>OZ012718.1:10332822-13138327 GCA_963942605.1 Poecilus cupreus
CCGTTCAGAAATGAGCTGCAGTAATAATTCAAAATTTGCAAGAATAGTATTGAATTTTTGTTAGGGATGCGGCAAATATATTCACCAGAAAAATAAGATGTAGTTTACTTGAGTGCTCATGGAATGCCACTCGCTTTATACTTAGAACAAAACAATAGAAACACCGCTATAAACGTTCTGATAATCCCTTTTGAACCGTGATATAGCCGTAGATAGAGTGATCTATTTAAGTAGATTAAATAATATTATTATATCATATTATCCAATAAAAATGGTTGTGTTTCGTGCTAGGTCATCCTTCACTTGAGCCTACAGCCTACATTAAATCAGTTAGAAATTGAGTTTACAGTGATAGGGCTGTAAAAAAGTAACTTATAACTTCCTTATTAAGTACAAGAATAAAATTATTTTTGAAAAAAAATATAGACCGAAGATTTATACGAAATGAAATAAATAATAAATATTTTTAACAAATATCAAATAAATTTCACACGTACGATAGTGATAAAATTTTACAAACGTCAAAATTTTACAAATTATTTTTCAAACAAAAACTATTTTGTGAAAGGTTGCCATATGTAATAAAATTTAAAAAATACGTCTGAAGGGAAAATACAAACTAAAATTTTACACAATTCATCTGCAATGTATACAAAAATGATATTCTATAAAAAAAATTTGAAAATTTCACTTCATTCTATTCGCACATTTACAAGTTTGATGGCTTCGTGTGGCTTCTACACATTTTTTGCATTATGTTTATCGACTCAGAATTAACTAAAGAATCGTTCTACCAGAAGCTTATCAGTACTTTTCCCAACATCCGGTATAATATATAGTTAAAAAATCTGCAAAAGCGCAGTGCAATACTCAATTGAGTAATTGGCGATATGATAAACTTGACATTCAAACGAAATGACAACTGTAATCGATGACGATATATGAAATTCTTAATTTAGTGTTCATCCACTACAAGCCTGATAGCATCTCATTTTGCGAAACACCACCCCCGAACAATTAATTGCCACCGATATCTATTTATAGTACATTCAGTTCCAGCTCTTGTACCCACCCCCAACTTACACGTCATCGTGTTCATCATAAATTGAACACAGCCTCCGCCGCAGCGACTGCAGCGCCAGGGTTTGCAGCGGTCGCCGCGTAAACCACACTTGACAGTCGACATCCAATCTCCATGTATACATTGGTCGCCTCGCCTCGCTTCGCCAGCAAGAGTCCTCGCTCGTCCAGTTATATACGGCGATGGCGAGCATTTAAATTTATGGAATTATAAAATAGCGGCATACTTTCAGAGGTAGCGCAAATATACTCGCGCTGGAGAGCGGTCGAGAGCCGTGGATGCTATATTCATCGTGTAATCGCATTCCATGGAAGATTTGCTAGCAAGTGAACTGCGAATTTAGATTTTGTTTACAGTTAAACGAGTTTGATTAAAGAGAATTACTAAATTTCAGGACTATGCAACTATTATTTTGTGCGTTTTTTATCGCTCCTGCTGTTTCGTAGTTTGTTGATAGTTGAAATAAACGAGTCATAGTTTCCAGTCAAATTAATAAATATAAAACTTTCTTTCTTGTACACAAATAATATATTTGATATTTAATGTTTCAAACACTCCATTTAAAAAATGTTTGAGGTATATCAGTAGAATAGATGTTTCAGTTAACGACTATTGTTTTTAAATCAGTTATTAATCATATATTTTAGTTCTTTTTTTCAAAATTAGAAGCAGGTACAAAGAAAACTTGCAAATAATAACTTATTATTCCATTTATCGGTGGTATAATCTTGTAAAACTGATTTTGCATTTGAAATAAATTGTATTATTGTATTGTATATCCAGTTAATTAACTTATTTACATAAGTACTTATGACAATTATGAAGTTTAGTTATCTGCTAAATATATTTGTTTTCCTGTTCAGAAATCTTCAATTTGATACAAAACCCGATAGATACCAAAATAAGTCGGTTTTAAATAACTCGTATAAAAAAAAATTGAAATTTTATATCAAACTCGATACTTAGTAATTTCGTTTTTCGAAATTCTCTAAATTGTTCAATTTGAAGGACTCATCTGAATTTGAAATATAGTTTACTCCTTAAAATCAAATTGAAAACAGCAGCCTTGTATCTTATTTCGTTCACATTCAAAAATTATATAGATAGTTTCCAAAATAACTCAAAATTGGACCAAAATACCTAACTTCAAACCTCAATAAACAAATTATCGGACAATTTTACATGGCTATGGGGAAAAGTACAATACTTCCTAGTAGAAATAATTATAATATTCATTTTTGTATATTACCTGCAGTATTTAATATTCTTCAACTTTACCTCCACTTCCATCACTTCAATTCAATTCAATAAAACATAATTAGATTACAAAAAAGTCTTCAGTTCAATTCTAGTTACCCTATTAAATATAAAACAGTATAATTGTACATATATTTATAAATATTGAAGTTATCATTTATACGCATGAACAAATACAATGATTAACGAAGAGGAGTACACAAAGCCGCGGGTTTTTTAATTCGCAGCAAGGCTTAAGAAACACAACGAGATACATTTTTGCACGCTTATGTCAAAGGAAAAAATTCTCTCGAAAATGAATATGAAAGTGTATTAAATTCCGTACCGTGTGCGTACAATAAAATGAGAAGTAACGAATGTGGAAAATTGCTTGAGTTTAAATCTCAGGAGGAAAGATATTACAGAAGAAATGATGTTTACTTATAATTTTATTATTTAATCAAAATGATCCTCCTTTGTGGAGTAACGTTATTGTCTGGTTTATTTTACTTTTATTGTGCGGTTGAAATTCTGTAGCAACAAAAGTTTTATTCTCGGAACATGGATTCATGTTTGTTTTTCATCATTTAGACGCGATTCCAAATTGAATAAGTAAAATTCACCGCAGCTGTATTACATGAATAATGCTGAAGACTTCGCTATTCTGATTCACCGGTCATGGAAGAGCATTGTTACTCATTTATAAATAGTTTTGTCATTAGTTGGTCGCTTGGTTAACTCATCAATTTTATTTTTAGGCCAACCCTTTCACTCTCGTTTATCTAGCAACAGAACACCAAAGCCCTAACATGTATGACATTGGGCAGTGACCTAAAAAACTCTGTTCGGCTAGGAGGAAATAATTGGCAGGCAGTGAGAGTGACCAGACTGCCGAAGAGTGGACCTAGACACTAGGGTGTGTAGATGTGTGCACTCACCTCGCATTCTGCGGTCCGACAGATTTGGCCTCGTATGACGAACTGGCGGAAATGGCGTGATCCGGGATTCGGCCTTCTTCCATCCCCAGCGCAGAGCGGCATTCTCCTGTAAACAATAGTAGTCGCCGTTAGTGGAATCCAAAATCCAAAAGCAGGAGGAGAGAGGATTCAGACAGGGATGGAATCAGTTAAAGTGATTGAAAACTTTCTTAGAAATAATTAATAATTGTGGTCCGGGGAACTAGAATATTTGCACTAATTTGCTCGTAACATAAACTTAAAGAACTCTATTAATATCAAATTTGTTACGTAAGTAAATTTAGTAGAAAATGAAATGTAGAACTGTGTAACCTTCTAGTGATTAAATTAATTAATTTAATTAATAAATAATTTATTCATGTTTGTTTGGTCTAGAGCAAAATTGGTAAAGTTTAATTTAAACTAAAGCAAAAAATGGGGTTGCAAGTAATAGTTGCTATATTCGTAATATTGCTAGTATACTTTAGAACACCGAAACCCGAAGAATCATAATAAAACGATTAAACACCCCTTTTGTTAAAAAAACAAAAGAAGCTTTCAACGGTTATATGAATAATATTTCCAATACCCAGTGTTGGATGGAAAAGTTATTTTTATTTTTACTGTAAATACTCAAAAATATTGTGTAATTTGGATTACATATAAGTACGGATTACATAAATGTTATTTTTATTATCTTTGTATTAATATTTTCAATTTAAAAATGTGATTTGTAAAAGATATTATCTTTTACATACTGTTTAAGAAATAAGAAATTAATTTTCAGTAGTAATATAACAAGAGAGTGAGAATAAATTGAAAACAATTTGACAAGTTTGAGGAAGATACTGGAGAATTATTTTCTAATTTATCTAACTCTGGAGTTAAATTTTAGATTATTTTTTTATTTCTCATTATGCACGGCACTAAAGCAATCTTTTTTGTTTATTTTTTACTTGTGTTGATAATAACTGTCTGAGAACACAACTGACATTTGTCAACAAAAACAAAAAAGCTACCGAGCTTATTCCCGGAAATAATCACTAGAGTTTTATTCTTAGTATAATAAAGACAAAATTGACTAAAACAGAGACACGTGACATACAATGAAGATTTTCAGTGGTTTTAAGAATCGTCAAAAATAATCATCATAAACTTTGTAATAATAACTATACTGATGCCATAATAAAACATCTTTAAGATTTATGCTTATTATACAGTAATGCCCAGGCGATCTGAAATAAATTTCACTTAAAAATACCCCCATAATTGAAACAAAACCTTGATGATATATTTATTCACGGCTAAACAACAACCCCTAACAAATACTCATTTAAAGAATTCCGCAGGGCCAGTCCGACCACAGTGAGTCAGAGCACACAGCATAGCGCTCAGTAGGCGTCGGAGCGCGTAGCGACGTAGCGCGTCACCTCCCGATTCGACGTCTCGTCCCTCCCTAATTCTATTTGGCACGTCGGTGTATAGACCCTAATTAATTTATTGCGTTTCATTTTCCCTGAGAGTCGCTTTACTTTCCTCTGCCGCCGCCGCGTGCTGCGACCGTGAAGCGGAACGTTCCACCCCACACCGCCGCCGCCCTCAACAGCCCTGAGCGGAGTAATAAAGGCGTCCCGTACACGGCCATCGGCCCATTTAAACGTATGTTTCCTCTCGCTGGAAGCAGAGGCACGGCCGGCAATTGTACTTAACTTACGGAGCCTGTGATGTTGGGTTAATGCGGTTGTGTATTTGGTTTTAATTGATGGGGAAGAATTGATTGATGTGGGGAAATTTAATCATTTTATGCAATTTTGCTGTAGATTGGAGTGAGAGTGATACATTATACACAGCACATTCCCAAAATATACCATAACATACCCCAGCAGGCCCTGGACAAATTTGGAAAATATCCTATTATTACTGCTAATAGTTTTTTTTCTTTCTTTTAACCCACATTTTAAGTAAGTTTATTTACAAACAAATGCAAAAGTTTCAATCTCTGAAAAACCATTGACTATAGAGTAATCAACCATATTGATTAATTTCAGTTAGCATAATTCCTAAAGTCTTAACAATGTTTGGTTATTTTTATAAATAAAGATTAACGAAGTGAAATCCAGTGGGATATAAATTCTGGAAGGTCGCGTTGCTTTTAATGTAAAAACTATTTTTCTAAAAATTTGAATAATCGTAGACAAAATTTTGTATACAAAACGTGAGATAGGTAATATAAGATTATCGCACGTCTGTTATATCCAATAATCATGTCCATATCCCACTAATTTCGTATTAACTATTATGTTACTAAAATTAAACTATAAATTAAAAACCCAAAGTAGACAGTAAAAGTTCATATTTCAGAAGGACGTGCCAATTTTCATGGTCATCCCGAAATAATTATTCATTTCTTGAATCCATATTATTTACATTTATCTATTTTTTTTTTTTAGTAGTAAATGAAAACATTAAAAAAGTAAACATGAAATATTGCAATGTTAAGAAAACTTGTGTGTACGTATAAAGTATAATTTACTTTGTAAGCAATTCGATAAAGTTTACTGATAACTGACGAATGTCTATTTGAAGCTTTTGGTGCGTGCAGCGGTCGATGTGTAAATATCTCGATTAAATTCAAGTTGATTGCAGTCAAAATCAGCAGGTCCAGATCAAAAGAAAACGTTCACTGAATTCGTTCTCGTCGCTTTGTAATTATGGAACATCGAGCTGCCGTTTCAGCCAATCACACTTAGAAAAACAAAAGAAGAGCAGTGACTACACACAAGCAATAACTCTTTGTGAGTGTTCCAAGCCAAAAGAACAAACCTTAATTTCAGTAATTTTTGCTTAAAAAGACTTCAGCTGCAGATAGAGCACGTTACAAATACTCCAATAAAAAGTAGATGCAGCTATTTTCACTGCAAATTAAAATGCTTGCTATTTATAGCATTAAATCACAATAAATTTATTCAAATTTATTATAAATTTTCAATTTTATGTTCGCTATTAAAATAGAATTACATAAATTGTATTGAACTTCATTTATAAAATATTTTACATGGTCATATAAAATTATAATTAACAAACAGCGTGGAATAAATTAATATTTTTATTTATAAATAAATTAAAATAAAGTTTTTTTTTTAATATTTCCAAACCATAAAGCAATAACAATTCGAAACAAAATTACCATTACAATGATTTCCACTCTCCTAGTAACTTAGTAAACAAGTACATATGTCTCTAAATGTCCCTGTTCCATTTCCATCAAACGTGCAATCAAATGTAAATAAACACAAGAATCAGTCGGATTACATATAATGCTCAATATCCAAATGCCAATCAATCTATTGTGGCAAACAAAATAAAGTTAGGGATACTTGTTTGCTCACCACGCACAAAAATAGAATGATTAAGGGTAGCGTAAGTTTTGGGTCACCTATAAACCCCCTCCGAAACCGACTGCTCGATTACAACGAATCGCAGTTAAGTGTTCGAATATTGGGAAACAACTGCCATTTGTAGGATTAAATTTTGCGAGGATTTGGAAAGCCATAAACATGACTCTGAAAGAGAAGTTCTTTTTATATTATTTTAGATGTGTTTACATGGACAGAAAATCGTATCTTTAGATCAACTGGATTGTTTCTTTCCAATATTTCCCGAGAACGTGTGTTTTGTTTTAGAAACCAGCAGGTTTCCGCCACGGAATACGGAATTTACTTTTCAGTTTTCTACGATTCGTCGCGCTCGCCAAATGAAGTTATGAGATACATCGAGGATCAGACGGATTTACTTTTAGATTAAGTTGAACAGATTTGAGAAGGTAAGCATATTTCGAACGTATTATATGCACCTACAAACCCTAAATTAAGAAGAACTTTTAACGTACCTTCTTTTCATCTCAATGCTGAGTGAAGTAACTTCATCAAGGTAGTATTAGCTGTTTCGTTTGGTATGATGAATTTTTAAGAAGATAAATAGGGGAAATAGAAGGAATGGGTAATGCTCCATTTGCCATGAGATGCTCTTATAGAAGATGAGAATAGGAATGATTTAAGGGTAAATGAATTCGTACAAAAAGAGTGTTTTGAAGAAGCGTACAGTGCTGACACTGAAATATAAGAGGTCATATATGGGGAGGTGTATGAATGTTGATGAAGTATAAAAGCTTTGTCAACTTAAAAATTTATGAACTTTTTGTAACTTACATAGGGAATCGTCCCACTTCAAATTTCATACCCTGGAAATGTTCCAACTTTAGTCTCACATCTCGAGAAGATATAATTAATATTTTATTTGCTTCAAACACAGTCACATCAACAACATATCAATAAGAATAAAATTGGCAATAAAATTTTACTCGATGGTGAATTGATTTATGCAACATAGGAAATACAATGTTAATTTTTTCATATAGCGATATTCGTTCCCTATTGTATTTAGAGCAAAATACTTGAATGCTATTTTTACCTCCCGTTCCACATACCTGTAAGGAAGTTATTATAATTATTAGGTCCCAAATTACTATTTTAATAGTTTCGCGATGATGTCTATGTGTGTATGTCTGGTTTCTCAAAAACTACTACACTGAAAATTTTGATTTTTTGTATATATCAATTGTATCCCCTTGAGAAGGGCTGATTATTTTATGGAGATAATAAATAATAAGAAGTGGTAGTTTACTTGAAGCACTATCAAGTTATTTTCAAATATCTCAATAAATTTTGGTTTCATGGTAATTTTTGTTATTAGAATAATATTTCAAATATTATTTATTTTATATAATTATAACATAACACCATTTATGAATTACAGCACGTTAAATAAATATATTTTGACATTTTCGTTTAAAACTTAAAACCTGTAAAATATCAATTAAAAATTTTATATTTAGAATTAGGAGGATCAAGTTACGATCTGGTTAGATTTTGGTAATAATCCATCCATCGGAAGTGGTAGTTTAATTTTGTTATATTGAAAAAGCTACAATTTTTATTTGAAGCTTTTTTTCTATAGTTGTAAAATCTGCCCCCTCTTCTCTCCCCCAATAGTAGAAGGTGGTTAGTTAATCTTTTATTGTACAAATATAACAAATGAGTTGTTTAAAAATATCCTGGTGCTATGTATTGTATTTCTTCTCTAGAGTGTAAAGACTTGCAGGATATCTGGTAAATAATCTGGCATAGGTCGCAGGATAATTGTAACCATAAATTAAACATGACAACTAGAAGTGAGAATAGAAGATTTCATTTCCTTATTTGTCCATAAACTTTGTTATTTATGCATCTTTCTAATGTTACCATACTAAATCAAATGCACTACCATAAAACACATTAATGTTTCTCTTCCGTCAATTCTAAATTACAGTAATCCGATAACACGCATGCGCAAGTGCATATACAAACAAGCATTTCATAAGCTGCATGAAACATGAGGCACGACATCACGACACCGACACGGGTGGAATGCGCGCGTGCATCGGAGATCCGTACCAAGACAAGTGCAATTTGCACTGGGTAAATATGAAATAGTGCGCTTCTCACATGCAGCCTTACTGTCTGACACCGCAGTGTTGAACAATACGTATTATTACTTGGGAGGCATCTTCAGAGCAATATTGCACGTTGCAGCAGATCCGAAGATCTTTCGATTTAATTTGTCAACGCTTCAAGCTTAGACAAAGACTGGGATGCGATCAGATGAATTTAATATATTATGTCAATAATGGCAGACGACACTCAAAATTAAATTTGCGAGAGAAAAATTTGGGCAAGTTACGATTTAAAACTGCGGATTTTAATATCCAGTCAATTGTCATACCTATATACAGTGATATGATGTGATGATATATTTATTACTACTTGACGGTTCGTAATCGCACTTTACGCAACGTAATCGGACTTAAATTTATATACACTTAGTACAACGGATATAAAGTAACACTTCCTAATGCTTCATTTGAACGAAATATGTCGAACATAATCGGACCAATTCTTTAAAAATGTCTGTACCGTAACTACTTGTTAAGTGTAACAAAAATTAATCGTTTTTTGACAGTTAATAAAATGTTATTCATTAAATATGAAGTTACAATGCGATTTTGACGCCATTAGCAAGTTGCTACGGTAATATCTTCGTCAGAAAATTTGGCCGATTATCTTCAAAAATTCTCAAAAAATGGCACAACCAAATCTAAATAACCAAACCTTGTGTAGGTACCAATGATCTAGGCCAACTATTTATCAATACATTCTTGTATTACTGTGATCTACCAGTAAAAGACATAATAGAAGAAGGAAAGCTAAGATACAGAGGACATATCCAAAGAATGTGAGAGCAACGAATAACAAAAAGAATCTAAGAAGCTGTATACAAGAGAACAAAAGGAGAGGCAATCCATTAAAGATATGGAATACCGAAATAAGAACAGTAATGAAAAGAAGAAATATAGATGAACGCCGATGGAAAACAGGAACGCCAATGGAATTGCGCATTATGCCAGAAGATAGATAAGCACACGAATTAAATATAGTACAGCTTTCTTGTGGTGAGGTTCACGTCACTATCTTCTTTCTCACTTTCTCCCATTATTGCTGATTTGATTCATACGAATGTGAATGATGACGTGAACCGCACCACAAGAAAGCTGTACTAGAAGAAATTATAAATTTTTGAACAGAAAAAAAGGAGGGTTTGCAAAAATAATTCACTAAGCTACTATGTGGGTACTGGGTAGGTAATGTAAAAATGAGCTTATAAATCTCCGTACTTATTGTGTTAGAATTTAATTGGTAAACACGTAAAATCCAAAGAAAAACAACATAAATTCCTCTTACTGCTTATTCGATTACGGAATTCAAAAAGATTTTAATTATGATTAATGGATATGGAGAAAAACTGCGGGCCTAAATCAATTTTAAGCCACAGACACTCCACGTGCGACCTAATTTCGCGAACACGTTCAAATTCGCGCGCTCACGGGTTCTCTCGTGCGTATAGACAAATGCACACACATACATTAACACACCGACAAGCTTGTGCGAACTGCGAAGCGAACGGGGAGAACAGGGCCGGAACAAATTAATTACCGCCATGAGCCGAAATTCGGGCTCGGAAATTATGTTCGCAAAAATGGATGGAATTGTTTATATGAAGAGTAATTGCTCTGAGATTTGTTGTATGATTAAAATGAGTTACGATGTGACAAAAAACTGTCACAAGATAAAAAGTTATATCCTTCTGCCTACAGATTAAACGTGAAATTTTCATACCTGTTTTTATTCCAAATCGCGCCTACAGTAGTAAAAATTTTAAAACTGATATGGGAACATTTTTAAATTAAATATTTACATTTCATTTTAGCATTTACATTGTAAATTTCAGATTCTTTCTACTGGTACTGGTTATATTTTAAACACACATTATCGCAGAAATATTTAATGTAAATACAACTATGGAAATTTTTAAATATGAAAATAATACCTGTGAACACTATTCAATATTTTCTGGATTTTTACAAAAATTATTGTATGTATAAAATTAGACATTAAACTTTTACATTTAATAACAATTATAATAATAACCACAACTTTATTACCCAACAATTACCAACTACAAGGTAAAAATATAAACTTGAAATTTAAATACAAATTACTTGATATTCTAACATTTATTTATTTATTATATTATGTCCCGTATATTTTTGACTATAGTTGACTATTCATGCTCTACAACCCACAGCCGATAAAAATACAAATTTTATATAAATAAATAATTTTATATTTTCAATTTGATGTGAGGTCAAATTGATATTGATTTTTAAGTGAGGTAAGTTATAGTTAAACCTGACGTTTATCAGATATCTCATTATATAATCCATATTTTACAAATATATTTACAAACAATTGATGTCATGATAAAATTTTTAATAAAAATATAGTTTTTAAGATTAAAATTATCATTACCATAATAGAAATGCATAGAATGCAACAGATGATATTAGTATTCTTTCATTTCAAATATTTTCATCTTTCATTTATCGAAAGTACGTCACATATCACTTCTCCTAATTTTTATAATTAATTTATAGTAAACTATAATTAATTCATAATTCATAAACTCAGACACCGATTGGATGAAGAGAGTTTACCGAAACAGACCAAATAAGTATAAATAGTATTAGTTTTTAATATAAACAAATAAAATAATGTAAATGTAGATAAAGTATACATTTGAACACCGCAAGGTAGCAAATAAAATATTTACTACTGCTACACTACTATAAATAATATATCGATTTTATAAAATCCAACTATATTATTTTCTTGTTTAGAATCATGTATAGAAATTAAAATTTGGCCACATTCTCTCTGCGGTTTGTAATCAAGTAACATTTTTATTGGTCGTAATTTCATGACTGGTAATTGCACATTGCCTGCAAAAACACATATGTCAACCGAGATCTGCCCCAAGCAGAATACCCCACCCATAAAAAGGGAAATGACCGAGACTTGAACCCGACAATTCTTACTTGAGTTCTTAGTATGATAAATTGTATTTCTTTCCTTATAACATAACTGCTAACATTTCTACATTAAAATGACTACTTCGTTTATTACATTATAATTCAAACAGAATGCTTCATTTACACCAAGAGGGCGATTTTATAGCTTTAAAATTTTAATAAAATACTTGCATCGTATCCCAAACAACCATTTGTTGATGTTGGATAGTTTGACATTTAAACAATTAGTTTGTTTATTAAATAATCAACCGAATATAATTCGAGCCTTACACAACAACTATTCGACATAATAGTTTTGCAGATTACCTTAATACGCCTCTGGGCAAAAAGCTAGTGTATTATTCAACTTATTTCATCTCCTTACAACTATACAGCAAACTGATGTTTCTGGGGAAGTGTTTGAAGAGCAGCAGCAAAACGGAAAGCACAGCGGCCCATCGGAATTAGATCAAGTGTGCGTAGCGTTATACCTCGCACTAACAACCCTCCCCCTGTCTCTTCAACCCTTCCACTCATCATAAGTAACCACACATCCCTACACCGCACCACCCCGTTGTCCCATGGTATTCACATACGCGAGGTAATGTTGTGTCCTGTGGTGATATGCAAAGCTCAAGTTTCCAGCGGGTTTAAGGGAGATTATTCTGGATATTAACTTCAATCTAACTTCGAAAGGAGTGGATAAAAGTGAAAAATCTTCTATATTAGTGAATACTTCAGGGATGGAAGATTATTTATTGTATAAGTTTAAGCTTAATTTCAAATCCCCGAGTTTGCCTAGAACTCTCGAAAGATCGTTTAGTAGATATTAGATACTTTATTACATATTACAGTTTAAATATGTAATACGTCCATGACGAAGTTATCCTATTTTACTATAAAACATTTTTAATAAAAGACAGTAATTCAACTTTCATTTTATTGTAATAAAATAAATAAATATATCATCATGCCGTTTACCCATTTTCACTGTAGTCCTCCGCTTTTGTAGTTCTCGCTAAGTGATATATGGTAAAGTTAAAATGGCTGCAAGGATATTAGGATCATTGCCATTACCACAGAGATATTTACCACATATTATTATAGTAAAGGGATATAAAAACTTAGATAGTACTTTATAAAATGTATTTTGTTTCTCATATTTAAGAGATTTGTGTGCTAACGAAACCCTTTGATATTGGAGTTAACCCCTCAACTCTTCTCCAGGTGTCACAGTGTACATTTCGAATATCGGCGCCATTGTTCAGAAGCTAACCTTTTGGCCGTCTCTTGTTCAAAACTAAACAAAAAGTTTCTCGTCGTCAAACATTTGCCAACGTTACGGTTTGTTTTATATATTTATTAATATTTAAGGAGCACCCAAGTAGGATAAAGTGCCTAATAATACACGCGGAGACGATATTTGATAGGTTTAAGTTATGGAGCCCCTTGATTCAACAAGAGACCAGACCCAGAGCAGCTTTTCTAAAGGATACCGGTCGTCTGGAAGGGTTTCCTCGTGAAAGCTTCAAATTTCAAAACATAAGTGTGTAAGAGGATCAAGGGACTAATGGATTTAGGACAACGAAAAATTATTCTCGGGTAAAATGTTACAAAAAACCGGTATCATATTTTATAACCCTTACACCAATATATACTTCAGAATATAGAGATAATTTAATAACAGCTCTTTTCAGTAAATCACTAGATTATTACGAATTAATTTTAAATATCTAACTTTAATTGGTTATCACAAACTACACTACTACACTACACTACTCTAAATACAGTGTTACATACTGAAATGAAGAAATGGTCGTATGATATCTCGTAGTATGAAAATTTTTAATAAAAATGTGTATTTAATTAATATATCTGTAACAACTAATCTGCTAACTTAGATGATGATTAGACCAGAGTAACGCGTAAATGATGAAATTCATAAATGTTTATATGGGGTAATAACTGTTAGAGGTACCTACCAAAAGACACATGACTGGTCAGGTGCAGCGAACAATAAAGATGTTTTTAATGAAGGCTCTAAAAATAAATAAACAAATTATTCTAACGAGCTTTCAGCAAAGCAGTTCACAATTTGCCCACATTAATCCCTTTAAAAAACCTTCTATAAATACTCCCTGACCCAATTCTAATTAAACCCAAACAAAATCAAAAAGTTGGAAAAGTTGACACTCTCACAAGCACGGCCCTCTGCCTGGCGGAGACCGCTGTCTATAATGTATGTTGACTTGATTACGTGGATGGCGCAGAGTCGCCTTTAACGGAGATTTCACAGTGAATTTAACTTAACACGGGTGTATTTGAGCGAAACATCGACTCAATCGCAACACGGGGTGCTAACGGGTGCGGGGACGACAAGAGGGCGCATGTGTGCGCTGTGCACGCTGACAAAAAATACAGATGGCGAATATTGGGGGTTTCCAGTGAAAGTGGAAGTGCCCTGAGTGGCTCTTAGCGAATGTGTTTGATGGAGAGGACACAAATACAATAATATTTTTAAGAGACAGATGATATTTTACATTGGCGACCGCGTTTATTATTTCTGTTATTGCTTTAAGCTACGCATGATTAAACACAAATAAATGTACCTATTACAATACAGATTATCATTATGTTAGTGTTGCTTAAATTTGCTGTTTTTTTGTTCATTCGTTTTAAGTAATATAAAAGTAATATTTTACAATATATTTAGAATTTACATAAATAGCAATGAATAAGCTATTTCATTTATCAATCTACATATGCCAGACAGTGTATTCTAAGAACCAAATATTCTTTAGTTACTCGAGGAAATATTCCGGTCAATCAAAAATTCTACATTTCTCGGTGTATTTTGGCCTGCTCTACTATTTTCTTGCATGACTTCTTGTCATCTACTTTCAAAACCCAATTTTTAACATTCTGCTTTTTAAGCTATTCTATTATATCGCCTTTCCACGGTTTTCTTGGAATACCTCTTGCCCAAGTTTCTCTGTACTGTTATCTTCAGTTATCTGCAAACTTAGGTACGTAAAAGAGAACACATGTTCTATTGTTTTCTCAATCAAGATGAAATGTCTATTTACAAAATTTATTTAATGTATTTAGTTTTAATCTAAACTGCTATTGGATTTTAGTAATTATTTAATACTTTACAAAGTAGCAAATAATTCTCAATTACAATACTTAAGAGTTGAATAGTTAATTTGGAAATGTAATATTTTTCCCCAATTACAATCAAAACAATAACTGCTTGTTTCAAGAAAATTTTCAGTTTTCTTTTCATATGCATTCGTTGAAGAAAATTTTATTCCATATAAAATGATTAGGTTCAATTCAAATAAACAATTAATTTTGAATATAAATTTTATTTATCTTCTTTTCCTGCATTGAAAGAAAATTAATAAATTTACTATTAAAAATAATGAAAATAGAGTTGTTTTTATTTTAAACAAAATGTTTTTATTAAATACGATACCATTTTGAATTAATACTGCATTTTTTCAAACTACTTCGTCCCCATAATGAATCTCAGTTGAATACTTTGATATGTTCCTGCAAAACTAAATTAATTTTCATACAAGAATATTTATTAAACCTCCAAAAATTCGGATTAGCACTATTCAAATCAATTTTTCTCTTCATTTAAGAGGAATCTGTTTGTTCCAAGAAAACGTTTTTATCAGTGTACTTGTGTGTAAAGAATAAAAGAAAAAATTGCAAGGGATAAAATAAGAATAGATCCCGGGCCACAAATTTAATAATTTCAGAGCACACGACAGGTAAACTCATATAAAATTTTCACGTTTTCGTATATGAGCATACAACATTAATAAAACCTGCGTGCATCTTCAAAAGTTTTATATTAAATTTTCTAGCATATAAATATTAATAAGTTACATTTTAATTTCCAGGTAGTCTTTATTCCAAGCACGAAATTAAAAATTTACCCTGAAAAATCCAAGTTAAAATTAATTTAACTAAAGTCTTTTGTGTCTAAAGTTATTTACAGTAAACTCTAAACCGTTTACAACAAGAATCGACCTCCCCTCGATCTTTTTATATTTCTCCCTCGTCTTCATGTTTTCTTTGACTTTGAAGATATTATAGCCAACTCTGATCAATGAAATGTCTGGATATAGAACTGAAATGACAAATGCCTCGCAAAACCTAATTACGTTAATGGTCACAAAAACCCAAGAAGTTTTATTTCTAGAAAAAATTTAATATCGTTATGTATATCACGAAAAACTAAGTGTACCAAAACGAAATATTATAAACCGGCACAAGACGCATGAGGAATCCTAATAAGTATTGATTGCTTGTTTCTCTATACGGTATATTTTACACGTATTAATGCTATTTCTTCTCCTTTTTCTCTGAATAGATAATTTAACCATCAGCTCCAGCAACATTTCTACCTGTATCAATAAAAAAATAAATCTATCATCACGTCATTTACCCATTTCTGAATGTGACACTTTGCTTAAAGCAGATCTCGATATTATGATATATTTTCGCGCGTGAATTTCGGTTACCAGCCGTCAAATCACGGCCTCCAAGGATGGTAGTAGTGGAGGCTCTACAAAAGTAATTTTATGCAGTTAAAATGTCCCAAATTTAATTTCGGAAATTTGTCGGATGTGAGGTTCGAACCCAGGATCTTATGATCCACAGTCCGACGCGTTACCACGGAGCTATTTATCTGTATCAATATCACGACTTCATCAAGATTCTTGGTAAAGCTACACGAGTACGAAGATAATTTTTGTGACATCAAAACTGAGACAAGGTCGAGGTAATTCTTGGCCGTACTTTGTTGTAATCAGTAATTTATTGCAATCAATATATTGTTGAAGTCAGTACATTATTGTAATCAAAAATCAAGTAGATTCACAAAAGGGATTTGTGCTTACTCCATTTATATTATTACTCGTAACTTAATTTTCCTCTTTCAGAACTTATTTATTTTAACTAAGGTTATAGTCAAGACTGGTTAGAATAAAGTTTGACACATTTTGTTAACTTAATTAATTTAAAAACGAAGTTACAGATGACGCAAAAAATGGAGTGAGCGTTATTTCCTTTTGTGAATCTGTCTGTATATCTATTATTATATTATAATCAATGCATTGTAGTACAAGACTATATTTCTCTCAATATACTTCACTGTCTGAGGAACCAAGGAGTGCTGATATATTGAAATTATACTTATTGCACTATGGCAGAATTATAGTATGCCAACCAAAAAAAGAAATATAAAGAAATACAACACTTTCAACCAAATCCGAACAAACTTAATGGTTTTTAATGAAATAAACACTGATGCTTAAGTAGAAATGACAAGTTAGTTGTTAGTAATTATATTGAATTGATGACATTTGTAGATGGCACGATACATCTAATCAATTTCATTACGCCTTTTACCCATATTGGGTGTGGCCCTCGGATTTCGCAGATCTAAATGATATATTTATACGCGTGAAGTGCAGATATCAGCCCTTTAAATTTCGGTCCCCAAAGATGTTAGTGGTACAGAGGTAAACTTAAAATGGTAATTGTCGGCTATGAGGCTACGAGGCGTTACCACGGAGCAATTTACCCCATGGCATCTGATACAAGAATTCTAGGTTTACTTTAATTTAGTAGAGGTATTAGAGAAATCAATGTAATGGTTTTCCTATTCTAACACAGTGTATTCTAATTAATATGAAAATAAATGCAGTTAATTAGTTCTTGCAAAAAGTGAACGCAATATCCCTTTTCATTATTATCACCGCCGGTTCTCGTAGTAAACTTCGCCAAATTAAATTCCACAACGTTGTAAGTAGGTAATGAAAATGAACCAATAATTTCTTGTAGAACTTTTTGCACAGTTGCAAATAGCACGGAATGCGGAATCGAGGAAGCAAACAAAACATAATAACAAGTAAAGTTCAGTGACATGTCACGCAGCACAGTTTATAATCTCTTTACCATATCATCGCGACTTGGTTCTTGCACAAATCCGCAGCATATTCAACCCCCTAATGAACACGGTTCCATTATTTTCGCCTCTATCACAATTAATTAAATTCCTTCAGTCCATAATCCCTTTGTGTTGTGGTCAGCGGCGAAACAGGAAGTATATAATGCGCAGTTAAAGGGACAAAATAGTTAAATTCTATCTGACTGAATAATCCGCAGAGAAAGCGGTAAGGAACGCGTATTATATGACTAGATTCACTCAAGTTGTACTACAATTCAGATTTGCCTTACTATCAATATGATAAATAAGTGATAATTCATACGTAAGTATTTAACATTTATAGACATACTGCGAAATTTATCAGATCAATTGGATATTATTAATAATCTCTTGTACCGTTGTACCTACATGGTAAATAAGTTTATCTTTATGCAAAAGTCGCCGGTCAAAATTACTTAAAAATGCATCAAATAAATATTATAGATAATACAATTCTACATTCAAATGAGAAATCTGATTTTATTTTGCTAGTTTTGTAACCGAAATTTTATAATAGCATTTTATAGCGATAATTACAGAAATAACAAACAAATGCATGATGTTTTAAATGGAAAAAAAGTTCAGTTTTTTAATTAATTTGTGATTGATTTTAGTGACAGTAAAAGGTATATTTTTTAATATAAATATAAATAAATATTTTTTAAAATGTATAATTATTCACATGAAGAAATATTATTTATTATAACTAGTAGAGCTTTCACCCAAATATTTATTTTATATATTTATCTTCTTTACGTGAATTAAGTTAAACTTTACAGACTCTTATGTCAAAATTTTACTTCACAGACTCTTATGTCAAACTTGAATTACAAACCTAAAATAACAAACAAATTATTCCATAATACTATTGGTGAATTTATTTATTATTTTCCTTTGCTTATAATTTATCGGATGCAGAATAAATAAAAATGACAGTACTTTTGTTATCACAGCCATCCCCGTCGCAACAGCTAGCTGACGTTTTATAAATAAATAATGCTATTTATTTATGTTTTTAATTAATATAATGTTACCTCGGCACTGAAGAATTTTTTAATATTAATATAGTTTTTAATTCCAGATTCGTAATAAAAAGTTATACTTCAATGCTTTGATATACAAACAACTATTTATATCATTATAAAGAATCAATTCTACATAACATTAAATCCGATTATTTCAGCTTCAAAACGATCAATATAAAATGTGATTACCGATTTAGATACAATATTAATTTAGATCATTTTTGCCTAAAATTAACTGGCTACTTTTGCAGAGGAGAAAACTGATTTCCCATGTTAAACTCCTATAGCCAGATTTTTATGTTACACCCGGCATATAACACTCAAGCTGTAACACTGTAAATTGAGAAAGACACTCAGATTCACAATGAATAAATTAAAATGTAGTGTCTTCGTTCGTGAAGGTGTCGAGTCTATTGTTTATAAATAAATCAAGACATAAATTAAATTGACAGTAACTCATTAACAATGAACCTTAAGTACCGAGAATTCACTATAAAGGTGGCGGTTTCGTAGCGTTGAGTACAGACAGCAGCAGCGCCACACGTCGAATGCGGTCACAGGAGAACACTAACAGTTAATCGATGTGCACGAACTAATGGACTCATGCTATAGCGTAGCTGTTGTTGGTTCAACAAGCAGGAAAACTTTATCAATTATGGCTCGCTGCACCGACAGCATGCAGCAGGCCATGGATATTTAAGTTTCTCACAAGAACAATATCATACTTCGAACGTGCATATTTCATACGGGACGGATATTTTGGATCTGGGTTTCATGCATGCTGCAGCATTGAATTAATTATAACATATGATCATACTGTCCCTCCAGGACCACATGACATAATTAAAATGAGATTCTTGAGTCCAACATAGAATATTTTACCTTCCGCATATAAATGTAAAGAAGGTATTGCACTAAAATATAATAATACTGGAAAGCCAACTAACTGTGTGAAAGCAGAGTGCCACACCCAATATGTATAAAAGGTTTATTTTATTTTTCGCGTTTCTTTTCTCGTCGGTTTAATGTTTTGTTAAAAAGTTTTTTGGTTTTGCGCTACCTCAGATAGTGAGATATAGCGACATAGTGTGTTAGAGTCTACATTGATGTATGGTTCTGAATGTTGGGTGTGGATGAAGAAGCATGAACGACGTATAACTGCTGTAGAAATGAGATACTTGGGAGGAGTGTGTGAGTTTAAGAAACGTGATCGTATACGCAATACATTGGTGTATGGTGAGTGTGAGATTGAGAAGAATGTTGTTAAGAAAGTGGGAGTGACTCAGTTGAGGTGATTTGGACATGCGAATGTCGAATGAAAGGTTGGTGAAACTAATATATGTGGGTGAGATTGAAGGTGAACGATTGCGTGGGCGTCCGAGGAATAACTGGTTAGGTATGATTGATGGTTTGTTGCGTGAACGAATGATTCCGAGTGTGAAAAATAAGCGAGAATGTATAAATCGCACTATAAAAGTGGACGAGGCGAAAGTGGTGTGTCAGGATAGGAATGTTTGGAGGAGATTGACTGCTGGTTGACTGTGTTTCTGGGTTCGTGCTACCCCACTGATTGGAATATAGCGTGATGTTATGTATGTATGTATAAATTCGTCATGAAATAATCCATTTCAGTAAGATAATAAATAAAGCACGGATGATAGTTGCACAACGCATAACTATTCTGTATGCATATGCAATTATGTAAGGCTACTAAGTAGATACATCCCTGAATACATAAAGTACTTTACCTATTCGTATTCCATCAACTCAACTTCACTTTTATGGTCTGAAGTAAACGCGAACATGAGATGTAATAAGTTTATCGTAAAATGTAGTCAAGTGTATCGATCGTATAGTGTTTGAGTGTACCAATCAGGTTTATTAGATTCTGCAGCAGTGAGTAAATTTACTGTAATTGGACGGTCTATTTATAACATACATACATCCAGAGAATTATTTATGCTTTTTTAGTTTTTGCAAGCTGCTTTCATTTTAAAACGGATGAATTTTGTTTAATTTACAGAACGTTGTTTATACCTCAGGAAATAATTCCCGCGAGTCATGATCATGAATACTTAATGCTGTTTCCTCTCATTTTTTAAAAACATACGTTGTCAAAATGAAATGAAATTTTCGTAGCTAAATGCTTTATCATACAATTTTGTATTTATAAATTGTACTCGCGTCTCAATTTTATGCTGGACAATAAAACGAAAATTTTCAATATCAGGATGGGTTTATTTCTCCACGTAAAAAAATGTTAATTCTGAAGAGTTCGTGAAATGAAAAAAGTGCACAAGAAAATGTATAGATTTGAATAAGGTGAGAGAATTATTCGAGAACAAAAGCGTAGACTTTTTGAATAAGAAAAAAGCATAAAAATTTATGTGTATTTATTTGCATAAAGATAGTTCAACGCAGCAGTTTTCAAACAATGCTAACTGAATATTATTTTTATCATATGGACACACGCAAAGATAACATAGACTGATAATACATATTTCATTTAATTTACTTTTTATTTACACATTCACAGATTTAATTAAGATTAATTTATTAGTATACTTCAACAAACAGATAAATTCAAACAGTCAATGTTGAATGAAATGTAAAATAAATATTTATTGTTTGTTTATAAAATATAATCAACTAATTATATAGTCGAGTACATAAATATATTGCTTTCTATAGGAATTGTTTCTAAATATGTATCATCATCACTTATTTTCATTTCTCCATTTAGAAAGTGACACTGAGCACCTCATAAATTTTTTGTGCAATTAGGTAAAAAAATCTTTTTCTTTTTAAACGTCATAAAAGTACGGTGTTATATCGTTGGAAACACTTCTGTTCCGGCGGCAAACAAAATAAAATAATGTGAAAAACAGCATATTCTATGGCAACTAGAAATGCTGGATAAAACAGAACATTTTTTGAAGTTTTGCGCATTTCTGAATGATTTATATTATTTTCTATATTTGGAGAAAAAATAGCATGTGTTATTCGGAGAAAATGTGATTTTGGGTGCTTCGCATGTAATTGTACTCCTAAGAGAACAATATACTACTTCTATGACCACTTAGAAATCTGCTCATTGCATGTTTGTGAAAAATGAATTTGTTTTCTGAGTATTTCAATATAGATCATTTCATTTCAGTACAGATGCACACTTTTCCACACTTTTCATTTTTATCTTATAAAATTTTGAAACGTGACATTTATAAAAAATAATATTGTCTTTTTTGTAGCTAGTTGCCAGGATACTCAGTCATATTGAAGTAGTTAAATGAAGATATCTCTATTATTAAAATATAAGTTAATTAGGAAATAATATCGTGGTCGTAGAAAAAGTATACTGTACAACTCGCATGGAATGTCCATCATACTCGTATGACCTTTGCATGTATGTTGTACAATATACTATTATTTACTGCCCCAAAAATGAAATTCAATTCCTAACACCACAATGCATACATTAAATGATAGGGAGTTCAAATGTGGAAACCAAATGGCGAATAGGACTCATTGTAGCGGAACAGACAACACGTTAACATTATAACATGTCCGATGATTCGTCGCAGGCAGTTGTCATGTTCTTGCTCCCAGCCATGCGAAATCAACTAACATGGACCATTAATTAGCAGGAGAGGGGATAAAACAATAGACGGGAGACAGCTTCCAGCAGCGAGGAAAGACGAGGGGGTGGCAGAGTAAAAGCCTGAGGCGCGGTAGCGCCATCTGAAGTGTTTGCCGAGAAATACACTAATTAAAGCTTTGTTGTGAGTTTCTTTTACATGTCCGCGTCTGTTGTATTTTAGGGAATAATGAATAATTTTAAAAAGAATGACTAAGAGGAACAAAGGTTATTTTTTGGGATAAATATACCTGGGTACGTTGTAATTATTTAAATTTTCTAATGAAAATTAGGGTTAAAATGTTAATTTTAATTTTCTCTTCGCAGAAACAAAATAAATTTGTTTTAATTTTATGTGTTACGGGCTTTATAAATATTTTAATATTCACTCAAAGTCTACTGTTCATGACAGCGAATTTGATCCTTAATACAAGACACAAAACAAAACATTATTATTATGCTGAATATTATATAAATACGCTTTTTGCAATTAACAACAAAATGCCATTTCTCTAATTAAACCATCATATTATTTTATGTGAAAAATGTAAAAACAAAAACCTGCAAGTAAATATACTTCTGTACAAAGCACAAAGCATTCCAATTAAAATTAACCCAACTACAACAAAAAATAAAACAAAGTACATTTTAACGATGGAATCACAGACACCCGCAACTATATCTGCCCCGCTTTCTAAAGCAAATAACAAATAATTAAATTATAGTGTGAAATTAGCAAATAAAGTTGCTGCGTCGTAATTATGCTATTAGCTATCAGCAGCAGTTTCGCAAAATGCACACAAACATATATTAATCAGCACAGCTTAGAAGAAGTATAAAACAACGTAACGACGGAAAAATTACGGATTTAATTACGAGAAGATTATTCCCCGTATATCTCCGTTGTCACAATTAATCAAATGAAATCTGTGTGGATACAAGAACAATATAAAATGACACGATTATCAAAATGTCAAGCCGGCAATACGGGAGTCGAAAGGATAATTGAAATAACAGCACCATTGATGTCATGTGCACACAGAATGGAATCGAATGATGGAGCGCCGCGGTTTTCGGGAGGAGATATCTGGGGCAAGACGCGCGGGGAGCAAGCGGCATATATACCATTACATTCTGTAATACCTGTTCTAATTTGTTTATCCTATTTAAATAAATAATTTTAAAAAGAAGCCACTCCATTTTGATCTACGACTCAGAAACTAAGTAAAATAAGTTGTAAAATTCTAAGGCTAAGATCAATCTAAAAAATGAACTCCTAAGTCTTATAGTAATAAGAATACGAATAATCGTAGTAGGTGGTCAATATTGTATCCTAACCACTAACTTAATTTACAAGTTGTGTATGTAATCTTGGTTATATACCTTATTGAAATAAGGATTTACATTTTTCTTAGTACTTTAAGACTTACGGCATAGATTTAATTTCTTAAACTCCGTAGTATGCTAAAATGTACAGGGATGAGGTTCGTGAGTAAAATAGAAGGAAAGACGATCATGGATAAAATACACGTTTCATCATATTCCTACCTTCTTCTGTACGAGTAGTTTTGAAATACTTGCAGGCAAAATGGTCTCTCACATTTCAATATCATTGTGTTCACTGTAGTCCACTTATATTGCAAGCAAAGTATACAAAATGAATACGAATATACATAAAGTTAATGTTGTAACATCTGAACGCACTAGTAAACAAAGAAGCGCACTTGTTTCAGTGCAATTTATGATGTTATAACCAATTTTATTATAATTTGACAATACAAAAATCAAGCAACCTTTTATATTAAACGTCGAAACACAACTAGCGACTATCATAGCACAGCATTTGATGTCTAAGTTAATAAATACATTTTCCAGTTTGTGCTTGCTTTCCATGCAATTTTATGCGTATAAAACAAAAATCTGACGATTTTTGCAAATAACCTTCAGCTGAATAGTTTACTCTTAAAACAATGTAATTGTTTTTTAGAAAATTAGAATATTAACAGATGTTTAACATAATGTTTGAAAAGTAATTTTAAATGTAATTAATATTGCCTTTCTATCTTCGCTAAAACAATAATATATTTCGTAAATCAATTATTTGTAGAAATTTAAAACTTTGCTAATCCATCAGGTGAACTACCAATTCTAACTTATGAATTGCTATCAAAATTCAATCAATTGGTAAATTGTTTGCCTCAATTTTCTACACAAAATTGTTTTAATAATATTTTTGCGTCCCCTCCGAATATATCAATAAATACAAAAATTTATCATCACGCCATTAACCCATTTGGTTGGGCCCTTTGCTTTTGCTGTTTGATTCGAATTGAGGAGCTTCTTACCCCAGCTGAATATATCAATATCACCTTTAACTTTTAACTCTAAAGCTCCTATCAAGTATAATTCCTATTGTTTGACCCCGTAAGCAAAGAAATAATTTCAACTTCAAATTCAGATGCCCTCTCAATCTTGTGCATGCCCTCATCTTACAAAATAGTACATCATCTCATTGAGCGCGTCACAATCTCGCGAAACAACGCTAATGGAATAATGGACACATCACCAGTTTTACATTTTCAACAAGAATGGAACAACGACAACGGCACTGACTGATAACAGCCCTCGACGCGAACGAGCAAAGAGTAAAGAGTTAGTTGGCGCTGATGGTGACAGCATTGTACACCATCGCGATCGGCAACTGTCGAAGCACGAAGAGGAAGGGAATGAGAGTAAAGCAAGTCGACGTGACACTTCATTTTTCAGTCGCTGGAGCTGCTAGTGGCCTTTGTGTCACAGATCTTGACTGTGTTTGGGGTTTAAAGGATTTGACGCGGCCGGGGCGAAGCCGTGGAGCTGACGCTGACGCTCTTAGTCGATACAATCACGGCACGGACGTCGAGACTGCACGAAGAATTGGCGATGGCTTTGTAAACCACGACCTGGAGGTGATGTTGCGAGGCCTACTTCACGGCAGAGATGGCGAGGATACTTTCATTTATGAAACACAAAATTTGTAACCGAAAGTGAAGATGACAGTAACAGCTACTTCGAATTCAGAGGTTGCTGAACTACTGACAAAACCTAGAAATAATATTTGCAATTGTGAAAATAGAAGATTTATTTTAAATACATAAATAAATCATCACGTCATTTATCAATTTTTTTGTGGCACTCGGTAATTGATATATTTTCGCGTGTAAAAAGTAGTCATTAGTCATCAAAACACGGTACACAAAGCCGTTAGAGGAGTGGGAGTGGGAACCATAGGGGTAAGGTTAAAATGGTTACTGTTGATTGTGGATTTTTATTAAGTATTACTAAAACAACAAATAACATATATCTGCATTGTTGAATTAAATCAGAGAAAAGGGTTAGAATTATAGTTCCTCTTTGGCAATAAGCTAATTCTGTCAGTATCATATTTTTACATATCATGTAACAAATTTGCTATTCTTATTTCAAGGTTCTAGTATTCCGCGCTGGAGCTGGAAAATTTCTTAAAATTTTTAAGAATTATTTTTTTGTTGCTCAATAATATGCAATTCTATCTATGACCATCAAAAGCAATCTCTTGAAATGATTCAAAGAATATTTTTAATATCTGCAACATTCATTACTGAAGGTTCATATCTAATTAAACACATTCCACAATAGGTATTACTTGAGTCTTATTATTTACAACTTCTTCTCCAGAGGATGAAATACTAATTCGGTTCTTACTATAAATATTCTGAATTGCCACATATATTGTCCACTCATTCTGAGCAAAGTTACGATCCTAGTACAAAGAAATATAAATTAGGCGTACGCCTATAGGACATTGAAACAAATAATAATAATTGATGCATTCTAGAATTGTATTCATATTTAATTTTCTGTGGATTTGGGAGTTTTGTATATACTAGGAAGCATTCATTCTTCACTAACTTCTTAAATGTTATTCGTTATATGAATGTTCCATACTATCCCGATATGCACTGAAAAATAGTAATATTTGAACGGTAACTTGTAGGCTTGTATGAAAAGGAAAAACGAGATTGGGACAAGCAGATGATGAAAGGCCAATCTTTATTATCCTAACACTTGTTTGTAGAGCGGTTGTTATGTAAGAACATTGCCCAGATAATTTAGGCCTTTTTACTTGTCGTTCCAATCTAGCGTAGTGTCATTCATTTCTGAATTACATTACAGGAGATTTCTAATAAGAATATTCATCGAAATATCATATGCAACAGCTAACCTGTCAATTTTACACTTATCGTCTACTGTATCGTTTTAATTGGAACTTTAAATTACAAATTTAATCGTGATTGACACCCTCAAAATCATTTTTACAAATCCTGAACTAATATATCCCGAATACTGTACAAGTGTACACTTTCCATCTCGTGTTCAGATCTCGCGGTCGACATCAAGCAGCCCTGCACACGCGACAATGCGGTGATTACATTTCGCCGCGTCTGATGTGTAAAGCCCCAGCTCTAAGAGGATCTGCCCTCGCCGCCATCCAACCATCCACCTCTCGGTGCAAAATGAATGCGACGTCGACTCGCGCTCCGGTCAATGTCGGGAATTAAGCAGCCGTTTGCCGCCTTTGTGTGCCCGGTAATGTCTCCGAATAAATATCACACTACTGCGCGGTGAATTCACATGAAGACAAAAGATTTTTCACGGCAATCAATGTAAATAGGCGTAAACAATACCGCGAAACTCGGCTGTTAATGTGCCATACTTTTGCTAAGACTTTAGATGAACGCTTATAATGAAAATGAGTTACTAAAATGTTTTGGGTAAGTTTCACTGGCTTGTAGTTAAAATAATTAATGACCGACATCTACAAGATTGGTGAAATAAGTTTTTAAGAAGATTTTTTAAAGATATGAATTTAATTTCCTCTTCCATTATGTGTAATGTAATGAGTATCTTTCATTTTCCTCTCGCGTATCTGTTCATCATCATTATTAAGGTGAACCATATACTATGAGCTTTGGTGCTGCGCTCGGCGATAATTTGTTTGAAACAAAATATCATTGTTAAAATGAATGAAAATTCTATGTATTATACTTATTTATATAGACAGAATATTAAGGTTTCATAATAATAGATCAATTTTTATAAAACTAGTTGTATAGAATCATACAGGTACAGGGTATAGAATTGAAATGTGGCGTATAGGGGTTATTTATTTGTGTTCTATTTTAAAATTGTTGTACTTATTATACCTATTCATACAACAAAAATTTAAGTACCTTTAAAAGTTATTTAGAATTAAAAAATGCATGCAATATTTCACTATATATCAATTAAATTAAAATTAATATTTAATAGAAAAATTGTAACACGGCATTGAGAAATTAAACGAAAACGAAAAAATTTTTACATTCTATAAAACATATTTAGATTTATTTATTACAGTATAATATTATTTTTTGTAGAATGGATTTAATTGAATGTATGTTTAAATTCTCAACAACTTTTGTATTTACACTTTTGTAGTAAAATGAATAGATAAAACATGCAATATAAAAAATAACATGGAAACTCCCCATAAGTATGCCACATTTTAATTCTACACAGGGTATATAAAAAAATCCAAATTTATTCAGAGACAGCTATTATAATTTTGGTTATAAAAGTGTACATAGTACATAACAAATTACATTTGATTTTTTATACTGGGTATAGAATTGGAATATGGAATATAGGGATTCCAATGCCTTTTTTAAATATTGTTGTAAATTTTTACCTATTCACTTTACAGCAAAAGTGTTAATACAAAAATTGTTTAGAATTTAAAAATGTATTTGGTTACTTAATTATTAGTATTTCATGATATATCAATAAAATTAAAATTGTAAAATAGCAATGGAAAATTTAACAAATGCGAAAAATATTTGACATTTCAGAAAACAAATTTAGATTTATTTATTACAGTGCTGCATTATTTTCTGTAGAAACATCGTAGAAAATTGTAATGATATAATGGCGAATTTCATAGTTTATTTCTCTCTGTTTTATGAAATGTCATATATTTTTCGTCTTTGTTTAATTTCCCATTGTCGTGTTACAATTTTCCTAATAAATATTAATATTTCACGATATATCAATCAAATTATAATCAATATTTATTAGGAAAATTATAACACGTCCATGGAAAATTACACACATTTTTATATTCAAAAAACTTATGTATTTTACACTTTTGCCGTAAAATGAATAGGTAAAAATTCACAGCAATAGCATTAAAATCGATATAATACATTTCAATTTTACATCCCGTATATTTGTTGTTCCTATAATTCTATATTCATTGTGGGTTTCCCAATTCTCACCCTCTTATTTTTGTCTTCAAACCTCATAGCGCATATTACACCGTGTAACAATGAATATAATTTTGTTTATTATTATTTTCCTCTAAAGTTTCTATTGCTTTTGTACAATGTAAGTATGAGTTTTATAATCAAAAACTAGGTCAACAACAGAAGAAAGAAAAATAGTATTGTTCCAAAACTGATCTATTGATAGGTACAAAACTTTTGAAAACACTAGATAAATATTTCCGTTCGAAGTTCTTTTTTGAATTGAATAAATATAAATCAATTTTTGAATACTATTGACATCCTTTACATTTTGTTATATCTTGGGGTCTCCACCCCAGTAATACAATTCCAGAAGTTTAAATACTATAGTCGGCTTTAGGCATGTAATATAAAACGGATTTCGCTTAAATTTTTAATCTATCAAACCTTGTTCATAAACCCGTCTTAACTCCAACCTTACGCACACATTTGGTTTTTCATTCATGGCGTCTCCCGCTGCTAAATATGCACGACCTCACCCCACGGTCCATTATAGGGGAGCAATGCTAAAGTAATTTATTTTTCAATCGAATTAACCCTAACAAAACACAGTCTGCGTCTGGGCTGCCAGCGAAGCTACGTTACGTTGGTAACGCGAGCTTATTGAACTGGCCGCAACACGGCGGTAGCGCTGCAGGCCAGGCCAGGAATAGGAAGAGCAAGAGGAGCGGAAGCAGCAGGAGCAGTGGTCGCGGGTCGCGGATAATGACTTCAAGCTCTGCTACTGATTATAGAATATTGCCGATATTGGTCCTACAACTATGAGTTAAATGTCTATTTGTGGTTCACTAGTTTTAGTTTAAGGGGAGATCCACAGGTTTATGGAGTATTAAATTAATATCTATAATAATAAAATTATTAATTTAATAAAGCATGATAACTAAACTCTGTTACGCAAAGTTACTGTCGGATACGGTTTGCTGAAAAGTATTACCAGCAATTAATTCTAAGTTCGCATACTAAAAAACATAATACATTAGTTGGTACTACTTCTTAGATATAGGGTATCCAAATATCCATCCAAACAAACGATTCACGTTATCACTTTAGCGAAATCATAAGAAACCAAAATTTCTCTATTTACAATTCTACATTTAAAAGTACTTTATAATTAGTATTTTAGACTTTTTATAAAAATGTTTATAATTTAATTTTTTTAAATTGTTAATTTTATTTTGACTCTACTGGCAATCCTGCAATACATTCATGTACATTTGACAAGTTGACAAGTGTTTTATTATTATTATTTTTATTATACATTTGACATTTTGACAAGTATTTTAATATTTCTTTATTTATTAATTTTGTGTTTTTGGTTTTCTTATAATTAAAGTCTTTTTCAATAATTCTTGTGTTTCGTATTTTGTAAATATAGCATCCCGCATAATATTTTGTAATTCGTATCACATGCTTATAAAAACATAAGCAAATATGACATAATTATTCTATTGATATTGTCTATCTGCTCCGAGGTAACGTGTCGGACTGTGGATCGTGAGATCCTCAGTTCGAATCCCACTGCCGACAGTTACAAATTTAAATTTACCCCTGTGGTTCCCCCTCCACTAACATCTTTGGGGGCTATGATTTGACGGCTGGTAACCGCACTTCATACGCAAAAATATATCACCTACCGAGATCTGCGTAAGCAGAGTGCCACACCCATAATGGGTAAAAGGCGTGATGATATATTTATTTATTTTTTTATTTGATATTTCATTTATGACGTGAATCGTTTGTTTGGATGGGATATTCTATATGATTTGTTCATATATTGCTATTGTTTCTAATTTTATAATTCAGAATTATTCAAGCTAACAGAAAGTTATTTCTGTTTGGGTCGTAAGAATCAGTAGTTAAAGTTGTAGGTAAAGCAACTGTTAATGATGGCTTTCACGTCAAATAAATGACTAAAAAATATGTGGAACTGTAGTGATTTGGCACCAAGAAAACTCACTAAGTGGGCTTTTAAATTAAAACAATAATAATAATATAGCGCAACTCTTTTCTAAACATTTTCCATTAAACATGTGCAGTGTGATTCGAGTGTGTCGAGCGTGAATTGTGTAAACTTAGAGTTCGTTTGTTAAAAGTGTGAGTGAAACGAGCTTACTTACAGATAATTTCCACATAAACATAATATGTACATTATTGTTTGAGTACAGCTGAAAAAAAAATTCCTATTTTTAATAACACACCACAGTTTCGTCTGTTTGTAACTTCTCAATTATACATTGGTTTCATACTAAAGTTATACCAAGATAAAAAGGTTTTACTGAAATATTTTTTTTAGGTTTAAAGTGTACTTAACACTTCGTTGGTGTGATTCATGCGGTTAGTGTTCTAAAACTATATGGACTATACAAATTTGGTAAATTAAAAATGATCAAATTTCATAATGGATCAAATAAATCAAATCAAATCAAATGGAACTTTTATTTAAAAATAGCAATACTCATAGTTAGATCCATTTTGATTTTAGAAACATAGATACAGATGTTAATGAAGGGTTAATGAGTATTCCTTTTTGCCAAACTACAACAGTTTAAAATATTTTTAAATCATTTTGTGATGAAGACCATCATCGATAGTTTTACCTAGCTGTATATGTCGCATCAAAGTTGATTTTATTAAAATGATATACCATAAAATTCAAACGTCGACATATTTTTCTCTGGCGCAGTATAGATAAATAATGCATTTTGAAACAGTCAAACAAATAATAAAATTCTGGATGGGTTCACCGGTAAACTTCATGAAACTTTACAGCACGTATCGTATTTACCCAAGACGCAAACCACGGCATGGCGTGCTATCTCCACCAGCGCACACTTTCATCAATTGTTCGGCATTCGACGACGTATCGGGAAGCGTGACAGCGTGGAGTATATGCGATTTGCGGCTTCGCCAACTTGCGCTCTTTTATTGTATTAGCCGTGACAGTTTTGATTGAAGAGTTTTACAGCTATCGAATGACTGTCACGACGAACGGCGACTGTGGCGCCTCGCCCGACCGTGGCGCGAATCACCGCCGGTTGTTTCTCTTTGTCGTATTTCAATATCGCTTCGTCAGTGTCATTTGATCCGCGCAGAATAAATCCGAGGTTCTGGTTATGGGTAAAACAGATTTCGAACCGTACGGTACATCTGCGGCTTACAATACGATAAATTTCGCGTGATAGGAAATTGATGAGAATCATTTCAATTTCGAGGTTTTGTTATTTTCAACCCAATTGGTTTTTAAGAGCGCGCTTCTAGTGATGGATACACCCTAAACTTGTTTTAATCTCCCCCGCTAATTTCATGTTTGCACACTTTTTACTTCCACAGATTTCAATTTACAAATAGAGCAATAATAAGTTTTCGAATTTGACTGATAATTATAAGTCTACGAAAACAAAAAATATTTCCAAGCTTGGTGGATGCAAAAAAAAAAATTCGTTTTGCAAAGCAGGTCATTTAAAACTGTCGAGAGTTGGGACAAGAAACCATAGATCGTAATTATAAACTTTCGTACCCCGAAGCCCAGTTGGCTGTGCTTTTAAAACCTTTCATAAGAGCATTACAGATTTCGGGGTGTTTTTTCCGTGGTCCGCAAACGGAAGTATAGAACAACCACCCCACCGACCAACGCTCTACCCCTTACATCACGCTTCACGATTGCGAAACAACGGGAAAGAAAACAGAATAATAAACACCAGATTATGACAAACCACCGAAACATTTAATTAATGTCGAAGTTTACCGACAAAGTTGAGTCCTAACGAGACCCGAAGTGAGCCAGAACAGATTTTTGGAATTAATAAATTTAATTAGGAAGTTTAATTGGGTGTTGAATTAATCTGGAAATCTCGCGACATTATCAGAAAACTTTCTGCAGGTATGTCAAACGTAGTCGTGATAAAAACAATATCTAGTGCAAGGGTTGGCAAAGCAGGAAGGAAGAGGCAGACGGTGGGCGAGGGGTTGTGAGGTAGGGGAGGATTGTGCAGCAGCTGTTGCTGTGTCGACGACACGGAGCCCCGGACACGTTTTTGCGGGGCGCACCGCGCGATAGGGCGGCAAGCGATGCGGACGCGGACTCTCGAAATATTGTCGACAGCGGCGTGCAAACATCACATCTATTTGCTAATCTATTACCGAATTAGCCTATACTATTGAAGTAACTAGAAGTATTTACACTAATATCGAATTACATTCAACCCTTTAATTCACTTCCATTGAAGGCTGAAAACTATGATAGCGTATTTATCTGAATAAATTGTGAAATACTTCAGAATACAGATCACACACATAGTATTTATCGTCGCAGGTACACTGTGAGACAAAAGTCAAGTAACAGTATATTTACTTAATCCTGAAGCCTATTTACCTCTGGGTTATGGTTGGTTTTGGGTTCTTTTGATGTTCTTTCTCCGGGTTTCTCTTCCATATTTCTCTCCACTTATTTATCTTGCATTAGCGATCCCGTTTCTTATCATTTACTCTTCTTTTTTCCATGGATTATCTGACATCTTTGTTCCATGTCTTTGCTGACTTACTCATTCTTTTTCCACATGAGGTTTGCTTCATAAACCCGTTTTGCTGCTCTTTCTTCTTGCATCCTATACAGATGTCCTTTCCTTCCTAACTCTCTTTCTTCTATGTATGCTTTCGCCAATTTAACATTAAGATTTGTCCTGTATTCTTTGTTTCTAATGCGGTCGTATTAAATCTTTTCCTCTATTCTTTGGAGAAATTTCATTTCAACGTTTCTGATTCTGCTATGCGTCTTCAGATGTCAAAGATGTTACTGTTGGCATTACAACTTTTTTTATATACTTTAATCTTAGTATGCCTTGGTACTTCATTTTAAGACGATTTTATTATCGTATTTAATTAACGAGACAATCTAATTATTACAAAATAAGTAATATTTTTATGTAACTTTTCCTAGCATCTTCTTCTCGCAATACTGTCAAATTAACTTCTTTTCTGAACTATATATTTAAGTACACTAAATGCAAAAGTGTGTATCTACCAAATATTAAAGAACTAAGTTTTGCACGTTCTTTTAGAAAATGTATCCTCGAATCCTCGTATCATTATCTATACCTGGTGGATGCAAAAATATGCATATACTGCGTTATTATTGAACGTTGAAAGTGAGGAGCACACTGATATGAGAATTGAATGTTATTTGTTATAAAAAAAGCACAAAAAAATACTATGTCGGCTGCAAAAGTGTATATGTGATATCTCTTAATTACAATATTTCTGTAAACCTCAATGTTATGATGAATGTTATTATTCTAATTTGTTAAGGAAGAGCAGAATCATCTTCAGGGAAAATTACATGACTCAACTACATGTAGTTAAGTGGTAAACAGTTTTATTGTAATTATTTTGGAATCATCGCTATATTTCAAACACACTTTTACATTTAGTGGAGTCATTTCACTGATGGAGTACAATGAAGTCATCTCTTTGGTTATGTAGTTAGATCAGTTTGTCAAGGTAATACGAGTAAAGGCGAAATGTAGTTAAATAGAATTCTTCCTTTTCTTAAATCATATTAATCGGGTTTCTTTTTATTGACAGCATCTTATTTCTGTCAATTTATCAACATACCCCCACCTATCAAATTACGAAACTGCACTTCTTTCATAGATTTCTCCCCTACAATTTCTATTCAACCAATTTTTCTTTCTGGCTATATTCATTCATCTTTTACACCATTCGGTAATCCTATTAACTCAAATAACAATTTACCCAAAATACTCAATTTCCTTCCACACTTATTTCCAGATCATCAATTATATAAACGTCATCGCATGCACCCCTGCAAAAATCCAGCTCCCACGTCACTGGGGCTGCAAACGTGGCCAGCGAAAGGGGCGCAAGCATGATAAACACGTAAGTGTACACATCCGCTTGTAGAGAACTCTACACTTGTGCGTGCATCGAGAGAACACATTAATTATATTACTTTTTGCACCCCTACCCCCTCTGGCACGTACACATAACGCAACGGAACGTACAACGTAACGTGGTGTGTGTAAGGGACAGAATGTCGTGCTTAAAGCACATATATCACATCGGTCGCTGAAATTTCCGAAATAAATTAGCTCAGAAATGATACAAAAACATTCGTCTTTCATTCAGACAAAAGGAAATGGTTTTCTGTGGGAATAATTGAAAATCGAAAAAGTAAATAACTGAGAAGAATAAGAAGCGACAGGGGGCTAGAGAATAGATATAGAAGATTGTTTGTGGGTAAAAGTATAAAGGTATTTTTCGTATCAGCGATGGCAATTATATTTCACGACTGGTTGCAACTGCAGCAGTAGTTCGAGAATTTATTTGTGACAGGAAATTTAAATTTGAGTTATCTGAAGTGTAAAATGTTAGACGAAGTTTCGAAATGGAAATTTTTAATGGATGTATAAAAGTACACAACCTGCTCTGGAAAAATATTAATATCTTTCAAATATTTGTGCATCTTTCGATTATTACTGTAACTATAAAACTGAACTGAGCAGTTTCATGAACTAATAGCTATATCATAATTTTTTTTTGTTCGTAAAACTTGTTTACTTTCGAAATATTAAAACTTCAAGAACTAAAATAATAGATGAAACTTGAAATTATTCCCAGATAGATAGATATATTATTTAGTTGAAAAAATACAAAAGTATATAAACTACGTCATACAAAAAGATTATATAATGTAAAAAAAAAAAAAAAACTATTCAAATTGACACTTCATTCATTATTGCTGTAGAATGCTATTTCTAACAAAAAAATTTTAATACACATTTTAAAATTCTTATATGATAAGATACGAGTTTTTATCGGTAATTTATTTTACAAAGATGCTCCTATCTTTTTCGGTAGATTTTTAGATACACTAAAACGACTATACATAGACCTAATATTATCCTTATTTCTAGTTGAGTAACTTTCCTTAATATATAGTATAGCTCTACCCCACAAGTTGATATTCTGCAGTCATCCTTTGCCCAACATTTCGTACTGAGATACCAATTTAGTGCCTTCTACCTACATAATTCGTCGACATTTTTTCTCTTTTAACATGAAGATGGTAAGTGGACTAACTATTTCGATCATATGCACCCACAACCTTTAATGTGCTATGTCGCCGACATATTTAAATAATAAATATGGAACTATAAATCCATAAGATCCTCAGAAATTATAACTTTTTCCCTTTACTGCTTACACGTGATTTTAACAATTTAAACTTTCTTGGCCACAATAAAAATATAGATCAATACAAGAACAGATAAACTAAATGATGAGGAATTTAAACAGTCCATCTAATCTTCATATTAGTTTGCACAAAAACCTACAATATGACAGTTCCCTTAAAAACATCACGGTCTGCATGCTATTGTCTATCCAGTAATATCTACAGATCCTTGATTTAAAAAAAAAAAACAGTTATGTGATCGCACGTTTTGCTATGGGTCTATGAATGAAAACATCGAAAGACAAAAAGGGTTATACGAATATTGTTGCCATTATCAAACATATAAATTCGATTAAATAATCTTGAGAAATATTTTTATGATAAAGCATGGTACTTCAGATCATAAGTTCGATTTGCACAGCCAACAAATTCTCGGATAAATATAATAAAAGCACCCGCGAAGTTTCCGCACCTTCAACTTTTTTGGCGAGGCGTCATTTGACAAATGGTAACCAAATTTTACGCGCATCGCATAAATATATCATGCAAAAAGAACAACTTACTTAAATAGTAGCAAGCAATACCTCTAAATATTTTCAATAAAAAAAGACAAATAACTATTCCAGCGGTAGAAGGCAGAAATGCAGCAAGGGCAACAAAAGGAAACCCAGTCTTGTTAAAAGCAATTGTCCATTTTTGCGAATAATCCGCGAATACAGTTCAAATCAATTTTCCTTCACCACGAGCACGCTGCACGCTACACGCTACACGGCTACATGGTTTCGTATAGTGCGCAGCAGACATCCACAAGCATTCAGCAACTAAGCCAGTTATTGTTGAATCCGCGGTTTCGGTTCGCGTTCGCGGGCCCGCAACCGAAATGGAATGTGCAGTTGAGCGTTCGGCCATCACGAGTTGTCGTTCGCGTGCAGCTGTCAGTGAAATACGCGCGTGGAATTATAACGCGGCGACGCGACAGGCGACGCGCACTCTCCCACATTCCAGCAAATTCTGATGTTGGGATGTCGACGACGAGCGGGAATCTATAATGCTGAATTGTTAACCGAGGAGACATTGTCGAAAATATGAAATGCTGCGGGTCGGAAGAACTATTCTATATAAATTTTTGGCATTATTAATCCCATAATCATGAGGATTCGATCTCATAACTGATAAGGGGATTTCATAATGGAATCCCTTTAAAATAGTGACTTTTAAAAAGCGAACATCGAAAAGGTGGATGACAGAAAGAACATAATAAGAGATGCAGAAGTATAGTTTAACTATACATTGACATTTAAATTACTTTATGGTCGTAGCTTCTTTTCATAGGAACTAAAGATTTGTCTCCAGATACCCAGACCAGTGTTCTATTTTAAAATTCCAGAAAAGCATTAAAATGTCTGGCTTAAAATAGACGGATCACTGTAAGTTATAAGACATAGAGATGTATACAAGTACTACAATATCCTATCTATTTTGAACCAAACATGCTAATGTGTTTTTTCAAATTTACAAATCCAGTGCTTGGCTGGGTATGCATAGGATATACGTACTTGTATACAAGTACTACAATGTCCTATCTATTTTGAACCAAACATGCTAATGTGTTTGTCAAATTTACAAATCCAGTGCTTGGCTGGGTATGTATGGTATATAGGTACATGGAAAAGGAAAGACACTATTTTGGGCTTCTTCATATAAAATACATATGGTCATATTATTTTCAAACTTTTTTCATAGGTTTACGCTATAATGAAAAAATCATGGTGCTTAAAATCATTAAAATGTTAACTTTCATTCTCTTTTAAGTGAACACCAAAGTTAACCAACTTTTATCATTTTGAGTTACTTTACTTCTATACAGTTAGTAATGTTTATGTTTGTAAGTGTTTAGAAGCGAGTATAATATTTCTAGTCTGAAGTGATATTTATTTTGCTCAAACGTCAAACTTAAAATTTATAATACCCTGCTTTACAAAAGTGGGTTAGATACAGTGTTCAGAGCAACAAATTTGGATGTTCGTTTGAAAAATATAAGCTGGTGAAATTTTTATAAGCATCCAAATGTTGAAGGAAAATTGTATTCACTATAGAAAATTTCATCTAATATTCCGTAACACGCTTCCTCGTAACACGAAACAAAATCTACTCTCACGAAAACAACAAAACAAAGCGTTAGAAGAGTTCCACTTTACAGCAACACCTTCGCCCAAATCTCCGAACAAAATTTCATAGCTTTGTTTACGTCACGAAAACAAGACTATCCATTCGAATTTCCGAGGAGAGCGCGCAAGAAAACGACGAAAATTCAAGTGTATATTTTAGCGGGCACTCAGCCGGGTCCGGCGACGGCGAATCCAACACAAAGCACATTTCAGATTCCCTTTAATTTTGAATTTTCGTGAGTAATAAATAATACGGAACGCAACTATGGCCGTAATAAATCACACAGGTTTTCTGGGCCCGTGCAGTTTGTCAGTCGTCATGTAAACATTATTTACATCGCGCGGTTATAAATTACGGGTCCGCTTCTGTGCTGCGTACACGCTGCTTTTTGCGAGTCTGCCGTGTGCTGCGTGCTCGTCTCTCTGCATCGTGCGCGCCGATTACGAATCTTGTTGACAATCTTCGTTTGCAACTGATAAGAGAAATTCAATTTTTAATTGTTGCCACTTTCTTAGATTTTTGTTATGCACGGTAAAACAGGATTCTATAAGATGAGCACACCGCCTTTGTGAATTGCACATATTCCATCATTTATGTAGTTCTAATACAAAACACTATTGTGGTATTTATTTATTTGTAATAAACAAGATTTGCATAGAATTGTAATAAAGAATGAGATTTCTGTTGTAGTTCGGCTTGCACCCCTTTCTCGTGATGTCTTAATGGACAATAGAAACTCGTTCCATGTTGAGGCTACTTCTTTATCATATCGTCCAACAGTGCATCTTAGTCTTTACCAAAGTAATAAAACAATTCAGTCTACCTACTTTCACGGTCAGGCGATGATCCATTAGTCAATCTATTAATGATTTCGAGATCTGCTGTACCTCATGGTTGCGGGAATACTCAGTTCAACCCAAACAGCAAGAGGACAAGTCTTAGAGAAGATGGGTCATCACAGAACATAGGAATGCATTCTAGTCGTAGCGACCGACCACTCTATTACTAAGAAAGTGTTTTGTAAATGGAACTTTGTTCAGTTTAAAGCAATGAGAATTCTGGGTCAAAATTTCATTTAGTCCTTCTACCCAAAAAGAGTTCGTCAGAATCTTTAAGTTCATTCTGTTCTTGACCATACAACTTTTCTGCTGAAAGTTCTGACTGTCTAGTTTTATCTTAACTCTTGTATGCTTCTAAAACTATTTTAATTCTCGTATTTATATTTTGTCGTATGTTTTTTTTTTCAATCCTGGTATTTTACATATTCCTTTCTTGGACATCAATGTTGTTGTCAGTTGGCACTGTCAAATATTTCTATAGTCTAATTTAAACCTACTTCTATATATTTCTGCTGGTAGAGGTATGAAGAAGCGTTTCCTCCAGTGTTGTGCAAGAACAAAACGAGCAGGAAATACCACAATCCCGTCCTGTGATGCGTAAGCGTAAGGTATAGACATAGGGCGGAAGACACGTCGAGCGGGAGCATGGAACACGGCGTATGTTTTTGTCGTGTTCGCTCTTATTACACCGACTGAACAAGGCCTCCCTCCGATAGTTGCCGTAATAAGACATGGCTTATTAGTCCCCATTCAAAGGCGACCTTTTGTCTCCCGTTAATCTAAAAAGTGCGCCGTGTAATATGAGCGGCCCAGGGCCTCGCAGCCTCACTCACCCTGTTTGCTTTGGGAATAATTAACGAAACAGGACCCGGCGGTTACCCCTTTACGTATTTCTCGCTGCCCCTTTTCATTACCGAACTCTAAATAACTGATGTTTGCTAAGTGCTAATGTTGTTATCCGTGAAGACTGTTTGAATAACAAAGTGTATTGGACGAATGTGTATACAAATGTTGGTTGTAGTTTACCCTTTAGGTTTGTAAGCGGTCAGTTATGGGGTGTTTTCAATAACTTATTCATGATCGGAATTGTTAGTATAAGGTGCCGTTTTTTGGATTGTTTGGCTGACGAAATGTAAATATGTTTAAAGATTAATGGGTTTGCCTACTTGGGGTATAATTGCAAATATTAATATACTTTTAACAGATGCATTATGTTCCGACATTTTACAATTCATAACTATATTATACTTTCGAATCTACTACGTTCATTCATAAGTAAGTATAAATTTGATATATAACAGCTAAGTACGAAATTAAGAACTCTGTACTTTAGATGTTTTATTGCCTGAAGTTATTTATCCAATATCTTTCATCAGAAATATTAATTTTGTAAAATACAAATTAAATATATAACAAAAAGAAAGCAAAAAACTTTACGTTTAAGCTGCGATGCAATATTTACGTTTCTGTCATTAATGTGTTATTATGAATACTAATTAAACGTAATACTGTTCCAGATAAAATGCAACACATATGATGTTATTGTAAACATTATAAGAATTCATATAGTAACGACACTCGCTGTCGGCACTTTTATTATTTATGTTGCATCGACCGATGACCTTGATAATTTGAATAGTTGTCAGTTGCTAGTTGGACAAAGCGTAATAAAACTTAGTACACATACACTATAAGACTTCTTACAATTTTCATAACACAAATAATAAGTTTTCCTCTCTGTTTTGCATTCATTTTATGAACTTAAAATGAAAGAAATACTGTGGCTTAATACTTAACAGATACAATTGACATTGACGCTGATATACTATACTCAACTTCATATGGTTACTAGTAAGATATCAGCCTATCAGCAGGCACTGAGCGGCCATCATCCCGGTAGAGCACCACTGAAATATTGAGATTTATGAAATATATGTGTCGTTACTGTATGAATTCTTATATTGTGGTTAAATAAACTTATACATCGTACTTCTTTAAGTAAGAAGGTTACTAATAAGAAAAAAATTCGAATGGTTACTTCATACATTTCTGGTTCTAGTTTAAGAAATTTTACTAATTGTCTAAATGTCGTAGAACAAATCCTTCCAATAGTTTCAAGAATATTTGCAAAATTTAAAAGAGAAGGATATTTAGATATGAATCATAACAAAAAGACAAAATTAGAAGCTGAAATAACATTGACAACCTAGGTTGCATTGTATCTTAACTGAAACTTATGACATTATATTAAAAAAAATACAGGATCATGAGGAATGAATGTAGTGTTAAACTTTCTTTGCCAAATCAAACATGACAATTGGTATTTTTCAGTTTCAAGGGTTTCTTACTAATATATTATCAAATATTTCAATGGAAAGAAACAGCATCCGCGAAGCCAGTGTTTGGGAGTTAAACTAATAGAACAGTCCCCGAATAAAATTCGTCATAAAGTGACCATCAATTGTATCAACATACGGTCGTCGTTCATCCGCATCCTGTACGTGATCAATCAGCAGCCATAAATCCAAAGCATGACAGATCACTTTCTTGCAAAGTGTCATAACACTCACTCGTTCTTGTCCATGATTGAAGACGCGTTAAAGTTTCGAAGAGGAGGAGACTCCAGACATTTATATGGGAGGGTCGTTGCAAGTTTTTCGTGAACATTGCTCGTTGATTTAAGAGTGGGTATAATCATACAATGGCTAGTTTTTGTTCGAGTGCGCCGGAGATGTTTAAGCTGCGACGCACGTTTTGAACGGTCAGCATGTGTGCTGATGGGCAGGTTTCGCTGGGGTGAAGAGACGGGGTCGTGGTCTCTTTCGCACAGTTGCCGCCGGCGTATGTGACTGTGTCAGTTAGACAACACGCGCGTGCCATACGACGAAGCTTTGTGCTTTTCATGCAGTGCAACACACACGACAGAACCGTAATTATTTATTTTGTGAACTACACACTTTCTGTTTCCACTGCAGAACGTTAGCTACAAGCTTAATTCACTTCTTCACACACTTGAAAACAAAGAACCATAATTTTCGTACCTCCGTATGTATATATGGTTTCAGGCCTAGGTCAACAAAAACTAAATACTTTGGTAAGATTACGGTTGACTTCAACTGATGGCTGTCAATTTTGAGCGTTGATTCTGTTTAGTGTTTGAGTGCTTGGAGGTTAGAGTAAATTGTTATAGTCCAGTCAAAATACAAAGTACACTACCTCATAGGTAGAGCGGAAATGTGTGCATTTTAAGCAGAATACTACTTCTGTAACTTTTGAAATAAGGGTATTTCATTACGTAGCAAAAAGTATCTGGACCTGGTCTACAAACCTTGTATGAACTAATAATACTTACCGTTTTAGAGAAATATGCGAAAAACTGATATTCTTAACCCTTGTCCTTACATAAAATTTTTAGCAGAGGTAGGATCAATGGAGACTATTGATATTTCATTTGTAATAGTATATTCAAGGTCTGTATCAATTTTTAGCTCTATGCGAATTTTTCCGAAGTAACAACTTTTTTGTCTATTTTGACGATTATTATTGTAAGCTCAAACATAAGGAATTATAATTAATTTTTTAGTTGCAGAGCATAACCAATAAATTAATATCAACTAAATAAATGTCACCCAACTTTTCATAAAAAACTAATGGATTGTTTATTCATAAATCTCTGGTATCCCTGTTTACGAACGATCTAATGTTACCAACATAAAAAATTCCTAGTATTTCATATTTGACAAATAATTAGTAATTTATTTTAATAAATTTATGACAAAATCGTTACGAAAAATAATGTATATCACACATCCAGAACTGTTTTGCGAATGCTCGTAATTCTCAAGTCTTCGGCTAGACCTTTCAAAATATACTCGCACTTGCAAAAGTGCAGTTTCTGGACTAGTTGTACAAATACCAATTACAAGCAATCGATATCGAATTTTTTTTCTAAGAGTCAGCTTCAGTGAAGCAACTATTTGTAAGTCAGATGAAAGGTTTGCATTTTGAATTTCAGAGCGTGGAGAAAAAGCAAATTTAAAAGGCATCAGTTTTAATGAAATCGATTGTGTCGATTAATTGAATTTAACACAAATACATATGCACTAAGCAGAGGCAGGGCCAGGGACAGATATATTGAAAGGTTTGACGTAGCGCGAAACACGCGTTGGTCGCAACTGAACGTGACGGGCTACCCGAAACTTTAATCAACTGCGTTATGTTTGCAACGGACGTTGCAAATTTGTAGACGCATACAACGTGGTTTGTGAAACATGGTTTATTAAATTGCCACGAAAATAGGTACAAATTTATAAATTGAACTGTACAGATTCAGATAATTGAAAATAAATAAATATATCATCACGCCATTTACTCATTTCTAAGTACGACACTTCGGTTACAGCAAATTCGATATACGATGTTCTTTGCGCATGAAACGCGGTTACCAGTTATCTAAAGATAAGAGAGATATTCGAATATTTACTTTCTTATACATAATTTAAGGGAGCATAACAATAATGAAAACAATCGATAGCTAGAAGTTCACGGATATACAAGTTCTGAAATCATCTGAATTTGATTTGACCATTTTCAATGTCGTCTACGTGGATTGATGAATGGATGAATTCAAGATAACACAAAGAACTGAGTTGATTTTGATCATAATTGCAAGACCGGAAGTGGAAGTTTACTTGACATTCAAAACAATAAATTTCAATGAACACTATATATTTGAAAAATAACTATAAATATTGATATATTCTATCTTGTTGAGTATCAAATTAATGGTCTCAGAAAGAAAACTTGAATTCAAATGGCAAAATAAATTTTAAGCGATCGTCAGTTGTTCTTTTTTTTTTAATTATTAAATATTTCATCACACTATTTACTTATTTATAGATGCGTCACTTTGCTCAATGCAAATCTCGATATTATGATATATTTTTGTGCGTGAAGTATGGTGGAGGCGCCACTGTGATAATTTTATGTGATGAAAATTTTTGAAATTCATTTTCGAAAATTTGTCGACTACAAGGATCAAACCGAGAATCTTCTGAACCACAGTCCAATACGTTACCAGGAAGCTATTTATCCTTTAAATTTAAATCCTACCGACATTGGTATCAAACGAAATGTATTAGGAAAGACAGTGATAATAAAATATTAAAATTTAATAAAATTTTTTCAAAGTATTTTATCATATTTATTTATATTTTAACTGTTGACATCCAAATGTTTGTTGTTTCGCTTAATATTGTATTTTAACGTGTAATATTATAATATGAATAAGAACCAATTTTGCTAACACAAATCACAATCTGGGGAATGAATATTGATTGCTTATCCAGTACTTTAATTATTGTTTCAAAGATCAATGCATTCAAGAAGCTTCAAATTCATTAAAAGTTATTATTAATTATGTCAATTATTCTTTTTTTCAATAAATAAATGAATTTTGTCGTATTTGGTATCAACTTAAAGATCTTATAGAGGCGAATTGAACCTGAATATTAAAACATAGTTTAAATCAATCGTCAACAAATAACTGAATAATTTTTTCTACATACCACAATTTTAATTATTAAACAATCAAATGTAGATTTTATTTTTAACTTTCCAGCTGTGAGAAACGAATTAAGGATGTTATGATGTACAGTCCGATGCGTTTCTACGGAGATATTTACTCCAACAAATAGTTACTGTAAATGAAAGTAAAATGTGAACATTCCATGAACGAGTCAAACTCAAGCTGTGCTTGTGCAGTAGACACACATTCAATTGCTATTCCGCTTGCTTTTCATTCCTTATTCCCTGCATTTCCTGACCACTTCAAACAGCAATAAGGGTTCGAAACAAACCGAATTGTCGATGCAATTACAGTTCCCCAATCTCATTCACTGAGCGAAAAGAAAGGAAAAATTTCCGGATACGTGCTCAAACACTAATTGCCACATCCGGCAGATTAACCCCATTCATTTACCCACAACCGACGCCTCTGGACATTTAACCACTTACACATACACAACATTGCAACCGATTGATTTCCTAATGAACCGGAGTCCACTTTAAAATTTATTCATTGAGATTGAGAACGAAGGCAATATTTTACTATTAAAATGTTATTTTGGGAAGTGTTTGAAAAATAAGATCTTCATAATGTAAGTGGTAACAGATTTAAAAGAGATATGGCTCCGTAATGACCAATTTCCGAGTGCTGCTCTGCAGCAATGCAAATAACAAAACAAGCAAAACAAAACTTGAATTCTCTCCCGACGCCCATCAGCGTCATATGTCACAGAACCGCTGCAAGGCAAAAATCGAGCACGACCCGTCAAATGGATTACACGGGCCCCAGTGACCCCTGGCACGTGCGCCGCTGTTCAGCATTCTGCACATGGTTCCCTACGTCCCTTCCACTAGCGCTGCAACCGGAACGGTTATTGCCGAAGAGAAATTTGAAACATTCCCGCTGCAGACGAAACTTCGACTGGATGTCAGCAATCTGGAGGGAATAACGCTTTTTAAAGATACATTTGTATGTCCTGGTCGATATTTGCAGCGGAATATGTCTCTGCAATGATGTCATAATCGTGGAACTTGCTCTGTTAACGGACATTTTGAGGAAGTATGTGCTGTGTAGTCGATGGTTATGGTTATTGTATTGGAAAATGGTTTGTTTCTATGAAGCAATATTTATAGACCCGTTTATTTCATAGTCTAAGGCAGAACTAGTATCTTATCTTTATAGAGTATAGACAATAATAGTCCAAGTCTCTTGAAATTGTGCAAAATATTTTGCAAAATAATCTGGACATTCAAGAGCAAAAAAAAGACTCTTACACAAAATTGATTAAGAACTTTTGTCGCTCATCGGAACTTAAATATAGTAATATTGGAAAGCTAACTTATAGGCTTTTATTAAATCGAAAAACGAACCTGCGAAAGACAGATGTTGTAAGGTCACCCTTCTTTGTCTAATACTTGTTTATAGAACGTTGCGTTTGTTGGGAGATTGATATGTCAAAATATCTTTTTTAAGAGTGATAATAGTATATTATACATCAAGGGAAAGAAGTGTATGATTTTTTCCGGTGGAGTAAATTGAAGCACGAGCCGTAAGCGAGGACTACAATATGACAAGCGAAAAATACACGTCTCTCCTGCGGTGTATGTGCTATATTTTTCACGAGTCCAATATTTATGATGGATTTATGTATTTCAAAATTATTTGAATAGTAATAGGTTAATTTATAATAGTTACTTTTAATTTGTTTAACTTTGTTCATTTTTCTCACGACGGGAGAGAAAGTGCACAAATCTCCCGGAATTAGCTGTTTCTGTCATGATTTTAGTATCATAGAAACCGAGTTTCTCACCCGATCGTGAAAAAGTATAATAATGTTTAACAATGTATGGTTCAGTTATTTGAAAAGACCTGTGTACTAATTAATTTTTGTATCATGAAATTTTATAAATTTTCTTAGCGGACCGTATATAAAAACAGATGGCTCAACAATTGTCTGTCTCTCTCGACTTACATTTTCAACGTCAGTTTACGTTTCGGTATTATAACAGTGTTTAAAAAAATTACAATTTGAAGCAAATAATAATTCTAGTTTTGGTTAAATTTGTTTAATGGTCAAAACTAATTAGCTTGTAGTTTATGAAACTTTCTCACAGTGTACGTATTGAATTAGTAGGTACGTTCGTCAATGAAAATTCATTTCCTTTTGAGTGTCCGCTGTCCGCGTCTATTTTGAGAATTTCAGTCAGGGTTGAACGGCAAGCGAATTCATTGGGAACAATAAGCAACGTAAGTTTTAAAAAAGTTTTCTTTCTGGAAAGTTTTAATGCGGCTCGTCACGAACAGAGGTTCTCTGTATTCAGCGAGTAATAAACCTCTGCTAATTATTGTCGTAGTCGGCGGCGGCGAGCAGAAGCAGGAGCAGGAGCTGGAGCTGCAGAGCGAGCGCGTTCTAAGCAATTTCGCTGCGCGGAGAGAAGCCGCTGCTGGGCTGCGCACACATTGTTCAGATCTGGGAAAGCGTCGAGTCATGAGAATCGTATCTGATCATCCGGAGCAATGAATATTCATCGCGGTAAGTTTACTCGATCGTATAATTTGCTAGCAGTTTTTCAGCTCGTTGGCGGGCGGAGGTAGGTCAGCTGCGCTGGCGCCGGGCCAGACTCCCGGACTCTTCCGGGCCACCGCGGAGATATCGGATCGCACATTATGCTCAGCGCCCGCCGAACTCCATTACGGATACATAAAATGACATCCCGGCCGCAACAACCGAAACTATCGTAAAACTTCTACACTGCTACTGCTACTGCCAACGCCAACGCCACTCTCTGAATATTTTGACGAACTCCGCGCACCAGATAACTTCCCACGCCACAACCAACAGCGCTTTCTAAAAATTTACACACGTAACCCTGTATGCAGCAAAATATTATTAAATTAAATTGTAAATAAAATTATTTACGAGAGGTATATGTATTATAAAATAGAAAATATTTAAAGATTTTAAGCTAATATAATTTAAGATAAATCCATTATTTGCTGAGATATACACAAAGAAAAAAAGATAGTCCTGGTTGATGGATTGTTACCAAAATCTAATCAGCTTGAAACTTAACAGATGTTATCGTGAAAATAGTGAAATTGTATTTATATACTCATTTATTGAAAACTTACTATTGAAAATGTTCCTTCGTCGCAATACCTTTCTTACATTTATGTGCGGTAGGAAGAATTATGAGTGAAAGTCAATTTTAAATTGCATAAATTAGTTCCCCCTCCACTAACAACTTTGGGGGCTATGACTTGACGGCTGGTAACCGCATTTCATACGCAAAATGTATCACTTACCGAGATCTACGTACGCAGAGTGCCACACCCATAATGGGTAAAAGGCGTGATGATATACATACATACATACATACATACATACATAAATTATTTCACTGTTTAAAAACAAATGAGAAAAGTTCTTTATAACAGCACTTAGTTGGAATAACGATGAATAATCTAAATACTTTAATACTTCAATTTATTTTATTTGCTCAAAAAAAAATTAAACTAATATCACAAAATATTCTCATTATTTTTATCTACAATATAATGTAAAATTGATGTTTAGTTGTTAATTTTAAGTTTGTAAAACAGTTGTTTAGTAACACGATCTCATTTAATATTGTGATCCTAATTCAAAATTAAAAGTAGTTTCTTATACATATATTTATTGTATTTTTCATAATACGTATCATAGGTCTTAAAGTGACTAAAGACGCTTTACGTATGTGTATCGTACAATATTTTACAACCGTTTTATAAACTCAAAACTAACAACTATACATCAATTTTACACACTATCGTAGAAAAAAACTATTAGAAATAACTTCTTTCTTTGGAATCTAACCTTGAACCACATTTTAAATTCTTCTTAATATTATTATACGGTGCTTAATTTAACAAAATAAAATCGAATATTTTATTACTAGTGTCGATGGTGTTGGTGCCAGCAGTAATAATTGCAAATAATAGTTCTTTACGCTATTAGTGGGATATAGTCAAGATTATAGCAAGCATATGTAAGATGCACAACGAGGACGATGGCCAAGATTGTGTATGATATAAGTGCGGTAATCATGTAATATCCTACGTATCGTATTAAGTACAAAAAATTATCTACAATCGTATGGAATTTTCTACAAAAATTTAATTAATTTCAAATCGAAGTAGCAACAGGCCGGGATAGTTTGTAAAATTATAGCAACGCACTGAAAATTACGGCAACCAAATATATAGAGCGTTAGTATAAAAACGCACTATGAGTGGGATATACATAACTATCTCTAATCCTTTTATGTCATTGAAAATTTTGAACAACATTCGTATTGAATTTCAGAATGTTGAATCAGTGATATGAACGGAAAATAATAAAGTATGGAATGTTCTTTCGAGGCACGTAATCAGTGCAATCCATTAACCGTATTAAAAATATGTAAATAATAAAACAATGGCCCTCAACACGCACAAGTGTCACAGGCCCGGTTCTTGGCACGCAGCACGCACTTGGTGCTCATGTAAAACACTCCGATTAAATTCCAGCGTTGCGTGTAAAATCCTGAAGCCTGGAGATTAGCATAAAGTGTGTCTGTGTGTCCGCCGCTGCCGCAGCCACACCACAGCTCGCGCCCGACGCCGTGCAACAGGTTCATGGGCATCGCGTTTCCGTCGCGACGCGTGCTGGGTGTCGCGTGCGTGACAACCCGCGTGCAGAGGTTATAACTTCCTGGCGCTTGGAGCGGTGGCTTCCGGGAGAAAGGGAACAGATGCAGATGTGGATGGTACTTAGAGGTAATGAGGAAATTCGAGGTTGGAGGTTAGGAATATGGATATTAGAAGCTAGTTTAGTTGGTGAAAAATTACTGTGTTAGTTTGATGACACAAATCACACCGTTTGACAATAGTTATTTACATACCAAATACGGGAACGCTTGGTTCCCGGATAAGTGCCATAGAACGAATCCGGGAATCGAGTTCACGCAAGAGGTTTGTACAATATTTTTTGTACGAGTTCTTCAAGGAATTCTTTTGATATTTGTCAAAGTTGTACTATAAATATAAACACACAAATTAATTTGTCTAATATATTAGAAAACAATTAAAATATTTATAATATTTAGCGTATTCACTTGTATATTTATTATATTTCTAATTTCCGTAAAACATTATTCTTACCCATTTAAACACAGTTCATATGATGTACTTCACAAAATATCAATAAAAATTGGCATATACTTTTATTGTATTTCTATATAATATAAACCCTAAGAAACTCACTGGTGCAGAGCGTAACTTTGAGGAACTGCAACTCAAAAATTGCGCAAGATATCGAAAAATACTCATTAGTTTTGTGCTAATAATGCATATTATAGCAAAATAACAAATTTTGTTTAAATCGAAAATTTTTGAATATTTTTTCAAAATTTCGATCAGCAATATCTCAAATAATAAACGAGATACGGACTTGCAGACTAAACCATTGGATTCAGCTCATCGAAATACATAAACCCTAAAAATTTCAGAACATTCGGATGGTGGGTTGAAATTGTAGAGCAAAAAGTCTGAAAATTGCGTTTTTCAGGCCAAACGTCAAGGGGTACCCTTTGATTTTTACACTCTTTGCTCTAAATCTATAACGCGTAAAGCAATTTTAATGAAATTTTACATACTTATGTATTTTGACGAGCTGAATCGAATGGCCCAGTCTGCGAGTCTGTATCTTTTATATTTTTCTAGTTATCGCCTATCGAAATTTGGAGGAAAAAATCGAAAAATTTCAAAATTTTCAAAATTTGCTAATTTGTAACAAAATGCATGAAACGAACAGAACTGAGTCTATTTTTCAATATCTTTAATAGATTATGAGCTGCAGCTACTCAAAGTAGCATTTCGAAATACGTCAAAAATTGACATATCTCTATAAATTTAAAAGATATGAGGATGCGCTCTACAGCATTGAGTTTCTTAGGGTTTACATTATATAGAAATACAATAAAAGTATATGCCAATTTTTAGTGATATTTCGGGAAATCTGAAATTGTGTAGTATTTTCTTAACATGTATTTGTTGTCAATGGTAAATGAACTTGTATTAAATTTACTTACTTGTACAGATATTATAAACATTTCTGTAATTATAACCACAATCCTCGTTTAAATAATTGGGCCATATTGTGTAGTTTAAGATAATGTAACAATTTACTGATCTACAGTTATCCTCAGGAGTGAAGTATCAATATAAAATACAAAGTAATCTTTAAAATGTTATTAGTTTCTATTTACTTGTGTTTGTAATTTCTTTGTAAAAATATGTGTTCTAATAATTATTATCATAGGTCAATAATCATTATTGACCGTCACTAATAAAGCGGTAGAGAAAAACATTTTCACGATTCAAAACGAACTCAATAATGGTATATAGTTAGACCAGTAGTGGGAAATATATATTTTAGATTAGCAATAAATTTGTTTATAATAAATTTATATTCGTTATTGCTGAGCGTTATGATTTTTTTTTCAATATCTTGACTAGATGTTGGTGTACCTAAGTAAAAAATGTTTCAACATCAAAAGACCAGGATGAGAATCATTTTTATTTAATTTTTGATAAATTCAAAAGCAAGGCAAAACGAAATTACTTTTTCTTTTTCTCACAAAGTGTAACTAACGCATTTTTAAAAATATATATCTTTACAAATGTAATGAGTGTCTTCACGTATCAAGTTCAAGTCGTTTACAATAATCTAGGAAAGTAATTTACTAATCTTGCCTCGCATAAATACTATAATTTCCGGGATACAATGCAAAACGAAATATAGGGTAGTTGTGGTATTCGTGGTATACTAACTAACCATATATTTAACTCCATTCATAGAAGCAAGTATACGAGATTGGTACGAGTGGTGTGTATAGCGTGTGCGTGTCTTGCCGGTGGAAATAAAAGAATGTTCGCGTCGCGTGCTAGTTAGTAATAACATTAATTTACAGGGAAATAGACACTATTCTAGACGTGAGTAATTCTTGTAATGTTTGAAAAAGGTTCATTGCATGTGCCATACAGATTAATCGTTACTAGTTTTTCTACTACGTCAGATAATTATCAAAGTAAATTAAATAATTTTAAGACGGCAAAAAACGCTTGTGAATTCATTTGCTTTCTCTAACAAGGAGAAATAACACGATTTAATTATAAGCTCTTTATAAACTACAAATATGAACACTATAAATTTATAATTTAAATAGTTTAGTATCAAATAAGTACAATTTTGGTTTCGTAGATTGTTTTGCAAATATAAATGTTTGAACTTTTTACCGATTGGCATAAAAAGTTCGATTTTTAAATTGCTAACAGACTGTACATTATCACTTTTATAACAAACCCATAGCAACATAATGTGATGACAATAAACTTCAAAATAGGTATAAAAATAATCACTAGGTATAGTTCCAAATCGGCAAAAAAATATTGAGTTCAACATGGCATCAAACACAAATTTACAGATTCGCGTCGTCAAGGAAATGGCAGCCTTTGCTGTAAATCTGGCATTTTGGTGCCTAGTTAACCAAATAACTATTAGTTTAGAAACAAAATATTTTACAATAAATTAATATTTGTTGCTGCTGAACGCCAGAATAATTATTTTCAATATCTTAACTAGATGCTGGAGTAAGTAATAGTATATTATACATAAATTAAGGGAGAGAAGTGTTTGATTTTTTTCGCGGAGTAAATTGAAGCACGAGCTCTAGGCGAGGGCTAAAATACGATAAGGGAAAAATACACTACTCTAATGCGGTGTATATATTATTTTTTTCACGACATTAATATTTATGATGGTTAAAATTATTTGAATTGTAATATAATTTTTGATAATTATCTTTGATTTGTTTAATTTTGCTCGTTTTCACATTATTTGAGCACTTTCCTACACGACGGGAGAGAAAGTGCATAAATTTCTCGTAGATACCTATGAAATTGACTGTTTCTGTCATGATTTTGGTATCATAGTAACCGAGTTTCTGTCCAGGTCGTGCAAAAATACGTTTTACATCAAAAGGCCAGACCATAATCGGTATCAAGACCAATTATTAAAATTCACGAGCAAGGTAAAACATAATTTATTTATTTTTGTTACAAACTGTAACAGTCTTTCATGATAAAAATCTTTCATATTTAGAAATATATATCGCTCAAAATGTCATGACGAGAGTTCATGTCGTTTGTAGAACTCATTAAAGGAAAGTAATTTACTAATCTTGCTTTGCATAAACACTATAAATTCAGGAATACAACTTACCGATCTCGACGTCAGCAGCTCCAGTCAGCATGGGTCCACAAACAGCCACAATCACACAAACGTTCAACACCGTTTTAATTCTCGCCATGTCTGTATCTTCTCAGTTCGTCCACTACCGGCTCATTCTTCCACTACACTACTCACTACCCCGAGTCCACAACCCCACCAGGAGTCCTCGTCTTCCAATCTCTAACACACCATCACCGCTGGCTGTCCACGATTAGATACGATCTCTGATGGATGATACCAGACGGCGATCTGCAAACAAACAGATTTGGTTAGGATTGCATTGCAAGACAACAGTTTGGAATGTTTTTGGTGACAGCTACTAAATATTGTATTTGAGAAGGAAAAAATCGAGGTATTGTTCGCATGTGTTGACTTTGTAAGTGGATGATATCTGATTGAATTTTTTGGAGGTTTTTAAGTTCTTTTTATAGGCGATGCAATGGAAGTGCTGGTACAAGAATGTTAACATTGATCATGACAACTTTTTTCATGTGCACCTGCAGCAAAATATTTTGTTTTATTTTGTATTTATATCCTGTCAATTTATGTCCTATTTGCGCTCATATCAATTTTATGATCAGTTTTCTGACGATGAATGATTCATTTCAGAGCTCGCTGAATTCAATCAAAATTATAAATAAATGTATTATCACGCTATTTACCCACTTGCTTTTAAAGATCTTGGTAAGTGATATATTAATTAATTAAGGAATCACAGGGGTAAAGTTAAAATGGCAACTATCAGATGTTGAATTCCAACTGGAAATCTCATGATCCACAGATCCAGGCGATGGCAACCCTTTTTTTCCTGCGGTTCAAAAATAAGCAAAATATGATTATTAAGTTTGAAATTTACACACTAGACCACTAGACCACTAGAGTGACATTACTGTTACAGAGATAGAAGAAGATTTGAAATTTAATACTGTTGCTGAAAAATTATTTCTCGAAAACTGAACATTTGTAAGGCATAAAATATGATCTAACATATACGCATTCCTTGCTAAATGTTCGAAGGTTACAGGTGTTTTATTTTATTTGCGGAATTCAAATGGGTCACTAGAAATTATGAAATGGGTCACTTGGTAACCCGCGGGTCATAGGTTGCCGACACCTTATCTATCCTAACTTAATTAAATTGGAAAAATATGATATGGCCAGCACATATCCTCCCACCTACAAAACAGTAAAAAAAGTTTCCGTTAAATATTATCGGGAGCCGAAAAACTATCTAATTCTTATATTAAACTACCACTTTTTCACTTTTAGTTGTTAGTTTGATTATTTGATAAAAAAATATAATAAGCTCATAACTTAAATATTAAATCGATAACAATACATCATTCCATATGTGCGGGAGGTAAAGAAAGGTAATACATTGCTGCAAAACGAAATGATTGAAACTTTTGTAGACTGATTGGCAGTAGGTAATTTTGTAAGTTTATAGTGTAGCGATTATTAAATGTTGAAGATTAGCCCGGTTTTTGCGCGCGTCGATTAAAGTTAGAAAATAGGGAGGCTGTCTTTTGAAATGGGATAAAAAACCGAGAGTGTGAAGTGACAAGGCGACAAGACGGAAAATTTTAAAAGTTAGTGAAAAAGTTTTTTGCCATACTCTCTTTGATTGATGTTGACATCAATGTTTGTAAAGCGCCATCAAAACTTTTTATCCCACATCTAACGCAGTTTGGCTTAAACGACTGTTACTGGAATATTCAAGACGCCTCGCTATCTGCTCTAGAGAATTGTATCCTGTTTGTTTCAGTTTTGTTCGCGGCGTGTTTACACGCTTTTCGCGATAAAATCATCACGCATTACGTACGTACATCCGCGATATCTCATTCATATTTGCATCTTTAAAACAAACTTTCTGAATAAAGAACAAATCATTTAAATTTAATCTCACTCTGCAGGAGCTGTTATTGTAATAAGATCATTTTACCAAACTTGTGCAAGGAATATAAATAACTTTGTAAAAAAAGAGAGTAATGTAACAAAAAGAGTAATAGTAAATCCCTGTCCAAAGTTTTAACTCTTTGACAGAAAACCTGTGTCCCAGCTCCCGGCAGATAAAATATGTCCTCGTACTTTTAATTAAACTACAGTCTAGTAGCCATGGCAAACACCTGAAACAGTAATTCTCTGCTGAGCGCGGAGCATGGGTCAGTCAACACATTCACCAGAAAATCACGTTGGAAACAAGATTCCCAGAACCGTCTCCAAGCAACAGTAATTAATTAAAATATCCCTGTTCGTTTTCAGCAAGGGTAGTCTGTATAAATTCATGCACGGGTAATTCGAGCGGGGCTTACAAAAAAGAATTCACTCTCCAATCTACTTTTAGCAGGAGCTTCGTAGAATTCGAGTGAAATATGAAATTTACAGCAACAATAAAATGAGTGGCGAACTGGCTTCACTAAAAGGAAGACATATTTACGCAATTTAGAAATGGCACTCGCTATGGAACATTATATTAATTGTAAACAATAATTCAGACGCGCAGAAATGCAATACGCAAACTCGCGCTTAAAAACGGAGCGAGCAGCAGAGCACAAAGTCTCTAATTTCATCTGGCAGCGTCATGTACTAAACAGATTTATCATACTCGCAAGATGTGTTTATTCAGGCCGCGGTGCCGGGGGCGGCGGCGGCGTGGGCGCCAGGAAACGCCGGTAATGAATGACAAGGCTCGAGAAGCGATGTAATTTCCCGGCAGGTTGTACGGACCTATTTGTCTGTGTGACGCAGCGCACCGCCACCGTCGACGTTGCTCTTCACAATCATCTCGACTTGCTGGATACTGGCTAATTCGACAGCACCTGAATTTCGGCGACGTTGCCACTGGCAGAGACCCACTTTTCCCTAAAATATTTTTCCCAACTATAATACTTTCCCAAATAACTTCTTCCCAAAGAAATTAATTCCCAAATTAATTAATTTTGATATGCAGATTAGAGTGCAGCTCAAAATTTGATATTGCACCCAATCAACTACAAATATGTTTTTCTTTTTGTTCTGGGAAAAAAAGTTTTGGGAATGTTTGGGAATTACTTTTCTAGGGGCAAAATGGATTAGAAAAATTGTACCCCAATCGTTGCCATTCATGTATTGTGCTGCTAAAAAAAAATTTTATCTATACAATTCCCCATATAGATAGTTGCACTTCAACAAAACAAAACAACAACGTTATGATTAATAAAATTTACTATATATTTTATATATTTTTGTAGCCAAGATTCATTTTAAAAGAATTAGGTACAACTGATTTCGAGTAAAATTCTTTATTCTCAATGGGTTATTAATATGTCAATTTTGGAATTGAAAAGTACAAAAGTAAGTTATTAACTTAACTTTCACTTTCCATCCGGTCAGAAAGTTGTCACTTTTCAACCTGCGAAATTAGTACAAATTTCATTATTACCTGATGGTGAATAATGTAGGGTTTTCTGAGGAAAATAATTTTCTGTTAGTTTTTATACTATATGCCATACTTCGAGTAGAGTACAATCCATTAATTCATTTTCAGAGTCAGTAATTTCGGTCTAATTTTAACATTCAATATTCAAGAGATCGAAAATTTACTGACAAATATAAATGTCAATTCGAAATTGTTTACAAAACAAATATAAAATTCACCACCTACTAAACAAAAAAATTCAACCGAAAAGGCAAACGTTCAAATTTAATATAATTTTTTGTACATGTTCATTTATTATTTATTTATCTTAGCCTTGGGCTGTAATGAAACACTTTCCACCAAGGTATGTCATATGGAACTCAAAGCCATGAAATGTTTTGGGCAATTTTCTGAATATTAAATCAGTTGTTTGTATTTGAAAATATTCTTCCTAGGGCTAGATTTCTCTACGTATCTGGCCTATATTATTTTACAAATGATGAGAAAACGTTCTGAGCCCATTTCTTAGGAGGTCGTCCTCATGTTCATTTTCCTTTGGGTAGTCCGTTTTTGGGGCACCGTAGGAGTAAAGTTAAAATGATCCACATAATTATTTACCCCATATTATTTTTAATACAAATTATAATAAAATCATTCCTCAAATTAAAAATATATTTTTAAAGTAAGAGATGAATAATTACAAAACTTTCACTCTTTGGTTATAAAAATATAAATAAAACATAACCAATTACGTTTATTTTTCTATATATTTTTTGTTTTAAAAATTCACTGTGTTTCTCATTCCGGTATTTTAAGGCATTTCTTATACTTATTTCCTTCGAACTTGGCTCACTGGAATAGTGTAGAAAAGAGGAATATCTCCGATACTATTTACTAGATAATATTCCGTTTGATTAAGCGAAAGAGAAGATGCCGCATTATGGTACATTTATAATAGACGCCGATGATTAAAACCTTCATTTAATTAACATCCACGTTCATTATTGTGCGTCACGACGCTCGCACATTCCCCCCAATTTAAGTTCCTGTTCCTCCACATTTATCACCAGACTCAATTTGGTTCCGAGTTTTTGCCGTGTTTGTTGTCCACTCCATTTTGTTTTTCTCTTTTCCAGCATGCCAGCCCCCTGCGTTAAATGCGAAAAACACGGACAGAAGGGAGCAGATCTCACGAATGGAAGAGAGAACAAGAACAGGTTTTGCGGACTGAGATGAGAATAAGGTTCCTTGTGAAACGTAAACACTGACGCAAGGATGAGGGAGAAAGGATTATAACTTCCGCAAATATTGAGACGTTGCACTGCCGGAATTACGCACTAAGGAAATTATTCTTACGGAAATTGATGGCGCAGTATTATCGAATTATTTTTCTTTTGAGTTGTCGGCAGCGAGTAATGTGTAGGTAAACAATACTGATGAATTTTGTCGCACAACTTTTATCAAAATACTGTCACCAGTTCTTACACTGTAATACACTGCAGCGTAGTAGAAGAAGAAATATTATTCTTGTATATAAATTATAAGTAGCAGATTCTAATAGTTTTACAAACATTTTATGCAGATGTGGTGCGGATAAATAAATTAAGATTTAACTGGCGGATTCTTTGTTTATTTAAAAAATAACTACTTATCTAAAGGGTGTTGAATCGAAGGACGCATCATAGCGTTTTAAATTATATTTTTGAAATGTTCAACTATTAGCTTCCCTAATAATTTTACACCAAAAAAGTTAAATAGTTTATTTTAGAGGACGAATTTCGGTTTTTTGACACTAATATTTATAATTTTACTCCACGTGGAACTGGAAAAATAACGGAAATGTTTGTTGATAATTTTCTTATAATCATCAGTGCCAGGAAATAATAAAATAAATATCATATTAATTAAGAGTTGATTTTATTGAATAATTTTATATCAAGCATTATTTTGACCATAAAACAATTTCATTGTATTAATTTTTTTTTCAAAGTTATGTATTTTTATTTTTAATCAAGACACTTTAAAGCAAATACTGATACTGATGACAGTAAATGACAGATAAAACCAATAACTTTCAATTTGTATTTAGTACTTTTGTTTGATTATTTTATAGCACTGGTGATTTTTTAAAAAAATGCCAATAAATATTTCGGTTATTTTTTCGATTCGAGGAAAAGTATAAATATAAGTATTTTTATCAAAAAATGCGGAAATTCTTCCTCTACTTTCTACAATATAATATTTTACATTTATGATGCAATTAATATATGGTTCGTCATTCGATTCACCATCTGTCTGTTTCTTTATTGAAATTATTTTTTGACATTTCTTAAAACCAATGAATTGTCTCATTGTTTGTCACGAGTCTAAGTTTTAAGCAATTCTGCTATTATAATAGTGAGAATAAAGCTTTATAGATTATTCCAGGTGATAACATCTACAGCTTTTGTTTTTCTTGACAAAAGTGTCACATATTTAGGTAAGTTTAGCAAGATAGTGGTTATAACACATATTAAGTGCGTTACCTAATTTAATTTTGAATTTGTAGGTAAAAAATAATTTAATTAAATATAATTCAAGTGTTCGAAAAATTAAAAAATAATTCTCCAGAGTCTTCTCAAACTTGTTGCCGTTCGGTAATAGCCTATTGCTTGGCAATAAGTTTCGAAAAACCTGTCAAATTATTTTCAATCTATTCTCACTCTCTTGACATATAATTACTAGAAATTGATTTATCCTAATTTTTTTTGACGATTTACTGCTTTAGGAAGTTGGTAATTATAATATTTATCCAATTCACTATATACTGTGTGCAATATTTCGAAAAATAATATTTCTATCTAATACTTCATTATTTAAATAAGTATTAAATATTTAAGAAAAAAAATTTGTTTCGTCTATAACACTTGCGAATGCAGATCGGTTTAGAACATGGTACGCAGAATATGTCTTCAGATACGAATCGGAGGCGGACACAAAAAACTATATCCTCGCATGGATCAAATTATAAGTTATATTACTATTTATTAGTTTCTTGAAAATGTCATGAATTAGAAAAACTCTCCAATTTTCAATCACCCACCCCAGTCACGTGAGCAAAGCAAGTAGCCAAACCAGCCCGCCACCATTCTTGTACTAAATTTTGTTCATCTTGCACACCACAAAAACTTAATTGGATTTCTATGTTTTATGTGTTCTATTATTGTTATTATAACAGGGCCAGGGTCCGGGCTGCACTCACGCCGCGCTACAATATAAAGCCATTAAGCGACGTGATATGTGATTCGGGAGCCACGACGCCAGGAGTTGGACCGGGGCTGGGACATGCTGCAACTGTGGCCAAGGCGACCAAGCGACAGATGGAGGAAAGGGAAGGCGTTTGTTGCACTTTGTGAGGGAAAGTGCTGTAAAAAGTTGTGATTTTAGGAAGTGATGGAGGTAGGTTGGTAATTGAGTTGTGGACTGATTTATATCTAAAGTGCTAAAGTAATTATTTCCGTTTGGCTTAACGACTTAATAGTGACATTAACTTCATTTCATTCAATCGATTTTGGCTGAAAGACCTGTACATAGCAAGAATGACGATCAATAATAATAGATTTTTCGAAAACACTATGATCTCTAGGAATCTTCAAGTTTCTTGCCAAATTCTAATACCCTGCTCACAAGATAACCTTTAGATACCACACATTTCAGACTAGGAAATTTCAAGATTTGCGAACGTTCGTAAATAGTATATTACGTACCGTGAACTGTAAGTGATAGATTTTAGCTCGAGAATGTAGTTTGGGATGTCGAGACTCATAGGGTCGAGATTTCCTAAACATTCGAGACCTAAAAAATCACTTACGGTTCGAGGTTAGTAAGTTATTTTTTGCAATACCTGCGTAAATATAAGAAAAGGAAAAATAGGTATCAAAATTAACAGCTGTCAGATTGAGGTTAAAAATAAAATTTGAATGATATATATTTACTTACCATTCAACATGAACGGTAAGTTTCACTTACCATCCACCGTGAACGGTAAGTAAATGATGTAACCATGAAAACCAATTGTGCAATAATAGTTCCACTTACTGTGTTTAAATTTTGTTATTAATGGATAACTTACAGTACAGCTATTGCAAAAATATCTTTAAGGTTTAGTTTATTGTCAACATGACTACTGAAATTATTTTTTGTGGATTTTAATTTGGTTAAAAACAAAAACATTTAAGTGAATTATGATAGATAACAACAAAAACTGTATGACAGATGTCAGTCTTCCTTTATAATTTATAACTGTACGAGAAAGTAACATATTTATCAAGAAGAAAACTATTTCCAAAAATTCTCTCTGCAGAAAATCACACATATATTGATAATCTTGAAAGTGTGATATTTCTGTATTTTATGTATTTTCTATAGCGGGAATATTTCTTATCAGTATACATATATATGAATGTGTCGTCGCAGATACAATTAAAGTGGTTGACAGTAATATATTAAAGCATTTATTTTATAAGTAAACATAGGGATCATTTATAATAATTAAAAATACTAATATCTATCAATTTAATATAATTTATTAAATACTAAAGTAATTAAAATAAAATTCTTATTTGTTTAATCTTCCATTGTTTGTTTCATTATAAATAAATAAATATACCATCAAGCCATTTACCCATTTTGGATGTGGTACTCTGCTCACAGCAGATCTCGGTATTATGATATATTTTTGCGCGTGAAGTGCGGTTACCAGCCGTCAAATCACGGCCTCAGAATGATATGTATAGTAGACAAAACTATAACAAGCAGAGATATTTAATTAGAAATGATCTCAATTTCAAAGAAATTTTTGGAAATCTGAGAGCAGATGAAAACATTGAAAATTGTGTTTGTTATTGGGAAAATTCTCTTGGGTAAAAAATTCGAGGAATAATGTTAAATCTGTCAATTTCTGCAGGATTAGTTTGTTTATTTGCATGTCTACCACATAACAATATGCATCAATCACTACTCTTAAATTTCAATTAACAAAATCAATCACTCACAGAATTTAAAACGCACAATACATTTTCAGCAATAAATCTCAAATCAACACAAGATAATAAATCACAAAATTACGTTGATTTATACCAAACCTTCATATGACACACATAAAAGTAATTTGTAGTCCAAATATTAAAATTACAGGGGACGAACACAGCCATGGTTCGCAAGCTCGTGCGATGACAATACATCAACTTCGAAGCGCACGATATCGTCTCGCGTCGAAGTTTGGGATGATGTACGGCGGCGAAGACCGGACTGTAAAACGGTGGTGGAGGAAGTTAGGTTAGGTGCGTTCTTCGGATAGATAACTGCGCTATCGATACACTCTGTCTAGTTCCGAAGAATTGTGATTTAACACTAAACTTTGTTCTACTTCTATGAATACGAAATGGGGATGTGGTTTTACGATAGTTGTTCTTTGATTTAATTGTCTGATATCCACCACGAACGGTTTAATGTTTGTGTTGTAGATATGGAAGTTTTATAGTATCTACTTAAACTTTAAAATAAATAATCATTTTACGTGATATGTGGTAACGCATCATGAGAAAAATTTTAATAAAATTGATCCAGATAAAATTACTCTTATGGTTTTTTCGCCATTAACATCTTTGTTGCCTGTGATTTGATGGTCGGCAACCGCACTTCAAGCTCAAAAATATATCATATATTGAGATCTGCTTCAAAAAAAGTAACACGTCTATAAATGAGTAAATGCAGATGTGATATGTATATTTATTTTACGATATACATCACATTATTTGTTACAATAGGCAATTGTTTTGTTATAAATTTTTATGAAATCGGTCGTGAGAGGTAACACATTTAATATTTTAAACAGTTGGACAATTTAATAAGTGTACCGTAGGATAAGATCCATTGGACAGTTACTTCAAAAACTAAAAGGTACACAGGATGTCGAATTGAAATGAGAAATGTAAGGATTACAATGCATTTTTTTTTATATTGCTGCAAATTTTTACTTATTAAGTTTACAGCAAAAGTGTAAAAACAAAAGTTGTTCAGAATTTAAAAATGCATGCAACAAGACCTATTTTGTTTGCTAATTGTTAGTATTTCACGATATATCAATCAAATTCAAATCAATATTTATTAGAAAAATTGTAACACGACCATGGAAAATAAACAAAAACAAAAATTATTTGACATTTCAAAAGTATGTTAAACATACAAAATTTTTTTAACATTTCAAAAGCAGGTTAAAATTTATTTATATTTTTAACAGAATAAAATGGAAAGCTATGAACTTTAAAATTCGCCATTATATCATTACAATTTTGTACGAAATTTCCACAGAAAATAATACAGCACTGTAATAAATAAAATTTAAAACTGTTTTCTGAAATGTCAAATATTTTTCATTTTTGTTTAATTTTCTATGGCTGTGTTACAAATTTTCTAATAAATATTGATTTTAATTTGATTGATATATCGTGAAATACTAACATTCTGAATAACATTTATATTTACGTCTTTACCATAAAGTGAATAGGTAAAAATTTACAGCAATATCAAAAAAATAGCATTGAAATCTCTATATATTACATTTCAATTCTACATCCTGTTGTTGAAAAAGCTTTCAGAACTCATAGTAATATATGAAAAAAAAAAACAAATGGTCTATATTTATTATAGCTATTGGTGTTTAATTATCCTATCTACAATTTAGTGTGAAAAAGACACGAAACTTCCAGAAGATTGGTTATGTTCTGTTATATTAATATAAATGAATTTTGTGATTAGAACTTTCAAAATCCCTCCATTCCGAAACCAATATTTAATATGTACATATTTTGACGTCTCCCATTTTGCCATGCTATTTAAAAATGCAAGGTATTTAACCTTATGCACCAACAGAGCAATGATTCCAAATTGAAATGCGTACAATTGCAGTTGACCACAACGTACACAGTCACACACAACTGAATCGTATATTATATGCCTATATGAATCACATCTATAGTACTATCTATCATTTTTAGCCGGCGGACACGTAGTGCAGCTCATGATCAGTGGTAATAGTAATTACACGTATAATATACTGTGCTGATTTACTGGGATCTTGATTAGAACTTCGAGACGAAATATATTAGTTGTGGCTGCATAAATGCATATTAAATCTTACTGTTAAGATATAGGAATTAATTAATATGCGGTTAAGACAGTCACTACTAATTATCGCAAACTGTTTTATTTAGTAATTCTTCGGCATCCTGCAAATTACATTCGGAAGTTTGTATAGATGAGTCACCAGATTAAACAAATATTTTATGATGTTTATTTCTTTTTATATTTATACCAAAACAAACAAATTACAACTACAGCACATTTGGTTCATCTGTATTTATTATCATTGAAAAGATATCACCAGTTTATTAAATTCTATTTTCAAAATGGGAATGGCAACTGACTGTAATCGATAATTCAGACCTTTTTCATTAAAACACTGTATAAAAAGAATCCATTTTTTAAAACAAATTCAACAATTTTAATTTAATTCTATTCTACACCAATTGACTACTTTGAAAAGGTTTATAGCGTGTTTCCATACATCATTATCATTTTCAAAAATGTATTAAATATAAACGTCTGAACACTTGGTTCAGTAAAAATGAACGTCATTTTAAAGAGTTGAACTTTGTTCATTATTAATGATTATTATTGAAAAATTAACACTACATGAACAATGAGTTTGCCATGTTTAGCAAAAATGAACCAATTCTTTTATATCAATAATCATTGAAAATTTTTCGAAGAAATTGATTTGAGTGAATACGTCATTACCCAAAATATACCGTAGAATTTACTAAACAATTAGAAGTTTTACAAAACAGTTTGGTACATTTTTAGAAAAAGCATCTTATATTCTCAATATTTTTTTTTTCGTGTAGTACATGTGAGTTTATGTAGCTATGATTTTCTACAAATTCTTTAAGAAGTAAATAATGTCTGAATGGTGCGTCCAGATATTTCACAATGTATTCATTTCCTAAAAGCCACTTCAGACATGTGCAAGAGCTTCAAAATAAACTATACGTTTGGTAATATATTATTTATTAACAAAATTATAGATGTACAAGATGATACTATAAAAGATAAAGTTTGCTTTCGAAATCATCTATTAAGCCAATTTGAAATCAAAATTTCGTAAGACGAATTATAGGGAGAGCTGCGGCAAACTGCGTGAAAAACAAACTAATTTAATTATGGTACAGGATGAGTTATACCCACAAGCGAGCAAGAAAAGTATTTTGATACGTCGTAACAAAGTTTTCTCATGGAGGTAAGATATAAAGTCAATAAGTCATCACTCAATTACTGGATAATTATATGAAAGACTCCGGGTGATCAATAATGTGAGATTATAAGAGATTTCCAGGTCTGGAGTGAATGAGGATTTCAATTTTATTATATCCGTCAAATCCATAAAATTTAATTAATATAAAGAGGTTCAGTGATGGTATCTCTGCTCAATACTGTTATACTCGTATTTAATTTGTTATAAAGATTTTATCTGATAATTTGATCCTTATTCACTCCAGCTCTTAATATATTACAGTTTCAAAGTCGTCATAACGTTTCGTAAACTTCATGTCATAGATTAAAATTTTCTCTTTGGCACCATTCCATCTTATATATGATTTTTATTTACAGCATTCTAAAATTTGGGAATTTCTTCACTTGTTACTTTAATGGATACATGATTGATCTATATTAATCAACAATACTCATTTAAGTAATTCATGTCTAAAACTATTTGAAACAAATAAATAATTAAATATTCATCACACCATTTCGATTTTGTAGATTTGGGTAAATGATATATTTAAATGCGTGAAATGCAGTTACCAGCCGACAAGATATTAATGGAGGGAAAATCACAAAAATTAAAATTAAAATGACAACTGTCAACTCGGGAATTCGAACTAAGGATCTTATGATTTACACAGATCTGTTTACCTCATATTTGAGTCATCAATTTAACAACCTTCAACAATTTATACTTTATATTAATAACTAATTTCTCGAGAAGTATTTGATTTATGTCTCGTATTACAAAGAAATTTAAATTATAGTAAAATTAGTTATGCAAATGACAATCAAATTTTAAAAATAAATTTTAGTGGCAGTTAAATTTATTTATAAAAACGGGTATTTGCAAATTAAAGCACAGTAAATCAGAATTCCAAGGAAAAATTCTTCCACCTCAGTCATTGAAACCCATGTATTAATAAAAAGTATATAATGTATCTAAAATAATAAATATATTGAAATCTATTTTATACCAAGTTTCAGCGCAAACATTTATTGTTCTTTTCCTTTTGCAAATACATTTATTTATAATGAAAAAAAATTTCAATTCGTTGCATTTGTACTGAACCCAACATCTGAAATATATTTGCAGCAACAATGAAAATTGCAATAAAAAGCAAGTTATGAAAGTTCTAAAACAGCGCAAAACATAATTAAATTATCTTTATCAAGGAATCACACAAACCGTGAGTAAATTTTTGTTTGATAAAAAGTCTGAAAATACGGTTCTGCGCAGATGGAGCGTCAGTCGCGAATGTTCTTGATTTGTACGGCTGCCACAGTACCTCGTAATTATTACACTGCTGCCCACTCACTTTGCAAGAATTAAACTTGAACTGCTGCTCAACCATTCATCATATTCAGCAATTAACTTTCAAAGCACACTTTGAACGAACAAATTAAAAATCCGTTCTTGTGTACCGGAATGTCCATTTCGCAGCGGGTTGTCTCAGTTCCTGACTCTTGATTCCGATTCGGATTTCGGTCAAGTTCGGCGAAGTTCGGAGTTATTCAGCATTGAGATTGCTTGCGAAACGCGTAAATTGCAAATGTTAACATTCATTTCAACGTTTCCGACAAAGATTTTCTAGCAATTTGCGAATTTGCCGAACGAGGGTCTGGCTGGTAATTATGTTTATTGTTTATTTTGGCTTTTTGCAGTCAATGAGCGGTTATCATTGGAAACTGCAATTTCTCACGATGGTACAAATTCTTCATGCATTGAAAAGTATATTGGCAAAGATCGAAGCGCCATAACCGAGGAAAAGAGAACCAACTGAGAGTAATACATTTTTTTTAAATGAAATACAGTCCCATTCGAAATACAAGTAATAATACAACAGTATATTGATTATTGAATCACATTAATGGATTAACCGTAATGATATAGCGTAATAAAATAAAAACTACATGTAATGTTATAATTTTCTGGTATTTTCAATTTGAATTGAAATTTTTTGCAAGTTGCTCCATTGATGTGACGTCAAATGCATTATAAATTGAAGTAGGTCATAGAACTTTTAAATTGATGTAGTACAAATTGATAATATACAATAATGAATAAACTATAGTTTTCAATATAAAAAATTATTTATATATTAATAGAACAGGTATTGCTTTTGTCAAAAAATTGGGTAATGTGTTTTCAGTGAAAAAACACGTTTTAGAGTCCCTACAATACGATTTTACTATTTTTGCCATGATGTCTGTATGTATGTATGTATATATGTATGTATGTGTATGTGTCCGTGTGTGTGTGGTTTGTATCGATTTTTTCATCACGCATAACTCAAATACTGTAATACAAAAAATACAATTTTGTGTATTTATGTTTCTCATATTTATATGAAGAACTGATTAGATTTTGGATAAAATTGGTCAACCGGATAAGCGGAAGAAGCAACTTACTAGAAAAAGTTTTTCGAGCAAAAACACGCTTAAATTTAATTTTTCAACAATTTATGTTATTTTAAAAATTGTAGAATATTTAATTTTACATGTACTTTGATTACACTAATTATATTAATTTTCATTAGATTTAGAAATAAAAAAAATATTTGATACAGAATAATTTAGAACATAAAGGGACTAATTACTGTATTTATGATTTATAGATATATTTCATAAAAAGCAAAAATTATAAAAATAAATAATAATAATATACTCGTATTGGAATGGTGATTTTACTATATTTACGATGATACTAATTTATGAACTTATTAGAAATATTGTTTGCTAAAACAGCATACAGCGGGAGGTTATGTTACATCAGATATTTTTTTTCAAATAATTCAACAATTTAAATAATACGGGTTTTTACTTTCTTGCTTAGGATAATATATTAATATAATAGTATAAGAAAATCAAAATTTGTTCGCAGACCCCATTCCTTATATGTACATGATATCGCTTAGGCTTAAATATTTAAAATCAAAATTATAAATGCAACATTTAATTGATATATTACTCATTATTCACCCAATTTATAATTTAAAATAATTATTTGCTACAATACATTGTTTTATCAATTGCATTTATATAACACGGTTTGGAATACATATATGTATAATTCATAGCAGAAATAATAACAATTATTATTATAATGAAACAAATTTTTAATTTTTGATTAATATCAGAGTTGATTGACATTTATGATACAAAAGAACGCTATTTAAATTACATATGGAATAAATATGAATAAAAACGGTTCATTTAACAATTTCGAAATTCATAATTCAGTTAGAAGCTATAATGAGATCCTCAGTTCGAATCCCATAACTGTCAGTTGCCATTTTAACTTTACCCCTGTGATTCCCCTTTATTAACAAAATGAATAAATGGCGTATGGATATATTTAATTACTGTCTTTTTGATATTTAAATAACATCCAGTACATAAAAATTTGTACGCGGAAAATAAAAATAATTCGCATGTGTTCAGTAAGTTAGTAGAATTCAAAAATGATTGAATAATAATATAAAAATGTCCTTGGTGATGATGCGTAAAAATACTCAAGGAAATAATATTTTATTAGAAAAACTTCCGAAATACAATATTGTCATGAGAATTCTTATTAAGAATCGTGATTCGTATTAGCGAGAAAAACTACAGATGTCGCCTCAATTTAGAATTCACCCCTTATAGTACATTCGGCAAGAAGAACGCCTAATATAAGAGTTTGGCGGAATATTTTGCCCTGCAGAGGGTGAATCGAGGGTGGGACCTGAATAATTGAATGTTAAAATTTTGCCGGAAATTTTAATCGCAATTATTGCTTTAATTTTCGTTTGAATGGCCTTTTCTTTTAATTTTATTAAAAAGAGATAGGTTTTTGGGACACTCTAATTTAAAGTTGATTAATATCAAAAGGAAACAAAAGACATAAATTGAAAAGTATTTTACTGCTTAATTTTTTTCTTAATATCTTGGAACTTGACAGTTTAGTTTGCTTTCTTTAATTTAATGAGGCACAAAAAATAATTCTTTATTATTTAAAGTAGCTTTAATTTTATTACATATTTATATATAAATAACATTACAACTTAAATATATTAAGGTAATTAAAATTTATGGTGTGAAATAAATTGAAAACAAAAATAATCGGGATGCATTTTAATATTTTAGTTTACTGATCTGTATTTAATTCATTTCCCATGTATGTTCAGTCGTTTAAAATTCTATACATTTTTAAATGGAAAATTATATTGAAAATATCACATTAATTTTCTAATCAATATATGCCTGGAACAAAAATTTACGCCTCATATCACATTGATAGGTTATAAAAAATTAATTAATTTTCCTGCATATACACAGAGCTACTTCGTCCTATTTATAGGAATTTAATTATAGACACTACAATTTTGTGAAATAAATTAGGTGGGTGAAAATATTTTATTATCAGGTAATTATTTTAGTGTCACTATTTTTTTTTTTTTTGACACAGAAAATATTTTATTTCGTTTAGTTTATAATGCTTAATAAAATATTATTACACATCGAAAACACATTCGATATTTCAGCATTGAAAATAATATTTTTATATTTTACGTCTATAACAAATCTATTATAGCACCCAAGAGTTCGTTAACAGGTTATTCGAGTGCTATAATACCGCAATGCAATTATATTTTAGGTAGGTGACAGTGCTGAAATATCATAATATTAAAAATATCAAATACAATAATTTTACTTTAAGTAAGAATACAATTTCAAATAGGTATTTCCCTAACTTTTGAAAATGCGATTTTTATTTTAAAAGAGCATAAAAGGCGCAAAATAGAAAACATAATGTAAAGAACTCAGCTTATAATAGTTATAAAAGAATTCAGAATTTCTAATTAAACAAGCTACTTTAGTAAAACATACCATTTAGTGCGTATGTTTACAATTTACATATTAAAACTTAATTACTTTTACTTTAGAATTATTTATAATAATTAACTTTCGCTGTAAAATGTAAAGGTCTTTGTTGTCTGCACATCTACAGGTCTTCCTAATTCAAAAAACATAATCGAGATACTTTATCAAAAATACGTTGAAAACAATTTAATCCGCAACGCATTTTTGTTTTTCAAAACAAAAAATAAATTACTTTCCTTTGTCTCCACTTTCATTTTGTAAATTTCAATTTCTGTAATCCACTTCATAATTAAATAAAAATATAACATACCTGCGAAGATGATGAATATTCTAAAATGAATTATTTCGTATGTAAAAAATATTGCGTGGAACAACCGAACACACACCATTTTTACCTCCCGCCTACCTCTAGGTAAGGGAGGTATTGTTTTTGGTCAAAAAATTGGGTAGTGAGTTTTCAATGAATAAGCACGTTTTAGGGTCCCTACAATACGATTTTACTATTTTCGCGATGATGTCTGTATGTATGTATGTATGTATGTATGTATGTATGTATGTATGTATGTGTGTGTGTGTGTAGTCTGTGGCAATTTTTTCGTCTCGCATAACTCAAATACTATAATACCAAAAAATACAATTTTGTGAATTATTGCTTCTTATATTTAAATGAAGAGCTGATTAGATTTTGGATAAAATTGGTCAACCGGAAGTAGCAGTTTGCTTGAAGCCCTTAACAGTTTTTCGTGAAAAACACGGTTAAATTTCCTTTTTCAACAATTTATGTTATTTTGAAAGTTTAAGAATATTTAATTTTACATGTTTTTTTATTACACTAATTTTATTAATTTTCATTAGATTTAGAGATAATAAAATATAAAGAAATTAGATTTTACAAATCTTGCATTCCTAGTACACCATGGAAAATTTTCAATTTTTTACGAAATGTGACACATGTCATTGTGATTGTGACGCTGTTTTCTTAGTGAAATATATGTCATAAAATTAAATAAATATACAAAAGAAAATTAAAATTCTCAAATATAAAGATAATAAACAAATAAGAAGGTATGTTTCTGTATCATCAAATACTATTTTGTACCGTTTAAGAGTAGTATTGGGCGGGAGGTTATGTGCTGGCCACATCAGATTTTTTCTCTCAACTGCAGGGGACAGTAAATTAAAACCTGTGCAAACGAATTTTTTAAAACGAAGCAGACAATACAAGTTTTGGCCGGGCACTACGAAAGGTAACATAATTTTATTTTAAGCCAAGCTATAGAATTTAAATCAGTAAAATACATTTTAAACATTAAATTAATTAATTCGACGAATCAGAAACAAGCAGTAATTATTTATAATATAAACACCAGCTTCCAACATTATTAACATACTACAACCACAAAATGATTTACAAATGATATGAAACTTTTGTTCTGGTGTATGACGAAGTTTTATGTTGAAAATTATTATTAATACGATTCCAAATATAATACTCATTATCAACAACAAGCACAAGTACATATTGGAGATTACAATAATTAGCTATGTTTCATTAATCCAGGTGAAATTCTGTATTCAAAATATAGATGGAATTATTTTTTAAATACATTATTACTGTATTATTATATGATGGATGTTGATTCAAGTGGTATTACATATTTTGTATTGATTATAAATATAATAAAATAAATATATTGTATCAGAGAGCTTAGTCATTGAAGCGATTGAATTCAGTTTTTGTATTATTATATTAATGCAATTTCGTTTAAAATATCAAAATTGGATATTTGGAAGTAATAGGCAATAATACAAACTTATAATTTGAATTATAAATCCAAGAAATAAAATATGATATAAAGTACATTTCATGGAGAAAGTTTAAAACGTAAAATGACATACATAAAAAAATTTATAGTTACGAATGAAACTAAAAATATATGAATAATAAACATCATATATTCTAAACATTAATTTTTTTTATTTTACATGAAACTATATATTTGTGACATCAAATATAAAATATATGCAGTAAAAATAAATAAATTGCTTCCACATTTATTTTTATTATTATTTCGTTTATTTTATTATTCTGTCGAATGCACATTTATTTAGTATACTAGTATATTATGTAGCAAATTTTATAAACGCATGTGTTTATTAGGCTTTGAATGAATATAGTAACCCGTTAAACTGTGTTTTCAAGGTCATCTGTGTCCGACCGCCACTAAATACTATTTCCCTTTAATTGGGAGTGAAATAGGAAGCAAATCAAAAGGAATCACAATTCGGAAGTGAAGAACTACTTCGCAATTATATATGTACTGGTATCACCTTTAATCGTATACGGTGATAAATTTGATATAAACAATAACAATTTATCTACGTTCACACCCTTGTACATGAACAAATCAAATCAAAATCAAGACACCCTACCTAACCTTGAAACTAATCAAAGACCACATCCCTCCTACCCGATACACGTACACATTCACACATACATAGACACTCACTACCATCGCATTAGCTCAGCGCGTCAGGCGTGACAGATTACAGAATTTATCTGCATCCAATTACAAGTTACAATACAAACGTGACAAGCTCGAGGAATTCTCCATCGCACGCGCACGACATACCACAGTAGTGTTGTTACCGACTGTATCCCTGGTTCGGTACCTTCGGATTCGTACGGAGCCGATGAAATAGGGCGGACAAATTTATAGAAGAAATGCGAAGAGAATGCTGCTTTAATTACACTAAAATTTGTTCAGTTATCAAGAGAGGCTCCGTGCAATTTCATTGAACTGTGAAAGAAGTAGTGGTTCTCTCATCCTCTTAGAGGTCGTGACTTGACGGCCGGTAAAACCAAAATCGAGATATGAAAAAGAACAGCTACACCCAAATTGGGTAAATGGTATGATGATGTATCTAATAATTACTGAACTACAGGAACTTGATAGTTTACCTGCTAACAGGACACTCAAAAATAAGTCTATTTCTATATCTGCCATCTTAAATCAATATGGTGTACTTTACTGATTTTGTTTCAGTTCTATTCGGTCCAATTCTCTAACAAAATTCACATAGCAACTGGCTAATGGTGACAAAATTACATCAAACCTTCATGTTTAATGGGGAATATTTCATTAACTGTTTAAAAACGATTCATTTTTGACACAATTAGCAAGTTGTTAAGTTAGCAATTTTTTAGAGAATTGGCCCGATCGAAAGAGATTTTGTGACTAGTTTTCGAGTTTCCTTTTCTTTGGGATTCATTTTTAGAAATCATAATTATATTAGCGATATTTGAAAACATACTCGTATTTCCCTTTGATTGATCTACAATTTTTTTCTTCCGATCATGTATCAATTATATGTGAAACATACATGGATAGTTCATTTGCATACTATATGTTATGAATAAAATTTTATATTGACAATATTCTTGAAGGACCTAGCACATCGTTATTATTCATGAATCATTGTACAAATTTGTCCGAAACATATTTTAGTCATTCTTCTAATTATTTTTCGGCTTAAAACTTGGTGTCAGTGTCAAAAAAAATTCAAACGAATTATATATTTTCAAAAATGGAGTTGAGTTATATATTATTTGAAAGAAGATATTTTGATAAAAACAATACCGAACTATTCGGTTAACTGAGGATATAAGACGCATTTACTGAAAATTTACTAAACTGTTATAATATTTAAGAAACTAAACATGATAATTTACTTAGTAATTAGAAGTATCTAAAAAATAAAGTTTATTAAATTTTCAGAAAATGCATGATATCCTCAGTTTACCGACCTTTTTTTTTGTGTGGTACTTGAACTATTCTGTGTTAACTATGTATTATCTCTTGGTCGTCTTCTCATGGGTTAAACCAGCACATAACAACACAAGTCCACCGCGATATACCGGGTGCTCTCCCGGGAGCGGCATCGGCGGTGTCTACCGACATGTTGTCTTATCGCGCGGCTATCGGCGCGCCTTGTATTTACAAGCGTTTACCGGCCTACACGTCATTTGTATTATCGGAGAGTTGTGAGTTAGAGTCGGGTGCTACACCACCTTGTTGTGAGTAGCGTGTAGGTGTACCTCGACAGGGGATGTGATCACCTGCCGGAGGTGATTAGGTGATTGCGAGTGCGGGGGGAGGGAGATTGTAAGGGTGAATAGACTGTGATGAGGAGGGGATAATAGGATACATGACATTCATCTTTAAGTAATAATGGAGGAGCTATAACACATACGATGATCGTAAATATCTATCGGTTTTGAACACCTCCATGATGGCTGCATGTAGGGATAGATGGATGGATTAATGGATGGGTGTAGTAACTACACAGGAAATAAGAAAAATATCTAATTAAACGTGGTAATTTATGAACAACCGAAATAGAAGGGTACTGAACACACAAATAATAAATAATAAGAAGTTTCAATTGTTTTGTTTTGTTACATGTCTTCCAAATTTGAAAAAAATACTGTATGTTTATAATAGTAAACATGCGTTGAAACATATTTCATACATCGTTAACAAATATAAATATATCATTCAATATGCCATTTACTTTCTCAAAAAACTGTCAATAATACATTTTTGTTCGTGAAATGCGGTTACCAGTCGCCAAGTTATGGCCTCCAAAGATGTATTTGGAACCATAGGGAAAAAGTTAAGTTGGCAACTGTCGGCTGAGGGATTCGAATTGAGCATCGCATGATACACAGTTCGATACATTACTATGATGGAGCTATTTACCCCATTAACGTTGATTTGCAAATCAATTCAATTCACCATTCAAAATCAAGCTAATTTTGTAATCAAATTCAATGATTACTTGATTCGTCAGGTTCTATAAATCAAGCGCTGATTACTCGTTTTGATCATTGTTTTGACATCTAATTTATGAGAGAAATGTTGAATAGTTAATATTGAATATTTTCCATTGCAAATTTCTTTGGCACATGTCCACATGTAAAATGTACAATATCATATAGAAATATTTAGTATATTATTATAAATATAACTAAAACTCACATATGTATTACTATTTTTTTAGATAAGAAGAGTCATTTCCACAAGCGATATTGTATGAAATGTCAAAACAGAAAACAAATATGTGAATCAGTTGATCATAGTTATAGATTCACAGATCAAGCCAATCAACTATTTGAATAATGCCGAAATTTTAAATTTAATAATTTCATTGGTGTACCTACCCACAAACATTTTTTTACGGACAATAGACAAAAGCCCAGTTTATACTATTTTTAAGGTTCCGTGTAAAATTCTGAATACTAATATGAGATTACTTGAAATTACCGAACAAATCGTCAAAATTAGCAGAATTCAAAGTTTGTAATTCAAAAGAGCTCGGTAAACAGTCTGAAGCATATCTATTAAAATTGTAATGAATGAATTTAGAAAAGTCTACAAAAAACCTACCCTTGTGCATTGCAACCACTTATAAATTCAGCTTCAAAAAAGAAAAACACCCCTCTACATTCATCCAGCCCTTAATTTTAATTATAACAAGATTTTTTGTGAAATTATTCCGTCATACTTATTTAAAATTAAATTTGGAATTGACCGCATTCCCTACCACAGTTTCTTTCCGTTGTAGAAAATAATTAATAAGTACTGCTTAAAAAGTTAGAATTACCATGTGACAAGCTATCCTCCGGCATTTGTAACTTTCAAAATCCTTTTCCCTTCCCGCCCATCGTCACAACATTCGTCTCTGTTGTGTACCGAAGGGCATTTATTTATTGAATGTCACGAGCCAGCGCAGAACCGAGGACAAAATACACATCGGGCAGAGCAGCGCTTATAGACAAAGCGGGATTTAAAATAATCCCGAATGAAATTCCTGACGGCGTTCGGCGCTCCTACACTCCTGTCCACGTAACGTACCGTGGCATACCGTGAGCGTTAGCGTAAGCGCAGCGCTGTGTATTGCTGACCAGTTTTGATATAGGTTTGTTGTCCAGTCAAATTTTCTTTGCCTATAATTTATCATGTCAGATCCAAGTGGTTATCTCGTATAAATTATTGCCGTACAAATACCCGTGGTATCAAATATCCCTAGAACCGGACCTGCGCATTATGCGGGATGTGTACAGGTGCATATAAGTATGATATACTATTCCATGTGGAATTGAAGGAGTTTCTTGTTTCCTGAGTAATTGGTTGATAGTTCTGTTATTTATTGTCCATTTAGTTTAATACCTAGACACCACAAGTATCGCATTTCACATCGGAACGAGTACCATATCACAACACTTTACTTATCAAACCTAAAATCTAGCTAGTATGGTTTCCCGCTCAATCATTCCTAAATTATTTAATTTAAAATAAATAAATCAATCCTGAAAACTTATCCCCATAAATAGATGTTATACAATGCATAAAGCAGATCTCAATAAGTAGTTTATTTTTTTGCGAAAAGTAAAAGTCAAAACATAGACCCTGTATCATAGGTTATCAACCAGAATACGAATTGCTGCTCCCCTGACAAAACGACTTTAAAGGTGTAAATATTAAAATGTGAGCTAAATATCTTGTTCGAAGCTTGTTTAACAGGAGTTTCTTAGAGTTCAATGTATTTCCGCACAGATTGGTGTTAATTTTGTTTGATTTTAGTTTTCATACAAACGAAATCACTTGAGACTAATATTCTGAAATTTCATCTTGAGGCATCATCCGTGTTTACTTGTACCTTGTACATGTTTCCGGACTGTGTCAAGCTTAAGTTTTTTTTCGTAATCTTTGAGTTGGTCCTTGAATAGAATTCTATCTCTCGCATCAATCCACGTATGGGATAGTAGGGTGCGCGTGGTCAACTAAGAAGATAATGGTAGTTCTGTAAGTCTTCAGTGCGCTATACATGTAGCAAGTTGAAATAATTTCTTTTGTATTTATAACTTCAATATATTTATAAGTTGTCGTCGTTTATCATTGTAGTATTTATTCTATCAAAATATATACAATTTGTATCATCCTCAAAGTTTTTCCTTTCCTATTCGGTTATTTTGGCTTTTTGTTTTATTTAGAACAGTTAGAGTAGAAGTGAAGAAGTAGTACAAAGGTAATTTTTCTATGGTACTATATATTACTAGCTATGGGAATCGAACTGAGGGTCTCGCGATCCAAAATCCACGTCGTTACCACATTTCGTACCATATTATATATTCAAATTCAATCCAAGTCTTCGACATAGGAACCAGGAACGTTACTTCTTCGCCATCAATGGTAGTTAATACCGGAAAGCTGATTATTATTGTGTTATTATTAATTACTTGTCGTAATTTGACAGGAAGTGTCGATAGATAATTTTTTCTTTGTACTGAAACATTGAAAAGGAAAATTCCAATCTATATTTTACTATTCAATTTATCAGCACCTACATTTGTAAATTAAGGACGTAAATTACAATTTATATTCTCCCCTTCAAAATATTTGACTAATAAAAAATCTCAGCACCCGTTTGAAAAATAAACACACAAAGTTTTATTATTTCAGTAGATTTAACATCGCAATATGTCAATTACTTCCAAGTAATCTAAATTTCAATTGCATAAATTCTATACGGAGCCATTCATCCGAACCCTCTTCGGACGGATTCGGCAGCTGCCGCTTGACATAGTGAAGTTTTCCCCTGAGTCCAGGGGTGCGATTCTTACCCCAACTATCGCTGCATCTTGCTGCAGTGGTTATTAAAAGTTTAACCTGCGAAGGGTAGTTTCCAGTTTCTTTCATATCACTTTCGCTGCACCCCCTTCCCCTCACTTCCCCACGAGTTTCATGAAACGCAAACGCACTTTCATCACTGATTTTACAAGTTAAATTTTACTTCGTTTCATGACTAGAATCGTGGAATCGCTCGCGTTTTAATGTTCGGCAATAAAACGCGTCTGGGTGAAAACATTTTTGTGCTTTTTTAGTATTACCTGCACGGTTTATTGTGGATTTTACGCAACTGAGGATTGCAAATATTGGATGTGATGTTAGAATAACAATGGAATGGATGCAATGGATTCAGTGCAGAAATTGTTTTAGTTTCCATTTTGTTTGTGAGTGCTACAGGGAAGAGTTTTAAATTATATTCTCTATCAAAAAAACTGTTTTATTTTCTGTTAAATGCATTTGTTTTTATTACTATCAATTTCAAATACGGGATATTTAAACAATTGCGAGTTAATAAAACCACAAAAGAATTACACTGATCAGATTAACATTACGATATCTGTTAGAATTTCTGAATATGGTATTGTTTAGATTTCTAAACTGTATGGCAAAACTACAAATATCTAATATAATTTAATAAAAGATAAAAATTAATACATACGCCTTCAATACACAATACAGTTCACATTAAATAAGGTAAGGTGTAAGGTATTTAGTGTTATTGGTACATTTGCTCGAAATGTGAATGTATCTAGAGATACTCCATTATAAACCATTGATAACCAAGAAACATCATGTAGAAAATGTAGACGACAACTAAGAAAATAAAATGAGTTATTGGACTGGAATGAATGAAGCATGCCACAGAAAGAAAATAATTTTGACATAAAAATTATGTAAGTCGTTTTTGTAGATTCTATAAGACCTAGAGCAAGAATAGTAATAAATAAATCACTCATTCTTTTAAACTATGATAGACATTACTTAATTAAATAAATTTGATGAAGACACATAAATTACTTGATACGTTTTTAGAAGATTTCAATATCCTCAATTTTAATAAATACAGTGAAATTCAAAATCTGTATTTAATTGCAACAATAAACATAATTTAATCAACTAGGTAGAAAAATATATAAATCTTGGCAATACTTCAGGGCGTCAGTTATATATCTAATTGAATATCAATAAAATCAATCACTAAGCAGCAACATTTGTTATTTAGGCGTTAAACTGCTAACCACTTAATCGTTAAACGCGTCTGGTTCCCGCGTTAATTCGTAGCAGACACATGACTGACGTTTCTATACAAATAATCAAGCAACAATCATTTGTTTCGCCATTGGTCTATTATCGTGCGTGTTTAGACTATTGTTTCATGTCTGCAGGTCTAAAAAGTTAAATGGTTCGGAACGGGCTGACAGGCGTCAAAAAAGTTCCACTTAATTATCCGAGTTAACCGCCGCCGTCGCCGTCGCCGCCGCTTGGATTTTTCTCACTGTGAGAGATTCTTGGAGCGCCGGGCAATCTTCGGATTAAAGAAGAATCAGGTTCACTTCAACGAGCCGTGAGTGAGAGAACTGCGACCGTCCGATGTAAGCGAGGTTTAGCAAACAGAAAAAGTGTGACACCCAACAGATTACCAGAAACGAATGTTGTGAATGTATTTTTACACGCCAATTACTAATTTGCTGATATCATTTACGATTTACAAAATGTTGAAGTACGAGTATTTGTATAAAATGTAAACTAGATTAAACTAATGTATAATTACAAAAATATAAACTGTTAATTAATTTATCAGAACGGCATGAAGCTTTCCCAATTACATAATTTAGTGCAGGAATTTTTTATCGCAGTGTTATGTTTTAGTTATTAGCTCTCGTGCTCTGGTATATGAAAATTAAATGATTAAATTTTTAGGTGCTGTGCAATGTTGATAAAAACAAGATAGATCGGTATTTGTCACATTCAAGTTCCCTTACATCGTTCTAGAATTTATCTACTTTATTTGCGAGTAGCTTAGTCAAGAATCTATGGTATCACGAGCTCTGTTTTCAGGTGTTTTAAGAAAAATGTTTTAACCTCAGTTTTAGCGCTGTTCAATGTTCTAAAATTATTTTTTTCACGACCGGGAGAGAAACTGGGTTTCTATTATACCAAAATCATGACAGAAATAACCTATTTTATATCTACAAGAGATTTGTCTCCCGTCGTGAAGGAAAGTGCTCAAATAATGTGAAAATAATAAAATTAAACAAATCAAAGGTAACTATCAAAAATTATATTACAATTCAAATAATTTGCAAGTACATAAAAACCATCATAAGTATTGGAGTCGTGAAAAAAATAGTGTATACACCGCAGGAGAGAAGTGTATTTTTCCCTTGTCGTATTGTATTTACTCCGCGGGAAAAAATCATACACTCCTCTCCCTTAATAAATCAACAAATATAACGCTACCTGTCAAAATATCATTCTACATTTTTTTTAATATTTACTAATACACTAGGAAGATCGTAGATAAAATATTATTTGATGTACTTGTACACATATCATAAATATTATAAAAAAAATGTTTCGAATAAAAGTTACAGAGAAATATATTATTTACTACTTTTATTTGAAGTATTTTTTATAATATAATTTTAGAACATTGTACAGCGCTAAAACCGAGGCTAAAATGCTTCTCTTAAACACCCAAAAACAGAGCTAGTGGTACCAGCCTACATATTTATTATTGGAGATTGCTCTTTACTGGTAATGTTCTAAAAATATATGTTCTTAAAGAATATAAAATTATAAAACAGAGAAAAATTACATAACATGACATAAGGGAGTCATTTTATCCGTCGTTTATTTAGATTATTTATTGTTTTCTTCTATGTTTACTCTAACTATAAACATTACTTAATTTATTTTACGCAAGTCGCAATTAATACAAATATAAAAAATTAATTTTACAAGCAATGTTGTGCATCAATATCAATCACTGTAAAGTATTATTTTGTCGTTGTTACCTACTAATCCTGCGTTGGGAGATTGCACAATTTTGCAAACCTGTACAAATAACTCCCATAGAGACCACAAAATTCATACTTTAATGGTCTGCGCATATAACAAAAATAAATAGCGCATATTTCCATTGATAAACGCAAAATCTATGAAACCGCAATAAACATAATGGAATATCGAAAAAATAAAATGTATTTTGAATTCCATATTCAGTATATTTCGCTCTCCACACTACAATGCACATGTGTTAGTTAGGAAGTTGGGCAACGCACGAAAACATTTATTGAAAGCTTGCAAATGCATGCATTTACTTTGTGAATGCTTCATGCAAATAGTACCGCAACAGAACATTTTATGAAATTTATTTTCTGTTTGTGAATCAAATATTGCTATAGTACATTTTAATTGAAATATTTTACAGCACGCCATTGTCAGGATTTGCTATTTTGAGCAGAAAAATTGCAACATTCACTTTAGAAATATAATATACTCTTTCCATCTAACTAATCACATTCAATTGAAATTGCAGGAGAGAATTTAAGAAATTTTAGTGGGTGATATACCTACGAATGAAAAAAAAAAAATATTGCGAAACTCCATTATATTACCCTATGTTTAAATTATTCTACTTTTGTGTCAAACATTTCAGTCTTTCATGCGAATAATAATTATTGAAAAAGTTCTGATGAAGCATTATTTTATCTGCATCATCTTGAGTGAATTCGCTTGAGGCCAAACCAAAAATATTTCCTTTATAAGAAAAGAAATTTGCCTCAAAATTCACAAATAATATTCAGCATTTCCTTGTAGATGCCAAAAACTGAAGATTCTGTATTTGAAGTTGTGGGTTTGGTTTTAACAGTTGCTCCAGGCTACCAAATACTTTCCTTTAGAGTTTCTCGTTTGTATCTGAGCAAACTTTATCAAGTATTTAAGTATCAAACTGGGTTACTGCTGTTATACGAAACAACTGAAATTCATTCGCCAATTATGGGTTAATGAGAACACGGTTTGATGGTGATGGCGCAGATAATGAGGGTCGAAGTTTTCTTTTAATATGTTGTCAAATAGATTACTAACACGGTTTCATTTTAGGCCCTTCCTTCCTTGGAACACTATGCGTTTTAATTCAAATCGCTTGTTACAATAATTTTATTAGGTAGCATCTTCTGGCTTTAAAAATATATCTATGTTGGCGCAAACATTCAAATCTATCTATCGTTCTATATTTATTTGACATAGACCTACTGATAAAAAATTATGCAGGTTATTTATGGTATAACTGTTAAAAGTGATATTTTATGAGTAAGTGGGGAAGTTTGGAAATGAGGCGAAGACGAGTGAAACAACCCCACAAACCAAATAAATCACTTTTAACATGTACATCGTACATCATAGAAAATTTTCCTTGTGTATTGTAAATACTTAAAAGTTAAAAATGTAGAATGATATTTTGACAGTTAGGGTTATATATGTTGATTTATTGATACAAATAGTTAGTAACGTGTTAAAAGTAACAATATCAATTAAATCACTTTTAATACGTTGATATTTTACTTTTAATACTAGTGTCAAAACATGACAATTTAACTTGCTAAGCAACCGTTAAAAGGGCCACTTTTAATGACGGTGGTAAATAAAATATTTTGTGCAAATATCAAAGAAGCAATTACCAAACGTTGTTTTGTTTTATATTTTAATTAGTTTGAACACATAATTTATTTTGGATTCTAGATAAAGACAATAAAACAATATGAACTAATAAAACACTCTAGCATCTTTCATAATATTTCTTTTAACATCCCATTTTTTATTCACCACACCACACACCCCTGTCAGAAATCTCATTTCAACAGCAGTTAAACAACATTAACGTCTTACATCTTCCCCTCGTACGAGATTCGAAGCTATATATAACAGTGAATAGAAACACAGTATAATAGATTCAAAATTGATTAGGAAAAATGTTGGTCCCGTTGCTGCACCGTTCTTAGTGTTCAGTGGTTCAACGTATTCAGAAACATGCATATTTCATTTCTTCCAACGAGATATGAGATAGTGCAGGTATAATGCAATAATAAGCAGTTTAATATAACCCAATAAAACACTAGCCTATCTTATCTACACTAGAGACCTCAAGCGCATTGTTGCATAAGTTACAGCCAGGACCGAACTAAGAAGAAGATTAATAGAGTAATCTGCAACTTAACAACCTTTTCAAATCTAAAATTCTAGTATTTGTATCAAATTTCACCTATAATATGAATTTATTTTACTGTATTTCTTCATAATTTATATACTTAGAAATTCATTGCTTCAGAGCGCACCGTGAACTCTATTATATGTTTTGAGATTGGACGATTTATGATGATTTTCGAAGTGCAACTTTGAAAGGCTTTAACTCACGAACTGTATGCCAAATTTCATAAAAATCGAACTGCGTTCAGATTGAAGAATAAAATGTCAGAAAATGATAATTTTCAGACTTTTTGTCTAACTCTTCAATTCAAGGACCACCTATTCTAAAATTTTGCATACATATATATATTTTCAAGATATGAATTCAATGGTGTTCTTCTTTTATATTTTTCAAGATGTCGTCAGATAAATTTTTTTTAAATTTGAAATTGTCATAAAATGTACGAAATACACAAAACTGGAGGCCATTTGTTGATATCTTTTATAGTTTTTGAGGCACAACTACTCATATGTGTCTTTGCCCACTCGGCTAACACCTCGTGTTCAAAATTGACACATGCGTGAGCGAAATTCTTAGTTTATTCACTCGTATTGTAATATACTATTATTTTACCATTCGCACCCCTTCACGTACAGTTATCAATTATTGTTCTTAAATAATAAAAATCCGTTTTTCATTACCTAAACATAATTTCATTATTTATCGCTTTTATTAAATTTATAATTACATATATTGTAATTATATTAATTAACCACGTCAGTGTATCGCGCAATCGTGGGAGCATTACCGTTATTACATATTTATTACCTCCATGTCTAATTTTTCAAAAATCAAAAAATTTGTTACGGTGTATCCTCATTGTAAAAGGTGGTAATAAAACAGTGCTAGTAATTAACCTGCTGGCAAGTAATTAAAATCTTTGGATACTGAAATTTTACAGCTGTAAGAATAAAACAAACCGTTACAATTTAGTGGATACGTATTACTAGAGACTATTATTAATTCAAAGACTTTATTTGTAGTCTGTTTAATATAGAGTGATACCTGATTCCGTCTCTGGATGGAGCTCGTTTATAATTCCGAAACGATAGATTACAACCTAACTCATTCCGTATGCACAGTGATATTACTTACCATTACCCTATCATTAAATCACATCGCGTGGAAAACAAACGAACAGGGTGCAATTAGTCTAAAACAATTACTTCTTTATCTGGCGCTGTCACGGCGCTGCGCATGCCGGCCCAGCCAGCCTATAATTTCCCCGTACCGGTGAAAAACAGGCAAATAAACAAAGTATGATGACCATTACCGACGCAAGCTCATCTCGGAAGATAATTGATTCGTATTTGGCTGCGCGCCGCGCTTCTCATTTCCTGCTCAAGATTAATGGATCGCGCAGTCAGCTGTCATCGCCCGTTTACGCCAAAGCTAACGAATATAGAGACGTGCGCGATCGTACCCCGAGGATTGGGAGACTATTTGGGCAAATACTGTCGCTCACTTCATATGAGTTTTAACTTCTTTATACACATGTTAATTTATTGTTGAATGATCCTGACAAACAAATGTTTCATGAAAGGATGAATGGTTTTTACCACCTACACTTTCTGGAGTAAATTGTACTATCGATATGCTTAAAAATTAAACAGTTTTCGCTCCACTAGCAACTCTAGTAGTCATGATATATCGGTTGATATAACTGCACTTCACGCTTAAATTATATCATTTACAAAGATCTTTAAAAATAGAGTGACATACTCAAAATGGATAAATGGAGTGTTGACAGATTTATTCATTTACTTTTATCTAAATGTACTTTACATTCGGAGTCAATTTTAAAGTAGATACGAAAAGAAATGATTCATGTGCTATAAAAAGGGTTAAATTAGTTTATCTAACACCTCTCAACAAAGCTCTATAACTATGATGATTTTAAACAAGGAAAGTAACAGATTACCCACTAGTGGGTATAATTTTGAGAAAATTCACTGTTGAGTAATTTTTATTTATAACAATAATAATAACACCAACACCTTGGTATCTACTTCGATTGGCATTTTAATTTAGAAAATTTAAAGCATGTGCCACTGTCAAATAATATTTCTTCAATAAATTTTGCATTTATTAAGAGATGTTGGATAAAAAGTTATACTTCATACGTAGGCAAAGTAAGGAATTACCCACGAGAGAAATTTTACCACACGAAGCCGAAAGTTGAGTGTGATAATTTTACTTGTAAAGTAAATAACTATTATCTCCATTCATCCACACAGACATTATTCGAATATATTCTTGCAAAGTGCCTTGTTAACTCCGTTGTTAAAAATCACCTTATAAATCAATTTCTTTGATTATAGGAACAATGTTGTTAACACGTTGTTAATTTAACAACGGAGTTGTTGTTATTTAACTATTATTATTGTTTATCATCGTTTAAACGAATCAATCATAATTCAAATTGCACTATTTCATAAAAAGGTCTTCTATTTTTTAACTAGAAAGATACAAAATACAACAGTTTTAATATAAAGAAGTAACTGCTTTGATCTGTTCATTGGTACTATAGGCAATTGCTTTTCCAAATATTCTCAACGACCTATCTTGTGGGGTATTAATTGGACTATTTTTTAACATCGCACAATTGCTACAATAGGCAATTATTTATCTACAAATTTTTAGAAATCTGTCGCGTGGAGTATCGAATTTAATATCTTAAACAGTTGATCAAATTGATTGGTATTCTATAAGATGAGACCCCGCGGACAGCTACTTCAAAATATTTTTATTTATTTTTCTAAAATAGTTAATGATTAATTATTGCTATTGCGTATTTTCGAAATAAACATATACATAGGATATTTCTATTAACATAGTCCAGTTCAATACTAATCTAATAAATATTTCCATCCATATGCTTCCTAGTATTTGGTATATACTATGAGCAGGAAGTTCTTAAAGGGATACGTACTACTTCCCGAATTACCACCAAATTAAATAGAGTCCCGAATCATCCTGGCACAACTCAGAAGCCACCAGCTGTCATTGCCCATTTAAGCAATGGAACAAACATAGTGACGGGAACATCTCGTCTTGTGCGCTTGCGCACAAGTTGCCAGCATCCGATCTGCGATCTGGCGCAGGTGGCGTATCCAACTGAAATGTGTCAGAATCGTGAGAGGAGTTGCTGAAACTCACTCTGAAATTATGAATAATTGAATTACGCACGATAGTTTAGTTCCAGTGTAACTTACAATCAATTTCAATGAGTGTTACGGATACCTTACTCGACAACTGTGACTATGAGCCACTTGTCTGCGAAGAGCTTAGGCGGGAATATGATAATGGGTTGTTTCACTTCACTGGAGACTACGTTGTGTTTAGTTGAGCATACTTTGTTTTTGAATTGCAGCCACTTTTGAGGGAAAATTATTTATTTAAATGTTCTTAATCTCAACAATCCCTTTATGTAATATCAATTCGAATAAGTATTTCAAATGGGTAGAAGCGTTCTTACTTGAATAGCTCCTTCTTTGATCATTGCATTTTCATTAAAGCACCTTCTAGCTATGCAGCTCTACATCTACACCAATAAAACTCTGCATTTAAATCGTTTGAATACAACTTTCCACATTATAGCAAAAATCAAATAAAACGACGCGGAGCCCACTCTGGAATGAATTTTCCGGCACGTGTAGCATTTCGCAGTCGCTTACCCCTTCCATGGGCGCAAAATGGAGAATTGTCTAGAGCAGTGGCACTCAAAATATGGTTCATGTGCATAATAATCATTAAGTACTATTAGACTTATTTAACAAATACAAAATATTAATACTCTTAATCATATGCAATAAGGGACCGGGTAGTGCTTTTTCTTTTACTGAAAATTTCAGATTTATTACCTACTATTTATTTATTTATTACCTACTATACCTACTATACCTACTATATTTCGAGTCACAAGTTCATGAGTGTAATGGACAAGAAATAATATTCTATGACATTATTGAGATTACAAATATTTATATATAGTTGATTTTGTTGTATTGTACTAATTTGGATAATATGCAATATTTTGTTAGCATATTTTGAGCCCAATAGCTATCGTCTAAGACACATTTCCCAGGAATTGTCAACCAATACAACTAAATTTCATAGAAGTTCATTTTAGGAATATCTGAAACAATATCGGTGGCAGATTTGTACTGGATATTCGCCTACGATTCTCGATATTTATCAAAAACTGATTCAGATGTTTTCGACCAAGTTTATAAACAAAACAAAATATTAATGATATCTATGTTTACTCTTTTGATGTTTTGGACCAAATTCAGCCTGTAACTATAATAACATCTACCTAGAATACAAATACAGTATTTTATTTATAAGAAAAATAATACAAATTATATTGAATCAGTTATATATGTCAGATATCATTTCCCGGGAAAATTCAATATAGGTTTCTACTCAGGTCAAGGAACTGAAACAATTCGATCAAATAAGGACACTTAAACAATTTTTATAATACCTGACAGATAAAGTGTTTGGCATTTTACTAGAAGATTAAAGTACCGCCTCTACCACAAATAGATTAAATTTCGATTTATATATTTTTTATATTTGATTCTGTACAAGAAAATAAAATATTCGTATTTTTTTAAATCGATTAATTATTTATAGTTTACGACATATTAAATATTATAATTTTGGAAAAGGGTTAAGTGACATGGCTTAAAGAGAATTAGGTAGATACAAATACCATCTACTGTAATATTATATATTGTATATTTAGATGATTTTCTGTTATTATACAGGATACAGAATTGAAATGTGGTATATAGGGGTTTCAATGCTCTTTTTTGTATATTTCTGAATCTTTTTGCCTATACACTTTACAGAATAAATGTAATTACACAACTGTAAGTATAAATTATTAACACCTCATGTGCCTATATACCACATTTCAATCATGGGTTGTACTAACATTCAACATTTTACAAACGTCTATTAATTTTACGTCACAGCAATAGTGCGACTTGCGATAAAATTTATTTCAATTTGGATATACCATTACATTAAATTATGTGATTGTATGTAGTTTTATTATTATAAGTTTACTTACATATTTCATAATTAGTTTCTATAAATTTGACTGATTATATGAAGGGCTTCAGTAAATGAAGTATTTTTAATAATGTTTATAAGTAAATATAATTATTTATTCTCGAATGTAAACTCTTTGCGAAGCACTGGTCGCGAGTAGCGAGTAGCACGCGCACGGTAGTATTTATCCAAGAATTCCATCGCGCCAAAACCACTTATCACAGAGGAATAAAAACCGGAGCGCTCGACAAATATAACTGTTGACCTAATCCTTTATTCCCGCTCTCATTATATTTAAAAGTCACGTGCAGGCGGTTCTCGCACTCGTGTTTGCACCTTCGTCAGTTTTAATCCGGTGCAGGGAGGCTGCGGCGGAAGAGGCAGCAGCAGCAGAGGCGGAAGAGGCGTATGGTGATGTCTGCAGTGAGCGCAGATAAGGAACGCGGTCCTGATGGATTAAACGGATTTGTGGCTGCGCAAACCTATTGTTATTTGCAACCGCATTGTTCTTGGCATTTTCGTTCTGTGTTGGAAGATTTTGTGCTAATTTTCACAAGCAGATTTTACTTTGATTTTAGAAATAGTACCAACCGCCTTGTTACTTCAGCAGTAAGACTTTGAGAAGGAAGATTCGATTTCCTGAATTTACTCAATAATAAATTAGAGAATTTTGTTTTTAAAGTCAAGCCAGGTTATTCACATCAGGAACTGTCTTATATTTCATTTTAATAAAATATGTCACTCTGAAGTAAACAGGAAATTAAACTGTCGGAATAATTTATGAAAATATATTGAGCTTCTGACAATCTACAAAAAGAATAGACAGGTTTCTGTTTAAAAATATTTAAATAGTATACAACCAAAATGATTTCAATATCAAAATAGTTTACTCCTTTTCCAAGTTCTAATAAGATGATATACCTACTTGAAGAGTAAAATAAATATATCATCACACTATTTACCCGTTTGGGGTGTGGCCTCCCAGCATATCCCGATAAATGATATATTTTTACGCGTATAATGCAATTACCAGGTGTCAAGCCACTGCTCCCAAAGATGTTGGTTGAGTGTGAATAACATTAGTAATTTTAAAATAGCAACTATTGACTGTGGAATTCAAACGTAGAAATTCATGATCCACAGTTCCAACGTTAAAAAAAATGTTATCTCGGATATTCCTTCCAAACCAATATATCTACTTGAGAGGTGTGGCTTCGGAGATTACTAGTGTTGCTTGTGAATCTAGTGACAAAAGTGAAATGACGGTTTATTTGATGGACCACATAATACGATGTAACTATCATATATGTATAGTGGCTTAACACTCCTATAGGGTAACGTCGCTTCTTATGAAGCTCTCTAGTAGATCCTTTTGTTGAAGTGAATTAATATCAATTTCCTTTCCTTTAAATCCTAGTAGTTAGGTTTCTTCACATCTTCTTATGTTTTGTTTTACTGCGCCGTTTTTAATTCATATCTGCCTCGTTTTCTTCTTGCTCCTGGATCAGATCTTCTACTAATTTAATTGCACCCTTTTCTTCTGCTCTCCATATATGTCCAAGCCATCTGTTTCTTGATTATTTTCATTGTCTCCTCCTATCAACTTTTGTCCTATTTTACAGTTCATTTCTAATTCTGTATTCGTTTTTTGATATTTTTATTGGTCCTAACATCGTTCTTATTATTTTTCGTTCCATTATTCTCAAATTTTCTTCATCTTTTTTGGCACTGTCTTAGGTCTCAGTAGCGTACATTGTAATTAATTGGTTTCATTATCCCTAGGAAATTTCACATTTTTGTTCAGTAATTTTTTTATTTTTGTTGAAAGCACTATTTGTAACCATTGTCTTTTCTTTGAGTTCTGCTTCATTCACCTTTTTGCTTGTTATCATCATAACGCCTAAATATTTATTTACTTTCCATTTATTCCTTTTGCATTTAATTAATAAAACAATTATAGTTGTGCACCGTTCTTTCCACCATACTCTCAAACTAAAACTAGTACTTATTTTCTGAAACGTATTAGATTGCACGATAAAGTTACATCATACGTTATGCACTTGGTTGGGCGGAGTTTACACTTATTCCTGTTGCGGACTCATATCTGTTAAAATAGCATCTGCTAAATACAAATCATATTTATTCAGTTTCCCAAATTCATATTTTGTTATTTATTACCAAAATCCATAGCTGGTACTTAATTCATAGCTCATTAAAGTCCCATTAAAAATGAAAATGATTATGTTAGCTTCCTTCCTCCTCCAACCAACTAGCAAGTTCACTTCACACTACCGCACGATGCACGCCCTCTATCTTACACCGCTACACCGGAACATCACACATACGTGTTAACCTACCCGGCGTAACACATTGAATTACGTGAGGCGGCGGCGTCGGTGGCGTCGTTTTGCATGTGCTGGGGCACGACGCCGTCATATCTCATACGTGCCGTGCTTGCTTCGCGCAGCGCTAGAGAGTATAGTGGTAGAATGTGGCGGAGGGTAGTGTGTAAACCACGGGGTGGATCAGACGCCTCGCGTCGCGCAAATTACGTGAGTCCAGAGATGTGGATGAGCTAAGAAGAAGGGGAGAGTTGATGGTTTGTTTCATTTGGGGAGATACTCGTAGTTGTGTAATTAATAACTTAGGTTTTAGGTAGCAATATTTTGAAATGTTTTGATACTCACTTTTAAATTTAAAAAGTAATTACGGGGACTGATCACAAAGTTCCAAGACATTTTGAATTGCGCACTAACGGGCTTCGTACAGCGGTAAGGTTGGCAGCATTAGTTGTTGTAACTCTTCCTGAACTCAGCTGTTTTTGTAGATTCTTTATAACCTTCTTTTTTGTGAAGTAAAGCCCTGTTCAGACATGGACACATACAGGACTCATTGAAAACACACGCAACAGTAGTACAATGAAGAAGATGTACGGTATGTGTCGTCTGTCAAATAGAGGCGCCGCTAATTTGTGGCTTCAATGTATCTTGGCAAAATAGAAGTTCAAATCAATGAAATGTTTTGTTTGTAGTCTTAAAAACTGATTTCTTCCAAGTCGTTTTTGTGAAACAAGTTATTCATGTTTGGCGATTTTTTCATCTTTGGTCAAATGAATCAAAAAGAGGAGCCAAAGCTTTTGTGTCAAGTTTTATGAGAAGTTGGATAAATCTTTTACAGAAACTTTTCAGATGCAGCAAGAGGGTTCCCCTTCCACTAACATCATTGGGGGCTATGACTTGACGGCTGGTAACCGCATTTCATACGAAAAAATATATCACTTAACGAGATCTGCGTAAGCAGAGTGCCACACCCGTAATGGGTAAAAGGCATGATGATATATTTATTTATTTTATTTTTAATTCAATACAGATTCACATACCGCTAAAAAAATTTGTAATTCTCACGGAAATACTCACCTAAAATTGTAATATTTTTTATTACATTTCTTTATAATATAAGCGCTAAGAAACCCATTGTAGCAGAACGCATCGTCAGATCTCTAATATTTTTCCAGATACGTCGATTTTTTGTATTTTTCTAAGTGCAACTTTAAGGGCCTGTAATTCAAAAACTACACGAGATATCTAAAAATTCTCTTCATTTTAGCGTTTCTGGTGCCTTATATAACAAATTAGCAAATTTTTAAAATTTTGAAATTTTTTGTATTTTTGTTCAAAATTTCGATCGGTGATAACTCGACAAATATTAAAGATACATATTTGCAGTGTTCACCAATCGATTCAGCTCGTCGAAATACATAAGTATGCAAAGTTTCATAAAAATCGCTTTACGGGATGGAAAGTTAGAGCAAAAAGCCTGAAAATGGCGTTTTACGTCCAAAAAGTCAAGGGGTACCCCTTGATGTATGGCCTGAATTTGGCCATTTTCAGACTTTTTGCTCTAACATTTCAACCGGTTGTCCGAATTTTCTGAAATTTTTAGGGTTTATGTATTTCGTCGAGCTGAATCGATTGGTGAACACTGCAAGTCTGTACCTTTCATATTTGTCAAGATATCTCCAATCGAAATTTTGAAAAAAAATTCAAGAAAATTTCAAATTTTTCAAAATTTACTAATTTATTATAAATGACACGAAAAACACAAAACTGGAGATATTTTTCGATATCTTGTATAGTTTTCGAGTTACAGCCCCTTAAAGTTGCTCTTCGGAAAATATAAAAAATCGTCATATCTCGAAAAATATTAGAGATATGACGATGCGATCTGCTGCAGTGGGTTTACTGGCGCGAATATTATAAAGAAATGTAATAAAAAAAAATTTACAATTTTAAGTCATATTTGGGGAAATTTCCGTATTTTGAAAAATCGCCATATTTCGATAAATATAAGACATATTACGATGCGTACTACAACAATGAGTTTATTCATGTTTAAATTATACGTAGGTAATAAATTTCAAGTTAAGTTTGGAGGAGTATTTCATTTATTTTCTAGTAAACAATTTACCAGTACTAACCTTTTGTCAAATAATTGTGAAGTGTCAAAAATATGTGTTGTTTTAAATATTATAAAAGCAATATTTGTATTATTAGTTAGAAAGTTTTAAAGACTAGATATTAATTAATATTTTAAAATAACATCATAGCTGAGAACACAAAATTAAACAGGTATAATATCCATATGTCAAATAAATGTCACAATAGTCATACATTTTCAGTTTGTTTTACTTGTTTAAGAAAGTAGTGTGGTGCCTACACCAGATTTTTTGGAAATAGCAATTATGCTTTGTATTGTATTTTGTTCTGCTTGGTATCGTTGGCTATAAATATTTCCAAATTTTTTCTATGACACAGTTACATTTTTTGATTTATGTACTAGTATATTATACTGTAATTAGGTGTTTTATACCTGTAGAATAATAAATAAATAACCATACTTGAAATTGACGAAATTAAAGAAAAATCACTGGAGGAGTTGAACATTATTCCGGAAGAATCCTTTCAGGAGTGGAAAAGGCGGTGGGAAAGATGTATAACTGTAGTTTTAAGGAGACAATATCAAATAACTTGTAAATATTTAATACATTTAAAAAAATTAGTCCTGGCACAGTTTGATCAGCCCTCGTATTCTGCTCTCCAAAAAAAATATTCATAACAGTGATACTCATATGAGTTTATTTTATCAAAAATTCTGTACATGTTACATAAAACAAACTCAACATAATTTAATTAGGTACAAAAAAGTTTCCAACGCACCATGCATAATTAATCAAGTAAATTTCAACATTAAACATAGGTAACCTCAACAATGAACAAAACAGCCTTCCCGGGCACAAAACAAACATAAAAAACTCATCCAGATTAATAATAAATATTTAATGCGTCTTTGTATAATTACAAAATCAAAAATGTACAATGTTCCAGTTAGAGTACCCAGAAGGGCGAATCCAATCTCGAACGTCAACTCGGCAACATCGCACACATGTGAAGCAATGGAGGCAACGTTGGCAATGTTGCTACTACCGCAAGAACACGTCGGAATGTATTGCTTCATTTATTATGTATGGAGAGTTTGAAAATGAAGTTTTCACTTGACAAAATAACGCCGCTTCCCGCAGAAAGCGGCGCCTGGCGGTAGAACCACCAACCACAAACTCACGAACCGTCGATCATGTGACTGCGTCAAGTTTGACTACAAAAAGTTGCCAGTCGTAAAACGAAACAACTCGTATTTTTTTGAAGCGTTGTTTCCGAACGCGTGGAATAGAGAAGTATTTTTCAGAGTAAATAATAAAGTATGTTTATGGAACTGATGGATTCTGCACTGTATGATATAAAGTATACTGTTATATTTCTTATTTGAGACGCCTCTTTATATATACATATTGAAGTATGAAAACCGCAAAAAAGGGACAATTTTTTTCGGGTAGATACAATTTATTGTTTTAGTTAATTTTGCTGAAATTGAGGTATAAAGTTGAATGTTGTTTTTTGTGGAGTACTTACGTTTATGTTTGCTTTCAATATTTTTCATATTTTCATTTCTTCAACATTTTCCTGAAATGGAAAACTAATAACAATTTCGAAGTAAATAAAAATATACTTCGGCACCCGTTCTTTTCAAGAACAAATAATAAATTTCAATGTTGAACTTCTAAACACCAAGAAAAAGTTCTGAAACTTTACTAACTTTAATTGTCTTTCACTAAATAATTTCTACTTGAACACCTACATAAAATCTATTCCTAATCATAAACAGCTAGCTTTCAGATTTCTAAGTAGTTGTAGAAAAAAATGCTTTGTACTATTATTTTCAAAAATTTAATTAGATTATTTGAGTATCTTGATTTCTTTGTTAGAAAACGCACACCAAAATACAACATCGGCTTCTAAAGTGTTATATGATATCTCTGAACTACAATATTTCTGTAAATCTCAATGTTATGATGCATGTAGGAATACAGAAAGAGAAAAATTCAGGACTGAACTCCACGTAGTTTAGATGGAAATAGTTTTTTGCAATTATCTCAGAATCAATTGGATGTCACTCATACATTAGTGGAGTCATATATAATTCGGCAACTAAATTTGATTACTGAAATATATTATTATATATGAAGGATATATGAAAAAAATACAAATTATTATCTTTTATTTGAATCTTCTTCGTAACTTCCACTCTATTAGGCTCTACGGCCATGCCATAAAACTTAACAAACATAAAATTTCGCTTGTCTATCTTTTCTCATTCGGGAGTTTTTGCAATGGTCATATCGGATTCAGAAAACCACAAACATGTATATTCGCGAAAATAGGTTTCAATATTGTGTGCAAGATGAATTTACAATCTTGAAACTATTGAAAATCACTTTTTCCGTTAATAAATCAAAATTTCAGTTATCTCGTGGCAATAAGCCCCGGTATACGATTCCCCTGCACGATCCGACACGTTCAGTATCAAAAATAATCTCCTTATTTGTCAACGCACGTTTGCTTCACCCAAATAACGCATCACCGCCACAACTCAAGCCCTTGCAGAATTCCCAAGCTTACACTGCAACCTCACTCCACCATTTCTCATTCTTCACTTTCTTGCGCTATCGCAACTTTGCGAATCCGTTTCCGAGTCCTTGTTTGATTCGAGGTGGCACGCGATCGGACAATGGACGCCGCTTTATATTCGACGGAGGTGCGCAACGACGCAGAGATTCCCCAGCCTCGTCTTGCGATCGCAGCGCCTCTGCTTTCAGCACACGTAACCAGCCGTGAGTACGTAAATACGCTAATGTAGTGCATTATTGAAATTCAATCTCCGGATACAATTTTCCATATCCATTAAAGAAAAACGCTGGGTAAATAAACTCTGTTTGGAGGATTTGCCGCGTGGGATTGTGTTTTACATATGGATGTGAAATTGCTTGCGTACGAATGTACGACTGTAATGCGGTTTTGTTTACGAATGCCACGACTTTATTGTCCATGGACAATGTTCGCATAGTGAAATCGTTATTAAAAGTAAACGTTATAAAAAGAATTACCATCACGTATGCTGCATTGTTAGCACTGTTTTGAGCAAAATATTTTCGAATGGACAACCATATTCAGTTCTTGAACAGCAATATTTATTTGTCAATATTTAGTTGTCATTAAAGAAGTCATGATTTAAAAATAAGTAACCGAAAATACAAATATATAATTTTGCACGCCATTTATCCACTCTTAGTGTGACACCCTGCTTCCGCAGATACTCGGTAAGTGATATATTTTTTACGCTTAAAGGGTAAAGTGCAATTATGTAAGTACCCGGTGAACCATAGAAGTAAAGTACCAGCGTTCAGAGAGACTTACACGGAAAAAAGTACCGTAGAATTTACCGAACTATTTTGTAAGCTGAGAATATAAGATTTACCACAAAGTTTAGTGAATTTTCAGAAAATGTTGCATACTTTTTTTTGTGTACTTATCAATTTCAATTACCACTTACAATTAGCAATCAGTTGGAGCATCTTATCACTTTTCACTTAGCACTACATAATTATTATTTATAGAAATGGTTTCCGATAACTTTAACAATATTTTTTAATACCTGTACATGTAATTTCCACTAAGTGCTAACTGAAAAGTGTTAAGATCCTTCAACTAATTGCTAATTGTAAGTGGTAATTGAAATTAATAAGTACACGAAAAAAAAAGTGAGCATATATGATGCATTTTCTGAAAATTCACTTAATTTTTTGGTAAGGCAGCGCTTTGCTGTCGAAACGTCGTTGTTTTAATAAATATTTACAGAACTTTTACCCAGTTTTTGTTTATTTATTATATTTTGAGGTCTGAAAGCTTCTTTCAATAAATAAATTTGCATTCGTTGTAGAAACTATGTATAAAATTTATGTGTAAAACTTGTTATAAAAAATTTTTGTTATGCTATTTTTTGTTTTGATAAAAGTACGCTTTTTGAAATTTGTTACAGAAAAATAAAAAAACATGTATTACACTTATTACAAGTGGAAAGTTTAGAGTGTGCAAGCTTCCTTATTAGTACCTATAAAATGTTTTAATTTTGTTTGTGTGAACGTTACTATTAGTTTCCATAAGTACAAATTCAGCTGTTAATTCTAATTATTAATCATAATTAGTAATTAGGTTCCTCTGATCTGGATGTACTCCATAAAACAAAAAACACCATAGATTTAATTCGTTTCTCTTTTAACTGAATACTGAAATGTATGTACGTAAGATTTCAGTCTCCCAATCGATTTATTTTTTACCATTTCTGCAATAGGAAAAGCTGCCACATTTAGACAGAGATATAGAAGAGTGTTATGATATTTCATTGTTATTTATTGAACCATTTTATAACATATTTTATGTTGTTACATGATGTAAAGAAAAAAAAATATAAGAAAAATTAATGTTCTAGAATTGAGAAATAGCAGTAACCAGAAAATTTATGATAAAAGTAAAAAAGTTTCAATGTTCGAAAGGAACGTTTGTTGGTTACAGATCGTCTACTTTTGTAGAAGACTGAAATATATCTAGGATTTTGCGAACTACATTGTTATATTTTATTAGAAATTACAATTACATTTGTGTTTATTCGTTTATAAAATTAGATAAAGAGTAGTAACAATAAGTCGTGCAGTAATTACAAGTGAATTCGATTTACAGAAACAGAATTTAATTTTAATGAACACTGCATCGTTATCCGCACAAGCGCATTTTACATCCACCATTAAGAAAAAGTTCATCTCAAAGAAAATATTCCTTTGTTAATTATAAAGCAAGTATTTAAACAAACAAAAAGTCTGAAAAGGACTACAGAGAAACAGCAGCAACAGCGGAGCAGAAGCAGCAACAGCAACGTTTGTTTAGAAAGTGAGTAATTAAAAGCCACGTCTTGTACCACAACTCACAACAACTGAGTGAATATTATACCACACTAAAGAAGATCTCTTTCTGCATGACTTGAGACAAAGTAGCATAAAAACTTTAGAAAAATGTTGGGAAGAAATAAAAAGCAAAAGTGGCGGGAACTCATTCCCGTCACGTTGAGGTAAAATGTGTCTCACTTGAACTCGGAACTATCTCGGTCCGAGACAGTTATTGATTTTACCTCAACTGTTCCACGTAAACGCGTGGCTGCGTGCTGCGAGAGCGTGAGTAGCGTGAGCGCGAGGCGTGACACTCCGTCATGCGAGACGGCTGCTGGATGCTGCCATGTACCTGCACTTCACGATTCCGCGAATCCTTTCGTCACTGTTGATCTTTTTAGCGCGGCACTTATGCGCAAGGAACGTGGGGGAAATTTAAATTCTACGCCCGCTCTCTCAACTTACACATTTGTTTCTGCACTCGCAATCGCATATGGGTAATTGTATTACATTTTACGGAAATATGTTTTTATACTTGCAGCAGATTTTGAGATACTTGAATTTTTCAATGCAAAAACGATACCCGCGTATAATCTCAGTACTATACATAAAATTTTATTTAAAGTGCATCGTGTCATAATTTGACGGCTGGCAAAGAGTGCTAGTCAAGATTAAATTTACAGTTGATATTAGTTCACATTTCTGTTCAAATCTCAGATAATTTAATTTTTAGCTATTCGTAGTACAATATTTAATCATATCTATGCAAGAGATTCAATCAGGACCGGATTTAAGCGTGGGCAGATTGGTGTCCCCACCAAGTAAAAATATTGTTGTAATATTACTTAATAAATTTACATAAAGAATTGCTATAACAACTTTCAAAATTATATGATTAATTCTTACGAATACTCATTAAATAAAAAGTTAATTTACATTGTAGAATTCATATAAAATATTAAAAATTGTATTTGATTAAGAGGGTTAAATATTTTTCATATATTAAACAATCATTTCCAGTTTTTATTTCATGTTGAAAAGGACCTCCAGAAATTTTCGCCCAAGGGCCTCCACCAGCATACATTCGACCCAGGATTCAATTATTCTATTTTAAATTTTGCAAAGAATTTATGAATAAAAAAAATTTCTACCATATTAAAGAAATAAATACAACAATCTTTACAATATTTTTTAGTTAATTTCAACAAATAAATCAATTTCCATGTCACACGATAAAAAAGAGTACAGTAGGATTTACCGACCTATTCGGTAAAATGATATAATATATTTTTTTTTTGAAAATTTATCATAAATTTTGATAAATACTTTTAAAAATAATCATATTTAGTTTCTCAAGTGTTATGAAATTTTCAGAAAATGCCTCTTATGTCCTCAGCTTACCGTATAGTTTTGTAAATTTTACGGTACTTTCTTTTTGTGTACTTTTCCTAAAGAAGAAAAATTTCATGCAGTTTTTGAAAAAGTATTTACAAATTTACTAAAATGTGGTGAATTGACAATACTTTTCATTAGGTATTTTATATTGGTTTTAAATAATTTTAAAGCGAAACCATGCACCTACCACAATTATTTTGTTAATTTGTAGCATTGAATTTAATACGCGGTTGACTGATTACTTAAAAGGCAAGACGGTGGATTTTATATGTTTTTTCAATGATATTTTGTAAAAATGTGATCTTATTAAAATGGACAGAGATATGATATAATAGATAATAATATATGCGTATAATATATTTAATAATAATATATCGCTAAACAAATAAAAAAGTTAGTTATTTTTACGATTGCCGTTAAATTGAAATAAAACGACTGATGATAGTTTGTGACAAGTTTAAAGACAATAAAATGAAAGTATAATAAATAATCAAGGGACAATAACATTTTAATTAATTAACATAAACGAAAGTCATAAACAAAACTTATATAAAATTTAAATAAAATGATGTCCCTTTATTTTGTCCAGTAGCGACGAAGACCATCAAAACAATGGAATAATTCAATCAGAACGTAATTATCAGTTATGCATTTTAAACTGTATACTAACTGTACTTGTATAATTAAATCTCATACGTCGCATTGCAATTTTGTATCTCGAAATATTATAGCTTCATGTTGCAGAATGTAATTAAACAAAAAAAGCAAATTACTTACAAGAAAGAAGTTGTCTGGATAAGCTCGTCCACCGACTCTAACAGATACGTTTGTAATCTGTAATAAGAAAAATAAAACATTATTAATTTCAGTCCTATAAAATGCAGGAATGCTTAATTGAAATAAAATTACAGATACACTAATAGCGAATGGAATTTCGCGGCTAGGGATGTTAATCTCTCCAAAGACAATTGAAAAATTCCAAGCCTGCAATAGTGCAAGTGGGACCTCCCACAAACCTAAAATAAAATACTTACAGGAGAGTAGGTACTCAGCCTGAAATCGGCGTAATTCAAGAGACAAGATTAAATCGAACAATACATCAAGTTCAGCCCTCACAGAGTCATTTAAATAAGGGAACTCTTGCGAAAAACATGCACCTTCTGACAAATTGTCTTAGCTTCGGCCAGACCAAAAATTTAAATGAGCGCTTCAAATGGAAAAGAAACGGATAAACAAAGATATTAATGGAAAAATAAATTACAAAGGTACAAAGAAAGAATGCCAGAAATTAACAACGATGCTCTTAACCACGCTTTGCCAGCGAAAAGAATAGTTTAGGTTATTCGCTTAATTCACCTAAAAACTTAATTTACCTTAATTTTTTCAAAATACTTCAGCGTTGCGACTTACAGGAACTGTAAATTCTCTTGGATATTCGAGGGTAATTCAACAGAAGTTTTGGTTTTATTTATGAAAACATGATTGGCGACAACCCACATTTTGTCTAATGTTTACGACTTAAGTATCTCAAGTTTGGAAAAAGGAAATAAAAGTTTGGTCTGATGTATACCTCGAATATTGGCAAGATAATTTTCTTCGTTGTTGTCATGGTAATGAAATTATATGAAAGTTTATCCACTTACAAATTCTCTTCCTTGTATATCCGTTGTCAAACTGACAAAGGTAACGTTTTTCATAATAATAGACATTTATGAAAAAATAGAAGCAACACTGAGTAGTTCCATTAGCCAGAGACAGCAGCAGTATACAGCTAATTCCGGACTCCGGAGACAAACTCCGGGCCTGCATTTCTGGGTAGATTGACAGACTATTGCAGCGGGAGAGTTTTCGTTTCGGTCATCTCCATTTCAACCAAAATGTTTATCATACTTAGTCTAGATATTTTTTGCGTTCTCTTTATAAAATATTGGGATGGAATATTTGTTTCCAGATTAGGGTAATCTTGACCCTATGACCAAACCTGTCAACTATATTCTACGTAGTTTTTGTTTCAATTCTGGTTTTGGTTTTGCGCTGCTCCTAATGTATCTGCCAGAATTCCAATTTTTCCGCAGCTAACTTCAGGTTTGGCCATAAACTAAAGTTTTTATATTTAGGATAACTATTAATGAATGATTTACTAACTGAACTAAGCTCTTTATTTTTTAGAATACTGCTAAATAATTTACAAATAATTAAAGTATGAAACAAATATCTGATTTCTGTTCTTTCTTTGGGTTAGTGGCTGTGATAGGAAAGGTCAAAGTGGGAAGACACCGGTTGCAGCGGCCGGTATAAAGCGCTGGACGTTGCTACCCCTTCCCGAGTCTCAACTCAATTAAACCATAAATCTAATGAAAGCACATTTAACAGGGGAAAGAGCAACGGACCCTTATGACTTCCGCTGGCTGAACGGTACAGCTGGGGTAGAATTTTCCTAATACGGTTTTCCAACTTTGTAGGTAACAAAGAATACTGTATAATGAATTGAATGAAACGCAAACTTTTTTCAAATTTAGCTTTTGTTTCCACAGAATAGCGTCATATGTCATGAATATTTCAACAATACAGGTGACTAAATCAGGACACAAATAATAAATTTATTTATTACAGACTACCTGCATTTCGAAATATAAAATATTAAACTTGATACGTAAAATAACACATAATAGGATACAATGCAAATGATTTTACATGGTAAATCACAATTATATAAATTCCGATTATGCAAAATTTTAAACAATAAAATATATATTTAAAGTAAATAATGCTCCTTTTATAAATACAACCATATTAAAAAAATATGTAGGACGATCAATTTACAATATTTAAAAAAATATTTTTGTTTATTTTAGGTCATTGCTGTAATTAATACTGTATTTTCAATAAATTGTTATTTTATTTCAAATAAAATGTACAGTTTTCTACAGTTTAGCATTATTTCCGCATTTATTATATCACCGATATTGTAATATTCATTTCACAAATAAATTGATACTTTTTCTATACAAGTGTAATTTCGAAAAAATGAATAAAAACTTAAATCAATGTTGTAATTTAACTATATTGCACAACTAGTTCAGGTATCAATGTTTAATATATTGCTATCCTTCAAGTTCTGCTAAAAATACTAAATATTTGTAATTTATTTTCTCAAAGGAAGAATATACAATTTTACATACAATACGAGTATTTATTTATTTTTATTGTTAACAGAAAGTTACCAGATACTTCCTCTTCCTATTTAAGTTCCTCCCTATATTCAAATCCCAAATTTCATTCATGAAAAACTTGGATTAAATCTTACGTCATATAAATCTCTGAATATTCTAATTTTGTATGTAATATTTATATTTTATACAAAGAAAAAAGTACCGTAGAATATACCGAACTATTCGGTAACAATTAAGAAACTAAGAACAATTATTTATTAAGCAATTATATCATCAGTTTGTCGAAAATTTGGTAAATTCTAATGTACGCTTTTTTCAGTGTAGGTTCTTATTCCTGATGAAATCAGCATTACTTATTGCTCTATTGATTGGGCAGGAGGGTCTGTTTGAGTCCCTAAATGAATAATTCGCGTTAATGAATTGAAATAGTCAGGATATTCAATATTTCATCACACATTTTTGAATCGCAAACACACGCTCATACATCAATCCACCATCCACATTCCGCAGCAGATCAATTCGCAATTCGCGTACCCAAAACACACAAACGCCATAAATCAACAAACCATTCCAAACTCGTTCCATGTTTACCTTCAATTCTCTCATTCACTCCAGTCCGCACCCTATCTTTGCTCAGTTTAAACATTTTTTCCAAAATTAATTTCATCGACTGCGCCATAAAATATATATTATGAAACGGAATTGGGAATGAACAATGAGGTTCTTCTTCAACAGCTGAGTTTTGTCTTGGTTGCAATTAGTTGCCGAAACTGGATGGTTATCCGATTTAAAAGTCAATGGCAGGGTGACAGATTGCGCGGAGATGTGCGTGCGTGTAGCCGAGGGCAGTTTGCGTAAATTGATTTTATTCTGCGGGAAACCACGTCAATGCGATTGATATTTCCAGTCTCGCTGTTTCGTACTTCGATTCTGTTTTCTGTTGCCGTTCGCCGTGTTTCGGCTGTTTCTTGTTCGAATGTCGTTTGTTTCCAATGTGTAAGCAAAATAACTGATTTTTATCTCGTTCCACGACGGTTTTCTTCGTGATACAATTGCTCTTGAAGGTGTTTTGAATGACTTTAGTTTTTGTAAAACGTCCACGCAATAAATTTTCCCGGCAAAGATCAGTTTATCTCAAATGAATTATTGAATAAATAATGGATTTCGATATCTCCACAAGAAAAAATTTGTTATTTGTAAAACTCTGATAAGAATAATGCGTCAGCGATTTTCTACCTTCGAGTTGTTCTTTGCTTCGGAATTTCATATTTTTTGTTGAGCTTAATAACAAATAACATCTTTCAATATTCAGTTTCAAATTAACTGAAGCAACCTTTAGTCACAACTATTTATCATGGATTTAGTATTCCATTTAGCTATGTAGATAACACATCGACAGGCTAAATATTTTTTTCTTCTATTACTTTCTTATACTTTATAAAATCCACTGAATACACTAAATTAACTTCTGAGTGTATGTATGAATAGATGTGTATCCGTATGCTCTATAATCACACTAACGACAGAATGCAGAGTATTGTATGATTTTTTTTTTATAATTTGAAAATGTATTTTTATTAAATTCAATTTATTTAGAAAATGAAATACATAGAGACAAATATAAATATTATAAATTGTAATTTGCAATTTTCTAGTACATGTTGTGTGAAAAACTAAATTATATGTTTAATAGTATATTAAAGAAAAGATAATAAATATTAATTAAATCGTGTTTGGTATGAAATTAAACAGATTTCAGGAGTATGAGTTAAATTATATTTTTACAATAGTAAATTGAATTTTATCGAGTTTGGTGTCAAATAAATGGTCTCATGTAGCAAGGCTGCAATAGGTATCAATAGTTTTGAGCGATCGTCAATTGTTTTTAAAATAGTTATTAGAATACTTTTGAATTTGACATCAAATTAAAATTTTCTGAAGGACTAATAGAATATTATTATATGAGGGATTATGATAGTCTTTATTCACGAAGATGAAGATGAAAATCATGCGACCATAATTCCAAATATAATACTATACTTTTTCTACCCTTTGTAAATTCAGAAATCACTTTTGAAAATGATCGCAATTCATTGAAAATACACGCTGAAAAAGTCAACATAAGAATACACAATGACAACTGACTGTATGTCAACTGTCATTTCTGGGTACTATAATTCATCGGAAACATTTAAATAATGGGCATATATTTATACAAGTATAGAAAAAATATATTATTAGATCATATATCCGTCTTTAGACTTCATGCACCAAATCGGTATATAATACATTGTTTGATTCATTTATGTTATTTTTTTTTGAGTTCCTCGGAATTTTTTTAATGTCTGTGTTTGAGAATAAACATATAATTGAAAAACAAACATGTGTCAAGTATAATAATGAAAAAATATATTTTAGATATACGTAGGTATAACAAAGTTGTGTGGAGACCACAGCAGCTTTTTTCCTATCCATTTCCCCTGCTTTCCTGTAATATTTAGTTTAGTAAAATTTGAGTTCAGTTTCGGTAAATTGAACCTCCCAAATCCGGATTGAAGCTAGTTACAAAAAGTCATCTCCTTTGCTGTCACCGCTCTTATTTCAACAAACCACAAAATCAAACAAGTGCACAAACTAACTGAAGAGCATCTGCATCAATTCCAATCTGCAGTGAGTCTAGCAGGATGGCAGGAACTTGGCAGGAGCCGCCGCAGCCACATCCACCACATGACTGCTGACAGCTGCTGCCGACAGATAGAGCTCCTTCAATCGGATTAACCAACCGGTAAACGAATGGAAGGAAGCGGAACTGTGATAAAACTGATCTGCTGTTACGGATATTGGGATTATGATAAGAAAGTTTTCTCTACTGCACATCAAAGTACTTGGCAGTGATAAACGTACGATGTTTTGCTAACGCGAATGGAAAATTTTAATACGCTCTTTACCTTTAAGAACCTGAGCACTTTTCTCTGCCTATTATCAGGTAATCAATATACTCCGTTTCAGAATGAGAAAATGAATCAAAATTTACAAAAGTAGTATCTGAAACAAACAGTACTAACATAGTAGTATTGTATTTTACATCTTAATTTTTTTTTATTTTAAGCGGTCTTATATTCTGAGGTTATATGCCGAATGGGTACCTCGTTTTCGATGAGGGTCACCCATCCAGTTACTGACTGCGGGCAGTGTTGCTTATCTTGCGTTATCGAGTGAACCAGCTTCAATGTTACCTGCCATGATCGTTGCTATTTTCCAATTTAAAAATGAGGTCGCAGAGACAGGGCGATAAACTAAGAACCGTTACACATATTTATTTTGTTTTTTAAAAATTGATATCAACTCCTGATGATGATCCATCTGGGGTCGAAACGTTGAGATGAGGGAAGAAAACGAGAACTGAAAACCAGAATTCAGTATTTATGACTATCCCTGATCAAACAATTATTGACGCGCAACAGGAATGTATTTGGCAGACTGATTTATTTATCACTCTCTCTCATTCAGAAACAGAGTACAGCAGTCCTTGTTTACTGTTTAGTAAATAACGAGTATCACAAAAGCCTCTAATATAAAATAACGATGGAAACCGCTAATTTGTAAAACGCCGGTTCTACAAAATCATCCAGTCGATGATAGAGACACGATTCAATATTTGCACAAATATATCCATAGCCTGGTTATGTACTTGATTCCGAGCGAACAGGATACAGGTGCTCTCGCTGTTTACGTGTCGCCAACCACTACGCTGACTGTTGGTATTTGCCCGATGCGTTTATTTGCGCGGTATGTATAAAAGAGCACATTTTAATCAATAATTTAATATCGCATTATCCTGTTCATTTGGTTCTCGCAGTGATCGATTCTCTCTGCAATGTGCAGCGCTGTTTGTTAATCATTCAGAACCGGAATTAGGACGAATTTTAGATGATGTAGTAAATTGGGGTCTACGGCCTAATTAGGTAGAATGCTTGATTTTGGGTTTTGTTGAGCGTTCCCATTTTCATAGTAACACCACACATTTTTACTACAAATTGAACCATTCAATTTCCCACAGGTATCTATTCCGGAAAAATATTGCCGCTAATTTTGTAACGCAATTCGCCATGATTCACAAATAGGGACCAACATTGGATGTATGAGTTTAGAGCTTGAAAATTCAAGTTTAAATTATTTTTTTTATGTGGTTTCTGTTCATAAGTTTGGGCTATAATAATTAATTTATAAAGACAAAATTTAAAAAGACAAAAAACAATATTGTAAGGAACATTAAGATATGAAGGGTTTCTGCAGCTACACATTTAAATAGTGAATTTAGAAATAAAGTATAGTCTACTCGCATTTCCTCTCTTTGACTACAAATTAATTTTGAAAGGCATTCTTTAAACGGTGAAGGCGTTACATCAGAATTATGAGCGCAAAATCCTATCACATGGCCCAGTTAAAATTATACAAAGGAAAATTGTTTAATTCACTATATTTATGTATTAAATTCTATCATTTTTGTCTTCGACAAATACATGAAAGGGAAGTATTATGTTTATGTTAGGGATTGATTAGTAGATTTTAGGAACAATTAATCAGCAGTAAATGGTAAATTATTTGAAGGCCTATCAGGGTTTTTCGGCATATCTTAGTAAATAAATGAGATAGAGTAAATTTCTTTGGAATCAAAAAGATGTAGAATAATATTACCTACATCCTTTATTTGAAATATTTTTTTTATATTTTGTCAGATTTAAAAACAGTGTTCGTGGTACCAGCCAATACCTATCTTTGGGCTAAATAAAATCTTAATGTATTAGTAAAACTTACAGAATTTAAGATACAAATAAATTCAGTACTTACAACAATTTACCCCATGTAAGATTAGAACAAATTTTTAAATGTTATTCTAAAAGCCAAATTATATGATTGCAGGCTCGTAACATAGCAAAAATATTTATATAGAATTTAGTGAAAACAATTAGAATTGGGATGAAAATGTACTTCACATTGTTAAACACTTATACAGTCTTAGAGCATTTTTCAAGAAATAGAATAGTTAAAAATAATTTAATTGCAGAGAATAAACTAGTTTTTTTTTTTTTACTTGGAGGAAAGAATATAAAGTGGGGAACGTTAGCAAGTGATAGGGAAGGTGCTTCCCCCACTGAAACCAGAACCTCTATCATCGCGTTTTTATAGAAACCATCAGCATTTGGCAGCTGTTCTGTTTTTTTTTTCTAAACGTATATACCGCGTAAATCCCACTCCAACTAGAAACCATGGCTTGCATGTGTCTGCCCTCACCAGGTTATATTCCCCTTGCCACTAATATAATCTCTCCTTCATCTTTTTTGCTCCAAGGTTCGCAGTGTACAAGATAAAATTTATTATATCGAAATTAATTTAAAAATGTTCAAGTAATTGAGACTTTAAGCCATTCACCTCTTTTCTCTTTTGCCGAGCGCAAAATATTTGTCGCAATTGTCATCATCATCGAAAAAATTATTATGATCTAGAATGAATTTATAATAAATGCGGAAGTTGGAGTTAAGAACGAGTAGTTAAAAGGAATCAGGAAAAGGAATAAAAAATGAAAAGTAAAACATTAATCTTATATTTTTAATAACCTCCTTGTTGCAGTTACATATATTCGCTACTCAGGTCACAGTGTATATTCCAATCAGTAGCGTACAACTTCCACCCACAAAGAACTCCAACACATCTGTTGAGAAATCAACTTACCATGTATCAACAATTTATCACAATTTCACAATAAACTTCTCTACGGGAACGACATTATCTGGAGCAGCAAAATATTTTCTCTGCAACAACGTTGTCGGCGGTGCATTTCCGTGTCGCAGCAGCCGCCGTCGGCCGACACTTGCAGCCCCTGGCGCCAATAAAAGCAATTACAGAACGTGGTGGCAGCGGTGGCGGCGAGTGCCCAGCCAGCAGACTTCGTAGCTCCGTAGCGATGACCACTTACGTGAGTCGCTGTTGCTGGAGCCCCTAACAAATTACAAGTGCACTCCACTTGAGTTTCATACATAATGAGCTGCCCAACTACACACAAGAGCTGGGGCTATATGCTGCTGGTACTACTTCACATTTAAGCATTGCAAAATCGCAATAATGGTAATTAGTAGTATCACTTGATATAATCAACATATATTCTTGTAAGAGTCTTCAAATGAACATATGTATTATTTTTATTTAGAATTGAAATGCTACATGAATATTGAAAAATTCGGTTTGCAGTTGCCTTTATACATTCATACATAACGTCAATTATATCCTTATATCATATAACTATATTAAGTTTTGTGCTGCAACTAAATCAGTATCTGTCATCCGTATCAATTTTAAGCTAATATTTAGTGTTGTGTGTTAACATTTGTTAAACTTATACTTTGTTTTGTGTATCATCCATATTCATTTGTTAAGTATATTTTGTGATGTGTATTTTAACAATATTTTATTAAAGTTATTAAACGAACACAGTTTTTTAACACGCTATGAGAAAACCAAAAAACACATCTAACAATATAGTTATTTGATCTAAAGTTATATCTCACTCAGCAAGGTGGCACGAACCCAGAACCCAAGCAATAATCAATCTCCTCCAAACATTCCTATCCTAATACACCACTTTCGTGCATATTCATAGCGCGATTCATATATGCTCGTCTATTCTTCTCACTCGGAATCATTCGTTCATGCAACAAACCATCGATCATATCCAACCACTTATTCCTCGAACGGCCACGCAATCGTTCACTTTCAATCTCACTCGCATATATTAAGTTTCACCAACATTTCATTCGACAATTGCTCTACTCGTAGATATCCAAGCCACCTCAACTGACTCACTCCTCTTTTCTTAACAACATTCTTCTCAATTTCATAAAAACCATACACCAATGTTTTCTGGACACAATCACGTCTCGTATACACACACACACTCCTCTCAAATATTTCATTTCTGCAGCAGTTATACGTCGTTCATGCTTCTTCATCCACATCCAATATTCAGAACCGTACGCTAATGTAGGTACTAAGACACCATTATGTCTCATAATGTCTCTACGCCCAAAATGGGTAAATGGCGTGATAAATTTATTTTTTAAAAAGTACGCATTTCTTAAATCATGAAAATACTTCATTATTTTAAGCATATAACCTCATGCTATTTGTAGGAAAAAACAAAATAACTTAATGAACTGTCTCCCGTCAAGCACTCGCCCTTTGCCTCCAGAGGCCCCGCGCATGCGTAGAAGCCTGCCATCTAGCAGCATCAGTTACAACTACCCGTTGCATTATGGACGCGCAATAAAAAGTCAATGACATATTATGCATTTATGACATCCGCCAAGACAGCGGAACGCAAGCCATATAAAGTATGCGATGTTTTATTTGTCTGATACTGTAATGTGAAAAACGGGAATACATAGTGGCACATGGGCGTCGCACAGGAATTTATTGGAGCAGATGAGCGGTCATATTTATACAAAGTTGGGTTTATGGGTCCGTGGAGACACGGATACCCTGTTGCGTCGAGGTCTGGAACTTTAAGTGTTAATTGATTGATGTAAAGTGACGTTTTATGGTTGCACTTTTAGTTTTATTGTAGTGATTTTATTATCATTGCTAACACTTGCAATTCTTTATTACAAATTAAAATTTTCTTTCTGTTTCTAATTATATGCGTTTATATATTTATATTTTTATCTTCAACCTACTCGAACAGCAGCCATTGCCATTAAAGGCAATAATAGTATATTGTGTTATTAGGAGTAAATTAATACTTTGTGTGCTGAGCATGTAAGTTATTATATGCGAAGCACCGATAGTCACATTTGCTCTGAATAACACTTGTAATTTTTTCTTCAAACATAGAAAATAGAACAGTCATAAATCATAAAATATGCCCAAAACTTCAAAAAATATTGTTTTATCCAGTATTTCTAAATGCAATAGAATATGATGTTTTGTTATTTTTGTTTATTTGTTTAATATTTAATTGTCAAATTGTTAAATTATAACCTCACTAATTTTCATAATATTTTACTTTGTCCGCCGCCGGAGTAGAAGTGTTGCCAAGGAGACACTTTTATGCCAGGGGCGACAATATTGAACTTCTGTTTGTTGAATACAAATACATAACAACGTACTTTTTTGGTTTGAAGAAAAAATGTATATTATATCTGAATACGTACAGAGCGAATGGGAATGTTGGTGAAACAGTGAACTAACTTGACATTTGCAGTAGTGCAACATTAATTTTTGTTTTTATTTCATTTTGACTAAATATATTTTGTATTAAATAAACAATTTTGCAATTCAATTACAGCGCTGGAAGGCCTTGATTTCTTTGCAGTAAAATCTTTTCATTATTTATGAAAAATCGTCAAGTTGTCGTACGCCTATGTATCTACAAGATGCTTTGCAGACATCATTCAAGTTCTTTCTACATTTGAAATGCTATTTATCTAGAGTTACATTTAAAAATATCTCTACTAGCATTATAAATTGCAACAAGAACTACGACTACCTTTAACTGAGCATAAATTCCATTAAATATTTTTATAGGGACACAACAGATCTTCATTTACATTAAAACGTTATTATAAATATCACATAAATATCTTTTTCTACTGGAATTTTACTTATTTTTAATTTGAATAAGTTAATGTACAAAGCTATTTAACGATTTATTATTCATTCTATCTGAGAATAAATTTCCAACTAAATGTCACAGAGAACAACAATATCGCATGAAACTATGACAGCTGTATTATTATCACCATATGAATGACAAATTTAATGCTATAATGTTGTATTTATCTGACGGATAGTTATCCGAAACTATAACATCCAAAAGTGACATATTAGATATAATTAACAGGATACAGGATAGCGGAAATGTGACAATATAATTCATCATAATCTTGTTTACAAAAATTCTATTACAAACTAGGTACCTACCTCTTGGTCAATGACATATTAGTCGATATGATAGTTTTCCGAACAAAATGGCCGGAGACAAATCACCGTCAATTGATGAGTCAATGTACAAATCATATTTCTATTAAATATTATATAGATTTATTATACTGATTTATTACTCTTTGTCATTCTGAAAAGCATTTTATATATAAAATTTTAAAAGCCAAAATTATTGATAGAAAATTTAAAACAAAGCAATTTTTAGTATCAATTCTCGTAATATTATCAATTTTAAATTACACCATTCATTTACCCTTACCATCCAACTATATATTTTTAAAATATGCAACACGAAGTGATTTTCAACATTTTCTTAAAAACAAATTACTATTTCTTGGATTTTGTAGCAAACAGTTTTCCTTTTTCAAATCAATTACCTTCCAAGCCCATAAAACAGTGAATCCTGTTTAAAAAACCAAAAATAATTACAAGTTGCTGCATCTCCCTCAGCCGGGCAACCTTCTTGTTCCTCTTTACTTCTATACAAACTCTAGTCGCGCTGGCGAGCTATACGTTCTCCAAAACTTAATCACCGGGGCTGCAGATTGAATTAAAGGTAATCGATGAAGAAGCAGCACAATAAGTTACCCACTTGAGCACGAAGAGCGAGCGGCAGACGGAGTCAGTAGAGAATCGAGTGAACGGGTTCGCGACGTACGGACTGGGGATCAGCTTACACAACACCAACTAAGCGTGTGGCGTTTGTTTCACGCTTCTGGGCTAAATCTTTTCGGTTGGTAACACTACACTGACGCTGATCTACCACGCTGGGTAAAGAATTGCCTTCGGAAAACACTCAACAAAGTGTAGTTCTGCTTTGGTTTTTTGAAATTTATTATACGAGTATATATTTATTAAGTTTGATATGTACCTATATTATATGTATAATAAATGTATATGTCCATTTCTCTTTACCTTTGGTTGTGTCCTTATCTTGGTCTCTATTTTGTTTTTGTGCACTTACTCCAGGATACTCTTGATCATCCTCACTTTCATTTGCCAGAAGGATACCAATGGTAAATTTGTTTTGGCAACCGATTTTCCGACAGTCTCGTATAATATCGAAACCATTATAGTTCAATTCTGTTTATGGCAGTTGCAGATACTTCCATTTGGTTTCTAATTTATTCATTACGTATTTTCAGGAGTTTAGAAATTCTTGCGCTTCATCTTAGGTAGTCCATATCTACTGCTTCTGTTATTCGTGATAATCCACACTTCTCTTCCATAGCAAAGAACAGATTCTACCATTGCACGTCTTAACCCTTTTTTAGTTTATTTTTATACATTTTTATTCCACCATAATGAATTGGGGCAAACGATAACTTTCCGGCTATCTTGTATCCTATATTTTATTTTTCCTTGGATTCCGTTTATATTCACTAAAGCTCCCAGGTATTAGAAATCTGTTACTTGTTCAATTTGTACATTATCATTTGTTAAAACCTCGAAATTTGTTTCGCCATTTACTTCAAAATATTCAGTTTTCTGTAAGATCAGTTGCATTCCCCATTCTGGTATTCGTTATAAAGTAAAACTTTATTGTATATAAGTGGCGTTCGTCTATAAATATGCTCATACCGCCTTAGTTCACTTCCAATTTCGTAGGAAATTTTTAAAATAAATATTAAATAACATTGGCAATAGATGCCAAGGGCACAAGTTTTATTGTTATAATTAATTATTATAGAGTTCTTTAATAGTGGCTTGTACCTACAATTCTTATTTAAGTCGAATTGTTTTAGAGTTTCCCACAGTTTATTTTGCGGTATCTATGATTGCTAGATGGACCTGTTGTCCTATTACAATTTCCTTTTCTAAGTTTGTCCTCACTTATGGCCAGGTACAAAACCACCTTGAACTTCACTTACATGCTTCTCTAAATGCTTTTGGATTTTCGTGAAGAATTTTTCAAATAGTTTGCTTAAACTACAAGTTATGCTGAGACCTCTACAGTTTTTAGGTTCAATTCTATCTCCTTTCTTAAAAATTATATAATATATGCTGTTTTTGTTACTCTTTGTATAATATATTCTGCGCGATTTATTGATTTGTTGTAAATAAACATATGTGCAACATAATTTGTTTCAAGGGACCCTGAGCTGCAGAGTATTCAGTTTCTGCTGAAGCATGGACTGCCTCGTCGAAATGTCACGCATTGTTCTGCTGCCGGGTCAAGTTACAAACAGACCCATTGACGACGACTGATCTAAAAGCTTCGATACAGCAAAAAGAATCATTAACAACAGTGTGTTTGTGTGCGATCTTTGCTCCATCTAGCACCAGCATCTCTAAGCTTTTTGCCGCGCAACATTATCCGATTGTTTAACTTCACGATGATGTGCGCGAATCGCTAATCGGCTTGCTTGTTGTTCGGGGATTCCGGAGCTTGTGAATAGGTTACGAGTGGAGCTGGAGCTATCTGTAAGCCGCTGCTTTTAGTCCAGACAAAAACCATCTCTTGGCGAGGTTGCGTGGAATACCGCAGATTATTTCGTTAAATAGGGTCCGTGTAGCATATTCATGTCACTGGACATAATTATCCCGTAGGCTTTGTTTGTTTTTAGGTGCAATTAGCCTGGACGCTATTCATTGAATATTATTTATGTTGCTAGTTGCTGCGTTTTGCACCAAGCTGGAATTTTGATGGTCTGCCTTCTTAGAATTGAATTCCCCAGATTCTGGATTGTAGCTTCCGCTTCCGGGTTTCCCATCTTATGCTGTTGTTGTAATCGAGTTATAGAAGGATTAAAATAATTCCTCCTTTGAATGAAAAGTACCTACGCGAAAGTAAAACTTCTTTGAATAGAAATGAAACTACTCTTATAGTTTAATGAATTTTCTAGTATACCCAGGACTGTTTCCATTTCGATATGAATTTCTATTATACGAAAGAATCTGCGGAAAGAATCTGTAAGCCGCTTAAAGGATAGAACAGCATAATTGGTAATAGATTCATCTTATTTTCACGGATTAACTGATGTTTCCTTTCAAGTTTTGAAACTTCGTTATTTACTTGATAAAGATAATCAAGACGAGAACTTTATAAACAAGTTTATTCTTTTCAAACTAATTTTTATAAAACGTTCACACTGGATCAGGAAAATTTGATTTTGTCTTTAACTTTTCAAACATAGAAAACCAACAACAGAAATTCAATTTTTAACAATTTAACTCGATTTGGATCTGGATCCAGTAGAGAAGGAGAATACATGTAATTACGAATATTTCCAGTAAATTACACATAAACTATAACAACATTTCGTCACACAACATTAATGAGATATGTTAGAAGTTGAGTAATTTTATTACATGGACAAAGTCCTAGCTTAATCCTAATGTATCTATGCGAGACGGAGTTGTAATTGTGTTATTAGAGGAGATGCTATGCATATAATATTTGGTTTATATTCATTACTCTTGTCTATCTAATTAAAAGACATCTCCATTTGAAACAGAATGGTATTCCGTCGTAGCAATTAAACTTTTAACACTATTACTCTACTCGCTCTTGCATCTAACTATTTTTCTACTAAGACAGAAATGAAAACTGAATTCCATTTAACTAATTCCTTCTCGGATGATATATACATCGCGTGGAAAGATTGACATTAATATTAATTATTATATTTATCAATTAAAATCATATTTAAAAGGATACATCATTTAAAGTCAAATATAGGAAACGTTTAACAAATAAATAATAACTGAGTTTATAGTCCGCCTAAAGCATGAAAGTTAACGTCTAAATTATTTTATTTACGTAGTTTCTTTTCATAAGTTTCAGCTATCATTTAAATTTCAAAAGAATCTGACCTTTATACAATGTGATCAAGAGGAACAAAATTGTAAAATTGAAGGGTTTCTCTAGTTACTTATTCAAATACTGGATTTAGAAATTCCAGAAAAACTTTATTATATTGTTCAAAATACATGGATCTCTTTGGAATCTGCAAGATACAACAATAACCAGATTCTTAAAACAGTTTTTGTAAGAATATAATTTTTATTTAAATTTTTTTTTTATTTGCACATATTTACTATACAATTAATTATTAAAATCTTCGTTTGTCACAATATTAATATCACTTTGACACATTTATTAGTTAAAGTTATCAATTTTAAAGCTATGCCAAAAAATTTAATAATATTATATTGTTTCACGAATATGAATTACTAAATATCTATGTCAGAATCATCACTATAACAATCGTTAGAGATTAAATTTATTATTAGTGGATTAATTCTCGTACAATTCAATTACTTCTACCTACATATTTCACGCAACTCATCCCCATAGCTTCATCAATTTTTTTAGTTTCTTCTATTAATTCAACTATTTTACCAGGTATTTCGATGACGTAAATATTTATTTCTAGAACCATAACGGCAATTTTGATTTAAGGGTTGATTATACCATTTGGGAAAAACTGGATATAATTAACGATAAAAGTATTAAATTTTTTAATACATCTTAATAATCATCGAAAGGTTTTTTTAAATGTCTATACAGTTTTCCTTTGGAATTAAGTATAATCATCCTAACGCTTATCTGGGAAACAAATTAAAAACATTATTTAAACGTCAACTTTTATAGTCTAGACGCAATTTATCCTTTACTATCACCATTAGTAGAAATTCTTGTACGTTGAGAATTTCTGTGAAGATCAAACTGTGATGATTCACAAAACGTTTAATCTTTGTTTAAAATAAACTCAAACTTGTTTACTATTTGCTTTCTATTCATACCTTATTCAGCATTTAAAAAACCGTCCTCCACTGTCCACTCTTCGTCGTCCATGACTAACTAGATGTCGTGATCACTGGAGTTGATTCCTATCTCCGATCTGATCAGCGGCATGAAAGCTAAACGTTACGCTTTTTGCTAGATTGCTTTTATGATTCGTGCTCGGTGCACACAGACGCGAGACACGGACGCGCTCACGAGTAATTATAATCAGTGGCGTACTCTGTCGAGCTACAACCAGGGGGGTGGAGCTAGGGGTAGTTTATTACATCTGCATGATATGTACACGAGAGAGAGGTAGAACTAATTCTGTTGGATTTTTTCAATTTTATTTATTTTGAGACGACGAGAGGAAATTTATGTTTTATCGTTGAACTCGTGATTGAGGAAATTGAATTTTTAGGTAGCTTGATTCTATATAGTTTTCAAATGCTTTTAGCTGTTCTATTATTTATCTATAAAGATAGCATAGCATTACGATTAGACTTTGGTAGAAATTCATCAACCAAAATGCTAGTTTACTTGAAGACTATCATAATTTATAAGCATATCTCAGTAAATAACTGATTTAGGGTAAATTTTGTTATATTTAAATATTTGAAAATGTTCATCATACGGTGCAAGCTTAGAACTATCACAATAAATCTTTTATTAGAAAAAAATCCTTGAATACGTCAATTTTTGTCTTTAATTTTAGTGTAATTTTTACATTTAGATTGTCTTTTGTTTTTTATGTAATGGAAACCGTAACTTTTATCTATGAATTTGAAAAGAGAATAAAGTTCTGAAACCAAATAGTGTTAAAATGATACTATTATATTTTTAATTTTCGAAATAACTGCTTTTAAAGTTAAAAAAAATTAATCAACTTAATTTAATAAATCATGTAGCCATTACTCAAAAACAATAGACAATCTAAAGGTAACAATTATACTAAAATATGCTTTATTAAGATAAAAATTAACGTGTTCCGGGGTTTTTTCAAAAATAATAATTCCAAACTTTACCTATTTTGCCGCAATGTATGTTTATATTTCGTACAGCTTAAAACAGATCAAATTATTTTTAATTTATGTTTAAAGCTGTTTTCATTTCCTTTTCAAACAAAGTCCGTTTTTTTGGCATAACCATTGCCTTATTGTGTCTACGCATATATGTAGAAGCAGTCAATCTTTGAAACGATTTGTTGTTAGTGTACGAGATATGTCCATATGCTCCCTATATAAAAGAGATAATTCAAGCTAATTGTACACAATTAAATAATACGAGGACAAACAACAATAAAGCTAATTAAAAATTAAGGAGCATGAAAAGCAAGAATGAGTGATATAACCTAAAGATTTAAATCATAGGTGGAACTTTATGTAGGACGTACTTTGAATAAAATATGAAGAAGGAAGCGTTATATTTAACTGTGTAAATACTCGTATTCTGCAGAGTAAGCAGTTTAAAGACAACTAATATAAAGTAAGTGAGCAGTAGGAAGTCCAAAATGAAGAAAACATAATATATGCAAGAGCGGAAATGAAGTTAGCTGCACTTGAACCGCAATCCTTAACTCTCGTTGGTTACAGTAGTCTCGGTCTCAGAATCAGAAGGGGTAGGTGCTACAGTCGCAATTCCACATAGCGCATAGCCAAGTTATTGTCGGACGCATCGCAACACTTTAATTTCAAAGGGCGACCGCTTCATATTTCAAACGGACGATGTTAGCGTCAAACGCAGGCAGGCACGCCGCGACGTTGCCACGTTGTATACAGTGGTGTATTCCGAGAGTGATTGTAATGAAACTCCTTGTCGGGCGAACGAGCTATAGAATAATTAAACTCTCCGAGTCGCTGCTGCAATTAAAGTCGGGCATTGCTGCTTGGAGACCGTCTCTGGTAACGTCCTAACGTCCGCCGTCGCTGGCGTCGCCGGAAGACATCGTACCTGTACGTGACGCTCCGGCTTCCACAGCGTCTTCTGCCGAATCTCGACCGGAAATGCAGCCCGTCGCGTGATGATATTCCGGCTAGCACGCGTGACTGACGCTATCAGACAAACATGCACGACGCTGAGAGAGACGACGCCACTCTTATCGCTATCCCGGGATGTGTACATGTCCTGTTTTGGTGTTTATTGTTTGTATGTATACATAATATAGTTACAATTTGTTGTGTATCTCATATTATGACTGGATTTGTACTGCTTAATTAATCAAACTAGCTTCTTCCGACTAACGACATGCATTCACTTACAGACTAATAATGCAAATTAATCCTCTCCCTCTGTTTGTTTAGGGAAGCTTACACTTCTTCTGCATTACAAGTACGCCAGCACTAAAATTCTACATAAGAAAATTACATATAACGCTCTCTGTATTCTGTATACATTCAGTTTCTTGCTCAAGAATGAATTTCTGCTTTATTTTCTAATAATATTAATAAAAAATATTTGACTCCCCATTTGCTCGGTACAATCACTTGTACAACATGTCTTATATTAGTGCGACTACAAAATGAAAGTTGACGTTTAAATTATTTTATTCTTTGTGGTATCTTTTCATAGGTTTGCGATATGAAAAAGTTTGAAGGTAATATGAACTAGAATTAAAAGAAATCCTAATGTCTAAGTAATAACTTTTTATTATGTATATACAATATACATACCCAATCAATCACTGTATTTGAAAATTTCACAATTATTACATTAGAATACTTGGCACAAAATAGATAAATCATTGTACTCGTAGTACCTGAATACAGTACAGCTTTCTTGTGGTGCGGTGCACGTCACTATCTTCTGTCTTTCTTTCTCCCACTATTGCTGATTTGATTCATACGAATGTGAATGATGACGTGAACCGCACCACAAGAAAGTTGTACTATACATCCCTATGTTCTTATTCTATGATTATAACTGTATTGTAGTGATCCATCTATTTAAGTTAAACATGCTAATATTTTTTCTGAAATTTTCATATCCAAAACTTGACTGGGTATCTGGAAATATTGGACTTCCGAATTATCAAGAGATGGCGCTGATCACAGTGCACGCAAGGTACATGTCAAATTCATTTTGTATGATGTCATATGATAATAATAGTATTGGTATGGTAGTTTAATTTTATTGGCTGCAGAATTGTAGCCATACGTAATCTGCAAATACAAAGTAACTTTCATTTTTACATCTTATTTAAATAATACGACTTAAATATTTATATTATAGCAACAATCAGCTTTTGACAGCCCTACTGTTTTTTTTGAACGTATGTACCGCGCAATTCCCCACTCCAACCTGAACCATGGCTTACATGCGTCTGCCCTCACCAGGTTACATTCCCCTTGCCACTAATATAAGCTTATGCTTTCTCCTTTATCTGCTTTTTTCTCAGTCAAAATACAATGAAATTTATGTACCTTACGTTTAGTTCAGCTTTCTACCACTAGTTATCGTATTTTAATTTGGGATGCCTAATAAAAGAAACCATGAACATAAAGTTAAAAGTCAACTTTCACGCTCTAGTTTTCTAGTTGATCTAGTTGTAGTTTATATTGTCAAATAATGAATTTAGACATAAATAGATCATTAAACCGAAATATAAGTTCGTATTTTACAATCAGCAATTTAAATTTTTAAAACACCAAATTACAAGTTTGGCACCTCCACCAAAAATCTAAGTAAGTAAGCCATCATTTAGACCGCAAGTATTAAGTAAATTACTGCTGAATTCCTATTCTATAATTGAAGTTTAAAAGTTCCGTGGTTAAAATAGCTCCTCGCAGTATTCCGCAAACTAGAGTAGTGCATGAACTAAAAACATTATGCGTTAATTCGTCACAAAATTCAATGGCCGGCTTCGTATATATAGAACTAAATAGCACAGTGAGTAACTTTCAGGATGCAAGCTAATAACTGAAATTAAATTAGTCTCAGAGATTTACACGAGCTAGTGGGATACGCGTGCGCCAGTTTTGAACTTTGTAATCCGCACAATGCAGCAGCTACGGCAGTAGCGGAGAAGGCCTGCAGCAAATAGCAGAATCCGCAGTGGCAGTCGTCCGTTTGGCTTCCAGAACAGATACTCATAATACATGCTAAGTTAATTTATGTTGCTGCTAAGGGTTGTTGAGGTCTCTTGTCACGTTTAAAACAGCCATATTTTCTCACCGCGTACGGTAATTCACAAAATATTTATACTTTTAGATGTATAATTAATTTTGGTTCTCTTGGTAAATATACAAAAAAATATTTACACGTTGGGTAAATTGATTTATTGTTGGACTGGGGAGAAGAGATTCTGCGAAATTTTAAAGTAGAGATTGAGTATAGATTTTCAACGGGGTAATGCTCCTTCGGTTATGGGAACTTTACCTTTGCAAATGGCACTGAATGAAATTATTTTTTAAAATAAAAACAATTTCTGGATTTCAGTCAAAATTTAAAATTTTATCCAAAGGTACAAATATAGTTTTATGATTAAAAAATACAATGTACCATTACAAACTTTCGGCGGTATACGCTCGGAATTTTGAACTAATTTATATGCACAACTGTAATTCCACCACAAACTGTTATTAAGAAAGGAAAGAATAAATTGCTCGGTTGTTATATTTATTGCACATTCTTATAAAAATATACAGATTTAAAAAATTAATAAATTTTGGTATAAATATTTTTAATACACACAATGTAAAAGCAGCAAGACAAAATAAAAATATGCCTACATAAAACTCAAAATAGTAAAGTGTAGTGTGACATTTTAACAGTTTATATATGTTTGTATTTCACATAGTGTTCAGCACGTGTTCGAGGACCAATCACAACACAGGAAACCAAGTGGATTTGTGTCCTTTTTATGAAAGGTCTCGAGGATTAGAGAATAAAATTTTAAATTTTGACTGAAATCCAGAAATTCTTTTTATTTTATACAAATCCCAGTCAAGAAACATACATATTGGAATTATTTATATCGCAATACATAAAATTATACTCTAAATTGAATAAATTGTATTATTTTCTTGATACAAAATACAGAAAAATGTTTCAAATAAAAATTATAGCATATATTATTCTACTTCTTTTTAGAATCAATTTACATGTTTGTAAAATCTTATAGGCCTCAAGTCAACTACCATTTCTGTTTGGTAGATTGATACCAAATTCTAACTAATTCGTACCTTGAGCATTTGAAATTAATTAATATGAATATGAATAAATTAATCAAAACTTAAACAAGTAATTCTACAGAAAACTAGAGTAAACGATAGAAAATTTTACGTTTGTAATGATTAAAAGAAATAAAAGCACCATAAAAGAATCCTCCTAAAATCCGTAATTCACTTAATCAATTCATATCCGGGTATTTAGCTTTCTCTAGATTTAATCTCCTGCATCTTTTTTATCGCTGCGTTTTATGTTGAATTTAATGTGTTGGCTTGAAACAATAAATCAGTTGTCACAAGATGGCTGCTATACGCGGTCCCCCGAGTCCATCAGCAGATGAGCGCGCAGGTGCTGCCACCTCCTCCGCCGTCGCCTCCACATCCGCCACTGACGCCAACACAGCGAACCATGCGCGCTAATTTGTCAAAAGCAATGGCGTGTGTAAGCGGGCATTGTGATAACACTTATTGCGATTGCTATTCAATTCACCGCGACTGGTGTATTGATGCTGGCGACGGGCGCTCTGCAGCTCCCGAGAGACGAGCGGAACATGGAACTGCATGCGTGCCGGTGCTTACCAAGCAATGCCCTGATGATGACTATTCGTCAGCCCGGGATGGCGAGATGTGCAACGAGCTACCGATGCGTTTTGTCCACGAGGGTGATTAATGAGGAGTGTGCATACAAGTACTTGTGATAATTTGGTTTTGAACTTAATTTTCTGAGTGGATTACTAAAGGTTTGTTTTAGGCTGCTTGCTTAAACGCTGTGAAGTGAAACTCTGCAAGGGGCACCGCAGTTTTGCAAATTTAATGGGCAATAATGTCGCCCGTTTTTGTTTCTAGTAACTTCTATTATTCGGACCGTTTAGTAGAAGGGGGTTATTTTATGCTTGGATAATTATCTGTGTAACAGAGTAGTGTTGTTTGTTGTAACAGCGTAGAAAAAATTTATAGTAATAAAAAAAATAGCATTGAAATCTCTATACGCCACATTATAATTGTACTACCGGCGGCATAATAAAATTTGGTGTAATTTCTGTTAAAAATAGTTACAAAAACTGTATCTAAAAAGTATTTTCTAAATTCAATATAACATAATATTACATTTCAAAGTTGTATTTGATGTGATGGTGATGCTGTGAGATCATCGTATTTATTATTAGGTGAAGTTTTAATTAATATTTGTTTCAGAAACAATAATATCGATACAAGTTGTTAATAGGTAATATTTATTTTTCAAATACGACATATTACTTATTATTGCCGTTGAATCTAAAATATAAACCTAAAATTTTTTCATTTAACTTAAAAAATAGTCCGGTTTAAAAATAACATGTTTTGTTAATTTACCGCATTTTCTGTTGGCTCGGGATGGAGAGCCAACGTGAGCTTTGCGCGAGTTACACAGCAACAGGGACGATGACATCACTGAAGCGCATGTGAGTGGTCGTGTAGCACACTCGTGAACTCCATTCAGTTACTACACCATCCAGAGTTAAACCTCAACCGGCGAGTTAGAGATGAACACATCACGGTATTACACTGTCAATTGAATGAATCCATCAGTTAAATACGACCGCAAAACAATCAAACCTTCGTGTGTCATCATTTGTGTCACCGCAATGATATTGTCTACTTTTATCGTGTGTGTGTTGTGAGGTTATAAACGTTTCTAACAGACAAAAACGTGAAGTACTTTACCCTGCTACAGTGATGCAGAAGAAACGTGATAATATAGCATTTTTAATTTGCTGAATTTGGGAGACAAGATTTGTAATGCCTATGGCGCACTAGTCGAAGAGCATCAGAGGACATCGAAGAGCTCTATGATGAAACAATAGTACGCACACGCCTTTCTTATTTTTCTATTTCATCAATGACAAATGTAGAGTTTTTTTTTTTTTTAACAAATAAATGTTAATGTGAAATGAGACACAAAAGACACGTCTGAAATGAGACACGTTTATTTCATCGATGCTCTTCGATGGAAATAGAGGAGCCTGTATTTTTCATCTATGACGGGTGCGTTCTATTGTCTCATGAAAGATCTAATCGATGCTCTTTGATGCTCTTCGACCAGTATGCTATAGAAATAATGAGAAGTAGAAAAATTGAATTTATGAACTATAGATTCATAAAGCGTGTTTTGAGAATGTGAAAAGCCACTAAATTTTAGATTCAAGGTACAATTCAATTTAAGTTTTACAAGTAGTCAGTATATATCAGCTATACCATTGTTATTGAATGTTTTTAAAAGGAAATATAGGATCATCAGTCCGAATTCCACAACTGACAACTGCCATTTTAATTTTATCCTTGTGGTTCTCCATCCACTAACATCTGTGAGGGACTTGCTTAAATAAGATTTGCGAAAGCAGAGTGCAACGTTCAAAATAGAAAGGTACAATATTAATTTGAAATTATATGTTAAGTCAGGTAATTAACATCGCTGATGAATTTTTTAAATATTTTAGGTGGCAGCAATGTAACTGGTTATGAGAACAAAATCCAGAGCGCAGTGGATCTGTCGCGTTGAATCATTATGAATTCAGAGAAGTAAAGTTGGTAATAGAAATTCAATTGAATTGAGAAGAACTGAGAATATTGAATACACTGTAAATATTGAAATGAGGCAGAAACCGAAACGTATTAGCACATATCATCGATTTAAACCGAATCCATTTACACATGATTACAGTGTAGTGGATTTGTTCTGCACATAACGAAGTAATACGTGACAAGAAAATTACTCCAGACCAAACGCAGGGCACGATTCGCAAAAGAAAAACGCAACGCTACATTAACCGTTACCATTTTACAGCTATCGTTTGCATATAAATTAATCCTATAAAGTACAGAAGAGAAATACAAGAACGTAAAATTCTAAACGTGTAACCAAATTTAAATCTCTTACGTGGAACTACCGCAATATTTAGCGACTCTGCGCTGTAAAAATGTAAAACGAACGACACCGACTCAAAGAGAGTTAAGACAAAGTGAAATGAACAGAAAAACGGAGCATAAACACAAAAAAACACATTTTAATACGGGGATTAAACGGAAAAACTGACAGATTCCCCACTGCCATTAGGCTGTTTGGAAAATACGACAAAAGGCCAAAAGGGAATGTGAAATGAAATGCGTAAGCAACGGAAACTGCTAACATCCTAAATGAGCGCTAGAAAACAACAGACGGTATGGTTACCGCTCAACGACGCGACAAACGCATCAACAAATACAAAGCAAACGCAGTCGACTTCTATTCTTCAAAATATCTTGATTACTGCAACATTTCAAACAGCTGTTTTTAATCAGGACTAGATAACTGTAATGAAATAGACCTTATAATTACAGAGAGCAAATGAAAATCACAAAGCTTATTTAATATTCTAACAAGTACAATCTTCCTTTGCAACTGTAATTTCAATAGATAAATACATAGGATTTGCAGTCACTTTTATTAATTTAATAACTTTAACAAAATAATCAAAGTTTCGCCCCTAAAAGTAGTTTGACATGTCGCGCTGACAGTGTAAGTGTACGTCTTGGAAAAAGGAAAACTTTTATACTATACGTTATGTTACATATTTTTATAATTTCTGACGATAACCCTTATGTTTTATCAAGCAATCTAAGGCGTGTTTCTTCGTCTTATGATTGTGTTTTTCTAAATCATAATTCGTTTAAATATGTTTCATTTGAATCATGATTAAAATGGAATACTAAAGAAACAAGTAAAAATGAATCATGATTTAAACTCAATCCATAACTTCATATATTCCTTACCTGTAGCATTTTCATTATTGTTGACATTAGGAAATGTGTAAAACATTTCTTGATGTTGCATAATAAAATTTATATCACCTTGAATTGAGCATAATGCACATTGAAAAATTATTTCCAGTTTTGCACTAATTCACGCCATTTTATTTGTGATTCGAATTATAGTAATCGCTAAAAAAGTATGATTCAGAAAGGAAAGGGGAACGCAGAGCTTGATCACAAAAATTAAAGAGTAGGGATAACTAATAACGAACAAAGAAAGATGATTCTTCTTGATTATGTTCACTTTGATTACGAATCATAGTCCAAAGAAACATGCCTCTAATTTCTGTGATTCAAACATTTGACTTTTGCCCTGGTGAAGCAAATGTTAGCGGCGAAACGTTGGCTATTTTGTCAAAGTAATTATTATTAATAATCCTGTATACTCTGTACTATTTAAAATTTAAATTTGAAATCACAAAATCTCGGTGTGTTCACAAAAAAAAGCATTGCATTGAAATGCAGAAGCAAAGTATCGCTGCAACAAAACTACTCCAGTCTCCAGTACAGTTACAGTTACTAGGCAACAGTGCAATAACAAACGTAACACACGAGGCATTAAACAGATGCGCCGTGCAAAATGCGACGGCGGCGGCCATATTCCGAGGAATGTCAATAATAAAACGGCGCGGCTCGCGTCACGACGCCCTACAAAATATTTCATTAGATTTATAGCGTCTGGCGAAGCGGGATCGCTCCATAAAAGAGGCAACAAGGTAGACAATCCTGTAGCTATATTAGCCGCGCAAAAAGAAACACAAAAACGTCCGTTTTGAATTATGAATTCAGTAATCCTCGCACCAATCCACTCGCCTGGAGAATTCTCGCCTCCCGGATTATTAATCCGTGAAATAATGTATTTGCTGATTTCAAAGAGAATGTTCCGATTTTTAAAAACAGTTCGTGTAAACATAATAAGCGAAATATACTGGATGTGCTTCATAAAATGTTTGTTTGTAAGATGGTATATTCATTGCTATGTTTGTTTTCAATTTATAAATGGTAAATGGTATTGGGAAATTACACAATTTTTACTGGACTACTATATTTGTTTTTCCCTCTGTTTATTCATTGAATTGCACCTTAAATTAAACTGGCAAAAATTGAGCGCATAAATAAATGCCGTAACGTATTGAAATTCCCCGACAAAGTAAAACTTTCCTCTCCACTAACATGGAAGCCGCGATTTGACTGCTAGTTACCACAGTTCATGTGGCGTGAAAATATGTTAATTAATTTAATAAGCAAAGTTAAGCAATTGGTAAAAATATAATAAATGAAATAATTACTTGGGACTGCAGTGAAATTCCTTATTATTTAGTCTACGTCGATTTAGACTAAATAATAAAAAAAACTGTAGTCTTGTAATTATTTCATTTATTAATTTATTTATATAAAAAGAGTCTCATGCTGTATTAACTGAGCTAGCCTGGCAAAATGCTATAAGAAAAAACTTAAAGTACTAATCAAAGTAGAAAAAAAACCTAGGATGTATTCGGACTTCTGTTCAAAATTCCAGAAGAGAGACAGACAAAAATGATATGGAATACAAGAATAATCAAAAAGAAAATAAAAAAAAGTGAAACCGTCGTAGACACGGGAGAACATCATTGAAGAAATAAAAAAGGAAATAACATTAGCATTCAAGAAACAAAAAAAAAACTGTAAACAAAAAGAGTGGAAAAAATAGATACAATTATAAAACCAAAAGCAAAGCCAAAAGTGGCAACTGTCGGCTGTGGGATTCGAACTGAGGATCTCACCATCCACAGTCCGACACTTTACCACGGAGCTATTTTCATAAAAGTATTGTATAAAATAGAAAAATCAGAAGAAATATTAATATATTGCTCACAATCAACAGTGGGTTAGTAGGTAACATCCAAAATACTATATCGTAAGATATAAACCAAAGTAATTAGCATGCGATGGTTATTAGAACACGGTTGATTTCATCGTTTTTATATAAATGATTATTATCGCTTTACTTAGTTGGATTTGCTTTTGACCACTTGGTCACAAGTTGTGTGAAGTCTTGAATGATTCCTCTTAGTTTTACTGATGATGAGAACTTAGTTCTTGAAATACGTACATAAATATTTTGTTCATGGTTTTCAAGTTTAGTTTAATTTAATTTTATTAAATTGCACTTCCACTTTCCGATTATTTATCATCGAAACAAAATTTCATTAATAAATTATTGAAAAAGTTTGTTTTAATATAAATTGTAATTTTGTCGTCATCAAAATTAATTCGAAATTGATAGCATCTACTTGAGTGTGCGTATGAATCAGGATTCAGGACAACGAATTTAATCTGCAAAGTGGATTTTGAGTGGCGCGGACTCAAAGAAATGAAGACCCAAATCCTGATACAGCTAAACAACACTTACTTTCACTTTTCCAGAAACCGTAACGGGCATAGCACACAAGTTCCAATTAAACTTCGCCGACGTAATTTATATATCTCTATTCATTTGATACTTTTAATTAGGAGGAACTTTAATTATCGTTTAATTACGTAAATTGCGTGCAATGTTGGATGCGCGATTCGTACAGGTTCACCTGGCTGCCCCGGGACTCTAGGTAAACACCCTGTCGGGCAACTTCGGCTTCGATCGACTGCTTCCGCTGGAGAGTCAGTGAGTCAGCGGATGCGCACGCAGCAGCTAATTAAATTGTCTTACTTCCGTAATAACACATCTTTGTGCATCTAAGGCGGCGGTGGAATGAACGTTGTGTGCAACGAAGCTTCGTCTTTCTTCATCCCCCGCTCCCTGGTTACGAATTGCATGAAATTACTTTGTTTGTTTCCTTCAGTCAAGACAGAAACAGACAGCTCCTCCTGCGGCTTTCTTCATTTGACAGAGGTACTCAAACTGCTAATTTATCATGTTTATTCATAAACTAAATGAGGATTCTTATAATACAGAAAATCGCACAAATAAGAATAAGTGAAATAGATAAATATATCATCACGAAATTTTGGGTGTGGTACTCTTCTTAAAAAGATCTTAGTAAGTGATACACTTTTGTGCATGGAGTGCGATTTAAAGATCTCATGATCCACAGTCTGATGTGTTACCACGGATCTATTTAGCTTTTACAAATAAGAGACATATTTTAATTGTGCGACTACTATTCAGTAGTAGTGCATAAATTTCAAACTTATTGGTTCCTTAAATCAAGTCGCAAGGAAAGACAAAGTACTGCTGCGCACAAGATTTAGTGCTCAATGAAAGAATAAATCGTTTTTGAAACCTACGTAGTAACAAAATCTTCATAAATCCATGAGTAGTAACTTTTATTTAAATGGAATTATTTTTAAACAATTTCATATTCATACACAATACGAAAGTTTCAGAAGGGAAGAATTTTTCAAATTGGATTTTTGTAGCCGTCAATTCTAGTTTGAATCACATCAGAAGTAAAACAATAGAACACCAACAAAAACAACGCAAAACAAAAAGCGAGTGCGTTTGTTTGGCAACACATTGTGCTGTGTTTTAGTTTAATTTGTTTAGTGAAGTTAGAAAACGTCTGACGGGCGAGCGTGAAATTCAAACTGATTTGCGAATGAGCCTGTAGCTTCCGCTGTTGACACTGCACGCTAGAGCTTTCGCGAGCTTTTGTACGATGGGGTGGTCGGGAAGCAAGGCGACAGTCAATGCAGACGCGTCTCTAATTCTCATCGTGTTCTGACCTCGTTATTTACTTACTTAGATCAACTTGGAACTACATACATTCATGAGAATTTCACTTGCGAACTTTTGATGGCTTCGGGCCTAACAGGTTGTTTGGCTGGCAAACAAAGGAAGCGAATTTTCATTCGTTTATGTGAGTATCACAATTATATTTTTGTATAGATTTTTGCAAATATCAATAAGGTTTGAAAACGAAGCAAGTAAATTAGTTTTAGTATTAAATGAGACAAAAACAATATTTGTCAAGAAATCCGGGCATACAAGTATACATACAACATCCAATAGAAAAAAGATAATACAAACAGGTCTCGGCATTAACATATTTAGGATCCCTAATACCCTGAACAAATGATAAATTAAATGACATAATCAAGAACAAAACATTAGACCAATAGTATCATATGGAAGCGAAACATGGACGCTAAATAAATATAAAAGTGAGAAACTTGTTGGATTTGAATTAAATGATGATATTCGCCTATCGTCATTTATAAGAACTGCAACGACTTAGGTAGTATGAGCACTTAAACTGGATAAGTAAAAAGAATATATAAATATAACCCACAAAGAAACAGAACAAAAGGCAGATCAAAAAATATATGGAGAACTAACGACATGAAACAGAAAAATATAAGACATACCTCTAGGACAAGTTATATTGGAGAAACTAGGTAGACTAGGCCAGGGAGAAAAATAAGAAGACAGTGCTTTTCCATAGCTCCTGCAGGTGCTATATTGGATAGATAACCCTTGGTATTAGGAACAAGAATGATATCTCTTCGCTAGCAAAGATGATATACAAGTCCTTATTCGATTATTGAATACGTTTGTAATGAATAGGAGAAATAGGAAATTGGGTTAACTTTTAATAAATGGAAAGAATCTTATAGAACAGAGTGTAAACAGGTGCTATTGGTTGAAGAGATAATTCAAGTATTTGTTTCAATTACGATAAATGTACAAATCACTTACCATTTAAGATAGGTACAAGTCAAACGATTTCTTATTCTTATGATGTAGATTGTAAAAATAAGCAATCCTTACCTGAAACAAAGAAATTAGTCCAATAAAATTTATACTGAGAAGTGAACGAGAAATATGTTTGCAGTTAGCTTCTCTTAAAGACAATTACAGAACGGCCTCCAAAGTAGGAGCTCTGTGTCTTTAAATTTAAATATTTACAGTAAAATTAAAAGTGATTGAACGCCTTAATGAAAATGGAAAGTGAAGGCAATAATTAAGGTCTCCAAAACAAATGTTTGTGCATAAATCACAAAACGTAAGAGACGATATTAATGTTGATTAGTAGCCGTAATATTCATGGTAATCCTTGTCGGTAAATACTCGAGCGCAAGAGATATTTTTCTGGAAATTCATAAACGAATCGCCTCGTCAGAAATGTCACTGCAATACCATATTTCCGCATTAGCGTCGGTACGTTCAGTATTCTTCAGGGATGTTTAAGAGAACTCAATTTCTTTTCTTATATAAACGCTCATATATCTTCGACGTGGAAATAAATTGCTTGTTTAAATGTGAAAACGCGACCGAATTTCTCCGGGGATATAAAATACGGCAAGCGTGGTTGAGTGCTAATCAAAATGGATTGTCATTTTCCATTAGTCACAAGATAAACAGGCAATGTCGGCCTATTACGGCTCCGGTGAGCACCGGAGTGCTGGAACTCCGGCAGTGTGCGGTGTCCAAACTCCGGTACCCGTATTCTGGCGTGGTCGCTCGGGATCGCCATGGACGTAGCGCCAGAACCGGAGACATGGATACCCAAAAATGATAATGAAGTTACGCCGACGCGTTATAATTAGTATATTAAATAATAAGTTTTATAAACATCTCTTTAGTTACAAGTTTTTAAGAAACGAGCGATATAACACAATGAGTATATAACGATTGATATACTATACTCGTACTTTTTCTACAATCGCGAATTAAAATAACAGAATTAAAAAAAAAACATACTATATTTTAGGTTACTTAACACAGAATGACAGATGCAATTCGACTGCAAATTAGAATAAATTTAGTATTTTATTAATTATTTGAACATTTAGAATAATTAAGTTTAAATACATATACATAGCTAAAAATTCTACTCAGACACATGCATGTTAACAGATAAATTTGAAAAATTTTGAGAATTATTGAAAAAAATCATTGACTCTAATTGTGCTAACTTCACGCCGTGACTAAAACGTTCGAAACCACAGTTTGTCAAGGTGTGATTATAATGATATTTAGCGCTATATAAACTAGTACGTTATAGTATATTGTGCGTTAAGGGCGTAACATCAGCGATTACCAAAGACCAAAACTTCTTTTTGAATCGCGTACCCACCCATGAGGCACATATTTTCATTAAAGCTTTACCGATCTTTTTTAAGAGTGGTATGACATTTATATAAGATTAAATAAATTATAATTCAATAACCGCCGTTATATTTTAATAACGGGAGAAAAAAAGGTTCAAAAGATTTTTTTATTTGTATCCATTTCATGAAATAGGAAATAATTTCTCCTTCCTGTTTTGGTGAAGTAAAATTGGGTGAGCAGTCTGGAAGAATGCGAATTAAAAAAGTTGCTCATATAAACAGTCTTTGTAAGACTTTACAAACCCTTAGAAAACTCCAATATAAACTAATTAAGCCAAAACAGAATCCGCGGCATCAAAAAAGTCTATAAATAAATAATTAGTCAAAGACACAAGAATTAAACGAAAATTAGCAATGAAACAATGCCACTAAATTTATAAAACCAGCTGAAAACTAATTAACCCAGAATAATTAATTACGGAAAAAAGTGACGAGATGAAAGTAACAAAACGTTGTAGGCATGCACAAAGCCCGAAAGCCCCAACCATCCCGCATTCTACGCCACTGAGCGCGCACCGAGAGGGTTCAGCCACTCAGCACTCGGCGGTGAAAAACTGCAGATTAACGGGATTAATGCATAATGCAGACTAATTTCATCCTGCACGGAATTAAGTATGAATAAGTAATAACTCAGAATTTCCCGGATGTCAAAGCCTCGTGGAGGTGAGCGGCGGGATGACGATTGGCGCACAGCCTCCCCCATCCCTCTCCAGCAGGACATGCATGTTTAATTAACATTCTCCCTGTTATATTGTGGCCGTGGAGCCGGAATTTCGCCGCTCAAGCTCGTGCTATACGCTACATCACGTTTAGTTGCGACCTCGTGCATATGAACGCCAGTACCGCGCACGTGTAAATATATATGCTGCTAACGTGATGAATTTTGATGCTTTGCTTTTTGGAAATGAACAACCTTGCAACTACTGCACTACACTTGCTTAATATCAAATCTAGGAATTTATAATTACGCGCAAGATTAACAACCCTGCAAAACATTATGGTACCAACATTATACAACACGCCTATGACTCAAGAATTGGAAAGATCGTTATTCAATAATTACCAATACCAAAACAATGTAATCGCCAATCACCCATTTTGGATGTGGCAGAAGCAAACGGTTCCATCGCACTTTGTAGGATGGAAATAGACGTATTTCTATTTTTCATTGCACATCGCAGAGAATCGAACCGATGTGACAGCGGCATTGGGCGTTTTAAAAGAAGTGCTCGAAGATGAAAGACTACTCCGCATTGGAATGACTTGGAGAACTAAATAAATTCGAAAGCATTTACCTACAATTGCAACACAAACAAATTGTGGCAAACAAGAACACAAATTCAATCGCTGAGCAATTACTTGGCAACTTCACGCGAAACAACCATCTTAGAAACGGTTGCGTGCGGCCACGAAATAAAGAAAAAGCGAGAGAGCAACTCACAACAATATTTCTTTTTCATCTACAAGCCGCGGAGAGCAAAACAATCAAACAATTTTTAATCGCGGAAGGCAATCTTGGGCGTGTGTGGAGACAGAGAGCAAAGCTTTCGAGAAGATTATAATCTACAAATTTCGGTTGTGGAGAGAGCAGAGGTTTTATCGAATTGCGAACGCGTCGCTGAACGTGTATCAAAAATAAATCATGTTTGGGTTACAATTTTCCAGATGAAAGTAATGCCGGCACAAATCGATGAAGAAGAAGAGGATGACAGCATAAGTGCGTAGCTCTCGAGAACAAGGCGCGGTGCACGGACCGACCAATAAATTTTGCTACGTCATGCTAGAGTTTTCAAAGAATTTTCCGCGGGGTTTCATTCGGAGATTGCCCTTATGCTACCCGCCGCTTACTTCAGAAATACCTGATGACAATAATCTCATATTATACCCTACATACATGGGCTTAGTGAGAAATTGTTGCAGCTTACTAAAAAACAGTCTAGACAGTCGAATTATCTAACTAAATTTATACGGTATCCAAAAATTATAACTGTGTGAAATTCGATAGTATGTTATTTAAAATTCAAAAGAACTATGATCAAAGAAAACCCTAGAAAGGTATAGGCGTGGACTGGATGAAGAAAATGTGTCACATTTCATAAAAAATTGATAATATTTAAGTTTTTCCATGGTGTACAAGGAATGCAAGATTTATGAAATTTAATTTTTTATATTTTATTATCTCTAAATCTAATGAAAATTAATAAAATTAATGTAATAAAAATACATGTAAGATTAAATATTCTACAACTTTCAAAATAACATAAATTGTTGAAAAAGGAAATTTAACTGTGTTTTTCACGAAAAACTGTTAAAGGCTTCAAGTAAACTGCTACTTCCGGTTGACCAATCGGCTCTACATTAAAATATAAAAAGCAAAAATTCACAAAATTGTATTTTTTGGTATATGAATTATGCGAGACGAAAAAATTACCACAGACTACACACACACACATACATACATACATCATGGCGAAAATAGTAAAATGTATTGTATGGACCCTATAACGTGCTTATTCATTGAAAACTCACTACCCAATTTTTTGAACAAAAACAATTAACACCTACCTTAGAAGAATGAAGGAAATTATCAGTGTAGGTGTTGTTGCAAAAATAAAGGAATTCAATTGGATATTTTTAACCAAAAACATATACTATGAACAAATTATTATAAAAAATTTCTTCAAATTCGAAGTTTTGAAGATCGAAATAGTGTCTCGTAAAAGTTTGCTAACAATAAATTATACTGTACAATAATTTTCTAATTCCGTACACACAATTCTAATGCAAAATAATTCTGAATAATTATTTTTCTTTAAGTACTAATTAGTAATTCTCTTACCACGAGAAATGACGAAGAAATGTGGGTAGGTAATAGACCTATTACTGTTTATTTACTCTATCTTTTATCAATATCTACAAGCACATAATAATGAGCATAATATTAAAATTGACTAATATAGAAAGTCTAGGGTAACCGCAAGGTAATATTACGAGATAAATATATTCGTCGCGTCATTAAATGAAACCCATGTTTACTTCCATCATAATTTAACCTATCAATTTCACTTGTCAAATAGAACAGTTATAATCACAAGATAAACGTGAATACGGAGTTGGAAGCATTTATTTTGACATTTTCAGCGATCATTACAAACACAGACTATATTTACCGAACCCACATGCTCTTGTTAACGAATGAACAAGAACACATTATAACCGTTTCGCCCGCAGCGAACTGCGAGGAATGGATGCCCGGCTCGGCTAAATATTAAGCGCTGTGTTTATGTTCAGTCGCGCGCGCTCGAGTATTTGATTAGCGCGTATATGGAAACCTGTATTTTTCCACCGGTTCGACAAATTAGAGTTCTTAAGCGCCATTAACAGGTTACAAGGTACTCACTTCCTACACCATAGCTGTTCTTTGTTTCAGGGAAACTTTCTATGTGTCTTTTACCTCTTCATATTCACACAAGCAGAAGGAGAGTATTCAAGATTTTTAATTCATACAAGATGTCTAAAAAGTTAACATATTGGCACACACTGTGAGCTGGTTCGTGGAAGAACTAACAGCGTGTTTTTTGACTCGTTAATTTGATCCCAGTAAGTGACATATTTTTTCAGAGTGAAGTACTGTTAGTGTTACCAGCCGTAAAATCACGGACTCATATATGTTAGTGAAATAAAATTAAAACTGTAGGTTTATCTATAGACCGATGTGTTACCATGTAAATATTTATTCTATTAATTTTTTTTTTGTTAATTTAGTTTAACTTCTTAATTCACTAACTATTCATTTTTATGATTTCTGTTGCAGTTTAGGTTTCCAATTTAATGTCAAACAAATATAAATCTCTACTTCTTCGTCTTCTTCTGCTTTCGATTAAGGATGGTCCCTGTTTATCATTCTTCATTCCTCATTTTGTGATCGAAGAGCAACTGAAAAACATCTCATTGGTAGTCACCCGGAAGATCTCTTTTCTTCTGCTTGCCCCTTCATGTTCCTGCTCATCTTATCTACAACACGTTCTTTTCATTTATTCTTTCTTATTTTAGTCCATTTTACTATGCCTTTAATATTGCATTTTTATCTTCTATTAACATCTCTAGTTTTCCTGTTACTTTTTAAAAAATGATTGTTATTCACAAATCTATATTATAAGTAGTTTAGTTTGTATAATATAATAGTGTACTTATGAGCACCTTGCAGCACAGTATTAAAGAAAAGAACTTTTTTATCTACATCCTTCCATGGACTAATTGATGATACACCTAGGTTGAGACAACACGTACTGGCTGACCTTACATGTACCATTCAATTATGAAGAAGCATCGAAATTGAAAGGAAGTTTGCTATTTTTAATTATATTACAAGCGATAAAATTATTCATAATTATGGTGACATCAAAAGCAAAACCATTCCAATATAGATTTTATTGTAGATTACCTAGGAATTTGTATATAAATAGTAATATTAATACACTTAATATCTGATGGAGTATAAATAAATACATCACCTAATTTGTATTGACACGAATGAAATACAAATTCATCTTGATAAATATATCCCGAGTGTTATTATTGATTTCCTGCGCATGTTTTGTAACCGGTTTCAAAAGGTAAACAGAATTTATTCCAACGCGAAGGTAGATGAATGAATAAATAACATCGTTTTGAAATCTGACAGCTAATGACTATTTTATTAGTGAAGGGTCCAACAAAATATGCGTTCTGATGTTATATTTACATTTTTACGAATATTAATTATTCAAAACAGATTGAATTTGTTTTTGATGTAAGGATCACAAGAGAATTGAATCTTTTTACATCACTGATGTTTTCGTTTAAGAGGAGCACTTCGTTCTTTTATTTTTTGCTGAAGAAAATTAGCAAAACATCATTTTATCCCAAATTAAGTACCTTCTAATAAACATAAAATATGTTTGTTTATGTATGATACTAATACTAAACAACTAAACATTTAATAAGCGATATATGAATTGGTAATTAATAAGTAAGCATTATATAATTTGGAAAGGTAGTCAAGTGTATGTAATTCAATATTAATTTCTAACCTAGATGTACCTACACTATTATTAACAATTGCAATAATTGAATATTTATAAATTTCGTGGCCGGTAGCAATAACAACTAATTAAATTTAATTTAAATTACAATGGACATATGATACGCCCTTCGGCAGTATTTATGTTAAATGATAAATTCATAGTAATTAATGTTTAATTATATTGCAAGTAATATCATAATTATTAAATACAATAATAATATTCATCAAAGTTGTGCTGTATTTTTTATTATAAAATTTCTCTATAATGATAAATGGAAATTAATAATGAACTACCTAATTACGCATATCGAAATAAATTAATAGATACTCTAACCCAATAATGACAATTATATTAATAATTTTATGAAGACCTACAATGCAGCGTTTCAAATTTTATTGTCTCATTTTCTAATTTACAGTGCAACGATTATTGAGTTTTTTATTTGCCTGTATTTCATTTACTACATATAACATTTTTACTACTTTTCTATACAAGTATATTATTTTAAAATATTATTTTTATATCTGTATAAGTTCAATAAAACTCATTAAACTAATAATTAATGTTTTTCATTTGTTTTCCTGATGAAGAATTATGTAAAATAGTTCTAAATGTCATATTTAAATAAAATATTTACAAAACTTAATCTGAAAGTCTTTTATAATTTTAATAGTTAATTGTTACTTTTTAAACTTTTATGCAACTGGCCTATTATATCTAAAATATTTAAAATACGAGTAAATAATATTCTTTTCAGAAAATACAATCATTTTCAAATCTTTCGCTCTCTATACCACCGCTACTAATTCGAACGGAAAAAACTTCGTAAAGGAAAAAAAAAACAAAAAAACAAAGTACACAAACACCTGAGCATCGTTGCAGCGCAACGCACCTCAGAACCGCAGCAAAGCATAATGGAAGAAGCGAAATGCGTTCCCTGAAAACAATCCATTATTTCCCTTTTTTATTTATAGTGCGTGATTAGCCCTAAAGAGCGCTCATATTTCACCACACTGCCGAGGTGTGGAGCCCTGGAGCCCTGCGCAGCGCCCCACTTCTTATGATGGATTCCGGAAGTGAAGATTAAATACCACGCGAAGAAACCGGAAAATGTCTAACTATTTTACTTCATTATGAAGAGATTTTTTCTCGAACCCTTGTCATTAATATCAACTCAATTATCTGCCGGAAATAAGTATTTGAAGGGAGGAAAGTATCATCGCATTTTTTTTTCGCGAGAGTGTATGCGGATCGGGTTTCACTTAGAAAAAGAGATCAATTTTCTTGATATTATATCAAGGAAGGAAATCATTTTTATAAAATTTTTATATCCAGCATTATATCTTTTAAAATATTTATAAGACCTGCCTTAAGCTGGTTGAGAGGAAATCTACACTGAAATCAACACAAATTAGTTTTAAAACATATGATGTATTTTTTGTCAAAACAAAACAATGTAACAATAAGATTTATGACAGATATGAAGCTTATAACTCATAATATCCAGCAGGCATATTTTAATTTATATAGTTCAATAAATATCGACATCTAAAACATATTTTACGACCCTTATTTTATGTTTACTCAGAAAAATATTTTTACAATACAAGTACCTTGCTATAATCGTTCAACAATTGGCTTTGATATTTACATATAAGCTTATCTGTCATCTGTCATCTGATCGTTGAGTTAGAAGCGAAATAATGTTTATATTTCGTATTTTACGAATCTTTTTAAAGGAACATGAACTACGTATGTGGTATATTTTCTGTGGAAATGAGGGATTTCAGAGGAGTATAATATGAGACATGATCGTGTCCAGAATTTATGGTGAATATGAGATTGAGAAGAATGTTGTTCAAAAAGTGGATTAGGTGAGGTGGTTTGGCCATCTCGAGTGAATATCGAATAAAAGGTTGATGAAGGAATTGTTCCAAGTGTGAAGAATAGACGAGCATGTATGAATCACACTACGAAGTGGTGTGCTAGAATAATAATGTTTGGAGGAGATTGATTATTGAATGATTGTGTTTCAGGGTTCATGCTACCCCACTGTTTTGAATGTAGCGTGATTTAATGTACATATGTATGTAAAGTTTTATTTGTTAATTTCCCAATCCGACAATATATTTGTTTTAGATGTTTTAATAGATACAGATTAATTAAAACTTTTAAACAGTAATTTACTAACAATACTCGATGACCATTTGCAAAAGTAGAACAAACTATTGATATAAACATTTGTTGCGTAATAATTATCATTTCAAAATAAACAAATGATAATAAAACTTGACTCTCACCCTATACAAATAGCTGAAATTTACAGTTACAATTGGATGTAGTTACCCGTTATTTGATATTTATATAACAAATAATTATGTACCAAGTTAATTTCGTATTAAATCAATATGTAGTTGGAATGTTGTTGTTGCTTACAACATTGAATATTATGCCTAATCATGATTTAAAGTACTTGTACAAGCTACAAGTAGGAAATATAATTGTTATTTTTATTGCGCTGTAAATGTATGTTGAGATAGTTCTTCAAGTCTGTTGAGAGGCTGCTATTATATATTTTATGTTGTTTCTACGTGCTCGCTGAATAGTCACTTCAGATAATATGCTGTCTATCTATCATATCAAATGTCAAATATAACAAAATTGCATTTCGAAACATAGCTAATACATTATTTATTTTGTTAATATAAATAGAAAGTTTACTATTTATATTTACCTACGCTATAGAGGATTGAAAACATATTATAATACTGTCAATTCAATACGCATATATAGGTAGAAATTTATAAATTGTAATCCACTTTAATAGATTCTCGTAGCTAATAAATAAAATTGTTGTTGGTAATATTGGACGAATGAATAGTAATGGTAAATAAACAATTGAGAAAGGTTTTATGTAATTTTCGATTGTTTTTTGGCCAATACAAAATTAATCTATCACAAATTGTCTAACCTAATTGGAATTTAACGATTTATTGCCAAATTTAAATTTAATGGTCCTGATATATACAAAAAGGTACATTAGTATAATATATACAGATCTGTTGTCTGCGGCCTCTTTTTTGTCTAGTTTAAAATGCACATGAGATGAATTTTTTATCGTTTCACATATTCGAAATTAAACTGTTTTTGAATTAATTATAACGTTTCCTGCGTCATACAGCATCGCTTTTTAATGCAATTTGATATACATTATATATAAAATATGAATAATTATGATTTTTACCACAACGGAATTTGATAATCGACATTTAAATTTAATGCATCGGCCATGATCAATACTACAAATTTTTTTTAACGTTAAAATCCTTGCAAAATAGTTTTCTTTGCAACAAAATGATTAGACTTTTAATTTAATATCTCGGCGTAGATATAAAAGGTACTCATCTCTTTTTAAGTTTAATTCCCTAAACGAATAAATGCAAATAAAGTTCAAATATTAATCTTTCCTTGCCACTGCCCGTTAATTAGTGAAGTGTATTCTAAAATTAGGAATTTAAATTTTATAATGAAATTAGTAAATGTGCAACAACTGTAATTTTATTTCAAGCTGAAACGTTCGTTTATTTCAGTTTACACTCAAAGATGTATCGCAATACTTTCAGCATTTAACAGCACGAAGACAATTCCCAACATCTTAAGTATATACGCTTATATAAGTATCAAGTAACAATAAACATTGAAATATTGAAACTCCCTATTGCCTATGCCTACACGAATGTCACTTTGGACAATTGGACATGGGATATGCAAGGAAGAGAACCATTAGCAAGTGGATACACTTTTATTTACCTGCATTGCCTTGACAACAACAAATCATTATATTCACCAAATTATCTCACCAAATACCACTCGAAGTTTTGTTTTCCATCAAGCCAAACTATTATTTCTTTTCTTCAATCATGGTGGCTTTGAAGTACAACGGCTCGGTCATTTCAACATTAGACTAAATCGTTTTTTGGGTCTGTTGCTTTCAATAGTTATTAGTAAGCAACCAAGTTTTTGTAAATAAAACTATGTCCGAGAAAACACTCCAAAACATAAATTAATTTATCTCCATACAATTTATTTACAGGATGGTGAATTGATTTGTGCAATATAGGAAATACAATGATAATTTTTTCATATAGCGATACCTATATCGTTCCTTATGGGTTTTAGAGCAAAATACTTCAAACAAATCTTATAAATAACTGAACTCTGCATCTAAGTCACTAACCCGATTATATATCTCACCTGTGGTAACATGTAAAATAAAGTTTAAAATTTTATAAAAATACTCATTTGTAGTGATAGCCATGGAATTTTAACAAAAATTTCTGACAAATAGAAGCAAAACAATTTTCAAGAGTTTGACAGTTCTCGCATATGCATTTTTTTCCATTAATATAAATCAGGAAAATTAAAAAAAAACTGAATCGCGACAACAGCGCCACCTACCGGGTCCAATTGTAGCTAAGATCTTTATATATACTACGTAACAATGCTTATGATATTCATGCCTTGCGGAATCTGTTAAAAAAAAAATCATCAAAATCAGTCAAGCCGTTTAGGAGGAGAATAATGACGAACATACGCACACCGGAATTTTATATATAACGATAATAATAACAGCAATCATAAAATATATCAAATATTACATAGCTATATCAAGTGGAAAACTCTGAATAGTAATATAATAAATAAGGAAAACACGTATTTAGAATTATTTTTACCTCGACAAATTGAATGACGTTCGTGATGTTTATCATACCATATCTCGAAATGTTAATCAATATTTTGTCACACATGTAACGGGCATTTTGTCACTTAAAAATACCCTAGGGCAGTTTTCTTCATTTTACCACTGTAATTCGTATGAAATTTGTCAAAAGTGACGAAATTGAACTTCATTAAGACAACTACAAAGTTTGAGGGATAATTTCAAGATTTAATCGAGAAATTCTGACTAACAAGAAGTGAATTATATTCTACGAAAAACACCTACTATCAACATCTTGCACAGGACTACCAAAAAACTCTTCAGTTCTCAGTAATTTACCACAACAAAACCAATCTCTCCATTGAATGGAGAGCAGAGCACTGTACAGCATCCTGCATTCACATGCAGTGATTAATTACCAGCCAATATTCTCCGGCGAATAGTTGAGATTTTTGCTCAGATCAAACTTTAAACACGAAATTCCTAACTTGAGAACTCACCACTGACTTCTGCACAAATAAACTTAGAGGGTGCACTGTGCCAACTCCATACCACATCAGCAGATGCATAACAATTGAGTGTCTACTATTCCAGTGGCGGCAATACAAGGGAGAGAGACGACACAATAAACCAGCAAAAAATAATTTAAATTCCAAACATGTCTGCGTAATGCAATAAAAAATTTAACAGTGAAACATTATATTGGGGTAAAACTTTTTTTCCATTTTTGTTCGATTAACATTTTTCGTTTTATCTAAAAAATGAGGCGAGAGCGTAATATTTCTCGAGAATAAATTACATGGGCATGTTTGTAATTTTTTTGGAAAGTTGCGGAGTTAGGGTGCATATAAAGTTTATTATTTTAAGGGAGAAATGCAATTCTTGAAAACGATTATCGTTATAGTGTTGAGTAGTTTCTCGTGTTGGAATTTGAATATGAAATACTTTATTTTGTTATATAAGAAATACAAACTTGGTTATTTATTACAATCGCACTTAGAAGAGAAATGTATTATTTATCTCAGTGTCGTCTGGTCTAGTTATCGTTTTCGATTTCTTTCTGAACATATTTGAGGGGTGTAAAATCCTTCGAGATTTGGTGATCCATACTATATTGATTAATGTTTAAAACTCATGCTTTACAAATGAGCAAGTCTCAGTTACGTCGGCTTCCAAATTGATTTCCACTAAGAAAAATTGTTAAATACTATTCAATATTACTTACTATTGTGTAGAGACTCAAATATGTAAAAAATGATAAACGAAACTTAGACAACAATACTTTACTATTTTCTAAATAAGAATAAACATCATTCAACATAAAATAAATGTTTTAATTAAGTACAATAGTTATTTATAATATAAACGTTAAAAGTGATATTTTATAAGTGCGTGCTATGTTACATTATAAAAGGACCACTTTTAACAATGGTCGTAGAAAAATTATCAGTAACCATAATTTCTAGGAACAAAAATTAAATATAGCTATAACAAACTAAATTGTGTTGGAATTGAGTATTTGATTAACAGAAAATATGGATATTGCTTTAATTACATTTTTAACGTCAACAGTAAGCTTTTATTTTAAAATAATTAACGTTTCATGTATAAAACAAAAACAAATAAGCTTATAATACATCCCAAAATTTATCCCAGCATAATCTAATTCTAATGTGAATTTAATAAAGTTAATTAAAACAAAATGAAAATTTCATATATAAGCAACAAAATAATCAACATTAAATTAAAAGTAATATTCCCACATGCAGAAATTTGGGGCTGAAATTTCGGAAAACAATTTATAAAATATAATCCAGTGAGTAGAGAGCTTAAACTTTGTACCAGGGGCAGGTAATTCGAAACACATTACCCTGCTGTCTGAAAACCAGCACCATCCCTAGCGGGGGGTGGCGTAAGAGGGTGGAAAACTCAACGGAACATTTGCTCGTGTCGCTAACCCATCAGCCGAAACAAATGCCAGCGGCAAAAAACAGTTCCATCAATCACGCACATATCAAAATCCATTTCCAATGTGTTAATTTCCATTTACAGCGCGCAATACGCCATTTGTACGCAGGATAACGCGATGATAGCTACGGGCGGTGGCAGTGCAACGCTGCCAACGTATGCGGAGAAAAAATCCCTGACCATCGACGCATGGTACGGAATGGAGGCACGAGGAGCGAACATGCGGACATGAATTTGGATCGATTTCACATTATGCACTAAATACCGCCCGCGGGACCCGCCGGCCCGGCGAACCAGCCGATTATTCACAATGACAATAATCATTTGATTAATCACATTTGACGGGGATTCTACGAAATGGTGCATTTCTCTGCACATGTGTGCACGTATACAGCCTGACAAAATGACCGTTATAAATGATATTTCTTTGTTTTATATATGTGAAGATCCTACCAAGATAAATGCGTGAAAAATTGTTCGCCGTTTTATTAGAGAAATGCCCTATAGAATGGAGGTAGAAACATATTCTGTGTTAATTCTTCTACTTCCGTTTGGAACTACAGGAAAATAGGAATACTAGTCATATCTAAAATTCCTCGTAAATCAGTTGTTATATAAATAATTGCTACATAAATTTAAATATATTAAATATAAGCTCAATTTCTATAAGTGCTTTGTTCTCTGAGTTGTCCAGCACCAAAAATATACTATGAAGCTATTTCACACATATGGTGCTTAAATGCATAGTGGAGTGTATTTTTCTAGTATGCTACATTTTTCCATTTTTAAAACCAAATATAAACAAAAAATCAGCAACAAATAGAACATTAAATGTTCAAATTATTTGTTTTATTTTTCATGGCAAGCTGAAATTGTTAATTTTATTTTGTTTCAATGGGTTATTCCGTTATAATTGTATTTGTCCAAAGGAATCTCTTGTATAATTTATATCATAATACAATGTGAAAATACAATAAACCATGCTTAATAAAATAATTTTATGATAAAAAACTGAAATTTTTAGACTACTGTAAACTCTCCTGAAAATTGTGACGTCACAACGCCTACCGCTCACGTCTTGCCTATGCATGTTAACCTGTGCATATTTTTGTTAATTCAAATGTTAGTTTTGAATATTTTGATATTCTGATACCAAATACTTGATAATTATTAGACAGAAACTACAAACAAACCTGCGATACACACACACACGATAATATTGACATGAACACCGGCATGTTTATGCTGAAGTTAGTTGTAGGCGTTGTGACATCATGGTTTAATTATTACTAATTACATATTTCACTTAATACATTTTTTTTTCATTAAAAATTTTATATTGGTACTAATAGTGCTATAAACTAATGAAAAAAAAATTAAACGGAATATGTCGGAATCCCCTATTTCGTGAATGAGGCCGATTTGATTAACATAATTTAGCTTATTAGATAGAGTTTTTCATTCTAAATATTTTTTTGTATTGACGCTTTTAGGCTTAAATCCTTAGGGAACAAACTGTCGCTACTGTATGAAAATTACATTGTATTTCCTATGTAACATAATAAAAAAAATCAGCACCCGGTTTATTGTCTCTTGAACTAAAAACATAAATATGTTCATTTAATAATATTTAGGCTTTCATTTATTCAGAACTCAATTGGATTCAATAGAAATTACAATAAGCTATACCTGCACTTTAAAATTTTTCCACTAGATACCTTCAAGACGTTCTAATTATTAAACTGAGTTACGTAAACACATCTTAAAAAAAACTCCTAAACATAAACGTCAAACCAAGAAGTAAAACATTTTTCATTTATAAATCGATCTGAAAGAAACTCGTACACAACATATTACTGGCATTACGTCAAGTAAATGATAATGGCGACCTATTCACATAAGTGTCCACCCTGTATTCTCTTCAAACTATAGACACAAACAAATGAATGCAACTGTGACAAAGACGAATGTTCAATAAAACTTTTTGTCCGGCTGTGACAAGAAGATTGCAATTCATATCAATATCCGAACCACGGATTATAAATGATTAGAAATAGTTTAGCTCGTGAACACAGACTCAGTACAATGGCACCTCGTGAATTTATTCCGTGTTTCAACTCCAAATGAAATATCCTTTTAGATTAATGCGCTGTTCAATCAAACCAAACAATGTGTTGTCATGTAGATAAAAACACGCGATCCGCATAAAAAATGGCTTTCCAATCTTTGAATATATACGAGTATGTTGATACAATATATTGAAAACGGTTGTATCTGATGCTGCATTCCAAAATTGAAACTTTAGATATTTTTTGGTCTGTTAGTTTTTGATAAAGATTTAATGGGCAGCTTCGGACAGCGTGGTGAAATGGAACATGTAGTTTTTTTGTTGAAATGAAATAGTTTTTAGATATACATGAGTCTCATTTATCACAAATTCGAAAATGGAAACCAATGATGAAATCCTGAAATCCTTTATATTAACCAACTGCACTATTTGCTAATCGACATACAAATTTTTTTTTTGTAAAATTGAAATATCTCAGTAAATTATGGTTAAATGAAAATTGTTGTTATTAGAATAATGTATCAAATATTATTATATATAATATCGCCTTTTACGAATTACAACACGTTAATGAATAATTAAATTTTTATATTTTTGGTTAAATTTGCTAACCTGTGCATTTTGAAAAAAACAAAGCAACAGTTGATAAAAGTCTATTTTGACATGTGTCATAATTGAAACTAATTTTTTTGAAGGGATAAGCGTTTCTTGATTTTGCGGGTCCGTGTTTCTGCATTGTTTGATAATAAATTTATGGCGGGTTGTATTGTGGTGCCCACAACAATTTTTTTATTTAAGGTGTACCGATGATAAAGAGTTAAGCGATATTATAAATATCATTAATATGTTTTATTAATAATACATATAACTTCTTTCAAATTTCAAATAAATGTAAATACAACATTTATCAATAGATAATAATTTTGCAGTAAACAAATATATCATGGTCAATTCATTATTTGCAATGGCACCAAACAATACAACATTTCATATTTAAACATAAATTTTAATATGAAAGTTAATAATTACTATAATATGATAACACACACAGTAAGTGTAACTGAAACTCATATCGGTATTATACAGACTTTGTGGGTAATGTTTCAGTAAGTGAGTAAAGCGCAACATTATTACTTCTTGCGAGTTACAGTTGCCAGTCTTGCTACGCACTAGATGCTAGGAGCTCATAGCTACTTCTACTGTCTGTCTGACACGATTCCGCAGAGAAGCTTACCTCCATGTTTAAACTTTCTTGACATCTCTCCAAGTATCTCTACTCAACACTTGTGTTGTTTTGGCTAATTATATCTCGTCAAACAAATAATAGCACATTTACTTGCTAACTGAGAAGTTCCGCACTTTTAGCCCTGTAGCATACCTTACTTCCAGTACATCCACAGAAAAAAAAATACTGTGATTTTTGTATTATAAAGTGTCTTATATATTAAATACAAATAAATGAATTATCATGCCATTTACCTATTTTCAGTGCGGCACTATGCTTTTGCAGATCACAGTAAGTAATATATTTTTACGGGTGACGTGCGATGAAGTCACGGCCTATTAGTGGAGCCACCACAGGATTAAAGTTAAAATGGTATGTGTCGTCTGTTGGATTCATGATCCATAGTCACACAATATGTGAACTGTATGTACATACAAACACGGAAAAAAGTAACTATTCGGTAAGATAAGGATATACATAGGAAGTATTTTCTGAAATAGTATACTATGTACCATGAACTGTAAGTGGCAGTGTTTAGATCGAGAATGTAGTTGGGATATTGAGACCCATAGGGTCGAGATTTCCTAAACTGGAGGTTAGTAAGCTATTTTGCAATACCTGCGAAAATAGAAGGAAAAGAAAAAATAGGTATCAAAATTAACATTTGTCAAATATAAAGTTTGGATGATAGGCATTGTATTATATTTTTTTACTATCTACCATGAACGGTAAGTTTCACTTACCATCAACTGTGGACGGTAAGTAAATGTGCTAATGTAAACCAATTGTGTAATAAAAGTTCCACTTACTGTGTTTAAATTTTGTTATTAATGGGTAACTTACAGTACAGGTATTGCAAAAATTTACTTTGCTATATCATAACAATTAAGATACTAAACACGATTAGTTACTTCGCAATTATTTATTAAAATTAGAAACTTGGTAAATTTTCAGAAAATGCTTCATATATCCTGAGCTTACCAAATAGATCGGTAAATTCTAAGATACTTTTTTCTTTGTAACCATAGAAAATAGGTACTTTTCAAATAATATTTTTTATTATTATTTAAACAAATGACAGTCGTTCAGGTGTACTACGACAGAGAATATATTTTAAAGAACTGTACAACTTGGATTTATAAGCGTTTGAAATTGACACAAAAATCAACACGGTTCTTGATCAAAGTACTAGTTTTCCATAGGTAGTATGGATGCTAAATTTGAATAATACCCTAATATGTATAGTTTTAAAATAAATGACAATCGCTTTAGTGTCACTTTTGATACTCCTGCTGAAGTTGATGACTGTTTTAAACGTTAAAAGAATCTTGTGTCAATAATTTTAAATCATATTACAAAAAAACTCAAACAGTAAAATAAAGTTGAAAATTTAACCTAATTAAATGTTTGAGGACCCCAGAGTAAATTTCCGTGGGTTTAGGGTCAATATCCTGCAAAACCGAAATTTACCAAAATTTGTATTATAAAAAAGTAAAAATAAATCCGTATTCTCAAACAAACAAATCTAGCGAGTCCCTAAAATATGAATATAATTCATAAAGGGATTATAAAGCAATTTGCCTAATATTTATTTCCTGGTATGCACACATATGTTGTTCACGCCAGAACGCAGTTGGGTACACACGAGCTAACAAAGGATTAAAATGAGTTACTCTGTAAATAAAAACGTACACAGCGCTTGGATCCCGCGCCATCATTCGTTTATACTGACGGCTTGGAGGATTGCGAAGGGTACCCATTAATTTAATCAACATTTCCGGAATATTTGTAATTGCTCCAATAATATTTCGAGAGAAACACACTGTGAAAATATCAAATCTATTACAAAAACAAATATATACCTACAACATATTACATATCATATAAATGAGGAAAGGAATTCCAAATCGAATACTTGAACACCGGATTTATACTGTTACAAAAAGGAACAAGAAACGCGGACAAATTTGGAAGGAGCAATTACAAATCAATAAAGTTCTCAACAATAAATTAGGAAGGAAACAATTAAGTTGTCAATCCGCTAAAGTTATCTTTAAATAAAGATTTTAAGACGTAGTTACTATTTGAAATTCGCGTCATAACACGCCAATAATCATGTTTTAAAAAGGAAAAAGAAACAACTACAGGAAATCTCATTTCAACTCGGAGAGTTTCTAGCACAGCTGAATAACCTAAGAGAATGAGATTTTTTCTCTACTTTCAAAAACTTCAAACCTATTTAGAAAAGAAAAGCTTTTAAAGCGAATCTAATTGCATAAGTAGAAAAGTTGCATGAGAACTTTTTACACTTTTTAATTTTGTTAATTTATTGACATTACCATAACGACATCATCGTACTTACATATCATAAAATCAAATTTTTCGTATAAATAATATAAAACTGATATTGAGTCATCGTGTAAACACGATTCGATCTTAACCAATGACTTGGTTAACAAGTTCTAGGAGTTCTCGAAATACGTATAGAGGGTGAGATTTTTAATGCAACCTTGCTGTAGAAGCTTGTGTATTTATTTTTTTTCTAAAGTTATTAGTTAACCAGCAAAACTGATTGGTTGCTTTAAAAAACTCTCCCTGTATAGATATTTTTGTCATTCTTAAGACAGACGTGTATATATTTTTAAATAAAATGTGAGAATAGTAACTTTCAGAAGTGTGTGCTTTTCTAGATTGTACTCGTATTTTCCCTTGTTGTCAGAATTGGCCCCAACTGTATCATGGTTAGCAGATCTTGGTGCTTTTATTTGGCGGCTTCATGAATATTGAACAAAATTCAATTTAAAAACAAGTGAAGTTAACATAGACTGACTGCTTCACAACTCCACAGTTTTGACCACAAAAACAATAACTCAAACCAAAATAAAATGCCGAAAAATCTAAACAAAAAACAAAATGGTGCAGCACAAGCGAACAACTGATAGAACACCTGCATACATCTATCTGGATCACCCAAACTATTAAATTCCCGCGCACAGCCTTTTCATCAGCGACGGGCGCCAAAAAAACCAATAAAATAAAACCGCGCGTACATTTTTCACTCTCCGACAGAAAAAAATGTATAAATAAAATCCAATTCCTGCTGCACATCTAGTTCAGATATCAATGAAAGGTATGACGCAGGCATGATGCATTGCCTTGTTAATTACACGGTCGGACAGGAGGCCGGGGGGTGGCAGTGGCGTCCCACCGGGGCAGAAGGGGTGCTCTCGGGGGTGAAGAGAGCGGAGAGACACTTACGGAAACGCAATTATGTTCATGTGATGATTAATCTGACAAACGTACACCAGTGCTCCCGACATTGTGGTATGCATTGCGAGAGGGACAGTGGCGTGCCGCTTGTTTTTATGGGGGAGGGGGCGATTTATGTTGTGGTTTTTATTTTAATAAGTTTGATTAATTGTCATGCACATTATGATTGATGACAACTTCATGCCACTCATATTTAAATCTAATTAATATATTTTTACATCCTACAATTTTATAAGCTTCTGGAAATGCAACAATAGTTTATATAAACCCTTCTACTGTATAGTGTAGGGTGTTACAGTCTCTTCATCGTGTACAAATTTCGTCCATTATTTCTTATTCATCGCCATCCTTCTTGCATCCTGCAGTGTAACGTTCCTGTTCTTCAGAGACTGTTGATGATGGTATTCCAGGTGTCCTTTGGTCTTTCACGATTCCTCTTTTCCTTCACGTTTATCATTCAAATTGCCGCATCGTTCTTGATTTATTCATTCTTATAATATGCCCGCCCATCGCCGCCATGCTAGTTGTTTTGTTTTCATGTTGTCTAGTATTGGCTTTCATTGCAGTTGTTCTCTTTTTGTTTCGTTTATTATTGTGTCAAGCATTAGTACTTCTTGAACTTTTCTTAGATTTTTCATTTCTAGCGCCAGAGTTTTGCTTTTCATTCTTTGATACAATACCCATGATTCGCAACCATATGCAATAATATAGATCTGTTACATTTGTTTTCCTTCTGATTTATTTTTCCTGTGAAACTGTGTTTTCCATTCTATAAAAAATTATTGTCGTTTTGTTTATTGTCTCATTTATGTAAATTTGCTGTTTACCACTATTTCCTATTATCGAGACACTGAAGCTATAGGTTGGAATTATATTTGCAATAAGTTTCAAAAATAGTTTAAAACAAAAATATATTATGTTTAATTACCCGTAATTTTCTGGCATTAAAACATGTTATTAATTTTAAAAAAACCAAAGATTTAATATCTGCAGAACTTTATTCGAGCTTATTTATTGGTGGTTTGGTGGTTATTATCACTTCAAGTATTATTTCAGACTTAATAAAATATATTACGTTTCTATTTACGACTAAATATTATTTTATTTTCCATGATATCTATTTCAAATTGTCTATAATCTGAAATTTCTGGAGAGTCCAATTCTCCAGTTATCAGTATTGGGTATTTACGGTTTATAGCGTGCAATTCTTCAAGATAAAGCTTAATTCTTGACCAATTACTAACAATCACGTACTCATATTTCACTTGAAACCCGAAAGAAAATAAAAGAAAAATATATAAAACTAAATCCGCTTGCGCGTTTTTATAAAGCGCTAATAATTTTTATTTATTGTACTTGGAACCTTATACGCTGTACGGTTTAGGAACGCGGCTCACCAAATACTATAAAAGAGATTATTCACGAAAAGGAATGTAAGTGGCTGTGAAATAGCCCATTTAAAAGCGAGAATAAAATAGAAATAAGATTATGTGGTAAATCCTCTTATTGCCGACAAGTAAATTTTACGTTCTCATTTTTTAATTAAATAAATCTGACGCATTTGTTACAGATGTCGTAAAAGAACCGTTAATCGTTCATAAAACATGCACTTGCATTGTAATTGTCCTTCTTACATCGACCTAAGTATAGGAATTTTCATTTATAATAAAAACTATGACAAATCGTTAAATACTAACCACATATGTATTAATTTTTAAAATTCTGATATTATTGGGCTTCCAAATTATCCAGAGATGGCGTTGATCATAATTCACGAAAGGTACATGTCAAATTCATTTTATATGATATCTTATGATGGCGAATGCTTGCTTTAGTATTGGTGGTTTGCTTTTATTGGCAGCAGAACTGTTGCCATACACACTGCAAATTTTCCTGTTTTTATAGTTTTTTTTTTTTTTAGAAAATTCAATCTTAACCTATAATCTATAAATACAATATACCTTTTTTTTACATCTTATTTAAATAATATGGCTTAAACAAATGTAATAATTTACATTGGAATTCTCTTAAAATAACTACTATTGTTATTAATTTAAAATTAAAACAATTAATTTCAAAATACAATGAAATTATGTACCTTACGGTTTAGTTCAGCTGTCTACCACTAGTTAGCATATTTTAATTTAGGATGCCCAATAGTCGACTTTATATGTTTTTATTACAATATATTGCGTGCAACAATAAAATTATTTATATTTTTCTTAAGTGCTCAAGATGAGATAATGGTCAATATCATATCTATTAATATAAATGAAAATATTTTATGCTTTTTGATATCCTTTGAGAAATGTCGTTTTACTCTTTTTTATTTTGAGCTGTATAAATATGTAAAAAAAAATAACCCCTATCTTTAGGGCCAGGTTGTTTTGTAAAACTATTGTGTGTGTTCATACAAACACATACTACTCATATTTTACATTTGAATGGTGGCAATATTGCCCTCATATTTCACACTGTTCAATTTATATATTTATTCGCCACCAATAATCAAATCTCTTCCAGGACATTAAACCCCGCGAAACTAAAATCACCAAAACATATTTGTTTGAAGTACAATACCATGACCTGTTTCCCTACATATCACCCTCGTGTTCGTTTCATCCCTTAGCATATTGTCACGAACCTCGCACCATGACACCTTTGATTAACCCCCTCCTTCGAATAGTCAGAAGGGAGTCAACAACAATGAATTCTCTACAACAGATGAGATATCGCCGGCAAGTAATGGAGTAATTCAAATAATAATAACTAATGAAATATTTACACGCGTAAAATTCGTTGCTGCAGTGGCCCGAGGGACAGATGCAGTGATGCAGCTCCGCCATTTTGTGTAGAATGTTTCATTAGAAAAATTAAACAAGGGATGCATTTTTAATAACTTGTCCGTGAAATTTCACCGTTGTTGTACAAACTGCCATTGTTGTTTTGGTTTTTACAGCTGCTGGAATGAATTTTGCATGATATCAATAAATATTAAATAAGCTATGAATGCTTTGTTATTTGAACGCAAAATTTCCCTAAAGCAAATATTAGTTATTTCAGAATGCACCGAAGTTTCAAATAAAATTTGTATTAGTTCTAGCAAAGTTAAAAGTAACCTCGAATTTTATTTTAAACAAGTATACCAGCAATTTAGCTTCTAGTGGTGTATGTATGTTTATATAAATTTTTTATAACTCTGCCAGCAAAGTTTAAATTAAAAGGATGATACTTTTAATAAACGATGTATTTTCAAAATTAAATGAGTTGAAAATTCCACGAGTTCAGTCTACATTATTTTCCATTGTAATTAAAACGCTATCTATATTATTCTAAATTAACTTTGAATTGACATATATTTCGCATAGAATTTTGCGAAGTTTCAGCAAAGAATAATTATATTTAGGTTGTCAAATGTGCATCATGAGATACTCAATTCAAATCTGTAACACCTACTCCGCAATTAGTACTAAAATGTAACTTTAAATACGAAAGGGCTTTACTTGATTAAATGAATAAGCAAGGATAGCGTAGTCGCTGGCCTCCACGGAATATTTGAACTAGATTCCGAAGAATATTTAGGGGCAAGAAAGTATGCGGACGGGATTCAAACAAATATTCAAAAATTGCATAATATTTAATAACGAATAACAAGCTAAATCTTTATATATAAAATTCCAGTATACGTGTGTTCGTAATTCTTCTCCTCCTAAACGGCGTGATCGATTTTGATGAAATTTATTTTGTACTTATGGTGACACCTGGATGGTTCTTAGCTACCGTTGGACCCAGTAGGTGTCGCTGTTGTCTAAATCCAGAATTTTTTTAATTATTTTTCCTGACTTATATTCATGTACAATTGATCATCCATTCATCATAATCGATCAAGCCGTTTAAGAGGAGAAGAATTATAAACACCGGAATTCTACATTACTTAGCTTAGATTTCAGAGATCAACAACATTCATTATTTAGATTCAAGAGATCCACTTTTCTTAATTTTATTACATGTTACCTAAATACATCATTGTATTTGAGGCATTTCAATTATACTGAATAAAAGATTTTATTTCAAAAAATATATTTTACTAGCGAGGTCTGTGGCAGGACAACGTCTGCCTATCGAGTCAGCTAGTGAGTTATATAAATAAAAAAATTTGAAGTAAAGTTTAGGTTACACAATTTGATATTTAAGAGATTTCACAGTGATACTCAAAATAATTCATACTTTTGCATAAGATGGTAGTTAAATATTTTCATATCATCACATCCGCTGATTAAACTTGAACTAAATTAAACTGAAATTTTAAAGAACTGGAATTTTCCTCGAACAACTAACAATGAATTATTTCCGCTAACATTCTTACATTTACAAAAGCAGAGTACTACACTTAAAAGTAGGTATACGACGTTATGACATATGCATTTAAATAAAAGCATGTGATATAATTAAAAATAATACAAAGCCTTGCGTGCCAGAATGCACCTTTGTATGCAAATGATTGAAATACCTTCCATTCTTTCTCTAACATCATATCCAAATAACACAAAAACTCCAGGTCCAGTAAAATTACAAAATGTCGACGTAGAATAAATGTATCGTGTCAAAAAGCAATATAAGAACCGGGGATAAAAAATGCCAGAAACTTGTCTTTTGATTCAGCGGCGGTAGATGGCAGCGGACGACGGACGGGCGACAGCGGAGAGATGGAGAATTGCGAATTCCGTGAAGGGAGTAGATGCCGGAGAATTCCAGGAGAAGATACCGCGAAAGAAAGGGTCGTACTACCAAGTGGAAGAATGACAAGCTCAAGAACTGCGATGTTCAATAATATCTTCTAATAAGTCGTGTAGATAGAAATATAAGTATTTAACCGAAGTATATTTTTTAACCAAACCGTAACTGAAAAATTACCAAACACTCACATCCTCCAATTCCATATCAGGAGACGAGTGCTACGAGCGGTAAAGAAGAACAAGAGAACAGATCCTGTGTTCCTACGTCGTCGAATCGAAAACGAATTACAAGAAAACGAACTACAAGTAACGAGAAGCAGACAAAAGATTTTATTTAACCTATTTTATGTTTTATAATAAACAGTCTATTTTACTCTTTCACTGAAAAGTAATTACAGTAAATTAATTATCTGTCGGGTGTTAATTTAATTTGTATTTATGACTACCTATAACTTCAACGACGTTCAAATAAAGTTTATAATTAATGTCTAGTAGAGGATTTGAGTAAATGTCACCTAGCACCTCAAATGGAAATTATAAATTAAATATTAATGTTAAATGTCTGATAAATAACTTCAGCACATTCACAAATGTCAGAACTGTATTTTCTTTCGGAATTGGAATTATTAAACACAATAGAAAGGTAAGTAAATTTAGGATTTTAAGTAGTTCTTTTTTTTACGAAGATGAGAGGCGGACTAACTACTATGGTCATATGCCGCCTCATGATTGGATGATTGTGAATTTATGTAAACATCACAAACGACCATGCTCTTCAGTGGGATTCGAACCCACGACCTCTGGCGTACTAGGCTAGTGACAAAAAAGTAGTTCTTTAAATGTTATATTATTGAATTATTGAAAAAGTTTTCAGAACTCATTGTAATCAAATCTGATGTGACAATTATAGTAAGATTTCGAAATGTTTCGTTAGAATAACAAAAGAAGCTTTAGTTAGTTCAGACGTTTACATAAATTCGCAATCATTCACTCTTTCGGCAGCATATGACCAAAGAAGTTAGTAACAAAAAAATTATAAACGTTGAATTAAAAAAATAATTTACAGAACTTATACAAAATATCTTGTATTGCTATATGTAATAATTTATGATTTCTTAATACAAGAAAGATTTATTAAATTATTGTGAACTACCGTAATACTCTTTTTTTTTTAGAATGTGATAATAAACAAAATTGTTCATTATATATCATTGTATTATTTATAGGAAAGTAAAATCATATTGAAAGGGCATAATTTGTTATTTGCTAGATGTTAAATAATTAAGTGCTACGGTGTCCTAGCATGATACATCCGTAAAATGTTTGTAAATGTTCCGAAAGTAGTTTGTGCAATTTTTCCTGGCATACTCTCCAGAGTGGAAGAGTACAAAAGTTGTATATCATATAAACTAAGTACACAGAAAAGTAACAAATTATGTTGTTGTCTAGAGAAATAAATGTATGGCTGTTAGTTTAACATGCCGGGATGTAGGTCATCTATCTGATGTCATATTAACAACAACTAGAATTTACTGCACATCATGAAACGTTTTATAAACTTCGTTTTATTCAAGTTTATAGTTATCGGGAAGTTTTACTGTGGCTACATAAAATGTAAACTATATTTATATTTCCACCAGACCTGAAGTATCTACTTTCCTGACCTCGGCTGCAAATTAAATTTTAAGTCTTTCCAATTTCTGAAGATAAATATTTGAAAATAGCTACCTTTCCAACATCGTAATAAAGTCAGTTATATTTAGAATTACCAAAGCACACAATACATTATCATTCGGACAATTATTAATACGTGATTAATCACAAACACTTTGTGAAATGTAGAGATTGTTGATGATCGACTCGCACAGAATTATAAGCTTAAAATAGCTCTTTGATTTAGCAAGCCCAGACAACAGGACAAAGCCATATGCCTTTTGATAAAATATTGAAGCCCAAATACTCTCAACGTATGCTGTGTCGTAAATAATTGATATTTGTGCTCAACCCGCTTTTAAAATAAATATTTACGCATGTTCAGGTAACAAATAATCGATGTGTTATAAAGAAACCTTTGCATAATATAAATATACAGTATACATTTTATTATTAATATTATTCACATTTTATATATGACCAATAAAGGCGCTGTCTGTTCATTTAAGATAGCCGACTAATTTTCTAATTATTTCAATGTAATATTTGCGTTAATAATAATTGTTGTATATAGATACTCTTTTTAGCTCCAGCCACATCCTGTATGGGAGATACAACAATCATGCTAAATATTCGGTAATGAGTTTTCAATAGATAAGCGTGTTTAAGGGTCAACTTTTATGGACAAATTTTATATTTTACATTTGTATCTCCTTAGGATGAGGGTTTTGGTGATGATCCAATGACCGGAAGTGTTAGTTTACTTGAAACCCTATTAGGTTATTTTGAAATATCTTAGTCAATTATGTTTTTATGGCAATGTTATTACAATAGTTTTTTTTAAAATATTTTTTCCTTACTAGCACCAATATTGAACTAAACAAAACAGCTACTTCATTGCATGTGGGAAAGTTGTACGTGCGTTTGTCTTTCATCCGATTATTTACTAACCATAGCTGTATTTCTGGTACGGTTTGACTGTTTTAACCGGCTTTAGAAATTTAAGGAGTTTCAACATTTTGAACGCCTCGTAATATGGATTTATTTCACGAATTATTAATTACAATTTTTGCGTGTCTGCTGTACATTTTTTGTTCTTTTCAACGTTCATTGGCTTATTTAACGCGTCAGCTGTATATACAATGTATTATTGGGAGTATTTTTCTGATTCACTGATCGCTGGTGGGATATAAAGAAGTGGTACTATGGTAAATTTGACCAATGAATACGGAATGTATGTGGACCTTGGCCCAGAAGCGGATCTTTCTGAGCAAACGCGAGTGCACTGTTGTACTTTTGGATATTTTCCTTGAAATATTTGCTATCTAAATCATTTTCCGTCATCAAATCTTTCATGAATTCAGGACAGTCTGTCAGTACCTAAAGGTAGAAAGCCAAAGGATTAAGTAAGTAAGTACAATAATTGAATTTTTGACATATTCAGTTAAACCTGTGCTATTTGAAAAAGAACAGGAAAAAAGAATCTATACAATGTAAAGAAATTTTGTTTTTGGACATTGGTTATAATTTAAAAGTGCATTTCAAAGAGGGATATGTATTTTTATTCTAAATAGTTAAGTAATTTCCAGAATATTAAAAAATGTAAAATATATTTGTCTCCTTTTGAGCAATTTTATGTTTGATAGATGCCTGTTGGTGTATAATTTAATAAAAATATCTACGACGCGAGGTACCTAATGTATTGGATAAAGGTTAAGTTTATCCCGTAATATTCCTAACCGAGCGTTCAATAATAAGTAATAATGCAGTAACATAACAGCAAAGAGAATAAATAAATTAAAGGTAAAGGATCAACAACCTTTCACACCAACCCCAAAATCCCAAAACATCCCCTAAAAATCATTAAACTCGGCCACAACGCAATTCCAATTCTCAAAACCGACCCCGAAACCGAAAACCAAGTTATCACGTGACACTCTTTCACCACACACATCACACATCCACACATACAAAGCGTGTGCGCATCCATTTAAGCCGTGAAGTCAGTGAAGCCGCCAACGTTGCGCAGTGCGCACTGCGTCTCAAATTTAATCTGCACCGGGGTCTCACTTTACCGTCAAAAAACCAAAGTGATTGAATCACCGCGCGTAACTTTATAAAGCATTAACACGATTTGTCTCAACGTTAGACACTTTTCAATTGAATTTATTCCCGGCGAGTGAGTTGCCGCTAAGAGAGAGAAAAGAAATACGAAATACACTGAAGAGGAGAGAGAACAGAGTGAAGGATACCGACATGTCTAGTGGGGTGGTTAAAAGTTTCACGTGTGGATTGGCCTTTAATTCGCGCTGGAGATTTTTGTAATCTGCTTACAGTAGATTCAATCTTATTACATTGTAATATAAAGAAAAAAAATTCGATATCACAAACTTATTACTCCACGTGTTCTATTATTCTGTAAAGTGAAAAGTCCGACACGCACGTGGGCGTGGAGGAGGCAGGTTCCGTCGCCGCCACCCGATACATCACCGCCTCCAGGGCCTCCGGTGACGCATCCATCACCAAGAGTGCTCAGGAGTTCACCACTGTTTTGCTACCACTGTTTAAGACAAGCTGTTTTTTGTTGCGGAGTGATCAAAGTTTAAATGTATCTGAGACATGTCTTAGAAGTTTTGTCCATACTACTTTATCTTTATTTTAAACAAAATAAAATGGAAATGTGTCCCTAATAGAAAATCAATGAAAAAATTCATGGTTAGACTATAAGAATGCGCAATCTTTTGAAAGTTTTTATTATATATTTTATAGCTTCTCTCATTCATAAATTCATAATATAGTTCACATCTTTGATCTTTCTGATCTATGACGATTGGCTACATAAGGTTAGAAGGAAAGATTTCAAAACGGCATATGTAAAATTGACATTTTTTTATTGGTTTGTATTTATTTTGTATCCGAATCAAACACCCATTACAATAATTATTTGATAACCTGTAGCACTAAATTGTAAGTTTAGCGATTGATTTGTCCTGGTTTTGTTGACAGACATTACGCATACATCTTGCCTTCAAATTTTACATGTACACATTCCAATTACTGTGATCAGATATTTGTTGAACTGTCGAACTCAATCAGACTGTTCCTAAACTATAGTAATATCATCATAGATAGATATATAGATTCAATTAAAAAAAATATTAATTTTGAATATAAATTTTATTTATCTTCTTTTTTCTGCTTTGAAAGAAAACGAATATAATTAAAAATAAAACATACGTTTTTATTTAAAACGATATCATTTTGAATTAAAACTACTCCTATTCAAACTACTTCGTCCCCATAATGAGTCTCAGTTCAATGCTTTGATATGTTCCTTCAAAACAAAATTAATTTTTATACAAGATTATTCATTAAACCTACAAAAGTTTTCAATGAAATCGAAATCGGATTGGCACTATTCGAATAAATTTTTCTCTTCATATATGAGGAATCTGGTTGTTCCAAGAAAATTTTTTTATCAGTGTAGTAATATATGAGATAAATAGTTCCGGATTCTGGATCGTAAGATCCTCAGTGGGAAACCCATAGCGGACAATTACCATTATAACTTTACATCTCCGCTGACAAACAATGTCGAATGAATAGTTGGTGAAACAGATTTAGGGTGAACGATTGCGTTGACATCAGAGAAATAGGTGGTAAGGTAAAATTAATGGTTTGTTGCTTGAACGAATAATTCCTTGTGTGAAGAATAGACGAGCATGTATGAATCACATGAATTTGGACGACACAAAAGTGGTATTCGAAGATAAGAATGTCTGAAGGAGATTGATTATTGGTTGATAGTCTTTCATGGTTCATCCTACCCCATTGGGTGGAATATACCGTGACATTGTTTGTCTGCAATAATGGTGTAATTATTGCGTTTACCGCTGTCCAAAGTTGTATTTAAAAAAAGCATGATCCCAGTTGGAAATCGGCAACAACCTTCACATATTTACAAGCCCAGCTCACCGCAGAAATTCTCCGTCCTCATCCATCACAGCATCCAATCCATCAGCCCTCCACAACCACACTGACAAGCTCTTGCTCTTGCTTCGAATCCATCCACCGAGAGTGATGCCTCTGTCCGCGGTCCGCGGTCACTCTGCGGCCGGGTCGTCATGTTCCACTCGCGCTCATTAGCGCCACGCACTGCTGATAGTTCCGTTTAATGTGCTTGTCAGGCGCGGGAACTGCGCAAGGGTGCAATATGTCATTGTCGTCTTCGGGTTGTAAATGGACTGCGGGGTAGAAGACTGTTCAGACTGTTGCTGAGTTTTGTGACTGTGGTTGTGGCTGAAGGTAACACTGGGTTATTAAGTGTTCCTGGGATTGCTTCGGAAATGGGTAGCTGGTTTTGGATAGTTTTTGGGAGTCGAAACGGAACACGAAAATTAGTTCCGTTTAGGATTGGAGTAATTTTAAGCATTCTTTGAAATAATATTTTCCCAACCTTTACTATGTCGTTATCATTTCCTTCTAGGTCGAGGAAAACATATTGAACAATCTAGTTAAATGTCTGATTAATAATTATAAATTAGGATTTTTTTAAGGCATTGAAAAGTTTGTCATATTCAACAATGACACGATATTCCAGGAAATATCAGGGCCTCAAGTACCGTAGTACTTGATTTGCAATTAATTCGTCCTGGTGCAGTCGGAATCTAACTCATTTATTTACTGAGATATGCTCAAAAAACCTGATAGGCTTTCAAATCAACTACCACTTTCAGTTGATGGATTGTTACCACAATCAAGTCAGTTTGCAACTTGAACATCCAAATTCTACATTTGACAATAATATCATTGTTAGAAATAAAAACTTTTTAACAAAAAATTGTACCGATGAAAAACTGAAAAGCAAAAATAAAATAAACTAATATTGAGTCGGCGTTTGTTGATTGTTTGGCGTCAACTCAAAATTAGTTTATTTTATTTTTCGCTTTTCATTTTTGTCGGTTCAGTTTTTTGTTAAATAGTTTTTATTTTTGTGGCAACCTATTTATCTACCCAATTTTTTAATCGGATAACAAAGTTATACGTGGTAGAATCGGCTAACAGATAAAAATTAAGTGGGTGAACAGTTAATCATCCCGTATTTTACTATCTTTAAAGGTGGGACGAACTTCAAATATACCCTATCAAATAAAATCAAAATTATTAAAGTCGGATTACTCTGTAAAAAGTTATGCGTGATCATACATAAAAAAGTATATACGTCGACTAGAGAACCTAGTCCTTTATTTCGTCGATTAAAAATTGTCACATACACACACTCTCAGACAGAGACATCACCGAAACATAGTGCAATTGTATTCTAGGTACTCTAAAACGTGCGTATCTGTTTAAAACTCACTATTGAAATTATTAACCCGTCACAGTACCTCCTATACGTATAAGTGCGAAAGATAAAAATTATCTTTTTAATTTAGAAATGTGCGATTTTTAAAATACCAACATACAAAAACTGCGTTAAAATAAAATGGAGTTTTAAAGAAAATTGATGAACATTTCGATGAACTCTGACCTATTTCAAGTTTTTAAAAAAGAAAAGAGCTGTATGAATCATACAAGTGCATCAAAAGAACGAGGATGATAAAATTTCCGTTTGTAGAGCTTCCCTTTCATAGCTTGTGAAATTAAAAATGATTCGCGTGTTGACATTCGAAGTTGATTTGTTATAAAATTTATATTTACAATGTTCCGCATTTCAATTCATATCAGAATCCTTTTAATAAAATCTGAATTCTCCAACAAAACCCTCACAAAACATATTTGCAAAATATTCAAACGCAGCATATTCATCGTGTATGACCGTATCATCACCCTGGCGGGTCGACAACGGACCCACTTATCTATCCTTGAACCTCCGAGCTCCTGTGAAGAAGAAGGCCTCACCCACACGCACACAACAGCGTATTGTGGTGAGGCAGCGCGTCGCCTTCCCAACGAGCCTACACCGCACCAGCGAACTTTGTTAGCAACAAAACACGGATCCGAATTCAAACAGAATTCCCTGTACTTAATCACGATAACGCTTCAAAGTACCACACACGCTTGGAGGGTGTGTGTGGATATGATGCTCGTAGTGGATGTATGGGTAGATTCTCAGGGTTTCTTGCTCTGTCTCTTATTACTTGGTTTGTCTGCTTCTCGTGTCTCTCTTACGACAACAGACATTTTGAGCTGTGTGTTTTAGATGTGCGAAAATTTTACATTGGTAAATATTGGGGCTGCGTCTGTATTTACTGATAGTTTGTAGCTTGTATACCTACGAATTTATTTTCAGCTAGGTGGAAAATATAATATTCGAGAGAAAATTGCGTCTGCACCTTCTCAAGTCACATTGACAAGACATTAATTTTCAAACAGCACAAAATATAGAAAAAAAATCAGTCCTTATTTTAAAAGTTTAATTCAAATCTCTAGGTTTCGATCACACATTGGACTTATTGTAGACAACATTATTTTACATCCTTTTGAATATACTCGTATAAAACCTGATAAATCTTCAAGTAAACTATTACTTTCTCTTGATGGAATTCTATCAACATAATCAGTTTGTAAATTGAACATCCAAATAGTATCACTTGACACCTATCAAAATTTTTGACCCGTCATAATACCTCAGAAGATAAACGAAAAGGAAGTTTTTTCTTGTAGGGTAAGTAAGAATATGTACTCAGAACAAATTCTTAATTTAAAGCATTTTTTTTGCTAAATTCATTTCGTTTTACAGTGTGTAGGATTACAAAGTAAAATGTCCACATTTTGTGTTACAAGAAAGACAAGCCTATCAAACGCATGTGCCTTTCATAACCCATTACGTCTAGTACCTGGTTAAAATATATTTCCATAATCATTTAAGTTATTTACAAATTAAATACTCCTATATCGTATATCATCATACAGTTCTCATTTTGAGTGTGGCACTCTGCTTTCGAAGATCTCGGTAAGTAAAATATTTTATACGAGAAATGCGATTATTAGCCGTCACCTCTCAGAGGTAAAATTTAAAATGATAACACCATTTCAATAACTGTAATATTACAATTACAAAAAAGTAGTATTTGTTGTATAAAATACGTGTGAAACTAATTTTTTAGAATTCGTGTCATGCTACTTTCTATTTTGATAAAAATATGAATAGGTACTGTATTCGACGTTTCTGGCATATAAATAAAGAGATCATGATATCTCTTTCCCACTAATTGTAAGTGTTTAGAGTTTGCAAGCTTCGCAATCATGTATTTATAGATTAACGCCGTAATCTTATTTTGATTTTATAAAGGCTTTATAAATGTTTTGTAACGTTGTATAAATTAATTTATGCTCCAGCAATTTTCTATTTGAAACTATGTGTAGTAGTATAAAGTATCAAAGATTGAAAGTGCAGTAACTATTACATTAAGACGTCTAGGCCATGCACCAGACATTTTATTACATGTTATAAATCACAAGAATCATATAAGATAGAAGATATTACATGCAGGAATATACCTCGAATTTAAATCTTAGTTTCTGTTCGTAAATGCTCTTTCACTGAATTCATTCGCATACAATCCTCCTTAACTCTACTTTTCTCCTAATTTTGTGGTTTCAAATCTGAATTACTGAGGTAATAACAGCATCTGGCTTTTCATTATCAATATCATTATTGTAGTTTGACTGAAAAACTCTTAACTATTTAAAACATTACAAAAAATAGGTATCAAATTATTTCGTATGAGAATTACTAATATGATAAAACAATTATATATAATATGTAAATCTTGGTTATTATAATAAATAACTGTAGACCGATTTGATCTCTTAAAAGGAAATTTTATTTATTAATATTTACATAAACACAAACAATAGAAACTCTTACCTTAAAAGGAAATCGGTTTTTACAGTCAAATGATATAACTTTTAAGTAAATAATAAGAAATTATGAAAAATATTGTATTCAATTGACATTTATATCATCAAATTATGTTTATAACCAAACTTGTCGGTACCCTTCACTTAGCAACGGTTTTACCGATCCAAGAGTGTGGGAAGCAACAAAAAAAAAAGAAAATGGAGTAATTCATTTTTACATCTCCCCCCCTTGGAATGGCAGTAGCTTGCTACTATGTACGAAATTGGTCTGTGACCTGCGACAGTTACGGCCTATTTCATAAATTGTTGAAGAAACACGACGTAATACTTCAAATGGTCCTGACCGTACAGGATCTGTTTTGTTTCTGTTCAGACGATTACCCATTTCTACATAAACCAAGTCCCCAATTTTATAATCATATTCTCTCTTCTTCTGATCAATTCTAGATTTATTCAAAACATGACAGTTTTGAGAATTCTTAAAAGCCTGTATTCTATCTTGCACTAAATTTTGTGGTTGACTAAGAGTTGAAGGTATAATTAAGGATTGTTTTCCAGTAAGTAAATATAGTGGGGAGAATTTAGTCGCACTGTGAGTAGTACGGTTGTATTCCTCTGTACATTCTAAAGCAAGCTTGGACCATGGACGTTGTGGTTGTTCACTAATCTTGCAACGGATACGGTTGACTAGTGTCTGATTTAGACGTTCATTTAGACCATTTGAAAAGGGACAATCTACTGCCGTTAGAACTAAAGTAATACCGAAACCTCGTAGAAAATCTTTAAATTCTTTTGAATTTATACCAGTATATTGATCTGCAAGGAGAATTTTTACCTTGTTTTTCTCAAAAATAGGACGTAAGAAGCAAATTAGGTCTTTAGCTTGTTGGCCTCTAGAAGGATAGGAGTAGGCAAATCTTGTGAAGTGGTCAGCCAAAAGGTGAAGATAACGTTTAGGTGATCGATTGCCTGCAAAGCCACCAATAGTATCCAGTGACATGATCTCGTACGGTTCTTTTGCTGGACCTAATTGTGATAAATGACCAATGTCTCGACTTCTTCTGGATTTGTTCTTCTTACAAGTACTGCACCGGTTACAGAATTCCTTTATAAGCTTGTCCATTTGTTTAAAGTAATAAAATGGTCGTATCTTGGCTGCCAAATGACCTACTCCAATGTGACCATAGATAGAATGAATTTTCTTAATTAGTGTTAAACCAAAACTTTTCGATACAAAAATACGTTCTCTGTCTCTTAGTTTCTTATAAATGAGTTCACCTTTTTTATATAATTTCTTGTCAATAGAGAGTTCATTCTGATTGTCTTCTTGATCACGCTTTAGGTCTTCAATAGTAACCAAATTAACAATTTGGAGTATGTCATCTACGTTCTCAAAACATTCTAAAACAGGATTTCTTGAAAGGGCATCTGCTTCTTGATTTGTCTTTCCAGGTGAATATCTTATGGTGAAATCATACTGAGACAGATAGTATACCAAGTCCCCCAATTCCTCGTCGGTTCTAGCTTTTACTTTCAAATTTTCTAATGGCTTGTGATCTGAAATTACTTGGAATTTGTGTCCTAATAACCAGTGCTGCCAGTAGCGTATTGCTTCTTTGATTGCAAGACATTCAAGATAAATTGCTTTCTTCTTCGCTTGGGATGGAGTGAATTTCTTCGAAAAATATGCCACCGGATGTAATTCACCATTATTCTGGACTTGTTTCAAAACTGCTCCAACACCTAGGGTACTAGCATCTGTAAAAAGAAATGTCGTCCTTTGTGGATCAAAAATTGACAAAATTGGGCTCTGGCATAAGTATTCCTTTATTTTAGTATATACTTTATCGCATTCATCTGTCCATCGAAACTCTGAATTATTTCGTAAAAGGTTATGAATTGGTTCAAGTACTCTCGTATAATCTGGGATGTATTTATGGTAAAAATTTATTTTTCCTAAGAATTGACGGATATTTTTCTTGTTTTGTGGTTTGGGAAAATATTTTATTGATTTCAAATTATCATGGTGTGGTCTGACTGAATTATATCCTAGTATATGACCCAAGTATTTTACTGAGAACTGTGCGAAATTACATTTTGATAATTTTAGCCGGAATCCTTCTAATTTAATTGCCTGAAGTAGTCTGTTTATGTGAGATAAGTGTTCATCGAAATCTTTAGAAAATATCAAGATATCATCTATGTAGTTTGTGCAAAAATCCTGAAGTCCATGGCGTCGAATTGCGGTAGCTAGTACACGTTGAAAAATTGCTGGTGAAATTTTCAGACCAAAAGGTAGTCTCTTCCATTGGTAATGACCAGTCTGAGTAACAAAAGCAGTCTTATATCGGTCTTTAGACCTTACTGGTATAGACCAGAAAGCGGAATTAATATCGAAAACCGAATACCATTTACAGTTTCGTGCTTTTACTATAATATCTTCAATTCTTGGAAACGGTTGAGTTTCTGGTATTAAAATTTTGTTCAGTTCACGAAAATCAATGCATAACCGTGAACGTCTACCATCTTCTTTTTTGTATGCTAATGTTACTGGTGCCGCAAAAGGAGATTTCGATTCTTCTATCAGTCCTGCCTCAAGTAACTTAGTTATTTGGCTCTCTATTTCTTGTTCATCTGGAATCGAACATCTATAAGGTTTTCTTGAAATATATTTATTTTCCAGAAGTTGAATATGAGCCTCTTGATTTTCTACTTGTCCAATATCATATTTGTGTTTTGCAAATACATCCAAATTTTTGTTTATTACTCCAGAAATTTGCGATTTTTTCTTTTGATCTAGATGAAGCAATTTATCTAAATATTCAGCTTTTTCTTTTTCATAATAATTCATTTCAATTATGTCATTCTCTTTTAAATTTGTTACTCTTTCCACATTATTATTATTAACTCGTTGGAGAATATTTAGTTTCTCATCCTGTATTAAACGAAATTTCTGAATAGCATCTAACCCTAATAATATATCATATGAGAAATTATCATTCTTAATAACTTGAACTTCTATTTCTTGTTCTATTTTATGAATCTTCATAGGTAATTTAATTTTATTATAACTTTTTTGCACACCACTAATTGTCTTAAATGTTTGTTCATTTTTAAACATCGTATTTTTAACATCTTCTATAATCTTTGAATTTATCAGTGTTATGTTGGATCCACTGTCATAAACTCCTGTAACTTTATTATTATTGAGTGTGACAGTTAATCTAATTAGTGGTGTGTAACCTAGTTTTTTGATTCCTCTGGGAAATTTATGATATTTTCTTTCAGTTCTGTAAGATTTACATGTTTCCCATCAGTTGTGCGACCTTTATTTCTACAATATTCAATTGGATGAAAACGCCCTGGATATCCATGTAACTCACAAATAGAACATGGTCGTTTTCCCGTGGATTTCAAATTTTTATTTTCAGAATGATTAGAATCAGTTTTATGAGTAGCAACTGAAGATCTTACTTCACATTTCTTTAATTTAGGGTATGCTTGTGTATATTTACGTAGCTGATTCATAAGCTTTTCTGTTGAATTTATTTCTTCTTTATCTAGACGATCTTGGATGTAGGATGGGAGACCAACGACTATATGATTTATACGTGATCTATCTGACATTTTAGGTTCTGTTTCCAACAACAGTCTTTCTTTCTTTAATGCATAATCTATAAATGAACCATTTATGAACCTGAAAGTATAAGCATAATGTACAGTACGCCAACTTTTATCACTGTATGTTTGTGTAAAAGATTCACGCCAATCCTTCCACTCTCCCTCTATTGTCAGTTTACATAAAGTTGAACTGTACCATTCCGTGGCATTTTGTTCCAAAAATAAGCGCAAAACTTGTATTTTGTTTTCATCGGTAGTTACTTCATATCTATTGCATTCTTTTTCAAATAAATTAATCCATTCTATAGCATTTTCTGTTCCTTGAAATTTTTGTAAAACAAACTGTTTTTGAATTTGAGATATATTTACTTGTTTAGGAGTATTTTCTTTAGCATCCAGTCTCGCAGTTAGCTTCTCAATTATTTTTATTAATTCTACTTGATTTTCATTTGTTGTTACTGATATCTGCCTGACTGGTAATGATTTTGGGATCTCACATAATTCCTCTAAATAATTATTCTTAAATACAAAGTTTAGATCGTCATCAAGATAAACAGGACCGATGTCAGAGGGCAATGTAACCGTCACATTTCTATATTGGCCTTCCTTCAATATTCCTTTGCATGCATTTCTAACTGTATTAATATTAAATAGTTCATTGTGGTGTACTGAAGATTGATATTCTGCAGGGAAAGAATATATGGTTTCCTCTGTTGTTAATCGAATTGACATAACTCTGAAGGTGTTCTTCTCTTCACCAAATTCGAAGCGGATTCGCACTTGTATTGGTTGCATCTTCTTAGTTGACAAAAAAAACCGATTTATAATATGTAAATCTTGGTTATTATAATAAATAACTGTAGACCGATTTGATCTCTTAAAAGGAAATTTTATTTATTAATATTTACATAAACACAAACAATAGAAACTCTTACCTTAAAAGGAAATCGGTTTTTACAGTCAAATGATATAACTTATAGGGGGTAAATAGCTCCGAGGTAACGTGTCGGACTGTGGATCGTGAGATCCTCAGTTCGAATCCCACTGCCGACAGTTACAAATTTAAATTTACCCCTGTGGTTCCTCCTCCACTAACATCCTTGGGGGCTATGATTTGACGGCTGGTAACCGCACTTCATACGAAAAAATATATCACTTACCGAGATCTGCGTAAGCAGAGTGCCACACCCGTAATGGGTAAAAGGCGTGATGATATATTTATTTATTTATTTTATTTATGATATAACTTTTAAGTAAATAATAAGAAATTATGAAAAATATTGTATTCAATTGACATTTATATCATCAAATTATGTTTATAACCAAACTTGTCGGTACCCTTCACTTAGCAACGGTTTTACCGATCCAAGAGTGTGGGAAGCAACAAAAAAAAAAGAAAATGGAGTAATTCATTTTTACATATATATTATAATATCAATTCAGCCTTATAAAATTACGCCAAAATTGCAAACATTTTCAGAAAATTTTGTACAATTTAATTAGGTAGAAAAAAAGGTTTGAAAATAAAAATATTATTTCAGGAAAAAGTAAAATCGCATCAAGTCTTGCAATATAATTGATATATTTCCATAAGAAGATAAAAAATTATGCAATTTTATTAACTTTAGCCCAAAATATAATCCGGATTAAGATCAACCCTTTTTGTTCTTCTGAGGGTGAATAAATTATCTTAAATTTAAAAGAGATCAACTTTGCATTATCCATTCATCAGCTGCATATCCGTCTTGAATTTTACTTTGAGAATAAAAATACGTTTTCAAATTATACAACAGTGTAAAATTTCCATCAATAAAAGTGCAATTATATTTTTATAAAACACAAAACCATGAGCAAAAGAACAAATGTTTAACGCGTACAACAAAATAATGACAGAGTAATGGATCATTAAATTAAAGACCTAGCTTGTAACTGACGTCAGATCAGCTAACTGATAAGTGAGTAAGTAATAGTTATTTTCCTCTTATACGTAATAAAATTAATATCTTAAGGCATAATAACGGTGTGAAGTACTAGCTATACTGCAATTTCTGACGTGCATTCAAATAAGTATAATAAAACATCTCTATCGTACGGAGAACACGAAACTGTACCGAGGTACTACAAATAATAAAATAAATAAATATAATTACACCTTGATCCATAATTGCGGCCACTAGCTGTCAAATTACGTCATCAAAGATAGATTAGTAGACCACAGAAATGAATGAAAATAATAAAAAACGAAATATAAATTTACTGATACCAATGTTCCCATCCGTGAAACTTTTATTCCAACTTGAGTTCTCAACTAAAAACTTTTAAAATATCAGTTTTCCTCAAGTCCATCTCCTGTGCAATATTGCATCATTCTTAAAGGCATCTCATGCCAGGTACTCCAAGCAACCTCGACCCACATGCATACAGAACATCGGCTCGAAGGACCATCCAAGCGGCCAGAACGTTCTCTGCGACTGCAGCGCCACTAAGAGTGTCACTCCGCCAAGTTATCGCGGGTCCTCTGGGACCGCGCGCACCACTTTAGCAGGAGAAGGACCTGTGACGGTCATTTTCCGGAAGCATTCATATTTCGCAGACAAGAGGGTGCACCGGACTGCAAGTGCCCGAGGCTGAGGGGGTGCTCTCTGAGGTATTCGCCATCCACGACTCAACACAAGACAAATAAGATGGCATTGATGTTTCAACGCTGCTCTGTGAGGATTTAGATTTGCTGGTAAGTGCCCAGAGGCTAGGTTTAGTTTTGTTTCTTTTGGTAGCGGATTATTTCAAGTTCTTGTAAAAGTTTTTATCAGGAAATTGATAAAAATGAGTTATGTCTGTTTTTCATATGGAAATTAAACTCTGAATGATAGCGATAAATAAACAAGTTTTAGAATATACATGTTGAAGAATCAGCACTAGTAGGTTGTTGGCTAAATGAAATAACAGTAAAATCAGAACCAATAAAATTTTCCAACATCCTCATGTTTGCTCTGACTCATCCACTAAAACTAAATAAATAATCATTCAAATTAATAATCTATTATGAAGATTTATGTACAAATTGTGTGCACAAAAAAAAGAGTACAGTAGAATTTACCAAACTATTCGTTAAAATGAGGACATGAAACGCACCAAACTTTTTGGGAAATTCTTCTAATTGTTTAGGAAAGAAATAATCGAGTTTAGATTCCTAATTCTTTCGTGTAGTATCCACAAATACTATTGTGTTAACGAAATAGTGCAGGAACTAAGATTTGTATAGTATTATAAGTATAAAATGAATTATTATAAATATACAAAATAAATATATCATCACGCCATTTGCCCATTTCTGGTTGTGGTACTTTGCCCAAAGCAGATCTCGATGTTACGAAATATTTTTACGCGAGAAATGCGGTTAAAAGCTGTCAAATCACGGCCTGTAAGGTTGGTAGTGGAGATCTTATGATCCATAGTCTGATGTGTTACCACGGAGCTATTTACCCATTATTATTACAGTCCATAAAAAGAAATGAAGTTGTTCCGCGAGTTATTACATATTTCTAGTTGTCAACGTCGCACTTTAAATATAAATGTATGTAATAATTCGTCTAATGTTTCAAAAACAATTAATTATACAAATATAAATTTAATTACCTTTGTTGGTTATGTATCTCACTGTAAACAATGTGAATATATGCACTAAATTTATTATTTTCAAATTAAATTTCGTTAGATATTCCACCAATTTGTTTTATTAATATTACGAAAAAAGGTGTTTAAGGATCTATACTTTTTTTATAAGAAATATAGATTGTTTAATAAATCTTTTTCCTAAATTTCCCGCACGTTTACCTCTATAGACTTGGGAAATTGATATATTATATAAAAGGGTGTTTGAAAAACCATTCTTCTTTTTATCAAAAATAGAGTTCTTTTAATAAATCCTTTTAAAATTGAAGTGTTTTTCCCTACTTTTCTCGTACGTTTATCTGGTGGAGATATTTCGAACGTTTTTAAGGGAACGCAAAACAATACATCTTAATATATGAGTACATTTTACCTAGGTTAGTATAGAAATGGATATCAAAGAAGTTATTATAGCTGAAGTAGAAAGGTATGGTTATGCATAATTATGTTCAAGATTGACAATATAAAACAACAGATTGGAGTTAGTAAATTATCTTTGGGAATAAATTTGATTAAAATATGAACTTGCTTTATTTCCCTTTCAGACTTCCCTACATTTCATAAACTAATCATAAAAATTAATTGTTAGCCTTGTATTTTTAATTTGCCAAAATTTGAATTTGTGAACAAAAATTGAAAACAAACATTGAAAAGCCATACAACTTACAGCGTCAAATTTCAATCAACAATTTGTTTATAAACATTTTCCCCTCTGCAAAAATAAACTCTAAACAGTGAACAACAAAACAAAAAATCCTATATCGCGCTATTTCTCCTCCTCTTCTGCTATCCTCGAAGAATCCCCGCTATTCGCTAATACATCACTCCGCAACAAGATACAAACAACACGCACAGCAGACATCGTAGTGCAACCACAGCTCACTATTCGCCCTTCGCAGCAGTAACAGTAACGGCAGTAACGCGAGTAACGCGCTCCGCCCTCGTATCCTGAATTCATTTGTCGAGAACACGAGTAACGTTTCAAAGTGAAATTGGCTTAAGCCACTTTGACGTCTTAATGCCTGCCAACGTTTCGCGAGAGATTCTTCATCTGCACGGTATTTTACCCCGAAGGAATGTTTCGGTTTGAAATGGAAATTTGTAATTTTTGAAATTGTAAATTATAGGTTCATACATAAACTGAACATGACTGACATGTATGGAATCTCTTTAGATTTGCAAATTTTTAACTTGATACTTTCATAAACAAATATCCTACATTCAATACGCACTCCTGGATGAATATTGGCGACATACATTAATCATCAGTAGAGTCCTAAGAATAATTTTCATCAATGAATTTTCATTACACATAAAATGAATAAGATGAAGATAAAAGACTTTTGAGTTATATTCTATACTTATTATTTTTCAACGACCATTTAGTTATTTTTCGACGACCACTACGAAAAGTACATAATTTCTCACGCTAAACTATTACTGAAAGTTGGTCATTGTATATCACTAGCAATGCTGTGTGATGTGAGAGCTCAATAACCAATTAGATGCGTCCGCAAATGTATGATATGAATTTTTCACACGCTGCGAGAATTGAGCGAACTTACCTAAAAAATTTTATTTAAAAGTTTGACAGTTGCAGATCATTTACCTACTGAATTTACACGGATTAAGAAGGAACATAATTTTTGAATAATAGCAATGATATTAACATAATTTGTTTTAATATTTTTATATAAATTTTATACTGTTTTTTTTTAACTAAATTGTGGTTGTCGAAAAAGTATCGTGTACAACACGTGCTTAAAGGGTATTACACACTCGTGTAAAATTGACATGCATGAAAAATAATAGAAGTATTGTTTAATTATTGTTTTGGATCTAGTTGCTAGAATACCCATTGTAAGTGGTGAGATATTTTAATTATTAAAATATAAATATCCTGGTCGTAGTAGAAGTATAGTATACAACTCGCTTGGAATGTCTATTTCATATTCGTATGAAAAAAGTACCATACCATTCTTATACAATTTGTTTTTGTAGAGCAAAAAGTATTTATTCTTTTGAATTTTTCATTCCGATAAGAATTGTATTTTGCAGTGACGTCCAGTGTTCTATATCCATACAGGTACTCAGGAATATATGACAACCATATAATATTCTGTCAAGTCTAATTCCTTCCGGATAAACTGAATACTTTTTTAAATAATGTAAAATCAGATTTCCGTAAATGTTACGAGCTTATTCCGTTTTAATAATAGTCCTGATTTGTATAAAAATACATTGATATTCCTGTACCTTTCAGGGAAAGCCTAATCATATACGTGCAACTTTTTTCTTGCTTATGTTTTCTTAAACTTTAACCTCTTTAATTATTATATTCTTATCATAGAGATTCTTCAATAAGTTGAAAGAACTTACAGAACTCATATAGTAAACTAAAAAGGATTTTTAGATTAAATTGATTATATATATATTATAAAAAAAAACCTTTATGAAAATATACTAGAACCGAGAATATCGGTAAATCAATATTTAAGTTAGAAAAATTGAATTTGTATCCATATCTTCTTTTCTTTACCTAGCTAAATTCTAAATTATATTCTGCAAAATGAGTTAAATACACTTCGCCGTGGAAAAAATTACATTATTGAGCAAACGGTATACACATTTTTTCATTTCGTCGGACTTAAAGTAAATATTAGTTGGTAATTTGTTCCCGTATCAACATTTGAAATGAAAAAGGCTAAATACAAACAGCGAAATGAAATGTGTTTAAAAAAGCAAACGTTCAACAATGATGCATGCGTAATGATTTTGTAATATGATGGCTGTTTTTCCTGGTTTTAATGAGAGAAAAATCTAAATTAGTGTTTGCTGAAATCCAATATTCATTTTTCATGAAACATTATTCCAAAACGCGTAATTATTAATTCGTGCAGTAAAATATATTGAGATTTAAAATTAATTCAATGCAAATAATAATCTTCTCTTCGTTCAGTTTCAGTTCAGTTTCTCCAACTTAAAATTCAGATCATGTTTCTCATTTCCACTAAACTATAACTATGCAAAATTCATTGCTAAGATAAAATCTCGTCTCTTTTAAACTCTTGAAAAATATTGTTACTGTAAGAATCCTCCATTACTCGAAACTTGAGTCATAAATTACAACTCCTCAACTCCTGCACTGCACACAAGTCAGTCTCATAATTATCTCGTCAAACAGCCATTCCGGCGCAACAGTCATCGCTCATCTGCGACCGGCAAAGTCAAACAATTTACAAGATCTTCCTGTGCAACGTGTGTGGATCTCAACTGCGCAAATTCGACAGAGGAAGGAATTCACAGTGGCGAGAACGGTGTTGGTAATTAGCGAATGGAGCTGCGTGTCGCGAACTCAAACATCGAAGTTTGATTGTTTGAGAGGACAAAAAATGGAGGATCACGGATGCATGGATGGATCAATCGTGACTTGATTGTAGTAAATTAGTTTTATATCGCTGTAATAGAAATCAAGAGCAACATGGACTAAACCTGTAAACACAATGGGGAACAACACTTATTCATGCAACCCTGGCAAACATATTCTATTGAAATATACCAAATATGAAGTGGTGAACTGTGGCTAGTTTCCGAATGAATTGTATTATTTGCTCCTGTTTTCAATAGCGTTGTACAATTTCGCCGTTTTCAATGCAATCCTAAAATTCCGTTTGAAAATATAAATATTTTAAAATAATTACTAATCATCATTAATGGCACGACAGTTCTAGGAGAATTCACGACCAATTCGTCCTGTTGTAGTCAAGATCTCAATCTGTGTGACGACCTTTGGTTACTTGTGTAACCAACCGGGTAGCAAAGAGGTTATTGTGCGGCCAGAACTATATATTTAAGATGAATAAGTGATCAGCTTACAGCAACCACTAATATGAGGATAGGACCTTTAATTGATATATCCTGAAATATCTAAACTTTCATTAATCTTCATGTTTTAAAATATAGAAGATTTACCAGTAAAGGAGAAATGACGGACAAATTGTGAATATATTTCAGTAAGTTGAAAAATCTTTCAGACCTCACAGTAAATTATAAAGACTTTTAACTATAATTTACAGAATTTAATCCAAAAGTAGTATTTATAAGACTAATTAAAATTTAGATGTGCAAGTTCACTTATTTTATTTTTAATAATTTATTTAAAAATTGTGGATAAATTGTAACACATCGTAGCACATTATCTCCCACCGTAAACTATTAAATTATACAACAATAAACTTCACAAAAATCCACCCATCCATTTAAACGCACACAGACATCAGCGCGAAAATATTAAAATCGAATTCTAGGGAACCTAAAACGTGCTTATCCACTGAAAACTGTCTAATTTATAACAAGATTCCTATACCTTACAGGATCTGCGGAAGATTATTTTTTGATGATTCTTGAAACCAATGTAATGCTTCATTGTATGTCACGTGTCTGCGTTTTAACCAATCCTGTCTTTATTATACTGAGAATAAAGCTCTAGTAATTATTCAGGGGGAATAATCTCTGCAGCTTTTGGTTTTGTTGACAAATATCAGATATTTATATTAGGTTAGCATAACAGTGGCTTATAACACATGTTAAATGCATTACCTAATTTTGTACCGAATTTGTGGATCAAACAATAATCTAATCAAATATAACTCGAGAATTCGATAAATTAGAAAATAATTTTCTAGTGTCTTTCTCAATCTTGTTGCCATTTGGCTCTATTGGCTTTCGTGGCAATTGCCTGACAACAAGTTTTCGGAAGATCTGTCAAATTATTTTCAATTTATTCTCACATTCTTGTTATATTACTACTGATAAAAAGAAACTATTAATTTATTCCCAATAATGCTTCTCATGTTTAGGTACATAATTAGAAACGTATAATAAGTATCAAAAGGTTAGTACTAGTAAATTGTTTACTAGAAAATAAATTAAATACTCCTCCAAACTTAACTTGAAATTTATTATTTATGTATAATTTAAACATGAATAAACTCATTGCTGTAGTACGCATCGTAATATGTCTTATATTTATCGAAATATGGCGATTTGTAATATTTTTCAAAATACGGAATTTCCCCAAATATGACTTAAAATTGTAAATTTTTTTTATTACATTTCTTTATAATATTTGCGCCAGGAAACCCATTGCAGCAGAGCGCATCGTCATATCTCTAATATTTTTCGAGATATGACGATTTTTTATATTTTCCCAAGAGCAACTTTGAGCGACTGTAACTCGAAAACTATACAAGATATCGAAAAATATCTCCAGTTTTGTGTTTTTTGTGCCATTTATAATAAATTAGTAAATTTTAAAAATTTTGAAATTTTTAGAATTTTTTTTCAAAATTTCGATTGAAGATATCTCAACAAATATGAAAGATACAGACTTGCAGTGTTCACCAATCGACTCAGCTCGAAGAAATACATAAACCCTGAAAATTTCAGAATATTCGGACAACCGGTTGAAATGTTAGAGCAAAAAGTCTGAAAATGGCCAAATCCAGGCCAAACGTCAAGGGGTACCCCTTGACTTCTTGGACGAAAAACGCCATTTTCAGGCTTTTTGCTCTAACTTCCCATCCCATAAAGCGATTTTTATGAAACTTTGCATACTTATGTATTTCGTTGAGCTGAATCGATTGGTGAAAACTGCAAATCTGTATCTTTAATATTTGTCGAGTTATCGTCGATCGAAATTTTGAACAAAAATACAAAAAAAATTCAAAATTTTAAAAATTTGCTAATTTGTTATATAAGGCACCAGAAACGCTATACTGAAGAGAATTTTTAGATATCTTGTGTAGTTTTTGAATTACAGGCCCTTAAAGTTGCACTTCGAAAAATACCAAAAATCGACGTATCTCGAAAAATATTAGAGATCTGACGATGCGCTCTGCTACAATGGGTTTCTTAGCGCTTGTATTATAAAGAAATGTAATAAAAAAATATTACAATTTTAAGTGAGGATATTCTGTGAGTTTTCTTTCGGTATGTGAATCTGTATTGAATGATTAATAATTACAGTTTCTGTTATTTGTTTGTTCCCATAGCAACTAAAATTAATTTATTAAACATATAATTCAGTTTTGTCAAAAGAAGCAAACAATATCTGATGTGGGCACCACACTACTTACAAATAAAACCAACTGAACACGTATGACTTGTTCTTTGCGTATGACTATTTTAAAATAGAAATCTATTAATATCTAGTCAGCAAAACTTTTTAACTAATAATACAAATATTACTTAGATTTATAATATTTCACAAGACACATATTTTTGACATTTCACGATTATTTGACGCGTTTGACACATAAATATTAAAAATGTTTTCGTTTTTTTCCCATTGTAACTAAGATTATTGAAATATATTCTTGAATATATAATTTAGTTTTTCTCAAAATTAGAAACATGTACAAGAAAAGTGCAATTAACATTTTATATTCCAAATATTATTACTAACATCTTTTATTTGAAACTTTTTCTTTAAGCTTATTCTATTTTTGAAAAAAAATTAATTTATTGTTTTCTGTGTCCAGTAAAGTTCCTCTTCCGGTTGTTCAATTTCATTCGAAATCAACTCAGTTCCTCATTTTTTCATAAAACTTATAAATTCCAAGTTTCGTTCACATATCATGTCTAGTTCATGATATATTGCGCACACGGACATCCATCCATCCATCCTCACACACAGACATCATTGAGAAATTGGTCTTAACGGATTCAGTGGATGTCAAAATATGTATTTCCGAAAAAATCTCGTCAGCGATTTTTTTCGTGATTCCAATACTTCCTTATACTTTGTATAAGAAAGTAAAAAACAACCTCCATATTATATTTCCAAATATATCAAAAACTAAACACTGCTAATGTTCCCTGTCCAAGAAAGAAATAGTCACAAATGTACTTTTTCCGTCCCGTTCTCCCAAAGAAAACAAGACCTCTATCTCTATTCTCTCAACGTACATTTCCGCTTCCTAAATATAGTAATGTCAGTAACATTAAACAATATGTAATAAGACAAACAAATATTGACATTCGTAGTTCAATTATCCAAGCTCGACTCTGATTTTAGTTAGTCACCCCCGTCCCGCTTAGGCAGGTAATGGTTCATCGTGTGTATTTGCGTAAGCTGTCGTCTATACGCATCAAGTTTGCTTTCCGCGTCAATGCTGTGTAAACGGACATTACAGTCTTGCTCTGCGACTTGTCAAGCGAAAACAGTGGTCGCCAGACCCACAGCCGACGAATTAGCGATGTCACTGATCCTAATTTAATCAAAAACGACGCCCTCGGGAAGGCGGACAGGATGGTAAACACGATTTTTTGTGTATTTCAGTTCAGATTTTATAAAAATAACTAAACTAATTATGTAATACACTTAAAAGTTTGGATTCAAGACCAATAGATGATAACTCTGAATCTTTCTTGGTTTTCTAAAGATTGGCAGTGAGATGATTTAAATCTGATACAACTAATTTCTTTTTTGACTGTCGAAGAAGTTTCATCAAATCATAACGAATTAATCCTAATATTAATGAAACCATTTAAAAAGTTTGAATTACAAAATGAAGAAACCGAATTAAACTTTTGGTCAGGATTTGAGTTAATATTTAAGATTGAGTTTTATATCGTATAAAATCATAATTAAAATTTATGGATGAATATACGAGATAGACACATCAATAAAAGAAGAAGATAAAATAAAAATTTCAATTAACTTACCAGTGAATTGAAGTCCTATCACTTTTCAGGGACCTGTAACAAAACAAAAAATATTAGTACTTTCAAACTGCATTTCATATTTTTACCTCCCCATATACTTCTAAATGTAAGAGATGGGTCAAAAATTTCATTAGTAAATTTTGTTAGTGTAAAGTCTAACTACCTAAACTTGAGAAACCACTGACAGAGTTCACATTTTTAATTACAACAGGTACAATTTAAGGTTTCTATAGAAACGTAGTGGAGAGGTGTTTAATCGTTTTATTACGAACCTTTGGATTGTGGCGAACTAAACTATACGAGTATATGAGTATGCAGGTATAATGTGTTTTTTTGTCAATAATAAACTATAAGATGATTAGATTTTGGTACTAATACATCAACTGAAAGTAATAGTTTAGGTACTTAAAGGCCTTTCAAGCTACTTGGATATATCTCAGTAAATAATTAACTTGGAGGAACTTATGTTACATAATAATATTGCCTATATTTATAAGAAACAATTTTCTCTATTTTGTTTGTGCCAACAATATCCAACTTATCTTCTTTAAAATAATATTATTATATCACTCAAATTGATTTGCAATACATGTTTTAGCTCCTACGTCTCTCATGCAACATTCTAGAATACATCATAACGAATGGTTCACAGCATCATCACAGGTTCACGTTCACGTCCACAGCACGCACACAACAGAGGACCATCAGCATCAGCGCTTTGTTAGCTTTAAAGCTTTGTCCGAGATTTGCGTCTCTTAGTTAATAGTGTTACTCAGCAACGCTGTTTGCTGGACGCGCGATGCGGCCACCCCCTTAAAAGGGTTCCAGTTAAAACACACTGTGTATTTATGTCACTTGTGCAAACGCGGGTCACAGATCAGTTTGCATACATTATTATATCGGGCACAACAACGGAGCTGGGATGCTGCGAGATGAGTATGAAATGTGCAACGACGCTATAAGGCTTCGGGAAGATCAACCGGGGGAATATCTTACGAGGAATTAAAATTTGAGTTTTTGAAAGGCTTCTGAATTAATTGAGTAAAGTTTAATAGGCGGAAGAGTACACATTTTTAAAAATATTTAACAATATTGCTTTTGTAATAGGTAATACCATATTCCAATAACACGTTTAATAAAACTACTTTTGTATTAGAGAAGATTCAATAATACTTTTTGTGATAACAGACTAGTATTAACTCTGTTCTGGGTATACCAAGAGAAATGTTCTATAAAAATGATCTGGAATAATAAATCAAAATTTGCCTAGATAGTATTAGATTTTTGTGTGGAATGCGGTAAATAAATTCACTAGAAAAATTGAGATATTACTTTAACACGGTGGTCATAGAATGCCTTGGAACAATATTTACTTCTTCTCTAACAACAAAATTACCGGACCAAACGTTTATATAATTCCTTCTAAAGGGTAATATAGACGTGGATGGGAGATTTCAGAGGGATCTGAAACGGTCGATATATTTCGAATTCAATCTTTTGAAGTACCCCTTAGCAAACAATTATTGGCGCGCCACTGGAATCTCTTTGATGAGTTGATTTATAAGCAAAACTCATTTCCGAATGTACTATTGTAATTTTGTCTTAAGTTCTAAAATATGTTATCTGTAACCTTCATTTGAATGAATTTTAACTAAATACTACATTATACATTAAGGGAGAGAAGTTCATGATTTGTTCCCGCGAAGTAAATTGCAGCACGAGCCGTAGGCGAAAATACTCTTCTCTCCTGCGGTGTATATATGAGTACTATTTTTTTTCATGACTCCAATATTTATGATGGTTTTTATGTATTTACAAATTATTTGAATTGTAATATAATTTATGAGAATTGCCTTTGTTTTATTTAATTTTGTTCATTTTTCGAATTATTTGAGTACTTTCTCTAACGACAGGAGAGAAAGTGGACAAATCGCCTGTAGATATGAAATTGGCTATTTCTGTTATAATTTTGGTATCATAGAAATCTAGTTTCTCTCCCGGTCGTGAAATAACTATTTAAAATTTTTATGAAAATAAAGTAATTAGATTCGTATATCCAAAAATTGAGTAAGTTAAAATGTTACAAATACAAGATGTGTTTAATGAATCTGAATTTAGAATTTAAAGTATGAACATTATCGCCACTTGAGAAACTTAGTTTATTTCTTTGTTCCTATTTTAAATTAAATAGTATAAAAATTCAGTCTTATCCTAAATGCAAATTAAACCATTTTAATTACACAAATAGTGAAATCTACTTTCGCTGTGGGTGGATTTATAGTATACACGTATTCTTAGTTTTGTGTACGTATATGTAAATAATGTAACGTGTATAATAATTGTTAAACTTTTCCTACTTCAAACTTTCCCAAAATTCGTTTAGTTTTTGAATCCTTTCTTCGTCCTCCATTCCAAACGGTGAAAATGAAGATCCTGACAAAAGCATCAAACACTCTATCTTCTATCTTTATTAAAATCATTTTCTGCTTTTTTGTGTATATACAATCAGTCAATCGTCTTATTGTTTTGTTCGTAAAGAAATGTAACGAACACTACACCCTATTTTCGATATAAAATATTAGAGGTAGAATATGCGAATGCATCTAATAAAAAGAATGTTTGTAAACCACTTTTATAATTTCCCGCGTTGTTTCGCATAAAAACCAGCATCCATTTCAGTCTAAATACTTGAGTAAGAACTATTTACATTAAGAGTAAAATTATAGCAGGAGTAAATTCTCGTGCTCAGACAAACACACCACACAGCAACAGAAGCTCACGCGTGAACGTGGGGTGCGTTCTGCTGCGTGCCTCGGCCCCGCTGTACACATTTAATGTAGTCGGAGTTGCAAACTATGCCCCACACTGAATCACTCCGGCGCCGGAGCCGGCCGAATGGCGCGTCCGCGGTTTACAGCCGCTGTTATTCCGGACTATAATGACCTTTAGTTTGTGGGCAGCCCGGGGGAGGCAAAGTAGAGTGCGAACGGGATGCTCTGGGGCTCTGGACCTCTGGGACACCAGAGCGCAGTGCACAGAACACTGAGGCCGAGGAGAGACAGTTGGAGTTGGGTTTACAATGGAAAAATTAATGCCGGAGTGAAATGGTTTAGCTATGTGTCGAAGGGAAATTATAATTATAATGCATCTGAATAAATAACATTGTTTACTGCACTGAGCAATTCGATTATTTTTCAATCAAATTTGTCAGATTGTAATTTGATGTAATATTTTCAGAAAGCTGATCAGATCTGTACATAGGAATTCAATCCGGTTTCCAAATTACATAATATGCACTAGATAGGGGTGGGCAACCTCCGGCCCGCGTAAAATTCCAATCCGGCCCGCGAGATTTTTAGAAGAAATAATAAATAAATATTTTCAAAAACAAAAATTTTAAATTGGTTGTGTACCCAATATAAAGAAAAAGGGGAGATTTACTGTTTAATTTTCGATATAATTCGTCTGGTTTAAATTAAATTAATTTTGTTTTATTATTGTTTTTTATATTTCCAGAAAATAATTTTAAGTAACAAAAATGTGTCTATTAATAACTACGGCCCGCGTACGAAACGTAAATCTTATTCTGGCCCCTGTTATACAAAAGGTTGCCCACCCCTGCACTAGAACATATTTCATAAATCCTCAATCTATACTAAGACCTATTCGAATATTTGTTAGTCTTTTGTACATACATACACATCAAAATTTTCATGATATAATTTGGATCGGTACTCACTCTCGTTACCATTTCAAGTTGGTATAAAAATAACTTGGTAACTACAAAGCTAACGGGCACCGACTAATAGTTGTAACAAGGGCATGGCATCAGTATAAAGTAAGTAACAATATAAAGTAAAAATTAAGATGACGTGTGTTGTGGTTCATCCTAGGGATATAAGCCGTAAGGTTTCACAATCCCGAAAAAGATATACAAAGATATATAAATACTGATTTTTGCTACAACAGCGCTGCAGCGATGAAATTGGAGCATATTAATAAATATATAAAATTATGAGGTACCTACGTAAATATTCCTTTTTAATAAGCTTGAACTTCTGTAGATTTTCCCGTGTGCACAGCGCATAATTCGCAAATGTCAATCCTCGTCAATATTGCAGCAGGCAGAATGAGCTGTTCGTGAATAAGTTATCCGTGAAAGAAGCCACTAATTTTTCCTGCAGTAGCAGTTAATTCGTCTCGGTAGCGGAGGCCATTGTAAACGCAGCTTCAGCTCGTGTAAAATGCATCAGCGACCGAACCAACGAACGCCGTTCCCACATCCACATCTCCGGAGCGCAGCAGTGACCGGGGAATTATACCGAGTTTTCCTACCATTCCGTTCCGTTCGCCATGCATAATATATGCTCGCTCCACCAAGATGCACACACAGGTACAAAAGTTTATCACCTGACGTGCTCCGTTACTGCGCGCGAACGAAAGAAACGCTGAAAGAAGCGGCGCTCTGAACGTTGCTGAATAAGTGATGCTGGCCTGAAACGTCGCTCAGTCGCACTGCGTTTGTTCTGCGCTAACTAAGGGTTGAGCTGGACGGGTGCTTAGTACCGGGCAAAAAGTAGCCTCTTGTGTGAAATGAATGTATGATGGTTAATGAATAATGAAGTTGGGCCTTTGTCTGCTGTCCTCATGTCCAGAAAAGTAGTTAAGTGATGGGGAATGAACGCAAGGGTTCCGGAATGAAATACATTGTTATGGGGGAACTTAGTAGCAATATAATTTAGTTTTAGTACCTGCAATTAAAACGCCAGACGTTGCAGAATTCTACGCAAGCCTGATATCAAATATTCTAGACGTAAACATCCATATACTTCAGGCTATTTACAAATTAATGGACACGAAAAGTTATAAACTGACACGACTAAATAACATATATATATATATATATATATATATATATATATATATATATATATATATATATATATATATATATATATATATATATATATCTTGATTCAATTTAGATGGGAAGCAATCGGAATCTGAATCCGAGGAACTTACAGAATATTATTGCTACTATATATTATTTAGTTGTCAGTAGTTAAGCATGAAGTAATGAAATTAGAGAAAAAGAATATCACGTGAACTCTGAACTACTGGTATTTATTTAAGTGTTCTTTAAATATTTGGTAAGCGCCTGTTAATGTCTTCTTCTCATGCCTGAAGACTATACGAGCTGAGAATTACTATACCGTAGAATTTTATGACGTTTCTGTTTTTAGTTTTCATGCTTTTGTTTTGTTGTGCATCAATGTATTGTCTAGCTGTATGGCAGCCTCTAGTTTTATATTTCCGCGGTATTGCACATGCGATCCTCATACTCAACAAGTTTCTTGATGCTGTCACAATGAAACTGTCTTGTGAATTGTCCATTTTGTTGATTAAAAGTAACATTTTATGTTATTGTCCTCAGAAGAAAGAATTCTTCGACGTGCAATCATTTGGATTAAAAGTTTTCTCTTTATCTCTATATTTTCCAGAAGTAATTCCGCTTATCGCATCACATACTTATTCAACACCAAGACAAATATTGTCAATAATTCTTTACGACAAAATACACGATATAATAAGTACGCTTTTTTATTGTCGATCTCCAAAACACGACTTAAGTGATAATGCATAATAATTCATTGTTAATATCACGTGTCATAAATGAGTGTAAGTGTGCTAAACGAATAATAGAATGAAATGCAAGTATAATAGCGAGTAATTAAATGCTTAGCAAAGTTAAGACAATGTAAATATGCAGGTAGGGTAATGCAAGCGATTTGTATTGCAGTTGTTCTACTCCATTTACATATGTTATATTCAGAGCATTCCAGAACAAGTCCACCGCTTCTACCGCCGTCGCCGCCGCTGCAATGTCTCACCAACGAAACCCCGGGGCTAATTCACCGCTCGCACATACATATTCCATAATACGTCCAGTTAACGCGCGGCGATAAATCTTAGGCGAGGAATTAGCGATTCAGGCGCGGAATCGAGAATGCAGCGCCCTGCCACGTCACTGGTGGCGCCCGAGTATTTACAACAGCCTCGTACCCCCAGGATACTGTAGTGACGTCACTGACGTCCATCCTCCACGTCTAACGAGCGTCCTGACGAATCTCCTCGCGTACTTACACCCTAATTAATTTTAACAACGTGGATAGTGGACGGAACGGCAGCTTTCACCTGGGAATGCGAGGTGGGAAAAGATTTACTGTATGTATTAACGCACATATTAACTCTTCCTACCCATCACTTTATTATTACAGCCCCATTTTTGTACAACTACTAATAATTGATTAATGATATATCAGAATACCTCGACAAACCGATATGGACCCAAGCCAGTGATATGCGGCACTCCGCTTATTCAAGAACATAACTAATGGTGTGACTTTATCGTACCTTCAGTTAAATATGAATTTCAAAAACGACCATTAGTATGACAGTATAGTGGGGAAAACGTTATGCAAGAGTGTGATTCTAAACAAAAAAATAAAATAAAATCCCAATATATTTTACATTATTTATAGTTTACGAGATATCAATTATTAAAAATAAGGTGTAAAGTTTACTTTGTGGCGAAACCTGAATCTGACCGGAAAGTGTCAACTTTATTCTGCGTAGTACTAACCGTTTCATGATGAATATGCTAAGTATGTTTTAGTATATGTTTGTTTTAGTTTTGGTTTTGGTTTTGGTTTCGTTTGGGTTTCACAGTTCCTTTTCTAGACATTTAATATTAAGTTAAAATTTTCCGGTTTTTGATGTGTTTAAGTTAGAATCCCATTCTTTCCGCAGCCAATTCAGATTTGGCCATAATCATGTTTTACCAAAATAAGGTAAAGGGATACGTGACGTAGTTTTGGTAGGAATAAATGGACATATTTGGAGAAAAAGAGAAAGGTAGTAGGTTAGTTTCGAATATACTTTTCTACTTTTATAAATAATTTTTAATCCTGGAAACTAATATTTTGCATGAAATTAATTGTACATAAATGTTCTTGTTAAATATATCACTTGATATTTGACATATATTTAGTTTCAAAGCATTACGAGCTACCTCAATTTATGGTCTACCAATTTGACGGTAAGTCAATGCAATAATAAATTTCATTTTCAATTGAAAATGCTATATTGTAGTTCATTTAGTAAAGACAATAATTACATAGTATTAGGTGAAATCGACCACTCGAAACAATCGCGTTATACTTTGTTTTAGATAAAGTTGAGTTAATAATTAGCTCTTCTCTCAGTTTTGGTTAAATAAAAGTTGTAAGAAATGAATGCAGGTCTTAAATGTAGGTCGGTAATTTAGTAAAAATGACGTGTGCCGGGTTTTATGACGTGACGGAGTATGAGAGATAGGAGGTCGGTTGAAGCAGACCACACGGCAGCAAGTGTGGCTGGCTCGGAGGAAATGTCAGTCTTCTAAATATTAAAACGGACGGTAACCGCGCTGAAATACGAACGCCATATAGCGGAACGCCTCTGTATTTCTCCGGACTCCTTGGGGATTGTATTAAAATTTAAGGAGCAATTTGGAACAGAATACAAAACGAATTCCGCAGCGTGGACTGCTCCGGACTCGGGCCGAGTGGACTTGGGAGAGATGAAGAAAGTTCTGGCGCAGCGCAGTCATACCTGCCCGGCCGGGAAGTAATGAAACTATTATTCGGCGCAGCCCAGGTGAGCTTCAGCGCACATAAACCCGCGGTGGCGGAGAACATACGGCGCCATCACCATCGCCGCATCGGAAGCAATACAATATCGGGCCTGGGTTGGTTCTCCCGAGGAAAACAAACCCCGGCCCGCCGCGATATTTCTCTCTTTTCCGCCTGAAATTGTTTCCATCAGACGGCGAACAAACAAATAACGCCGACCGCACTGAGCACCGACCGCCAACCTGCAAATCCAATTTATCCCTAACCTCCCTGAGGTCTACCTGCGTGCTGCGTATGTGCAACCGTTCATACCTCCTACGCACTAACTATGCTTTACCAGCCCTAATATAGCTCAGAACAACTGCCTATAGACATCAATTTCATTGCAGAACTAAGCGTCTTTTATGAGACATACCTAATTCCAAAGTCTAATTTATTGTTCTACACTCCAAATTATTCCAATATCAGGAAGGTAAAATAGAGCATCCTATTTTATCCCATTAATAATTTAATTTAATGGCTCGGTTGTACCATATTTCTTGTCATAATGATACTTCTAAAACGAAAAAATGCAAGCAGGTTCCACAAATATTAGAAGTGCCTAAGTGCTGTACAACATGTTACCATAATTTTATGTTCAATTACATTAATAATGTAATGAAAATACATGTCATACCTAATTTATTATGTACAGAACATGCATCCCTTTACAACCTTGGGTAATGTGCTAAACTTGCTTCATTTACCTATGCATGATACAATATCATTATGGGCTATATAGTTAGTCCCCCATATTCTATACCTTGTCACACAAGTTTACTCTTTAGGGTATACATTTAAAACTTGTAATTAGTTCTTATTAAAAATGTAGTTTAATTTTTTATTTAATACGTTATTTGCACTATTAGCGAATTTCCCTAAATAAGGATTATATTAAATTAAAATGTCCATATATCTACAGAATATGTTTTTCTGCCAGAATTAAACAATATATAAATTTTTTTTTACGACATGACAACTTTAACGTGTCAGTTGTGTAGTCAAAGTGTATTTTAGGTCAGAGCAAATCGTTTTTAGAAACATGTTGTGTCTAACACGAGAGAAAAGCCCTTTTTCCACTCTCGCTCGAAATGCCTCATGAGCGCAGCTTAAACTTCGAGCTCGATTGAGAAAAAGAAGCGCTTTCCTGTCTAGTTTGACAAATAACTATTATTTAAGTACTAGATATTTGATTCACTAGGCACCAAAATAGCAGATTTACAGCAGAAGCTGTCGTTTAATTGCCAAGGTAATGAATGCTGCTGAATCTGTAAATCTGTTAGGTGCTGTAATTAGCATTATTATTAATTTAGTGACAATTACAATGCTTAAAAGAACATTAACCCAACTTTTCAATATGGTAATAAATTTTGTAATATTTTGGTGTTAAGAAGATTACTTTTCCTATTTCGTAATTTAAAAAAGAAATATTTAGTTTGTGTGTTTAAAAGTTTATACAATTTTTCAATAAGTAAATATATCACAAAAAAAGATAAAAAGTATGGAGCGAATGCTGTCCGGATTTGATGCTAATTAATGTTTTTAGACATGTTCATTTCTGTACCGTTGTCTTTCTGTTAAAAGGCCTTTAGTATCATTGATATTATTATAATGACAACCCAACATCGTTAGTTGGAATTGCCACTATGCTAGGTTGAAAACAGTGCAGGCTAATTAAATAAATAAAAATACAAGCTACAATGCAACAAACAAGCTAGAAACCCCAAACAAGATTGTTAAAACAGCACTGAAAAGCAGCAACATTAAAACAAAAAATGTGACTTAAACAGAACAAAAAACATCCTTTGAAAGAAACTAACACAGAAAAAGAGTATTTGAGAAGAAATCAGACATTAAACCAGCGTGTTTGAAGTGAGCACGGGCTCGAGCTCAGTTCATAGGTTCACACACAACGGCGGTGCAGGAGTGTCAGTGCTGTGTTCGAACAGCGTCGTTGCGGTACAGGTGCGCCGCGGCGCTCGGGCGCTTCGCCTGTACACGGCTCATAACGGCGTCTGCAGCGGTCGATACCGCGGCCGGGCGGCGGCGCGCCGCTGCAAGGGATGAGGGATGGATGCAAGGTTAAATAAATTTATGTCTTGCAGGCTTAACTCTAACACGTGTACCTGTAGCTAATACCGACAAATACACTATCCTAATATGCCTTTCATAATGGTTAAAATTTTGCTGCTCCAGTAAAGTAGAAGTTATAAAAAATGCATCTTAACACAACTACAAACTTAACTTAAGAATTGACGATCATATACTTCCTATCTGGAGTTGGCATGTTTAAATCTTTGAATTTTAGGTAAATATTTAATTAGTTGCGGCGTAAAGAAATTTTAAGTGCTAGTGTTATACATGTACATGTAAAAGATTTTATTCCTTACATTATCAAAACTGGTCTATGAAATAGGCGAATCCACAAACTACCTATTACACTACTTTTTATTAATCTTTATCCCGTATTTTTTAAATTTTCTGTTCCATGTATATTCGTTATGCTGTAATTTTACTTTTTTAATAGAAAATATTACTATAGTCAATTCCAGTGAAGAAAAAAAGAGATGGAACTGCTAAAGCAGTCGATTTTAAATTAGATCAAATTAGATCAAACTTTAGCGCGAACTGAAAAAAGGTGTTTTTCTGAATATAAGTTCTCATTTATACAATAATAAAAAACGAATACAAATTATCAAAATGAAAAAGAAATACGTGTGGTTATTAACATTTAAAAGAGCAAACGGAAATGCAAACGCGGATCTTTCCAATGTTCGTAGGTGTTTATCCACCTCTGCTCTCGAACAATCAGATTCAAGGATATCGTCTTCATATCTGACCCAAAACTGTTCTCTTCATCTTGAATGAACTATATTCGTCGTCAGTAAAAGCACATTCTCCCATTTCTAGTTTTTAAAGTTTTCTACGTTCTACATCTTTCTTTACCTCTTTCATGTGGTATTTCGTTTACAAATACTGTACTCCATGTTTGAGTTTGAAATTGCCAAAATAAAGAAATGGCGAATAATATATTTTCTTAAAACCTATATTTTTTCCATCTCCCAACCAACAGAAATAGCACCTTCATTATACTTTGTATTTAATTCGAAAATATAATTAATCAGATATTTTCATAAGTAGTAAATTCTGAGATACTTTTAATTAATCTGCAGTAAATATTACATTTTATTCTTATGTTTCAACCTACGTTTTCTTTCAATTCAACTCTGCGAATACTTATTAAAAACACGTTTACAACCTGAGACAAAATTCTACGAACGAAATACTTATCTCATATAGTAGATTCTAAGAAATTTAATATTGTGTCCAGTGTATCAGAACGTAAATTATATTTATTGTTTCATATAGTCTGGTAAGCAATGTACAATAATAAAACGGTTTCAAGATGAATAGTATCAGACATGTATTTGTGCTGATTAAATAATAATTAAACTACATTTAGTCATTCGTATTTAAGAATTGACTAAAAACTAAAACATTTTCCCCCATAAAAAGAAGGAATCTCTTCGGTATATCAAGACAGTACAGCACAAGCTATTAATTTAAATAAATCAATATGACTAAAACATCGAAGTAACCTAGTCGGCAATTTACAAACTATGGCTCTGTTCCTACAAAATAATGAATCTCGAGGAAGGAATCTCCTCGATGGTAGGGCGTCATTAAGTGTTCTTTCGCTGCTATCTGCCGCACGCGTCACCCCCGTGCCGTCGTTCACCCCCTGCACCCTCGCCACGACTGCCTACGATCCCAATTACTGCAGACAGCAGTTCCAATAACAAGTACCGGGAATTTACCCTGCCGTGGCACACTGAGATGGCGAGATACCAGAATATAAACTTGGTTCGAATTTTATGCGAAAGATGCTGATTTTAAAATAAGAACAAAATATAATCATCTCATTCTTTTACTCATGAATGGCATTATTTTAAATTACAAATTTGTTAAGGGTACATGCTTCTAATCCGCTATTCCAAAGAAAATACTGTTTATCAATAATTCCATGACATTTATCGGGGTGTTCAGGATATTTAGATTGTAGAAAACAACATTTTCAAATCGTATTTCAATTCAATCTTATTGTTTAATAGCTAGAAATTATACATTTTATTTTCAGTCTATCTCAAGATAGAAATGTATCACGTCAATAAATTTAGACTCATTTCCTGCAGTTTTTAATTCTGAACATTTTACCTATTTACACCTTTTGCTCTAAAATTAATAGGTAAAAATTTATAGCAAAATTAAAAAATTAACGTTGTATTTCCATTTCCAATAGCGCAAAAAGAAAGTAGACACCCGGTATATACAAATCAACAACTAATATTGATATTTCAAGCAAGATATTTAATTATGATAAATATGTATTACTCCTGAGAAATAAATATATCCGTATTGTTACAGTAAGAATATAAATAAATTGCTGTCCGTATATTTATACAATATAATTGAAAATATATTGAAGAAACAGGGATAACTTTTCTTTTAATCTGAAACTGGGCATTAGAAGTATTTTTACAAATAGGAGACAACAATTTCCGGTATAAGCGTTGAAAGTTTCTTTTGTACTTTTAATAAGAGGGGTGATAATAAGATAATAATAACTAGGTGCAAATTAACGTAGACACTATGCTAGTGATATATTATTTGTGAAGTTCGATTACCGCCCATCGAAAACGGTCTCGAAAAAATTTCAAGATTACATTTGCACCAGTAAATAATAATTGAAAAAGGTACTAGAAAAGTATTTGCTATATGGGATGGATTTTCTTAAGTTTGTTTCCTTTAAAATATCCAGAACATCAAGGTACAAAATATGATGAATAACATCCTGGCAAACCTCAACAGTTTGTCAACAAAAACTCTTACAAAAAACAAAACCTCCATCTTCAACAAAATCAATAAGTTCTTTAACAAAAACATCTTTTGTGGAAATACTTCTTCAGAACGTAAGTCCCAAACAATTGGGTTAATTTTTAATAGTAACTACTTCAAATAAATATTGAATAGAATCAAGAATGTCAGCGCATAGAGTTTCTAAGTCATCGTCATAAATTAGGCGCAATACCCGGTTTCCTCATCACGGTGTTAACAAACCCACGACCACCGAAGAGGTACATTAGCATACACAAATTAAAGAGCGCACCATAAAATTCAAAATAAACACGGATTAATAATTATACGATTCCTAAACAAACATAAACAAAATATCAAAAAACCAAACAAAATATGGCGAGGTTCGTTATAATTTCATAATTCTCATGCATATGAATTAACTGTCTTTTATTACCGGCCAACCTGATAGCTTAAACCGAAAAAGGCTAAAAATAAAATTTATTCTGAGCTGTGAAAAGCGTGCTTTAGAATATCGTAACAAAAACAAAAAGTTGTCGCGGAAATATGGGAGAGTACATTTTTTATTACATTTACTTAGGATTTTTTGTAGTAAATAAAATAAATTCACGACCATTAATTATTAAAAAATAAACAGAATTATTTAAAAAGAGAAACTTAAACTATCCGTGAGAAAATCAGCTCGCGTTCTATAGAAATATAATAAATAAACAAACAGATATTTTTCAATAAATATTTCAAAATATTTGGACAACTATTTATATAAGATAATTAACTAACACCAAATACACGAAATATAGTAGAAACAATTTATTAAATTGTATACTGCAGGCCATTAAAACTCGAAGGATAGTAATAAAACGATTAAGTACTTCTCACATTAAAAGAACCATTAAGGATATATTGGAAACTGCTGTATATTTTGAGAATGCTTCCAATGCCTAGTGTTGAATTAAAGGAAAAGATATTATTATTTTTACAATATATTTTCAATGATATTTTGTAATTCGGACCGATGAGTAATTTTGTTATGTAAATTGTCTCATTGTGTGTATGAGTTATGTATATATTGTTATAATAAATTATTGTTAATGTTCATTGTGTATAAATATAATAACAATTTAAATAATTATAACATTTATAATACTGGAGTGCAGCAGCATTACCTATAACAAATGTTTGTGTAATATTTATAAATATAAATTTAATTTAACATTGTTAATTTTTATTTCCTATTATTCCTATTATTTTTGACAGAACTGGGGTGCAAATCTGTGCTAAATTTTAAGAAACCAATGTTCATATTTTTGACAGGTATAAGATAAGGTTTCTTTGTAAGCTGAAGAGTATTCTCTTCGTAAATATAGATACATTTGCTTCCCAGTTGTTTGCTTTTCATTGATATAATTAAAATTTATTATGATTTGTAAATATTATCAGTAATAATATAACAAGAGGAGAGTAAATTGAAAATAATTTGATAGACGGGCTTTCGTGGCTATTGCCTGGCAACAAGTTTGAGAAAGATACCGGAGAATTATTTTCTAATTTATCGAACTATCGAGTTATATTTGATTAGATTATTTTTTATTTCATCATCAGGCTTCAGTCACAGCACTAAATCTATGTTTTTTTGTCATTTTTTACTTATGTCGATGATAACTATCTGACATCTGATATTTATCAACAAAAACAAAAAAGCTACAGAGATTATTCCCGGGAATAATCACTAGAGCTTTATTCTCAATATAATAATAACAGGATTGTTTAAAACGCAGACACGTGACATACAACGAGGTATTTAATTGGTTTTAAGAAACGTCAAAAATAATAAATAATAGTTTCAAGCAATTTACAAAATATGTTCATATAATTTTGTTTACTTCTGTATTATTATAATTGGATACTCAAAATTATTGTAATTTTCGTGTATAAATAGTAAAATAATGTATATTTTCAGATTTATTATGTTTACATAATTTCAGGCAGACAGCATTTTATAAATATTATTGGGAACAATATATAACCAAATATGTCAAAAATTATTGCTGTATATGACGAACTAACTGTAACTAATTACATTTAATTAATAATAAAATATTATTATCGGGAGAATTTATTACATTAAACAATAAATTAATGAAAATTAATTTCTCCGTAAGCATTCAAAATATGCCGGTAAATGTACATATAATGTTTCGTTATCATTATTGGGATAGAAATATACAAAATACATAATAGCTATTTATAAAATTTTCATTTCATTTGGTGCGCGCTAATTTCTATTTTATTTATTTAACATTTTTCATAGTTTTATGAATATTAAAAATAAATTAATGCTTGAATAAAATAAAACTACCCAACATCGCCGTGCATAGAAAATATTTTTCACAAATAAGAAATCCCGCCGCAAATGTCTCCAGCACAAAGCAACACAAGATGAATAGTGTTCAGTTCAGAATCAGAGAACGTGAATTTCCAATTTACCGGGTTTACGATTTGTTTTATTGGCGACTTATTCCGATTCAAATATCATCAGAGACGTTTGTACGTACGTATGTATTATGCTTGTGTTGATAGCATCAGAGCCGCAGCGGTTAGCGAAAGCGAAATCGCTCGATCGAAAACAAGAAACGCGAAACGCGGATTCCGTCACTCGCGAATCGCGACCAATCGGGATACAGCGGCGGCGACGCCAAAAAGATGATTTTATACTTAGATGAAATCTGTTTTGACGATAATATTGCTGAGTTAAATTCAATACATGTGTTAATCAAGAAATGACATTTGATGTTGACATAATCTAACCAATTTTAAATATAAATAAGTACAGAATTTATGAAAAATCTCTTAAATATTGAATTTCTATTTATAATGTTTCTATATTATTTTATCTCTAGGAAATTCATTCCGGTACAGCGCATCGTCATATCTCTGATAATATATAAGATTTGAGTTTTTTTGAAATGCAAAATTGCGAAACTACAATTCAAAAACTATGCAAAATATTGAAATATTATCCTTAGTTTTGTGTTTTTCGAGCAATTTGTAAAAAATCACCAAATTTTTAAAATTTCATAAAAATTTTTTTTGTTACGATAACTTGAAAAATATAAAAATTACGGAATCGAAGTATACACCATTGTATTCAGCTCGAGTAAATACATAAGTATGCAAAATTTCGTAATAATTGGTCAACGGGTTTAAAAAGTCCGAAAATAGCTATTTTATTAGAACCCATTGGTCGATTATTATGAAATTTTCTATAACTATATGTTTAGATGATCTAAATCGATTGGTCGACACCGCAAGTCTCTATCTGTAATATTTTTAGATTTATCGTCGATCGAAATTTGAAGAAATAAATCGAATATTTTACAAAATTTTTAAAACTTGCTAATTTATTACAATATGCATGTAAACCCCAATAATAAAGATAATTCTTCGATATCTTGTACACATTTTAATTGCAGCCCCTCAAATTTGCATGTTTGAAAAACATCAAAAATCGTCATATCAGAAAATATAATTGATATGACGATGCTCTTTAAAGCAATAAGTTTCTTAGGGTTCAAATTATATAGAAGTGCAATAAAAATTTTAAATGAGATTTGATGAAATTTTCGTAAATGTCAGCTCAAAATTACCCCTGTAAATACACGCAGTATATGGAAAAGAATATCATGTACTGAGATCTGCTCTAACTAGAGTGCCGCACCTAGAAATGGCGTGATGATTAATATAAACATAAACTAAAAGCAAAGTAACAATTAAATATTGTGAACTTTAAATTTATGCACATATTTTCCTTTACAATATCATGCATTTGTTTGGTTTGGCTAAATTAATATATTATTATTATAAAATAGTCGTATTTCGAATAATATATGAGACATACGACGATGTATGCGGCCAATGAGTGTCTTGATGTATGGAGAAACGCAACAAAATAATTTCCAAATTTTAAGTGATATTCCACAAACCAAAAATCCGCAAAATAAACCAAGAAAAAACCCTACTCCACTGCTTTCATCGCAGTAGCCGCTAACTGTTTCTCGTCGATTTAAGAATTCTGGCGTGACAGGGGACACCCGTTTTATACCAATCAACTCAACCTACCGCCGATGCCTTTCATCCATTCAATCCTCGCCTGCGGTGATATGTGAAGTGGCAGCGCATAAACAAAACCAAACTGAGTAAAAAAGCGGCGTAGGACCGTAAGAAAGAGCACTTGCTTATCTGTCCTTCTGCTACATGCTCCTGATTTGAAATGTGTACACGTAAACATCCGGGGAATGCAGAATGTTTCATTCAACACTAGGAATGGTTTGGGAGTACTTCATTTTCGGAGGAATGGCTGTGGAACTTGAACAAGACTTGCTGAGTAAATCTGTTGAAGTTCATAATAGATGTGGTCCATGATACGACACATAATTATTATTACAAAATGTTTATTTTTGACAACAATTCACAACTTTTCTTGTTGCATCGTTTATAGTAAGTTAGATTCTTACATATTGAAAGAAGCTTTCAGAACTCACCATATAAATAAAGCAATATTTAAAAGTGCAGCAGGTAATATACTAATGCACTGAAACAATAGATCTTAACAGTGTTAATTTCACATAATGCGCAAAAGTGTACTATATCACTATATTACAGAGATGAGCAAAATACTCAAAGCAAGTATTTGAAATAAAAATACAAAATACTGTATATATGTATTTGTAAAATTCAAATTGAAAATATTGTTTAATATGTAAAAGTATTAGAAATACCAAATACCGAAAATATTTCATGGGAATCAAATACAAAATTCAACAATTTGGAGTATACCAGTATATATTATTTCAAATACAGTTTCAGTTAACTTATTTAAGAAAAGATTATTTAATTTTTTTTTTATATATGTATATTTTTAAAGATAAATTTATATTTTATAATGGTTCACTTGATAATTATATAACAAAATATTTTTTAGTAAACTGTTTTGTTATAGTATCTTATGATCACATATTATTTTTCAATAAAACAAAATTTTCGAAATTTTTTTCCGACAATTTGCATTGTCCAGATGTTTTATTATTGAGGCGAAAGAAACTATTTTTCAAGGGCCGCTGAAGACGTATTATATTTTGTAAATAGTTCTTTAACTACTGGGTAATTATTTAACATTGTTCTGTCTGTTGGTTCATCCTGTATATTCTGCATTATTCCTTGCTCAATTTTTTTGTAGCCTGATTGAAATTATTGTATTGTAGTATTGGGGAAAGGAAACCTCCAATGTCACTAATTTTAGTTTTAACTTCATTTGCGTTTGCTTTAAATGTTTAAAATTTTAATTGATTTGAGCAATTACTGTTAATAATATAGGAAGCAAAATCCAAATATTTCAAATACAATTTAGGTATTTCAAATACCAAATACTTATACTCAAAGTTGACCAAATACAAAATACATCCTTGTTTTAAAAAAGTATTTTAGCTCAAAAATACCAAATACAATAAAAGCTCAACACTCAAGGTTATGTCATATCGCGGTGCAACTGCAGATCTTAACAGACAAAATATGATTTTGTAAATATTTGTGTATGCATATACAGAAGCATAGCACCTAGAGCAAGAATCCTTGTGCTCAAATTTACATCAAAATAAATGAACAGCAATTAATTTTGGTTACGCTTCATCAATGGGCCCCAACATAAACTAAAAACATTCATACCCATTAAAAGGGTAACACAAAGCAGAAAGCTGTAAGCCGGGAAGGTATACAGAGCATACGGCATATAGTGTGACATGACGAATAGCATATGACAACTGGAATGAATTGCAGCGTGAGTTACTCGCGGCATTACGGAATGCACTGCAACAACACACGAGCGCACCATTCTAACGCGAGCAGAAAATATCGTTTTAATGTTGTACATTTTTACCCACTGTAACTAGAGATAATAACCACCATATGATATGCCAGCGAACTAAAGAGAGTAAAGGAAAGGAACACGGATTTGTTCACAGTAGTTTATAGCAGTGCAAAGCAAATATATCGTCTGCGTACTTAATCCTTAAGGACAACATATTTTACGGTTCTACATAAGTGATTATTAAATATTAATTTGTACAAGCTCAATTTAAATTACATAAATGAATACGCATAATTCTTATTTTCAAACCTTTGTTTAATCATAATTGATAGTTTTTCATCTGATAAGTAAATAGTTATTAATACAATTTGAGATAAATTTTATTATTTATCTATGTATTTATTTAAAATGTAGTTTTCTTTAAAATAAAATGTAATAAAGCAAAATTTTTCTTATTAATGTATACAGGGTCGTGTCTCGGACGTCGCAGCATAGGGATTTCAATGGTAAATTCTTAGTGTGCAATTATTTGCTCCCCTAACTATTTTAGAGCAAAAGTTTATTTAGATTTTATCTAGAGAGAAAAATCTGCATCTATTAATACCATTATTCATAAATTTCCTGTATATTCCAATGAACTTAAAAACCTGAATTACAATATGAAAACGTACAGATAATTTTTCTATGTGAATTATCTTCTGGTCTGGGGTATATTATACCCTACCATATATGTAAAAAAAGTCTACCATACAGTCGTCCATTTAAACCAAAGTAATATTATGAGTACCATAATTCCTCAAAAATTTGATTTGCGATTTGTTAATTGTGCGGTTGTTAAGTATTTTTATTTAATAATGACAAATATATTGTGTTAAACAAACAATTTGAACAAATATGTCAATTTGTTAAATTAAAATTTTGTCAATTATGAATTTTTAACAAGAAAAATTGTTGTTTTTATTTATTTGCTGGATTTACAAAATTTAACAAATAGACTCGTCAATGAAAACAAGTAAATTTAGCTAACTTATGAATTTGGAATTGTTAAAGAAAGTTTGTATCCTTTGTAACAACTTAATTTGTTATAATAACTATAATTTATTGTTATGCTTCAATATAATTACTAAAATATTTAGCACAAAAAAATAAATGGTAATAATTACTATATTCACAAATAAATTTAGTTACGAAATACACAAAAATAATTTGTTACTTGCTAACAAATTTGAAACTTGTTAAATTAACAAAAATTAACGGTGGACCGTCTGGGACTAAAAATTTTATCAATTTTGACTATAAATTTTTTACTGTGTTAATGCAACGTACTTAACAACCTAATTAAATGAGGTTGATGAAAATTCTGTTACAAGTTCTACTTGGATATCTGAATAAGAAATTACTTCCGGATATACAATACTGCAAATAGGTCGCTGTTTCCTATATATTTCATATAAAATATAAAACATGTGTAACAAAAATAATATTCCTCTAAGAACATGGTAGTAACTCTGGTACGTCCGGAAGGAACACCGCTATAAAACGTTACTAGCAACAAAAATGCACCCTTTGTTTCATTACGTCTTTAGACCTCGGAATAAAAATGTAACGTTACTAAACCTTTTACTATTTTACTAAACATACAAAATAAAACTTCATAACATAATATATCCAAAAAGAAACCCGGAAAGGTAAAGGAGAAACATTCGGTAAATTGAAACTTGCGAATGTATTTAACTAAATATTATTCGTGTAAATGGCACGTTTTATTCAGCTTACAACTCTTTCAACTTTGAAATAAAATCTCGGAGAATGTAATTAAAATAACAGAATCGCGTAATTAGGTATTTTGTGGCTGATACATTTCGCGTTAGCCGTTAAATGCTCCATGCATACCACGGGTACATTTCTACCTACGCTATCTAATTCCTTCCAGATGAACTCGTTTGTTCCTTTAATTAATTTTCATTGATAGCATTCATTTGTTCTTGAATCCGCTTCTCATTTTCCACCGTGGAATAATGCTGTTTTACATTCATTGCGTTAATCTCTTATTATCAGCGCCACCTGTAAATCTTGGCCCGGCCGCTGGGGTTTATGTTGTACTGTTATTTGTGGACCTACATTTAACTAATTGTAAACAAGCCATTACTAATTTATTTACGCATTAACATTGCTTTGTCCTCAGAGACATAAATTACATTTCGTGAACAAATATTAAATTTTTACTTTGTTATACGATCCAATCCGAAAGATGGCAGAGTCAGTCACAACCTTGGAAACAAAAAACATTGTATTTCCCCGAGCATTGTATAGCAAAATATTCCTAAAAATAATAGAAATTACTGCACAGAATGTTACATCGATTTTCGTGTATCAAAACCTGCAATACCATCGATAAATCTTTATAATTTAAAGAAATATATGTGTACCTCCCGCCACATCCTGTAAGGGAGGTATAGGAATCATGCAAAAAATTCGGTAGTGAATTTTCAGTGGATGAGCACGTTTTAGAGTCCCTACGATTTTAATAGTTTCGTCAGTCTGTGTGGCTCCCTGGAGGTACGTTTTCTCAAAAACTACTAAACTGAAAATTTTGATATTTTGTATGTATCAACTGTATCCCATTTGGAAGAGCTGATTACTTTTTGGTGATAATCCAATAACTGAAAGTGGTAGTTTACTTGAAGCCCTATCAAGTTATTTTGAAATATCTCAGTAAATTATGGTTAAATGACAATTTTTGTTTTTAAAAAGAATATTTCATATATTATTATCTACAATTACTGTTTGAAACATATTTCTCTTATTGTCTCCATTAACGAATTACACGTTTAAAAAATTAAATTTTCACATTTTCGTTTAAATCTGCTAATCCACGCTTTTTGAAAAAAATAAAACAACGGTTGGAGAATGTTATTTTTTGACATTTGTCATAATTGCAGAGTAATTTTGTTGAAGGGACGAGCGTTCCTTGATAGTGGTGGTCCGTGTTCTTAGATTGTTTGATATGACATTAATGGCGGGAGGTATTGTGGTGTCCACAACAGATTTTTTCATCTGTCATGTCGTCCAATTCCTTAGCAACCGGTGATTGCTATGACTTTACTGCTGTGAATTTGTAAATTAAGGATTATTTTGATTTTAATTCCGTGTTCGTTACAAAAATTCTTGTATAAATCCCTTGCGGGAAAACGTCATCCACGCATTCGCGCAAATGAAGCCTTCGCTGGCAAAATCGCTAGTGCTTCAAATAAGGACTCATGCGGAAAAAATGTCTTCCACTTGGAATGTAAATAAATATTGCACGACACTGTTCTTGAGTATTGTTCACATTGGACAAGTTTCAATTTATTTAAGTTGTCAAAACTAAATACTTAACATTAATTGCTAGAAAACAGTATTGGATCTTAGATTGAAAGGTAAAATTCAGCCAATAATTTAATGTTTTTAAGAATCTTCTTTCAACTTATTAAAACTTGCGTCATGAACAAAATGTGACTCTCTTGAGCCACTAAGCAAACTACTCTACACCACACGCCTCGCGTACAAGTGAACATATGTGTATCCATCGGCACGTGCTACCCATGACAACAAAACAAAACACACGAGCTACCATCTCACGTCTCGTCATCGAAAGTGGATAACGATACCAGCTCCTCGCGTAACAGAAGCCAAACCTCGCACAAAGAGGGTTATGTACTTTAGTTATGTTGTAAGACTACGAACTAATATTGTGCAAAAGCAGAACAAACTCTAGACACATATATTCACGTCCTTGGTGAAATTAATATAAAAGACATTACATACTTCCGAGAAGTTTAGAGCAACTTGTGGAAGAAACATTGCACTTGCCAGGACTTTGTGTTCTGCTGCTTTGTGTTTACTGCTATTCATTTTCCTGCTTATGATTGTCAATAAGATTACATGAAACCATGAACAGTCAAGGCATAGTTTTGGTGGAAGTGTAATTAATATTTGTTATTAATTTGAAATGTTTTTATATTTTCGTCCAAACAAAATTAGCCTTTTTATTTCCAGAAACTATGGCTGGTACCATGAGCTCTGCTTTTGGGTGTTTTAAGAAGTGTCTCGGCTTTAGCGTTGTACAATGTTTTAAAATTATTTTATAAAAAAAATACTTCAAATAAAAGTGGTAGATAATACATTTCTCAGTAACTTCTATTCGAAGCATTTTTCTATAAAATAATTTTAGAATATGATACCGCGCTAAAACCGAGGCTAAATACTCCTCTTAAAACACCCAAAAACAGAGCTCGTGGTACCAGCATATGTATCTAAGACTAAGTACTGCTACAGATGTGTACCATAAAACATTCCTAAATAATTATAAACAAAAATGTGTCAAGAGAACTAAATATGTCACTAGTATTAGAAGCATTTATTTCGATATTAATTAATACTAACTTTAACTTCTAACAATTTTTAAAACCAATTCTAAATAGGAATACATATGAGCAACCCCAATCCTCTATTACTTTTGATACAGCATTGATCCATCTCAGCAAAATAAAATTTTAAAATAAGAAGCAAAATAGCTCATTTCAATGTTTTGACACTGGTATCCAGCACAACATTTACGGTACATTTAAGGTACCAGAGAATTTTATTATAAATAAAAAAAATAAGAATTAGAAACTGTTATTAACTCATTTATAATTAAATTATTTTATTATTGATTCAGAGACAGAATAATAGTTTGGCCCAATATCTAGGAAAGGTTTTCCATGAATGGAGTACAGCTAGTCTAGTCGTACCATCCACTGCAATATCCTTAGTACCCAGTCTTGCCGCGAGAAACGCTTGTATCGAGAAGTCCGATGAAATGCTTGAATATATGTATATATATATATATATATATATATATATATATATATATATATATATATATATATATATATATATATATATATATATATATATATATATATATTTAATTCGATTTACATTTCAAGTTTGAACATTACAACTATTTAATTGCGAGTATTAAAAAAATGAAACAAAAGAAATGAATTAATATTAACATAAAAAAACTTTGAGAATTCATAAAGGTGTTTTCTTATGAATCAAACAATATTAATAACACCATAAATAATATAACAAATGGTTCACCCACAGTAACATCTCAGCTCAGGATGCTGTTTTATACAATAACGTCTCGATAAGAAATATGTCATCTAATTGCATTTGTCCTTGCGTTTATTTATGTAGTTTGTATGTCACAAATGTACATTCCTCATCTCTATGTTCTATGATGTATGGTTGGTAATATCACGAGCACAAATATATCACTAGGAATCCAGATTCAAAATAGAACTGTTATTCATGTTGCACGAATTACTTACACTAAACTGTGATAAAAGCATGGTAGAATACATGGAAATATACGAGCACGAACTTTTAATTTTCAGTTCCATCGATATTTTACTTAAGATCTCAATATTTTATCTGTAACGAGCATGAAAAGTTATATAAATTTATCAGAAGAAAAAAATCGATAAAGTTTCTATTTTCAATAGGTCGTAAACGACTAGCTGCTAGGGCAAAGTAATTTTTCACTAATACGTAGAACCATTCTTTTAGTTCATAGTGATATATAGTAGTGTTATTACTGGGATACGACCTAAATCAGAATCGTTTATATTGAGAACATTTCCCTTTAAAATTGTGAACGCTATTGAAACTTGCGAACAACATACGGACGCTTATGCTGTGTAGACAAAATCGGGCCAAATGCTTTCCAATCATTTCATACATGTTTGTCTTATTTTTCAAGCACTGCAGCACTTTATCTACTGGCGAAATACATTTGCTTATTTGTAAAAAAAATGGAATTTAACACAAAATGATTTAACAGCTTTGCTGAATAAGTATTTAATACATTCATAAGTTTTATTACTTTATTACTCATATGACAGAGAAGAGGAAACATTGCAACATACACGCTGTATAATCGAAATGTGGCATGTAGGGATTTTTATGCATTTTTTTTAACTGTTAATTTTTACATATAAGTATAAATGCAAAAGTTGTTCAGAATTTTAAAATGCATGCAATAAGGCACATTTGGTTACCTAAATTACAATATATCAATCAAATTAGAATGAATAATTATTAAGAAATTTTTATCACGGCCATGGAAAATTAAACAAAAACGAAAAATATTTGATATTTCATAATAGTATATTGTACAATAAGTATGAAATGGTACTCATTTCTTACGTGTATGTTTGTAGAATGAGCCGAAGGCGAATGCTGCAAATCATACGAGTATGAAATGCACATTCCATGCGAGTTGTACACTATACTATTTCTACGACCACGATATTATTTCCTAATAAATTTGATTTTAATAATAAATTTGTGCTGCTTTCATCATTCCAATATTTGACAATTCTAAATAAGTATCCTAGCAATGGCACTTATTGATTTAAAATGAAATGACCTGTATTGAAATATTCACAAAACAAATTCATTTCGCACGATGCTTGTAATATACTTCATATCCCTAGCAACAACAAACATACAATAAACAGATTTCTATGTGGTCGAAGAAAAAATAGTTTTCGTAAACTCTCAAATTCGCCATTATATCATTGCAATCTACGAAAATTTTACAGAAAACAGTACAACACTGTAATAAATAAATTTAAATCTGTTTTATGAAATGTCAATATTTTTCGTAGCAAATTACAAATTTTCTAGTAATTATTAATTTTATTTTAATCAATGTATAATGAAATACTAACATTAAGGTATTTACACTTTTGCTGTAAAGTGAATAGGTAAAATTTACAGCAATATATAAACAAACGCATTGAAGTCCCTACACGTCACATTTCAATTCGCTCGCTATAAGACTGTATAGCAAAGAGACAGAAAGGAAAAGAAGAAACGAGATTTATTTCAAATGACGAAGGCGCAAGACATGAAGAAGATGCGAGAAAGAATGAAGCCAAATTATTGTAATATTCTGTACTATCGAATACCTACAGTCATGTTTTGAACGTTTTTCTTACGCAGATTCTAAACCCAAAGACAAGAATTAAGTATTTTACACAATATACATTCATGTGCATTATATTAAGTTCTGATTTTTTATGCTACTATCATCCATTAGTTCGAAACTTTTTTAATTTAAGAAATTTTATTGCTGCTTCTGAATTATATCGTGTAAGAAAATATGATTACAAAAAGGTAATTGTTATCAAATTCAAAAGATTTCCATGAATACACAAATTCAATTTAGTAAATAATATCTTGTGAATTATTCTTGGAAACTAGATTTTCATTCAAAAACGCACTAAAATTCTAGGAAAATGTTATTAGATACATCTTTTTCAGGCTGTTATATCTTCGAAGTTTTCAATTACATTGTTAAAAGTTTCACGTAACCAAAAACAAATTGAAACCTTTTCGATGGAAAAAACAAAATAAATCAACAAACGCGTCTTCGTTAATAACAAAAAACTAGTAAATCAAACAAAAACTCGCGAACAAAAAAACGCATTCTATAATTTTCATCGGCAAACAGCGTTATCCGCCCGCCCAGCACATACATTTCGGAATCTCCAAAAAACATAAACACATAAAATATTTGTCAATATGACGCGAATATGGACGGACGATATACACAGTCCTATTGTGCGAATTTTTTGCTTAAAAGGCGTGTGAGCAACAGCACGCATGCGCGATTAGGGCCCTGACTGCATTTCGACGCAGTCAGTGTACAGTGTTAATAATCGGGTCGTATTGTTTCTGTTTTTATACCGACTGAGTTTACTTCCCGAAGCATTTTATGAATGTTAATGAAACTAGCCGCCTGGGGCGCTGCCATCGTCGCCAGGGCCGAACTTACCACTAGTTTCCTGAATAACAAACTTATACTTAACTAGATTCCAATTTAATCAGGATCTACAACATATTTCCGTGAAACTGTAGATAGAAATTGTATAATATTAATACAATACAAAATATATCATCGCGCAGATCTCGATACGTGCTATATTTTTGCGTATAAAGTGCCACTACCAGCCGTCCGGCCTTAATGTTTAAATTAATAATAATAATACTGCTAAGTATAAGGAGTAAAACATTTGGATTAAGTTTTGTAAAAATATTTTATTTAAATACGTTTCGAATTATTCTACATAATTCTTCATTCAAGTTTTGTGTCACAAAATTATTATTTGCATAGTTACTGTTTCTATTTACTTGTTTAAGTTATTCATTTATTTTTTTACAGAACTTAATCCAAAAGTTTTTTATAATACATGCAGCGTTTCAATACACTGATTAAGTTTTCATGATGTATACTTATAATGAAATTTCCAGACCCAACTTTTCATATTTAGAGCTACTTGTTTATTTCGTTCAGAAGGAACCTAAAAAATTTAAATTTTCCCCTCTTTTTCAACACAGATTTTTAGTAACTTAAAATGTAATTTAGTTTTTTTTTATAAATTACGTGATTAAACTTGCGGTACTACTTATTTCTTCATAAATATGAAATAGTTTTAATAAAAATGCACAGTATGGCTGACAATTTAATTTTAAGATTACATTTTCGCGATTTTTAGAATTATTATTTGCCAATCTAACAATAGCTTGCGGGCGTGCAACTCGTAGTGAAACATCCTGTACCTGTACCATATATCTGTCTATCTACGTAAAAAACAACATAATTATTTAACAAGCAACTAAAAACCTCACGTCCAGTGGAATTAAAACAACATAAATAGTTATTAACAAAATTTATTTACACAAATTAGTTAGGAAGACGTATTACCATAAATCTTCTTGTAAGAATAAATGAGTTTGTAAAACATAATTCCATTATCTTATGCCTTTTGCTCCATTTGAAATAATTCTGAAATTATTTGGCTAATGTGTTTCACACTTAAATCTTTAATATTTAATACAAACATTTTTTAGAAATTCTAGCACGGTATTAAATTAGATTTACTCTTTAAGAAAACAATTTTTGTTGTTGTTTTAAAATGCATATGTAATTAATTATACAGAAATTACGACACAACATTTTGTTGTGAAGACGAGACTTGTTGGCCACCCCTGATCTATATAACATTAATATCTATAGATGGGGTTAATCGAAATCACCTCTATATTGATCTGCTGTAATATCAGAGTTATTATACAAAGTAGAGTATAAATTAGTACACTAATTATTAAGGAATGCAATTTAATTGAAAAAATAGTTTCATGTTAACGTATCGGACTGTCTATTTAAAGAGAGTGTGATTTGAGAACTGTTAACCATTCTTTATGCGCAGAAATAAATCGTATGCTTGAGATCTGATTTAAAGAGAGGGCTAATATATTTATTTATTTTAAAAGAAACGAGTAACCAAGAATCTAGTAATTTTCTTTTTAGTAATCTAATTATAAGAAGTAAAAAGGAAATATAAACTACGGCCCTGATCATAGTTGGCGTGGCCCGCATTGTATTGCATCGCGTGGCGCGGATTCCGTCGCGTGGGTCCACTAAAACATTTAAATTGCAAGTCGAATTAGTTAGAAACTGCGACTGCAAAAAATAACTAGAGTAACTGTTGTTTGAGAATATCTACTAAGGGTGAAGTAAACTGCATGTATATGAAGTTTAAATAGAACCACTTAGTTTCGCTGAAGTTTGCTTCGTGATTTGCATAATGGAAAAAATATTGCTTTGCTTCTGGAATCACGAGATTTGAATTTGCAAATATTTCCTGACTGCGATATAATTATTATCGAAACAAATATTTCTATACCATGTAGAATTAGAATTATAATTTTAATTTTTAGTTCGTTGAATAGGTAATGATCTGTGATAATATGAATAAATTATTATATAATTCTAATATTATTCGTAATAATATAATGTAAATGCATTAAATATGTTATCAGAAAATCATAAAGCAGAAAATTGCACCTAATTATTTGCTTTTTTAAAACATGTAATTATGCCGCTCTGTATTTTACATGCAATTTAAAAAGATATGCAAAATTAAATAGATAATATGAGGGAGGTATCCCTCATATAATTAATTAATTTTTTTCTTGTTATACTAACAACATAAATTACAAATGATTTCCTAAAGCTATTTAACCTTTATTATAATTTTAAATGAGATTAATTGAAAATTCCTGAAAAAAATTGTAGGGTAGTAAAATTATACCTCGTTTCTGATGTACCAGAAAAGATAACAGAATAATTAGTGATCAGTTTCTATTAAACATTTACTTAACGTGCTATCATTATGTATCATTTTAAAATCAATTACCAACCTTTCAAATTATTATAACGACATTCGTATATTATTTGTAACAACGCACGCTACAATTATCTACGTTGTGCTTTATTTTTTATCCTAAATTTATTCGTACCTTTTCATTAAAGGAGGATTTGTAAAATATTGGGTATTCAGGTTTATAAATTAAAAAATAATTTTGTGGTATCAATATTCAATCGCTATACAACCAATTTTAAAATATTTTATATTCCCTCTTTTTAATAATAGCTTAGAATTACTTCTCTACATTTCACAACAGCATCTCATTATTTTTTCTGGTCTTTGATTGTTTTCTGATTGTTTCTTTTATTATACAGAGTTTTGTGCTTGCAGTTGAACATTTTCAATGTTTTCATAGTACTATCAATATTATATTATTCTAGAACTAAATTGTTTGACATAATAATTATAAAAAAGGGGCAGTGAATCAATGAAGGTGGTTTGTCCATCTTGAGCAGATGACGATTAATAGAATCGTGAAACTAATATATGAAACGCGAGATTGAGGATTAATGGTTTGTTGTGTGAACGAATGATTTCGAGAGCAAACAATAGACTAGCAAGCATGTATGAATCGCTCTATGAATGTGGACGAAGCGAAAGTGGTGTGCCAGAATAGGAATGTTTGGAGGAGATTGATTATTGGTTCAATATATTCAAGAGTTCATGTTACCCCACAGTGTGGGATATAGCGTAAAAAAAGTTTGTGTTATACAATTTTTCATGCAGGGCAATATCCTTATCAAATATCACACGTGCATTACATATATTTCCACATATTCGTTTTTCATTTGTTCGACTTTCTGCGTATTTCATTAGCAACAAAAGCATTCGTAAAAAATATATAGATTATGTGCACTGTTTATGTTGTAAATGTGATATACAGTGAGTTTCAGCTAAGATGCAATATTTACTAATCCGTCATTATTGAATTACTATGGATACTAGATATGTATCAGCGTACTATTCCAGATAAAATACAACATAGGTTGTGGACGGATTTGATCTAGGACGTTCAGGAAATAAATTAGCAACAAATTTGTCTCAAACTATAACCAAAATTGTTACAAGTAACCATTCTAATTTTTTCTTCATTAGTAGACATTTTAAGAGTATAATAACATGTTCATTTAACATTTTACCTGGAACAGTACGGTTATAATGTATTCATTACTGACACAAAAGTAAATATTCCATCTTAGCTGAAACTCAGGGTATAATTTTTAAATTGAACATTGCAAAAGTTATTATGTATTTTTTGTAGTATAAAGAACAAATACATACTAAAAATACTTAGAATATTTCATATAAATCAAGGTTATGTCAGAATATTGTATTTTTTGTTTATTGCCAGGGCCAACATAGAAACAGCCAACAAAAAAGTTGTCGTTTTCATTGAAGATATTCTTGCTAATTACAGGAACAAATCTATACTTAGCAAACTAGTTAATTATGTTTCCTCCTATGACCAGATTTAAATGTAAATCAAGGAAAGTTATGAGCCTCATATATTTAGGAAAGTTTCCAGTTTGCAGTAACAAATTTGTGGTGCGGGCGCGGGTTCAACACGAACCACTTCTAAGGCATCGCGTCGCTTGTTACTGGTTCATGTTTTAAACCTCGATGTGACAGTTTGATAAAACTTTGTATGTGTCAATTACTCGCGCTGCTTGCTGGTTGGAAAGCGACGTCGGCACTGCCAAACGGCGCTGACTTCGACAGCTTGAAATATCTACTGTTGAATATTTTGGTGTTTTCTGGTTATCTTCACTGCTGTGAAAAATGAACTCAACGCAAAATAAGATTTCAGGGAAATGTCACTGATGTCAAATTGATAATTTCATATATTTTATAGAATTCTTTACAGTTTTGCAACCAGATACTTACATTAGTTAAAGCGAACAAGTGATTTTATAATTAAATAGATATTTATCTAACACGTAACTAGGGTTTTATGGACGAGGCACCTTAAAGGGCGAGTCAATAAAACAGATTGCAGATTATTATTCTGTAGTTTAGAATTAATGAAATTTATTTTGTCGTTTATTTTGATAATAGGCCTTTTTACTTTATCATTATAGACTAGTTCAAAAAGAGCCACTTTATGGCTGCTAAACAATAATATAAGATGTCATTAAACGACTTTCCAAATAAAAATATATAATTTAGAGACCGTATTAAAACTGTCACCAAATGTCGAAAGAAACAAACATATTTAAAGCAAATTTCTTTAAAAGAAATATGAAGAACAATCCATTTGACATATTAATATATTACTCTTATTTTAATTTAATACGTTATGTTCATCATTTGCTGCATTATTATTTGGTATTTTCAAATAAAATTATAAAGTTTAGGGGGTGCCGGGTGTGTAATTAAAAACTCATATTATGGTCAACCACCAGGTTCAAAATTACAGTTTAAAATGTTCTCAGTTTTAATGAGTACAAACATTACAGTAATATTAAAAATTTTCGCTGCCTAATTACACTTACAAAAAATTAAAACTACTTTTATTATAGCAAGTACATTCTGTTTGTTTAAATAATACTTGCTACATAATTATATTGAATAATTAAATAACTAAACTACATAAGAAATAATAAATAAAAACGCATCCCCGTTTCAAAATTGCGAATTAAACAGTACCCTCTTTAATACTCCGCTTAAGTCATTTATATGCATGTTGTTTTTATAAACTGTAATATGAATATAATGTAAATTTGTTCACATTTTCATCATAAATAATGTATGACCTAGTTTTAGTATTTTTCTTATAAAAATTCGTTGAATAAACTATCTAGCATATAAAATTACGTGAAACGAATAAGATTATTCAACTAAACGTTCAGGATACCTTGTAGTTCATGTAAATTAATTTAACTTCTCGGGCACATTTACCTCGGAACAAATTTTATAATACCTAACTTCATACAGTGTCATTATATTCGCATAAGATTGATTTGGTTGGTAAATGATATAAAACAGGTAAAATTTGATTCGAAAATGTGTTACATATTCCACGTTTCTTGAAATTTGGTTTAAATCAAAAAAGCAATCAGTCTCCTCCAAACATTCTTGTCCCTGGAAACCATTTCCGCCTAGTCCACATTCATTTCATATTCCTCCAAAATGTATTTGCCAAAATCAATAGTTTCTGTTTTTAAATAATTACTTTGCATTTTAAATATCTGCTTTCATAAATGTTATTCGGGCAGAATAAATTATTTGTCGTGTGTACAAGATATAAATATGTAACAGGACGATGAAGATATGAGATATAGCAATTGCAACAGGAAACTAGTTAAAGGGTAATTGTTTACCTGCTGTTTAATTATATGCAGTTATGAGCGCGAAATTTATTCAAGATTCTCCATTCTTGGCGTTGAACGTTCAACGTTATCTTTAAAATTCTTCACAAGTCTGATCGTATTAAACTTTCTTCGGTAACTCAATTTAACTCTTAATTTGAATTAAGCGCTCAAGTATTGTGCAAAACAGAAGCAAAATTAAAGAATTAAAAGTAAATTGAATTAACAAGCTAACGTAACGTAAAATACAAAAATTCTGTATTAAATTTTCAAATTATGAATCTTAATTTTCGTGAACGAACAATACTCCGAATTAAGTAAAAGTTTTTGACGTTGAATATGTTTATTTTTGTTGGAAAGATAATTTTATGAAACATATTAAATTATTTTATTTCTTCTTTGGCCAGACTTTCTCAAAAGTTTGGTTTCAAACAATGCAAACGCTTTTAATATAAATATGATTTTAGCTTTTCAAACAATGATAAATATGTGTAAAATTAAATTCCTCATATTACCATATAAATAATTTCATATAAATCCCATAAGCAAATAGAAATATAGTTCTAGTTTTACTGTTTGCAATAACCATAAAAATTCATTTAATTAAATTTCTATGTGTAACTATAGAATACAGGAAATATTGAAATTTAATATTGCAATAAAGAATATGATTTAATTAAATTTATTGGCGATTGTATATTACAAACTAATTTTACTTAACCTAATTTCCTTCGCTAATTAAATTTATCAAACCACATGAAAGTTTCATATAATTTATTCTATTTACAAAAATTATAGGAATATTTGTTTCAGAAATCTTTTATTAAAAATTGGCGCCTCCACCACATGGTTTTCTTAAATATTTAATATTTAAATTTGATTCTTAAAATTTATAAATGACGTGATATTATGACTATAAAATTATAAATCTACATAATACATACTATACGACGAAGACTCATACACTGATTGGATGAAGAGAGTGCACAGAAATGGATTAAATGTTTGTACATAGTAATAGTTATGTAGTATTATAAATAAATACAATTATCTCGCTATAATGTAAATATGAATAATGTAAAAATTTGAACACCGCAAGGTAACAAATAAATATGTATCAAATATAATATATTTTCCTCCTTCAGTAAGCTTTCATTTGATACCAAATTCGAAAGAAACTATTATAAAAAATTCAATATTTTAAGTTAAATCTCCTCCCTGAGACCTTTCATTTTATTACCAAAATCGATAGGATTCAATTAATTTGTGTAGAAAATAATTGACGATCGTTCAAAATAAATTATTGGTATTTGAGTTTAAATCTTCTCCCTTTGAAATTCAATTTAATACCAAACTCGTCAGGATTTAATCAATATCTATTACATGTCATTTTCCAACTATAGCATATTTTATTTGATACTTTTTATTTTCATTTTTACTGTAGAATATACGGACTTACATCCATGCATCCTTCCACAGAGACGTAATTCACTCCGCAAGTGTGACGTCATGACGCCATTTTTATTAGAATTAGTCATGTGGCGCGTTCCAAACAAAATAAGTTTGTGTATTTGAAGTGCGAGAAAGTTTTAAAGTTATTTATTTCCTAATTAACACTGTTTATTATATAGGGTAAGTATATAAATATTTCAATCGTGTTCTACTCGTGTAAATTAATGAGCTGCTGGATTGCACTCGAAAAAAATTTCCGGAAAGAATTAATGTTCTAGGGCTATTATAAGGGAAATTCAACTTTTTTTTTTTTATTTAAAATGATGTTAATACGCTTACTTATGCCCTGTTCATTTTACATCGTTTGATGGGAACATATTTCTATTATGGTTCGATTTTTTTTCGCGATTACTGTACTTCACTATACTACATAAAAAAAGTAAAAATTAGAAGAGTAAAGCACCAGTTTTATATTTTCAATGAGATACAGAATGTGGTCGTAAAAATATGGTTGTGAAGCTTCCTTCAAATAAAGTTATTAATATTCTATAATCCTATTCTAGCATGCGAGTAGAGCAGCAATTTTTACTTGTGCATTAAAAATATTTCACCGTCATATCGGCCTCTTTCTTCCCTTGAAATTTTAAACATTCTTCCGCGAATCCTGGCGTAATTTATTACAGCGCACCTTTTTGTACATTTTAGTGCGTCGTATATTTTTCAGCCTATTGCACATTAGCAGTTCCATTTTGTGCACTTAAATAATTCACCCGCTCTTCTAAAATTCACCTGGTTCTGGCGGAGCCTCGTTGTTTTATTTTTCGCATTTATCCAAGTCACTCCGGTTGGTTTACAGCATGTCAGACAAGGCGTTACTAGGCACCACTTAAACTTTCAAAACGCAACAAAGCCATGTATGTTGTTTTATATTAAGATCGAGTTAAACACATTTAATACACAGCCGGGCACTTTTACGACAGCCAAATATTACTTGTGCGTGTATTCGTTTTAATAATTTAAAAACACGGAGAAATGGCGAGCCCAGGAAGTAGGTTTCCTTTTAATAATTTCGTACGCGCCGCGCAAAAAGTAAATAACGTTTTTACGCTTATTTTTGTGGTTTCTTTTGGTAATAAAAACGGAAAGTTTAACAATTTGCCGAAGTAGACTGGTTCAAACGGACAAACTAAGACTGCATCAAGTTTATGAAGTGTGAAACACCCTCGTGTTTCTAAATTGTTTGGAACTTCTTACATATTATCCCAGAGTATTGAAACAGCTACGAGGGTAATACGTACAACGAAGGATTTACTTTTTTGCAGCAATAAATTCTTCCGTCGAACTGTTTTTATTTAACACTCCGCTATAAATTAAACTTCCCGAAAAGAACAATTAAAACAAACAACACAGTTTTTTAGAATTGATAATGATTTTCAGAACATCAGAACAATATTTCGTTCTGCTCAGCGAGCTATATCATTATTTCCTGAAGATATCCAGCAACTCGATCTGAGAAACTTGATTTCGATTTATTACTAGCTTTGTTCATAGAAACTACCCGCGTACAATAGATTTCAGTTGTTAGGAGAAAATAAGCTTATATTGTATTCTCTAACAGTTTCTCTACATTCATCACACAGTAGACGTTGTGATAAGAAACGAGGTATTTTTGTACACTGAAGAAAGATTACATTACATATAGAAATCTGCCGTGCTCTGTAACTAACTCTTATTGTTCAGACTACTACAATGTATTTTGTATTCTCATTCTGCACGTATGTCCCACTAATCTCAATGCTCCAGCCTCAACCGTGTCTTCAAATTGAGACAAATGAAAATGATTTTATTGTAAAAGCAATATCTTTTTTGCATCATCTGAGTTTCAGTATATTATGTTCAGCAGGAATACACTATGTTTGCTGTAATTACTTGATTAAATAGGGAATACAGCAAAGAACTGGAATCAACCATATAGAGAACAATACGGTACCCTTTTAAATTAAGAAATAATATGAATCCCTCAATATCACCTCATTTATATATTAAAAAATGCATAATTTTGTTTTATTGCTATTTATTTGTACTATTTTATTTTATTATTTGTATTATTTTTTATAAATATTGTAGATTTTCAATTAAATGATGTGTTCTAAATGTTTCTTTTATTCTTGTAAAAAAAAACAAAAAAAATATATCAACTTTGTATAATAATCGCAAAATTCGAAGTACGTACACACATAACGTCACGCTATATCCCACACAGTAGGGTAGTACGAACCCAGAAACACAATCAATCTCCTTGAAATATACAGGCACATCACTTTCGCCCCATCCACATTCATAGTGCGATTACTGCGATTCCTACATGGTCGTTTATTCTTCACATTCAACAAACTGCCAATCATACCCAACCACGCAATCGTTCACCCTGAATCTCACCCTTATATATTACTTTCACCAACCTTTCATTCAACATTCGATCAACATGGCCAAACCACCTCAACTGACCCAGTCCCACTTTCTATAAACAACATTCTTCTCAATACGTCATACATGCTTCTTCATCCACATCCAACATTCAGAACCATACGTCAATGGAGGCACTAATCGAAAATTCAAAGTTGTGCAATAATTTTGTCCAGCAGGATAATTCTGAATTGATAATAAACTAAATTAACATTGATACGACCCTACATTTAAAAATGTTGAATTATTATTACGTGAAATTGGCTTTGAAAGTTTGTTCAATTTATGTTAACAATACATAGGAAAACTAATATAATTGCCCCTCTTCACTAGCATCTTTGGGAGGTCATGACTTGACTGTGTAAAATATATCACTTAACAAGAACTACAAAAACAGGGTCACACAACTAAAATGGATATATTATAAAGTGACCGACATAAACAAAGTACAGATTTTTGAGACACGAATTATGAGAAAGATCTTCGGATCTGTCAAAGAAGGTGAGATATGGAGATGAAGATACAATGAAGATATTTAGGAACTCATCGGGAAACAAAATATCATCAGATTCGTAAAGTCTCAGAGAATAAGGTGGATCGGCCACGTACTAAAAATTAGTGAAGAAAGGATTCCACTCAGAATAACAAAAGGTAAACTCTATACTAGAAGAAGAAAGGAAGACCAAAACTGGAGTGGATTGGCGATATTTAAAACGATCTGATCAAGATGAATGTGAAGAAAAGGGGAAGCATGATTATGGATAGGAAGGAATAGAGACAGATTGCTGTCCACTCAGGGCTGCAGAGCTAGCAATGATGATGATAAGAGTGATGATACATTTTCCCAAGCAATCAACCCAATAATCTGCGAAGTAATTATCGCCCAACATTTACTCTTTTGGCCGTCAAAATAAAATGAAGAAATCCTCGGACGCAATGGCACGTTCCAGCCCCATCCCCAACGCAACAACCTTGTCGTAACAACAGTAAAGGCACGCCGTTCAGCGCCCAAGTGGAACACAATGTTGGCCAGTTATTTCTCAAGCATGTGTGCGGAATTACGTTCGCACATTTATGTCGTCGGCCGCCGGTCGCTCTACACTCCACAGCCTTCGTCCGTTAAAATAACATGTGTCACGAGCATATTGCAGCCGTCAATACTCCGCTTTAGCGCCACGTGAAGGGTTGAACTTTGGAATTAACAATGTCCGCCGACATGCAAAGTGGAAGTGGACACTTCTAATATGCAGCAACTTTGTCATTTTTGCCTTGGTGGATAATGAACTAAAATATTCTGACTGACGGGACAAGCTGAATAAATTAATATAAAACTAACCTAACATTTATGACGAACAGCGAACGGTAAGCTTTACACCATGTCTTTGGAGTTAATATGCATGTGACTTGATTAGTAGATATGGGAACTTACCAATCACTAATTAATTTTTTAGGGTTCAAACAGGAAATTTTTCATTATCAAAATTCAGGGAACCTGCATATATTTGGATGGTGCATTTTTACTTTTTTAAATTTTTAGTTAGTTTTAAGAGAAGAGTTTTAGCCTCAGTTTTAGCGCTGTACAATGTTCTAAAATTATTTTGTAAAAAAATACTTGAAATAAAAGTGACAGGTAACACATCTCTCTGCAACCTCTATTGTACAGCGCTAAAACCGAGGCTAAAACACTTCTCTTAAAACACCCAAAAACAGAGCTTGTGGTACCCCTACCCGCCATTGTTTTTAGCAAGTTTGAAACGTCAACATAACTAACCATTGATTTAATTAGAACAACATAAGTTTGAAATAAATCTTCGGAAACGGCCATGGCAGGATGCGCAGTTAGTAGTTTAGATGGCCGTTGTCACACTACCGAAAACGAGGAACCGACGCGGCTAATAATCTTAGCAGTTAAGGCCGTTTAAACAAAAAATAATAATCTTACTCTGAAGTATGAACTATTTAAAAAAAAATTTACATGAAAAATATCAAGCTGAGGCTGTATATTGTTGTAAAGAGTACATACATTAAAAATAAATTATTTCTAAAGTGAGTTTGAACGAATATTGGAAAATAAAAGGTACTTGATCAGCGTGTATTGAAGGTAGGATTCTGAAAATTTATATAAGCTAATAAAAAAAAGAATCATCAATATAATTATGAAGTAATTTAAAAATATATTATAAGGAGTAGAAAGATCAAAGAGCGCAGTATATAAGTGAATAATAATCAAATTTTGATCTTATATAATAGAAGTATAGCATGAAAACGGCTGAAATATCTGAAACCTTTATGTAACCTAGTATTGATCCATTGCTATAAAAAATGAAAACTCGAAATTAATTCAATTTATCAATTTGGCATAAAGCTGAATAATTTCGGGCGACAGATTCATAATTAAAAATTTTAATATTTGAATAAACAACGAAATATTCACGGCAAAATTATTAATTTCTGTAAAGTCAATAAATAATTTTATAGATTTAAATTTTTCCAATATAGGAAAAATATAAATATTTAATTTCTATTTAATAAATTATGTAAATATATGAAATTCAGTAGAGATTATCCATAAAATCCATTTCATGTTTCCATGGATGTGTATCTGAAAATATTAATTAGCCTAGTGTTTCCCAAACACTCAGCAAATAGGATATTTAATTAAATTTAATTAAAAATATTATTAATATTATATTCATAAACTTATCATATAAATCAGTATTGTGCGCTGAACAAAATATTAAAATGTTGCACATCGCTGAAAAAATAAATTTAATTCCCAGCATTTCCATATCCACTCCATTTGCCAGCAAACAAAAACATATTCAAATCGATTACATATTTGTGTCAATCTTTGCTTTAAAAAGAAAATAAAAGCCGTGAACGAATAGAAATCACAAACGTTTGCACATGATCGAGCGCAAAAACCGAAAAGAATATCAGCACGACGGCAACCGCAAACAACAGCGAATGGAACCAAACCAACACAAACAGAGGCACACGCACGCCATGGAAATTTGGCCAGTGGACCGCGGAAAAGATACACACACTCGCGCATATAACGATATTAACGCCGTATGTACAGGGGGTGTGTGTGTATAGGATGGGATGACCCACTTTGTGTTGGTAATATTTATGCGGTATTTTTTGCATGTGCGATGTATATTGTAATTATGTCAATTAATGGCCGATTTCACAATATTTTGTTCTAATAAAAATGAATGCGGTATACGAATGCCCAGATATGCCAACGAAAATTCATAATTATGTTATAGATTTTTAGTCGCACAAAATTATTTTGGCAAATTCAAGAACATACAACTTTTAGCGGATTTCAAATTAAACGAAACGATTTTTTATTTAACTATACTGCAACAAAACCGTATTTAGCCGTACCGTACATAGAAAAGTATACAACTGAAATGTCTCAGTCAGCACTTAATTCTATATTATTGTCCGAATTTTATAAAGAAAAAATATTATAATATTAATATGTTAATTCTGTACCTATTTAAAAGAATTCGAAACACATGATTGAAGAAGTAAATGCCATATAAATTGCCATATTTAAAAAAAATTATTTCTTGCATTCATCAAGTTCATAAAATTGTAGCCAATAATTTTCGCTAATGTAAATTCACCTCGTGTCTCATCCAATCAGCTTCAGGGAAATCGCCGCCATATCTTATTCAACGCTAGTTTCTTTGTTGTGATAGTTTATAGTCAATTTCTCCCAATAGGTTAACTATCTTGATTATTTCTCAACTGGTAAATGGTAATCTAAGATTATGATTTTTTATTACAATGGTTAAAGTTACCATTAAAATTAAAAATGATTATTTTTTTACGTTTCTTAAAACCAATGAAATGCTTCATTGTACCAATCCTGTTTTTATTATACTGAGAATAAAGCTCTAGTGATTATTCCCGGGCATAATATCTGTAGCTCTTTTGTTTTTGTTGACAAATGTCAAATGTCAGATAGTTATCATCAACACAAAATATGAGCAAAAAAGATTTTGTAGCATGTCTAATGATGAAATAAAAAAAATCTAATTAAATATAACTCGAGAGTTCGATAAATTAGAAAATAATTCTCCAGTATCTTTCTCAAACTTATTGCCTGGCAAGAGTTTTCGAAATATCTGTCAAATAATTCTCAATTTATTCTCACTCTTGTTATATTATTACTGAAAATATCCACGGAATTAAATGGACTATTTTGTGTAAAAAATGATTTATTATACAATTTGATATAAAAGTATGGTAAACAAACTAGAGAAATTCCCATACCATCAAAGAAGACAGAAGAATTGAATCAGATTGTTAAAAATTAAAATACAAGTGCGAAAACTTCGAACTATATATAAAGAACTTTGAAGCAAACAAAAAGCTGCATTACTAACATATTTATTAAAATGAGAGTTGCAAAAACAATAGTAAGGCATAAAAAGCAACTGATTCCTGGTGTATTCCAATAAATAGCAGCGGAATCTCGCACAAAACTAGTGCAGTGCGCCGTAACGATTTCAAAAACCAATTTGGCCAGAGTCCAGTTCACGAATGCTCCTTAAAAGTCATCCCATTATAAAGGAAACGGTGTGCGGAAGTAGAAAGGAAAAATAGACGAGCGTGGAAAAAACTGGTTCCGGAGTCACCTGAGATTCAATTTGTTTAGTTGGGTGGAGAACAGTGGAGACCTCTGCCTCAATCAATTTAACCACACTGTATAATTATTATTGCAGTAATACTTTTAGAATAATTATCAAAAGGATAATTGATTAAATTGATTCACCATTTACACTAAGTTCTTTTTCATTTTAAAAAAATTCGTGACCAACATGCCTCTCATCTCTATGGCACACCAAATCGTTATTTTTTTTTAGATTATTAAAGCTCAAATATGGATTTATGTAAATATTTTGTAAAATCAGATAAATAAAATATCATCACGCCATGTACTCATTTCTAGGTGTGGCACTCTGCTCAAAGCAGTTCTCGGTATTATGATATGCTTTGCGAATTAATTACAGTTACCAGCTGTCAAATCACGGCCTCTAAGGATGGTAGTGTTGGAGGAGCCACAGAAGCAATTTTATGTGGTGAAAATTTTCGGAATTTGTTTTAAAATCAAGGTTTAAAATAAACCGGTATATCAATGAAAGTAGATAAATATTATAGAAACAATTGACGATCGCTCAAAAGTAATTTTAGATATTTTAATTCACCTCTCTTCTGTGAGATCTTTAGTTTAACACCAAACTCAGTAATATTCAATTACCTATAGTAAAAACAATTGACGATCGTTCAAAATTTCTTCTTTGTCGTTTTAGTGTGTCCCTTAAACCATCAATTTAATGCCAAACTATCTGATCTAAAAAACATATGATGACCGGGCAAAATAATGTTTTGACATTTGAGTCTAACGCTTCTTCCTAAGACTTTGAATTTGTGCCAAACTCGATACCATTCAAGAAACTGACGATCGTTCAAAATGAGTATTTGATATTTGAGTTCAAATCTCCTTCCAGACATTTAATTTTATACCATACTCGATAGGATTTAATCAATATTTATTAATTATCATTTCCTAAAATTTGTATTCCACAAATTTCCGGCTACTTGTATTCTATTGTTCTAAATACAGAAGTTCCCCAACGTAACTACGAAATGAAGACCACCTTCCTTATCTGCAAGAGTAGGTATTAGCGCTCATTTCTCCCAAACCTACTCTCGTGCTCTAAGAGAAATAAACCCCCCATTGCATTTCCATCTGACTTATCTCAGCCCGTGTTTGTAAGCCAGACCGGCGCTCCAGACTTCAGACATCACGACGACGGGTATCTAAAGTCCTCGGCTCCGTCTCCGGCTGACCGCAACCGGTCCATCGATTGCCGGGATCAGCGAGGCACGTGCTACGGCCACGGCAACGCGGTCCAGGTTATTCCGCGGTCGCGGTCGCCTCGGTCGCACCGCTGCAAATTAGCGCCGACCTATTGAAATTTAATTGTGCTCATTTCGATACCGCATCCATGTCGTTGTGTCAAATGAAGCGAACAGTTCGTGATTTGGTTTAAATTAATTCGGTATTGAAAATATTGTTGTTTACTGGAACAAACACATATCCCTTGAAATATCTGCGGCTCATTTAATCATCCCTATAAGCTAATGCATTTAATTTCCCTTATTACCATTTGGAAGAAGGTGCAAGCACCTGCTCGGGTATTTGTGCTAGTATTTTTTTCGAAACTCACTGCGAAAATAATTCATTGAAGTAATGAACTGAGACCTATTTTAAAACTCTATAAAATTTACATTTGACATCTATTGTAGAGAATATATAAATTATATTGTAAAATTCTAAAGCTAAGAACTCTTCTTTACCTTATGATTCGGTATCTCGGGATTTAAATAAGTATCTAATAATTTCGATATAAAAATATTTACAAATCTAATAATACTTTATAGTTATAGTAAAGATAATATAAAATCCGGAATTTATCAAATTGCGAGTAATGATTGTGATAAAGTTTACATCTGGTACACAAAAAGACAAATAACAACCATATTTAAAGAACAAGTAAACTACTTTTTCCATAATATTACTATATTAATTCAAATAATATAAGACTATTAAAAACAGTAAGTAATAATAAACGTTACAAGCGTTTGAGGGTATTAACATATTTAAAAATAACTATAGGTTGATTTACTCTGTCATAATACATCTAATAGCAAATTGTTTGATTTATTAAGGAATTAGTAATTAGGTTGACTCAAGCGTTAAGCTTTTCTTTATTTTTTTATTAATATTGGTTAGTCTGACACTATTAATTTCTTCATTTTAGTATAAATTAGGTATTTTAATTTTTAAATTTGATTCGATTTTGACCACTGACTTTGTTTACAAGTTCTATAATCTTCATTTTATGCCTCCTGCATCTACAGATGATGAGAAAGAAATATGTATTAAGATATTTTCTTTAATACTTGAAAGGCTACGGCAGGCGTCGACAACCTTTTTTAGCCCCGGGTCAAAAACAATCGAAATACGACCATTAAGAATCCTTTTCGGTTCGGTGAAAAAAAATTATAATTATTAAAAAACAATAATTTAGTTAGTATAATGTTATGAAAATCTGTACACAACAATTATTGCAAATTTTTCGAAAATTGCAGGTGATATATTTTTTTTATTTCGGAACCACAAATGGGTCACCCGAAATTATGTAATAGGTCACTTGATGGCCCGCGGGTCATAGGTTGCCGACGCCTGGTCTAGAGGTTACAGAATAGATGCTTTAGTTATTAAACATATAATTTAGTTAGAAGATGGTACAGGAAAATTATAAATAATATTTCTATTTCAATAACTTTGGGGTAAATAGCTACCAGCATTGACCGTGGTAGCTCTCAGTAGATTGTCATACTAGAATAACTATCAAAAGTCTTGGTCTCACTAAAACCAATCTTGAAACTTCTTCAAAATAGAGGAAAACAAAAGTAATCTAATTTATGATAAAGTGTTTGCATAATGTCTAGAACGAAATATACAAAATTTGCATTGATCTATATCCATATTAATCATTCCAGTTATCCAAACTCCGGGAGACGTTCCAATGTTCCGCAGGGTCGTGTCTGTATATTAAAACATCCAAGCCGGGTCCAGAGCAATAGATCACAGTGCAACACAATACCATCGCGTGTAGTATTATTTGGCCCACTTTGGATTCGCACAACAGTATAAAACCGTTATAATACAATGATTTCTTTCGCATTGATCGCGCTCCCGGCGCCTACAGAATCCATAAAACTTCCACAGCGGCGGCGGCGGCGGCGCTTTCAATATTGCCCGCGCCGGATCGGGATTTATCGATGGCGGAAGGAGGAGAGAGAAGCAGAGGCGATGGGATGAAGCTATGGTGATGTTATGAACGTGTGTAGAAAGGAAAGGGAATGTGTAAAGATGTTGAACGACTGCGCTTGTGTATGGTGAAAGTGGAGTTCCATAGGGAATGCTGGAAAATGATATGTTAATGCTGAAGGAGCAAGCACGAATTTTACTTCTTTGCGTACTTTTCACGCGGTGCAAGATGCAAGTATTTTTTTCTACATAAAATAGTATTTTTCAATGAATAAGGCATAATATGCCTTCTAATGAACCCCTAGAGGGTTAATCTAGGTAGATAAAACAATACCAATCTTCAATAATTATATCTAACTTGCATTCAAAGATTTCTAAAATATAGAAAAAAGAAGTTAAATGTATTTGTTTTTAGTTTTAGCACCAAATTTATTTCAACAATGAATAATTATAAGTACAATAAGCAAACATTTGAATACAACAATGACATTATAGAAATAAGTTATGTACAATATTGATTTAACAATCTTTGTAACACTACTTCACAGTAAACTAATAATAAAGTACCGTAGAATTTTCCGAATTATTCGTTAAGCTGAGGATATAAGATGTATTTTCTGAAAATGTCATAACCATGAAGAAACTAAATACGATTAATTACTAAGCAATTAGATGTATTTACAAAAAATTTGATAAATTTTATATCCTCAGTTTACCGAATTGTTCGGTAAATTCTAAGAAACTGACATAACTTTAGAGTTTCTACTCTGTTACAAATTGGGTAATAAAAAACTCTCAGTAATTATATAACAAGAGAGTGAGAATAAAATGAAAATAATTTGACAGATCTTTCGAAAACCAAATGGCAACAAGTTTGAGAAAGATACTGGAGAGTTATTTTCTAATTTATCGAACTCTCGAGTTACATTTAATTAGATAAATTTTTTATTTCATCATCAGGCACGACACTAAATCTATCTTTTCTGCTCATTTTTACTTGTGTTTATGATAACTATCTGACAACGTGACAACTGACATTTGTCAACAAAACCAAAAATGCTACTAAGATTATTCCCGGGAATAATCACTAGAGCTTTATTCTCAGTATAATAATGGGTAAAACACAGACACGTGACAAAAAATGAAGCATTTCATTGGTTTTGAGAAACGTCAAAAAATAATCTATGAATTTTTTTTGTCAATAAATGCTACAACAATAACGAATTTATGTCCTTATTAATTTCACCTCTGTGATAATAGAATTATATCAGATTTTTGTATACCTTACTCCCAATGATCGAAGAGGATGCGTCTATAACTGTCCATAATATTTGACTACAAAATAATTTGAAACTATTTGAGATGAAAATTGAAATACAATTATAATAAAATAAGGAAAAGGCTTATCTTACACGTATTAAGCTATTATCTACAAATTATGTTTGGTAAATATTTTTACAAATTATAGAGTATCTTACTGTTTCAGTAAATAATTATATCTTTCTTTAACATCTAGTTTATGATGAAAAATAATATGGTAATTCAGTAGTGATAGAGAAACTACATTATTAACCAAATACGAGTAGAATTAAATGAGGTATTCCAAATTTTCATGGGTTCAAATTCAGCGTAGCTAATTATGCAGATAGAACCAATTTAGTAATTTTGTTTCAAATAACAGTCTGTGTCCGATAGAATAAAACATTTCCAGTAATTATATATAATAGAGTACGCCTTTTTCAAGCTTCAAATTAATTTTCGATTTTACGCGGCTCGTCCGATACTTTAAAAACATTAGACATTAGCGTTTTAATTAGCGCGTTTTTATTCCGACATTAATCAAAAACTGCATCATTAAAATCCCTCTCAACTTCAAAACTCCTTTATGTTCATGTGAGTTTTATAAAACATAATGTATGGCCAAAGTTTTTGCTCCACTTTTAGTTTCGCGTATGCTGCATGGATATTATCATTAAAAAGAGAGAAAAACTTTTTGTTTCCACGAAAGGATTACTTGCAAAGTTGTAATTATTTTAAGCAGGATTAAGCACAGATTACTCAGTATACGAATTATTATTATCCACTTATTTCCTTCCTTTTGCAATTTAATATGCCAAAAAATAAGTTTTACAATTTATATCTTTAACATTTTTTGTATATTTCTGTAACTAGGTCACCGAATCACCATTTCGCAGAATAATCTTTCGAATCAATTCAAACTTTCATTTTTACTATTTTCATTTAACAATAACACACAAGCATCCAATAAATGATTCACTAATAATTATTAAATTTTTGTGAAAGATTTCATGAGAGACATATTTTGTTTTTCGACATTTTTACTTTTAAATACTATAAAATATATTCAAAACCTCTACTTACTAAGGTATATTCTCGTAACGTAAAAACATAATTTTCAATATGAAATTTGAAAATGATGTTGCTATTAGACTGAAATATTGTGAGATAAAACCTCCCTCATAGAGCGGAAGATAAAAACATATTTTTTTTACTTTACAGTCAGTATTATAAATTAAACCCGCATAAAATGTAAGCTATGAAGTAGCAAAAAATTTTTTTTATCAAACCTACACAAGCTCTACTAAAACCTGAGTGTATTTCACTATCTAGTACGCAAAAAACTTTGGTATAGTAATTTCACTGCACTCTTTTGTTAACCAAATATCCATTTGAAACTACACCTGCAATTTGCAAACAGAAAACAATTCATTAAACCTTGTGCAAAGCAAGCTATACTATAGTAGTATTTAATCGTTTGTTTCAGCTAACACGAAACTATTCCGTTCCCAGAATCCAAGTTTGCACTGATCTGTCTGTACCGAATATTTGAAAAAAGAACACAACCACACTTTAAATGAGTTTTACTAGTGACAAGCGTTTGATAGTAAAATGTATTGTAACTCTAAATACGATCTGCTAAATTACTGAAACGAAAAACTGGGACCGACGGGATTTTATTTTAGTTAGATTTGTTTTGCTTTCATTTCGAGCAAAATTGCCATTCAGTTACATGGACTTGAAATTTAAATTATTTAAAATATTAATATATCTGTACAAAATTATGATGTTTGATTTCGAGAAATTCACTCATATATATTTAACAATATTGTAATTATTATGGGCAAGTGGCATGTTATATTTACTACCCTGCAGTACAAGAAGTAATTCCCTACTACAATAATTCGGTTGTATGAAATCCTCAGTTCGAATCTGTGTCGTTATCCTTCCATTAACATCTTTGGAAACCATAACGGTTAACCACACTTCACGCACAAAAATATTTATCACTTACTGAGATCTGCGAAAGTAGAGTGCCACACCCAAAATTGGTAAATAGTTTGATCATACATTTATGCAGTGTAGAATTAAAAGGTGGAGCAAAGGGGTTTCAATGCTTTTTTTATATTTTTGTATCTTTTTATCTAATCACTTTATAGAAAACTGTAAAACTAAAGTTGTTCAAAATTTAAAAATGCATGCAATAAGGCTAGTTTACGGAAAATAATAGAACACTGTAATAAATAAATAAATCTAAATCTGTTTTAGGAATTGCTAAATATTTTTCGTTTTTGTTTAATTTTCCATGACCGTGTCATAATCTTTCTAGTAAATATTAATTTCAAATTGATTAATATACCGTAAAATATAAATATGTTGGTAACCATATAGACCTTATTGCCATGTACTTTTAGTTTCTATATAACTTTTGTATTTACACTTTTACTGTCAAGTGAATAGGTAAAAAGATAATATAAATAATAATATAAAAAGAATACCATTGAGATCCATATACGCAATATTTCAATTCTAGACTCAGTATGTTTATAATACAATGGGACCCAAATATATGCAAGGAAGATATTGCGATAGGTAAAAAATTTCGAGCGTGAGTTTTTAACAGATAAGCACATCTGGAGTGTGACGAGTTTTCCGTTCACGATAACTAAAAATATACCTACGATGCCTTTTTCAAAATCTTATTTACAATTTGGATGTTTGTCACGATTAAATTTTACAACAATCGGAAAGTTTTTCAGGCATATCTTACATATTAACTTTTGTTATATTAAATAATATTTGAAACTATTTTCTGTCTTAAAATCTTGGCGGGAGGTTACGTGCTAGCAACATTAGAGTTTTATTGTATGATAAGCATCCCCATATTCATATTCTATGCCTTCAAAATCGTTCATTTCGAAACAAACTCATTTCCCTTAGCAAACACCTTTGCTGACGTTCCTCCTCAAGTATACAAGAATACCTCAAGGGGAAGGAGAGGTTCCCGTACTAATCCAATTACTTTCATAGACAATTTACCGTTTGCGAAGCCTACGAGAAACGAAACGTGCGGCCGAGCCACAAACCACAGTTAATAACACGAAGCGTCGTGACTTAAAGGGTTATTACTTCCTTCAAGGACGGCCACGTGAACACAAGGAGTAAACGACGCGAGCCAAGGATGAGTTATCAGAATGATCGGATGATATGGACGATGTGAGTTATGGAGGATAATGACTGAAATTTGAGGTGTTTATAGGGTTCGATTGAATGCGGTTGTTTTATGGGGTTTGGGTAATTAATGAAATTTGGATGGCGCATTTAGATAATCATATACCAATGCTTTAATCGGTTTCATAGTACATTCTTTGCATTTATATTTTCTAGTTTTTTTTTTAAACAATACTTTATTTATTTACAATAGCTCTGTGGTTATCCAACGGACTGTGGATCAAGAGATCCTTAGTTCGAAACTCACAGCCACTAACTTCTCGTGTAAAATTATTTCATTTACCGAAATTTGCTAAAGCAGAGTACTACATCCAGTAATAGGCAAATGGCGTGATGATATTTATATACAAATTGAAATTGAAATTACCATGTACAGATCAAAACGTAACCAAATTTATATTTTGAAATACAGCCATTTATTTAAAAAGTATACCATCCAACAATAAAATTCTCATTAAGGGGATATTGAAGTAACATTTAGACTAAATTAGATTAATTCCAGGCTTCAACAATGGGATATTTATTTTTGTTGTTACGTATTTTAAGTAAATTTCTTCTAGTGTGCTGGGTGATTGCCATGCCATTCATAAGAGCAGGCAAATAACTTTAAACTTTAAACTGATTGTTTTTATATTCAAATTTGTTTATGAAATACATTGATACAACTGCAATATAAAGGTTAGGCTTGAATATAAAATTGGATTGAATTTCCGCACTATTCATTGACCTTCATATTTTAATCTTTGAATATGTTAACAACTAACAACTGAGATATCAAAATACACACAAAGGGGCTTTCTCAAGAAAATAAATGCTATAACAAATCTTTCAGTTATTTTGCAGCAACTATAATACGGAAAAACTTGAATATATAATTAGATTAGAGTCCCGCGATGTTCATAGATATTATTTGTAATTTAATCTTTAATAAGTTTTCAATTATTTAAGATATGAAAATAAACTCAACGGAACTGTGTTAAGGAAAGAAAATAATATACGGAAATGTATATATCTCTTATATTTCAGCAACTATAAAACGACAAAGTTTGGATATAAGATTAGACTGGACTCTCGCGCTATTCATTGACAATATTTAAATACGTTAAAAACTAAATGAAAATTTCAAACTAAACTCAAAGGTGTTTTGTCAAAGATGAGTATGCTATAATAAAAGATGTGAGTTAATATTTCTTTAGTATTTGTAAATAATTGGATTATCCTCGTTTAGGGTTAATATAAATCATGATTTTAAAAAAAAAAATCAAAAAAATCGATTTTTTTGATTTAAATCAGATTTTTTTGATTTAAATCAGATTTAAATCGTTATCAATATAAGCTTAGCTTATAATACCGATTAATGAAATAAAAAACACACGTGGAACTAACAGACGATCAATACAAATATATTATTTAAATGTGAAAAATCATCAGTCAGTTTATAAACAAATTAGACAAATGTACATACTTTAAGCAATTTAATCTCAATATATTATCTCAATACGTATACAACTTTTTTACAACTTATACAACGCAATTAAACAGTCTTCTCTTTGTCGTTAAATTGTTGAAAAAGACATACGCATGTAACTAATACAGTTAAATGTCGTCAAAAAAATCTCTATATTGCTGATAAGTTGGCACTATTGGCAGTGAAATTTAGGGATAATTACGGTTTATGTTGCCTTGATATATAATCGGTTACGAATGTCCGCATTACGCACTTAAAAAAAATTTTAAATGATTTCCGTGAAAAAATGTGTTTGATTTAAATCATGATTTTTTTGAGTTTTTCGATTGATTTAAATCATGATTTAAATCAATGATTTAAATCACTTGATTTAAATCATGTTAACCCTATCCTCGTTCTACCTCCATTCCTTAAGTAACTCCCGGCGTTAGTAAAGTTATCTTGCGGTGTAAATGAGTTTATTTCACGATGAGTGATTTTTACGACAACGTTGAACTTCTAGTTCCAGACAGATGAATATGAAGTACGCGAATGTGATGCTGTTTTGTTTTGTCGTCAGCTTTCGACAACCGACAAGCTTGCAATTCCACTTGCTGCTGTGTTAATTCGTTTACTGAAGACTTGAAGGTATGTCAGTGAGACGTCATGCTGTGAATGTAATATGAAATGCGTTTCTTTGCGAAATAGAACTTAAAATAGAAATTGTAGTGGAAAGACATGTTTGTAGAATTATACTTTATAATGACTTTGACAGACAGACATCATGATGCTGCCATTCGTTATTTATAAGTCCTACACACAATAATTCATACTTTGTTTTGCGAAGTAAAAACACCATCAAAATATCCACAGACTTCACTTTCAATTCGTCTCCTCGATTGTCGATACTACGCTGTCGACTCTTCGGCGTTTAAAGTGCGAATGGTCGTAATGCCCGCTGCACGGTCCACGGCACTTGTTTGCATTCGCAACGTCTATATGCACACGTGGCGACGACGACGGTGCTGAATGCACATCGAAACGACAATCCAATTATACACGCTTACAGCTACTGAGTGACGGCGTGATAGGCGTCGCTCTACAGTCGACACCTGACTTGTTCAGTGACCGCGATGTGCAAGGACATGGACACAGTGTCAACTTTACCAGCAATAGGAAACAATTCAACACTGTGGGTTACAATTGAAATGAAGCAAAATATGGAAAATTGTTTCTTCTAGAGAGATAATGACAGCCGTAGATAAGAGCTATTAATGATTATGAAATTATATATACTCGTGCGTAAGTTAATTTTGTTTATATATGTATAATGTTTAGGAGGACTTTTTTTATCCCATATTTACAATCTTTTTGTACAAAAAAATTCAATTAATTTTTGTGATATGAAATTAGATAACATGGGAAAGTAACTGCCTATTGGCAGTACTTTACTTACATTTACTTAATTAATACTAAAATTACAAATGAATAGCAAGAAAATACTTAATAACTAAGATAAACTTATTTATATCGGTTCGGTAAATCTAAAGGATTATGACGTTTCAAACGTTTAACATTACCGCACTACACGAGTTTCACGGCTAGAGCTTCCAATACCGGTATTACAAAACAACCTGAAAATACAATGAATTCTTGTACTGAAAAAATAAATACCGCAATTCGAATAACGGGGTAAAACACAGGGATCCCGGTAAACTGAAATTTCGGTATCCCAGTTTTGGATGCCCTATACACGGTTAATTTATTTTTGTGACACTTTTGTCTTCGAATGGATTTTGCACATACACTGAGAAAAAAGACCTACTAATAGTAAACTAATTCCTTATTAACGTAGGATTTATTGACATGAAACTACATAATATTAAATCAAATATATATGTGTTCTTTTATAACAGACACATAAATACCAATGTTTCCTCTGAAACAAATAATTTATTGACGTTATATTTATTGAAATTAAATATTATTTGTTTAATGTAAATAAGAATACTTTATAATTAATTCAAATATGTTGATATAATGGATAACAAATATACGATTTTCATTCAATCTGAAACTCACGGAATATATTCACTTAAAATTGTAATATTTTTTTATTACATTTCTTTATAACATAAGCGCTAAGAAACCCATTGTAGCAGAGCGCATCGTCAGATCTCTAATATTTTTCGAGATACGTCGATTTTTGGTGTTTTTCGAAGTGCAATTTTAAGGGCCTGTAATTTAAAAACTACACGAGATATCTTAAAATACTCTTCAGTTTACCGTTTCTGGTGCCTTATATAAGAAATTAGCAAATTTTTAAAATTTTGAAATTTTTTTGTATTTTTGTTCAAAATTTCGATCGGCGATAACTCGACAAATATTAAAGATACAGATTTGCAGTGTTCACCAATCGATTCAGCTCGTCGAAATACATAAGTTTGCAAAGTTTCATAAAAATCGCTTTACTGGATGGAAAGTTAGAGCAAAAAGCCTGAAAATGGCGTTTTTTGTCCTGAAAGTCAAGGGGTACCCCTTGGCGTTTGGCCTGAATTTTGCCGTTTTCAGACTTTTTGCTCTAACATTTCAACCGGTTGTCCAAATGTTCTGAAATTTTCAGGGTTTATGTATTTCGTCGAGCTGAATCGATTGGTGAACACTGCAAGTATGTATCTTTCATATTTGTCGAGATATCTCTAATCGAAATTTTGAAACAAATTCCAAAAAATTTCAAAATTTTCAAAATTTACTAATTTATTATAAATGGCACGAAAAACACAAATCTGGAGATATTTTTCGATATCTTGTATAGTTTTCGAGTTACAGCCCCTCAAAGTTGCTCTTCGGAAAATATAAAAAATCGTCATATCTCGGAAAATATTAGAGATATGACGATGCGCTCTGCTGCAATGGGTTTCCTGGCGCGAATATTATAAAGAAATGTAATAAAAAAATTTTTACAATTTTAAGTCATTTTAGGGGAAATTTCCGTATTTTGAAAAATATTAGAAATCGCCATATTTCGATAAATTAAGATATATTACGATACGTACTACAGCAATGAGTTTATTCATGTTTGGAGGAGTTAATTTATTTTCTAGTAAACAATTTATTAGTATAAGAAAGTAGTGTGGTGCGCACACCAGATTTAAAAAAAATGTTTTCTATAAACTTTGTTTTTCCCTACTATTATTTATATTAGTAGGTTCACAGTTAAGTAGGTATTTATGTAAAAAAGGTTTAATTTTGTAATAATTATATTAAATATTACATAATTCTATTTATTTTTAAAAAAAATCATTATTTACCCAAGCTTCAATATTTGTTAATATTTGGTTAATAAATATGCTATAGTACAGTTAAAATAGTAAGTTAAGTTCAATAGTAAATATTATCATATTATCTTTAAATATTCCATTAATTTACAACAAAATTAGTACTATATTATTTAAATTATATTTGTTTTATATTTAAAACTTGTACATTAATAAAAAAGCTTTGATTTTACTATAAATAAGCAACTAGTTCAGGAAAAATAATGCAATATTTTTGTTAATAAATGCTGTTTAAATATAAATTGACTTAAGTAACATTTAAAACAATGATTTATTAACTATTAATATTAAATAAAACTTATTTATTATTGTCATTTTTGTTTAAATATGTTATTTATTACTGATAAATATATATTTGTTTCGCCATATTTCAAAAAATCATTTATTAACATTCAATAAACCTGCATCTGAAGAGTTCGTCTTAAATGGAAGGCATTTGAAGATCTTATATAATAATACAGTTGGTGAAAAACCATGGAGCATTGACGATCATGCGAAAGATTTTTGATTGAAATCTTTCGATAATTTCAGTGTTGAAAATATTGCAGACCCCTAACGCTCAGGATTATATTTGAAAGGAAGAAAATTATGTAAAAATTATTTTAACTAACTGTTTACTGCAGAGAGTTAATGTCAGCCGTAGAAAGGAGCTATTATTGATTATGAAATTATATATGCCAGTGTTCAAGATAATTTTGTTTACACGTATAACGTTTAAGAGGATTAAAGCATGTAATAAGTAATTTATTTTCATTCAATAAATTGATTTTATATGTAATTAACATTAGTACTTCACAATAAATCATCGAAGAAATTAATAATCATAATTGATTTGTTTACGCTTAACATCTTGTGAAACGACCGTTAGATTTAATAAAATATCGATTAGGGTATTGGCGTTAATACCATTTATTATTTATTGAATGTCGGCTTGATTTATCTGTTTTTATATATTTAACCGAAATAAATTGTAAACTTCGTTGCTGATAAATTATGTTTCTTATTAATACTTCAAAACATGTCATGTTTTTGCTTCGTTCCTATAATTACAAATTACAAAATTTTCTGTTTCGATAAGATTACAGTCTATAAATGTTATCTTTTCTATTTGTGCAAGGGTGCGGATTATGCGAAAAAATAAACAAATACCATCCAAGAGGAAGCCGAACAAATGAAAATGTTTTATTCGATGTCAGTCCTTCTTTATCGCACTGCAGAATCGCTTGATCTGCGAATCCTTGGCAGACCGCTCCATAATTTTGATGTATCTGATGGCCGCCGGTTTATCTGAGTTATTTCCAGCTCCAGCACTGAGTGCCGACCCTTCAAACTGCGTATTCTCTCTCCTATCAATCCATTTGCTTGTCGATCTCCCCTCAATCTCACACTTTGGTGATGTCACACGAGTATATTTGCAACGGCGATCGTCTTTTATTTGGTAGTTTCTTTATGCCCACTGCATGTTCTTCCCCAGCCCAAAAAACAACCATGAATTGGTCCACGAATTACTGGCAAGAACTATACTTAAATATTTGTATAGCTTTAAGCCAGTATTTAATAATTTTTTGCAGGCTGTTATAAATTCCCTGTCTACCTATAGGTGTTTCTTTGCCATTAATTCACGCATATAGCTTTCATATTCAAAAGGAATTTGAATTTAAAATCATGTAAATTTATATGCAACAGACTGCCCATTATTTCACAAACGTCAATACAATTCATACTCAGTTTTTGTTTTATCTTTAAATTTATGGGATTTGGCTGTCGCCACTACCACAGTCCGACTATAAACTTTGGCTTTGAAAATAAAAATATAATAAATACAGGAGAAAAAAGGAATTTGCTTTTTGCTGATATTGACATCTTTATACCTGGTTTTGAAGGCAATCGAATCAAAAATTCGTACACGTGCTTTAAAAATCTTTAAAATGTTTTGTTTGCAGCAGGCAATCAAATAAAATAATTTGCATGGTAGCTTATATTTATTTTATACATTAAAAACTGACTGTTATTGCTGCAAATTTATTTCATACTCATTTCATTCAAAAACAAGTTATTATTTCTTCGTTTTTTTCTAAGCACATCAAAGATTATTTTCTTTGCGTTACATTATTTATCTGAATTGTACAATTCTAAAATGGTTATACATTTGTATTATCACGAATACTGATATTTTTAAGTTACAAATTTGACTAAACAAGAAAATTTATTACATCAACAGATCTCGATAAGTGATATATTTTTGTGCGTGAAGTTTGGTCGACTGTATGATTCAAACTAAGGCTCTTATAATCCACAATCCGTTGAGAGATTTAGTCTCATTTTAGCTAGGTTACTGTAAAGTATTCATTGTGTTCCAAATGTTTTTTTTTTTTGTTGTAATTATAATCATCCATTGTTGAAATAAATAAAACAAAATTTAGTGTTACAAGAAAATAAGTTCGCACTGTAAACTAGCTGCGAACATGATGCTCCATTATTTTCAATCACCATAAACCAACATTATTATAGTTAAACAACACACCGACATTATTGACACCACAAACAAGCTCCGAGTTCCGTCTCCACCTTCCGAAGTCACAGCAGCGGAGAAACTTACGGACGATCAATGTCAATTTAATGAGTGAAGACGGACGATGTGCCAAACTTTTAACAGCGTGGCAAGCAGCGCCACAGCCTGTCAGCAACTGGGGAACGAGCGTAATGAAACCGTGAAGGATCTTCCGTGTGCGAGGAGCTAGCTACAGACAGACGGATATGTGGGCTGTGGGATCAGATGGTGCACGGATCGCAAGAACGTTGGAGTGACACCAGGCTATTCCCAAGGAACGCAGGTCGCGAGTTTGCAAACAGGAGATTGAAGAATGGCGTTTGTCGTTTCAAATGGTTTTGGCCAAAGGTATTGTTATTAAAACAAAAGTATTTATGTCAGAGTAATTTACGATATCAAGGATGTTATAGCTTTTTAAAAACGAGCGATTCTTGAGTAATATGAAAAGCAGATAACATTACATGTATTGACATGGTATATTTTATTCTAAAACACAGTAATATTTTTAATAAATATACTTGCGATTATGATAGTATTTATTCACGAAGATGAAGTTTGCGTCACGAGACGTAGGCGAGTGATGCAAATCATCCGAGTGAATAATGACCATAATCCCGCATATAATCCTGTAAATTAGAAAATCACTTTTGAAAATGATCGAAATTCCTGGAAAATAAAACGATTTATAGATTTCTGGCTCTGTGATTGATCGAGAAGAGTAAATTATGAATCACAATTCATTTCTATATAACACTAGATTGGGGATAGGCCATATTCTGCCATCTGAGAACGTTTCCAATTGAACGGGTGAAATTGAGGTTTTGTGACATTTTTTGTAAAATAAGTGCATAATCTGAAGCTCTGCCTTCACTCTCTTTACACTACGCTCGCCACTACCTATCTTTAGGTCATACCCCGAAGTATGATCATACCCATAGACAAGAGAGATTAATTTTTAAATATTGAAGTTCAATTGGGAACGCACCGTAGCGGCTTATGCCCAATCTGGTGTTATATAGAAATCAGTGGTTCTATCTAAAAATTGAAATAATGAGAATACAGGAGTAGAAAAAAATATAATTTATAATAAGAGTGAAACTGTGACTGAAATAATTAACAGTAAGGCTACTGCCGTAAGAAAATATTAATTCCAACAAAGTCCACAGAGATATATAAAAAAACATGGAGATTTTTAAAAATTGGCAGCGGTTGAATGGGATTGAAAAAAATGGTGAATGTGTAATTTCAGTGTAATCGAATTCTTGTGTCATGACAGATGACAGATGTCAAAATAATTGTTTTGCGTCGCAGCATTATAGAAGTAGCATCAAAATATCACATTTTTGTCGTCATGTTATGATTTATTTAACAGCACTAGTACTGTTACATGCACAATAACACAACCCGTTACTAAGAATTTATTAGCATGGTAACATTGTAGGATAAAATAAAATATATTTGCGCTTTTGACAATTTTTCTGTTGAAATTTCTTAAAGTTATAGAAAGCATGCTAACAAACACACTCTATTATGGGAGCAAGAGGGAAAGTTTTGCCGGCATCCTAAGAAGGCTATGAGATCAACATAGTGTTCTTGTGTTCTACTCGCCTTTACACCCGAAATTCCAAGTAACCATCAAAGTTCAGTAAAGCTGTGTGTCTGTGTGACCTCGATAGAAGATTGCTGACCCAAAACTGTAGGCAGAGGGTTGTTATTCACTAACCAACTTGCTTAGTTATTCCCATTTACCCATTTACTGTGCAGAACTATTTAATTCTGACCTTTAATGCTCCAATGCGTTTCTCGTAATTAAACATAATGTTATTATGGCAGTTCTACATTGTTGGATGATATAAATAATACTCAAGTCAAGACATAGTTTTAATATTCCTACTAGCTCAGAGAATGATATTTTAATACAAGATACTCATAATACAAGATACTCATAATATTCAAGCATTCTTTGCAAATTATCTATGTATGTACAGTTCACAATTATAGATAATAGATAACTATGATTTCATTTTCTTACAGAGTTAAAAAAATATTATTTATCAGCAGAGATTGCTGAAGCTATAAATCTGTGTTTCTAGCCATGTTGAACGCATTATTATTTACCGATTTGGAGTTAATATTAATTAAGTGTTTAGATATTTTTCATATCTATTTTGAAAGTTATCGCCATCCTATTATGTTCCTATGCGTTTGTTAAAAGGTTACTATGCGTTCGTTCAGCGGTTGCTATATAAAAACAAATATGTATTTTATTTATAATTTAATTCTGAAGCTTTGTGAAAATTCCTATTATTCATTTATTACATCAAATGGAAAGTGATGAAATATACTTTTAGGTGAAGACAAACGAAAATTACTGGATTTCAGTAAATTTTATTATAAACTTTCTCTGCCAATATAAATATTTATAATAAAATTGAAATCCAGTAATTTTCGTTTGTCTTCATCAACCCTTCCAGTCAAGGAAAATTTATGTTCATACTCTTAGGTATTTTAACTCGTTTTAAAATCTTTAATTCGTGAGATACACGATACACGTGTACAAAATACGGTTATGTTGATGATATTGAAGAAATGCTAAATTTATTATTTCACTATATCAACAAAAGGTAGTACGACCTAGGCAGTAAAAGTGACATTTTACATAATGTTAGCTGTAAAAATATTGCACTTTTAATGTTAATCAGCTAAAAAGTTCTTAAAAAAGAACAAAATGTCAAGTTTAAATTAGCTAAGTCGAAAGCAGAAATTAAATATTTCGAGTGGCATTCTGGAATCAATTCCGGGTCCTAGGACTAGGCTAGGCGTTGTTCACAAAAAGACATATGATATTTGTTCGTCGTAGTGCCAGATTTGAATGAAAAAGTTGGTTTCCTCGTAAGCCATTGTGAAGAAGCAAATGTTTAAAACTTAGAGAAATTTGTTTACGCCCCACGTATAGCAGCTATATAACAAAGTTCTATTGAGAGCAAGTCAAAACAACTGATGACTTATTCGAAAGGGAACCCATGTGTGCGGACTCTCAGTCGATAGAGCATCGATTCCTCCCCCGGCGCCCTTCACCATCCTTTCATTCGTGCGTCGGAGGCGTGAAGAATTATGCGTCGATTTCCACGCGCCACTTTTCATGTAATCGCGTTTTGACCAGCATCTTTCAGTGGGGCCGGGTTTAATTTATCTAAGCGAGGTGACCGGCAGCGACGCAAGGTTTCCTTTTTCTTCGGCCCGGAGCCCAGTCCGGGTCCGGGTCGTTTGTTTCCGGTGACGGGTAAAGCCTGTTTTCGATCTGCGACAGCGACACGCATCGACGCCGTGGACTAACGGACTCCGACGTCTAATGTCTAATGGTTTGATACTGTGACTGCTTAAGGACATATTTGGGACTTTTTAAGACCTCTTCGGGCACTCTTTGCTCGCTTTGTTAAATAAATCACATTGTGAAATTTGAGAGATCTAATAACAATTATTGACAGATTCTGCAAACTTTTGATTTGCAAAACATGAAGAGGTAAAATGGGGATATGATATAGTTACATTTTTATTCAAAAAATTTTACTGTCTTATACTGGACTTAGGATTAATTTAAATTGACATAAACTCTTAATCAAATCTAAGATATGAATAACAGTTCCATTGCCGTGTCCCAAAGAAAAGAGGAATGAAAGGAGAAAGTGCATTTGGCAGTTTTGTGGAAGATTATCATTTAATAAAAATCATCTATTATTACCGATTATCAGTAAGTCATCAGCAATACACCGCAGCATCATCATCGCAAATACTAGCACAGATCCTTTGAATGTAAAGACCTGTCACAACAATATGCCAGGTGCATAATATGCACATGCGTTTCTATACAGCACAACAGAGCATAGAGATCACAGAGGGTGCAGTGCATTGTTGCCTGGGTGACTTGTGACGTCATGTGCAGCACTGGAATCAAACCAACGCGCACCCCCTGTGAGTGCAACATGGATTATGTGCGCACAAATTACACGAGAATACAACCATATTTACCCAATAGAACAAGCTGTGTGATATTTCATAATCGTTCAATGGCAGTTTAAATACTACGACTAATTTTACTTTTTACGCATTTTCAAGATATCACTGCTTATCACGAAAATTGATTATTACAAACAGCAAAAGACAGCATGCATGTAAAGTGTACGAAAGTTCAAAAAGTGTAATTTTCAGAAGTGATCTTAGAAAAACTACTTTATGCTTGAGAAAGAATAATAAAATGAATGATCTGATCAATTTGACTGCATGTCTTTTGATGCAAAAAGTATTATTTATCGGCGATTCACGAATTGACAAAATAATAAAAAGACAATCGTTTTCGCATATTATAACAAACTATCGAAGAACATACACGTATTTGAATACAATAATGAAACTTTGATTATAACAATGGAAATTTGATTACATCAATGGAAATTTGATTATAACAATGAATATTTAATTGCAGCAATGAAAATTTGATTACAACAAAGAAAATTAGATTACAATTAAAAATTATAACAAACTCTTTTAATGGTAATCCAAAAACAGTGATAATGTATTCCACAAAAATACATAGATTTACCTACCTCTGTAAACAAATTAATATTAAGGGTCGAACGGCCCTCGCTATGCTATTTTCGGCATTTGATACACAATAACAAACCTACTATTTAAGAGAGGTAAAAATTATTTAAGGAGGGTTAAATTTTTCAAATTGTAGGTTAGATTTTTCGTTGAAAAGCTACTCTAAAAATATTTCATATTTCATATGATGCAAAATAATCCGGAACCGGAACCGCCAGCGCATATATCCTCGCGTTGTCAATGCCTCCATAAAATGTTCAACTCTTTCGCATTAAATATAATATAATACAGGTATTAAGTCTGAAAGGGTCGATGTAAAATTCATAAGTTCAGTTGGCGTCGACGCCGCCGCTTCTACCGCCGCAGACGTAAAGTTTACTAATGTATTGCGGCATTAGTCCGCGGATTAAGCGCGCGTTTGTGAATTGGAAAGTTGTTGACGGCGGATGCGGCTGCACCGGGAAGAATTGGCTACGACGATGGCTTCAACGAAAGCGAAGCATAAGGTAACTATGATGAGAAAGACGGGAACAATTATTTTTGTAAAAGTTTATTTGATTTCATTTGCTAATATTGATTAATTTAAGACACATAAATTGTAACCGGCTTTCTTTAGATTAATGATCAGTTGTATAGTTTTGTTAACTACATTGATAGCTAACAACTAAAATTTCACAATGGTCAAAATGTCTGATACCACTTTTGTCCTTTTACATATTTATTGAATAGGTGTCATATAAAATGGGGTGATTAATGTTGGTATAGTTTAACTAGAGTATGAAAGTAGATGTTCAAAATTACTTTATGGTCGTGGTTTCATTTCATAGTAATTAAGGGTCTTTTTCCAGATACGACATGACGAATATGACAATTCCAGAAAAATATTAGCATGTCTTTTTTAAGTTAAAATAAATGGATCACAGCAATAACGTTATAATATCTGAATAACAACACAGGGGTACTACACAGATAGTACAATGATCCATCTATTTTGAACTAAACATGCTAATGTGATGTGTAATTTTCAAATTCAGTGCTTGGTTGGGTATGTATAGTATATTATACTTAGGAATGAACAATTATTTACGGTTTCTTACAATTGTAGTTCTTCATAGTAAAATATAGAAATATCATATTACTTTAAAACTTTTTTCATATCGCATACCTTTGAAAAGAAACCACAAAGCATAAAATAATTAAAACGTCAACGTTTATTCTCTTGTTAAACTTTATTGACGGTAGAGATAATTCTAGCTATCTAACTTCAAAGCTTGTATTATACTTGATATTCATTCTGGAAAATACTGTAATTAAAAATAAAATTCACACATTAATAACTATCCAATGGATGTCAGTGTTATTGTTAGTGGCGCTAACTACATTCATATTTACTTACTACGATGACAGCTGTCCAATATTTTAGGTTCGTAGGTCCGCATGTGATATCTAGATGAAAAGTACAAAATACACGACGCAATATTTCTCATATTGAAATAAAGATAATAATTCAATATAGAACTCATTTAAAATTAATATTTGATAGCTGATGCAATGTAAATTCGAAAACAAATAATAATGTTATGAGAAATAAATCAAAACTTAAAATATTGAAAAAGTATATATTAGAGCTGTTGAATAATAAATAATTCGCAAAAGATATTCTAAATGTTGTTGAAGAAATATACTGCTCTAGTTTCAGGGTATAAAAGGTGGTTTATTATTTTGCGTCTCTAAAATTTCAATATAAAACTTGTTTACGTGAATTTCTCGCAGAAGATGAAGCAAAACTTATCCCAAGAAAAAGGTAAACAAAGGTGAATTACACAATAACGTATAAGATGTAAATTAATTTTATAACGAAAACACAAGCAAGCCCTTATCTCTGTCCCTACCGTGAAGGGTCCGTTTTTCAATTTCCGATTAAAAATTTAATTAAAAGCGTTGAATAAAATGTTCCAATTTTCAAATTTAACTTACAATGTGTCAAATCTACCGGCGTCAAATTTTGAATATAATATTAAAAAAGAATTTGTTTTGCTGTTTAATTCAATTCAGGTACGCTGCGAAAGGTACGCAATATCAATGTTGAAATGAATGGAATGAATTTCTGTATTTATTTAAGCGCATCCTGATCTGGTTCCGTAATCATTTCAGAGCAAAATTATACGGATATAAAAGGAAACGCGCAAATTGCTTAAATATCATTGAAGATTCATACTTTCAAGGATTCCAGAACTCTCAGCAAGTCTACAAATTTGATTCATTTCAACCATTTATCCTAAACATATCAACATAAATTCACAATTCACTGCAAAATAAGAGCTACAAAATAACTGTTATGAAATGTGCCATGTTTATATAGAATTCCTTGTTTTAATATTTCTTCGGAATAACTTAAATTAAAGAGAATTTCTCTGAATTTATAAGCTTGATGTAATATCTTTAATTTGAAATACCATTACATGAGGTATCGAATCTCGACATAAAAACAGAATGATAAAATTCTACAGCTAACCTATTTTTCTCTCTTTCATCATCGTCTCAGATGGGAGGAGGGGTTAATTAGACGGCTGGTAATATTTATGTCATATTAAAAGTGATACATTTCTATTAATATTTTACCATATTTTGTACCATTTCAGCGGAAAGCAAATTTTTATTGTTTATTCTATGTTACTAAGGCCCAGTATTTCAGTACTCGGTTAAAATATTTATTTACAATTTTTTGATCGTGAATTTTGCATTATAATTACTGATTCATACTATTATTACTTTATGCTACTTATCAATATCACCAAATGTCAAAATAATAAACACTCTCATAACCAAACTTTAAAAACCATTCTGCGGCTCTGCGCATGAGTTGACCACGAAATTTTGGGTTAACCCGCCTACATATGCAGGTTTAACTTTTCGGTTAAACTAAACTCGTTTAACAGCTAACTAGAAACTGAAATACGCCTAACCAATAAAAAAATTGGTTATCTACTTTTTTTTGGTTTAACCTTGTACTGAACTACCGGGCCTAAGAGTGGAAATCCTAGTATACATCTTAGAAACCAAGAAAAAAACTTGGAAGTGTAAAAATGAGATTTTTAAGAAAAATGGAAAGAAAAAAAGAAGAGACAAGAGATATCATCAAAAGAAGCAACAATGCAATACAATAATCAATAGAAGTAATAATACAAGAGGTGCTTGGACATATTCTTGGGATAGAGGAAAAAAACTAGTAGATAGATATTTAAAGTAAGAAAAATAGTAAATATGAAGAGAGGAAGATCCATAAACTTGAAAAGAAGAAATGAAAACAGCAGCTGAATCGATAGGAATAAGATTAAAAGAAACAAGGCTAGCACAGAATAGGAAAACGTGGAAATTATTTGGAATAAAAGCGTTTAACACAATTCCTAATTAATCTAACTCTGCAAGGTATATATGTTTCGGGATTAATAATTTTATACTCATATAGATGGTGCACACTAACTACCAAGATCAGAAGTTGCAGGTCTGTCACAGTTTCACAACTAAAAATTACATTGACACAAAACTAGCTGAATAATCTAGCTCAAATTATCATTAGTAAATATCACTAAACTTTAACCAGTGCGAAAACTTCACAATTGCATACTACTCAAAACTTTCCCGATTGCTCACCAATCGCACCAACATTTTCTTTCTCCCACGTGTCCCAAACACCACAAGGTATACGTGTCACACTCGCCAGGCAAACACTGCAAATGAACGTCAATAGGGATCGACAAATATGTGATTTATTTACCGTGAGCCGCCACCGCTACTGTGCTGTTGAGGCTGTTAGCGAAGGCCCAACATCGGGTGCCTGATACGTAAATAAGTTACGCGGGTACGGGATCGGGAACAGTACAAGGGCAATGGGGACGGAGCAAGGGATGTGCTTGAGAGTGAAATGAGAGATGCAGACACGTGGCCACGTGGTTGTTTGGGGTGAGGGTTAACTTTCAACAACAGCGAAGCGAGAAATAATTCTAAATAAATTATTTGTGTTTGAAGTAATTGTAAGTATTAGTATTTAATAAATCAAATAAATACAACAAAAGTTGAAGCTATTAACGATTAGATAGCAGCCGATGTTACACCTGGGAAATTGTTTCTAACAGATATTTGATAACCTCCACCAAATATATAAAAGAGAAGGTTTGTGACGCCGGCTCAAAAATTTCAACAGTGAGTTTTGTTTTTCATTTAGGGTCCTTGCATATCTGGGCTATTTTAGACCAATACATTGGTGTAGAAAGATTGTTATTTTATATTTTGGTACATCGATTACAGTTAACTTGTATACTCTTTGTAATTTAGAAATTGTTCATTTCCATGTCACATTTATTAACTAGAGCTTGTTTAAGTGTGAGTGTGATTTATGTTAAACTTTGTTATATTGGCAAAAATGTAGAATAATATGGGGTACGTAATTTATTTATACATATTTATTTAAGCAATAAGTTGTGATAGAAATATCAGTTTTTTTTTAATTCTAATACAAGTTCAAAATACTGCTCTATGACTGTTACTATAAATTATTTAAAATAGTTTTTATTAACAAAAAAGCGTTAATCATAATTTGTTAGTTCTTTTTTTATCCACACAAGAACTACTATCACAAACTTGATCGTATTTGAAATAGATGGATGAATTAAAAATTTATGTCAAAACTTAAAACAATAATTAATGTCTAGAAAATGGACTACCCTATCTCAACATAATGTATAAATTTCTTATATCCTTATTTAATTTATAAAATTATTTATGTATATTAAATAATTGTTTCAATAAGTTGATAAAACTTTCTGAACTCATTAGTAAAATTATTAAAGACTTTTTGAATTAAGTTCTGTAAAATTGTTTTATTTAAATTTAAATACAATGTCGAATTATTCTACATATTCTTCAGCCTAACCTAATGAAGAATTATGTAGAATAATTCAAAACGTTGTATTTAAATAAAATGTTACAGAACTTAATCCAAACATCTTAAATAATTGTTCTGTTAAATTTTCTCATCAAATATAAACTGAACATATTTATTATGTATTTAACCATTTAACGACAATTTAAAAGTTTATAAAACATCTATAGCAATGTATCTAATAACAATTTTAGCTAACAACTGTAACACAAATACATTTAAATTTCCTAATCATTGATAGTTCAATACTTGTGTGCTAAAATATCACTCTTCAGTACTACAACTCATCGTCTTTCACACTAAGCATATCTTCGCCACAACAAAACCTTCTTCTTCTTCCAAGGCTCCAGGTGCGCTATCACCCAGCGCGACGCCACGAGAGCCGCGTCGTGTCACGGTAACGCAATTACGTCGCGTGCTGTTCGCCCGACGCGAGACGCCGAGACGCCGCAGATGTCTTGCCGCTCCGAGCGCGCGCAATATCCGCAACACTGTCACCGATACCCGCCAAATTGAATGGATCAGTCGCCGGATACTGCGATACTGAACGCGGATAGCACGCCAAGAAAGGTAGCAAGGTACGGTGATGTTGGCGCACAACAAACACGTGTTTATGTTCCGAAGGTGAAGTCACCCGAGAAATGAGTGATGTGGTGTTGGTGTACTAGTGCTGCCATCTATTTATTAAGTGTGCAACAAGAATACAACTCAAAGAGAATTTCTAATATTCTTAATCGCCAACAAAATCATTTTATAACAAGTTTGACGAATAACGCTATAATAACTTAAACTATAATGGCCATAATAAGGTTCTTCATATTTTTAATCTACAGAATAGTTTAACATTTATTGGCAGGGGGTAGTACTACCCAGTGGTAGTTTTTCCATCGTCTCCAATTATTTTTTTTTATATATTATTGTAAGAATATGTGTATCAATTGGTTTTTATCTGTTTAGTAGTCTTAGTCTTGTTTCTTAGCAGTTATCTAAAATATTTTTGATATATGATTCGAATTAATGTATGGGGTAAATAGCTCCATGGTAACGCATCGGACTGTGGATAGTTAGATTAAATTATAAATTAAATTTCGAATATTTTCACCACAAATTTGCCCCTATACCTCTTCCACCACTAACATCCTTGGAGACCGTGATTTGACGGCTGGTACCCGCACTTCACGTGCAAAAATATATCATAATACCGAGATCTGCTTTAAGCAGAGTGCTACACCCAGAAATGGGTAAATGGCGTAATGATATTTTTTGTTTTATAATTTGAATAATTTTCTAGTCGGCTATTTTTCCTTTTCCTTTGATAGATTTAAGATCGTCATGTAAAAATTAATTTTGTATGTGCCATGGTGATTTTGTTATTATACTTAAAACTTTTGATTGGAACCTTTGAATTATATCGATATTGGATGAGCTAGCAATTGCCCACAGTTCTATACCATATATCCAAATGGGTTTTAATTTTTAATATTACCTTGTACATTAGTAACTAATTTTCAAATGATAGATTTGATTTAGGTATGTCCTAACATCCAGTTATATTGTTTTAGTACTTTATTTAATAGTTGCCTTTTGGTTTAAATATGTTTTTCCATAATCTACATCTATTTAGAAGCATTCCAATGTATCAAAAATAATTTAATTTTGAACAACTAACATGTAACTCAAATTAATGTAACATCAAATATATTGACTGTCAAATTCTTACATACACAAAATACTAAAAACATTAAGATCTACAAGCAAAAGAGCATCTGCAATACAAAATTCCTTTTCAATCTTATTGATATTAATTTTGAAAATGAGTATTTGTCCACAGGAAATTGCATGATCGGGTTCTCGGAAAAATGTAAAGCAATTTTAAGAGGTAAAAATCACCCCTCTGGATAATATATACGAATACATATCATATAAGTGTGCACACATATCACCTACCACGATCTATTCCATTACACATCCCTTCAGTAGGGGACAAGTGTGAGTATGTTGACATATTTACCATTTTGATGCAGGAAATTTTAGATACAGAATTTAATTTGTAAATATTTAAATACCATTAATCATTTATTCATACTCGTACGAATCTATTATAAATTATCATTTTTAGTGTCATCTTTATGAAGTTGTTGTTCAACATGACATAATATAAACTATTAAGTTTGATAGGAACATTTTAAATCCGTATAGAACATAACATCCTTCTACTTTAAAATCTCTATTTCTAACTACAAATTCAAATCTAATACCTTAAAAAAAACATATATAATTTATTACTTTTGTTAACCAAGTAAATTATAATTTTTGTTCTTACAATCATTTAAACTAGTTAAATATTTTTATTTCAATATAATAATATGAGTTATTCTATAAAAAAAAATCTGTATTTTAATAATTTTTGCTGGCATTTGCTTTCTTGTTTTTTTTTTGCATATATTGTATTGGTCAGGTGAAAGAGTAGTCTTAGATGAACCTCGCCATCGACTACAGTTAATACAAATTATCATAATTATTATATTTACAGTTAGCTGTTGTCTTTACTACAATTGCGATTTCATCTTCAAGTTGCAGCCAAAAAAGTTTATTTAATATTGTCAACTTAAATTCTGAAAGCAGCCTTCAATTTCCATATTGGCGAAGTAAGTTCCAAACAGCAACAACAATCCGTCCCCTACCCATAATCAAATCACATTTACCAAACAAACCACACACTTCTTGCTCTACACTCCCTCAACCATCACCCAAGACATAAATCCAGCAGCGGATACAATTACAATCGCAGATTGCGGGCCACAAGAAACTCCGTTGCTCTACGTTGCGTAGAACTGCGTTATGCGGTGCAGTCGCGTCAAGCAATTAAATTGCAATCAATCAATCCGTTACGCCTGGGTTCAATATCAAGCTGCAGCTGCTGCACCGTGCAACGTGCAACGGTTACGCGTGAAGAAGTGCGGTCGTCCAGATAAGTGGATGGGTGACGAATTCGCCTGATGGAACAGATTTTAAGAGGCGGTGAGGTAATTTGATTAAGTTTGAGTGATCTGTGGTCAAGAGAATTGCGAACAGGGACAAGTCAAATCCACCACTCAGAACTATTTTTATTGAGGGTATTAATAACTGAAAATGAAATCACATAACTTGCTGTTTGGCAGTAATAAAGGAAGAAATGCGATAATATTCCCCAAACGTTGTTTTAGTGATCAGGACACTTATTACCAGGGAAGGTAATACAACACGTATGATGGAAGACTATATTTGGTCACTGATCTGGGAAAGTGAACGAATGTACAAAATGGTGAAAACAGCTAGACCAATAAAAGAGACACAATGTCACAGGTCTTTTACAGTTTTGTAACGCTTCTGTGTGTTTTGGATAAATAAGTTAGAAAAGCGAAGTTTCGGGGGTATGACCAAAACCGAGACCAAAACATTTTCCTTCATTTTACACCCAAACAACAGAAAAATATCTGTTAGGACCAAAGGAGTAGGTCCTCGTCGACCTGTGTATTATTTGTGTGATTCAGGAAAAAATACAAGGAATATTATATTGTACAACGAGCATGGAATGGTACTCTTTTCCTACGAGTATGAAAGTTTTTATGTATGAATTGCGAGTTGTACACTATATTTTTTCTACGACCACGATATTATTTTCTAATTCAATTAATTTTAATAATAAATTTGTCCCGCTTTCACCATTCCAATATTTGACAATTCTAAATAAGTATCCTAGCAATGACACTTGTACTGAAATGAAATGACCTGTATTGAAATACTCACAAAACAAATTCATTTCGCACGATGCTTGCAATGTACCTCATTTCCCTTAAAACAACAAACATACAATGAGCAAATTTCAAAATGGTCATGGAAAAAATAAATTCCAGTTTAAATTCATGAATTCTGCCATGTAATTAATTACAAGTTAATTCTGCATCTGCATAGTTAAATTCGAGTTTCTCTTCTAGTGTTCCTGCAAGATGTTTCGTAAGTAAGGACTAAATTGAACAATGTTACACTTAAGTTATACTGTTCATTTCGAGAACTATCATACCAACTAAGAAATGAGATACTATAGAGATATCAATGAAGGTACATGTAATATATTTACAACGAAAAAGTTGATACAATAAAATGAAAATATTCTTTGGTCCTGTGAGTCCAGTAAGATACAAGCACATCCACCAAATTTCCCCAACACTTCTTGGCACCTAACACAGATCACACCTGCACCCTGAAAGCACTACAAGCTGTATGCGGCCAACGAGCATGCTGCACTCACCGTCAGTGAGTGGTGCGTCGCCGGCTCCGGGTCGGTCCGGGTAGGCGCCGCGGCGCCTAGAATCAACAGTTCCTAGCGCACTTCGCACCGTGTCACACACAGTCACAGACCACCAAACCACCACGAGAAGCAACTTAGCAGTGAGTGACAGCCGGTGAAGATCAACGGATCAAACTCGCGTACTCGCACGTCAGCGTGAGCGACTGGATCGCAGCCCGCACGGATCACGACTGGTGAGATGTTGCGCTCTTAAGCTCTCGCGCGGTCCGGAGGCAGGCTGGGCCGGGTTCTGCGTCGGTCCGCGAGCACGCGCAACACGCACCCCCACCAGGAACCACCCCCACCACCGACAACTACCCCCTTCAACCCTCCAAGCTCGTACAGTCCTTAGTCGCCGATTTCATTACATCAAATCACATAATGGACAACTGCACCATTGGGCTAGATTTGTTTTTTTGATCTTGTGTATAAAGCGTTGCTAAAAGAATAACTCTTAACAATAAGTTTTAATTGGTTAGATTCTGACGCCGGAAAGTTTGTGATTTCGCGATACTGTGTGACTTTCTGTATCCGGTGTTCTTTCCGATATTAGCGCTATAGTTTCTACTTTTCTATTGTGCCCTCGGAGAAAATAGAAATTCACTGTTTATTACAGTTATAACGTAAAATATTTTTGTATTTGTATTAAGTTCTGTATTATTTTCTTAAAATACATCAGGAAAACAAGCGTTAGTTTTGTTATATTTTTTCTATTTACTTTGAACTAGACATAAAAAATGAATAACATTATATTCAACTAGAGAACTAGCCTAATGTATATAATTAGCTTAGTAGGTATAAAGAGACTAGACCCTGCACTCTATTGACACTATTGACAGATTCTTCTAATAATATTTCTTTAGCTATTTAAATGTAAAAGTTTTGTAGGATCCAAATAGTTTTTAAAAGAATTTTATAGTAGGCTTAAGGAATCCCAAAAGGTGATGAAAATTACTTCATTTATTTTTTGTGCAACCGGACGCGAAATAAGCATTTCGCAGCCGCCATACAGACCGCGAAATTGAATTTCGCGTCTGTTGTTATGGTAACGTCCGCGAAATCCAAAATGATTGTTTTGGCACTTTTAATGCCAACTTACTATTTACAATAAAATTGTCCGCGAAATCCTTTATCGCCCTCGAGATTGTACTGCCTCGGCCACAATTTTTCTCTCGGTACGCTAAAGAGTGATTTCTCGGCCTTGGTATACAAATAACTAATATTGGACGTCCAATAAAATAAATGAAGTAATTTTCATCACCTTTTGGGATTCCCTAAGCCTACTATAAAATTTTTAAATTTAGATATTTAACGAAGTATGTCTAAGGATGATAAGTAACTGGTCAATTAGTAGCTGACTAACTATTCTTACCTCCCACAGGAAGTGTGTGGCGGGTTAAAATTTTCGTCAGAGTAAAAATAATCAGAGAATAATGATATTAAATAAATATCATCAAGCAATTTACTCATTTTGGGTGTGGCGAATATTGGTTCGTGATGTACTGAGTACTGGATGAGAACCATAGAAGAAAATTTAAATGTATCCACCCACATTGTCTATTTTGAGAATCGAACTGAGAATCTTATGATCCACAGCCACTGTTTACTCCCTCAGAGAATGACAATGTATGCACATTTCGTTTTTCATTAAAACTAACGCAGCAACCGAAAAAGAAATGAGCTGTAAATTTATAATAATAACACTTCCATCATTCCAACACGACAAATCTATAAATCTAACACGTTCTGAACCATGTAGCAAAAATTAACCAAGCAGAAAAAACGCTACCACGTTGATTGGAGCATGCAGTCGGCCCGGCGTCAATACCGCGCAGTTGAAGGTAGTAAGGTGTAAGGTGAGGATAAAACGGAAAGGAACTCGAACACGGGAACGCAACACGAACTAGTCCTCGTCCTCGTCGTCACGACAGGAATGTTGCAGCAGCGCAGTTCCGGCGAAACTTGCAACTAATAGCACGGAATGTAATAAGAGGGAAAAGAAATTTATGGCTTCAGCACACGGAGATTATAGCATAGATGTCGAGCTTACCGATATAAATTCGGCCAATCAATAATTGGTAATCGTTAAGGTTTAAACCGTTGGAAAAACAAAATTACCTATAAATTAGCTTATTTACTGCCAGCGTGCTTTTTTGTTTTCATATAAAAACAAACGAATTACTTGTATAATTTTGGAATAAACGTTAATTTTGTGTGGTTTCCAATTTGGAAAAGTAAATATAGCTACAGCTGTATAAAATTGTTTCGCGAAAATTCGAAAATTGAGATTTATATATTATTTTAGCAACATTGTTAAAATTCACGTTCGCATTGTTTCGAAAAAGTTTTATTCGGTACGAAAGAAAAAACAGAAATTGTATTTATTTCTTACGTTAAAATAACTCTCTCTCTTGATTTGTTTATATGTAAATTTCACTTTTCAATGTGATATTTATTCACTTTCCTGTATTATCATTATTTTATATTTATTTATAAATACACTGCAAGATTCTCGTTAGCTTCAAATAGAAGCTCTTTGTTCTTAGTCATTATTAATTATTATATAAAGCTACTAACATGTTTATTTCTATTTTGTTAAATGTACAAGCAAGTAAACTCATATTAGAACTCTTACGATTTTAAGATATTTATATTTTAATTCATTTTTCATCTATTCTAGTACTATTTAGAAATGTTAAATTTAGTTCACTTATTGACAGTGGTTTAATACTCTTTGCTCATCTTTATATATTTAGAAATGTTCATTCTAAAATACAGTTTACCCAACATGGTTCTTAAGTTGCGTTCAGAGATATCAAATTATCAATTCTGATTAAAAATTAGAATTAACAGTTGCGCCGTTAATTTATAAGAACTAATTGAGAAGTTTGCAAACTCCAAACTTTCCACTTTTAATATCTGGGATAGAAATTTCATGGTCTCTTTTTTTCGAATTTCGAATAAATCTATCGTTTCCAGGAAAAAAATTATTTATATAATAATAGACAAACATAGAATCTTACCCTCCTCTAAATAAGCAATTTTTAAAATTACAAAAGATCATATTTATATCTATCCAAATATGTCATTTAAAAAGGTTTTTCGGCTCGCTGAGTTCAAATCTGAATTATAAGTTGACTTTTAACAAATTATAGGTGGCGCCATTATAACAAACATTGTATATTTCCATAATTAATCATTAATTTCATATATTTTATAGGTTTTCGGGGCCGGGAATTTCAAATTTGAAGTCGAAATGCCTTTTTCATCATTTGCTTGCTTAATCAACGAGAAAAAAAATTATTTTTTTTAATATATTTGCAGATGGTTTAAAACCTGAGAAGAGACAATAATTTTTTGATTCCCGTTAAGTGGCACCCTAGTTTATATGTGTCCACAATAACTCAAAATTTGATAAAGCTATCGGTATTCAAATTTCAAATTAAGTTTGACACTATGTTACGTGCTGATTAGATTTTGGTAGCATTCTATCAACACCGAAAATGGTAGTTTACTTGAGGTCCTATAATATAGAGATGGATCAGATGTTTTAATAAAAAATAATATTAGCTGGAAGTTTTACTTGAAACTTTTCCATTTTTTTCGTTCGCACATCTGATTTTGTTTTATTAAAATCATATAAAAAAAACTCAAAATTTGGTCTCATATCCCATTGTAAGTGATAATTGATTATTGAATCGCTCTAAACACTCTAAATAAAAATATTTATGAGTCATTTATAATTTTTTTTTCTATTTCTATTTTGTTACTTGTCAACAACTTATAATTATGGAATTGTAGTGGGGTGGTAGTAGATCCAGTATAAAAATGAAATAATATACTCAGTAATCAAGCGTAATTCATTGTAAACCGTTATATTCATTTAAACGTAACCAATTATTGATCTGCTCCATTTCGCAGCAACGTATACTCCCACACTTCTTTCCGTTACTGTACACAAAACATAAACAAACACCTGAGGCTACGGGTAGCAGAACAAAACACGTTCTTCACCAAAACCGTAAACTGTTCTCCCGAGCTGCTGTTGCTCGTTTCAAATAAAGCAGCGCGAGCTCTTCGCGATGTCAAAAGCAGAACAGGACCAAGTTAATATTAAAACTTTATAAATCTGCACTAAGCGTTTCCAGCCGCACAACCCACATATATAATAACGGAGATTGTATGGTTATACAATAAGTGTCATAAAAACATAAAGCGCGGTTTCATCGCGCATGAAAAATGTAGGTTAAGCCGAGATTTTATTCAGCGCCACGTGTTTGATCATCCGCCGACACTGGCTAGAATAGAGCGCAGAACGCGGAGCGTCCCGAAACGTTCGTTTCCGTGAAAACAAGCCGCGCTTGATAAATCGTTATCTTTGCAAAGAAATGTCGCAGACTTCAGATTATTTTCGAGTGTTTGCTGAAAAGGTATCTTCTGATATTTAACAGGACAAATATTTATTTACGATGCATTATACCTACAACATATTACATACTACTCTTTTAAGCTTGCTTGATGGTAGAATTCCAAAACCTTACTCGAAGTTGGAAGGTTTACAGAATAGAATATAGCATGATCATTTAGGGTCGGTCTTTCCATTTATGAATAAACTTATATATAAATAAAATAAAAAAATACGCATCAAAAAATGACAGCTAGAACTATAAGTATCATTTGAGTTATGATTTCGATTAGACATTTTTCACTTAATATCATATATGAGCCCTTAAAAAATTAGATTATAATGGATCACTATTTTATTGGCTGAAACTGAGAACCAATTGTAAAGAGTAATAGGGTCTCTGACCAAATTTTGATTTTTTTATATCGGATGTAGAATTGGAATATTGCATACAGGGATTATAAATGCAATTTTTTGTTATATTGAATTTCAAAATTCATGCAATAAGGTTCATTTGGTTCCTTAAATCTTAGTATTTAACGATATATCAATCAAATTAATAAATAATTATTAGAAAAATTGTAATATGGCTCTGCAAAATTAAACACAAACGAAAAATGTTTTAGATTTCAGAAATTGAATGTAGATTTATTTATACTGCGACCTGCATTAAATTTAACTTGAAAATCAAAATCTAAATACGATAAAATTATGATATAATATAATATGTAGTTATAACGACCGCAAAAGAAACTCTATTTACAGAAGCAGTTAATTTCATATCTACGGAAATAAAGTGTAAAATGAACAAAATTGAGCAAATCAAAGGCAGCTATCATAAAAAATTACATATATGGGATAAATAGCTCCGTGGTCGAATGCCACAGCTGATAGTTGCCAATTTAAATTTATCCCTGTGGTTCCCCTTCACTAACATCTTTGGGGCTATGATTTGACGGTTGGTAACCGCACTTCATACGCGAAAATATATCACTTACCGAGATCTGCGTAAGTAGAGTGCCCGACTCATAATGGGGAAAAGGCGTGATGATATATTTATTTATTTTATTTATCTGAAGTACATAAAAATTATCATAAATATATTGGGCTCGTGAAACAAAATAGAATACATATACATTGCAGGAGAAAAGTGTATTTTTCCCTTGTCGTATTTGGAGTTTTTGCGATTGCAAAATTTATGATTCATTTTACAATGTTGTTAATATTTTAACCAACAAGTATAATTATTTTATTATATGACTTGCACTGCTAAAATTAATTACTAGTTGTTTTGTTTGTAGTTTCTAGATGATGGTTATAATTAATACCGAATAATGCAAATTATAATAAGTTTTTATTGAAGTTCTGAAACCAAATTCGAACCACATAAATTTAATGATCAACTACAATTTTGTTATAAATAATAGCGTATAATAAGGGCACATATGTTATGTGTTGTAATAATAAATATAATGATATATTTTAAAATGAGTGGGTAGTAAAAATTTGTTTCACTGCTGAACTCTAATAAGTCTATATCTAAAATTATATGTATGCATAAATAATAACTATATTAATAGTTCCTCATTTTATTGAGTTTGCGTAAGTGAACTAGCACTAGCTATATTTTTAATAAAACTTTGAATTATACAAAAACATTATTATTATAAGATAACCCGTAGCTACAACACTCACATACTGAATATTTTTTACCTAGTTATGTAGGTCAATAGAGCTAAAGAGCATTAATAATTATACAAAATTACTATTGCATTATTATAATATTATCAGGTATTTGGATTTAATTAATTAATTTCACAAAGACATATTATACATAATGAAGTGGACAAATATGAAAACAATAAACTTCAAATGGAATGTAATATCACCTTTCGCTAAATCATTAATATCGCTGTAATAATCGGCAGTAATTAGAAATATAGTTCATATTCAAATTAATATTGTTTTCCATTCAGATGACTGGCCGCTTCATACAAATAACCATATATGCATAAACATATGAGCTCTATAATGACAATTCCAATTTCAACAATTTCAAATATAATTTGATTAATATTTAATTGTCTGTGTTGAAGTTTAATATAAATAATAAACTTGTCAGTCAATCTGTGATTCATGCATGTTAAAATTATATGTTGCTGCGAGTCAAAAGAACTTTCAAATGCAGTATTTTACCGTTTATATATTTTAATATTTCTCTAACAAATAACTGTTTGACCTATATTCTATATCGCTGTAAATTGCTATCTGTTGTTTTTCCATATTTTCAATAACAATAAATGTTTTACAGTCACTTCTCTCCGTTTCAAAGCCAAATTTAAATATCTATTTATTTTAAAAGCTATTTACATTTTAACACGTAAATATAACCAATTCGTTGCCCATCATGTCATCTCTCAGTTATAGTTCTGTTAATATTGCGCGACGAATGACAAAATAAAATAGCAATTTGCTTAGGTATGCAATACAATATAAATTAATGCTAAAACCTATATAATATTAGTAATATTACCTTTCAATTCCCTTTAGCTCAGAAATGAAAAGATAGAGTCGTACATGACCGATATTATAAAGCTATAATAATTCAATTAGAATCTCATTTGAATGTGAAACAAGATAACCTCAAAATAAGATGAAGTAAATTGACAGTTCGTACAGCGAAAAACAGATTTGTAACTGAACATAATTATAACAATTACAAGAGTACGGCAAATGAAAAATTGAAACGTCCAACCTGTTTGTCACAGTGACAATTCCAACAGTAAATCACGAGAGTAAATAATGTTTCCAGGAAAATAATTAAAAAGTTTCATTAAGTACTTACAGTCGGAAGAAATTCTGCAAAGAGCCCCGAGCCTGTTTCTCTATATCATCCTTCCTCCTTCCCCGTGACTTTTGCGGACCTAAACAAAAAGTAAAAGTTTCCATTTGTCAAGACACCAGAATGTTTTTTACACAAACTTTTTTATTTTCGTTGAAAACCTGCCCTAACATAATAACGCGAACGCGATGTTGATAAGAAGTACAATTTGATTTATTTGAATTACTTCTGTTTTTAATGAAATCTCATTTGATAAATATCGTTCTTAATGCATTCACCCTCGCTACTGTACACGTATTCACTTTCGCTTTATTATTCGTACTGTTGTGGCTACGACCACGAATTGCATTTGAAATATTTTCTTTTCACACTTACAGACAATACAATCTATTTATTAAACATTTTTACAACAGGTATATATAGTTTTAGTTATAACAAAGTTATTACATATAATTTACACATAACGTCACGCTATATCCCATTCAATGATAATATAAAAATAAATGAATTAAATTAAAGTGATTATTTTTTGACGTTTCTTTAAACCAATGAAATACTTTATTGTATGTCACGTGTCTGCGTTTTAACCAATCCTGTCATTATTATACTGATAATAATGCTCTTGTGATTATTCCCGGCAATTTTCTCTGTAGCTTTTTTATTTTTGTTGACAGATGTCAGACGTCAGATAGTTATCATCAACACAAGTAAAAATGAGCAAAAAAGATAGATTTACTGACTTGCCTGATGATGAAATCAACAAATAATCTAATTAAATATAACTCGAAAGTTCGATAAATTAGAAAATAATTCTCCAGTATCTTTCTCAAACTTGTCGCCATTTGGTAATAGCCACTCAAGCCCTACGGGCTTTCGTGGCTATTGCCTGGCAACAAGTTTTCGAAAGATCTGTCAAATTATTTTCAATTTATTCTCACTCTCTTGTTATATTATTACTGACTATATTTTCTCAATTCTTCTTTCAACTATAGAGTATACATTAACTTTAGTTTGGAAACGACTACAAAATATTTTCTGCATCCAGTACTACATGCTGGTGTTGTACGTACAAGCGACCAGTAAATAGCGCTCGAGATTCGAACCCAGACTTGACGGGCGTCATTCGTTGCTGCCTGTTTATGGCGGCGTCTTTCGCTTTATCACCATTGTCATTTACAGTAATAATACTCATATTTATAGTTCAATGAATATTTAGTTCAAATTAAGTACGAAATGAATTCAAATCCACTATATTATCATGTAAGTATTAATTTCACACATTTAATTTTACCTACAACTAAACTATTTTATATAACTAATGCGTGGTTTGACAACCCAATGAAGAGGAGTTTTCTTTCAATAAAATTGCACATACAACATGAAGCAATAATGTAAAAATATCACATGAAATAAATAATTATAGCTTCATATGATTATCATAATCCATATGGTTAATCACAAAACACAATACACTGCACTACACAAAATCTGATCGTATACTGACAAAACTGTGGTCCGAGATGTGAAGTCCAAACCTGTTGAATCCAAATTTTATAGTTATTCTGCAAAAAGTTTTAAAGTTTACTAGTTAGTACGGCAGATTTAATACACAATAACTCTTAAATATTTATTGTCTGTTTGTAAAATATATCATACAGTAGATATACAAGATGGTAAAGTTAAAGTTGTTTATTAAAGGAAAGAGCCATGTAAAGGAAATATATAGGATAACAAGAGCACTTTGTCATATAAAGTGCTAACTGTTTTATTATAAATAAGTGTTTTGCGTTCTACTTTTATTCTGTTCTCTGGATAGGCATAAGCATCCTGCCATAAAATAATGAAATTTACCCTCCTTGCGCAAGATGTATATAGCCTTTAAAATATGTACTCCAGTTGAAATTATACAGCCACGTCACTTATATTTTATTAGCTAAATTCAAAATTCTAAACAATTTCTTATTCAATTAGTCTTCATTATTTTGATAGACACGTAGACTATTATTTGTAGATAAATAATTTGACTTTATTCGAAACAGAAATTAATAATTCATATATTATTATTAAATATTTGGTGACATCTTGTGTTTCTTAATTATGTCAGTCACAAAATTATCAAACTTACTAACTAAATATTACTGGAGACAAACTTTAATTTGACATTAAACATTAGAATATTTAATATGTCAATTAACCAAATGTAACAAAAACTGAAAGTCAATAAAACCGTTGAATCCATTTCCAACATCTTCATTAAAAGATTCCTACTTTTTTAATAAATTTAAAAGCGACAAAAAGCTTATAACCTAGCAAAGTTGCTCTTCGCACGTACATTATCTGCGTCTAGCCTATTAAACTAGAGTTGAACTTTTAGTCATAATCATAATTTACGATTACGGAGTTTCACAATGCGGCGCTGTGCTCCTCGACGCTGGTCGTTGGCTCTCTGGGTCAGCATCAGCAGCGGCCGTCGCAGCGCAAAAAGCCGATCTGAACGTCATGGTGTTTACCATCGCCGACGTCGGTAACGTCGTTGCTATGGCGATCAATGTGAGAAAACATCGATTAATGGATCAAGTTCAAATGGAACTGATTTCGATTGCAATGTATTCAAAAGCACGCGTGCCCTGTTTTATACTGCTCTAAACTTGGAATATTCTTAAAATATGGAAAGAGACTTGTTTGAAAATATCAGAGCCTTTTATCATTCTTGGATATAGATGTTGTGGGATAATTGTTTACTTGGTCAAATATAAAAATAATACTCTGAATTGTATAGTTTCTTTTTATCGTTTAGGTTTCATTTCAAAACGTTATAAAACAAATTTTGTACTGAATAAATATTTGAATTTTTAACTTAATCTTGTAGAAGTGCAGGGATTTGAGGTTAACATTTTGAAAAACTGTGCGATCAAGCAGTCCTCTGGCGAAATAGTGAACTAACTTATCATTTCTAGTTAAACATGTTTTTGAGTATTTATTGCGTTACAAAACATATAAATTATCCTTAAATAATATTATTACATTGTTTTCTAGTTTCTTTTTAAAACTTTCATTAGTATATTTTTTAAAAAACTGTACCATGACAAGCAGCCTTCTTATCTATCAAAACTTGTGTCACATTTATGCCTAAGCTGTAAAAATATTTTACATAGCAACAGCTCAACACACTCATAATAACCATTAACAAATGCATAGCAACCGTCCATCAACAAACGCATGGTAACGTAATTGAATAGCGATAACCTTCAAAATATTTATATAAAATCATCACTAAATTAATATTAATTCCTAATCGTCAAAAAAAATAGGGCATCAAACATAGCTTCGGCAGCAATGCAGCATTCATTACCTCGGATTCGCCTCGTCAATGAAACGGCAGCCTGTGCTGTAAATTTGCTATTTTGGTGCCTAGTTAAAGAAATAACTATTTTACCAAACAAATTATAGGATAAAGAAAGTGTAAAACATAATTATCCTTAATAACTAAGCTCCTAAACTGATGTAAGTAACTAATTTTGAGTCTGTGCCAAATAAACATTCAACAAACCTCCTTTTTTTGCGGTTAAAAACTAAAACTCTCAACCTAACATAATCTAATTAATCAAGGTCCAAATGAGCAGAAAGGCTCAAAACAAAAACTCTAAACCTAACATAACCTAATCAAGCGAGGCTCAAAACGAAATCTCCAAACTAAACACAACCTAATCGACCGAAGCCCAAATGAGCAAAAAGATCAAAAATAAAACTTCTAACATAACCTAGCAAACGTTCAAATGAACAGAAATTCTTTAACTTTATACAGAATAAAATTTGAATTGAAGCAATAAACAAAATTTACTGTAGTCTCGATCTCGATGAATGAGAACAATTAAATAGTTTCAAATTAAAAATAAAAAAACACATGATACTGCTGAAGAAGATTGGTACTTGTCTGGTTATTTCAAAATGATTAAATCTTCCATTTATCGTTTGCACATTCCATTCACTTTCTGTAATTTAAAAGTAATTGGGCGCCATTTTATATTTACCTTAACCGCCGTATAACCGCCCACACTAGCAACTGTTTCCCAATAACCATTTATTATCCGCCGTCTACAACTACATACAACTACGATACAACAGCTGATGTTGAGCTGCCGACTCCAATTCGCATTGTTTGAAATAAAACCAACATAGATTAATATTGAATAAAGCTATCGCTTCTCTACTTGATGTAAAGTCTCGGTAGATGTAATTTATATCTGGGTTTAGTTTTGTAATTTATTTTTCTTTCTTAATCCTGCAGATATCTACCTACTATAATAAATTACTTATGAGTTATAGTGCTAGATGATTTAGTAAATATTAAAAAAATTGCTTGCCATACAATTATTTTAAATTTAATGATACAGTAAAAACTCAGACAACAATTTCTTATATATAAACATTTACATTATTAAGTGAAAATAATTGGAATCCTGTTTTAAGAAAAATAAACTCATGTTATTGTCATGAATTGTCTATAAATTTTTATCAAAGCTCGTAAATTAACTGTCTATTATGTTCTACTCTATTTAAATGAAATTTCCCTTTCTATTAAGTTTCTTATTTTCCTTCTATTAGATATTGTTTATTTTGAAATAATCTTTAGCTTCCCATGTTGACTAATTGACAAATTTTCGTACTCAGTAATTCGAATGTAACTCAAGATATTTCTCATATTCGCAAGTAAATGAAAACATAGATTTTATTTGTTTATATTGAACCACGCAATTTCATACGCTTTCAAATATAAACTCAGCCTCATCTATAACAACGAAAACAATAAAAAATTATCAACACAATTGTCACAAATTGAACGGCAAACAAAACATGCTATTTTGTTTCTAGTATTTCACTCGGACGTAACGAATTTTTTCAGGATAAATAAATTGGTAATTGAAAGACTGTGTCCTACACGTCGCCATATTGGCACATGAGTGCTCGCACTGTGCGCAGCGAGGGCGCGTGTACAGCTTAACACGTTTAGAACGAAGGGCTCAATTAACGGAACATGGAAAACCACTGACCGGGCACGTGTATGATACATTCGTGGAAATAAAATTTCAAATTTATACATCCAATGTGTCATTTTATTTGTGTTTGCTGTGGTGTGAAACTGGCCGTGAAATAACCAAATGCTTTTTAGGAATGGTGTCGTTCACCCTGTAACCTACAAAATATTAAATGAATGTTGTTCACATAATGCCTTTTATCCATTTTGAGTGTGGCATTCTGCTTTCACAGGTCTCGGTGAGTGATATATTTTACGCCTAAAGTAATTGAATGATAGAGAACATAAATGAAGTAGAGAAAAGTGTGAGACTGGAACAAGTGAATGAATTTGTATATTTGGGTAGTATGTTTTCAAGGGATGGACGTATTGACCGAGAGATTGAAAGGCGTGTGTCTGCAATGTGTTAAGGTATTGGGTGCTCTAGGTACATTTGCTCGAAACGTGAATGTATCTAGAGATGCCCGATTGAGAGTTTATTATGTTGCGTTAGTGCCTACATTGATTTATGGTTCTGAATGTTGGGTGTGGATGAAGAAACATGAACGACATTTTACTGCTGTGGAAATGAGATATTTGAGAGGAGTATGTGGGTACACGAGATGTAATCGTATTCGGAATACTTTGGTGAATGTGGACGAGGTGAAAGTGGTGTGTCAGGATAGGAATGTTTGGAGGAAATTGATTGTTGGTTGACTGTGGTTCTGGGTTCGTGCTACCCCACTGAGTGGGATATAGCGTGCCGGTATGTATGTATGCTATATGTTTATGTATTTTATGTAAGAACATCTAAAATATTTTGTTTATTATATAGATTGAAATAATCTCCCAACAAAGTTACAATACAATATTCGGTATTCAGAAATTATGGCTGTGTTTAGACTACATTTTAAATATAATAAAATCTTATTTATTTTATTATGAAACAGATATAAATGTTGAAAAATGAATACAATGATCAAAAATAAAGTTGGATTTTTAGATGGCACTGAGTACCTATACTTAACTTGTTTTATTTTATATATTCTCATCACTCATCAGTTTAGGAGCCCCCTTAATTATTGTGTCTAGGTGCGCCAACGTGTCTTTGGCATTACTAGTAGATATTAATATTAGTTAATTGACTTCCAACCTAAGCACTGGTATCAGTGAGCGACGAACAACAGAGAAAGAGCACTGTATTCAAACGAGATACCTTTAATCAAAACCAAACAATCCTAAATATTTTTTGCCCTACATTCATCCCCTTTTCAATATTCATAACCTAAAAACAAAACCCCGTCAAAAACATCCTTGAAATAGCACTTGTTCGTTCCAACCCTCAGGTAAATAACCCTTGTCAATCCACATCAGTCACATCACAAGAAGAAGCAAACATTTTTAATTCCAGATATCTATATCCCAAGTAAACATTTATATCCCGTCAGAAACAAGTCTCCTACCACGTCAGCTGCTCAGCCAATCGCAGGGCTCAATTTGTCATGTGCGGGGTGGGGCAGGAGGATCCGGAGCCCCGGAAGCCGCGTGCGGTTGAAGGGCAACATATTCATTACATTGTTTCGTATTAAAAGTGGGCACGTGCTGGAACCTGACGTTGATTAATTATTCTTCAAAGAGTAGATCTTACTTGCACTTGGAGACTGTGGGGGTGGTGGTTGATTGTAGGTGTGTGTGTAATAAAACCTTGCACTTGGAGCCTGTGGTGGTGGGTTTGTTGATTATAGGGGTGTATGTGTGTGGTCTGTGAGAATGTAGTGGTAGTTTGTTCCTTGGTTTAATAGTCTAATGATGGGGATGATGTAATGAAGGTAAAGTTGTTAGTTGCTGTCCTGCACAGATATAAAGTTTTTATGTTAAACAAGCCTTACTTGGAATTATTTTCACTTGATTAAATACTTAAATAAAAACTAAACTAGGTGACAAAATGATAATTAGTTATTTTTATTAATGTATATTCAATTTAACACGCGTTCATGAAACGAGGGTAATCACCAGTAAATGAAAACTTATTCAGTTACAATTTCTTGCACATCATTTAGTTATGATTAAGTTCAATAATACGATAAATAACTGAACTGCCATGAAGACAAGACATCATTAATGCAACGAATAATATGAAGAATGCTTAAACGTTTTGTTACGATCCTTCGGATTTTGGTGAACAGAACTATAGTACATTATGACACAGTGTCCAATCACAGCATAGATCGAGAATATAACATTTCTAGAATGTTCGAGAATCCTCAATATAGAGATTTAAAACGGGTTCCTGGACGAATGGTATTATAATATTATTATTTATAGTGTAAAATATTAAAGTTTAAATTTCTATTTCTACGACTATTGAATAATGCGTTCATTTCTTGTGCGCTCTTGTTAAATAAGATATACTTTATCCCCTAGGGACGTAGCCTAATTCAACCAATAGGAACAACTGCCAAGTCTTTAACTACTCATCTGTCATTTTAAATGCATAGATGACATCTTTAAGAAGTGAGATACTTTCTCAAGTATATATAACGACAATATTTAGTGCAAATAAGAATTAATCATAATTTTATGATATGTAGTTATCTCTTTTGTACTCATATAATAATATTAGGTAAAACGTATAATAGGTACTGTAAAATAATTTGACTTTTCTAAAAATGTCACGTAAGCACGGTATCTATATTAGGATGATATTTTGCAATATTTATAATTTTAAATTATACCAATAAGAGAAATTTTCTAATGAAAAGTCGCAGATAAAATATACCTAGTATTCTATTCACGAGTAATGATTTTTACTCATTCAGATGAATTACAACACTCGCCTCATGAGTAAAACAGTAAAAGCCATCATTACACGCTCATTGAATAATGCGATAAATAATAAGAATACATTAATTAGTATTATCTTAGTATATTTAAACTATACCACATTTTAATTGTTAAATTGTTGTTAATTGGAGTAGCTGAATGATTTACTAAAATTCTGTTTTACGTCAATACATTCAAAAGTTCAGCTGCTTGTGATATCTATGGAAGGTATGCAGCGTGACGTTAAAAATTGAAATGAAATATTAATTCATTCTAATTAAAATTGTAATTGTCCTTATAAAAAATGAAAAGTACCATTAATCTCCCCTCGGATTAAAACTCCAACAACTAATCTTCCCCTATAATTAACCCTCCTCCGTTTCAACAATTCACAACTGAAAAATCAAAAAGAGACCCTCGTATTTCTTCACCCTAATCATGTCTACGCCACTGCACACAACTACACTAAGTAGACAAGTAGGCACCTTTGACTGATCTTACAGTATTGTTTAACGCACTTAACAGGGCGCTGTGCTCACATCAGCAGAGCAACTAGCGGCGTTAGTCGTTCAACATCGCTAATTAATCTAATGAACGTAACGGTGTAAGTTTGCAAACAGTGTGTTGTTGAATTTCTTTTCTTACAAGAGAATAAATAAATTATTTCCAGAACAGTTCACGCTTGACTGCTCGAGCTGCAGAAATTATTCCGATGAACACCAAAGTAGATGAATGGAAATGTGATTTATTTTTATTCTACTTACTGTGCGCAATTTTCGCTTCTAATTCATTATTGATACGTAGCACATAGAAGAATGTAAAAGTATTTTCCGAATAATATATTGATTTTAATGTTATATTAAAACCAATTCTTTTATTTTTTTAAAAATAATGAATGCATCGACGGTAAATTTTAATTCAAAGTCAATACTTGTTTTAATATTAATCGGCTAATTTATTATTTACTAGAGATTAATAAAATGATGAATGATATCTAATTTTGGAGCAGTCAATACAGTGGACATTAATTAGCTAATTAATTGAATTCCGTTATAAATAATTACCTACGTATTTTGTGTTGAAGGATTACAAAGAACAAACAGCGAAAAATAAATGAATTTATTTCTGCGTTTAAAAAACAAACAATTATTTATATTTATTGAAGCATAAAACAATTAAATAAATTTGTTTACTGTATATTTTGTAATATTATGATAATATTTATTTTTGTTTCACCTACTTTGCACTATTTTCATCATTGTTATTACAAAGGAGAATCAAATGAGCATAAATTGCTCACATATCATGTAAAACATATTTGGGATATTTTCGATTCATTTATGTTTAATAATTTTTTACTAAAAAGTTCAACAACTACACTCGCGTCTATTTCATTTATATGGTTAACAATTCACAATCTCCCTTTTCCTAATTTATCACATCCGTCGAAATCATAAATCTTTAATTCTTCGACTGTGAAAAAGTTTCTCGACGTATCTTACATTTCTTAGACATCAATAAATAGGTAGTGCAACAGATAATAGTTTTCAGTCACGGATTTTCTGATCCCACGAGAATTTAAAGAAGTTATTGTAGAATAAAATATATCCGTTTTCGATATTTTATAAGATTTTCGATACTCTCGATATGAGACAAAACTATAGCAAAACAAATGTGTTTATACTGAAATAAGAATAAAATAAAAGAAATATAAATTGCACTTATTATTAATATTTTCTTCATATTCACGGAAAACAGGAGTACAGTAGAATTTATCGAACTATTCGGTAAACTCAGGATATAACAAGCATTTTCTAAAAGTTTACCCCTTTTTTGTAAATACTTCTAATTGCTTAGTAAATAAGCGTGTTTAGTTTCTTAATTGTTATAAAGTTTTCTGAAAATGCGTCTCATACGGTAATTTGTGTTGCTTATAAGATCTTCTATCTATAAAAGATAAAATTTTTCTAAAAGTTTTGAATTGTTGCGTGTAAAGTAGCTTATGCGGGAAATTCATTTTGTTCATTTCAGTCCAAGAAAATCCTTATTATTCTTTTCATTTTCACATTTGTTGTGTGATTATACAATAATAGTATTTTTAGAGTGTTGCCTCATGCATTTATAATTGATGGCTTCTTTTAATTGGGTTTGTTAAATAATTTATATTAATTTAAAATCAGAGTATCAATTTTCTGTAATAACCACAAATTATTTATTTAATTATCAGTTCGCTACTAAACCGCTAAAAATATTCCAGTCACATATTTTGATATTTATCAATTTATTGGTGAACCCGATTACTTCATTTATATGTCAAAACATACGTGATTCTTTTACAAATCATTATATTAATACACCGAATCTAAATAATGATAATTTATACCCTCAGTTAATGACCAGGCGTTGAATCATTATTTTGAAACCATTTTGTAATTTTAAACATTCGATATTCGACAAGGAGGATTCTGGAATATCTACACTGAATTATTCAGTAGAGGAAACTACATTTATACCTTTTAAGAAATTCGTATCTTTGTAGCTGTAAATTTTTATATTTTTATCTTTCTCAAAATATTTTCCTTGTCAAATAAATTTGTAATAATTTCCTTCAAAACTTTTACCTTCATCATAATACATATTTTATAAACAACTAGATGTTATGCTTGGAAGATTATATTTGGAATTTAAATTTCTACACAGTAATATAAAATTTATTTTGAGAATGCGAGTCATTCGTATAAAATATTAAAAACATAGTATGAAATAAAATAAGATTATTGGTTAAGTTGGCCGGGCTTCGCGCCAGTTCAATTGTTTCTATGAACTGTCAGTGAGTTGAACAATAAAGTTTTTCTGTGTGTAAAAAAATCAAACTTGCACCCAAATTATTTTCGATTAGACGTTCAAGATCTATATCAATCGATTCAGTATTTTTTTGTAGTTATTTTAGTGCATAAATTATTGTTGTAATCAAGAATTTTATTTTTGCTCAGCGAAAAACATTCAGCAGCACTTTAAATGTAAGCATAGGTTATTGTTTTATTGTGATTAATTAACTAAAAAATATTCCCTTGATTACGGCCCAGGCCCCTACTCAAAAATATAAAATAAAAACATTAAAAACATGGTATGAAAAAACAATGTATAATATTAAGTTGGTAGCGCTTCGCGCCAGTTTGTTCAAATGTTTCTGTGAACTGTCACTGCACTGAGCAATGAAGTGTTTCTGTGCGTAGAAAAATCAAACTTTCACCCAAATTATTTTCGATTATATATTTAAAATCTATATCAATCGATTCAGTATTCTTTTGTGGTCATTTTAGTGTATAAATTATTGTTGGAATCAAAACTTTTAATTTTAGTCAGTGAAAAACATTCAACATTACTTCAAATGTAAGCATAGCTTGTGCTATTATTGTTACGGCTATATAAGTTATTCATAAGGGCAATATAGGAATATTTATGTAGAATTAAATATTTTTAAATGTAAAAAATAGTTGTGATATTTGATTTTAATTCAACCTGTGTAGTATGTATGTGTTCGGTTTGAATTTTGATGAAAATTAACTGATATTAGTATGTATTTTGTTACATTTCAGGATTCAAAAACCATGACATGACAATTTGTTACGAGGTGAGATTCATTGCAGAATAATCTTGCTCTCGTGTGGTGAAGACAGAATATGCAGATAAGTTTTCTTTTTATTTATGTTCCTTTTTAAAATCATAACGATTAAATGATTGTAATAAAAGTCGTAAAACATACAATTATATTTAAACTTTGAATAAATGATCTGTTTCTTGTGTTCAATAATTATACCACGATATTATACTACATACTGGCGGTTAAGAAAGACTTGGGTCAAATATACCTAAATTATTTTAACAAAAAATGCTTCAAGTAATAAATGGGACATGTACATACAATGTCAATAATATAATTATTATTTATTATTATTTATATAGTCGCTTTCTAGGTTAAGATAAAGTAACTACCCCTCCGTTCCGAAATATACACATGTTAGTTATAAGTCAAGCGATTATGTAAATGTTGAACGACGATCTTTAACAATGAATTTAGCGACAAAAATTTACTAAAATAAATATAATAACACTGTTCATCTTATTTGAAGCATATTGCCGGTGGATACATAAAATTTGTTATTATTAATCAACGTTCATCTTGACTGTTATTGTGAGTAGATCTCTCGCGATATAATTATTGAGTTCAAAAGAAAGCCAAATTAAAATATAAATATAGTAAATATTTCAAAATTTACAATTATTTAAACTTGATAATTTTGTTTTTAAAAAAAGCTTGAATGTCTCAAGAGCTACTGGACACTCTGACTGATGCCATAAAAATGTTACAGATTTACAGTTCACGAAGCTCTCAGACAATTTCTTCCAGAGAAGATGTTGGTTGTCAGCAGGACGTGGAGGTTTCTACCTGGAGAAGTGACCATCGAGAGAGACGGCAGAAACATCGTTCAAGGGAAGTATAAATCAAATAACTTTTTCGAAATTAACTTTGCACATCAAGCAAACATTTTTTAACTTCAATTTTTCCTAGTAAATTCATAAATCGTCAACCGGCTCATGTAAAATTTTTTAAAATTAATTTTCACCCGTAAATTCACGAACAAAACAAAATTTTCGGGAAAAAGGACCACCGTCCTGCGCTTTTTTTAAAAATTAAGTATGTGTATGTAATGGATATGTGCATGGATTTTGAAGACAATTAATTTATATTAGTATGGATTTTGACGTATTTCAGGATTCATTAACCATTGTTGCAAAGTGTGATTCACATCCGAGTAGCCGAGTTTCTCTGCAGAATATGCTCGTGTTGTCCAGATGCAATGAAGACAACAAAAGATAAGTTTCTTTTTATTTATTTGTCTCTTTCAAATTATAACGATTAATTGTTTCGTGTGTTCAATATTTATACCGCAATATTTTACTACATACTGGCGGTTCAGATAAACTTGGGTAAAATATTCCAAAACTTTTTTAACAAAAAATGCTTCAAGTAAATTTTCTCTATTTTACAATGTCAGTAATTATGTAAATCATTATTTATATAGTCGCTATTTAAGTTAAGTTAGTTATAATTAGCTACCCCTCCGTTCCGAAATATACACTTATTAGTTTTAAGTCAGGCGATTATATAAATGTTCTTTAACAATTAGATTAACAACAAAAATAGCCAGAAATATTTAAAATGTTATAACACTGCACATTTTATTTGAAGCATGTTTCAAACAATATAAATTCTGTACCTATATATTTCAAACGTTATAATTTTGTTAAATTTTTTTGAAAAGCTTTAATGTCTGAAGAGCAACTGTACAGTGTGACTGATACCACAAAATTGTTGCAGATTTCAAGTTCACGAAGCTCTCAGACAGTTTCATTAAGTAAAGATGATGGTTGGTTGTCAGGAGGTCGTGGAGGTTTCTACCTGGACCTGGAGAACCATCGAGAGATTTGACGGAAACTGTGTTCAAAGGTAGTAGATATTTTACCATGACAATTGCTTTCTGCATCCAGTAACTATGCTCCGATAATGTATATGCAATATATTGTTGCCTTTTGAGTCATTTTTATTAATTTTATGTATTCATTATATTTATTTAGCTTTCCCCTATACGGACCGTTTAAACATGATAGTTTTTAAGACAAACGAAAATATAAAATTATTCAGGTTTAAAGATTGATAAAATAAATATTTAATTGATAAAATTAATAACACCTATACTTTGAATTTCGATAGGTATAGTAGATTTAATTATTTACAACTTATGAAACATTTTGTTTAGTTTGGCTCCACGTTTTTCAACTCGAAACACAACCAGCCGTCATATATCCAGTGGGTAAGAATTCCCGGTGACCCGCGTCCACCACCAGGAGTAGAACTTGCCCTCGAACATGCACGTTTTCAGCAGCCAGAACGAAGAAGAAAAATTACACAATAAAATGTATTATATTGTCTTATATTTATTGTAATATTTGTTTGTAAAAATTATTGTATTGGACAATGGAGCGATCAGAAGAACAGATCGGGTACGTATTCGTTAATTTTTGAGAAAAGAACAAATATGCTGGGGGTGTTGGGATTTGTTTTATTGGTTTGTCAATGGGTATGCATGAATCAAATTACTTTTTCGGAATTAACTTTGCAAATTCAAGCGTATTAGATGAAATGTTGATTTGTAGTTGTAAGTGATGAAAGTTCATGAGAGGTCGTTATACAATGTGATAAAGGTATGGTAAGTGTGGTAGGTACACTAATTGCATTTCCTTAGTAATTTCATAAATAAAACAATTTTTTGGGAAATCGTCCAGCGCAATTTTTTTTTTAATTTCTGAACAAAACCAAATTTTCAGAAAATCGCCCATCGTCCTGCGCAATTTTTTTTTTTTAAATTAATTTTTACTTCTAAATTATGAACGAAACCAAATTTTCGGAAAATCACCGTCCTGTGCAAAATTTTAAAAAAAATTTATATTCACCTGTAGAAAGAACAGTACTACAGGATATCTAACAAAAACCACCCAAAAAGGAAACCACAAAGTAATATCACGAAACAAGAATAAAAACGCGATTTAGTGATCGTTCGCTGAGACGTCCATCCTATATCTTTCACAGTGTGAAATCCAAGTCGGCGCCATCACAACGAGTGGTTCACACTTCGGCCGACAGATGGGCTATAATTAGGCGTTGCCGCCCGTGATTCAGATACAGGTTAACAAGGTTATGGCAGCCAACTAACACCCCGTTTAAACAAGATTATAATTACGGCTGTATATGTTAAGTGATGTGGAAAGCCAAGTCACGCACACATATGCATTTAGCTATCGTCCATCTCCCAAGTGTCTGTGAGGCTGTGACGATACATGATACATTGTTGCCGCCTTGAGATTTCTGCACCAGGGCTGAACTCGGTAAATATATCAAGTTCATTTACGTATAAGTTACATTAGTGATAAATTTTGTCCTTTTTCTAAATATTTTGTATACTTAATGTAGCTATACGAATCTGTAATAACAATGTCACCGTAAATCGTTTAAGAATGAATCTCATACAGGCATAAGTATGTGCGAGAATATTTTGAAACAGAGAAATATACATATGTACTCAAGTTGAATAAACAAAGCTTATTTTGTCATTACTATTCATTTCATTAAAAGAGTTTGGTAGACTTTAATAATTTGTACAACCCTGTTATATCTGAACACGTCACATACTTAACGAATATGTTTTATCTCTCTCACACAAGCTTTTGATGATATATCATGTGCTCTTTCTTTTACCACACGCAGGTACACACTAAGAAAATGTAAATCAAACAGAAAGGATTCTTAATGTAAAAATATTTTTTTATAATAAATTGGAATTGTGTTCCAGGCTTGAACTTCGAGGGAGTTCTCGGAAAGTACTTTTTATGCTTCCCCCAATATTTTAGAAACCGCATACCTAACTATATATAGAACTCTTTTCTTGTTAGGTACATATTTATTAATTCTAGTTTTTTTTTTTTTAAGAATAATAGATTGCATACAAAGTTTTTTCCTAATAATCCAATATTATTTTGCAAATTATTTATTTAAAAATCATACTAGAATTTATATTTTGTTTTTATTATTTCATATTTGCTACAAAATTATAGCTACTTATTGTCAAAATTCCGACTTATTTTCGTATATAATATTCAGATTTCTTTTTGGTTGTGTGTACATGTACGTACATACATCCATACCATCAAGTATGTTATTATCTGCATGCTTTCACACATAATAATTTAACAATTTTTGCACCGCATCATGAATAATTTTCCTACCATAAACTGCGTTTATTTTTTTGAAAATTATTGGTAAAGGAAATGATGTACGCAAGGTGCCAATCGACAATTTCGTTTTTAATTTCTACCTACAAAAATTATATCACAGGCGTGAACACAAACATATAATATTGTGTAATTTTCGAAAATGCGTACTCGGGAATAATTACTGGTTTAAATTTCATATTTATTTCTTTAGCAAGCTAAAAATACACTTAAGTATACTTATGTTTAACACCTTAAGTTTAATGAGAGAATATTCTTAAATATTTAGTTACTATTAATAATTTCTTTTACCATAAATAACAAGTTTAAGGAAATAAGAGCAGACCATATATGGTCAAACCGTATAAGCAACTGAATACTGTGTAATCTATAATTAAACTTGAAACCTACATTTTTAATAATAGATATTAAACGGTTCAAGCTTTTTTTATCTTATTTAATAATCTCGTTTTGATAACCCTCAATTTACAAGATGAGCAATAATGATTGATACTATTGCTTAGTGCCCGCAAAATAGATATATATCCATTGTCCATTAAGTTCTTCATTATAAACTGTGATATATTTGGAAGGCCATTTATATTTTATTAATTTCAAGTCATTAACAATATTTTTAAATTTGATTGTATATTGTATATCATTACATGATTGTTTTTTAAACACTTACATATTTTGACGACATTTATCTTTAAAAGAAGTTAAGAATGGACATAACTTTTTGTCTGAATAAATATGAAATGGGCCACAAAATTTATTTCTAGGAACATGAATTTAAAAAGAAAACCATTAACTTTGGATTATGTGTTTATTATGAACAAATGGATCAAATACAACACGTAGAGAATTAAAAAGGATAATATTTTTTCAATTTTATTGTAAACAAACTGTATACTTTCGGTTTATAAACGACTGATGTTATAAATTTTCAGAATAGGAGTCTACAAAGTGTGTGTACGTTATTTGTTATTTGCCACTGTGTTTATGAATTATAATTTTAATATTAACTAAGTAAATTTGATTCATCAGTTGAATATAGTTTACATTTTGAACATATTAAATTTAAGTAAGTTAAATTTTGGTTTTGCTTATATAATATTTATAAACTATGCTGTAGAACTAATTTGTCCCAGCTTTTTTGATTTTTTCTCTTTGTTTTCCACACTGTTGATACTTATCGATAAATATAAACATACAACTTAGGACCTAAGGGCAATGCAACGTATGCATATAAAATTAGTTCATCGGATTAAGTTTTGTCATTTTTATTATATTGAAGTATTAGTATGCAGTGAATAACAAACATATATTTACATATTGTTAAGAATATGATCATGGAAATAGGAAAACCGAAACTCCCAGTACAACATAAATTTCCAATAAAATTGGATAAATATCATTGTTTTCCCAAATTATGTTCATCTGTTATCTATCTACAGGGATTAATTTTTAAATAATTATCTGTCGCATTTATTATATAGTTTTTAAACTTATTAGAAAAATCAATTATGTGATGTCAATAAACAATTGAATTTCAATAAGTACAACAAATGAATATGAATAATTAAAACAAATGCTGACATCTTCCGAACATGCACCCAAGCTCAAGATATCATTTGTTTATGATACTCTAACCTCACAAACGGGCATTTATTGAAGCATGCTACTTTCCAATTTGTGTCGACCATTTCTTATTCAAATAAGTAATAATGTAACTAGACGAGCATTTAGTTCAGCTTTCCAACCTAATAAGCTGTTATTAAATACCAATCGCTGTAAGCAATATGTTTATCAAAACGTACGAATCAGTCCCGTTTATACATCACTGCGCTTTTACGCCAAAGGAAAAGACAAAAAGAAAGAAAAAGGTAAACATTATCATATTATAAACATTAAAAATCTATAGTGTGTTTATTTTCCTAGGAAAGAAAAAGGTAGATGTAAATGAGTCGCAGCTGGCTGATGTTATCAATTTGGAAGCCTTGAAAAATCAAATGAAAAAGGCAGTAGATACATTAAAAGATGAATATATAAAGAATTTATCATTGAGATCAACGACAGGTTGGATATTTACACTATAATTCTTAAATAAATTATATTTATAACAATGATCACACAGGTGCAATAGAAACAATACAAGTAAATTTAGATGGAAAAGAATATAGTCTGCAAGAACTTGCACAGATAGTAAGGAAAAATCCTAATACGATAATTTTAAATTTATCAACATTTCCGCAAGCTATACCAGCTGTTTTAAAAGCAATATCTAAATCTGGAATGAATTTAAATCCGCAACAAGATGGCACTACACTATTTGTTCCTGTTCCAAAGTAAGATAATTATATTAATCATTGTAATGTGTACTTCACTTGTTATTTTTAGAGTAACAAAGGAACATCGAGAAAATCTTGCAAAAAATGCTAAAACTTTATTTGTGAAATGCAAGGATCATATTAGAGATACTCAAGTTAAATTTTCTAAGAACGTTAAAAAGCAAGAAAATTTGGCTTCAGATTTAGTTCACAGTGTGCAAGAACAAATTGTTTCCATTGGTGATCAACACATTGAAGAAGCAGAAAAGATATTAATTCTGAAACAAAATGAGCTTTTGGGTAAAGAATAAAATATTTTGTTGTTAAGCAAAACCGTTTATTTAGAAATATAATATTAAATATTAGATACAATTGTGTTATTTGTATTATTTTGCCGTGACTGTCTCACATTATGATAAGACAGTCACGGCAATCACATTTTTATACAAAATAGTTGCAAGGAGATGAATTGAAATTTTAGTAGATTTGACAATGCTCTATAATGATTTATTCGGTATCCATGGCAACTCCGACCTGTGGATCCTGTGGGCCCTCGTCCCCCCCATCATCACCTAAAGGTTCAGCCGGGCGATCTGCCCCTGCACCGCTTCCGCGTTTCTCTTCACCTTCAATAGCCGCGAGGTAGACGGAAGTTGCTTCTTCATCAAGTACAGTAAAATGAGTACCCTTTCCAACTAAACCAATAGAAACATTTTTAGTATTTAATTCTACTTCATTAGGCAATGTATCTCTCAATGCTCGTAGACCATGTTTAATCAATTCATCAGTTTCGGAATTAAGAAATTCATCGAGATGTTTTTCTAAGTACGTTCTTGCACTTTGAGATCTTGCTCCTATTGCCATGGCTTTGCAGTCAAAGTAATTGGCGGATGGGCAAGTTTGATATACATGGGGCCCAAGATCATCATAACCGGCGACTAACAAACCCACACCATAGGGTCTTCGGTCGTAGCGCTGTGTACATACTTGCATTTTATTTCCTAGAGATGTAATTAAACGACTGATCGGCAGTAGAGAATCGTGTGAATATTTATAATTTAAACATTCGGTACGCATATAACGACTTAACATTCTCGCATCGGCCGTCAATCCTGCGATAGTAATACCCATATGTTGGTCGATTGGAATAATCTTCTTTTGATGAGCAGATAATTCAGATGATGCTCTTTTCAAAGCAATGAGAATTGCATGAGTTTTATTTTTTAAGCCGACTGTTGCTGAACCAAGTTTCACTGCTTCCATAGCATACTCAACTTGGTGAAGTCTTCCTTGAGGGCTCCAAACAGTAACATCACTATCGTACTGATTTCTGAACATTTTGACTTAGTATTTAGAACAAATTACACTTTATTAACTTTGCTGTGTCACTTGAACACAACCTACAAATACACAGTTTTTGTTGAAGTGCAAGTTGTACTCTATCAGGTATACCAACATAAATATAAGAAACGTTTGTGAATTATTTTTTCAAATTATTTCCGTTTAACGTAAAATTACCCTGCTATTCAAAAAAATACAAATATTTATTCTTTGCCTATTTACGAACAAAAATAATAAGATTTATTTGTGAAATATTTATTTTAATTTCTTACAATTTACGATATTTACATTTAAAATTCATTCCATTACTGTAAACTATTTAAAAGTTCTTCTGCCATTGTACATGCTTGTTCTATTTCATAATTGTGTGATACAAGATGTACCCAACGTGATTCTAGATCGCGTAGTTGTTCTCCTCCACTTGTCTGTAAGGATTTGCGTTGCCAATTTACTTCTTGTATAGCTTGTCTGTAAAAAAAAAAAAACTTTTTAGAATCAACATCAAAGGTTTCATAAAAGATACATTACCTTAAGCTTTGTAATTCATTTGAAGCAATCTTTTCTGCTTCGGTTAGGGAATTTAGATATCGCTGCCACGCAGGTACACAATACTGCAGCATCAATTGTAAATTAAGTACTCGTACTGCTTGATGTTCTAACTGTGCACAAGAATTGTCAACACACTCTGTCCAAGCATTAATTTCATTTAATTTCCCACTTGGTGGAGGAGGTAATTCATATCTAATAAATATAACATCTACGTTTGATGATCTAATTATTTATTGAAGTATATTATAGTTACCTTTTCATTGACAAACATTCCATTGGCAAACGGTTTTGCAATCGTTCAAATTCTGTGCGCATCATATGAGTTTCAAATGATGTTAAATTTAAAGGTGGTAGTGATTCTAAGTAATTTTTTGTAGGTCTGTATCTTCTACACTCTTCCTCCACTAGAGAAAAGGCCTAAATTGAACAAATCGTGAGCCCCCATATCTATATCATGTTGATTGAACTTACAGCTTCACGCACTCCTGGTTCATCGTATCCTTGATCTATATATGGCAATGCGTCTACAACAACTTCTCCTGCCATTATTTAGCAAAATGATGAGGTTAAAATTTAAGGAAATTATAAAACGTCTAACTTGTGCTGTTTCACTTGTAGGTTGACAGGTAACAGGGTAATTACGTTCTAGGGAAATTATTGTTTATTAGAAAATATAGATGTTAACATAAAATTTATATATAGAAGATTGGTGTACGCATTTAGGTTTAAATAGTAGATAATATATAGAAAAAGATGAAAATATTATTTTATAATGCCTCCGAATATATTTTGTTAGGGAATATTTTTGCCGTTATGTTGGTGCCACGTTGGAAGATATAACAACAAGGTACCGCGTACCGCTTTTTTGTGGCGAAGTGTTATGGCAGAAAAACTATAGAATGAGCTTTTTATGTTTGTTAATACTTAATTAAGAAAAGAAAGTGTAGTTATCTTGTAAAAATAGTGTCGCGCAAAATGGCAGTCGCAGAATCGAATCATTTCGATCTTTTCGTGACATGTGTTGATAAAGTGGGCCCTATGTTAAAAATATGGGGCCAGGTAGATCGGCTAAGTTCCATGTTTGTTGAACAATTATTAAAAACAACATCCCCACATTTCGAAGCTGAATCGGGTATACATCATTTATCTAAACTAAGTGTTGGACTTTTATGTTGTGCTAAGTATAAAGATGGACATTATTATAGAGCACAAATTACAAATTTAAGACAATTAGTTTCTGGTTCTGTCGAGGTTAAATTCATCGATTATGGGAACGTAGAGGTAATAACAGTAGAAAATATAAGAATGTTAGAAAATGTGCCCCTTGGCTTGACTACAATGAAGCCACAAGCTGTGGATTTTATACTTGCAAACGTATTTCACATTAATCAACAATGGGATGATATAGCATTAAGTTTTATTCATTCTGAAATTGCTTACATGGAATTGAAGAGTGCCGTTCTGGGAGCAGTCAATAATTGCAGATTTGTAAAAATAATGTTTCATGACACCGATTTAGCGGATTATTTGATTCAGAGAGGCATTGCTACACATGTTTCACTTGTTTCTCAAGAAAATATGGTTAGAATTCCGAAAATGAACCAAACCATGACACCACAATTTTCGAGTGTACCTACAGCTAGAACCGGAGGTTTTCAATCGCAAATACAACAACCACCTATGTCACCAATGGTTTCTACTCCAGAATTATGCAGTTACAAAACCCTTCCGCTAGAACCAAACTCCGAGCATATGGTTTACATTTCTTATGTAGAAGATGGGCCTTATTTATTCTCCATTCAATTACAATCAATGGAAGAAGCTCTAGAGAAATTAATGATTGAAATAAACCAAATAACCAACTTATTACCTCTGTCGGAATCACCACTGCCAGGATATCCATGCATGGCCCGATGTCTTGAAGATAGTTCACTTTGCCGAGCTGTGGTAATTAATTTAGTGGAAGATAAATGTAAAACTTATTATGTAGATTTTGGCAATACCGATATTTTACCCTTTTCAAACATTTTTCAAATTCCGTTCAAATATATGTTACCCAAAGTAATGTCGATGAGATTTACACTTGCTGGATTAAAAAATATAAAAGTAACTAATGAGATGAAATGTGCATTCAAAGAGTTTGTTACCAATCGCTTATTAAAACTTAAAGTTTTGAAATTAGAGAGTTCGCCAGTTTTACAATATTGCGAATTATATGACGAAGAAAATATAAACATCATCAATTTACTTTTCGATCAAATTGATGAATACAAATCCTTGCAACTTAATAAAGGAATGAAATACAGTGTAATTGTGTCATTTATCGAAGGATGCAAAAAATTCTTTGTTCAATTGAAAGAATGCTCAGACTCTTTAAATAAACTTATGTTAGCTCTGGCTAATACTTGTGAAAATTCTCCAGTTCTTCAAAATCCGGAAGTAGGTAAAACATGTGTAGCGTTCTATTCCGGTGATAATCAGTGGTATCGCGCTCAAATACTTTCTGTAACCAATGATAATGTAACTGTTAAATATGTTGATTATGGTAATGAAGATACCGTTCCTCTTCAATGTTTAAAGAAGATTGATACCAATTTCGTTAAAATACTACCGTCTCAAGCAATAGAATGTTGTTTGTATGGATACCAAAATATGTCTTTTAATAATGAGATCGAAAGTGTATTCGAATCTTTAACATTAGAATGTGAATTTACTATGAGAGTAATCAGTAAACAAAATAATGATTCAACTTTATTAGTAGATTTATTTGATGCTAGCGGAAACAATGTAGCTGCTTTATTAATTGAAAAATTAGCCACGCAAAAATCCCAGTTAAGTCCTTTACCAGCGAATAAAGTTACGCGGGCTTTGCTCAACAACGAAGAAAATATGAATCCGAATTCCGAAAATAATTACTTTGAAATAAAGTCCCCGAAATCGAATACAGATAAACTATCATGGAGAAATTCTTCTAACGACACGTCTTGGAAAAGCGCGGGAAATGAGAAGAAAAACTTTAGAAATAACAATGAGGCTCGCAATGAAGAGAAAAAGTCCTGGAGGAATACGGAAGATTCTTCACCTAAGTAAGTTATTTATTATTTTATTTATGTATGGTGGATGAGACTTTTAAAAATATATTCGAAAATAAATTTTATAAAACTTCTTAGATTCCGGAATTCACGTGTGAATAATCGTAAAGTTTACAACAAAAAACGGTAGGAACTTGCTAAGACGTAATCATTTCGTTTTCGTTTTTTCGTTTTCGTGAATGTATATCCGTTTTATTTAATCACAAAGCATGGATGTTACTTATTCTTCATATAAGACAGACACGTACAAATAATTTTAATTATAATTTTGTATTATTATTCTTACAGCACTATCTTAGTATTTATGTTAAATACCATATCGTTATCATTTTTGTTATTATTTCTATTTTAAATTTCGTTTGTAGATTTAGAGATATTACATTGTTATTCCAAAACGCATGAGTTATAATTAAATATTTATTCTGTATATTTATATTTTATCGATATTTATGAATGTTTGTTGCTTTTATTTTTTAGAAATCGAACACAAAACGACAATTGGAATGGAGATTCCCCTACCAACAAAAGATCTCAAAGAAATGAAAGGTCTTTTTCAAGAAATTCGAATCAGCCACGAGAAGGTGGCAAATTAAACAAGAGATCACCACACAATGATTCCGGAAGAGGAAATTCCTGGAATAACAGCGGCTCTGAATCCGAAAAATCCTGGAGCGGAAATTCTGTTGGCAGTCGAGGAAAGAATGCTGGACATAAAAAGGAATTCAAACAAGGAAGACGAAATAATGATTTCCCGAAAAAGAATGATTTTGGTAAGCAGAATGATTTCCCAAAATCAAATGAAAGACGGAAATTACCAGTTGAATTGCCTCCTCAAGATTTAGCTCCTATGAATGAACCATTTAATTATATGGAAATTGCACCTGGTGCCAGTGAATTAATTAGTATTTCCTGGTTTTATAATCCGGAAAATTTCTTCTGTCAATTATTACAAAATGAGAAAGAATTCCGTGATATGATGAATGAAATCCAGTCAGCTTATAGTGGAAGACCACCAGTAAATACAAATTCTGATATTCCTATTGGTGCTTCTATTATTGCTGAATTTCACGAAGATTCAATTTTATATCGCGCCACAGTTCTCGAGAACAAGTATCCTAAATATAAAGTACAATATGTTGATTTTGGAAACATGTCTTTAGTTGATTATAATAAGATTTGGCAAGTTGAGAAGAAGTTTATGAACTTACCAATGCAAGCTATTAAATGCAGCCTTTCAAATATTAAATCGTCCGAAACAAATTGGCCAGTATCAAATGTAATCGATAATTTATTTAATAGAGAATCTTTCACTTGTACGTTTGTTGGCTGCGATGCAGAAAAATACTTTATACAGCTAATTGATAATGATACAGATGTAAGACAAATGTTGATAGATTCTGGAATTGCTATTGATCCTACAACTTCTTCGCAAATGGGTAAGTGCAGTTTCATTTTTTATTGCTCTTTTGTAATTAGCGTTTTATGATTTAAGTTGACGAGCCAGTAGATCTAAATACTTTAATCGGACAGACTATTCGTGTCACAGTCAGCTTTATCCAAGGATTAAATAAATTCTACGTACATCTTCAACAAGAAAAGGCTGCTATCGTTCAGGAATCAATTGAAGCATTTATGAAATCGGCTGATATTGCTGTAAATATTTTCTATTTTTTCTTAATTGATGACTGGTAGAGTTAAAATCATTTTATTATAGGCTTTACCGCAGTTTTCTCAAGACCAGATAACAGTTGATGCAACTTGCTTAGTTCAAGTTGATGAGGCATGGAAACGTGCAGTTGTCACAAATATTTCCGATTCAAGCACGATTCAAGTCGAATATCCGGATTTTGGCGGCTGTGGAACTTATTCATTAGAGAAGGTATTTTAATTTTAATTTAAATGTTATAATTATTATTTTAATTTATTTTATCGCTTTTTAGTTATATGTTCTACCTCAACAATTGTGCGTGTATTGGTATCAAGGATTTGAATGTTCCCTACACAATTTATCAGATGAAGTGAGTAAACTTTTATCTGATGAAGTTTTCAAGGAACAGTATGAAGGACAGGAATTAATTATTTACGTAGATAATATCGTAAATGGAAGGTAAGAATCGCATTATCATGTGTAGAACTCTATTTTAAAGAATCTAGTGCAGCAGCATATATCTCCATATTAAACAACTTTTAAACGGTACGAAATAGAAAAAGTTTGAAGTAAAAATTGAAGCTAATATTATTTTACATCTTTTTATTCTAACATAATTAAAACTTTTAACTCATTTGTTTACTGATATATGCCCAAATAAAATGATAGTCCTCAAATAAACTACCACTGCCGGTTGATGGATTGTTATCAAAATCTAATCAGCTTAATATGGACATCTAAAATCAAAATTTTAAATTTGACATTGTATAGTTTCATTAAATTTTGAGTTATCGTGGACGAAAAAAATCGTCTCATAAACACACGCAGACAAATAGATAAAAATCATCATGTAAATAGTATATTAGAAATTCTAGGAATCCCAAAATGTGCTTATTTGCTGAAAACTCATTATCGGAAATTTTGACCGGTCACAGTACTTTTCTTACATACATATATGTGCGGGAGATAAAAATGCTATTAGGATCGTAATCATATTCTTTTTTGTTTAGACTCATGGTAACATTATACAACACCAGTGGTAAGAAGCTAGAATTAATTAGTCCAGATGAAGATGCTTATCCAACAATCGAACCACTTTGCCCGATGTCAATCTTAAGTGCTACATTATCCGTCTATGTTTCGCATGTGAACAACGTTAGCTCACTTTACTTACAGCGTGATTCCGATGGCAATAAAATAGCAACGCTATTAGAAAGCTTATTTGAATTCTACGAATCTAATAGTGAAGTTGCCGATTTAAAACAAGGTGATTTATGCTGTGCTAAATCAGAAAACGACGGCAACTGGTACAGAGGCCGCTTAGAAGAAGCGAATGAAGAAACCGCTAAAGTGATATACATTGATTACGGAAATTCTGAAATGTTACCAAAAAATAATCTCAGGGTTCTTGATCAATCATTCTTTATGCATGAGCTGGCTGTCCATGTAGGATTAAGTTTACAAGAAACTTCACCTGAATTAACAAATAAAATAATTGAGTTAACTTCCGATAAATTATTCACTGCTAGTATAATTTATGGGGATTCAGGATGGATTGTAGATCTTACAGATGGAGAAACAAACTTAAATCAAGCTTTAATTGATCTTAATCTAGCTTCATATATAGAGGATACTACTCCAGTACAAGAAACAATTATTGAAGAAGCTGAATCCGAATTAGTCCCAACTGAACCAGTAGTAGTAACAGATGATAGTCGAGCGCAAGTAACTATCACCCATATTGATTCTCCCAGTGAATTTTACGTACAATTATTAGCCAACGAAGAATCTATTTACGCTTTACAAGCTGATTTACAAGAAAAGATCAAAGATCTCCCCGATTTAGAAGGCGCTGACATCGGAGTTCTTTGTGCAGCAAAATACACAGTTGATGAACAGTGGTATCGCGCTGAAGTTTTAGATGCCGATGCCGAAATTACAACGGTTAGATTTGTAGATTATGGGAATACCGATGTCATAACTAATAATCAGGGCTCAATAAAAACGTTACCGGCAGATTTGCTAGCCATCGATAAATATGCACGTAAGTGTTCTCTGAATGCTGTACCTAATAAAGGTGAAGAATGGGCACAAGAAGCTTCCGAAATATTTGAAAATGCCGTGAATTGTGATGTAATTCATGCTGATATTGTTTATCAAGACGAAAAGAATAAAACTTACGTGGATTTATTCGTTAACGGCAGTAATGTTGCTGAGCAATTATTAACGGCAAACTTAGCAGTTCCTATAACTAGAGATGCTGAAGATAACATCGCTAATAATACTGGATTCGTAAGCCATGTGAATTCAGTTTCTGAATTTTGGATTCAATTAGAAAGCTCCGTGCCGGACTTAGAAATGATTGTCGATCGTCTAGCAAACGCTGATACTTTTTCTGATTTGCAAGATTTATCTCCTGGAATTTTGTGCGCTGCAAATTTCCCGGATGATGAAATGTGGTACCGAGCTAGAATTTTATCAAACACTGTTGCTGGAATCGAAGTATTATTTGTAGATTACGGAAACTCATCCACTGCTATGAAATTGAAAGTTTTACCAGAAGATCTTATACAAATGCCAATTTTAGGACAGAAATGTTCATTAAATAAACCATCCAATATCTCGTCTTGGTCTGAACAAGCTAACGAAAAATTCCGTGAAATATCCGAAGATGGAGCAACTATTTTTACTATCAAAAAATTAGCTGCTGGCGAAACTTCAGTCGTAGAATTGTTTATGAACGGAAATAATATTGTTGACCAGTTAATAGATCTTTGTGAAGAAAAATCTACTTCAGAACGAATGACACCAATTGGCGAGCCAAATTATACTAAAGTTCATATTACTCACGTTGAAACTCCATCTTATTTCTGGGTGCAACTGATTTCCGAATCAGAGAAAATTGAAGACATGACAGAGACTTTAGCTTCGGCAGGTAGTTTGAAAAAATTAATCGATTGGGACATAAACACGACATGCGCTGCTTTGTACGAAGACAGTGGTTTGTGGTACCGTGCGAAAATTTTAGAGTTGGTCGATGATTACGAAGTTTTATTAGTCGATTATGGTAATACAATTATCACAAAAGATTTACGAGCTTTGCCTGATCACGTAGCAGGCATTCCACCTTTGGCCACTTTATGTAGTTTAGAACTTCCAAAAGATATTGAAGATTGGACGGAAGAAATGTGTTCCAAATTTACTAATCTCATTGATGGCTGCAATGACTGCCGCATGGAATTTATAGATGACGAAGTTCCTAGTAAAGTTCGATTATTTATTGACGGTAAAAACATCATTGAAGAGATAACTACTGACACGCCGCAAACTACTTTAGCGAGTGCTAGTTCCGTTAGTTTAATTTCGGATGAAGTTAGTTTATTGTCTGTTAATACTCATTTACCAGAACCAGTGACAGAAGCAGATGAAGACTTTGCAGAAGTGCTAGATGCTGAACATATTAAAGCAGCTGAAGAATTTACAAAAGAGCGAGAAGGTGAACTTATTAAATCAGTTGAAGACAGTACAGAAGTTTCAGAAACAGAACATAATAAAGCAGCTGAAGACTTTGCAGAAGTACCAGAATCTGAACTTAGTAAAGCAGTTAAAGACAGTACAGAAGTGTCAGAAGCAGAACATAGTAAACCAGTTGAAGACTTTGCAGAAGTGCCAGAAGCTGAAAATAATAAAGCAGTTAAAGACAGTACAGAAATGTTAGAAGCAGAACATAGTAAAGCAGCTGAAGACTTTGCAGATGTGCCAGAAGCTGAAAATAATAAAGGAGAAGTCTCGATTATGGATGAAAGTTATTTAACCGCAAAGGACGAAAACGAAGAAAGTTGTTTCTTAAATGATAGTAATGAAACTGTTAAAGAAGCTTCATTGAATGAGCCAGAATCAGGTAAATAAATTTTAAATATCGTTATTTGAATTCTTGTTTATGAAAATGTTTTTGTAATGCATTTATTTATTATTATTACATAAAATACATTGTTGATACCTCTTTATATGTGTTGTTTTGTGACGTAGGTTAGATATTAACAACTACTAACATATTTCCGTTCTTTAAAAATTGTATTTTTGTGTTTATAATACTAAGGACTTAAAAGTAAATTTGTGCATTTGACCATATTTGTGCTTTCGTAGAATTAATGCTTACAAAATTTCGAAGTCAATAAATGTATTACAAATTTTTTATGAAATTGACTCATGTAACAATTAGAACGAAAACTGAAAATGTATTTAAAAAAAAAACTGTTATCTCTGAATTCGTTTGTTTGTAGTTGACTCTACTGAAACGAATACTAACCAAGTTAACAATAATTTAACAATTCCTGAAGTCTTGACTAGTGAAAATAAAACAGACTCTACTAATGAAGAAATCTTAGTAGAAAATGAATCTGCCAAAATCATAAAATCTGCTAGTGACGATAGAATAGTCCCAGGTTCAATGTGCGGTACTCAAAATGAAGTTCTAGAGGACTTCGTAACTGAAGAGAACTCCAATAATTTATCACAAGGCGATGAAAGGATATATCAAGAAACTGATACTTCACCAATTGGGACTAGTAGACCAACAACTCCACATTGCGACAAAATTGTTCCAGGATCAATTTGTAGAGGCGACTTGGAAGAACTAGTAGAAACAAATGATACTCAATATGGCGAAATAGAGGTAGTAGAGGAAGTTGTAACTATTCCAAGTAGGCCTGTTACCCCTCATTCAGAGAAAATTGTGCCGGGTTCCATTTGTAGAGGTTCTTTTGAAAAAATTCCTCCTGGTTATGAAAACGATAATATTCCCCTTACTCCAAAAAGTGAGAAAATTGTACCGGGAGCTATTTGTAGAGGAGATTTAGAAGAACCTTCCATAACTAGTGAAAAAGAAGACAAAGCGTCTGAAGATGTAAAATGTGGAACCATTCCAGAAACAGTGCTTTTGGATGATATTCGTCCAAAAACTCCAAGTGAAGACAAAATTGTCCCAGGATCAATTAATAAAGGGATGGATCTAACAAAAGATATGTCACCCTAAGTATTTAATTTGTTTTTTTTTTTATTCATTATAATAATCAGTTTTGAGTTTTGTTATATGAATTGCTATTTTGTTTTTTTGTTATGTATATAAAGATTACAAAAATAATTATATTTCTTTCCTTCTTAGGATATATATGAAACATGTGATATGTAATCTTTATATTATATTAGTTTTTGTAATCTCAATTTCTAAATACAGAATTTGTTCCATTAAATTAAAAAAATGATTTCATATGCATGTTTAATTTTACCGCGCAAAGTTGACGTCCGTCAGTTGTCCCTAACCTACAAGAATTAAGAAACCTACGTTATTTTATTGTGCAGCGCAGTTAATATTTAATTCAATAATAACATCAGGAATTTGTAGGTATACACAGATTTAATATAAGATTCTATAAACAATGCATAATGCTACATAACAATACAATTTTAATTACAGTAACAAACAACTAAATGTCTTCTACAAATCTTCCGAAAACTGTATTATCTCCTCCTGGACAATGTACATCATCTGGCGATCCGCAATCATCTCCTTACAGTACAATAAGAAATAAAGCAAAATTTAATGAAATCGTTTATGTTAATGCAATGCAATGTCAAGAAGAAGCACACCATAATCGTATGAAAAGTTTGCGCAAAGAATTAGATTATTTAAAAAGTACTGCATGGAAATATGATCCTATTGAATCCTACATCGGACAATCCTAATTATTTTAGTGTTTAATTGTTAGGCAAAGTATTTTTTTTTTTATTATGTGCAAATAAATTCTTACAATGGCTTTTCACACAGTACATGTATAATAAATAATAAAATTGAAATATTGTGCTTATGCGCGGTTTCTCCATTACCGGCAATTGTTCGGTTCTTCTTCCTCTTTTCCACATATTTCAAGCTTGTCAAGTACGAGCGAATGTGCATGTGCTATTATTGTTAATAAATTTTATTTATATATTAACTCAAGTGTACAACATGGCTAAATTTGATTTAACATCAAGAATTGGGCAGTATTTAGACCGGCACTTAGTCTTCCCTTTGCTGGAATTTTTGTCTGCAAAAGAAGTAGGTGGTTACTTATAGGTTATATTCGACGAAATCATCTTCAATTTACCATCTGTTTTAGACATACGATGAAAACGAATTACTTAAAGCGAAATTAGATATCTTAAGCAAAACTAATATGGTTGATTATGCTATTGATATTCGCAAACAGTTATACCCTAAAGAAGATGTTCCAGAAGTAAGTACTGTCAAATTACTAGTGTTGGCAATTTATAATTTATATTTAAATCTACAGGAATTAAAGGCAAGAAGAGCTCACGTAGTTTCTCAGCTTCAAGAATTACAAGATGATGTTGAACCTATTCTTACTATTATGGGTAATGATGAAGTTATGAAAAATATGGAGACAATGCGGGATTCTAAGACGTTAATTAACTTCTTATCTAAGGACTATAATGTATATATTACACATTATCTATAAATTTTAAATACTAATTCTAATTTTGTTTGTTTTAGTTCCAAATTGAAATGATTGAAAGCTTACACAAGCTAGCTAAGTACCGGTATGAATGTGGAAATTATTCAGTTTCTACATCATATCTTTACTTTTGTATGCTGGTTTTACCACCCACAGATAAGAACTATTTAAGTGTTCTGTGGGGTAAACTTGCTTCCGAGATCTTAGTTCAGAACTGGGATTCTGCTTTAGAAGATCTTACAAAGCTTCGTGAATACATTGATAGCAATACGTTTGGATCAAGTTTGCAATTATTACAACAAAGAACATGGTTAATTCACTGGAGTTTGTTCGTATTCTTCAACCATGTTATTGGACGAGATTATATTATTGACATGTTTTTGTACCGGCCACAGTAAGTAAAAAAATAATATTTACTTAACATGAAATATCGATTTAAATATTACTGTTGTCATTTCACAATTCGATATTGCTTTTTTTAATTACGAAATAATCTAACCGTGAGGGATATTTTCTACTGACTTTTTTTTCATAGCTACCTCAATGCCATTCAAACAATGTGTCCGCATATTTTGCGATACTTGGCTACTGCCGTCATAATTAACCGTTCTAGAAGATCTGCTTTGAAGGATTTGGTGAAGGTTATTCAACAAGAATCTTACACTTACAGGTTAATAACAATTTTCTTGAAAATTTCCCAATGTTTTTTCTGTTAAATTTTTAGAGATCCGATTACCGAATTCCTTGAGCATCTTTATGTTAATTTCGACTTCGATGGAGCAAGACAAAAATTACATGAATGTCAAATTGTCTTGTTCAACGACTTCTTTCTCATTTCATGTTTAGATGAATTTGTGGAAAATGCTAGGTTGATGATCTTTGAAACTTTCTGTCGTATTCATCAGTGCATCAGTATTGGGTAAGATAATTCATATTTTCACTTTCTGCGATACTTACTTTCATTTCTTCACAGTATGTTAGCGGAAAAATTGAACATGAATCCTGAAGAAGCTGAATGCTGGATCGTGAATTTAATTAGAAATGCTCGCTTGGATGCTAAAATTGATTCCAAGTTAGGCCACGTTGTTATGGGTACACAACCTTTGTCGCCGTATCAACAACTCATTGAGAAAATTGATTCTTTGTCTGTACGTTCTGAAGCATTATCAGCTCTTATTGAAAGGAAACTTAAAGCTAAAAACGATGTAAGATGTTTCGTAAAATTTAACAACTTTATTCTAACTCGCACTATTTTTATTCTAGATTCGTTGGGGCCCACAAGAATTTTAATTTAAATATTTATACACTAATAAATTTGGTGTATCAATAAAAAGTATTCAGTAATTTTGTATTTTTAATTTCATTTTATTTTCAATAGGTACAATTATAGACATTATTTGTCAATTGTATATTGTAAAACGTGTTGGTATATAATTAAATATATTTGAATTGTGGGTATATAACGCAATTTTATAAAATGTACACATACAAATTGTTTATAAGATTTTGTAAATGTACAGTAATAAAAACTTTTTCAGTTTTTAACGCCTTGTTTTAAAATGGAACAGTTTTTCTATCGTGCCAATATTTTTATTAGATATTAATCATAATTGAAACTACATGCAAACATACCAAATTAACAAAACATTAAATATCTTAATAGTTAAGAAATACATTAATAAAAATATCATTCATCACCACGAATTGCCCTGTATTTATGTAATTCATTCGGGAAAGCTCGACTTAATTCTACCATCATATTTGCTTTAAATTTACGATAAGCATCTATTTTTCCTTTGACTTGTTCATTCTTTCCAAGAGCCTTTTCTATACAATCCTTTGTATATAATTGCGGATTACGTCCCTGATCTATATAACTAAAAAAAGAAAAATATGTATCAAACATATAAACCTCAGCTTCCAGAACATACTCAAAAACTTCCAACGGAACATGTACTTCTTGTACTTGTGACTTTAGTTTGTCAACTTCTTGCAGTCCATTGACAAGAGCTTGTCTACAATAAAAGTATTTTTTATTTTAATTAATACATAAGTTTTAATTTAGGTTAAACTTACATTTTTTGATTTAAAACATTTTGCCCTTGGGGTTGAAAATCACTTACTATAATTCGAATCTGTCTAACATTTTCAATGAACATTTCTAATTGAGTTTCTAAATTTTCTAAGGATGATGCCATAACAAAATTTTATGTATTCGGACACAATAAATGAAAATCACAGAGCAATGAAAATAAATGACTGTTGTGAAATTTGTTGTAAAGCTTTTTGTTGACAATTGATAAACAGTTGGCTATATTCTTGCGCGTAGATATTCTTCCTTGTTGCGCGTTGAGCGTTGCGCACAAGCACATTTACATGTTACAAAATCTGAATTTGACACTAGTTTAGAAGCATACTTGTTTATTTAGTTTTTAAGCAATTAGCGATGGAGTGTATTATTGCAAATGTGGATCACATCAAATTTGATATTGAAGTTGCATTAGATGAGCAATATGGAGCTCTACCACTTCCATTTCCAGGAATGGACAGTATGTTATTCATTATAACCTAGAAAACAATTTACTTGCAAATGTTTTTGTTCTAGAATCTATTGCTGCAGTTTGTCAGTTTTATACATCAAGACAAGGATGCCAAAAAGGTCCTGCATGCCCTTTCAGACATGTACGAGGCGACAGAACAATTGTTTGTAAACATTGGCTTCGTGGATTGTGCAAAAAGGGTGACCAGTGTGAATTCCTACATGAATATGATATGACTAAAATGCCTGAATGTTACTTCTATTCTCGTTTTAATGCATGTCATAATAAAGAATGTCCGTTTTTGCACATTGATCCTGAAAGTAAAATTAAAGACTGTCCATGGTACGACCGTGGTTTCTGTCGTCATGGTCCTCACTGTAGACATAGACACGTTCGTCGAGTTTTATGTATGAATTACGTGGCTGGATTTTGTCCTGACGGCCCTACTTGTAAGTTTATGCATCCAAGGTTTGAACTACCTGCGGCACCTGATGCAAACACAAAAGACACTAAGAAAGCCCCAGTTATTATTTGTCATTTTTGTGGCGAACATGGACATAAAGCAATTTATTGCAATAAAATGCCTCCAGAGGTAAAAGTGAATTTAATCTATACAGTTTTGATTTTACCCAATATTTATAAATTGTAGGCTAAAGAAGCAGCAGCAAAACAAGAAGAAGCAAAAATGAAAGCGCTAGGTTATTATAAACCACCTGGAGGACCAATGGGTAACGGAATGAGTCAAATGGAAAGTAATGAAATGCTAAATCCGGCGATTTCGCGAGTACCACCAAAACCACTGGAGGAAGTTACATGTTTCAAATGTGGTACAAAAGGCCATTACGCAAACCGCTGCCCCAAAGGTCATTTAGCGTTCCTCTCTCAAGCAAAACTACAACCACAGTCTCAGAATAATTAACCACCATAACACACTTATTACCATTATTAATTATATTTGAGATGGTTTTGTACATGAAACTTATATTTTAAGATTTAAACATAAATAAATTATTAAGAATATGAACATGATCACTCCATCTTGTACGGTCTTCTATTAATCGATGCTTCAGGATTAAAAAAAAATCCGTTAAAGGATTTTCAATTAAACATGAAACAAATAATATTTTTGAAATCTTTATCGTAATTTGTGAGATCTAGTGTTAGTTGTAGTAGCGTAATCTCAAATGTTTACTCCAAAGAGAAATTTTAAATATAAAGACAGCCTTGATGATAGTAAAACCCAATAATTTCGATTAAAGAGTGGATTCCTAGAAACATGAACATTGCAAACTGCTGTTTAACTAAAATCAGTATTTTCTTGTATTATAATTTCTTTGTAATGTTTATCATATACCTAGAATTGACAAAAAAACTGATTTCAGGAAATTTCAAACTAGATTCAATAAATAATTTGTCGTAGTCGTAATGTTTTAAATCTGTTTTACTATTATAAACTAATTAACTTACAATTGAAATAACATTTCATTATAATAAGGCTGTGATGTTTATTAATCTCGTTACAGTTTCATTATATTTTAAGTGTTATATCTATATACGGTAAGTATTGTTTATAAGTGCTATTGTTTGTAGTATATAAAGGTTTACTGCAGAATACAGGCCAGAAAATTTTAAAATAAATATAAATAATAAAAAGTAAACACCGGATGGCTGAATATAAAAGAAATTTATAACTATTTTATCTTTTCACATTATTTTGCTATAAATAAATTTGTGTTTATAAATGTAATGTACTTTATATTCAATTGTTTTAAAAATACAGATGTTATTAATGGAATGTTTTAAAGAATTAATGTTTAAACTCTAGAGCTAGAGCGACGAATTCACCACCTCCTGGTTGCTGCTTAGAGCATTCCGAAATTAAGTTGACGTCGTCATGGATCTTAGAAGATGACACTGTTTACTATTTAACAGAATTGGTTGTATTATAACTGTCTGGTCCACCAGAGCTTCCACGACTCAAATATTCAATGCCAAAGAAATATTTTGAGTAATGTAAACTGATTAATCTACAACCTTTAAAGGATACCGACTACCAAACCAAACTAAAAACTCTAATGGCGGTCTCGAAAATTGACGATCACCCTTAAATTTGGGGTATTTCATATCCAATTTTATGTGCTTTATGTAGCATGTATATAAGGTTCATTATTGCATGTCACATTTCCTCAGCGTACCGGCAATTTTATGTATTATGAACCACAAGTCCGCAGTGGGTCATAACATATAATAGTTAAATGCGAATTACGTAAGAATTACTAACCCTAGGACATTTTAAATCATAGATTCGGAATCTACAGACCTTAATGAAGGGTGTAGTTCCCTTATCTCAATTTTTTTACCCCAATATTTTATCGTAAAAACACCAACTTTTTATTGGCAAAACCCCCAAAAAATCGAGTTAAGGGTGGATTCTTAAAGATTTAGCCCTAAAAACTCCAATGGCGGTCTCTAAAATTGGCGCTCACCCTTAAATCTTACGTAATTAAAGAGCGATATAAATTCTGTTCTAATTATGAAACTATAAATCCTATCGCTAAATGGTTTGTAAAATCGTATTCAGCACAATCAAATAAGGGATATACAATAATTTCTAGCCCTTTAAACATAATACTAAGGGCGATTTTTAAGGGAAACTATTTTAAAATCTTTAAAGCGTCATATCTCGGAAACGGTAAGAGATATCGCAAAAATAACGAAAAACCGCGGTCCCTCTACTAGTACCCTGAAGAATCGACCCTTCTCTACAACATATGTGAGTGCCAAGGGCCTAGGGCCAAGGGTTAAAAAAACGCTAATTAATCAAGGTCACAATTTCAAAAACGAGCATCTTCAATTAGTTTTAATTACCAAATCGAAAAAATGTGAGTGCCGAGTTACCGCATCGAGTAGTGCTGCCATCTCTTACAAAATTTGTGAACTATTGTTGGTGCCAACTGAAAATAGTTCTAATTATGAATTTCGTTTTAATAAATGAAAATAATAATTTTAATCTATTGTATTGCATATTTTAAAGTAAATAAAACACATTGTTTCTGTAATAATTTCTTTATTATCTCAATGGATACATGCAAGTTATTATATTTTGTTTATTATTACTACATATTAATTTGATAATTATAAGATCTTGAACAGCCTTCTAGTTAAATAGAGTAATTAGGATAAACCTATTTCATTTTCTCCGGAAATTAGTCTATCATCTCATGAGGATAGAAACAGCTCCAAGGCGAAGTTGAAGATCTTCCGGGATGTCCCAAGTGAAGAACAGAAGATCGACTAGGTCATTTACCGTAATATACATTTTTACTGTTTGTACAGGAAGATTAACAATTTTGATTAGAAAAATTAACATATATGTATAACAAAAATGACTGTTAATATATTGTAGTGTTGGTAATTTATTATAATTTGATTATAGTATGGTACACGTTTATTTGTTGTTAAATTATTTTAATAGTGAAGTACATTTTGCAATTACAAAGCCGAGATCAGCCTCTTGGATTGATACTGAGAACAAAAAACTGATCGCGCCTCCGGAAATTCCTCCTCTGCCACCTCAGAAAAACTCGGAAGCAGGGGTGTGGCCTCTTCGACATAGGAACTGTGTATCCTGTAACAAACAAAAACAAATTAACAACAAATACAAACACAACTTGAAATTATAATTCGAATTTGAACAGTGCTTGATAAAAGAACAAATAGATTTTACTAATTATTTTTGTTACATTGATATGGAATGAACCTTAGGATATTAATGAAATACTTTTGTTCGAGCATAAACGAATGGCTACAATATCAGCATATCAGATAGTTTCGTATGTAAAAACATGGTAATTTCATAAAATTACAGAAAATAAATATCCTAGCTCCTGATCGGCTAGTAAATCAAGTAGTAAAGAAACCAATAATCCATCATAAAGCAATACGATAATGTTATATAAAGTAAATGAAGAAATTTTGTATGTTAACTTACAAGATGGCTTGCCAACTATTCGATAATGCTGATGATGACTACATTGTAGCCGAAACGTGCATTCGTTCATACTCAAACAAAAGTATTTCATTACGATCCTAAGACCTATTTCATGTCAAAATATCATCGCACTTCATACGCTAAAATATATCACTTACCGAGATCTGCGTAAGCAGAGTGCCACACCCATAATGGGTAATAGGCGTAATGATATATTTATTTTATTATAAAGAAATATGCTTGTTACATAAAAACTTTTGTGAACTAAGATTTTAACTGTTGCAAGTATTGTCAAACGACAATAACAATATTCTTACATAGATGTTGCTAGCAGCGAACTTCGTTCCTGATAATGTTTCTGTAAACGTCCTGTCATGTTATTGCCTCTGGCGAAGAAGAAGCCTCTGGTCAGATCACCAGCATCTCCAAGATGTTGTTGCAGCAGCAGAAGATGATTTCAGATTTGTGATGTTTTCCACAATGATACAGGATCCGGTGATACTGGTTAGAATTCCAGCAGCTTCACGATGATGATGCAAAAGTATAAGATGATTTCAGGTTTGTGATGTCCACGTTGATACAAGGTCCGGAGACACTGGTCAGAATACCAGCAGCACCACGATGATGATGCAGAAGCAGCAAATGATTGTAGGTGTGTGATGTCCAAGATGATACAGGAGATGGCGATACTGGTCAGTATATCAGCAGCTCCACAATGATGCTGCAGAAGTAGAAGATGCCTCCAGGTCAGGTCAAAGGAGGTACTAAATAAATATACGAATAAAGTATTAATAAAATTGAATTGCTGTAAAATTAATTTACTCACGATCGGATCCGAAGACACTGTTCAAGAATGATCAAGGCTCCTGTGATGTTGTCCACGAGTCGCTATAAGCATAAAAATAATGTATTACACAAAAAAATAATTGTGTACCTGGAAAAAATTTGCTGTAAATTTCCATGCCTTTTCGTGGATGTTGATGCCAGTTCTGGTAATAGTGTTTAGAACACCATAGTTGCTTAAAGATGATTCCAGCTTTATGATTTGCTTATAAACATAAAAACAATATATTAGTAACAAAGAATAGTTGTAAGTAATTAAAGAAACATACGACTGTCCAATTTTTACTGCATGCTCTTTTTTTTGTTAAACATTAAAATATTTCAATACATGTAAGGTTGTATGTCTTTATTTCCCTTTACATCATGTACATATAATTTACAACACATTTATTAAAAAATTAAAACCTTTCAATATAGGTAAAGATGATATTCTGGAAACAAATATATTAATCTGAAATTCGATGCTAATGAGTTATAAGTAAGTTGTAGAAAACACATCGAACATAGGCGCTCAGCAGTTGAGTTAGTGTCCGTAAATAAAATAAAGCGTTTGGTGCTTTCCCAATAAATACATACTTCCACATAACAAACATTGCTTGCACAGCAATAACATGTAATAAATATTTCTTTTATATGTTTATTTGATATGACATCACATTGATCAGATTGTCTATAGCTAGTATTAAGAAAGGATATGTGTCACGTAAATATGAGGAAACGCAGTAACACTTAGAAAACAATTATTTCGATTATAAGAGTCTACTCGTTAAGGTATATATTATATATTTGTAATATAAATATAAGGAGGATTGTCGCAATTTCAATGATTAGGCCATTGATTATTTAGAACAAGCTTGAAAATGCATCAGTCAAGATTCATTTCAAGTTATGACTGATATAATCATTTCGAAAATGTTTGCTCATTTATTTATATTCGAACTTCGCTTACTTTATTTCTTTAAAAGAAAGTTAAAGTTATGGTTAAGTACCACATAGTTAATTCTCAAGGGTTAAAGTTAAATTAAAGTGGAACTCCCAGTATCATCGGAAGACTGCAGTGGTCAATCTAATGAAGACATGTAACATAATTTTAATTCTTTAATCATACGGGTTCCTGAAGTAAAAATGAAAATTTCATTAAAAGGTGTTTTATACAGCAGTCCGAAAGTTTAAAATTTCAATTTTTCTATTTAAACAGTGAAGTTTCTAACGATTTGTAGCTAGCGTTACATATAAAAGTTTTGTCACTGACATAAAAATACATTTTATTAACGTGTTTGAAAACTATTATCTACTTATAGATTGTCTGTGTTTTGATTTGTCATGCAAAATAAACAGATACACGTTAAATGAAAAATCAATTGTTTAAATAAAATAATTCATGCATTGTACAGAAAACTTGTTTAAGTTAAGTTTTGTGTGATTAACCTCTTCTTTAACTTACGATATTTAATTAGAAATTTTAATTTTAAATATATAGTAGGTATATTTTTATTTCATTATTTAAATTATTTTATTTATTTATACTCACGGTATAAAAAAGTTACTTCTACATAATTTAGAAAGCATTCTTAATAGTGTTTACCAATACGGTTCTTAAAAATGCACATTAAAAATATTAATTCGTTTCGATATTGTATTAATTTAAATAAAAAGTAAAAAAATTATTTTAAAATATTAATCATTCCGATTTAATAAACAATTATGAACTGAGATTCCGAGAATTATTTTTTACGTTTATCTTTTATGCATATGTCAGATTTTTAGCCATCCATTTATAATAAAATAATGACGTCGATGACATTTATGAAGTATTTAAAGAAACATCATAAAAAGGAAAAATTTTGATATGTTGGTGTGCAATCAGCTCAACACAATAGTTTCGATGTTTGCTGATTGACCAACAGGCGCATCGTGTACATATAAAAATAATTATTTCTGTACATAAGATATATTATTGTTTCTTTAAAATAATTCTTAATGTATCATATTTGGTGTCTTGATCGAGCTAACAATAAAACCATGAAATACTTGCGGAAATCTCATTGATACGTTATGAAACGAACGTTGACAGCAAAACAAAGAATTATGGATGTGAATTTGGCCGCTGGGCGATTCCGTCAAGGGGAATCATTGGAGTCGGAGCCGAGCGAGTGGATGGGAAACAGCGGATACCACCCCACGGTGAGGTGTGTGAGAGTGATGGAATCCAGCGCCACCTCGGCGCCGCCGATGCCTTGGTTATGCTCGAAGCCACCTTGGCGCTCCCACAGCATGACGAGCAGCGTGCGTCCTAGCACATCGCACGCCGAGTATCGCAGTGTTTGGCGGTATTGTGGTTCTGCTGAGTGCCGAGCAACCTGTCCAATTACACAATTTCTCATTATTTCTAAGAAGAAAAAAGGTTACTTATTCAATTATGTTTAAAGGTTTCATTAGATAATTGAAAATGAATTGAAATGTAAATAATATAATAGTTTATAAAGCAGCATTTAAAATAATTTTACAACGACCATAATGATATTTGCTTGTTGAATATTTGTTATTACTACGGATATCTAGTACATTGCGTGGGCGTCCGAGGAATAAGTGGTTTGGTTATGACTTATGATTGATCATTTGTTGTATGATTCCGAGCGCAAGTATGAATGTGAACGAGGTTGAAGTGATGTATCAGAATAGGAATGTAGGAGTAGATTTATTGTTGGTTGATTAATGAAAATGTATATTTTAAATTTCAATTTGCAAGTGTATATTTCTAATACAAGACTAATAGACATATTTAGTATGAATGTAATAATTTATGAATTTCCACATACCCGTGTCTTTCGTTTTTGTAGCCACCTTTCTCCATCTCTTAGATAACACTTCACGTAGGTATCCGGCGGGTTATTCGTGTACCGAGGTCCTAGACTTCTAGCGCAGACCACATCCACCTCCAGCTGTCCCTTGGTCATAAGCAGGCCGAGTTTGAGCTCTCCATGCCGGCCAGCTGACATACGGTAGCCTCGTGGCTGGATCTGTCCTGGGCCCAGCTTCAATTCCTTGGTAGGTGAGCCGTCCTCAGGGCTGCCTTCGTCGGAGCCCGCGCCCGGTTCCACACCGGTGTACTCGGGGATCTCAAGCACGCTGTCCTTTCGAGATGAGGTTGATGTACCTACATATAATGAGATGAATTAGAGACTTGAACCTACAGATGCTCTGGTCACATACATGCAGATTCACAAAAGGAATTAACTAACTCCATTTTTTTCGTTATCTGTAGCTTCACTTTTAAATTAATTAAATTGACAAAATGTGTCATATTTTATGCTAACCAATCGTGACCTTTACTACAACCTTAGTTAAAATAAATAAGTTCTGAATGGAAAATGAAGTTAACGGGTAATAATTAAAATTGAGTTAGCGATAATTCCTTTTGTGAATCTACTTGATAGATTCATAAATGATCGACTTTTTTGTAATAATCACAAAAATAAGTAGTATTATTAGAAAAATAATGCTTGGTTTTTATATTTATGTACGAATAAATTTTCAATTACCTACAGTTCTCTTGAATTTTTTTACTTAATACATAAATATTTAATAATTCTATTATACTGCAAGCATTTACTGAATTTTTAATAAAATAATAAATTGTTATTGCAGTTCTAGAATAATACTTATAGCATTAACGAACTACAGATCTAATGGCTACTTAGAATTAATCTATTCTAAGTTTGCCAATTATTTTACAATAAGCTCTAGATAATATTTGAACTCTGTACTACATATTGTTTTATATCTATTAATTACTTATATACAGTTTCTAACCTTGACTAATGTATAATTATATTTATTTAAATGTAGATTTATTTCAAAAATACTTTGAAACCTACAAAGATTCTTCTAAAAATATCTATTAAAATATCAAGCAAACTATCTGACAGATTTTATTAAGATGTCACTTACATTTCTGTCGCTAAAAATAACAAGATTAAAAACAGATTTCTCTATTTTAACTAAACAGAACTAACACACAATAGTGAACAACATAAAACTAAGTGGCTACGGCATCTGTGTTGGCAGGGGGTAAAAAAACAACACAAGAAGCACAGAGGAATGCAAATCAAATAGTTGTGAAAACAGGTTGCAAAATAAACTGATAAGTGAAACGCTTACCAGATGGAAGTGGCTATAGGTCCACTTTAGTGTTTAACATTGTGTGTAAGAAGAGAAAAGAGAATTATTATTAAAAAGCTTTGCATATCTATGTGAGAAGGGGAAGTATAGGGACAGTCATGAAAGTTTAGAATTCATTTATTAAAGGAGAAATTTCAAGATTAGATTTTTAGATCAGTTAAAGATGAGCGCAAGATTTAGTTGGCAATAAAATATTTATGATACTAAATACAATTAAGCCTGCTTGATAAAATTAAATTTTAGAGTGGATAAACTAATGTAATAATGTCATAAATTGAAGAAGAATTTCTAATATTAACTAAAAAACGAACTAAATAAAATATAACATACCTTTGAATGGAAAATATTATCGATACAGACAGATAAAAATTTTCTTGAAACCTAATTAAAAAACAGAATGTAATTATAAATAAAAAACATAAATGAAAATAAATAACACAAGAATACTCTTTCACGTATTTCTTGAGATTTGTTTCAAACAAATAGGAATATAGTTTAGAGAACAATTTAAATATTTTCAACTCCAACTATATCTTTAAAAATAAAAAATTGCTTTTAGTTAATTATTTATTCTTCAATAGTTAAAAGAAATATATAGTTAAATTGTTCTCAGTTACCACATTAAATCTCCTAACTAACAAAAAACATCAGTGCAGTGTTACATCGACACCTGGTAGTGAAGGAACAGGAATAGTGCATTTGGTAGTGGTAGAAGTGGAGGACAGTAATGACACTACTAAAAAGAGACTTACGGCGTCCTCGCTTCTCTGAGTTACCAGACAAACTCATAGTCCTGCCGAGCTCGCCTTTCACTGCCTTTAGCGACCGAAGAATTTCGTCCGGGTCTCGCAACATCCGAGTGCAACTGCTGCGGCGTCGACCAGGGTTGTAGGTCACTGGCGGTGGTACGGCCTCTTCATTTTGATCTGGAGGTATTTATATTTAGAAAATAGATGCGAATATTTTAAATTTAAGAACGTATAAATATTTAATTGCATTCCTTTCATTCCTGAAATGAAATAATTTTTATTTATTTACAGCACAAGAGGAATTAAAAATGAGCACCATATCTATCATCACATAATATTCATCAAGGGCACTTTTGCCATCTAACAACTATAGCTATTTAAATATTTTTGTGTTCACTGTGAAAATAACATTGCGGATATATTTATTGAAAAACTGGATTTATGTCATGTTAAATTTACATTACGAAATATAGGTCGGAAATTTAGACAGTTATTTGGGTTATCAAATAATGAAAATTGGGAATACACTGGTGTAGTAAATGTCATACCTTTCTCAGCCGATTGGAAAGATGATCTTCGCGATCCCGGTAAAGATCTTGAGAAGTCTTTGCCAAGCTGATAAACTTCAACTTCTAACTGTTCAGATTGTGATGATCCTCTTCTTGATCCTGCTATCCAAGCATGATCTGGATGCAATAAACTCGTACATTCTCCAATACTGTCCACGTCATCTGAAGTAAACCATATGAATATAACATATTTATATTGTTATAATAGAATATTAACATAAATATTATTTCGGTTTCTGTGAAGAGAACTATCGTATGATACGTATCACCTAAACCCAAAGGATCGTAATGAAACGTTTAAGTACTCATCATATTAAAAGTGCAAAAGAACTTTTAAACGCTTATATCGTAAATTGATAAATATATGTCAGAATACTTCCAGTGCCCATTGTTGAATTAAAGGAAAAGTTATTCTTAATTTTACAACACATTTTCTGTAATATTGTATAACTCGGAATATATAAGTACATATTAAGTAAATGTTATACAAATTATCCATGTATTACCAAATTATATCCAATTAAATGTTATTATCAAAAGATATTATCTACCTGACATTATTTAACAAATTTAATTAATTTCCAGTATAAAAATTACTTGCAAAATTAATCCGTATTACCATTTCATATCTTCTCCACTTATAAAAAAAAAACATTTATAATACACATGTAAATTTATTTATTTATATTAAACAAATAGTTTATTTAATCTAAATAAATATATAGAAAAAAGAAATGTTCTTTTAACCCAATATATATTTGTTTAATTTAAACAAATCAGATTTTTAAAAAAACAAATGCAAAATATATATTATAAAATGAATTATTTAAAGTAAAGAAATGTCAAAGATAATTTTAAACATATACTTTTTCCTTATTTCTTTCTATTAACTTCTATATGGTATATGTAGTAGCAAGTAGCAAAATATGATTATTATAATACGCGTCAAGAAAACTAGATTGATTTCCTCACCTGACACAGACCTCTGAAAGTCGGATCTCCGCATCAACCTACTAACATCTCCCCCAAGGGAACCTCTCGGTGACGTATGAGGACTCTTTCCAGGAGGTGCACCTCGTAAACCTCTCGGATCCTCTAGGCGACACCACACGGCGCGGTCGTCCAGGAACGCTTTCTGGAGATCCACTGTGCACTCACCGAGGAACACGGGATCGGACTGTGGACACAGATCCCACAGCATCACTTCGATGCTTTTGTCCATCAGCTCGTCGCCGGGAACGCCAGGGAAGCTGAGGTTGGCGTTCCAGATGGGATTTTGGCTGGCTGGGGCTACTTCGGTTTGTACGGTGAATTGGTCAGTCCTGAGAAACGACAATACCATCAAGCGAAATTCACATTCTTTTGGTAGGTAACATAAAATTATTTTCAAAAAGATTATTTTATTTAGTTTGTTTTAAGATTGTATCCAGTCTGGTAAATATATAAATAGGGATCTATCCGAATGTGTTTTGGGTTCAAATTTGTTTAATTATTTATTAAAAAAAAAGATTTCTAACCTACGAGTCTGGTGGTCTGGATTTTAGTAGTCAAATTGACGTTTTGTGAAATAAAATCTTTACCACAGATCCTAAAAGCATAATTTATTTATTAACGCTAGTAAATAATACATAAAACGTATTTTCCTACAACTGTCAAAAAAACTTGACATTTTTTCATTGTTTTCAATACGCAAAATATGCTATTTCTTGATTATATATAAACAACACTTGTGTTTCCCAGGCAACGTGAAAAAAAGTATTTTGCGCACATGGGCTACAAACTCTTTTCCGCATTGTAAGAAGATTGACTAAAAATACGTATATTAGAAATGTATCCAATAATTTTTTTGTAAATTAAACTTGCGCAAACGCACAGCTCTTGCATCTTTGCAACTGACTGAACGCGCCCTACGTGCTAAATGTATCAGTTACTTGTAAATTTTTGAATTTTTTTTATTTATTGAACACAAACTTGCAACTAATTAAGAACAGAAACGACATAATAGAATTTAAAGGAAGATTGACAAATTCGATATATAAAAGATTGAATTTAATTAATAATTTATGACATTAACCTAACCTAACCTAATCTAACCTAAGAAAAATTATACAATTGGTAATAAAAAAAACTTATTTAAGGTAACGTTAAGTATAATTATTATTTATTAATATTTAAGGTAATGCTGCAGTTTTTATACGAGTAATGGTTAATATTTATTAATGCCCGATAATTTATTGGTTGAAGTCCAGAATTTGGTTTTCTATGTTGATGTTGACAGGTACGTGTTGAGTGTTTTTGTTGCTTAGTAACATCAAAATGTATCAATAAACTAGTATGAAAAATAGAATAATTTTACATACTTATTTAATTCATTTCTTTCATTTGAATATTAAGAAAGTTGTAGGAAAAATATTGTGTGTATTACGGATGCAAAATGGCATTGCTGCTCTCGCATAATTGAAGCTCTCAGCTGCGCTTCGAGCTTCAAGCTTTATGCTCGTGCTACAATGCAGCATTTTGCACCCTTAATACACAAATAACTATTCTGTAGGCATGGCAAAGATAGAATTTAAAATCAGGGTACCAATAACAATAAAATTTGCTTGTCGTCGGTTCGATTCAATGCACGATTCATGAAAACATACCTGATGTTGGAAATGTAAACTGAAGTATGGTTTCTGTTCACCTGTATAAACTTTTTATTGTTATTGTTGTACTACATTATTATTCTTTAATCAAGTTCAGCACTTTAAAGCTTGTATTTCATATTATAAAATTAACTAAATTTGTTAAATTGTAATTCTTAACAAACAGATTTGCGAGGATGTTACAATTTTGAGTAACCCTTATTTCATTGACGGTTATAGCAGCTCTTTTGTAAGATTCACATCTTGGCATTCTTGTGAAATTGGGAAAGTTTGCCTAATTATACTAATGGTGAAATTTTATTTAGTTAAGGTATAAAATATTCAGAAACTTTGTTGGAATGAAAAGTAAACTGAAGTTAAATATTGATTTTCTTCCTCAATATCGAAAAGTCGCATATTGGATGAAATTCTTATTACTCTTATTAGATAGCTATTAGGTATACGTTTCGATGCTGCCGTCATGATAAATATTAATGATGCCAATATGAGTCAAAATACAGAAACATAATTTGTAAAACTAAAACTATTTTTACTTTTTACTCACTTGTAAACGCCATTTAATCAAGCCCTCTATTGCCTTTGTAAATGAATCCTGTAAAATTGCCAGCTGCATTGTAATAATTTCTATAACACTGTTTTGGAAACTACGCATTCCACAACTAAAAATTGTATTGGAACAACTTATCATTTCATCTGCCGCGTTTGAAATAAATTCGACGAATCGGAGGCAAATTAGCGAGATATATAAAGTATCTTGGTGCGATTGCTATGTACGTCTGTTTGTTTTAATATTATTTGTTTGACTTAGACGTATTAACAGTTATTCGTTAAATAAGCAACATTATTTGTATAATTTCCAAAATCTTGTTATAGAAAGTATAATGTAACGGAATGGCATATTCCACATTCACAAACTTTTTGCTCGTATGCCATTCCATTACTTGTTGTAGAATATACTATTACCAGTTAGTAGCTGTGCATATGTTATTTACGTTGCCAAAGTAATATTTCCTAGGCTTCAAATAATTTTTGACAGAACAGTTGTGTGTAACTGGCAGGTTTTGAATATATTTTTGAAATTTTAATTTCGATTTACAAATGAGTAACAAGTAAAATATTCTACAATACACACAAGGTAAATGTTTTACTGCTTCATGAAGGTGACAGGTTCGCCGGTCATTTCCTCCATTCAACAGTAAAAACTGTTTTACCTTGCTGGTAATGTAAAATTCTATTACATGTTCTTATATATAATTATATAACTTACGTGGCAGGCATAAGTCGTAGTTTAGCATAGGCCTCAGGTAGGCTGCCGTATCCTAGAGAATCATCTCTCGGCGCAAGATCGTCTCCAGCGAGGACTGCCACAACCAGCTCCCTGCGCTCGTCGTGGTACCACACCTGCAGCTGTATGCGACCGGATACTTGCTTCTCACGCGCCATTTGCTCCTGTGACGCAGTGAAAAATATTAACATTCCTCGTACATACATTGAATACATTCATGTGTGAAATGAAGAATGATTTATAGATTTTTGCGTACAATGGTGTTGGTTAATTGAATCGCTATGTTGTAGTGCATGTTTTACAAAAGTTTGTTTGTGTGATAAGCATTGTATGTACCTATTTTCAGCTATACCTAGTACGTTTCTTTATATTTATTTATATTATATCTAAATATTTAAAGCTCAAGCTATGGATGGGCATAAAGGGAATAAAAGTAAAGTAGAAGCATGCAAGAGCATGCATTCATAACATAATAGTTATTATTTTGATACAAAAATCTATAAAATATTTGTTCTCTTTCAGTTACATTTAGTAGCATTTGTAAGTTATAGAGTTTACCATAAGATTTAGATATTATATTCAAAATAAAAATTGATACTTAAAGATATTTCTATGTTAAAACTGTTACAAAAATAAAACAAAGGATACATTTTGTAAAAATGGTTTGTATTGTTTCCGTTTCTTTGTTTTGCAAAAAGTATCCGTTGTCTTCAGAATCTTATGGATGGCGACAAGAATAATAAAAGTAAAATGCCCGTTTTAAAAGGTACTATTTTTGTAGCAATTAATATCCAACAGAAGAGAGATAAAAATGTCCATCTGGAGTTCTTCCTCGATTGTTTTTCTACAAAAAATCTGAACATTGTTAATTTTTTTGCTGTAATTTATTCACGATGAGTTTATCCAATAAACAAAATCGTAGAATTTAGTGCAGCCAGTAGCATTAAATTCGAACGGCAGTGTTGTATGTTTAAACACAACTGAGCCTTCAAGCGTTAGAACAGTTTTTAATTGCACATTTTTTCCATGAATTTAAAAAATCCCGGTTAATTTGTACTCAAATTGAAAAAGTGATAAAATAATTGTAAAATCAGTATGTAATTACGTTATCAAAAACTGAAATGGATTTAGAATTTTGGGGCCCAATTATGTTTGAAAGCTCAATATAGTCTACCGTTTAAAACGGGCTTGATAGACAGTATGACAATGCAGTAAATATGTCATAGCACAACATAAAGAGAAAGTGATGGTTGTAACAACAAGGTAACAAACAGAATAAACAACAGTAACAGAACGAACTCGTGCCAGTTGGGACAGACAGCAGGTGTAACACGCGTTCAGCGTCAGTTCAGTTCGTACCTAGGGCAGTGGCCTTCTTCAAGCTCAAGCTCAAGGGCAAGGGAGGGAGCCTGCCTCCGTCACTCGTCACTAGTCACGCAAATCAAATTTGCGCTCAGCGGTCTCTATCTTGGAACTTGTCAGTCAAACGAATTTCACTTTTTTGTAGCAGGACGGCCATTATTATATTTTACTTTGTGTTTATTTTTTGAATCGCCTGATACTACCTTTCCAAACATTCAATATCATGATGTATAAAATTAGTGGTGTTGAAAAGCAAGTATCAAGAAATCTATAAAAATAAATGTGATCCGTCCTAACATATGACAATAAAATAAATTGCTAATTCTGTTGTTTTAAATAAAAATTGCTACTCTACTTGCTATAAGCGTAAATAATCATTAATCATAAATAAAATGAAGTTTAAAATGTACTTAGCAACAATGAAAGAAACTGCTAAATTTATTTGATATTCAGAACATTTACGATATAGAATTTGATATGGGAAAAATATCCGTACAAAGTATCAATTTCAAATTCGATTGGCTTTTGTTCGAAGCCCTCTTTCGCGGTCGCTAAGTAATTGAGTCGTATTTCTTTTTTACTGCTATGTAATATTGCAATTTTACGTTACAAGTATGAGAGAAAATCTATTACTTTTTATATTGAATCATTTAACTGCACATGACCCCAAAGCACGGTCATTCATTTTACAAATCTGCATGAAAAATAAACGTTTCACTCAAGTATGTACAAATAAAATAAATGATTCAATATATAAAATACAAATATTTGAAGCAAAAATGTAAAACATGAAATAATACACGCATAACTGACCAAATTGCGAGTGAAGACGAAAAGTATAAAATAATTTTTCTATATATTATCTGTGTAAGAAAGCCGGACAAATGTAAATACTCCTTTATAACCAAGGGGGTTGTTTCTTCACCCGATACAAGTAATAAAACAAGAGGTTTATAGCCATTTTTACAACTGCATAAATTTCCGCAAAGTCGTAAATTGATATACGATGACACAAAAGAGTGCAATTTGAAATTGAATAGCAATTTGGTCAGTATAATTTTTCACACGAATGCAATGCGCCGAGTTCTACAACAGCGTCTTCCACGTGGAATTCTGTTAATTAATCGAAAACAAAGAAAGAAAATTAAAGTACGCGTTTAATTGCTTTGAGTCGTCAAAAGTTTCCAAGGTTGTCGTGTTTCATGTTTTATTAGAGGCGCCGCTTCGCAGGGCGGGAGGCGGCGCGAAGAACAGCACCGGGCCGGTTAATCACACTGAGATGAATGTGAGTTGATTAAGAACATCGCTGAATAAAATAATCTCAGTTTAATGAATCAGTGAATACTGCAAAATAAATACAGGATAACAAGTAAAGTTAAGACCTATAGCTTGGACATCTGTCCCATCTGACACAAACATTAAGTTCGTCTATGGCTATACAAAGATCGCAACACTCAACAAATGAAAATGTACATTCATGTAAAACTAACATCGACACACTAACAACATCGGTTATTCATATATAAATACTATGTTTTATATCTAACGCAAGTCTCAAGGCAGTTTTGTATCTGTTGAAGTGAATGCACACTAATATAAACTCTTTGACAACAGCCCGTGAACGTTTTCGATCAATAACGACAAGATGTGCGGACTACGTTACTTTACGCCTCCACGTTGCGTACGCTAACGCTTGTTTCAGCAACGTGCTTAAGCATCCACAATGCAACGAGAAAGTCAACAAGAATTACGATAAAGAAAAACTAAATCGATATTGCTACGTTTTAAGGAAAACAAACATTTTTACTCCGCTACCAAACGTTCCTATTTTTTTTAACAAATACAGTAATTTTTGATAGTGAAGGTTAAATCTTCATTTACGTTCTCGTTTTCCAGTTTCTTTCCTTTGGCTGATGTCTGAATCAGGCGATCTCATTTGCGATACCTCACTCAATGCTCATGAAATCATTACAGTAAATTTATTATTACATTACGTAAGAGAGTTCCTTGATTACATCAGGAAATATAATAGGTTACACAAATATTTGAGAAGTTCATCTCTAGGGGTTCCAGGCAATATGAGACTATGCTCTAGGCTCCAGATATGTTACGACGTAGAAGCGAACGAACAACGTTGGGAGTAAATTTCATTGGCAACTTTACTCTGTGTAGAAAGTGATTCTTCAAGTTAAAAATATCGATAGGAAAATATGCTGTGATTACAAATTTGTTCTTAGTATCTACTGATTATACTCCATTTTGTCTTGGGAAAGAATGATGTATATAAGTCAGAAGAGTATGAATCTCTGGCACTACGGCAATGAGATGTCCCGAACGATATGATAAATTGATGGATGCGCGATGATCACATAAAAAGTGAATGAGTCTCGGAAATCAGAGCGCTTGAAGAGTTTCGATTCGTTTATATCGGTTTCGTCTTTGTCTGTCGAAGGCCACACGGGTTAGGCAACGAAATCTCAAGGAAGATACGGAGACGCGTACGATCTTAATGACTCTATTATTGTCACAGACATAATCTACAAGATCAGCGATGTGGAAGCAAAACGGTTCTCCTCAAAGGAAAATAATCCCGAAAAATAAGAGAACTGTGCGTTTACTTCAGCAGATATGCTATCCATACGATGTCAGTACTAACTGCTACATATAAAGCTCTAACAGATAGTCATTTGGCAATTGGTCAAAATATAGCAATCTACATTTCAGAAAATATATGATATTTCGGGATCTCTACTGTTTACAAGGGGATTGACATTGATTGTATGTATATAACAAGTGATATGTTTTAACATTAATAGCATAGATTCTATATTATATTATACACATGATCGTCTGTATTAACAACCAACAGACTTAATGTAGAAGATGGACTGGCACTTTGAAGAATAGTTCATTGGGATTGGAGTAGAAATATTGTCTAATATACAAACTTTGGAAGGGAACTTGCAACGAAGCTGCAAGTTTCAGTTATAAAAATTAGTTGCACCAAGTTGTGCGTAAGCAAACTCACTATTTACATTTTACGTCATTTATATATGACGAGTTTCTATATCTTATCAATGAATATAAATTTCTACGCATGTACCAACAAAATTATTTTACTCTATTTGACATTTACTTACGAATTAAGATCCCATGCAAATTGTATACACACATAAAAGTTTTTACAAAATATAACAGTAATCTAAAAAGGATATACCTTTCGATGTTAAGAATATTGCGAAAATGAGGCAGATAGCTACTTTACTTTCTTTCAACAACATTCAGTACAATTTTACATATTTATTAATCACTTTATTTTTTACTTATTTTGCATATTTAAATTTGAATGGGAACTTAATAATAAACTACTTACAACGAAAAGAAATTATTTTACATTTATTTAAAATTCCATCAAATAGAGAGTTATGAACAAAAAAAAAAATACCTATATTTTGCTTTCTTAAAAGTTAAAGATAAATTTACATTTTTTATAACATCAACAAGTAGACTACAAAAGAAAAAAATTACCATAACTATCAATTTGATTATTTATTCTATTTAAGAAATTTATTATTTCAATATTTCCAATCGTCTCATTCATCAAATATTCTACTATAAATCCCAGTACCTATTTAAAGCAATTGTGCCAACATTCCAATTATCAAAAGATGAGAAACTAAAAATGAGGGTGTAAGATAATTTTATTGATGATTACTTGAAGGACGTGGTATATCTTTGATATATTATTATCTTCTATAAAGCTCTTTGTTTCTCACAACCCCGATACCACGATTTGTCTCGCTCGTGTTGCAAAAACATATATCTAGTTAACTAACGACTTTGACCTGGATACATTGTTTCCTATTGAGAATTTGAAATTGAAATAATGCCTGCAGGAAAGCACAACGCGCTTGTAATATACGATCAAACTTTGGAGTAAAAAATTGATATTTTGTATTGATTGCTCATCTGTTGGAGAAGCTGTTTTAACTAGTTCTGGATTTGCTGTTGATGACCTACTTTCATTTATGATTGTTAAGTCAATAATATTTATTTTACGGAAATGTTTTACAAATAATATGTACAAACAGATGATTTATTAATTTCATTATGTCCAACAATGTTTATTTATGTTTATTATTATGTTAATATTGATATTGAATTAATATTTTATCGTCTTCAGAGGAGGAAACATAAGAATTTAATTAAATTAGTTAATAATTACTACATATAGGAACTTTTAAAATACGTACAACGCCAATAATTGGGCTACATGTCTTTGTTGTACAGTCCGCATAGAAAGATGATAAATTAAAATAAAAAAATTGAAATTCAATGATTGTGAAATAATAATAAATAATATAAAAATTAAATAATGTATCTTAATTTAAAGGAACTTTAAAATAATTGAACAATACCCTGTTGAATATTATTTATAACTTTTGGATAAAACTGTGCATCAAGTTTTTACATAGCAAACATTCAACAAACGTATAGCAACTGTTCTTCAAATAAATGTTAGACAAAGAAGGGTGGCCTTACGACATCCATCTGTTTCAGGCTCGTTTTTCGCTTTCATAAGAGCATTCAAGTCAACGATCCAGTATTACTATATTTCAGTGGTCCTAGCGCTTTGAAACTAATGTATGACAGTGTCAGCTACCTCCATATTACAAGTACATTTCCGTATAATTGATTTCATGCAAAATTATTTATATAATCATTGAAAAGCGTAGAAACATACCAACCTCTTAATATACAATTTATAAAATTACACCAGTTGATATTTGTATTTATCTCTTTTTCTCCAATATTGTCCATCTTTCTCCAACCAAAATTACGCCATGTATCCCTTCCCCTATTGGTTAATAGTTATAAATAATGTATCGATTTTAAAAACGCGAGAATTTTAATTTCTTGTTCGCAACAATATAGTTATAATAAAGTAAAAATATGAACATAAGCAAATAATATTTAAAAAAAGCATTTATGAGCTATGAATAAGTTGCAAATTGCTGTAGCTTTGGTGACCTCAGTGTAAAATCATTTTCAGAATAAGTTAGCAATATAAACTAGAGAAGCCTTTTCGGCAAGGGCCTGATGTATGTTTAATATTTGCATATTTTAGTGCATGCAGCAAACTCCACTAGATACATTACTGTTCTCAGAAATTCTACGTCAACTTTGGGATGTTAAACGACATTTATTTTGGGCCCATGAATAATTTTGAATTTTAAAATACATTCCACTCTCGAATTTGTTTTGGTAGATTGTCACTTTGTTATCTTTTGACAGGAAATTACCATTCGAATAAGATTTAGCAAAATCATTTAATTTTCCTCAGGTTGTGCTAAATATTATTGACTTAACGTAAAATGAAAAGATATCCAGTAACTAAAATTAGCCTAACAGAAAAAATACTGCCAATTTTTGAGCTAATTAGGTACACTGCAAAACTTCCAGTTCTAATCTATCCATCTCTACCTCTACAACATGTACTATATTACATTTAGTAAATAACGACATTTATTTATTTACTGGACCCAAATTAGTGTCCGTATTTTATAGTGTACATTGTCTCGGTATAGCAGAAAGGGGTTTTCATCAATCAACGAAAGTTCGTTTCTTTCGTCCTTTATTTACTATTTCTTATATTCTAAACATGTACCTTATGCATATCACAGAAACAGGTCGGGTGTAGGGTACGAAGGAAAGAAGGGAAAGACTGTTGTGCCGTCAAACGATATAATTTTTTTATTGGTTTTCATTTTGTTAATTGCTCTTTACTTCACAACGAATCAAATATGACTCCGTTCAATTATTTTCTTGTAATGAGGATATTTGATATCGCGTCTTTGTTCTTATTCGTTTTTTCTTTTTAGATACGATCAAGGTGAATGCACTTTCTTTTGGAATATACATATTTTGGTGTTACAAAATTGGTCATATTTTTACATTGAAATGTAGGAAACAGTTGTTTATATTTTCGCACATTTATGATATTCCAAGTATGAACATTTTGTAGTTATTGATTACATTAAATTAGTCGTCTTTATTGCAAATTCTGGTAAACCTTCTTGGTATATTTTGCCTATTTGGGATGTTTGAAGGCACAACGCCTGCATATGACAGCAGATAACGATCGCGACAAGGCAACACTTATGGAGGCGGGTGGTTATATAACTACAACGTAAAATAAATGAGATAATCAACGCGTATTAATGAGGAATCAATACTTAAAGACACCGTAAGGTGTCCGTGTCGCGTCTTCTAGTTTTTGATTGGTTTCCAAGGCGTTCAGTGGAAAATTTCCTAAAAATATATTGTCGACGAGGAGTAATATTCGTTCTAGATCACTCGCTTACTATGTTATAAGTGTTTTATGTAGAATCGTCAATGGAATAAACTTTTACAAACTGTTACAGATGCATTGAATAGTGGTTTCTAAAAATTGTGTGCCACTGTAAACATGAAGTTCGGATGAAAATCTTATAAAAAGCGTTTGCTTTGTACATTATTACGTGAATTTTTTATTCTTATATGAGCCTATGGTTGCTTAATATTTACATCAAGGCTCTTATGGCTTCATTAAAACGAAATGTTTCTGGTTACAATAATTATCTACCGGAAATCCCGAAGCTTAAATGAGCACAACAGCTTTTCCATGTCAAAAGATTACATAAAAGGGTAATACGAGCATTCTTTGTCTTCTACGGTCTATTGTTAGCATGCCTTGTTCATTCGGGACTGCATACTCCATACTCCAGTCTTTGAGTACAGTGAAAACAGAACTGGAATGTTGTTAAATGGTAAACCAATTTTAGTTCAGTGCAACGAGTGACTATTCTACATAAAGGAACCATAATTTAAAACTAGATTATAAACGAGATACGCGTGTTTATTTATCTCAATTATTTTTACGTTTATGTATGTACATTCGTACCAACATATAGCCAACACTGGAGTAGGCAATTAAACTGATATTTGCAACGACGAGAAAAAGAAGTTGTTGAATGAGAGTTAGGGAGTAAGTATATTTAATAATTTTGCTGTGCATGAAAGGATTAATATTTTACGAGAATTCATTAATTTTCAGCAATTGTGCTTGGTGTAATATAATTCAGAGCGGAAGCAGAAAGCAAAAATAAATCACAAACCTACGCTTGAAAACATACTTGACTCAAATCACTCTTTACGTGCAATTTATTTCAATTTGTCTTGTTGACAGAGTGGAGAATGAATAACAGTGCACATGGAAACATATTTCAAAACTGTGTTTCATAGTTTACTTTGTCATTACATCCAATTTTACTTCATAAAAAGTAGAAGTTAGTAAACAAACATTCACTACCACTACCAGGTACTTTTCACAGTAATTTGTCTCCTTTGTTTTGATTATTTTCATTAAGTTTAACACTATTAATTAATTTCAAATTACAAAGTTAAGTTTCAAGGAAATAAAATTTGTTTTGCTAGTAGTAACGTTTCCAATTTTTAATAATATTGTCAATTTATTACACCCTTAGCAATAACTACGTAAGTATAGGTACTTAATGTAGCGCTTAAATTTTAGTGTAAGCTATATTTCTCTCTCGCCCTTTAAAAAATTACGAACTATCAAAGTCACATTTACTTATCTTAAGTGTAACATTCTCTACCAAATACAAATTTAAATAAATTTTTAAAAAGGCAACAAACTCGCATCAAATTTTATTAACAGTTTTCTTGGGATTAATTTCTGTTCAGGAAATATAATAGCATTATCTTAAATAATTTCATTTCAACTTCTGTAGATACCAGGGTAGAGAATAAGAAGAGATGCGAACAGCGGAGTTACACGTCGAACAATTATACCGATCCCAAATTAATAATATAATAATTATAAGGTATGAACGCTCATTAAAATCCGAAAAACTATAATTTTTCCGAGTAAATCTTTCTAAATAAAAATGCAAAAAACTAAATCTTTCTACAGAAAATATAAACGAGACAAATTCCATAATAAGTCTAGGTTTTATCGGACAACGTGGTTGAGCAATTGAAGAGAAAATTGCGATCTTGTCTAATGTCAAATTGCTCGATCTAAGTGAAAGAGATAAAAGTTTATCCACTTGCAAATAATTCTCTTCCTTCCATATCTGATCACAAACAGCAAAAGTAACGTTCCAATACATGAGATGAATTATCGGAATTAAATGTTTTGGCAAACAATATTTTGGGTTTTATTTATATTTTGTTATTAACCTCGGAGAATACACCTATTTTTTCGATCACGGAGAATACTCTGATGGGTCTATCTGACCCAATGCTTTTTTGATCGTCTACCATTCTGAAATGACTGAATAGATTGGTCAAAAAAAATTTTGAGGTATACTGTTGATGTCTTTGACAAGGTTAAAAAAATCGCGAAAAAAATTGTTCTTCAAAAAATTTACAAAAAATAACTTTTTTACTTTTTAATATTTTAAGTTAAAAATTTATACGGAAACTCTCAAAGTATAAAAAAATTGTGGGTCAGATTGACCCAGAGTGTTCTCCGAGGGTTAAGCAGTTTCGTCCATCCAGGAACTGAAACCAGAGTCAGTTTTACGTTGTAATCTTATTGGATACCCTCACCTACAAGTAGATGTTTCCGAGTCTGTACAAACCTATAAAGACATCCCAATGCGATTTCGTGGACGTACCGCGGTAGTACATTTCCGCCATGATGCATAATTTAATTAGTCGGTTCCTCGCTGCCAGTAATTAGCAATATCCCGCCACGGCGGTCTTCCTATCACATGCAGCTTTGTCCCGTGCTGCAGATTCGAATTAAGAACCACGAAAAGTTCGGTTCCTGCATGTTAATTATAACATTCTTGCATGAATTTATTAAATTATGTGCAAAGTTATTACCCCTCAAGAATTAATAAACACAAACTGGGATGCTGTGGTTTTATGTTTGTTTGCCTGAAATATATTTTGTAATTCGTTGCACGTGGACTCATTATTTTTATCTATTTATAGAAGCAGATTTTATTTCGTTTCTACTAATTATAACCCACATATAACAGAACTAACAATACTATTCAATTCATGTTTTAATAATACAAACTATACCAGTATTTTCAAAAAGCACATTGTATAAATTTGGATTTAACATACTTTTCTAATTATACAAGTGTATTTTAAAATACGAATTTCCTTTATGTAAGTGTCACGGAGCTGTACGCTAATGTAGTTTAATGAGTAATGAAATAAAAAGAATAATGTTATTGCACTGCAAGGACAAAACGACATGCGAAATCAATATTCATTTCAGATACAGTTGTATGTAAACTGATACTAATTTGTTATCCTATCCGTTGTAATTTCAATGCAATCAGATTTAATCACAAACAAACATCAACAAAAATAATCAGAACCAAAAAAATTGTATCACAGTAAACAATCGTGACCTCTTGCAGCAGATGATTTTAGTAGGCGATTAGATACAATAATTCTTTGACAAACTCCCATCCCGGAATTTAATAAACACAGCTTAAAATTTGACATCTAGTTCAGCATTGATACTTCTTACTTGCGTGCGAATTTTATAACAGGAATATAAGAACAGAACAAACTGATATGCATGTCAGATAAGAATGCACCACCTACCCTAGTACATAACGAATGACGTTAATATCTAATTATACAAATTTCAAGAATACATTCCACGTCAAAAGCTCATTATTTGAATTGTAGTATTGAATTACTGACGATATAAATATTTCTTGTAATTAAAATATGTTGTTTCGCGTAGTCTAAACATCGTTCAAATGTCAATTTCTTAAGTTTTCGTCAAAAATTATGGAAAAAACAATTCTATTTATAAAGCATTTATAAACAAATATATCATCACGCCGTTTGCCCGTTTCGGATGTGGCGCTAGAAAGTATAGTTCCTGAAACACCCTTTTGCGTAATTTAAATTTATACACTCATTCGGGAACTAAGTGTTCCCGCATTTTCTGTGTTAACATTGTATTGCTCAAATCTGAATAAGTCAGATTTATGCTACAATATTTTGATTATTATTTTCTATATCTTACTTTAAAAATACATTTGAATGAAATTGAACCAAAACCACAACAAAACAATATAAGTTCATTCAAATTATTTATATGTTTTACAATTAATAAACGTAGGTACCTTAAGTTAGCAGAAAAGTTTGTAGTTTACGATCATTTCCACAAATTGAAATTTGAGAGTACCAAATTTTGTAGATGTGGCCTTGACATATTCTACTAATTTTGGTCCGTGAATGCGACTTAACCCAAATGTAAATATAAACACTAAACACGATAGAATTAAAAATCGCTGCTATTTCCATTAAAGAAATTCCTATGAAATATTCGCTACTGACAGTTGTAGCTAGGCTATGTTGCAATGTTCTTTGCACTCGATTTTATTCCTCGTATGATTCCGCAGATTTTAGGAGACACCAAATATTCCAAACATTGTTCTGGTTAATAAGCGTAATTATTTGTAATTTCTCGTTCATGACGCTCTTCCGTAGCGGGAAACAATGGGTTTCCGCTTTCGCAATTAGGATAACGGGGCGATGACGGCGGCGGCAGCTAGTGCAGGCGAGGCACCAACACAGCGTCATGGGTAATCTGATGCCGCTTGGTAAACACGGGGGCGGCGTAGATGTACGATGACTGACAGGAGTGCCATACGAGGATGAGTAGACATGAAGAGAAATGGTGATGTACTGATGAAGATGGGTTTGTTGAAGAATGCAAGGTTTAGGAAATTATTGTTGAAAAAGAAGTGGCAGCCTAGAAGAATAGGTGTGCGGAAGATCAACAATAAAAGAACTGCAGACAATAATTCTGTCCACTAAAACCCGAAGGATCATAATAAAACGATTAAGCACACCTCATATTAAAAGCACAAAGAACCTTTCCACGTTAATACTGCTCATTGTTGTAAATTTACAGAATAGGTAATTACAATACCCGGTATCAGATTAAAGGAAAAGTTATTCTTGTTTCTATAATACGTTTTCAATAATACTGTAGATATAATTCGTATTATACCAGTATAAGTACAAATTAAATAAATTTTGATTATTAGCCTTATATCATAAAATTACCATTGTTGGAATGTAAATAATTTAACCTGGATTAAAACTTCCATTTTTAAATTGAATTTCATTGGCTCTAAATATGATCCAGAATCATATCATTTGGCCCAGTTAAAAATCATACAAAGGAAAATTGTTAAATTCTCCATATTTATTCTTTCATTTTTATCTCCTGCACATACATATATGTACACAGGTATTATGTTTATATTACGAATTGATTAGATTTTGGGAACAATTCATCAACAGTAAATGGTAGATATAGATTATTTGAAGGCCTACCGGAGTTTTTGGTCATATCTTTGCAAATAAATGAGATAGGGCAACGACATGGCTGCGAGCGTTTATTCCGGTTCACTCAATAAAGCAAGTTAAGCAAGGCTGCCCGCGGTTAGTAGTTGGATGGGTGACCGCTTTGCGAAAACCCATACCAACGAACACTGCCGTCACACCACCGAAAACGAAGAACCGAGGCGGCATATAACCTCAGTAGTTGAGCCCGCTTTACAAAAAAAAGAGATAGAATAAATTTTATTGGAATCAACAGATTTAATGTATAAATAAATTGAGTACAATTTTTCCTTTGTAAGATCGGAACATTTTTTTTTAAGTTATTAAAAGCCTTAATTTGGCCAAATGTTATGATTCTAGGCTCGTATAATAAAAATTTAAATAACTATAATATGCCTTCTATTAGACAATCTGCAAAAATGTTGTATTTGATAATAACGTGAGGGATTGTTAAACATTGATTAGTTTGCTATACCTCTTTAACTAGGTTATATAATAATAATTGTTAGTTTTTAATAAATCTGTATGGAATTTCTAGCGGCTTATATCTTTTCAATCTATATGGGTCTTGACTATTTATTCAACAGGTTGAAGGCGATATAGTTGGGATTGGGATACGTCTGTAGCCTCTTTAAGGTATTTTTCTGTGGCAATCCTTGCTTCTTCTTATACTGGGCTCATGTTTAAATAATTGTGTATTGCGTGGTTTATAAAAGTTGTAAGTATAAATATATTTTTTTTTAACGATTTATTTCTTATGTTTTGTTCGATACAACTCTGTGCTAAACTTGAGAAACCAGCAACAGTGTTTACATTTGTATTTATGACAGGTATAATTGAAGGTTTTTTTGTTAAATAAATTAAGTGGTGTTTAACCGTTTTATTACGATCCTTTATACTGATATGGCTGAAGTATATCTGAAGTAGTTGAAAAGTAGGTGTAACGGTATTGAATATACACCTGTTTGAAGTTGTGTTTCGTTTTTCAATTCATTATTTTAAAAGATATCTACAAAATGATGAAGGCACTGTTCTGTGCTTTTGGCTATGTTACTGTTTATGATAAATATATCTATTTCTAAATATTATTGCTGTAGGTATTTGAAGCTAATGCGCAATGTAACGTTAACGTATTCTAAATTGTTTTATTATCGTAGTTTATTGAAGTTTTAAGCGTTTCATTGCTTTAATTTTAAATTCCACAAGTCCAAATAGATTATTCGTTTTCCGATCACATTCTAAAGTTTGAACTATCCTAGAATCATTTAAAATTAAACCGTTTCACGGTGATTAAATACGAGTTATTTGTAATTCTGACCAGTCGCATATTGATTTTTATATTAGTTAAAGGTGATAATGTGAGGTTAAATGACACTAATAAACGATTCTTTGGAATTGGCGCAGTAGGAATAACCAATTCTCCTGTGATTGTTTACTGGTAGTTGATATAAAAATAAAGAAATGCATGAAGAAAATTTGTGAAATTAGATTAAAGGGAATTAAAAATCAATCACAAGCTGAGCTGGTCAAGAAATTCTCCGTTAATCCAAGCAAAATGAAACTGATAATTTCACGTCGTCCTCTCAAACATTTTTAATCAAACGTAGACTTGCGCGCAAGCAGAAGACAGCTCTTCTGCTCTGCAGAGATACTTCCTTTTTCTTTGAATCTGTTTGTCGACATAAAAAATAATGACTGGAGTTTAATACAATTTTACTTTCCCAACTCGATTCCAGTCTAAAGGAAGTTTTATCTTTTTTCATTGGATATGTGCGCCCGGCGAGCGTGAATGCGTGCACTACGTAGGTAGAGGGCACTTTGCAGACCTGAGGAATGGAGTATTCTTTTAACGGGTGTTTTAAGTTTTATTCTTGTTTGAAGCCGTATGATTTTGTTTTTCTCTTGCTGTTCTTTTTTAATAAGGAGCAGACGAGCTTGAAAAGTTTAAATGTTGATGTGAAATTATATTACTGTTGCTGACGCGAATGAAAACAGACGGAATGCATTTTCTTAAATGACATTCTTGGTATACCTGTGCATGTATTACTTCATATATACCGGGGGTAGAACTGAAATGTGGATATAGGAATTTATATGCTATAAATTTTTACTTATTCACTTTATAGCAAAAGTATAAATACAAATAAAATAAAATAAATATATCATCACGCCTTTTACCCATTATGAGTGTGGCACTCTGCTTACGCAGATCTCGGTAAGTGATATATTTTTGCGTATGAAGTGCGGTTACCAGCCGTCAAATCATAGCCCCCAAAGATGTTTGTGGAGGAGGAACCACAGGAGTAAATGTAAATTGGCAACTGTCATCTATGGGATTCGAACTGAAGATTATTTAAAAATGCATGCAATAAGGCTCATTTTATTACCTAAATTTTTATTAGAAAAATTGGAACACGGCCACTAAAAATTGCACAAGAACGATTTTTTTGACATTTCATAACAGTTTTAGGTTTATTTTATTTTTTTAACATAAATAAATGAACTTATAATTGCACTATTATATCATTACAATCTTCAACGAAATTTCTACAGAAAATATAACAACACTGTAGTAAATATAAATCTGTTTTTAGTAATGTCAAATATTTTTCATTTTTGTTTAATTTTTCATGACCGTATTATAATTTTTTCTAATAAATATTGATTTTAATTTGATTGATATATAGTGAAATACTAACATATAAGTATCCAAATGATCCTTATTGCACGCATATTAAAATTCTGTATTATTCTTTTGTATTTATACTTTTTCTGTAAAGTGAACAGGTAAATATTTACAACAATATCACATTTGCGTAAAATGAAAGAGAAAAAATTCTGACAAGTGGCTATCGGACTCGGATGATATTGAAATAACAATTTAATGGACAGGTTTACCACATTCTTCTCTCGTTGACATTTAATATTGCGAATATTACGGAACTGATTCAATCCCTGTTAAGTGACAATAAATTTTATCTGCAATAAATATTCAAGTATTATTGCATCTGCTCTCAATAGAGTTTATGCGATTATATAAATCGGGGTAGTTGATATATTCGAATTTAGGAACTGATGAGGGAGAATGAGCTTTAAAGAGAATCATTAGGGCAGAAAATCATTTTCCAATTGATTTCGATCTACGAATTTGCACCCAAGAGCTTTGAACTGTTGAATATCGTAGCTGAATATATATAACGATGTTTTCAGTTTCTGACTTTGATGCGAGTTTGCTTATTTTTAGTGGTAGGTCCCAAATTTGTTTGAAAAGAAATATTTTATTTTTTAAGCAACGGTGTTGTTTATGTGCAGTTAAATTACAAATTAAAAACAAAAAGAGTGATGAAACAAAACGTTAAAATAAATGGCAGGAAATTTGGTGCGCTACAGTATCAAGCACAATATTTTGCCGTCCACGTTTAATTTTTGTACCTAAGTACTATGTGAATATAAAGTCAGCTAAAGTTCGCGTTTTAAAACTTTTAATTAAGACGCAGAATTAATTCCGCTGTTCGTATAAAACTCTAACCATGCCGAGTACACAATCAAAACTACGAATACGATGCAAAATGTGAATGAGGGATTTCGACATCAGTTTAATTGCTTTCATGCCAGTGTTCGCGTATGCAGTATGTTTAATCAGTAACAAAGTTATATAAGAGCTTATGTATTTATACCGGGGTCTTTGGCAATTTCCGTCGGGTCGGGGACGACGGCGTCTTTTCAGAGTCCGGCTCTGGAAGTACACACATAAATTAATATCGTCGTCGTAGAATTCACGAACTTGTTTCATGTTGTATTGGAAATAATTTACTTGCTGTCAAAGGAATTACCTTTCACAGAATTTTGCCATGTTTAAACTGCGGCAATTCCACTATTTTCCTCTCCGCAAAATTCTGGGAAATGGTTTCATTTTATTGGTAATTTAAACCGAATGTTTTACAAGGCAAATGTTTAATGTCTGGAATTACAGCAAAAATTGAAAAATCATGTTATTATACATATTAATATTATTATTGTAATCAAATTGGATTTGTTAATTCGCAAATGAACAGATAATTACAAATTGAAATTGCATCGTGATGAAACAAAAACAAATCTAATTTAAGCAATTACAAAAATACATATTTTTTTAATTTTTCGATCGAGTAACGTCGAAATGATCAATTTTATCCAAACTTAATTGAAACAATATTAGTTTACATTTGCTGTTACAAAAATAGCAAAAGTCATGAATTGAATGAAAATTCTGCAAATATTTTTTCAACTTTGAATTAAATTAAATTTGATTTTATGAAAGTTTTTTCCTGTTTGTTTTGATATAATAAGAACAAAAGCGATATATGTGAATGAGAAATTCAGTACGTAATCAGCATATACACTTAAAATCTGCTGAATTGATCAAGGAAATTTTGACCTAATGGTCAAATTGATCAAATGTTATTTCATTTTTTTAATGATTGTATGAATTTGTGTTTATTTTTTGTACCTGTTTTATTGTTTATATAATAATTAACTATTTAATAATGTAAATATAGTGTATATAGTGTTCTTTTTTGTAATACGAGTATTACAATTAGACATTGTAACAATTGTTACTTAAGTGTTTTTCATACTACTTTTCCTATTTCACGTTGACAAAGTCAATTAAAATAAAAATGAATAAGTAGCTTTTCCTGTAATATTTATAAAACAAAGTGCTTTACAGTTTTACAAATTGTGTTATTATTTTAATAAAATGCTAATAGCAATAATTTTATGTGAGCAATAACAGTTCCTACTTTGACAGACTGATAATTTTACAAATAATAAGTTCCCCAAAAACAATTATACAAAATTCAATTTTTTTGAGGAAAACAGTGTCACAAAATCAACTTTGTGAACGTGAACACATAAAATGATTATTTAAAAAGTATTACCGTTAAAATTTTTATTAATTCATTCGTGATTCCTTGACCTGTCAACTGACCAAAAATATTTTTGCTGGTCAAATGTACAACCCTATTTGTAAGTGTTTAGTATGAGAATAATTTAAATTAAAAATTTAAGCTATCAATTTTAAACTGTTGACTATACTGTTTAGAAATCTAACTGTGTGAAGCCGATCGCTAATTTTGAACAGAAATTTGATCAGATTTGTGAACTTAAAACGTAATAGGGTGCAGTATGGTACTAAGTACTCGTAAATATATTACTTTTAAATATTTTTTTTTGCGACTAAATAAATGAAAAAAACTTTCGAGTATAATTCTGTAATTCCAGTAATTAAACCTTCCCAGCATTGTTTACCATTCCCTAACACCAAACACTCATGCACCACCAACATTCCTCCTCACCAATCAATCCAGGCGCCGGGGTATCCGACGGCTTGCGGCTGATCATCGGCATGGGTTCCTCCAGGAGGTCGCACATGCGGAAATCAGTGGCGTGTTCCACCAGCAGTTCAGCTACGTCGCCTGTACGGTCCATGATGGCACACACCTCTTCGAAAGAGCGATCAGTGAGCGGAACTCCGCACCACTCGAGCACCTTGTCACCCTGTTGTAGACCGCCCTTTTCGGCGGGGCCCCCAGGGACCGTCCATACAATGTAGGCGAAGAGGCGGCCGTCTGCACCCGTCTTGCCGCCCACCACGCGCATGCCGAAGCCTCGAGCTGGAAGAAGAAAGATTTGTGAGGTTATGGTGATGAATATTGCAATTGATACTCAACAATACACAATATGACTCAACTCTCTATGAGATTTGTCAAAGGGAGTTCCCAACGAAGACACAAATCTTATTGTATGGTTTATTTAACGTTACTTAAAAATTAAAAACAATTGAATATCAATAAAGGGTTGTTATAACGTTCCATTCGTTCCTATTATTCTTTTGGCAAATATATATCACCATCACATTTCTTTCTTTCATATAATTAGTTTGACGAAAAAAGGTCGTCACTTCGTTCCTCCCTTTGATGTCACTGTTTTAATAAAGAATGCTCCTAGAACATTTCATTTGATTAAAGATTGTTTTTTTTTTCTATAAATTTTAAGGAAACAAAAAGACTGAACGTTCACAACGATTAAGGATAAAAATAAATGATCCCCAATTTCCTACCCCCAAAAACATATAATTTCTATTCCTAAAACTAGGACTTCTCAAAACCAGAGCCTCTCGCGGCAAAATTGCATACTAAGGACATTCAAGCGTATATAACAATGAGACATGTTGAGTTATATTGTATAACACCAACACGGGTACATCTATTTCAATATATTAAAAAAGAATATTAGATCGAAAAACTGAAGCTACTTCTGTATATTAATGTGAACGATAATGATATCAGAATATCTATTTGTATTTGAGAAATTGACTGCAAATATTACATGGAATATTATCAGCCTTAGTGTTTTTCTTATTTTTACATCCATGGTAGTTTGAACAGTAGTTCAGTAACTATTTTCAGGATTAGATTTTAAACTGTTCATGTGCTCATGAACACAGTAATTGTAAAATCTAAAAGTTAATACTTGAAAGCTTTTAAATGTTGATTGTTATTTTTATCTGCACACTTTCAGAGGAAATTACCCGATGTAATCAAAGCTAGAAAATGAAGAAAGCATATGAAATCTTTACCTTTTATTATTATTATTATTATTTAAATATAGTTTGTTAGTAAGCACATAATATTATAAAACATCAACCCCGCACGTAATGTTGATAATTATTTCATCATATAAAATAGGTTAAATTAATTTCAAATACTGCTGACTGAATTGAAAAGTTCCACAAAAATGAAAAGTATGACAGTTTAAAGTGGGTCAATAATCGACAGTAATTATTGAAATAACGCAATAATGGTAGTTATTCTTGTACGAGCAGTTTCTGGCTAGCTTTGTAATATTAGAAGAGCTTCCGTCGTTAATTGTGAGAACAACCTGTCTGACACTTTTTGTGGAAGCGCAGAGTGCCGAGTGCGGAGAAAAGTTCGACTTGAGTTCGGCTTCAGCCACTGAAATTGACGTGGACTCGACCTTTTGGCTGCTATCTAAATTGAAATGTGTCTGCATGAAAGAGATTACAATCTTCCTTCATTGCAGTTGTTATCTGTGTTCTACAGCAACAAAAATCGTTGGGAAATAAGGATGTGTGTTGTGTTGTGTGTTCCAAGTGAAATGGAACAAACCTTGACCATTATTTTTTTCTTTTAGTTTCTTCCCTCAATAAACTTGACAAACAATGAGGATAAATGAGAAAATACGAGAACAGTTTGAAGAAATGAGTCAACAGGGAACAGAACATTATAATAATTTGTTATTTTCTACGGCTAGGAATAAACCTTTAAAAAACTTTTGGCCTACACCCTACAACATTCATACATTTTTATTTTAAATACATTAGTTACAGTACTTGAAAATGTAGTTCAATTATTTTATACTAGAATGCTTTTTTTTAGATTAAACATTGTAAAAAATTATTGTTATAGGTCGACAAACCGATATACGTGTGGCTTTGGATGTCGCGGAAGTACATTCTGAGTTCAAAATACACACTACAATTTTTAGAACAATACAAGAAGAAATAAATTAATTTCTCTAAGAAATGCTACCAGAATATATGCAACGATAATAATACATTCAAATATTATTTCTTGTGCGTACCGTAATGAACTTTTGACTCATAATGTACAATTTAAACTGGTATAAGTATTTAATTGGATTAGAGGAGTTAACGTGCATTCCTGCTGAGGATACATTATAGGTTTGTCGGATTATTCGTTTAAATCGTATAAAACAATATAAACGTTGTTCTTCTTTCTTTTTCAATTATGTTTATATATTTTATTTTTTTTTCGTAAATATTGTTGAACATATGAGCCCCTCATCATAATATAGAAAATTTGTGGAGAAAAATGAAATGAACGTTGCGCAAGATACCGTTAAGAATAAAAGAAGAATTACGTAAAAAAATAAATGTTGTTATTGCGAGAAAAAGTGACTGCACTTTTAACTTAATTTATAATTTGTAATGTTGCAATAAATAGTAATCACTTTACTATATTCAATATAAATGTTCTTGTATTTTATTCCAATTAAACGTTTTTTTTTTTTTTTTGTAAAAAGTCGACATAGGTTTTAGAACAAATTATTATGAGAGGATCGTGAACGGAGACAGAAGAATATGCGCTAAAATTAATTTGGATGGAGTAGTTATTAGCAGCTGTATTTGTGCAATTTAAATTTTGCTATATTTGAAAGAGCACAAATGTTCGATGTCAAAATAAACAATAATTCCTCATCTGATTGTTCGTTGCATCCAGGTACAACACAATGTGTGATATTGTGAGAATTGCATATATCACAAACATGGAACATTCGGTGAAAGTTTCATCAGGTAGAATCCGCGTCGACACAGCGATTAGAGTCCAAATTGTTTAACGAATTTATGAGGTGTGAAGGCTGAATGACCTATTGTCCGGAACGCTCTCTGAATCGCATAAAATCGAGCCGCGCTACTGCTATCCCGAACTAGAGCAAATGCAGAGACGTATTTCTCAAGTTCTTAATAAGTTTTACTATTTTATATGCCATTTACTAACAGCGTGAAATACTTTTCTAGAATGTCACGTGTAGGTATGCAGCGTAAACATTTTCATAGAAGAATTTTCATTTCACAGGATGAGGATTTTTTGTCGCATGGAAATAAAACTTGCATTTAATAGGTGTATATAAACTTATGAATCTTATACGAAACATGCAAATACAATTATATTTTAAATTCGCATATTTTACTTCTACTAATGTACTTTTTAAAAAAACCATTGCAAGTATTTTTAAAGAGATTTTATTTTACATCCATTTTCTAGTTTCTCTTTTCATGCTGTTTAACTACATTTAACATTATAAACAATTTTAAACTAACAGTTTGATTCCCGTAATTCATTTTGGTACCTTTCTTTTACATCATGAGCATGGACTTTAGGAAATGTGTTTTACCTAAAACCGATTTTATTTTGTATACTATTTAATTTATCTTCTAATCTGTTTATTCTCTATGTTAACTAAGAGGTCTGTTCAGAAAATAACCAAACATTTTGAATTAGGCGCCAATGGAGAGATTTAAGTGATATAAGGTTGGCAGAATTGCGTTGCATATAACCTTCACTGAAACCACACGTTCTTGGATTGTTGATATCTCATTTATTTATCGTGATAATGTTATCTGAGTGCAACATGTGTAAATGTGTTAGTAGCAATTTTTGAAATGTACAATTTTCAGGAGCAACCATGCAACATAAAATTTTGAGTGAAACTGGGGAAAACTTGCACAGAAATTCAAAAAGATACCAGAGCTATGGCGAGACAACTCATGGTTCTTGCACCACGACAATGCCCTGCATACTCAGCTTTATCAATTTATTGTTAGTTTTGTGCAAAAAATCAGATGACTGTTCTCTCTCAACCTCCTTACTCGCCAAACCTGGCTCCTTGCGATTTTTCTTATTTTCGAAATTAAAATTAGGCCGCAGTTTTTAGACTATTGACGATACCTAAGCTAATGCGTTACAGTCCTCAAAGACTATTTCAAATGAAGCTATCCAGTACTGTTTCGCAAAATGGAAACCTGTGTAGGGCAAATCAATAATAAAGTTTGGTTATTTGTTTTAAAGTGAACCGGATTTCTGCAAAACAATATCCTAACGCCGTGAGATTTCCACTACGGCCCTGTTGGATGGCAACATAATAACTTAACCTGTTGCTTGGCAGTAACAGCGGTCAGAACTACGTCGAAGACTTCCACCGCTGCCGCCATCTCTCCGCGCTGGCAGCAACTACCACTGTGGATGAACATTAACCAAGTATGTGCGCACCTTATCATGACTTCGTTAGCGCCCGATTGCTGATGAGGTTTGTGCTAATCGAACGTCTTCCGCCGCGAATCGGTGGCGACGGTGGCGAGCGTGGGCGTTGATCTAATTAAAGAGAGTGCAACTGGTCGTCGTTGATGCTGACGGCTGTTGAATGTTGAATGTCAGAATGTGTTCAGTGTGCTAAGGGATGTTTTTGTCTTGTTCTCTTGCGGGTTGTTTGTGTCTGTTTGAATGAAGTGGAGGATGTTTTTGTGCACGCTGATTTCTGCACAATGAGGGGATGATAAATGCGTTGTAATGAACACACAATGACACGAAACTTTTTTATAACAAGAACAAGATAATTTTAAATTTACTAGTTAGGTACATATTTTTCAGTCAAATGATTATGAGATTTGTTTTATTATTTTAAATAAATAACTTATCTTTCTTGTTAACACGGTGACTGCAGCTTTTAAAAGCAATGTTTGAATGGAAATGTACATATTTGATACTGTAACATTAGCATGTTTACCGGACTGATTTCCGTCCGGTAAATGGGACTTACAGTATTATTCTTTTACAGCACTGTAACGATGCCAATTTTAATAGGATTTGATCTATAATGTCGTTTTTTAAAACCGGGAGAGACACTAGATTTCTGTGATATCAAAATCATGACATAAACACCCAATTTTATTTTAGCGAGAGGGTTCAGACTGTTCCCCGAAAAAATGAACGATACTGTATCCCTATGGTAAAGAAATGTAGCTGTATGGTAGTGATTTCTAAGTTAATTTCTATGAATTTGACTTCTATTGACAAAAATGAAGATAAAATAATTTTAAGAAAAATATTTGTAATTCCATGGTTTCGTAACTGTCGTTGACTTCGCCCAATAAGTTCCAGTTTCACAATGTTTCAAAAGTTTTTTCATTTCCGCCAGAAAAAGTTTGTTAGTTGCGTTTAGCAAATTGTGCACAGCTCTAATGATGTTATGTTCAGATAAGTCTTCTTCTTTTCCTTTAAAGGCGTATTTCTTTACTTCAACGGATAACAATAAACATTTTTGAGTCGCTAAATTTTCAACAAACAGAAGTATTGTATAAACTCAACGTTTAGAATTATTCTACACAATTCTTCATTAAAAAAACTATATAATTTGGAGTATTAGTAAAAAATAAATATTTTACTCTCCACATTAACAACAACACTGCACAACAAGATAAGCTAGTAGTTAATTTAAATAATATTTCGCTTTTGGATACTTCTTGTGTTCTGTTTTATGTAAGGGCATTAATTTTGATATGGCTCCTCGACGTGTTTCAACTGAAGAAATTGATACAGCTGTTGAGTTTGTCATCCACAAACTTCCAGGACAGGCACAGGAAATTTGTATGAATATTGCAAAAAAAATGAAGCATGTGAAGCTTCTAAGAAACTATTTGTTTTCCTGACAAAGAATTATGAAGAATAATTCGAAACGTGTTCAAATAAAATATTTTTTCACGGCCGGGAGAGAAACTACGTTTCTTTGATTCCAGATTTGTGAACTTTCTCTTCCTTTGTAAAGGAAAGTGCTCAAATAATGTGAAACATGAACAAAATAATTTTGAATTTCATGAAAACCATAATAAATATTGTGGTCGTGACAAAATAGAGGAGAGTAACTAAATATGGAATATGATCCTAATATGGAATACAGCCCTTTCTTTTACTTTTATAAATTTTTAATACTGTGTTTTATACAATGTTAAATGGCGGTATTCCATATTAACATCCTATTCCATATTTAGTTACTTTCTTCTAGTATACACCGCAGAAGAGAATTCTATTTTTTTCCTTGTCGTATTGTAGCCCTCGCCTAGGACTTTTGTATCAATTTGCTCATCGGGAAAAAATCATACACTTCTCTCCCCTAATGTATAATATACTATTACAGAAATTAACCCAAAAGCCTGTATAATAATTTATTATAAGTTCTGGAAGTTTTTTCAATTTGTAGGTAAGCGTTTAAAAATGATTCATTAATATTAATTACGATATAATTAGTATTCACCATTTCAGAAATTTTCAGGCCATTGTTAACACTGTAGCTCTTCAATTTGAAGGAATTTGCTTGCCGGGGCGGGCAAGTTATGTGCTGATGTAGAAGGCATATGCGGTGTACATATACGCTCGTAAAATGAACCGATCTGAAGGTGTATTGAACAATGGTAAATGACGAAACATGAATTTAGTAAAATGGTGCATTCCTACGCGAAAGGAATTTTCATTGAGAAATAGCTGCCGTACCCGTGCCGTCGATAAAGGCGCCTAGATATTACCGACATAATAAAAAATATATCTCACTGGTTTATCATTCAAAACGCATAATTCAGACCACACTAGGAGCGGAAAATGAGAATAGCTTCGAATAATGTGCACACGATATGCTGATATTAATTTCAAACTTTGTGAAGATAAAACCGGATAACTTCTTTATTATATTAGTTTTATATCTTTAGTTAAAGTTATTATAATTGATGAAGTATGCATAAAGTTTTAACTACACTTTTAATGGAACACTAAAGACGTAATATAACTTCTCAAATTTAGAAAAATTGAAACCACCCGACGTGCTTTTTATGAATATTAAATTTTTACATTCGTGAATAAAAAATTATTAATTAGATATTGAAGGCATACCTGAACATTTAGGGATGAGACTTCGTGCAGTTATTGTTAAATAATTCCATTGACCATTTTTTCCTATTTAATTTCTTTTTTTAGATTTTAAAAGGATCAACTTGTTAATAAAGCCATTGATCAAGATCGAATCCAACTTAGTTCTCGAAATACTTATATAAATAATTTGTTTATAGTTTGATTAAATTTCGCCTTTAGTTTTTAAAACAATAGTTTTAACGTTTGCATGTGAATAGGTATTTGTATTTCCATTATTATTACTAGAATATTTTAACAGAAACAAAAGGCATTTTACAAATTGATTTCGTGATGTTTATTCTATAATATATCACGGCGATAATACTCTTGGACAAGGTAAATTAAATGAATGTCAAATAAAATTTTCCAGTTGCTAGAACGGCTATTAAAACGTGCATGCATGGTTTCTTTATGAATTATGACTATAATAAATACGAGAATTTTTCGGATGAGAAATTTTTAGTGATTTAAATTGGGTTTGGTCGCCCTTACACAGACTACCCTTCTCTCCTGTCACCACTTGCCCCGCACTGGCTTTTGATGTGATTCGTTCGCTTTTATATTCTCTGCCGTATTTTCTAGAAATTTTCCTTAAAAGCCTAATTCTGTAATTCAATTTAAAAAGATTTTTATTCCTACTGACAGTTGTCTGGTCTTGGTCGCTTTTCGCACGAAATTTCAACAAACAAAAGTGTGTAATGCAATTAAAGGCGTTTGTATTGTCATATGGATTCTTCTTCCTTTGAAATTTATTCGACAATCTCACTTTTAAATGGTTTACAAGGAAACTTATCTGCTGCTATGTTTCTATATCAAACACATGACTCCACTAGATGCAAAAGTATGTGTATTAATTTACTCTTGCTATTTAGACATAGAAAATACAATTATAAATCATTCAAAAAATGCCCAAAATTTAAAAAAATATTATGTCTTATCCAGCATTTCTAGTTTCCACAGAATATATGGTGTTTTGTTATTTTTGTTTATTTGTTTCATTTTTAACTGTCACATTATTGAATAACAATTTAACTATTTTTCACAATATTTTACTTTGTCTGCCGCTGGAGTAGAAGTGTTGCCCAGGAGACACTTTTACGCCAGCGGCGACAATATTGAACTTCTGTTTGTTGAATACAAATACATAACAAAGTACTTTAATGACGTTTGAAGAAAAATAAGTTTACTTTTCTGTTTTCCACTCATTTTATGAACTTAACATGAAACAAATATTGTAGCTTGATATTTGACAGATTTAACTGACACTAACATACTATACTCTATTGTATATGGTTAATAAGATATCAGCCTATCAGCGGCCACTGAGCTTTCATATTATCGGTAGCGCACCACTGAAATATTGGGATCATTAAATATTTGAAGGGTCGTTACTGTATGAATTCGTACACTGTGCTCAAAACATCGAAACACTACTAAACGTATTTTGCGTTTACTCTTGTATTATTCTGTTCTGATAGGAATCATAGTCCAAGACAAGATGCTCCTGCAAACGTGTCAGGTTCCTCCAGAATTCTAATTTTAATTTGTTCCAGCTTCCCGAAATTTTTAATTTACTTTCAGTTCGTTTAATTATAAATGATTGAAATTGTAGGGGAAAGACACTTACTGCGATGCGCCTTGTCAGTGGGGTCACGCCGAAGAACGACGCGTCGTTTGGCGGCGGTGATGGGCAGCCCCGAGTCCACGTCATGAATGACGATCTTGATGGCTTCACCATCTACGGACGCCTGGCGTCGTGGTGCTTCCAGCTCTTCCAGTGCTGCTGCCGACCACGGGGTTTGTGGAAGAGCACGCAGTGCTGCTATGTCTGGACTGTGGAAAGAGAAATGATACAGTTAGCAAGATTAAACACTTAGATATGTTAAATAATGGCTGCGATGTCCAAAATTTATCGTCGTGTATAAATACTTTGTGAAATGTGTCATGAAGTTTACATATAATTTAGTAGGACGCTACGACGGTTATTTGAACAGGCTGAGAAATATTTAGTCCTTGCGCTTGATTTGATTTGAAGTTTGCTGAGTATGCGTAGCTAATAGGAAAGGACCTCGGAACGGACCGATGTCCGCTGTTTGTAAATATAGGTTGATAGGAATGGGTCAATAGGTCATTCTAGACAGAACTGGAACAAAATTTTTCAACGGTCAACCTTACAGTTTTAATGAAATACGCTTATATATTTCCAAACAACTTGCAATATATTGATTTGGTTAGTTTCACACTATTGGTTCAACGATCGTTTATATCTTACGGTTATCTTCAGGACAACTATTAAATTTCCTGAATATATTTCATCTAGTGCCTTCCACCCAATCTCGATGAAATAAAATACATTTTATCTACGCTCGTGCGATATATCCTACATATTCCTGGTATTAACTTACCGCAATACTGCATTCATTTTAATATTACCACAATCATTATTCCATTACCGTTATCCCGGCCTGTTACTACTTTGATTTGAAATTAATTAAATTTGTATTTTAATAAAAACATAAAAGTTTAACTTTTTTACTAAATTCCGTACGATCGTAGATAAAATTTTGTACACAATACATGGGATACTACTTGATTATCGTACTTGTAGCTACGGCCTTATTGTGCAACTATCACATGCATGCGATAATCTTGTCTATATCCCACTAATTGCGTAAATAACTATTTTCTATAATGCACTGTTTTTGACGTTTTTCATTTTCTAGTGGTGGTATGAATGATTTCAAATTTGATAGATAAATAACATATACTCCTTATATCAAAATGGTAAGTATTACTTTTAATTATAAATCTTTTATCCTTTCGGTAGGTGATAGGAGTAAAAAATATAAATATTAATTGTCAAATAAATTAAAATTCATTTGTTAACATTTTTAAAAATCCAATATAATATATAACATGTGTAATAAAACTTTGTGAGATAACTAATGATATAAGACTTGGATTGTTTAATTAGTATTCATTGAATTATGTAAAGCCTGTAAATAATAAGAGAATTGTATTATTTGAAGTCAGTTAGGTGTGATTGTTTGTACGAGGCAGTAGTGCTATTAAATAACATTGAGACTACATTGGTGTATTATTTGTGTGTGTAAGTGTATTTATTACCCTGAGTGAGAGTGTTTCTAACAGCTTATTATCACACTAGTCTTTGTAAAACTTGGGCTCGTGCGTTAACAGATTGCTTATGAAACTCGTTCTTTAATGTACTCCATAATAGATAGAAATTCATGAAATACGCAAAGGAGTACTGCGATGTGTGTGTAGTAAAAGACAAATAAGTATGTATGAAAAATTTAATTTGGTGTATTATGACAAACACGTTTCGTCTGCAATGTCTTCCACAGAAAATAAGTTACAATGTAACTGTCCTACCAAGAAACTGCCATAAGCATAAAATTTAGTTAGAGTAACACCAGCACGTCCTGTTTACGATCATAAAAACTTCTACCTCGAAGAAGAACCTGCAGCGGAGTAAAAAGTTGTGAAACTCATGCACAGTTGCCATCGCCAACTCTGCGGAACATTTCCCGACATCGTTTCCTCGGTCGGAGGCAAAACCAACAGGTTTTCCCATTTTTTTATTTCCAAAATATTTTTCGCATGTCTATAATGTCTTCTCTTTTGAATATTCTTCCACTTTATGCTTACCGAGTCATTCTTCACATCATTTGTTCTTTATTTTCACTCCTACGTCGCTTTTGTGTTTCTCCTTTGCCCATTCAACATGACTTCCTCAAAGATAAATGCTTTCTTGCTTTTTGCGCCGGTGGAATTGTTATTAACGCAGGCGAGATCGGTTGGAGCGCGCAAGAGCAAAAGGATTCAGCGAGAAATCCCGATGCGTCTCGACCAGAGCCGATGGGAGAATTCCGAGGATCTTGCTATCGACTTTGAGTACCAAACATGAAATTTGATCAATCCTATTTGTGTCAGTTTGGAGCTGTTGCATTTTCTTTTTCCAGAGAATTTTGGCAGTCGGAAATATTTCCAGCGTGACGCGACTAGAATACATTACTGTTTGTGATTTCCGTACTGAAATATCACCTCGTTTTTTCCTAAAATATCTTCAGGCAGCAATATAAAAAACATTGCTGATGTTAACAGTTAAATTCATTACCTCATTCCTTTACACAATTTACACAACATTTTTCTTTCACAGTTTTTTTGCTTCTTTTCTTCATTATTATTCACGAAGTTTTTGTCGCTTTTTTGTTCAGTCAAGTCTTTTATTTTGCATTTATAACGCGACAAATTATCCTGTATAATAATTTCGTTACACAAACAAACAGAATTAAATATATTCTACAAATATCAGGCGCGATAAAATCAATTTACATAATAAGTTTTCGACAGACGCGTAGGTACACAATTTTTAAAGACAAGGGGTGGAGTTAATTAAATTGTTAATAAAATGTTAGCTCACATATTGTTTGTAGAAGTTTTCCACAGAAAAGGTATCAAAAAACAGTTAAAATGAATACTAAAAAAGCCTAAAAAAGTTACAATTTTGTGGGTCTTCAGTTTTTTAAGAGAAATTAAAAATCGATAAGAAGTTTGAAAATTTCTGAAAAAAGTTAAAACCGAAGAGGCATATAACCTCAGCAGTTGAAACCGCTTTAACAATTAGAAAAACAAAAAATTCGAAATTATTTAAATGTTTTATCAAAGTTCTTCAACGTTCTTTCAGATAAATATTTCTACAGCAGAAATAATAGATACCGTATTTAATTGATGATTATAATACGTTATTCATTTATTATAAATATGTTACAAATACAAACTGAAAAATTAAAACTTAAATTAATAAAACTGAAACATTGAAAATATGAAAATTATCAAAATTTAGGTCGAAGTTAAAGTTTGCTAAATTGTAGACTTTGAAATTAACGTTGTCGAAGTTCTAAAACTATTGGAGGCAAAATTTAATGGGGCCAACTACCCCCTTGTACCGCAGACTCTACGCCCCCTGGCTTTCAAGTAAAGCATAATTTACCGAATTACAAACGTTTTTTACCAAATAAAACATTTTTACGTACTTTGAATGTAGGACAATTGAATTTGCTCATATATGATGAAGTAAATTGAATTTTAGCTAACCTTATTTTGAAAAAGAATTCCGTGGAAAGATTAAATAATATATGAAACATGATTTTACCAATTCTGGGAAACTTTAAATCTATCGAAACTTGTTACCAAGAACTCCCGATTCAAAATTAGTTTTTGATGGAACGTTTCGTAGTATCAATGGAAAAAATTCATGCATGATGTTTATTTTTAATCCTGTTGCCATGTTCATGTACCATGCTGACAAATTATTTTATGCAAATTAAGTATTTTGCTTTTGTTTTGGCAGCAGATAATTTCAGCCATAATGAATATTTTAAATTACAAATATATTTTTGAACACATATAATCTTTATTGCTTGAGTTGAATTCTACAAATTGTTAGAGCTACACTAATTTTCCGAAAACTAGAACGAATAGGATGGCGTGAGGAAGCACTTATTTATTATAAAATATATTATCGTAGTTAATTTTAATTATAAATTATCTTGTAGGTAGAGCATAAAGATAAAAATTCTACGGAATAATTAAACCCTGGAGCAAGTCCCACTTTAAACACATTTAAACCATTAAGTGGCTAATAAATTTGTGCTCTCTTTGAAGCCTTAATTTCACGAGTTGGTGTGCGTTCATTTCTTGTGGCGCGAACTGCGGTTTCCTTTCGGTTCCGCGAAGAAACTCCGCTACGATTTCGGCTTCGTAGATATGGTAATAAGGTAATAAGGACGAACACGAAGAATCGCTATCAGTCCCCTAAGACTTTTTTGTTCTGCGTTTTAAACACGACTGAGATTAAACAAAGCCAGGAATTTTTAATTCTTCACAGTACATTGGCATTAATTAGGACAAGTTTCTGTTTTGTTTCATGACAAATGCTTGCTAGATAAAATGAATTTTCTTTACACTTTCTATATCACATCATCTCTAATCAAATGTTTTTTTTTATGATTGACCACAGTAGGTCGATATTTGAAATATCTCAAGGATTAACCTTTAAATTTAACTCGCCTTGTTATGACAATCAAGCGAATAGGAAAAAACTCAGATTAAAAAAAAATTAGAGAAGTGCAAAATTCTGAGCGTAGGTAGTTCTGCACCTGGAGAGTACAGTGTAAATGATAAATTTTTACTTTCTTATAATAGATCTTTGACTGTGTCCCCGATCATATTTATCCATATCACTTCTCCAGTCGAACAATCATCTCTTCTTTCGTTTTATTAATAGATTATTAGATTTATACCGAATTATATATTTATAAGAAAGTATTGTGGTGCCCACAAATGATGAGAGATATGCCCTGGAATATTTTTTCAACATTGCGAAATTTCTTTTTGATTTTTATATAAAGGTACGCTCAACTTGTAGGAGATAAAAGAAATCACATCAAGGATAGTAAAATATAGATCAGTTCCATTCTAGATACGAGGAAGAAAAAGCGATATCCTTAGAAATAATATTAGAAGAGTTAAATTATATATTTGTCCACGTCTGATTGTCTCAGATAAGCTGAACACTTTTCAGATACAAATGTTGTGGATTTATATCTTAAATGTGTACCTTTGAGTCTAAGAGATCCCTGATGTTATCGTACTGAACCGTTGAGTTTCCGATAACTACTGGAAGTACCAGATTCAAATTGGAAACATGGTTCCGGTCTACCCTGAGCTTGGAATTGAAAACTTTACATATTAAAGGAATACACGTTATCCGCTATTTCTACAAAGTGAGTCAACTCTTACGATATTGATCAACAAATTTATATTTTTATGGTGAGTATAACAATAACAATTTTGAACAAGATCGCCAGAGTGGTTCTCCATAATATTTAGATCTAATAATATTTTGATATTGCAAAATATATCATAAATTATTAATTGTTATATGAACTAACTATTTTTCTTTACATTGTTTTAAGTACAATATTTTTTTAGAGAAAATAATTACTTTTAACGAAAAGTAAATTTATTGAAATACTAGTTTCTTTTTCTAATTAATTAAAACCATTGTCGAAAGTTATAAATATTTTATGTTCAGTCTAATTATTCTTTTTAAATGCACATTATATTTACAAATTTCCATTCTATAATTTTATAATTTATTTGTTTTTGAAATCACCGTTATGTCAATAAAACCCTTAAATTTAAATTCGTAATTAAAACAACGCAATATTTTAATTACACTCGTGAACGTTATTAAACAATTTATTATTAATAGTCAGTATAATGTTATTTGAGTTTCAATAGAAACAAAATGTTTAAATAATTGAAATATAAGTGAGATTAAAAATAAAACTGTTACTGTTACAATGGAATGTATCAGATAAATACCGAATTTGTACATAAAAACACTTGGCATCATAATATAATTCTGTCAAGTTGAATTAAAAAATCCTCGCTTCCACCAAATTGCGCGCGTATTAAATATCAGCAGAAGTGGGTGCTGTTTGCATTCACCGTGATCGCGTTTGCTGACGTCATTGCAGCCCACTAACTGAGATGTTCAGATGTTTGTTCCTGTACATCTCCCCATGCCCCTTCACTCCCTATTATTATCTCGTTCTGCTCGTTTGACGCTCACAGAAATTCTTCTAATGAAACGCTTTTGTTTCGAGCCGTTATTGGTCTATTTGAAGATGGACTCATTGTTTGCCGTGCACTTGCAAAAAGTGGTTTCATTGCAGTGCAAAGAGTATTTAGTACGCTGTAGTTTTGAAATTTACAACACGTAAGAAGAACGTTGTTAGTTCTCTTGTTTCCCACTTTTAGAATATAGAATATTTTACATTTTGTTGAAAGGTATTTTCTATTATCTATTCTTATTATTAAAAATGAACTAAATTTCTAGTATTAAAGTTGCTGGTTTCCAAAAATGGTACAACAGTAATTATGCTATAACTTTAGTACTACCTAATAAATTTGTACAAAAGTATTACTATATTTCAGTGGCCGTATATCTATAAGTTTTGTTTCACCATTTTAAAACAAAATGGAAGTGTTTGAAAAACTATAATTTATATTTGTAGCCTTAGTTTATTCAATTGCAACACTCAATAATGCTAGATAATGTCCAAAATAAATAATTTATTTCAATGACCAAGATTAAACATTGCCATCCATTTTATACTGTCAGTTTTGTAATTGTGTAAAAATTTATTTATTTATTCATAATTCAGTATCAACATATTTGCATCCATTGTAGTTTATTTATAAATAAAACAATTTAATTATAATATTCATAAACAAACTTGAAACAAAATTGTTACATTTTGGCACGCAAATTCCATTAAATCCATTTACATTTTTGTTACGAGTACAGCTATCATCGATTGCAAAAACTGGAAAACGGTACTCTGTGCAACCGCAAACAAAAATGACGAATGAAAATCGGCAAACATTCCAGTTTGCAACTAATGCGTTTTTTTTTTGTTCTGAAATATTCAATACTCGATACAAACCACCAGTTACGAGTTTCAGTTCAGGATATCCACATAAAATCCCTAATAAAAGTGTATTAGTGGTAGATACTGGATACTGTGTTACCAAAAACGACATTTATACATGAATTATTCATTATTATACTCAATAAAAATTATTATACATACAGATAAAGCGCAATCAAGCAAATATCACTAGGCGAAAGCTAAAAATTATCCTGTCGTTTGTAGTTAAACTTATATTGAAGAAATTATTTCCTTTGTTGTAATAAAAGGCATTTGCTTTTATTACGATTAAAGATTACAAACGATATTCAGGGATGTCAAACTAAGTAAATGGTTCATTGTTAGTTGTTCGTGGATTTAAACGTAGTTCGGTGCTCGATAATTTTAAAAGAACTGTTTAATATTTATGAATAACCAATATGATTTTTTGTTTCACTGGTCTTAGGATTAGAGTATCAACTTATCTACCATTTGTTAATATTTTATTGCCTGTTATCTTACAGTTTTAAGCTGAACTTTGCCAATAAATTAAATTTATTATTATTAATATACTAGCGAACCCAGTAGGCAGACCTAGTCCTGCCACAGACCTCGCTAAAAAAATGTATTTCTCTTCTATAAAATTCCGGTGTTCGTAATTCTTTTATTCCTAAACGGCTTGACCGATTTGGATGAAATTTGTTTTTTTGTACTTATGGGGTCAACTAGATTATAAAATGCGTAAGTTATGAATATAAGTCAGGAAAAAAAAAATCTGTATCTTGACAACAGTGCCACCTACCGGGTTCAACTACAGCTAAGAACCATCCAGGTGACCCCATAAATATAATAAAAAAATTTATCAAAATCGGTCAAGCTGTTTAGGAGGAGAAGAATTACGAACACACGCACAAGGCATGTAAATAAGTTTCTTGATAGCTTCGAACACGTGCGTCTCTACTCACTTGGCGATAGTTGGCGCTGATATCAATTTACAATTGTCATAGGCAAAATGACGTCACACGTTCCACATTTGAATTTTAATCATTTTTTACCTCCCGCCTACCTCTAGGTAAGGGAGGTATTGTTTTTGGTCAGAAAATTGGGTTGTGAGTTTTCAATGAATAAGCACGTTTTAGGGTCCCTACAATACGATTTTACTATTTTCGCGATGATGTCTGTATGTATGTATGTATGTATGTATGTATGTATGTATGTATGTATGTATGTATGTATGTATGCATGTATGTATGTATGTATGTATGTATGTATGTATGTATGTATGTATGTATGTATGTATGTATGTATGTATGTGTGTGTGTGTGTAGTCTGTGGCAATTTTTTCGTCTCGCATAACTCAAATACTATAATACCAAAAAATACAATTTTTTGAATTATTGCTTCTTATATTTAAATGAAGAGCTGATTAGATTTTGAATAAAACTGGTCGACCGGAAGTAGCAGTTTACTTGAAGCCCTTAACAGTTTTTTGTGAAAAACACGGTTAAATTTCCTTTTTCAACAATTTATGTTATTTTGAAAGTTGAAGAATATTTAATTCTACATTTGTTTTGATTACACTAATTTTAATAATTTTCATTAGATTTAGAGATAATAAAATATAAAGAAATTAGATTTCACAAATCTTGCATTCCTAGTACACCATGGAAAATTTTCAATTTTTTACAAAATGTGACACATGTCATTGTGATTGTGAAGCTGTTTTCTTAGTGAAATATATGTCAAAAAATTAAATAAATATACGAAAGAAAATTAAAATTCTCAAATATAAATAGAAAATAAACAAATAAGAAGGTATGTTTCTGTATCATCAAATACTATTTTGTACCGTTTAAGAGTAGTATTGGGCGGGAGGTTATGTGTTGGCAACATCAGATTTTTATAACTTTAATATCTCACTTAATACTCCGAATTTTTCAATAAAATTTGGATTAATGTAGATCTGATCTAATAACATTTACTAAAGAAAAAAAAATTGTCCAAAAAATGCAGGAATACCCCATTCTAAATGTCTTATAGACAAACTGCAAACTTGGAAAGTTGCAATCTATGAACTGAGGAAATGTAGTTTTGGATAAATATAAAAATACTGAACATAAATCGGAGTTAGCTCGGGGTTGAATAATGGGGTGAAAGAAAATGTACTACGTCTAGAGTCTAGTCGTTTGTATATTTAAAGTTATTAAATGGGCTATAGGCGAACATTCAGAAGTCATCATTATTCGAAAACTATTCTATGATAAAGTCCAACCCAATTCAATTCACAGTTATTGCAAAAGAAGAAAAACACTGTAACAGCATAACAATGCACCATCATGATCATGAGTTAACATTACAACGACAGTTTCAATTCGGTGTTCGGAGCATCCGATCTCAATCGCGGAGGATTTACGTTCACTGCGGGAGTTTCTGCTATAAATTACTTGACAAAGAGATGCATAGGGTGCTACTCCGTACGGTAGACCTGCAGGGTGAACACTTATTGAGTGTGTATTTTTATTTGTGCAATGAATACTGAACATGTGTACGAAACTACTGTAATGCAGACATATTCCAGCAATAAATATATGTTCGATAGGTGCTGTTGACATGGAAGAGAGAGAGTTCATTTTATTTACGACATTGAATGTTAAAGATACTATTTACACCTAAGTAAAAATGATTAGCATTAGCTGTCAAACAATCCTATGCGTTTCTAAATTAAAATATATATATATATATATATATATATATATATATATATGTATATATATATATATATATATATATATATATATATATATATATATATATATATATATAATAGTATATTGTGTAACAACAGCAGAATGTTCACTCTAACTCTAAGAAAAATAATTCTACTGCAATTATTTGAAATGTATTAGTCTCGAAAATAATTATTTACCAGCTAGTAGGACTATTACACGCAAACCTCATTTCTTTCTGAATTGAAATGATTGGTATTACGAATAATCGAAAAATATAACAATGTTACAGATTTTCAAAAAATCTGGAGTTAGCAATAATTCCACACACGTCGTGTTATTGTATATTGTCATCTAACAACTGGTTTCTTCGTATTCTTCTTCGTATTAAGCAAGACTTAAAAATGGTAGGAACGGTTAATTTCCTTTATGTATCGTCTTGTTTAATTTAATCTTAATATTTTATGGAAAAAAACACCTGAACTGTATAAGCCTTTTCAAAATAAGTTTATTTATTTTCAACAAAAACCAAAGTAATAACTTTGCATTTTATCTCATAAAAACTTCCGAAACTACAATACAAACATAATTTAAATTCATGCAATAACTAAATTCGTACAACACAAAATCCTATCTCAATTTTGTAAATTTACATATTTCTCGTTCTAAAATGTAGTCGTAGTCCAAGAACTCTTAACAAAGGAAACAAAAATTGACTCGCGAGTTCACCTATTGTCCAGATATCACGTACCTAATTCTCAACGATTTAAAATATTCGTTTATATTTTCTTACAGTTCATTTGAATTTTCATGAATTTTTATATCTGAACAAGAATTCGCAACGAACCTTGTCCTCATTTCTTTGGTGAAATATTTCTACCATCAGCAGATCTAAACGGTTTTTATATAATATTTATGAATTCGATTTATTCTAGGGGTTATTTATGTTCTTGTATTTTGAATGGATAAACTATGAAATAACCCGATTTTTTAAAGGTTTTTTTTTTGTAGCATTTCTCATTAAAAATACGAATTAAAAACTCGTGACTGTATACAAAAGCTTGAACAATATGGTTAACCAGTTATAAAAAGAAAATCATTTTTCGTTCAACAGAATGGCTTGTGTTATACATTATTCAATAGACTATTAATAAGGTTTCATTCTTTTTTGTTCTTATTGATTTTTTTTTTCGAAGAGAAAACAGAGTACAGGGATGCTGAATCGCCATGAAAATAACTGCGAGTATTGTATCATAACAAACATAGTTGTTATTATAAATGGAAAAATCTTTCAGAACTCAAAAAAAAAATTTTAAATACTTTTGGATTATGTTCTGCAAAATATTTGTTTTAAATACAACAACGTTGTGCATGAGGGTTTTATGAATTTTTTTTTTTATAAATTAATGAACTGTAGTCCAAAATTAAAACATTAACTTACAGTTGTGAAGCACGTCGCCTAGTTCTTCGATCATCCTCTACAATGAGCGTTGGACTGGCCTCGGGACTGGGCGACGTATCCTTGGTGGGTTCGTCAGGAGGTGGTACCCGGAACGACGGCCGTCGTGACTGCAAAGGTCGGTCTGAAGCTGCCGCCGCGTTCGCAGCCGCTAGAACACCTGGTGCATACACATCATATGCTGATGCTCTGAAACAAAAAAACAGAGATTGTTGAAGAATATTTCTCATTATTGATAAAAAGTTCTTTCATTTATCAAATAAATTTATAGATATATTCTGCGTAAGAAAATTTCCGTCGCGCGTTCATGTCCTTGTAATAACATGAACGAAAAGTAAAACTACAAAATAGAAAGGATTTCAATACATTTTCAACATCAAAGAATTGTCTACATCCGCATCGTAGGCATGTTCCTTATTATAAAAATAAATATTAAAAATATTTTACCATGTTGTTACATGATAAAGGATAAAGGAAATATGCTCTATACAAAGGCAGTATCATTTTCATAAGATTCCATTTCGTAAGAGAATCTTTTAAAAGCATGAAATTATAACCTTGTAGATTATTCCATTCACTGCAGCTGAAACTGTACACTACGGTGAAAAATGATAATAAATGCCGCATCTTCTTATTATTACGACTTTTCGACGTGAAATATTAGAGCGGCAGTGCAGTTGAGGTGCGCAAGTAATAAATTTCCTGTTATTGGATAAAGATACGTTACTTTTAAAATTTAAAGTAACGTAATAAAAATGAAATATGTCTGGTTTATATAAACGTGAGATGAATCTAGTCAGAAATAAGATATGTCTGAAGTAAATTGTTTAGAAACGTTGTGATTTTACAATTTAAATGATATTTCGGACTATCTGTTTATTTGATTTTGAATAACAATTAAGAATTCATAATTTAAGATTTGTTAAAAATATATTAGTCTAATTTATTTTATGATGTTTTTAAGTTTTATTAAGTAATAATCACACAAATTTTATATTTAAAACAAAAAAAGAAACTTCAAATGATGTCCAGGTGTTCGTAGCTCAATAATAATTAAATTATTTATTTTAATTTAATTAATGTAAAAATTTCTTATTCATCGCCATTCTTCGTGCATCCTCCAGTGTAACGTCCCTCTTCTTCAGAGTCTTGTTGAAGATGGTATCCCAGGTGTGTTTTGATCTTCTACGATTCCTTCCGTTTGTCATCCAAATTTGCCGTACCGGTCTCGTAGTCTAGTATTGCATTGCAGTTCTTAATTAGTTTCTCATTCTGTTCTACATTGTTACTCCCTGTACTTTTCTTAGATATATCATTTGCATCACTTGAATTTTGCTTTTCATTCTTTGAAACAGTACCCTTGACTCGCAACTGTATGTCAATATAGATCTGCTTTGTTTCCATACTGATTTCTTTTTTCCCTTTGAAGCTGTGTTTTATTGCATGGAAGATTCCTGTCGTTTTGTATATTATTTAATTTATGTTAATGCTCTGTTTACCATTATTTATTATCGTTCCAAAGTACTGAAACTTATTGACTTGTTCTATTTATTCATTATTAATAGTCAAGTTGCCTATTATTTGTTCGTTTTCCACAACCAAAACCTTTGTCTTTTAGCATTAATTTTCATATCATATTTCTCAATCACTTCATTCTTCATATACGAGTTTACTTCCGTAGCATATTTTCTTTACTCCCTGCTTTTTATCAAATAAAAATCATGAGTTAGATTCGTTACAAGTTTCACACGTAAACAAATCATAGAAGAACACAATAGATTATTCCAATAACATATAGTTTCATTTTATAGATCGTCAGACGTAGAGTTTTAGTTGAGTTTTACTGTGTAATAAAGGGTAAAAGATTAGATGGAACATTTTACAACAGTGTTAGTCAAGGAATATAAATCAATGTGACATTATGTGTTATGACAACATATAAACCTAGATCACGACTGCACGATTCGTGGAGAGGAAACGTGATATTAACGATATTGACTGTTCTCAAATGAAAACTCGAATGCGAACATTAAAAGTTTACCTTCTCCAAGACTTCAGGCGCTTTACTGTTTACAATTTTGTTATTTGAACAAGTATTTCGTCTGCTTACTTACTGCTCGATTACGTTAAATGAGACAATATTTAACAGCAGAGATACTAAGCAATATCTTTTTATCCTCAACTTTAGAACTGTTCATGTACGAATTATTATATTATATTATTATATACACATTTCAGAAACATACAATATTTGCATTCTACCTGATTGCATCTATCCTATTAGATGACACAGTTCTAACTAAAATGATACAGAAAATTGCGACAGAATTCAAACAATTCTGAAATATGACGTGCTTTTAATAAGGTATCGATGTTGACGTACCTAGATGAAATATTGAATTTTTGTTGGAGAATAATTAGGAAAGTGGAAAATAGATTAGAGGCTCTGCCTCATCGTTCATCGTTCACTCGATGATTGTAGTTTCATAATTTGGATGTAACGGGAAGATAAATTATCTCGTAGTCGGTAGGCCATTACCGCAAATATTAATATCGAATACCAATACATGACGGGTAACGGGTACTTTGCTAACAAAGCAATCTACCAAAGTTAGCCACAAATTAGTTGGTTCACAATTATCACCCCCTCGTAACATAGTTGGTGCCTCCTGCTTTATTTTACCAGCCTTGGTTTCCACTTCACTCTGCATAGTTGACATAACTGATTAATAACATGTCATAATTACAATTATATTACTGACAACCCAGAAACTACCATGATGTAAACAACTCAGAGCTACAGCCGGATATCCGCCAATTCTTGCTGATTCAAATAATTTTATAAACATTTTATGCGGATGCGGATTACATGATAAATAAATTCGAAATAAAGTGGGTATTTTTGAAACTTTTAAAAGAATTACAGCTGTACATTCCGAAGAAAACTTTTTGGCAATGGTTGTTCAGTAGGTATTGTCCTGGTCCTGTAGACCAGATGTATTTTAAAACAGTTTATTCTTCGAAACGAGAAATTTCCTATGGGTTCCTAAAGTATATATCACTAATACCTTTGGAGCTGTGATTTGATAGCAGGTAATATATCACAAAGTACTAAAAATTAAGTTAGTTAAACATCAATTAATCATCAATGTTAATTGATGTAGGTGTTTGAATGAAATTACTTTGTGACAGAAATTAATTGAGTGTCTATAAATAATTCCTAATATTGATAAAAATATACGGAAATATTTTTCGATTGACCTTTACAAATTGTAAAGTTTAAAGTTAAAACCAATATAAAGTTTATGTGCTTGTGAATGAATTTCCAGCTCAAAATACGAACATTCATGTCAAGAACGAAACCTTTGACATATAAATGTAACTTGTTAAAATGACGAGATTGCCAGCCAATATCCATAATTAACAGTTGAGACCCAGCGTTTCAGTCTAACTGACTAAATTAATTTCCGAATTCATATGTTATGCTTAGTTGAATTTATAATCAATATAATGATTAGCACAAGAGATGAAATTTGTTGACGACTGAGTTTTGATGTTTCGAGTAATAATTAAAATTAAGCAACCAAGCTTAAAATTTGCGACGAATTTTATTCGCTTTTTTTGCTTTATCCTTTGAATTTAAATGTTGTTTTGTAAATAAGTATTAATTAAACCAAAATAAAATTATTTCCTTTATCCGTTCATTCAGCATATAATTAAGTACAAGAATTTAAATAAGTTATTATTGTTATTTAGATTATTTTATTACTTTATCTTAAAACCAAAGTATTATATCATTGTTTGGCACGTGTCTGCGTTTTAACCAATCCTGTCATCTGTCGTTATTATTGTGATTAGTTTTTGACGTTTCTTAAAACTAATGAAATGCTTCATTGTGTGTACGTGTCTGCGTCTTAACCAATCCTGTCATTATTATACTGAGAATAAAGCTCTAGTGATTATTCCCGGGAATAGAATTAGAGCCGTGTCTGATGATGAAATCAAAAAAATAATCTAATCTTGAGAGTTCGATAAATTAGAAAATAATTATCCAGTATCTTTCGAAAACTTGTTGCCATTTGATATATCTGTTAAATTATTTTCAATTTATTCTCACATTACAAATAATTTAATTTCAATTTAAAACATTATTTGAAGAATATAAATGTAACAGATGGTTCTACAAATTAGTCATGCTACATTTATGAGTATTATGATTACGCGATAATATTACAAATTAATCTTCGTACATTTATCATTCTTCCTGATTTTCTTTCTCACCCAAAATAAAGATTTTAATAGCCCAAGAAAAAATCAGGAAATGTGAGTAAAGACCAATCTCTTGCGTTCAGTCTGAAAACTCGGGTAGGGCAAGTAATTAAACGTCGTCCAGATAACAGATAATGTATGTCGAGATGAGACGAAGACGAAACGAGACGAGACGACGCGCGAGAGGATAATGGAAAACTCCGAGCGCTGTGTGAGAAAACGATGGAGGCGGTGTCGACGGATGGTTGAGGATGATACGGAAAAAGTCAAGGAAGAAAACGTGTTTGTAGTTTGCGGCTCATCTTTGTTTTAGATGTAACCAGCTCGTTTTGTTGCATTCGCTTCTTTCAGCATCTTGTTACGAATGTATTACAAATATAGTTTAGTTTCTCTTTAGTTACACATTCACTAAAGCCCGTATGACCAATAAGATAATTACTTGTATGTTTTACACATTTTCTTATCTAACGGTTACAATAGATAACGTGAGGTATAAATTCATATCTAACAGTGTTCTAAAAAATGATGATGTTTCATAAACGTTTTGGCTTTCATAAACAATGTACATATTTTTTTTCAAAATTTTCGGTACTAATTTATAGACGTTACTTTCGCAATTTCTACAATATTCCAAAGTGTTAGATTAAGAATTTCTTCGTTATCACTTTCCATTTTTATCTTAATATTTTGAAACTTGACATTATGAAAAATTATTTTATAAAATTTTTGTTTTGTAGCTAGTTGCCAGGATACTTATTATCATACTGAAGTAGTGAAATGAAGACATCATTATTATTAAAATATAAATCAATTAGGAAGTAATATCGTTGTCGTAGAAAAAGATATGTTCATTTCACATTCGTATTCCATGCTTGTTGTATAATCAACTATTTAATGTCCATATTTTGTCATCAATTTTAATGGCCATTTTCTACATGCTAATAATGGAAGGCTAAAAATTACTGTATGCAAAATACCTCAATTATTTGTTAGACGCCCCTGTGTATTCTGTCAAAATTTATAAAGTTGGTTGGTAATAAGGTAGGGAATTGTATTGTGTCAAAGTCAAACATAAATAAAAAATATCTTTTTGGTTTACATTATTATTATTATTATTAAAAACAGAAAAACGAAATAGTGTAGAGAAGAGAAAATGGTTTAAAAATGTTAAATAATGAACTTTTATTGGAACACAGCATTTCATATAGAAATTATTAAAGATAGTCTAATGAATATTTTAAGAAATTGTTATCTGGCATTATTGTGAAAATTGTATTTTTTAATTGGAATATGTCAAACAAGAATAAAAACCTATTACGCTTTTGTTGCAGTAATAATATTATTAAATGTAGAACCAAAAGTAAAAGCAATGAATATCTTGCAGAAGTTTCAAATAACATTTCTCGGAGCACGAAAAGTTGTGTGCTACTAAACTGCGCATTTCATTGAAACAAAAATTGATGAGAATAGGACAAGTTGTATTTTTTCATGTACAATCAAATTGAGTAAAGCACTGAAGTAATTTCCGTGTATGCAACGCTCAATTAAAATTGATGACAAAAAATTCACATTAAAATGAACATTAAAAGTGATCGTGTCATTCGGGCTTTACTACCCAAATATATCACAGAATTCGCGAACATTGTTTCCATCCACATAAACATAGTGCTACATGCCAATAGTCCCCGTATTAATTTCCTTTAGAAACACATCTAGTGAGCTTATCTTCCATCATTTTATTTGGAACTAGTTTGTAACTTTAATGAACTTGTTTGTGAGGCGCCTGGCGTCTTGAGCGTTGAGCTCAGTTCGCTAGCGCCCCGGCGCTACCATCTACCGTGTGCCGCTTTGCATATAGCATCGTATGTAGTGGAGGTCATTACCAACAGAATTAAGCAATTACGCCTCATGTAGGTTTCCAGTAACTTTAATTAAATTATGCCTGCCCGGAAATACCAAGCCATACGTGTTCGTGATTTAAATTTGTGTCGAGTTGTCTACTTGAAAGTAATTGGAACAATAGTGAGAACAATACAAATATTTAGTTGAGAATTGCAACTGCAATCTTAAATTTAATTAGCTAAGTTTGTCTCTACATTAAGTTACACATAAACATTAACTACTGTCCAGTTTTAACCGAAATTATAAGTCTTCTAATTCTAATTTAGAGACAAAATTAAATACAAATGCAAATCCACGTTGTAAGGTTTATGAAATATTTTTGTTTGAAATACGAATGTATCTAGAAATGCTTAATAATGTTTTAGGATTTACTTTGATGTATGGTAGTGAATTTTTGAGTATAGACATAGAAGTATAAAGGTATTCTGAAAACATTGGTGTATGACTATTACGAGTATCAGATTGAGAAGAATGATATTAGAAGATTAGCAATGTTTCAGTTTAGGTTGTTTCGACATATTGAATGGATGTCGAATGAAAGGTTGGTTAAAAATAAATTTGTGTATTCGAGGAGTATATGGACAGATATAATTGATAGTTCGTTTGTATAAATCGGATTATGAATGTGGACGAAACTAAAGCGTTGTACGTAAGGATTGAAATATTTTGATGAAATTAACTGTTAGTTAAAAATGTATACAATTATGATTTCGTGTCACCTCAATTGTTAGAAAAAAAAATTACGAGGAACCAGACAGAGGGATTCTATTATTTCGGTAAATTTTCAATAAATTCTGTTAACTATATTAATATTATCACTACACGTTGAATTTCCATTAAAGGTCTATTATTATGCATCAGTCTCAGTTATAGAATTAGTTATTGTCTGCAAATGGTAATCGTAGTTAGGGAATTCAGAGTACAACATCGTAACAAGATCAACATAGAATACGACTTAATCTCGTAATCTTACATATCAAAACTATGAATCTTAAGAGCAAACTTGAATTATGTATTTATGTTATTGAGGTGGATTATCTATTCATACACGAAACTGTATTAAGTGCTGAAGAATTTTACAATTGATTTAGTTGTAAATTCAATGCTGTTGAGAATTTAACTCACATGTTGCTGTCACTGAGTGATTTGAAATTGTCGTGTTTCTGTTACATTTTGTAGAGCTGGATAATCTATGTAACATTATTAGAATTATTTGACATGTATGATACATTTATTTTTATTATATATCTACTCCTATTTAGTTATTGACAAATTTCATACTGTGGTTTTTAGCTAAGGTGCAACATTTACTTTTCTGTAACTAATTGCTGTGGATACCACGGGCAATTATTGAAATTTAAAAGACGCAATGGCGAAGGTAGTGATTGTAAAGTTTAAGATTAGATAGATGTCGTAGGGACAGCCATCTTTCTCCAACAAGTCTTTTTTGAACGGTTTCTATGTAAAAAAAATATATTGACCGTTTTGTCCAAAAGTGATAATAATTTCCAGTATTCCAGTCCATTACTTAACTATTTGAAAATTTCTTTAAAGTCACATATATTCATAATACTTAATTGAACTCATTTCTATTAATGCATTATTTAATTTTTATATTAAACATTTTGTTTCAAAATCATTGAATGTTATCAAATATACCTATATAAAACAGTATCGTGAGTGACTGACAGACAACGCACAGACCAAACCGGTGGACATAAATGGCTGAAATTTTAACAGTGCTTTCCAATAATCACAGGGATAACCGATAAGAAAGATTTTTTTGAAATTCCATCCCTAAGGGGGTAAATTGGGACACTCCAATAAATTTGTGAGAGATATTTAGAAAAATTGTATTTATTATCAGATTGGGGTCATATTCAGAATACATATTAGTTACTTGAAAAGAAATATATTTTGTAATAAAATGGACGTGGTATGTGGCGCTGGGGTCAAAATATTTAGAAAGCGAGGAACAAAGGGATGAGCTTGTTTCGCTTATCTATATACCGATATGGAAGCAAGAAACGAAGTGATGAGCTTGCTTCGCCAATTGTTTGATATTAAATGCACGGCATTTAAGAAAATTTCATTCTTTCAGTAGTATTGCAACGCATGCCGGGTATTAGCTAGTTTCTTCATATTTTTTTATCAACCTTCTAAATGGACTGTACAACAAAGACATATGGCCCAACAACTAACTGTCTCTTTTGGTTCGTATTCCCAACCTCAGTTAGCATTCCAGTATTATTATATTTCAGTGATATTACCATAATGTTTCAGATAAAATGCATAATTTGAAGATGTTTACTAATGAAGAAATTATCCGAATTGTTACTTGGTACAATTTTGGTTATAGTTTCATAAATGTTTATAAATCAGTAAATTATGATGATAAGTCCATTTGACTATTGTATGGAACAGTACTGTAATGTATATAGCTATAATAATTCATTAATGACAGAAGCTAACGGTATACTCTTCATCTTGCAATTAGATGTAAATATTGTTTGCTTCAAAGTTTTCAAATTCATCTCAAGAACTACTAAGAGTGGTTAAAGTAGCGAAACCAGTAGTTTGTTCTTTGGCCTTAATTAACCCTCCAGATTCTATTAGTATGCGCTGTGGTGAATAATAGTTTTGTAATTTGCACCTCATTTGAATAATGACTTACAGGAAGTACGACAAGTATGCGCGAAAGGTGACTACTCCATTCGAGGAAAATATTAATAATTTGTTAAATATTTTACCTCCGTGGCATGGGCGCCGGCAATCCGAGCCCCGCCGTCTCCTGCGCTGGTGCACCGCCTCCTGGTTTCAGCTCATCGTCGTAGCTGTGCTGACGCTGCACGCGCGACATGCGGCGAGTTCGCGACGCGCCGGCCGGCGGCTCGATGCTGGCAGCGGCGGCGGCAGCGGCGATGGAGCTGGTGACGGCCACCACGGTGGAGTCACGCCGCGGTGGACTGCTGCTACGGCTGGGTGCTCCGCTGCGGGACCCTCGGCCCCGGCCCGCCCAGTCAAGCTCGCCTGAGCTGCCTGTCGTCGACTTGGCGCCGCCTTTTAGCTGTAATGAAGAGAAGTGTTAGAGAGGTTAAGTTGTAAGTTGGATGCTTATTGTAATACCTCACAACTAAACCCAAACTTTATTTTATTACTATATACTATACAAAGTAACTACATTCCCTTGAAACATAAGAACTCTGCATTTTGATTAGTTGTTGGTTAGCACTTGAAAGAATGTAGCAAAGAAATAAAGCGGAAATCTAAACATCAGGAAAAAAATGGATTGCTACAATAGCAAAATTTATTTTACGTATATTGACAGCAATTTAGATATTTACAATAACAATCTTTTTTATATTAGTAATGTGATATTATTATCGATTGCTGCTTCAACAATCTAAATATTTATGGTTTTTTTTTTTAATAATCTAATGTTGTTGCAGTATCTGGATCATGTTGTCTAAAATATGCTAAATTATTAAGAATATAATATATATTCAAACCAACAACTAATATTGCTATTTCAAGCAAGATATTTAATTATGATAAATATATATTATTGTTGAGAAATAAATATATTCGTATTGTACATGAGATTAAATATTACTGAATCAAGGACTTACAAATTTTAATATTGCAAGAATGCTGGAGAAATATAAGGAGAGAAAATGAAGATAAAAATAAATTGTTAATTGGAAACAATTAAGAGAAACTTAATAAACTTATTATGAAAAAAATTGATAAAATGTAAATGTTTTCGAATCATTATTTTGGATATCAGATATTTATAACAGTAGTGAATCTAGATACCATTTACTCTAGTGGTACATAAAGAATAGATTGAGAAAACACTTCCTTCAATAATATTAATAGAAGTAATAAAGAAACAATTATTTGATTAGAAAAAGGAATACCAACTGAAATGTGAACATTTGCCAGGAAAGTAGAAATAGCGTTAAAATATTGACCGTAATATAAAATAATGTTAGCTATATTTTCAGATTGCGAGGGTTTGTCCAAGGTCCAAGAAAGTTTGCTTGTAATGAACATGGTGCCCGATGCCGCCTTTTCGTTGTAACAACGCCAAAAGTTTGTTAGGCAAGTTGTAAGACGATCATGTACAGTTGGTAATAGATTTTGGAGGTGGCGTTGATGTAAGATACCTGGTTACGAAGTTGCTGGAGAGCAAAGATCGAAAAGGTAACAACTAAGTTACAAGTTGAATATAAATATAAGCAGAAAATATAAAGGAATGTTGTAACAACACAATTTAAAATAGTTACCTTATAACGGGTGTTTTTTTTAAGGTATAGAACTTTAAAATGAAATAACATATTGGCTCTTTTGGAAAGATAATTTTATGCCATTTGTGTTTGAATATGATTTCCGAAAGATGGACGCCGGGGCTGACTTGAATTAAGCGCAATCAGGAAATCTAATCTTTGCTCACGTTTCGAGACAGCTGGGGCCGTATATCGGCAATAACGTGGCAAATGTTGGCTTCCATGTCGTCCATCGTCTCTGGTTTATCGGCGTAGACTAGCGTTTTCAAATATCCTCGCAGAAAATACCCAAAGGTGTTAAATTACAAGATCTTAGAGACCAATCCACAGGTTCACTGCGCGATATTATGCACTCATAGAATGTGTCCCTCAATAAATCGATTGAGGCGCGCACTGTGTGATATGTTGCGCCGTCTTGTTGAAACCACCGCTCTTCCATATTAATGCCATTCAATTGGGGAACGAGAAAGTCAGTAATCTGGCCGGTAGTGACTTCTTGTTTATGTAACGCCGTCTCAATAATAACAATAATAACAAAAAATTAGTCTCATCGCTGAATCAAATTTTCTAAATAAATTTGCAAGCTTGCAAACTAAGCACAAAAAAGCTGTCAACTGTCAAATTAACTATCGCTGAAAAAAATGTAGCATTTCGAAAAACAAACCTCTAAAAAAAAAAACACCCGTTATTAGATGATATTGTGAATTAAAAATGAGTTGCAATTATTGGAAGTAAACTGACGTTAGCTATTAATTTGTTTTTTTTTTTGTCTGCCTGTAGATTTAAATTGAGTATATAAATCAAAACGAAGAAAAAAATGTGTAACATCTCAATGTTCGCATTTATTTCGCTTTTCCGCTGCTCACGCTCCTGTATCGATCGGGCGCGTGAGAAGCACGTTCCAGAGTCACGCGTAGCCCGAGATGTTTTGTTTAAACAAGAATTAAGTTTAATTGTTTTCGGTAACAGACGAACATGTGTGCGGATCAAGGGCTGCCAGCTGCCCGACCAGCCAACTAGGATTTCTTTTTTTCTGGATGGAGAAATTTGATTACAGCTTTGCCTTGTTCAGGAAATTAAAAATCTCCCTAGCAATTACACCCAAACAAAGCCTCGTCTCTCGTCCAAATAGCTATACGAAGTTCTTGCATGTTCGAAACGAAATACGAAATAAATTAGGTCATCTGTTCTTAAATGAATAGGCTGATGAAATCTAAGCGTATAAAAATAATATTGAGAAGATTGATACCAATTATTGAAAGTTTTTATATGCACAATAATTGAATCCATTCAGAGTCAGCGTAACAATAATAATTCTCGTGCCTACTTAATAAAATAATAATTAATAAGAAACTTGAGAGCAACAAAATAAAAGAGAACTTAACTTTGTTATTTCTTGAAGTTATTTGCAATAAGAATTATTCATAAATGAAACTAGTTCATATTTTACAAATTACTTTTTAATGGAGGCACTTAAAACTTCAGTGTATTTATTATCATATCAATCATAAAATGTCTAAAAGTTTTAAATGATTCTGAGATTGAGGTGTTACTTTTAACTAACTGTGTAACAGAGTGAATTTTTAAATAAACGATCAATTAAATACTATTTTAACGATAATGTGCAGTCTGGAAATATGTAATTTATGAAAGTATTTTTTGTCTGAATTTCACTATCATACTTGAAGTAAATAGCAAGGGATCAAAAAAATATGAATAATTTTGTAAATTTAGAAAGTATCTGGGTGTTTAATTTATTCTGCATATATTTTAAATAAATTTGTAATATAATTAAATACAATTTGTTTTTCTAATCTTACCTTCACTATAGTTTAATTACATGTAGGTACTATATAAAATAATAAATAATTTTTATCATACTCGTTTTACAAAACACTGCAATATATCCTTTAAAGCAGGTGACCGTAACTATTTTATGCTGTGGTTCAGTGAAAAAAAAAAAAAACAAAATTAAAATTCTTATTATTATAAATTATTTGGTAACTAGGCACCAAATTACCAGATTTACAGCAGAGGATTCAGTTTCATTGCCGAGGCAGAATGTATTGCCTCGGCTTGAAACGGCAGCCTCTGCTGTAAATCTGCTATTTTAGATCTTAGATTTTACTGTTTTGTTAAACAAAAATATTACTGAATGTTGTATGATTACAAATGATTTCTTTTCATTTGCTGAAATTATGAAATGGGTCACTTGGTGGCTCATAGGTTACCAAAGCCTGCCCTAAAGTTCAGAGAAAAATGATATGAGTATTTCCAGTTTGATTAATACTATCTGAACTTGTATTTGATATGTAATTTATTTCTTGGATCTCATATCTTACACCTCTTTCTTATTTGATTTATTCAAACATGTTTATATTTTTAAGCTCAGAATATAGTCTACAGCATTATCGTTACAAAAAGAATAAAATAGAACTGTTTCAAGTATTGTGAGAAACGCTGTGACTCTTGTATTCTTTATTAAACCAGAATAGAAATATTTCAAGATAGACAACACTTTTACTACGAAAATTGAACCAATTTACTATTTTATAAAGCATAGTACAGAAACAATTAGGGCAAAGCATCATAGAATAGAAATTTTAATATGAGAAATCCAGGTTCTTACCTTCTCAAGTTCCTTGAGCGAAGCAGGCGACACATCCGAGTGGCGACGCAACTCAGGGCTCCGCGGTGGGGCCAAGCCCAGTCCGCCACCGCCGCCGGCTGACAGCCCGCCGCCGCCGATCTTCACGTCGCTGTGACGCCGCTGAAGCGCCTCCAGCACCGGCACGTCCAGCAGGCTGTCCGTGCTGTCTTGAGGGATGGCGATGCGTGACTGCAGCTTGCGTCTACACACACTGCATTTCCATGCGCTCTGCAATAAGACAATATATTGTTGTGAAGGTGAAGTACAATTATGACCGTTAATATTTAATTACTTTTATTTGAAATCGGCACTAAAGTACTCAGAAATCGTCACTAAAGTAACCCATTATACGACGATTTTGAGCAACCCAGTGTTAGAAACCGATAAATAATTATTGTATAATTAGGATAATTTTTGTACATATATTAACATACTATAGGGGCCTCGGCAACTAAATTCCATATTCGTGATAAAAAATAGAACTTCAGTGCCTTGATACATAAATAACTATTATTAAAATAATCTAATATCTTTAAAGGGACACAAATCCATGTGGTTTCCTGTGCTGTGATTGGTCCTCCAACACGTGCTAAATACAAAGATATATACACTGTTAAAATGTCAATGTCAAAATGTGTTGTTGTTTATACATTGCGTATTTTAGAAATATTTATGCTTAAATTTATTATTTGTTGATTTCATTATGATGTGCAATAAACCAAAACAGCGGAGCACTTTATTCTTTCCTTTCTTAATAACTGTGTACGAATTGGTAGGGAAATTACAGTTGTGCATATAAATTACTTCAAAATTCCGAGCGTATATCGCCGAACGCTTGTAATGGTACACTGTATTTTTTAAACCAATCACAGAACAATATTTGTCCCTTTAATGAAAGGTCGCGTGACTCTTCTATAGATAGGTATAGGGTTAGTAGTGTTTTATAGGGTTCATTTTATATAATATGTCTTTTGAAATTTTATAAAACTATAACTGTACAAAACAATTCATTCGAATGTAGTTGACTGCTTTTCAGACATAATTATTTTGTGTATTTTTTTTCTAAAAAATATCAATTATAAAAGAACAAGGAAAATGTTAAATTTTCTATATTTGTATATAGTGGGAAAGAATTTGTTTTCAACTAAAATGGTAGTTAAGCTGGAGCCATTTTTTGAAATGTTCGGTTCTTTGCAATTGCCTGAAAATGAGAACCAAGATCAAGATGATCGTCCTATTGGAAATCGGGCAATAAGTATACCGGTTTTTCGAGATAGGTTAAATCCTCTAATCGGACGAACATTTGTTAAGGTAAATTTGTCGTTAAATAATTTTATTTATAGCTGGATGCTAGATTCTAGTCTAAAAGATATGTGTCTTGTAGATACTACAGATTATCTAGATATATGATATAACACGTATAAGAATTGTTAGAGTACTATCACAGAGTACTATCTAATATATAGCGCCCAGAGATTGTGGCAAAAATAGAAACTAAGAATGACGTATAGTAACAAAGAATTTAACACTAACCGTATTCTGTTTTATAAATTACCTACCACCCGAAAAAATTCATTCGCATTAAAATTAGGGTTAGTTAACAACTAATCCAGCCTTTTTATAAATCTACCTGTATGATTTTATAGATGGGCGAGTATAGTGTGAACTCTGCAGTACAATACACTTAATGAAATCTAATAGTATCTTATATTTATTACAGTGTAATATAATATTTGTTACAGTGTATATCAAAAAGAAAATCCCAATCACAGTGAAGTGATCATGCAATGATATACATATGAATAGAATCTGGCTTATAGAAAATATGTAAACAAAGATTCCAACAATAAAACGTCAGTCTCCTCATGAAGACATTGCCGTCACATCAAAAATAAGACTCCTGCACCAAGTAGCTGTTTTTGAACCACATCAAGACCTATATCATGTTAACAAAGGCGTTCACATTACAAAAGCCTCATGAGCGTGAGCATCTCAACTGTCTTGGTTGCTGGATCTTATTCGAATGTTACAACCGCGTCACTGCAGGCTAAACCTTATAAATACTAAATACATGGCAAAGATGAGGCATAATACACAAAACTTTACCAGAGATGTTTATAAGCAACGGAAACGATATGCACTGCGGAAGAAATACAATGGAGTTTCTTATGAAACTATTTTCTACAATTCTCTTGGCTCTTGAAACGCAGAGGAACTGACAAAAGTTACGGCGATGATATGACAACCCAAGTAAAATAGTGATCGTAAGATCGTACTCGAATTTTGTCGTTTTGTCAATATCTAGTACAAATATATTACTGCGTATAAAATTATCCAACTATTTGTACTTCAATATTGACTGAGTCTCTTTACATATAAATGATAAATCAGTGTCTATGTAATCTTTATTACTTTTTGTAGTTTTGTTTGAAAATATCTATTTTTACATCGTTTGATGTTTCTATATTACTAATATACATATTTTCATTGAACTTTACTCTTGTAATTTACTACTTTCCTAATTATTTTGGATAAAAAATCAAACATAAATTAAAAAAGCTTGCATCTAATGCAATAATTTAAAAAAGAACTTTTAGAATTCACAATTTTAAAATTAAAAAGATATTTGAGTTCTGTAAATGTATTTTTCTAATTTTGACATATAAAGTGTCACTTTTCAAAATTGATTGACGTTACGAAACGTCATATTTTTCGTAACTAGTGATGAAAAGAAAAATATTTCACAACTGGTGATGAAATGAATGAAGCATAAACAAAATTTCAAACAAACAAGCGAAATATGCATAGCTACTTGATGTCAATAAAAGTTATGAAATTAATAATTTAATAATTAAAAAAAAACTGTTATAATCAAAAATAGAAAAAATCTTGTATGAAACACGATAGGAAATGCGATTTTGTGTAATTCGTGTGATTTTGCGGGAACTCGCTTCGCTCGTCCCGCAAACATCCCACTCGTTACACAAAATGATGCATTTCCTAACTGGTTACATAAATAGCTATTATTTAAACAATGTTTAGAATAATTGAACATAATTCTTCATCAGGAAACAAATTAATTATGTATAATAATTCGAAACATTGTGTTTAAATACAGTATATTGTGTGGTAAGGACTATTTTTTGGCTGTATGATGGATGTAAATAAATGAAACTCATGGAAAGCAGCCAAATATTTTATTAAAATATTTGGATACTTTCCAAGAGTATCATTATATTGCATAACTAGTGCTGAAAGCTGAATTCCCTTATTATGATTATGTTAACATCTTTGCTATAAGAATTCACTAAAAATTATGTTAAAATCTGATAAATCAGGATCCAAGCTTCTTAATCTATGTAAATACAGCAAAGTATCTGCAACTGTCAGAATTCTAAATACAAATTTGCAGGTTAGTTCGCTCAGTTGTCGCAGCGTGTGATAAGATCATATCACACAGTTGCGGACGCATCTGATTGGCTAGCGAGTTTTTATATCGCACAGTAATGCTAGTGATATGCGCAATGACCAACTTTCAGTAAAAGTTTAGAGTGTGAATTTATGTACTTTTCGTAGTGCATGTCAGAAAAATACTTTAAACTTTAAACGTCGACCTTATAGAAAATAAAAATCTGTGATTATCTCCGATTATTATTTATCCACAAATTTATTACAATTTAAACAAAGGATTATAATTGCAAAGCTAGTATACCTATTATTTATTTAAAAACAAATTATAATAATTGAATAAACAAAATGAAATAAATATTCCATCATCGTCCTCATATGAAGGAAGAACTTCAACTTCATTCTAAGTGTAATTACCCAGCATTGAAGCAGTTTCGACTCCAGCAGTGTTATCTGTAGTAGAAAAGTCATTGTCGCGCATGCCGTTCCATTAATAATTAACTACGAAATAAACAGCCATGAAGCCAGTAATAAACAGAGTAAGTCTGCGATCGCAGCTTGCGACTTTACCGCCCGAAGGCCTATTCGCGAACTCTAATTAAACACAGCGCTCACTGTGAGCATGTGATTGTTCGGCGGTGAATGTAAAGGTCGTTTGTTAACATTAAATTAATTTTGGAATTCGTACAAGTTTTGGGGTAATATGTGAAAACCCTTATCTGCTAGTACTCAGTGTTGAAGAACCGAGTTGTTAATTTGATGATATGTAATACTGTTTTTGGTATGTCGTACCACATACTTCTAGAGGTTTTATTTTTCATCAGGCTGAACTTTGTTTCTTTCACTTAAACGTTAAACTAGGAGCTTTGCGGTAAAATAAGAATGACTCGAGAAATTTGACACTGGATATAATCGCATGGTATTATTACACTTAATAACTCCAGCAATATTTTTAACTGAATGTGAATTTCATTTTTAGTAAAGTATAATTTATGCCGTACAATATTTCTCATGAATCTATGAGCTATTTTTATAATCCAATTTTTAGATTTGTAAAATCTAAAAAATTACTTTTAAAAGTTTCCATAAATTTTTACACCAACTTTTAGTGACATATTGGTTAAAATGAATAAAAATATATTCAGATAAATGTGAAGACATAAATTTTTGAACGAAAACAAATAAAAATATAAAGTTTTCAAACTTAAATTGTCGAACAGTTTTTATTCAATCCCTGCCTATTCCTACGACAGAAATTTATTATCTAAAATGAAAAATCGTTCCTCATTTTCTACTAACATCTGGAGACAATAGGTGCCATAAATAAAATCACATCTTTCGTCTTTTCTTCTAAAACACGAGACAACGTATTACTCAATAATTACGATAAAGGATATTCCTTTTAAAGGACATTGAAGATTAAATGAAAGGTTGCTGAAAACATGATATTTTAGTTAGCCTCAAATCAATCGAACTAAACATATTCATTTTTTCAAATTTTAACTATCAAAATTATTATTACAATAAAATCTGTTTCTGGGTGATTTATAATAGTATATTATTTAACGAGCATGTAATGAATGCTATTACTTATTCGAATGAGTAATGGCTATTACATTCGAGTAGAATACATACTATACTTTATCCAAAACATTACGTCAAAATTTGTTTTGAAATTATAAGTTAAGAATAATTATTGATTTGACAAATACAGAAAATTGTTTGTTTATCAACATAGACAAATTGTAGCAACCATCGCTAGGCTATGTAATGTTCTAACAAAATTTTGTGATTTACATTTAGCAGAAAATCTTAAAACCAATTATTAAGCTACAGTTTAAGCTTAAAAAAATAAAAGTATGAAAAATGAGAAAAGTAGTTTCTTTGACTTTTTATATGGATGAAATTATTTAAAAGTCATTTTGATTTTACTCTTTTGATAGGTAAGATTTGAATTTGACATAACGAATGAATAATATTAATTCATCGAACTGTCAATATTATTTCATTAGCAACATTAACAAAGGTCATTAATTGATAAGCAACGGTTGAATTATGGCTATATTATTTGACAGTTGTAGATAAAAGTGTTTTAATGATGTCTAATGTTCTACAATTATTTTATAAATAAAATGCTTCGAATTAAATTTACAGTAACATGTATTATCTACTACTTTTACTTGAAATATTATTCTATAATAATTTTAGAACATTGCACAGCGCTAAAATATTTCTCTTAAAATATCCAAAAAACCAGTCAATATGTTTAAAATAAAATCACACTGAGTCATATTTTGAAATTGTAATATCGCCTCCACCTCTTCGCAAACACGCATCCAGACCATCATTATCACTTCTACTTGGATAACATTCATTCTGGGTGTGAATACAACGCTCTTCATTTAGGGTCGGAGACAGAACTTCGGACGCGCATTGCGAGCTGAAGCAGAGTCTGAAGACCGCTTCGTCGCTAAATGACTGAGCATTTTGCTGTTTCCTTTTCAATTCCCGAGCTAACTAAGCTCTAGACACGTCGGAACGGTTGAACGTTGTCGGACTTTTAAATACAGTCCGAGAGCAAACCGTCCAAACCTTATTAGAAAGTTTTAAACGATGTGAAAAAGGTGAAGGTTATTAGCACTGAAGATGAATTAAGTTTCAAACGATTATTTTGATTGCGTAAATGGCTTTGAAAATAAAGAAATTCAGTTTATCGGTAGTTGCAAATAGGTTCATTTTTCTTGTTGTTTTTACTATTAAATTAATTTTGCTTTAAATATAATAATGTACCTACAAAAATTATATTTATACAATTAATTATAAATTATGTTTAAATAAGTATAAGTATAATTAAGTATAAATTATGTTTAAATAGAATTTATCTACGACCGTTTTTAAAAGTGGCCCTTTTTAACACTAGTGTTAAAGGTAACATAGCAACGTGTTAAAAGTGATTTTATTGTTACATTCAACTCGTTGCTAACGATTTGTATCAACCCTACCGGTCAAAATATCATTCTACATTTTTTAGTATTTACTATAATACACTAGGAAGATCGTAGATAAAATATTGTATGATATTCGTGTTAAAAGTTCGTTCGTGGGGTTGTTTCACAAACTTCCCCACTTACTCATAAAATATCACTTTTATCACTTACGGTTATAATAATGAGTATCATTTAAATATGGGAAAATATATTAGTTGTAAAATTTATTCTATAAATAAATAAAAATCTACAACAAAAGTTTGTAATAATAGGAAATGTAACAAGCTTTATATACTGTATTTATTTTCTAAAAATATCTGTATCGCGGAATTTGATATTTAGAAACTTTATATACTCGCAGTTCTATAAATGTATAATACCTTTGTACAAACAACGAGTAGGAGTATATTCGAATGCAGAAGTTTGAAATATAGAACAATTTGTTACTCATTATTTTATTTTCCTATATGATAGTGATATATGAAACAACTAATATATTATTATATGCCGTATAATAATATTTAAATTGTATGCCGTACAATAATATTTATATAAATGTATTACTTAGTAACAAAATGATTAATTTCTCTATAGTGGCAAAATATGAATTTTATAATAAGCTTAAAGAAAAAATATATTACTGCTACTAAGGTTATAATTATTAAATTTTTCCTAATTATAAATTACAAATCATTAAATTCCGCTGATAAGATAAAAAGAGAAATTTTAAATAAAATTCATATTTTATTCATTTTGCTCAAAATTATAAAAGTCACGAAACAACTGTCGAAAAAATAACTGTGGTTTAATACTTAACCAACTGTTAACAAATCGGTGCTTAGTTTTACTCTTATTAAATAAAATAAATGAATTCTTCCTCACCTGGTCCTCATTTTCATCAAGTTTACTATAGCTGGCGCAGTCCTCGCACACCCTCTGCGTGCATTCTGAGCAAGTCCGGCTGAAGTCCTCAGGTTTGAAGGACTTGAGGCAAACGCGGCAGGCCCCAGCACGACTCGGTGGCTTCCCAGGCTCAGGCTTGGGGGTGGCAGCGGGCGGGGGCGTAGGCTCTACGGCGAGGACTACCGCTGCTGCTGCCGCCTCCGCCTCACCGCCGGGAATCATCGACGGACGTGGTGTCATCTTCGTTACTGCAAGAGGGAAGGTGGTGTTAGATTTGTTAAGAAGTATTTTTGGTACTACTTTTTCAACAGCAAAATGGTCCAGGAAATAAGAGAGCGAAAGGTTATTAAATAAGAGGTATATAGAAAATTGATGCACCGATTGAATTTGAAAGTAGAATAACATAATTTTAGACTATGTAGTTATAAACAATAATGTTGAGAGTCTACAGATTAAATAATGATAAATCTAAGGAAACAGGTGTTTTAAAATTAAACGGTATATCGTGAACAGCTCTAGTAAAAGTAGAGCTCTATGTATGTAGGTATTTTCGTCCGCCATTTTGGTTCCAGATTCCACAAATGAAACAAATTATTGGAATCCAGTTAGTTTGAAAAAAAAACTATCTGTCAAATTTATAGAAAATAATAGAAACTATTATTACACTTATCTGTAAAATACAATACAATAATTGAAGGAATGATACATCACACTAATATAAATTAATATCAATTTCAAATTTTGACAGACTAAAAAATTTAATTATAATTAATTTTATTTATTATATCTACAACCAACATGGCGGACGAGAATACTTATACATTCCAGCACCTTAGTAAAAGTGTGCAATAGTAAGACCAAATATGGTTGTCATCTAAAACATTTCAAATATATGGTGGGAAAAAGCGGGTGATGAAATTATGGAAATATCAAATAAAAAAGTAGTGAACTTATTTGATGGTTATAATATATCCTAGAACATATATGGCCAACCTTACTTATAGTCCAGCCTCCCCAAAGAAGCCGAATTTTAATACAAAGACTTTTAAATTTTTATCACATGACCCAAAAATTTAAATTGTTTTATTATAAAAGGTACAAAGAAAAGAATACCTCATTAATGAAAATTGTGCTACTACTAATTTATTTCATATTTTATCTTCACTTAAGCTCACTATTGGACTAACTAACGAATTGACTGACCAAAACTATCAACTGATAATCGCTGTCGTATTTTGCACTAAGTTTATTTAGTTTGAAAATTATCCTATCCGACCAATCGCATGACTTAGCTCTGTTATTAGTTCCAAATTATCTCGCTAACGTGAATTTATTATAGTTCTGTCTCTTAGTCAAGGGCCAGACCAAATAATTAATTAAAATAAATTAGTAATAATAAATGATTAAAACTAATTGCTACCTCTTATTCCATCTATTTATAATATAATTCTATGTTGACAAGTGCCTTAAATGGCATGTTAAAAATAATGTCATAAAGTTTCTATGAGTTATTTAACGCCTGACTTTTATAATTTTATATAAATAAGAATTACTCTGAGATGGATCAGCGCTGGACCAAAAGAAGTAGAGAACCGACATTACCCATATGTGACCTATAATATCACGAAGGTTTAAGACATTTATCACAAGATCAATTACCAATTAGCATAGTTTTAAAGATTGAAACAAAGAAAAGAGGATGATGTCCAAAGGAAAAAATTATTAAGATGTGGTGTGAAAAGTCTTTAAAACTTTGGGAATTAGCAAGCGGGAACAAAAAAGTCGCCGACAGAAGAATTGGGAAGGTATTTGCCGACAAACCATGGACACATTTAATATTATTCCCGCTGGCGCTAATCGTACTTGTACTTGAAGATCCAATGGGAATTACGAAATCTGAATATATTGTACACACTGCACTTGGCCTACATTGCAGTTCGATTACTAATGAATGTACTCTAATTACATAGGACAGTATATTTAGGTCAAACTGTTCAGTTTACTTGACCTTTCCAACATGGCAAAACAGTTTATTTACTAGAGCTCTATGACGAACAACAACAACAAATACATTAGAAATCTTCCCATTATGGTTATGTAAAACAATTTATTTCTTCTTGATTGTTTCAGATAAAATGTATGAATACACAATTCCAAAATGACGGCTGTCAAAATAGTACAAAAGAAAATTTGAACTGCACGATTTTACAACTTATTTCCACATAAAAGTAGAATCAGATGTTTGAAAAGTTACTAGTAGTTGAAGTTATTTCACACTTCCTTTTGCCAATAAAACTACGTAGTTGGTCCAGCACACAATACAACATTACTCTATTTAAGTTTTCGAGATATTGTAACTTGTGGAAAATATTTAATTTACTTATTGATGTCATGTTTCATAGTTCATAACAGGATTCTAAAACTAGTTTTATAACTGTGGAGACTGTTTGTTGATGGAAAGATTTTATAAAGTTATGTTTATGTTCTTGTTTATAGCTCGTGTACACTTTATTTATGAAACAGATTTTGATTCTATCATAAAAAAATACAATAAAATATACAGGTAAAATCTATAAAAATATGTAATTCTCTACATATGCCAGCATTGCCATAAAATATGAAATCTATATTATTGATACGACACGTGCTCTTGTCTGGAGACTGAGAAGAATGTTGTTAAAAAAAAAATGGGGGTAGGTAAATTGAGATGGTTTGGACATATCGAGCGAATGTCCAATGAAAGATTGGTGAAATTAATATATGCAGGCAAGATTGAGGGTGAATAATTGCGTGGGCGTTCAAAGAATTAACGGTTAGGTATGATTAATGGTTTATTCTTTGTTGTGTGAACGAATGAATCGAAGAGTATGTATGGATGTGGATGAAGCGAAAGTGGTGTGCCAGGCCAGGATATTTGGAGGAGATTGATTGTTGTATTGTGTGAGTTATGTGATGTTATGTTAGTATGTATTGAAAAATATGCTATAATCAAATAATATTTTTTCACACGATTATTTTCGCTATATAGGTCTTAATTATTATGTCATCTATGTATTCCACTGTACTCTTAGATAAATGATAATTTTTAGATAGATATTTATAATATTTACTGGGATCACAATAATTCTCGTAACCTAACGTACTTTCACGGACCATAATACAAACATTTTTCAATCATATTCATAATATTGAATGTACAATGATTAAAAACAATATTCAATGACTTGTTGACTAGACTTTTTACGTGGGTTAATAAATTAGATCTGTTTTAATGTAAATGTAATAATATAGCTTGATTATTGGACGTATTTCTGAACCGCGCATAAAATATTATTATAATGAGAAATATCTTTAAAAATAATATATTCAGAGTCAGTAAACTCTGCGTTATGAGCGGATTTACGAAAAAGTATTGTGATTCCATTAAGGCAGTAAATTTTATAAATATCTATCGAAAAATTTTCATTTACCTAAAAGTACAATGCAATACATACATAATACTGTTCATTTTGCATATAGTGGGGGTAACAAATAATTTTATTTGCCTGTTTGCGTGTTTTGATAATTTGGGTTTGGAAACCGTACTGTATCTGTAAAAGTGCGTGCAAGCGAGCTTTCCTAACCTAATTTTTGTAAAAGCCGAGTATATCTTGATAGATCGAACAAGAAAGTAAGTACAGGTTAATTATAAACGATCAGTTTTAATTAAATCTTTAGAACTTCAGCATAATCTTCAAAGTACAACAAGTTCTAAAATCCTGTCAAACAAGAAAATCCTGCGTCAAAGTATTACACCAAAATTTCCATATTCAATCTGCATACACCTAGTCGCTGCTCCTAAGCCAGACTTAATACCATAGGTCATGCTGCACAGTTCAACAAGCAAGTAACTTGGATCTTTATTCTAATTACTAAACACCTGTAGAACAATAACACACGCCACGAAAACATAGCCACAGTGTAGGAAGCGTGGTTCGAAGCCTCTCAAACAGAAACACATCAACCGAACGCCGAAAGTTGTGTTTGCAAGCCTCAAATGTAAACTGGAATTAATTTGCAACAGTTATGCAGGCGCGTCGGTCGATAGCGAATACCTGTCTGGAAGGAGGAAGGCCTGTGGTAATTACTATGTCAGTTTAATTACGTTACTTCATGATGTCGCCATACGTCGTGCAACAATAAAGACTGGATGGTGGCTGTTAATACTAAAGAGCAGATGTGGATAGTAAATGGATTTTGATAGGTTAATTTGTAGCAAATACGGAGCAGGTAACAATGGTTTTATTCTGTTTCAAGTTTATCAGTGAGCTTTTGCTAAGAAGCGTTGAAATCTTGAATTGAAATCTGCCATTTTTAAATATGAAAGTTAAATAAGCAATAAGAGTAATACAAACTTTTTCAAATCTGTTAATGAATTAATTCTTACTTAAATATAGCCTTTTAATAAGTTTGCGTTATAATTCAAATTTGAAAAGAATCTGATCTATTAAATTTTAAAATATATCCCTCATAATCGTCGAAACGGTTTTTCAAATGACTATACATTTTTCTAGTATAATTAAGCACAATCATAATAATACTTATATGGAATTTTCGAATCCATTATAGAATAATTATCTACAGAAATCCGTTATATTTTAATGTTTCTTACAATTTTGTACCTCCAGGCTCTAGCCCACAATACTGTAACGAATATTATCGTTTCTCGAAATTTCGCGAAGGCGCCTGGAATGTTCGAGAGGCCACCACACAGGGTTATATAAAGGGCTGCCAGGCTAACGGCAGTCAGCCAATCAGTCAGTCTAGTCTAGTCTGTGATAGGCTGTGAAACTGTGATAAACTGTGAGTCTTCTATAGACCGTTAGGCTGTGATAAACCGCGAATTTTCTATGAATAATTAGTCTAGTCAGTTAGTCTGTGGTAGACATTGGGTCTCTATTGGGCCGACAGTGTGCCTTTTATAAACCGTGAGTGAGTTATCAGTGAACCTGTGATACACCGTGAGTCTATTATAAACCGTCAGTGAGTGCAAATAAATAATCAGTAGAAATAAATAATACGTGTGAAAATAAATGTAGTAATAGTGTTATATTATGTAAATAAATGTAGTTGTTAGTGTTCTTATGTGTTAAATAAATAAGTGGAAATGAACAAATAAATTTTGTTAGTTATAATTAAACTTGTATGTATTCTTTCAATTTCACTGAACAGACGATCCACCGTTAATTTTTGTTAAATTTTGTTAGCTTGTTAGTCGTTAAAAATTGTTAGCAAGAAACAAATTATTTTTGGGTATTTCGTAACTAAATATATTTGTGAATATAGAAATTATTAACATTGATTTTTATGTGCTTTTGACTAAATATTTTAGTAATTATATTGAAGCAGAACAATAAATCATATTTATTATAACAAATTAAGTTATTATAAAGGATACAAACTTTCATTAACAATTTCAAATTGATAAGTTAGCTAAAATTACTTGTTATTATTGACGAGTCTATTTGTTAAATTTTATAAATGTTATAATGTTAAAAATTCAAAGTAGATAAAATTTTAATTTAAATAATTGTTATATTTGCTCAAATTGTTAATTTAACTCAATATATTTATCAATATTAACTAAAAATTCTTAACAACCCCAAAATTATCAAATCAGAAATCAATTTGTTTTCTGTGTGAACCCGAGTAACGAGTAAAAACGTACAATACATAAATGTGAGATTTCTTTCAAATTTACATCACAACGCTAACTTATGAAAAGAAACCACGTTAATAAAATAATTTAAACGTCAACTTTGATTCTCTAGAAGGACTATATCCTATACATCCAAATAATCTTCAACCTTCAACCTTTGCATCGATTGCCAAGTTACAACAACACTCTCTCCACGGAATGAAGTGTCCGTGGTAAAGGTGATTAATACATATTCATACCTTTATCCTGGGCGGTCATGAGCGACGAGGACAGCGTTTGGCGGAGCTTGCCGAACGCGGTGCCTGAGTCCGGCGCCTCGGTGGTGGCGCCCGCCCCGTCCGTCGCCACCATCTGCAACAGAAGGGTGAGTTAGAGCTGGAACTTCGTGGGTGATACTGATAATGTGAACACGTAAAGTAGGGTAAAGGGAGTTAAGAGAAGCGTGGAAGGCAAAGGGGAGACGGTAATTAGAGGCAGAGTTTGTAGGTTAGGGAAAGAAGAATTGTGGAATGGTAGAATCAGCAAACGAAACTATTGCTATACTTTTGTACCTATTTATATATTTATATTGACTTCTGAAATTAAAACTAGAGGTAAATATGTTTTATATTACTGAATACTTTAGTCTAATATGACCAATATTATGCATCATTGGTATTTTATTGCAGAGACGTATGACAATTAAAGTAAATACAAATAATAGTTCAACATGAGAATGAACGTTGACATTTTAATTATTTTATGCTTTGTGGCTTTTATCCATGACAAAAATTTGAAAGTAATATGATATTTATATATTTTGCTATGAAGAACTACAATCGTAAGAAATCCTACATACTTCCTAGATATAAAATACATATCCAACAAAGCACTAGACTGGAAAATTTCACAAACACATTAGCATGTTTGGCTCAAAGTAGATGAATATTTGTTGTTATTTGGAGATTAAAACTTTATTGCAATGATCCTCTATTTAAGTCAAAATGGTTAATGTTTTCTGGAATTTTCAAATCCAACACTTGACTGGGCTTTTGTAAACAGAAACTTAGTTCCAATATAAAAAAAAAACCATGCCCATAAGGAAATTTAAACGTCAGCTATCATACTCTAGTTAAACTATACAATTTGTTATCAAGTGAACTGGTATTAATAAATGTATATTCTATATTGTCCAACGAGCAGGGAATAGTACTACAAGTATGAAATGAACATTTCATGTGAGTTGTACATTATACTTTTTCAACGACCACTATATTATTTCCTAATTAATTACATTTTAATAATATATTTGTCCCACCTTCACCATTTCAATATTTGACAATTCTAAATAAGTATCCCAGCAAAGTGAAATGAAGTGACCTGTATTGAAATACACACAAGTCACAAAACAAATTTATTTTGTACGATGCTTGCAATGAATGTACCTCATATCCGTAGTAACAACAAACATACAATGAGCAGATGATAAGTGGTCGTAGAAAAAATATCTTTATTCACAGTTGTCAACAAATCATTCTTTCACGGCTCGCATTCTTAACTAAATATAAAATTGATGTTTTTTCAAAATAATTATCATTGCCTGTACATATTTTCTGAAATTGTAACATGGTTGAAAATCAGTTTCGATTTGACCTACTTTTGCAATATGTGAAGTAACCATGAGGACATAAATGGTATAATAAATTAAACCAACGCCTAAAAGATTTTTTTTAGTGCAGTTAAAAGCTTATAAAAATTAATGGTTAAAGTTTGCCATAAATCCTGCAACTATGCAAATGAAAATGACTGAAAATTATAGTTTGTTGAGCTGTAAACCTAATTTTTTACCGTTGTATTCTGTAATATTACATTTTCCTGTTTATTATTAATATTATTACAGTTAAGCACAATTTTTAGTTTAATAAAAAAAAAATAAGTGTATAATTTCGTAAACTATTACATGTTCATTATAGCAAATCGTATAATAATATTTAATTTATAAAGTATATGAACATCTTTCTAAAAGAAGTCATGTTATTGTTATTAACATAATTAATTTATTCAACTCCTTTCTTCATTGGTTAAATTAATAATTTATTATACACGTCGCTTTAAGATTTAAATAAAAACAATTCATTAGCGATTAAAAACACGTGAATATGAAGTCTGTCAGATTTTAATTAACAAGCATGTGTAAAAACTACCCGCTTGCGAAGTATTATCATTCGTCTGAGTCTGCATTATACCATACATAATACATGAAGCATAAAGCTACACTACACTTATTCTATTTATACTGATATCTATAGCTTCGCTGTCACACAAAGAGTTAATTATAGGATAATACAAGAGATAATTTATTATCGCGAATTTGATAATGACGTTCCCAGAATATGATTGTAACTTCAAAGTAATTAATTACCTATCAAACACAACACTCAACACATTCACTATTTCATCAAATAATAAAGTAGCGGGTGAATGAAGAGAACAGTGGAATTTTGTTTTTCTATTCAGTATTAACATGTCACTAACACAAGTATCTTTACACGTGTTCCTGCATTCGGGTGAAGTTTTGCGTTAGATTACGGCGACATTGTACTGTGCACAAAGCTTTGATAATGTAAATTGAAGTTACGTTAAATAACAAAGACTAGTTTAGTCACAAAAGCTTTTAGAATTGCTTTAGCTGTTGATAAGGTTTGGTAGAATGTTTGGCTATTTAAATCCTTTGTTGTTACTTTTATTGGACAATATAAACCCACAAATATGAATATGTTGCCTAAAATTTTATTGTAGTAAGTAATCACAGAACTTTATTATATATTCCCATAGTTCAGAATTCAGTTTTCTCAAAATTGTAAGCAAATAACACTATTTATTCCAAATATTATCGCCAACATATTTCATTTAAATATTTGTAGTTAGTAGCTGTTTCTATATTAGAAACAAATTCAATTTATTGCTTTAGAGTCCAATAAATTTCCACTTCTGATTTTGTAATTATGACAAAAATCAACTTAGTTCTGCGCATTGTCATGTATGGGTATGAGTTATTGAACTTACGGACATACATCCATCTATTCACACAGATTGAAGTAATAATAATGTTCTTGTTACATATATATTTTATAAATATTACTGTATAATAAATTACAGTACAAGATATAGATCAAACTATAAATAACATTTAAAATAAAATAGGCAATACTGCAATATGCATTTATTATTCTTACACAGAAATGCACTCAAAACGAAGGGAAAAGACTAGGGGTAAATGCACTTAAAGCAGGGGAAACAGAGTTAATAAAATAAAATATACATTGTCTTCTTTACTTTTTCTTTGTGTTGAAGTTAAACAACCTGAAATTCGAAGGACTATCTAACAAGTACAAACTACTTTTTCTTCAGACGTCTTAAAAGTACGTTGTTATGTAATTGTATTAAACAAGCAAAAGTTCATTTTTTTCGCCGCCAGAGTAAAAATGTTGCTAAGGAGACAAACTAAAATATTATGAAAAATAGTAAAGTTGTAATTCAATAATATTAAAAAAGAAACAAATAAACAAGAATTACAAAACAGCATAATTTTATCGCAACTAGAAATACTGAATAAGATTATATGAAATTTTAAGCATTTTTTATAAACAATAATTGGGTAAAAATTAGTATAATATTTATTACGCTTACAGTTTTATCTCTGTTCTTAAAAGCTATTATAAATTATAATGCTTGTAATTGATATCTATAAATTTATCATTTCTTTTTTTTTTGTTAATATATATTATACTGAACTTTTACCCAATTATTATTTATTTATTATGCTTCTTTTAATATCTATTTTTTATGTTTGAAGAAAAAATAGCATGTGTTATTCGAAGTAAATGTTACATTGTGTACATGGCATGTAATTGTCCGACTCGCTTCGCTCGTCGTTCAAACTTACATCACATTTACTCCTAATTAATAGCTGAACATACTATTTTTTTTTACACAATATAATTGCGAATGTCTAAAATATGCTAAAAGGAGCAATATATTATCACATTAATTTGCTTGTAAATAAAAGCACTGACACTAAAATATGAGAAACAGTTTTCCGGAAAATTTATGTAACCAATTAGATTTTCGTATATTATCGTTAATCCAAAAAGATATGAGAAAGCTTAAAATTTATAGAAGTCAATTACAAGCATTATAATTTATAATAGCTTTTAATATCAGAGATAAAATTATAAGCGTAATAAATATTGACAAAGAAGGTTATAGGTATTATCACATCGTATATCAAATTTATATTATCGACAGTAAACAGCCGATATTGGTTTCAAAAATAATTATACTAGATAGAATAATAAGATAAACACATGTTATTACATATTTTTTGGAAGTTTGGCATAAAATCAGGAAATCATGAACAAATTAGAGCTAGTTCTTTTGAATTGAATAAAATCTGAAAAGTGAATACGGTATTTTGAAAATTGGTTCTATGTAAAACTTTTTAAATGTCGGCAATGTAGGGACAATAAAACATCGATGAAAGAAAACCCATTTTCTGGAGACATGTTTATTACAAAAGGATTTACAACGCTTGTTCCTGAAAAGGACTATTATTTATATATTTCCAAACTTTAGTACCTATAAAACCAAGCATTTTATTTTCCGACTAAGTTAAGAGATTTCTTTTCTTTTTGTCGGAAGCAAGATGCATCTGTTTCAAGTTTATGCGATAACTTGATTTAATTAAAATTTAATTAAATGTAGATCTTTCCGCAACATTTCAACCTTCGCTTTTTCATTTTATTTTTCTTTATTAATCCAGGATAAATTTAACCTCATTTGCGATAGGAATTTATAAAATGAAATAATAAGAATTGAGGAATTTAGTACTCGCCAGAAGTTTCATTTATTTAGAAAAAGAAAAGTGGAATCACATAATTACCCGAATTATTTACACTTAATATATTTTAATGTTTAATAATTCTTAGAAACATAATGAAATTTTTTAGAGAATTCCACGATGTGTATATTTATTGTACTGTCAGTACAATTCTGTATTGAACAAAATAATGAAAGCATCTACGATATTTCAAAATTTATGATGCTATAAAGCATTTGAAGATATCAGTAGGCCTATATAGCGAGCACTCAGCAGAAGTCGTTCGAAATAATATTGGAAGCGCAAGTACACGTCAGTTAACCTCTTGGCATAAATATGTTAAAACATTGGAGGATACGAAGGTACAACTTGGCACGGAGAACATGGACGGAGAGATGGAATTTACTTGGAGGCATTGAAGAATTATTTAAAAATATGTCAATTATGGAATTTCAGTAGCGACGAATCAAGTTTTCTGGGATGCATTAAGTGTAAAGTAAAGGTAAATAATAACAAAAAATACTAGTCAATGACATACAGTACTTTTAGAACATATAATATATGTTTCTATTTTCTACAACAATACCAATTGAGTACTTTTATTTTAAAAATGTATGCGATACCAGTGAAGTATAGCAATACTGGAATGCTAACTTGTAAGTTTTTATGAAAGCGAAAACCAGATTGAAACAGATAGATGTCGTAACACCATCCTTCTTTGTCTAGCATTATTTGTAGAACGGTTGCTATGTATTTGTTGAGCGGTTGTTATGTAAAAACATGATGAATAGTCTTATCCAAAAGGGACATAACCATGTATTGTTCAATTATTTAAATTCACATAGGTACCTAATAATTCATTGAATTATTAAATTTTTATTTTATATTTAAACATTTTACTTCAAAATCATTATGCCTAGCGACTGGCTGCCTCTCTCGGCTCGTATCAGTTGGCGTTCCAGTATTTCAGTGATATTAACACATTTACATTTTCATAACAAAAATCATAAAAGTTTTAACTCTTTGTAGATCATTTTAAATCATTGATATCAATCAAAATAATAATTATTTTTTGATGTTTCTTAAAACCAATCCTGTCATTTTTATACTGAGAATAAGGCTCTAGTGATTATTCCCGGGAATAATCTCTGTAACTTTTTTGTTTTTGTAAAAAAAAGTGTCAGATGTCAGATAGTTATCATCAACACAAGTAAAAAATTAGCAAAAAAGATAGATTTAGTGGCAATGCCTGATGATGAAATAAAAAATAATCTAATTAAATATAACTCGAGAGTTCGATAAATTATAAAGTAATTCTCTAATATCTTTCATAAACTTGTTGCCATTTCGCAATAGCCACTGCCAGGCAACAAGCTTTCGAAAGATCTGTCAAATTATTTTCATTTTATTCTCTTGTTATATTATTACTGAAAAGATTTTTGGTTTTAAGTTCTGTAATATTTATTAAAATTCTACGTTTCGAAATACTACATGTAATTCTTCGTCAGAAAAATACTAGTAAACCACATAAACTATAAGTTTAGAAAGCTTTTGCCACTGTATTTAGCATCATCTCTTCTAATTATTCTGAAATTACTACATAATTTATATGGAATGAAATGGCTCTATTAGTATTTAGGAGGCATAAACCGTGCTCTGAAAATATAAACGTTGGCCGTTAAATTATCATAAAAATGGGAAAAACGAAAATATTAATAATCTTTGCGTGTACAAATCATATCAATAAATACGCGGAATCCCGCTAACAGCAAAACTAATACTCCAATAAAAAAGAAAGGACGTGAGAAAAATATATCACTGGCATCTCCCAGTAGTACTCAATAAAAAACAAATCAAACTAAAATTCCTGCCGAACCCAAATCAGCTAAAACTTCAGTGGGGTCAGGTGCCCCTTTTTCCACCCCATCGTGCGTCTATGCAGTACGCAACATTACGCAAGGCAGAGACGCGAACACGTTTTAGGAATACATTATCCCTGGGGTGGAATTCACCCCGCACTCCGCTATGCTCCAGAACCGATCTCGCGTAATCCGGAGTCGGCAGAGCCCCCGGAGCCGCAGCCGTGATTCCGGGGATTATGGCCACGGAAACGCCCGGAAAGCCCGTGTAAAGAACCATATATTTCCAAAAAAAATGTCACCGCCTGGAAATTGTGACTGACGTTTTTATTGATTTTCTTTGATGTGATGTATTGGCGTACACAGATGTTTAGACTTGTCTTTAAAAATGTGATGAGCTTGTTGAAAAATTCGCAAGGGGAGCGTATTAAGGAATTTATTGGTTTTGTATTATGTTTGCTTCTGACAAATACCAAAGGAATCAAATCATGTTTCGGAGTTAACGTATAAATTTAAGAATACGATTTTCGAAATAAAACCTGAAACCCGTTTTCCTGATCACGGAGATTTTAAATTTATATCATGGTATATAAATGGTCACTGTTGGTCAAGAGACTGAGAGCACTCAGCTTTACAATATGTAATCTGTCGGTCAGGCACGATATATCTCAAATTATATTATAATATATTTCTGACGACGGGAGATGTACTTCAAGAAATATCACTAAAAATTGGCATATACTTTTATTGTATTTCTATATAATATAAACCCTAAAAAACTCAGTGGTGCAGAGCGCATCATCATATCTATTAAAATTTTCGAGATATGGCGGTTTTTGATATTTTTCGAAGTGCAACTTTGAGGAACTGCAACTCAAAAATTACGCAAGATATCGAAAAATACTCTTCAGTTTTGTGTTATTCGTGCATATTATAGCAAAATAACAAATTTTTTTAAAATACAAAATTTTGGAATTTTTTTTCAAAATTTCGATCAGCAATATCTCAAATAATAAATGAGATACGTACTTGCAGACTAAACCATTGGATTCAGCTCATCGAAATACATAAACCCTAAAAATTTTAGAACATTCGGATCGTGGGTTGAAATTTTAGAGCAAAAAGTCTGAAAATGGTCTTTTTCAGGCCAAACGTCAAGGGGTACCCTTTGACGTTTTTCGCCAAAAACGTTATTTTTACACTTTTTGCTCTAACTCTATAACGCGTAAAGCAATTTTAATGAAATTTTACATACTTATGTATTTTGACAAGCTGAATCGAGTGGTCCAATCTGCGAGTCTGTATCTTTTATATTTATCGAGTTATCGCCTATCAAAATTTGGGAAAAAATCGAAAAATTTCAAAATTTTCAAAATTTGCTAATTTGTAATAAAATGCATGAAACGAACAGAACTGAGTCTATTTTTCAATATCTTTAATAGATTTTGAGTTGCAGCTACTCAAAGTAGCATTTCAAAAAACATCAAAAACCGCCATATCTCGAAAATTTTAAGAGATATGACGATGCGCTCTACAGCATTGAGTTTCTTAGGGTTTATATTATATAGAAATACAATAAAAGTATATACCAATTTTTAGTGATATTTCGTGAAATCGGAAATTGTGCAGTACTTTCATAACATGTATTTGTTGTCAATGGTAAATGAACTTGTATTAAATTTTCTTTTTTGTACAGGTATTATACACATTTTTCAAATTATAACCACAATCCTCGTTTAAATAATTGTGCCATATTGTGTAGTTCCAGATAATGTAACAATTTACTGATCTACAGATAAGTTATCCTCAGGAGTGAAGCATCAATATAAAATCAAAGAAATCTTTAAAATGTTATTAGTTGTCAAAAAATAATAAAAAGCATGTCAAAATATGTTTTTGACAACTGCATGTTAAACATCATTATTTTATTTAACAATTTGTCGCTTGTTGCTTTTGGAGACAAGGGACAAAGTAAAATTCCTCAACTTTGCATTGACAACTGCAAGCGCAAAAGCTTACTTTCTATAGCAATCGTCGGAAAATTAAATGTAACAAGAATTACATATTTTTTTGTTATTATTGTTGTCGCTTTATTATACGTTCCTATTTCTTTGTAAATATTTGTAAGTTTTTTTTTACCGTTTAAAAAAAAACTGTATTTTTTCGACAGTAAATAAATGTTCTAGTTAAGTAAGATATATCCATTTTATTACGCCTTAACAGTCCTAAAAATATTAAATCTATAATCTCATCAGTGGTGGTATAGAAGAGCCGACACCCTACATTGGATTCTATCCCCTGTTAGACCCTGGATCTGGGTAAACTCTGATATATGGCCCGTCGCACTAACCCAGTTGTCTTATCGTGAAGTAATCCCTGCAACATCGCACCGTCTTTCCTGCTTTGCTTTCCTGCCTGATTTCAGTGATTTCATTTCATCCCTACGATTATTTTCCTGATTTATTGCTCGAGTAATTATGCGTTAAGGCAACGTGAGACAAACAGAGGAATTAATCAAAATATTTCCACTTAACATGGAGATGAAGCGAAGGAAATCTTACAAAATTCGTGGTTTTTGCTGTAGTTAATTCGAGTTATCATCTATATAGTCCAAAGTAAATAAACACAGATGTTATTAGTAATTAACGTATCAAGGGTTGTTATAAGGATAAAAATTTAATGTCTGACCGATATATTATTTTATTAAAGATTGTTATCGAAGTTTGTCCAATTATTGTGACTTTTCTTCTGCAAATAGAAGTCAGTGTTCGTTTCTATCTGCCAACAGAAGTCAGTGTTTGTATATTCTGTGCCCATATAGCAAACGTCAAATTTATAATACGCCCTAGGGCTGTTTATTTGGTATATAACAATCCTGATAGCAGGGCTGTTGTGATAACGGTCGGATATAAGCAAATTTTGCATCGTTGTCTAAATAAATAATAAAAAAAAATATTGCTAGATTTTGTAGATAAATAGTAATAAATGAAGAAATACTTCAAGACAAGTTCTATGATTGTAAGTTTAAATTAGGTACACAATTAAAAGCCATGAAGAAAATAAAACTGTTTTCCTTACTAATTTTATGACATGCCTATGACATATACTACAGTTGGAATGGGGTCTTTCACCATTTTTTTTTTATTTTTTATGAAACTATCTATACTGAAGACTATCTACACTTTTAAAAACTCTTAATTGTTATTCATTAGGCCACAATGATTTTTTTTAAATGTTGTGACGTCATAGTAGAGGTGTTGCTGGATCTAAAACAGTACAGATTGTAAATAATTGTAGTCATATATTTTTTTACTTATTTTATTATTATTATTACAATAAAATAGAACATTTATGTAACAAAAATTATTTAAATCTCTACTGTTTTAGATCTCTACTATGACGTCACAACATTTTACAAAATTCATTGTGGCTTAATGAATAACAATTAAGCCTTTTTAAAAGTGTAGATAGTCTTCAATATAGATAAAGTTTCATAAAAAAATATTAAAAAAATGGTGAAAGACCCCATTGTAATGACGTCCAGGTAAAACGAATATACAAAGGATGTGTTGTGACGTCATACCATTATTATATTTGAAAAATTAAACATTTTCTGGCCAAGCACGATCCTCAAAGTGAAGCATTATTTTTTGTTCACATAATTTTAGTAGAAATACATCAAAGGCTAACGAAATTTTCTGTAGACTTTTCTTTGCTCTTTCTTGTTAGTCGAGTTTGCTTCAATGTTCTTCAAAAGCTCTGAACGTAAATTAGCTCCTCGATTACGTTTAACATTTTTAACGCTTTTATTGCTGTATAAGCACTATCATTACACTCGAAGTTTCAATATACGAGTACGCTCCTCTACTTGTTTCATTTTAATTTTCATTCTTTCAAGATGCTGTGATTTAATGTAATTGCGTCTTGTGTTTAAAACAACATGTCATGAAATTGAAAACTGTCTTACAATACTTACAACATTATTGGAATTTTTCTGTACGTACCAAGATTGCTTTAGAATTAAATACTTTATACGATTACTGAATTAATTCAAAATGTCAAAATTGTCTTTTCATTTTGAAGTAATTTTTGTGAAACGTAAAGCTCAGTTGTTTTTCTAAATAACGGACAGGTGTTTTTGTTTTTTTTTTTGTTATTATTATACAATCTACTGCAATTTAAAATATTTTCAAGAATGCCTATTAATCTTAAGAACAGGAAGTATTCAGAAATGATATACAGTAGCTAGAAAGCCTTGTACATTTTACGATGCACATTTGCGGAGTTCGCGTATCTGGGATTTAACTGTAGTAAACGTAGCAAAAAGTATTTAATTGTGTAAATTACCCTACTTTTATTGCGGCAATTTAAATGCTACATGCATTTACATGTTTTTTTAAACATCGGAGACTGTTTTAAAAAGAACAATACAAAAAGCTTTTGCAATTAGCTCGAATAAATTTGGTGTGTTGGTAGAGAAACGTTTATCACATATATTTGTTTATTCGTGATCCCACCTAATGTCATTTGAATAATGCAAATTAAACAGCTAGTTACCTTTGTAACCGCAGTCATATACAATTCTCACCACATATCACCAGTACCCAACAATTTTCAAGAGAAGAAAACTTACGCAAAAGTTACACAATTTCAATATTCACAGTATATTTTTGAAATACTTGAATATTCATCAGTTTTAATATTAGATTTTAATTCCATATCTCTCTTCCATTGGAAAACACCCAAAATACACATTGGTTTCTGTTTCAAAAGTTATAAATTCAAATACGATAAAGTTCATTTTGACATCGCAATAGATGATGTAAAGCTTCTTAAAATAAATTTTATATTAAAATTGTACATATCTTCGGCAATGATTTGCTTCAAATATATAACATTTTAATCCTTAAACCTTAACCTTAACTCTATAAATAGCTCCATGGTGACGCATCGGAATATGAATCATGATATCTTCAGTTCGAATCCCTCAGCTGATAATGTAACTTTTCCCTTGTGATTTTTCCTCCACTAACATCTTTGGGGGCCGTTACTTAATGACTGGTAATGACTGGTAATTGCATTTCATGCAAAAATATATCACTTACTGAATGCAAAAGCAGAGTGCCAGTCAAAAAATTGATAATTGAAATGATAAATTTTTTCTTCAAACGTCATGAAAGTACGTTGTTAATGATTTGTATTGAACAAGCAGAAGTTATATTTTATCGCCGCCGGAGTAGAAGTTTTTCCCAGGAGACACTTTTATGCAAAGTAAAATATGAAAAATAGTTAGGTTGTATTTAGTTAGTTTTGTTAAAAATTTACAGTATCAAAACCAATCTTGATAATAGCAAAAATCTGAGCATATAAGTAAAAAAAAACATACTTCTGAGATTGTTACAATATTGTCCGTTGTCTGAATGTTTTGTTATGAGAACGTTATGTTATTACTATTTAATTTCTAACTTATTAATTACTATTATCTAAATCTCACTGAACCAGTGTTCAATCGTTGCTTTTTGAAGCAGTTTCATTGCAAATATAGTAATTTATCAAATGTTTCCATAAAATAAATTCTGCTGCACGATTTACCTTACAAATATGTTGAATAAATCGCGTACCACACTCAAAGTTAGTGTTAGTTCCAGTAACAAAAAGCAGCTATTTATAACAACACAGTACAGTTTGAGGACTACTATCACAAGTTCTAAAGCAGTCTGTGTTTGTGTTGCTTTTAACCTTTGCACTGCATTGCGGTATTGTGCCACCAACATCCACCTTTCCAATTTGCGAGGATCTGCTTCTGTTGCAGTTATCTCTATTTACAGTCACACCAACCAAATGTTGCAAAGCTGTAAAACGTTATCTATTTTCATAGAATATTACTGGGTCTAATTGTAATTTCTATTTAATTGAAAACGTATGGTTTGGATATTTGTTAATTAAATAGTTATCGATGTAATCTTGAAAACAAATTGATAAATTGGTGCTTATAGAACGTGGACATCTATTTGGAATTCATCATAAGCAACAATGGGGTATGTGAACAAATTTAGATTTATTATATACGTTTAATTCTAAATTATAAAATAAAATACCCTAATTATTGAAATTTATCAATTATTTATTGTTTATGAGAACTTATATATTACAAATTATGAGAAGCGGAGTGTGACGTAGTTTTAGTAAAAGGAAGATAGACATATTTAAAGAGATTACAAGAACTGACCTTTAAACTCACATAATTGGTCGCAAAAATGAATGATACAAATCAATGTCAAATAACGGGAAAAACTATGAACACAAAAGTAACATTTTATTATTTATAGCTGAATTAATTAGTAATGATTGTTAATTAGTTAATATTATTATTACCATACGTATATTATTATTTTACTTAGTGTAATATACATTATATATCATTCAAACTATTACATTAATAAAATAAAAATGTATCTTTCAAGTTAATTTATGATTTTGTGCACTTTTCTCACAAATGGCGGCCTTCAAATGGTCATAGATACAAGAAAGTAAGTTTCTATGCCTTTCTATTATTTTATAAATAATTATTAATCCTGGAAACTCTGGTTTTATTCGAAATGTATTTGTAAAATAAAATTTACTAGCGGAGCCGGTAAACAGACGTTGTCCTGCCACAGACCTCGTTAGCAAAATATATTTCTCAAGACTATCAAATTCCGGTGTTCGTAATTCTTCTTCTGCTAAACGGCTTGAACGATTTTAATGAAATTCATGAATATAAGTCAGATAATTTAAAAAAATCTGAATCTCGACAACAGAGCTACCTACCGGGTCCAACTGCAGCTAAGAACCATCCAGGTAATCTCATAAAGTACAAAAATTAAAATCGGTCAAGCCGTTTAGGGCCTGTGGCAAACGTCAGTTTTAAAGCACTTTGATCTACGTCAATTTGTGTTCTACCAATTTGACGTCAAAGGTACGAATTGCAATCAATTTAATTTCAAATTGTAAATAACATCAAATTATATGATTACATGATTTATTTACGAGTATTTGTTTCTTTAAATTCGACTGTGGTCAGACCCAATTTCATCTGGTGAATGCGCCGGTGTAGCCTTTCGTGGCCCACTTCAATATTAAACTTTATGAAAAGCGAGTGCACTACAAGGAACAATAAATCTGATACGGGAGAAGGCACGCGAACAGCAAACAGGATATTGTGGGGTGCTTTCAATTTTCTCCGCATCAGTGCTGTACCTCATATCACGTATATTTTATATACCTCTCGCGCGGAGATATAAGACCTCTTTATACTGGGAGTCACAGATTTTCCTATCTTAAAGTACGGCATGCGACGCAGGGAAAATCTTATTCTTTAGTTCTCCTTTCGGGTTTGCTCTCTCGTAAACGTGTCACGCGTTGAGTTTAAGTCACTGTTTGGATTTCCTTTCATATCCTGTTATCTTTGAGATATTAAGTGACCGACTTCAAATAGCCTATTTTCTCAGTAATACCTGTCATGGGATATTGTCGTTATGTTCTACAAATATTTGTTCGCTGGAACGCGCGGAAAATGTTTCATGTTCCACATTCTTTTTCTTGTTTTAGAGACGGTTTATATATCTTGCTAGAAAGTGAAAGTGATCCCAATGGCTATTTTAAGACCCGGCGAAATTCGGAGACATTTTATAAATCGTAAGTCCCGGAGTTAGGTTGACATAGCCCTTTAATATAGGAAAACAGTTTCCGGCAAATAAAAACAGTCTGCTATATTTACTACATACGCAATTCTATATCTTATTCAACATAGAAATCTTTACTTTAATAGTGTAATTTAACAAAATTTACAACAAACCTGGCTGTTGTAGAGAAACCTATTCATTTTTGATAAATTATAGTTACTTTGTTAATAAAATTCAAATATTTTCTTAAATTTAGATGGACCTAAGATTGTTAATTTGTTAGTACGCTGTTTTAATTACTCTGGCAATTTATTTAGTTATTTCGTCTCTTGAGATGAATTACCTCATATGTTAAAATATTTGGTGTAGGTACATGAATTACTTGCCTTATAAAATGATTTTCATAGAAAATATAACATTGTTTTGTTTTCATAAACTTCTTATCCACGGAATCCTCTGATCTGATAAAGGCGACTTCAAAAGAACGACCACAAAAAAGGCGCGTTCAAAAAGGCGACCATCCTAAAAACGCATAATAAAAATAGCACACGGTTTAAAAGGCAAGTATGTACATAAAAATGTACAGTAGAATTCGGTAAACTGACGATATAAGATGCATTTTCTGAAAATTTTATAACAATTAAGAAACTATACACGAGTATTTACCAAGCAATTATACATATTTCTCTTTATTTATTTTTTGTTATTTTTAAAAAGTGCACGATAAAAAAGTGCGCTATATTATAGAAGTTATAGTGTTAGTTGGTTTTGTTATTTAAATTTTCTACTTTATATTTTATCATTTTTAATTTAAATTTTACTTTTTGCTGATGATGACATATAAAAATCGAAGATTTCGAATAAGAATATATTATACATTTTATTTTTTTTTTTTAATTTTATTTTTGGTTAAGGAAATATTTATTGATCCTGAGACCTACAACTGTAACTTCAATTAAATAACTTGGTAGTAGTATAATACGAAGGGACTGTCAAATAAAACAATTACTTAATAAACTTTTTTTTTTCAATTAATTATTATTATGTTATAAGAGTGTGCATGGTAACAAATATGGTAAATTTTAATAGTGAATGAACATACATACATATTACAATAGCAAAAATTTATTTTACGTATAGTGACAAGAATCTAGATAATTACAATAACAATATTTATATTAGTAACATGATATTATTTAGATTGTTTCAGCAGCAATCAAAAATAATATCATGTTACTAATATAAATATAAATATTGTTATTGTAAATATCTAAATTGCTGTCACTATATGTAAGATAAATTCTTGCTATTGTAACAATTCCATTTTTTTTTTTTGCATAAATTGACAGTAGTCACTTTATTATTGTTGATAATGTTGTTGAATTATGATATTATAATAAAGTATTTTGTATTATATAAAATGTAGTAATAGGTGCATTGTCTTTCCGATAAGGACACTATTTATTTACAAAAAAAATTCCATGTTGAACACCTGTACTAAACAAAATCTGGGACAAACGATATATTTTATTACAATATTTTGCAATATAAAATATGATATAAGTTTTCGATATTCTGTGAAGATACAATATGTAAAATTGCTGATTTTCACTTTAGTGAACTTAATAGATTGTAAATCGTGACCTATAGAAACTCCAGCAGGGTACTTCTTCATTTTAGATTTATAGTTTAAACTTTTATACTTTTCTTCAATATCTAGAAAAGATATGAAGGCGACATGTAGCGAAAATTCATAAAAATCTCAGTGTATTCTATTTAATCATTTAATGTGCAGAGGTATTGGAAATGTAATAATGTAAAGAACTAAGTTTTATAATAGCTTTCGATTAGCTTGAGTTAATAGGTAGAAAAATGGTCCAAATTATCAAGAAAATCATTCCAATTATTGGCAATGAGAACAGAGATGTAATGATATAATTCGTACATAGCTGCAAACTGAAATTCTTGCAGATATTCACGATTAGTAGAAGTTACAACGTAAGATAAATGCGCAATCATTCGTCAAGACACATCATTCCATCTCGCACATTTGTTGAAAGACACACAATTTACTTCCATAATTAACTTGGTTTACAATTTCCGCATCTGTAACTCTAGACTGCGATTTTCCGTCGTCAGCGGAAAACGAAAGGCACTAACCTCGCCTCGCGTCTCGTACTCGCTCGAAGCAACGGAATCGTAACTGGAAATTCGCGCTGCACGTGTGTCAATGTCCATTTGCGCGACGTGGCGTTACGCGGGAGCGTTACGGGCGTTGCAGGGCGAGGAGCGCGAACGTTCAAAGCTAAGAACAGGGGACGAACGAGAACAGTTGACTCAGATGTTACAGAGGAGGCATTAAATTGACTGAGGTTCTCGTATTTTATTCATAGCTTTGTTTCTTTGGTTGGCTTCTTATTTAGGACACAGCAAAAGGACTGCTTTAAGAGCAGGTATTAAAGCTTTGTGCAGAATGTTGCAACATTTTCATGTTTTGCCTGGTTTGACACTAAAATTTCTCTATTATACTCGTATACTTATATAATTTATTAAATAACAGAATTGACGACCCTCGTTCCCTTTCTTTAGTTATTTTCGTACTCCCTCTGTGTCTACTAGACTATCTTTCACCTTCTACCTTCCTTTCAGTCGAACTAATCTTCTTATATCGTCTCCCATTCATACCTTGTGTCATTTATACAAATCTCAATTCTCCCACATAGACATTTTTGTTTTAAATTTTCAAGCCTTCCGCCGTCAATTAAATGTAAAATTTGTAACTTTTGTATTCATTCCATGTGTTTTTAAATATTACTTTTTTGTAATTTATCTTATCCTATTTTGGGCTCCTTCTGTCAGGACAGGTTTATTTGTAAATAATAATAATAATAAAATGAACGACCAATGTTACTTTACTATTGTTTTATTAGGTTTTTAGATGTTATAGATGTTTAGTATGAGATTGAGAAGAATGTTGTTAAGAAAGTGGGAGTGAGTCAGTTGAGGTGGTTTGGACATGTTGAGCGAATGTCGAATGAAAGGTTGGTGAAACTAATATATGTGGGTGAGATTGAAGGTGAACGATTGCGTGGGCGTCCGAGGAATAACTGGTTGGGTATGATTGATGGTTTGTTGCGTGAACGAATGATTCCGAGTGTGAAGAATAAACGAGCATGTATGAATCGCACTATGAATGTGGACGAGGCGAAAGTGGTGTGTCAAGATAGGAATGTTTGGAGGCGATTGATTGTTGGTTGACTGTTTTTCTGGGTTCGTGCTACCCCACTAAGTGGGACATAGCGTGACGTTATGTATGTATGTATGTATGTATGTATGTTAGATGTTATACTCCATTTGAAAATGTAAGAGAGTAATAAATAATAATTTGCAAGAGTAATATTGAATTTTTGTCAACTATACGACAAATAAATCCACCAGAAATATAATATAACTTTACTATAAGATGCTGCTCATGAATGCCGCTCGTTTTATACTTGGAACTAAACTTATTTCTCGAACAATAGAAACACTCCCATAAACGTTTCGATAATCCCTTTTGGATCGTGACATAGACGTAGATAGGATTTTTCCGAGTGATTTTTTTATATATTTATATTAAAATATATTAAAGATCCTTTCACATTATCTAATTTCGCCCTACTTCATCTTTCACTAGAGCCTACCCTAATTCAGTTGGATTGAATTCGCACTGTTGTTTGGTGAAGTAAGTACCGTAATACAGCGATTCCTTACCATATTGTCAATAACAAGGATAAATAAAATCCAAGTCTTAATTCACCCTATTTCAAAAACTTTATCAATAATAAACTACAAATAAAATATTCGTTGATTTAATTAATTGTTTATTAGTTGTTAGTATTTTAATTAATTATTAGCGTTTCAGGAATTACCCAACATCCTTCGCGGCGGAAACTGACGGCTGGTAACTACATTTGATGCGTAAAATATACTGTTAACCAAATTCTGGTACATGGTAATTTCTTTGTGTTAATAAATTATATCCATTCTATAATCTGAACAAAATAAATTAACAACCATATTAATTTTAATCATTAGCAGAATTTAAATTTTTAAATAATTATTCCATAATGTTACCAATAATTATAACATATAATTAATTGTAATGGCATGTAAATTTTGATATAACATCATTAGTAAACAAAGTACTGTATTGCAGGAAAAAATATGAAAATTGAACATATAATATGCACCCAATTAAATTTTAATTCTCCAAAATATCTGTGATTATGTATGTCTTACTTACTTTCTAGAAATTGGAGTAACTTTAAATGTATTATTAATTTCTCAAAATTGTACGTAAAAGAAGATATGACAGAGAGGTTTAGAAAGTAAACCACGTATGGTATTCAAAATTTTACAGTGTACAAATGACTGGCTCGGTCCCATATGAGTATTTGCTGAACCACTGTATTTTAACTAAACGTTTTCAGTTCGCACAATGGAAACGTAAACACACATAAATAAAATAGTGCGCTAATATTCCGCAGAGTTGTCGGGCGCATAGCGGTCGCAAAATTAAATTCCCAGCGTGAGAATACTCATTTCGAAAACAAACGACGCCGTTTATGGAATTATTTGCAAATGGCAATTTAAATTGCTATTAACAAGCTAAAGTGTTTTTGCTAAATCGCAGTTAATATTTCCTCTGTTTGCTAACTTTGTTTTTGCTTTACATTGCATTGTTACAATGAATGAAACTTACTATGTATTGTACATATTTTTTTTTAATGAGAAACCAGGTTACATAATTATAAATACATTTTCATAAAATTATAAGTAGGTAGTTTTTTTTTTTTTAAATTAGATTTAATGTTAACAAACGGTATAAAATACTAGGTCATATAGCGGGTCTAATGGCTCAAATGGCGTTAAATTCAATGGATAATAGTTACTGTACAATTCGAAACAGTATTGCTGGATTATGTAATAATTATGGGTTGTAGTTCATTCGAGTAATTTGCATGTCGAGTAATATAATCATAAAGGTACATGTGTTCAGCAATTCGGTTGTAGATGTAAATACGATACATATGACTGAGATAATAACATAAAAGCAGCATGAAATTCCTCGATTTAATTTAATGAATTAGCAACAAATTATGCTGTAAGAAACTTATAACGTTGTTGTGCAGAATGCAAGTTGTATGAAGAGGTGGTTTCTAGTTGATTATTTACATTAATTACATTTTTTGCGCAGTCAGCGAGCGTGAAAATAGCAATTTAAATTTTCATAAAAAGTGTAATTAAATTATCTACGTGAACTGGAAGTTATCTCGGAAAATCTCCAGCTAAAATTTTAATATAGCAACACGCATTTTCTCAATTACAAATTTAGATGCTCTGCTGTAATTATCTCAATTTTTTTTCGTATTTCGTACTTGCATTTTACAAATCCTTTGGTTCCAAATAGAACTTACTAATAACTAGTAACTGTCTTCTGTTTCATAATGAATATAAGAATAAAACTGTACATATAACATTTTCCAAACTCACAAATAAATTTAAAAATTAGATTCACTTCAAGAATTTGCTTAAACTGATTTATACATAAATAAATATGTAATAAATTTATTATCGGGGATAGGCACTGAAACATAATAATACTGGAACGTCAACTGACGTTAAAAATGCGAACCAAAAGAGACATCCAGTCGTTGGACTACCTGTCTTTGTTGTACAGTCCGCGGAAAAAGATGATAAGAACTTACGAAGAAATTGACATTCAATAATTTTAAAATAGAATGATTTCTATAAAAATTAAATAATACATTAGTAGAAATGAGTACAATTAATTATTTTAATGAATTTTCAAATAATTAAACAATTCACTGTTAAATATTATTTGTCACTTTTATACAAAATTATGCAAAATGTTTTTACATAGCAACCGTTCTACAAACAAGTGTACGAGCGTTCCAGTATTACTATATTTTAGTGGGTATAGGACTATATTTTTACATATTTTGATTGTTGTATATATTTTTACGAAATCAGTTCGATTACTAGCTGTTAAATCACGGTCCCTAAAACACGTTAATTGAAATGAAAAGTTTTATTGGTATTAATTTAAGATTTTGTAAAGACAATAGAGGATCTCATACATTACCACGGAGCTATTTAAGACATGGAAATCTGCTAAAACTATAAATGTTGTGTATTAGTAGGTCCATAATTAACAAAACTTAATTGTTAGAGAGATAGAGTACGTGCTTTAAATCTAGTGAAGAAAAGCAGAGAATAATGTATATTGAATTTAAATTAAAAATATGTGATGTAAGCGTGTAATAAACGGTACTGCAGAATACAAATGGGTAAATTTTCTTAATAATAAAGGACGAAAATGACTTATCACAAACCACCATCTCCCCGCGCAACCATTTACGCAATCCGACATCAAAGCACGCGTGGACACGGCTGGGCTGCTCGCATTTATCTTCGTTAATGACAGATAAACTAGGGCGTGTCAAATCCACCAGAGTTTCAGTTGTGTCAGAAAAACCATGCTCCGTGTTCCGCACAATTTAATTAAACAGTAGTTGTCCATCCCCATCTATGTTCGACCCTATGTCCAGTAACACAGTTGACCGCCTGGCAGCGCCGAAAAATGGCGGAGGCGCGTTCAATGATGTATTCAAATGAACACTAAATATGTACATAATTTTGAACGGCATGCTATTTGTTTGTGTCTTGGTGGGGTTAATACTGAGTTGGTTTCGGTGGATGCGGTTTTAAATCATGGTTTAACGGGGATTTCTCATACTACGCAACATAATACAGTAAAACAACTTGCAATATTTATTTGTATCGCTTCGTATTTAATTTTGTACATTTGTACACAGAAAGATATGTAGCGTAATAAGTAGCATTTCAAAATTTAATCATTAAGATAGTAAGCACGATTTTTTACTAAGCAATTATTTACAAAATAATTGTTATTTTCCATAAATGCATCTTATATCCTCAGTTTACTAAATATTGAGATAAATTCATAAAGAACTTTTTTCGTGCATGTAATTTATTTAAAATAGTGAAAATAACATATACGCGTAGTGTTATTTAATTGAAAAGTTATTAACTATAATTTTATTTCAAATTTAAATATAACGTGAATTTTATCTATGACATAATTTGATACAGTAATGAAATTAAATGATACAAAGTTATTTAAATACGCATTTGTTTTAATTTCAATTTCAGTCCATAAATTTTGCTTTATATACGAGCCCCGTCTAATTGAAAACCATTGAATTAAAATTGTTAAAACCAATAATAAAGCATTAAAATAAATAATTCTAGTAATATTTATTGAAATCATTTAATACGGTAATATATCGAGTATATTTTTTGTATATTGCTGTATATTCACTTTGCAACAAAAGTGCACGTACAAAAGCTGTTCAGAATTCAAAAATACATGCGATAAGGCCCATTTAATTATTTAAAAAGTAATATTTTACTTTTTATAAATCACGAAATATCAAATATTTTTCATATTTGTTTGATTGTCCATGATCATGATCATGAATATTAATTTTAATTTAATTTATGTATCGTAAAATCGAGCGTGAAATATTAACATTTATTTAACCAAATGGGCCTTATTGCACGTATTTTCAAATTATGAACAACTTTTGTTGTCACACTATTGCCCAAAAGTGAGTAGGTAAAAAGATACAGCAATATAAAAAAAAAAAACATTGAAATCCCTATACGCCACATTTCAATTCTACACCTTGAATATGACAAGAAATTGAAAAAGTAGAAAAATTATGAATAACTTATTATTTCAATATACATTTTTTTTTAAAGAAATATATACGATTCTGTCATTGGTACAATTATAAATGTCAAAATGCATCAATAGTAATTAACATATGTGGATATTTCGTTTTAAATGTTTTACAATCAATTTATGATTGTAACATTACTTATTAATTATTTCTAGTGTACAATGTATTCTAAAAAATATGTATAAGATTATAATAGGGAAAGAATTCACTAACGTGTGCTTTAAAGGGATATCCAAAACCTAATAGCAAATTGATAATTTAGAATTTCCGTCAATGTGATGGGACTGGTAATTGCATAAAGTAAATGTATGCGAAGTGATATTCTAATGAAATATCCATTTTCTCAAGTAAAATGCTTCACTGAATACTGTAGATTATGTTTCGATAACTCTCACTGTTGACAAAATTAATTTTATTATTATTTGTTCTATGGAATGTCATTTAATTTACGTAATTAAAGTAGATTACATTAATATAATTATAGTTGCAACAGTTTCCATGTTGCTAATAAAATTAATTCATTTAAAATGTTGTCCTTCATTTTCCATAATTTAGTTTGAAAAGTTAATGTATACAAAACTTTGTGACTATTTCAGTCATGCTTTTTGCACATTTTAAATGACTGCATACATTTTATTTTAGAAATATTGCGAAATCCAATCTACAAAAACCATTACAATAAAGATCGCCTTAAAGTACGACTGAGTTGTTTGTTTTTCATAACTTACATGTTCTTCTGCCCTTTACATAACACGTACGAGTATATTCGAATGTTTAGTTTAAATTTTCCATATATGGTATATTCAAATATTGAGCTTGCTATTTTATGTATATCTGTAAATTTTTATGTTAAATCATTTACCTTTCACAAGATTTTATACGAATGTAGTTGTACTACAAGCATGGAATGGTACTCATTTCCTACGAGTATAAAATGGACATTCCATGCGAGTTGTACATTTACTTTTACTACGACCATTTCCTAATTAATTTATTTTTAATAATAAATTTGTCTCGCTTTCACCATTCCAATAATTGACAATTCTAAATAAGTATCCTAGCAATGGCACCCGAACTGAAATGAATTGACCTGTATTGAAATACTCACAAAGCAAATTCATTTCGCACTATGTTTGCAATATACCGCATATCCCTAGAAACAGCAAATATATAATGAGCAAATTTCTAAGTGGTCGTAGAAAAAATAAATTGTAAAATACAAAGAGTACGAACAATCTAAAAATGCTAAACCTAATCCTTAAGCCAAAGAAAACGGTTCAATCTTAATCTTTACTACTATTGATGATAACTTAGTTATCGAAAGACGTATTTAGAAATTTTCTTATTACTTTAAGGCATACAGGTTATATTTAATTTTTTAAATTATAGCATAATAATTTCTTCCATTTTATTAATCTTAAATTAAATTGCACTAACTGCATAATATCAAGATTTAATAGGTAAGATAATAATATTAATATAAGCGTAATTAATTACATTCAAACATAACAAATAATAGGTACTTTGTGTAGCCTAAACATTACGTTATGTTGTCAGCTACATTACCATAATCATAGCGTAAATATCAAATTAGTGTTTAATTCATGCAGATGTGTTTATGTTTACCTACAAATTAGGTTATGTAAGTACATAACTAGTATGTAATTATACAATATACTGTGCTATAGAAATGTATTGAGTAACAAAAATAAATTTATTGATTTACCGATTCACTGTTCAGTTTTATATTAATTAACTTCACAATAAAATGTTTACTCAAATGGTTAATAATTATTGATTAAATGAAAAAAATATTTCAAAGAAATCCTTATTTCAGCGTAATTTTGCCTTTTCAATCCTTTTCATTTTACTCTCACATCTACGCAAAATCGAATTACGTTCACATTTTAAACTATTGAGATTTTTTCCACTATCGTCTTTAAAATGATTTTCCATCACGCTATATTAACTTTCGAACAAGACCAATAACGCAATAACCTTCACCGAAGAGGAAAAGACTACGAAGTAGAAAACATGCATGCATCAAATTCAATATCCTCATTTAAGGAGCACAAATCTAATAACGCCGATATCATTCGGATCAATTTTGTGGTTGCGCGTGCGAATAGCGGAAAGATCTGCTCTCGGGGAAGATGATGAAGACGATGTACTGTTTCATACAATGCTGATTGATCCGGAATTCTGTTCATTTAGAGTACGCTAGGGTTAAGAATCTTATGAATACATGTAATAATATGAAATTATTTTAAGGTTTAAGTATCTTATGAATACATGTGATAATATGAAATTATTTTTTGTACGATGCGAAGGCTTGAATATACATATTTCTATAATTTTCTTCTTTATTAAATTCTTATATCTAAGTATATTGGATAAATAGCACAGTGATAATGTATCATGAGATCTTCAGTTCGAATCCCATAACTGGAAATTACATCTTTAATTCGTTCTTCACTAAAATCTTTCGGAATCATGACTTGACTTGATAAAAATATGTTACATACCGACATCTGCATATATCCACAATGGGTAAATGGTTTGATAATATATTATTTACTGTATTTGTTAGCATAAAAATAAATCCAACATTGATATGTCTAAATCAAAATAAATATTGATAGAATTTTTTTGATATTAAAAATTGTAAAAAAAAAAACAAATAATATTAAAGATAACTATTTCAAAAAGATGAATGATGAATATTTTCCGTACTATGTTACTTTCAACTGTTTAATCTACTTTTCTATTGTACATACATATTTTGTTTGTAACACTTTCTATAAAAAGTATATGTCTCTTTTTATTGACCAATAAATTGGTCAAGGTTTTTTGTCAATTTAGTGTTGTGTGTAATACGACACTTTGCTTCAATTTTTTTCTTCACCAATGAATTAGTCAATGAATTAGAACTACTTTTCGACAATTTTTTTTAGGGAATTGTATCGGATTTTAGTTATTGCCAATCAGTTAAACCTGTTTATGTTTTGGGTTTATATTATTTTTGTACTTATATTTTTTTCATTCTTGGTGTTGTTTATTTAGCGAAAATGATGTACAATTTTACTAGAGAAACAGAAACCATTAAGATTTTTATTTATTTATATGTACAATATCAATAAATAAAAGTATTTGTAACATAGATGACCGATGATACCGTGTTGGTTGGTACTACTGAAATTGACACAATAAATTTACGGAATACATGATGGCTGTAAAACGAATAGCAAATTATAAACAAAAAAATTTAAACAGTAAATTGTATCGTGTAAAACAGGCAATAAACATTTTGGATAGGAACAAATAAAAATAATATCTATTTTGTACTATAGTCTTAAACTGTAAACACTATATTTTTGACTTTCACCTATTAGAGCCAATTCGATTCCAAACAAACTATTTCTTTTAAAGATTTCGAACTGTTTTCACAATACATGAATTTGTGTAACTATTATTTAAAATTGTTTCATATAAATGTTGTTTCAAATATTGAACTGGGCAACACTGTGTTGTAGGTTTAAAGGTTTCACAAAGTTGTAGCTAGTATGTTATGCATTGGAAATTTTATATAGCATCGACTTGATAAAGCTAATCAACTTCGTCCAAATCAGCAGTAGAGGAAACATCATCATCATCTCCTCATCGTGGTCCACGACCACATCTCATATTGATGTACTACGACTTTTCTAAATATAACTCGAACTGAAAGCCATGGCTGTAGCCCAACGAGAGGTTATCGATTATGAAGCTCGAATACCACTCGCGGAACGCTGGATTCCCTCCGACCTTCGGGTCCATGGATTAGGGGTGAAGGGTCATGGATGTGAAATACAAGTAACATCCTTTTCAATTCGTCTTATAAGGCCTAGACGGTTGCTCTATTCAAGATATCTGCAGTATCATCAGCCAGCGAAACGACGTGCGGGAGAGTTCAATGGTATTAGTGATTCTGAGATTTTCAGATATTCAAGGTTTCATGGAATATTTCGTACTATAATTTATGTTAATTTTAATAATGAAGCAACCGGGAATCGTTATCCTCAGCAATGAAATTATGTACTACGTACCAAAAATTGGAAGCAAAGCCATTTAATCATTCCTGAGTGCGACATTCTCCTTAAAGCAGAACTCGGTATTTAATATATTATTATTACAAAATAGATACAAGAAATGGATAATTGGACTAGATAAATGTGCTCCTGAATATATAATGAAATAGAAAAATTAATATTAGAAACAATAAGTATAGCTTTTAATTAAATAATTGATTGCAAGTTAGTTTTTTATTCTTCCCATACTTCTCTTAAAACACCCAAAAATAGAGCTCGTGGTACCAGCCATTATTACTAAAACGTTTTGACAAAAACAAAAAGAAATTGACAAAATTGTAATGATTTAAAAAAATATATATATACTGTGAAAAAAATGGTATTTCAGTATTTATAGTTGAACGAAAAAGACAAAATGAAAATCAAAGACACAGATATCCAAAAACAAGACCAATAAACCCAAGAAATAAGTTACTTAAAAAATACAAGAATTATAATACTGCATATATCAAGGTACTTACTAAGAGAAGTTAACATTACGACTATAGTAAGATTTCGATATGAATTGAAGAAAGAAGTATGACATATACTGGTTATCAGTAGAAGACAGGGTGATTATTTTGTAGAGAGAAAACATTAGAACATCTAAGAATGTATTGCAGAGAGACAGAAAGATAAATAAGAAAAGAAATGTATTTACTAAATGGTGAAGACACAGGAAAAGTTTGGATGGAGAACATTCGAGAATAAAGCAAATAAATGGAATAATTGTTATAGTCTGTATAATCGAACGTATCACCTACTAGTTAATAATGTTTAGTTTTGTTCGTTTTTTTCTTTATGTGATTTTAAACCGAAGGGCAAAAATTTGAACTACTTTAGGCAATTCTCACATCATATGGCGTTTTATTTTACTGCGTGGAAAGCAAACTATTCACCCACTTTGCTCGCCAATGAACAACAAACATCCTAAGTAATTAAAAATAAACATTTTACCTCCAAACATCCACAACCCCCCGCATAAACTTCAATCAACAAAACAGTATCCGACCAACCGCGTTCCATGGCCTGGACAATGATACGATGCGGGGTGCGGGCGCAGACAAAGCCTGTATGTATAACGACATGGTATAATGCAAACATCGGCAATTTATAAACGACAGCGATTGGTTTTAAGCTGGAACGCAAAACGTCAGAGTTGGAAACAATGCCACTGTGGTTGTGGGGGCTATGTGGGCTTTAATAATGTCGTTTTACGTTAGCTGAATTAAAATGACGATGCGAATTTGGGAAATGAGTCAGGGTTTCAAATTGACGGCGCCGGAATGAACAATGAATAAGGATGAGTTATTGTTGGATTGTCTAATACCTAACGTTTCTTGTTTTTCAAATATGTTTTCCCAGTACCTATTCCTTACTGGCCTAGAAAAAGGTTTGTTTAAAAATGCATCAAATAATTAATAATTAGTTGGATTACAAAAAACTAAACAAGTTTCTTAACCTTCCGAAAGTCTACTGATTTCAATGGACAATCAGTCTGATGGGACCCATTGGTATTTAGACTCCAGAATGAAAATGAAAGTAGCACAATGCCTGAAATGGCTTTAAAACTTTACAGATTGGCAGAATTTATTTTATTATGAATTTTACAAAATTAACGACTAAATAAAATCTATTCTTCTGATTTAAAATTATACAGAAACTATATAAAAAGTCAGTAGTACCTACAGTACCCTCAGCTTTATAGTAAAAGTTCTCATTCGCGTTCATCATTTTTATCACATTCATTGCACATGAAATTTGTGTGTGAAAATGATTAAACTTATGAGCTAAGTTATCCCACTTTATTTTGACGAAAAAAATAAAATTACTTATAGGTAATATACAAAACAAAGAATCCGTTAAAATCCTTGTCCTGGGAAGCCCGATTAGCTTTTTTGTTTTTATTGCATATTCTCATACACTGTTCATGCGGAAACGGAACAGATACGTAGCAGATAGACTAGAAGACTAGATAGAGTAACATAATTGAGGCAGCTACTATTAATTTCAGCTGTGGCAAATCATTGTTCTTAAGAGATACAATACAACGTAATAAGCATACCTGAGGGCCTATCAGATACCACCAGACTACCGGAAGGTTAAATACAATTTTTGGAATCTTCACATTTATTACATGGATTATTCCTTTCGAAGAAGACGTTCTAATCTTGTAATGGAGTCGATAATAATTATTATGATAAATACGTGGGTAACGGGGAAGGCAGTCAAGTCAAATTTTCAGACAAACATAATAAAAAAAATCGTGGAGCATTATCGAAATTTTCCATATCTAAGATGTAAAACATCGTGAGATAAAATGTACTGCTATAGTTAGTAGCAGCGCATTCCACGAAGTTAATACAATTAACTAATAGAAGTACCAATATAGTATTGTTACATTATTGTATAAATTACTAAATAATAATAAACAAAATATATCATAATCTAAACAATCTAAAAACCCCCACAAATCTCAACCCTTTATGTGAATTGAAATGGATAGAGTTACAGAATGAAATCAATAAATTTCGAACTCTCAACGACCTAAAAAATATCAAATTCAATTCCAAATGAAAATATCAGTAAAATATTCATTACCGGTCTAAAAAAATATCTAAACCTTTTTTAAAATTCCAATTTAAAAATTCCAGCAGCGCTCAACATATTCATGGCCCACATCACCCTTTCAGTAATTCCATATAAATATAATTAAATATTTAATCGCTGTATAAATTACGAGAAAAAATAAATAATGCAACAGGTAAACAGCTCCTGGTCACGCACGGCTCTACATAAAGTTGGCCATCATTCCGATACCGCGTAGCTTTCATGGTCGTGTTTTACACAGCGAACATTGACGGTCATCCCGCCTACACAGTGGATAGCGTCGATGGCACGATTTGCTCGATGTTGGCAAACATATTACTCGGTGGCCCGCTGTGCAATGGCGTCGTTTTCATTGGACAACACTCATATTTGGCTTAGATTTTTTGTTGCTGATTATTTATGATGAGTGGGATGTTCGGAGTTACGAGATTTTTATTGTTTAATGACTGCATGACAGTTTTAGGGAAGATAAAATGGAAATGGGTCTAATGGGAGTTGACCCTTTACGTACTTTTTTAAATCCACATATTTTAGGTTCTTCATTCAAAATACACTATATGAAGGGGGAAAATAGATGGAATTTATTACATACTATCAAAAATTATTGTTGCTCATTTCCATACTTTTAAGAATTTAATATGGTTACTAACTCTAAACACTCTCCTATAGAATTATTTAACCATCTTAGACAGCTCATGGCTCAGAAGAACAAAAGAATTTTCCTGCTAAAGGGGAAGATCAACCCTGTTATCCCAGCTCACATTCAATATACGCACTGACCACGACCATAACAATTTACATACATCCACGAGAATATTTTTCAACTTCATGGGTTTTACAACGACATCTTACTTTAATTTGGCGATGAAGCATGCCAATTGCTAAAGGCCTGATCCAATTATCTTAGATAGCTCATGACTTAGAAGAAAAGAAGAATTTTCCTGCTAGTGTAAGATCAACCATGTAATCCCAGTGCTGATGAAGGTAAAATAAATTACCGAAACGTTTGCAAGGAGATGTAATTTAATTATCCATCATCCGATGATTTTTTCCCTTAATTGTTTTTAATTATTAAACGTTCAATATTAATAATAATATTGTTGAAAAATAATTTCATTATGGTCCGTGGAAGAGCGTTATTGCAGATTTACGAAAAAGTATTGTGATCCCATTTAGACGGTAAATCTTGTAGATATAATTCAGAGAGTTTTCATTTACCTAAGAGTACAGTGTAATACAGACATGACGATATATAGCACATCACATTAGGAAAAAATTTTAAAATTTTATTGTTTTTTTCATTGTCCCATTTTTCCCCATCTCCCCGACAAGATTTTTCTACGCCCATGCACTCAAAATGCATAAAAAATTTCACCAACTGCAGAACTACACTTCATTTTTACAATAATTTAGGGATGTCGATGTTGTCCGCGAGTTTATTTTAAATTATGAAATACCGTAAACAATTATTTAGAAAATACAAATATTTAAAATTTTTGTTAATTATTCTAATAACCTGTAACTAAGCTGACACTAGTCTACTATCGTGAAACGTTTTTAAATAAAATCGGAATCGTATCACATTTTGATGATTAAAATGATACTTCCTAACTCTAAAGTATATTTAGTTTAATCCTTCAGATTTCTTAACTGTCTCTGCTAAATAAAGTTACTGAAATTTAAAAACTTCCACAGGTTTATCTCCCTTACCCCTTACTCGATAAACCTGTGAGTATTGTCTAGTCTAAATCTAGATGAATATAACGAGTAACGTCTTTCTTCCTCTTTATTTTTCAAATATTTCTCTGGACCTCTACGGTTCTTTAAATGTTTGGTAACCTCTTTTACTCATTACTACTGATGGAAACTCTATACTCCACAAATTTTGATGTACAAATTTATTATTTTAAATCATCTGGTTACAGTCTATTTAGAAATGCATAACTATTAGAGTCAGAGTCAAAATGTAGTGTGTTGATCGCTTCAATTAACGAAGCCGACGTCGACGTTATTAATGTAATATGCATCCCATCTCCCGTAGCCTGCGCATATCGAATATGGCTGCACCAAAGGAAATCCTCTCCACTCTCAGGTTCGGTAATGCAAAGCACGCCACAAATTTCCTTCTCGGCGAGCCACAAATGACGTGGAACGTTCTGATTTATCCCGCAAATACTCTTACATTCCCTTGTCCCTTGCCGTGATCCGAGCACTCTACGTGTCGTCCGTTGTAGTGTTGTACCGTGCCGTGACATGGCCACCTCTGATGCCTCTACCTCTGCCGCCAGGTATTACATTATCGCGCGGTATCTGGGTCAAGCCCAGCCCCGCCTGTTGGAAGCCGCTGGAGAATGCGCGGCCTACCGGGATTATTTCACGATGTGTGGACGCCGGATTATTTCAGGGTTTTGTGTTTGCTATTGAATTTAGCGGTGTAAGTGGGCTATGACGACTGCACGAATGAAGGTTGAGGGCTTTTTCACAGCGATAAGAGTGGAGACTCATATCTTCAGACGTAAAGCTCTTTATAGATATTATCGCGAATTATAACTGTAAGGGCTACTATTAGGTTTTTTTTACTTTCACGGAAATTAATCTTTAAGAGAAATTAAAAAAAAAATAAGGACTGCAATCAGTATAGATGGTATTTTAGTCGACAAGCAGCGACGTTTTGTGCAGTCCTTGGAGGAAAGAATATAAAGGAGAGAGCATAAGCTTATATTATAGGCTAGGGGAATATAACCTGGTGAGGGCAGACGCATGCAAAACCATGGATCTGGTTGCAGTGGTTATTTGCGCGGTAAATAACAACGCGATAACAGCGGTTCTGGTTCCAGGGGGGAAGCGGCTTCTCTATCGCTTGCTAACGCTCTCTCCTTTATTTTATTTCCTCCAAGGTGTAGTCTATTGCTATTCCTTCAGGATAAAGTAATTAAATTTTTTTTGAGATGTAGCATACATTACAAGGAAACTTCAACCACAGCCGATTCATCCACTATGTTTTTATAAATCCTGAGGAAGTAGCAATATGCTTTGAGACGCCGATGCATTTTTTTGCATATTCTTCGAGAAAGGTATGTTGAAGTGTAGTCCAAATTATGAAGGATATTAAGCGTTTTGAGTTTTTGACTAATTTCCTGTATTATTGCTGGAAAGCATGAAGGTACTTACGAAATATATTTGTGTAGCCATAATAGCGTAAAAATTAATAATAGAAATGGGCATTAGTACGGAATCATTAATTAATTCAAAATGGAAATCGTATTGCAATATTTCAACAGGTAAATAAAGGGCTTTATCTCTGCGAATGAACCAGCAGACCGAATAATTCAGAACTGCAATACACCTATAATATTTTGCTATAAAATGTATTTACTATGCAAATCAGATGTCATAAACACAGCGGAGAGCATTCCAAATTTCCCGTAACGGGTAGATATTAAATCAAGCAGAAAAATAAATTTATTCAAGTACGTTACAATGTTTGGCAACGAGCCAAATGTACTGTGAAAATTTAGATTCCTTGAAGCGACCCAACAGGCGACATACATATGTAAGAGCAGGAAGAATATAATATCGACCGTTTTCATTGCTTTGCCAGCGTTTTCATGCTGCTTAATAACACCCGAGGACTGAAAATTCTTGTTTCATGATCAGTTTATGGTTATCGTTTGAGAAATATTAGCCAGTTGTACCAGTTTGCTGTTATTGCTGATGGCAGTTATGAATATTTCGAATCTGATCCAACGCGAGGACACAGCATGTTGCTTCTTTTATAGTCATTCGCGAAACAGAATAATATTATTGAACGTGCTTTGGGACACTTTATTTTAATTTTCTGATAACATAGAAGAAGAAGGGTAAAACGTATTTTCATCCATAAAAAAACAAGATAAAACATCGGACCGTAGAACAAGAGATCCACAGTTCGAATCCCACAGTCAACAGTTGCCATTTTAACTTTACCTCTGTGGTTCTCCCTCCACTAACATCTTTGACAGGCGTGGCTTGTTTTAGAATTTTCTTTTTTAAGAATCCTAAGTGTTAACTGTTCGATACATTGCCGCACTATTTACTCCATTGCATAAAAGCCCAAAAAAAAAAAAATCAATTTCAAGAAAAGGGATTCATTTTTACCTCCCGCCACATCCTGTAAGGGAGGTGAAGGAATCATGCTAAAAATTTCGTAGTGAATTTTCAGTGGATAATCACGTTTTAGAGTTCCTAGATTACGTTTTTTTTAATAGTTTCGCGATGATATGTGTGTGTGTGTCTGTATGCTAGTCTGTCAGTCTGTCTGCTGTGTGGATCTCTGAAGTTCCAGTTTCTCAAAAACTGCTTAACAGAAAATTTTGATATTTTGTATATATCAATTGTATGCAATTGGGAATAGCTTAATTATTGGTGATAATCCAATAACCGGAAGAGGTAGTTTACTTGAAGCCCTATCAAGTTATTTTTAAATATCTCAGTAAATTATGGTAAAATAACATTTTTTGTTATTAGAATAATATTTAAAATATTATTATCTGCAGTTATTGTTTGAAACATTTTCCGAAAATGTCTATTTTTGACATTCGTCAAAAGTGAAAACAATTATTTTTTTTAATGGGTGAGCGTTTCGTTATTGTGTGGTCCGTGTTCCTGCATTATTTGATAAGAAATCTATGGCTGCAGGTATTGTAGTGCCCACAACAATTTTTTTATTTGTGACTAGCGAAAACAGAATTTATTTCAACGAAAATTTAATCCATAAAAACATTTTAGGTCACTTCTAACAAAAAATGTAACAATCAGTATACATATTTTAGGAAATCAATACAGCGGTCTATTTTTTGTAGTAAAAAGTAATTCATCAAACCGTAATTCCAATCTATGGTATTTGAACATTTTTTTTCTTACTTCGATTTATATTTATAAGTCCGTAAACTATAGCGTTGGTATTCCGGATTACATGAAACAATTTTCCCTCTAGAATCCACGTCAAAAACGTCCAATATGCGCTTAAAATTTAAGCCCCGCTTTAACAATTACATTGTTTTCTGAAACCGCAATAAGGTTGAACCCATTGCAACATAATCTAAATAAACGTTGATTAAAATTAAAAGGTAGGTATGTAAAACCACTATCTACTTAAATAAATCTCCAGCAATGTCGTTGAATTTGCAAGTTGGCTGAACACATGTTAAAAGTTATTACCGCTGAAATTTGTATCCGAAATTACAGAGATATCTAATATTCCCGCAGCAATAAGACCGTAATGAAGTTAGTTACAAGAGGCAGAACGCTGCCTGGCGAGTACGCAACAGCGGAACAATATTTCATAACGTAAAAGATAATTTATGAGGGGCACGAACTTTGCCTTGTGGAACACCAGGCGATATTGCTTTGTTTTGAACGAATGCGTTGGACAGAAACATCGTGTTTTCAAATTATGATGTTACGTGACTGGTAATTATTTGTGCTTCACGGGTTCACACTTTAAGAATGAAAATTTCGAGATGTAATAAAGCCTTTGTTCATAAATTATGAATCAAGTATTACTATTATACCCTAACATGTATTTCTGAATTCTGCTGAAGTTTTATTTAACCTAATGGGTAATGTTTTACTTTGCAAAAAGCTTCAATAATAAAACTGAAATTCGTTAAATATTCCTCAACAAACCGATATAAGTCCGTGGCTGAAATACGCGTACGTACCTCCCTCCCAAGTACAAAACGAATGACGTGCACTTATCGTGCTTCTTAATGAATCGAACACTTAAAAAACGATGTACTAATTTAACTTAGACAGTACGATTGGAAGAACATGATGTCAAATGAAACTTGTAAATGTACTTCATATTTTTATGTGTAATAAATAATTATATTTCATTAATTAAATGCAAGAATTTCACCGTATTATAACAAATTAATTTGTCACAAATGATACAAACTTTCTTTAACAATTTCAAATTGATAAGTAAGATAAATTTACTTGTTAATATTGACGAGTATATTTGTTAAATTTTATAAATTCAGCAAATACATAAAAACAATTTTTCTTGTTTTGTTTCCAGATTTGACACTATTTTAATTTAACAAATTGTCATATTTGTTCTAATTGTTAACACCATATATTTGTCAATATTATGTAAAAATACTTAACTGCAAAATGTATAAATCGTAAATCAATTTTTTTTTACTGTGTACACGTTGTTAATTTAATTTTTCTAATATTTTGCAACAATTTGGTTGCTTCGTCGGAGAGAAAATAGTTTCCATTAAAAAATATTTTTGTATTTGCATTTCACTAAGATAACTGTAACTAAATTTTTCCGAAATAATTTTGTCGTTAAATCCGTTAAAAAAAATTTAATCATTCAACAAGTCGGCATTACATTCTTTCAACGAACAAATAAGAGAATTGTCGCTGAAGTATAATTAAAAATGTCAAGTTAGTTCAATGTTTCGCCGAATGGCATTTTCCTGTTTGCGCAGTACACATGTGTATCTAATAAATCTTCACATTTCTATTTCTATTCCATTTTATAGTTCTCTACGAAAGGTACACAATATATCCGAGATATTTTATGTTCAATGTTCAAACAAGTATGAAAAATTCAATATTAATTTCCAGTCGCAGTCTAAATGTAAATACGAATAAAATAAAATTTCTTTTTTATTCGTTGGAACGCTATTCAAGGCCAGAAGAGCTAAACATTTTTTAATTAGAAGCAACGGTGGATCGTCAATATTATATCAAATACGTATCGGTATCGGGTCGAGATAATATAAACATTAATTTGGGTTTAAACACGGTTCTCGTTATCGATATTTATTCATCGAAATTTTGATCTTGTGTACATTGATGAGACTCAAAGGGTATTAATTTTCACAGCGAGACTATATTTAGCTAAGTTTATATGTATACAAACTTTGCATCCAAATTAGAACATGCTGATACCTACGAAAACATTTTGTATGCACACTGACTTAATGTATGGAGCATACTGCGTCATGCGTCGGCGTCATATCGTATTAACTACTTTAGAAACGACATGAATCCCTTCATTATACACTAATATCCAGCTGAATATTTACACTCATCCTGCATCAGTCCTTAACTTACACATAAGTTCTTAATATTGCATGATTAATCTAAAAGCAAGTTGAACAACATGTTGCACCTAATTTAATAATCAACACTCAGAATTTTACAATTATTTATAATATATTAAAACAAATGGAAAAGATTAGCGTAGTACATTTTAGCTGCTTTGAAATATCAAACCACAAAAAATTAATACTGAAACAATACGTGTTCAACTTAGTTCTAGAAAAAATATGTACAGATAATCCAAATATGTAGATTGTAATTTCAAGAGCTGCATATTTATTGTACCTCAATAATATTTCAAATATGGAAATTCTATTACATATATACATAACATCACGCTATATCCCACTCAGTGGAGTAGCACGAACCCAGAAACACAGACATCCAACAATCAGTTTCCTCCAAACATTCCTATCCTGACACACAACTTTCGCCTCGTCCACATCGGTCACTTTCACTTTCATCCGCATATATTAGTTTCACCAACCTTTCATTCGACATTCGCTCAATATGTCCAAACCACCTCAACTGACTCATTCCCACTTTTTAACAACATTCTTCTCAATCTCACACTCGCCAAACACCAATGTATTCCGGAAACGATCACGTCTCGTATATCCACACACTCCTCTCAAATATCTCATTTCCACAGCATTTACACTACATGTCGTTCATACTTCGTTTTAATAAAAACTAATTTATTTGATTTGTTTTGCCAAAAAAGTACTAGCAGGTTGCATTTTGCGCAATTATTTTAGGGGATTTTTGGTGAAGTTAACAAGTTGTCTACTCGTAGTTGTAGAAGTATCAAATAAAAATAACGTTTTGTCTTTAAACTAATTATTTATTACAGAGAGGGTAATAAAATTGAGATGAAGTTAATAATCAGAAAAATATTTTCTTTTTACATTCTGGATTCTGTTTTAATTCCGATATTGCTCCTACCAAAAAAGCTATGTACCGAATGACTTCTTGTCGAAATAAAATCGGTTTTAAATTTTCTTGAAAGAAAACAGAGAAGATGGAAAATAAATAAATGCTCGTATCTACAGTCGAGCATATTTACGTATTTCCACTGAAGGAAAACAAACTTGTTATTTAAAACGTCAAGAAAATAAATCGTTTTTCTGCGACAAGTTTTATAAAAAGTATTTTCTGTGTTTTGTGTTTAACCTTAATTCAGTCGCAGTCCTCTGTGTTTGTTTCACGTAATCCTCGCAAACATTATAAATATAAATAGTAGACGCACTGCAAAGAACATAAATTTTAACTATAACAGCCACATTGTTTATTTTTGAGATTTGAAATGTCACTTAGAGCTATATAACTGAGTTATTAAATACAGGTAAGTTTATATCTCTCTACATTTTACACAAACTAAACTTAAATTATTCGTTTAATATTCTTGTAGTTGCTCCCTTGAGAATAATAAAAATAGTATTTTTTCACACAATATAGCATAACACAGGATGTGGTTAATAATATATTATTAATTATAAACAAAACATCACTTTTTATTATGAAGCATTTTGACGCTTTAAAAACGCAAGTAACTCACAATATGTCCTTATTTTCTTCCTGGAAGAATACTAGGAGCACATTTTCGGAGATCTTTGTCACCTTTTTAAAACTTGTACCCTATACACTTTCATATAAATAAGTTTAAATTTTATAGACATCAACAAACAAACCCTAAGCCTACATAATTCACGAACGACTAACTCTAATCACAGTACTCATTTTTAATAAAAATTATTTGTAGATTCCAAATGGATTTTTTTTTTCAGGTGGCGAAAAAGTTAATTAATTACAGAAAATTAAATATTGCATCTTATCTGAAACTCCCGGTATAATTATTACCTAAGTATTGGTATTGGACAATGTATCAAACCACGATTGAGAATATTATTATTGAACAGAATCTACTAAGCTACAAACGCTGGGTCATTCATGATTGTCTTCTCAACCTTGGTGAATAATTTACTTTTATATAACATTGTTTTGGAAACTACACATTCTACAACTAAAAACTGTATTGGAACAACTATCATTCCATACGCCGCTTACAGAACAATGATAAATTGTATAAATAAAATTGAATAAATATTTGCCTAAATAAAAATTCTTAACAAAATTTTGCGGCGATTTTGAAAGTTTAGTATGAAAGTTACATTTTGGTCAAAAGTAGAATAATAATCTTCTTCTTGTATGTTTAAGTTAAGCAAAGAGGAAAGACAAACTGAAGCAGTGAATCTCAAGAAGGGAACACTAAAATTGCACCGCCTACTCAAAGGGGTCCTCTGATAAACCAACCGAGAGTGCTTCCTCAAATCATAATGAAATTTCCCATGAAAATTTGATAAGATTCCAGCAAAATTCGCGAAATATTCCTGAGAAATGTAGCGATAACGAAATATTACAACAACAAAATTTTGTTTAACTTTTAGATTCCAATTAAACAAACCAAATGTTTATATATTTGAGTTATTCAATTGAATTTTTGAGCTTATTGATAGAAGTTCACGTCTGGAAAATTCAAACACGTAAATTCAATTGTTAAAATCAACATAAAGATATGGAATATTCTCTGAAGCACTTAGTTCTGTGAAGTTATCTATGAATATCAAAGCATTCTGAAGTTGCAGCGTTTTCCACCAACTTGCTGCATGCGTTTACACAATAAAATTTAAAATTACCTACTGGATCTCAGATGCAAATGATATTTTTTATTCATTATTTATAACATTAACATTCTTCTCATCATCATCATAAGATATTCATTTCAACCGTTAGACCAGTTTCATAAAGCGTTATTTTCTATACTGAATATCTTACACATACTTTTATTACAAATTCACTAAATTTGGTGTTCAAATAAGAATTGATATCTAGCGAAATCAGAAAATACCCGATCCAATTCTTCTGAACAGACATCTGTAAATTTCATCGTACCTATTAATTGTATAGTTACTAAAAGTTTTGCGCCTTCGTTAAATTAATAACTTGGTACCTTAAAGCTAAATAACTAAAAATAGTTAATGTTTTCTGTCTGTGCTAGTACTACTAGCATGTATTCATTGCTAAAAAAAATAGTGTGACAAATAACATTGGATTCAATCGGATAAAAGATATTGTGAAAAAAAGTTTTATATTTGTAGCTGAAAGATAATCATTTTATCTTTTACGTTGATTTAAAACGCTTTACGATTTTGAGAATTTCATTTAAGATATAAGATTGATAACTCCCCGATTTCTGGATTTCGGTAATCCAGTTGATCTTATCGTTTTTTACGCTATAAAGGTAACGATCCGTTGAAACCAAGCCACTAACAAGGAGAACGTCTTGAATATAAATCCGTGAACCGGCAAAGATACTGAGAGCGTGAACAAACTGATTCTACAGTTGAAGAGTGCCGTGTGTAGTATATTTGTGTGTAGTACGCGCGGTAGAGTTTAGTTTCAAAGTTTTAATCTCACAAGTGTGAGTGAACCACGGAGTCACATTTCACACATTACTCATTTAGAGCTGACTGCAATGGATTCTGACAGGAATGTTAGGGAACTTATTCCGTGCAGCTGCTTTTAGAATAACTATATTTCTTGTTTCAAACATTGCATGTCGGATCATTTCATTTATGGGTTACTACTTTGAATTTTAAAATATTGCTAACGTACTGCCGTAGAACTTACTACTTTGATACTGATAATGGTTGAAGTAAAAGCAAAAAGTATTTACTACATAGACTTACTAGTAGTGTATATGTCGAATCCAGAAGATATTAATTTACTTAATCCACCCTTCTATACATATAAATTCTTATTGAATTGAACGGGAGAAACATGTAAATAATAAAAAATGAATGTAGCTGGACTAACCTTTTTCATGAAGGACATCACATTTGTAGGCAACATTTTAACACTTATTTTTTACTGTATAGCCACAAAAATAAACACTCGTTTATCAAAAACTACAAACTACAGTGGCACTCGAGCGCCATATTGTCTCAAAGTTCCGATTCACATGGTGCGCCAGTAAGACGGCTGCGGCCGCTGATCGCCTCTTGTTTCCTTTTAGTTGGCTGGCGATGGCTCATCATCCGCATCTGGAACAAACAAATCGCATTAGCCACGGCACGCTCCACACACGACGAAATTATTACACTAAAAAGTCAATTAACTCTAAGATATAACCCAACCACACTAAGTTGATGATTATTAAGGTGCTATCAACAATTTTTATTATTTTGTTTTCTCCTTTATACATTTTGCAAATGACAGCCACAAAATGCAACTGAAACACTGTACCGAAATCTGAACTTCAATGTCACGTATGCTGATGGCAACAATTTATGGATGAATGGAGTTAAATAATTATACTTAGCTCAAACTACTATAAAATGAGATATACGAATAGATTAACAACAAGTAATCCAGCCCTCAGAGCAAAGCATGGGAGGTCACTAATATCGTCGTAAAATCCAACAAAATATTCATTCATATCTTCATAAAATTGCTTTCCGATATCGCTCTTACAAAGTGAATTTTGTGCAAAGCAGCAATACAAAGTTCAACTTTGTGAAACTCTGTCTAGGGATATATATCTATCAATTTAAATAAATGTCAAAATTAATTAAAATTGAAATAATTATTAAATGGTTGGTTTACACTGGATTTAATTTACCAATTTGGATTTAGAAATTTAATTTCAAAAATATAAAATACATATAAATTATTTTACTGGTTTCTGCTGGATTTACAAATTTAAAGATTTAAAATTTATATTACATTACATATCATCATGTTCCATATTCTAAATCTGTCTTAAACTGATTTATTTGTGTTCATCATAAATAGTACATTGAACATACTACTTTTCCTATTTTACGATCACAAAGTCAATTAAAATAAAAATAAATATGTACCTTTCCCTGTAATATTAATAAAACAAAGCGGATTACTGTTTGACTATTTATATTATTATTTCAATAAAAAACTAATAATTGCAATAATTTTACAACGACAGCCCTAAGTTTCTGACAGACAATTTTACAAATAATAGTTTCACCAAAAGCAGTTATACAAAATTCAATTTTGTAACAATGTTTTTGAGAAAAACAGTGTCACAAAATCGACTTTGTGAAAGTGAAATAGCTAAATATTGTTGTAACATAGAAGCGGAGAGTGTTAAATATGATATTAATTTAATAACTTTGATTAAAGAATATAACAACTAAGTTGACAAGTTAAAGTTAGGTAAACTTGTTTTTTTAAAAAATACATATGTCAAAAATCTGAAGCCTAATCCTGATTGGTAAATTTTAAATTTAATAAATTATGTATGATCCAAGAAGGTAAATCGTAAATTTTAAATCTAAATTTGTAAATTAAATATAAACCAACCGTTACCACCTGACTAATTCGTTTTTTTTTTTTTTAATAAAACAAAGTTTATATGATAGAAATATTAACAACTCCAGTAATACCCTCGCATTTATTTATGGTGTATTATAATAATAAATTTTCGACTCATATATACAATTTAAACTACCTTGGACTTGGTTGAACGGAATTAACGAGCATCCTTTCCAGATACGGACATCGGTTTGTCAACCTACGTACGTATCGAATAAGTAAGCTTCTATTTTAAATATTAAAACAACTTGCCGGAATAAATTGTACTAAAATAGCACAAACGTGCTCCATGTACAAGAATTCATTAGCAAGATAAAATCTTCAAAGAATGAAAGAATCCCAAGAGAAACAATAATATATTCGAGTAATGCTTCATTCAGCGAAGAAGAAACAGAAGAGATAGAGAATCATAATTAATTAGTGAGTCTTGGCAGCCGAGCTGCATCTCGAAACGAAGTGTTTTAAGCTCGAAAGCTCCGCAGCGACGAGCGACATCGCGATGAAATCGTTTGGTGAAAATGAGCATCGTTTACCTCCAGAAGTGACGTCATTGTATGTTAAGAAGTGCATGGTAAGCTCAGTGTAATCCGTTTAATTCACTTGAACACGCTGGCCCTTACTGCTGATTCAACTTGAACTGGAAGTCGCATTAACTAATTGAATTCGGTTTTAAAACGTTTATGAACTTAAACACTTTAATCGTGTTTTCAAAATTATCCAAACCTCCTTAAGCCCATGGATTGCTCTACAACTGAAAATTGTTTGCAGGATTTGTAGCAAGAGGGCACAGACCTAGGAGGCTGAGACATCATTTCTCTGAAGACATACTTTATGCTCATTTAATCCAAAGGGTCAATGTGAACCTAGTGCAAAACAGTTTTCGACACTTTAGAGAATGATTTCAACATAGATGGTAAATGCAGAATAACATTAGAAATAAGAGCAACAAATATTATGTATGTTGGTTGGCTGCTAAGTGTAGAAGAAGAATGTAAAAAAATAATAAACGAATATCATTTAAAATATTTATTTTATATTATTGCATTTATATATAATTTTAACCTTCATTGTCGCAGAGAGCATCTTCACATCTATATTTCTTGAATAATGACGAATTTTTACGTTTTTTCAAAATGGAATCTTGTTAACCTCCAACCTCGAAAAATGATGTTCAGTTTTCTATATTTCGTGCTTTTTTATGAGTAATAAGCATAATTTTGTCACTTTCGAAATTTTTCAATCTTTTCGAAGTTTTGATCAGGAATAACTCGAAAAATATAAAAGATAGAGACTTGTGATGTTAACCAATTGATTTATCTCGTCGAAATCCATAAATATACAAAATTTAAGTATATTTAGTCAACGTGTCAGTAACAACAAAAACCTTTAATTTTTTCGGATTTTAGGTCATTTATAGAGTTTAGGCTCTAAAACTTTAACCCGTTAACCAAATATTCTGAAATTTTTCATTTATAAAATTTTCGACGAGTTGAATTCATTAGCTTAGGTTGTGATTCTATAATTTTAATATTATTCGAGATATCGGCAATCAAAATTTAGAAAGAAATAAAAAAAAATCATTTGTATTATTTTGCAACAGTCCACCAAAAGTCCATTTATAAAAAAAAATATAAAAAATTGTTGTAATTCGAAATTTATTAATGATATGGAGATGTACACAATGACGTTGTAGTTCAGAATTTCGAAAAATTGCAGAATTTAAGAGAAATCTGTCATCCAATAATCCATTTTTTAGATCTTATTTTACGCAAGTAATCATAAAATATATAATAACAACAACACAAAGATCTGACTACGTATAAGAAAAAAATATAACATTACAAGTATCCTAAAATAAAGACGATATTATTTGTATTATAAATACATATTTCTTCTGAACCTGATAAATATATGACAACGAAATCAAAACTTAATAAGAGATACACATATTTTTTTATTCATTTATTCTACTACGAATTCGATGGATGAGGATACACGAATATTCTTTGAAACAGAACACGAATCTCCTCAATAATTCTTGCTATACTCTATTCTATGCTATGCTATACCATTAGGCTATCAGAAAACACCGCACAAATGTTTTGTAATTCCAATCATCATCTGCAATGAATTCCAGGAAATACAAGACATGAAAATATTCATGATAGTCGATGACCCCAATACGTTCCATAATTTAATACTATAGCGCGGTCGAAAGGTCAAAGAGCATATCAACCTAAGCGGCTAAAAGTAGGTCTCTCTCCAGTCTTGCAATCTATTTCTATAAACAGATCTCATCCATCAATACCTGCATTATTAATGCAAGTGGCAAGCGCTAGGGGAGATCTTCTAAGCAGGCAGCACGGCCAACTCGATAAAAGTTTTATTTAGGTACAACAGGCTATGGAGTGGGGAGGGGTGGTCCAGGATAAGGGTCTGAGGTCTCTAACTTTCCTGGTTGCCAGGCGTTCGTCCTGGATGCTTTCGCCGCCGCGGCCGAAGATTCGATGCGAAGTCAGGAAGACTTGTTTTGGGGATGCTTGTTGCTGGAGTTTTACCAGGTTGTTCTTCTGGGAAACTTCGGGAAAGGATTATAAAATTTGTAATTATTTAGTGAACTAAGACTCTGGTGGTTTATTTAAAGTTTACTTTGGGAGAGTGCTCCTTAATATTTATAAATTAATATTGATGAGTTGGAAGATAAATTCTACATTTTAATTAGTAGAAATTAAAAAGCATTCTCACTACAAATCACATAAATAACCAATTAAAAAAATTATTCGAACTACATATCACAGTCGATCACCGTTCCTATCACATTAATAGTGTCACTTCGACTATGACTGATTTATATTGGATTTAATTGACAAATTTACATTTAGAAATTTTTATTATATATTTACAACATACATTCCGGGTTCACACTAAATATATTAAATTTAAAATCAGATTATTGACTTATGCATTAAACAACAAAAAATATCCTTAATTTGTCAGCTTCGTTTTAAGTGATGTTTTTCAATAATTGATATTAAATTAATTCTCCGTCCGTATCCATGTCGCAACAATATTTTATAATGATCACACATAAATCAGTATAAATGGCGATCTAGACACATCTTACTGTTGTCACAGTTGTATTATTTTAAGTTTAGTTAAATTTATGAAAAAAAAAACGGTAATCAGTGATCAATTAATCTTCTAAATATAAATTCGTAAATTAAATTCAATATAAACCAGCCATTTCGATTAGACTGTGTTTGGATAATTCGACTATTCGTCGATTTTCTAACAAATCGGGTATCAGTTCTTAATTGTGTACGATAAGAACATATAAGATGGTAGTGGACGAAGAAGAACTGGGCTAAAATTAAAAATAGCGACTGTTGAATCGAATGGAGGATTCGATGGGTCATCATGGAGTCATTCCTCTCACTGATGAAGAATAATATCATTTGGAAACCCGTTAATATATCGTATTAGACAAGAAATTTCTACAGATATCAAATTTTAAATGGGACTCTTAAATTTTCTATTAATACTACAGAATAAACCGATTCCATCCAACTATTTATAGCACATTTACATGTGAAGCTGTCTCAGAATTCTAAACCATTTTACAAAATCCAAGTGACTTTCGTAGCTTGTGGACAGCGTGAACAGGTCGGTAGGCATTTAACAAAGCATCCGTAATCTAGTTATTCTTGAACAATATTAGGCCCGAGGGTGTAGGACAGCGGGTCGCCCGAGGGATGCCAGCGGCAAGGGACGAAGGGACACAAGCAGAACGCGTCTAATTGCGTCATACGGGTTTGTCGTTTCGTTTACATATGCCTTAGTCGCTTTACGGTAAATAGCCGATTTATTGCCGATCTCTTTGTTTGTGTTGTGTACCTTAGCTTTGGTGTGGAATAGCGATGAGATACCTACATGAGGTACACTCATCGCTTCATTGTTTTATGTTTATATTTCAAACATTCATGTATTTAGATTAGTCCTAAATGACAGAACCATAAAGATTTCTTGAATGTTGCAAGAAAAAATCATAATAAATATGTTCTAAAAGGTATCATTCACGAACATATTTAATGCTCATATCTGTCAACAAATCTCAATTCAGATCTAGGTATCTATTTTTAATCCAACTCCAAACAATATACATAGCAAGCGCTGCGTGAAAATTGATTTTATATATGTTATTTTTACATAGTATTCATAAAAATAAATTGAACATATATTAGGTATACATATATACATTTGTACTCATTTTCAATTAATGAAATAGCATTATCACAAATATTTATTAATCTGAAACACTAAAGACGTAAAATAACGTCTATTCTTTAAATCAAATAAGCTCGTTGGACAGTATTATTAAGTAATATTTACTTTTATAATTACTATTTGAACAGTACGACAAAAATGTCATCCGGTGAAAAAGTACACTAACTGACATTTCTAATTAAACGTAAATTTCAGTCCACATTTCACTATAAAATAAAAAACTTCATGGTACCGCATCGGACTGAGAATCATAGGGTCTTCAGTTCGAATCTCCCTATGCTTACCCCTCCACAAACATCTTTCAGGACCGAAGGTCAAAACCAAAATGAACAAATGACATGATATATTTATTTTATTTTACAATATAATTACTCTTATACTGAAGTGATTACATATATAATATTTTTACTTCCTATTAATCTTTACAAAAGACAAGATTTTAAATGAGATACAAAAATGAGAACTCACTTATGACAGAGACAAAAAAAAGCTAAAAAGATTTAAAAACAATGGAAAGAAAAACAATAAAAAACAGTATTAGGACCAATAAAAATATCAGAAAAGTATACAGAATAAGAATGAACAATTAAATACAACAAGAGTTGGAAGGAGAAGACATAGTGAAAAACATCAAGCAACAGCGAGTCAGATGCATTGGACATAAATGGAGAGCAGAAGAAAATGATGCAATTAAATCAAGAGGTAGAAGATGAGACAGACAGGTAAACACAGCTAAATGAAGAAGAAGATTTAAAAGCAGCAGGAAATATAAATTTGCAAAGTGAAACAAAATATATAAATACATGGACAATCCTAACTACAAGGATTTAAAGGAAAAATACAGAGATTGATCCACTCGACAATATAAATTTTCTGTAAGTATAGCACCAAAATCCAGTTGCAGTTTTTGATGTGGAAATCTCTTTGATTGCAAAATAATTTAAAGAGTACCTTAAAAGATAATATGACACGCAGAATGTTTCAACAAGCAGAGTGACCATTTTTTAGTTTCTCCAATGTACAAAGGGCAGTACGGATTTAGTTCAATTCGATTGAAATTCCTAGGATGTAAATGTAAGTGAATTTGAGCTAAATCTGTAGCAAGTAATAGAAACAGATTAACGGGAGACAGACAAAATTGAATCTGTTTACAGGTTTCTCCGAAGTTGACAGAGGACAGCAACAGAGGCAGAGGCGCCTAACTTCCACTTGCCTTGGATAATTTGTAGTTTCCATCGCCTACTGCGTAACTTTAACTTGTGATTTTCTCCAGGGACTGGCTAACTAACTAAATACTTCTACGTTGACAAACGGAATAAATTATAATTTGCAAGGAATGTCAAGCGTAACAGCACCGTTGTATTTAGTTATTCTAAGACGTAGATGTATCCTTCAACCCTTCATACTACATCCGAGAATAATTTCAAGAAGAGAAAATTGTCACATTTGTAGTTATACGCTTATAATTTGTAAATAAGTAAATCAGATTCCATTGTAATTATATTTTATTATATTTCTCGTTAAGATGCAGTTCAATCGCAAGCGGAAGTGACGATAGTGCATCATAATTGACAATTACCCTCCAAATATTCATCGCTCGAATTATTCATCAGCGTTGAGTAGCAGTTTAGTGTGCAACTAGTGACTTTGTAATTCTCTGTCGATTACCGGACTGCAACGGACAAATCTAACTAAACCATGATTGATCAGTGATCAGTGCATAATCGCTCTTGGCGAACCAATTACGAGTTTCATACATTAGAACTTAATTCATCATGCATCATGTCTAGATTGAATGTCATTAAGTTTCAATTCACTGATCGATATTCTAATAGGAATTCTCATCAGCGCACATTGTTCTCATGAGAATGGAGAGCTACACTTTACCATTCCATTGGAATAATGTTATTTTTATATATTTTTCAGATGAAAAACAAATTCAAATATACATATACTCCATTTCACCAAAGAAAATTTCAGATACCAATGCGGATACGGTACAACAGACAGATGAATAAAAGAGTATATAATATAATATATTATTGTTCTTCATAATGTACAACGTAATTTTAAACAAAAATCCAAGTCTCGAAGATTACGAAGATGACACTATTCAAAACAATATGTACATTGCTGTATAGTGAGTGAGAGATTGAGAAGAATGTTGTTAAGAAAGTGGCAATGAATCAGTTGAGGTGGTTTGGACATCTTGAGCGAATTTGAAATGAAACTAATATATGCGGGTAAGATTGAAGGTGAACGGTTAGGTATGATTGATGGTTTGTTGTGTGAACGTATGATTCCGAGTGTGAAGAATAGACGAACATGTACAAATTGCACTATGAATGTGGACGAGGCAAAATTGGTGTGTCAGGATAGGAATATTTTGAGGAGATTGAATGTTGGTTGACTGTGTTTTTGTTGGTTCATGCTACCCTACTAAATGGGATAAATAGACCAAACATATTTAAGTACGGAAAAACATATATGTTAAACAGGGAACCAAAGATAAAATAGCGACTATTAAGTTAAGATTTCTAAGAGTAGAAGAAGAATAATTTGGGAAAATATATTTATTTGGGAGCGCATGCATCTGCCTAAAATTCAATTAGTGCTACCCAATTTAAAATCCCTCGAAACTTGTCTAATGTTCATTTGTCGAATGTGATGGCCGACTTAGCAGAGATATGATCCAAAATGAGTTAATATTTATAAAAAGGTTCAATTAAAAATGCGATTCAAGGGCGTGAGTTCTGTGGGCTTAGGGTTTGTTTATTAAAAACGCAAGCGAAGCGAGCTAACCTAAAAAATAATTTTGGTTCGTATCTCTGCTAATTCAGCCTTTTTAGATCGTTGCACATTTGACAAATGAACATTAGAAAAGTTTCGAAGGATTGGAAATTTTAGGCGCGCTCACACCCTCCTATTTATTTTATTTAGTTAAAATGTTTAATAAACATATTCGTAAGACCTCAATTTTGTTGGCAAAGAAAGGCAAATTTATTTCAAGTATAGCCGATATTATAACGAACAATACCTCTGATTAAATTCATTGCATCTATACAGAAAGGTTTAAAAATTCATCGCTTATTCAAAAAAAATCACACACTTCTATCGTAAAATCCGGTGATAACCCACACATTCACTCGACTTCACGCTCAATCGCAGCGTCTCTTGAAATTTGGCGAAGCATATAAAATAAGAATGGGAATTAATTCGATTTATTCACCCCGTTTTTAAGTTCGGAGCAGCAGACACATTTTCCGCTCCAGTGGCGATCGGCCAGGGTTGGCTCAACGCGGGCTCCGGAGCCGAATCCGGAGCTCCGGTGTCCCTTGCGGCCGTCATAAAAGCCTCTCACGCTGACGGAAGATAACGGCGTCCATGCCAAGGAGAGCTCCTGGATTTTGTAGCGAGTTGTCGCGAAAGTGTTCGAGGATAGCGTTATGGTTTTGGCTGCAGGCGTAAGGGATAAAGTTTTATGGTTATCGTTATTTGAATGGATTTACTAATAGCGATTTTGCTTAAATGTTTCCCGCAACGATTTAAAGTTGCTATTAGCATGAAATTACCTACATTTTTAAATATGAGGCGCAAGCTAAATGCCACTTCCCGATAATAATCAAAATGACAAAAAATATTCACGGTAAAAAAGTACAGTTGAATTTACTGAACTATATTTGGCATATACTTCTAATTGATTAGTAAATAATCGTGTTTAGTTTTTTAATTGTTATTAAATTTTCAGAATATCTTTAGCTTACCGTAAAGTTCAAAAAATTCTAAAGCTTGCATTACACGATGAAGTTTTTTCTTTTCAAGTGATTTTAAAAAAATCTCTCTTGTATGTGTAAAAGAGATATATGAATCGAAAAATATAATATGTGGTATTTTTTCTTAAAATTTCCTAAAAAGTTTGGCTGTAAACTTACACATTGCTGCTATACCGCATTACCATCTAACAGCTTGTTTTGCAGTAGGCGAATTAGCCACCAAATGTCATTTTAAAATCACTTGAAAAGAAAAACTTCATCGTGTAATGCAGGCTTAAGGTAATTTTTTCTGTGTATCATAATTTGTAAAGATAAATGTTAATATGATTTTCGAATAGATAGAATACCGGAGAATATTCAATCGGCAAATGTTAGTTATGGCTATGTTTGTAATTTGTAAATTAATACTTATATACAAAATATATCGTTAGCTCTTTAAATTACAGATTAGGGAATAACAGATGATCCAAAGTGTAGTTTTCAAGTCCATTGAATGTTTTAATTAATTAATTTAAATTGAAACGAAAGCAGTAGATCTAAAGTTACAAATGCGTTTTTCTGATATTTACTTTCGCTATGGCGGACAAAATTATATGGAGAGATCTAGATATACAGACTCAGTTAACAAGAGAAAAAATATATAAATCAACTTATAATACAGGATATAAATTCCTATCGTCTACAAACAGTCTGCTAAATATGCCAAAGAAAAAAAAATTAAATAATTGCAAGATTTAGAATAAGCAACGAAGAAAAATGAAATAATTACTGGACAAGAGACGATGATAAACAATGCAGAATAAGTGGGAGGAACTTTGGGACAATAAATCACTTAAAAAAAAACTGTACAGAACTGAAATGTACAGAAGAAGAAATGATAAATCAACACAATAAATAATACACGACACAAACCTAGACACCGATTGGATCTAGACTAGACACTGCATCGCAACAGATTAAATATTTTATTTGTACATAGCAATAGTATTACAAATAAATAAATGAAATTATCACACCAAATATTTACTAATTATTAGCTTCGTTATGCAATAGAAAATTACTTCAAATTAGAGTGCAGAGCTTTCAAAATTTATTTTCTAACTGCAACCTATAAATATATAAAATAACTCTGTTTCCGACTAAAAAGTCGTGTTCTGTTTTTGCAAGCTCTTAAAAGTATTTGTTTCGCAGTAAAACAAAGTAAATTTACCGTAAAAATTCAAGAGTGTTGTTACAGAATCCGGGAACTAATGAATTGAAGGAACCTGCTGGAGCATTGCGCAACAACTGTTCCAAATCGGATACAGGTGTACAATGTAGTTTCCTCCTGCTTAGAATACTGATGTGATGTTGCCAATTCCTTGCTGCTACGTTAGACGAGCCGTATAATAATTGTACGTTCGTATTCACAAATCCCTCAGCCACCAGCTGCTTGCCTCACTACAAAGAATTACCTCAAAATTGAATTTTTTTTACTTATTATTTACGTGCTGGAAAATGAACTGCGATAGAGGAATTATTATTTTAAAGATTATTCGATACAATTTTAATTACTTTACACTTTTGCTCCAACTCCAGTTTTTTCACTATTTTATGCATGATATGGTATAGAAATCGATTATGAGATTTTTACGGAAATGTTTGAAGGCCCTTGAATTCGATTTGACCATTACCACAGTGACATCTGTGTGAATAGATGGAATGTGTACGTATGTTCAATAACTTAAGAACGAAACAAGACAAACTAACGAAACTATAATTATACGTTTCATGACAATCGCAGAACTACTACGAAAACCAGTTTCCTAACTAAAGTTGTTAGTTGTAATAATATTTGTAGTAAACATACACGTTACTTGGAATTCACTAGAACCTGCATCCAAAATAATAGCACAATAGTATATTACAATACGAGTGAAGAAACTAAGAATTTCCATCACGCATGTATCAATTTTGAACACGAGGCTTCAGCCGAGTGGGCAAAGACACATAAGTGAGCGAATTCGTTTCTTCACGAGTGTTGTATAGCGTTTTGCTCAATCCTGCTATTGTAAGTACGCGCCCCTTGTGGTTCACATATTCAATGTTAGATTAGGTTCAATTTGATAATAACAGGTGAGTGGGCGAAAGTAGTGAGCGAAAGAACATTCGCCCAATCATTACCTGTCATTACCCATCCCGTTGCCATAGGAATGAGTTGAGTTGAACCAGAAAGTTTCGAGCTCTGTATCCAAGTAAGAAACAACAAGATTCAAGAGCAGGATTGAACAAATAATTATATTGCCACGCCATTTATCCATTTATAGGTGAGACACTCTACTCAATGCAGATCTCGGTTTTATGATAATTTTTACGCGTGAAGTACGGTTACCAACCGACAAATCACGCCCTCCAAAGATGATAGTGGTGGAGGAGTCATAAGGCTAATTTTTGTGGTAAAAATTTCTAGAATTCATCTTCGAAAATTTATAGACTTTGAGGATCGAACCGACGATCTTATGATCCGTAGTTCGATAATTTCAATTTTGAGAAAATTCAAATTGTATGTTCAACAATATATTTCAACAATCATTGTTGCTTTGAGAATAAACAAATAATTAAAACATCTATTCAATATATAAAACAAGTATCTAGTGTAATTATTAAATATTTAACTGCAGATTCACAAGTATATATAAGAAAGTGGTGTCCATTTTAAGTATAAATGTATAATTTAATTTTGAACAATATGCTATGTTCTAAACAACCGTGCTTTTATGAAATGTTATGAAAAAAGTCACGTAATAAAATTTCTTCAATATTGAACTTATAATGACAAAAGTTTGAACTGAAACTTATCATAAAACATAGAACTCATTACGCGTATACTATCAGTCATTTTCTGCAGGTATCAAAATTCTTATATTAAAATTTCTAATCATTTTCCCGAGATTCCTCCACGTAATCCAATTTATTTCTTCAGGACATTATTATCGTACTAGTACTAGTAATTTCAACTTAAATTAATTAAAATATCACAGAATCTGTTTTTATATTTTGTGTATCAAAAGAGCCTTCATTTCAATACGCAATTCTATGTTTCAGAGGGTTGGTACTAGATGACATTTACTGAAAAAATTTTCTTAATTATGTTCACAAATCAGAATTGACATGAACTTTAAAAAATTTAATAAACGTCAATTTATACCAACTACAACATTACACATTACACATACAAATTTTCCTAAATAAACTCGGTTTAATATAATATAGCAGTTTCTTAAACAGTTTTGTATATAAAACCCTCATTTTATAAAACTTTTTTCGCAATTGTTTGCAAAAAATATGTTTCTTAGAACTCTTCAATATAGTTTTGTTGTGAAGCATCAAATGTTTCTTTGTAAAGTAACTCTTTTCAATTCTGATTCATAAACTCAGAACAATCAATATTTTTTAATCAAAATGAAATGAAGTCGTTTGTTCTACAAAACTGTCTTGATAGTTAATACAAAACACGACTTCTGTTAGGTACAACCAAAAATGAAAGGAACGAGAACGAAGAGAACAATGGATTCCAAAGCTGTCATTTTGGAAAATAGCAAATCATATTTCGTGTGCAATGGCCTTCAGAGGGGAAGAAAGAAATATATTGCGTGCTTCCGTGGTCCTTTTCGATCCTTCGTAGAATCTGGACGACAAGTTCTTTCAATAAATATACATCTGCAAACAGCTAACAGGTTGTCTTTTGAAGAGGCATCGATTCATATTTATATTTTCTCCCTGTTTCTTAGTAAGACTTCATTATTAATTCGCATTTTATTCAAATCTTTGTTTGCTCTTATATTCTTGCGAATATTTTCTACGTTATTACATTATTATTTTGTTGACAAATGAAGAAAACGAAACTTATTGTATTTTATTGTTGTTCCGTCCACATATTGGAAGTGTTGTTTGGTGAGTAGTTTACAAAGACGTTAAAGGTTTAGAGACGAGTGAAACAAACCACAACACCGAGAGTTAGAACTGGAGGATAAACCACAGATGTAAATGTTTCGGTAAACCTTTAACAAGCTTGGAATTTGAACCTACTCTTTGAGCAGAGTCATTAGGCGAAGGGTCCTTCTCAAGTGTTATTTTCGACCACTGACATACAATATGAGATACAAAGCTAAATTTCACTGTATTTGAAACTAGAAACTTATATCATTCAAGTATTTATATTTCATACACAATATTATATTATTTTATTTATGTAATATTTATCAATATTTTAACTACTGAATTAGAGTCATACTCATAATACCTCCGTCATAGTGTAGAAGGTAAAAGTGATAGAATTTAAGATATAAATATGATGAATTAAACAATTTTCCTTTGTATGATTTTAACTGAACCAAATAATATGATTCTGGGCTCGTAAATCTAGATAAGATTGTTTCTTTATCTTTTCTCTTTAGTGAGTTATTGAATATACATACGGACATATTCATCCATAAATAAGAAAATTGCAAATTGACTTTTTAAAACACAACAAAATATATGTATTTATATCGTGTCGTATTTAAAAACGCACTTTATTATTTTTTATTCTGTTAGTTAACAAATATAATGTAATAATATAAATAAAACTACTGGAATTCAGTCAATATTTATTCAATACTACCTAGACCTGTTTCGACGCCACATACGTCTTCTTCAGGAGGTGGTATTATCGGACCGGTCCCTTGAGTCAATTTTTTCCGTTGGGTGGAAAAGCAACGTTTTTATTTATATTTGACTATATTTTATTTATTATTATGTATTTATTGTTTTAAATTCTGACGAAGAGAATCATCCAGTTTGTGCTGTTGGTCATATTTATTTATTTATTCTCATTTTAACATGTTTTGTATTAGTCTCTATTAATACCACCTCCTGAAGAAGACGTATGTGGCGTCGAAATATTCGCTGAATTTCAGTAGTTTTATTTATTATCTATCATCAAAAATAGTCCTTATCATAATGTAACAAACCAGTTTACAGCATATAATAATTTTCTCGTTGATAACACCAGCTTTTCACGCGAAGTCTCCATAATTCAAGTCCACTCAGCTCACTTAATACAACGCATGGAATTTCCATACTTACATTCTGTAATTGTACGATAGAAATCCGGAAACAATATATTCACAAACACGCTGACCCTTTTGGTTCGATCGAAAGCAGAGTTTCGATGTATGAAGCAATCAGATGATAGATAATACTTGCGGGAATATATAATATCGCTTAAATGGTAGTTACATTTCTTCCGTGTGTTCAAACAATCAATTGTGTTTAAAGATAAAAGATAGACATTATAGGCTAATGTCTCTGAATGCTTTATTGTATTTATTGTTATTGTTGTCAGAGGTTTTGTTTTGTTGAACTAATAAATTCAGTAACTTCACATTTAACGTTAAATGAATTAATATTGGCTTCTTTTTAAAGGTACTGGCTGATACATTGGTCTGAATTTTTTATTTTACGCGATTATTTTAAGTATTACCGAAAATTAAATTTTTCAAAATTTTAATGCACTTTAGTTTCTCTTTAAAACAGTTCTTATTTATTACAGTCCTAAAATGATCAGTACAGAAACTGTTTATTTATGAAGAATAACAAATTTTCCAAATAACAAAAATAAATAATTTTATAAAAGATTGATAAAACTATTATAAAAATGTATAATCATAAAAAATGAAAAGGTTGTCAGGGGAATGAAAACAGTGTTGTTGATTTTTAGAAATTTAGAAAAGAAAAAGGATATTGTTTGTCAGTAAGAAAATTACATTGATCCTGATATAAAAATAATTGATCTGTTGTAAAGTGCCCTCAAACAAGAGAAATAAAATAGTTATTCAAAGTTTTGAGTTTGATTTCTAACAAGATATTCGAAAGTCAATAGAAATACAATAAACTAAATAACATACACAAGAAAAAAAGTTCCTTAGAATTTACTTTAACTATTCGGTAATCTGGGAATGTAATATGCATTTAGTAAATAATGGTGGTTAGCTTATTAACTGTTATGCCCTTTTCAAAAATGCATCTTATATCCTCGGCTTAACGAATAGTTCGGTAAATTCTACGATACTTCTTTTATATTTATTTATATCATCCAGTGAAAATGTAGCAGAAAGTATGAATAGTATCCAATATTATAATGTAATTCTGGGAAAGCTATAAACTTGTAATGACAAAATTCATATCAGGACCAAATGAATACTAAAAGACGTTTTCCTCTCGTTTTGTCATCAAATCTATTGGAAAATAAACGATCAATAAAGTATTATGTCAAGAAAACCAATGAAGCAAACCGTAAGAAGCAAAGAGGAAAGTTTCTGCTTCAGATCGGTTTTTGTTTCGGCTCATATATCATTCCGCGCTGATGATCTAGTTGCTTGTGAAACCATTGTTCTATTAATAGCTTACGGTATTGGATGCTCTCTGGCCTAAAGTAATTAAGAAGAATGCGAATTTATTTATATGGTTTAAACCATTTTTCTGTTGTACCATCTGAACTAAACATTGTGCATAAAAATAAATAATCCATTAATAAATCCAATTAAGCGAAATGGTAGTTATTCAATACACTTTTTCATTGCGTGTAAAATCGAATCTGTGTGCATATTTCCCAGTTTTAAAAATAGCAGAATAAAATTCATTACCGATTTAATAACTGATTCGAAATGGTGCACAGATTAAAATTAAATTTATTGATTGAACAAAATGTGTAATAATTTCATAGGGTTTTATAAATTTTGAATGGAATAATGGAGCTACTGCGACATTAATATTGGTATTTTTGTGCGCTAATTCAAGGTGTTTAATTAAATTTGAAATTAAAAAAAGGCAAATTAAAATACAAATCGTAGAACTAATTAAAAAGAGTGTCCACAGTAAAATTAAAGCGCTTTATAAATTTGCATATTTTCTCTAAAAAGTGAAGAATATATTTCCGCTGAGATTATAAAACCGACAAAATGCTCGTATCTTCTCTTTGAACTTTATGCTTGTTCGTCTATATCATAAAATTTGTACTTTAGCACTTTTACGAAATACAATTTGAATTTTATAACTTTTTCGCATGAATATGATACTATATTCCCAAATCGATTATTAAAATTTCTACTCAACTAATTGGTTCACTTCTCTTCTACTTCCAAATTCAGGTTCTGCTTCTACTGATATTTCAATAAAACATTGTGTGGATGAAATCGATTCTCCGGCATAACAGTTTTAAAATTCAACATCATTTCTTACCATGTTCACATTTCTATATTCATCTATAAACTTGAATTTAAAACATTGGTTATATGCAAAAGGATTACACACCCATAAGGTACCGCACTAGGTACTACCATACCTTATACCACACAGGACACAAGCAAGGATCAAATGTCTGTATATAAAATTACTGACGCATATAAAGTAGATTTTAGAATATATGCTCATAGTATTGATTAATAAAATATAACGTCATCTGTTTTCGACAATTTTGTTTCATTAATAATAATTTAGCTTATATTTCAATCTATTTCATATAAAAATATATCGAATTATCACCCTTATCAGTGAAATATGAAGAGGAACTAGCTGTAGAATACGTGCCCAGTCGCTCATATGAATTGGGCCAAATAGACATTCAATTTATTTTTATATTTCTTAATTAAAATTTATTAAATTCGAATTAATTTTAAAATGATAAGTTAATTGTATTATATAGATACGCTATATTTTAAAAATTAATCTACAATATTTAATGCATACTTCAATTATAATAATTATAAATAACAAAATAAATATACATTATTATATTTGGCGAATATCAACTGCAAAATAAATGTTAATTTCTTGATCAAAACACCTTCCGTTATTTTTTTGTGCTAATACATTATCGAGTTTGGTTTGAAGAAGCAACTAAAATATTGTTGATATGTCAAAGTAGTACAAATATCAAAATAGTAAACGATAAATTTTTACCCTCTGATTTGCAAAATTCTATTATTTATGCTTACCAAAATATGCTTTCTGGTCATCAATTTGCAAAGAATATAAGTTCTCCGAAAAAAATGGTAAAAAACATTTATTCGTCATTCTATACATAATTTGTGTGTAATATTTTAACTATGAAAAATTTTAATTAATTATTATACATTGTTTTCTACAATCATATATATGCGTTTAATAACAGAAAAATAGTTAGTTAACAAGTAGTTAATCACTTGCTAATTACAAGAGTACCGAACGATATGACAACACAGATAATTTTTGCAGACTGTATTTTCTTCTTGAATCTGCTGCTACACCAACTTCTAAATTATACTTTGGGTGCCTCAAAATCTGCTCCAAGAAGAGTTCCACACCCAGACACTAACAAATGGCGATATTCTTTAATTTTTTAAAGTTCTCCAGGTAAAAAAATCTACGAGTGGAATTAAGCTACATCTGTAACATGTCGGATGTGGTCATCTCTCAAAAAGAGAAAAGTGCATTTTATGTTTTTCACGAAAGAGCTATCTGGTTACATACAGTTGTAAATGTCAAGCGATTAAACAGCAGACATCACAAAAACAGTGCAGCATCCGACAAGCAACAAATTACATTACATTACTAATGTTTACTACAGGATTACAAAAATATCATCATGACCAACAACTGTTCCGAGTTCTTTTGTGAAATAAAAGTAACAAAGTAAGAGCACAAAAAGCACATGCTTTTGAACTACTGTTTTTCGGTAAAGTGGACTGAAATTGTGCTTTGAAACAGAAATCATAAAAAGTAGCTTGTTAACCTAAAGGATATTGTGTTGTAATTGGTACTTTTCTATTAACTAATAACTTTTAAGTCACTAAATACTACACAAAAATTTAAGCAGCTAACCAATTACACTTTTCATATTGTACATATTACACTAATTAATTTTATTTGTGGAGCTTATGAAATAAAAATATTAATTATTTCTCGTTATCGAATTAGTTTCATCATTAAATCACGCTTTTTTAATAAGCTTAACAATACAGATTTATGTTCTACTAAAATCTGTTCAATTTTACGAATGTAATACGACATGAAGCCGTAATTATTTATGTGTAAATGTACAAATGTGCAAATAAAAATATTTATCTTTGGTATATTGTTTCTTATAGAGAAGTCAAATTAATATAATAAATTAGATGAAATTAAAGGCGATTTTCTAAGACCTAGATACTACAAATAGCCCGAAAACCACTCTAAGAAATACATACAAAACTACAAAATTAGGGAGGTAAAATACTAAGATAAAACAGAATTTAAGAGAAGAATATTTCTAGAAAATAAAGCGTACTTCGCTGTTGCATATATCTTTGCAAACAAAAATATATCTAGGTCAATAAAGAAAAGACTTCAGAAAACTATAGTAAGAATTGCAGTTGCATGCTGAAAAATGAATACTGAATTAAAACGAATTTAACGCGATGTTTGGAAAGGAAAATCCATAAGAAAATATTAGGAGTAATAAGAGAAGAATTAAAATGAACTATGAGTTAAAAGAACTAAAGAAGAACCGGATATAGTAGCACTCATAAAACTCCAGAAGTGTAGATGGCTGAGACACCTAGTAAGAATGGAGGATGATAAACTGCCTAAAACAATTTATAAGATCTGACCGTTATTGACAAGACCAAGAGGCAGACCAAGAACGAAGTGGTAGGACGATGTTGAACGATATCTCAAAGAAGTAGGAATAAATAACTATATCCGGTCAGCACAGAACAGAAACACATGAAGGAAACTAATGAGGGATGATAATGACGATGAAAGTTGATTTTCGAAAACTAACAAGTAGCCGAATATTTTTCTAGCTATTAAACGTTTCTAGTTAATTTTAAAATCAATGTTTGAACACAGTTTCTTGCTAATTCCACTTTTTATTGTTCACATTTCTCTCGTTAGTTACAATAACATACACGGATGTTACATGAACTATTCTTTTATTCTCTTTTATATTATCACAACTATATAAACAAAGATTTTAATTAAACTAACGCAATAAACGTAATAACACATAAAAACGGAAAATACGAGTATATCTGAAAAAGGAATGTAAATATGGCTTCTAGAGAACTAATAATGAAATGCACCCGAAGCAAACTACACATGAATTTGGTACAATTAAAACTATTAAAAAATTGTAGGTACTCCAGAATTTCATATGCAGGGAACATAAAATATTGTTATATTGTTTTATTTGCAAACGAAATGTAAATATAGTTGAAAATTTGTTTCTGTACATTCATTATATTTCAACAATTTCCCAACGGAATAAAACATTATTAAATAATATTTTTAAATGTGTTAGAAATAATCATGCAAATTCAAAGCGTACGCAGTTGCCATTTTAAATATACCACGACGGGAGTATCATTAACGAAAATCAATACATTTCTCTCACATTGATGTTCTTTTCGCATGGTAAGACGCAACGATAATGTTTATTAACGACCGAAAAAACAAGAAAGTGTTTTTTCTTAATTAAATATTCGCTCAATTCCTTTTCGCGTTCACACCAATTTCGATTTACTATTTCAAATAATTTACATCGTTCCAAATTTTAGGTAGTTTATTTATTAAATCAAGTCATTTATTATTCATTTTTATATTACTACAGTATATTGAAACGTAACTAAATTAATTTATTATTTATTTTACTACGTTAATTATGTAAAAAAAATATTCTAATCTTTCATATTATTTCCAATCTCTTTTATAGGATTTTTACATTCCCGTATTAACATCAAATCTAGATAAGGATAATTAGTTATATATAATAGCTTCGTAGTAATGCACCAGGATGTGGAATCAAGAAATTGTTAGTTCGAAAAATATAGCATACACGGAAAACTGTTAAATCAGCGTGCCACACCCAGAATGGATAAATAAGAGAGATAATATATTTATCATTCTCTTCGAATAGAAATGTTCTTAGATTACTAATTAATTTTTGTTGAATTGTATTTTTTTTAATTTATATTATTTAAAAATTTCTTTTTTTTAATCTAACCCCTAAAGTAACAACAAAGTATCTTCTCATCTTCAGTAGATGCAAGAGGCTCGTATAACTTAATTATCGAAATACGTATACAGATATTTTTATTATTTTAAGGCTTAGGGGTTAGATTTAATTTATTAGATTGTTCTTAGCTTTAGAATTTCACAATTTATTTTTGTTCCTTTGAATTCGAGTATGATCACAGATCCTATTTTAAAAGAGTTTCTGTCATTCTCAAATCATAATAATCAATCTTGACGCAGACCATCTGATCTCAAAACAATTCTCACCAGTTTGCATCATTCATTTCGAATCAAATTCAAATTAACTTAGTAGTATAACCGTAAAACATCCTAGCATCGCTATTAAAAGCTCGTTTTTCATCTGGCAGGAGCGGGTAGCGTTAAGCGATATTTAAAATTCTAGTAAAAACCACTCCGTCAGTAAAACACGAATGCTAGATGCGATACAAGTAGATTGTCATTTGTCATGTCTCACGATCCTCGCATCCTGCTGACGTCACCGGATTCTCGAGCTTAAACGGTTTAAAAAACGGTGAAATATCGTCTCGTGCCGCCTTACGTATCTCGCATCGAATTCGCAGACCGTGAGGAAATGTAGGCGGAATATTCGTATTCGTAAACCTCTTCCAGCGATTTATGTTTGTATCTGCGAATTTTTATTTTATGTGGAGCGAGTTATTCGATTGTTTTGTTAGGTTTTGTTTGGAATTTTTGAATTGATTTATTGTATACGATTGGAATATGCGGAAAATTGTTTCTATTTTTTGAGGTTAGCCAGGTTTCAATATGTTTTTACCCCTTTCAGGATTTCGCAGATTTCGAAGAGTAATATATTTTTGCGCGTAAAGATATTAGTTCCATGGGAACCACAAGAGTAAATAAAATGGCAACTGTAGAATGCAGGATTCGAATAGTGAACCTTATAATCTACGAAGAGATGATTGTTTGACTAAAGAAGTGATGTGGAAAAATAATGATCGGGGATACAGTCAAAAGATCTTTATTTCCTACAACGCCGACGTTTCGACACCACTTGTGTCTTCTTCAAAGCTAGTAAAAAAATTATTTATTTGCATTATCATATAACTTTTTCTACTATCCTTGAAGAAGACACAATTGGTGTCGAAAATAAAGATCTTTTGACTGTATTCCCGATCATTATTTTTCCACTTATAATCTGCAGTCTGATACGTTATCACAAAGCAATTTACTTCATGTGAAAACAAATAAAATAAAAATTTGGTATGGGCACCACACGACTTTCTTATACATATAAATATTCATTTATTTTTTGCTAATTTAACCGCAATATGCCAATTACTAAATACACAAATCTTGGTCTTCAAAAATTCCCAGCAAATAACATAATAAAATCTGAATCACTAAACTTTGTGTACCTATTTACTAAATGCCAAACTACTGCTCAAAGCACGCACAATGTTTATCAATTCATCCTTGTATAAACAGATTATCCTCCTAATTTTTACAGAATATATAATCACGCGATGTTAAAGTCTAAATATTATCTAGAAGCTGTCAGCTTAGTTAAATATGAAGACATTAAAACTGGATGTTAATGACAAATTTTAATGGCACGTCCAAAAATAGATTTTAATATTAATGCCTACAGATATAAAATCTAAGTATAATGAAGCAGCAACCCTTCCGTTGTCTATTTAAATACAAAACCGAATGAAGCAGCTCATTTAACCACAATCACTATCGATTTGCAAGCTAAAAGGCTCACAAAGTTTTGGTTGGTATTCGTCAGACCGTCAGACGACCGCAGCTGTTACCTACGAGTATCCTATCTGCCACCCAACGCGGAATAACAACAGAATCACGGCAGAACAAATGTTTTCGTCCCAGGAAACACAAACGTCACTTCTTGTTGTCTGCTGAGTGCTGCGGCTGCGACTGTTACCATAGTTACGTATTCAGGTTTATCACTTCTCGATACAACGAATCTTTTGTTGTTGAACGAGAAGTAATAGTTGAACATGGCTCTTCATTGTGCTAATATTTTTTCACTTGTCATTTGTAAGATATATAAATAACTATTATTTTTACTACAATATTTATTATTTATGTGTGTCAATAATGTAATAATTTCATATGACATCAACTACAAATTTCTTTTATTTGTTTAATTTCGGGTTAATTTTGTATGGCATTCGTTTTTTTATCGTTTGTTAAAAAATTCTTAAATTCATTCTACGTGTTAATAATATCCATATCTGAAATTCGAATAATCCGAATAAGATTTTATTGTAGAATTTTAAGGCTCAAGCAATCTAAAAAAAAATGCTGCCACCAAAAGTTCCAACAGCTATTTTTAAATTTTGTTATTGTTTTACGGCACGAAGAAACTAAAATAATTGATTCCGACGAAATGATAAAGACTCAATATTAACATATTTACCACAAGCCGTAATTTAAACCCTCTTCCCCATAAAGAGCCTTCTAATGCCGATTGGTCCATAATATTTCGAGGACGTTCGAAACGTAAATTTCCATTTATTTACTGCGGTGTATATTTAAAATATTATTTCAAACAAAATTCTTTGATTTTTAGCCTAGCAGTACATAAGTTTATCTATTGTCCTAGATATTATATCAAAATGTGTAACTAAATTATCTACAAATATAATTCAATATTAATTGTTAATGTAGTTCTAAAATTGTAATGTAAAAGAAAAACATACTAATAATATTAACATATTACGCTGTTGTAGTAGACCTGTTACTATAGTATATTTTATTTTATATTTATAAAACTAAAAACATAACAATACATATAAATTTCATTCGCACAAAAGAAATGCTGAATAAAAAATATGCCATTCAATTCTACATTTCCTCATACAATTTCCACAAAATATACATATATTTCCCCAGAATTCATAAAAAGTAATATGACAAAAATAACACAATAAGAATCCTTTCAAATCTTCAATTCCTCCAGATACCGTTTCCAGTTTCAATAAAAAAGCACATTTGAAAACTATAACAATACTTTTAACAAACCCCTCTATATTCCTGCGAATAAAGAGTAAAGTCCTGCATGCATAATGCATGATACATTCTACCTCCATCTTGCAATTCACAGTTCCAAGACGATATCTAAGTATGCGTAGCATATTGACAGTTGAACAACCCGACAACCGCGTTACAAGGCGTAGTTACACGGCAAGTCAGACTGTCTGAAGGTGTGTTTAATCTAGGGAGGAGATGTGACGTTATGACATGCTTGACATTGTGTTACAACCACATGAAAGTCTAATAATACCGCAGCAATGTATACACGGACATTATTCTCCCGCCTGCTGGCTGTTGTCTCACGTAATATCTCTCAACGAGCACGTTCGTAGTACGCATAAGAGAAAGTGGAACGAAAAAGAGGGATGAACCAGCGAGGATGCAATGTATTGAGTGATAATTGTACGGAAATTGAGCTGTGAATAAATTTAATACAGCTTTTTTAAAACACGCTCCAATCATTAAATATTCCTTCAGTTTTAAATATTGATTTAAGAAATCACGAGGTCACGGATATTAGTATATTCATTTCATTTCAGTAGGTAATAATATAACAAGAGAGCGTTCGTGCCTATTTCCAAATGGCAACTGGATAATTATTATGTATCTAATTTTCGAATTATTTCTAATTAGATTATTTTTGATCGACAAAATTCAAAATAAAATTAGGTAACGCACTTAACCTATGTTATAACTTATAAGCCACTGTCATGCTAATCTAACTTGACTACCTGACATTTGTCAAGAAAAACAGGAGCTACAGAGATAGTTCCCGCGAAAAATCTCTACAGCTTTATTCTCCTTATAATAATGACAGAATTGGTTAAAACACAGACACGTGACAAACAATGACATATTTCATTAGTTTTAAGAAATGTCACAAAAATAATCAGTAGTATATTTCATATTTCAACCGAAAATTTCATTCCCAAATGGTATTTTAAAAATATTTTAACATGCTTTTTATTATTTTTTTGACATCTACGTAATAACATTTTAAAGATTACTTTGTATTTTATATTGATGCTTCACTCCTGAGGATAACATATCTGTAGATCAATAAATTGTTACATTATCTGGAACTACGAAATATGGCCCAATTATTTAAACGAGGATTGTGGTTATAATTTGAAAAATGTTTTTAATATCTGTACAAATAAGAAAATTTAATACAAGTTCATTTGCCATTGACAACAAATACATGTTAAGAAAGTACTGCACAATTTCCGATTTCACGAAATATCACTAAAAATTGGTATATACTTTTATTGTGTTTCTATATAATATAAACCCTAAGAAACTCAATGCTCTAGAGCGCATCGTCATATCTCTTAAAATTTTCGAGATATGGCGGTTTTTGATGTTTTTTGAAATGCTACTTTGAGTGGCTGCAACTCAAAATCTATTAAAGATATTGAAAAATAGACTCAGTTCTGTTCGTTTCATGCATTTTATTACAAATTAGCAAATTTTGAAAATTTTGAAATTTTTCGATTTTTCCCCCCAAATTTCGATAGACAATAACTCGATAAATATAAAAGATATAGACTCGCAGCCTAGACCATTCGCTTCAGCTCGTCAAAATACATAAGTATGTACAATTTCATTAAAATTGCTTTACGCGTTATAGAGTTTGGCCTGAAAAAGGCCATTTTCAGACTTTTTTCTCTAAAATTTCAACCCACCATCCGAATATTCTGAAATTTTTAGGGTTTATGTATTTCGATGAGCTGAATCCAATGGTTTAGTCTGCAAGTTCGTATCTCCTATATTATTTTAGATATCGCTGATGGAAATTTTGAAAACAAAATTCAAAAATTTTCAGTTTTTAAAAAAATTGTTATTGTGCTATAATATACACGAATAACACAAAATTGAAGAGCATTTTTCGATATCTTGCGTAATTTTTGAGTTGCAGTTCCTCAAATTTGCACTTCCAAAAACATCAAAAACCTCCATATCTCGAAAAATTTAAGAGATATGATGATGCGCTCTGCACCAGTGAGTTTTTTAGGGTTTATATTATATAGAAATACAATAAAAGTATATGCCAATTTTTAATGATATTTCGTGAAGTACATCATATAAACTGTTTAAATGAGTAGGACGAAAGTTTTACGGAAATAAGAAATATAATAAATTTAAAAGTGAATACGGTAAATATTATAAACATTTCAATTGTTTTCTAATATATTAGACAAATTAATTTGTGTGTTTATATTTATAGTACAACTTTGACAAATATCAAAAGAACTTGAAGAACTTCATTTTTTTGCATGGATTGTTATTAGTTCTATACTTTTCGTACAAAAAATATTGTACAAACCTCTTGCGTGAACTCGGTTCCCAGATTCGTTCTATGGCAGCGCTCGCAAACTCGCGCCGCCATACACTCATCCGGGAACCAAGCGTTCCCGCATTTGGTATGTAATAGTTATTTACATAAAATTTGTAAATTTTCCCTATGACTTCCCCATCACTAACGTCTTTGAAAACAATGATTTGACGGTTGATAATTACACCTCTCGAACAAAAATATATCATATATCGAATTCAACTTGAAACTTATAAATAAATAAGACTGAGAGACATGACATCCTCAATTCGATGCCCACAGCTGATACTTGTCATATTTAGAGGGGGCGTGACTTAACGGCTGTTAGCTTTACTTCACACATAAAAATATATCAGTTACCAAGATCTGCGAAAAGTACTACACCTACAACGGATAAAGGCGCAATGATATATGGAAACAAATAGAAAAACTTAAATATCGTTTACTATTCTCATAAAAATTTTAGCACTGATCTTTTGTAAGTAAGAAAGAAAATATTTGTACATCGTTCTTAGAAAACTGATATTTTAAGCTTCTAGCTCCAGGAAAAACACGTAAAACTTTAAACACCTCTTTTGTAGATACTAAAAATAAGTACACTGTAAGCACGCGCAAGTACATCTACCTTTAACTTCAGCCCAGACTCCAAAAAACTTTATAAATTTTCGCGAAAATCCCGCAATTAATAAAATTCCCTCAACCAATTTCCCGGCGGGAGACGCGAAGTATCCCCAACAGAATTTCCATTCAGGAATCTTAAATATTTGCCAGTCGATAAAAAATCGACTCGTGCTCTTGCACATACTCGCTGATTGAGACATACAACCTTGATGAAGTTTTAAAACGTGCGCTTCTCTGTATCTAATTAGCAAACGTTCGAGAAGTAATTTGCGGGGAGAAAGAGAGAGGAGGAAGTCGCCCCGTTATTTTCTCGCTCACTTCTACCCCCAAGAGTATGCATGGGCGTCGAAGGGAAGGTTACCGGAAGGAAAAGAGTCTATAAAAATATACAGTGTTCGAAGAGATATGAAACAGAAACAGAAACAGAACGCCTCCACGAAGTGAACTTTCAAACAGAACCAAACTGTTATAACCGTTTTTCCAATTACAGTTTTACTGTAATCAGTACTAAGAGGTTTACAATAATCTTTTAAATAAACATTATTTAATTTCATTTCTGTAAAACAAATACTTATCCTATATAATAAAAGTAAATAAAACAAAAATATTTAGGAAATTCTCTCTGCTATTAGAAACTAGAAATTGATGTAAAATGTTTTAAATAATATACGCAGAAAATGACAGTTTCTACTATCCTTAATTAAAATATAGACTATTATACATGCCAAATTTCTAATTCATATTCAATAGTTTTACCTTCTTGTTATGTGTTTATTTAAAAGTATATTTTTCTTAAAAATATAAGTATATAAAGCAAAATTTAAACAATTACAAACTAATAATACGAAAACACCTAACTTGAATTAAAAAATTTTGTAACAAAGAATTCCTAGTTCGATCCAATTGAACTCAAATACGCAAAAACTTAAAATTAGTTTTTATTTATCTACTCGTATATGTATAGAGGAATTAATATTTAAATAATAATAATATGGTAATTCTGCGGTAGAGTGAGGACCAATAAATAGAACCAAAACCTCAAATACGTAAAGAATTAAAATTGTTTTTTATTTACCCACATAGAGGTATTTGAAATATTAAAAACTTATATATGGTAGGTAATTCCTTCTTTGAATGGTTTTTTGTGCAAAGAATTCGTAAAGAATTAGAATTAGATTTTATTTACTTATTTAGAGGTATTGAAAGACCAAAATCTTATATATGGTAATTCATTCCTTAAATTAAGAGTATTTTTGCTTTAAATTCTTAGTCAGGTCCAACTAAACCCACATATTCATAAAGAATTAAAATTTGTTTATATTTACTTTCATAGAGGAATTTAAAAGAATAAAAACTTATGTATTCTTTAATTAAGGGTTTATTTTTTGCACAGAATTCTTAGTCGGGGCAACTAAATCCATATACTTCATATTCGTAAAGAATTAAAATTAATTTGTATTTACCTATATAAAGGAATTTGAAAGATTAAAAACTTGTACTAGTATATGATAAAATTGAAAACATTATAAACTTATGATAATTCCTTCCTTGAATTACGGTTTTTGTGTAGAATCGAACCCATATAATTCACATACGCTAAGAATTAAAGGTTTTTGTGCACACAATCCCATTTAACTCAAATACGAAAAAACTTTTAATTTAACTACCATTTTGAATTATTATTGTTACAAATAATTTAAAAACTAGTACTCGTAATAGGAACACATTAATAATCATCTGTACAAAACTAAAAAGGATTATATATTTGATATATAATCTGTGCAAGTAAGTAGTTTTAGAAATTAAAATTATAAAATTGTATCTGCCTACTTGAACTTCCGAAAAAATCTGTAAAAAAAATTGTATGAGTAATAAAATAAAATTGAAAAAGAAATATTCGAAGTTGTATTCCGATAACTGTTTTCAGCGTGAGTAGAACTAATACATATTATATAAAGTAAAAAATATGGAAATGCAAGAGATCAAATATGGCAAAATTGTTTGATATTATAAAATTTATAGCCCATGAAAAAAATGTAACATTCTGTACAACATTTTTCATAATAATTATGTATCTCTTCCATAAAAACAGTTCATAAAAGTTATAAAACAGGAACATAATATTGTGAATAATTTAGCAGCCCCCCAACACCTACCCATAGCACGCCCATGTGAGCATCCCAACATTCACCTGCGGTATCATTATCGTACATTTACCTACGCCACGACGGCGCCACAGCGCCACAGCGCTCTCGCGGCAACGTCGCGAACTACCGAAAGGAGGCTTCAGCGCCGATGGAGGTGGTGGTGTAATGGGAGTAAAGACTAGAGTGCTGGAAACGGTAAGTAGATGGATGAACGCTCTTTGCTGTAATGTAATATGGATAAATATGTTTAAAGTTATCGTGAGGTAGAGGTTGGTGTTAGAATTTGATTGCAGAGACTGGATGGCGGATTTTCAAGGGTGTTCTGGCTAATATAATAATGCTACCCCGGATAGTTGTCTTTGTTATGTAACTTACTCGAGATTTATAATTGAGCACAAATTGTCGCCTCGTACATAAATTAAACTATAACTCAGAGAGGTTCCATAGTTTCCTTCATATTTCCTGTTTATTAAATTTGCTTGCCAAAATTTACATTAGACACAGAATATTTAATTCATTATAATTTTGAATTTCTTGCAGAAATTCATTAAATAAACAGAAAAATGGCGCAAACGTCTATATTAAAAATAAGTTTGAAGTGCGGCAAATGGTGGAGGAGCCACTGGTAAAATTTTGTTGTGAAAAATAGAGGAGAAATTTAAGTTCCTTAATCTGAACCGTGGAGATAACAACCACCCCGCCCCCCTCCCGAAATATATAGGAAGTTTCAAAAAGGTTGCTCAATATAGATAACTATTGTATTTGAAGAGGTTGGTTAAAGGAGGATAATTGTACCATTATAAAGAGAAAATTGATAAAATTGGCAAAAAATAAATTGTATCAATGGTTCCCAAAATATGGGACAAAAATATGGATTTATATATTTTTTATTCTTTTGTTGGAAAGAGTATTTTATTTTTTATTTTCAATAATATAATGTTGTTTCTGTACAATTTTGTCAAATATGCGAATTATTTGCGTTTAGAAAAATAATTTTTGTTCCCTGCTTTTTCAGTTATGCTAGACAAGTAAATCATGGAAACAATTGTTATTTTATAAACTTACTTTATAGTTAATGAAATACATAATGGAAGTAAATATTCAAATTAAAAAGTGTTTACATTAATTCAGGGCACAACGTTGAAGAATATCGAGAAAGAGTTTTTCAGGTTACCAAATATATAACTAGATAGATGTCAGATGTAGAACGGTCAGATCTACAGTTTCCTAGAAGTATTTTATTATTACTGTAAAATAAATTAATAAAATAATAAGTTTATAAAATAACAATTATTTCCATGGCTTACTTGGCTAGATTAACTGAAAAAGTATTCAAAAATTATATTTTTTGCTTGTTAAAAATAGAAACAAATTCTCTCTCCAATAAAAATATTTTATCCAACACCTCTCAATAAATGCTCTATAACTATGGCGATTTTAAACAAGCAAAGTTACAGATTATCCACTAGTGGGTATAATTTTGAGGAAAGCCACTAGTGAGTATTTTTTTATTTATAACAATAATAATAACACACAACAGCTTGGTAACTACTTGGATTGACATTTTAATTTAAAAATTTACAGCATATGTCACTGTCAAATAATATTTCTTTAATAAATTTTTCATTTATTAAGAAGTGTTGGATAAAACGTTATACTTCACACGTGGGCAAAGTGGAATTACCCACTCGATAAAATTATCTCACTCAGCCTACGGCTTCGTGAGCTAAAATTTCTCTCGTGGGTAATTCCTTACTTTGCCCACTTATAAAGTAAATAACTATTATCTCATATTTTGGATACTACTGATACAATTTATTGTTTGTCGATTTTATCAATTTTCTTATTTAAAATGGCAAAATTTTGCTCATTTAACAAACCTCGAATCTATTTGAATACAAAAGCTACCAACAGTGACTCAAAAACTATAATTGCATTAGACCTATAGTATTAAAAATAAATTAACTGTAATACAATAGAAGCCGGATTAATTATAATTAAATTTGTATGAACTACACTTAAATTTGTACTGTAGACTATAGAGGCACTTTCTTCTTACTCTTTTTATTTTAAATTTAATTTTATATCACAATGCTTTGTAATGAACTAGAGATTCTCAAATTTAGTTTCCCTTCGCTTACATTTTTGGGGTGCGTAATTCAACAGATGGTAACTGCACTGTACAGAGATCCACAACCAAAATGGATAAAAGGGATGATTATATATTTATTTATTAACGATACATATAGCTGTTCTTGAAAATTTTTTATTAAACACATATTGCATTTCTAGAATCGATTTATTTTAGTTTTTTTCCAGGTAAACAACATATTATTTCGGTAAATAAACCACGATGACAACATAACCTAACCTGAGCAATCAACGAACAAACAAGTGAACAATAACAAACATCAAACATTCCATTCTGACAGAGCAGATTCACACGTCACACGATTCGCAACATTTAACATTTTTCCCGGTGATATTGACGGTAGATCCGCGAGCGCGCTGTACGTTTTAAGAGAAATACTGTGAAATAATAGCGACGCGAACAATGCGCCCGCGGCCATTGCTCGTTCCCAGTTCTCGGTTGAGAAAAACACAAATAACATTGATCCATTTTGTACACGAATATGACATGTTGTGTTCAACGAGAACTCAATCCCTAATGTAAATTAAATTAAATGTACATGAGTTTTGTTAATCAATTTTATTTTATAACATTCTGTTTCATTGTGAATTTATAAATTGGTACAATTTAATAATAAAATGAAAACGTAGGTATCTCTGTATTTTTTATTATTTTACTAATGTTATATTTTTCCGACTATTTATCGCAGAAAAAATGAAACTTTAAAGTCTTTGGACTTTAAAGTAAAATTTGATTTTTAATTTTTTTCATTATTTATAAACAAATACTTGATCCTATATAAATTGTTATTTAGCCTACTTGTATCAACTCATATTTCTACCAACGTTTGATAATTTCTGTCAATAAATACTATAATTTAACAAATTTAGTAACCAGTAGGAAATAAAATTTTGTATGTACATCGAACGAAAGGTGAAATTAAAGTACTCGCAAGTAATTTCGACCTTGGTCTACGCTTCTGCCGTAAACAACTTGCTAGTACCGTAAAGTTTCACTTTTCGTTCTAGATACATAAATAACTATTAAAGTATCAAACAGTTCTGTCTCATTTTCAAACTCAGAAATATAAAAAATATACTGATACTTTATCCAAAAGCTTTTAAAATATTAAATAGTTTTGCTTCCATTTCAAATTAAAAAAATATACTTCTTATGTAATAATTATAACAAAATTTATCGTAGATCAATTATTTCACTGGGATATGCAAGAAAAATCTCTTATAGACCTACAGGTAAAGAAGGTACCTCTTCTGGTTTATAGATAGCTACCAAAATATATTCAGCCTAATTCTAATATTAAATTTGAAACTTGTAAACGATTTTGGATACTATTCTGTGGATTGCCTTTGCTTATTTTAACTTATCATGGTAAAATATGTACTTCAATACAACAAACTATGAATCACCCACTATATTTATCTACTGAGTTACGAACGAAAAATTGTCATACACATACAAAATAACTAGACAATATTGTGTAAATAGTGAATCGTTTTGTAGGTATGCCTTTAGTTCTTTTCAGTATTAACTACAAATATAATACCTCTCATACTTTACAGGTGCTGTGAAATACCTATCATGTACCAGCTATTCTGTTATATTGCCTGAATGTATCTACACTCTACTTTACTTAGTAAATACTTAATGTACCAAATAATTAAGTACACTTACTCATTTTGTAGATTTTGATATTGAAATTCTCCATTCAAAATACACAACACACGCCACAAATCACTGCAAAGGTCCCCGCACTACTGATTTCAAGCCAATTTTTTCATGACTCTGCAACGGTATTGCAAATTAACAGGTTTGTACCAAGCTTATAGACTGTAAGAATACGTTGTTATTTATAGAATAAAATATTCAATTTTGTATTGTTCCAGAAGTTCTCAAAATTTATCTACTATATTGTGAAGTGATTAAAATAATCTAATAAGACAAACATTTCATTGTGCAAATAGTAAAATCTTATGATAGGGATCATGAAAAGTTCTTAACTATTCTATACTCACAAAATTCTAATTATATCATATTACGATTCGAGGAATACAATTCAAGATTAGCTAAACTTTATTTAGAATTCAGTTCTTTAAGGGTAAATTTAACAGGCATCGAAACCAATTCTCGTTGTAAATATAAATTAAATATGATACTACACTATTTATAGATATTAAATATGAGTGAACATGGCAACACATCAACACAAAATACTGAATTATTGATTTCAAACATTCGACTCTTCAAAATGAGATTGGTATCTATACAATTTATTTTCCGATGAGTCTCATTGACATAATGCAATATTTATACAGATATTTATGTGCATTTAATACTTTACCACCCGCATATAATGCATATTCCAGTGTTATCAACCAAATTTATATTTTCTATACACCAAATGCCAGTTGATTATTTCCCAAACATAATCGTATTTGCTGATTGTGTGTTTCAATACATTGTTTAATATTCCACCACTGGAATGAATTAATGAGGGATAACAAATAAAATTATTTACTTTAATTCAATACCCTAATAAAATAAATTCATTTGTGCATAAAATATTAAAAATATTCCCTGGAGGTATATGACATTTCCATATACATATAAATAATTATCATAAAAATGTTTTATTAAATTTAGTTTATTATTTTAATGCAAATTCTCATGCACTTTTACGCAGAATTTATTTATTATGTGAATAAATGGTAAATATGACTGTATCCAGTGTAAAATATTGTCTGTAATCAAATTTTGATTTTGAGAAATTATATGTTAAAAATTAGAAGGGTTGTACATCACGTATAAAGTAGTTTTGGTAGGAAAAAGATGGCCATATTTGAAAAGAAAGAAATAGATACAAATGTAATTTTTTGTAATTTCAATTATTTGTATATTTAGAGATGAGGAAGTTTTTATATGTTTCTATTATGATATAAATACGTATCAAATATCTTAAATGTACGAGTATATGAAATTTATTTGTAAAATATAGAAATTTATTACCCAACATATGCGAAACGTCAGATTCAAAGCAATACGACTTACATCAAAGTATACTCCATCAACTAGACAACTAGAGTATAAATAAATTTGATTCAGAACTGAAAATATCAGAAAATTGTAAAATTAGATATATGTAGATGTTTTGCTTATTTGTAATTTATTTCTTTAAATTTGATTATGGCCACAGACCCAAATAAAAGGTACCGAATAGTATTTACAATATTCAAAATAACATAAATTGTTGAAAAATTAAATTTAACCGTGATTTTTTACGGAAAACTATTAAGGGCTTCTAGTAAACTGCTACTTCCGGTTGACCAATTTTATCCAAAATCTAAACAGCTCTTCATATAAATATAAGAAGCAAAAATACTCATAGTTGTATTTTTTTGGTATTATAGTATTTGAGTTATACAAGACGAAAAAATCGGCACAGACCACACAAACACACATATATACATGCATACAGACGTCATGGCGAAAATAGTAAAATCGTATTGTGAGGACTCTAAAACGTGCTTATTCATTGAAAACTCACTACCCTTAATCAGAGGTAGGCAGGAGTTAAAAAGATACAAATGTTGATATTTTAAACTTCTGTCATTATGCTACCTTATATTTTATATTCACAAATTTCAAATTATTTTATAAATAATTTCATATTTATGTTCAGTTTTAAATCATCGATTACAATAATGTACTAATTACAACAATGTATTGATTACCACAATAAATTACTGATTACAATAATAGAATGATTGCAATCTCAACCAACCTAAAAACGCGTTCGTTACATTGGAATTTAACGAGTTGTGGGGGCGAAGAAATTTCATTACAAATGAAATTAAACGTCACCAAAAATCGTTTAAGTAACATTTTTCAATATTGACTTTTCATGGTAAAAGTTTTATTAACTGCCAAGATCTCCATTTGAAATGTAGACTACTACCAACTGATCGTTGAAAGATATTATAATAATTGTATAACAAAAGAATTAAAAAAGCAATTTATTTTTACGTCTAACATCGTTTATGTGGTGATATGAATCTCAACCCAAAATAGTTTTCGTTTTGCTTCCTTACATCGATAGATATAATCTCCGAAAATTATCCTTCAAAAGCTTTCATTACCTTCCGCTTATTGTTCAAATCATAATCCCTTATCCTCTCAATCTAAAAACCATTATTCCACCTTAACTCCCAAAAAACATCCCCGCACCCTGAATCAATTAACCACATTAGAAATGTTCCTGACCTTCATAATCATTATACCACATTACGTTCTGATACGTTAAGTTACGCGTATCGCCATTACCCTGAAAAAAAACCTTTCATCAAAGCGTGTTTGAATTCCGATAATTGGGTAGTCGCTTGCCAGCGCCAGGCATTGTTAGCAACACGGCAAACATATAATTACTGCTCGCCTCCAGCACGGATGTTCAGCCTGCTTTATTATTGATGAGGGCAGCGATAAAAAATTTACGCGAAGCGTTACACAGTGACGTTACTTTTGATCCTGCAGTTACTTCGCATGGAGCGTAAACCGCTTATAACTTTCAGTTCATTTTGCTGACGGGAAAGTACGGTAATTGTGTATACTTTATGAACCTGCGATGGAAATATTCATGAACAGAGGTAGTGGTGTTTCATGATTATTGCTTCAATTTCTGTTTAGAGCAAGAGTTTAAGTTTTAATTCAAATAATTAAAATTAAATGCGTAAGCCGAAACGAAGTAAAGCACATTATATACTCGTATGTACAAATTTTCAAGAAATGTTTCCATACAACATACATTTGTGTCTGTTTATTTCTGTACATTTTCTAGTTCAATATCTCTAATGTTTTTAGGAGTAAATAATAATAACTTTGTGTGCTGAGCATGTAATTATATGCGAAGTACCCAAAGTCGCATTTACTCCGAATAACATATGCTATTTTTTCCTCAAACATAGAAAATATAATTATAAATCATTAAAAAATGCCCTAAACTTCAAAAAATATTCTGTTTTATTTAGCATTTTTAGTTGCCGTAGAATATACTGCTTTGTTATGTTTGTTTATTTGTTTCATTTTTAACTGTCAAATTATTGAATGACAACCTAACTATTTTTCATAATATTTTACTTTGTCCGCCGGAGGAGTAGAAGTGTTGTCAAGGAGACACTTTTACGCAGGCGGAAACAATATTGAACATCTATACAGATTATATAGAATTAATTAAGTTCGATGTTCTAACATTCTTATTAAAACAGAATGAATACAATAAATTGCTTTCTTAAATTAATAAAATAATAAATAAATATATCATCACGCCATTTACCCACTACAGCAGTGGAATTGTACTTAGAGCAGGTCTCAATAAATGATATAATTTTACGCGTAAAGTGTGGTTACCAGTCGTCAAATCGCACCGCCTACATTGTTTTTACACTAGGAAAAGAAAATGCTAGTCATGTTTACACTATGAAAAAGAAAGAAAGTTACTAGAATCCTTTCGTGGTATATTTTAAATTTACGGGTAGTTTTATTTGGAAACCAATAACATTTCAAAAATGCATTTATTTTATTAAATGTCACTGAAAATGCAGAACGTTGGTGATTGGTGTCTAGAGGTTTGTTTAGAGTTGATTCGGCTTAAGCCAATCACAAGCTTAGATTTTGGAACTAAGATTTGAAGATGCTGCTTCCAGTTTAAAAAATATAATGAAGAAAGAACTACACAAGTGGAGTTAAAATTTGCTATATCTGTAGTCCGATGTACTTCCACAGACCCCAGAGTTATTTACCCAATTCTTTAATAGAAACAATTGAAATTTTAAAATTATTAGCAGACTACAATTATAATTAAGTATATTATTAAGCTTTAAAGATGTTAAATACTATGTAAAAAAATATGGTATCAATAAGTCTATTCATTTACAAAACGTGCAGAGATAAACAGAGACATAATAGACGAAACATAATATCTTATTTTTTAAGAATAATTTAAAGGTATTAAGAAACGTATAAACGAAATAAATAATTAGTAATGCTTTCGTTGCAAATGAATATTTGTGTATTACCGCCTGGTAAATATAATTTAGCATTTCATCTTGAACTAGAATTATATCGCAATGGTGAACAATAGTTCAGCTTTAAGTATTGTTGTACTCGTGTACAGCACAATACTAGCTTATAATTAATTCTGTATATTTTGCATAACTCTGTAGGTATAATTATTTCGTACATTTGCAACATTTTGCTGTGTTCCAAAGTTCTGTAATCAAAAATCTTTGCTACATTCATAATTCCATCCATTTATTTCCTTTCTTCCTTTCAATGGAAATCATTCTTTATTTATACGAACTATTAATCATATCCACCCATTTACTTCTCAATCTCAAAGGAGTGCCACGCAAAAAATTAATCATTAACAGATTCATTTCTTTTGACTACAAATATCGGAAATGCTAATAATTCAAAGAACTAAAAAAATGAGAAAATTTTGCGCATTAATCATTTGTAAATACCGAAGTATTAAGTTGTATTTAAACAAAAATAATTATCGATTCAAAATTATAGGAAATTATATAAATTATATTTAATTAAACAACAGGAAATTATTCCAGTTAATATTATAATAACTTTCCTTATATTTAATATGATTCTCCGTATTATTTCATATATCTGATAATCAGTCTGTTGGGGTTATAACATTTTAATTAAAACTTTTGAGCTTTTACTCAAGTTTTTAATTATACTAATGAAAACTACAATTTTTAACATAGGTGGAATACCCTGTTAGCAGTTATGACGCAAGAGTATATTGAGGAAAAATTTTATTACAAAACGAATACAAAGAACACTGCAGCTAGTGGTCCAATATGATACAGGTTTTGCAATGAATCTTTTCCAAATATGTTACATACCATTTTTTAAACATTTGATATGAAAATAACACATTTTAAACGTTTACTTCAATCAATACTAGGAATTTAATAAATATTTTATATAAATTATACGAGTTGCATTTCCAAATACGTAAGCAATAATTTTTTCGGTAAGTAAATAATTCTGCATTGAACTGTTGAACAATATTTTTTTATTATTTGCAATTGCATCTAGTACAAAGTATGTATTTTGTATCCAAATTTCATTTTACGTTTAACAATTCTATACTTGAAATTAAAAACTAATACAATGTATTTCTTGATATTAAAATGTCAAAAAGAGAAACATTTCATTCATGTAATAATATAAATTTATTTAATTAATTCCGTTCTTCTGTTAAGAAATATTTCAATATTTTTTATTATTTTAAAATAATTTATTAGGGTTAGAATATTTTCTGCTTAACTGAATTCAGATTTGTAGCTCCTGAAACGGCTGATAACCTGCGAAAGCAGAGTGCCATATCCGGAATGGATAAATGGCGCAATGATACATTTATGTAGACTTCTGTGGGGAATGCCAACAAGTGATATTACAAGGAAAACAGTAATTATTTATTAGGTATATAGTAATGAGCATGAAATCAAAATCCTGTTCTTTCTATACTTATAAATAAATGAAGATTTGTGTTTCTGATTTTTAGACATTTTATAATTGCAAATCTTTATGAGTTATATTTTCAGAACCCAAATAATTAATAATTAAATGTTGTTTTCTTGAGTAGAAGGATTTTGTAAATAATTAAGTTTTGTAAGAAAGTTCTCTTGTCGAGCTTTTTAATGTAAGAGAGGCTGACAACTCCAGAAGAAATTCTAGATCCTTCTATAAAGTATATCGGATAATATGTAGTTTTTGTTTAATAAACGAGCATGTATGAATCGCACTATGATTGTGGACGAGGCGAAAGTGGTGTGTCAGGATAGGAATGTTTGGAGGAGATTGATGGTTGGTTGATTGTGTTTCTGGGTTCGTGTACCCCACTAAATGGGACACAGCGTGATGTTATGTATGTATGTATGTTTTGTTTATTTTGAATTAATTCTCTAAGTATCAAGTACTTTAATAGTTCGTTAATTGTGAATTGGATCACATACTCTGTTAGTAAATTTATATAACAACAGAAAGTTCACTTGTCGAACTTTTTGATTAAAGATATTTTGCCTATTCCAAAGGAAATATCAAATCCTTCTATAAAGTATATTCAGATAATTTGTAGTTGTTGTTTATTTTGAATTCTCCAAGTGTCAAGTGCTTTAATAGTTCGTTAATTGTAACTACAGGATCACACACTGTGTTAATCAATTTGTACAACAACATTTAAACTCGTTAAAACTGCAATAGGGTCTGAAAGTTCGTCGTACACTTGAACGACAAGACATCGCTGCAAGTCACAATAGTCGTGAAGTAGTCTCCAATTCACCAGCAAAGCCACAGCCGCGAACTCAACTCCCGAGAACGGAGAACGTCTTGTGCAGAGCTGGAGCCATTCCTGCATTCAAATTAAGCGACGGCGACGCCGCGGCGGTTAATAACTAAGCGGGGCGCCCCGACGCCTTCCTCGACGTGCAGGTTGTGTATATAACGCGCTGTGGCTGCGGCCTCCTCAATTATGACGTTTCGCGGCAAGCGTTGTTCAGATTTAATTGCTTTTTGGAATAATAGCGCCGGAAGATGTCTTTACCAAATGCTCTGCAAAAATTGTTGGATTCTGATGCAAATGCATTGATAAAAACTCGTTCTGGATTTTACAGTGATTAATTAACCGGAAACCTGCCTTGATGTCTGTTGAAAAATAATAAACCTAAACTGCTTACTTGTTCCATATTTCTCTCGTTTAGTAAATTGGAACGAGTTAAAAAATACGTTAAAAAGCAGAGAAATTGTGGAACATTTACTCTTAGTAAAAAGAAACTTTATTAGTATATTTGTTGCCATATAGATTAATCACTTATTTCAAAAATAAAATACTGTGCAATGAGAAAATGAAGTAAGCGAAGATAAAACATGAAACGAAAAATAAATAAATATGCTGCCTTAAACAAAATTAATCAATTCGACAATATATTTGTTCTATTTCGCGTCTATAACAAAGCTATTACAGCACCCAAAAAAGTTAGTAATAGCTCATTCAAGTGTTATAATAGTACAGTACAATTTATGTTTTTAAGGTTGGTGACTCTGTTAAAATATTATACTGATAAAAAATATCAAATTTCTAAATGTCTACACTCATTTTAACTTTAACTAAGTTGACAATCACAAACTCAAACAAATGAATTTTCAAACGTCATATCAGCATCACCAAATACACAATTGTCCCTTAATAATCTATGATTATTTTATTTAAAAAGAGTGAAAAATATTTTTTTTAAATAGTAGTTATAAAAGAATTCATTTCATGATAGTCGACTATTTCGTTCGAAGGGTTCTCACAAAATAAAATATTATATGAAACTCATTCTTTAATATACTATTTTGACGATGTAACCCATGTATATATTATATATGTTATATAATAACAATATTTATTTGATATTAATATATATATATATAAAGGTATAAAGCTGTATTCCGATTTTCTGTCATATCTTGTCACCGTGTTGTCTCGCTACTCTAGTAATGGTAGTAACTCATAGTAATCTCATCTAATTCAATCCATTTCTTACATTTTACACTAATAACATTACGCGATACTACAGAGCTACAGTGAACAAAATTATATTATCTCATTTAAATATTATAAGAGGATGAAAATTATACAAAATTGTATACCTAAGCTCAAAGCAAAAATTACATTTTCAGCAAAAATTTTCCTCTTCGTAAGTAGAAATAGAAACGTTCGTAATTTTAGATTTCAAACGAACATATATAAGCAGCAATTTAATATTTTATCTGCAATAACATGAATAATTACCTAAACTCATCATTTTGACATTAACATATTTTTTCGTAGATTACACACCATTTTAATTTGTTTTTAGTGAGCAATGGACAACCGAAAATAAAATGAATAATATATACATTCATAGGTCAATAACTTTTATTTTCAATTACTTATACTACATATTAAAATGAAAGCCATATATGTATTACGTCAATATTTTTTATATTAATAAACAGATCCATTATAGTGTAAGTATTTATTTCTATTGAAAATCTGTAACGCAATTTACTGCCCAAAATTTAATCATGTAGAAATGTTGCTCGCTTACCACTTGCATCAATTTAACTTGTTTCAAATCAAAAACACCTTTAATTTGGTAGATTACACGATAAAATTCGCAATAGTATTTTATTTACAGCGCTTTAAAAGTTACGATATGTACTTCAGTTGCCATTTCTCTGAACTGCGTGATTTAATTATTTAAAAGGATTCGATCGTTTTTAGTTTATGTATTCGGAAAATTTGTCAAGCAACCAATTTCAATTACTATTCGAAGATTATTTATGCTCAAAAAGAAATATTCGTATATACAGTCAGACTGTAACGTGTCGGACTGTGGATCGTGAGATCCTCAGTTCGAATCCCACTGCCGACAGTTACAAATTTAAATTTACCCCTGTGGTTCCCCCTCCACTAACATCCTTGGGGGCTATGATTTGACGGCTGGTAACCACACTTCATACGATAAAATATATCACTTACCGAGATCTGCGTAAGCAGAGTGCCACACCCGTAATGGGTAAAAGGCGTGATGATATATTTATTTTATTTATTTTACAGTCAGAATTGTGTTGATGTAAAAAAAACATTATCAATTATTCAAATATGAAAATATAGTAATTTAGTGACTATATAAAATAATTTTATTGATGAACATTAAATATAATTTAGTGACCTAAAAAAATGTATAAATAAATTATGAGCTTATTAAATATTAAAGATTATTTTTGTTACTACACAAAAATAATCAATTTGTTCTATGATAATTGGACAATAAAATTAGGTCTTTCTATTACTCTATGAGTTAGTATAACAGAAAATTTTATTAAAACATATTTTACATAGTATTTGACTCATAAAATTTAGCGAATAAATTGTTTTAGGTATTTGACATTTAAAAAATTGTTTTTGTATAATACTGCTTTAATTATAACATTTAAAACAATAGCTAATTATTTATTTTACATAATGTAGCATAATGCATTATAAATTTGATTATTGCAGTGCCGGTTGCATGTCACAAAGTCATATTTAAAACAATAAAACAATAAATTTTTATGTGATAAAATTAAACATTAATTAAAAATTATCTACATTTAATTACAATAAATGTTTGTCAACGATAAAATAAACAATTCAATTATATTTTAACCTTGCAAATAATTTTAATCAAAATACCGAGAAAATAAATGTAACACCATGATTGAAAAAGTTGTTTGGGTTGTAATATAAAATAGAAGTTCCCTTTTACGTTAATTTGCAATTAATTACAGTCATGAATGTTGTATGCTAATAGCTTCACGTAATAAACAAAGTATTAAATTTTCATCTGTAGTTTCACAAAGTTCCAGCGGATACAGCGCTCATGCTACCCACGTTTCGCGTTTTACTTCCGAGGTGAAATAAATAAATCTTAGATAAAAGCACTGTGCCTCCGGTCTTTTTAACTCTGATTGTTTGGCCCGCGAAATGTTCCAAAATTTGACCCCTGACGCACATTTATAAACCCGAGGAGTATTTCAAAATGTACTGCAGAGATTGTACCAAAGTTTTGTTTTTACAAAAGATAAAATATAAAGTTTTAAACATGCACACGAGAGAATAAATAATAATAATAATAATAGTGATCATTCAAAAAGTTATTGAATGTTTTGAATTAACTTCATTTGGTTTCTGAAGAGCAGTGCACCGTGTTTGCTACAATAAAGGTAACAAGATAAAAGTAAATAAAACATTTGACTTTTTATTTTATACTTTACTTGTTTTGCATCTCACAACTAAGTGTTAATGCATTTTTGTAGTTTTAATAAACCTACTAGAGTACTATTAAGTATTAAAGGTTTTTTTTTATCATGCGAACCAAAACGGTTTAAAGGAAAACACCGTATCCATTTTAACGAACTTCTAGCTTAGTTACAATCTCTTGTTAATAACAATATACAAAAAGGATGAAGCGAAATTAGTTCAATCAATGCTAAAGTTTTGCAAAATAATGAACCCAATTCTAAAAAAGGCAGCTATACAATTACAGATCTCAGCACATTTAACGACTTTAACGCTCTTATACACAGTATAAGGAAATATAGGAATAGATATTTATGTAACTAGAGTTATAATTTTGGGTTTTATGGACGAGACTGTTTAGGGACCGATCGAGAGCAGTGTATACCGAGGCATATAAAAGGACGAGTCAATAAATCCCTATTATATACGTGACATACAATATTTTATATTTTACTGCATTGAAGATTATTTTTATTTTTCTTAGAATGACATTTATATTTGATACATGACGATGACATGAAAAAAAAATTCGATAGTTTTGAAGTGTGTTTTTTTTCTATTGTTTGGTTGTTTATTGTTTTACAAAAATTATACACTGACTGCAGGATTACATTTTACATCTTAATAAAACATAAGCCTCATATAAAAGATGATGCGTAATTGTAAAGAAAAAAAGAAAAACTACAGAAGATGTACAGATTTACTCTTTACTGTAATACTGAACTCACATCATATAAAACATCTACATAGTTTATGGAATAAATATTTCATGTTTTGTACATTAATTCTTACGTATTTAATTACTTATATAGTAAATTAATGAAATTCGTTGTTTATTTTATTCTGATAATGGGCCTTTTTTTACTTTACAGTTATGGACTAGTCCATTAAGAGCCACTTTATGGCCTCTAAACAATATAAAGTAAGTGATTATAATACAGTCGAACATAAATACATACTTTAAGGCCCCATGAATCCATCATTTTGTCCATTTTCTGAATGACATAAACTCATAAACAAAAAAAGCGGATTCATATAATTATAAGTTTCACATCATTGTGCAGAATTAATAATAAGTTGTCCATATTTACTTTCTTATAAATATTATAAGCAAGTATATACGAAAAAAAGTTCCTTAGTATTAACCGAATTATTCGGCAAACTGAGGATATAAGATGCATTTCTAATTGTTTAGTAAATAATCCTATTTAGTTTTTTTATGATTATATGTATGTATATTTTCAGAAAATTCATCTTATATCCTCAGCTTACCGAATAGTTCAATAAATTTTACGGAACTTTTTTCCGTGTAGGAATCGTACGTGCTTTGAGGTCCCTTGTATCCATTTTGACCATTATCTCAGTGACGTATGTGTGAATGGATGGATGATGTACAATAACTCAAGAATGAGTAGAGATACAGTAACAAAACTTCATAATTAAAAGTGTCAGGACAACGTGAAGAATTGAGCTGATTTTTGTTCTACCTGCAAAACAATACGTGAAACTACGAAAATAAGTTTCTATCGTAAGAAATTGTTTTTACAGTTTCCTGGTATCTGACTATGAAGCATTTCAATGAAAATCACCGCGTTAACAAAAACTGCAGAAAAAACTCCACAATTAATCAAAGGGGCAGGACAAAGTGTGTGCGGAAACATGAAACTCACAAAGAACAAGAAACGGAAGGGAAAAAAGCGAGCAACACGTTGCTGAGTAATGCAATTCAAGCCCTCACGACTCAAGACCCACGAACTACGACCTCGATGCTAATAATGGAAGCGGGAGGATAAATAAACGCTGCAGTTAACACCAGCGACAAGAGTTATAACCCCGGAAACTATTTCTACAAATTGTCGTAATCAGGAATCTGGAACTGCCGTTTTTGTGCACGAGGTTTCGTCGGCTGTGGATAGTCAATGTACATGATTTCGTTTTTTATCATGTTACGATGTGGCTGTATAGTTAGCACGCCTGTCTCACATAACGGGAAATATCATCTCAGGTAACTTGGTCCTTCTCAGTGGATATTTTATTCTCGATATTTTCATCCCCAGTAATGTCACTCTCCCCGGAAACTATGTTCCCAATGGAAATTTCATTCCCAACTGGAATTTCGCACGCAGGGGAAATATCACTCTACTGGAAATTTATTTCACACCAATTTCACTTCGTTAGATTAGGCGAGGGATTATACATAGAAATAAACTAGATAAATCAAGCGAAATGCTATCTTGGACGTTTGTAATTGCATCGACATTTGATTGGCTGCGTACAGCCGTATCTAACACTAAGTATTGTTCTAGTGGAACTAAATATCTTGGCATTTGTGCTTCAAAATGATAAGTACACGAAAAAAAGTTCTGTAAAATATTCTGAACACATACACATCATGGCAAAAATAGTAAAATCGTATTGTTGGGATCCTAAAACGTACTTATTCATTTAAAACTCACTACCCAATTTTTTGACCAAAAACAATACCTCCCTTACTCAGAGGTAGGCGGGAGATAAAAACATTTATTAAAAAAAATTATATATATTAAAAAAGTACAGTATTCTAATCATACATTTACATAATATTTATTTAAAAATTAGAAAAATATGAATGATATTTAATTTTAAAAATAAAATTAATGAATTTTCTTATCAATAATAGGAATAATTTTGCCCGATATGACAGCTAACAACAGATACATACCCTACAAACGTAATGTTAGTACTAATATAAATAGTAAAAATATTATATTATATTTAAATTTTCAGGTGAATATGCAAATATTAAGAACTTATTTTATATTTACATATATTTTGAATATGTATTTGTACATTTTCCTATTCTCTTCGGCATTCGCCAATCGGACAATGTATATTAAATAAGTAAAGCATTTATTTAGAAATTGTATTTATAATTAAAAGTATAGTCTCTGAAACACTTTTTTGAGTAATATAATGAAAGAAAATGGTGGAATATGTAATGAAATTTGATTTTAATTAAAATATTAAATTTATTGTATTTGATTCACAATGTTGGCAAACATTTTTCCGGGATGACAGCTCTCGGCAACAATGAAACACAACCAAAATTAAACAAGTTTATTGAATTTAAACTTACAAGTGAATTTGTAAATAAAACAAATTAATTCTTCTTGATATATTAAATGAATTATTCTGTATGATTGTATTTCTAGTTAATGAATTTTGTACATATCGTACAAAAAAAAATTGTACAGACCTATTACATGAAGTCACATCCGAAAACCAAGTTTTCCCGCAGTTGGTATGTTAATAACTATGTCCTTTATACTGTACTAAATTTTATTATTTTAAGTTGTACTGTTGCGTCAATATATGTAACAAATACTCTGCATACATATGTACGTATTGGGGATTGAAGTTACAATTCAAAAAAATAGATTCAGTATCGCATGATGTATGTGCTGTGAATGAAACTAAAGAAAAATGTTAAGATATGAATATTTGTATCTAGCACAAAAATAAAATCAATGTTTGTGTCAATGTAACTATGCTGTATGCTACATAGTCACATGTTATCATATAACACGATCTGCTGTGCCTCTACCAGTACACACTGCCCGAAATATCGACGTATGTTATAATTACAACGTGCCATACGTGGTTAGTAATTTGAACAGACAAAATTGATGACGGCTTCGTGAACGTTGCTTCTTTGTGGAGTACAATATAACGAGATCGTCACTGCTGTTTCAGCATTGCGCATGAGAATATACCTATTTTAGTTCTGCATTTTCAAATTAGACGACAAATTACAGTGTAATTCGATGTAATAACTTTTTAGCTGTAATTATTCTGTAACAAACATAACATAAAAGACTAAATATAAAAAGAAATTGTAGAGATTTTCATAGTGCAGTACGTGGTTTCAAAGGAAAAAGTCTTCCAAATGTATTTTTTGTAATTATTTGTTTTGTCAAATATTATCGAAATATTGTCATCATTTTCGCATGTAGACCATTTTAAATAGAGGTTTTTATATATTTTGGACATCCTCTAAGTAGTCAAATGCCATAACTTAGGAAAATATTACGAGAAGACTTGCGTATCAGAAACAAAAATAGACAATCTGGCGATGTACTTAATACACCTTTAATTGGATGATTCTTTTTGATTTGTATTCTATTTAGCTCCCAAAAAAGGGAAGCAAATTGTTTTAAGTGGCGATCGGACACACATGAACTTGAAGACGCAGTTTAATTTTATTTGTTCAACGTGGAACGTAGAAGCTAGCTTATCTTCAGATAAGTTCCATTAAAAATAAATACTGTGAATCGAGTTTGTCGGGCGTGAATCGTGTAGGCTTAGAGTTTGTTTGTGAAAAGTGCTTACCAACAGGTAATTTTCACATAAATTTGTACATCATTGATTTAGTTACGTTGAGTATACATTCCTATTTCTAATAACAATTTACAAATTTTGTTTATGTAAAAACATTCCATAATAATATACAAATTATGTTTATATAGAAATTACCTGTACATAAATTCGCTTCGCTCGCACTTTTCAGAAACAAACCCTAATCCTTCACAACTCATGCTCGACAAACTTGAATTATAGCACTCATATTTAATGGAACTTATCTGAAAATAAGGTCGCTTCCATGTCTCACATTGTACGAATTAAGTGACACATTAAACTGTGTTTTCAAGGTCATCTGTGTACGACCGCCACTTGTTAATATGTAAAATGTGACAAATTTATGAAATTTCATCCAAAGCGGAGGTGCACCACAAGTAATATCAAAATAATAATTACACTTTCACCAGTATGTAGTTATATTGGGAGATTAGCCTTTTCAGTTTGGCATTTGATTTCTCCAACAGTAAAGCTTAATTATCAGGATGTACACATACAATAATTTTTAAAAATATACAAAAAATAATGTTTTCTATTGAGCGTAATTGGGTAATATAATATCAGAATTTCAATTGTATGTTCAGAACTCATTGTACAAGCATTTTAAATTTCATTATATGGGAAAAATAATTCTTCATTTTCTTCGTATATCCTAACACATTAACATATTGAAAAATGATACAGAGTTCGCTTTATTATTCAATTTGAAAAGATTCCATTTGGATTTGAAATAACTGAATACAAAATTAATTTTTAATTGGAAAGTTACATTTTAATTTAGTTTTATTAAAAAGGAATAAGTTATTTTTGTTCGTTATTGTTTTGAAAAATTTTACACTGAATAAAATTGTTTAACATAAAGTTTAATTAAACAGTATTTTTAACTAATTTTTTAATTTTAATAATGGAAACGTAAAATATTTTTTTAGATAAATAAAGTATTTATGTTTCATATTTATACGAACAATTTTATTCTGTCGGAGTTATTAACCATATATTTTAAAAACTACCGTTTCTTATTCACTCTTACAACATAAATACAATTTTAATTATCATTGTTTATTCAAGTTGTATCTTCTGCAGAGAAATAATGTTACAGCTGAAGAATTTAATTATAGAGAGTTGTCATTAAATTAGTGTAAATAACATCGATATTAACACTGTTAATTTTACAGTACATTACACAAATTATTGTAAATATCCAACTCATTATTTAGTAATATACAAATATTGAAGCGCAGTTAAAAGCTACATTAAATTTAATTCCTTTTTAAATACTCTCGTTTAATTATTTAAAATGATTATCGCACTAATAAATTACCCTCTCCCTTTCACAAAATATAAATTAAAATCACACACATGAAAAACTTTCACATAAATCAAAAAGATGATAAATATATCGAAAAAATTATTGAGCGGGAAATTTTAACCCCGATTACATCTTATGAATTTATATGACCGCCCATTACTAAAATAACACTAATTCATAACAAATTACCAAGGGAATAATTGAATTAGCTGAAAATGATGATTTACCACCCTCAAATTTTGTAACTAAACTTCGATTAATCGCGGAAATTTATATTGCATGCCATAAATATGATTTCTATATAGAATTAAATATTAACAGGAAAATTCCAAATCTTATGATGAAAATGAAAAAACAATGCATTTTTTAGTTTATTTATTTTAAGGAAATGTTATGAGGTCGATAAGCGATGTTATAATTGCTAATTACTTAATTACTAACTAATTATTTACTTCAGCAAGAAAATTCATATTTTAAAAATTACAAGATATTTTACTTTACACTGTTATTTTAATTAATTTAGCAGCATGCTTGAAAACCTTTTCTTTGTTTTATTTTAATTATATTTCATCTTCAACAAAATTTTTTCAGCAAAACAAATAACAAAAATCAATTTTATACATATTATTTGACTACCTTCTAATACGACAATAACAATAATATTATCAATTGTATAAATATAATACTTTTATTATAATCGTCAAGGATTTCATCAATTTATTAATTTATAAATACATTTCATTTGTTTCTGAAATACACAACAAATTTATACATTCATTAAGTGATTGCTACAATTTTTTTATTGTCCAAAATCGTTCAAAATATTTTACTAGATACCTATTATTTAGTTCCTTCTTCTCCTTACTAATTTTTATTTTATTGTTAAGGAAACAAAGGAATTTGTTTTTTTTTTATAATTATAAATCATGAACTAATAAAAGAAAACTAGCAGGGGACACATTTTTTTAGTAGCGGTAGTGCGTCTAGCAAAAAGTCCATAAGAGCCGTCTTGTGCTCGAGCAGAAAGAAGAAAATCTACACAGCGTTACGGAAGACATGAACATCAACACACAGATACCTGATGGCTGACGTCGAAGTCTCAGTCTCAGCAACAGCAACCTGTAGCGGCGCTACATCGATCCCGCTGGCGTCGCGTCGCGTTCACCGTGGCACATCCCGCACCTACACTCGCGGGCAGGGTAGCGCTAGCACTCCGGCTACTGCGGGGTTGAGACTCATGGCGGACACAGAACGAGTCTCTGCTGTGCGCGCTGACGGCCCGGCGCAGAGTAAGTCCCGGGGCTCTGGAGGACATGGGGCGCATGCGTTCAAGCCCCGGCCAGCAAACGAATCATGTGGAGACGAGCGTCACTGCCCCCACGAAGTGGACCTTCGTGGATGGGGTACTTTCAATGAATTTGTGATTGTTGTACCAGTGTAGGTTGACGAATATTAATAAACTTTTGCTAAATAGCATAAAAGGGTTTCGCGTTCTCCATTTACTTGCTACACTCATATTTCGCTCTTTCAACTTAAAAATAGACTTTAATTTTCTCTCCTATTTTCAACTTGATTGTCATCCCACGATAAAAATATATCAAAAGCAATCCCTTCAAACGATTCAAACAAGACACGTTTCATAGAAGTATTAGTTGAATCCTCCAATTTACAACTGCTCCACGAGACACGAAATAAACGCGGTAAAATAAAATAAAATAAATATATCATCACGCCTTTTACCCATTATGGGTGTGGCACTCTGCTTACGCAGATCTCGGTAAGTGATATATTTGTACGTATGAAGTGCGGTTACCAGCCGTCAAATCATAGCCCCCAAAGATGTTAGTGGAGGGAGAAACACAGGGGTAAATTTAAATTTGTAACTGTCGGCAGTGGGATTCGAACTGAGGATCTCACGATCCACAGTCCGACACGTTACCACGGAGCTATTTACCCCAGTAAACGCGGTAATCTTACTATTTAAAATTCTGAATCACCACATAGATTGTCCACTTATTTTGAGCAAAGTTCCGATCCTAGTATAGTAGGACAAGGAATCAGTTGATGACTTGTAAAGTCTTTTATGGATGTGGTTTTCTATCCATCCTAAGCAATGTCGGTCACCCCAGGTAACCAGCCAAGCACTGGATTTGAATTTCCCAGAAAACTACTGGCATATTTAGCTTAAAATAGATGAGTCACTATAGTATTGGAAATATAACAGAATACCAAGGGGTGGATTTCATATTTTAATACTGTTAGTTCTTAATAATAGTTAATTACTTAATTTTTTTATTGGGACCCTGTCTTGATATTCTGTGTTTTTTCGGGTACTTCAAAGTGCTATTCATATACACTTTAGTTAAAATAAATCATCTCTACATTTTATGTTTAGTAGGTACAACATTCTTGAGTCTCACATTGATCTTTTTACCTCTTGCACAGATATGTAAGGGCGGTATTGTGACGGGTAAAAATTTTCAATAGGTACGAGTTTTCAACAGATAAGCACGTTCTAGGGACATTTAGAATAAAATTTTACTATCTTCATGATAACGTATATCCGTGTGTAAAGACGATTATTTCGTTCACAATAACTCAAAATTTAATGAAACCATCAATGTCATATTTTAAATTTCGATTTTAGATATTTATTTTAACAATCCGTCAACTAAAATTAGTAGGTAGTTTATTTGAACGCCTATCAGGTATTTTGGGCATATCTCAGTAAATGAATGAGATGAATAAAATTCAGAGTTATCAAAAAGTAGAGTAGAATATTATTGGGTACAATTTTTATTTCAAACTTTTTTTCTATATTTTGTATCATCTAGAAATAAAAATTTTCGGGAAGTTATCTGGTGGCCACATCAGATTCTAATGGTAATATCAATTTCAATTTCATATTTAAAACGCGTCGGACTGTGCATCGTGAGATCCATCACGCCCTTTACCATTACGGGTATGGCACTCTGCTTACGCAGATCTCGGTAAGTGATATATTTTTGCGTATGAAATGCGGTTACCAACTTTTTGAAGGGAAAATTTATTTTTTTCTTAAACTGTTTAAATTAAATTATCACTATCCAGCAATATATAAATACAAGTAGTCAATACAGTTGTCCACAGTATTACTAGAAAGAATAATCAATGACTATGTTACCTGTTTCTATTTTCATTTTCCACTTCCGACAATTTACGAATAATTGCAAATGCAGGTATATTATACACCATTTACTTAATATGAATCATTTGTCTTTATTGCCCTGAGGCTTATGAGGAAGGATATCCATTAGCCAATGTCATACGTCCTGTCCTGCTCCCATAATCCCTTCAATGAATTTTCAGAGATTCTATAATGTTGTATAAATCGAGCATAAAAGGTTTTAAGTTTGCAATCTAACGATGAAAAAGAGAAAATAACAACCTCTGTAAAAGGAATAATAAATCGCTCTATAGTCTAGACTTGTAAATAAAGATAATCCATCGAGCAATATTTCTAATTTATAACAATTAAAACGCTTGAAATGATTACAAAGTTATAGATAAACTCTTGAAAACTAGTATCCGAAATTTACATAATTTTCCCATTTACAATTACCGGTTTAACTTATACGCTTTCGATATAATTGTTCAATGCACTTCAGTTTTACAATACTATTTTAATTACGTAATTTACTTTCGTGAACATGTGATTGTGTTGGATATCGTAAAATAAACTCTGTAGTCAACTTCTAAACATCCTATGTAGCTAATATCCCAACAATATATTATCCAGATTAACCTAAATTTCAAAGACTTTATAGTATATTAAAATCTGACATAAGATTAGAAACAATCTAAAGATCCCGACAATTTAATTAGGACTTTCATTCATTATTAAGAAGATGATTTCACCCCAACTAACGAAGCTTGAGCATCTTAAAACTACTTCACAATTGGCTAAAATATTCTTTAATAATACTAAAAGGTCAAGTGATTCTTTCCTTTCGCGAAACACAACTTAGCAACGCAAATATCCGATATTATACAGCGTAACTAAGAAAAATTGAGCTTCTGATTGGTCTATTTTTCTATGAGTTGTATAGTCGCTGATATATTGCTTTGATTAGTCAAAATAGATGACGTGTAAGACTCTTATTGGCTTATTTACTATGGCGTTGAATAATCATAGTAGTACATTAATGACAGCAACTGTTTTATCTTAGGTGAAATGTACACTGCTCAAAAAAAAAAATCGAGCCACTTGGCCGATCCAAGAAAATGACTGTTTTTAAAATGTGGGGCATTTCTTTCAGGGACATGTTAACCAAAATCTGGAAATTCCCTCTGGAGATACATTCCTCCTCTACGTTCTCCAAAAATCCCGAAGACATTCGCTCACCCCGACCCCCTGAAAAATCGCGATACCTCACTCAATTCTTCACCGATGAGGACGAAATTTTCAGTTCTGAAAAGGAAATTGATAGGGCTTTGTGACAATCGAGTCGAACAACCCCCTTAAGACAGGATTCATCATACTTTGAGATTTTTCATTGCTCAGACATGACATCACATAAAGCGATTTTTCAGGGGGTCGGGGGAAGCGAATCTCTTCGGGATTTTGGGAGAACGTAGAGGAGGAATGTATCTCCAGAGGGAATTTTCAGATTTTGGTTTACACGTCCTTGAAAGAAATGCCCCACATTTTAAAACAGTCATTTTCTTGGTTCTGCCAAGTGGCTCGATTTTTTTTTGAGCAGTGTATAATATCAAAAAAATGTGATACCAAAACAAAACTAAATCAATTTTTCGTTTTTCAAAAAACACGAACATTCCCGGTCCCAAAAATAACAATCTAAAACCCAATTATTCGCTCCTCCATTTCCCTGCTCTTTCCATCAAGCATCACCGATCCCATTCCATAACTGTTCCGGAAGCCGTGATAGACGATTAATAAGCCTTCATCCCTCCAGCGTGCACCCGTGCAAGCGTGCATCGTGCAACAGCTGACACTGCCGCGTATCGCATTCAGCGCAAATCGATGACACAGCACCGGAAGTAGAATGAGAACGGACTGTTCGATTAAAGGTACTTTCAATAGTGCTGTTGCTGTCACAGAGACACAGATAACGGAAACGGAGACTGGAAGTACGACAGGCATGTTTATGTGACAGACTGTGCGTACTTTGTACGTCGTACATAGTTTATATGAATAATATTTTGTTACAATGAATGACTGTGTACTGTATACACATGCACAAGAAACTTTATATTGTATTTCGCTCTTTTATAATCACACAGTGAAAATATATTGAAATAAGTACGTGCGTTATTTTGGTCAACGTTGACGCGAAAGATAAGGCAACCAAACGTACAACACAGCGTCACAAGTTAGTCTAAATTACCCAAAATACAGACAGCCTAAGAAATATATCATATTTTTACCTATGATAATTTATAATCTAAACCACGAAGTTTTATTTTAGAAATTGTTATTAAATTACAAAAACATTTCAATAATTTTAACTTAGTTATCGGCAACACTTCAAATTTTTTCTACTATCAAAAATATTAACAATGCAATTTTTGTTCTTGCGTTCGTGAAAATGTATTTATGTAATAATGTTGGACGTGATCGTGATTTTGAATTCTGTAACATTTCAACAAGTGTTTGCGACACAGTAAAGTTCAGCATGCAAGAGGGTGGAAGATCGAATTCCAAACATGGTTCGGAAAGTGTGTCAAAATATTTGCAAGAGCATTCTCACCTGTCGCGCTCTCCCTATATACTTAACCTACATACGAACAAGTGTATTAAGTTCTTCTTACAAAGTAGTGCAAAAAGTAGTGCTCTTAAATTACGAAATACAATCCATGTAATCATACTAATTTACACAGTAAGATATAGACAATATTATTTCACGTGCACGCATTTGAAAGTTTTACAATTAGGCCGTAAGCCGAGTTTGAACATAAAATAAGTGTGATAATTATGTAGTATATATATTATTTTTGTAAAATAGTTAAATTGGTATGTTTTTATTGAAATAAAAAATTAATTAATTTCAAACCAAAGTAGCAACAGGTCGGGACAGTACGGTAATATTATAAAACGCACTAGTGCGGTAATAGAAGTTATTACCTGTCTAAAATGATTGGGATATGTAGGATACATCACATACAAATTTAAAACAATTTATTCAAAATGCGTCTTTAAGTACAGCCTTCTCTGTATTTTCTACAGTCTTGAAATAACAAATCCGATAAAATTCAGAATAATACGGCGTAGTAGAAATAGAAATAGTTCAATAGCGAATATTAAAACAATTCAGTTGGCATCAAATGAAAGGTTTTGGCGTAAAAGAAAGAAAGAAATGTATAACACTACTCAAAATTTTGACGCTATTTGCAAAATCTGTAACTTTAAAGAAAATCGACAAGTTCTTAATCGTGCAAAAACTTCGCCCATTGTTTCTTATTCATCGTCATCCTTCGTACATCCTACAGTGTAACGTTCCTTTTCTTCGATCCCTTTTTTCCTTAACGTTTGTCATCCAAATTTGCTGCATCGGTCTCGATTCATTCTTTTTTTTTTCATATGACCATTCTAATTGTCTTGCTTCTATGAAGTTGAAGAGTAATATTGACTTGCATTGCAATTATTGTGTATTGTTATTTAATGTAGCTTGTACTTTTCCTAAATATTTCATTCCTAGCCCCTGAATTTTGCTTTTCATTTTTTGAGACAGTACCCATGAATCGCAACCATATGCCAATATAGATATGTTTATAATATATAGTTTTATATACTATTACTTATATTTTCGTACTGATTTCTTATTTCCCTATGAAGCTGTTTTGTTTATTCTTTAATATATGTCAATGTCCTGTTTACCATTATTTTATATTGTCCTTAACGTAAATTTTAAAAATGTATCTATATAAAATAATAATTAAATAGAGTTATCTCACAAATTATAATGGTGTTTTGACAGATCATTTAAACAATGTATAAAACAATTTTAAATCAAGAGAACGATGTAGACAACCATCCTATATAGTTCAATGGTGTAAAATGCTGAACCCCGATTAATTAAGCTACGAATTCCAGTCCTCTAAAAATAACATCCTGGGCTCGGAAATCGCAAAACCATCCTGTTAGGCATTAGGACGTAGGCGAAGCATTCTCCCTGACTGACCACCTTCCCAGGTCTCACTCAACTCTGCGTTGGTGTTCGATGTTGAGAAACACTAAGTGCGTCATTTCGCAGAACTGTGAGAAATTTGTCAAATGGTCACGTTCAGTTGGGGCGCTCGACACCAGCACGGAGATCTCGGAACTTGGAACTCGAGCGCGTCTCGCTGCGGCACCGGTATATATTTGAAAGATGAACCAATATCTATGATAATGAACGTCGCTTGTAGGAAGAGACGAGAGGAGAGACGCGACGACGATGATAGCTATCGGAAATGATGCGCGTGGTGCGGGGATCCAGTCACTGGCCTTATGAGGAAGACGAACTATCGGAAATTCTTTGTTTTAATAGTGGACCAACGGTAATTAATAGCATAGCTTAATAGTGCATTGAAATCACTAATAAACGGAGAAAAGTTTATTTCGAAACAAAATATTGATTTTAAATTTTACATGACGTTATTTTAAATGAACAAACGATTTTATCAGTAAAACTAGAAATCCAGAGTTAAAATTTCCACGCTATAAACCGCTGAAATATAAAAATACTGGAACGCTGACAGTTGTTGAAAATGCGAGCCGAAAGAGTCAGCCAGTTATTGGGTCGTTAGCATCCCATTACTTATTTACTATATTTCAGTGATATGTACAATTATTATTGTACAGAATTCTTATGAACTAATTCATGGACTGAATTTTATATGTACAATTTTTCTGTATGCTATTATGTACATAATTTTGGCTGTGCACTTGCGCAAAGCGGTCAATTTTTAGTTGGACGCTTAAAAATTGTTGAAACTTGAATTGAAAATGGAAAATAAGAAATTGTATGCTATGGTTGCTGGCATAATTATTACCGCAATCTAACTTAATCTTACTATTACGAAAAGTGAGGAAAAATAAAAAATGTGGCAAAAATGTGAATGTGAATTTTAAAATGTCTTGTAGTGAAAATGCATAAAAACATGGTTGTTCTTCATAACATTCTATGATCATTGTTACTTGATCTCGAGTTCAAGATATGTTTATGTTTATAATTATTTAATAAAATTCTGACTTTAATGGACTTTTATGAAATAGCTATAAAACCTTCAATAATTTTATCGCCAGATATTACAAATTCACTGCGCATACTTTCTGCACAGTAACACATTCTGTCAAACAAAAATAAAATATTCTAATTTTGTTGAACAGAAACACTCCATAAAATTCTGTCTATAATAATATTCAGAATTATGGATCGTGACATATGAGCCATTAAATAAATCCATCAAATTTTAAATTTATGCATCCGCCTATACTTAGTTGTTATGTTGGTTGAAAATTGGTTCTGCATTGAATTTGTAATTTATTGTTGATGCCATATATTAATAATAAAACAATTTTTGTGTATGGAGTATTTAATATTTTGTGAAAGGATATAAATATTCTAAATACTTCCTTCTGCCATAAATGTAAGAAAGTATCCCGCCTGTACACACTCCTCCAATATCAGCGAGACTCCACAAGTGGTAACTCGTTTATCACCATTGCTCGCCTGCGCTCCCAGCGCAGCCACGCGGCGGTCACGCGAACTAAGCACATATCTATCCCTCTCTTTCCCTTTATTCCTTCCATGAGCACCCAACGCTCATTGTTTTCATACCGTGTCGTAAAACTGTCAAACAGAACATGGACGTCCACGCTCTAGCTACCTCGCACCTCACAAAGCGCCATGGAAACGTATGACGAAGATTGACGCGCTTGAATGGATCCGGGCCGTCGTCAAGAGCAATCAGAACTGCGTCAACAGTTCCATAGTGGGCGCCAAAACCCGATGAATGCCCCAACGAATGAAGAACGAGGAGGTTGGGTAGTGATAACGCGGTTGGCGAAAACAAATTTATTGTTAACTGTTTTCAGTGCGGCTGCCATACAAATTGACGAATGTAAATATATAAATAGTTATTGGAACATATTCAACAATTAATTTTTTCGATAATTGACAAAGAAGAATGTAGTCACAGTATGCTATAAGCAGTAGTCGCACTCCCTGGTATTTTTGTAATATGAAAATTTACTCTTGGAGAAATATCATAATACCACGATCTGTATTGAGCAGAGTGCCATACCTAGAAATTGGTAAATGGCATGGTATATTTATTGATAATTTGCATAGCTAATAGTTAAAAGACAACTTGTATCAAACATTGTACCAAAAGTTATGTTTTAATCATTTATTTTTTTATCAGTTTAAATTTGACGTTTATTCTAATTTTACCGATTCGCCTACCAGGAGGTCGGCTTCATCTTCCAGGAGGAGCATAGATGCGCAAGAAATCCTAACACGTTGCAGAAAATCATAGATTCCGATTGGCGTTGCGACAATGATACATTAAAATAGCATTTTATTTTTTAGTTTCACTCCATTTTGCACCGAATTTACTTACATTTTTAGAGTCGATATTTCCATTTATAAATAAACTTCCGAATAAGATATTCGTCGAATAAATAAAAAAATACGCATCAAAAATGTCACCTAGAAGAATAAGTATCATTTGAGCTATGATTTCGATGCGACATTTTTCATTTATTCGGTACTTTATTCGTAGATGGAAATATCGGTCCTAGTATAATTAAAAAGAAATATCGAGTATAATGTTTATGGAAGCGTTGAAAGATTGCAGCTAATATTTTTTCATAGAATCAAGTTTATCCATAATAAAATGTAAAAGTAATTCAGAAAAAGAAAACGAAAAATAAATGACAGTATAGCTTATTAATATGAAATAAGATCAAAATTGGCTCTACTGAATTGGCAATACAAAATCATAGCTGCCTCAATAACACTACACCCACAACTATCGCAATCATCCCTCGCTGACCTATGACCCTGAATTTCATGTTCCAATCTAGTAGCATCGAGCATTGGGCATCAGCAAGTCTACTTCTACCTCTGGCGCTGTGTAAATACTACAGCAACGGCACCAGCAACAGCCTAACATAAGCACAGCACTCGATCGATAGCCAGTCACGTGGCTGGCGGCTGTGGCCCGGGTTCCTGCAGACTCCAGGCGGCGGCGGCGGTAGTGGTGGTGGTGCCACTCACCTGTGTGGGGCAAGGGAGGGTGCAGCAATTTCAACTCGCTAATCAGTGGATGAGTGGGTCCGGGTTCTGGGTGGGAGCTATGATGGTCTTTTGATGAATGACAGGTGATGAAATTGAGTCGTTTAATTGATGTACCTATATCAAAACTATGCTATCCTTTCGATTGAAAAGGAATAATATATTATTATTCATATATAAACTGTAATTATTGAGGCAGCGTATGAAACAAACTTATTTTATAAAAAAATAACTTCTAAATAATAGGTACTCCCTCCGTCCCATAATAATAGTAGCAGTTGATGATTCTATAATTTGTCTCAAAAATAGTAGCAAAAGAAACTAAATATAGAACGCAACATTTATTATCAAAAAAGTAGATATAATTAAAAAACAAATTAAAAATATTACTCCTAATTATTATTTTGAGTGTTTAAGTTTCTGAATTTTTAATTAATTTAGTTATTGCTTTTGAATTATAAACTTGTAGGTAGACTGTGACTATATAACTACTAAAAAAAATCTGTTGTGGCACCACAATACCTCCCGTCATAGATTTCCTATCGAACAATGCAGGGACATGGACCACCACTATCAAGAAACGCTCATCCCTTCAAAAAATAATGACACATGTCAAAAAATGACATAATGACATTTTCAACCGTTGTTTTGTTTTTTCAAAAAACACAGGTTAGCAGATTTAAACGAAAATATAAAAATATAATTTTTCTTTAACGTGTTATAATTCGTAAATTGTGACAGTAAGAGGAAAATGTTTCAAACAATAATTCTAGATAATAATATATGAAACATTGTTCTAATAACAAAATAATTTACTGAGATATTTTAAAATAGCTTGATAGGGCTTCAAGTAAACTACCACGTCCGGTAATTGGATTATCACCAAAAACTAATCAGATCTTCCAAAGAGGATACAATTGATATATTCAAAATATCAAAATTTTCAGTTTAGTAGTTTTTGAGAAACCGTAACTCCAGAGATTCACACAGACTGACAGAGACACACACACAGACATCATCGCGAAACTATTAAAATCGTATTCTAGGGACCCTAAAACGTGCTCATCTACTGAAAACTCTCTACCCAATTTTTAGCATGATTCCTATACATCCTTTACAGGATGTTGCGGGAGGTAAAAATTGACAGATGTATCAAAATAAATGAAAGATGTCATGGAACATTGATTGTGATTCAAGGCTTCATAATTTTGGGCTACAGCATAACTTATAGCTGCATTCGCCAATAATTTCCGATTTAATATTCACTTGCCACTATTATTATGGGACAGAGGGAGTAGTAAATTTAATTATTTCATTTCAATTTTTCTCTGTGCACTTCTTTCTTCTCTCGTTTTCGGAAGAAACCATAGTAAAATATATTACATGTAACTGCAGTCGTATTCTTTAATTATTAATAAAATAAATAGAAAATAAATTCAAAGATCAAGTTCATTTTATAGAACTGTTTTAATATCTATCAAAGGTAGACAAAGCAATTATAAATTATATACCTACAAAATAGATTTTAAAAAGGCATTGTCCATTACATTTTCATGTAAATGTAAAATTTTTAATTATCATCTAAAAAAATATCTCAAGACTCATATAAGTAATATTATACACTTTCGCCGATTTGTAATAGAGAATATTTTGTCTCTCAGATTTTTAAATACATACATAACATATTTGAACGTACAGGTGATATAAATAAGGTAACCTCTTTTAATTTTGCTATAGATTCACTCCAAAACAACTAACTATAATTTGTTTATAATTAATTACAACAACAAGAATAATATAGTCTTTATAAGAATAGGTAAAACATATTATAATAAAACTTACTGTATTTTATTCTTTGGACAGCAACAACACTAATATGTATCACTCATGTTCACTGCAATACCATTCACAACTAAATTTAATAAATACTAAACAATTTACACAAACAAACAAGCCTCTACTTTACCAGCAAATTCCTGCATTAGAAATAATTAGCATCAGAAAACAAAATATCTGAAATAGAATGCTATGCTGACATTTAAAGAATATTTGCTTATTTTCATATTTTAAATAGTACGATATATATTACAAATGTAATTCATCGTAGCAATGTACAAGCATAATAAATTCAAATAATGTAGTAATTTATTAATTGATGAATTATATTTACAAATATAAATATGAAATACCTAATACATAGTATAAAATCTGTACTTAACTTCTCAATCACATAGGACAAAATTTTAAAACAAAACAAATAAAGTTTTTTTTGCTTTATTTTTTTAATCGTTTACTTGTTTTTCAAGAATTACGGGTAATTTTTTTTACAAAATTTGAACCAAAAAGCTTGTTCATCATATTAAATTATATAATTACATAATTAAGCAACATCGCAATAAAATATATATTAACAGTAACAAAGTACATAGTTCAACAAAGTTAAGATATTATTATCTACAATTACAATGGAATTATTAAAAAATGTAGTTAATCAGGAACCAGACAAGTGCATTTAAAATTCTGGTTCAAGTACGCAACCGTGAACACAGCAAAACATTTCATATATATCATTTAGTATATTAAAAAGAAATAAACGTATTTATTATTTATAATTCTAATTCATTTAAAAATATTTATAATTCGATAAAATACAAATTTGTTGAATAAAAATAAGAGTTATCAAGTCTATAACTCATGGGAAGATGTCACTAGTGGCCGATAGGTTGAGTGTTTGCCACTTGTCAAATTGAATAGAAATTTATTTTAAGAGAAATAGTTAATAAAATTAAAAAATTCGGTCTAAATATGTCATTGGAACAAACAGCGTGTGAAGGTATTTTAATATAAATAAGAACAGGTAATTCAAACTTCAAATACTTAACCTCGAATATATCTTTTTAGATTTGAAAGCATTTGAGCGGCGTTTAACAGAAGTAATAGCTTGTTTACAACCGTCTACAACACGATGGAGGAGTTAGTATAATAAGTATACTAAATTTGCAGGCTATTTAATACTTATTGCGAATTTTTAGTTGTTCTTGCTGTTATATCAGTTTGCACAGCTGCTGGAGCTTGGCATTGGTTAACAGATCCTGACACTCCATCAGTATCTTTCACACAATCATTGTGGAATCACCCTTTCTTTGCCATTGCTTCTATTAGTTTAGGTATGTACATCAACTAAATGTTATGGAATTTACTTTATAATAGGGTATATATTTCATTTGCAGTAATTCTATTTATTCTGGGTATTCATAAGAGAGTAATTGCTCCGTCTATTATCACAGCTAGAACAAGAACAGTTCTCGGAGATTTTAATATGTCTTGCGATGATACTGGAAAATTAATCTTGAAACCTAGACCAACTGCAACAACATGACATCTTAATTTAACTTTAATGTAAATATTGGAAAACTTATATTTTAACGAATTCAAGTACTGTATGTTGTTTAATTTAATTTGTTTTGTATTTACCACCGTAGACCAAATATACTCGTATTGGTTCATATTGACTTTATCTTCTTTTACTTTTCCTACTCCTACCAAAAATAACTCAAGTTTAAATACTAAATGTTCCTAGACTTAGTTACATTTCTGTCGAATTTGAAGTGACAAGTAAAACACGTGCCGCAATCACAAAAACAAATTATCCTAAAATGGACGCAAAACGTCAAAAGAGATTTAATCGTAAACGAAAACATGAAACTGAAGACTCCGAATTTTTTGTGTCACAAAACAAGAACAAACATTTCGGAAAAGAAGCACAAGCAGAGGAAGAAGAATTGACTAAAGATTTGTTTGGTGATAATTCTGGATTCTTGAAGAGTCTCGAAGAGGTTGAATTGCATCCTAGCAGCAGTAATAATTTAGATGCTGCTGATTCAGGAATTGGTGAAACAGAAACTGATTCCTCGAATGATGAATCAAAACGTAAACCTGCTTGGTACGATGATGACGATGAAGGCATTGACGTTGGTTCAGCTCTTAATTCGCAAGGTAGAAAATTGCCTACAGGTGGAATAAACAGACGATCGAATAAATATTCAAATCTATTGCAACATAAGTTTAAATCACTTGTTGGAACTCCAAAATGGGCGTCACTGGACAAAAGGGAATCTGATGACGATTCTGATGAAGAAATATTGAAGTCTTGTGGACATGTATTAAAATCACAAACACATTCATTGCGTTCTGATACACTTGAATATAAAAAAGCAAAAGACCTGAATCAAGAGACGAACAATGAAGGACCAAAAATTTCCGCTGTAGAATTTCATCCATCATATACAGTTGCGTTGGTAGCAGGTGTTTCAGGAATAGCTAGTCTGCTTGCAGTTGATGGTAAACGGAACAACAAATTGCACAGCGTGGCATTTGACAAATATTCTATAGAATGTGCTAAATTTATAAACGGTGGAAGCGAAGCTTTACTTGGATCAAATCATGCACACTTTTTCTCGTATGATTTAAATGCTGCTAAAGCTATTCAAGTTCAACTACCGGCCGGATTAACAAGCTGTAAAAGATTTGAGGTTTCTAATGTAAATAACATTATAGCAGTATATGGTAAATGGGGACAAGTACATCTCATCTCAACAACATCCAGAGAATTAATTGCAACTTTAAAACAGAATGCACCTGTGTCAGCATTAACTTTCAGCGCAGATGAATCGCAGTTATTCGGGCACAGTACTGAAGGAGAAGTCACAGTTTGGGATATCGGTAGCAGAAGAGTGAAACACAAGTGGGTAGATGAAGGTTGTTTGCAAGGAACAGCATTAGCTACTTCTCCATCAGGGCAGTACATTGCTACTGGATCAGCCCAAGGTGTTGTGAATGTGTATGATGTTGAAAAAGTGTTAAATTATAAAAATCCGAAGCCTAATAAAACGGTGATGAATCTAACAACTGCAATTTCTAATGTGCGGTTTAATTCGACGTCTGAAATTTTAGGATTAACGTCTAATGTATTAAAAAATTCAGTTCGACTTTTGCATATAAGTTCTGGAAAAGTTTTTAGTAATTTCCCGCTAGCCAATACGAGATTAGGGCGTATTAATACAGTGTCATTTTCTCCTAATAGTGGATATGCTGCATTCGGGGGTATGAAGTCAACTGTAGCTTTATATAGATTAAAGCATTTCAATAATTATTAATTATACAAAATTGTACTAACGTCGCATTAAATATAATTATTTAAAGAAATGTGTGTGCTAAAATTGTACCATTTTATAGTTCTGCTTAATAAAATTCCTAGCCCCAAGAATGTGTATTTTTCAATGACCTTTAATATTGATTATTTAAAAATTACAAAAGTTATTCAATTCCGCAGAAAACGTGAACTTTACTAGATTATTATGCACATATCATGTCTTACATTACAGATATTGCAGCTATAAATTTTTCAATGGAAAAGAATCAATCGATAGAAATAAATTACGCCGCATTTTCGAAACTATTTCGTATCGCGAAACTGTAGTGCAATTTATTTTTATTTTGATTTCAGTTGGCAATAGTAGTGACACGTATTCACCATTTCACTGATAATTTTAGCGCCCTAAACGTTTATAAGGTTTATTTTAGCACGAAGTCACATTTAAAGGCGAGTTTCTAATCTGTAGTGCTGTAAACTATACAGCAGCAGCCGTTATTTATTGCTGAAGTGCGCAACATTTACGCACAACGCGTTCTCTCTTTTGCCAGTCAACATCACAGAAGGCCAATGCACCATGGGAATGAGTCGCACATGAGCATGCGCTGTTTAGTTTTCAGTTGGGTCTCGGAAGAAAATGGCGTCAGCTAAATTTCTCGAGGAAGCTCTTAGTACAGATGTTGACGAGTCTGCTGTGAGTGCTATTGTGGGGTCCTTGGAGACTCAACTAGTTACATCTACACCTTCTGTGTCAAATCAACAAGGATCTACAGTTGTATTAAATCAGAACCATATAAACAGTGCAATTTCTAACGGAGCCTCAGTTCCCTCTCAGAAACATGAGGGGGTTGCAAATGGTGAATCTATGAATGTTCTTCACTCTGAAGCAAATAAATCTGTTTCTATAAATAGCCCACTTCAAAGTAGTATAGCGAACAGTGATGTATCACAAACAGTGTCAAACAGTTTGCAAACACAAGTTGCTACAACTTTCATCACAGAAGGAGTTACGAATATCACACATACAAATATATCAAAGAATAACGAAACAGTTAAATTAGTATATCCGCAAGGAAATCAGTCGATGACTAGTGCAGCAGCAATAATAACCAATCGAGTGGCATTTCCCGCTCAGACTGTGCCTAATGGAAATATTGGTTTGTCACCCTTGACACCACAGACTGTTCTACAAACTGCAACGTCAAATGTACAAAGTGTTCAAAATAAACAACCCGCAATTGTAATAAAGACTAGTGGTAACCCGACCGGTGCACCGGGTTTAGTGTCTGTTCCGATGAGTGCCGCCTCATCAATCCAACATGTAAACAGTGTTTGCAGTAGTGCTGCTACTGCGAATCTCCAAAACATAATGACGCTCGCTAAACCGATGACTCAAACCGTGGTAACCACACAAAACATAGTACCCACACCTCCTACAGCCATAATACCTGGTAACGTACAGATCGTAAATGTACGACCTGGCGTTCCGCAACCCCAGAAAGGGGTTCAGTCTCGAGTCGTACTCAGTGCGCCGCAGATGGTGGGTGCGCGGCCCGGACAGCCAGTAAGTCACTTGACGGATTATGCGGAAGTGTTGATAACTGATTCTAACCTGACATTTTAGCAAATCACCTTGCAGTCATTACAAGGACTGCAACCAGGTCAACAGGGTCATTTGCTGCTTAAAACAGAGAATGGACAGTACCAGTTGCTTCGAGTGGGGCCGGCTCCAGCAGCGCCGGGGACCGCATTACCTTCGAACACGACGCCGATGGCGGCCGCTGGAGGGACCACGACGTATCGACTGCAAACTATGCCAGCTGTAAGTAGGCTCAACACACAGTTTGCTGGCCCGCCTCTCACCCTGAGAAAGACCATAGTGCAACAGGTGAAAATACAACAAACATTACATTGCTCGATTTTTATATTTTATTTTGGTATAGTAGTTTATTTCAGTCGAATGTTTATCCATTTTTCCAGTGTCTTCTGTTGTCATCTTCTTTCATATTATTTTTATTTTACAGTAGATGGTTGGTAAGATAAAACGCTGTAAAAATTATTATTCAAAATTTTGATCAGCGTTTGTAGTTAGTTGGTTTCAAAATTAATTGTTGTGGTGTTATAATTATATGTTAAATTCAAAATTTTGTCTGTATTTGTAGTTAGTCAATTTTAAAAATTGATGTTATGCTGCCATTCGAGGTGTCACACTTATTTGTTATTAGGATGGGTTGTATGAATAGTGTTGTATTTTATTTCTGTTGGTATGGTCATTGCTTGCTTTTAATTATTTATGTATGTGATTATTTCTCAGTAATTTTTGTTTCTAAGATATAATTAGTTCTTTTATTAACTAACTGCTTGCTACTGTTAGCAAAACTCGGTGACTCCAACGCCCGCGTCCAGTCCAGCGCCCGTTCAAGTGCAGCAAGCTGTTAGCACAGTCACAGCAGCCTCCACTATCACTCCAGCTCAGAGTACAACCACTGTTCCAGCCCAAGTAAGAAACTTTATATTATTAAAATCTTAACTACCAACAAAATTCCGTTTATAACATTAATTGCATATTTTAGCAGCGTCAAAATTTGGATAATACCAAAGAAAAATGTCGAAAATTCTTGGCGAATCTCTTAGAGTTGTCAAGTAGAGAACCTAAATCCGTAGAACGTAATGTTCGTACGTTAATTCAAGAACTGATTGATTGTAAAGTAGAACCAGAAGAATTCTGTGATCGTTTGGAAAGATTGTTGAATGCTTCACCACAACCGTGCCTAATTGGATTTCTAAAGGTAAATTTTTATGCCTAAAATATTTTAATCATTAATTTAATGCACTGTTCTAATTTTCCAGAAAAGTCTACCTTTACTCAGACAGTCTTTAGTAACAAAAGAACTTACAATAGATGGCATCCGTCCACCTCCGGCGAATGTTGTTTATTCAATACAAAATGCGACACCTACGATACAAACGCAGGTTCGGCCGCAAGCAGCGGCAACGCAGGTGCGCATTGTGGCACCAGCAGGCGGCACCGTGGTTCGGCCGGGCCAAACTTTGCAGCAGCGTTTGGTGGCGCCGGTCAGAGGTCAGTCCCCGCAGCCGCGTATGATAACCACGACGACGCTGCGGCCGCAGGGTCCAAACACATCATCACCAGTGATTGTGTCAACGTCTCAACCTCCCGCTCTGCACCCCGTGTTCCCGCAATCCGCCAACCAAGTGCGGACAACAGTAAACTTGGTGCGTGGTGCGCCCCCCATACAAGTTCGTGCGGCGACTCCCGGTGGCTTAAAACAACAAACCGCGATTAGAACTACGACACCCATACAAGTGAAACCTGCCATATCCAGTGTCAAAACCACCCAAGCGTCTAAACCTACAGTGCCTTCTATGTTACCCAAGCCAACTGCCAAAGAAAAGGAAAAGAAAACCTTCTCCTCAGCCGGTTACACCGGCGACGATGACATCAACGATGTCGCTGCTATGGGTGGCGTTAACTTGGCGGAAGAAACACAAAGAATCCTGGGCTCTACTGAATTCGTCGGCACACAAATTCGTTCGTGTAAAGACGAAGTGTTCTTGCATATAGGTCCTCTTCAGCAGAAAATCAAACAAGCAGCGTTGAAACACGGTTTGGACGAGCCGGGCAATGATGTTGCTGCATTGATCTCACACGCTGCGCAAGAATATCTGAAAAATATTGTAGAAAAGCTAGCTGTAATTACCGATCACCGAGTGGACATTCTGAAGAACGATCCGCGGTACGAAGTGACTCAGGATGTGAAAGGTCAGTTGAAGTTCCTGGAGGAGCTCGACCGAGCGGAACGGAAGAGACACGAAGAGCAGGAGAGAGAGATGTTGCTGCGGGCAGCGAAGAGTCGATCGAAATCCGAGGATCCGGAACAAGCAAAGCTGAAAGCCAAAGCGAAGGAGATGCAGCGTGTGGAGCTCGAGGAGCTACGGCAGCGAGAGGCGAACGCCACGGCGTTACAAGCCATTGGGCCTCGGAAAAAACAGCGCCTTGATGGCGACAGCATAGCCGGAACCTCACAGGTTTGTTTTTGTTTTTTTACATTATATTATTTCACAGTAAGAAATATTTACGTGGATGTATAAAAACAATACACATTTTATCGTAGCAAATACCAGTAATTAAATCTATTGAATGTGAAACAGAAAATAATGTTTATAATTGTACCATAATTAATTAGGTTTTGTTTTTTATCTGAAACGTGAATGTAATAATAATACGTATATATGTAGAGTTGTTCTCAAAGCTTTAGATAATATTTCGAAATTTGAATACATGCCAAATAATTGATAAACAAACAGTAAGGCATATTTAAAATCTCTATGATTTGGCATTTACTTTTATGTGTATAAAAATCTTACACCCTTAGAGTACAGCAATTATTTTTAATTGTGATAATTGCCATATTATTTTTAAATGAATACTATTTATTTTGTATTTGTAAAAACTTAAGGTTTATTTTTAAACCGTACTTAAAATTCTTGAAGTATGTTATTTATAAACAGAGTTTGCTTGTAATTGAAAAAGATTGTTAATGTAAATCTAATTTTGGACAGTATACTAACTAACGCATGTGCCAAATGAAAAGAAATATGCTGGATAAAATAAATAGTTATTACAGAAATAAACAGCAATTAAATTATAGTTAGCAGTTAATAGTTAGGTTTAGAATTGAAATATGAAATGATGTATTGTTTTGTTACAGAACTCTCTGGGTATGGGTGGCAGCGGTACGAGCCGAGGCCAGCTCCCGCTGCGGCAGCGCATGAAGAAGGTGACGCTCCGAGACCTGCTGTTCCTCATGGAGTCCGAGAAGAACACGTGTCGGAGCCCGCTGCTCTACAAGTCGTACCTCAAGTGATCCGCGTCTGTTGCGGCGGCGGCAGCGTAAAACGCAAACCGGATAATAAAACGCGTGCAGTTCGCGTTGTGATAGTCAGAATAACGGCAGCGCGGCGGAAACGGACCCAGCTGACGGGCGTTCGGCGTTTCGCGTTTCGGTGTCGAGTGTCGATGAAGCGTGGAGCACGACCACGCTTGCTAAATTCCTTTCATTCTGTACCTTTCTTTAGTTGTATATGTTGCATAAAGAATATTTTTATTGGACATGAAACATGCACTTATTTTTGTTTAATCCGACTAATGTATAAAGTATGAATTGTAATATAGAAGAAGCACAAAGACTTGCGGTGCAGTGTCGCTCTGGTTTAGAAATTCAGACAGATAGATATCATCATTATAATGTAATTTTGCATAGTGTTTTATACACATCTGTTACGTTTTCATTAAAATATTATTGAATTAAAATACATACATAATTTTATAAATTATTTTCGAAAAATCAATGTTTTACATAGTTTTTACCCCTATCTCCAATTCACCCATCCAGATTGAGAATGGCAAGAAATTTACTGGAGTTAAATTTCATTCATTTTTATGCTCGATTTAAAATATATCAAATATTCTTAAGGAATGCATTGCCCTTTACTGATTTAAGTATTTCAAAAAGTAAAAACTATTGTGCTTTTCAGATTTATTGTCGAAAACAATATAAAATGTTATTTATTTATTTCATTCATTATGAACTAGAATAAGTTTATAAAAACGTAATTAATAGTAAAATATTCGAAGTGGTTTTACATTTGTACAAAAGAATGATGAATAGTTCTAACAGCCGTATTTTGTAATTTTAAATAATTGCCTTAAGCATTGTTCTTTGTATTCTAACTCACAAAGAAATACTAGAAGTTTTTCTGGTGTTGTAATTTATGTTCATTGAGAGATCATTTCATAAAAGTCATGAAATTATATTGTTGGAAAAATATAATTATTTTGTTAATATAAATTAAAAAATGAATAAAGTTAAAGTAATATATTTTCAGATATGTATTTTTTATTTGTCTGATATTGCAGTAGTAATTATGTCTTGCGTTCAAAGTTTTGTTGTAACTAAAAATATGAGTTAAATAGTTTCAGTCACTCGCAGTTTATTCATAAGCAAATTACGAATTATTTGCTTTAGTCTAGAACGTTGGCCTCCGGGCAAGAAACAGTTCCATGAAATTCATCAGCGCAGCAATCATAGAATGATAGACAGGAGGTAAGTGAAAACTCGCTGAGAGGGACAAGTATCGACAAAGGTTTACCAGTTAGTTAACAGTTACAAACACATCTTGTTTTGACACTCTGTGAGGAAAAATCCATACCCGTCCATTCGGTTTCAACAACCAACCGGTAATGTTAACGGTAACGGTAGTCGGTTAGTATCCAGTGTTGAACGCTAGCTCCAGGCCATTCGAAAATAAGCTCCGAGTTTGGCGTCCGCTCGTGCTAGCTGGGTGAGATCCAAAACTACGCTATCAGGATATACAACCTAATGTTTATTTATTGATTGTGTATATAACATCCGGTGTTTGTTGCAGCGCCGTTTCGCTGTCCCGAAGGCGATCGCCGCCTACCGCGCTTGGCGATCGCTGTTCATGTAACCATCCCAATTTGTTTTAGAGGAAGTTTCAGTGTATTTATTACATTTTCTTTACGCTTGTTTGTGTTAAGAATATACAATTACAATAATATGACAAGTCAACACTGTTCAGCCTAAATTACCAAATTGGGCGCTAATCTATTTTAACGGAATTCATAAAATACATTTTTATATTTATACTGGTTAAATTATTTGCAGTAAATAAAAAAGTAACGTATTTTGAATAATTATATTTTATAAAGTATATGATATATGAGATTACATTTTATAGATAAATATCACAATTAAATATAATTGTTAAATACAAAATATTTAAAGAAGAATGCAGCAGTCTTGATCAGCTCCACAGTCGGAAGCTTCTCCGTACAGGACTTTTTGGTTGCAGAAACCTTTCTTAAAGCACTGCCCACCGTGCATCCTACATCGCTTCTCGCTCTTTGGCACTGCATCAAGAAAAGTAAAGTAGAAACTCTATATATGAAGCAGTTGTATTTAGAAAGATTAGTAATACTTACATCCGAAGCAACACTGGAAGCCTTGAGCAGCTTGTTGGGGACACAGCTCATCTTTGCTGCCCATCAATTGCGTACATTCTGACTGCGCGATGCACAGGCCGCCCTGGCTGATGCACGAGGCCTCTTGTTTGCCGTACCATGCGTTTTCTGTATCTGAAGAACCTAGTGCTTGGCACACCACCATCGCCATCACCAAACCACAAAGAATGAATTTGTTCATGGTTGAAGTGTTGTAGATTGTTTGTTTTACTCTGAAAGATGGATATAAAATTGAATGTAGACTGTGAGAATATTTCATCTTTATATACTAAATTTCTCCTGTTATCGTTGATAACAAGTCAAGTAGTCACAAATACTTCCAAAAATTATGATACAAAGTTTTATCATGCTTAGTAACGTCAGATAATGTATACCATTTTTTTTACTCGTTAATTATACTAAATAGGTATGCTTATAATTTTAATTATCTATTCGAAAATTCAAAATAGATGTTACTTGTTGGTTTTGCCTTTTAAGTGTTCTAGAGTTGAGATGAATCAAGCAGTAAATATATATCCTTGGAATCGATTTAAAGTAGTGGTTTCAGGTCAAATTAAACAATTTAGGAATTTAAAATAGTGAATAATTATCTATTAACGAAACATATCACAGCACCCAAAGGTGTTAGTAGAGGAGAATAGAATAATTTGCGTGTGGTTACATTTGTTGTCGGGTGTGTGAATTGAAAAAATATCTTTGTTTCGTAGACTCAAAAATTGTGATACATACTTTTATCATGCTTAGTAACGTCAAATGATTTTTTTCTTACTCTTTTATTATTCTAAATATTTGAAAATTCAAAAAGACTTTACTTGTTGGTATTGCCTTTCATATGTTTAAGATGCATCATGCAGTAAAGATGTTTTAATATTGTGATACTTTCATACATGCTTGTAATCAATTTAAAATAGTTTCAGGTCAAATTAAACCATTCCGAAATTAAAAAAGGGAATAATTTTTTATTAACAAAACAAATTTTAACTGCTAAAGGTGTTAGTACAGAAAACAAATGGCATCATGATCCATAGATTGATACATTACCGCGGAGCTATTTAATAATAAAACACAAATTTATGTTAGTGGAAGATGAATTTCATTTTAATTTGATAATATTTTTTATGAAACTTCCAAAGCAATATGATAAAAATAATTGAAAATAAATTAGTTTGTTTAGTTTTCATACTTCGTAACCAATTATTTGTATTTGTCAATTTATTTATTTACAGGGTGGTGACTGACTCAGCCGATCATAGGCATTTTACATGTTAAATAATACTTACGCAATTTCCCTCTTCCCTAATTATTTTGGAGAAATATGTTTCAAATAAAAGTTGAAGATATTAAATATCTGCATTTGAATCAGTGAACAAATTTCGAAAAATAAAGTACATGTAAATTAGATTACTTTGCAATTAAAAAAAAATACTATATGCCGAAAAATTATATTTTTTTGAAGACTATTGTAATAATTTTCAAGAGATATATAATAAGTCTGTTGCTAGTCTACATAAAATTCAAAACAATTTTATCAATTACGAGATCTATAAATGTGAAACACTTGTAACTGTTTACTACTCATATCATCGAAATCAAAGATCATGCTTTGAGGCCAAACATATAATTTCTAGAAAACATTTACGTTTGTTTTAGAAAAAATTACTTTGTTGATAACTTGTTCACTTCCATCGGACGTTGCTATGCATGATAAAATCACTTCAGTTCCGAAATGTAAATCTGATAACTGATTGCTTGATAAAAATTAAACAAGATACTAGTATATAAGCTTGCAGTTTGTCAGGTCTCAGCATCAGTTTTACAATTGTCTTCCAGAGTAGAACACGATAAATTTTCAATATTTGAAAATGAACAAATTCACCCTGTGTGGTTTGATGGCAGCGATGGTGATGTGCCAAGTGCTGGGTTCCTCGGAAGCAGAGAATACATGGTATGGCAAGCAAGAGGCAGCGTGCATCAGCCAGGGCGGTCTGTGTATCGCACAGTCTGAATGTACGCAGCTGATGGGTAGCAAAGATGAGCTGTGTCCCCAACAAGCTGCCCACGGCTTCCAGTGCTGCTTTGGATGTAAGTATTAAATACTCCTAAATGCAACTGTCAAATAACATTCTCCAGACTTTGTTATTTAATTTATTTGTCTTGTTGCAGTACCAAAGAGCGAGAAGCGTTGCAGGATGCACGGTGGCGAGTGCTTCAAGAAAGGTTTCTGCAACCAGAAAGTCGTGTACGGCGAGGCATCTGATTGCGGAGCTGAACAAGACTGCTGCATTCTTCTTTAAATTTCCTTCCTATTATTAAATATACTTGTTTGTTTTGTGATACGTACTTATAATGTAATCTCATATATTTTATATTTGTTAAAAATATTTTTTTTTAAATAAAATCATTACTACTATAATTTTATTGTTTTAATTTGTTAGAACTTTTTGCAAAACCAACCATGTGTTCTCTTTGAATTTAATCTAAATTCATTTTTCTCTGTTTTTGGATAAATAAAAATATTATTTCATAATATGTTTCAAACAATATTTTAGAAAGTAAAGAAATAAATATATAAATTCCATTAATAGTTTAATATCCAGTCAAATATTTAAATAACAATACAGAAAAATAGAGTATTAGGTTACCGATTGTTTTAATTTATTTAATTAATTTTTAACTATCATGAAATCAGAAATGAATTGTGATTTTTTTCTTCGTATGAAGTATCGTTTCTATAATTTCCTTTTTGTCTTTTTAAATCCTTAGAAAGTGTGCTCGTTCTGTTCATAATATATTGCGTTATTATTATTTTTGAAATATTCATAGAGTTCATAATTTGTCTCATTCCATTAATTGTATTATTATTAAAAGTATAGGTTCAAATAAAAAGAAATGCAGTCAGGATAATTATTTGTTGTAAATGGTTAAGCCAACGTTTCGTTGCCATTTGATCTAAATGAGTACGTATCTTTTACATGTTCAATAACTTTGTTTTGTAGACCTGTCCTTAAATTAAAGAATAATTTTTTTATTTGATTATGACGAAAACTTTGATTTATTGTTGAGCGTTGTTCTTTCAGACCGGAAGAAGCTGCAAATGGCAGTGAAACGTTGGATTTAAGAGTTAAAAATCATTTGTTAATAAACAACAATGATTCTGACAGCATTATTGTTTATTTGAAACTATGCTCATGTAATACAGTTGCTTACAACTCTAAGATTTTGAAAGTATTTATAAATAAAATGTAGAAATGTTCAGACCGGAAGAAGCTGCAAATGGCAGTGAAACGTTGGATTTAAGAGTTAAAAATCATTTGTTAATAAACAACAATGATTCTGACAGCATTATTGTTTATTTGAAACTATGCTCATGTAATACAGTTGCTTACAACTCTAAGATTTTGAAAGTATTTATAAATAAAATGTAGAAATTTTGATTTAATATCTGTAGATTTTAATATTGTTAGCATAACATATCAAATAAGGCGCTGAATTAAAATAAGAAACATCGAATATTTTCTATATATTTATTTAATATATTTGGTATAATATTTATTGTTAATGATTAAAAAGTATACGAGATCCATTTGTCTTATGAAATAAGTTTATATCACAATCTTAAATAACATAAAAATTAAAAAAGAATGCAGCAGTCTTGATCAGCCCCACAGTCGGAAGCTTTACCATACACGACTCTCTGGTTACAGAATCCTTTCTTGAAGCACTGGCCACCGTGCATCCTGCATCGCTTCTCACTCTTTGGCACTGCAACATGAAAAAGTAAATTAGAAACTGTATATATGAAGCAGTTGTATTTAAGAAGATTAGTAACACTTACATCCGAAGCAGCACTGGAAGCCTTGAGCAGCTTGTTGGGGACACAGCTCATCTTTGCTGCCCATCAGATGTGTACATTCGGACTGCGCGATGCACAGACCGCCCTGGCTGATGCACGAAGCCTCTTGTTTGCCGTACCAAGAGTTCTCTGTTTCTGCCGAGCCCAGCACCTGGCACACCACCATCGCCATCACCAAACCGCAAAGAATGAATTTGTTCATGGTTGAAGTGTTGTAGATTGTTTGTGTTTTACTCTGAAAGATGAATGTAAAACTGAATGTGGACTGTAAGAATATTTCATCTTTATATACTAAATTTCTCGTGTTATCGTTGATAAAAAGTCAAGTAGTCACAAATAGTTTCAAAAATTATGATACAGAGTTTTATCATGCTTAGTAACGTCAGATAATATATTCTATTTTTTTTAACTCGTTAGTTATACTAAATAGGCATGCTTATATTTTTCTATTATGTATTCGATAATTCTAAAAAATGTTTCTTGTTGGTTTTGCCTTTTAAATGTTCAAGAGTTGAGATCCATCAAGCAGTAAAGATGTTTTAATATTGTGATATTTTCATACGAATATACATGCTTGGTATCGATTTAAAGTGGTTTCAGGTTAAATGAAACCACTCCGGAATTTAAAATAGAGAATAATTATCTATTAACGAAACAAATCACAGCACTCAAAGGTGTTAGTAGAGGAGAATAGAATAATTTTCAAGTTCATTTGTTGAGTAGGAATTGATCAAATGACTTTATGTTTCGTAAACTGTTACATTATCATGGAACTACTCGTATTTTAGTAACAAACAAATTAGTAGAAGACGAATTGTATTTTAAATAGATGTAATATTTCTGGAGATACAATGATACATCTAACGCAATATGATATAAAAAATAAATTAGTTCGTTTATTTTTCTTTTTAGTAGCTAACCAATTATTTGTATTTGTCAATTTGTGATATTTTTCGAAAAATAAAGAACCTAAAAATTACTTTGTTATGTCAAAAAGTTATAAATTATTTTCCTAAAGACTATCTTAATAATTTTCAAGAGATAAAATAAGAAGTCTGTTGCTAGTCTACATAAAATTCAAAACAATTTTATCTATTACGAGATCTGAAAATGTGAAACACTTGTAACTGTTTAGTATATCATCGAAATCAAAGATCACATTTTGGAACCATATAATTTCTAGAACACATTTATGTTTGTTTTGTTTACTTCCATCGGACGTTGCCATGCATGATAAAATCACTTCAGTTCCGAAATGAAAATCTGATAAATGATTACTTGATAAAAATTAAACAAGATATTGGTATAAAAGCTCGAAGTTTCTCAGGTTCCAGCATCAGTTTTACAATTGTCTACCTGAGTAGTACACGATCTATTTTCAACACTTCAAAATGAACAAATTCATCCTGTGTGGTTTGGTGGCAGCGATGGTGGTGAGCCAGGTGCAGGGCTCCTCAGAAGCAGAGAATACATGGTATGGCAAGCAAGAGGCGGCGTGCATCAGCCAGGGCGGACTGTGCATCGCGCAATCCGAGTGTACGCAGCTGATGGGCCGTGAGGGTGAGCTGTGTCCCCAACAAGCTGCTCAGGGCTTCCAGTGCTGCTTCGGATGTAAGTATTAAATACTCCTAAATGCAACTGTCAAATAACATTCTACAGACACAATTATTTAATTTGTTATTCCTGTTGCAGTGCCAAAGAGTGAGAAGCGTTGCAGGATGCATGGTGGCGAGTGCTTCAAGAAAGGTTTCTGCAACCAGAAAGTCGTGTACGGCGAGGCATCTGATTGTGGAGCTGAACAAGACTGCTGCATTCTTCTTTAAATTTTCTTTTTAATATTTAATATACTTGTTTGTTTTGTGATATATACTTGTTATTGTTATCATGTAATCTCATATATTTTATATTAGTTAAAAATGTTAATTAAGTATTTTATTAAATAAAAATCATTACTATTACAATTTTATTGTTTTAATTTGTTACAAATAGATTCACGAAAGAAATTAAAGCTAATCCCATTTTTATTATTAGTCGTAACTTCATTTTCCAATCTCAGAACATATATATTTTAACTAAAGTTGTAATTAAGATTGGTTAGCATAAAATTTGACACATTTTGATAATTTAATTAATTTAGAAACAAAATTATAGATGTTGAAAAAAATGGAATTAGCATTAATTCCTTTTGTGAATCTGCCTGTTAGAATTTTATATGCAAAACTAACCATAATTTGTTTGCTTTGAACTTAATCTAAATAAATTTTTCTCTATTTTTGGATGCACAAAAATATTGTTCAAAACAATAGTTTAGAATGTAAAGAAATAAAAATATAGCTTAAATTCCATTAATACTCTAATATCCAGTCAAATATTTAAATAACCCTACAGAAAAATAGTGTATTAGGTATTAGGGTATTAGGTAGTGTATTAGTGTATTATAATTTATATGTAAACTGTCATGAAATCAGAAATGAATTGTTACTGTACTTTTTCAGATATTATTTTTCCTTCAATTATTTTTGATATATTTATGGAGATTCCATAATTTGTATCATACTATTATTTGAATTATTAAAAGTGTAGAATCAAAATAAACAGGAATGCAGTCAGAATAATTATTTATTAATAAATGATTTTAACTTTTAAACTCAACGTTTCGTTGCCATTTGATCAAATTGAGTTCGTATTTTTTGCATATGTTAAATCACTTTTGTTGTACAGACCTGTGCATAAATTCGAAGATAATTTTTATACTTGATGACGAAAACTTTATTTTATTTATTGTTGCGCGTTTTTCTTTCAGACTGAAAGAAACAGCAAATGATAGCGAAACGTTGTCTTTAAAAATTAAAATCATTTGTTAATAAATGATCGTGACTGCATTCTTGTTTATTTGAAACTATGCTCATCTAATACAGTCGCTTACAACTCAAGGATTATTATTATTATTTTTCAATTAAATGTATAAATTTAGAATTAAAATCTATATAGGTATAATTATGGTTTCAATATTTATTTGTTTTCTTTTTACAATATTCTATAGTTAAGTATTATTTTATAATAGATTTTAATATTGTTAGCATAACATATCAAATAAGGCGCTGAATTCAAATAAGAAACATCGAATATTTTTTAGATATTTATTTATTTAATATATTTTCTATTTATATGTATTGATAACAATTTTAAAATATACGAGATCCATGTATCTTATGAAATAGGTTTGTATCACAATGTTAATTAACATAAAAATTATAGAAGAATGCAGCAGTCTTGATCAGCACCACAGTCGGAAGCTTCCCCGTACACGACTCTCTGGTTGCAGACACCTTGCTTGAAGCACTGGCCACCGTGCATCCTGCAACGCTTCTCACTCTTTGGCACTGCAACAAGAATAATTAAATTAGATACTATATATGAAGTAGTTGCATTAAGGAAGATTAGTTATACTTACATCCGAAGCAACACTGGAAGCCCTGAGCAGCTTGTTGGGGACACAGCTCATCTTTGCTGCCCATCAGCTGCGTACATTCGGACTGCGCGATGCACAGACCGCCCTGGCTGATGCACGCTGCCTCTTGCTTGCCATACCATGAGTTCTCTGTTTCTACAGAACTCAGCACCTGGCACACCACCATCGTCATTACCAAACCACAGAGGATGAATTTGTTCATGATGAAGTGTTGTAGATTGTTTGTGGTTTACTCTGGAAGACAAATGAAAAATGATATTGACTACGAGAACATTTTGGCTTTATATACTATTGATTATTGTTTACGATTGATAAAAGTCAAGTATTTGGATAGTAAAATTTTCATAATAAGGCGCAAAGTATTATCATGGTTAGTAACATCCGATTGCTTTTATCTACAACCAAGTTTACCGTAAATGGTGTTTGTTTTTTAGCCTTGATGTCTTGGAGGTTGGTCTGTGTTCTTAAGTGCCTGGATGAATTGATCTAGATATAAAGGATGAAACTGTAACACTCAATGCTATGTATATGGTTCAACCTTTTGTCAATAAATTTAAAATAAGCACTCTTTATAATAATATTGTTTTACAATACATAAAATAATTCACATATTGCTACAACTAAAATTATACTGACGTTTGACACACAGAAGACTTCGGCCATGTACATGTACGTCGCAAACCATCGCATGCACACTTCATACATTACGGAATGGGTCGGTCATCGTATCAATTTAGTTTTATTTAATTTCACTTGTTTTAGTGTTGTTTTATTTTTTGTATGTTTGACTCAGCACCCTAATGAACACTTAATTGAAATCGAAACTGATTGATTTCTTCAAAAATTGTTCAACTTTTATTTAAGTAAGCTTAAAATTTCAAGTAATTCTAGTGGAACTGCTCATATATAATAAAAGTATGACTTTCCTTTCATTACTAGCAATCATTATATTTTTCTTTAAACTGAATTATAATATTATTTTCAGTTGTATTATTTATTCTAATTGGATCAATCTTTTACTTATACTGGCCAATTCTGTATTACCTACTTATTGGTTTCTTACTTAGAAGTGATGATTTGAGTTTCATACAGAACCGGTCAAATACATTAGGTGACCCGGAGCCCCTTTTTTGGCATATCAGTGAAAAATCATAAAATGAAATAAATAATAAATTAAATATATCATCACGCCATTTACCCATTTCTAGGTGTGGTACTTTGCTTAAAGCATATTTCAGTATTATGATGTATTTTTACGCATGAAGTGTGATTACCAGCCGTCAATTCAAGGACTCCAAGGATGATAGTGGCGGAGGAGCCGCAGGGGTAATTTTAAATGAAGAAAATTTACGAAATTTAATTTCAGCTGTGAGGCTCGAACTGACGATCTTATGATAAACAGTCCGATGCGTTACCTCGAAGCTGTATGCCCCAAATAGAATATTATTAATTCTTTATTGACAAAAAAGATAAATAAATTTTGACATTTATGTTTTAAATAATATAAATATGTTATATACATTGGTTCGTACTTGAGAATACCACTTCAGTCCAGCCCTGAACTCACATACATTAAAGTGGTGTTAAATGTTTATAGCTGTACATTTTGTGGAATTTAGAAAAATATAGAAAAATTAAACCCAAATGACTGAGCTTAGAATATATGATTTAATATTAAAGAGCCTACTGAAGAGTAGTCATATTTTTAATGAGATAGATGTATGTCTGTTACTAGTCTGGCTACTAATCAAATCAAAACAAATTTATCGCTAAACAAGATCTATGATTTGCGCGATTGTGATACAATATGATAATTTTTTTTGGCGAGAAAAAATGAGTCACTTCAAAATATTCCACATATCTAAATCATAAACTAGATTTCAGAGTCAAACATACATTTTCTAGAAGATTGATAAATGGGCTACATGTTTTGTATCTAAGAGAAATCATTTTCAAGTGTTGTCATACTTTCATTGTGTTGACAACAAAAACTTCAAGCAATTAATCACCAAAATGTATACTTCCATAGGATGTTGCCATGTATGATAAAATCAATTCCGAATTTTTATCTGATGACCGATATTACATTAAGAATTAGGCGAGAAGTTAGTATAAAAGCAAACTGTTGGACAATTATCAGTATCAGTTTTACAATAGTCTTCCAGAGTAAAACAAATAATATACAACACTTCAATATGAACAAATTCATTCTCTGTGGTTTGGTGATAGCGATGGTGGTGTGTCAGGCGCTGAGCTCTTCAGAAGCAGAGAACGCATGGTATGGCAAGCAAGAAGCTTCGTGCATCAGCCAGGGCGGTCTGTGCATCGCGAAATCCGAATGTACGCAGCTGATGGGTCTTGAAAATGAGCTGTGTCCCCAGCAAGCTGCTCAAGGCTTCCAGTGCTGCTTCGGATGTAAGTATTATAAGTACTCCTAAATGCAACTGTCCAATAACACTTTTCAGACACAGTTATCTAATTTATTTTCTTATTGCAGTGCCCAGGAACGAGAAGCGATGCAGGATGCACGGTGGCGAGTGCTTCAAGAAAGGTTTCTGCAATCAGAGACTCGTCTACGGTGAAGCTTCTGATTGTGAGGCTGAACAAGACTGCTGTATTCTTCTTTAAATTTGTTTAATACATTACTTTTATATTGTGATATTAATTTTTAAGATTATCTCGTATATATGTTATTATTACTAATTCTTTTATAAATAAATAATTCTAATTGACATTCACATTTTCTTTTTCCTAATTTTTCTTCCTTTTTAATACTAAAATATGACAGCCAGTTATTTCAAATGCTAGATCGGCTAGATGTACTGTTTCGTGCTATCAAAACAATCAATATTTATTGAAAATTTTTAAAGATTTTTTAGTTCAGAATTATTTATTTCTTTTGTCCCGCGAATTTATTATAATTATTTATAAACAAATTTCAGATTACCAGTCTATTTAAATGTCAATATAGACAAATATATAACATGTTATAAGCAACATAGAATTATCTCAATAATCAATGTTAAAATTTTCTTGAATAGTAATTATAATGTTATTCTAGATACAAAATCTGACTCCTTTATTATCACATATTACCTTTTACGACGTAGTTTTTCTTCCCTAGAATTATAATATAAATTTAACAGTAAAATATAACAGCCACTTTTCAAATTATAGATAGGCTAGAGCTAGATCTATGTCACGTGAGTATATAGTGTTTCATGATATCAAAATGAATAACAAAATTAGTTTTTTATTTATTTTAATGAATATTTTTAAAGATTTTCAGAATAGTTTATTTCTTTTGTCACGCGCATTTGTTATAGTTACTTATAAACGAATATAAAATTATAATTTTAGATTTCATTATATTTAAATGACAATGTATAGAAATTAGTAATAAATTATAATGTACATAAATTAGAATTATCAATGTTATAATTTTCATAAGTAATTAATGTTATTCATCTAAGTTCTAAGACATAAAATGAAACTCATAAATTTGAAATGAAGTTTAAAGACCGTGAGAAAACTATTTAAAATATACTTTTTTTCACGACCGGGACAGAACCTCAGTTTCTTTTATACGAAAATCATGGCAGAAACAATCAATTTTATTTCAACGGGAGAGAAAGTACTTAAATATTGGCATTTGTTGTGAAAAATAACACAAATCAAAGGTAACTATGTATTGAATTATTTACAATTCTAATTTTTTTTTTTTAGATACACAGTAATCATTATAAATATTGGGGTCGGGAAAAAAAAAAGCTTATACACCAAGTAAGAGAAATGTATTTTTCCCTCGTCGAATTGTAACCTTCACGTACAACCCGTACTTCAAATCAAATCACACATTTCTCTCCGTAGTTGTATAAATATACTATTTTTACCTAAATTTTGGTCAATAATTCATTTATTTGTTCTAGAGTCCTATACGGATATATTTTTGAAATTCTAATCAAATTTAAGCTTTAATTAATTTGCACTCTATGAATATTAGAGCAATTAATTGTTCATATATACTTAACAAAATGATACACGCATTTCAGAATTAAATAAATAAATTACGAATTTATTAATAAGCAATTAGAATTGGTTTTTTGTGTGTCATATATGATGGAAAAGTTAGGTAAGTAAAATTGTAAGTACGTTTATTTTTATAATAGTTATTTTATTTTATATAGAAATTTGTACAATTAAATGTATTAAATAAAATACATTGAGATCCATTTATCATAAAACATAAAGTTAAAATCACAATTATTTCTTGATATATTCATAAGTAATTTCTAAAGAAGAATGCAGCAGTCTTGTTCCTCTCCACAATCGGAAGATTCACCATACACGACCCTCTGGTTGCAGAAACCTTTCTTGAAGCACTCGCCACCGTGCATTCTGCATCGTTTCTCGCTCTTCGGTACTGCAAGAAGACAAACAAATTAAGTAATTGTGTTTAAAGAGTGTTATTTGACAGTTGCATTTAGGAGTATTTGTAATACTTACATCCGAAGCAGCACTGGAAGCCTTGAGCAGCTTGTTGAGGACACAGCTCATCTTTGCTGCCCATCAGCTGCGTACATTCAGACTGCGCGATACACAGACCGCCCTGGCTGATGCACGCGGCCTCTTGCTTGCCATACCATGCGTTTTCTGCCTCTTCGAAGCCCAATGCCTGGCACATCAACATCGTCATCACCAATCCGCAAAGAATGAATTTGTTCATCTTGAAGTGTTGAAGATTGTTCGTGTTTTACTCTGTAAGACAAATGTAAAACTGATACTGATATTTGACAAACTGTTTGCTTTTATACTTCCATCTTACCTGATTTTTATTGAGTAATCTATTATCAGATTATAATTCGGAACTGAACTGATTTTATCGTACATGGCAACGTCCGATGGAACTAAACAATTTAGTGAACTTTATCTATTACCTAGTTGTCAACAAAATCAGTGATACGAGTGTGTTGGCCCCCAAAATATGATCTTTGACTTTGGTACATGGAATCTTTTAAGTGTTTGTATTTTTTTATAATATTGTATTACTAATGTTAGATCGCGTATTAAGATAATAATAAGGTCGTAATAAATTTGTCTAATTTGTAAAGTAGCAACAGACTCAAACTGTTGTTAAAATTTTAATGTTTTTTTTTTAAAGGTGAAGTAATATGTATAGCGAAGCTTTCAAATGTAATTATACTTCAGCCTACCAAAACCAGAAGGATCGTATTGAAACGATTAATCACCCCTCATATTAAAAGTATAAAAGAATCTTTCAACGCTTATACCACAAATCGCTTTATATTTGTCAGAATGAATACTTCCAGTATGCTTGATTATCTGTTTTTGCAATTACATTTTCAATAACATTGCAAAATTCTGTTTATATATGTACAGATTAAGTAATTGTAATATTTATTATCCTTGTATTCTCAAACTATTATTGTTTGAAACTAGATAATTTAACCTGAATTGATTTTCAAAAGACATCTACGTAATGGGGTAAATAGCTCCTTAGTAACTCATCGGACTGTGGATCATAAGATCCTCTGTTCGAGCCTCACAAATTATATTTCACCACAAAACAATAGCCCTGTCGCTCCTCCACCACTACCATCCTTGAAGGCCGTGATTTGACGGCTGGTAACCGCAATTCACGCGCAAAAATATATCATAATACTGAAAATGCTTTGAGCAGAATGCAACACCCAGAAATGGGTAAATGGCGTGATGATATATTTATTTAATTTTCTTTATTTTCAACGTATACTTATTATTTATTTAATTATAATTAATTTTTATTTACTAGAAAAATTAATCCGGATTAAATCATCCCGTTAATATTTCATATCTTCGCCATAATATGAAAGTAGTGAATCTTTCATTTGTGCTTTTACTTTTGTATTAGGAAGATTCAAAATATTTGTAAAATTTTATAGTAGGTTAGGTTATTTATAATATCGCAGTTCAGCAGAATTGTATTAAATGAAGTCTTTATTGACTGGCTTGACTATAAAAAGAGTAGAAAAAAAAATTATTTATTCGCTAACGAAACTAACAATTCGTGTTATGTTGATTTATTTTAATGTGTTATATTACTTTACTAATTTAGTCAGTAAGTACTATTGTTTTTTGATTGTAAAAAATACCAAACTAATTTTGTTATGTTAAATATGTTATGAAGCATATTATAAACACACATTAAATTTTAAAGCGCTTCAAATCAATTCTAAATAATATATGATTGAAGTTTTTTAAGCTTTTATTTAATTCAGGTATTGCTCTCGTTTTCAGTATTATTGTAGACTGATGATTGTTTGAAAATCAATTTATATTAAATTAGTTATTACATACGACATTAATTGCTCAAGTCAATAGTTTTTTTTTGTTCCCTTGACAGATAATTGAATCCTAAAAAAAGTTGTTTCTATATTCCTCAAAACAGGAAAATAATAACTCATTATGTTCATTAAAAATCCCCGTAAATGTTTTTCAGTATCATTAATTAGGTACTTGTTTATTTGTAATTCTTATTGTTTCCTTTTTTTTGAACAAGAATGTAAGTTTTCTTGTATACTGACGAATATGAGAATTAGTGCTACCTAAATTTTATTTTAAACCTTTTTATCTACATAGTAAAATTATGTGTAATTTACAAAAGAAAAAACAGCTAACATTAAATGCAGCTCTTAGTATAATTTAAACTGTGTTTTTTTTAATTTAATAGCCATATTTGGTAAAAGGTTAAAACTTAATTATATGTATGTTGTTTTATCAGATGTTACCAAGTACAATAAAATCTGTGTTCCTCATTGTTCAAATAACTTAAACACTTCAATATTATCTGTCAAAGATAACAACATATATTGGTATATAAGGGGAAATTATTATCACAGTCTACATACAGTTTTACATTGCTTTCCAGAGTAAAACACGAACAACCTTCTATACTTCAAGATGAACAAATTCATTCTTTGTGGTTTGGTGATGGCGATGGTGGTGTGCCAAGTGTTGAGCTCTTCAGAAGCTGAGAACGCATGGTACGGCAAGCAAGAGGCATCGTGCATCAGCCAGGGCGGTCTGTGTATCGCACAGTCTGAATGTACGCAGCTGATGGGCAGCAAAAATGAGCTGTGTCCCCAACAAGCTGCCCACGGCTTCCAGTGCTGCTTTGGATGTAAGTATTAAATACTCCTAAATGCAACTGTCAAATAACATTCTCCAGACTTTGTTATTTAATTTATTTGTCTTGTTGCAGTACCAAAGAGCGAGAAGCGTTGCAGGATGCACGGTGGCGAGTGCTTCAAGAAAGGTTTCTGCAACCAGAAAGTCGTGTACGGCGAGGCATCTGATTGCGGAGCTGAACAAGACTGCTGCATTCTTCTCTAAATTTTCTATATTATACTTTGTTTATTGTGATATTTACTTGTTCATTTGCAATCTCATAGATTATAAAATATTAATAAAAGCTCTACTAAATATATTAAACACTTTCTTATAAATTGTACAACCCTTATTTAAAAATATTAATTCAGTCGGTCCTAAGAATTTTTAAAAACTAATTTCTAATAGGTCTTTGTTTAACCAAAATAATAGACTTACACCAGGAACTGCCGTTGTATTGACGAAGCAAAGTCGAGGTAATGAATGTTGCCGAAACCGTAAATCTGTGTTTGGTGCCGTGCTGATCACATTATTTTAATCAAAATCGGTCAAGCCGCTTAGGAGAAGAATTACAAACACCGGAATTTTATATATAGCGAGGTCTGTGGCAGGACAACGTCTGCCTACCGAGTCCGCTTGTATATTCATAAAATTAATTCTGTTGCTTTGTGAAAATTCCAAAACAATTTAATACATAAAATGGCAGTGATGAATATGTTTTAACTCTTTTTAAATTATTAAATTCGTAAGATACATGATGCATGTGTATATTTGGAAAATGCAAATTGCGATTATTTTGGTGTAATATAGAAATATCTAATTTGTTGTATTACTATAGCAACAATAGGCAGTAAAAGTGACTGTTAGCTATCAAAAAAACGCACTTTTAACGTCAATCGGCAAAAATTAGCTATTACAATATTAGTGCATTTAATCACAAATGTAAAAAAATGTAAAATTTTGAGCAAAGTAATTTTGAGTGAGCAAAGTATTTTTGCTCACATCGCTCTAAAGATTGAACAAAAACATCGAAATTCAATGATTGTGGAAAAATACATTTATAAATATAATGGTTTTTAAACGAGTTAAATTAGAAAGAAAGTTTCATTTTTTATATTATTGTTGTTATTAAAAATTGGTTTATTAGTTTTATATAAAAATAATTAAATAAATAAATAAGACAGATATTCAACGCAATGTACTTTTTATTTAACTTCGAATAATTTCCTCTTAATAATAACAATAATAAAAGATAAATAGATTAGTTACAATTAAAATTTGTTTACTGATTTTTATCTAAATCTAAGTACGATAGTAATCAGTTTTATATTCTCGTTGTTGTTGCACATTGTTAGAATGAAACATCCTATCCTTTGCGCACTTTTCAACTTCGGTGGTGTCACTATGTCACGTATGTTGCCAGTAGCAGTATTTAAGGAAGTTAGCACAGTGCAATTCCGTCAGTTGCACACTTGTCTTCTAGTCCTGCACAACACACCATTCAGTCATTCATCATTGCAATATGAATAAAATCGTTATCATTTTCGTTGTTGCTTTGGTCCTTGTTTTGGTTTCCTGCCAACATCTTACAAGTAAGTATAATATTTTATTCAAATCTGTTTTTTTTTTGTATCACCATCCACCAAAGTTTCCAACGAAATAATGAAAATATATTGATATCATATTTAAGTTATCATGTTTGATTAGTGGCTTACTCTCTGCGAAAATTAAAATGAAATGCGTACTAAAATTTGTTATTTAAATAATACAGTAAAACAAATTAATGTTTAGGTGAACCTGAAGAAGATTTCTATGGCTTCTTAGAAACGGACTGTCTACAAAAAGGAGGTTTATGTATAGTGAAACCGGAATGCGCTCAAATCATCGAAAGCCCCACAGAATTATGTCCAGAACAAGGCAAAGACGGTTTTCAGTGCTGTTTTGGATGTAAGTATAAACTTAAACTTAAATAATATTTTGAAAATTCATTTTACGATTAGTTTCACAGTTAATGCTAAAACATATTAAGTTACAGTATTATTATTTTATTTTCATATATTAATATTATTAAGTAAATAGTAAATGAACGCGAAATCAAATTGTAAATACATGGCATGTATTTTTATAATTTGCATTGATATTAATATTTGAATATACACAAATGTTTAGTATACAAACCTAATACAAATATTATTTTATTGCAACATATGAAAATATCTACATATCAAATATTAATAATCTATTATTATAATTCGTATTGTTTATTTCAACAAAGTATTCGGGATTTTTAACATTTTCTATAAATTTATAATAATTGTGACACATTTTATATGTAAAATTGAATTGATTATATTTTGTTTATTAAAAATATTGTGACTGATTTCATTTATAAAAACATATTTTCATTATGTTTGTTTACCCAAATATGAACGTTAATTTCATATTAATAACATTAATGTTTTTATTACCTATATACAGTGGCAATTCATGATCAACGTTGCAGAATGCACGGAGGCGAATGCAGTTTGGAAAAAGATTGCAACCCAACTTTAATCTACAAAAATGCATCCGACTGCGAAACAAACTTTGTATGCTGTCTTCTTGAATAATTATTTTGTAGTAAATTATAATAATTTTGTTCCTAAATGTTGCTAGATACTAGATTTTGTATATTTGAATGTATTGCATGTACTCGAATATTAAATTCATGTAAATAAAATATACTAATACTCAGTAAGATATCAGTTTTATTTTTTTGAAACATTTTACTTGAAAATAATAGTGAAATACTAGGTGTATCATTTTAATTTTAAAAGGAGAATACCTTAAAAGATAGACATCGAATGACAAAATGTTTCAGACAAAAGGTTCAAGGTTTGGACGGGGACATTTGATTCCATCCGAATCTGAAATGAAAAATTTGGTTTTCCATTTAAGATCTAAGAGTTGTGGGGGCAATTTTTTTTACATAGAATCAAATGTTCCTGTCAAACCTTTATCCTTTTGTCCGAAACATTTTGTCATTCGCTGTGATATTTTCAACTAATGTGTAATTATTGATATTAAAAATCGTCTCTTTATATTTTAAAACAATCTGTAATTTGTTCGAATTGTCTTTCAATTTTATTATTTTGTACATAGGTAGTAATAGTATATTACATGTGAGGTGGGAAATGTTTCATTCCAGCCGAGGGCTTATTATTAGGTGATGTAGTCTATGAAAGCAAATAAATTATTTAAATAATTTAACATGTGTCAACAGTTCAGGAAATTCAAATGTGACATTAAATTTCAATGTAGATCCTAATAAAACAGCATTACATTAGAATTTTATATTACTTTATAATAAAAAAGCTTCTGTTCAATTAATTAATATTGTAATTATTGATGTTTTATTGTAATCATAAGATTTTATCAATATGTTTGACAACACTGATCAACTTACTTTCAGGTTCAGAGATTTATGACGTGTGTTGCTACAAGAGGTTGTCATATTAGTAAGGATTCACGTATTTTCCCAACCTCTAAAGGTTTGGAATTGACATATTACTATAGTGATTGATAATAAAATACATATATTAACAACATTTTAGCGAAAGGAGCAATTTCATGCCGTTGTTTGAGTAATGATAAATAAGTTTTAAACAAACAAAAATTATATAATTTAAGCTATTTACTCGGTTTAATACAAATAATTTTTTAAAGAAATTTCTATTAAAACAGAATTTGAACTTTAAGCCTAGCAAACATGAAATACGCAACTAGAGTTAATGTAAATATATACATAAATTACGCTTAAAACATTACGCACAAACTAAACAAAGCGAACTCATTTCTGTTTCGCGAGTTGAAGACCTCCGTATATTTTGCACACAAATACACGAACATACGGTTGGACGGTCTCTCTCCAATTGTTGCTTCATTCTTTATTGACCCGAATGTATTCAACTGCTATCTACTTGATTCCAGACGCTTCAATCCACAGATACAGTCCAGAAGGAACCCTTTACCTTGTTAAATTTAAGACACAATTAATCATTTAAAGTAAGTATAAAATAAAATTAATTTCTTGGAAGCTTCTCTTTCAGTTACAAAGCATTTTTGTTAACAAATACTAAACAAATAAGATTATTATTATGCCCCATGTGATGATGTTGAAGACAAAATATAAACATACTCTACCTGGAACTAGAACCCGGGACAGATTAAGGGTGACAGACATTTTATGTTTTGGTACAGTTATATTAATGCACCGTAAATATTTACGCTTTTAAATAGTAAAATAATTATTGCTTCAAGCTTATCTATTTCAATCAAAATTATATTTGATTGTCTGACAAATTAGTTCTATGTCTATTTTTATAGCAACCCCTTCTTAACGAGACAAAAGGGGAGATGTCGGGTTAGCAGACCAAATAATTCTTGTATGTGTAAAAACCAGATATTTCTGCTAACCGTATTATAACTAAGTAAATATTTGAATTACAACATAATGGCTGCTACCACGTGCTCTGTTTTTGGGTATTCTAAGACAAGTGTGTTAGCTCTGAACAATGTTTTAAAATTATAATTTAAAAAAATGCTTCGCAAAAAACTTACACAAAAATATATTATATATATTATTTGAAGTATTTATTTTTTTAAATAACTTAAGAACATTGTAGATACCGCGCTAAAACATTTCTCTTAAATTACCCAAAACAGAAGTCGTGGTATTAGCCAATACCATTTTAATATACAATTCACATAAATTGCGAGTATATGTACAGTGTACAATATACGCTTATTCATTTTTCTATTATTGAAAGAATAAATTGAAAAGAAAACAGAATAAGATTGAACTATAAAATAGAACAAAAGTTGGAAGCAAAAGAAATAGTGAAAAGATCAAGCAACACAAAATCAGATTACTTGGACATACTAAAAAGTACATGGAGATTGGAAGAAAAATTTAAATCAATAATAGAATGAAAACCAGGAGAGAGAAGAAAACTGGGAGACCCAGTTCAACATGGCTAAAGAAAGTAGAAGAAGATTTAAATGCAGTAGTGATTAAACAGTGGAGAAATCTAACTCCAAGTATTTAAAAGAATAGAAACAGAGATTGATCCAATCCAACAAAAGGATCTAGAGAGCTTCATAAAAACTGACGTTATCCCATAGGAGTGTTAAGCTACTATAATTTATAATACATTATTGATATTATAGATTTCGTGTAGGTATGCAACTAATATTATGAACTTAAAGATTTCGGAAACTACGCTGTTTCTAATTCTATAGTTTCAATTCTAATAAATAAACAGACGAAGCAATCGTGTTGTGTGGTCTTCCTCAATTAATAATACTTGTAAAATATTTATAAAAATTAATATAAAATTGTTTTAATGCTTTTTAATATTAAATTTACAAATAAACCAACGATTTCATTTTATTTCCACTGTCAAAAATAATAAACCTTTCAAAAAGAGAAAACTATCTATGAAACAAATAATATTTCAAAAATATAAAGACAATAAAGTTGTCAATGTTTCATAAAAATTAGCCTAAATAATAACTAAGTTACTAAAGCACAGACCTTTATTATAAAAATATGTTGGCAACAATAACAGTTCATGCACTAACATAAACTAAACTCTGCAGCAGTTATTATTCCAATACTCCATTGGCCGACTCCATCGCCTGGAGGTAAAACTGTCCCTGCCGGCGGACATCGGAGAGTTGGGTGGTGCTTGGTAAAATATTTCCACCGGAGGGTCTCACTGCATCCTTGGTATTATGACGGACCGTCGATATCGCCGCCGGATAGGTTCAAATTCTATTTGACGTCTTCGTCTCGCTCTCGTAGGACTTGCCGTGAGCAGCAGACGAAGGACGGCAGAGGAAGAGTTTCGGCGGATGTGGATGTAGAAGAGCACGTGTAGTGTCTGCGCCAACGGCGAGGCGGTAACGATGATGGCACCTGATCAAAACATGGAAAGGAGTTGGTAATGCTGAAGTGTGGAGTGTGGTCATTTGTTGAGGGAATGGTTCGTAGACTAGTTTGTTTTGTTTGAGAGATTCTAGGTTTAATCATTTGTAGGTTTTGACGTTTGCTGATATTTTTAAGGTTATGGACTGAGTATAATGAACTGTTTGTTATAACAATTCAGGATATCCAGAACCCGAACGGATAAACACACACAATATGTAAGTATTGTTATAAGGTTAAAATAATACAGTTTACTAGTAATTATAGCAGTATCTCAAAACGCTAAATATTTAGTTAATTTTAACATAACCAATTATGTTTCAATAATAGTTAAGGATGAATACATGAATAAAGTATTACTTTATCCACTAATGGATACAGTAACATTGCTGTAGTAATGTCAAAATATAGATGTGTATATTCTATATATTTTAAGCAAAATTATAAAGTAACTTATAAAGCGTTACTATAAAGAAAAAAATAAGAAACATATATTTGTTTTAATTTTATAATTTGGGATAAATAACTCTGTGGTAACGCGTCGGACTGTGGATCGTGAGATCTTCAGTTCGAATCTCAGCTGACAGTTGCCAATTTAAATTTACTCCTGTGGTTCCCCCTCCACTAACATCTTTAGGGGCTATGATTTGACGGCTGGTAACCGCACTTCATGCGCAAATTTATATCAATTACCGAGATCTGCGTAAGCAGAGTGTCACACCCACAATGGGTGAAAGGCGTGATGATACATTTGCTTTATTTCATTAATTAAAATGTTTTAGTTTTATTCAAGTAGAAAATTTACGGGTCTTAGCTACTATTTTATATTTAACTTTACATTCATTGTAATATACAGGGTGTTTACATGAACTTTTTTTATTGTTTTGAGATGTATTATCCACCTTTAAATTCGTTACCTCTATTTTTTGAACATCCTGTATTATTGCATGTATAAAACTATAAAATCATCTTCAAGTTAAAGGATCATATTAAAATGAATAGACATTTATTATTTCGTTATTGAAACATAATTCTCTTTAGTTGTTATGCAAGTAAAATATGTAGAACTTTATTGAAGAAGTTGAAGAAAACAATGTCTGTTTAAGCAGTACAGAACATATTTAAATATTTTGCATTGTTACTTGTTGTTACATTGCATAATCACTATCACTACATAGTAAAGTGACTAAGTGAGACTCGGGTATGTAGCTGTGATATGCGAAAGTTGTTGCGGTGAAATGTATACAACAGTGAAACGTGACAGTATTAACAAATGATGTATTTCAATATCTGAAATAATATAGTTAATATTTTAGAACATACAAGTACGGAAGGATTAAAATTGCGAAAGGTTATCAAAGTACAATAGCCAGTAAATACCAAGACTACGAAACATCAAAATTTTACATACAATTGGAGGCTCGCTCGCCTTCAATCAACATATTTTAACATAAGCGGGCCGCGGAGCAAAGAACGCCATACCGAGCACACAGCTCAGAGCAACGTAGCCGAGCCGAAGCCGTATTTCATATCTCCGGCACTTTTGCAAGCGCGCCCTGATTATATATTTTATCGGGCGGGCCCGCGGCGCGTGGAATTATGCAGCGGCGAGGTGCCGGCGGCGGCGGCGGCGCTGTTCTGTCAACTGTGGGTCGAGCGACGGCGGCGGCGCACTTGTAATTACGGCGTCGATGTCGGTGTTGTTTGCCCGCGAGCCCACGGCCGCCGACGCACACACGGACGCGATGGCGATGGCGCGATGCCCCGCGGACCACACCATGTTGCCTTTTTAAACATTTCAATGAGGTTCCAAGCACCAGCGGCTGTTTCGTGCGATCCAAGCAAACCAGGAGATATGGAATGGACCTGTGTTTGCTAATTTCACGTTTGTATACAAATATATGTTACTCGACATTTATTATTTATACACAGTATATTCGATCCACTGTTTACATATATTCCAGGTTTTTAGACATTCTACTAACCCTTGTTTCTTTACTTATTTAGGTAACACTTTATCGCGTATTTTACAAAAATTAATACATTAGAATATGTCATAATATACTGACTTTAAAGATCTCCTTAAATGTTAACTAATATATGATATTTATTTATTTTTTTCACTAGCCGAGCAACATGCCATTATTGGCCTCTTTTGGAGGCATGAATTTGTTTTCCACTACCATTTGCTTCACAATGTTTTATTATTAAACTGTAAAATGTCACTTTTTATTATAAAGTATTATGACGCTTTAAAAAGGCACATAACTTAAAATGATTTAAAACAAAATAGTCGATTTCTACATCGAAAATTTGGCTCATAAACTATTATGTGCTAGTTCCTGGAGGTATAGTAGGAGCACATTTTTGAAGATTTTAGTCACCACTTTTGATAAACACTATTTTATAAAACCTGTAACACTTTCATATATACAGGCTGATTCAGGACTAGTGTGACAAACTTAAATAGTTTTTTCCTAAGGTTATTTTGATCCAAAAATGTCATATAAACATAGGTTCCATTCCTTCTGGTTACCAAAATACAATAATTTTTTAATCAATATACTTTCGGAAAACAAGAGTTTTAAACTGCCCATTTTGTGCCGGTTATATAATTTCCGGAGGAGTACATTTTTTTAGAATCACTATCTACTATTTTAAAACATTGAATTTAATTTCTACTTAGTAGTAAAAAATAATATAACTACGGTTAAGAAGATCATTAATGACCAGGACCTTGTATTTTTCTGGTTGCAATCTTGGTAGGTACTGGACCAATAATGATGGTCTTCTGAACCTCGATGTATAATATATAACTTGTGTACAAACAAAGTACGATTATAAAAAGCAACCCGAAAAGATATAACTCTGTAATATAACAGGAGAAGTACTAATACATAAAAAAAGCAAAAATTTTATAAAGGACTAATAAACATAAAATAATAAGAGTTGTTTCACGACTGGATGTTAAATTTAATAAAACAAGGTGTTTTATTAGATTTTATTAAATTGGCTGCTTCTCTAACATCTTGCTTTTTATACAATAATAACATCCATATTCTCTTAGAAAACTTCTTTACAGCAATATAGAAACCAAGTTTTAGCAATCCAGCCAGGTCTAGGAATGATTAATATACCAGGAACAAGATGACTAAGCAAAACAAATAATAATAACCAATATAGCAACTATATTAATAAATGATCAAATTGTTGGACATTATTTCGCATGCAGTGCGAAGTGAAGTGACCGTGTAAAAGGGCCTGATTTCCCTGTGGCGCGTACCGGTCGCGCGCTGTAAATGGATTTCACCTGCGCCGCACAGAGCTGGGTACAAAAGAGAGATCTGCATAAAGAGCACTGCATTGTGTTAATGTGTATAGTTGGCCCATTACGTTCTGCCTTTCTGGGTGGTAAATTCGATTTGCATAATGAACCTGGATCCAGGTTCCTCTTACATCTCGGTCCTTGTTTGGTTCCTGATGGAGGCTTTCCGATTCCGTCAACATTGCGCCGGCACCCTTCGATCCATCATATGCTGGTAATTTTGTTATTGCTTACCTGGATTTAGTACCAACGTAACCCTCTCATAGAGGATACTTTTCAGTTTGATTCTGAGAATCAATTTGTTGCAGTTTCAAATTACGGAATAATAAAAACTTTATTAAGTAATTAAAACCCCTATGGGATAAAATCGCTTCTTATGAATCTCCATTTTTTTCCCTTTAAATCCATGTACTTAAGTTTCTCCACGTCTTCCTATCTATTGTTTTATTTTGCCAGTTTCTAATTCATACTGCTATAAATCTTCTTCTACTACCTATAGCCATGTTGATCTGGGTCTTCCACGTCTTCTTCTTCCTACTGGTCTCCATTCTAAAACTGATTTAATTACATCCTTTTCTTCTGCTCTCCATGAAAGTCAAGCCATCTGAATCTCTGGTGCTTGATCTTTTTCACTGTTTTTTTTTTCTTCCAACTCTTGTTGTATTTCATCATAGTTCATTCCTATTTTGTATTTGCTTTTTGATATTTTTATTGGTCCTAATATTGTTATTATTTTTCGTTCCATTATTTCTAAATCTTCTTCACCTTTTTTTTTCATTGTCATAGTCTTAGCGCGTACATTGTTATTGGTCTTATAACCGTTTGGTAAATTTTCGTTTTTATATCCTTAATTAAAATCTTTTTTATCTCCTGCCATATCCTGTAAGGGAGGTGTAGGAATCATGCTAAAAATTCGGTGGTGCGTTTTCAGTGGATGAGCACGTTTTAGGGTCCCTAGAATACGATTTTAATAGTTTCGAGATGATGTCTGTGTGTGTCTGTCTGTCTGGCTGGAGTTACAGTTTCACAAAAAGTATTAAACTAAAAATTTGATATTTTGTATATATTAATTGTATCCCTTTTAGAAGAGCTGATTAGTTTTTGGTGATAATTCAATAACCGGAAGTGGTAGTTTACTTGAAACCCTATCAAGTTATTTTGAAATATCTCAGTAAATTATGGTTAAATGGCAATTTTTTTTATTAGAATAATATTTTAAATATTATTATCTACAATTATTGTTTGAAATATTTTTCTCTTACTGTCCCCATTTGCGAATTACAACACGTTGAAGAAAATTATATGTTGACATTTTCGTTTAAATCTAAACCTGTGCTTTTTGGAATGACAATTTTTGAAACAACAATTTTTTGAAGGGATGAAAGTTTCTTGATAGTGGTGGTCCGTGTTCCTGCATCATGTGATAAGAAATCTATGGTGGGAGATATTGTGGTGGCCACACAGTAGTTTTTTGCTTGCGTCGAAAGCTCTGCTTGTTGCTTTTATAATTTCTTTGACTTTTGCTTCTCTTTCTCCTGTATTTTAAAAAAAAAAATTTGACTCTCGCATCTCACATCTTTCTGTGCTGCCAATGGTTTTTCCAAGTGACATTATTTTTGCTTCTTTCTACTACAATTTCTTGTAACATCTCTGCCATTATTTTTCTGTTTTTTTTTTTTTTTGTGACGATCACAATATCATCAGCATATGCTATTATTTGCCCACCTCTTATTCTAAATGTTCCTTTTTCTTTTTTCCTCATTTATATTTATTATAGAATTCAAGAGAAAAACGATGCTTACTTTTCTTGCAAAAATGTTTCATTATTCGTTGTTTTGCAAATGTACAAACGATACGGTAATTTGTTTTAGCTATACGGAATACACGATACCAAGTTTGAAGATTAAGAGCAATGAGCAACTAAGGTAAAGTGACAAGTGAAGTTACAGTGTACTCGTATATGTGGTGGAAGCGGTTTCGTGCGGCGGAACTCGGGAAGTGTTTGGACGTCCGGAGGTGCCTTGGCGTTCCGACGCTCATCGCGAGTGTGAACATGCGTGCGTGCGTGTGCGTCGCCCGCGGTCATCCGGCACCGGCACCGTATGCTAATAGAGATACGAATGCCGGCAAGACTTGTTTGCACAGACGACCATCGGTACAGCACCAGTATAAAAGGGGTCATATTCTGAGTAAACCTGATACGAACTACACAGAATCGGGTTGGACTATGCCTGCAGGTATTATTAACCCAACTGCCTGCAACAAAAAGAACGGAGCAGCGCTACACGAGCGAGCGCTCGGGTTGGTCGTTCGGCAATGCCGCCAGAGGCAGTCGGCGAGTCGGCTCGAGCAAGCGTTGAGCGTCGAGGCCAGTCCGTGAGTGCCACTCGTACGTTTACGTCGTTGTGGCTGCTGCTGTTGCGTTCTTTACTCGCTCGCGCTGTCACTCGTGCGTCGTGCTCGTGGCTTGTGTTCACTCCACGCTTGTGATGATCTGCTGACTACTCTGTGCCGCTGCTGCTGCTGACACCGATTCTCCTCGCAACGTCCAACTACTACTGTCGCCGTGGAGAACCGAGGATCCGTCACCCTGGAGCCCACGTGCCCCAAGCGGTAAGTCAAGAGAAATTGTCATTTCACACCTGGACTGGTTCGTTTCGCACAGACTCCTTTTCTCTTTTACCTTTAGGCTTTCTCACCCAAAGCCAGATTTTTATGCTAACCTAATTAAAAAATAATTACACGCACAAAGAACAGGACCACAAGGATTTACAAATCCACTTCCTTTGTGAAAATGACAATTCATAAATTCTAAACATCCCATTTGTATCAACATTTAAATTAAAAAACAAAACAATTAATAATAGTATATAGTTAGGTTATGAACCTATGAAAGTATAAACAAAACATACTTTTTGATTTGTCAACCTCCAACAATGCTTTGACAAGAAAGACATGCAAGGTAACTCTGCGCTGTTAGTTAATTTGCAGCCCCTAAAACAAAACCGCGAATGCATATAGTGCACGTGAAAGATGATTGATGTGAGCAACGTAAACAAAGTGCCCGGTTTGTTCTCCGACGTAGACATGCACTTGTGGCAAGTGCAGCAGTGCAGCCGTCACGCGAAACAAACTTGGTTTATACTGTCTGTTGCGGGGTAAGGTGGTGCTAGGTGCGGGCGGCAAGTTCGGTGCGGTCAGGGGTGGACAACTTCACAAGTTTCCCCACGGGGATACACGTTCGTCTTATCGCGATGTGAGCGAGTGTCTGAAAAATATCTCACATGTCTGCAAGCGTGATAGCAAACAAATAGTGTGTGTTCATATTGGCACCTCATTTACGTTACATTTGTTAATATGCTCATTAACATAATTAGTTAATTACAGCTCATATGCCAAAATGTTATTGATACTATCCTTCGAATAATTATTTTGTGCATTATTAATCGAAATGTGTAGTATCTATATATTTCACCTATTGTAAAAAAAATCTTTTGCTTACCTTTCATTCCATTAGTTCAGGAACGATTACACAAAATAAGTCAAAAGAAGTTGAGAAATCTTGTCATTACTATTTTTCTTGTTTTACGACGAAAAACAGACGAGGAAATTACGCGACAAAGTGTGAACTGTCACCAATCTTATGGCGAGAAATTGTAACACTATGTCGCGCTTTCTTACTCCACGTTCCCTCCGTATTCCATAACATTAGCGCTAAGTAACGTCGCGGGTGATTGATGCTATCTGTTTGATCACTAATTATTACTGACATAATGTAGCGTGCTAACCATAGGTAAATGAGCGCGTGCTCAAATTTCATCTTGAATACAGGCCGCTTCGTTGAGAACGTGGACGTGGAGTACAACAGTCAAACTCGTTTTGTAACTTGTATGGTTGTAGTTTGCTTTGCATGAGCGTCGATATTTAAATTCTCACATTCATGGAGAATGGATTGTAATTATCTGAGGTTATTGTGTCAGTAGTTGATCATCTTTATTGATTCGCGATATTCTATTGGACTCGTATTATCATAAAATTAAACACAAATATTACTACATAACTACAAAACTTAAACACTTAGGTACTATTTTTTTTTAATATTTCATTGTAATGAAATATGAATTTGGTATTATCAATACATTTCACTGTCCTATAATCTGTTCAAGTTGATAAAGTAAGTAAATATCTGAATAATTATTTATTGCTGAATGCTGTTGGGCTACCTGTCATTATTGTATAGTTTAAAGAAATTAACATTCCAGGATTGTGAAATATTAGGCAACGGCAAGGCGGGGTGCGTTAATGCCGGTTCACTCAATAACGCATGTTAAGCAATACTGTCCGCGGTTGGTAGTTGGATGGGTGACCGCTTTGCGAAAACCCATACCAACGAACTCTAGGAACCGAGGCAACATATAGCCTTAGCAGTTGACGTCGCTTTAATAATAATAAAATAATACGTAAATAGAAATGAATTCAGCTATTATGTATGTGAAAAAAAATTAACAATACATTGTTAAATATTATTTATCTCTTTTGAACAAGATTGCAACTGTTTTTACATAGCAACCGCTCAACAAACGCATAGCAACTGTCAACCGTTCTACAATCAATTGTTAGACAAATAAGGGTGGTCTTACTACATTTATCTGTCTTAAGCTTTTCGTTTTCATAAAAGCCTACAAGTTAGCATTCCAGTATACTAGATTTCAGTGTATAGGATGATGAGCAATAATGACAGAAATCCCAGACGAAAACTTTATTCATCATCATTACGAATGTAATTGAGTATAAATACATGTTTACTGGAAAATTGAGATTAATAATTGACGTCAAGGAATTTCGTTTGCTATATGTTAAGCTTGCCGTGATAGTCTCTGTTTACTAAAGAAAATAGTAGAACGCTATTTATACTATTTTAAAAATTGTTCGGGTCGTTAACGCTGGACGAAATTTTATATAATATTTGCTTCCTGATTCCTCATTTGTAGGTGCAGTTAAAAAATGGTTAGAATAAAAATGACAACATTCGCTGATTATCACGAACACGAGTTCTGTTTTTAGGTATTTTAAAAGAAGTGTTTTAGCCTCGGTTTTAGCGCTGTACAATGTTCTAAAATTATTTTATAAAAAAATGCTTCGAATAGAAGTTTAAGAGAAATATATTATTTACCACTTTTATTTGAAGTATTTTAAAAAGTATAATTTTAGAATATTGTACAGCGCTAAAACCGAGGCTAAAACACTCAAAAACAGAGTTCGTGGTACCAGCCCGTGTTTTCATTTGTCAGTATATTTAATGTTTGGTTTCAATTATTTTCCATTTTTTGCATAGCTGGGCAATTGAACTGGATCTTAAAAGAAATAAAACCAGCGATATCCTGTAAAAATGCCTGCAAAGCATTATTTTAAACATGATTACAAATACAAGAAGTGTCTTCATTTTCGTTTTTCCGTCACCATGCAGCAACTCAGCCACGCATTATAAATCAGTTGTCAGTCGCGTCGCGTCGATCTGAAACCCACTCTCAACCAGCCAAGCGCTCAACTCACAGCACAGCCACCCATTACGGCCGCAACTAGTGGTTCGTGTTCCACTGATTATGGTAATTTCAAGATTGTTGATTACTCGATAAATCGATGAGCTACTACCAAGTTACGGCTAGCACCCGCCATCAAGCCGTGGACGCTGGCGTGTGTTTAAATGCTGTTCAATTAGCCCGTAATAAGTGGGAGATGGACATAGAGCGACGTTAAAGCAGTGGTTGTGATTGTAATGAGGTGCCGGGATTACTAAAGGAGGCACGAAGCTAGAATAGTGGATACTGAGGTATTGGAGGTCAGTATTTATTATTCTAACATGATTTAAGATTAATTTTCATAATCATTTAGGTATAACTGCTGTAACTGTTTCTTACAACATAACCTAAAATATTGTTTGCGAACTAAAAATGGAAGAATGAAGCTGGATTACTAGTTGCTTCTTAAGCTAATGTTTATTATATTAGCAGAGATTTGGTGAAAATTTGACAATCATTTGGTATATATTTTTGAATAAAAACAGTGTGACTGTTTCTTACAACACAAACAAAGATAATGTTAAAAACTACAAATAGAAGAATAAAACTGGAATATTAGGTGCTTGTTCTGCAAGTGATTATTATTTTAGCAAAATAATAATCGAATTTTGATAGTCAATTACTTTAAATTATGAATATTAGTGGAGATTTCTTTTTTTTTAAGAGGTTAGTTATTATAATTTATGATAAATGTTGAGCACAACAGGAAATAATTCCCAGTTATTATATAGTATAGAGGGCTACAGAGTATGGTGGAAGCCGATAAGCCGAACCCTTTGACATTTTTAGTAACTGACAGTTTCTTACAACTAACCAGACTAACCTAAAATAATTCTGAAAACAGAAACGAAGATAGAATATAAGATGCTGCCTATAACAGAGGTCAGTAGTTATTATTTTATTATGATTTAAATATAATTTTGATAATCATGTCATGTAGAAATAGATTGTGTACGAATTTCCTATTATTATAAGAATAGCGACAGTTTTTTGTTTTGAAATATAACCCAAGGAGCAATATAACCTTTATTCCACAAATAGCGGCATATTTAACTTTGATTATGATTGGTTGACAGAACGTCAAGTACACAGTAGAAAAATTAAAATGTGACATTTAAAATATATAACAATTTATTTTTATAAAATGAATGAGAATAATAGTAATAATAAGTAGTGGTCATGGACAATATAATGTAAAAAGAATCTAGCTATTAGGAAAAGTTTAACTAGGTATGGTCAATGTAAAAGTAACAGGTTTTTTAGTACAATAAAAATATTTTTATTGCAGTTTTGAGATATTTATGATTCACTGTATAAACGTCAACAGTTAATAGGTAGGACATCATTATTATTTGAGTATTTATGGCAGTGTAGGCATAATGTTACATAAGAAAATAATAAATATAATCAAATGATAGTAAGCTCAAAATATTGGCATTTACATTTCACCATGGACCTTCACACTGCTTTTATGGGATATGTGGGAATGATTCTTCGTTTAGTAAAGAAAATAATAATTAATTTAAATAAAGAAGATTTGTTTTTGCTAATCGTATTTTTTAATAAATAGCTTTAATCTATTGCGGTCAGTGAAATATAGTAATACTGGAATGTTAACTTGTGGGCTTTTATGAAAGCTAAAAACGATTCTAGGACAGATGGATGTTGTAAGGACACTCTTTATGTCTAACACTTGTTTGTAGAAAAGTCGCTACGTAAAAACAGTTGCATAGTTTTGTCCAGAAATAATAAATAATATTTAACAGTGTATTGTTAAATTATTTCATATACATAATAGTTGGTTGAACTGATTTCTATTAGTGTATTATTTCATTTTTGTATTAAACATTTTATTTAAAAACTATTTAATGTTAATTTATATTTTCTTATTAACTTTCTGAGCGGACTATACAACAATGACAGGTAGCCCATCGACTGTCAGTTGGTATTAATTTTATTCTTTGTGAAGCACGTGACTTATAATAGTCTATAGTTGTCGAATCCGCGGCTACTTTTCCTTGCAATACAGCGTCGAATACAAGGTTCTGTTTCTGTTACATCATAAAACGTAATTTCCAGCACCGCTGACATATTTTTGATTACCCCTTTCCCTTGTTTCACCGTGTCGTCGCGTATAGCACCAGCCGGGGGCGGCGGCTCCAGCCTCCACCGACAATGAATCCAGCTCCGCCGCCGCCCCAGACGACTTCATAATTAACTGGCCTCGTAATTCTGTTTGATTTAGAGAACATAGAAATTAATAACCAAGGTTTGTTGCGCTGTAGATTTTAATGCGAAACTCCTTATTTGACTTACTCTTGCAACTTTTTGCTAGGGTTTTCTCCGCTCCGGAACTCAAAGCGTGCTGTGGTAACCGTGCAAACAACAGACTAACGTTAATTTATTTGTTTCCGCAAAGTGATAAATTTTAAACCAGGTACGCGGTTTGAAACACGCGCCTCTACCGAATTTACGTGCTGTTACAATTCGCCAACGATGGCTGGAAGATCTAAGGGTAATTAGATCACGTGGGAAGTACTACAGCATTTGGATTTCGTGGTCGGTCGTATTCGATTGTAATTTCCGTTTATTTGGTGCAGAGAGAACAATTATTATATTTCTTCGCTAATAGGTTGCGAAATTTATAGAAGGAATTTATTAATTTAACCGACATTTTAATCGAACAAGTAGTTGATTATTTTTCTTTTATTATGTTTGGAAAAATAAGTCAGCTCTACAGTTATATTAAATATTTCTGTTGTTATTAACCGTTGAGGTTAGGATGAAGATGTGTTTAAAAACAGTTATAGTTATTGAAATATTATTTGTAAATTTGGCATGGAAATATAATTGTCTAATAATGAATCTTAATGAAAATTAAATAATTATTACAGCAACCAATTTTATTTTCTTGACATTTCTAAACTCATTTTTCAAAAATATTTGCGGAAATAATTATTTGTATTACTAGGTTGGAAACTGCTATATTGCGAGTGCGAGTTTATTTTGATAGGACTCGCCTACGGCTCGTCCTACAAATATGAAAACTCGCAAAATAGTTTCCAACCGAGGGATACACAAGATTTTTCGCGCCAACATTTATGTAAATTTAATAAATAAATTTAATTTATTACTTATTTTCTTAAAGACAGGGAATTTTTTTATGTTGCTAACTTCACAATATTTAAATGTCAATTATGTTTATTTTCCAATATCATAACCAAAAATATCTACATATTTTTATTTGGATTTTACACTTCAAATTCAATTATAATTACTTAAAATCCTATAATATTCTGTTTTCTTGTATTGCAAATACTCAATTGTAGATATATTGCCATAATATTTTTAAGTCAATGTAATACTTTGACATTTCTAGTGTCAGAAGTTAGCTAAAATTAATGAGGTGATGCTAACATATAACCATAAAAAAATAGCAATTTTTATATTTCCGACCGCTTTAGAGATATGTAATTGTGTCAATGTCGGACGGCGGCGCGAAAACTATATTGTGGATCAAATCCTATTAAAATATTGCTTAGCAACGATACAGTCCCGTAAATTGTAATAATCCTGTAAAATCCCTTTTACCGGACTGAAATCAGTCCTGTAAAAAATATGCAAATTATTTTGTCAATATTACACATGAATGACAGTAAAATATCCGTTTCATATCAACATATATTCTCGTATCGCCTCGCCCGTGTTTTGGACATGTAAATAGATCTGTTTCATACGAAATAATTTTATATTGTCCACCATGATTAAATACATTCTATTTTGGTATTTTTTAACCCTTGCAATATAATTGTAATAATTAATGAGTACCTGTTCGCACGTACTGGAAATAAAATTTCGCAAATCGAATAAATTATATTTCAAAAATTTCACATTCATGAAGGTAAAAGTACCGCAAAACAGCGATGCTTGTTAAAAACAAGCCCATAATTTGGAAATGCTGAATAATAGCTCAGAGCAAAAATTGTTTTGTCCCATCAATTTTGGTTCCTATATGATTGCTTAATACGTGGCCGCGGGTTATTAAAATGATAAAATTCCCTCCCAGCCATTTAAAATTACTATTTGATTGTTTTTATTTTTCGTGATATCCCGAATCCAGTTTTAATATTAAAATTTAAATTCAACATATTTTACAAAACGAAATTTACATATTATAATACGAATACATAAATTAAACATTATTTATTTTAATAAGTTAACAGCGACGGGACTGGTCAAATACCAACATACAAATGTTGAATGTATCTACTATTTAAATTAAATTCGTTTAGTTTCAATGTTAGAGGCTGCTTATAATTTTATTACATTGGACTATCATAATTTATAATAATATTTTTCAATTATCTTATGACGAAGCAACTGTGAAACAAACAGGTGCATATATTTCATCAACAACCTGATAATATCTCTATTATGACTACAAGTATCATATGTTGAAAAACTATCGTGGTTTCTATCTAGCTCGCGATCGCTCGATCTTATGACTTTCAAATTATAATTAAAATGTAGTAGCATACTGAGGTGTAAAAACTGTTTTTGCGCTATTATTTTACTGTTATAGCAACTTGCGAGAGAAAATCGACGTTGAACATCTATAATTTTATAGAAATAATTATACGGCAAAGGTTCTCATATGCAGCAGGTACCTATAACATGTGACAGCTACTTAAATTTGTTCCGAAATAAGTATATGTTTAAATATAATAAAATCTTAATTTTGAATTATTTATTTTGTGTTTACAAATAATTGTGGTTCATTGATTTGTGCGTAAGGTTCAGAAATATGTGTTCTCAAATTCAAGCAATAAAATACCACTTTTCTCAGATATTTGCGCTTTTTCTAAACAAACCCTAAGCCTGCTGAACTCACTCCCGATAAACCCGAATCACAGAAAACATTTTTAATGGAACCTTTTCATAAATATTAACTCATTTTGGTACATATTTCTGCTAAGTCGGCCATTTTAGATGGTTGCACATTTGACAAATGAACATTAGCCATGTTTCGAGGGATTGGAAATTAGATAGCACTTATTGAATTTTAGGCAGATGCATGCGCACTCGCATTTCGAAGTTTTTGTAAAAAAGTTTGGCAAAATTTTCAGAAAATCGTTCTTTTTTTTCAAGTACGGAGATAAAGATAATTATGGTTACAGTTTTTGTCGGTTGGAGAATAATTTGAACTGAGAATCTTCGGAGAATATTTAGCTGTATAATTTCTAATAATCGAGGTGTAATCAATATTGATTATTTTCTTAAGATTTTATGGTTTATACATACAAATCATTAGCTTGACATTGATGGTAGTACAGCAATAATTACCGTAAATAGCTAATAAATTTTTTAAGATAATAATTATATTTTTATCGTCCCTGTTTGTAATTTTACAGTAGGTAAAATAAATTTAATTTTAAACTGTTAGTATTGCAAAATTACCAATAAACGAACATTAGTATACAGCGGTAAATTTCAAATTATATGTGAATAATGGAAGTGTTGGAAAGTAATAAAATGCTTGATTTTAAACAATGGAAACGTGTATGGGCTTGTTGGTACTATATCTCTTCTTAATGGATTATGAATGTTTTTCTGATTTAATTGTAAGCATAAACAATAAAAAGAGTGATAGGTGTACTGTATTTAAAATATTATTGCCTGGTCAAAACAAATTGGTGATTTTTTTGAAAAATATTTATACTCTTTCATTTTCTATACCTACAGGTTAGGTAGAAACGTTTGTTATTCTTGAAGACAGCCCAGGTAAATTTCATGTCAGATGTCATAATATTGCTAGCTCTGCTACCTGAGTTGAAAAATATGTTTTGCAACGGTGCTTAGACTGTTTTAAGAGCTTTGAATTCAACTTAAAAATAAGGTAAAATTTTTACAGATTTGTGGTAGATATATTCGACTGCACTCAAGCTTTAGAAATCTCAGGTTTACAGTAACTTCAGACATCATTGGAAGCTGTTACCTAGATCTAGATAACTCTTCATAATAAACAATGTGTTATTTGCCGAGTGTATCTAGTAAGAAAAGTGATATATTCCCGAACGATGGTGGGCCATGCTTGCAACACCAGGGATCCGGGAAATTTACTTTTCCTACGTGGTACTGGTACAATACTATTTTTTTATCGATTTATATGTAATAATTAGTAATTTTATATTTCATTTATAAACGTCAAATAAAAATATCTGAGGATAGCGTATCCTTGGTTTCTTTATTTATTTTCACAAGCGTTAAATTTATTTGAATAGCTAAATCGAACGGGAATACTTTGCCAGTATCCGGAATTAGTATATTGTACAACAAGCATGGAATGGTTCTCATTTCCTACGAGTGTGAAAGTTTGTTCGGCTCATGTTGCAAATCATACGAGTACGAACATGTACATTTCATGCGAACTGTACACTATACTTTTTATACGACCACAATATTATTTCCTAATTAATTTAATTTTAATAATAAATGTGTCCCGCTTTCACCATTCCAATATTTATCAATTCTAAATAATTATCCTAGCAATGGCACCTGTACTGAAATGAACTGACCTGTATTGAAATACTCAAAATAAATTCATTTCGCACGATGCTTGCAATGTACCTCATATCCCTAACAACAACAAATATACAATGAACAGATTTCTAAGTGGTCGTAGAAAATAGTTATTTGTATCACAAGGTTGGAAACTGCTATTTTGAGAGTGCGAGTTTATTTTCATAGGACGAGCCGTAGGCGAGTCCTACAAATACGAGCACTCGCAAAATAGTTTCCAACCGAGGGATACACAAGATTTATGTAAATTTAATAAATAATTTTAATTTATTACTCATTTTCTTAATGACAGGGATTTTTTTATGTTGCTAACTTCACAATATTTGAATGTCAATTATGTTTATTTTCCAATATCATAATAAAAAATATCTACATATTTTTATTTGGATTTTACACTGCAAATTCAATTATAATTACTTACAAATATGTTTAAAATCCATAAATATTATGTTTTCTTGTGTTGCAAATACTCAGTTGTAGATATATTGCCATAATATTTTTATGTCAATGTAATACTTTGACATTTCTAGCGTCAGAAGTTAGCTAAAATTAGTGAAGTGATGCCAACATATAACCATAAAAAGTTAGCATTTTTTGTCGAACTAGTAACACAAAAACATGATTTCCGACCGCTGTTAGAGATATGTAATTGTATTAATGTCGGACGGCGGCGCGAAAAAGACATTCCCTTACTCTTATTTGTCGTAACCTAGCAGCGACACTAAAATAGAATACCTGTTATAAACTGATTAGATTCTTTGGTAGCAATCAATCAAACGAATGTGGTAGTTTACTTAAAGGCCAGTCAGGATTTTTGAGCATGTGTCAGTAGATATTTTGTACTGTTTAAAAATTAATAATTTGCGGAACTTATGTGCTGGTAATATATTTATTAGTTAACGTATTGAATTTTCACTTCAGTAAACGCTTTTCAGGTCGACCTTATTTTGCGAAATGACCAGATTTTAACCGATTGCATCTACGCATACTTATATTTTTTGTTTTGTTTTACCGTTGGAATTCTCGCATATTTATATTTCCAATCGATATTTACTTACCTCAACGATCATGTTCAAGTTGGCCATAATTCGCCTATAGGGATAATTACCCACAATTTAAAACCCAGGTGTATTGTTTTATAAAATATTCTGAGTACGATATATTTCGCAACGAATATTTAATACGCCAAAAGGGAAACACTTTTTCAGTCCATCTCACATTCAGTTCTCAATTTCGTTGTTCGGCTGGTCCGCGGCGTGGAGCAGACCCGTGGCATTTCGGAAGGTGTCCTCCACATTCGTCCCATGCGTTTTCAACCGAGTTGCCAATCATTGAATCATTCATTTGCCGCCGGCTCATCAGCAACCATTTTTGAGGAGCATTTTCTTGTTTATTTTCTCCCTGATAATAATTAGGACGCTCATTACTTATTTTCTTTTAGAATTTTTCAATTCACCAATTAGCATTTTGTATATTTATTTGTTTGATGATGCTTAACTAAACCTAAAGTAAATACTGATCAAAATTATATGAAAATATTTAATACTAATTTCACTGATTCTATCATTTTTTGTACATTTCTATGTGACAATAAATGTTCATTCAACATTAAAGAGACTCCAATATGTCTAATCTCGTGTCTAATATTTTGACAATTTGTTCAAATTCTTTATTTATTTAAAAAATAAAGCATAATTTAACTACATATAATTTAATGCTTCTGTATACCGATATAATCAAGTGGTATTGTGAAACAGAAACATTTTTTATATGGTTCTTAACATACAAAATTATATTATTTTTAAGACTATTTCCCACAAATAAAATAAATAATAGTTATTTGTCAAACTAGAGAGGAAAGCGTTTCTTTTTCCAGCGAATCGGGCAATTCGAGCAAGAGTAGAAGAAGGGCTTTCCTCGCATTCCCCTTTCATCACAACATTTTTTTACATGTTTCTAAAAACGATTTGCTTGGACCTAAAATGCACTTTTACAACACAATTGACACGTTAAAAGTTAGGTTATTAGTCGCAAGGTGGTTTAATCTATAAAAGGAAAATATGAAATAATTGTAAGATCATTTACAGTACGCATATCACTAAAATAAGAATTTTCCATAAAATTAGGAATTTATTTATAATTTTTATAATATATTTTTTGTAAATAACATTCTTATTGGTAACAATTCTATATTTTCCTCTCTAGAGAGGAAAACCCATTTTCCTCACTATTTCGAGAGAAACGGTGGGGTTTCCTGGCATGTCGTGAAAATCACAATTATTTGGCTCACTTTTGACCCGTTCAAATCCAGGTCTACCATGTATGACAAAATATTGAATGCTTATTGTTGTATATTAATAAAGAAAATTGTTATTATTTTTTTTTCGGCGTCGGGCGGTACCAAGTTTCATTATTTCGTAACCTGTGATAAAATTATTTTGTAATTATCAATTTCCTTGGAATATTATAGCTCATAAATTTTTGGCGCTCGGTATATTTTCTGTGACAAAATAATGGTTAATTTAGTTGTAAATTTGTTTAATTGAATTTTACTATGATCCCAAACCTTATTCGAGTTTATTGTACTTTACTTTTACCTAACAATTTTGTCGTGATATCTGGATGAACAAGAAAAGTAGCTAATCTTGGGCTGAAGCAGCGCCAGTGCTCATGTCCAGTTAACTGTCGATTTGGGTCTGGGCGAAAACGCACGAGACGAATATAAAAGCCAGCATTTGGGTCCACGTAGCGTCCAGCCTGGCAAGCCTACATTGATTATAACTTTTTGTTGAAAACTGGGTAGAGTGGCCTGGGGGCATCGTTTCTTTGTCGGCGCTTGGCCGGGCGGACGTCGAGGTCTCGGGGCACAGCCGCGGGGTTTAGACTCTCGCGTTCCGAGAAATGGGCTCGCGGGCTTCCAGCTCGGCGGTGCACGTTCACCGGCCGCAGGCGCTAACTGCATTATTGTGTGCTGTGCTATGCTCGCAGCGCGCGCTCAACAGCTACCTAGCAAATTTGTTCAGGGAGAAATCGGGTTTTAATAAACTGTTGTGTTGATTTTTAGAGCTCTCTGTTCTACCTACGTTATATTTTCGTTAGCAATATTACTTACCATATTTTCTATTGTAACAATATAACAAAACTTAGTTCATACTAATCTGTTGCGATATTCCTCTCAGAATTAATTTACTAAAAATAAAAATATATTATAGAACAGATGTTTCTGATATATGTTTATTTTCATAGTAACTAACAAGTTACTTAAACGAAAAGTAATAGTGTACATATCTCAAAAATATATCATGTACCGTAAAGTCCAAAAATAGGTAAATGAGTTAATAATTTAAATTATACCCTTCAACTTTAATTTAATACCAAACTGGAAAGTGTTCTAATAACTATTATAAAAACAAGTGACGATCGCTAAAAAGTAATTTTTGACATTATAATTTCAGTCTCCTTTCTGGGACCTTTAATTTGATACCATGCTCGGTATGATTTAATTAACTATTGTAAAAAACAATTGACGATAATTTAAAAATTATTTTTGATAAATAAATTTGTTAGACCTTAAATTTGATACTTAGTTCTGTAACAAGATGACTTTCATCGGTTACGCTCTGAGCTATCGCTATCTCAAGCTATTTTTAGAAACGATAGTTCAGATTCGAAGACACCCCCTGGCATCCCTTAGCAGATGGCCCCCTGGAATTTCGGGCGTCTGAAATTCAGTTACGCGTTGGTTGTCAGTAGCGACAGTTTAAAATGTAGCCGCGCTACGAAAAATATGTATTTTTACGTAGCTTTAAGTTAATTAAGTAGTTTTATTTATTAGATAAGTTAGTGCAACGTTTAAGTTAGTTATAAGAAGTTCTACATTTTTAATAAAGCAATATTTACAAGTTTTCCATCATTTAAAGTGTTCGAGTGTCATGATTTACAAGCTCCCAATTCATCCGCTCCCAATTTAACCACGACTGGTTTGTCCCCTTCCCTCCAATAAAGTTTCCTTCCTTTTTATTAGCCCCATCCTATACCCAACACCCGCGTTTGCTACATTGACGCAAGTCGGTAGGATTGCCGTGAAAAGTTCTGCAGATTTTTGCAGAATTGCCATTTTTTTTCAATTTTCACGTTGGCTGCGAGTAGTTAGTTTTCGAACTATTTACTCGTTACCGGCAATCTAAAGAACCTGGACCGTAGCACCATAGTCCTGAGTCATGACACTCATAATAATAACTACATAAAATTTCGTGAATTAAAGTGCGTGTTGCAATGGAGTGGCCATGGTATATTCCACCACCAGCGTACATACCACCACAGCCGTCCTGGTATGTACCACCACCGTCACCATGGGGCCACCAGCATCAGCCAGCGCCGTGGCATCCAGGATATGGGTACTGTTATCCTGCGTACCCGATGCCCACGCCGCAACCACCGCTGATGCCATTGCAACAACATGCGCCATCGGTATCGTGGTCAACACAGCCGCCGCAACCAGTAAGTGTGCCAACGCCCGAGGCGATCAGGGTTGTTGGGACGCCGCTGTCTCTGCCTGCAGCGAAGATAAGCGTGGCCGAGATCGAGGCTATGCTTGCAGCAGAGAAACGAACGGTGGTTGACATACCACGACCGATGGCAACAGATAAGGAAGAGTGCGTCGCAGTCGAAGTGTCAGAGGTCGTCGATAAAGAAAATATCGGCTGGGCTGATGTGCCCTTGAATACGGAAAAAAAGAAGAGGCGCGTACGGAAGCGCAAGGCAGATGCCTGGGCCCAAAAGGACAGCCATTGTGGTACTGGAACCGGTCAGTACACAATGTGCCAGAAGTCAAGTGTTGGCCCAGGAATAATCGTTGGCTTCCAAGGCGGCCGTCTCAAGCTCAATCAAGTTAGCACATCACCCCAAGTAACTCAGCATCGGCGACGACGACGAAGGCGACTACGGCGACGCTTCCTTAGAGCATGGCGCAGTCAACATCGGCGACACCGACGGCAACGTCGGAGAGCAACACGGCACGGACATCTCCCGAGGGATCGGATTCGCCTCACATCTGTTCTTGGGTTTAGAGTGAGAAGCTTGGAACCTTTGCCCTGTGAAGAGCCCCCTCCCCCGTGTTGTGTTGTGTTGTGTAAAATGAATTTTTTTGTGACCAATGATAATTTTAAGTTTTGTGTTCCCACAGCCCGCGGGCATGAGCCCACTTATTTAAACTTTTTTGTGTTAGTTTTAGTTCTGACTTTTCTGTTTAGCATTTAGTTTAAAGAGAGATTTTTATGTTAGAATTAGTTCGTTTATTTATTTTTGCTTTAGTCATCTTGTTTTTTAAATCTGTGCGCGTACCATTGTTGAATTTTTATGCTTTTTGTTAATTTGTTTAAAAAAAAAATTTCAAATGTTTGGATTTTCTTGTTTTGTTTCTTTTCAGGTGCGCTGTTTGGTTTGATAATTATATCTCTAAGAAGATATAATTATTTTAAGTAGGGGATGGTGTAACAAGATGACTTTCATCGGTTACGCTCTGAGCTATCGCTATCTCAAGCTATTTTTAGAAACGATAGTTCAGATTCGAAGACACCCCCTGGCATCCCTTAGCAGATGGCCCCCTGGAATTTCGGGCGTCTGAAATTCAGTTACGCGTTGGTTGTCAGTAGCGACAGTTTAAAATGTAGCCGCGCTACGAAAAATATGTATTTTTACGTAGCTTTAAGTTAATTAAGTAGTTTTATTTATTAGATAAGTTAGTGCAACGTTTAAGTTAGTTATAAGAAGTTCTACATTTTTAATAAAGCAATATTTACAAGTTTTCCATCATTTAAAGTGTTCGAGTGTCATGATTTACAAGCTCCCAATTCATCCGCTCCCAATTTAACCACGACTGGTTTGTCCCCTTCCCTCCAATAAAGTTTCCTTCCTTTTTATTAGCCCCATCCTATACCCAACACCCGCGTTTGCTACAGTTCGGTAGGATTTTGTTAACTATTGTAGAAAACAATTGACGATAATTCAAAAATTATTTTTGATAAATAAATTTGTTAGACCTTAAATTTGATACTTACTTCGGTAGGATTTTGTTAACTATTGTAGAAAACAATTGACGATAATTCAAAAATTATTTTTGATAAATAAATTTGTTAGACCTTAAATTTGATACTTAGTTCGGTAGGATTTTGTTAACTATTGTAGAAAACAATTGGCGGTATTCAAAATTACTTTCTGTTGTTTTAATTTAACCTTCCCCCGTGAGACCTTTAATTTGATACCAAACTTGTTAGGATTCAATTAGCTATTGTAAAAAGAAATTAACGATCATCCAAAATTAATTTTTGACATTTACATTCCAAGTAGTCTTTCTGAGTCCTTTAATTTGATACCCAATCTTTAATCAATATTTATTTCATGGCTTAGTAAATGAAACTGTATATTTAATTAAATATATCATTGGTTTTTCTCAAAACCGGAAGTATATAAGAGAAAATTTGAAATAACATTTTATATTACAAATAATAACACTAACATTTTTTATTTGACACTTTTTTCCGCTGACATTCATTATTTGAAATAAATGAAATTCATTGTTTTGTGTGTCAAGAAAACATCCATTTCCGGTTTTGCAACTTTTCGCATTTTCATTAAACTGTCTTATATTTTTTCCTTCGCGAGTTATACATCCATTCACTCAGACGTCATTGAGAAAGTAATGAAAATCTAGTTATAATTCTTTCAATCCTTATAATACGTATAAGAAAGTAAAACGACCTATAAATTAAAGAGGCTTGTCAAAAAATTAAAGAAAGACTTGCCGAATGTACATAGTTTCTGTATTCTAAACAGTATCCCAATTGAAATCAAGGTACTATGTATAAAGACATGTTAGAATACCCCGTCAATACTTTTCAGATAATAGTCCAGGCAATGAGTACTTTCGGGGTTACAAAAGGTCAGGGAGTGTTCGTTTTTGGTAGATTTTTACAGATTAGTGTCCTAATTATTATTCTGAGTTTGCGACCTTGAGCGACCGCCGCTCGCGCCGCCATATTGAAAAAAAGGTACTAAAAAATAGTTTTTCGAGAATAACTTCTCTCCAGCGGTACTAAAGTTGAAAATAGTTATCATAAAAATTATAGACCATAAAATTCTCTAGAGAAAAGGTTCTTAATAGTTTTTGTGTATGTGTTATAGTTTTCAAGAAAAACGAGAAAATAAAAATATAAAATTCTCAGTCTGTGTAAACCAAGTCATATATTTGTGTTAATACACAAAAACGGCTGACATTTTTTAACGGACAGAAATATCGACTACCGGTTATCAACATTCGATTGCCCGGACATTTTTGTATTAGCACCATTATTTTTACACTTTTGGGAAGTCTAGTTCAGTTGTAATATATACATATTTCCCGAGGAAGCATAAATAAATTAAAATAATTTTCTTAAAATTTTGTGTTTAAATTACTGTAAATCTTGAACGGAATAAAATATCGACTTCCGGTTTTCAGCATTTGATTGCTCAAACATTTATCTATTAGCACCATAATATTTTCATTTTTGGTAAGTCTAGTTCAGCTATAATGTATATATATTCCCCGTGAAAAAAAAATAAATTTAATTATTTTTCTAAAAATGTTGTGTTTAAATTACTGTAAATCTTGAACGGAATCAAATAGCGACTTCCGGTTTTAGGCTTTCGATTTCTCGGACAATTATCTATTTGGACCATTATTTTTACACTTCTGGGAAGTCTAGTTCAACTGTAAAATATAAATATTTCCCGAGAACACATAAATAAATTTAAGTAATTTTCTTAAAATTTTGTGTTTAAATTACTGTAAATTTTAAACGGAATCAAATAGTTACTCCCGGTTTTCGGCAATCGATTTCTCGGACATATATCTATTAGCATCATCATTTTCACACTTTTGGTAAGTCTAGTTCAGCTGTAATATATACATATTACCCGAAAAAACGTAAATAAATTTAAGTAATTTTCTTAAAATTTTGTATTTTAATTTTAGTCTAGGCAATGAGTACTTTCGGGGTTATAAAAGGTCAAGGATTGTTTGTTTTTGGTAGATTTTTACAGTTCGGTTTCCATAATTTATAAAATATAGCGATTTTGCGAATTGCAGAAATTTGCAGGTTAACTCCGCTGTAACTCGTGTACTACTCGTCCGATTGGAAAATGTTCAAAACAGAAGTTGTAGGGAATTTTATGCTCTATAATTTTTGTAATAACTATTTTTAACCTAAGTTTCGCTGGAGAGAAGATATTTTTGAAAAACTGATTTTTTGTACCATTTTTCCAATATGGCGGCGCGAGCGGCGGTCGCTCTAGGTCGCAAACTCAGAATATTAAATAGGACATCGAACTGTAAAAATGTACCAAAGATGAAAACTCCTTGACCTTTTGTAATGAAAGCCCATTTTTATGTCTTCATTGCCTGGACTATAACCACCACAATATTATAAACTGTTTCTTTGAGTGGCCAGGAGCCAGTGCTTCCAATGGATGATTTGATTCCGCGCGACCACGATGACCATCTGCCACTGTTGTCAGGCCCGCAGGCTCTAAACATTCTTCGTTGTCCAGAGACAAGGACAGACGCTATGTTTCCCTGCTTCCTAGCCTGTCAAACACTGTTGACAACAAGTGACAGTATGATGATCATAATTCTAGATTGATGATGAAGATCAATTATGTATTTTATTGTGAGCTGCTGATTGGTGTGTTACTAATAATTTTGAAATGGAGTATTGAGTTTAGATACCGAATAGGTTTCTTTTCAAGAATTTCAGGATTAAAATAATAATCACAGTGAAAAATTTTAAACATTAGAAAATAATAGAAGCATATTTGTATAAAATATGGAAAAATGTAACTGTTCATTTCATATTGAATTGCAAGAACGAAAAACCAATGTAAAAAATTTAAACACTGCAAATATTCATAACAATTTTGAATAAAATACAATATGTATAGAATGTTGCAAAAATATATTTAAAAATAAAGCATGACGTAGGAAATGAACTTTCAACAGAAATATAGGATTATTTTGTGTTTGAGAAACATTGAACAGTATCATTTAATTTGGACGAAATTGAATGAGACACGCAAATACTTTAAACACACTGAAATATAGTAATACTGGAACGCTAACTTGGAGGCTTAAAACGAGCCTGAGATAGATAGATAGATGCCGTAAGGCCATCTTGCTTTGTCTAACACTTGTTTGTAGAACGAATACTATATATTTGTTGAGCGGTTGTTATGTAAAAACATGTAACACAGTCTTGTCCAACAGTTATAAATAATTAGTTTATAGTTCAATTATTTAAAAATTCCTATAAATACACATACATAATAGTTTATTGAACTCATTTCTATTTAATTTTTTATTAAACATTTTATTTCTAAGTCAATGAATGTTAATTTCTTTATATTTTATCATCTTTCGAAACTAGCTGTACAACAGACAGTTTCTCTCGACTTGCATTTTCAACGTCGGTTGGCGTTCCATAATTATTATATTTCAGTGATTAAATTAATTTTAGTATTACTATACAATCTATACAGAAATAAAAAATAATTATGAAGTAAGTTTTAACGCACAAGTACTTTCAATGATGTAAATAGCATTTTTTAAATTATGCGCCATCTGCGAATTTAAATATTCAGTTCTAGCAAAGTTGGATTTATTTTCGGTTGTTTGATTATCAGAAATTAATCATTTTTGAAAACCATTATTCTGTATTATGAAACATTTATACGATGTTTTGCGATAATAGCGAATTTGAAATTTCCTTTTAAAAATGCCATAAAATGCATTTACATTTTGCCATAAAAAATGTCAAAACTAACATCTGTTTTACGTAAAAAATTAATTGAATGTAACCTAAACCAACAACGAGAAAATTAAAGTTTAATATTAAATTTAAATGAAGTACACCTACATGAATAAACTTTGATGTAACATAATCTTATTAAAGTTCAGAAGTATATTGCGAATTATAATATTGAAATTGTTTATTCAATTTGTTATTGACACAGAAAAATAACAGTGCAGTCTAGTGATAAGTGAAATCATTTCATTTATATTGTAATTTATTTACATTATTTTGCACATTTTTAGTCTCTATTTCCAAAGTCTTTCTATTTCAAATATATAGATATTATAATTACTGAAATTGAAAATATAATTAAGTAAAGAGAATTTAAATCGAATTAATCTTTCACAAATTATAATAGATACTTTGATGTTTTGATATCTTTATATTTTAATCTTCTCTAAGGGTATTAAGTCAAAAGCTGAATGTAATAGGATTAAAATAACTTTAATCTGAGTATTTTATGCAATTCGAGTTATTTTTGGGATCTTATTTTTATGAAATTTTAGGATAAATTTATTAAATAAAACATAAATAAATACTTTGGGTGTGACATTCTGCTTTCACAGATCTCTTTAAGTGATATATTTTTATACGTTGATCCACACAGTACAATTCTTTAATGGATCTTATTATTTTCACAATTGAAAAAGTATATTATAATTATTGAAAACAGATGTATAATTATCTTTTTCTACTCCTGTAAACTATATCCCCATTATTTAAATTTTTTCGATGAATTATAGTACCCATAATTAGATAACGATAGTGATTTTTTATTTCACTCTTCTCTACCAATCGCATAGCCAGAAATCCATAATTCACTGTTATTTTAAAGACGTGATGTGGATCACCTAGCAACGGCCGTCTGACAGCTGACGTTTAGTCAATTGTCATTGTTCATTTTTATGTTGAAGTTTTCCACCTTGTGTCTTCAACTAATTTCGATCATTTTCAAAAGTGATTTCCAAATTTACAAGAATAGAAAAAGTATAGTGTTATATTCGGGATTATGGTCATTATTCACTCCGAAGATTTGCATCACTCGCCTGTGGCTTCATCTTTGTGAATAATGATTATCATAATCCCTCATATAATAATATACTATTATACTCGTACGTAAGTAATTTAGTTTTAAATTAGATTTTCAGATTTTCAAAATAACTTTTATTAGTAATATTCTAGATTTTGATATTTCATTCAGTATTTCAAAAAAATATATTTGCTAATTGCTTCAGTTTATCCTATTAAAGTACAATTATATGGATTCAAGCATGACATCAGACTGTAAAATTTTTGTTGGTAAAAACTGATTTCTCAAACGTAAAATTGTATAATTTTGTAAAACTGGCTTTTCTGGCTTAAATTGTAATAGAAGATTGAAATGCCGTTTGTCTTTTTTTTTATAATATAGTACTATATATAACAATTCTTTCATCAAGTGTGCTACCTAATAAATGATGCGCTTATTACGGATAAGCAAACTATAAGGAAAGCCTACCGCACAGGTGATTGGTATCAAATACATGGTTTATGGTCAACATGACACCATATATCCAAGATGATACATTAACCATATTAACACATAACCTTATCTTCTTATGAAACCATCGCACGCTCCTAATATAGTAGGCGTGTCGGCTACCTGCTTTGCTACCTCTCTTCGTGATTACTCTCCTCTCGTGCAGCACCTCTCGCCGTCTCCTCTCTTTCCCCTCGTAATGGCCAACGCGTCCGTATTACTGAATAATCACTATAATCTTTATTAAACGTTGGTCAGAGTAGGCTCGGACGATGTGCACCGTGCGCGCATGTGTAGTTAGTGCTGATCGTCGTTTTCTTCGTGTTTGAATTTTCATGTTTTTTTCTGTAGTTTGTAGGTTAGCGTGATGAATTAAGACACTTGCTGTCATATCACGAAGATGGAACAGCAAACGTGTTATTATTTTCGAAAAATTGATACGAATTTATAGGTAATTTTCTAGTGTAACGTTAATTATGTGTGAAAACATTAATTTTTCAATCTGTGGGATAACATAGTTCGTGTGAAACAAAATATGAAACTAATAATTGACAAAATATTTTATTATCTTAATTTGCATCGTAGAAATAGTTATTTATGTATTAAGTGAACAAAGACATACTTTAAGCACGAGCGGAATGTTTAGCTCACGAGCCGTTAGCCCAGTGATCTAACAACGCGAATGGTTAATTTGTCTTTATTCACGTGATGCATACAATATTTTTCCCAACATCTTTTGAATAAAATTAAAATGTCATTTAACTAAAAATTTGACATTTATGTTTCATCTTATTTTGTTACCAACGCTTACTTGTATGCTGTATAAGTTGCTATCTAATTTTGCTTAAAATATAGAAAATATACACATCTACATTTTGTCATTACTATAGTGACGTGTTACTTTATCCATCCTTACTATTAAAGTATTGTTTTTGTTTCGAGATTTCAATGAATAAAATACTACTTTACAAGTAGGTGTTGGAAAAGAGTATATTATGTTACTCGTTTTCTAAAATCTTTTGATACTAATTTTTTATACATTCGCTTCGCTCGTTGCTAATAAAATTTATGACTACAGATATGTTTATAAAACTTGTTACATAATATTCATACTATTGTGTTTCTGAAAATACAGCTTTCTTATTTTAAATGAGAACTTATTCAAAGCACGAAAAAGAACCAGATTTATTACAATTAATTTGAAATATCATTTCTTCATTAATATGTAAATTTTTACAGGTTGAAACATGATAAATTTAGAAAAAATTTCTCATTAATTCAATTTGAAAGCAAAATTTGTTAGGATAGTGGTTTGCAATCAACATTAACCATAAGCAATAATAATAATTTATCATTTCCTGTAGGCCAGAGAACTGGCACAGAAATGGTCAGAAAAATTTACAGAATAATACAAGAAAAAAACTTTTTAACAAAAAATTGAACTGACGAAAAACTGAAAAACGAATATTAAAATAAACCTTTTTAGTTTTAATAACCAAGCTCTTAAATTAATGTTAAGTAACTAATTTTGGGTTGATTGTTCGTGCGTCGACTCAAAATTAGTTACATTAGTTTAGGAGCTTTGTTATTAAGACTAAAAAGGTTTATTTTATTTTTCGTTTTTCAGTTTTTCAACGGTTCAATTTATTGTTAAAAAGTTTTAATTTTTTGAGCTTACATATTTTTCTACCCTTAGGGGTGGATTCTTTTAGGACCGGTCTTTCCATGCGACATTTTCCATCTATTGGGCGAATAATTTATTCGGTATTTTATTCGTCTGGTACAGTACATGAATTATTTGAACGAATGTACTATTTGCAATTGTTTTCTGTTTGGCGTATATCTATGTTTAATCAGTTGACAATAATCCTATTATTAATCTTAGCAATAATTTCCCTTAATCAGGAGCTGGTTAAACGTGATATCACTCAAAATCCACTACAAACAACTCCAATCCACGTTATAATTACATCTATTTGTCCAAGCTCTCAGGTACCCGGCGAATATCCAGAAAAGCTAAATGTCTTTATCGAAGCATTGCTACTGGCTTGAAGCACCTATTGTAGGTGTTGGCCTGTCGTTGTCCTATAACTCAATACGATCGTGTGTATAAAGGCGGTCACCATTTAGACACGGTGTATTGTTTCCGGTAAAATCGTTTCGCTTTGATGCGGTATTTTCATGAAACGCCACGTTCGGTATTGTAGGCGTTGCAACATAACAATAGGGATATTCAACTATTTCTGATTCAACGAATGATTGTTTTAATTTGGCGTATCTGAAAAATTTGTTTGCTTTGCATGAATAATGCCGTTAAAACTTAAAAGCAATCAAATGCAAATCCATTACTTTGGAACAATTATAAATTGAGCAATAAATAGCTGTAATTTAATAAATACTTTCTTGACTAGGTTATTATCTTGAATTGTATTAGAAAATGAAGTGATTTAGATTGGTTCCAGCGTTTTTTATTGGCATATGTGGCGTTCCGATTTTGAATTAGATAATTGAGACCTACCACATTCAATAATTGAGCGTGTCATTTACATTTTTTGTGGCGTGGGTTCTGATTTTTAAAATAACTGGTTCTAAAGCAAAAAGTGGTGCCAGCCTACTATTAAAAGCAACTTTAATAAATATATTCTTGCTCTTATAATCAGATTAGCCTAAAATGAACAAACAAATTTTTAAATTTATCCTTGTATCTTCTTAATAACCATCATTCAAGCAAATTTAAATTTTCTATGCTACGCTTCGTTATTTCATTCCCAAACATTTATTCTTTATCTCATACATACATCAAACATTGAAATATAGATTCATACATGTAGTGCTTTTTCTATCAAATATTATTTAATAATATGTCTGTATAATTTAAATCTTAAGAAACCAATGCTGTAGAGTGTAGAGTACATTGTCTTATCTGTTGTATTTGGTGAGATATGACAATTTTTGATGTTTTTCAAAGTTCAACTTTGAGGGTCTGTAAGTCAACAACAATACAAGATATCAAAAAATGGTGTTTAGTTTTGAACTTTTTGTGCATTTTAAGATAAATTAGCAAATTTTGAAAATTTTTGTTTGTTTTTTAAAATTTTTGGTCGGCCATAATTCGATAAATTTAAAAGCTACAGTGTTGTGATGTTAACCAATCGATTCAGCTCGTAGAAATACATAAGTAAGTGAAATTTGGAGAACGGGTTAAAAAGTTATAGCAAAATGTCTGAAAATGGTAAATTTTGTGTCAAAAAATGATGTAGAAGCAAGAGAAATTTATTATAGAACGCAAAAAATGTATTGTAATTTATTTTTTTAAATTTGAACATACGTAAATTTTAACAATGAAATATGTATTATATATGCTGTCGTTTAAAACGTCATGAAATTTAATACAAGAATTTGTTAAATTATATTTCACACATAATATGGCTTTCGGCGCGCATTCTGTCAAAAAATCGGGACATTCTTAACACGCCGCGGGAAGCGGTACAAATTGTTAAAAATCTGGATTGTCCCGCTGAAAGCGGAACGTCTGGTCATCTTACTATGGCAATGTGTTTCCTTAGGCTTAAATTATATAGAAACGCAATAAAAGAATTTCAATATTATTCAACAAATTAAATAATTAAAATGATTAGTAGAAAAGCAATGGAAATTATTTCAAAACTACAGTACTATGAACCACTATAAAAATTAATACAATAATTGGAAATAACTTTCTGCTGTATACAATATGAAATAAGTACATAATACAAATAAATATCAACCTCGTATATTTTCCGTGTAGCGATAGTGATCCAATGCATATATCTCGCGTCACTTGCAGCCCGATATGCCGATACAGCCACAAATCTATTATTAACACATTCACACAATTCACCATAATTTCCTTGGCCATCGATCACCATTTCCCAGCCATAACCGTAACTACATTCCATTTAATCATAGCTCCACTATGTACCTCACAACTAGCATTTTTCCTCGCTGAGACTATAGCTCTCTCGATCGGCAAGTCTCGCAGTACGTCACCGTCTGATGTCAGGTATTGTGTTCTTACGAATAACTACATAACGCAGACACATGATGTATGAATAATGCATGTTGTATACTTGCTGCAAGTAAAATATCAGTTACTTCACTCGTTTTGCACAATGGCGGTATTGATGGTTCGTTCGCGGTGTCGCGATGATGAAAATGGGATGTTAATTATGAAGCTGGCTAACAATACCCCTGATTGTTATGGCTGCTATTATATGCTAATACTTTGTCTTGCTTTTTTTGGAATCATTTTATTATTTATGGCGACTTTATGGAAATTTATACGGCGTTAAACATTGTTATTATTAAGTTATTAAAATACAACAACGGATTTATAGGGATACTGAGCAAGCTTTAATTGAATAAGAACAAAGCACTTTGTAATAAACGCCGTTGATCAAAAGAAATATATACTTTCATAAATAAATCTGGAATTTGATTTATTTATTATTATTAATCGGTCACAACTGCTGAGGTTATATGCCGCCTCGGAATCTCGTTTTCGGTGGTGTGACAACGGCACGCAGTATTTGCTGGTATGGGTTTTCGCAAAGCGGGTCACCCATCCAACTACTGACCGCGGGCAGCATTGCTTAACTTTCGTTATCGAGTGATCCGGCTTTAACGCTACCTGCCAAGCCGTTGCCACAAAATCTGGAAATAATTATTGTTCTAAGAAGATTTTTTATAATCATAGAGTCAGGTATTTTTCGTTAAAATTTAGAAAAGTTGTTGCGTAGACACAAACAGCTGATTGTCAAAAATAATAATTAGATTTAAGTATCAGTTTTGACAGGAATTACTGTTTCTATTCAGGGTTTATGAGGAATATATAAATAAGTTGTTTATTATAATATTTGTTCAAAAGTGTATTATTTAATACTGTTCCATAATTGTCAAATTAATTTTTTGTATGACATGAAATGGGCCGATTTAGGTAATTAAACATTAAACAAATCAGATATTTGTCGAACACTATTTTGGCTATAAATCTAATTATTCTTCTAATTTATACATTTTTAAACAAGACACTTTATACATTACATAATTAATTGGTACATTTGTTTTGTTATTTTGTCATTGATTTTAAAAAAAATACCATGAAGATTTCTGTCCTTTTTCCGGTTTCAAGTAATGAAAATTTTTAAATATTGGTGTCAATAAATGTAGAAATTTTTCCTCTATAATAAGCTTTTTAACTTTTTTTATATAATTTAATTATGGAAGCCAATAATGGAACATTTCAAAATTAATACGCTATGGTTCGTCCTTCGATTCACCACTCTGTAAAACTATAAATAATTTAGTTCTATATTGGAGAGTAATGCCATAAAAGGTTTAGAACTATTGTTTACAAAAACCATTTCTTAGGAACTGGCGAGGGCGAAAGCAACTAATACAAAAAATTACGGCACCGCAGGTGGAACTATTTTGTCTAATATCAAATTAGTCGAGTCGTACCTCAAAGCAAAACAACCATGTTTGAGTGAAAGACGTAACAGTTTGGCCTGATGGAAAATAAAACCTCGACTGGTGTGTGGTAAGATAATTTACTGAATGTAACGATTTGTTGTTTTCAAGGTAATGAAGGCAAATAAAAGTTTATCCTCCAGCTGTCTAGCAAATTGTTCTCTTCTTTGATTTTCCAGTATTATATTGACAATAGTAATGTGTGTATAGGTTTAAAAAAAAGAGAACGCAAAAGGAAAAAATTAATAAAGTTGTGTCAATTTAATATTATTTCATAAAACATTAAAATAATTGTAATACAATTTCAGAGCACTAATAAAATAATAAGTAGATACGTATATGGAAAGAAATTATCTGTGAAAAGTTTGTCGCTTCTTGAAGTAAGTACTAATTTCAAGTACTATCTGAGCCATAAATTACGGCGATAGAAACTATTAGTTAAAAGTTGCACTCAATAAAACTAGAAAATCTAGCTCTGTAATTACGAGTCATGGCATTAGTGCATTAAATAACTTCTCTTCTTTATCCCGGGAATACTATATACAAGCGAATTAACTCTTTATAATTTATAGGATGCTTTGAAAAAAAGCTTACTGTTGAAGTTGATAATATACTGTAATGTTTACTGTTTATGTTCATTTGAACTGTTTTTAATCACGAGTTTGTAAATTACTTCTTGTTTATGGTAATTACATTTTTTGTCGTCATGTAGGTATGTGAGAAATAAATAATAAGCAGTTTATTTTATAAATTATTTTACAATTTGCTGAAATATAATAAGAATATTATTGAGTTGAAAATTGTATGTATATGAAGTAAAATACAATGGAAGAAACATTTTCTAAATGAGTAATGCTCGATGTTCTGTTTGACATGATATATTTCATTCTTGTCAGTTATACAAATTGGAAATATTCAAAGAGAACAAGAGACATGACAGCCTTGTTTTATACGAAACACAAGCATTTTATCATAATGTTAAAAAATATATAATTTATTTTTTTATTAATATTGCAGTAAATGAATTCTTATAAATTGTTGTTTCTAATAAACAATTTTTACTATCTTATTAATTAAACAAACACGATAAATATTTGACATTTAAGAAAACATTTAGATTTATTTATTATAGTGATGCATTATTTTCAGTAATAATTTCGTAGAAAATTATAACGATATTTGAGCGTCCATTACTTTCCTCTCACTTTTGATAAGTAAATAAGTCTAAAAAAATTTTATGCAATGTTTCTGTGTAATTTCCCATAGCCGTGTTTCAATTTTCCTCATAAATATTAACTTTTATTTGATTGATATATCGCAAAATACTAACATACATTTTTAAATTCTAAACAACTTTTGTATTTACACTTTTACTTAAAAAAAAAATAGAATTGAAATCCCTATATATATATTTCAATTCTACATCCGGTATGTATAAGAAAGAAAAAATATATTGGTCTGATGCAGATCATTCACAATGGTGATATAATTAAATATTTGAAACTTTTCTTGATCTGAGATCTAGACGAGACCAAAAGTGAACGCTGAGCTCTAGGTTTAAGAGTGGGTCAAACAGAGCATGTTAGTGTCACATTGCAATTATCGGATTTTAATATGTATCCAGGACCAGGACCAATGTAATCTTCCCAATAGTGTGTAGCACACCTCTACATTATTAAATTTCAAGCCCACCTTTCCAGATCCAACAATTTCTGAGCCGCATGGCATAGAGCATACCACAACGTAACATAAAACAAACAACGTTAGCACAATGTTGTGTTGAGATTAATGCCATTGAATAGAGAAACAGAACAAAGCTGCCAGCTTGGACAAATACCATGTTGCTATATTCACATCATTCGTATCGAAAGTCACGTGATCCTGTGATAAGTTCACGTCGGTCACCTAATCTAGATGATGGTTGATGGTGATGGGTCGGTCATTAAGCAGATACCATCGCTTCCTTATTGGAATCTTATGTATCGGTAGCAGATTACCAAGATGTCATAAGGTACGACCGCTGTCAGTTGATTGGTTTGTTCCGTTACCAGAAGTGGTTCGACCGGAATTAGATGAAGATTAAATTAAATTAGATTTAGATCCTCGTTACTATATATTCAATTAATCTTGACACACCATTTTCATTAATATTAAATATTACGATGGTAATAAACATAAATATAACACAATGCCATTTGCCCATTTTAGGTGTAAATCGTGATCAGTAATATATTTTATCCAAAATCGTATAGTAATGTGTCAATTTCGGACTTTTATAAATTCGGAAAGTCAGTTATTCCTATCTTTCATTTTCTTACAGATCTTAAAGTTGCCATTTTCCATTTTCGTACCTGCGAAATTGTGAATAATATAGACTTTTTTGTAGAAGCAAATTTAAGTTTCTTTTTGTGCCACTTGCCGTAATTCGGTAGAGAACAATCCATTAATTCGCTTTCAGAGTCAGTCATTTCGGTCTTTCCTGTTATTGACTTTTAAATATTTAAAAGATCGATAGGTTATTGATAAATATAAATATCACTTTGAATTTGTTTAAAAAAAAAAAACAAATTGAAAGTTCACCACCAACTAAGCAAATATAGTTTACCCGAAAAAGCAAACGTTCAAAATTAATATAGTTTTGTGTTTTGGTTTAGCTATCTTTGCCTTCAGCTGCAATTACACACTTTCCGCCTCGGTGTGTAATATACTACTTTTGTACGCAAAACCTTGGGAACAACAGTTGTCGTATGCTTTTAACAACCAGGAACTTCCAAATCGCGCACTCGTGCGGTAAAATGAGTAAAGAGCACTGTTTTCCCTGGCATTCTACAGCAAAATCATCGGTTCATTAACAAAATATAGTTCATCATAATCTGCAAAAACAATTGATAACCACCAATAATATAATGAAAAAAATGTATAAAAATTGTTTTTTCTCCGGTGATGCTTTAACGTTGCTGCTATGAATTTGTTAGGATCTCATGATTCGCAGTCTGATGCGTTACCACGGAGCTATTTAATAGTGAAATATTTTAAATTATAAAAGGTTGAGGTCGAATAAACCGGGCACTTAAAGTAATTAGTTTTCTTTTTCAACAGTTATTACAAGAATGAGAGAATATACATAATTCTGGATTAACATGGTAATTTTAAACGACAATAGAAAAACAAAATCTGCAGAAAATACAAATTAAATCGACAGTATAAAAAAGTATTTCATATTTAAGTGCTAACTTCAACAATAAATATTTTAAAGCTGCATATAACGATGTCCATCTTCAGCTTTAACATGGATGAAACATAAACATGTAATAAAGATACCAGCATTAGAGTATAATTTGTTTATATTGTTTGTTTTAAGTGTATTAAAGAAATTATTCTAATTATACATTTCCATGTAATCTATATTTTTATTATTTATAATTTACTTGTAATTTATTTCATTACATATTATTTGCAGAATATCCCAGTCATTACACATAACAGCGTAGATGAATATGGAATAATTTATGAAGTAATCAATTATAAATTATAATAATTATAAAGGAATTTAACGTTTTGATTTGGCGTAAATATCATAATAAATTATCTGGTTTTGTTTTTAGCTTAACGACAAATATAAACTATTTAATTTTTAGTAATATTATTTGGAACATTAATGAAGGTAAATATTAATTGTTCAATCTCCAATATAAACTACCTAGTTGTAATTATAATATTTATATTATAGATGGATAAACTCAAACATATCATAGATAAATATTAGAATTTACAATACGTATCCAAACGAATTAATTTACTCCAATATTTGATGTTAAAACTAATAAAATTATTCATCTGTATGTAATATACATGCGAGCATAACTATTTTAATTAAATATTACATATAATATCGTAAATTTCATGTTTATCTATTATAGATAATTTTCGTTAGTAAACATTTGTGATTTAGTTCAACAAATTATATTGCGTAGAACGTGCGCAAAATTTTTGACTTATGCCAAATTAATTTATTAATGTAAACAAACAGAATATAATAATTAAAAATTATTTCCCGGAATATATTGGGTATTATTGTTCTAATTAAATGATCGATTTTTATAATATCAAATATCCGGTACATGTATTGCAATGTAAAATTAAACAAAACATATTTTAATTATCTTGTAGGTACATAAAACAAAACAATCAGAACAAAAACCAATATAATAAACAATATCGGAACCATTGTTTATAACACTCCGCTCTGGCAACTGTTACAGCGCACTCCATGCAATTCAATACTGTTCAACATCAATCACTTCTTTAAAAATTTATCGACATTCCTTTCATTTTTAATGACCATGTAATCTAATTACTTGTCATTTAGTTTAGAAATGATAATTAACTATCTTTATCGGGATATAAATATGCTTGAAAATCGCCAGGGGTCAACAAAACCCAGCGGGATTCGAACCCTGAGTGTAATTAAACATCCATCAAGAACAAAAATCAACTTTTTGTTCGATTTGATCGCATGTAAATTATTATATCTAACTACAGCTATTGGTTTTGGTTTTATGTGTATTTATTTTATGTAATGCATATATTGACTCGATATCCGTTTTATTTTTTTAAGGCTGGTTATAAATACGATTTATAATTATAATGAAGTACTTTACTTCCAACATTAAAATTAAAGTCAGAACTGATCTCATTAAAATGATTTACGATTAATTTATGCTACTTCTGTTTTAGTTATGTACGTACTCAAAGAAAATCAATATTTTCTATACGGGACGAATATAATTAGATTGAAATCTGTTAATAAGGTTTTAAATTATTATTTCAATTGCAAATAAAAATAGAAGAAGAAGAAACTACATACAGTCTTATAAATATTTTACAAGTACATTTACGTACAATTGACATTATACAAAAATTTCGAAATAGTTGCTAGGATTAAAATTATTTAATAGAAAAAACATAGAAAACTTACCTACCTCTAAATATACTATATATAAAATTACAACAGATGCCATTTCTATCTATCTCTTTCTCTTCAAATATATCCTTCTTTCTTCTACCAAAACTACGTCACGTATTCATTCTCTTTTATTAATAATTAATTTCTTGTAAACTATAAATAATTCATCGATTTTTAAGACACTAGTATTTTGTTTTGTTTTAGAATTTAATAAAATAAAAATTTGGTCACAGACTTGCACTAACATCTTTAGGGGTTAGTTAGTTAAAACAAAGTGTAATATGTGTTAAAGAGTATGAGAATGCAAAGTAAAAACGATTTTGGTAAAAAATCGATAAAATTGATGAGTTTGAAACCAATTACAAACGAATATCCAATAAAATTGTTTTTTGAATATTTGTTACTATTTTTGAAGAGTAAATAGACAAAACATCAAAGAATATTATTGATTTATCGTCGTTTGCATATTTATTGAAAAATAAATAAACTCTGTTTAGTGGTTTCGTGGCTTTTGTTTTTCATATTAAATTTCAATTTTTAACGGATCGATACATGTGTATGATGTAAAAGTTGTAATTTAATTGAAATTATTGCTGTTTTTCTATTATATTAAATTAAACATTTATGTATTTAATTTCAAATTTAGTTTATTTTCCTGACAAGAGGTCTCATGAATTAATTATCAATATTTAAATAAAACTGATATCCTGCTTCGTATTTCGAGTAACGTTGGTATGGAACTGACCAAAATTTTCGATAGTGAGTTTTCAACGGATAAGTGCGTTTTGAGTTCATTACGAGATGATTTCATTATTTTCGCGATAAATCTAAATCTAATAAATATATCATCTTAAAGTTTCATATTAAAAATTTAAATGTTTTAAGTTACGAGTTGCTTAGATTTTGGTAGCAATCTATCAACAGGAAGTGGTAGTTTATTTATTGGGTATATCTCAGTAAATAATTGAGTCACACTAATTTTTCTTATATTCAAAAATATGTAGAATAGTGACTATAATTTTTATTTTAAACATTTTTCTAAATTTTTTTACCTCCCTGACCATACACTATACGTATTTTACATTTCTAAGAAATATATGAAAAAAAAAAATAATAAGGAGTAGTTAGAAGAATGTGTTATCTACTCACGTTGGTATTTAATTAATAATATATTTTATCCAACACCTCTCAATAAATGCTCTATAACTATGGCGATTTTAAACAAGCAAAGTAACAGATTATCCACTAGTGGGTATAATTTTGAGGAAAGCCACTAGTGAGTATTTTTTTATTTATAACAATAATAATAACACACAACACCTTGGTAACTACTTCGATTGACATTTTAATTTAAAAATTTAAAGCATATGTCACTGTCAAATAATATTTCTTTAATAAATTTTTCATTTATTAAGAAGTGTTGGATAAAACGTTATACTTCACACGTGGGCACTTGTAAAGTAAATAACTATTATCCTTTTATTATATACTTTGCTTACAAAAACGTTAAAATTATCCTCAATTCAATGACTGATTATTCATAACATAGATGAAAAACATAGTTTTCAACAATTTACATGACGAGATATATTTTTTAACTAGTGAAATTTTATATAATTTTTTACAAAACATTTGTTTTAAACCGTTTATTCTCATAAAATGTGAATTGAAGATTGGCGTAATTGTCTGTTTTGAATCGTATGTCAAAATTTGGGTAGGTGTGTATATTTCTTTTTGTAATTTTATTGTACACAATAGCCTTAGTTGCTCCTTGTTCAGCTCTGTACGCGGAAAACAATACATAAATTGAAAAATATTTTAACAGATATATACAACATTTATATTTTATAAACAATCCATTTCTGAGGTTTACATTTTGTTAATACCGTAGTGAATTATAACATAATGTTTCTATTATTTGTTTCTCCAAAATCTTTCCCTGTATATTACGTGATCTGTACTACTAGAATTGAATTAAGCAAAAGTTGTCGCCTTAGTGTTTAAGTTTACTAGTTCCTTAAATTTATTACCACTATTACAGATTTATTGATAACGATTATGTTAATATATGTAAGCAGAAGCAGAATGTACGTTATCTTAAAACGCTGTTTTATACCATACATAAAATGACTTCTTCACAGAAACTGTAACAAAATAACATCCACTAAAACTAAACACATAAGTGGCGGCCATAAAACAAACATTTGTTCAAGCGACAAGTAGACAGCGCGATTTAAAACCGCTCGGCGCGACAATTTGCAAGATATCAGCTCTATAAACAGTTCTTCGTAGTCGCTGCGCGTCGAACCAGTTTCCCATATGGCATATGGCGTTCCTTGCGCTAAGTGTCCTGTAGCATGCCAGGGCAAAAGCTGCTACTTGATGGTTGGGCACTTGGGCTTTGATTGTGGATGATGAGTGATGCTGCAAGTAAGCTTTAGTTTATTATGGCTGTGAATATTGCAAGCAGCTGTGAAACTGTAAATTATGCCCCAGTTAGTATAAATGAAACTGATAAATTTGTTCGAATTAACATTACAGATATTTTATAATATTGTTATTATTAATATAATAAAATTAACAGCGCTTGTTTTGACTATGGGGTAGTCGCAGATACTTCTATAAATAGTATTTGATTAGCTTTAATATTGATAAATTTCGGATTTTTATCTGCACCATTTATCTCTTTGAGTGCTTTAGTTTGTTGCTACTTTTAATACAGTTAGCCAATTAAGTAGCAATTAAAATTATTATATGCGTTTGCAAACTCCGATATTTCCACTTACATAGTGACATAAAGATATCTCGTCTGTAAGCATCAAATAGCATAGAACCTAATCGTACCTTTATCAAAATAGAATAGAAATAGACTTTTTAAAATAAAATTTCATTTGCAATATAAATAAATTATTTGTATAGTTTATTCCACAAACACTACTCGTACTTTATTTATCAGAATATAATTAAATTATTGAAATTGTTCATGATTACTGCTGTTACCTGTGATAAATAAAAATGTGAACATTGTCAAAAATAATTGGAATTAAATAGGTAACAATGTTAAATTAAATTTATACTTTATATGCTTCATACACCAATATTTATTACATAATATTACATAATTTTAAAGATATTTTGAATTTCCCTGATACAAAAGTAAAGCCAGAAATGAAACATGCACTTATATCACTTTTATATATGGGAAAGGAATGAAATGCTAAAGAGATGTTTTAATCCGGATTAATTTTGTTAGACATTTTATGCTGAAAATTAATTCTAATTTGTTAAATAATAAGTACAGGTTATGGTCTGTTACAAATGACATTGTTAAATTGGATATTTAATCCAAGTTAAATTCTTTACATTCGAATAATGATAATTTTGTAATACAAGGATAATAAGTATAACATTTACCTAATCTTATGTAATTCTATTTATACAATGCTATTCAAAATTTATTTTTAATTTTTCCTTTAATCTGACTCTGGGCATTGGAAGTATTCTAACAAATATATTGCAATTTGCAGTGTAAGCGTCTTTTGTACTTTTAATATAAAGCGTGCTTAATCATTTATTACGATCCTTCCGGATCAGAATAGAAAATTATGACAAATCTATATAAATGTATAATATGTATCAAATCAGACATGTCAATTTAACTCTAACGTTCATTTTGAAATCGCGTTGAATCTCTAAGCATAGTTTGTATTAAATATCAGAGGCGTGTTTTGCCAATCGCCAACTATCAGAACAGATGTTGATCTGCAAATCTGTTGTGACTATTTGCTTGCCAATTAGGAAGTTCCTAACATTTTTAGTTTTTACTGAGAAGTTATGTTTACGGATAAAAAATAAATTATAGTTAATATAATTGGTACAGTTTATCCTACGATTTTGTTGCGATATTTCTTCAATTTCTGACAGATGGTTAGTTTGACACTTTATATCTAGAAGGAGGATTGCTGCTAAAAATCTTTTATTTTGAATATGAGTGTATTCGACAGCAAGAAACATGCCCACTTAGATTATGACGTTACATAGAAATGATAAGAATTTAAGTACAGAATAAACTATCTCCCGCGGATCTATTTTACGAAACACCAATCTCTCTCTCAAGCAACAAAATAAATGGATTTCTCAAATCTTTAAGAAATTACATCACGTTAGCAGCTCTCAGCAACGGCTCAGCCGCGGTGCGCACAGCCCACAGGTTAACAAGTAATTCATCTATTTTAAATGTGATTGTTTGTAATATTGATTTACATGTTTCCCGCGGCCACAGGCGTCGTGCGTCGGTTGTGCTTGTGAAGCGGTTCGCTCGTTGTTTTGTGAACTGAGCTGAGCTGAGTGAGTGGGCTGGCGATGGCGGTCGGGTTCGGCTCGTCCACCCGCATTTGTGTCTCCAAGTGATCGCAACGTCCGAATGCGTTGTTGGATCATTACGTACGAGAATTGTTGATCGAATGGAGGTCTGTTGTCTGCAAAAACAACAATGATATGAAAATATAATGTGTATATAAAAATATAAAATAAATTTATTATTGCGCTTTTTACACATTTAGGCTGTGGCACACTGCTTACGCAGATCTCGGTAAATAATGTAGTTTTACGCATAAAGCAGTATTGGATTTTTGTCAGCTATGCGGCAAATAAATCTCCAAAAGTTATAACTGTACTAGTATGCTCATAGAATGCCGCACGCTTTATACCTAAACGAAACTTACTTAATATCTTGTTTTGTTCAACAGCCTACCTGAAGTTTTATTTTCCATATTAAAGATGTAAATATTTTTTGAATTTTTTGACCTAACCCAATGGGTGTAGGATTATTTTTTAATTGTGTTCATTGCTAGTTAATCGGGTAGGTAGAGTGCTTTATTCCATGTATAAGTCTACATTATTTGCACCCGTGATTACATTTTGAAGATTTTATTAATTGCTTGTCTTAAATTATTTATTGCTTGTCTTTAATTGTCAGCCTTCCGTGAAATTGAAAAAAAAATGGATAATGTATTTTATTAAGAACATTTTTCTTATTAACTTTTTTACTTCTTATACCGTGTGTCCCACGTAAATGTTGGCATAGGCAGTTAACATATAAAATCAGTTTTTTGTAAATAAAAAGTGTCCGGCAAAAAATTATGCATCCAAATTTTATATCACAATACTGCCAATATCCCTACATCTTATTTAATACAGATTACTTTATTTTGATACCGCAATTTAATGAAATTAATAATAATATTTCCTAATTTTCGCCTACTCTTTTTATTGCTACTGACGTATAGTGCCTGCAATTTGTTTGAAATATTTTAATCTGTCACTGTCAATTTCTGGCGATGGAAACCATTCAGCGTTCATTCCTGTGATGTATTCAGATATTTGTCTTGCACTGCGCCCCCATAATACATTCTAATAATATTTACACGGTTCTCGACATTTAATGTATTCTTGATGAGAGTGACAGATTAAAATATTTAAAACAAATTGCAAACACTACACGTCAGTAGCAATGAAAAGAGTAGGCGGAAATTAGGAATTATTATTATTAATTTCATTAAATTGCGGTATCAAAAAAAAGTAATCTGTATTAAATAAGATGTAGGGATATTGGCAGTATTGTGATATAAAATTTGGATGCATAATTTTTTGCCGGACACTTTTTATTTACAAAAAACTGATTTTACATGTTATTTACCTATGCCAACCTTTACGTGGGACACACGGTATAAAGTATAAAGAAGTATTAGAATCACGAAAAAAATCGCTGACGAGATTTTTTCGGAAATACATATTTTGACGTCCACTGAATCCGTTATGACCAATTTTTCAATGATGTCTGTGTGTGAGGATGGATGGATGGATGTCCGTGTGCGCAATATTTCATGAACAATATAAGATATGTAAACAAAACTTGGAATTTATAAGTTTCATTTTGACAATTTGATAAATAACATTAAAAAAAAAGCAACAAATGCATAACAACGAAGACTTTGAGATGCAATTAAATCTTTTAAATATAGGTATTGACATTATCATATTTTAAGAGAAAATATTTTCCATGCAGTCAAACAAAACGTTATATGCAACTCGTACATAATCGGATTTTATAGACTCGCCTTATTTATTAGCCTCGTTCGCTGCGCTCGCTCTGCCATAAAATTCGGCTCGTCCATTAAAACCTAAATTATGTACTTGTTACATAAACTACTATTATATTAATTAATGCGTCCGTAAAACATTCTGACTCATTTAAACACAGTTGTACTTCAATTTCACGAAATATCACTAAAAATTGGCATATACTTTTATTGTATTTCTATATAATATAAAGCCTAAGAAACTCACTGGTGCAGAGCGCATCATCTTATCTCTTAAATTTTTCGAGATATGACGATTTTTGATGTTTCTCGAAGCGCAACTTTGAGGAACTGCAACTCAAAAATTACGCAAGATATCGAAAAATACTCTTCAGTTATGCGTTATTCGTGCATATTATAGCACAATAACAAATTTTTTTTAAATTGAAAATTTTTGATTTTTTTTTCAAAGTTTCGATCAGCGATATCTCAAATAATAAACGAGATACGAACTTGCAGACTAAACCATTGGATTCAGCTCATCGAAATACATAAACCCTAATAATTTCAGAACATTCGGATTGTGGGTTGAAATTTTAGAGCAAAAAGTCTGAAAATGACCTTTTTCAGGCCAAACGTCAATGGGTACCCTTTGACGTTTTTTCGCCAAAAACGTCATTTTTACACTTTATGCTCTAACTCTATAACAGGTAAAGCAATTTTAATGAAATTTTACATACTTATGTATTTTGACGAGCTGAATCGAATGGTCCAGTCTGCGAGTCTGTATCATTTATATTTTTCGAGTTATCGCCTATCAAAATTTGGGGGAAAAATTCGAAAAATTTCAAAATTTTCAAAATTTGCTAATTTGTAATAAAATGCATGAAACGCACAGAACTGAGTCTATTTTTCAATATCTTTAATAGATTTTGAGTTGCAGCCACTCAAAATAGCATTTCGAAAAACATCGAAAATTGCCATATCTCTATAATTTTAAGAGATATGACGATGCGCTCTACAGCATTGAGTTTCTTGGGGTTTATATTATATAGAAATACAATAAAAGTATAGGCCAATTTTAGTGATATTTCGTGAAATATGAAATAGTGCGGAACAATATTCTTGAATCTTTTCTTTAATATTTTATTGTTATGAACTTTATTTTGGAGGTAAACAGGTATGGTGTTCGTATAAGTTCGAATCCCACAGCTGACAATGTGCACTGCTGCAATTTTTCCTACACTATCATATTTGCGAATCGTAACTTAACTAAATTCATACACAAAAATATATCACTTACCGAGATTTGAGAAACCAGAGTGCCATTTTCAAAATTGACGTGATGATATATTTATTTTATTTATTTTAAAATCATTAGACTGAATCATCACATGAGGTTAAGATCCATTCATATCTTGCTTTCTGTTCGTTGACCATTCCGTGGCCCACACAATAATGCTTCTTTCTCCTTTGCTCTTTCCTTGACTTTGATGTGGGTGCAGCTTACGTCCCTTCCTTTGTCAATTGTTTTTTCTTCTACAACACAGTCGTTGGTGCGAGTATCGTTCCATATGCATTAGCTGGGCACACGCAGATATTCATATGATTGCACGTGGTAGAGGAAGAATATTATGTACGGTACTTGCTTCCCCACACACATCATGATGCATGCGTTTTTAAGCACAATAAAATTATGTTTATATTGTCGTAGGTTTTCTAATGGTAATGTATCGTTACTTGAATTGAATGCATATTTTATTGTCATTTAAATTCAAATATTATGATAGATTTATTACAATTTTGTATAGAGTTGTTGATCATGTTTTCATATTTATGTTTTAAATTAGTGTAGGCATTGTAATTTGCTTATCAAGAATTACAATCTTATAAAAAACTCACTTCTTTATTATATACTATTGTAAAAAATATTAATAAATCTTTTAATTAAATTCACTGTCGTTATTAGTGAAATGAAAATTAATTATTAAAACATGAAAGTATTTATCATTGAACTTATTATGATGTCATATTATTAGCTTCACAATTAAACAGGAACATGCATTTCTACATGACAGCCATTAATTACGAGTTACTAATGCTGATTAAAATCAATTATTCGATTACACAATAATGCTTGCTAATTATTTTATAAAGAAATGATTTAAGAATCCTGAGAATTGCTTTAAATGTAATACTAGGTATTTATCACAAGTTAAAGATAATAATTAACAATTACACAACAAATATCAAACACAGGATTCAAAAAAACTTTAATTGGTTATCAGTCTTTCAATTAATGTAATCTGAGCATTAGAATATAATGTTTTTACATGCTTTTTACCGGTATTGCTTTGGAAATTTTAATTAAAGGTTTAATTCAGTATGATATTCTATAATATGTTCCCAGGAATATTCAGGAAATGAAGCAAAAAGCGATTTTTTTCTTTGCTATTAAAATTACGTACCAATTAATTTATCAATCAAAATTTGGAGAGAAAATTCCGAAAGATTGACCACTATTTCATTAATTAATTTATTATAAATTGCATGAATTATTAATAAATTAAATTACTTCGAATTTGGTATTATTATTTCATTTATATTTAAGTAAATTGAAAAATATCATTGAACATATATTTCAGTGTTATCAAAATTAAAAGTAGATACAAGAAAATTTCAAATTCGCCATTAGCCTAGCAACATGTCATTACCTCTTTTGGTGTCATGTATTTATTTTTCCCTATCACTACCGCTTGCTTCATAATCTAAGCTGAGAAGTTAATAATGGATTGTTATTGATCAGGAAAAGTATACTAGCAGCACATTTTCAGTGATTTAAGTGACCTTTTTTGTTAGATATCATTCTTGAAAATTTTTAGGTTTAGATTTTATTTATGTATCAAACTGTAAATTTTCACTTCCGATTTTGAAATTATAACATAAAATCAACTCACTTCTGCGCATTTTCATTGTTTGGTGTTGATACGATAATTTGGATAATGATGGTAAAAATAATTCGAAGGACCAGTTTTACATAATATAGCTTGTATTTACACTAAAGATCTGCGTCCATGATGATAGAATTCGGTCCGAGATTTCGGATATAATTTTATATCATAAACAGTGACCTTTTATGACTACAGATGTCAGAGTAGTCGAATTTATGAAGTTAGCTTCAGGCAACTAAAAAAAATATTAACTCGAGTAATTTTTCTGGCATGAGTAAATTAAATTTGTTTATACGTGAAATATTTAAAAAATAAAAATATATTTAATGTTTCATAAACTGAAATATTCATTTCCAGCTTTGATTGCAAATTTTTCAGCTCTTCAAACATCAAACGTCAAAATTTTAATTTGGTAACATCTATGTGAAGTTGGCAACTTGTATGAAAAAATGGGACAGAACGCGTTTTTTCATTTTAGTTTTCTATTCGAATTTTTCGTTCGAGTTGGTAGTGTCCACGATCCGAGTTTTCGATTTTTATCACCGTGAACACACACCTTAATACATACGAAAACAATGATAAAAAATCAACAATGGTTCAAGATTGATACTTAAAATTATTGTTATATATACTGATACCAGATACTGATGCTAGATACTGATTGTTAATGTATAATGATAAACTGATAATAATGCTAGATCTTCTTGTACAAAAATATTTCTCTCCTACTAGAGGGTGTAATCATGGTGGGGGGTAGCCGTATGGCACCTGAACTGTCATTTAACTTATAATTATTACAAGTTTCCTTGTTCAATCTTCTCTCGTTCATGAGTTATTAAATACACAGATACATATCCAATCCAATCATACATGCAAACAAACGTCATTGAGAAAATGGTCAAATCATATTATAAAAATGTAAAAACCTGTTCTAAATACTTAGTGTGTACAGATCTTCCCTTCATTACCACACCCCAACCCACCTATGATTCGACCCCACACCTTCCTGTCTGTTAATCCCATGTCATTTGGTCTGTACCTCAAGCCCAAACAATCACACCACGTGTTCACAATGCTCATTGTACGCCACGTATGTTTTGTTGGGCTAATTGCACGAGCAGCTATAGCTACACCGTGGCAGCATGCGTGGCCGCAAGTCGTAGGCTGACGGCTGTGGGTGCGTGATCGATGCTGCATTGTCGTCTGCTACGTTGCGCCGCCGGCTTCAAGTCACAGCCGCCGTGGAGTTACATTACCTGTGACCTGAGCACGAGTGTAAAGCATGGAGAGCGACGCCGACTGAGCTAATTATGTACGACTTGGTTGGGAATGTACTGGAGACTGTGACTTGCTTGCTAAATGATATGGATTCATTATGCTATCAGAAAATTATCAAACATACGTATTCCTAGCTCGCCATTTTTGGCAAAATTACACTTATAATTCTGCTCGAATTAAACATCTAAAATGAAAAAACACAAACTAGTGGTAGAAAGCTGAACTAACCATAAGATACGTAAATTTCATTGTATTTTGAAATTTTTTTTTATTAATAATAATAGTAATTATTGTAAGAGTATTACAGTGTAAGTATTAAGCCGTATTATTTTAAAAAGATGTAAAAATGAAAGATACATTTATTTGTAGATTATAGGTTAAGATTGAATTTTCTCAAAAAAAAAACCTATAAAAACAGGAAAACTTGTTCTATTTTCATCAATTTGTGTTTCATTCTATTCGTGCAGTGGGAAATGTTATTTGAAATTGCTGCAATATATTCCACTCTGTTTTTACTTTTGGTTCTGCAGTGTAAATAAAAATATTGCTCTTCAACATTTTATAATATTGTTCCTGCTGCATAAGCAAAATGTTTTTCTCCATGTTTGACACATTCATATATATTGAATCTTCAGTTAATAAGTATGTAGAAAATGTACATTAAAATTGAAATCTAAACATTGACATTAAAATGTAGGTATATCAAAATTGATCTGGTCATACGGGCATTAAAAATTGAATATTTTAGTTACGAACTCGTTAGTTTTTTATAGCAATCCATCAACCGGAAATGGTAGTTTAGTTGATGGCCTCTCAAGTTTTTTGGCATCTCTCAATAAATAGAGTTAGAAAAAATTATGTTGAATAATATTGGCTACATTTTGTCTATAAAATAATTATAAAAGCGCATTCTCATTTTATGCATGTATTGAATAAGGCATAGTATGTAAATCGTATTATGAACCAATATTATTTGAATTTTTAAGGAAACCCTAAAGAAACTTAATTCATTGAGTCTACAGATGCTATTAAAATTGACTTTTAGTCTCGACTAGATTACGAATATATTGTACGAGAGAGAATTACAGATTAACTCTACAAATTACAACCAAATTTTGAAATAAATAACATGTTTCCTTTTACGATACATTGTGAAAGTTTTTGTAAATGTCAAGTAATTTGATTATTTCAGTCTTCTTTTATTGTACATGGTACATGCACACTGGAAAGTGACATTAAACTCATTTATTTTCGATAATGTCAATTTACTGCTTTTATAAACTTTCGATTTTGATTTTATAGGTATATATTTCTTTATCTTCTCTTGAATTAATATGTTATTGGACAGGAAACTACTGAGATACAAAACTACAAATCTCACGATTCACAGATCGATGCGTTACCTACCATCGGGTGTTTTTTTTTTTTTTAAGAGGTACAGAACTTCAAAACGAAATAAAACACACAAATCGTGGTAATAATTTGTGTTTGAATATGAGTTTGGAAATATCCATGATGTGGCTAAATCGTTAAAGCACATTCTGAAAATCTTAATTTTCGATAAATTTCGATCATTTTTTTAAGTAACGCGGCGAATGTTGGCATCCATGTCGTCCATCGTTTTTGGTTTGTCGGCGTACACTAACGATTCCAAATATCCTCGCAAATAATGATCCAAAAGTGTTAAAGCACAAGATCCTGGAGGCCAATCCACAGGTTCATTGCTAGATATTATGCACTCATCGAATGTGTCCATCAATAAATCGATTAAGGCGCACGCTGTGTGACATGTTGCGCCATTTTGTTGAAACCACCGCTATTTCAACATTCAACAGGAGAACGAAAAAGTCAATCATGGCTCTTTAGCGGTCTTCATTGACTGTAACGTTGTGGCTGGTACAATTTTTGAAAAAATATGGGCAAATGATTCCAACTGCCCGTAAAGCACACCAAACAGTGACTTTTTGTTTATGTAACGCCACCTCAATAATGGCTTACGGATTTTCTACACCCCAAAAACCAAAAATTTACGGCATCGCTGAATAAATTTTGAACAATTTGAAAGCTCAGTTTTGGTTTAAGTCTATTTATGGTGAAATGGCAAACCGAAGTGAGCACAAAACAGTTGTCAGCTGTCACTGGAAAAAGTGTGGCAAAACTCTAAAAAAAAAAAAAAAAAACACCCGTTACAAAATCCTGCGCTGTCCTCTGAACAAAACCATCCACTCCCCAATCTTTCCTTTCCAAGAATGTCACGCCACCTCACCTCTGCTTTCTGGCCGGCGGCGTTGGTTGTCCCGGTCGCCGGTTCCTCCTGGGGCGATGCCAAGCCCGCGTGTTTACCTGGCCTCGCCGTGTCCGTGTCGCTTCGTGGCTGTTGCTGCGTGGCTCCGGCGTGTGGCTGCAGGCGCTCGCTGACGATAACATCGCCCAACTCTGCTCTTAAAGCTATGTTTACAGTGGAAAGCGTTGCGAGTTGATGTCATGTGTCATTTATTATTTATTAACTAATCATATTTTTATTGATGTTAATAATGTTTTCTATAAATAAGTAGATTGCGGTAAATGTAAGATTATTAGAATTAAAATCTGGTAAATGATTGGAGAAATTGAAATCTTAACTTGTTTGATAAGCCGATATATAGATTTTCTAACATTAATTATTTATGGTTGATTTGACCTGCTCTTATTTGAATTCTAAATATTAACAATGTTGAATTAAATTAGTTGTCAAACCAAATGATAAATATCGCCATTATATTGCATATTGATATGAAATATTAATAATTATTTACAAGTATTATTCCATTATAAATTATGTTTCGCAAATTTTATTGTAATATTATAATAAAAATTTTGAAAGCTCCACATAAAATTATCTTTGGGGTTCATGATTGAACGTTTAGTAGCTGCTTTTTTAAAGCTTTTTATCTCCCGTACATATATGTAAAGGAAAGGAGGTATTGTGACGGGTTAATATTTTCGATAAGCACGTTTTGGGAATCACTACAATACGATTTACTATGTTCATGATGATTTCGTTCACGATAATTAAAATTCTAATGATTATTTCTTGACATTTCTTAAAACCAATAAACTGTATCATTGTTTGTTAAATGTCTGCATTTAACCAATCCTGTCATTATTATACTAAGAATAAGGCCCAAGAGTCTAGACTAGAGATTATTCTCTGCGATAATCTCTGTAGCTATTGTTTTTCTTGACAAATGTCAGATAGGTTAGCATGACTATACGTTACCTATTTTGTTTTGAGTTTGTGGATCAAAATATAATCTAATTAAATATAATTCGAGAGTTTGATAAATTAGATTTGACAATGGCCTACGGGCTTTCGTGACTATTACTTGGTAACAAGATTTCGCAAAAAAACTGTCAAATTATTTTCACTTATTCTCACTCTCTTGTTATTACTGACAATATCATTTGAAAATTACTTATTTTATAATTTGAATGTTCAAGTTACGCGCTTTCTAGATTTTTTATCAATCCATCAATCGGAAATGCTAGTTTCGTTGAAGATTCATCAGGTGTATATTTCAGTTTAATAGAATAAAGTTAAAACGATACCGGCATTTGAATCCTGAGTATAGGTGATATTAAATTGTATGCTTCAATCAACAAAAGTAACTTTGGTTGTCGACTAATACAGGTATTAGAAATAATGAAATAATGTACAAATAGAAGGAAAATTTAATTGACAACTGAGTAACATTTGAGGGAAACGCATAAACTGAAACTTTCTGTTCGAATTAATTAATACCACCTACACGAAAAAAAAAAGTTCCTTAGAATTTACCAAACTATTCCCTGCCTAAACTGAGGATAAAATGTATTTTCTGAACATTTACCAAAGTTTTTTTTTAAGAAATTGGTAAGCGGACTAACTTCTACTGATCATATGACGCTTAATGAGTGAATGGTTGTGAAATATATATGAATACAAACGATCGCGCTTTTTAGTGTAATTCGAACCCACGACTTTTGGCGAGTGTGGCTAGTTACAGCTATTATGTCAAACTTTTTTCTAAATACATTTAAATGCTTAGTAAATACTTGTGTTTCCTTTCTTAATTGTTTTGCCATTTTCAGAAAGTGCATCTTATATCCTCATTCCTGAGCTTGCCGAATTGTTTGGTAAATTCTACGGTACTTTGTTTTAATCATAAGGTGCAATTCATTTCATCAAATTTCCCTTTCTTTCGGCGAGTGCTTCAAACAATTAAGCATAGAAAACAATACGCAAAACCCTCTGCAATTTCGTTGTAAACCTAGCTGTTGCCGGTAAGGTTCTCGGCGCGGGCCGCCTGCGGCGAACATGGGCAAGGCCATCTGACCAGACTCAGAACTCAGACTGCTCTGCCTGTTATGGAGTGCACTCGGCACCGGCATCGGCCCCGGCCCCAGTGCGGCGACTCGCTCGCGTGCTTTCTGCCCTGCAGTGTCACCGTGCTTGGTGCTGCTCCCCCCGCATCCCGCTGTCTTGCTCGGTGTCCGACGTCTTGTAGATGTGGCGATGTAGAATGATGATATGCTTTGAGGTGCGAACACAATTTTTAAAAGCAAAAATTTTAGCTAATGTCATTTAAAATTTATTTATTACGTTTCTTTATAATTATTATATACCTTATAGTTTATGAGATATGACGATTGCAACTTTGAAGGACTGTAACACAAAAACTATGTAAGTTATTAACAAATTATCTTCAGTTCTGTGTTTCCGTGTATTTTATGACAAACTAACAAATTTTGGAAATTTCAGAAATTTACGATTTTTTTTTTTTTAATTTCAATCGATGATAACGCGACAAATATGGAAGGTACAGGATTGATTAGCCAATACTGCAGTATTGGCCAATCAATTAAACTTGTCGACATACATAAGTATGTAAAATTTCAGTATGCTGAAAAGTTAGAGCAAAATGTTGAAGGTTTTTTCGGATGTGAGGCCGTATTCACACTTTGAAATGTGAAATTATCTGATGGCATGGGTGTACCTGCACTGCTCTATTAGAAATAAACTACTTTATGTTATCTTGTTTGACCATATTTCGTTTTGTAAAAAAACAATGTAGATTTTTGTTTCGTTGTTATGTTTATGGTAGACCACTTTTGTCGTAAAAGGAGAATGGGTGTGATAGTATATTTACATAACACCATATTTCTTCCAACTTTTACAAAGTCATGTCATTGTCTTGTTTCTTAAAAATGTTTGATGTCAACATTCCAAGAAATGTAAAATCTCCATGACTGTTTTGTAGTTCGTTGTCAGAATACAATTCATGAATACAAACAACTTAAACTGAATCCATTTGCAGCTAAAAATAAAATTATTTTTGTAAAGGTTACAAGACGACACAGTAGTTAACATTAACATTATAATTAGCCGTGGAGAAGAGAACGGATACCAGTTAGAAATACTAGTTCTGAAAGCTGTTGAAATTACGTTTACTATGACTGGTTTTACAATAATTTATAGATCACTCGTACTCTTTTATTATTACTGCAAATTAATTTCAAATACTAAAAAATTGACGAAAAATGTCATTTAGTGCAAATAAATATTTAATACATTGACAACTAATTTATCGTTAAATGTAACCGTACTTAATACCAATATTAATAGTCGCTTACACCTTAAATATATTAAATCATGTTGCTATTATGAAAATATAACACATTGTTATATACTAAAATGTAAATGATATTTCGATACCACTACTTTTAAGAGTTTGTTGAAATAACAAACGTATATGTTGTCTAGATGAATACAAATATAGCAAAACCACATTAGTTAAAAATATATTTCAAACATATACATGTTAAGAAAAATGAAACGATTTAAGGTTAAAGTTATCTAAAATTTTTATAAAAAATCATCGTTTTGAATACTGCATGTAATTATTCGACAGGGAAACAAGTAAAACATAAAATAATAAATAATAACAGTAACTAATTATGATTTATAAGCCTCGTCTTCTTCAACTCGTAACCGTCATTCTAATTCTTCTGCCTATAGATATCTACAGCTTACCTACTCTTTCTGTAGGTCTGTCTGTCAATAACACATTTCGAGCTTACTATAATTTTTGTTTTTTAAAATTTATTTTGTTCAAAAATTTAATGACTAGCTACATCAGATTTTTCTGGTTGATTATAACGAATTGTCTTTTTATTTATTGCTTTGAATTTTGAAAGCTTTTTAAACTTAAATATAAATGTATATTGAATTGGTTTAATATATTGTATATATTTTGAAGTTGCTTCCCTAAAACCTGGTGGAAGTACACTTTTGAAATAAACATACAACCAAAACCGATTGCAGGCGCTAAAAGCTGCGAACATAAATACAAAAATTTTTCAAAATTTAAAAATGCATGAAATAAGGCCCATTCGGTTATATAGGTATATGTTAGTATTTCACGATATATAGGGAATAGCATTGAAATGTGGAATATAGAAATTTCACTGCGATTTTTTTATATTGCTGTAAATTTTTACTTATTTACTTTACAGAAAAAGTGTAAATACGAAAGATGTTCAGAATTTAGAAATGCATGCATTTGGTTACCTAAATTTAAGTATTTCACGTTATATATCAAATTAAAATTTATATTTTTTAGAAAAATTGTGATACGGTTATGGAAATTAAAAATTAAAATATTTGACATTTCAGAAAAAAGATTTCTTTATTCTGTATTATTTTATAGAAATTATGTAGAAGGTTGTAATGATATAATGACGAAATTGAGACTTACGTTCTGTTATACAAATTTTAATCTGTTTTATGTAATGTAAAATATTGTTCGTATTTTATTTATTTAATTTTCCATGGCCGTGCACAATTTTCCGAATAAATATTCATTCTAATTTAATTGATATATCCTACTATCAATACTAATATTTAGGTAAACAATTACATTTTTAAATTCTGAAGAACTCTTATAATTACAATTTTCTTGTAAAGTGAATAGGTATAAAAAAAAGCATTAAAATCTCAATATGCTACATTTCAAATCTACACCCGGTATATGAAACATAAAATTAGACCATTATTTTGGTTGCAACTATCTTATAGCTAAAAATGCTAAAATTGATATGCTGTACATTTTTAAACGCCGTTGGGTCCCCTGTGACCACAATTCACAATTCCATTTCCATCCACACCTGACCACCCCGGGGCAGCCAAACCCCACCCATGCCCCCGGGCAGTGCGACAACCAACCGCGACAGCGGCTCCGGTCTGGCGCCGGGCATTCGCATCACCGCTTGCCCTTTCAGCCGCCGTTGCTGCCGCCAGCGACGCGCCCGGAGGCTGTAATTGACTTTCAGATGTCCGTAGCGCAGTGCCAGAGTTGAGTCGGTGAAAGAACACGAGCGCAAGAAGAAGAGATGCGTGATGTGACGCGGTTGCTCTAGGCTGGTTCCCACACAGATGAGCGCCGTTAGCGCTTGGTTTTTGCAGTTTCCTTGTTATTGGAATATTTTTCACACCCACAAGCCCGCGAATTTGATACAATGTTACATTAGAACGATCATTATTTTTCAAACTTGTTTTGAGCATTAGTGTTTCTCCCAAGTAGCTGAGTCCGTCTAAAGAATGAAGTTTACGTTTAAATTATTTTATTGATGTGATTTGTTTTAATTAATTTTTGCTATATAATTTAAATTTGAAAGGAAGCTGAAATTTATACATTTATTCTAGAATCTAGAGCAACAAAATTGTAAAAAAATTTCTGCAGGTTCCCATCCCAACAATGATTTGGAAATCCCAGAAAAGCTTTGGTATCTGCAAGATGCAACTATAACAAGACAAGACTATACTAACCATTTTTAAAATGTAGTCTTTTCAAGCGACATTTCACTCATTTCAGTCCTAATTTAATATTTTCCAGTCAAAGTATTTTAAGGGAATTTTCCCTTTCAAGGATTTTTAATACTTGAAATGATTTCGAAACATTTCAGAATTTAAATTGAAATGTTGATAAACATTATTGTTAGAATTCATTATAAATTGATATTTAGAACAAAAGATAGATAAAAATAGGTATTTCAAAAGACATGTTTCATAGTATATTTCTTATTATTTCATTTCGAAAATGGGGGCCGTGACGGCTGGCACGCGTAAAATTATATATAATTTACCGAGATCTGCGAAATCCGAGTGCCACAGCTAATATGGGTAAAAGGCATGATGATGATTTATTTTATTTAAGTGAAATTATAGTATTAAACTTCAATATTTTCAACATAAGTGGTTAATTTCATAAGTGAATAACCCCTATTGATGGTGACAAATTATTGGGTACACTATAACCACTGGACTGCAATCAACAACAAAAAGATAAAATGGCGTTTATCTTAAAAAAAATTGATGCATTAATGTAAACTGAAACCATTCCAGTACTTTAAATAACAGTTTATTTCAGTTTAAATATATATTTTTAAACGAACCGGTTATAAAATGGTTTGGATTTTTAATATTCTGTTTTTATACATGTTCAAAAGCACTATTATTAGACTAAATTTTATATTTAATGTGCATACAAATGTATAGGGTAATAACTTCGTGATAACGCATCTGACTGTAAGATCCTACAGCCTTCATTTACCATTTTAACTTGACCCTTGTGGTGGTTGGGTTCCTCTCTATAATCCGTTGGGACCTTGACTTGACGGCTAGTAAAATACAAGATCTGCAGAGTGACACACCCAAAATGGGTAAATGTCAAAATATAGAGCTTATGAACGTCACCTTTGAATACTTTTTTAATTTAACTAAAATGTATTTATTTTGCAGTCTGATCAAGAATAAAAAGTGTTTGCATTAGTTTTTATAAACTAAGTTCTTTTATTTGCAAAAAATAAATGCTGAATTATGTAGTTTTTTCTTAATCGTAGAACTAACCTACCTTAAAAACTGGAATGCGCTCAATCATAAAAGTACAAGTAATAATCTGAAACAATTTTAAATGCTTTAACTGTAGATAATTGTCCAGGTAGAAATAGTTCTTTTTTAAAAGCGTAACAGTACTTAAACTTTATTTATTTTGATATTACTTTATATGGTTCACACAGTAGTTATTATGAATACAATTAACGTATGAATTATTGCAACATTTCACAATATAATATTATAATTAATTGCTCAAATAATTGCTATAATAAATTATAATAATTGTGATAATTTTGCAGTTTGACTAAAACTAAATGTTACTCGAGAATAATTACTCAAGCTATAATAATAATCAGTATGCATTTACATAAATCTTAACCTTTTCTCGTCATGATGACAGTTTGTATTATATCAAAATGGAACATTTACATTTAAGGACAATTGAAAATAATTACAGTGAACTATAAAATAAACTAAAAACTTGGGCTATTCATTGGTCCCGCAGAAATGAGTCAGTTCTTAAGTTGTCAGCCTCGATCTTCCTTGTATGGACGCACGATCTGCAGCATATTACGTTCTGTTGTGTTATTCATCGTTAAGTTGCGTTAACAATGCATTTGTACTGCTATCAATACTTGATACTCTGCAAGTCATCATTAGTGTTGTTAGGTAATTAGAGATCTTGAGAAATGTTAAAAAAAATTGACATCTTTAGGCCATCCTCAGTGGCTTCTAAAAGGATTAAAAAGAAAAGAACCAGTATTTAGCTACCTGAACTATCAAACCCTAAAAAGTAATAAGAAAATATTTAAATTCGATTTCGATAACTAAGTTATCATCATCAGTAGATGCAAAAGGGATAAAATCAAGATTACACAATTTGCCACTGCTCAAGATTGAATCCAACGTAAAAAATAAAAATACCGAAAATTTTATGCTAACCAATCTTGATTACGAGCTTAGTTAAAATAATTATGTTCTGAGAATGGAAAATGAAGTTACGAGTAATAATAAAAATGGAGTTAGCGCTAATCCCTTTTATGAATCTGCCTGTTAAAACTTAGGGGTGAGAGTAATTTTTACTTTTTTTATGCAAAGTATAAGGAAATATTGGAATCATGACAATTTTATCAATGATGTTTATCTATAGATAGATGGATGTGTATCTGAGTGCAATATCTCATGAACGAGATAAAATATCGTAACGAAACTTGGAATTTATGTGGAGAGAAAGTTTGCCTCCACACATAAAACAATAATTTTTTTTCAAAAACTGTTAAGGAAGTTTCAAATACAAAATGTTAGCAAAAATATTTGGTATAAAAATGTTATTTGCACTTTTCCTGTATATAGGTACTTATAATTTTGAGAAAAACGAAAATATTTTTAATTATAATGAAGATTTATATGCTTTGTATAAGAAAGTCGTGTGGTAGCCATAGCAGTGTATTTTTAGATTGTTCTCATCCTTAGAATTTTACAATTTATTACAGCTTAGAATTTGATGTAGAAAATTATCCTATGAGTTATGTTTTGCACATGTAACTTAAAGTCGAAAAACATCAAATTTGAATGCAAGCATGGTAATTATTGTATGCTATCAATTCTTTGAAATTTACGTAAAATAAATATCAATTTAAAATGGTGAAGTCCCTCTCAGATAGTATATGAAACCACTCAACAGATTCGAGCGTACGATCAAAAAAACCAGTGCAGTATCTCAGCTCCTGTTAACATCCATTTAGCTAAAAGCCGGTTGCATGGATCTATCGTATCACGTGTGCCACTATCCACTACAGCTATCATTAGCGCGTTTTTAAAAACTTGATAATGTGTTGTCGGGTGGCGGGTACCTCAAAGATGAAGTGTTTCACCGAACCATAAATCTTCAGCGCGCCGATTAGAGGTAAAATACAAGAACGTGGAGAAGAAGCACGCCAAACAAAGAGCAATCATGTGTGTGCGGCATTCTCTAAGCTTAATAATGCTTTTAACGGTGTATTAAAGAGCTGATCATATGTTAGCGATATTTGTACTGTAAATGGTAAATGTGAAGTAACTATTAATTATCTTTGCCGATGATTTTGATTACGAAATATTTAGTAGGACCAAACGAGTTGTTTTAACAAGAACTATGCTCGGTTGCATTGTCAGCTTACACGTTGTTAACTACAGAAAAAAGTTGATTTTGAATAAAAACAACGCATGTAATATATGTCAAAATTTTGACTTCAAGAAAATGAAATAAATTAATAATATATTAATTGGTTGAGAAGAATGATGGTCGACTGTTATAAATTATAAAATAAAATATTCTTCTGACTGCAGTCAAAATATTTATTAATGTACCAAAAATTTGACGTTTCGGTCATACTATGACCATCCTTAAGGGAACTTCAAAATGATACAAATTACCAACTAGATCACAAAGTACCACATGGTTTGCATACATTTAGTCTTGGAATTTTTATCATATAAAATTTTAAAAATTGTACAATTTTCGTCATGAAATAAATAAATATTTCCAGAAGCAACAATTAAAAACGTACTCTACAAAAAAATAAATACTGAAACTAAAATGTCGTTAGGCTGAACATTGCAGTATGTAATTAGCGACAGCCTATCAGAATACAAAACAAATTAAATTATATATTAAATATATTAATTGTTGGAGAAACATTACCGCGTTATTTTTGATCGTTTGAAAATTGCTAATTTTAAACTATACGTTTTAGAATTATAGTAATAAAATAGGTACAATTTGGTGACAGCAATCATGACCATTTTAACATCTATAGCTAATTTGTAATTGCATCTATCTTCATTGTTATGATATAAATGTCTGGAGTAGGGTGTTCGCGTGAGTGTCGCGTGCCACAGTGATTCCACCTGCCGCCGTTTAACATCTTAGTGACAGCGGAGTAGTTTACAGAAGGGTAATAGGGGCACACATACCACCGTGAAATATTTAAAGTATTCACAAATACTAGTTTTATGGATATTATAAGCCAGCTGCAGTTTTGTCACCATCTGTATTGAATCGATTTTTTTAAATTACACAACCGTATTGAAATGGAAGTAAAGAAATAAAATATTATTTTTTGGGATCGGGAGTAGAAGTTGGTTTCTATAACATCAAAATAGAGATAGAAACATTATGTTTTATCCCTAGGGAAATAATGTGCCCTTGCTTACAAATTACACCTCTTGAAAACTTTTGCATTTCTGTCTTTTGATACATAATATCCTTTTTCGTACTTAATACTGTAGAAAAATTAAATTGTTATATTTCCACAAAGATCTGTGCAAACGCGTCGGACTGTGGATCAAGAGACCTTCTGACCTTTGACTACAGTTGACACTAATTTCTTTAGGGACATAAAAAATGTGTCGCGAATCGAGATCTGCAAAAGCAGGGTGATACACCTAAAATAGGTACATGGCTTGATGATATATTTATTTAAATAATATATGCAAATAAATGCATAAAATGGGGTATAAATTCAGTGAAATGTAATACCGCTGTAAATATATTTCCAACTTTACATTTACATCGTCTTGTGCCTGTACTGCATATTCCTTCAACATTACATTTACATAACCAAATAAATTTCGCTTAATTTTTCCCTCAAGTAAAAACAAAACAAAAACATAGGTATACATATTCCTCCTACACACTATCCAGCAGGTAAACTTTTAAATTAATCTGCGCTGTCTAAAGAATAAAAAACAAGCAAAAGGCCAAAGAGAATAAAAACCCCTATTGGCGGGCGCCACTGTGCACTGTGCTCATCCCAGGCGACTCCGCTGCTCTACCTACAGAGCCGTGGCCCTCCCTCAGACCGGGACCATATTTGTGTAAGATAATTGAATTCTAATGAGAGTGCTTCACGGAAATTATGAATTGGACATTACGAACATTCCTTTTACCTTTGAAGTGGGTTAATATTTACATTACCGAATGACTAACTTTGCTCGTCTGATAGACTATTGTTTCCTTAGGTACAAAGTGTTTTTTATACTAATTTTGTGCAAGATAATAGTGGAAAAATGTTTATTTTACAGAATTTACTTGCTCGCTTCCATAGTTTACCCTTTACTTCAGCTAGCATAGTTCTGCTAATAACTATTCTGTATTTGGTGGAATGTTACCTTCAGTTTTGTTTGAATTTAATAGTTTATTTTTGCCATTTTAACTTTATCTCTGTTGAGGAACCTTCACTAACATCTTTGAGGTCCGTGACTTGATAACATTTCATTTCAGTTTAAATATACTAATATTAATGTAGAAATAATGCATAAATGCAATAATTAGTTAATATATTTGATATGTTTTGTCCGTACAATAATTATTAAAACTAATATTATGCAATTATGGATTATTTGTATAATTTTTTAGGAGAGTTATTAAAAATGATCTTTTATTTCAACTAAATTAATTGTTAATGTTTTGGACTGTTATCTTTTCCAGCTTGTCTTTATATATATAATTCCGGTGTAAGTGAGTTCGTAATTCTTCTCCTCTTAATTTTGATGAAGTATTTATTATTGTACTTATGGGGTCACCTGAATGGTTCTTCATATTCATGACTTATGCATTTGACCATCCTAGGTCACCCAATATGTAAAAAAAAATTTATCAAAATCGGTCAACCTGTTTAAAAGGAGAAGAATTACGAACACCGGAATTTTATACATAAAGAAATATCCGCTAGTAACATTATAGAAAACTTCTTGACAAAGTCGAACTTTTAGATTAAACGTGGAAAGTACACGAAACATTGTATAAAACATATTAAAATTAAAATCAATATTTAATGCAATCACACCGTAGTTTTACCAATATTCGCAGCGTAAAGTTAGCCTTGTTTCGATATTAACATTTGTGCATGTGTTCACTCCAGAGATGTACAATCTCGTCCGCCTACATCTGTTTGTGAAATATACATGTGAATGTAGCTCCGGGTAAAGGAAAATTTAAAAATATTAACAGAGGTTTAAATAAAACATTAATTATTAATTTAGATGTTCAAATACTGCTGGATGGTAATTTATTCCCTATTACTTATTATTTATATTTAGCTTTCTCATAGTTTACATTTTTGTTGTGAGGTGATCTTAATCTAATTTAGAATAAATTATTTTAAGAATGCAGAAAGAGGCGGTACGAATTCAAATTAAATTTATTTAACGCGATGCATGAAATATAGAGTTGATTGAATTGATTGCTATCTGGCACAGTAAATTATTGAACAAGTAATAAAATTATTACTAGCACCACATGATAGATAAAAATGTACCTGTTCCATATGTTGTATTCAGACATATGGTTGTATTTTCGTCTTTTCCACAGATTTTTTGTATTATTCTTGATATCGGTAATTCATTCTTTTTGCATTTTTTAAAAATATTATACGACTCCAAAATCATATTTAAATTCTATAATTAATTCAGACGAGCTATTTGATTAAAATATTCCATAGTGCCTGTAGAAATAAAATAGATGCAAGCTCAAAAAATAAATCTATCGGGTGACTATTTTCTTTATAGGATATAGGGATAACAATGTTAAAAATTTAATTAGACGATAGTTCATTCCTTATTAATTTTAGAACACAAGTGAAAATACCTTTTAGAAATATTTAGAAATAAAACTGTATTAAATGAGCTTAATTCTATTAATATAGTATATTTCTATCATGAGATAGACGTAAAATATAACTTATAATTTTTGTCATTTATAGGAAAACAAAACATGTTATTTGAATTTGACAGTTGACATTTGACACTTCGTACAAAGAGGAATAACACTTCATGTTTTATTAAACAGCTTTATAATAATTCTGTTAAATGACCCAAGTGCGGGAATAGAGTGATCCTGCATGATATAATGAGCTAAATAAATATTTCACTTAATTTAACTAACGTATTTCCCGCAAAATACCATTTTATCCATTGATTTGTTTCTGAGATGATATAAGTATCCATGATTACTAATAAATAATTTAGGCGGGTAAATAATTATTTAAAAATATATGTTTATGAGAAAGATGAACAAACTCAAGCAATACAAAATGATCGAACTGTGTTTTGTTTTCCATAGCACTCTGTAAATAGCTAAAATTATAAATTTAATTTTACGTCTATCTTATGACAAAACATTTTATTGTATTTACACTTTTGTTCTAAAATCATAGGGAACGAACTATCGCCTAATGAAAATTTTAACACTGTATTTCCTATGTCTTATAAAGAAAGTAGATACTCGGTATAATTTAAAGTTAACAAAAGCAAAGCCTCCCACACAGTTCCATAGAAGTCCAAAACCAATTGAACAAAAGTTCAGGTCTCCAGTTGCGCAACTGTGCTATTCGCGTATTTTTCGCAACATTAAATATTGGCCATCAGTGACGTCACTCAGTGTGATTAATTCCGAACTCTGACATTGCGCGGCGCTGCCGTAGCCGCGGGGAAGCCCCGGAGCGAACGTCAACCGCACCGACATCCATTTTAAAATAAACATGCGAATGCTAAATTGATGCACCCGGGCTAAATATTGTTGGTTTGCCGGAGGACTAGTCTAATTACCACGCACTCCATTTCTCTGTTCAGACGTAAAATGAGTGAACGTGGCATTCGAATATTTGCTGTATGGTTTTCGGTTTTGTATTGGGAATTTATCGATTTTGTTATTACTGATTGTGGATAGTTCGATTGCTGCGGACTAGTTTAAATGCTTTGAACTTGGAGCAATTTTACGAGGCTCAATATGCAGAATTTAATTGCACTTGCACTCGGCTGTATGACAAATTTTAAACCACTTCTTATAGCTGGTTTATACTGACTTTACATTTATATTTAGAAATTTAGATTTAGAAATTTAATTTTAAAGTAGAAAATCTAAATAGCTAAATCCAACCAATTTTAATTTGACTGGGAAACAGTCTAGATCGTCAGGTAAATTGATTTATTCGTGATCATCATAAAATATTATTGAAACATGAATGCAGAGAGTAAATATGATATTAATTGAATAACTTTGATTGAAGAACGTCACATATAAAAACAAGTTAACAAATTATAGTATTATTGTATAACTAGTGCTGTAATACTCTTTCAGCATGTGTTGTATACGATACTTTTCCGACGAACACAAAAAAATTTGCATAAAAATATTAAAACAAATTATGTTAACATCATTGCTATCAAAATTCACCAAAAATTATGTTAAAATCTAATAAATCAGAGTCTAACCTTCTTAGTCCGAGTAAATTCAGCAAATTATCTGCAACTGTCAAACTTTTAAATACAAATTTTTAGGTTAGTTCGTTCAGTTTTCGCAGTGTGTGATAAAATCATGTCACACAGTTGCGGACGCATCTGATTGGCTAACGAGCTTCTTTATCACACAGCATTGCTAATGATATGCAATGACCAATTTTCAGTAATAGTTTCGCGTGCGAATTTATGTAGTTTTCGAAGTGGTTGGCGGAAAACTTTATTTTTGTTGTTTAATTCAAATGTCAAAAATCTGAAGTCCTAGTTATCCATATAGGTAAATTTTTAATATCATAAACTCATTACGAACCAAGAAAGAAAATCGTACATTAAAAACCTAAATTATTAAACTTAAATTTGTAAATTAAATCCAGTATAACCCAGTCATTGCTAAAAATAAATTCAATACCTAAGACTAAGAACTGGTTATGTAATATAAAATCAAATCACACCCTTAGGCTTAGGCCTTAAAATATAAACAACAAAATCAAAATCCGTATTTCGAGAACTACGTTCTTTCACCAGTAGAACTAAGTAGCATCAATGAAGATTACAACTTGACAAACAAGCATTATTTATTTCTCGAAATATGCATTTATATCTTTCTGTTTATACATATTTTAATGCTTAGGGATTTGATATGATTTTTTAAATGACAAATACATACCTGGAATCGAAGCCGGATACCCTTGACGTGCGAAACTGGAACGTTACATCTTCTATCTCAAGGGTATTTTATGAAATATTCTGAATATCTCGCTAAACTCTTATTTGTTTCGATTTTTAACTTTAACTAAATAAATAATATATCTTATTAACATCTAAAGTATAATAAAGCTTAGTCAGATTTCTCTTTTAATAACATTGATAAAGGCAAATTATACTTTTCCTATAATAACAATTTAAATAAATATTTGTTAAGTGCTACTTATAATTCAAATTTACTTATTAATAAAGCTGGATTGTTTGTTATAAAATTTAATTGGATTAAAATTTGCATATTTATAGCTTTGTCAATAGAATTTAGTATGTCAATAAATTTACTTCTTACTTACAGTATAAAATAAGATACCATAAAATATATATTTTTTAAAAGTTAATTTGTAATATTTAATACATTTTTTTAGTGCTTAACGATTCGCTTCCATAAATTTGTATATTACATAAGCTGTCCAAAAGTCCACAGTGTTTTATAATTTCCTTTTACGTGTTTTGAATTTTGCTTAACAGATTAAACCTACGCAAATGTTTCTTTACGAAGTTATGCCTCTAAATTAAAATTTTACACATTCTTCCTAAATGTCTTTACAAGAATTTTACACTAATTAAATTACAGGTGTCTTTAAAAAGTTATATATCCTCGATTCTAAATATCAGCTCCGATAACATCTCTATCGGATAAAACTCGGGGAGAATGTTTTAAAATTCTGTTTCTGACAACACTGAAACAAGTTTATGACATTGTACCTAGTAATATATCTTCTGGTGAAGATAACTCATATTTCATCCGAGCTCCGAGCTTGCACATATCAACGAACAACGTTGTTCAAGTTAAGTTTTACAATTTTACCGTCATATCTACCTATAATAAATATGCCAGATACAAAGTGACTTTGAGTGAAACCCAAAGGCCCGAGGGTAAATGTAAATTTGTATTTGCTGTCTGAAGTGTAGCGAAAGTAATTAAAAATTATATCACGGAGTGAAACTAAAAATTTACAGAATTACCCGAAAAAGAAATAATGGTCTTGGAAAGGATAAGGCTTGTTAATTTATTTTTTCTTTTGTAATTAGACGTTTACCTGTGTTTTTAAAAGAACGTTTATATTTTTAAATGCGTTTCTGACGTTATAATAATAAAATGTTAACTGAAATACATGAACAGCACTGACTACTCGTCGAGCAATTCTTTTAAAAGTAGTTAAGCAAATATGTGCTTTACGTACATAAAAAATACCTGTTTTACAACTGTAATTATATATAATAATATGAATTCCATGTTTTATTTGCTTTATATTATTAATATAGTAGTATTTATTAACCACGTTAAATATCATACGTAGAGTTATTTAATCATGTAAACGAAGTTCAGGCAGTCTTTTATTATACTTCGGCATTTAAAAGGAAAATTATTAATAATCTTCAACAACGACAAGTAAAATAAATTAATAAATAAATATATCATCATACCATTTTTTCATTTTGGGTGTCGTATTGTTTTTTCTCAGATCTCCGTACATTTAAAAAGATAATAGTCAGTTGTGGGATTCGAGGAGCTGAGGATCTCATGATCCACAGTCCGATGCGTTACCGCCGAGCTATTTACCACATAAACAACTAAATTCTAATTTCTAATAGAAATATTAGAAATCTATTATAGGATTCTCTGTAAAAAGCGATTGGTTTCCTGTTTTGCTGTATAAATAAGTAAAATTGTCAATGTCAACAAAATGATATAAGTCCCAAAGAAGTATGATTTTGTAGACCACTACACTAGCGAGTCCTATGCACTCTAAATTTTAAATATATTTAAATTAGAACTTGCGACATCAATAGCGCCTAGAATATAATTTTTTGTCTGTTACAATAATGTACTTTTAACGTCATTAGTTATGTACTTTTATGGGTGAAGTTAATGCGTATTCCTGCCGTGAACGTATGTCGGTTTGTCAACCTACAACCTGTACCTTTAACCATGTAGATATAGAATCTAATTTTTGTATTTTTATTTTTCAGGAAAAAGTTTGAGATCCGCAATGACTTGGACAACAAGGAGCCCAAAGATCTGACTGCTAGGACAATGTTACCTAGTGCACAAATCAAAATGAGGTAACTAATATATTAACTAATATAATTATTGACATTTATCCAAATTTGTTTTACACTACCTCTTGCGTAGTACTGTCTCAGGCCCCATTCCAGGGTTAATAATTGATTATTATTGACATGCAAAATGTTTGTAATGTCTATATTTACTTTTAATGAAATTAAGCCTTTTTATTGTGCGCTTACCTACCTACCTACTCAGTTTTGAGTATATCAAAATGCTTACGTTATTATTAATAAAAAATTTGTTCAATAGAATGAACCACAGTTGAGAAGATCATTGTTGAATGAATAATAATTGTCTTCTAACCTTATTGTGTAATATAGTTACTATTTTACTATAAATATATACGTAAATTATAAAATATTAAATATCCCACAGAACTCATAATACATCTTAGATATTTCCAATAACTATGATTTGTAGGTAAATATCTTATTTTTTATTTAGGTTAAAGTAGTAGATACTTGACATTTTACCTAGAAATTGGAGTTAACCCATTAGACATTTCATTTTTTCCAACTCCTACTTACATCGTTAACACTATGGGCCATTTCACCTAAGAAAATAAAATTAGTTTTGTCCATAATTTCCTTGCATTTCATTGTTCATATGTCGAGACAAAAGTTGATTCTCGTAGTCAAAATTTTAGCCGGCTTTTTGAAGCGTGTAGCAAGTGTTTAAAACAAACTGAATTTTTATTTAAAATTCTAGCATTGAAAGATATTTATTATCTTATGGCTAAAAACAATTGAATCGCCTGCTTTTGGTAGTGCTTGGAGCTAATTATCAAATGACATTTAACCTGCCTCTTAACAATACTGCATTCTTATTTAAATCAGGTTGCATATTAAAAATTATTTATCACCTATTTTGCATATAGCAATAAAACCTGAACTAAGACCTAAGACAAATAACTTCTGCATAAAATAATTCCGCCTGCCAGCACTAATCCATCTAATCACACGTTTAGAACTACTCTTAACTAATCTTTTGTCGAATGACTATATTCAGTATGTAACTGTATTTTAAATGAAATGTGTTTATTTATAGGTACACGCGCTTAAATCTTATGTTATAATGCAAAGTATGTGCAAATTGATCTGGCCTAGTTACATTAATGACGCCATTATCGTGGTTAATGTGCATACGTTCTTAACGATACGATACTTCACTTTCTTCTTTTACGCATTTTGGATTTTTTCCCTCGCGGTAACTATGATCCTTGTGTTACAGTTAGTAAACAATGAATTAGATAGTTAATAGCGTGTTATACGTTCTGCTATTAAAGTATTATGTATCGCTTACTTATTGCAAAATTATTAATAATTATTGTTGTTATATATGTTTGAACGTAACTTACAATCGACATGATAAATTGTTTTTGAATTGGCTAATTGATTCAATTGCTATTTTTCTTATAATACTTCATTTCCGTTACCATTTGTTCATGCTTATACATATTTATTTGTACATGTATATATCAAAGTTTTTTATTAAATTATTTTCTTAACTGGTATCTCAAACAATTTTTTTTTTAATGTTAACTCTGTTGCAATGGCACAAAGATTTCATGAAAATGAGCCAAGACATTTTAGAGATATACCATAGTCATTTTACATTGTGCTTATAGGATGTATAGATATTTAGGAGAAACATTAAAACTACGTTCAAAGCTACCCAATTATCAGTTAGGTACGTTTAGTAATTAGAATTAATAGTTGCGTTTTGATTTAGAAACAAATACCAGACGTTCACACCTACAAAATTAAGTCGTTCATTTATAAGTATTGAGTAAGAAACTTGCAAACTCCAAACTTTCCGCTTACAGTTAATGCAATAAAAAAACACATGTTTTTTTAATTTTTTCTTCTACAAATCTCAAACAACATCTCACCTAACCGTACTTTTATATTTTTTTAAAATAAATTCTACACAAATTAAATACTATATACTTTATTTATTATTGAAACGGTTTGTAACTACTTCAACAAAATTTCAATTTATGTTACTTCTACTAAGTGGTATTCTAAGTATAATTCATATTCTAAATCGGTAGTTTTATGATGCTCGAATCGATTTCTAATTATAAGTAGTAATTTGATAATTGTAATTGATAATTCAACCACAGAGCTATCTGTTCATTTCATTAGGGTTATTAATTTTGCTAAAACTGCCAATCATGATTAAATTGTTTATTTAAACTTCATTATTTACTTGGCTAGTTGAACAATGACTCTACATTTGGATTTTATAATAGTGCGGAAAATTCAAAATCATTCCTAAACCTTAAAATGAAATTTCTGTAGTAATTATTTTAGTTATTTTTAATACACTTTCAATTTGTCACCATATCTACAATTACTAAAACTGCTGCTTTAATTCTCAACATTATAAAATATAAAATATCTAGCATTCAGCAGTTCTGTAAGTTGCTGTTACTCAATATCCGAATGTGCATGCAAGTTAACAGTCAAACCCTAAGCTCTCTAAACTCAAGTTTGTCACGACATCTGCCATTTCAAAGTCGTTATTATCTGATTTACCCGCAGAGTTACCTAATACAAAAATGAATGTTCATCCAGCAAGAATGAATTTGCAAAGCTTAGATTATAAAGTAGTCGCATCGACATTCAATGATCGTTCTTAAAAAGGTCAACATTTCCAAATGCTCTGTTTTATCTCCAAACCACAACCAAATCGTGAATATGCGAATTATTTCATATTTATTTTAGTATCGGCGGCGGGGCAGTGTTCGGACTCTCGAGTCCGTGGGTCGTGTTGAGTGCCATACCAGCTGAACCGGAGCTGCGCCTCAGGCTACCCGTGATTAATAAGTCACACACGAGATGATATTTACAGACTGGAACGCTTATCTCTTCGGTTTTAAATCGACAAGCTGACTCATTGCGCCGAATGTGGGAAACCTTCGAGCGAAATGACATAGGTCTATAGTTGTAGTTTGTGAAAATATTCTTACATAAATTTCACTTTGTTAATAATGCACTAGAAAATTATTTCTTGGGTTGTATGTATGTAAATGAACATCTTCCGACGGCTGCTATAGAAAGACGACTTTTGCGCTTGCGTTTGTCATTTGCAAAAGTTAGTTAGTTAGTAAATATATCTAAATGTTTTTTGATGAATTATTATAATACTCATAACTCACTCTTCTCGACCAATCACAGAGCCAAAAATCTATAATTCACTGTTATTTCAAAGCCGTGATGTAGATCACCAAGCAACGGTCGTCTGACAGTTGACATGTGGTTAGTTGTCTGTGTAGTTTGGTGTCGTTTTTCAACTTGTGTTTTCAATGAATTTCGATCATTTTCAAAAGTGATTTCCGAATTTATAGGAGTAGAAAAAGTATAGTATTATATTCAGGATTATGGCCATTATTCAATCGGATGATTTGCAAACATAATGACATTAGATAGATGTTTATTTTTCTTTTATAATCAATGTTGGAAAAATATTGTGTATAATTCGACAGCAAAGTATTTGTATCAAAATTTACAAATAGCTATTTTATCGGAAGTGCAGTAAGCATCATCTGTTATGTACTTGGATGGATCTTGAAAAAATGGAAAGAAATAAGAAGTTACGACAATATAGTAAATAATACATCGCAGAATCTACGACGTATTCGAGGCGACTTATTAAGTTAAAATAATGTTAAAGTTAAAGATTTTGTTATTACCAATAGATATGTTTTATAGCATTCCACATTTGAACTGCATTCACGTTTGGTATTTAAAATCGTATTCAATGTAGAAAGAACTGTCAATTCCTCCTAACAGGTCGTTTGTCATTTAATTCGTTGCGGCATTTAATTTTCCACGTTGTCTATATACTTCCAACATTTATCTACTGTTTCTTACCTAGTCATATATTATAATGTCTTATTCATTATAAATCAAAAAGCTAGCAGCTAGCCACTATCAATTCCATGTTAAATTATCTAGTGTCGTGAATAAATAATTGTAAAACAGCTATAAATTTATCCAACAATTATTTTTATACTTTGAGCTTTGCTTAAAAGTTGTTGGCAAGTAAATAACCTAGAAAATATTAATGTCTACAATTATTTTATATAAATCAAATATGCTTCCTGCCTAAAACTATTGTACAAAGCAAACAAAAAGAAAGCATAAACTAATAAAACTCTTCAGTTTTCTATCTGGGCAATTTCTTGTGTATGCGTTGAATATATAGCAAATTGTGAAAAATTTCTCCGTATAGCTATTTCTGCCTCTATTATCTTCCTACCTCGCAGCAATACTTATTCTAAAGAATAAATAAATGCAAACTAACTAAAAGTAGAATTCGCCAGAGGTGGAAACTGTCAAAGGTGAAAAATGTTGCAAGTGGAAAATTAATACGTATATCAATATCGGAAAGGAACAATTTTAGTGAGAACAAGAACTTATCATTATAGTATCAAGTATCATAGTATCATTATGTAATTTATAATGCTAAACAAACAATAATTTGTTCATACTTTTTAAATATTATTATAGCAAATATTCAAATTGTGAAAGCAACAAATTCTAGTTGTAGTTTCTATGCTTCGCGGGCAGTACCTTTAGGTCTTCCGGGTCTATTATGTTTTTCAAGAAACAAGCAGGAAATGTGGACTTGTACCAAATGGCTCTATTGCCTCGTGATCCTTTGTTTTATATATTTGTATATGAACATATTGCCAGTTTTTTACTATTCAATTCCAGTAGCAAATTTAATGTAGTTAAATAACTAATTCTTCGGAACTGCAGTCAAAAAAAAATTATTTTTTTTCTAAAAATTCGACTTTTTGCTCATAACAATTGGCATCCTCAAGGGAAATACCAGATTTACGGCAGAGATTTCGCCTCGTCAATGAATGCTGTCGAAACTGTTAATCTACCGAGTTGAACACAAAATTTTTTAACCTTCAAAATTTGTATATAAAATAATCACTAAATTAATATTAATTCCAAATCAGCAAAAAAAATGTGTTCAACTCGGCACCAAACAGATTTATAGATTCGGCAGCATTCATTTCCTCGGCATTGCCTCGTAAATAAATCAGCAGTCTCTGCTGTAAATGTGGTATTTTGGTGCCTATTTAAACAAATAACTATTATTGTATAATTAATTGTTACACATTTGTTAATAGTTTCAAAATTCACAGCGATATACAATCTGAATTTGTAACAATAATTAAATTTGTTATTTGTTTAGATGCAAAAGTAATTTGAAGATTTCTGTAAACTAATCTTTAATTTATTTGTTTTATGCGTTAACCTAATTATTTCACATGTAATATTTCAAAAAATAATAACACGCATTACGGTTTATTGTTCTGTTTTTCAGAGCATTATATTTCTTGGGTTAACTCATTCGATCATATTTCGAGTCTTCCCCACTTTGGAAGTGTTTCTTAACCGCGGGAATTCAAAATATAGGTTCGCGTCAGAGACGAAGTAAATCTATTATACGTAGGAAAATCTATTACTTATTAGCAAACGCTAATGCACTGATATGAAAGCGAGTAACAAAGTGACAATTTATTTCGCCAATGTACTGATATGGAAGCGAGAAACGAAGTAACGAGCTTGCTTCGCCAATGTACTGGCATGGAAGCGAGGACTACATGCAGTGACATCTGTTTAATTCGAGAGGCAATGTTTACAACACAACAACACAAAAAGTTTACTTAGAGCCAGTAACGCGGACCGGGCCCAGTTAGTATGTTATATTTCTAAAACTATGTAAATTGTTCTTAAATTTATGAAGTAATCTATCACAGCAATGATACACCTCAACCATATCCACAGCACACTCCCACAATTTGAAACACTTAAGCGAAGTACTAAAGTCCTTAGAGACATACGGCACGAGGTAATCACAGAAAGAAGAAAGAGCATAACTCTGGCATACCGCATGGGCATAGCACACAGCGCATCATTCACCCAAACAAAACAGAACATAACCTCACATCTACAATCACGTTGACGCTAAACGCAATCTGTTGGAAATTAAGTGCTAAACGCGACCCCATTGTGTTGCCCGCTCATAATTCATAGTATCACGTGATTACGATCTCGTGACGTCATCGCGCCCATACACTCTCGCTTGTTCTCGCCATCGTCTCTCGCCTTTCTTGTGTTCTCACTTCTCTTGTTGGTATCGCAGTGCCCTATGTCTTCGAGACAAGTTGAACAGCACTTCCCAACAAACCATCAGATTTTTCTTCGCGTAGGAATTCTGGGCGTAACTTTCTGATGTTTAATTAGATTTTATTAACTAGTTATTATGAACGGTAGCCACTTTAGGATGTTCCGGTAGCTTCGCAGTAAATTACTTAGGAAGATGCTATGAAGTAATTACTGCAGCACTATAATATTTAACTTGTATGAGTACCCAGTAAAATTATTTATTGCTGTGTATAAAGTAATTATGCGTGTAATACAAGTTACTTTACACTTTTGTCATTTTTCACTGCAGATTTATACATTTCTTATTAGCGAGTAACAGGTATTTTAATGAGAATATTTTTCTTCTTATTTATGCTGATGCTTCTTAATATATTTTCAATGAATTAATATTTCCAATGCATTTATAAACTAGTCATAACTTACGTGTATATGATTGCTAAATTACACCTATCAAATAATTACTAATTGATCCTAATTATTTATTCAAATAGTTTATAGGGTACTAATTTCGTTTGCCATCTCTATGATCTCGAAATGTATAGCTTTGGTTAAATGGACTTACCGAATAGTTCGGTGTATCCTACGGTACTCTTTTTGCCGTGTAAGCTTGAAGTAGAATTTACCAGCCGTCAAGCTGCGCCACCCAAAGATGTTAGAGGAGGGAAACTACAGGAGTGAAGTTAAAAATAGCAGTTTTAAATATGTTATTTATAAACTGTTACAAATAAAAGTAAATACTTCAATATTCAACGACATAATTGTGTATATTTTAGAGATATAATACAAAATTATAGAGCACAAATGATTCATGAAGTAGAACAAGAACTATAAGGAGATGTAGGTAGTAAAAAAAAAAAACAGAAAAGAGTAAAATGACTACAACACGTATATAGGCTTGAAGAGCAACATCCAAAAAAGTCTATGCTAGATTTGAGCTCAGGAGAAAGAAGAAATAAGCCAAGATCAACATAGACAAAAGAAGTAGAAAAAGATTTACATACAGGAAGAATCAAAAATATTAAATAAAAAGCAATAGATAGACAAAAATGGAAATAGTTAGTGAATAAAATTTACAAGAAGAAATGAAGTATTATCCCTTTTTTCTCCATTACGATAATTTTAGGAAATTATTCTATAATTTTTTAATCTTATTCCAAATCTGATTGGGACCTACGCCATTATTCAAAACATAGATAATTGTTATAGCAACCGGAATTGTTTTGTAATAGCTAATTTGCCACATCAATGACAGACACAGTATAATAATTCTGTCTGGATATGAAAGTGTACAGCATAGCATTTCAATGAAGTAAAAATAATGTATAGCATGTCTATTTTTATTGTGTGCAATTGTTGTACTTCATGCAACGAATAACTTAATAAATATTGCACAAGGCATCAGTATGCTCCTGGTAGTAAAATTACAACATGCACTTGACTTCCAATCACCATATTAGTTATTACGTCCACCACGATTCAAACATCTCCCCAGCATGAACCTGTTGGGAAACACTGTTGAATAATATCACACGGTCGACTCAACCCCGGAATTCTAAAAATCCTCCCCGAGCGTTGCTCGTGCCTCACATTCAGTGATGCTCCGGTCCGTGCTCTGATGCCGGCGAGCGCGATGGTCTGCGCCCGATACCGGGGCTGTGCGTGTGCTTGTCCGCGGGGAACGCACGAGTCGAGAGGATTATAGGACACAGTGCGTGAAGGCTGAGAGCTAAGTGAGAAAAGAAAGGATGCTGTGATTTGTAAAGAAAGAAAATGGAGAATATGTTTAATGAGATGAGATATTGTCCTCTTTTTGCGATGTTCTTGTTACGCGCATATTATAACCAGAAATCTTTTTTCAAAATACTCTTCAAATTGAATTCAAATATTTTCTTAGTTATTTTATTATATGGTACCTAGTGCGAGGTAGCTATTACAGCGATAACATTTTCGTTACCTACTAGAAAATACAGATTTGATTAGTTGCAAAACGAGAATATGAAGTTGACGTTTAAGCAAATTCGTTGAGGCCATTTTTTATAGCTTTTCAAATAATTATTGTAGGAAACTAACTAAGTAGTTACAGTATTACAAATTAGAGAAACATCAACATGTCTTGCTTAATACGAATATGTATAAATAGTACACATCCTTTTCGGATGACTAAAGTCCAAGCAACAGACAATATAAGGCGTGGAACTTTAAAAAATTAAAAATTAATGGAACGGGGCTAATTCTAAGATGATGGTTTTATTTCCAAATACCTCTAAAGAGAGTGATTACCAGGACTTATATTTTGGCAATTTAATTTTTTGCTAAATTAACGATTACCCAAGATAATGATTTAATCCATTTTTTTCGAAACATCTTAATAATATTTAAATATTAGTTAATTAAAATAAACTGTAAAAATTAAATCAAACCCCTAAGAATTAAGAAAATATTTATATACATGTTACAAATACCAAGTTCTCATTATCAATAGAATTAACATATCGTTCGATATTTATCAAAATATACATTTGTTGGTACACAAAAATATTGTCCACAAATTTTAAATTTTAATTCATAGTTTCTATAGAATACTGACAATATTCTTTGTAATTGTATAATGGTTAAATATTTTTATAAACCGTAACATGCGTTTCATTTTGAAGCACCCATAATATAACCGTGAAAACATACGGAAACTGAACAGAGCTGATAATGATGGCAACTGCCATTCGACATTCGATCTTTGTTGTTATGATACTATACCATTACGTCGTACTCATAAATACATCGCGCATTATATTTCCATGATTAACAGGGTGTGTTGATTTGTAGGTTGCTTTCGCCGAGCAGCTCGCCCGCCACGTCGCCCACCATGTCCAACAACTCCTCGTCACCGACGCCGCCCGCTGCACAATATAACCACAAGATCACGGGCATCCCGTGCGTGGCCGCCGCTTCCCGGTACACGGCGCCCGTGCACATCGACGTCGGCGGCACCATCTACACGTCCTCGCTAGAAACTCTCACCAAGTAAGTACACCTTTAACACCATAATATTACAAAAGGATTACCAATACACACAAAAGTTCGAGATTTATTCAGAAAATAATCGGACATTTCGTTTAGTTTCTGTCATGTTGTTATTTGAGTATAACGTGTTTTAAGTGTTACTAGAGATTTGTGATATGTACAATTTTCTAATAATAATAAAAAACAAACTTTCGAAGATGATGCTCTGGGTACGCAATGTTACGAATGGTTTTCGCGATTTAAAAGTGGTTGTCAGTCAATTGAAGGGAGGTCTTCGACAACTCTTGCATCACGACAATGAGCTCATATACTCAACTTAGTAAATTCGTCAGTTTTGTGGCAAAAATCAGATGACTCAACCTTCTTACTCGCCAGACTACTGGCAATTGTGAATTTTTCTTATTTCTGAATTTAAAGTCAGTGATGAAAGGACACCGGTTTTGGCTATTGATGACATATCAAATCAAATGCGTTACAGATTATAAAAGCCATTTCGAATGAAGCTCTCCAGGACTGCTTCGCGAAATGGAAACGCCGCTGGGAAAGTGTGTGAATAGGAAGACCCAATAATCAGTAAAATTAACAATATAGTTAAAAAAAATAAAGTTCGGTTATATTCTGAACAGACCTCATAATTGTGCCTTCAATTATTTTTAAAACATACTGGATTTTCATAAATACTCCAACTACAACTCATTCTTTGGATTTTACAGTGTTCCCGGAGATATGTACATATAATAAAATATATATTATGTGTGACATAAATGAGACAGCAGACATAAAAGTATCAGTATACGAATGCATATGCAATACATTTTATTGCACCGATACAGTCCATTATAGTTACATGATATTTTATATCACATTTGTTCAATATTGACAAGAAAGTCATTGAAATATTGAAAAGTAGCAATATTCAACGGATAAAATATATAAAATCGAGTAATGTGATATTTGAAATTTTATAGTAATACGTGGGTATTTTATATTTATTTCAATCACATCTACGCGAAATACTGAAATACAACGCAATTTTCATTGTATAGCAAATAGAAGATTCACGAAAAATTGGTGAAACTTTTTACGTCTGGATAAAATGCTGATTAAAAATAAATATTGAGAAAAACTCATTGAATGGATGTTATACAACAATAAATAAAGGAACGATAATTTTACATCGATGTATGAATAAATAAGTAAAACCAAATATCTCTAATAATATTTTAATAGCTAATACTTATCAGCTAAATTTAGTCCAATAACTCCTTTAGTTAGTTCCGTTGTATTAAAATTACTATCATTCACGAACCTCCAAAGTTGTATTATTGTACGTTGGAATATGATTATAAATTACAGGTTTATTGTATTAGCTAGGCCGGAGTGTCTTTTTGTTTTTTCTTTTTTGCATGCTCCTTCCAACTCAGCTTAGGGTACTATGTCATACCTAGATATTTGGCTTTGTTTTCATGAGAAACTACCCTTTTCTTTAATCAGTGATTGAGAATTATTCAATCTGGCGCCTAGCGGTGAAATTGATGTGTACTGTTTTCTATTTTTTTGTCCAATCGTGTATAAAAACACTAGCTTTTTGGAGAAGTCGGGAAGTAGTATCCTCATCTTGTCTTGTTATAAGCAAAACTGTATTGTCAGCAAAGGTACCTAACTAAATCTGATCTGTCACTGATATATAATTCGTAATACATATAGGGCAGGTCCAAGAACACTACCTTGTGGAACTCCTGCTTATATGTCTCCATTTTAAGTTAACAATATATTTCTGAGTTAAATTCGTTTTAGAATAAAATCATGTGTGTTGAATACTGAATTATTTTAATTGAAATAACATTTGAACGTTGGACAGTGCTATAATAATTATTTTATTATATACTAAAAAGAAGCTTCTAGGAGCTCCTAGTAGTAGGCTATTGTATTTAAAACTTTTTTAAACTAGCTTGAGGTTCAATTGAAGAATTCGACTGATGCACCTGAAGTGGCATCCCCTTAATTTTATTGGAGTGTTTATTATTACATCAAATAGTACAGTACGTATTAAAAGGCCCAAAACACATGAATAAAGCTAAACAATGGCCAAACCATCCTAACCAATTTCGCCGCGATCAGTGCCACATCATAATCACATCACCGCCCCCGTGGGGCTCGGTGCGTGTCCCCCGCACTCCGAGGCGGCGATATTCACTCCTCTCCTCACGAGAGAAGAGCGACGAGATCGTCCTCACGGTCGCAGTACGTGGGAGATTGTTTTTCCCATGCTCGTTTATAGTTCGTGGGATCCCCGCGAGACATCACGGCCGCCCTCGCCGCCGCCGCCGCCCCCGCCCATCGTCGACTTTGGCGGCTTGGCGCCCGCGGCCGCGACGCTGTGTGTGTGATCCTGGCGGCGGCCACAGTGACGTGCGTGTGGGGTTTTGATGTGTGTGTCACCGCCCCGAAGATGGTTTTATGACTTTTTGATGGTTTTGAAGGTTTCAGAGGTGGTTTATGGGCTTTGGTTTATTATCGCTAAGCCATAGTTGTGCACTTCCCACTTTGTGCTCGTGTTTAATGATCTAGGCAAGTTCAAATTACAAGGTGCAGGACGACAATAAATAATAAGCCAAAACAACAAGTAATCCTTATTTTGTTTGCATTCATAGTTAATAACGTTCTTCAATTATTATAACAGTCCGATGCAAAAGACAACAGTTACAATCGTGTCACCCACGTATCCGGTCAGTTTTAATTTCATTATATGTTCTTACAGAATCTAAGATAAACGGGAGAAAGAGTAGAATATATTTTAGAATATACAGTATCAAAAGAATAATTCTCAGCAAAAATTATATTTTATAATTTTACAAAATATTTAAACGAGTCGAGGAGTTTGTATTTAACGGACTTCCTTTATGTGTTCCATCTCTCGGCGCTGTAGCTAGTCCCATGTTGGTCCATCTCTCTTTCGTTGTCAACTTAGGGTTGGAGGTGACCGCAGGGCGCAGGCCAGTTCTACACTTCGAGCATACAGTCTGCGGCTTCGTGTTAGCATTCCCGTGTCTCACCCATCCATGCCCGTGTCCGTATGTTTAGTGAGTGGTTCCCCAAACCATCGAATTAACAAAACGGATTGTCCGCTGACAAATGTTTATATTAAATGAGTTAATGTTGTTTCACGCGATCACAGTTTACAAGAATTAAAAATTGAATTGAAAATGATGGGTTGTTTGTCAATTTGTTATTTGTTTACTTGATACTTTGCACAAAAGGAAATAATTGTCAATTATAGCATAGTGGGATCATACAGTGTCCACATAGAAAATCTTCAACAACTTTGATTCTAATCTGCTTCTGATACACCCATAATTTTACAAACATTTATACGAATGCGAATTGGGATCAATAAATTAGAATTTTTGAGCTTTTTAAAAATTATAATAAGAAAAATGTTTTAGCAATTGTTGTGCATTCCTTCAAAACAAAGAATTTTCTATGGGTTCATGCACATAACATGTTCATTACCGAGACATTTGAAATATCCTAAATTTGCTTGTTCATTTACAATGTCCCTTTTTACCTCCCGCCTACCTCTAGGTAAGGGAGGTATTGTTTTTGGTCAAAAAATTGGGTAGTGAGTTTTCAATGAATAAGCACGTTTTAGGGTTCCTACAATACGATTTTACTATTTTCGCGATGATGTCTGTATGTATGTATGTATGTATGTATGTATGTATGTATGTATGTATGTATGTATGTATGTATGTATGTATGTATGTGTGTGTGTGTGTAGTCTGTGGCAATTTTTTCGTCTCGCATAACTCAAATACTATAATACCAAAAAATACAATTTTGTGAATTATTGCTTCTTATATTTAAATGAAGAGCTGATTAGATTTTGGATAAAATTGATCAACCGGAAGTAGCAGTTTACTTGAAGCCCTTAACAGTTTTTCGTGAAAAACACGGTTAAATTTCCTTTTTCAACAATTTATGTTATTTTGAAAGTTGAAGAATATTTAATTTTACATATGTTTTGATTACACTAATTTTATTAATTTCCTTTAGATTTAGAGATAATAAAATATAAAGAAATTAGATTTTACAAATCTTGCATTCCTAGTACACCATGAAAACATTTAAAATTTTTCAATTTTTTTATGAAATGTGACACATGTCATTGTGATTGTGAAGCTGTTTTCTTAGTGAAATATATGTCATAAAATTAAATAAACATTAAAATTCTCAAATATAAAGAAAATAAACAAATAACAAGGTATGTTTCTGTATCATCAAATACTATTTTGTACCGTTTAAGAGTAGTATTGGGCGGGAGGTTATGTGCTGGACACATCAGATTTTTTCTTTTAAGACCGATCGCTTTACCAAGTAGTTAATTAATATTTATTCTTATTATTCGTTATATAGGTACTTGTGCAATACCGCGAATAAAAATAGGTGACCGCTTTGCTAAAACCCATACCAGTAAACACTGCGTGTCGTTGTCACATCACCGAAAACGAGGTATAAAATCTGCATATAACCTCAGCAGTTAAGACCGCTTAAAAAAAATTATATTAAATTTTAAAACAAAATTCGGTTTATTTAGAAAATTTGCGGATCGGTTGTAACATCGAAATTTTTTAAGTATATGTTGGTACCTAATGTTATCCTTCAAAAGTTTATTGAAGCAAAGGATAAGCACCAACGAAACTTAAAATTTGTGTCTTTTAAATAAATTGAAGCAAATCGATGTAAAATATTAGGTGAAGTGATTCGATATGGTTTCGTTGATGTAAATGAGGATAATTACTTTAAAAATTCAATTTAAAATATTTATTTATATTTTCAAAGTGTGCGTTTCGTTGTGTTCAATTATGAAAAAAATCATTTTTTATTTACTTGATTCTTCCGCATTGAAATTCGGACTAGTTATTACAAAATCATGTATGTGATATTAAATGTCGACATTGTAATTGAAAATTGATACAATTTTAACCCAGCAGCAGTTGAAAATATACATTCGGTATATTTACAACGAAAAAATACGACAACTAAACTTAAAATGAACGCATTTTCCTGAAATAGAGCGCGAATAATATCGTTTTCACTTTATTTTAAATTTCTATAAGCCTTGTTTCAGTTGTTTACCCATTAAATTTCATCTACTTATTCGAAATAAGAAACTAGAATTTAACCTACAAGGTAGAAAAACATAATTACAATACCTGCTGCGAGCTTACGAAACATACTTCATACATCAGATAACTAAGAACTTGCTTTTTGGCTTTTTATTTTTCTCTGAACTTGTTTTTTATACTTTTTCTGCATTTACAAAAACATGTCGAAAGGAAAGTTTCTATTTGCGTCTGTATGTCTAATAAAACATCGTGTTTTATTTGTGCTGCTCTGAATAAATTACGCTTTTTACAGCTCAGCATTTCTCCACTTGCTATTCCAGATAATTCAGAGTGAACATTACCATTTTCAGGTTGAATTTTTGATGATTTACCTACTTTACAACTGGGTAGACACGTTTTAGAAACCTTGAACCATTACACCAGAATTTTATTTTTATGTTTTTGACTTAGTAGGATTGTTGAGTACACAAAACACGTATTTTGGTTAACAAAACTTTCTTAAAGAATTTTTCAAGTTATCTAAAAAAAATTTACATTTGTTGAACGTTTTAGAAATTTATAATAAAATAAAAAAACTACTGTTTTATTTTTTTTTCTAACCGAAAACCTGCTCTTCTTAAATATACCGTTAGTTTCAACTTGAACTAAAATGCAACATTTACTTTTCTGTAATGAATAAATTACTATGGATGAAAATAGTAATTCTCACATTAGCAGCCTTTTAAGTTTCAAAAAAGAATTGGTCAAAATTTTTCATGATTCCCTTCCGCTATTTTGTTGAAGTATGGCGAGGTAAAACCTTTAAAAGATTGATTAGATTGATAGTTGGTAACAACAAACTGTTCAAACTCTCATCATCCACTAACTTGAAGATAAAACAAATTAATTACATAAAATTAAATTAATTTATAGATGTCTGTTTACTTTTATGCCGAGATTAATACCCGTGAACCTACGTAAAGTTTAGTTGTGCAGCGTGTCACAGAAATAATATTCACCTATCGGAAATATTTCATTTGTTTGCATAATGAATAATTTTGTTTATAATTCCATGAAACTACGTAAACAAAGCAGACATTTGGCATTGTGCAGTAACACTAGCGCAGTGAAGCCAAACAGCCTAGTGCAGGACCTGCAGCAAAGTGATACGATCCGCTGCCAGCTATTGACGCTTTTCAAAACTAAACCCGACAATGAAAACCAATATAGTGACTGCTGTTATTAGTCAACGTGTAAATACACATGATTGTTAGACAGGCTACCATGTACAGTGTTTATCATTTCACCGTTCTAGTTGCTATAGATTCCACATGCCCTGAAAAACAGTTACAATTGTTTTCAAGTCTTTTTAGCTTGGAATTTAATTCGGTGCGCACATATTGGATTTTGGCGACACCAATTTTGTTGGTTTGTTCAGTAGCCAATGGTGTCTACACATATAGTTGAATATAGAGTTACATTTGAATAAGCAAAAATTATTGTATTAAACAGAAATCATACTGCTAATTAAATTGTAACATTTAAAAAAAAAAATAATAATACAAGTTTTGTGAAGGTGTCTAACACTTAAATTCTTTCACGAATAAAACAAGACGATTGATTGTCTCACACTTTTATTTTCTAAAAGAAATAGAGGATGTTTTTGAACCAGAAAGAGATTCGAGATGGACTGACTGTTTGATTGTAAAAAGTTCTGGATCTTTACATACTATATAGAGGGTCAAGAAGGGAATCTTAAAATTAACGGATTTTGAGATGGTCTGAAGATGCATCAAGGATCATAAAAACTAATGGAATTGTATGAAGGTTTTATTGGTGATCTATGAAATTCTAGGAAGTTTTTATTGACGGGAACGGAAACTTAGTTATATACATTTTCACATTATTTATATAGTATACAAGAGGAATTTATGGATATCACACACACGTAATTATTACTCATTACTTAGAAATATCCTTGGATGATACATTTCCTAACATGATGTGTGTTTATGAATCACAAATGTTTATTATCTTCATGATTTGGCAATTGTGCAAAACTGAAATCTTGGTGGTTATTGGTATATGTTACATTGTTACATATTTGTGAGAAGTACAAATAAACTTCGAAGTAGTTTAGAATATCGCCACTTGAAACATTACTGTTGTACCCCAAAATGTCAGTAGAAATACAAACAGTCCAATACCGAAAATATAGTGATCTCTGTTCTCTATAGTTTAATAAACATTATAATTATTCAATTCCACTTGAAATTTGCAAATTTCAACTTTTATAATTTGAAAATCAATATTACTTGGGTATTTATAATAAAGGCATACAATTCTAGACAAGGTAGTTGAGAGGCACGCTATGTTTTTCTACAATCGTGAAATTATGAAAGTTGGACCAAGTTTGTTTGGTTGTTGGTGATGCTGACGTTGATGGTATGGACTGGACCAAGACTACTTTAAAAAAAACCGTAAAACAAATAAGTATTTCACTGATGATTCCTCTCATTTTAGTGACTATTTCTATGTTTATTACTATCAATTTAAGAAAAAGTATATTTATAAAACGTACCTGTTTTGTTTTATGTACTATTCCTCTTTTATGTTAAATAGAAAGAAAAGTGTTCCAGAATTTTATATTGAAGTTGATAGAAGAAATCCATGTAATCCTGTAATATATTACTTTGTACTTCGAATATAATATTCACAGGTAACGTCAAGGAAGGGTAATAGAAACACAAACAACAATATTTATGATAGAACAATCCATGTAAATAAGTACTACAGCAAAGATGAAGTTATCATCAATCGGCGATCAACAGAAACACAAATACCCAACACTGATAAATCAAGAATGAAGGCTCCCTGTTGCTAGTGTTGCTCGCATGCAGTAATCTCCCATCCCGACATCACATATACTTAGTGCTATTCGAACATAGACACACATTGCCGGTGCTGGTGAATCCAAGCAAACTGTGCAGCAGCTAACAACATGCAGTATGTTCGTTAACGTATTAATGTGCCGACTATCGTTTCATCTTGACAGCTACACGCTGATAAGCTACGTATTTCTAGATTGTTTTCTTGTACTTTCTTTGTGTGGCAATCCCCTCAACGATCACCGACTAGAACATAACCGCCTAGTTGTGGATGAACAGACGAGCTGCTGCTGATGAAGATAGATTCGCTGTTACTGTTGGTTGTGTTGATGATGTTCATATAGAATAATTAGTCTTATGTATAGTTGTACTATTTCAGTTTAAAACTCTAGAGTCATAAAAATTACATCCATGCGTCTATGCAGCAGCTGCAATCATATTCCTTTACCCACCTAGTTACTTAATTCACTACGAACCTTTTCCTTCTGCTAGCAAGGTGCGAAGTCTCACAACTCACAGACACACATGCACATCAGCAGCTCCGGTTAAATAAATAACATGATGATGGAGTAGAACGTGTTCATTAAACGAGCAAATGGCTCGGGCTTCTGAGTCCGACACGCCTTGCGCTGACTGCACCGCGTGCTCGAAGATCGTCTTCGTCTCTCGTCTTCCTTCACTACCTCTCGTCCCGGGAAACCCGCTCACCGCTGAGCAACACGTAAACTGTGAACATTAGAGAATCAATTAAAGGTAGTTCAGCTGTTGCGTGGAGCTTAATCTCTAGAGATTGTTCGATTTTTAACTGTGGAGTGGTAATTGGTAATGAGCCGTTTCTTTGAAATATACGTGCATGAATACAGATGTAAGCTGAACAAATAACGACAAATATAAGTATTTTAATTTGGTATTGTCTATTAGAAAAGAATTTTCGTTACAAATATTTTTCTACATTTACTGGTTTTTATAATTAATATAAAATTCAATGATAGTCTCGATTTTTCGTATTTGTTATGAATGAGTGAGAATAAATTGAAAATAATTTGATAGATCTTTCGGAAACTTGTTGCCAGACAATAGCTACGAAAACCCGTAGGGCTTGAGTGGCTATTGCCAAAAGGCAACAGGTTTGAGAAAGATACTGGAGAATTATTTTCTAATTTATCGAACTCTCGAGTTGTATTTAATTACATTATTTCTTAATTTCATCATCAGGCTCGCCACTAAATCTAGCTTTTTTGCTCATTTTTTACTTGTGTATGTTGTGATAACCCCTAATATCTGACATTTACAACAAAAACAAATAGCTACAGAGATTATTCACTAGAGCTTTATCTCAGTATAATAATGACAGGATTGGTTAAAACGCAGACATGTGACATACAATGAAGGATTTCATTGGTTTTAAGAAACGTCAAAAAATAATCCCATAAAATTTAATTTTTTCCCAATCATTGGACCGATAAATTATTAAATATATCGTCGCCATTTATCAATTATTTCTAGTAAGTGCATATCAAAAACATATGGCAACATATTAATAATGAACTAATCAATTTCGGAAAAGAAATTGTTAAATTTATATACTCTTTTTATTATTATTATTTTAAAATATTGAAATCTAGTCCTATATAAATATTCAATAAATACGAATGTGTACTATAAAATTAGTTCGAAATATCTATTGTAATATTTTTCATAATATTTACTGAAAGATGAGGCAAATTTTGTTCATATTTGTATAATATTAATTGATGCGTGTGCAAATATTTTCGTAGCAAAATTAACTTTTCATTGAACAAGTAATTTATAGAACACAGCACAGTGATTTAATGTATTATATAAAATCCAATTAGATTCATTATTTACGATATGATGGATTAATCATCAATATTTAATTAAATTATTATTTTTGATAAGGGGAAGTGCACAATACATATTGGTACAATTAGTGCAATTTAAATATCAATTGTGAATTTATTTTTAATTATATATTTTACAGCATAAAATAATTAATTTTAATATAACTGATTGCGCATAAACTGAATCATAAAAATATTAATATTGCATGTCAAAATAATAAAAATTAAATACATGTTGCCCCTAAACGTTATGATTTTGTTTTAATTAATTATTTTCATGATTAAAATTTTATTCATTTTAATAAAATAATTATTTCAATGAGTTTCATTTAATTGTATGTCTTTTGTCAGATTCAATTTGCACTGACATTTAATTTATGATTTGTTTTACAAAAATTAAAAAGCCTGCATAATTAATTAGCAAGAGTAGGTCGTTTCCAAATTAATAATTTCGCAGCAAAGTGAAAAATGTCAACGATAATTTATTTGTTATAATTGTCATAAAATGGAAATTGCTTTCCTTTATATTTTTCTGGTCATGCTGAATCAAATACAATAAATCACGGAAGATAATAAGGCAGGCTATAAAAAGATTACTAATTTTAATTAATCATAATCATTAATCAACTGATGTTTCCATCCTACACATGACACGTGAAATTTGCATTGACAAATTAAACATTTCTAAATGTACTCCTACAAATTATTATTATTAATTATTCTATGTATCATCCCATAATTGTGCAGCTATTTTGTTAGAAATACTTATTTAGTGATAAAGAATATTTCATTGTGTCAAAATGCGTGATGGTAAACGTGTTCTTTTTAAACTAAAGTTAACAAAACCCTTTTCTTTGTTGTTGCAGATACCCAGAATCTCGATTAGCAAAACTATTCAACGGTAGCATCCCCATCGTGTTAGACTCATTGAAGCAACACTACTTCATCGACAGGGACGGCGGCATGTTCCGACACATCCTCAACTTCATGCGCAACTCACGGCTTCTCATTCCTGATAACTTCACCGACATTGATCTCCTCCTAGAAGAAGCGCGGTACTTCGACATCGCACGTGAGTTAAGATTTACCACCCTACATTTTTATCATAATTATCATCAATAATAATCTTCAATCCTATATTTTCCTACTGTTCAACTGTATTCAACGAATATTTTTTTAATATTGTGTTTGTACTCACTCCATAAATGATTGCATGTGGTACTGTGTTGATTGCCGAGCAATAATTTATTTGAAATAATTGATACATTTAATTATGAATTGACATTTGACAGCAATCGTGTCACCTGTCATTAACAGGATTGGCTTTCAGTGACAAATTTTATTTAACTGTCTTTCTCTTTTGTTATATCTTATTTACGATTACAATTGATACGACATTTATTACTTATTCATTTATGAATACATATTGTTATTTTAATGTTACCTTGTCATTTGCAATTGTAAATACCTACAATAACTTTTGAAATTATTGGCCATGTAAGTTGATTCGAATGATTACAACACAGCAGAAATAACATTATATCTTAGATCATTTTATTGTAATTCCGGATCTCTCAGGTTTGCAGATTTTCATGTGTTTTCGCCTTAAAATATAAGTTATTTTATTTTGTTTCTTCGGTCCATCTTCTCTAGAATATAACATAATATTTTGGCATAAGAATGCTAACGGGAACTATACAATAAAAAAAATAGACAAGACGACCGAAATCTTAGGCTACAGTTACTGTTAAAGAAATTCTTTTAATTTGTTACATTTTGAATCGCATAGAAGACGTACAGAGATGTTTTGTCTAGAAACCCAACTACTCATATGTGAATAGTTACCGAAAAAAACACTGCCTAATCCAGGAACATAAACATGTCAACACAGATTACTTCAAAACAAAATTTCAAAATATTTGCCGCGTTAGCCTCAACTGACTTCGTTTCTGTGAATACTATAAAACTAAATGTATAATACCCAAACCCTAAGAAAACTTTGTCAAACCAAGGTGAAAAATTCGAAGCTAAAACACATTTTAATACTTGTACTTCCCTAGCCGTTCTTTTCTATTAAGATCTGTATCTTCCCGCATATTTAAAAAAATCCATATTAGTCTCAAGTACTTCAGGAAAAGTGGAAATAGAAAAATATATATTGAAAAGTGGTTTAATTCAGCTAGTCCTCAGAAAGTCCCTGTAATGAATTTATAGCATTATACTTTTTTTTATGATATCTTGTGTTCATCTACTACTTTCCTAGTTCTCCATCGCCGACTTGGCCGTGTCGGTTCTCCTCCTAAGCGGTTTCGAACGAATTACTTCGCGTACGTATATCGATAATTGTGTTTGACGCAGCTCATTGCTGTTGTCGATTCGCGCGAGATGGATCGCCCGCGGCCGCTGGGCTATTTTTATTTTTCCTCGAGTTGGCTCAGCCTCAGCGGCCCAGCATTCGAGATGATGACCCGAGGCGAGACAACTCCGATCACAGCAATGCCTCAGCGGCTTGGTGTTCGGCTGCGCACATCGAGTTCATTTCGAGATTTGACGAACGCGTGGATATGCGAATTGTTATGTTATTAATAATCATGGTTTTGAGTAACTTTAACGTTTTTCACTGCTATAATACTAAATTGTATCGATGAGACAAACTTCAACTTTCAAAAGGAATATTTTTGCTTTAAAACATACAAAATAATTCGTAACGTGCTTATGTTTTCTCAGTATTTGGAAGCGGGTGTCTGCAGGGTGTGAGGTATTGGGTGCTCCGGGTACATTTGCTCGAAATGTGAATGTATTTATAGATGCTCGATTAAGTGTTTGTTAGTTGATGTACGGTTTTGTATGTTGGGTATGGATGTAGAAGCATGAACGCCTTATAACATCTGTCGAAATGAGGTATTTGAGAGAAATGTAGAGTCCAGAATACGTTGATGTATGTTGTTAAGAAAGTGGTAGTAAGTTAGTTGAGGTGGTTTGGCCGACTTGAGCGAATGTTAAAAGAAAGGTTGGTACATACATACGTCACGCTATATGCCACTCGTGGGGTAAACCCAGAAGCACAATCAACAATCAATCAATCTCCTCCAAACATTCCTATCCTGACATGCCACTGTCGTCTCGTGCACATTCCTAGTGCGGCTCGTCTATTCTTCACACTCGAAATCATTCGCTCACGCAAGAAACTATCAATCATACCCAACCACTTATTCGCCCACCCAATCGTTCACCTTCAATCTCAACCGCTTATATTAGTTTCACCAAATTTTCATTCGACATTCGCTCAAGATGGCCAAACCACCTCAGCTGACTCACTCCCACTTTCTTAACATTCTTCTCAATATCACACTCATTATACACCAATATATTTCGGTCACGATCACGTCTCGTAGGTTCGTGAAACTAATATATGCAGTTAAGATTGGGGGTGAACGATTGCGTGGACGCCCGAAGAATAAGTGATTAGGTATGATTGATGGTTTCTTGAGTGAACGAATGATTCCAAGTGTGAAGAATAGACGAGCATGTATGAATTGTACTATGATGTGACAAAATAGGAGTGTTTGAAGGAGATTGCTTGTTGGTTGATTGTGTTTCAGAGTTCATGCTACCCACCGGGTGGGATATAACGTAACGTTGTATATATGTTTGTATTATTTAAATCACTTTATCATAGAAATTAAAAAGCAAGACGAAACGGTATTGAATCATGTCTTAATTTATGCTGGCATATTTCATTCTTGCATAGCATCTACATCACCTCGCCCCATTTGTTCACAGCCATGTGCAGACAGCTCGAGCAGCTGAAGAAAGAGCGGATAAAGAACGGGGTGGGGCCAGGCGTGGGCTTGGGGCCCACCGGAGCGGGAGGTGGGGCGCAGCGGAGCTTGGTGGGCGGCGGCGCGTGCCGCCCTGAGGGTCCTCCATCGGCCGCCCCGGGACACGGCCACGATAGTTTTGAGTGCGTCGCCCTGCACATCAGCCCCGACCTAGGCGAAAGGATCATGTTGAGCGGGGATCGGGCACTGCTAGATGAGGTAAGTGAAAATAGTGCTATTACAGTTATCGCAGATGATTTACAAACTCGAGGTTTGCTGAAGAGAAATGAAAGAAACTTGGATTTGGTTAAATACAAATTTATTACTATAACGTTTTTATTAGAATTGTGAAGTGGAGAAAAACTATCTTGATGTTTTATTCCAGATTTAAGGGAAATCACTATTATACGTCAAAAAGTTTGCTTTTGCGACCCCAGCGAATATTTTCTTGAAATATGTGAAAATTGTTAAAATGTCAATATACAGGTGTTTCATAACTTCAGGTACATACGTTAATGGTATATGTTATTTGATATGCTGATTACGAATCAAAAAGAATTCTTTTATAAATTGCAAAATTATTTTCCATGTTTCCCAGTCCAAAATTTTTCGTTGCCACTGCCACTGGGTGGATGATTATGTTAATAATTATCGTTTCATTAAAAATAATTAAATTTTGTTTGTTTAATTTACTAGTATTATGTAATTTGAATTGTTGATTACCTACTTCATAGTTTGTGTTTAATAGGAAAGCGAATCCAGTGCAGTACTATAAAAAATGTTTTAGGTAAACAACCCTTAATTTTTTGAATTTTAAAAAAATTCTTTTAGATTCGTAATCAGCATATCAAACAACATATACCATTAACGTATGTGCTCGAAGTTATGAAACACCCTGTATACCCGTTGTCGTTGACTAAAATTCTTCATTGGTTGCAAATTCAAGAATATATGATTGATAACTATCAATAAATCACCAAAAATCCTTAAATTACCACTGTTTTTTTAAATAAATATATCATCACGTCATTTACCCGTTTCTGGGTGTGGTACTCTGCTCAAACGCTCAAAGCAGATCTCGTTATTGTGATATATTTTTACCCGTGAAGTGCGGTTACCAGCCGAGAAATCACGACCTCCAAGGATGGTAGTGATGGAGGAGCCACAGGGGTATTTTTATGTGGTGACAATGTGTGAAATTTAATTTCGAAAATTTGTCGGCTGGGAGACTCGATTCAAGGATCTTCCGATTTGTTACCATGGAGCTTTTTACCCCATATGTGTTACTACATGTATTTATTATAGATTTTTTGATTACGAATAGGTTGGAATTCATTAGTCATGTAGATTTTGGTCTGCCTCGTCTTTTTTTTTCCACCTGGTCTCCATTCTACTACTGATGTAATTTTCTTCTGCTCTCTATATATGTCCAAGCCATCTGACTCTGTTGCTTAACCTTTCTCACTGTCTACTCCTTAAAACTCTTGTTCTATTTCATAGTTCCTTCTTATTCTAAGTATATCAATTGTTATTGATCCTAATATTGTTCATATTATTTTCATTCCATTATTCTTAAATCTTCTTCAACTTTTCTTGTCATTTTCATAGTCTCAGAAACGTACATTATTATTGCAAAGTAATATTGTAGTTTGAAAGAGCATAATTATGTAACTTCGCCATCCTGCAGGTATTCCCCGAGACGAGCGCCGCGCTGATGGACGCCCGGTCCGGCGTGGCGTGGAACCTCCACGACGCCCGACACGTCATTCGCTTCCCACTCAACGGCTACTGCAAACTGAATTCCGTGCAGGCCATCACGCGGCTACTTAACGCCGGCTTCCGCGTGGCCGCCAGCAACGGCGGCGGCGTCGAGGGCCAACAGTTCTCCGAGTACCTGTTCGTGCGCAAAGCGTTCCCCGGCTGATCGTAGTCGACGCCGAACCTGCCACAGCAGACAATCAACACGGACAAGAAATAAACGGAAAGAGGGTGATTCACAATGTATGTAGTTTCATTCTGAACATTTTCAGTTGGTATTTATTTGGCAGGTTAATTTTAAACGAAATTTCTTTAAATAATTGTTGGTTTTGTTACACAAGAAGCAGATATGAAAGTAATGATTTCAATTCGTCAAACTCTTGTAATATCTAAATATCGATGCACTATAAACAGAACTTCAATTGCAAAGAATTTTAAAAACATTTTTAAGTTGAACTTGTTGATGAATGGAACCGGATTTGCTATGTATGTGCAAAGTGAAAATTTGAACTGTTGTTGGGGGTTAAGAATAAGCAGTATTTTAAAGAATACTGTCAAATAGCCGTGAAATTTAAAAAATGGCGTGAATCACCCTTATCTCTCAAGCCCTGAGTGTGACGTCACTCAACCCTGAGCGTGTTTGGTTTATTTATATTCACGTTGAGTTTTTTTACTCTGCACTTTGATAGTGTTGACGATTTATGCCTTATTTTCTCTAACGTGTTGTATTTCCTATTTTCCTATACATATAGTTAAGTTTATGCTATGTAAATAATAAATAATATTATTAATAATAATGACGATAACGTTACTCGTATATTAAAATTATTTGTTTATATTTTGTTTCCTAATACTGTTTCAGCACTGCTTCAGACTGAAGAATATATAGTAGGTAATAAATCTTTAATAATTTAATTAAATAGGTACTTGGAGAATGACATAATTAGCTCACATAAAATTAATGTTATTCATTTTATTGCTTTTAGCGCTTTCATTGCCCCATTACAGAATTTTAGTTCCTTAAACAAATAGACAATTATCTTTGACTTCATAGTAAGTTTAATTTGTAATTTTCTACTTTTTATTATATTTGTTTGATTATATTATTTTGTTTAGATGTACATTTCTTTATATTTAATATATCATTCCCAAATTAAGTAAGATTTTGAAGTTTTCTAATACATAAAAGTAATCTAAATCATGTTGCGAAAAAATGTTAAAATTTACGAATTCAAGAAAAAAGTTTTATTAATATTTCTAGTGTGTAATATTTGGGAAAAGAAAAGGTTTAAGCCACGCAGACATAAACCACAAGGAACAATTTTGTAGCGCATGTCAGTTAACAAGACTTCTTTTACCCGAGGCCAACAACAACCCCGTTAAACAAATGCCTTACGTCATCCTCAAAACAAAAGATCTCAGCAAAATCCAGCTGTCAAGTAACGCGTAACCTAACCCCCAAAAGGTAGGTGGAAATACAAAATCCGGCGGCGTGAAGGTGTGTGTGTACGGGAACAATCTCCAGCGTGGAGCAGCGCCTTCAGCTTGTTGCCATGGCGACGACGAACTCAATATCCCCGTCGCGGAACCAATTGGTGCTGCACCGCGGGCAGCAGGAAGCGGGCGGCGGCGGAGGCGGTGGGCCCCAGGCCAACCTGCAGGGCTCCGGCTCGAGATGAACGCGCAGCGCCCCCGGCCACGTCGGCGAGAGGCGAGACACGGCCGGTTATATTACGTTTTGCCGGAGTCGGAGTGCCAGCGGGTACAGCCGCTCGCCTGCGTACTGCCAGCGATGTTGTGTGAGTGTTTTATCGGTCTTGTTATGAGAATTCGTTCAGGATTGTTTTAACGAATGTTTTCATTAAATTTGAATTTATTGCTAATGGAGCCTTAGTTTATTTTACATTCGTACGATTTTTATATTCATTTGTATAAAAATGCGAACGCACATGAAATGATGTTGTAATGGTACTTGTTATACTGTTTAATATTTTCAACCAACTGTGAACTGTTTTAGTTTTCATGATATTTCAATCTACACCTTCGTTTAGTGAAGTAGTGATGGATGAAGAGATTTTTTAAAATAAAATATTCTTTGATTTCAATCGTGACACCCTGATTTGAAATGTTAATCGAAGAGAATACGTATCTACTTTTATTACTAGTTTAATTTAGAAGCAAAGGTGATCGTGTTGAATTCTCATGCATCTTAAAACAGCGCTTCACGTATTGTGAAGTTACGCTTTGAACATTGGACGTTCTATGCCGCAGGGCCCAGGTGAAAACGTTTGCTAACTACCCATACTCATTCGTCGCAATTCATTATACATACATAATTAAAAAGGCTCTCGGATTCTTTAGGCTTTAGGCATCAATATTCACAAGCGATAAAAAATATAATGACGACTAAAGCAAAAACAATTATATTATTTAAAAATATAAGTGGATTCATTAGTTTCGACTGATTCAAAACACAAGATGAAATTAATGATAGAACAAATACAATTGTTTATAAATCATCTGTAATATGAACACGAGTACCTACCTAACGAAAACATCGTTACTGTTTATCATTTACTTGAAATCTAATTTGTTGCGTTGCGGCTGAAAAGTAATGGTATAGAATTCGGCTTTGTCCGGTGATTTATATCCAGGCTGGACCTCGCCCCAGCGCAGCTTGCAGGGGGCCCCGCGGCACCGCGTGGGCAGAGCGCCACATAACGCCGACATGTTTATGCTCTGCTCACGTTTGATTGCGCCAAACCCTGCCTGCTCCTTTCTTTTTTCGAATTCCTCCAGTTATAAAGACGTGTGTTTACCATAATTTATCGTCTCGACAGATGGCGGTGTTGTGTTTAATCCGCGCGCGTACATCAACACCTACAAGCCATTGTGTTGTCATTCGCGATCCACGGGGCCCGGACTGTTTGTTAATCAGATACCTACGACTTGAGATCGCGACGCGGGAAGAACGAGTTGCTGAGGCTGAGGCGTTCGTCTGCGCGAAAACGCCGTCAACGTTCGTCACCGCCTCCAAGACAAATGAAAGAACCCTTTACACAGCTTGTTATTGTTCTTGTTAGTTTGATGTCATGAATTATGTAAATTAAATCTTAAATGTTACACGTGTCTTCACTTTAAATAATTATCTATTTGCTATTTTAATAAACATCAACGAACATTTGAAATGAAGGAATAGCTAACAGCATCGTACACAAACATAATTAGGTAACTAATGTTTTATTCTTGGGATTGGTACTATTTATAGTAGTATATAGTAATTACTTAAAGTTATTCAATTTTTTTTTCGTTTATATAAATATGAATGAAATTCTTGATTTTGACAAATTTAACAGTGTTGTTCTAAAAATTCTGTTGGTTTCTAAGATAGTTAATTTGATTTGGAGATCAGTCTTGATTAAGCAATCATGTCTGAATGAAGAGTTATTGAAATTGGTTGTAAGTAAATAATGTATGACAAAAAAATGAGATATGTTTTTTGATACTCGAACAATTTAAATTAAGAAATACTTTCGATATTGAAAATTGAAGTGCAATATGAAAAATATATTTGCTGGTATTGTAGGATGATGGGTGAAGCCTAAATGAAGCTTTGAGTGGCTGGCGGATCGTGTAAAACTGGCTTAACAATAGCGCTCGGAGCCGGCAGGCTGCTCCCACGCGGCCGCGCCTGAGGCATTGCCGGTTCTGCATAGAAGAATTCTAAAGCAGAAAGCAAGGCGAGGTTGTGACCTATTGATCTCAGCCGTGGGCTAAGTGACGTGGTGTACGTACAGCACAACGTACAGTGGGCGAGCGCCAAGCCAAGCACCGAGCATAGACAAAGAGTCTCGAGTTCTAATCCCGAGGGCCCATCTGCATAGATAATGATGTTTGCCTCGGGACCCGCGCGCTGCTTCCACCGCCGCCGCCGCCACCGCCGTAGCGCGTCTGCTGCTCTTGCTCTCGTTCCCTGTTTGCCTGCTTTGCCTGCTGCAGCTTTAAAAAGATAACATTCAAGTATTTTATTTTGTGTTTTGTTGCGGAATTCCTCTGCCATTTTAATGATATATCACATTAATAAATCACTCGCTTTATACGTAAGGTGTAACTGAACGCCGATGTAACGACCCCGGGCTATCGTCGATTAAAAATTGCATTTTAATGAGATGTAAATCTACGGCTCCGTTAAAAGATTATTTTTTACTCTGCGGGCTTTTTAAAGTCGAACACTTATTTAGTCATTTTTCCTTACTAGTCCATCTAAAATAAACAATAGAAATTACTATACGTAAAAATGAATTATTATCTAATCTAATAACTAGTTCATATTTTTAAAATCAAATTTGTAGTGCGATAGAAGAACAATAATGGTATGAGCAGCACCATCTCTGGGCACAATGGCTAACTTTACCAATCGGTAAGAATATCATCATTATATTACCACAGTGTTACCAACTGTTTATTTAGTGTTTTTCTGATTCTGTATGACGTTTCATCACATGACGCATAATTGTGGTTATACTTCAAGTTAATGTAGTGTTTGTTGCTTGCTAATTAATGTGAAACGTGTTGTACCAGTGTAGTTGTGATACAAGTGTGGCAAAAATAATGGGTTTGGATGTTTGATAATACGGACAACTAAATTATTAATATTTTACTATGAGTATTTTATTTAAACTGTAAGTATTTCTTCTACGTGACATTTCCTTATATACGTATTCTTCTATTAATAAAACACAATTCTTCTTTTAATTGCTACATATTTTCTAAAAGCGCAGAACTGCTACTCTACTTTCTATTCACTTTCATTACAGATTTTTGCAAGAGACATGGAAAAATTTCCGCTGAAAGGAAGTCCTTCCATCCCTTTAAATTCTCCGTCATATCAAACAGTCATTAAAAAGGTAAGTAAGGAATTTACGCCCTTAAAATTTAAATACATCATTGTCTTGTAGCGGCTTAGGTGTATGGTTACTATATTATTTATGTTCTTGAATAAAACCTGTTGCAGTTATACTTTTTTTTTTTATTAAGCAAATAGCAACAAGAGTTAGATAAATATTGTTGTAATAAATTATTGTTGTATAAGAAACATATTACAGGTAATTATAAAATATGCCAGATGTTTGATAGTTAAATGCATATTACATATACAGTACAGTACATAGGTAAAATTAGAAATATAGAAAAAGCTTACACCAGCAATATTAATTGAATATTTCGCCAGAACATCAATTTACCTGCGTTTGCAATATAATAAATTTTACACTGTTTGACTGTGAAATATAATATGACAGAACACCAAAATTTTATATTAAATATAATATATTTCAGAATAGCAACAGAATAAAATTCAATATCAATTCGGCGTTTTCGCAGAAATTCATGTTTTCAAAATCGTATTGTTGCGGGAATTGGTGACCTGATAACCATTATCGATTTTTAAACAGAGCAAGCGCACAGCATTCCTGTGCTATCTGTTGTTGCCTAGTTCAGCTGACTTTGACTAGCCGTCACTTGTGAATATTTTACCTGAAAATAATAAATTTTTCTCTTCCTACGTAGAATCCGTCGACTGGCGGAATTCGTTCGTCATCTGTCACCTCTGATGAAGATATGATCGACATAAGCACGTCGGCTGACGAACGGCCTACTAATCACGAGGATGGGAATTGTAAGTATTGTCCTTTTCTTAGTTTCTAATTAGGAATTCTTTTTGGTGATCTATACCTTCCTGCTATTAATGCCTATTAGACATTTCTGAAACTGTTGCACAATTGTTAGCTGTATGGTACGAACTGTCAAAATTAAACGTATGATTTTATTTTTGTAGCATGATTCTATATGTTAATTTTTATTTTATTTTTGTTGTAGAAAAGCAGGTAAGAAAATGAAGTAGAATTATAGATCACAAAAGATTACTCTTTCATAGATGTATATTAGTGACACATTGGATACTGTGCAAATATACAATATTTAATGTATTAATATAATTTATTATCATAATAAACTACGAATTTTTGTAATTATTAGATTATATTATATGATAGTGATTTTTTTATCTTATTATTCGTGAGATAAGAAATGCGTTAGAGAAGAGTAAATAAAATGTATGTTAAAAACTATCTAACAATTATTAATTAAATTTCTAATACCATTAATTTATTTATATTAATTATTCTTTAAATTTTTTTTAATCTATTGTATTTCTAAAATATGTAATTACATTTTATCAGAACAGCAAATAATATTATGTTTACTTTACTGTATATTTGCACACAAAAAAATATAGATACCGTATGTTCAACATACTGATTAGTTTTAACAAGTTGTTAAAAAATGCATGTACAGCGAATTGAAAAAATAATTTAACTTTCAGCAAGCCCAAGGAACACAAGGGCCCGCAAGTATCCTAATTACGGTACTGAAAATTACATAACAATTTTGCGGTGCAATTTATTTAAATTGTCGTCTCGTGTAGCTTATATTATGGTATCGTTTAGAATCACTGTTTTGTAAATTTTGTTTGTAAGAGGTATAGTGACAATTTGTAACGTTTCTCTGGGTCCAGGTGTTTTTTGTTTTTGTTTTATGTTGAGTAGCTTGCTTTTGTTTGACATTGTTGATTCGTATGTTATTAGACTATAATATACAACTAAAATTATCTTTAAGGAGTAAATATAATTTAAATGTACTTGTTTAATTTTCAACGGCCTTGACACAAATTGTTTTTCATTTATTTTACCTTTTTTTATCTCTACGCTTAAAATATTTCTAAAACATGTTAATCGTTGCCTTTTGTTATATATTAAAAACTTAGTATATATCAGGTACTGTTTAAATGCATTGTTGTTATTAGGTATTTACTGTCAATGAACTTTTGAAATTACGTTATTTATTAATTACCACATAGATGTTAATTTTTTGTGCGAAATATTTGCAGTAATATTTCTACCATGATGCTATGAAATCAGCCAACTGAGACCTCTGATAGTTAGTATTCAATTTCTTTTTTTTGTAAAAGTATTTGATCTTGACCTTGTTTTCGTTTCGTTAAAATAGCCTTTCCTTGTGTTTTTTGACTTCTTGCCAAGACTTTTAATTGCGGAAAATTATCCCAAATATTATTTTTATACCTTTTTGGTTTGTCGAATACAAAGAAAGTTTTAGTAAAACATTCTAGCAAAAATTTTCAAGTTAGTCTGAATTACTTAGTACCTTTCAATTAAATGTAATTGTCAAATTTATTTACGTAACTGTACATTGTACATTATGTATGTACTACGATTGAATCTGGTAAATAGTACTAATTATTGTTTGACGTAATAGGATTCGTATCTCTAACAATATGGTGTGAGCAATTTTTTTCTAACATATGGCCAGTACAATTATTAGATTATTAGATAGGTTAGCGATAAAAACTATTCATCAAGTTTGTAGTTAACAATTTTTTAATAGATTTAATGTATAAATGTTTATAAATTAAATTTCGAAACAAAAAATTATCCCTGTGGCTCCTTCACCAGTACCATCCTTGGAGGCCTCGATTTGACGACTGGTAACCGCACTTGCAATTTTTACAATCAAAGGATACTGAAATTTCCTGGTTTTATTTACAAATGACTGATTCAAAAAACTTGACATGACTGCTAGATTATAAAAATTTACTTATTTATTCGTTATGCAATTGTTTATAAATAGGTTCAAAACAAAAAAGCGTCCTAATTTTTTATGCAATTCGTCTAATTTTTTCCCGTTGACCTGAGTCCAGATAAAATTTGATGACATATAACAAGTAGAATATCATGTTTAAAACATTGCGCCAACAATGTATTATGTATAAACATATGACATACGGTATCTATATTCTGCACATATCATCGCTTAATAATTTTTCACTTTGTTTTGTTCTTTTGTTAGCTTGGTTTGGTGCAGTAGTGTAAGTGCACAATTTGACTGGTTTTATGCATATTTTAATTTCATCCTTCCTTTGTTTCCTTTTCAAGTTTCCATTTTGTACTCGGGTGACCCTCCGGGTAAGTTCTCTTTGTATTTTCACATTAAATTAAATTGACTTTAAGTTAATTAAAAACCGGACGAGCGGAAAATAATAGTTAATATTTAACGTTGTGTTGAAAATGTAACATGTAACGGAACTAATTTCTAATGTAGTTTAAATTCCAAGTGGGTAATAAAAGTTTAAAACTTTTTTATTTGTTTATAATTGGAATTTTGTTCAAGAATTATTGGAGGTTTACAAAATTTTAATTATTCGGCTAGTGACTTGAACGTAATATTTAGAAAGCTCGTAGAATGCTTTTTGGTAATGAATGAATTCGTTATAGACATCTAATTAACTTTAGTCAATTTGTTTTTGCTACACTACTGACACAGTTTTCTGGATTATTAATAGAATAGAATTTCATCTTAGATTTTTTTCTCATAATCTAATTCTATATTAGTACTGCAAACACAAACGAATTCCCAATGAAGCGACATGTTTAAATTTAAATTCTTGTATAAAGGTAATGTTGTTTCATAACTGTGTATTAGGTTGCCGAATATTTGGCGCACATATTTACCAATTTCGAAATAATTTGGGAATTCAGTTGTCGCTAATTTTTCACAATTCACGCACTTATTAATTATTAACAAAAAGTAATATCCGTAACGGATTTAATAAAATTCTATTTTATTTTCTAGGTTCTGTGACTTTCAATGGCATGCATGGTAAGTAAAAATAATTTTACATTCCTCACATACAATAATTCACATCTCAAGACAGTAATTACTAAATTTAATTACATTATTCCATCACTGTCATCCTTTCCACGGTTCGTAATTCACGCGTTATAAATTATACATTCGTTTCCTTTGGTCACTTTGATATATAGCACATTTGTGACGTCATGACGGGATCATTATTAAATTATGACAATATATCCTGATTTTAGTAATGCAGGAATATAACTGACGTTGAACTTTATTGTTTTATTCCTCCAGTGATATGAGTGAAACTAATCAGTTATGTTTACTTTCACAAGTATGAGTCATGGAAATTGTAGATAATGTGGATCAGTTTTTTGTGAGTAGCAGTTCTATGAACGCACAACAACGTATATTTGGGTTTATAAACATTGAATTGTATAATTTTCAAGTAATAGAGAGTGAAATAATGCTTTAAAATTGTCGATAGAAATACAAGTAAATTGGTTATAGTTACATAATATCACATGTCGTTCTTATATCAGTTTAAGTTATAATAATAGATATACACATATGGTAATTTCAAGGTTCTTGTATATTTTAATGTATTTCCAAAATGTTTAGCCAGCGTTTTTAACTTTCTCACGTTTAGTGCCTGTTTATTTCAATAATATTGTATTTAAAAATTTGAAAAGTACGTGAATATTCTTGTTTAATAAGATAAATATTTAATTTTAAATTTGTGGTTAGGATTTATAAACTACTTTCCTTATAAAGTTAGAAGCAAATATTAATAAACAGTAGATATTTGTGCGTGTTTATGTATAAATTCATTAATGCCGATTTCGGATTATGTGTATCACAAACTAGAACCAGAAGCAGAAGGTATATATTTTAATAAATGTGTTGATTTAAGTGAGATTTTTATTAAATAAAACTTTCTGTGTTATTTCTTGATTACTTTATTGCATTGTTACTTTATTTGAAATATAATCTAAATATGCGTAAAATTTTTGATGTCCTGACCCATTGTTGATATTAATTTTAAATACATTTACGTATGATGTCTTAAAACTTAAATGATAATTTTTTTTATTTGAAGCAATTGATGAACTTTGAACACAAATAACACTTTAGATATAGTTTGTATATAGTACACTATTTGTTTACTTATTAATTAAGTTAAAATATTCTTGCAGCCGTGGGGGAAAACGATGAGATCCCCGGTATCGGCCAATACGATGACTTCCACACGATCGACTGGCAGCGCGATATTGCTCGTGACCGCATGCGACACCGTTACATTGTGAAGAAGAAGCAAGACTCGCTATGGGATCTCATCAAGGGCGCGCACGATGCTTGGTCCGGCTGGGTGTGTGTCCTCCTCGTCGGGCTCTTCACTGGAGCTGTGGCCGGTGTCATAGACATCGGAGCCAGCTGGATGACGGACTTGAAGTATGGGATATGCCCTCAAGCGTTTTGGTTTAACCAGGAGCAGTGTTGTTGGTCGAGCAATGAAACTAGCTTTGATTCCACTAATTGTTCTCAGGTGAGAGGACTTCCAAAACTTATGAAATAAAATTACAGCTAAGCCATAAACTATGAATGAAAAATCAACTTGCGTATAGTTCAGGAGAATGTAAATTTTATGCGGAAATAATCGTAATCGTTTAAACTCTTTTTGCCTTTAGATATTTTTTTCACGTTAACCACACTGCCGGCTATGCGGAAATAAAATGGCATTAAAATTTATGTACCTTTTAGATACAAATAATTATTTCATAATAAAAAAATCTTGACGTTAATATCTATATCATGTTTTTAAATATTGAAACGTCATCACTTATTTAATAAATGTTTCTGGCCTTGAATTGTAATTTAAATTGAAACAAATTCCTGAAAAGGTATTGTTTTTAAAATACGTAACTTGTCAATGAACATAATTAAAATACTTTTCCATTGCCATTATTGGAAGCAGGCTATTATTACATTTGAAGGGATGTAAATTTATTTTACTAAAAAAACTATATTGGCTACCATTGACAACAGTATGTAAGTTTCATTACGGAAACGAAATAGTTATTTACGTTATAAGTCCAGTAAATCAGTTTTTACGATAATTTGTACGACAAACAAGAAGATCGAAATGAGTACCGTGAAAATCATTAACGGACGTGTGACTGTTTATTTCATACCTGTGGATAAAAGTAAAAAATATACTAAAACACATTCATTATATGTATGTTAATTGTTACAATAATTGGTCATTATTTACAAAATTTAGATAAATATTTTAATGTTTTTTTTTTCTGATTTGTCTATGATTCGCAAATTTGCAACGTGTTTTTGATTTTGCCGGGAATAAAACCGAACATGTACTATTTACTGCTTACTCAATTTCACATATGTTAATTTTTATAATAAATAATTATTAAATTATCTCTTCTCAATATTACACACTTTGCCATTGTTTAACACTCATTCATTTTGCAAATATTTTCTGTGTAGTGGTTGACATGGCCTGAAGTATTCGGACAGAGCCGAGAGGGCGCTGGACCCTACATAATATCTTATTTATTTTATATTATGTGGGGTTTGCTGTTCGCTGCACTTTCTGCATCTTTAGTTCGAATGTTCGCTCCATATGCCTGTGGGTCTGGTATTCCTGAGGTAATAAAATAATAACCTTTTTGTTTTCATACAGTAATAAATTTCTTTCTTCTTCCTCGTTAAGATTAAAACTATACTGAGCGGATTCATCATAAGAGGATACCTAGGAAAATGGACATTGATTATTAAGTCAGTGGGCCTAATTTTATCCGTATCCGCAGGTCTGAGTTTAGGAAAAGAGGGACCTATGGTACATATAGCATGTTGTATAGGAAATATTTTATCGTACCTCTTCCCGAAATATGGAAGAAATGAAGCAAAGAAAAGAGAAATCTTGTCAGCAGCAGCGGCAGCTGGAGTATCGGTGGCGTTCGGCGCTCCCATTGGTGGAGTTCTCTTCAGCTTGGAAGAGGTCAGTGGACTTCATTCTAATATTATAAAAGAAATATATCTTTTTATTTGTACAGGTAAGCTACTACTTCCCGTTAAAAACCTTATGGCGATCATTCTTCTGTGCATTGATCGCTGCCTTCATCTTACGTTCCATCAACCCATTCGGAAACGAACATTCAGTTCTCTTCTACGTCGAGTATAACAAACCATGGATCTTCTTCGAACTTGTTCCGTTCGTCGGATTAGGAATTATTGGAGTAAGTTTTTTATCTCTTCTTCGATCTCCGATAGCAAATACAAATTTACGTATTCGTTCCAGGGGGTTATCGCAACGCTGTTTATCAAGGCGAACCTCTACTGGTGCCGCTATCGCAAATTCTCGAAACTGGGCCAGTATCCAGTGACCGAGGTCCTTGTGGTGACCGTCATAACGGCCATAATTGCGTACCCGAACCCGTATACGCGGATGAACACCAGTCAGCTTATATATTTGTTGTTTAGCCAGTGTGGCATCTCAAACTCTGATAGCCTATGGTATGTAGAAAAAATAACCTTTCGGGAAAACATACACTATTCATATCGTTAAAAAATATCAAATTTATTACTTGATTATATTTCCATCAATGTGATCGCAGGAGGCAAGAATACATCTTACACATTATCCGGAGATAAAAATAATTCGATAATTTACATGCTACGTATTTAAGTTAATTGGGTATAATAACAAATCAAAATATTCAAGACTAATTTTCTTTAAATACTAGGGCTGAACTAAAAGTTCGCTCTGGCTACACGATCGTCGTCAGTCGAAGTTGATAGGCTTTAAATAATAATTGACTTGTGACGATGTCCGGCTTTCTTTGAACCTCTTGAACCACTCATGCCACCATTTTAGACTCACTCATTCATCCCCAAAAGCCTCTTGGTACCTATATCTAAAAAAATAATTGTAAAAGTTTTATCCAACTTTACACAAAACGCGTTGCTTTCCTTTTTGATTCATTTACCAAAGATCACAAAATCTCCAAACACGACAAACTTGTTTCACAAATGCGACGTTATAAAGAATCTACAAAAATAGTTCAACTACTAATGCTGCCAACCATACCGTTCCTCAACATTTACAATTATGATCGGTGCAAGAAAAGAAGACAGTTTAATTTAATTATTTGTTTCTTAGTGACTATGATCGCAAGTTCACCGACGTGAAATCCGCCATCGAGATTGCCAGAGCCGGACCGGGAGTCTTCCAAGCCTTGTGGCTCTTAATCCTGGCCTTGGTCCTCAAACTCGTCATGACAATCTTCACCTTCGGCATGAAAGTCCCTTGTGGTTTATTCATCCCTAGCCTGTGTCTCGGAGCTATCATGGGCCGCATCTTCGGCATCGGTGTGGAGCAACTCGCCTACCACTACCCCAAGATCTGGTTATTCAGTGGAGAGTGCTCCACGGGGGAGAACTGTATCACCCCCGGGTTGTATGCGATGGTGGGTGCGGCAGCAGTGCTGGGTGGAGTGACGAGGATGACTGTGTCGTTAGTGGTGATCATGTTTGAGTTGACGGGCGGGGTGAGGTACATTGTGCCACTGATGGCGGCGGCGATGGCCAGCAAGTGGGTTGGGGATGCTCTAGGAAGACAGGGTATCTACGATGCGCATATAGCGTTGAATGGGTATCCGTTCTTGGATAGCAAGGATGAGTTTGCGCACACGTCGCTTGCTGCGGATGTCATGCAACCCAAGTAAGTCTGTTTATATTTTTTTATTCTTTTGCATTTGAACATAATTTTATACGGCGCAAGGAAACATGATTATCAATTTTTCAATGATTAAAAAGCTTTGTTCAATAATCTAGAGCTATGTATAAAGACATTTTCATTAAAAAAATTGTATCTAACTGATTAAAATTAATTAATAACACGGATATACGATAAAGCTTAATTATAGAAAAATATTCTAAAGAATTTTACAGAAAATATAGATTTCTTAATGGCTAATTTATATTGTTCTCTTTCGATAACAAAAGTCAGTTATAACAAAAGACATTTCTATATCCTGAGTAATACAATAAAAAAAATTAAATAGAAAAAGTGTAGAACATTAAAACATTTTTTGTTTACATCTAAAGATAACCCAGCATTTGATATTAGTGTTTTTATTCACATATTTGTTTGTTTTCAATGAACCTAACTGTGTTTTCAAATTGTTTACCAGTGAAATAACTACTTGTTTACTTAACTATTACAAATTATGCATATAATTCCTTGAATTCAATAACATTGTAATAAATACCTGTTGAACATATAAGAACATCCATGTGATACGTCAACAAATCTCGTAATTTTAATGAAAGTTCATGTGGTAAATAAAAACTGTTTTTGCAGATATGTTATGTAAGTCTTTTGATAAATATACATAGCAGAGCTGTACTAGCCTAAATGCCATCCTATGTTATGTCTGTTAGATAAAGCAGTAACTAATATTTTTTTGTTTTCAATAAATATATTTTTTTGAATTCAATGAATACAATGTTAATAATATTGTCGTAAACCCGGCACTGATAAATGACGTATTTAGTGATTAGTCTGCGAGATAAATGCTGAGTATTTGTTTCATGTTTTTAATCACACAGCTGTACCGTGATAAATTTATATTTAGATGTTTACTCCTACAGACTCTTAAAATATAACTAAATTGGTCTGCAACAGAATCATTCTTCTGTCTCCTGATTTTGATTGAAAACTCTAATTACTTTTCCTTAGTTTACATTTAATGACCTCTTGGTCAAAAATGAATTAAGTTCTTATGGTTAGCGATGACATCATATAATGCAAATTTAAATATAAATTTAGAATGTGTTTATTTCCGTAGGCGTAACGAAAATCTAAGCGTAATAACGCAAGACTCCATGACAGTAGACGACGTGGAGGCCCTCCTCAAAGAGACAGAACACAACGGGTACCCAGTGGTGGTTTCGCAAGAATCACAGTACCTTGTGGGCTTTGTACTCAGACGAGATCTTAACCTTGCCATTGGTTAGTAATAGAATTGCATTGTCGTCAGATCTACGTCGTAGGCCTAGTGCCAAGATTAATTTTGTTTTGATTTCAGCGAATGCGAGGCGAATGGTTGACGGAATCTGCGGGCAATCCTTGGTTTTGTTTACTAGTGGAAATCCCGTTCAAACTTTGGGACCACCACCTCTAAAATTGAAGAAGATTTTAGATATGGCTCCCATCACTATCACGGATCAAACACCGATGGAGACTGTTGTTGATATGTTTAGGAAATTGGGATTAAGGCAAACTCTGGTCACCCATAATGGGTAGGAACTAAGAAGTGAAATTTGTCTTTGGATCGTTATTTAAAATTGTTTTGTTTTTTACAGGCGATTGCTTGGCGTGATCACGAAGAAAGATGTATTACGACATGTGAAACAAATGGATAACGAAGACCCAAATTCAGTTTTATTTAATTAATTTTAAAGTTTTAGGTTTTAAAATTGTTATGTATGGAATGAACTGTTTTGTATATGAGAATGAAATAGTCCTGCATTGATATTATTTATTTTTAATATAATTCTAATTAGTCAAATAAGAAATGAACCACAATATTTTAATAATGAGCTGTTTTTTAAATGTGGTGTCTAATAGTGTCTTCCCCAATGATTCTGTCACCTTTTATTTTGTGCACATAAAATTTTATTTGATATTTGCACGTTGTATATTTACAATTGAAATGTATATCAAATTATGTTTACAGCCCTTTGTTAATTAACAATAATGCTCACATCATTATTTCATTAACTTTTTTATAATAAATGTATTATATCTGTAAAAGTAATTTTATTTGTTTTGTCTCCAGATTCCCAACTTTTTGTCTTCAAGAAAACGTAAACAAACGAATCCTTGAGTCAACTATTACGTGACCTCCGCGTATCATTTCCCCGCTTTTCCCACTGGCCCCCAACTCGTCTACCTTCGCAGACATTGGGTCACGTGTTCAAAACAGAGAAAGCTATAATCACGTCAGCGCCGCACCAATAGAAACAAGTGCTTTTCTTATCGAATCCATAAGTCGCCCGATTAAAATTTTAAGACTGAAAATACGGTTTTATGTGCACACAGTCCGGTCGTTCGTCCTAGATAACCCGAGATTGAAGATTACAGGCTGACGTTGTATAAGAGTCCGAGCAGTTTGTACGATTGCCATTTGTCTGACGGAAGTCGCGGCAACGTCTGATAAAAATAAACCGTGTTGTTGTGTGTGCGCTTCACGTGTTGGCGGACTGAAATGCACTGATCGCGCGAGTTGTGTTTACAGTGAGATCAAACCTGGGGAAGAACTCCTTGAAGAAGGTTCAGTGTAGTGCAAAATATTCGGATCAAGGACTTTGTAGGTTATAATACTAGTTGTGTTCAATATCACAACAACTAATTGAGCACCTGTCATGGTAAGCATTTATTGATTTATTCTCCAGTTTTTCTTAAATTTCATGTTTGTTGGTCATTCCTTGACCTTGTCATTGTTGGTGCACTACCTGCTTTGCTTTGTTGCACACAGCGAATGACTAGTTCTGTAATCAATATACGAAGGGTCAGGGATTTATTAGAATAAGTGCCAATTGTTGATCTTGATTGTCATTTTGTTTATTTTAAAGTTCATGAACAATTAAAAACTACTGTATATTTTTGTCCGATTTACCGAAACTTTGATCATAACATCAACCTTGTTATTTTAATTCCGCAGTTTTTTTTACTCAACCTTAGTTTACCCTTGTGCCAAAATCATTTAGATTGTTGCTTAATAAAAAACAGTAACCTAAAATTGCATTTTATGTGATATGTTATTATTTTGGGAGATAAAATTATGGAGTATCGACGCTATTATTTATACCTACATAACTAGGAATAAACAGTAAAAGTTTATGGGTCAACTCGAACATGTTTGTTTGAAAATGAATATATTTACATAAATCTACACTGAAATGTATTGTTTACCTTCGATTTCAAAATAAACTGCGCCGAATCGATACTTGTCCGATATTTCTGTGTTTACCAAATCATAATCAGGAAAACAAAATTCATTTAGTGCAATATCCGTAACACCTGGCCCGTTTGGTAGTACGCGATAACTATATTGTTTTTTCTGCAAGCACTTCACGCGTAAAAATAAAAGTATCATTTTCATTTCACGTAAGTTATTTTGTATAAATTTTTTGTAATTAATTCTTAAAAAACACTAGTTAAGATTTTTGCGTGTGAATTTCATCATCAATGTTGTGAAATTTTTATAAGGAGACACAGCTATTTATATTTAATTTTCACGTGGAAACAATCAAAAATAACTTATTCGCAACACTCGTAAAACAAACATAAATAGGACTATTCAGAGAATTTTAAATTCTTGGCGTATTATCTTCATATTTAGTGCCAGACTATTATTTGTAATTGACATTTACTTTCTGCTCAAGTATCGTCATTAAATTATAGACATATGATTCATTTCAGATTAATTATTAAGTGGAAAATTTTTCTCATCTACAATAATTATATTTATACGCATCAACAGAATAGATATAAAAAAATAATAAATAAGCATTAATGAAGTATCTATTATCAGTGAAAATAAAATCGATACTGATATTTAATATAGAGGCAAATGGGCGCATGTTGACATTGACCTACCATGTCCGCCAAGTTGTCATTAAGAAAACGTAGAGTAGTCAAGCAAAGTAGCTTTATAATTTACACTTCCTTGATCCTTGTCCATTCAACTTTACAATGTCATCTGGTTTTAGCAGATAGATGTTGCATCAATGAAATGCATTTATTAAACAAATAAAAGTTATTTAACATTAATTTTTATAATACATGGTTGTTGCATTTTGATGAATGATTTTCTTCTAAAATTCAACCTTTTTATTCCAATAATTAGGTTTTTCATCTCATTGTTATTGGTTTATTTTATCTGCACATTATATTAGTAATATAATAACATATTGAAGCCCTTAAACTTTATTATTATATGCAAATTTTAATCGAAACGCGCATACAACACCATGGATAAAATTTAGTATTTTTGAGCATCATTTTATTATTCATTATTCTTCTAAACATGATTTTTTTGCAGTTTTACTTCAAAAATTAACTAATTTAATAGAAGTCTCAACTTACACGTTTATTTCATTTATCGCCATAACTATCATACATTTATAAATTAAAAGTAATTTATTAAAGTGCAAGAAAATGTGCGTTGTTTTACATTTATGCAAAGAAATTAATCTTCGTTAACTATAATAAAAGCGATAAATAAAAGTGGTTGCGAAATTAGCCTGTAATTTTTTATTGTTTATAAAAATATATTTGCTTTAATAATGCATTGTTGTCTGGGAAATAAAAATTAATTTCAAATGTGATATTCATAATAATTCACTCTGACGTTGACATAAAGGTATATATTTTATCGGTCTGATTAACGACATGGAAAACGATAAAATAATTAATTTTTTATTATTCAGATAATATTACAGATTTTTTATGATTAATATAGAATCAATAAAACACACACTGTAAATAAGCTATATATTGTAATAATTTAGGAGGTTTATTGACAATGTGTAGTTGACGTTTGTTTACATATTAGATCAACAATTTTTCTTACGAATAAAACTGTTCCTAGAAGTTTCGTGGGGAATTGTTTATTACGTACGTTAAAATAAATCCGAAAAAAAAACAGAAAAGAAACCACAACAAACAGAAATGTATTGAGAAGTAATAAAATTCAATGCTTATTGGAAGAAACGTTCGATTTGTAATGGGATGATTTAATTACCGCTTCGCAGTAAGACGACTTTGATTTTTATTAGAATTGTACAATTGGTACTGTCCTACAAGTACGTTCTATTTTTATAGCTGCAAGTCTGTTAGTGTTTCAGTAGATCAATTACAACAATTAGATTCAAATTCAAGGACACACTTTATTAATTTCCGTTTATTGCAAAACTTTAATTATCAGTCACCGATAACAGGTGCCAACTCGATGGCCTTGATCGCCAAAGGTCGTCTTCTGGCGGGGGAAGGGTGAAGAATTGTTACTACAAGTTCCACCATATCACCGAGCTATTAGTCACACGAATACTCGCTCTTATTAAAAGTGAAAGAACTCCGTGTCGGCCAGTCTCTCAAAAACCGTGCGCTTCCTCAAATCGTCGCCCAGTGCCCAGTCTTCCGCGAATGACAGTTGCTTGACAGATTCTCTTTCTATATTTCGTGTTATTAGATTTCGGTATGATTAGTGATGATGGTGTGCTGCCTTATATTGATCTTGGAACGATCAAACACTCGCTTGAAGTGGCTGAATCTTTGGCAAGGGTTAGTTTGATGACCCCTACATCTGCGAAAAACCGCCTCGTGGCTAGAAGCATCGAGCTAGGACAACATGACAGAAGTAATGAAGGTTATGTTCCTCCCAAGGAGTTGTTACTTTATTTAGTTAGGTAAACATCCTATTTTGATTTTCTTTGGGGTAGAAAATTTAAAACCGGCACAGTAGTTATCAATTTAATATTTCATTGTGCTTTTATTCATTTATATTCGATATCATTTATTGGTATTTGCATATTTAAAAGCTAAATTTATACTAGTATAATAAAGGATTAAGAAATGTTATCCATTTAAAAAGTGCTTAGCTGAAATTGATTAATTGAATTTGACTACTTCAGTATTTAGTTGTAATTGTAAATTACCCAGATTTAGATTCAGTTCTTTAAAATGAAAGAGAAGCGAGTCTATTCAAAATGTGTATTACTGTTCGAAAAAGATACTATGTTGTTTTAAAATAACAAACAAATCTATTACATTTATAATATTTTATTCCAAGTTAAGTTTTCTTCTGTAGCTATTAATTTTATTATTAAACTATTTGAAAAACTTGTTCTTAATAAATCAATGACAGACACAAGGAAAATTATAAAATTTTACAACAATAAAATAAGTATTCAATATAAACAAAATATTCAAAACAATAAATAAAATGTTTCTGATTTATCTTTAAATACTTTTTTAAACTTTCGTCTTTGTCAAAGTCATTTTTATTTAACCATCTACGTTGTAACATGAGTTACTATGTGGGATGTAACCTTACAATGAACTAGATGTTAAAATATTAATACATTTTTGTGACCTGACTCACACGGTTACTTCCTAATAAATTATTGATATACACATGGAAAATTATTAAATTTCACAACAATAAAATAAAAGATTCAATATGAGTAAAAGAATAAATAAAACGTTTTTGATTTATCATTAAATACTATTTTAAACTTTCGTTTTCGCCAAAGACATTTTTATTCAACCATCTACGTTGTAACATGAGTTACTATGTTGGATGTCACCTTACAATGAACTAGATGTTAAAATATGAATACATTTTCGTAGCCTGACTCACACGATTACAATGACTATTATAGTTGAAAATTTAAATTTTATTTTCTTGGTTTTATGCCAAACATATTTAAAATAATACAACGTTATTGAGATTTTGACACCATTCCTTGCTCCATATTAAAGACTATTTTTGCTAACAAGGAAACTGTACTACAATATTGAAACAGTAGGTAATTAATGTTTAAGCCTATGCTTACTAAATACATTAGTGTTATTAAATACCTTATATATGAATAATAAACTAAATCATCTATAATTATTAATCAGCAATTAATGTAATTACTAATTTAAAATTTAAATGCGTCAGCAACATCTACCTAAAAATAGAAAATTCACGTGTTCTAACACCTGCACTTTTTTGCGACAATTTTTTTGAATAATTTATACGAATTATTTTTGGGAATAAAAACTGGAATAGGCAAGAATTTAACTCATTGATAATAACGTATATTTAATTTTTTTTATGATATCTGAAGACACTTAATTCTTGACGTAACACAACGCAAAAGGAAAATAGTTCTATTTAAGTCTTTATGACCTCTACAGGTCACTGAAAATGGTTAATTGTCTGTGATTGCGTTTAACTCCTTCTAGTATTATATTACCATGTTTACATAGTTGGTAATACGATTCATATGCCGTCTAGACGAGACTGCTAAAGAAACGTGTTTCATATTTCAGATTAAATATTTATGTTTATGTTCTTTGAACATGCAGTAAATGAAAATAAAATGTTGTTGCTTTTTAAAATTGTATTTCAAATTTTTCATTTTACAAATTACAATACTCTCATAGTAATCTTATCAACAAATAATCTAATCAATAATGCAATAATGTCAGTTCACTGAATTGAATTAAAATTTGAATTCAGCATTTTGCAAAATTAAAAATTGTAATTACTATTCATGGCTTCATTTTTTTTTAGATTTGAAAATTCTTGAATTCTTATAAAAAAATAATAGCTTAGTTTGTAGAACATTGACCCCCCAAAGTCAAAATATTATAGTTTATTGGTTATTAGTGTGTTGTATTTTTAAATAGTTTCCACACTAGTAAGCACCCACTATTATTTTTGTATAAGTCGCATCGCATAAGCATCAATAGTAGAATAATTTACTTATCACTCCACTTCAAGGAAATTTTTCCACCACCTGTGTTTTGTTTCTAATTGGAATATTCCGTTGTTAATATCAATCACATATTGCACTTTGATATTTTGATCTTTTGGAGATAAATGGAAAATCTTTTTATATTTAATAATACTCCGATAAAAGATTAGTGTTTTACTAGACAAGACTTTTCAGTTTTGAAGTTTAGAGTATCGATTTTTCGAATACGTGTTAATAAAGTGTTTGGTGAGTGTACCGACGAATCTAAAAATAGAAAATCTATTTGGATACTTATTTATAAATAGTAATCGTGAATACACATTTACGTAAAACAAATGTTATAATGTGAATAATAATCTATTTGTTGATACATTATTTATTATAAAATTTCAAAAGTCAAGGTAATTCATAGTAATAGTTTCATTTCGCTTTACATTTACTGTTAATTATTTAATGTAGTACTAGTAATACTGATTTATATTTCCAAATACTTTCAATTGTTATGGCAGTTATGAAATAATGCAAAGAAGATATTTTTCTTTTTGCGCACAAAAATTGGAATACAATAGGTAGAAATTATTTAAATATGTGTAAAGTAAAATATACTTATACAAAATACATAATTCATGAAATGGTTAAAATATGTAATACGATCAGATGAAATAGTGAAATTTTTTTGCATTAAACAACAATATCCTAATTATTGTTTAAATTTTAAATAATGCAATCAGTGTAGTTAGTTGTTATAATTACTATAACTATAAATATAAAATATACAGTTTATCCAGTGCTATATGGTAATGAAATTATTCGTACCAGAAATACATTCGAATATAGACTTTAATCTAATTTAACCGCTAAGCCTTAAAAGTAATAAAAAATAAATTTATAGAGGAAAGTAATCAGTAGGATCCTAATATGGAATACCGCCCTTTCCCTTATTGTTATTTAGACTTTTATAATTATTATACTGTTAATTAATTTTTAAAACATAAGACTGGTACTATGTTAAGCGAAAATGTATATTAAGATCATGCTCCATATTTGGTTACTTTCCTCTATATGTATTACTCTTTATTCTATATATTCTACGCAGGGTTGGCAGATATATATCAAGTGATATATATCATGATATATATCTTGATATATATCCGATATTTATTGATTGATATATATCATGATATATATCACTTATTAATTTTTTACAAAATAAATACCCAGAGTGAAAAATTCTTGATATTTTAAATCAAAATACCGATAAAAAAGCCAAAAGCTTGGACTGGGTCTTCGCAAAAAGTGATGAAGTCGTGTTACGTGAAGATAATGATGATGATGATGATATTCCTTTGGCCCGGTTGTGCGAAACTTAAAAACATGTCAAACGACAAGTTATTTTGATATTTATGTAATATAAATATTTAGGAAAATGTTACTTAAATAAAAATATGAATATTTTATATCATATGTCAAACTACAATAGTATTTACTCATTTAGGTATTTACTATTTATATAATATATTTAGGAAAAATGTTATTTCTTGTTACTTAAATAATAATAATTTTTGTCTTGTTTTTTGTTGTTTTAAACTAAAGTTTTATTTTTGTTGTTTACCAAAATAAAGGTATTTTACGTTTCATGTTTTTTTTTTTTGCATATAGCCTACGAACGAAATTCCTGATATATATCGGATATATATCGGATATATATCCGATATATATCCGATATTATGATATTTTGATATTTATATAAATATCATGATATTTGCCAACCCTGATTCTACGGGTAGTATTTATTAAGCAATCAATTTCCTATAAATATTCCTATCTTGCCACACCATTTTTGCCTCTTCCATATCCATTCAAACACTTTGAATTTTCGTTCACGCAACTAACTTGTCCAAAAGTTTTCTGTAATTTTACTATGACATTACGCAATTCACCTAACTAAAAAATTCTTATATAATTTTTCTATGAGTTTTGAAAGTTTTTTCAAGTTAAAGAGAAGTTCTGTATATTTCCTAGCGACACAATTGGTCACCTCATATACCTATCTCAATTTTACATCTGTCGATCCATGCATTTTGAGTAAAACAAAAAATATATCTTAGAATGATACCTGTCAAAAAAATCAAATAATTTGAGAAGTGAACTATTTGACGGGCATTGTTTTTCCCATCGATATTTTTATTGTTTTTCGCACGAAATCAAGAACCGTGATCCTCTTCTGTTATTTCTCTCTCTGTAAATTATTGTATTATTAACATAAAAGTAAGAAAGCAAAATAGACAATCAAGAGCAGCAATGGGTTAAAAATAAAGACATTCTAGATATTTATTGCACATATCCCTTCAGGTCAGGATGCTCATACACCATACGATGATCAACAAGTATTGGACCTCAAGTATACACAGTCAGTGTAATTTCCTGTACGAACTTTTGCCGTTTTTGTAGTATTGGTTGAACTTGAAGACGTAAAAAATGGTTGTGCTCACAGTTAGTTCGCTGCTTGTCCTTCCCGTGCGGCGCTTTGGCCTTGTCCTCAAGATACCCAGGTGAGAATTAGTTATACCGCTCACGAACCCAAATTCATTTGAATAATTATTCGCTTTCAATGTTTCCGGTTTTAAATTATCCGTAGATTATTATAAATTTGTTCAGTATTTTGTAATAATTTTTGCTGTTTTGATTTATCGAATGACCAACTGTTTAATTTCAATGAATTATGATTCTATTTAAAAAAAATTGTACTATTTCCGTTTCCGGTTACTACAATTTTCTTCAGTATTAGTTAATAACTTTGCTGTTTTTATTACTAAATATAATAGTGCGTGTTAGTTCTCAAAAATTCGACTATTTAATTTCAATCAGTCATTATTTGATTTTATTTAATTAACTATTTGATTCCAATTCTTCCGGTTTTATGTTATCCGTAGATTTTTACAAATTTGCACAGTACACAAAAAAAGAGAACGTAGAATTTACCTAACTAGTCGGTAAGTTAACGATATAACATGCATTTTCTGAAAATTTCGTAATAATTAAGAAACTAAACACGATTATTTACTAAGCAATTAGAAGTACTTACTAAAAAGTTTTGTAAATGTTCAGAAAATGCAGCTTATATCTCCAGTTACCGAATAGTTTGGTAAATTCTGCTGTACCCGTGTATTTGTTAATGTTTTAATTCAATTAATCATGAATCTAATTTTATTTAAATAATTACACGATTTCTGTTTCTGTTTTCAATTTTCTCTAAATTAAAATACGTTTTTCAATCCTACTTTTATTGAACAATTAATATTATTTTATACAAAGTGCAATGTTATTAACAAGCAAGAACATTTAATGTGCGTCATAATATTTTTTTTTTATTGTCGGACAATAAATTTCAATGAATTATGAATCTATTTTTAAAAAATGAATATCTTATTTCTGTTTTTCCCAGGCCTAGGAAATTTTATTCAGAATAAGTTAATAAGTATTTCTGCTTTAATTTATCAAAAATTCGACTGTTAAATTTCACTCAATCAAGATCTGAATTTATTGAAATAATTATTCTATTCCATTATTTCCGGTTTTATGCTTTCCGTAGATTATTACAAATTTGTTCAGTATTTGTTAATAATGTAGAAATTCATTCATCACGAATCTAAATTTATTTAAATAATTATACGATTTCTATTTCCGGTTTCAATTTTCTCTAAATTAAAATTGTTGTTAAAAATTGTTTTTATACAGCTATACAAATTAAAATTTTAACCTTAAAAAATTAAACAGTCTATTTTAGGCATACTTAAAATAAGTAAATTTATAAATTTAATGTTTATTAACTGGGGGGTGTAGTAACGTATCGAACTGTGGCTCTTCAGTTCGATTTCCGTCGCTTTTTTTATTTTTAATTTTTATCATTTACCAAGATCTGCAATGGTATGGACCTATACAAAAAATGGCGTGATGATATATTTATTAGTGTAATGTTTTCAATCAAAAATTTAATGTTATTTTATTAATCAGTTATTTAAAAATTTCCTATTGTAAATTACAAATTATTTATCGAGTCAAATTTATGTGTTTAATATTAGCTAGTAATTTATATTTTCAATTTATTTCCCTAGTGTTCAATTGTTTTATTTTAATTGCCTACTAACATAAATTTATTTGAATAATTGTTTGATTTAGGCCTGGTTGCAAAATGGATAATAAAATCCGTTGTTAATGCAACGAGGTGACTAACCTATCAAAAATCAACATTATTCTTGTATCAAGAAAATGTATTTATAAAATGGTTTTTGATTGGTTAACCACGTTGTTACATTAACAACGGCATTAATTATCCTATCTGAAACTGAGCCAAGTTTGCGGTTTTAATTTATCCTGAAATATATATACAGCATGTAGGAAGATATATGTCATATAGGGGTTTCAATATTTTATTATATTCCTGTTCTTTTTATCGATTTACTTTACAACAAAAGTGTAATGTCCATTACCTAAATATTAATATTTCTCGGTATTGGGCCAAATCTGTAACTTAACCTGTTAATTTTAACGGCTTGTTAGAAATTTTAACCAAATAAAATATGTGCCAAATGAAATTTTCAACTTTTATTGAGTGACGTCTGTTATAATTGGTTAAAATTTTTATCAGGCCGTTAAAAATTAACATGTAAATTACAGAATAGGCTCCTTTATCAATTAAATTAAAATTATTTATTGAAACACTGCCATGGAAAATTAATCAAAAACGAAAAACAGTTTTAGATTTATTTATTTATTACTGTGTTGTATTTTGTATTATTTTCTATAGAATGGGCATTATTGTATGCATTCTTAAATTCTGATCCACTTTTGTACTTACAGTTTTGTTGTAAAGTGAATAAGTTAAAATATGAAACAATATTTAAAAAAAACAGCATTAAAGCGCTATACACGCCATATTTCAATTTTACAGTCGGTATATATACATAACTGTTTCTTTACTAGATACTCTTTTCACATTATGTGTTATCATATCATTCAAGTACGAGTTAAAGTTATAGGTACCTTAAAATATTTTTAATTCTTAAAGATTAAACTAATTGTTGTTTTTGTTTTTACGTACTTTTATGAGGAAGATAAAATATAACTTAAATATTTGAAATGAGTGAAGAAACATGTTTTCTTATTGCTGTGGGAGATACTTCAAATAGAAACAAACTACAAGATTAAAAGTAAGTTAATTTATTAATATTTAATCAAATATTTCTATAAAATAAAATGAAAATTGTGTTGTGTATCTGTGACGGAATTATTAAATAGTTACTATCGATTTCGCCTAATTTACATTTAATATTAGGTCTCATCTTTCCTGGAATACCTGTGTTTTTTTCTCGTGTATTTTTCCCGAAGCTTCTTGAAAACAAAACCACAGAAATAAACAGTGGTTCAAGGCCATTTCTCGGCAAAAAGGGACGTTTTGTGTCTGGCCGTACACGTGCGAACACAAAATCAACGTTGGAGGTTACACCTTTGCTCTCGAAACCGCGCAAAAGTTTTCTATTGCTTCGCATTGTCATGGAGATCTTGCGAAAGGTTTCTTTCAGTCAGAGCTAGGCAGTCAATTCTCTGAGATTACTCGGTAGAGTCTGTAAAAGTGCCTTCCAATCGAGATGTTCGCGAATAACAGTGAGAGTGAAATTAAAATGAAGCACCCACTGCAGAGATTCATGCTGCATCGGTAATTATTTTTATTGTTTCTAAGACTCATTAATTTGGAGACAATGGAGATTGCAAAATTGACATTCTTTTTAATGTTTTAATTATTTATTAGATTATTTAAACAGTCAAATATGTTGGTGAGATGACGATGACGGAAATAATTAATTAGGAATGAAAACGATTCTTTTTATACCATTTTTTTTTATTATTCCTGATACCTTGCTCATTTTTGAAATTTATTCTTACATTTTTTCGCTGAAATACATCAATGAAACTGATATTTCATGAAGGGCTTATATAAATAAATATATCATCACGCCTTTTACCCATTACGGATGTTGCACTCTGCTTATGCAGATCTCGGTAAGTGATTTATTTCTTGCGTATGAAATGCGGTTACCAGCCGTCAAGTCATAGCCCCTAAAGATATTAATAGAGTAGGAACCACAGGGATAAATTTAAAATGGCAACTGTCGATTGTGGGATTTGAACTGAGGATCTCACGATCCACAGTCCGATACGTTACCACGAAGCTATTTACACCATCTTAAAAATAAATAAATGCAAGTCAAAGTAAAATGTAATATAGAGAACAGGAAAAAGAAACTATTCGGCAACCTGAGGATATAAGATGCATCTTCTGAAAATTTATGAAACTGTTTTATAAGTAGTTCTTATTGTTTAGTAAATAATTGTGTTTAGTTTCTTATTAATTGTTATGACACTTTCAGAAAATGCATCTTATATCCTTAGCTTACCGAATAGTTCGGTAAATTCTACGGTACTTTGTTTTTTCGTGTAGTCTACATTGCTGTCATATATTTAATTCGATATTGTCATTTAAAGCAAAATTTGTCCATTAATCTTGTGATCAATGAGTCAATATACCTATCGCTTGAATTATCATCTTAATTTCAAAATGACATATCATATCTCAGAGGAAAAAACATAGTACATGATACAATGTTTTTCATATTGAAATTAAATGACATATTGACTTAAAACATTAGACTGAAAACTCGAAGTGCCTAAACTAAATATGTAAATATATTAATAAATAGTTCAAACAAAAATAACACATTTAATTATCTCATGTTGATTTTCGAAATTGAACAGGAATTTAATGAATAAAATAATATTTATGCAATGCGAATTTATATTAAATAACATAAATTCGGAATCGGAAGTTCCTTCGTACCACTGTAAAATTCATTGGCATAAATCTGCATAAAATTACTAAATCTAACGTCATAAAATTCCCCAAGAATTAGTGTCTCAATTTTATGTAGCAAAAAATTAATTAACTACAAAATATGTTTATATTTTCGCTATACCGTAAGACTACTAATTGGTCCCCAATATGACAGTGAAATATACAGTTTTATTTCTTAATATCCCAATATAAATTACCCACATAAATTTAAATAAAATTTGTATATTTCTAATTATCTGAACACTTCCTAATTATGATGCTGTTGGCAATAACTGAATCCATGGTCAGCAAGTCCCCTGTTACAGATTGTAAACCATTCGTTTGCAGAAAGTAAAGTATGAAGTATGTTTACGTAGGTGTCATAATACAATTACTCTTTCCTTTATTATTATTTCATGCTGAAGTAGATGTTGACGCACAATTTGTCATGATTCATGGCTATGTTAAGTAGTATACAATAATTATTTTTCAACTTTTCCTTATCTGTTTTACCATGTAAAGTAATAGTTTCAAGTTACAAATTAGTAGGTGTATGATATAATTATTCGAATTACTAATTTATTTGTTTCCTCTTCCCTTTCATTTAGAATTTAAATTGAACAAACCGGATTTCATACCGCATATTCTATAAAATTTATGAGGAAATGTTTTAGTTGATTCAAAAGAAATTGTATAGTAAAAATAAAACTTGTATTTTCATTTCGAAAAATCATGATGAACGATTCCCCCTTTTTAATTACTTAAACATATTTAAAATTTTACAACATAACAATGAAACGTTGGCATCTGTCAATATAGTTTTTAATTTTTATTTGTGTAATATTCAATATAAATATGCAAAAAAAAAATCTAAATATGCGAAACTATTTGCTTTCAATTTTCAAGTGAAAATTTTATTTTCATTACTGGTTGTACAAATAACTATAATCTACGACCGTTGTTAAAATGGCCATTTTAACGGTTGCTTAGCAAGTTAAAAGTATCACTTTCTAGCACTAGTGTTAAAAGTAACATAGTAACGTGTTATAAGTGATTTTATTTTTACTTTTAACACGTTGCTCACGATTTGTATCCATACATCAACAAATATAACCATACCTATCAAAATATCATTCTACATTTTTTAGTATTTACACTAGGAAGATAGTAATAAAATTTTGTATGATTTATGTGTTTTAAAAGTAATTTATTTGGTTTGTGGGGTTGTTTCACTCGGCTTCCTCTAGTTTCGCAAGCTTCTCCACTTACTTATAAAATGTCACATTTAACAGTTATATCATAAATAACTATTTTAGCATCGTTAGGGCTAATTTCCTAACTATTCCAACTGCACAAATACATTTTAAATGACAGTAGCAAAGTTTTCTTTTGACGTCATACAAAAAGAATTTATTGTTGGCACACTACCTTATTTCGTGTTTCGCCTACTGACATCTCAAAATGGCATTTGCATCTTCATCATTCTTTGAATAAACATTACTGTTAAAAAATCTGTTGTGATCCTCAATTAGATTTCCACAGCCGACTTAAACTGTCATCATTTTTAACTTTCTTCCTGTGGTTTCCTCTTCACTATAACTTATATCATCTTTGAGGGCCTTGACTTAAGTACATATCACGCGCAAAAATATATCACTTACCACTGAAATATAAAAATACAACTAGGAACGTCAACTGACGTTGAAAATACGAGCCGAGACAGACAGGCAGTCGTTGGGCCACCTATCTTTGTTGAGCAGTTCGATTAGAAAGCTGAGAAGAAAATATAAAGAAATTAACATTCAATAATTTTCAAATAAAATGTTTAATACATTATTGATGAACTATTATGTATGTGAATTTAAAGGAATTTTCAAATAATTGAACAATACACTATTGAATATTATTTATTACTTTTGAACAAGAATATGTAACATGTTTTTACATAGCAACCGCTCAACAAATAAGTGTTAGACAAAGAAGGGTGACCCTGCGGCATTTATCTGTCTTAGGCTGGTTTTCTTTTTTTTTTAAGCCTATAAGTTAGCGTTCCAGTATTAATATCTTTCATCGATATCTGTAAAAGTTACTACACTCAAAATGGGTAAAAAAAAATGTCATCACGGCACATACCAATTTTGAGTGGGGCAGATTTTTGTAAGTGACATATTTTACATGTAAATACAGTTACCAGTCAACATACAGTTTGAGAAGAATTTCAGTCGATGTAGAAGTTGTCTTACTCAAGGCAATGAAATACTAAATTGCTGTTGGTATCTAGGATTTTCCGTACTAAAATATAACTTGGGGCCAATGAACGCATATTCCTAGTAGCAAGCAATTTTTAGTTTGCAAAAAATATATATTTATTTTAATATAACCTCTACTTACATTATTTTCCCCAATTGGGTTATAAATTATATGTAAATATGTTTTATTTTCCGTTTTGTAAATACAAATACGATACTTTAAACATAAGTCAAGCAGGTACTTATTTATACATGACTTTGCAATTTCCATAAAAAATATTTCCAAGGCTGAATAGTACACATGTACGTATATATTTTAGATGTTAATCAAATAGTCTTTCACCGTTTGGTAAAGAGAAACATAAGTTGAACAAAAAGGGGTAAAATTTAAATTTGTAAGTATAATTGCAAATAACAATTTTGACAAAATGATAATAGCTTTATCTCTATGTTTATTTAGTTAAAAATATAAGTTATCAGAAGATACTTAGAAAAAATGATTATTTACTAATATCTTATGATGAATAATATATTTTTACTTGTAGTTTCGATAATAATCTTTGAAGATTAACTTGAATTTTAGAAACCTTTGGAATTGATTTTTAACTTTGAACATATTGAACTCTTGACCAACCGACATTTCTAAATATAATAAACAAAGTTATTTGCACTATTTTATAATACTAATGCTTAGATTTATCTGTATGCCACATACTAGTGTCAAGATGTAATATATGTAAACATTTTCATTATTTTTAAAGAGTTCTTAAAATAATTTTCAAGGTTTTTAGTAGAACAATTAAAGTTACATCAAAATATTAGATCTTTAATATAAATAGTTATATTTGTTTTTATTTCAATACTACTTTTTACTAAACAATTAGTATTTTTTTCTTTATTATCTAAAGTACATCGTTATAACATGCAATAATACTTTATATGTGACATAATATTTTTTCTCTTAATCCATTACTGGAGGAAAATATGTCCACATGTTGAACACCACAAACATGTCTCAAAAAATCAATTTACAGAGATGCCGGTGTCGGTACCGCGTTTCGCAGTGCAGATCTATTTTGCCCTTCGTGCGAAACATTTTAAAACTTCAGTCTGAAACTTACAACTGCCTGTTATTTGTTTTGTCTTCATTGTAACAAAATTAAAATAAAACTTTTAAATCTATTCAGTATTAGTATTTGTGTTGAAAAATAGTGAATTAAAAAAAAAAAAAAACATTCGTTATCGCGTATTGCGTTATAATATTTTAATTTACTTATCGAGTCAAATAAGGATTGATGTTTTATTTGTTAAATATTATTGTATTAAATTCAAGTAGTGAATAATGAAATAATTTTTTCTTGCGATTTGCGTCACTGTTCAAAGTGTGTTTTATATTCGGCGAAATTTTTTTTACCATTTATATGAATTTAAATGAGTTTTTTGTTTACAAACAAACGTAACAAGCGACTAGATTTAAATAAAAAGTTACATTCTCTACGTCAAACACACCGGTAGAATGTACGATTGTATGAATTCAAGCTTACTAAAAATAGCAGAATATTTTTTGTACCATCATCAGACACTTGAACTCAAAATGGTTCCATTAACATCTCATTAATATGTCGTGTTTCATCAGAATATCAGAATTAATTATAGATAATAATTATCTATCAGATAAGGGTCGAGTGACGTGAATTATTATAAAATATGGGTCATACGAAGATTATCGTTTATTTTAGAATTTTTAAATGAATTTTGTTAAAATCATTAAGTATATGACACATTGTGGTTAAGTTACGGAAATTTTCTAAGTATTTAAAGCAAATGATAAATAATAATAATGTCAGTGTGAAAAATACCAGTTGGAAGATATACACGAGACAGTGAACATGTACGTATGTTTGTGTTGTAGGCGAATTATCAAAATGTGAAATATATACAAATAGAAAAATAGCTTGATTTTGTGTTTTCAATATGTTGACACTGTGATGAATGGATATTTAAAAGACGATAAATATACTATATCTTGGTTATAACTAAAATGTAAATAATGTGCGGAAATTTCAATCTAGTGAAAATTTTATTGGGTCAGGAATCATATCATTTGGCCTAGTTGAAATCATACAAAGGAAAATTGTTTAATTCACCATATTTACATCTTATATCATTTTTACCTCCCGCACATACATATGTGTAAGAAAAATATTGTTTATGTTACGAATTGATTAGACTTTGAGAACAATTCATCAACAGTAAGTAGTAGATTTTTTGATGGCCTATTAGGGTTTTTTATGTATCTCAGTAAATAAATGAGATAGAGTAAATTTCATTGGAATAAAAAAGATGTAGAATAATATTACCTACAATCTTTTTTATATTTTGTTGTCATCAGATTCAAAAACAGTGTTCGTGTTACCAACCAATACCTTTGGGCCAAATGAAATCTTTATGTTAGTGATTTTTGTAAATTTGTCATTTTTCCTTAAAATATTCTTTAAAATAAGAGAAGTTAAGATACAAATAAATTGAGTACAACAATTGTAATATCAGAACAATTTTTTAAACTTATTCTAAATGTCTTAACTGGGCCAAATTATATGATTTTCGTAAAAATTTCATTCCCATTTCTGGAGTTAATTTTTTTGTGAATCAAGTTACGGAACTTTATTTATCACGTAAGAATTTTTGTTTATAAAAAGTTTATTCGTTTATATTCGAGCCCTATTACCTGTCGGTATAGGCTCGGGTATAGGATGCCGAGCGTACCCAACCAAAGTGATGTTTTCTAAGCTTCTCGCGGTTATCCATCCAACTTATAACTTGAGAATCAAGAGTGCTGGATTTCGTCAAGCACAAGGCTGTCACGTTATCACACTACCGTTAAAGTTAAAATTTTGAAGTGAGTAGGTGCCCATGTGGTTGTAGCATGCAAATGGATAAGTGTTATAATATCTAAACCTATTTATAAACTAATATTTCTTTCTTTTACTTTATATGAACTTGAACTCTGGTTTCGAGTTTGGATATCAATAAACCTTAACTTTTGAAATTTTGTGATAAAATAAAATACAAATTATAAGCGTACTAATAATTGAAAGATAACAAAAAGAGTTACTTATTATTATTGTACGTTACTTCATTAATAGATAAAATAATGTTACGCAGCTCAAATGTTGCAATATACTTTGTTCCTTGAATCAGTGTTGTGTCACATTGGGGACACTAACACTACGAGTTGTTTTGAGTATGATACAAAATTAATAAACAAAAATGTAGCTGTCATTGGAAGTTCGTTTACCTGTAGATCCAACCGCCAATTTTGCGCTAGTAAAATAGATGGAAAGTAACGTAGGAAATCTTTTCATTGTTGTAATCATGATTCACAGTTTGAATTAAAATTATAAGTATCTGAATTTGAATATGATTTTAATAATTTAAAGAATACACAAAGAACAATAAAAAGGTCGGAATATATAGTCTTCAGAATTGATTCCTATTTTGAATTCAATGATGAATCTTAATTCAAGTATATTTAAGATGAATAATGAATGACAACAGCTCATAATCTATATACTTGTTTTGTTCACGTTTATGATTCATAATCATTTAAATAAATAAAAAGCATTGCTCAATGAATTGTCTGCATATCCTGGTAAAATTGAGAATTCTTATCATCTCACTTTCTGTTCGACATTACTAACTTGGTTATTTTATTGTAGGATGGGAAGTTTTACATCGGCCGTAAAGATCCAGAATGACGACACGCAAGACAACGACCTGGCATTGCCGGAGCAGCTCAGTCGTCAGGAGCTGCTGCAGCATTGCCAGAAGCAGCTGGCGCATCTTCCCGCCGCCATCAAGCGCTCGTTCCGTCGCTCCACCACCGCTGCTGCCGCCTCATCCGAATTGGGGCTCAAGTACATGAAGCTCAACTCGATATCGAAAGGTTAGGAATAATATCAATATCAAATGGTTGCCAGGAAATTTATAAAATAGGCGGAAGAAACAACCGGTTAATAATAACATCTTTTGGATTAAGTTCTGTAAAATATTTATTTAAATACTGAAATGTGGTACTGGAGCGATAACTTGTATGCTTTTATGGAAACTAAAAACGAGCCAGAGACAGACTTCTTTGCCTAACAAAACACTTATTTGTAAAACAGTTGTTATGCGTATGTTCAAAACATTGTACAATGTTAAATTTCAGTGTTCTACACAATACTACATCAGAAAAACAAATGAATAACATATATAAGTATATAGAAACAGTAACTATGTAATCAACAAATTATGACTTATAAAACATAGGAATCCACTGAAATATAATAATACTGGAATGGTCACTGATGTTTAAAATGCGAACCGAGAAAGATAGCTAGTTAAGGGCTATCTGTCTTTGTTGTACAAAGTTTTACATAGCAACCGCTCAACAAACGCGAAGCAACCGTTCTACAAATAAGTGCTAAACAAAGAATAGTAGCTCACAATATCTATCTGCCTCAGGCTCGTTTTTCGCTTTTGCAAAAGGCTACAAGTGTGCGTTCTAGTATTTCAGTAGAGGAAGCCATGTCTTGTTCAACTCGTAGCCTTCATTCTAATTCACTGTATTCTTTTGCTTATTTAAACAACCGTTTGATCAGAAAAATTTAAAATTAAATATTTTTATACAGTTCTAAGACTGCGGGTTCGAGTCTCGCTCAGAACATAAATGTGTATGTTTTCTAGGGGCAGTATTTGGAGAGTTTTTTTTTTTTTAATACTTATCTCTCATGTGCCAACATTTGGTTTGAACATTGCTATATACTGTGAGCAATATATGAAGGTAGTACAAATTAACTATATAAATTGTATCTAATTCGTCTGATAAGATAGGATATACGGGCTCATTAAATTATACTTCTTCTAGACATTCTTATCTGTTGATTTTATCATTTACTTTATCGTCTCGCCATGTGTACATTTTTAAAAGGATTAAAATGTTACAATTTACCTATAAATACTTTTTATTTGAACAAATAAAAAATTGTCTGAAATCTAATTGTAACTTTTTTGTTTCAGCATGTAGTGAGTTTGTTTCTAGTCCATATAGTTTAAGAGTATTTCAATGGAATATTTTATCACAATGTAAGTTACAGACGACAAATTTATGATGAGGAAAGAAATTAACATGTCTTTTTGTTTTTAGCTCTTGGTTTATGCAATGATAATTTTGTATGTTGTCCCGATGAAGCATTAGATTGGAAGACAAGACGGTATCGAATCGTAGAAGAAATTGTAGAATACTGTCCTGATGTTATTTGTTTACAGGTAATAAACTAACTATTTTTTACTAAAGAGTTATTCTTAACTTATTTCTGCTAATTCGTAATTACAAAGGCGTCACAAAAATTAAAAACCGGTCATGATTTTTTAAGTAAATTTTTTAATCATTTAACAGATGTATTCTAAATTTGTTTTCGAAATGTTTCTAAATAGATGTATAATTAATAGTCTATTCAACACTATTTTATGGATACATTTTTGTGCTGTAAATACAATGATAAAATTGGGTAACTCTACGTAGGTATGTACATAAATTTATCTTGAAAGATTACAATAATTCCAGTGAAAATCGGTTTCGGTCACAAGAAACTTTATCGTTTGCTATTTTTTTATCAAATAATTCCAAGAATTTTCGTCATATGTTTTGACGGACGACAAGGACTAGATTTTCACAATTTTATTTGTTTTCTGATAAAGGATTTTTTCTTGCAGGAAGTTGATCACTTTAACTTCTTAACACAAGTTTTGGGAACACAAGGTTACGTTGGAATGTTTTTTCCTAAGCCAGATTCGCCATGTTTATATATAAATGGAAATAATGGTCCTGATGGTTGTGCCATTTTCTTCAGACAAAACAAATTTGAATTATTGAAAAAAGAAACCCGAATTTTGGAACTCTGGAGAGTTCAAAGTAATCAAGTAAGTTGTAATCTTGTGTAAATAGTAGACATTCGTGGAATGAATTAATAAACAAATAAATATTTCATTATTTTATCGCACAAGGAATGAGTGCAAAAATAAGTTAGCTGTAAATATGACGAAGCATAGAAAAAATACTGAGGACTGCAGTCAAGTGTATAATTAATTATATTGTTTTAAACCTTTGAAAAGTTAACTTGTATTTTTTTTTATTATTCATTGACGAGCGAGACTTACTTTTCATGTTATGTTAATTTAGTTTAATGTTTTATTTTACACTTCATGTAAATATGTTTATTTACAAATTTGTTTTGTTTAAAGGTAGCGATATTAGCTCTTCTCCGAATACGCGAAACTGGTCAAGAAATTTGCATCGCCACAACTCATTTGAAAGCACGTACAGGAGCCCTGCTCTCCACTCTTCGCAATGAACAAGGGAAAGATCTGCTCGAATTCATATCCCATCACAGTCAGGGTCGACCGCTGCTACTTTGCGGTGACTTTAACGCTGAACCTACGGAGCCTGTCTACAGCACAGTGTTGAGCCACAAGCCCCTGGGCTTGGCCAGCGCCTATGCGAACTTGACAGAAGACAGCGATTCCAGCGAGCCACCCTACACCACGTGGAAGGTGCGCGAGGAGGGAGAAGTGTGTCACACCATCGATTACATTTTTTATAGCAAGGATGCTTTGAAGGTGGAAGCAGGTCTAGATTTCCCTACGGAGGGAGATCTTGGAGAAGGACGAGCTCCGTCTTTCAGATACCCTTCGGATCATTTCTCTCTTGTATGTGATTTTAGAATATGTGGTTCGTCATCAGCTCATTTGTAAATATCGTCTTGTGGATAAGGATATCGTGGACCCGAAATTATTAATACACATGAAATGCTATTCTATTAACGCTACGTTTAAATTACTCCAAGTAATTATATCCTAAATATATTTCGTACTTATTCAGATTTTCACATTAATTTCATCTATAAATTGAATGAACGTATCGTTGAAACATGTTTGTATATCATATACTGCAAGTTTGTGTAGTGTTGTATTGAGCTGCTGTTATTCTTCGAAAATGTGCAAAAGGAACTAGATTAAATTATATTTTCATTAATCATAAAAGGTATGTGTTAAATTGTAATACAAATTATCATTTGAAACTAGTTATTTGATAAGAATTTTTTTGACGTTACTCATGGAGGTTAGATTGATTTTGACGTGGTACATAATTTGACTGTTCTCTTTGTATTATTGACTGAATAATATATTCTTCAATTTCTTAAAATATATTACATTACAGTCCAATAATCATAGATCTACTAAATTTTAATGATCAATGTAAAATCTCATTTGTTCGAGATTACGTAACCATATAGAATTTTTTTATTATAAGTTTAAACTGATGGTAAATAATTGATTTTGTTTTACTAATGAAAGTGATTTAAACGCACGTTAATAGGATTATATTTCATCGTATATATTTTTAATTAAGATGTTTATGACAAAAAATTATTTACTTTGAAAAAGTATAATAGTAATTAAATTAAGACCATATTTTGCCATATTTCTGTAACTAATACTAATATTTTTCGTACTATTCGTACTACATAATTTATGCATAAGTACATAATTATATTTGTATTTATTCTGTTTAAAACTTGTGATGTAAATAGTTATAAATGTAGGTAACATATTTAGGGATTTAAATTGCTTTTTCTAAGTTTAGTTAGATATTCTTATAAGAATTTTAATGCACACACAATGTAGGTAGTTAACTTTTTGTACAAGATTTGAAAATTTGGTCATAATTGTATATTATAATTTAGGTGTTTGTTACGTTACCTAACAGAATTGGTTTTATTATTATAATAATTTACCTATGTGATGTCGAACAAGAATAGTTTCTACAAATATTTTATATTTTAACAAAAATAAAAGATAGTTTCATAACATAATTTTTTATTTTGCTACTATAATAATAGTACGTATTGCATTGAATTTATTATATTATATAAAAAAATAATTCTTGTTTAAATATTGTCTATTTTATGCCTCATCTTTTGTCATCAATTGTTCAATTATGGTTTTTACTGAAGCATACGTACCAAACAACCAACCTACTATTCCAAATATCATAAGAAATATATTTCGGACAATTATTACTTTTCCAGTTCCAAAATCATCTGGCCATCTAATACAGATGTCTAACAAAGGTGGAAATATTATGCCAAGAACAGACAAACAAAATGCTCCAAATAATGATATAATCAGTCCTAGTTCAGGTATGAAAACGGCCATTATAACTAAAAATAAATAGTTCGAAATATTGGAATTGATACAAAATAAAGTTATACAACTTACATGACACCAATACAAGTATAGAACGTAATATATAATTCCATAACATTGTGTAATTTGATGTTTCCATATAATGCGCGGCATATTGTTCCCATAATATTTCTGTAGCAGGATAAGCTTGTAGAGCATATGATACATAAATGGCTAGACAAAATAATACCCTTATAGTTTGTGCTAAACTGCAAGAAAATGATACTAACATTGTAGAGAAGATAAATATTATGGCCATGATTATATTTACGGATGTTTTATGTCGATATTTAAGGTAACTACTGATGCAGTTTCTTCTCCATATCTCCAATAACCACATAATCCAGTAAATATATTTAGAGCAGTCACTATTATCATTCCCTGATTAAGTACACCAAGTGGTCCACCCCAATATCGTGCGTTTTCCATATTTAACTCGACTGATAAAATCTGCAAATTCATTACCTTACACTAACATGATCTTAGCAATATTAACTTTTAAACTAAAATAACGATCTGCTTCAATTCTATTTGGAAATCTATTAGGTGGTGATGAAAATTTAGATTTAGTATAATTTTAATAAATTATAATAATGTAAAACCAACAAAATAACGATCTGCTTCAATTCTATTTGGAAATCTATTAGGTGGTGATGAAAATTTAGATTTAGTATAATTTTAATAAATTATAATAATGTAAAACCAACACAAACTTACCGCACCAATTGAAAGAACAGAAAACATAGTTGTCCCCATGAATAAAGGATAATATTGTATATGTGCAAAATATTTCCTATCATCAGTAGGCACAGATTTACGGAAATAGAAATAATACAAAGCTATCAGAGCAGCAAGGGTAACCCAATTTGCTACTTGAGCGAATGGAGCCAAGTACTTTAAATTCTTTATGAAGCTTACTAAGAAAAATGGTATTAACAGAATTATCTCAAACGTTTCAGTACTCAAATGTGACGGTTTAGCTGTATAATAATCAACAACTTGTTTTATGTTTGTTGCACAAAAAGCTAAATAGACCGCCATTATTCCTACTTGGTAAATTATTATAAAAAAATTCACCAAGTACCTGAAAAAATAAGTATTTTTAAATACGTATTTCAAAAAGTTATATTCTTTTTGCAATTTTCTACGACTACATTTATAATTTAAAGGATACATACGGAGCAGAATTGGCGCATTTGCGCATACAATTGGGGCCCATTTTCAATGCCTCTTTAAGCGCATCAGGGTATGTTGTTTGAGGAATTTTGTCTCTTTTGCAGATAAAATACATTCCTTGAAACTAAAATTTATTTATATATATTTACACGTATTTCAATATTAAAAGTACTTACCAGTAAATGGAGACAGTATGTTATTAAAAAGGTAATTACTAAAGTACCTACTGTTCCAACAACGTATCCTGAATGTTTAAATGCTTCAGGCATGGCCAGGATACCAGTGCCCAATATTCCTTTAACTAAATTTACTAATGTTTCACCACGACTAGAAATAATAAATTACAATAATTTTTAGTTTCAATAAAACTTTGCATTTTTAAATTGATTTATATACTTTGTTTGCGGCTTTCTTTCTCTCTTATCATATGGTTCATAATCGGTACTTTCTCTGTAAATAATAATTTATATATTAATATAATTTTCTATTGATAAGTATAATAATAATTCTTACAATATAGCACGGCGATTTGACATTGCGGTACTCTTTTAGATTAATATTTTTTTGCAGTATTAACGTACTACAAATTATGACAAATTATTGACATGAAACAAATGATTTTTTGTTTTGTCCGACATGCAGTATTTCTGAACTTTTTAAAGAACAACACTTTAATTATATTTATATATATATTTAACTACCATATTCATCTATACAACATCGAGGACCTTCTGCCTTAATGAATATAACTCTCAATTACAGTAAAATATATACGAAAAAAAAATAATTGAATAAATGTATTTTGAATGTGTCAAACTGACAATATAATGACAAGTTCTAAAGACTGAAGATATGGTAAGTGCAATCTGTATTCGTCGAAGCTGCATCTCATTGAAATATGAAATTTCGATTATAATAACAACTATTGAAATATACATCACACAGAAATTTGTTTTTCTGATAACTATTTTATTTTATTTCTACAAAGATTTCTGCTTTTTTAAAAGTATATACCCACTGTTGAATAAATGCTATTCTATAGAATAATGAATATATAAGAAAGTAATTAATTATTAATTTTATAATTAGAACTAATTTTATAAACAGCTTATTTAATTTCACGTTAGAATTATATAACACACAGAAAGTGTTTCTAAATATTAACTAATAATTGGAGGGTTGGAGGAACATTTCATTCTTGCACGAAATTATTTTACCATACGATTTGATATTAGTCACTTGCATGATTCTATAAACTAATTAAAAAACACAGTTTACTGTTTATTATATTAGCAAATTATCAAGACAGAAATACATTTTACAAACATTTCCCAGCAAATTTACAAACTGGTTGAGAGAAACATGGTACAGTTAAATAATTTATTTCATTATTTTGAATGATCCTTAACTAATGCTTCAATTATACCTCTAACTGCAGAGTACGTGCCGAAAATCCATCCAGCAAATCCAAATATTATTAAAAGAATATTTCTAACCAATATTAATTTTCCTTTTCCGAAATCGTCTGGCCATCGAGTGCATATGTCTAACAAAGGTGGAAATACTACACCAAGAACAGAAAGACAAAATGCCCCGAACAAAGAGATGAATAAATCTAGATGGGGTATTGAAACTGCCAGCAGAACTGAAATTAAACAGAAATGTTAACTGTATTCGTATTCAAAAAAATGTGTAACTTACATGAAATCAATACTATTATAGATCGTATACAGTATTCCCAAAAGATTAGGTGTTTACTTGTTTCCATATACTTAAAAAGAACATATTGTTCCCATATTATTTCCGTTATTGGATAAGCTTGCAGTGCGAATGAAATGTAAATTGCAAGAACAAATAATATTCTTATTGCTTGCGCTAAACTACAAAAATATAAAACATGATAGCTGCAGGAGAGATTAATAAATGAAAAGTGTAATAACGTACGGGTGATGAATGTCGATATTTAAAGTAATAACCGACATTGTTTCTTCTCCATATTTCCAATAACCAGAAAAGCCAGTGAAAACATTTAGAATTGTACAAATAAACATACCCAAATTAAGGGTACCGAAAGTACCACCCCAATATCTGCCGTCTTTCATATTCAATTCGACAGATAAAATCTACAATATCACTGATTATATAATATGAAAATGTCGATTATATTAGCGAAATTCATTTACTGTATTTGCTTAAAATGTTAATTAAAGGAATCATACCGGTCCAATTGAGAGAACAGAAAACATAGATGTACCCATAAAAAGGGGTATCCGTTCTATTGGCGCAAAAAGTCTCCGTTCTGTAATTGGTTCTATTTTTTCGTACAAAAAATAATAGATGCATACCAATCCAACAAGAGTAAGCCAATTTGCAACTTGAGAAAATGGAGCCAACCATTTTAAATTTTTGACATAGCATATCAACAAAAATAAAAGCAAGAAAGAACACATGTAGGTTTCAACACTCAAATGTGTGCTCCTATCTGTATGTTCATCAATTACTTGTTTCAAATTTGAAGAACAAAATAAAATATAACAAATACATGCTCCTGTTTGGTATACTATTATAAAAAAGTTTACCATCAATCTAGAAAAAAGAAGTTTAAGTTTCGACACTAATGTTGTTTTTTAGATAACGCATTAACAAATTTGATTAAACACCGAAGCTTTGACTGTTATTGTCTTCTTTCAAGTTCGCACTCTGAAGAAAACTGAATAATGGTCGGTACGTTGGTGTTTAATTTTAAATGTAATGACTGCATCTCCGACTAGCAGTTGTATTTATTTTAGTTGTTCAAGTTATTTGAACCTATGTTTTTAATTTCATATTTTATAAAATATATAGAAGATACATACGGAGCAGCTCCAGCAAATTTGCGCAGACATTTTGGTCCCATCAGCAATCCCTCTTTAAATGCATCTGGGTAAGTTATTTGAGATATTTTATCTCTTTTGCAGAAAAAATACATGGCGTCAAACTGAAATGTTGTTTTCCGTATATTTTATAATTCAAACTAATTTTAATTAATGTATTACCAAAAGATGGAGACAGTAAGTTATCAACATTGTAAGTACTACGCATCCAACAGATCCTATTATAAAACCTGCATTTCTAAAAGCATCATGTAGCGCTAAAATACCAGTGCCTAAAATCGCTTTCACCAGATGCACCAATGTTTCCAGTCGACTAAAAAATTATGTTAAATTCTGATTGTTAGATACATTAGTAATTTTGTATATTTATTAGGTGAAATACTTTGTTTGGCCCGGTCTAACTCGATTATCATATGGTTCATAATCTGTACTCTCTCTGAAATGAAGTTATAAAGTACTTTTTTATTTGAAAATAATATAGATCTTACAATACGGCTAGGCGAGTTGACATTGTTGTTAGTTTTATTTATTCCTCTTCAGTAATTTTTGTGTGAATAATATACTGTACATATGAAGATATTGACAGCTAATAAATAATGTCATTTTTTTCAAACTAGCCTACTCGTCAATAATTAAAAACTGTTCAAAACGAAAGCTATCGAGTTTTCTTAAAAGCTTAGGATTTGAAATTAATAAATAAAACTATATTTATGGACAGTTGATTAATAAACAAATTTATTTGATTCTTTTTTGCATTAAATATAACATTGTATAGTGATTAACAACTTGACGGTATAGGGTTTTCTACTTTCCTCAAATTCTGCTCGCGAATAATTATAATCATATGAAAAAGTGCTTCAATGTTTGAAACTAATAATATAACCAAGTTTATAGACAGTTGATTAGAGGACAAAATTTTATTCATTTTAATATTACATCACATGATAAACTGGCTAATATTTACATGACTTTGTAAACATTAAAAGTCGATTTTCAAAGTGGGTTCGGTAAAAGTTTGGTACAAAGATTAATTTTATATGTTCCAGAATATTCTAATTTGAAGTGAATTGAAAAAGGTACTATTTGAATCTGTTTATCAACCAACAACAGACAATGTTTAAAACATTATTTGCCCATTAATTTTTCAACTATGCCTCTTAGTGCAGAGTAAGTACCGAAGATCCAACCCAGGAAACCAAATATCATTAAACAAATATCTCGAACTAAAATTAATTTTCCTTTTCCGAAATCGTCTGGCCATCGGGTGCATATGTCTAACCAAGGTGGAAATATTATGCCAATAACAGAAAGACAGAATGCTCCAAATAGGGAAATAAATAAGTTGATATGAGGTATTGTCACTCCTGGTAAAACTGAAATTATTTAGATTTTTTACAAATAATAAAGTTTTCATGAAATAGACCACTTACAAGCTACGCACACTACCATAGTTCGCAAAACGTAATCCCAAACTAATGGGTGTTTACTTGTTAGCATATGCTTTTCAATATATTGTTCCCAAAATATTTCGGTAATGGGGTAAGCTTGCAGAGCAAATGAAATATAAATTGCTGCAGAAAATAGCACCCTCAGAGCTTGTGCTAATCTGGAAAAGTATGAAAATCGCGGATATTACAATAAAAAAGAAAAGCTAATAGGTTGATAAATGGCAAGAGCAATGACATACGGATGATGAATGTTAAGATTTAAAGTAATGACTGAGTCTGTCTCATCTCCATATTTCCAATAACCCGAGAAACCAGTAAAAACGTTCAGAATAGTAACGATAATCATTCCTATGTTAAGGATACCGAAAGCCCCACCCCAATATCTGCCGTCTTTCATGTTCAACTCAACCGATAAAATCTACAACATTAAAGTTGTGACCAAAACAATGTAATAATTTATAAGAAATAAATCTTCTTACCGGTCCAATTGAAAGCACCGAAAACATAGCTGTCCCCATAAAAAGAGGTAACCGTTCTATTGGCGCAAATAAACCTCGATCTGTTATTGGTTCTACCTTTTCATACAAAAAATAATAGATACATACTAAACCACACAGAGTAAGCCAATTTGCAACGTTGGAAAAGGGAGCCAAGTATTTTAAATTTTTGATATAGCACATCAACAGCAGCGGGGCCAAAAAGCAACACATGTAGAATTCAACACTTAAATGTGTGCTTCTATCTGTATGTTCATCAACAACTTGTTTAATATTTGTAGCACAAAATATAATATATACACAACATACTCCCAGCTGGTAAAATATTATGAAGAAGTTTACTATATACCTAGAACAGTTTTAATTATAGAAGACTGTACTTATTGTTTTAGGTCATACGTACGTGGAAGTTTCAGCACATTTACGCATACATTGTGGACCCATCAGCAATCCCTCTTTGAAAGCATCTGGGTAAGTAATTTGAGAAATTTTGTCCCTTTTGCAGAAAAAATACATTGCATGAAACTAAATAATAAATTAAAACATATTTTATATAAAGAAACTGGTTTTAAATCTTTATTACCAAGAGATGAAGGCAATAGGTTATCAGAAATGTAATTATTACAACTCCTATAGTTCCTACAAGAAAACCAGAATTTTTATATGCCTCAGGCAATGCTAAGATACCAGTGCCTAATATTCCTTTTACTAAATGTACTAATGTTTCAAATCGACTGAAAATTGGGATTTAAATAAAAAAATTTAAATTACAACTAAATTTATTAAAATACTTTGTTTGGCCTGGTCTGTCACGATTATCGTAAGGTTCATAATCTGTTGTACTCCTGAAAGAAACCTTTAAATAATTTTGTTTTATTTAAAATAAATTAGAAATCTTACAGTACAGCTTGCCGAGTAGCCATTTTTAATAAATTTATTTATTCTTTTCTATATTTTCCCACATGCCAAAACTGTATTTACAATGAAATATTGACAACTGACAAATGAACGATTATTTTGTTTTTAACTACACTTGCTGTAGTGGTGTAGTGTGACAATTTGTTACTTTAATATCTTGTTTAACACATCCTTAATGGTTAACCATAGTACCAGATTTGTAGTCTAATCTTAAAGAAGTAGAATGGAACTGCTTAAATTGCATGTCAAATATTATTGGTCAATTCAGCAATTATGTTTTGTTACCTTCAGAAATTTTAAGAATTTGAAAGGGGTTAATGTTGGGATGTACAAAAATTTGATAATGAGTTTTTGTCTAGGTTGTTTAATTACAAGCATTTACATTTACATATTGCCTCATACCATACCCACAATCCAATTTTTCTATGGAGAGTGGTAGAGTGAGTGAAATAAATAAATAAATATTCGCTATATACTGAGTTATTTCATAATTTTATTATTTTAATAATCATTTATTACAATGAATCTTAGTGATGATAGGCAAGAAATTCTGGGTTATAAGATTTCCACAATGGGTCTGCAAAAAAACTGCATCCATTATACCCTGGTGGACACAAGTAGTTTTGTTTAGGATATATAGGTATACTCGTATATGGGTTTACTTGGAGCACAGGCGTCATTGGAGCTGGCATAATTTGTGGATGTACAACAAATTGCGGCTGCGGCATTGCGATACTGTAAGCAAATATTTGTGTTTTAAATATTTAATAGCTATGTTAAATAAATAATAACATTACAACATTTTATCACTTAACAAATATCATGGTTTATTGATGCAGAAGACTCCTAGTTGTAAATTTTTATTGATGAAAATTTAGCTACCTGTTTTGGGACTGAACTATAACTTAATAACTCTTTATGTGTAATTATAATCAAGAAACAGTTATGTCAATATCAATCAAACTTAATGTACCGATACTCTATACGAATATTTGAAGGATGATATAGAACAAACTGAAATTCTTACCCAGTGTTAGACAAAGCTAACATGGTAATAACCAAAACATTAATGTAATGCATGGCGATATCAGGAACACTCTTAATCGTTGATATATATTTCTTCTTTTTATAGTCGATGTAATTAAGTGTTGCAAAGTACTGTTAAATATCCAATCTACAAATAATTTAAACAAAAGGTTTATTATGAACTTATAAATAGTTTATTTTTAAAACATTTTATTGTTAACTATTTCTTTGCGTTTTATTATTAAGTTTTGAAGCGGGGGTGATTTCGTTATAGTTAGTTAATTTTTACTATGGTGGTGGGTATATTTATTTGATATTATTTAAGCTGGAATTGTTTTATTAATTAAAGTTTTTCATTTGTGAAAAATGAAATAAACATTACTTATTATTACTAATTTTTTGTGTTTTATATCAAATCACATGTTACGTTTATTATTGCTCACACACACGCATAATTTATTATACCGGGTGTCTGATTGTTGTATATGACATAGGAAATACAATGTTAAAATTTTCATTAGGCGATAGTTCGTTACCTATCAATTTTAGAACTATAAAAAATAAAGTTCAGGAACAAAAACTTCATCAAATGAGCCTAAAATTGATGTAATACATTTCTGTCATGAGATAGACGAAAATATAATTTATAATTTTAGCTACTTCTAAAGTGCCATGGTAAACAGAACATACAAATAGTCGTATTGTTTAAGTTTGACAGATGACATTTGGCAGAGTTCTAACGATTATAGACTTATTTAAATTATTTCTCAGTAACTCTGCCAAATATCATCTGTCAAACTCAAACAATACGACTGTTTGTATGTTTTATTTACCATAGCACTCTGGAAACAACTAAAAATTGTACCTTTTATTTTACGTCTATCTTTTGACAGAAATGTATTACATCAATAAATTTAGGCTCATTTGATGCAGTTTTTGTTGCTGAACGTTTTTTATATTTACACTTTTGTTTTAAAATTCATAGGGGATGAAGTATCGCATAATTAAAATTTTAACATTGTATTTCCTATGTCCTATAAAAAAGTAAACACCCGATATGTAAAATTTAATCTAAATTAATGAAATTACATTTATTTGTATTGTAACAAGGTGATTAGTCAGAATAATATTTACTTTTTTACTTCAAAAATACTTTTAAAATGCAAGTGTTAAAATGTGTTAGCATTTAAAATCTTCAAGTCAGTTTAATAGGGGTTTCTAAGAGTTCAATTTATTGCCATACATATTTGTGTTACTGTTGTTAGATTTTGAGTTTTTTGCAGAAACGAGCTCATTTTAGACTAAGTCGACAAATATTCTGAAACTGAAGATTTTATGTTGCCAGTTCGATGCTTTACCACGGAGCTATGTACTCTTCAGAATTGAAGTCATATTAAGAAATCAAATTGTAAAAAGAAGATAGGTAATATATGGAACAAATATAAAATTAGTATAAATAAAACACTTCCTATTTAAAATACAAATGAAAATATTTATTTCGTACAAGATTTTGTTGAAATAAACAAGTAGCTAAAATAAAACAATAATTTGTGAGCTTTTATTAAGTTTATCCCAAACTATTTAGATGAGGAACCCCTGGATAAATTAAGGGGTTGATATATGTTGGATTGGCATTAACATGGTTCTTAAATGTAGTATCAACAAGTCCAACTGATCCATACGGATTTGATAAGTATGTATTTGGTTGCAAGCCATAAGGACCTGATATGTATAAGTCTGGATGTAAAGCTGGTGCTGGTAGTGGTAGTGCCATACTGAAACAATAATAAGAATATCTATCTTGTAAACTAATAACAACTATTTAGTTCGGGTAATAGTATTTTTATTTTTTACTTACACTTTACAAGCTAGCACACATACAGTGAAACTGATAAAAATAAAATGCTTCATTTTTATTGTAATAGTCTTATTCCTTATTCCTATAGTTTTATTTTGTAAAATCCTGTAGACTCGAAGTAATATTTATAGCAAAATGAACTAAAAACTAAAATTTTAAGTTTTTAATGTAGGTAGAAAGCTATTGACATAATATAATAAATCATTACTAGCAATTTCTTATCTTACCTTTTACAATAATTTTCATTATATTAAAATTCTTAAGAGTGTAATTACAAAGCTAGGTACTACATTATGGGTGTAATAATGAAAAAAATATTGCCTACTTTAAATAAATTATAATGAACAATGTGCAACTAATCATATCTTGAAAACTCCTTCATAAATATTTGATGTGATAGAGTTGTAAATCATAATTAAACGAGTAGTATATAGCTATATACAAATTACTAGATAAAAAAAATGAAAGATAAAATATATTGCATAAAATAACAAGAATAAGTATCGTGATGCATGTATATATTATTTATCCAAAGTTTACAAACGTTTCTATTTACACTCTGTATTATTCCTGGTTATATAAATCCGTCGTCATTTCATTTTATACATAAATCCATTTACTTTTATATTATCGTTATTCTTCGTCAAATGCTGGCGAATAAGTTTGACTGAATCCCGGACTGTTCCAGAACGGAAATTTCCCATATGGTCCAAAGTACGTGCCTGGAGGAGGACCAAAAACTTTGCCTGGTGGTGGACCAAATACTTTACCCGGAGGTGGTCCAAAAACTGTCCCAGGTGGCGGACCAAAAACTGTTCCTGGTGGAGGGCCGAAAACTTTTCCTGGAGGTGGTCCAAATACTTTACCAGGCGGTGGTCCAAAAAATTTACCTGGAGGAGGACCGAATCCTCCTATTCCTGCTCCAAAATTTCCACCCATGTAAGGCCCGTAGTAAGGATTAGTCATGGGAGGACCAAAACTGGGAGGTCCGAAATAAGGTGGAGCTCCTTGGTAGAATGGAAATCCATATGGAGAGCCATAACCGGGACTGTATGGATGAGAATCTTGTTGTCCAGGTTTTCCGGACCTGAAATTATAAAATTGAATGATATTTGCACTTTTATTTTGAATGGGTTCCTGAAATTTACAATTTTAAAATAAAAATTGCTTTCACTTCTCGTGTATTATCGTCCAAAGGTATATTTTCGGTCAACCTGTATATGTATATCAAATTTACAAATATCACATGATTTTAGAACTATTTTTTATACTATAATAATAATGTTAACTCTTAAATATACTAACTCTTTTTCGGCAGTAGGAATTACGCCTGTAATAGCCAAAAGAAATACACAAATAATTTTGAAAATCATTTTGATGGTTTCCAAAGATGTAATTTAATGAACTGAATTTGCATGTTATCTGCAATTGCATTTAAATGCATTTCTTATCATAAAGAAAATATTTACTTATATTACGATATTTTTCGTCGCAGAAGTAAGTCATAAAATTAAATCAACACACGATTCACGAGTAGTGAAATATAATTTAGGATACGTAGGAATGAGGTAGCAAACATTTGTTTGAAAAACAATGTTTGTTTTTGATCCCTGGGTAAAACCAAGGTTTATAAAAGAACAAATAAATAATACTAATCTTATTTGCAGTAGCAAAGAGTAGATAGAAATTAAAATATTTTTATAAGATACCTACTGACGTAAGCTGTGTTGCAAAAATTAACTTTAAATAAATGCAAACTGCAAATTTTAAATAATCTATTAAATAAATGAAAAAGAAATATGAAAATTAATAATAGTATATGCAGTTATTTATGGCTTCAACTACTTTGGTTATTACTCGGATTATTAGCCGGAATGATGGGCGATATGAGGATGGAGGTGTCTGCATTGTAGTCAATCACAAATGCCGATTTTGTGCCCAGCCCTGTAAAGGAATCGAACCCAGGACCTCTGGGTCAGAGCCAGGTACTCTAAATCTAAATCACTGAGCCATAGAGGTGGACTTAATACGATTAGCCTGTTATATTAATTAGATATTTTATATTTTTAATTATACATTTATCATCATGACTTGTGAATAAAAAAGAACAAAGATCAAATTTATATCTTGTTACTATCGAATTCTACCAGAACTTTTGTAAATATATGACGAACAAAAAATTGTGATATTTTAAATTGCAGAACGTTGTTCACTTGCAATATATTTGTTAATTGTATGTAAATCAGAAAAAATTTCTGTAAACAAATAATCTTATAAAAATTTTTTTATAGATTAATTAATTATGTACTGGAAAAAATGAATTGTAACATTTAATATTTACAATACTATAAATTACTTATCGATAATACTAATGACGTTTGTATGCCCAATGCCTGAAAGCATGAAACCCCGTGACCTACCGGCGAGCAAATAATCGCGATTAAGCAACTGAAGTACAAAGTACTTCTCGTTTTTTTATAACCCGTTCATTTCATTTTTCGTAAATATCTTACGTTTTCTCAACATGATTAAGGTGTGATTTATATATTTGTGAAATTTTATAGGTTATGTTATATATTTTTAACAATATATGAATATTTTTTAGGGTACAGTAACATTAGTGACTGGAGGTGCTTCTGGATTAGGAAAAGCAACTGTAGAACGATTGGTTAAACTTGGTGGTCGTGTAGTTCTATGTGATCTGCCCACATCAAAGGGTAATGAAGTAGCTAAAACTTTGGGAAATGATGTTGCATTTGCTCCAGTAGATGTAAATATTTAGCTTTTAATTGAGTCGCTAATACCATTTAGTTTTGCTTATAAAACAAACGAATTTTTTTAGGTTACGAGCGAAGCTGATGTCAAAGCTGCCCTTGACTTGGCGAAAAAAAAGTACGGCAAGTTAGATGCTACTGTTAATTGCGCTGGCATTGCCGTTGCTTACAAAACATATAACTTTAACAAGAAAGTAGCTCACAGCTTAGAAGATTTCCAAAAAGTTTTAAATGTAAGTTTTTAGGAACATGGTTGGCTAGGTGGTAAAATAAGTAGCGATAGTTTAATTCACTGATGTATGATTTAATAGGTAAACGTTGCTGGAACATTTAATGTGATTCGGTTAGCTGTTGGATTAATTGGTGAAAACGAACCAAATCAAGATGGTCAGCGTGGTGTAATAGTAAACACTGCCAGTGTTGCTGCATATGATGGTCAAATTGGCCAAACAGCTTATGCTGCTAGCAAAGCTGGAGTTGTCGGCCTGACTTTACCTCTGGCAAGGGATTTGGCTCCTCAAGGAATTCGCGTGTGCACTATTGCCCCAGGTAAATAATATTTATATGTAACATTATTTCTTGAAGCAAAACTTATAAAATTTAACCTTTTATGTAATTCAGTCAGTTTTAGATTAATGAAAATTTTTCTGTTATCATTTTTTTTTTGGATTAGAATGTTGTAGTTTTTAATTAATAGTTAATAACTTCTTGTCAGGTATTTTCAAGACACCAATGTTAGACCAGCTGCCTGAGAAAGCTATAGCCTTTTTATGTAAGTCTGTGCCATTCCCTCAAAGATTGGGAGAACCTTCTGAATACGCTCAACTAGTTACTAGTATAATGGAAAATACTATGTTAAACGGAGAAGTCATTAGATTGGATGGAGCTATCCGTATGCAGCCATAAATATATGTAAGTTCACATTTAAATTTCATTATATTTTAGGGGTTGACGATCCTACTAAAAATTGAAGCCACACCATAGACCACTGTTTACAAATTTATAGTTTTATTTTTGGGAAAGGTATTTTGAAATATAAAATGGGATTTTTAGCTTGATAATCTCTTATTGAGTTATGATTATCATTGTCCTATCAAATTTAAAAAATAAAAGAGGAATTGAAAAATTTTGATTAGGTATTAGATATTTTTTAAATTTGATAATTCAATACTATGAATATTTTCAAATATCTAAAATATTTAAGAATATTGCGTAAATAGTTCATTATTTTAGGTACGTCATGATGCCTCAACGTAAGTTTGCAAGAACTGTACCATGGAGTCCTGTTATATTTTATATCATGTTGTATGTTAATGAATTTTTCTGATATATTTCTCAATGAATAAGAATAAAATAATGATTCAATGTATATTTATTCAAATGCTGACCTAAAATTCAATTGAGTTAAAATTAAATGCGTAGTTTATATATCAGTACATATATTTATTTTAAAATAAAATAATACAATTCATTATAAAAGCAATTTCGTTATTGAATATAAATATTTCTATAGATATATAAAATATTTTATACGTGTTTAACAAATTTAAAATTATTCCCAAATATTAATTTATATAATAAAAATTCTTCATAAATATATATTATATTGTAAAATGTTGATACATATCAACTTTTATTCTAATATATATGACAGTCTTCTTTTAAAATTGAAGTCTACTGGAAATAGCTGTATAATTGATCAGTCTTGTGTTGTAAATAAATTACTTGAAATTTATTTGATGCAATACTGATTTAGAATATACTGTCACTGTTATTATTTTATAATAATGGAATAATATAAATATAAAATAGTTTTCATATGGCAAGATAAAACATAAACAAGAAAATAATTTTTTTATAACTATTTTACAAAATCTCAGTGACTATTTTTATGACGATTAAATTGCACAGAAAATTATTAACTAATACAAAATTATATATCATGAATGATATTTAACTAACATAATTAGGAAGACGTAATTATAATAATTACAGTATGAAGAATATTATGAAATTAGGTAGATGGTGTTGACAAATAAATATTTCTTCAGTGAAATGGCATGAATGAAATACAAAAACGATGTTATGGGATGTTACTTTGGTTACTGCTCTTGTTTTAGGTAGCGTTACCAACTTCCAAGATCTTTCTTATTGGATAGTTTTACTTTCTCAGTACGTTAGCTGCTTTGTTGTTTAACGTTTGTACTTTTATCAGGATTCATATCCTTTCGATTCTTTAGCAGACTTCTTGATATAATGTATTACTATCAGCGCCATCAGTGATTCCATGAGCTGCCAGTTCGTCTAGACATCTTTCCAAATATCCAGGATCTGGATAACCGAAGCCAGCGTGAATTGGACCTGTTTCAGTTTTGTGGTGAATGTCGTTCCAAGTGACGACGTCTTCTCGGCCTGTTGTATTTGAACGACCTATAGTAAAAATTAGCCGTCTGTGCCAAGCCACACAGAGCAATCTTAACACCTAAAAGAATAATAAAATTAGTAGGGAAAGGTTTAAATTTGTTATTGAATGTTGATAAATGTAAAGTGTTTGTGTTTGAGAAAAATGTTTTGGTGACTGTAATGTTACAGTGAATGGTGTGATAGTGTGAACGATTGAAGAATAGACGAGTTATGTATAAATTGCACTATGAATGTGGTACATCAGAATAGTAATGTTTGGAGGAGATTGATTGTTGGTGGACAGTATTTTCTGGGTTCGTGCTACCCCACTGAATGGGATATAGCATGTTATGTATATTTAAAACAGTCGTTAATGAGATATTACCTTTCTTCCTTGAGGAATATCAGGAAGATAACAGGTTCTTGGAAATCCAACTGCATAATAGGCTTTTCCTGGGTTAGGATGTTCTTTCCCTTGAATACCAGATGAAATACTGCAACAAAAGTAAGTAAATAGCAAGCTTTAGTTAATGTACAGAAAAATATTTTTACTTGTATGTAATTTGTATAGTTCTCTTGCCAGGAAACCCTGGTAAACTTCGATTTAGAACTGTCCAATCCATTGTTCCCGATGGTTGATTACCATATTTTTCACCGTAAACAATCATACACACAGGGCATTGAATATACAAAGTCTGTAAGTAAGAAAATAAAGCTTCAGAATATAAAAACCTCGTTATGGAAATGCTAAAATATATTACCCGTGGTTTTGTGGCTTGCTGCCGTCGTAACATTTCATTTAAACACTCCAAATGCATCATGTGATTGCAACGAACCAAAGCAACTACAACGCTGGTTGAATGTTCTAAATCTATGAGACATACTGGACAGTGTTGTGAAACTGACGAATACAACTCGCCCATGCCTACTACTCTGACATATTGGCTCACCATTTCGCTAGCTGCATCAACTCCTGTAATAATGTGTGCAATTATTTAAGAGTTATTTAACCAATTATTAATCAAAAATTGGAAAATTATTATCAGATCGAAACTGACCTACGACTGATGCGCTAGCAGCAATATGAATATCTTCTTCAAAAACATCATCACTGCCACAGTCTAATAAATTAGAGGTCGAAGTTACATTTTGCCAACCCTGTGTACAGAACAACAGTTATTTCATGACTAAATGATTAAAATTAAAAGCTGTTTACATACATGATTTGTACGTGAATCGCTATCTTTACTCTCATGACTTAGATATGTTGAAACAGTATCAACACTTGGCCTCCGACCGGATTTTGTGCTACTCGAATCTGCATCTAAAACTGCTTCAGATGCAGTAGTGCTACTTGATATTTTTGTTCCAAATATATTAAGGTTGTTTAAAATTGTTCTTGCTATATTGACCGTAGTATCACCATTTTGCTTAGTTTTCGTTCTCGAATTCTTTTTTGAAGATTGTTTTTTGGTATTGTTGGATTCCGAAGAAATTTTGGTAGATGTATCTTTGTCAGGTTTTGATTCTGGGCGGCACGGTTGTCGCATTGATTTATTTTCTACATATTTTCTACCTGTAACCATTGTCAATTCTTCTAGTCTGACTTTTGTTAGAGGATATGGCGCTTGTTGTACACGTCTAATACTTCGTATAAAACCAGTATTTATTCGTTTTTGAGTAAGATTACAAAAATTAATTACATAGGGAAAACCTAAACATGTTTTACTCATATCAATAATTTGATCTCCCTAAAACAAAGAATAAAATGTATGTTTATTATATTTTTAGAGTTAATTAATACTTACTTTTGCCCAAGCATCTTCAATTAAACACTGCACATCCATATCATATACATGCCACTCTAGGTCTATATCACCAGCCCATTCCCATTTTGCTCCTTTTCCCGCGGGAGAGCTAGGCGGATAGCATTTACGCCTGACACGTAAAACTTCATCGCTGTCTTCCTTACATTGAGTTAATGTCCTCAAATTAATATAATACTTATCAAGTAATGGATCGGCATCAGAGAGCATCACTCTGGTAAGATGCTTAACATTTGCTCGTTCCAAATGTTGCGCTACTTCTGGACTATAGGGCCTCCAGCGACCAGATTTATTTTCCCATTCCCAAACAACAACTGCATGCCCAGACATATTGATAAATTGTTTTGTAGGAGTAATGAAACGAATCCCGCTAATACTTCACATGTTATATGCGAAAGTACAAATGATTTATAATTCGAAAACTAGTTATTCTAAACAATTTGATTGACACACACATGATTATAGTTTATATAAAAATTCATGTAGAAAGTAAAATAAAATTAAAAGCTGTCTACTGTATTACTCATCAAATAATTAAAACATCATATATGTGAAAAATATATGATGTTAAGCTTATAAATTGATTCCTTATAGCACATAAAACTTTAAATTATACAAAATGTTCTATTTTTATTATGGTTTTATTACACATTTGACACTAAACTTGACACTGCTAGAACCACAAACCAAACAACTCGGCCACTGTGTGCGTTTTTCTTACTTACAAGTGTATTTTTGCATTGAGTATAATATACATAAAATAGATAACCGAAAGAAATAATAATTAAAGAAAATGATAATGTTAGAAGTATTTTAATTCATGATAGTAGTTAAACAATGTTTTAAAATTATTTTAAGAATAACAGTGTTGGAAAAGAAGATAAAACTAACACAGTGGTACGTTGTAGCGAGTGGCGCGAATTTGCCTTAGGGACATAATTTTCAAATACATTTGAAACTTTTAAATTTTATTTAAAAAAATAAATCAAAATGGTATTAAACCAAAATAATTTTCAGGTATTTAGCACGAGGAATAGTAGATAAATTAGAAGTAGTTAATAAGAAATGGGTTCGAGTCCGCCTTTTACCAGGGAACACTGTAGACGGAGCGGTAATTATATTAATTAAATTTGTCTTCCTTCTTTATGTCAAATATTTTTTAGAATATGTTATGGTTTAACATAGGCAGCGTAGATTCATTTGAACGTAATTTAGAGAATTCACAAATTAAGATGAACGTAGAGCCTCCCAACTTTCTTCCTGTCATATACAAGACCGAGATCGAAGCCTCTAATTTAACTGGAATTCTCCCAACACTGTTGATAATCGGTTTCTTAATCTACATGATGCGGCGCAGTGCTGAAATGATGGGAGGCCGCAAGGGCCGAAAAGGAGGCGGGTTGTTTGGCGGTGTGATGGAGTCCACCGCTAAGCTCATCAATTCCAACGACATTGGTGTTAGATTTAGGTAAGTTCTAATTTTTTCTCTTGAACATTACCTTCTCTTTAACACTACAAAACCTTTTCCGTATACGATAATTTAAGCTGTAGACTATGCAGCTCAATTCGAAATTTTACTGTCATCGTGCGATTTTTCTTCGTATACAATTAAAGAAAAATTAAAGTTAAAGAGACCAAGTTGACTGGAGACTTTACAATGAATAAAATGAGAGTAAATCTCGGAAAACTTTGTACACCCAGTTGTAACTTTGACGAGCTCTACTGTTTTAGATATTTTTAGTGAAATATTGTTCCTGAAATGAGCGGAAAAATAGTCAACAACTAATTAGTCACTTACTAGTCCCTAGTAAATACCACAAATCCACTTATTGTTTAGAGGTAGCTCAATTTAGCACATATAACACAACACCAGTAAAGTTGCCGATAACTTTTATATTTCGTAAAATAATTTCTGGGATTTTCCAACAATTTTTTCTATGGTTGTTTAATTTTCAGAGATGTAGCTGGTTGCGAAGAAGCGAAAATTGAAATTATGGAATTTGTTAATTTTCTGAAGAACCCTCAACAGTATATAGATTTAGGTGCTAAAATACCCAAAGGAGCTATGCTTACAGGTAAATATTATTTAAATGGCTCCTTTCAAAATTGTTCAATAAAATATTTTTAGGTCCTCCTGGTACTGGTAAAACCCTCTTGGCGAAAGCCACAGCAGGAGAAGCCAACGTTCCATTCATTACAGTCTCTGGTTCCGAATTCTTGGAAATGTTTGTCGGAGTTGGTCCATCTCGTGTTCGTGATTTGTTCTCTATGGCACGAAAACATGCTCCCTGCATATTATTCATCGATGAAATCGACGCTGTAGGCCGCAAGAGAGGCGGCCGTAGCTTCGGCGGTCACTCAGAACAAGAAAACACCCTCAACCAGCTTCTAGTCGAAATGGATGGCTTTAATACTACAACAAACATTGTAGTTCTTGCTGCTACCAATCGTCTGGACATCTTAGACAAAGCTTTGCTTCGTCCAGGTAGATTTGATAGGCAAATTTATGTTCCAGCTCCTGACATAAAAGGTAGAGCGAGTATATTCAAAGTGCATCTCACACCGCTTAAAACAGAGATCAATAAAAACGATCTTGCGAGAAAAATGGCTGCTTTAACACCGGGATTCACTGGTGCTGACATCGCTAACGTATGCAACGAAGCTGCTTTGATAGCAGCCCGTGATTTGAACGATCAAATCGTCATGAAACATTTTGAACAAGCCATAGAACGAGTTGTCGCTGGGATAGAGAAAAAGACAAATGTTCTTCAACCGGAAGAGAAGAAAACAGTTGCGTATCATGAAGCCGGCCATGCTGTAGCTGGCTGGTTCTTGGAACACGCGGATCCTCTACTGAAAGTGTCCATTATTCCTCGTGGAAAAGGTCTTGGCTATGCGCAGTATTTACCGAAAGATCAATATCTCTACACTAAAGAACAATTATTCGATCGAATGTGTATGACATTAGGTGGAAGAGTCTCCGAAGAGCTTTTCTTTGGAAAAATCACAACTGGGGCCCAGGATGACTTAAAGAAGATCACCCAAAGTGCCTACGCACAAGTTGTCTTTGATGTGCACATAAATGATATACATTAAAATTCATTTAAATAATGAAGTATGTAATAAATAGTACTTATTTAATTATTTTATATTTTAAAATATTTATTTTAAGGTTTTTGTTAAGTTTAAATTACATTTTTGAATAATAAATATGTAAAAATGTTTTCGATGTTGGCGCCATGGGTTGAGAGCCACTGGTACAGCGGCCATGATGCTTTGCAGTAATTCGTTTGTTTCTGGCGCGAGTTGACAACTTGCGTATGTGTCCGTACCAAAGTTGAGTTTTCACCCAAAAATTTTTGATTTCAATATGTAAAAAGTATATCAATCGATTCAGTATTTTCTGCTGGTCATTTTGATGTATAATTTATATGCGAGATCAAAAAATTTTGGTTCAAAAACTTAGTACATGTTTTGGCTTGTACGGGCACATACAACAATACTATGAAAAACATATTTTTTCATATTATTGCTACAGAAACCATAGAAATGATCAATATTTATTGATTTCATTGTTATTATTGATGAGATTAATAATATTTATCATTCTTTTGTCAAAATTTAAACTTTTCTCAAAAAATAGTGTACTTGCCTATATGCAATATACAGTAAATTTTTATTTTGGAAATTAACTTGAAAAATCATAAATAATTATCAAAAACTTATTCAAAACTAATAATATTTTGATTTTTTTCAGGTGGACCCGAGACACCTCAACCATCCAGCGCTCAGGACTTAGAAAACACTGATGGTAAATATACTTAATTGTTTTATTTCAATTAATAAATATTGAAATAAAATGATTAAAGTTATTGAAACTTTCTGTTTTCAGATCGCAGTCTTCAGGGCCCCTCCACAGTTCCAACCGACTCCTGGGGCAGTTCGTGCGGAGTTGCTGATGCAGGTAAGAGCCCTACCTCATTTTGAGGGTAGCTACAGATCTGCTCTTGCAGATTTTGGTGGAAAAGAAATAAATAACGGTATGATGATACCATTGATTTATTTCTGATGGACACCAGCTCTGTAGTTCACCCAACTCTACTTTTGCAAACAATTATTTGGTTACTTTTAGTAACTAAATAGTTATTACCTATAGTAGGATATCTGGGATCGAACCTAGATTCCTAGATTTATAGTTCATCACCCAATGTAATATAGGGTGAGCAATCATTTAAATAAAAAAAAAATTATTTTTGTTTTGTACAGTGTAACATTTTATTACAGAATCCAGTGGCGGTCCTTGGGGTTACATTTCAGTGGAGTTCCAGAGGGGCGCAGTCCAGTGACGTTCATGGGGGGTAGCAGTATGCAGTGGTGCAGCCCGGAGTTGAAGCCGGACCTCTGCATCAGCAGTCATAGGTCAAAGGTCAGTGAAGGTTTTCATTAGCCGTTTTGTTGTTCCCAGCCATGTACTCAACTGTGTTTTAGCTCAATTTTGCGCTCAATGTTTTCCCAATTTTGGAATTAAAATGTATCTAGTTGCTATTATATTTTTATCGTTAGTTTTAGTGCTAGTACAAACTGCTTCTCTTTCAGTTACATATTTTTTTTACAGCTTTTTTGTGTTTCTCTTTCAGCTAGATATAGTTTGATAATTATGTAATAGCAACTATTTTCTAAATTCGTAGTATTAAGTCTAGGTTAGTTCACATCGCCGAGGTTCCGCGGTTCCCCAGGTCTCCATGGAGAAGGTTCCAGTTCCAGTGTCACTCATATATTTTCATTTTTTGTACTGTGAATAAAGAATAAAGTATTTTGTCTGTGTTTTATTTTACTATTAATGAACCCATTAATGCCCAACGTGTGATAAAATGATGTTTCCGCCCGGCTCTGGCATTTCAAACTGGATCAATTATGTCAGGTTATTCGTTTCATTGCGCTCTGTATACTTAAATGTCAAATATTTTATACATAATTATACTTTAAAGAAAAATAGTTCTGAGCATTAATGGGTTAATTAATCGAATTATTTAAATATGTTTGATGGTATTTGTCGTGATTATTAAATGTCTTCTGATTTAGATTCATAAAAATAAATAAGCTCTACTGCTTCATTTAATTTGATTGTAACAAATTAACAATTCAGTTTAATTAATAGTTGAGACATATAAAATCACAAACGCTGGGAACACAAAAACTTGTGACATTTTGAGTATTATTTATTATTGAATTACTAAATAGTTATTCAAGATATCACGAGGAAGGCGCCATGTTTATATTTTGTCCGTCCATTGCACACAATCATTTAGCTAGAAGTCCTGGTTTTGAAAAACAATTAGTTTAGCTTCACTCGCCGTCAGGACGTTGGCCCCGGGGCCCTGCGGGCTCTTCTACTACCGCTGTATTCTACAATAGACTAGTTGTAGACTATAGACTGGTAGTATCGGATGATTCGGTTAATTTTTTGCATTTCAGGTACAATATGCGGCTTGTGTAAGTACAGTCAGAGTTTAAAATCGCGAAGTACACTCGAATCAAATATTATTTCAAATCATAAGCCATTGTTTACAGTTTAGAGTTTGTAGGTAACACATTCTTTTTCGGTTTTCGGTTTTCAGGTCGGGTGTTCTATATATTTATTGTTTGACTGTAGTTGTACCTAACAAATGGTTAGTGTACGGCTAAAATACTTGTGAAGTATACAGAGGTACACTTGCTAACGATATGTACAGGTAAATGGTTGAAAAAATATTATATAAATTATTCTACGACCCGTAAATCTTGCGCTGAAAAACAGATATAAATATTTATTATTTATCATACATAAATAAATAATAATTACAAAATATTTCATACGGCAGTAAATATTAAAATTCACAGCCACTGGTTTTTAAAAATATATCTGCGAATAAAATAAATAAATAAATATAAATAATATAACATGTTGTCCACAATATTTCCAGCAATATTTTAGGGTGACTGTTTAAATAATTCTAAACACACATTAATTTTTTTCTGATAGAATTTAATAATAAATTATTAATAAAAGGTTTCTCAAAAATATCTTCGAATAATAGTTAACAATAAATGTAATTGTGCAACTCTATATCCACGATTTTATCCAGTAATACATGTGTTAGTAATAAATAGTCACTGTAGCATTACAATAATTTCCTAATATTTTAGTAATTCGTACATAATAGGGAATCAAATCAACGGCCCAGTTTAGTTTGTTTGGTGAAATAACAGTATAAATTAAATAACAAATAATATTCTTGCAAATCTTAATACATTTTTGTTCACACTTCTTCATTAATTAGCTGTACACGTTTCCATTATTAAATATTTATATTGTTTAGCTGTAGTATTCGTTACTAAAATACCTACCGCCTTTACATTCAAAATCGGTTTGAATTATTTTAAATTATAAAAAAAAGTAAAGGACTAACTTTATTTACTTCCTATTCATTTTAAAACATTCATCTTTTATGGGTAACATTTTAAATGTAGTTTTCTCACTCGGTAGTTACTTTTTATTTACCAAGCTTTACTTTTGATGAATTAATTAAATTATAGCGATCAAGTGTTTGTGATCGATATCATATAAAATAAAAAATTTAGCTTGTGTTTTAACTTTGAATAATTTAATTTAATTTTTATCTGTATCCATTAATAATATTGCGATATTTTATATATAGTGGCTGTTAGTACGAGCGCTGGTTGAGGGCGGCGGCTTCATTTCTCTGTTGTCAAACGTTCCTTGATTGTTTTGGAGATAAATGCTTGAAATAAAAGTAATACAAAATTATTTGTATGTATTTGGATTAATTAATCATGATTTATATTTAGGGCATATTTTTTACTTCTTGCTCATCCTCTGATGAGGATGAAAACTAACTTAGCTATGTTTTTATGAATTCGCAATTCCCTGTGTTTATATATTTAGCTACCCTCGTTTCGTACACTTTACACATTAGTTTTAAGTTATGCGAATTTATAAAATATTAATTATTAATTAACATAAAGTAAATATCCCCTGAAGTTTTTCTAAAATTATTCAAACAATTTTTATTAGCGTCTCTCTGGGTAGAGAAGTGTATTAAAATTTATTAGTTTTATTAATAGCATTTATCTTTAAAATAATCGAGGAGTTTTTTCCAGCAGTTAAATGAAGTTAGTCACACCTAATCAAGGTTGGCACTTCCAGCCGTTGTATGTAAAATTCTCGCGATATTATTATTGAATACAGATAACGATTAAATTAAAATGTTTTAAGTTTGAACGCAATCTATATTTTGAACTTTATGTGATACCGATTGTAATTATTTGGGCGATATAATTTCGTTGATTTATTGAAGATTAAGTTAGGGAAATGAAATCAACTGTCTAGTGTGATTGTTGCCGTTAATTTGTTATATATTAACGGTAAGGATGATTTTAGGAAATTTCGAAGTTAATTTAAATAATTCACCAACCAATTTTAATGAGATTTTGTTTGTAACTTTATTTTAGTAGTTTAAATCAGAGACAGCAGTATTCTTTTTGATTGAGAATAGAATAATTAAAATATAAAAGAATTATTATTATAATAAATAATTTATCTTATACAACTATATGTTTATTTTTCAAGGAGTTACCAAGATTTAAAAAAAATATAAAGTAATAATTCTCTACACAACCACTTTGACAAAACGGTTTGAAATATTTAAATTGTAAAAAAATGAGGAAATAATTTGCCTCACTCACTCTTAGTGTGTAACATTTTGAGGGTAGTTTTCTCACTCGGTAGTTGCTTTTCATTTACCAAGCATTAGCTTTGATGAATTAATTAAATTGTAACGATCAAGTTTTTATGATCGATAACATGTAAAATAATAAATTTAGTTTGCATTTTAATTTGAATAGTTTAATCTAATTTTTTTCTGTATCCATTAACAATATTCCGATATTTTACATATAGCTGGTGGCTGATAATTTGGATTAATTAATCATAATTTATATTCAGGGCATATTTTTTACTTCTTGCACATCCTCTGATGGGGATGAAAACTAACTAAAATGTTTTTATGAATTCGCAATTCCCTGTTTATATATTTAGCTACCCCCGTTCCGTACACTTTACACATTAGTTTTAAGTTTTGCGAATTTATAAAATATTTATTATTAATTAATATAAAGTAAATATCCCCTAAATTTTTTCTAAAATTATTCACACAATTTTTATTTTTGTTAACGTCTCTCTGTGTAGAGAAATATATTAATATTTATTAGTAGCATTTATTTTAAAAATAATTTTGGAATTTTTGTTAGCAGTTAAATAAAGTTAGTCAGTTTATTATTATTGAATATAGACAACGATTAAATTAAAATGTTTTAGGTTCGAACACAATCTATATTTTGAATTTTATGTGATACCGATTATAATTATTTGGGCGATATAATTTCGTTGATTTATCAAAGATAAAGTTAGGGAAATGAAATCAACTGTCTAGTGTGATTGTTACCGTTAATTTGATACAGTTGAAAAATGGGGGAGATTTTAGGTTACGTCGAAGTGAATTTAAATAATTCACCAACCGTTTTTCGTGAAATTTTGTTTGAGTAGTTTAATTCTGGAACAGCTGATATGTTCGTTTATTCAGTGTGGAACAAATTAAATAAAAAATGTATTATTATAATTAATAATTCATATCAGATTATTTAGATTTTTTTAAATGATACTTTCAATTAAAATGAAAACGTATGTACATAGCATGTTAAAACATAATTATTTTAAATTTGTTGAAATTTTGTTTAATTCTTAAATTTTCTAATTGTCTTGTGTGTTTAGAAATAATGGCAGCACAATGTTATGCGCATTGGCTGCTAGTATGAACGCACTGTGTAGGGATGAATGCATTTATTATTTTTATTTATTTATCAAACTGCATCACATGTGATTTTAAAAATTAGTCTGTACGTTTTTAATTATTCAAATTTTCGAGAAATCGTACACCGGCTCAAATAAAATGTATTTCGGAAATTAATTTTCATTGCAAATGCATAAACAAAACCAAATTTTCGAAAATTCGGGCACCGTCTCTCCCAATTTTTTTTTTTTGGAAACTAAATTTCACTTGCAAATGCATAAACAAAACTATATTTTACAAAAGTCGTCTAGCGTCCCGCGCAATTTTTTTTTCGGAAATAAAAATGCACTTGCAAATGCATAAACCAAACCATCTTTTACAAAACTCGTCCAGCGTCCCGCGCAAATTTTTTTTCGGAAATTAAAATGCACTTGCAAATGCATAAACTAAACCAAATTTTACAAAACTCGTCCAGCGTCCCGCGCAAATTTTTTTTCGGAAATTAAAATGCACTTGCAAATGCATAAACTAAACCAAATTTTACAAAACTCGTCCAGCGTCTCGCGCAAAATTTTTATCGGAAATTAAAATGCACTTGCAAATGCATAAACTAAACCAAATTTTACAAAACTCGTCCACCGTCCCGCGCAAATTTTTTTTCGGAAATTAAAATGCACTTGCAAATGCATAAACTAAACCAAATTTTACAAACTCGTCCAGCGTTCCGCGCAAATTTTTTTTCGCAAATTAAAATGCACTTGCAAATGCATAAACTAAACCAAATTTTACAAAACTCGTCCAGCGTCCCGCGCCAATTTTTTTTCGGAAATTAAAATGCACTTGCAAATGCATAAACTAAACCAAATTTTACAAAACTCGTCCAGCGTCCCGCGCCAATTTTTTTTCGGAAATTAAAATGCACTTGCAAATGCATAAACTAAACCAAATTTTACAAAACTCGTCCAGCGTCCCGCGCCAATTTTTTTTCGGAAATTAAAATGCACTTGCAAATGCATAAACTAAACCAAATTTTACAAAACTCGTCCAGCGTCCCGCGCCAATTTTTTTTCGGAAATTAAAATGCACTTGCAAATGCATAAACTAAACCAAATTTTACAAAACTCGTCCACCGTCCCGCGCAAATTTTTTTTCGGAAATTAAAATGCACTTGCAAATGCATAAACCAAACCATCTTTTACAAAACTCGTCCAGCGTCCCGCGCAAATTTTTTTTCGGAAATTAAAATGCACTTGCAAATGCATAAACTAAACCAAATTTTACAAAACTCGTCCAGCGTCCCGCGCAAATTTTTTTTCGGAAATTAAAATGCACTTGCAAATGCATAAACTAAACCAAATTTTACAAAACTCGTCCAGCGTCCCGCGCCAATTTTTTTTCGGAAATTAAAATGCACTTGCAAATGCATAAACTAAACCAAATTTTACAAAACTCGTCCAGCGTCCCGCGCCAATTTTTTTTCGGAAATTAAAATGCACTTGCAAATGCATAAACTAAACCAAATTTTACAAAACTCGTCCACCGTCCCGCGCAAATTTTTTTTCGGAAATTAAAATGCACTTGCAAATGCATAAACAAAACCAAATTTTACAAAACTCGTCCAGCGTCCCGCGCAAATTCTTTTTCGGAAATTAAAATGCACTTGCAAATGCATAAACTAAACCAAATTTTACAAAACTCGTCCAGCGTCCCGCGCAAATTTTTTTTCGGAAATTAAAATGCACTTGCTAATGCATAAACAACCAAATTTTACAAAACTCGTCCGGCGTCCCGCGCAAATTTTTTTTCGGAAATTACAATGCACTTGCAAATGCATAAACTAAACCAAATTTTACCAAACTCGTCTACCGTCCCGCGCAATTTTTTTTTTGGAAATATAATGCACTTGTAAATGCATAAACAAAACCAAATTTTACAAAACTCGTTCACCGTCCCGCGCAATTTTTTTTTGGAAATTAAAATGCATAAACTAAACCAAATTTTACAAAACTCGTCCAGCGAACCGCGCAAATTTTTTTTCGGAAATTAAAATGCACTTGCAAATGCATAAACAAAACCAAATTTTACAAAACTCGTCCAGCGTCCCGCGCAAATTCTTTTTCAAAAAATTAAAATGCACTTGCAAATGCATAAACAAAACCAAATTTTACAAAACTCGTCCAGCGTCCCGCGCAAATTCTTTTTCGGAAATTAAAATGCACTTGCAAATGCATAAACTAAACCAAATTTTACAAAACTCGTCCAGCGTCCCGCGCAAATTTTTTTTCGGAAATTAAAATGCACTTGCTAATGCATAAACAACCAAATTTTACAAAACTCGTCCGGCGTCCCGCGCAAATTTTTTTTCGGAAATTACAATGCACTTGCAAATGCATAAACTAAACCAAATTTTACCAAACTCGTCTACCGTCCCGCGCAATTTTTTTTTTGGAAATATAATGCACTTGTAAATGCATAAACAAAACCAAATTTTACAAAACTCGTTCACCGTCCCGCGCAATTTTTTTTTGGAAATTAAAATGCACTTGCAAATGCATAAACTAAACCAAATTTTACAAAACTCGTCCAGCGAACCGCGCAAATTTTTTTTCGGAAATTAAAATGCACTTGCAAATGCATAAACTAAACCAAATTTTACAAAAATCGTCCACCGTCCCGCGCAATTTTTTTTTTTTTTTTGGAAATTAAAATGCATAAACGAAACCAAATTTTACAAAAATCGTCCACCGTCCCGCGCAATTTTTTTTTTTTTAAATTAAAATGCACTTGCAAATGCATAAACAAAACCAAATTTTACAAAAATCGTCCACCGTCCCGCGCAAATTTTTTTTCGGAAATTAAAATGCACTTGCAAATGCATAAACTAAACCAAATTTTACAAAACTCGTCCACCGTCCTGCGCAATTTTTTTTTTTTGTTGGAAATTATAATGTACTTGCAAATGCATAAACAAAACCAAATTTTACAAAAATCGTCCACAGTCCCGCGCAAAAAATTTTTGGAAATTAAATTTCTCTTGCAATTGCATAATAAAATTTTTTTTGTGTGTAATATATTAAGGGTAGTTTTCTCACTCGGTAGTCGCTTTTCATTTACCTAGCATTTAACTTTGAATAATTTAACTTAATTTTTTTCTGCATCCATTAATAATTTTGCGATATTTTTTAAATAGTGGCTGTTAGTATGAGCGCTGGTTGAGGGCGGCGGCTTCATTTCTCTGTTGTCAAACGTTCCTTGATTGTTTTGGAGATAAATGCGTGAAAGAAAAGTAATACAAAATTATTTGTATGTATTTGGATTAATTAATCATGATTTATATTCAGGGCATATTTTTTACTTCTTGCACATCCTCTGATGGGGATGAAAACTAACTTAGCTATGTTTTTATAAATTCGCAATTCCCTGTGTTTATATATTTAGCTACCCCCGTTCCGTATACTTTACACATTACTTTTAAGTTATGCGAATTTATAAAATATTAATTATTAATTAACATAAAGTAAATATCCCCTGAAGTTTTTCTAAAATTATTCAAATAATTTTTATTTTTATTAGCGTCTCTCTGGGTAGAGAAGTGTATTAAAATTTATTAGTTTTATTAATAACATTTATCATTAAAATAATCGAGGAGTTTTTGCTAGCAGTTAAATGATGTTAGTCATTCAATCGTCCACCGTCTCGCATAAAATGTATTTTGAAAATTAATTTTCATTGCAAATACATAAACAATCAAATTTTTGAAAATTCGTCCAGTCGTTCGCAAATTTTTTTTTGGAAATTAAAATTCACTTGCAAATGCATAAACAAAATCAAATTTTAGAAAAATCGTACACCGTCTCTCGCAAAAATTTTGTTAGAAATTAAATTTCATTTGCAAATATATAAATCAAATTTTCGAGAAATCTTCCGCCATCTCGCGTAAATGTATTTAGGAATAGTATATTCTACAACAAGTAATGGAATGGCACATATTCCACGCGAGCAAAAAGTTTGTAGTCCGAGCCGAAGGCGAGTGCTACGGTTTGCGAGAATTTGGCCCTCGAAAATGTACGTCTTCAGCAGTCAGAACGAAGAAGTATATTTATACAATAAAATGTATTATAACATCTTATATTGTAATATTTCTTTGTAAAAATTGTTGTATTGTACGACGGACCGATCCAAAGAACAGATCAGGTCCGATATTCGATAATTTAATAAGAAAAAATATGCTGGGGGGTTTGGGATTTGTGTTTTATTGATTTGCCTGCGAGCAAATATGCATGAATCAAATAGTTTTTTCGGAATTAACTTTGCGTTTCACGCAAACATTTTTTAACTTCAATTTTCACTTTAAATGCATGAACAGAACCAAATTTTCGGAAAATCGTCCACCGTCCTGCGCAAATTTTTTTTTTGAAAAATTAATTTTCACTAGTATATTATGGATAAAATCAGATTTACAAAAAATAGCCCACCGTCCCGCGCAATTTTTTTTTTAATAATTAATTTTGGCCAGCATCTTAAAATTATAAAATATTAAAAACATCGTTTGAATTAAAATCAATTTCTCACGAAAATTTCCAATTTGAAGTTGGTATTCCTGTTTTATATCTGTCAGTGAGCTGTACAACAAAGTGTTTCTGTGCGTAGAAAAATCAACTTTTCACCCAAAATAATGCTGATTACATATGTAAAACTTATGTCAATCGATTCAATATCCTTCCATGGTCATTTATGTGTATAAATTATTGTTGAAGTCAAAAAAAAACTTTAGTTTTGCTCAGTGAAAACATTCAACACCATTTCAAATGTAAGCACTGTTTATTGAATTATTATTATTACTGCTATAAACGTTATCCATAAGGACAATAATGTTTATTTCTAAATATAGTAGCACTGAAATAACATTATTTAAATAGACTTATATGTTTGAAATATTTAGTTGTCAGGATTTTGATTCAACGTGTGTAGTATGTACAATTGTACATATGTGTATATAGTGGCTATGTATTCATATATTCTAATGACAATTTATTGATACTTGTATGTATTTTGTCGCATTTCAGTATTCAATAACCATTGTTGTAAGTTCACATCCGAGTAGCTGATCTTTGCTGAAGAATATGTTGGGATCTCGTGTTGTCCAGATGCAACGAAGACATAAAAAAGATAAGTTTCTTGTTATTTATTTAATTCTTTCAAATTACAACGATTAACTCTTTTTGTGGGTTCAATAATAATATCACGATAGTTTACTATATATTTGGCGGTTCAGAAAGACTTGGGTTAAATATTCCTAAATTATATTAACAATAAATGCTTCAAGTGAATTATCTATGTTTTTCAATATAAATAATTCAATTATCATTTATATAGTCGCTATTTAGTTTAAGTTAGTTATAATTAGCTCACCCTCCGTTCCGAAATATACACATATTAGTTTTAAGTTAGGCGGTTATATAAATGTTCTTTAACAATTAGTTTAACAACAAATATTCAAAATGTAATAACACTGCACATTTTATTTGAAGCATTGTTCAGACACAATATAAATTCTGTATATATTTCAAATTTTACAATTGTTTATACGTTATAATTTTGCTAATTATTGAAACAAGCTTGAATGTCTGAAGAGCAACTGGACGGAGTGACTGATGCCATGAAAATGTTGCAGATTTCAAGTTCACGAAGCTCTCAGACAGTTTCATCCAGAGAAGATGATGGCTGTGGAGAGATCGTGGAGGTTTCTATCTGGAGAAGTAACCATCAACAGCAACAACGTTCAAGAGAATTAGCAGAATATATTTGGGCTCTCGTGTTGTCCAGATGCAATCAAGACACAAAAAAGATAAGTTTATTTTTATTTAATTATCTCTTTTAAATAATAACGATTAAATGATTGTAATAAATACCATAATAATTAATATTCTAAATTATTTTTTAATTGAATAATTCAATTACTTCGTGCATTCAATAATTATATTCCATGATTTGAATAATTTTTCTGTTGTCAAATATTTCCAAATTAATTTTAACAACAAATGCTTCAAGTAAATTTCCTCTGTTTGAATTGAAATATATTCGGGAACCTACAATGTAAATCATTTAATTATCATTTATATAGTCGCTCTTTAGGTTAATTAGTTATAAGTTATAAGTAGCTACTCCTTCGTTCCGAAATATACACATGTTGGTTTTAAGTTAAGCGACTATATAATTGTTGAACGACGATTTTTAACAATTACTTTAACAACAATAATATTCCTAAATAAATATAACAATACTGGTCATTTTATTTGAAGCATTGCTCAAAACGTTTTACTGGTGGATAAATAAAATTATCTGAATCAGCTTTCATGCTGACTGTCATTGCGAGTAGATCTCTCGCGATATAATTATTGAATTCAGAAGTCAGTCATATTCAAATGAGCAAAGTTCACCCACCATAGAAACTGTACAATTATTTAAACGTTACAATTTTATGAATTATTGAAACAAGCTTGAATGTCTGAAGAGCAAATAGCCGCAGTAACTGATGCCACGAAAATGTTGCAGATTTCATGTTCACGGAGCTCTCAGACAGTTTCATCCGGAGATGATAATTTCTAAACTATTTTAACAATAAATGCTTCAAGTAAATTTTCTCCATTCAACAATATCAGTAATTCAATTATTATTTATATAGTCGCTATTTAAGTTAAGTTAGATATAAGTAGCTCTCCCTTCGGTCCGAAATATACACAATACACATCTTAGTTTTAAGGCAAGCGGTTATATAAATATTCTTTTACAATTTGTTTAACAACGAAAATTGCCAGAAATATTCAAAATGTAATAATACTGCACATTTTATTTGAAGCATTGTTCAAACGCAATATAAATTCAGTAGATATTTCAAACAATACAATTGTTTAAACGTTATAATTTTGCTAATTATTAAAACAAACTAAAATGTCTACAGAACAAACTGGACCGGATGACTGATGCCAAGAAATTGTTTCAGATTTCAAGTTCACGAATCTCTCAGACAGTTTCAACCACAGAAGATGATGGTTGTCAGGAGGTCGTGATGGTTTCTACCTGGAGAAGTGACCATCGAGGGAGACGACACCAACAACGTTCAAGGGAAGTAAATATTTCACTTGACAATTTCTCTCTGCATTCAGTAACTATACTCTGATAATATTTATTCAACTTGTTGCTTTTTGAGTCATTTTATAATTAATTTTATGTATTCGTTACATTTATTTTATATTTATTTAGCTGGCCCCCGTTCGTACACATTACACATGATAGTTTTTAAGACAAACGAATATATAAAATTATCTACCCAAAAAGGATGATAAAATCAATGTTTAATTGAAAATTAATAACAGCTACATTTTGAAATTCGATATATATAGTAGATTTAATTATTTAAAACTTATGAAACATTTTGTTCAGTTTGACTCCACATTCTTCAACTCGAAACACAACCAGCCGTCACATAAACAGTGCGTAAGAACTCTCGGTGATCCGCGTCCAGCACCCGGAGTAGAATTTAGCCCTCGAACATGTACGTCTTCAGCAGCCAGAACGAAGAAGCAGATTTGTACAATAAAATGTATTATTATATTATCTTATATTTCTTTGTAAAAATTATTGTATTGAACAATTTATTTGTTGACGGACCGATCCAAAGAACAGATCGGGTCCGATATTCGATAATTCTTTAAAAAAAAAGAAACATATGTGTGGGGGGCGTTGGGATTTGTGTTTTATTAATTTGCCTGTGAGCAAATACGCATGGAATCAAATAATTTATTCGGAATTAACTTTGCGCCTCACGCAAACATTTTGTAACTTCAATTTTCACTTAAAATGCATGAACAAAATCAAAATTTCAAAAAATCGCCCGGCGTCCCACGCAAATTTTTTTTGAAAATTAATTTTCACTTTAAATTTGAACAATCAAATTTACAACAAATAGTCCACCGTCCCGCGCAAAATAATTTTTAAATTAATTTTCATGATTTAGAGCAGCTTCCTAAGCAAAATGATAAATTATTAGAAACATGAATTAAGAACAATTTCTCAAGAAAATTTCGAATTTAAAGTTGATTCGTGCTTCGCGCCACTACCTACAGTTCAATTGTTTTCTATCTGTCAGTGAGCTGTGCAACAAAGTGTCCCAAAATAATATCGATTACATATAAAAGACATATCAATCGATTCAGTATCCTTCCGCGATCATTTTAGTGTATAAATTATTGGTGAAATCAAAAACTTTAGTTTTATTGAGTGGAAAATATTCAACACATAGATCCCCAGTTCTACGGGATACATAAACACCCCCCCTATAAAGGTTTATGTCTTTTATTGCATATTCAAGCGTATTAGCTAAAATGTAGATGTGTGAGCTGTCAGTGAAGAAAGTTCAAGGTACGTCGTGATACAATGTGATGTGTATGTAGTGGCTATGTGTTCATGGACTTTGATGACAATTTATTGATACTACTATGTATTTTGTCGCATTTCAGTATTCGATAACCATTGTTGCAAGTGAGATGCACATCCGAGTAGCTGATCTTTGCTGCAGAACATACAAAAGATAAGTTTCTTCATATTTATTTCAAATTATAACGATTAACTGTTTCGTGTGTTCAATAATTATACCACAATATTTTACTACATACTTGTGGTTCAGAAAGACGGGTCAAATATTCCTAAATTGTTATAACATTAAATGCTTCAAGTAAATTATCTATGTTTTACAATGTCAATAATTCAATCATCATTTATATAGTCTCTATTTAGTTTAAGTTAGTTATAATTAGTTCACCGTCCGTTCCGAAATATACAAATATTAGTTTTAAGTTAGGCGACTGTATAAATGGTCTTTAGCAATTAGTTTAACAATAAAATTAACACAGAAATATTCAAAATGCATTAACACTACACATTTTATTTGAAGCATTGTTCAGACACTATATAAATTGAGTATATATTTCAAATTTTACAATTGTTTATACGTTATAATTTTGCTAATTATTGAAACAAGCTTGAATGTTGCAGATTTCAAGTTCACGAAGCTCTCAGACAGTTTCATCCAGAGAAGATGATGGCTGTGGAGAGATCGTGGAGGTTTCTATCTGGAGAAGTACCATCAACAGCAACAACGTTCAAGAGAATTAGCAGAATATATTTGGGCTCTCGTGTTGTCCAGATGCAATCAAGACACAAAAAAGATAAGTTTATTTTTATTTAATTATCTCTTTTAAATAATAACGATTAAATGATTGTAATAAATACCATAATAATTAATATTCTAAATTATTTTTTAATTGAATAATTCAATTACTTCGTGCATTCAATAATTATATTTCAAACTTTACAATTGTTTATACGACATAATTTTGTGAATTATTGAAACAAGCTAGAATGTCTGAAGAGCAACTGGACGGAGTGACTGATGGCACGAAATGTTGCAGATTTCAAGTTCACGAAGCTCTCAGACAGTTTCATCCGGAGTTGATGATGGTTGTGAGGAGGTCGTGGAAGTTTCTACCTGGAGAAGTGACCGTCGACGGAGACGTCAGCAACAGCGTTCAAGGAAGTAGCCGAGCTTCGCTGCAGAATACACTCGGGCTCTCGTGTTGTCCAGATGCAATGAAGACAACAAAAGATAAGTTTCTTTTTATTTATTTGCTTCTTTCAAATTATAACGTTTAATTGTTTCGTGTGTTCAATAATTATACCACGATATTTTACTACAAACTGATGGTTTAGAAAGACGTGCTAAAGATTACTAAATTATTTTAACATTAAATGCTTCAAGTAAATTTCCTATATTTTACAATGTCAATAATTCAATTATCATTTATATAGTCGCTATTTAGTTTAAGTTAGTTATAATTAGCTCACCGTCCGTTCCGAAATATACACACATATTAGTTTTAAATCATGCGGTTATATAAATGTTTTTTAACAATTAGTTTAACAACAAAATTAGTCACAAATATTCAAAATGCATTAACACTGCACATTTTATTTGAAGTATTGTTCAGTAGATATTTCAAATGTTACAATTGTTTAAACGTTATAATTTTGCTAATTATTGTAACAAGCTTGAATGTCTGAAGAGCAACTGGACGGAGTGACTGATGCCACAATTATGTTGCAGATTTCAAGTTCATGAACTTGAAGCTCCCGTACTGTTTCATCCAGAGAAAATGCTGGCTGTGAGGAGGTCGTGGAGGTTTGCACCTGGACCATCAAGGTAGACGACAGAAGCAGCGTTCAAGGGAAGTAGATATTTCATTTGGCAATTGCTTCCTGCATCCGGTATCTTTGCTTCGATAATATTTATGCAACGAATTGTTGCTTTCCAGTCATTTTATCATTAATTTTATGTATTCGTTACAGTTATTTTATATTTATTTAGCTTTCCCCCGTTCGCACCGTTTACACACAATAGTTTTTAAGACAAAAGAATATATAAAATTATCTACGCATAAAGGACGATAAAGTAAATATTTAATTGATAAAATTAATAACACCTACACTTTGTATTTCTATAGATGTAATAGATTTAATTACTTAAAACTTATGAAACATTTTGTTCAGTGTGACTCCACGTTTTTCAACTTGAAACACAACCAGCCGTCAAACACGCAGTGCGCAAGAACTCCCGGCGATCCGCGTCCACCACCCGGAGTAGAACTTGGCCCTCGAACATGTACGTCTTCAGCAGTCAGAACGAAGAATAATATTTATGCAATAAAATGTATTATAACATCTTATATTGTAATATTTCTTTGTAAACATTGTTGTATTGTACGACGGACCGATCCAAAGAACAGATCAGGTTCGATATTCGATAATTTAAAAAGAAAAATATGCTGGGGGGTTTGGGATTTATTTTATTGATTTGCCTGTGAGCAAATATGCATGAATCAAATAGTTTTTTCGGAATTTAACTTTGCGCTTCACGCAAACATTTTTTAACTTCAATTTTCACTTTAAATGCATGAAAAAAATCGTCCTACGCAAAATTTTTTAAAATCAAAATATCCACTAGCATCCTAATAAAAAATAATTTCGAATTGAAAGTTGGTATTTATTGTATTGGTATCTATCAGCTGTCAGTAAACTGCAACAAAGTGTTTCTGTGCATAGAAAGATCAACTTTTCACCTAAAACAATGTTAATTACATATGTAACACATATCAATCGATTCAGGATCCTTCCGTAGTTATTTTAGTGTATAAATTGTGTTAAAATCAATAACTTCTTTTTTGTTCAGTTCACATCTAGATCAACAGTTTTACAGGATATATTCCCCCCCACCCCTTTAAAGGTTTAGGTGTTTTATTGCATATTCAAGCGTATTAGCTGAAATGTAGATTTGTTAGCTGTCATTGATGAAACTATACAATGTACGTCTGATACAAGTGATTAAAGATGTAGCAAGCATGGTAGATACATTTCATATTTATCTGAAACACAAAATCAGTAAAAGAAGTACAACTAAGATGGAGAGGATATATCAATAAAATGGAAGAACAACGAATATTTGATAACTTTGCATTAAACTAATTCAATACTGATAATAGTACATTGTGCCGCATACAATATGGACTTACAAAGCATAATTTCGTTGTATAAAAATTATAAATTACGCATTAAATATTATTTAAAATTGTAATTGTAACCGCCTACATACATTCGACCAATCAGATTAGTTGTATCTGTACCAGTGGCGTTCAAGTTGTTTTGTATATTACAAATGTACTTTTATTGATAAATTAATAATGCTTCATTAAATAGTACGAAAAAGAAGCCAAACATACTCAAAATTACATGGACTACATGGCAAAATAGTTATAATTAAATTTTTATCTAAAAAATATAAATTAAAAAATGATAGCCCACGATAGTTTAAAAGAAATCTACGCCGCTGGTACATCTAGTTCAAGCAATCGCCGTGTGAGAGTGCTACATGCGCTCACTTTTGACAAAAAAGAAATTGACATGAATGAAACATTCAAGCCGCATTCACAGCCCGAAATTTGGTGAAATTTGTAGTACAGATATTTCATGAAATTAATTTTACCGTTCACAACCCGGAATTTGTGTGTAAGTTAAATATTATTCAAGCATTTTTAAAAATTAATTATCTGTTTATTAGTGGTGTGAGGCTTGATGTTTACAATTTATAATAATTCTTTTTCGCCAATTCTTATTCATTTTAGTTATTATCAAGGTGATTTAACGCCAACAAAACAAAATGAGTTCATTCAAACGAAATATTTTTTACACAATTAATAGAATGCACCCCAAATTCCCAAGAAAGTTTGGAGCTAGCAAACTTTTCTACAAATTTAAATTCGGTGTGTACCAAATTAAGAGCTGTGAACGCAAGTACACATTCCCATATGACAAACTTCACGAATTTCAACGAAGTTCACCGAATTTCGGGCTGTGAATGCGGCTTAATACTGAGTTAAAATATAAATATGTAGGCTATACGATGTGCGACCGGATTTTCTGGACACCTTTGGTCGGAAAGTTGCTGCTATAATATATTGTTCTGAGCAATATTTTGAAAGATCTGGAAATCCAAGTAACTGATACAGACATGGACTTCATATAAACACCACAAAACTTTAAAGTTTCTGATAGGTTTGCATACATATATAAATAATACATTACAGAAATAACTGACACTTGTATTTTATGTGCAGAAATAACTCCCCAGGGGTTTATTTCTTTCATTTCAAAAGGTTACACTGGCCAATCAAGCGACACATTCATAACATAATTTTCCTGAAATACATACAATGCAAAATCTGTAAAATCGTCTTTTTACTCAATTTGCTAGGGATGTGACCATTATTCTCGCCATTATTACATTATTTTTTTTGGATTCCGGCTAAAAATGAGCAAAAATACAGTACTTATGCCATAGTTTTACGTTAAAATTTACAGAAAGAAATCATTTTACGTTTGTATGTTGTTTCTGTGTTTGAATTGATTCTGTGGATATTTGAAACAACACAATACTCTTTAAGTCCGAAGAGAAGTTGAAATTCAACTTCTGGATGCCTTTACTGTGGAACTTAACATCATTTGAAATCACCAACATCGTAAGTGACTTTGATGTTTATTACTTATTCTGTATGTTTTCCTTTATACACCTACTGCCATAAAGATTTCCATGAATCTATAAATCATTTTTGTCCATGTAGTCTCATATTTGACGAATAAAAATAAGCCATTAATATGAATTTTGAATGAGTACATTTAGATTAGAATAATGTTTGCCAATCATTTTAGAACATGAAAAACGTTTTGCAAAGGGTCATAATCAGTAACGATTAGATATAGTTATAAGATTTATAGTACATATTTTAGTTTTAAAAATAAATTAACAACCTGATTTTAATGTGCTTCATTTTTATTATAAATATAAAAGGAGTATATTGAAATCTGAATGGTGTATTTGTGTAGCATTGACAGCGTGGCTTAATTTAATTGTCGAAATCTGAGGAGATGTTGGTTATTTCTGTGAATGATTGGTGTGACATTTTTATGGTTTTTTAAATTCAAATACTAGTAAAATGGACTTTCTAGTTTCTACTTTCAATAAAATTTGTTAATAAATAAGTAGTTATATACGGATGGCATGTATGTATATTACATTGGGTGTATTATTTTTTTATTTTCTTCTCCTGTGAAAGCATATAAAACCGGTAATATTAAACAATATTATTATTGTTACATATTTTATTTGTAATGTTTCAAAGCAAAAATGTATTTTTATTGCAATGAAGGTTGTTTTGATCAAGGAAACGCGTGGCTAGTGTTGGTCTAAACTTGTTGAATTCCATTTAGCATCGAAAGCATTGAATCTGCGCTGGCCTACGTGACTTTTGAATGATTGTGCGGGAGCGGGGTATGGTTTTAGGTATCTATCTGCCATGTTCGATTTCGTTCAGTTGAGTTTTGTTCGCGAAGGTAGAAGCTGCGTCGCTCTGTGCTATTTGATTTTGTGAAAACTCAACTCCTCGCGTACATTAAATGTGAATTTTATAGTTGGATATGGTATGCAATTACTGTATTCAAGTGTAAAATTCAAGTTTGACCGTTGGGTGATTAAGTGGGTGATTAAATTTGTGAAATCGGTTAGCAGTCGGGCATTTTGGATGGAGGCTGGGCGCGTTCGCGAACTGAAGTGATAGGTGCCTGATCACACGTTCGTCTTACAATCAAAATGTATCGTTCGCGAGTGGGCTTCTCTCACTACACAAGAGTATGATTTCGTACGTTTGGCTCACGCAGTGCATGCCTGGAGTGGCTCGTACAGTCTGTGAGTCTGTCCATCTTCCTATAGGGTGGAGAGAACAAACCTCTGCAGGTCATACTGTTGTGTCCGTTGCAACTACGTGTAGAATCAGTGAACGTTCGCGGAGTATGATTTCGTATGTGCGGCCTACGCAGTACGAGCTGGAGTGCTTTAGTACAGTCAGTAGGTGGGTGGGTGAGAACGCACCGCTGCAGGTCATACTCTGTGTCCGTTGTAGAATCAGCCGGGAACCGTTTACGGGATTTTTGCAAAGCGCTCTGTCTTCACGTGAAGACCATCGATTCAATTTATTCCGATTACTAGTTTAGCGCTAACGCGGCGCGTGGGGCATGCTCACAGCAGTCCGATCTTCTAGAGTGGATCCAGAGTCATGACTGGTACCATCTCTCGGCAAATATCGCATCCGATGCGCCTTAACAGAATTCTGAGGCTTCACGATAACTTTTCAACCACACAAATGATAGGCTCTTTGTGAATGGTTAGGTTTTCAATGTGAATTCCGGATGGCAGAGAAAGTAGTTGATCGGCTAACGTGATTCTGTGACATGAGCTCGGGCCCCTGCGGGATCGCGAAGTAGGAGACCATGCGGGGTTCGGCTAGACGCCCCACGTTTCTTTTTTGAAAAACACAACACACCGGTTGCTGTTATTAGAGTCAAAGAGGCACTGGAATGTCTGTGGGGTGGTGTGAATCTTAGTTTTAATTTAGCTTTAATGGTTTTGGGTACTTTTAAGCTAATTTTAAGTTAATCCATTTTATTTCAGCTTTAATTTAAGTTAGGCTTAAGTCTACTAACCCATGTACTTGTATTCCTTTACAGCATTTCTCTTTCAGATTTCTATTTTTAATACGTAAGTTTTTATTTGCAGATTTAAATTGTTTCAATGTTTTAAATTTGTTTGTTTTTATTTGTTTACAGAGATCAAGAATAATGAAGACAAGAAGTAGTAGTACTAGAAGTAAGATTTATTTTTATTTTTTCAACATTTCTGTTGTATATTTATTTCTAATTTATTGTTTTTATTTTTCTAGAATCCTTGCAGAGTCAGCCACCGTGGGAAATGGGCAATGTAGCTGAGACAACCGTCGTTGGAGCAGTAGCTGCGTGAGAAATGGGCAATGCTCCTGTGTCTACCATCGAGGGATGAAGTTGCAGATTCTACCGCCGATGGAAATGAATCGTCCGCCGTGGGACAGAACTTCTCGTCCTGGATTTCTCTTTATTTATATATTTTTGTGCTTTTTCTCTTCCTTTTAGTATAGGTGTTTACTGTTTATTTTGTTTTTGTGGATTGTTTTTGTTCTGTTTCTTAAAATAGGAATGAAGATGACACAGGGAACTTGGTCGTCTTCGCTGGATTTCTACGTGTTTACTTTCTACTTCACACATGTAAATTATACATTGTTTCATTTTCATTTGCAGTTTCTTATTTATTGTGTTGTTTCAGCCAAGAGTTTGCGGCTGGCAGATGCAGTTGAAGAGTCTTCAAGAGAGTTGCAAACCTCGTAGTCAAGAGCCTGCGCCCAGCAGATGCAGCCTTCAAGGAATTCTTCAACATAGTTCGCCGTTTCCAACACAAATGTAAGTTTATTAAATTCATTAATGAATTGATTTATTTACTGATGTATTTGTGTTTGTTTAGTGGGCGGCGACGCTGCTCTTCTGTCCTGGGTTTTCCGGAAGTTTCCCCAGGATGTCAGGCGAATGCCAGAGGAGTTTCAGTCTCTTTCTTCCAATGTCAATCCAGGAGATCTGAACTTTGTATTCATTCCAAATAAATAATATAATAAAAATTATATACTTGTACTCTTGTGTTTTATTTAAGTTATAATAATAAATAAATGATAACTTGTATTTATGCATTGAGATAATAAAGATATTGTTACAGAAATAAAATGTTTTATTTACTTTCAAATTAACTGTAAAGGGCTAGAAGTGACTGTATATTGTATATATTGTATATTTAAAAATTTTTAAATGAATGATGTGAAATAAATGATTTTAAATCATATCGATTAATATTTCAAATTAAAACTCATTGCGCCGAATCCAAATTATTGATTTTTCGATAAATAGAACAAAGGCTAAGGCAGGCTACCCACTTGACGGTTTTTTTCTACTGCTGTAAATTGACCGCTGCGTAAAGATTTTGACGTGTCTACACATTTAGCGGTAAAAGCGTCGCTACTTATTAGCGGTAGAAGTGCAGCCGCTTAAAGATTGGCCAAAGGAAGTGACTTATTAATGAAAAAACAGTAAGTGTGTAGCCTGCCTTAGTTTTACTAATTTGTTCAATTCTCAGCGTGGTAGCTGGCGCCATCTGCCAAATTCCTCTAGGCGACATCAGGAACTACATATCTGAAATTTATTTGAAACTGATTTTCATAATTTTTGGCTATTCTAGTCATTTTACAGTAAAGATATATTGATATTAATTGTTTATTATTTAATTCTTAGCAACTTTTATTTGAAACATTTTGCGATTAGACGAAGAAAAAATCACCGCAAAAGTTCAGCCAACAACACCAGGGCTCCGACGCGTCGCTCGCTGGCATTTGGCGCTTGCAATGTGCGGGATCAAATCATTTCATCTGAACTAGTTTTTAACGCATATAATTGAGCATTGAATGTTGTAGAAAAATAGCGGTCTTTCAGGGGTCAAATCATAAGGGACGGCGAAATTTCGTTATTTTTGCGGTATCTCTTACCGTTTTCGAGATATGACGCTTTGAAGTTTCCACTATAGTTTCCCTTAAAAATCACCCTTAATATTAACTTTAAAGGGCTGGAAATGATTGTATACCCCTTTTAGAATGTGCTGAATACGATTTCATCAACTATTTTGCAATAGGATGTGTAGTTAAATAATTAGAGCAGTATTTACTTTGCTTTATTTAATTACATAAGATTTAAGGGTGAGCGCCAATTTTCAAGACCGCCATTGAAGTTTTTAGGGCTGAATCTATAGGAATCCAACCCTAACTCGATTTTTTTGGGTTTTTTCCAAGAAAAAGTTGGACTATAGTCTTGGTGTTTTTAATATTAAATTTTGGGGTAAAAAAAATTGAGATAAGGGCGCTACACCCTTCATTAGGGTCTGTAGATTCCGAATCTGTGATTTAAAATAGCGTAGGGTTAGTATTTCTTGCGTAATTCGCATTTAACTTTTATATGTTATGACCCACTGCGGACTTGTGGTTCATAAAATGTATCACTTCTGACTTGACGTTCATAATATATAAAAATGCTGGTACGCTGAGGAAATGCGACATGCAATAATGAACCTTATATACATACTACATAAAGAACATAAAATTTGATTTGAATTACCCCAAATTTAAGGGTGAGCGCCAATTTTCGAGACCGCCATTGGAGTTTTTAGGGCTGAAGCTATAGGAATCCACCCTTAACTCGATTTTTTTGGGTTTTTTCCAGGAAAAAGTTGGACTATAGTCTTGGTGTTTTTACTATTAAATTTTGGGGTAAAAAAAATTGAGATAAGGGCGCTACACCCTTCATTAAGGTCCATAGATTACGAATCTGTGATTTAAAATAGCCTAGGGTTAGTATTTCTTGCGTAACTCGCATTTGAAATCGGACAGAAGACCCTGAACTAAAAACTCTTTGAAAATATTCTATCACACAGGATTGACAGAGAAACTTGGGCGAAAATCGGATTTCGTACCAGGGCAGCAAGGATTGGAAGAGCACTCTTTGCATAAGAAGAACTTGTTCATTTTTGCTATAGTTGGCAACACTATAAAAATCAATGTTGCCAACTATAGCAAAACTGAATAACTTCTTTTCTTATCAGAGGGCTCTGCCAGTCTCTGCTGCCCGGATACAAAGTGAAAAATTTGAGTTTTCAGCCAACAAGCCAAGCCGGTCTCTGGCACTACCTCGTGATGCGAATACATTATCCCTTAATTTAAAGGGTTAATTCAAAAAAATAAGAATAAGTAAAGATAAATATATGAAACACAAGCATAATTTTAATTATTTATTGCAATAAATAAAGCATTACAACAAAATTACATAAATAAATAAATTTTACAAACAATACACACATGAACATTTTTAATTTGCCAATTTCTTATTTTTTAACAATAATATATTATATATTTATATTTTATATTAAAAAGAAACAGTTAAATAATGATTTAAACAATATTTTGAAACTTTTGTTTAATAGTTCATTCCGAAGCTATATTATGATATAAAATTAAATAATTTACAAATGAATCTGATTTCCTATAACAATGTTATATATATTTTATTCATTATTTATAATATTATAATAAGATTATTAGAAGTATCTTAGAGCAGCTGGTATTCCTAGCAGTACTTCCAGAGTTGTTATAATCGAGTGAGTAAATTATTTAAGGACATTTGATTTATATATTTCACGTTTCAACTTTCAAGGATAATTATATTGAGTGATGCATTCATGAAGATTCCGGTGAGTTTTGTAGCATTAAAAAGAAGCATCGTGTACAATATAAACAGTTGCAGTTTCTTTACCAATGATAAAAAAAGTCTTGGTCGTTGCATTATAATTATAGTAAATACTATAGTATTTAAAAACTTAAGAATCCGTCTGAAATCAGATCGAATCCCTTTTTAAAAAACTCACATAAAAATTGATGAATCTATTGTTATGTACTTATATTCTATTATAAATAGATTTTTAAACTTATTTTATCATAAAATTTTAACGAAATGGAACATTCATAAGTTAATATGCTCCGTCCCATGACGTCATGACATTCTTGAAAAATCAATAATTTGGATTCGGCGCAAATGATTTTCAATTTGAAATTGAATCGAAATGATTTATTTCATGTAGAATTCTTTTAAAAATGTGACAGGCGTTGAAATCTCTGGGAAGTAGAGCAGAGGGTGATTCAGCATTCAATTGTAAAATAATGTTTTAGTTGTGTTTATTTTGCAAAATATGTTGAAATAAATAATTTCAGGTATTGTTTTAAGTACTCTAGCTTCATCTGTTGTATTGATAATTAACTATTATCCATTTACCAGCAATGACAAAATGACATTTTAATGTAAAATGGCTGCATTGTTTATTTATTTCGTTAGAGTTTAGTGATATTTTAGGTGTTTTAAATGCATTTCTGTACGTTTAACATTATTCTATGTTGTGAAAGGACCTCCAGGAATGCTTATAAAATAGAGTAGATGTCTTAATATTCCCACATACTGTAAGCATTGTTTATAACTGCTATTGACTTGTCATTTAGTTTCTAGATTATCATTATTTTATTATTGTTTACTGTATTTAAAGCTGCAGAATGATATTAAACATTATAATAAACAATTCATTTATTTGCAGGCTTCTCTTAGGACAGTAGTCGAGCTGTTAAATAGATATATAATCACATCATTCACTCAAATGTTAATGTTGCTAGTTTGCAACTACGAATCTCGATCAACAACATCTTCTAGCAAGATCAACAGATAATATTAAATAAATCTACACAGAATGCAATATATTAATACTACAAAATTACAGTAGCTGCAAAAAACAATAAAGAAAAATAAAATAACTTAAAAATATATTATTTCCTTAAGTTGTATATTTAAATTAAACACAAGAGTAGATGTTGATAATTTCTATTTGATTTTTCACTGGAATAAATACAAAGTTGTGAATTTTCAGATGTCCTGAATTAACTTTGGAAGCAAGAGACTGAAACTCCTCTAGCATTTGCCTGAAATCCCAGGGAAACTCCCAAAAACCTGGAATAGAGAAGTGGTGTCGCCGTCCACTAAACAAACACAAATATATTAGTAAATCATAAAATTAATTAATAAATAAATTAAATAAACTTACATTATTGTTGGAAACGGAGAACTAGGTTGAAGACTCCCTTGAAGGTTCTGTATCTGTATCTCCTGGTCGTAAGGTGTTCACTACAAAAAGTGAAGCTCTCTTGAAGACTCTTCAACTGCATCTCCCAGCCGTAGACTCTTGACTGAAATAAACAACAAATAAGAAACTGCAAAAGAAAATGAAACAATGTATAATTACATGTGTGAAGTAGAAAGTAAACTCGTAGAAATCCAGCGAAGACAACTGACTGGGTTCGTTTTATCTTCATTCCTGTCTTAAGAAACAAAACACATACACAAATGCAAACAAAACGTACGATGAAAACAACAAATACCTATCTTAAGAAAAAGAACAATTAACAAATAGAAATTCTCCACAAGAAGCCAAGTCCCACGATAGAAGAACCATTTCCATCGACGGTAGGCTCTGCAACTTCATCCCTCGGGGGTTGACTCAGCTACTAGCTGCTGCCGGTAGGCTCAGCTACTTTCCCACGGTGGCTGAATCTGCTATAATTCTAAGAACATAAAAACAACAAAAATGCCATAAAAAAAATAAAATCTCCTTCAGTGTTATTACTACTTGGTTTCTTCATTATTATTTGTCTCTGTGAACAGATAAAAACAAACACAAACAAATAAAAAAAAGAGTAAAATACCTGCTGAATTGAAGAGAATCAAATGCGAATTCGGTCCTAAAACTTCGTACTAAAATTAAAACAAAGTTAATGTAACATATTAACATACTGTAATAAAATAATACGAGTATTTTAAAACTCCGAAGTGCTGGTTTATAATAAAATGTACATAAAATAGGTAGTAGAAATAATTATTAAAAGATTAATAATCAAGCATTTAAATGTGTAATAACTCATAATCTACTCTTAAAACAATTTGATTTGAAAATGATTTAAAAAATTCCAAATAATTTATATGCAATTATTGCTAAAGATTTTTAATATAATAGTTATTTACGATACATGTACGTAAAGCTAGTCTTTAGTCACGAATGGGTCAATTAAAACACGAGCGTAGCGAGTGTATAAGACCCCTGAGTGACTAATGACGCTTTACGTATGTGTATCGTACAATATTTTATCTACGATATAATGAAAAAAAATATATATATATATAAAAAAATACTTTTACTTATGAATTAGGATCACAATATTAATTCAGAAGTTTGCTATGATAACAAAATTTTTGCAAATTTAGCATATTTAAAAATTTTAATCACTCGTTGCTCGGCAACCCGTGACTAATGAAATCGTGTTACTAAACGACCGTTTTACAAACTCAAAACTAACAACTAAACATCAATTTTACACACTATCGTAGATAAAATAAATTTTCTGACATTTGCGCGCATAATTCTTCAAACTTCGGAAAATGTGAGAAGTGGACTTATGACTGAATTCCAAGAAAATCTATTCTCTATTGTGGCATTGGTTACAACTCCGATGAAACAAGAACACAAGCTGTTCCAAGATGATTTTAGTACCATGGATCCCTATTAAACATAAAAACATATTATAAAATAGAGATATGGTGACGCCATTTTAACATTACTTGCCTATAATTATCAGAATAAATCTTTGCATGTTATTTATTTGAATTGTGAAGTTAAGTCGTGATACTTCTGTACAATATTTTAGAATCTTAAAGACCTAGGACACCCTATAACCAATTTAAGTTGTTAGATTTTAATTCAGTTTGGATTTGGGTACCTACAGTGGTGTAGGTACAAAAATTATTTAAAATATTTTAGAAGAAAACAATGTTCACATAAATTGATTTCGAAAATATGTTAAATTGCTTTCACATTTCTTTAATATTAGAGTTATTTGATAAAATATATGAAATAAGATAAATAAAAAAAAATATCCCAAAAACTGTTTTATGAAGTGTCAAAACATATGTCTTTTAGTTCCATTTTCCATCGTGAAATACTAATATTTAGATAACCAAATGGGTCTTATTGCATACATCTTTAAATTCTAAACAACTTATGTGTTTACATTGTTGCTGTAAAGTCAATAGGTAAAAATTTACAGCAATATAAAAAAAGTATTTAAATCCTATCATTTCGATTTTACACCCGGTATATGATCAAAAGCATTGACTAGGAGAAAGGGAGTCTTAATTGGAATTTAAGTCAACCGGTAAAGAGAAATTTAAACCAGTTTATTGACTACCTAAATTCCAGTTAAGAATTTCTTTCTCACATATTTCAAATTATCTGGAGGACTTTAAAGATACGAATGAGGTTAAATTGGTTATAGAAGTCACGGTCAATTGCCAAAACGAGCTTAAACGTTTATACTGTGATCCACTGTTCTAACTAAAACCTATTCTCATTTTCATCTTATCGTATTTACAAATCATAATCATAGCAACTAAATAAAATAAACAAAATTTATACAAAAATAAGCATGAGTAAATGATACGATATAATAAATATGTAATATATATATCGTAACACTATGGACGTAAAATTTATTATCATATGGGCTTACATAGGTACATTTTTACATTTAAGCGTTGGCTATTAACAAATTTTATACATTTCTTTTGCAAAAGTAATATAAACCTCAATGTCGAATGAACATATAGCTGTATGTCATTTGGATAACTCACATAAAATAATAAATCATCGTTTTAAATTCATTATATTTTGCCCATATTACTGACATAATATAAATTGTCATCATTATTAGATCAGTACAAATAACGCGAAACCTCTAATAATGATATGCTTCAATTCGTCAGTTATCCAAATGACACATGTAAAACTGTTTTGAATTGAGAAATCAGTAAACAAAATAATACTGAATCACATAGAGTAGGTATATTGTTGCATGTATGTTGTGATAAAAATGTGGCACTGCATTGTTAGTGGTGTATTCGCTGGCTTGAGTGACATTCACGTTGAAGATGCCTTCGGTGAGTCCGCTGGAGGAACGCACGAGGAATCCGATTTCGCCCGAGTCGGACGCAGACACAGAGCGGAGGATGAGCATTGCGTTGTGACAATTAGGCGCTGAAGAGTTCTGCAACAGACACACTTTTATTATTGTATGAACATCTATTTTACACGTTATTAATTTATTGAAACTTGAATCCTGAATACACTTAAAAATTGAACTTGTACTACCATTTACCATGTTTATTAAATTAAAAAATAAGACACATAAATTGTATCAGATTCTAATTAATGAAATATTATATTCTTCTAAAGTTTTTTTATTTATGTTTTTAATTTATAATTTAACGATTTTTTTTTATCTCATATATTTTATTCTGCTCGGCTATCGTCTCGTAGAATAAATTCCACATTCTTAATAAAAAATTAAACTTTAGTGCCTTGATACACAAATAGCTATTAACATGTTGCTATGTTACTTTTAACACTAGTGTTAGTAAGTGACACTATTAATTTGTTAAAGCGTACGATACACGATGAAGTTTTTCTTTTCAATTGGCTTCAAAATTTTTCCTCTCTCGGACATACGCAAGAATATTCGGTACTTTTCTTGAAATATCCTTTAAAAAATTGGCACACTTGCATAATGATGCTTTACCGCATTACCATCTAACTGCTTGTATTTTAGTAGGCGAATTAGCTATCAAATGTCATTTTAAAATCACTTGAAAAGAAAAACTTCATTGTGTAATCCACGCTTAAGTAACCGTTAAAAGGGGCACTTTTAAAAACGGTCGTAGATAAATATATTTCCTATACGATAAGTTGAATCTGATTTAGCACCAGCAAAATGAACTGAATTTTTGCTTATGTATGTGATACCTACCGTGATATCTGGCGCATACATACGGCCATGGATGTCACCAGGCCTTAGGACTCGGTCTCCGGCTAGCCATACCACCTTGCTATGGGGAGGATTTGCGCAGAATTCCACAGTCAGCGTGAGTTGCTGCCCGCCTACCGCTGTGACTGTCTGGTTACTTGGGTACACTACGGGTTTGCCTGCAAACAAACATTATTACTTAGTTAAATAGATTACAAATTTACAGAGAAATGATTACATAAATATTAAGGTTCAAGTGGTTCATAATGAGTAAATGCACAGAGGCAAAAAAGCAATATTGAATAATGTAAGAGGAAAAAATTCGCTACGCCAGGAAATGGAACAATCAAAAGGTGATAAATTTTGCAGTAGGTGAAAATTGAAATGGATTTAAAATGACCAGTTTCGATATATTATTTAAAGGTTGGACTTGAGCCAATTCTTAAATATACTGCAGCCCTACCCCCATTTGTTTTCCTGCTTTCGGCGCTAATGGTAGTTCCTGCTTCCTGACGGATGATATGGAATGCTAGGTATGGAAAAAAGCGTGGAAGAAGAATGATTGCCAGTGAAATGAGAATTTTGAACACACTGAAGAGACAGAATGAAAGATTTTGTGATGGACGAAGAATGTAATAAAATATTAGCAAAAATGCGATCAGTAGCTCCCTTCAACTGCAAATGTCTCTTTTATATTTTAAAAGTTCTTTGCGTACTGTTTTATGCACAAATATCTATTATTCGTCAATAATCACTTAAATTTTATTGTTTGATAAAACAACAATATGCAATACACGATCTTTCACATAGTTAGTTTGAAAAACATTAATAATTAATAGGATCTATAGTGAAGTAAAAAAAGATAAAATTAACCACACATTCATTTATTGATTAAAGCATCAAATATCCATTAACCTACTAGATGCATATTACCAATACATTTTTAATATTTACTAATGATAATTGCATGGCTCATTTGAGAATTAAAAAATTTAAACACGTAGCAAAATTAAATCGAAAAAATATATCGGCTGATACTACGATACTGAAATATAATAATACTGGAATGCCAATCGACGTTGAAAATGCGAGCCGAGAGAGACAGCTAGTTGTTGGGCCATTCGTCTTTTTTGTACAGTCCGTTTAGATAATTGATAAGAAAATATAAAGAAATTAACATACAATTATTTTTAAATAAAATGTTTAATATATAAATAAAACAATACATTAACAGAAATGAGTTAGTCCAATTAACTATTATGTATGTAAATTTAAAAGAATTTTCAAATAATTCAATAATACACTCTGGATAAAACTCTGCAACATCTTTTTACATAGTAACCGCTCAACAAACGCATAGCAGCCATTCACAAACTATTGTTAGACAAAGAAGAGTGGCCTTACAACATTTATTTCACGTAGGCTCGTTTTTCGCTTTCAAAAAAGCCTACTAGTTTCCATGTTATTATATTTACAGTTTTAATTTGAAGCATTTAGCTAAACATAAAATAGATAAATTTTGGCAAAGCAAAGAACTACGAACTATACGGTTAAAATAAATGCCAGTATTTCAGTATTCTAAACTGTGAAAAACATCTTTTGGTAAAAATCTAAAGCTTGGGCTTGAACGGCCATCTTATAAATAAACACGACGGACAATATCTTTTTTCGCATCATTGAACGAAGTCCATAGAAGGTTTTTCGAACAAGTATCGGTAAATAAATAACTATAAAACAGGCTGTTATTGTAAGTCGTCGTTTTTTCGTGCTGATATAAAAGGTTGGTCACCTCGCGACCATATTTCAAATTTAATGTTCCTGGTACGTATTTTTATAAGCATCTGATTCCATTATACAAATAAATGAGCTAGAAAAGATAACTTGAGGAAATATTATTGTCAGTCAAAAAGAATTCATAAGCACGAATAAGTTTTACTCTAATGCGAACTCAATTATTCTGTTCCAAACGATGTACTCGTATTGTTATCTGTTTAATTATATAATATAATTATATTATACCACGGAGAATTGAATTCTTTTTTTAATATTGCTTTATCTTTTTACCTATTCACTTTTCAGCAAAAGTGTAAATACTTAAGTTGTTCTTGTTCAGAATTTAAAAATGATTGCAATAAGGCCCATATAGTTATTTTACGATATATCAATCAAATTAAAATAAATATTTATTAGATAAATTGTAACACCGCTATTAAAAATTAAACAAAAACGAAAAATACTTGAGATTGCATAAAAAAGTTTTATATTTATTTATTTAATAGAAAGAAGTGGAAATTTGCCTTTATGTCATTACAATTTTTTATGAAATTTCTACAGAAAATAATTCAAAACAGTAATAAATAAATCTATAATTGTTTTCAGAAGTAAAATAAATTGTAAAATTCTAAAGCTAAGAACGTAAGAACAATCTAATCTTATCTTCGTCGTATCTCCCTTAGTTGTCGAAATACGTATATAGATTTCTTCTTTTTAACTTTAGGGCTTTGAGGATAAATTTAATTTTTAGATTGTATTCAGAAATATGAAATATTTCAGTTTTTGTTTTATTTTACAAATTTTCTAATAAATATTTATTTTAATTCGATTGATATATCAATCTTTAGATAACTATGTAGGCCTTTTTGCATGTACCTTCTAAATTCTGAACAACTTTTGTATTGTCACTTTTACTGTAAAATTAATACGTAAAAAGAAAGCAATATTAATACTGCCTGTATATCCTGTACATCAAAACATTAGTTTTTATTTGTTTATTTTATTTAATCGCTAACTAATTAAATAAAGACATATATACGCGACTTTTGAACTATTACAAAACTTCATGTATTTACATATTATGATAATTCCATACACTCAAATACACAACTTATACATATCCAAGTTTATTTAATTGATATAAAAGAGTTTGTTTTTCACAGAGTTACATTTTCGAATAATGTTACTGTTAGCGCTGAGAATTGCCGCAACAATGCCAAACAAAATAATTTTTGATTACGTGGTTGAACATCACATCCCTTTCATTATTTTGCAAACCTCCGGAAATTACTCTGTTCATTCTTCGGCAACAGTGGTCAAACAACAATTCACATTTCGCATTCGTTCACATTATTGTAATCAACATCGAGATCAGAACTTTGTTTTGTCAGAACATTTGAATGTTCCGACGTGGCGTCGTCATCGTCCTTGGGCCTTAACGCTAACGCATCGTCGGCCCACGTAACGAAGTTGAGATAACTTCACTCGGTGGGAACAAGACTCATGGGGCTTTATTCGAACTTGATGGCTCTCGCGGCATTGTAGCGATGGCCGAAAGCGCTGCCGTGTGTGCCGACATCGTATCTCAGTCCCGGACTTTGTTTCTTATCTCCTGCGTTACGGTGTAAATGTGCGGGATAATAATTATGTTTGTGAACTTCAAATTTGTTTTGGTTTGTGGTGCTCGTGGAGGTAATGAGCACGCCTAAGATTTTGTTTCATCGAATACAGGATAAGATTTTCTTCACTTCAATTCATTCACTACCTACCTTCCACTAACACCCAAGCCACTGATATGTAAATATAATTGTTAATTACTTTAGTTTAATTTTTGTTGATTCCATTAGCATTCAGTGCTAAATAAATGTGTAGAAAACTATTTTCTATAACACTGTTTTGGAAACTGGGCATTCCACTACTATAAATTGTTATGGAATCACTAACATTCCATACGCGGCGTATGGAATATTTTCGACGAATCAGAACTGCTTATTAGAGCGACATATGAAGTATTTTTATTCAGTTACTATGGTTACGTCTGTTTGTTTTAATTTGATTTATTTGAGTCTGACGTTTTCAACAGTTTTATGTTTGTATTTTTGTATAATTTCCAAAACCTTTTTATAGAAAGTATAGTCTACAACATGTAACGGAATGGCCTATCCCACACTCGCAAACCGTAGCCCTCGCCTTCGGCTCGGACTACAAACAGTTCGAAATAATTCTATATAGTGCTGTTTGAAAATATCATATTTAGCTAACCCATCTTCATTAATTTTCATTTTCTGCCACCAGTTTGCGGTTTTCGTGTTATTTTAGTTTTAGCTATTGTCTGTGCAGCAAAGTGTGGAAAAATCTCTAACAATACTACAGCGCCAAATCGGCGAGAGTTCCAAACACTTCTCCATTTGGACGGACGCATGCCTTGTCCGTTGGGACATCGCATTTGCGTGACAAAGGCACTATCATTCCACTCTGCTATATACCAGAGAGAGATGAACAGAATTCCTGAATTATTTAATATTCTTCAGACGGCCTTTATTGGTGAATTTGATTTGGTCGCCTGACTAACTTGCCGACTGGAATATGAATCAGGTGTTCCTAGATAGCATCGTACGTTTGGAATATTCCTGATTATTTGCGCTGCGCTCGATATTGTGGTGGAGGCGAACGAGATTTTCCTATTTCATTAGTGATTAGTCTGACCGAAAGAGCGAAAAAATTATTGTAATGTTGCTTTCAATTATTAGATAATAGATACACTTTTTTACGAACCATGGAAATACAATGATAAAAATAGGAGTAGGGCAATAATTGTAGGCCTATTAAGCATAGAAAAATAGTATAAATACAAAAAAATGCAAGGCTACTTTACTACTTCTTCTGAAGACACAAGTGGTGTCGAAACGTCGGCGTTGTAGAAAATAAAGATCTTTTGACTGTAATCCCCGATCATTATTTTTCCACATCATTTCTCCAGTCGAACAATCCTCTGTTCAAAAATATCAAACTATGAGTTTGAATGTCTTCAATAGTTATATAAAAAAAACTTATGAAATTGTTGATCAGTTCGCAATAATGTAATAGTAAGCAGGTTAGCTGTAGCGACAATTGCTACAAAATGCAAATAATATAATAGAATGTAGAATTTACGACAAAGAAATGTTTATCCACACAATCCTAAATGGCGAACAATACCCCAGTGAAGCTAGTTCTGATTATTTAACCAGCATTAAAAGCGTGCACCTGCACGAGCATCACACCGCTTCAGTTCCGCGTTGTTTTCATTTTTATCTTGGGGACAACAAAAGCAGTTCCCATAAAAACTGATTTGAAGTGCACGTGCGTGCCAACGTGTGTGCCACAGCCACTATACAGTGTTGCCAGTTGCCCTCGTCTCATAAATAAACATCAAAACACTCCCCCGTGGAAAGTACGTTCAATTCACTGCAACGCATTCGCAGTTTCGGGCTCCGGCGCCGTCACGGAGAAATTAACGGCATAGTTTCTCACCCCGGAGTTGGTTCCGGGTGCCTGCACCCGGAATTGTGCTAAACGGCCACTTGGCTAACAGCCACGCAACTATATTTTTGTGAATAGCTAATGCTTACGGAATAAATAATGCCCAGTGTTTTGGATACATAATTTATGGAGGAAATGCTTTACAAGATGTTGATGTTTCGGACTCGGAAGGCACGTTGCTGGATAAATCATAGCAAGAATTCTACATTTTTAAGAAAACACTATCATAAAATACTATCATCGTGAAAACGAGGCTTTAAATATTGGTAGTAGATTCCGTAACACTTGGTGTCTCATACAATCCAAATATTTTTGTATCTGTTTGTAAAGTAGGTAAAGTATGAGAGGAGTTGAGATATGACCGGTAATTTTCTTCTCAAAACCAAATGAATGGCCCTAGCGGCAATTCTTTTTTAACATTCTTGCAATGAAGTATCTAGAAGGTGTGCGTAATGTGATCGTCACTTCAATTGTTTTTATTTAGTAATTGTCAAAATGACAGAGCAGGCAGTTCATGTTTCCGCTGCGCAACGCATAATAATTAGATTTCTTGTGAATGAGAATGCCAAATCGAGTGATACTTTGCATAGACTTCAAGCACAGTATGGGGAATCCACCTTATCACCATTGCAAGAATGTTAAGAAGGAATAGCCGCAAGGGCCATTCGTTTGGCTTTGAGAATAAAATTCTGAACTCTCCTCGTATATTGGAAGAGTGAAAAGCATTAGAACTATTTTTTCTGTAACGATAGTTTAAGACTTTAAGATAAGATATCTCGGTGCATAATACCTTCTTAAATTATTTTCCCATCAGCACAGAAATTCAGCAACAACAAACTAGAACTCCCAACAAATCTCAACTGCAACAATGCAACAAAAATACAAAACGTTCCAAACCATTATCTTAATTTCGTCGTAACCATTATCCAACAAAATGAATACATAACCAGTTGGGAGTCCTGAGTCCCGCGCTCGACTCCGGAGTCACAAAACGAAGTAAGTAGAACAAGTCGAGATGTAAATCAGGGGTGATATATCGTCGTCCTTAATATAAAAGCGATACAGCTGTAATTTAGCGCGCTAAACCAGGTACAGCAAAGAGAGGAAGATTTCTACACGTTATGCTGCTAACGATTCTAGTCATGTTAGCGTAAGAGGAGAATTGCACGCTGCGATCATTGGCAACGACGCCGTTAAGCTCTTTAAAGTTCGAAGCGCAAAGCTTTCGAGTCTCGTACGTGAGAAAATAAGAGCTTTGATGCTGTTGCTTGTAATTGGTTAAAAACCGTTAATACATACAAAAGAAACATGAATTGGATGATATTTCATGTGTATAATAAAAGTTAAAATTAAATCTATATTCAGGCAAAGTTTCACGTTCTGATTAAAAAATGAAGTAAAAGTTCAAGGTTAAAAAGAAACAATGAGAATTACAACAAGCCACAAAACATTCCCAGGTTGCTCCGTGCATCGAAGTTTTTCCATGAATATTGTACGTTGAAGTTATAATACGGTGCCACGTGTGAAAATGTCTTTAAAGATTCCCTCAGTAATAAGATTATGTCAAGTTAATCAAAAACTTTCGTACGGAACTAGAATACTGTATTAAAAATGAATACAAAAGTAAAACTTGGTGTAACTAGGCAGCGGATGTGAAACGGGAGGCCTTCTTTTAAAAAGTTGATAAAATTTAACTTGCTTTCAAACGGAATATAAAAAAACTTTGAAAAATATATTGCTTTGTGGAAGAAAAGTATGCTATCTTAATAATTTATGAAACTAAAAAGTATAGTATATTCTACAACAAGTAATAGAATGACACATATTCCACACGAGCAAAAAATTTCTAGTTCGAGCCGAAGGCGAGGACTACGGTTTGCGAGTGTAGGATATGCTATTCCGTTACCTGTTGTAGACTATACTTTCTATAACAAGATTTTGGAAATTATACAAAAAATACAAATACAAAACTGTTGAAAACGTCAAAGTCAAATAAATAAAATTAAAACAAACAGACGTAACCATAGTAATTGAATCAAGATACTTTATTTATCTCGCTAATATTCGGGTTGATTCGTCGAATTTATTCTGTACGCGGCGTATGGAATAATAGTATTTCAAAACAATTTTTAGTAGTGGAATGCGTAGTTTCCAAAACAGTGTTATAGAAAGTTAATTAAAATATATTAGTGGTACAATTAGCGTTGCTTGGCAAAGATTTTGAGAAAAATTCAAGGAAATACTAAATTTATACCGTTTCTGATTAAAGTCTCAATCTTATTACGATTCTAAATGCATTTAATTTCACTTTCATCTGTTTAGAAATAAAAATAATACCTTCTTAATTAACGGATTAATTTTTAAAGACACCTAAAGCCCTTCGAAAAGTACATCAAAAAAGTATAATTGCGTTAATTTACTTTCAGTAGTCCCTCGTGAAATTATGAAGATATCTTCACTTGCACATGTATGTACAACGATAACTTACTTGACAGCATTAGCGTAAGATCCTCCCAGATTTGTACAGTGTGAACCTTACTCTGTATGTGTAAGCACACGCAAAATCTCAGCAGTCTGGGATAGCAGAACAAGAACTTGTTACCGGTAAGAAACGCCGTCACAGTAGCGGTTCAACAGGGGAGGAAATATGTTTAAAAAGTAAAGAGCTCATTTTACCCGTATGTTACGCCTATGAACAAAGAGACCAGATTGATTCAGACGTAATTCCTCATTTCTGCTGATTTAGGGAGATGCAAAAATGCTGTTGGATCTATACGATGATTGAGGCGGTAAAATTTGAGAGGGGTGCATATGTGAATATTTTAGTAGAACTCTCAACACATAAAGAATTCAGGGGTGTAAAAGGGATCCAGTGTTTGAGTCATGTGCAATAGGATTATGTACATTCGAAAAATACTACCTACTATGAATTATTAATTAATTTCTAGTGGATGAAGATACGAATAAATAAGATAACAAAAATGCCTTACAAGCAGATAATGACAGGATGATTTCAAAATATTTACAATTACAGTGGGGTAAATAGTTCCGTGGTAACGAGTCGGAATCTGTGTCATAAGATCCTCGGTTCGAATCTCATTGCGGACAAATTTTCGAAAATTGTTACCACATAAAATTACCCCTGTGGCTCCTCCACCACTATCATCCTAGGAGGCCGTGATTTGACGGCTGGTAACCGCACTTCACGCGTAAAAATATATCATAATACCGCGATCTGCTTTAAGAAGAGTGCCACATCCAGAATTGGGTAAATGGCGTGGATACATTTTTTTTATATTATGAGGATGGGAAGCGAACTAACTGGTTTGGTCATATGCCGCCTCATGAGTGGATGATTGTAAATTTTATGAACAACACAAATGATCATGTACTTGTACTTCAGTGGGCTTCTAACCCACGACCTCTAGTGTGCTATGCTAGTGACAGCCACTAGGCCACCGAGATCAGCCAGTACAAAACTTCAGGAAAATTTTAATTTCTCAGCGATACAAAATAAAAATTGTAACCCACACTTATTTACATTTTTATGAATACAACAAAATTTACTGTAACTCATTATTTAGATATGCCTAAAATACCTGACAGGTCTTCAAGTAAACTACCACTTTCGGTAAAAAGATTACCACCAAAATTTAATCAGCTCATTATTTAATAATTCAAATTTTAAATATAAAATTTCAAAATGACTTTTTTATTAGATTTTGAGTTATCGTGGTTAAACATCATCGTTATAATAGTGAAATCGTGTTCTAAGAACCCCAAAACGTGTGTATCCGTTGAAAACTCATCATCGAAAATTTTGAGTCGAAACAATAATCACATGTATGTGCGGAAGGTAAAATCTTTTTCTACGACCACTTAGAAATCTGCTCATTGTATGCTTGTTGTTGCTAGGGATATGAGGTACATTGCAAGCATCGTGCGAAATGAATTTGTTTTGTGAGTATTTCAATACAGATCAGCTCATTTAAGTACAGGTGCCATTGATAGGATACTTATTTAGAATTGTCAAATATTGGAATGATGAAAGCGAGACAACTTTTTAATTAATATTAAATGAATTAGGAAATAATATCGTGGTCGTAGAAAAAGTATAGTGTACAACTCGCATGGAATGTCCATTTCATACTCGTATGATTTGCAGCATGAGCCGAAGGCGAATGCTACAAACTTTCATACTCGTAGGAAATGAGTAGCATTCCATGCTCGTTGTACAATATACTATTGTAATTTTCTTAATGTGCACTTGGAGACAGTGTAGAGGTTGTTGTGGCATGTAAATAGGATTTTCAAAGATGCATAACTTCTTGAAATTTGTAGGAAGAAGACTTATTCCGAATTTAATATCTGAGTGCAACAAGAAGCAAGTATAACAATACCGTCTTTTTCTTTTCAAACATGGGAAAGTAAAAATATTAATCCATAAAAACGATTTCTCATATTTACAAAAAATCCCTTCCCACCGACACTGTCTGTTTCTGTGAGGGGAGGAACAAGATACAAGGAACGTAGGACCCCATACAGGGTAGAATCCCCTCTATTCTATCCCCCCTACACGGGGGACACGCGGATCACCCGTAATGGTGGCGCGCGCGGCGACTTCGCGATGAGAGTTCGCACTTTCATCCCCTTCGAGCGGAAAACCCTTCGGGGTGCATGCTCCGCTCTTGCCCACTGGTGGCAAGCAGTGGCGTTCCCAGGATTTTTGTTTGTAAGAAGAGATAACTTTTATATAATTTTAATATTTCACAGTCTCTTTTCTAATATTTAATTGCTAGTATAGATGAAAAAAGCATTTATGTTTTATTTTTTATTTATTTATTTATTTTTTATTTATTTTGGCAATTCAAGACACTCAAATATAATAATACTGGAACGCTAACTGACGTTGAAAATGCAAGTCGAGATTGGGCTACCTGTCTTTGTTGAACAGTCCATTTAGAAAGTTGTTAAGAAAATATAAAGAAATCAACATACAATGATTTTGAAATAAAATGTATAATATAAAAATTAACCAATACATTATTAGAAATGAGTTAAATTAACTATTATATATACTCATGGACAAAATTATCGAATATTTAATTATAATGAATCAAGGAAAAAGTAAAGTTGGTGTTAGTTCACAAAATTAAATTTGCAGTCTCTTATGTTATTCATACGTATTATTACTCAGAGAGAGCAAATTTTATTTTGTGACCAAAAACCATCTTTACTTTTTCCTTGATTCATCATAATTAAATATTCGATAATTTTGTCCATGGGTATAATTGAATTAAAATAAATTTTCAAATTATTGAACAATATACTATAACATATTATTTATTACTTTTGGCCTAAACTGTGCAACATGTTTTTACTTAGCAATCGCTCGAAAAACGCATAGGAACCGCTCTACAAACAAGTGTTAAAAAAAGAAGGGTGGCCTTACAATATCTATCTGTCTGATTTTTCGCATTCATAAAAGCATCTTTTTAAATAAAAAAAATCATAGTTTTAAAGTTTAGAAAACTCTGCGTTTGTTAGCGGTGCTAATGTAACGTTTGAAAATTCAATTGTTTGGATTTGTAATTGTCAACTTACTTAAATTAAGAATAAATATTGACATAATATATTATTTTGATTCATGATATTTTAGCAGATATTTACCAACCTTAAAAATATAAATTGTATTGCACAATTACAACACTTAAATAAGCTATTAATGAACTATTTTGGGAATAAACGCATAGCAGAGAAATTGGAACTTTAACAAAATCTCTTATTCAAATTGAAAGAGAAGGGCGACGGGGCGTTCCGTCCACTCTTTGGCACGTCCCTGGCAAGCCACCGGCAGCTCTTTTATAGTGCGAGGAAAAAGAAAAGCGAATCGCGATGCGGTTTTGTTTAAAACATTGTGCTGAGCGCTCGCGGTGCAGAATCTAAATGCGGTTTGTAGAACTTTGTTTATAACGGATAGTTTCGCTGCTAAACTTGCAGTTGACTTTATTTTTTGAAGGAACGAAATTGTTTCGCTTTGTTGTAGCTAACGCGAGTCTGTGTAACTAAAGGACTATGCGCTGCGCTAGGACTGGCCCGGAATTTATTACGGACGTCTGTTGTTGCATTCTTTACACTTAGAAGTTATTTTACACTTAAATTCTTTGTAATTAACGAACATAAAGGTGCTTTGTACGCTTTGTTCTCAAAGAGGTATTCAACTACTTTTTTCTTTTCAATGCTTTCAGGATATTTATCAGTTTATTAGGAGGAAATCCATTTGAGCACGATTGACTCAAATACGTAATAATTGGAATTTTCATCCAATCACTCTTTACGAATATAGGTTTGTAGGCCATTGCAATAAAATGTGTTTTCGAATTTAACAGTTTATATTCGTGATTCATTTAACATCTACATTTAATTGCATTTAAATATTTAATAACTCGATTGTTACTTTGTTTATAAATATTTCGTTTGATGTTTGCTCATATTATTTTAAATTGAATTCAATCTCTTTTGCATCTACTGATATCGAAATACTTATTAGACATTTTCTTATTTTTTTTAAGGCTTTAAGGATAGACTTATTTTTTTACAATTTATTTTAAATAAAACATCATATTGCCAGGCTAATACAATATGAGATAGTAGTAGTTACAAGTATAGTGAGTTTATTTACATCTAGTGTCAAGTGTGACAACTACATAAGTGTCCGCTCACTCCCTCGCAACGACGATATGAGGATATCACTAACTAAGCACAAGGATAGGGTGTCAAGAGTGCTCTTGCTCTGCAAATGAACGCTTCTCCGATTCCCAGTAAGGTCTGCTAGTGGCGGTATTAAGCAATGTATCATCTCCTACAATACATGTTAATAAATTGTCTTCTACTAGTGCCAAGTAGGTGGCTATGGCTAGGGAATAATGGCCATTGTGTTTTGAGAATCGCGCTATTCATGGCTGGGCCAGGACGAGTGTTGTTGAGAGCTGTGATGCTATTTGTACGGACTATTTGAATAATTGTGAGTAATTAATTATGGTCCGCCGATTTGGTCCAGCCTCTTACACTTACGTTATTAATTAATTTATCAGTTGATTGATGGAGACATTTCAGGAAGATTACTCGGCTACGATAACTCTTCGATAATTATATAATGGTTATTGATTTACAATTTCATTTATGAAGCATAATTCGTCAAATACTAAAGTGAAATAGTATACGTACAACAAGCATTTCATAGGAGCATGGCATGAAGAAGGCGAATGCAGCAAATCATATGAGTATGAAATGAATATTCCAAGCGAGTTGTAAAAAATACTTTATCTATGACCATTGACCGCGATACTGTTTCCCAATTATTTTATACTTTAATAATAAATATGTCTTCATTTCACTTCTTTAGTATGATAACAAAAATTAAACAATATTATTTTTCATAAAAGTCGAGTTTAAAAATTTTGTGACATTAAAATGGAAAGTTATAATATAACGAAGAAATTCTGAATTTAACATCCCCAGGTATTATAGAAACTGTACTCGTAACGTAATAGTATATTCCACAAGATCAAAAAGTTTGTAGTGGGCCTTCGGCTCGGATTACGGTTTGCGAGTGTGTGATATGCCACTCCGTTACATGTTGTAGACTATACTTTCTATAACAATTTTGGAAATTATAAAAAAAAATACAAATACAAAACTGTTGAAAACTTCAAACTCAAATATATACAATTAAAACAAACAGACGTAATCATAGTAACTGAATCAAGATACTTCATATATCGCGCTAATATGCGGTTCTGATTCGTCGAATTTATTTCATACGCGGCGTATGGAATGATAGTTATTCCAATACAACTTTTAGTTGAGAATGCGTACTTTGCAGAACAGTGTTATAGAAAGAAATTTACTATCGGAAATGTCGAGAAAAATATATGAGGTAGCATATTTCGTAAATTGTTTATGGATTGGTGAAAAATTTATGAAACATCATTGTTTTTGACAGAACTGTTAGATATGATTTTCTTTTAAATACAGATGAGAAGCGGACTAACTACTTCGGTCATATGCCGCCTCTAGAGTGGAAGAATGTGAATTTATGTAAACAACACAAACTACCATGCTCTTTAGTGGTATTCGAACCCACGCCCTATGGCGTGCTAGGCTAGTGATATAGCCAGTAGTAGCAGTACGTTACCAAGATCGGCAGATATGAATTTATATCTCACGTTGTATTCGTAGTAATAAGAAACATACAACAAGTAAATATATCTTAATGGTCATAGGAAAATGTATACTTATTATTGTACAAATACAGTAATAAAAAATTATTTTAGTAGTCATGGGTTCGAATCCCACTGAAGAGCATCGTCGTTTGTATTTATGAGGCGGCATAAATGTTTCTTCGTAAAAAAAATTGTTTTAGTTTGCGCACCATTTTTAGGTATAGCAATTATTTATGAGTAATGCAACTGGGAATGAATCGAATGATTGGAAATTTTTTATATTATTTGATTGGATGTTTTCATTTCATCATTTCAATGAGATTTTAAAATTAAAGTAATAGGGAGGGACTACTAACTAACCGTGTATATTCAATGACTTTGGATACAAAACAGTAAAATAATTTGTAATATTTTTAGCAATTTGTACATAATTATAAGTTTCATAAATGATAATAAAAAGCATAACTCGGCCACCTCGAAATTTGCAACAAAGTGTCAATTAAACTACAAATTAAAATTACGATTCTGCAATCGAAATGCAAAATCAGAGCCAGTAAAATTCATTCGAACCACAAATCGAACAAAACTCAGCTCTCACCACATAACCTCAATGTTCACACACACATACAGCACACTATCAGCGCGCAGGTAGTGCATTTCTATGTAAATAATCTCTCGAAGGACACGGAACATATTTCTATTCCGTTTTCATCTTCGATCTGCGACTGATGTGAATTTTTTGGCGTTGGCGGGTGGCGGATCGTGCCTGAAGCTTGAACAGAGGGAGTACCGATTTTCCCTCGAGGATCGGTTTACAGCGTGTTTTAACTTCAGGGTTTGCTGGAGCTTCGCCGCCTGCCTTCGAGATGAATGCTGAAGACGAGGTGTTTGTCGGTTGCGATGTTTGTTGGGTGATTGTGGCGGTGACGGATGCGTGAAAATGAAGACTACGCGGATTCAACATTCTACCACTATATCATCATATTTTTCATTTGCAAGTGCAAGTAGATGTCCAAGCCGTACATTATAATGAGGGATAATTTATAATCTGTTGATATCTGATGCATTACCTCGTAAAGACATTAAGGATAATACATTTTTGTTTAACTGTACCCTTGTGGTTTTCCCTTCACAACATCTTTGATGTCGTAATTTTACGGCTGGTAAACACACTTCAATGGCGTGGTGATATAATTTATTATATTTCTAGAGGCAAGGTTCAAGGGTTGAAAAAGCAACAATAAGTATGAAATGAGAAGTAATGAAGAGGTGTTGTAATATTAAGAGAAGGGAAAGAATGAATGCAGAAGATTCTGAACCAAAGAAGATTAAAATGAATCATAATTAATTTATTCAACAGCTCCGCTGAGAATACCTCTTTCGAAGAATATATTTATGCAATTTTAAAAAATCTGATGCGGTCACCACATTTCTTTCTGCTGTAAACTTTCTATTAAATTATGCACCAATAAGCATCTATCAAACATAAAACTGTTCGAAAGGAGAATGTCGTATTTTATAAAGTACTTTGTGACAAAAATACTGTGATTAAAATATAAATAAGAATGAATGTAGTTATAAATTTTGTATAAAAAAAACTGACCATAGATTGCTTATCAGGCAGTACCTACACCAAGAAGCATCTATCCCTCTTTGATATGCACTTTTCATTTATGACACATATAAAAAATGAGATGTTTAATATATTTTTTCTTTCTTTTCAACAAGCACAGGTCAGCAGATTTAAACGAATAAGTCAAAATTCAACATTTATTTAAAGTATTGTAATTTCTAAATGATGCTAGTAAGGGAAAAACGTTTCAAATTATAGATAATAACATTTGAAATATTATTCTAATAAAAAAAATTGCCATAAAACCATGATTTACTACGATATTTCAAAATAACCTGTTAGGGATTCATGTAAACTACAATACTTTTGGTCATTGGATTATCACCGTAACTGCATCCATCCATCAATCTACACTCACACACAGACATTATCGCGAAAATATTAAAATTGTGTTCTAGTGACTCTAAAATGTGCTTATCTATTGCTTGATTCCTTTACCACCCTTACAGAGTGAGGCGGGAGGTAAAAAAAAAAGGATTCTATAACACAGTTTTGGAAACTAAGCAATTAAAAATTGTATTGAAACAACTATCATTCCATACGCCGCCGCATGTGGAATAAATTCGACGAATCAAAGCCGCATATTAACGCGATATATGAAGTATTTTAGTTTGGTTGCTATGGTTACGTCTCTTTGATTTAATTTTATTTATTTGAGTGTGGCGTTTTCAACAGTTTCGTATTTGTATTTTTTGTATAATTTCCAAAATCTTGTTATAGAAAGTATAGTCTACATAGGGGTGGGCAACCTCCGGCCCGCGGGCCAACTCCGGCCCGCGTAAAGTTCCAATCCGGCCCGCGAGATCTTTAGAAGAAATAATAAATATTTTCAAAAACAAAAATTTTAAATTAGGTTAGTACCCAACATAAAGAAAATGGGAGATTTACAGTTTAATTTTCGATATAATTCGTCTAGTATAAATTAAGAAATAAATATAGTAGTTAATTTTGTTTTATTATTGTTTTTTATATTTAAAAAAAAAATTATAAGTAACAAAAATGTGTCAATTAACAACTACGGCCCGCGTACGAAACGTAAATCCTATTCTGGCCCCTGTTATACAAAAGGTTACCCACCCCTTCTACAACATGTAACGGAATGGCATATCCCACACTTTTTGCTCGTATGGAATATGTGGAATTCCATTACTTATTGTAGAATATACTATTTTGATTATACGGGATAAACCAACTCAGAATCATGAGTGAATACGCAAATGTGTTTGATGTCCGTTTATTTTTCAGCACCTCGCTTAAAACTATGGCGTGTTCATTGCTCTTTTGATGTTAATAATTTCCAAATAAATATTAAAAGCTAATTGTTTACTGTTTTCAACAAGATTGCTCTCACTGAGGGCAGAAAAATCTCCCATGGTATATTAGCGTGGCTTGGGTCCAATTCCTGGATCAAGTCTGACGCTTGGCCTGGGTACGCCGTCCCATCAAAACATATTACAATCGCGGCGCGCAATTATACGCCACAAAATATTCACTCCTTTGTGGGAGGACGTCCAAATAAACTGACAAAGTAAATTTCCAGTTCTTCATACCAAAATAATTTAGAAGCTCCAACAACGCATCCATCACATGAACATCAACAGAAATCCACAATCAGTTCGCTATACTAAGCAGCGTGACGACCCTACACCTACATTCATCGGCGGCGGTGGAGGCAGCAGGCGGCTCACTGGCTCACAGCCGGAGGCAAGGCTACATTCTCCCAACTCTCCTGAAGAATACAAAGTGAGTGTGGTGCGCGGATACCATGTAAACTTCCACATACCAACCACCATCACTAGCTTACAATCTGAGTCTGAGAGGGCCAGCGATATTACAACCACATTGGCTAACACTGGGAGATAGTCAGTAGAAAACACGACTTGAAATTTTATGAATAATATAGATTTTTTACTGACATTGATTTTTCAGGCAGTAGTCAAATGTATCTACGTAAAATATTTTAGATACCAAAGCTTATGTATCTTTTTTCTAAATTAATATTATAATGTTTATCAGTAAGGAGTTCAACGTAAATTAGTTAATGCTATCCAGGGGTTATACGTAATAAATTCGAAATATTTGAGACAAAAAACGGTCATAATTAGACAAGGAGGTGTGATGAGTCCAGTTTTTTTTAACAATATTTTTGAATGAAATTATGCAAGAATTTGAATAAAAGCTTAGCTAGTTACTCGCAAATGTATGTAATTGTTTTCATTGTTTTCCACAAAACTCTCAATTCGTAATTTTTTTTTTAAGTCAGTTTTTCGTTTGCTACTTATAGTTCAGTCAAAATAGACATTTAACTTCGCAAAAATTCGCATAGAGCTAAAAATTGGTACATACCTAGAATACACTTTTACAAATGAAATATCAAAAGTCCCCATCGATCCTACCACTGCTAAAATTTTATATAAAGTCAAAGGTCAAGAATATTAGTTTTTCGCACATTTCTCTTAAACAGTAAGTGTTATCGTACAATTAGATCATACAAAGTTTGTAACCCATGCAATTGTCCACAAAAATTATCCAGATACTTATTTCCTACGAATCATCATTCGTGAAATACCGTGATTTCAAAAGTTAGAGTCGCAAAATACGACTTTTCTAATTTTTGGAATTGCACGTTATCTCATAAATGATGATTCGAAGGAAAAAAATGTCTGTAGAATTTTTGTAGACAATGGTCTTCAAACTTTGTATGACTTAATTTTACGATAACACTTACCGTTAAATAGAAATATGCGAAAAGCTGATATTCTTAACCTTTGATCCTGTATACAATTTTTAGCTATTTTGACTGGACAAGCAAATAAACAACAAGTAGATACTTTTTGGATGCAGTTTTTAATTCTAAACATTTTTTGCTTCATTTAATTAGAGAAGCAAGAATCACCATATTAAAAAAATATCATTGTATTCCCTATGTTGCATATTTCAATTCAACACCCGGTATACTTATAGTTGTGGAGATCTATCGCAATTTTCTTATTATGACAGACAGTTTGATCTTATATAACACTTGTTATGTTATAAACATTCTTGGATTTTGAAAATTACTGTAAAGATGGTAAAAAGTCTCTGCAAACATATGCAGAGAAAAATGGAGGTTAACAAAGTTTTCTTTAAATGTTAGTTTTGGCTCCAGGATCCTAGTTGCCTTATCTCTTATCTTTATCTATATAAGCAAGTTGGTTGGACGATAAAAAAGCGATGTATCAAGCTATAAACATAAGAGAAAAACTTTATGAAAATTTAAGAAATTAGGTCAACATAATCCTGTATTCCACAGACTTTCATTAATTTTGATGTTCTTAATTATACAGCAGTCTTAAAAGATATAATCCTGTTTACCTTAGAGATTTTCGAACTTTATTCATTACATCTAATTTATGATTTTCTTTTTTGTTGCTTACTTTGTAGACTTTCCACAAAGAACATTGAAGAAATTTCAAATTTGAATGGCACTGAATACAAACAATAAGTATTAATTGAGGAAGAGTACCGGCAACATTTTCTAATTTCAATCAAATTAGTACAAGGATTGAAAGAAGCTCAGGGGCTCTTTCTATAAGGTTTTAATCCTTAAAGTTAGATTTTATAACAATCCGAGTATTTTTCCTCTAGTGAAAATGAACAACATTAGGTATATCAATAAATGTTATCTTAGTAGTTTTTTATTCACAAATTTGGACTAATTTGAAATAAAAACATTTTAGTTTGGACTGCTCGTTTCAGCATATTATGCACTTCTAAAAATTGCTAGAAAATATAAACCTAACAACAAAGGTCATTTGTAGGTAACAAGACATATGTATTTGTTAGAAGAAAGTAGAAGCTATATTTCTTTCAGAACTAAATAATTCTTTTGTGGTGCAACTACGTCTGGTCGATAACAAAGAAAAACTTAAATTTCAGTTAGACTCAATGAATAGAAACTGGAAACCTCATATTTCACATTGTTAAAAATTCACAATGGTTTGCAATATTTACACTTCACTAGCGATAACTGGTAATTATTTTCAACTGTCAAATTGTTTTAGTGAAAAGTGGTGCAATAATTTAGAAACTAGTTAGTTAGTCGTTCAGTAATCACCCTAGTCAATTGCAGACTACCAGCCATTCACGGATCACCGCTGTGGATTGCTACAATGAGAAATAAACAAGGAAATGAGGATAATAAATAAGTAAAGGTATCTACCGAGCTGAAAGTAAAAGTTCCGAATGGTTCATTAAACTTTGCAGAATATACACAAGTAGTTCTGCAAGTCTCCTCATTGTTTAATAGGCATTAAATTAGTACTGTGTAATGGCTAACTAAACTCGTGCTGAGGATCTAGTAAGATCTAGGTAGCTTTGAACGTTTGAACCATCGTATAACACCATCAGCAGTAGTATCCCATTCCGCCGAGCCAGCGAGTACAGCGCAGAGTAAACTCGTAATTATAACTTGAACTAACTAAATTTCAGCTCATAAAGACGCATCTCTGATTGATGATCAAGGAACAGAGCACACTTGGATCTTCCGTCATCTTATTATATTGTCGCAAAGACCCCGTGAATATGGAAATGCAGATTGTAGAATAAATTATGAAGTACTGAATTAATAAGAGAATTCTGAATTCGTCGCGTTCAACTCGCATGACTGTGATCATAAACTGAATTATTCCGATGTCTCTGATACTGATTCTGCGGAGAACTCTTCCGGAAATGACACTACGTTTTATGAGTTGTGGTCGTTGAACTGAAAGCAGCACTACTTTCAATCGATTTCAGTTTTCTGCTGCATATTCTTCCTTCTTTATTTCAATTTACTCCTTATCGCGAGAGTCTCCTATTTTCTTATTCATAGTTTTCAATTTTGATGATTGGAAATGAATGTGTCTGTGCTCGTATGTCACTATAATGTTGTTTACTTGCAAGTATTCTCACTATGATTACAATATGTCAAATCAATTTTCAACACTACTTACTAGTATTTGGATGGGTGATCGCTTTATGAAAACCCATTCCAGCGAACACTGCGAGCCGTTGTCACACCATCAAAAACGAGGTTCCGAGCCGGCATATAACCTCAGCAGTTGAGACCGCTTAATAACAATAATACCGAATTATTTCCGTATATTTCTTACAAACCAAAACATGCCTTGAAAAGTACGATAAATTTAATACATTCATTACACAAATTTGATTAAAATGTAACATTTATAGTTCGATATTTGATTAGTTATACATGTATAAAGATTCAGTTCAATTTCATAATGATATAGTAGGATAGATTCTATGCCTGATATTTTTAAAGAAATTTTGTTCGGAGTTCGATAATAAGACTAATAACATTGCTAAAAAAGTAGAAGATTTAAAAGCAGCAGGAATTAAAAACTGGTGAAGTAAAACAAAAGATACGAAGACATGGAGAAACCCAACTACATGGATTAAAAGGAAAATAAACTGTGATGAATTCACTCGGAGATTTATATATATAACTGTAATAACAAGTAATACTGTATTTAATTGAAGTTTAAAAAAAAAAACTTGTTTTGTGAATGGAGAGGGGCGACACTACAAAATTTTAAAAATTTGTTTCTACGAAGATAAGACTTAGAAATAATTAAATTGTATTTTAGATTCTTATACCAAAGCTTCAACCAGAAAGACAAAGACTTTGGTGCTTATTATAGTACTAAGATAAGACTGGAGAAAAATAAGAGTACATTGAGACAGATAAGATCGAGCAAAGTCCGTATCGCTTCTTTTTGCTCCCATTGCAGTTTTTCTAAAAATCATTTTCCGTCAAGCAGGAAATGACCAACAACTCAACATCCATTTTCTTTTTCTCATTGCGCATCACAGCGCAAAATATCCTTTCTGGAGCCAAACTTTGATTAATCCTATCGCAAGAGCTCGAGGGAGCTGTCGAATCAACCCTTCCGTACGTCAAACGGATTATGTCGAGCGGCCATGCACTTCTGAACATGCAAGGGAGTTGTTATAGCTACGCTTAGAGTACCAGCACCATCAACTCGGCAGTGTTCATCGAGATAGCCAGTGAACTGGAGGCGCCACATACACTGTAATTAGCATCAGACAAAATCTGCTTGCCGTAAAGCCAAAGCTTTCATTGTGTTAGGTACCTCTACTCAATATTGGAGCAATATGTCTGCACTTATCTACATTATCAAGGAGTCTAGTGTTGCACGAAGACCTAATTTTAGTTGCAGTATACAGTTTACTTATTATGTTTGCCATTATTGGTACAGATATTATACTGAACTTATTTGTTCACCAATATTATTAGATATTGGAACCAGTAGAATACAATACGACATTAACAGATTTTCAGCGAATTAATAGTTATTTACGATATAAGTACGTAACACTATTCTTTTGTTACGAATGGGCCAATTAAAACATAAGTGTAGTGTGTGTTTTAAGACCCCTGAGTGAATAAAGAAAAAATTGTTCTTATATGTTTTAAACAATGATACATGTATCTTGTGAGCACAATGTCAGTTGCGACCGCAACGCCGCCAACGGATTCTGCACATCCCAATGAAAGTTATCAGCGCTTTAGCTGTAAATTTCAAATCGAATGTCCTGTTTTTGTTGGTGCAATTGCAAATGGACAGAAGTAGTTTTAAAGTATTCATGATTTGAAGTTGGAAACATTTGTATTAGCATAGACAAGTTGTTCAGCGACAACACCATCACACAACACAGTGGGTAATCCGCTCCAAGGCGTTTCCGAGCAGCGAGCGATGCGGTTGAAAACCGACTGCTAATTCGAATTCTGTTCAATTCATCAAGCCGCCTTATAGATCTGTTAAATTGAATTACCGTTCGAAGTATCAAGCAAGGAATGTTAATGGCGGAGGAATGTCAGCAAATAGATAAATTACATTACGCTTCTATACACAAATACTCTAATTACTTGGGACTTGGGCGCCCCGAAGCGATTGCAATTTTAAAATAGAAGCACGCTGCGCTGTAAGGTTATTAATTAGTTTCAATTGTTTCAAGGCTGTCGCGTGCACTCTGTGTTTGCGAATGCTCTTAGTCGGGCTTGTCAACCGTGCACTCCCTTGAAAAATGGCAGCAAATAGATGCACGAGTGTTCACTGTTTTTGCTGTTAAAAGCAATCGGCGAATCGCTTCGTTCCTTCCACCCAGTCAAAACGATGTTTACACGCGAGTTCAGCCTGACCGACTGAATTAAAGTCGGGCTTTATCTTTCCCTGTCAACCTCTAACATCCACATCAACAACGCTCCAATATTCTTAAGCTTGGGGGGATTTATGTTTAATTATTTATTATATTAGGCTTGAAGAGAAGTTAACTGGAAGAATTCCCAAGTTCACTTTAATTTTGAGGCCACAACATAGCTTCCAGTAAGTAGTAATAGTATTTTTCATTATCAGTTTAACAAAACATATATGTATTTATAACGAAAATTAGTTGGACTTATTGTCTTTCTTTGCAAGTTATGTTTCAGATAAGAAAGTTATAAAATACCTTAATAGAAATATGTTCAACAAAGGCATAGGAACCGTTTTACAAACAAGTGTTAGACAAAGAAGGGTGGCCCTCGAGATCTATCTGACTTAAGCTCGTTTTTCGCTTTCATAAAAATCTACGAGTTTGTGTTTCTGGTATTACTGTATTTCTATGTTTCAGTGCTTCCAGCCTACTTAATAATTCGTTAGTTTTCTGTAGGATTTCTGGCAAATTTTGTACACACCTGTCTTAATTTCTCTGTACTGGTTAGAGGTTAGAACAGATTCCAAATGGTAAATCTGATTTCAGTAGATACCCCTGCATTTCTCCGACTATAAAGAAATATTCTTTTGTTCCGTAATAAACAGAAAATAAGATTTACAATAAATTTTAAGTTGCTTAAAATATCATCTATTTAATTACCAACCAAAGATACAAATGAATAACAATACTGGAGTTTTTAATTCCTTAACAAATCGTTTGCATAAATTATGGAGATTAAATTATTCTGATAGATATCACTAGCTGCAGTTATTAATTGACAAAGTTAGTTTTCCTTGCCACGAAAAACAATGACTCTCTGGAGTGTTTGTGTACCGCATTTATATATTTTGTTTGTCAAACCTTTGTGCCAGGAGTAAAACCGATAAAATGTTTTGATTGGAATATTTGCTGCATGCTCATGGTAGCCGAATGTATATTGAATTACTCCGATATGCAACACGGGGAAATTGGTTTAATCAATATCGTTTATATTGCACTTCTCTTTTTTATTTGTCGGTATAAATACAAACAAATTTGGAACATTTCTGTTGCGTTAAATTTATTGAGGTTTTAGTTATAATTACGATTTTACAATGTTTATGTTTACTGCTATTTCAAAATGATTTAGCAATTTTATTATGTATTTTGATAACAGTATAATACAAATATTTCCAACGAATCATTTTTCAATTGCGTTGTTCCTCTGAAATGTAAAAACAAAACAAATCAATAGAACATCAAAAGGCATTTTGTTTCCTAATGTTTCCATAGCAAGCAAACAAATGCCAAAATGCCACGTTCAACTCTCGAAGTAATTGATTTTTAATATTCGTTCCCCCATTGTTGTTTGTTGTTGATTTACGAAGAGAGAAGCGCCAACCGCGAGTTCGCAGCGACTGATTGCGATTTTATTCGACAAAGAGCAGACAAAAATCGATCGGACTGCATAAGGCACCGCTGCTGTCGCGCAATCAGATATCCAATTGCAAGTTTAGCATCCCCTGGTGGGTCTTGAGCCCGAGCCCGCCAGATATATTGTGCAGTGTACAGTCTGTTCAAAATGTAATGCCCGCAAGATCTGCTTTTGATATGTAAATACGACGTAATTGTACAGAATTCAGCAAATATATATATAGAACTCGGGAGCTGTAGAGTTGTCTTGCTTTTCAGGGGAGGTCTTAGAAGTTTTCTCCGTCTCTTGATATTTGTTTGCTGATGATAAACAACTGTTTAGGAGTTTTTCCTACAACGATAAATAGGTGCATTTTAAAAAGTGCCTTTACTAACGTCTGTAGCTGCTGTTATTAACTGCAATACAAATTTTGTTATACTCCGATTCAGACACGGTGTAATGGTATAATAATTTTACTACCCCGGGTATTAAATAGATATTTGTATGTTAATGCACTAAAGTATTTATTTTTTATTACGAATACACCATATGTGTAATAAAAATACTTTAGTGTCGAGGTATACATTATAATTTTTTCCGAAATCATTAAATTATTAATTAAAACATACATAAATAGCATTATGTATTTACATAAAACGTAAGCTAGCTTTTGGGACGGGGATAACTGTGACAGCAAAAGTACTGTAAAGTGTCAAATATTTTGTTATAATTTTTATTATTTTTTATATGTTCTTAAACGTGGTTTGTATGTGATCTGCATTAAATCCGATAAATTATTATCAAAGATAAATAATAAATAAATTTACCAATAGTATTACAGAATTCATAATATGTTTGTTATTTTAGGTTTGAAATTCAAATTTGACAGATGAATCTGTAAAGTAAAATTTTGAAATAAGAGTCTGTAAAGTTTTACTCTAGCTACTATTTTGGCTAAGTTTGCGGAGTAATATCCTGTAATTTAGTATTGATTTCGGAAATATGTCATTTAATGTACTGGTTTTCGATGCACTAAATAATATTTTAATCACACCTTGGCGAGCTGTGGCTTCAAACGTTTTTGTCACGGCTTACAATTAACAACTAACAAATTGTTAAGCACGTACTGAAGTTAGTTTCCTTCAATAATTATTAATTTTTTTTTCAATTTAATTGTTAACATGTTCAAATAATTAATAAAATATTACATTTCTTTGTTATCTTAATTTGGGGTTGTGCTGCATCTGTCATTGTGTTACAAGAATTAACTGAAATATAAGTTTTTTTTTTAATTATATATTTATGTTTTTATAATATGTGGTTGTAGAAAAAGAATAATATGTTACTCAATTTATAAATTCCTTAGATATTCGTGACTAAAGCCACTTTTACAAAACTTGTTACATAATATACTACAATATTTACTGAGAATTTAATTTACAATCACAGGAATTATTTTAGATAAATTTGAAGATGACAATAATTAAAACAAAGTGAGTAATTAAAAGATGACTAAATTGACTTTTCAGTTATAATTAATAAATAAATACCAGTCGTCAAATAAGGACTACTAAAGATGTTAGCGGAGGGTTAATTGATCCATAGCCAAATATTCTCTAACTACAAAAATATTTCGTTCTTGTATGATTTATTAGAAATAGAATAAGATTTTTGCCCTTCACTGGAAGTGCTGTTGGTAGTTGGTTCTGGCGGTCAATCTTTTATTTTAAATCGTAAACTTCTTCCACGAAGGAATTTATAGACAATTGCTTCAATAAAGGCCGGTTCTGTTTCCATATAAGATCGCTTGCATCGCACAGTGGCATAGAGGTCTGCAGTGCATAGCTTTAAACAGAGTATAGCAGCCATTGTCACGAGAATTATTCTCTTTCTTGATTACGATAATAAAAACAGTGGAGAGTTTGTTGTTTGCGAAATATACGAAATTCCAGAGGGAAAGATGTGTTTGCGCACAGCTCTACTTATTTTCTTACGTATGCATAAATAAACCAAGTTTAATATGACGTGTGTAAAAGTTTGTCCTGGATCTATTTTTATGTGTTGAAAAGTTTTTAGGTTAACTTATTTTGTTGGACTGTAATCCGAACAAAATTAGATTAAAAGTTTTGTTTATTTATGCGAGATGCAGACGGAAAGTTGATTGTTTGCTTTATTTTTAACTCATTTTTCTGTTTCGTTACAAGTATGTTCATTAAAGTTAACTGCGTTAAATATGAGTACATGGTTGCAGAACTAATGATGCTAGTTTTAGCTTCTTTGAGAACTGCCTTTGTTATTTAAAATGAATGTATAACAACACAAAAGAAATTGGGGCTAATTTTAAAATTAAACTATTCAATACTTCAAGCCGTATTGACTGATGAAGAAATACAAATATTTTTTATTACACCAAAGAGTTGTTTCGCAGTTTATCTTGATTCAAATTTGTCTATTTGTTAGGGATACAAAATATAAATTTTAAACACAAGTTACCTTACCTTCATATACTGTGAGTTTCATCTAAGATGCAACATTTACTTTTCTGTCAATAATGTATTATTATGGACACCAGTTTAAAATTATATTGATATTACCGTACTGTTCCAGATAAAATGTAACATAGATCGTCAATGTTATATGAAGTTATCATAATTTTAAGATGTTTATTAATGAAGAAAAAATTCGAGTTATTACTTAGTATAGTTATGGAATATTTATGATGTTTATAAATTAGTAGATTGCAAGTTCATTTAAAATTGACAATCAATATTGCATTTTATCTAGAACAGTACGGTGATATGTATAACTGATATCCACAGAAAATATTCATGACAGAAATAGTTATTTATTTAACCAAAGATATCAGATTTACATCAAAGGCTTCCGAAGCTGTAAATCTATGTTTGGTACCGTGTTGAATACATTATTACAGAATGTTAACTGTCAAAAAAAATCACACTTTTAATGACAATCGGCAAAAAAAGTAAATGTTGCATTTTAGCTGAAACTCACGATATTATCTAATATATCTGGGAGTATGTATTTCATTCCATGTTATAACTTTAATGTATACATCCAATTTTTTTCGTTCTAATTGTTTATTTCTCATTTTCTCTCTTAAAAATATAATAGTGTAGCATGGTATGTGATCTATCAAACAAATTTAAAACAAAAACAATCCAAGAATTGAACATAACAAGTGCAATTAAAACGAGTTCACAGTTCCAGAACTGTAAAAATCCGAATACAATCTCAACTTTGAAAAGCGCTTCTTTCGCAACAACTAAAACTCCACTCTTCCGTAAAAAAAAAACAAAAACAAAATCAGCACACTTAAAATTAAAACAAATTACAACATTTATATTCATGTTTTCCAACAATGTACATGACAAAACTTTGCTTCTTCATGTCAGAAGCACGGCGTAAACCTTCACGAGACCGACGAGGAATGCAGCGTTCGCGGGATTATGTTAGAAGTGGTCGCGCGGTATTTTGACGCCGCGAGCAAGTTAAATTGCATTCGCTTTGTGAGCAGTTCCCAGTGCATAAAGCTCGCACAGACCGACTGTCCTCGACAGAAAACTGCCACGAGATACGTTTATGTTTATTATCCAGCGAAAAAATGTTAGTTATCTGACACTTGACAGATGAGAGTTTTCTAGTTGATATGATAAAGAGATGGCTGTGTTGTTCGCTGGTGCTGGAAAATGCGCTTGCTGCAGACATGTGGAGAACAATCCTTTTATTCTTAACAACGAAAATAGCATTAAATGGTCAGTTATACTTTTGAGCTGGGTGTGAGATATTTAGTATTTTTGATCATTAAATAATTTACAGTGAAAAACAGCAAAACTAAAGAAAATTGAAGAGACAGTAGGTCAGAAATTTTACGTGAAGAAATGCAAGGTTCTGTCAATAATCGAACAAGACACAAATGGTAACATAAGATGTACTACGTCACTACGAGACTAGTGTCAAAAGTGCCAGTGTCAGTATTGCACTCGCGAATTAATGACACTCGCTTACAAGAGCAAGATCAAGAGTGTAGTATTTAACAAGCTGGTGCTTTCATCACTCGTCGCATAAATAATTATTATCCAACACCTCTCAATAAATGCTCTATAACTATGGTGATTTTAAATAAGGAAAGTGACAGATTACCCACTAGTGGGTATAATTTTTAGAAAAGCCACTAGTGTGTGTGTGTGTGTGTTTTTTTTTTTTTTGTATTTATGACAGTAATAATAATTCACAACATCTTGGTAACTACTTCGATTGGCATTTTAATTTTGAAAATTGAAAGCATATGTCATTGTCAAATAATATTGCTTTGATAAATTTTGCAATTATTAAGAGGTGTTGCATAAAACGTTATACTTCACACGTGGAAAAAGTGGCATTACCAACTCGATAAAATTATCACACTCAGCATTCGGCTTCGTGTGCTAAAATTTCTCTCGTGTGTAATTCCCTACTTTCTCACCACTTGTAAAGTAAATAACTATTACTTATAGGTATTTTACAAAAGCAATTGGATAAAGTTTAGAACTCATAAAACCAGCACTATTTATTCACTCCGCATCAGACAGATGTATGACGTATTTTGTGTTAATTTCTCTACGGTGATAAGTATTATTTTAGTTTCTGTAAACGTAGTACATGCTATTGAATACTAGAAGAATAATTCTAAGGTTGAGTGTTGAATAATATTAAAAATGCGAGAAGCAGCCCCGGAAAATGCTCTTAATTTATAGACAACACATGTAGCAACCGAGCGAAGACAATGAACCACATACGAAGAGAATGAAACATTCCTAACCTAGAATTCACGTTAGTCACAGTTTATGTCAGCAGTAAAAGCGGTTTATGTTAAGCGCAAATCCGGCTTTATTTCAATGCAGTTATTTCATGTAGCTTCGCGCCAACAATAAATTATATGTACGCGCATGCAATTACATTTGCCGACACGGAATTTTTATTTGTTCCGTGGATAAAATTCACCAATCCGTCCAGTGTTTTGTTTTGGAACCAATGACAAATTGGTTACAGAGCAGACTGGCCAATGACAACTAGCGTTCTGAATGGTAATTTCCAATAAAGCAGTCATTGTGTTTAGTTTTTAACCGTGAATAGAGCAGACAATCACAACAAAGGAAATCATTTGAATAAATAAATCCAAAACAAATTAAAACTGAATTGGAAAAAACGTAGTTTTCGTGGCAAGCGTAGCCAAATTAGTATTTTAAACTGATTCCGTGAAAACATGTGTTGTGGTGTTTTCACTGTTCCAGGAAAATTCACGATTAAGTTTTACGCAAAAGTTAATCCAGGATTTTTTTATGCTATAGATATTTGTTCTGTGGGCGTTAGTTATAATGAAATTTTCGTGCATTGATGCTGGGTGATATTAACATGCTACAGAATGGGGTTACGCAAAATTTTACTGGGAACGAAGCAAACTGGCTGTATGTTACGACTTTTAAACGACATACTTTTATTATTCAAACGCTATATACATATAGATTGGATTAAAAGATTTTTGTAGCTTATTTTTACATGAATTTACGAATACTAAATATAATTGAATTTGTTAATTTTGAAAATATATAATACAAAATTTATATTTCACAAATTATAATTTGTTATATTATTTATTCATACTTTTTAACTTAAAATAAAAATGCAATTGCAAGATGTTAGAATAATAATATTTGCAGCCAATTTTGAGAAAAATTAAATCGTCTTTAATTATCATAGTAGCTATGTAAACTACGTGTAAGAAAATCGTGAATTTATTGACAAAAAAGGCAATTATAAATTCGTGAAAATGTCTCAATTGTTTTTAATTTGAGCTCTATTTCCGAGAGCTTTCATTTCTTAATAAGAGAGTACTTGAGACAACGTGAGTAAATTGCCTTTGTTTTTTAGATTAAACAATATAATAAATAAAGCAGTTAAAACCACCCTCATAAAACCGAAATTAAACTTGTTTAATTCTTTTGTTTCGTTTTAAGTGACGCGGTTTTATTATGTCTATCTAGGAGATATACACATAAATCTGGAGCTATTTTCATTAGACTGCAGGAACAATAAAATTTCGGCAATAAAAATACTTTCCTAGTAATTACATTCACGTCTTGGGTATGCGCTCCGCTGGGAAACAAGTCTGCAGGAATTACAGGCAGTTGAGTAGGAAGTTATACTCCGGAAAATACATAAATATTATCTAAAATCAATACGAATATTTATAGTTCCTATACTTATGTCGTTCAATCTTAGTAAAGTATCTACTAAAATTTATTATTCTCAATCAAGAAATTGTGTAAGACTGGGGATGATGATTCGCGCACTGATTTAAGTACAAAACGGATTTCACAAGCGTCTAAATGTACATTCTGAAATAAAATACAACCAACAATATTCAAGTGTATTATTATAATTTGATAAGATATTTTAGCAATTTTATGAAACAAAAATGAATTTAAAATAAATTAATTCAATTTTGATTAGTGGCATGCTCAACAAATTGTGTAATTTTGATTGATTCCTGTTAGTTCTACTGAGGATGAGAACATAGTTCTCAAAGTATTTTATCCAAAACCTCTCAATAAATGCTCTATAACTATGGTGATTTTAAACAAGGAAAGTAACAGATTACCCACTAGTGGGTATAATTTTAAAAGGCACTAGTGAGTAATTTTTCATTTATAATAATAATAATAAAACACAACACCTTGGTAAACTACTTCGATTGACATTTTAATTTAGAAAATTTAAAGCATATGTCACTGTCAAATAATATTTCTTTAATAAATTTTGCATTTATTAAGAGGTGATGGATAAAACGTTATACTTCACAACGTGGGCAAAGTGGAATTATCCACTCGATAAAATTATTACACTCAGCCTTCGTGAGCTAAAATTTCACTCATGGGTAATTCCTCACTTTGCCTACTTGCAAATTAAATAACTATTATGTAGAATTTTTTCTAATAGATTAAATTTGAATTTATTTATTTTTCATGTTTTCCTGATTTAAATTAAGTGGAAATTATGCATGAATATTTTGTACAATGGAGATTTTGCAAAATGTGGCTACCAACTGTCAAATCAAGAATTTTGTGAGATAGTAAGTCTGAATGTTTTACAGAGATTGGCAACGCAAAAAGAACTAGAGCTGGTGACAAGAATAGCGCAGTGCCGCAGATATATTTATTTATAAAATAAAATAATTATTAAGACCATGCGACAACAATTTGGTTTGTTGAATGCTACGTCTATTCTTAAAGGCTGTTGTTCTATAAAGTTACAAATGTGGATTTAAAAAGCAAATCTAGGAAGAAATACTGACACATCATCATAAAATGTTCGTATGAAGGAGGCAACCCCCACAAAGTAACACATATTTTCACGCACAAACACATTTGAAACTTTGACCGTATTCCCAGTTCTTTCTGACGATATCTGGTTAGCCGGCTATATAAACTTCACCCAAAGATTTACCGTCTTTCAGATATAAAACGTCAGTTTGTTTTTCATGGTTTTCCGAAGCACTTCAAGACCAAAGTTCAAGCGTGATAGTGCTTGGATTCCGGGACATAATGCGTTGTGCGGTCCGGATCTTTCCGGGTGGTCGCGAGAAGAGAGGAAAGGGACTCCGGAACGTACGTCGAGGATAGACCCAGCGGATGAAGACGTTTATTTATAAGGATGGCGATACAATCAGCACCGACGCATTGTTACGTCATAAAATATTCGCTTTGAAAGATAGTTTTGGAAACGGATATTCAGCAAAACTGGAATATTGGAGATTGAAAAGAGATATTTCGGACGACGGAAACAAATGGGAAATTGCAAAACTGGTTGGAAATTATTTCAAAGTGGATAAAACTTTTACTGAATCGTTAAAGATTTTAAAATAATATATACAATAATTGGAATACATTAAATATCTCTCAACAGCAATAATTTAATTTCCTCACAATAATTTCATTCAAATCGGAATCTTATAGTAAAATTAAAGTAGAATAATGAGGAAATATCCGAAAGCGTCTGGTATCGAGTATTTCGTATTTGATTTCTCTCAACTTGAGAGTAAAATGAAATTCCATGCTCTTTGATCGTATTCTTCCAGACAGCTAGGTTTTATCGGAGTCTTAGTGCACTGAATTAAATAAATACCGATATTTAATCGTATTCACTTACCTCCAATAAATGAGAGATTTGATTTCAATAAACTGTGTAGATAAAGCAGATTGGGAAATATAAAAAAAATCTGAAAAACAAGCTTTACAATTCAGAAAGCAGTTATCTTGTTTGCTACTGGCCAGTTTGATGTGAAGTTTCAACAAAATTACTTTATGTTTTCATTACTAGCTAAGTGACCTTTGTGGAGCAGTAATTACATTCTCGCAGTATTTTCAAACTTTAACAGGAAAACGGGAGCAGAAGTTTCATTTCAGTTTGCCTCAATTTATTGACTCTCTGATAAACTATTATCAACTTCTACTGTTATGAACTATATATCAGCAACATATTATTTAATTTACTCGCTGCAACTTTCTAATGGCTCACATGTTCATTAAAGGTTCCTTTTAATTTTTTTACTGTGTATTTGCTGCTTTCAATAAAATGCAATTTTTACATACATGCAATTAAAATGAGACACAAAATTCAGTAAAAAACTAGTTCAATTACTCTTATTGTATTGTTCAAATAGTTCCGTGGCAACGCATCGAACTGTGGATCATAAGATCCTTGGTTCGATCCTCACAGTCGACAAATTTTCTAAAATAAATTTAGATAATTTTCCACTACATAAAATTACCTTTGTGGCTCTTTTACCACTACCAACCTCAGAGACAGTGATTTGACGACTGATAACCGCATTTTTGCGCAAAATACTTCATAATACATAATATTTAACTGAAAATTTTAGTTTTATACTATGTATCACTGCAATCCACAGCTGTATTAACTGAATATTTCAGTTATTCGAGAAACAGTTTAGCAGCGCGCAACTGACTGACGGTCTCAAACAAATCAACTAAAAGTTAGTCATGAAGGAAACTATTCGTACATATTCGGCTTGTGCAGATGTTCAATTGTATTTTTTATTATATTTTCAAAATGTTTTAATATGTATAAAATACTAAGTATTATAATTTGTTTTACATCAAAAGAATAACGCAGATATCATTTTATGTCAAGGACGATTTAGCTACCATCAGTAAAAATTCAATATTCAGTTGTGTGCAAATTAACTGGATTACTCATTTTAATTGTTTGAACGATATTATTTTTGTCTGTTTCAATGAGTGAAAAGCTAAAACTGTCCACGTAGGAGTCATGTAACCATTTTACAAGATCTCTCTGTGATTTTCGTTTTGTCAAATCCAGCTCCACGTACAAGTAGAACGTTGTAACACGGCAGGTAGTACATAAATTACGACAGGTCCATATTTTCACGGATGATCACGAGTAAGAGGTAGTACGAGCTCTGCAACAGTTGCCATGTACGAGTACTTGGCAAAACGTTACACAAGTGGGACATAGTGCATGCAGGAGGCTACGACGCTACGAGGCACGATATGCACGTCGTGGTGCGCCGTGCCGTGCGGACGAGCCTTGCAAGACAACGACGGGGAGGTTAGAATAGGGACAGTAGCGCCGGGACGATTTTACGTAAGAGACTATTGCCATTGAACAAGACAGAACCGCAAGCAAATTTATCTGTCGAATAGTATGTTTTTGCAACTCCGCCAAAAAACGCAAGTTTTACACATTTATAAAAGTCCGGTGTAGGACGGCAAAAATTAGGAGCTTTTGTAAAGATGTCATTAACTAGCTAAAAGTCACCGCATTAAAAAAAAAACGTATGAATAGTTTATATTTAAAAATCTATCGTATCCTTTTTTAGAATGTCGTGATGTTACCAACATATAAAATCCCTAGTATTTAATATTTGACAAATAAATAAGTAATTTCATTTAATAAATTTATGACATAATCCCACAAAAAATAATATGTATCACACTTCCAGAAACTCTTTTGCGAGTGCTTGTAATTTGCAAGCCTCGCCATCGGCTCGCCCTATCAAAATATACTCGCATTCGTAAAAGTTCAGTTTCTGGCCTAGTGATACAAATAACTGTTTTGTACTCACAACCGTGGAAATAAGATTTGACGCAGAACCAGAAACTTTCATTTTGTGCATTTACGGGGTAAAATAACTGATTTCTATATAACACTAGATTGGGCATAGGACATATTTTGCCATTTGAGAGCGTTCCCAATTCTCTTCAGGTCATACCGATCATTTAACATTTTTAAAAGTGTCACAAAAACTCAATTTTGACCATCATGGCAGTGTTCAATAGGGAACGCACCATAGTGGCTTATGGCCAATCTAGTGTTATATAGAAATCAGTGGGTAAAATATACAAAAATACTTGCTTTCCCCAAGCATTCTACAGCAAAATCATTTAAAAAAATATAACAAAATTTGGTTTATAAAATGTTACAACAATTTTCGTGTATCGAAACCCGCAAAAAACCATTGAAAACCACCACTAATTTAAAGAAAAATATCTTTGTTTTTGCTGATGCATAATTTTAAATTGATGATTATTTTGATTAAATTTTTATTTAGCTAAAATAATTTTGTTTGTTACAAAAAGAATTGTATTCAAATAAACGCAAATCTGGGAAGAATGTCTTCCCGCATTTGGTATATAAGTAACTATTAACAAGTTAAATAAAACCGTTTAAAAAATACGGATTCTTGAATATCCTAGGTTCGAGTCCCAGAATCAACAAATTTTTGTAACAGAAAAACCCATATGCTCCCTCTCCACTAACATATTTGAGAATCATGATTTGACGGCTGGTAACCGTGATGATATATTTATTAATTTTTCAAAGTTTAGTTTTAAACAATTATAACATTTGAAAAAACTAGTTTCCAGTTTAATAATTATGGGTCTAGTAAGCCCTAGTGTCTTTTTCGAGGAACGCCACTGACTGGCTCGCCGCCAAATCGCAGATGGCCGCGACCGGCTGTGAATCTCTCGCGGAAAAAAATAATATATGGCAAAAATGTTCACACCCGCTTTGCTGGATTTTTTATAAATGGAACGCCGCCAACTTGCATTTTTATAATTTTAGATTCTTCCGCTCGTACAGTTCAATGAATTTTTCTAAAGAATTTTTATTAGCATGAAAGAAAGAGCGATTAATATCTAGAGTAATGAATTATTCAGAAAATGAGGATTGGACTGAAATTAAAAAGTAAAATTTAATAGCAGATATTAAATGTGCTCCATTGGGATGCTAAATGCTGGGGTATTGATTTGGCCGCTTTACCATAGCGCTGGATCTCTCGTCAAAGTAAAGGATTCTAATGAAATTTTTAGAAATAACTTTTATAATATCTCTTTCTTCCGGAATTCCATGGCACACATTTCACGGTATAAATAATTCTACTTAAAAACGAGAGACGAGCAATATCATCTTTTAAAATACTTCTTTTAGAATTATTAAAAAACTTAAATAGCACTTGGAACTATTTTTGAGATTCCGAATGAAACTTTTATTAAAAAAGTAATATTCTTATACATATGAAATAAATTAAATATGTAATATTAATTTGTAAACTTTATATTCCTTGATGTGTAAATAAAAAAAAAAAATTACAAACTTTCCAAGATTTTGAAACGATATATGACCTAACATATTATGGCCAATTTGCGTTGAAATTTATTTTATGATTATGGCTGTAGGCGCCAGTGTACATGACGATTCATAAACTAAATATAATTTTCATAAACTTCTTCTGTGAACCAATAAATTAACATGTTTGCGCAATTACAGAAGTAATCATTCTAAATTTAAGAAAATGAGGCTTTAAATTGTAATATATAATGTTATAAAGATACTAAATTTAGAATATTTTTAGACACGTTTAGGGCGAATGCGGCAAACAATTGATTCTGAGTTCAGTTCGAAGACAAAAAGTATTAAAAAGCAAACTAAAATATAACTTCTATTATAATGAGCTGAAATAGTATATTCTGCATCTAGTAGGAAAAGTGATATATTCCCGGACGATGGTGGAAATTGCAGAAGGAGCCTTAGGCGAGGCTTGCAACACCAGGAGTCCGGGAAATTTAGTTTTCCTACGTAGTGCACATACTATTTTTTTTTTTTTTTGATCGGTTTATATTTAATAATTAGTCTCTTTATATTTCATTTATAAACATCATACAACCAACAAGACATAAAAAATGTTACGTTGTTTTGTTAAAAATATCCATGGTTTGTTTATTTATTTTCACAATCATCAAATTTATTATGCTTTGCCAGTGTCCGGAATAGTATATTGTACAACGAGTATGGAATGGTACTAATTTCATTCGAGTATGAAATGGACAGTCCATGCGAGTTGTGCATTATACTTTTTCTACGTCCACGATATTATTTCCTAATTAATTTAATTTTAATAATAAATTTGTCTCGCTTTCACCATTCCAATATTTGACAATTTTAAATAAGTATCCTAACAATGGCACCTGTACTGAAATGAAATGACTTGCATTGAAATACTCACAAAACTAATTCATTTCCCACGATGCTCGCAATGTATCTCATATCCCTAGCAACAACACACATACAATGAGAAAATTCTAAGTGGTTGAAGAAAAACATATTTTTGTTTCAATTTTAAACCCTGTATATTTTTAAATACATATGAATGATCTAATTTTGATAAAAACATCCCTAAAATTATGCATTTTTTTAAAAATAATTATTTCCGCCCAAATCTGTGAAAGCAGTATGTCACACAAAAAATGAGTAAATAGCAAGATATATATTTTATTTATGATTCCGTATGTATGTTCTGGATCTTTCGGGATATACCCCCTAACTTTTACTTCAAATAATTCTACCCCTAAGTAACTTTATGTGTCCAATTTAGGTCACCAAATTCAATTTGAAGAGTTTCAAAATAATTTTATTTAATTTCCTAACAACAATATGTAGTAATTTTGTGTACATTTAATGTAATATCCCAAAGAGAAATTTGTACTGAGTAATCGCACCAAATTATAATTTATAACCTAATTATAATAATCTTAATTCCTTTACCCGATTCCCGCACCATATTGCCAACAGAATCTCAAGAAAACAATTTCCCCAACAAGTATTATTCAAATGAAGTACGTACTTACTAAACAGAACTTCAGAAAACATTAATTTCGAATGGGGCTAACTTTTAATTCCATAACATAATATATGAAATTTATAGCGAAACGCTGTCAAAAACAAAGGAGATTTTCACAAATTTAGACGTGGAATGTTCACTTCTTATAACTTGAGTATGTCTTCATGAAATCGTAGTGTCTTTAGCACTTAATGCCGTGTCGTTTATCATGTGCCAAGTTTTCGAGTAAGATGAGATAATACAATTTTTCAGTTATAGCTCACAGCAATTTCTGTATTTGTTCTATATGAAACAAATTATACGCTTTGGATTCGTATACTTATTTACTCAATCAACTGATCATAAATCTACAACTGTATTCTACCGAATGTACGAATATCAAATTTAACAGCAAATTTATTGATGTTTGTATCAATTCACTGAATGGTGCTGGGTGTTGATGACTGCAGCAACAGTTGATAGCAGGCTTGGCAGTTTTAAAACAAATGAATTTTGTGTTTAAAACAGCTGTTCAGTTGCATTAAGTGTTGTTAGTTAACCAAGTTGTTAACTTCGGAAAAAGTTAAATTGGAATAAAAATGAAGCATGTAAATAAATGTCACAATTAGGACTTTTCAATATATGAGGGGGAGATTGAGGGCGTCCGAGGAATAATTGGTTGGGTATGATTGATGGTTTGTTGCGTGAACGAATGTTTCCGAGTGTGAAGAATAAACGAGCATGTATGAATCGCACTATGAATGTGGACGAGACGAAAGTGATGTGTCAGGATAGGAATATTTGGAGGAGATTGATTGCTAGGTTGACTGTGTTTTTAGGTTCGTGTTGCCCCACTAAGTGGAATATAGCGTGATGTTATGTATGTATGTATGCATGCTGTATCTTTTAAGATGTTCACTTTACAACAAAAATCTAAATACAAGAAGGGTTTAGAATTTAAAAGTTCATGCAATAAAGCCCATTTGGTTACCTAAATTTTATTTATTTATTACTGTAGTGTATTTTGAAGAAATTTCATAAAAGATTGTAATGATATAACGGTGAATTTGAGAGTTCATTTCCCATCATCATTATCACACTTTTACTAATTTTTAGTGCGGCACTTTGCTTGTGCTGATTAATTTATGGTTGAAGAAAATTATTTAATAAAAAACTGCTCCAATTAAAAGTTATAGAAATATTATCATCCAAATTTTAATTTGAAATATAGGTATTTTTTATAAATAGTTTTAACGTTACAGCGCTAAATTACTTCTCTTAGAATACCTAAAAACAGCGCTCGTGGTACCAACCATTAATTTTAATTTCATTGATATATCGTGAAGTATTAACATTTATGTAACCAAATTGGCCTTATTGCTTGCTTTTTAAAATTCTGAATTACTCTTCTATTAAAAATTTTGTTGTAAAGTGAAAAGGTAAAAAGATAGAGTAATTCTACACCTGATGTATGTCAAGAAAAATTCTGTTTTGGTACTGTTTTATTTTGTGAAAAGCTAATGTAATTGAAGTAGTCTTTCGCCGAAAGTATTTCATAATGTTGAGAGACAAGTAAATGATTGAGATATTAATCATGATTTAATTACGAAACAACTTTAGCCATTAGCAGTGGAAGAAAAGATATATTCACAAAGATGCTTCCTAAATTGAATTCAAAATTCTAAAACAACGCCTTAATGATCAAAGCACAACTTATCCTACGCCCAATTTTAATTCTGCTAAGTAAATAAACTTCATTGTCCTCAACTTTCGCTGCTTCCTCTGTTCTGGAGAGTAATACTCGTACTTTTCTAATTTCCTTTAGCGTTTCAGATCTACTGGTGTGTTCTAATTCCGTGTCCTGTGTAGGATCACAGACTTTGGACAAAATAACGTGGATACCGGTCCTTCAAGATCAGTGAATATTACCACATGTTCTTTTGATTATAATTCAATCAAGCAGAATGGTTCGCTTTCATATAAATTCATTAAGTAATGGTGGTTCTTCAACCAGAAATTTAACTTAAAACTTGAAATCATCTTGGAAGTTATATCTGCAATCTGCTTAGTTTATGGCAACAGGGATAAAATTTTAAACTTTTAAATGACGTGGTTTATAAATTAAAGGTCCAATCTTTACCCTTTTTTATAAGTCACACCAATTCTTAACAATATTTAACAGAAATGTTTGTTTGAAATACCTGCTTATGTATTGTTTATTATCATTTTTATAAAATTTTATCTGAATTTAAAGCGTTGTGCAAATTATAAAATATTACTTTTACTAGATTTCGTGACAAAAAAAACAACGGATAATACATATTTCAATTGAGTAAATAATAATAAAACACTACGATTATTTAAGTTAAAATTTTCAGTGCTAAAATAACCATAATAGAAGTATATTTGTAATTTAAAAAATATTTTGCAACCTCACGTATCCACTAATTCTAATGCTATTAATAAACTTTCCTTTTTAAAAATAATAATAAATAAACAATGAGAAAAACAAAAAATACTTATAAAAATATCACATTTCAATAACAAGAGAAACAGTTGGTAAATAAAGTGAAAAGACTTGAAAGTTAGGATAAATTTAAATCTGGATTCGATCTTGACTACTGGCTTCGGTAACAAATTGCATAATCTTGATTGACCCCTCTTAATTCTACTGACGATGAGAACTTACTCAAAATACGTATAGGTATATAGGTATATTTGATAGGGTTTATTTTTTGCCTGGATGGTGGATGTAAAAAAAAAACTCTTGGATAAATAAAATGTAAAACAACGTTATTTTATCTGATTATATTTTAATTATTTAATAGGTATGTATTTATTGTTTTAAACTTTAACGAAGAGATTCATCTATGTGTGTTTGTTCATATTTATTTATTACACTTTTAACACTAGTTTCCATTAATATCACCTCCTGAAGAAGACGTATGTGGCGTCGAAACCGGTCGAGGTAAAATTTTAATAAAATATTTGGCTGCTATCCAAGAGTTTCATTTACATAGGTATATTTGTTTATAATTTTAAGGGTTAGGGGTATGATTTTAATATATTAAATTAATTCTCAGCCTTAGACTTTAAATATATTTTGAAATAAATGTTAGTGAGAGAGATTAAAGAGGTTATTCTCGAAATCTCCGAAAGCAGAGTGCCACACTCGAAAATAAGTTAAGAAGTGATGTAATATTTATATTATTATTTTTCGACATATAAGGGATGCTACTACTTAGGCAAACTAATTTATAACAATATACTAAATAAAAAAAAAATACCGATCTCGGTGGCATAGCGGCTTTGTCAATAGTATAGCACAGCAGAGGTTGTGGGTTCTAATCCAACTGAAAATTATGGTCGTTTGTGTATACATAAATTCACAATCATCCACTCATGAAGCATCTTCGTACAAATAAAAAAAAGATCATTATTTTTTTTTTTAAATATTAAAAGAAAGAGGTGGGATCCTATTACATACATTGATCAAATCAAACCACTTTGATACATTGCACAAATTGAATAAAATTTCAGAAATACATTCGAATATTCGAACCAGTAAAATTCCAATTAAATTCTGCTCTACTCGTGTAAAACATGCATGTGCAGATATTCCTTCCAAAATTAAAACATGCACGTTTCTCTCGCGTCGAGATCTATCAAATTGCAACATATCCGTCGCCGACACGTGACATTATCAAGCACCGATGACACGATGATATGCGGGGTTGGGGGTGGCACCACCACGAGGCGGGGAATCGATCATCGTCCTCCGCTTTTCGCTTGTTCCACTGTCACATATTTAATGGAAGCAATATGTTTGTCTGCGTCACGTATAAATTTGTACTGCACGAATGTTCATGCAAATATTTATTGCATTTTGCCAACGATTTGTTTATTACCCGAATTTGCACAATTCTAGGCTCCGGGTTATTTTTTACCGGAGAGATGGATGCCCAGGTAGGTAATTGCATTTTTATGCAGAGTGCGTACGCGGAGGAATTATGTTCCTAACGGTATCAAGCTTACAAATTAACAATCGTAAAATTTTTAATGTCCCTCCCGCATTATTACGTTAAAAGAATACTAGGACAGAACAGACACTTTATTAAATTATGTTGCATAGCAAAACTCAACTAATTCATAAAATAGATAAATCTAAATCTATGAGATGAAAAAATTTTCGGGACTCGTAGTAAATAAAAATGCTTTTGGATAAAGTTCTGTAAATATTTGTTATCGTAACTTTATATTTTATAAATATTTTACAGTACTTTAACCAAACGCCTTTTTAAATCTAAATCTGTTTTTAAAATGTGTTTTTGTATAATATTTTATACAATTATTATTGATGATTGTGAATATATGTGAACACAAACGACGATGTTCTTTAGTGGGATTCGAATCCACAACTCACGACTTCCGGCATGCTAGTCTAGCGACATTGCTACTATGTCATCGCGATCGGCAACAAGTTTTTTTTTTTTACAGTCCCAACTGTAATAAGTTTTTATGTCAGTTATTATCTATAAATGTAAAAATAAAAGATATATGTAAATAACTGGTTTAATTTTAGAAATAGTGAGTATAAATAAGTTGCAGAAATTGAACGGCACAGAGGGGATTTCGTTTATTAAAAATATTTGAGAATTCGGCGTGCATCTCTGCGGATAATCACTGCAGTAGTTTCTCGCGAAAAGAATTTTTCATTTACGCAAAATAATAAGCAAGAGCCGTCGCCCACTAATGAAAGATACTACGGGTTAGAGAATTTCCTAATTCGGCGAATAAAACGTACAAAACAATTTGCATAAAAATAAAATGCGCATTTATAACGATGGGTATCACGTAAAGCGCGCAGCAGAACAAAACTCATTGTACATTTCCGTAAAACACTTTGCATGCGCATTTAATCAACGGGGAAAAAAAGGATAAAAGAAACACAAACATCGTGCAAAGGAAGGAAAATAGAAGAAATGTTCGTGTGTCCTACCTTTGACGATGACATCCACGCTGTAAGAATTCCTAAGGGAATCTAATTTCTTCTTCGTGTCCTGAGCAGGACTGACGCACTTGTACTCGCCTGCCTCCTGGTACAGGATCTGCTCGAGTTTGAGGTCCTGCGACGCCCCGATGGGGTCCAGCCCGCCAGTCTCGGAGTTCAGCCGCGTCCAGCAACCAATGGAACCTGAAGCACAAAGAGTAACTAAGTTAGACATGCAGTATGCAGTTGTTCCTTTGAAACGAATTTTGTAGAAAACAAATATTTTTTTAATCGTTTTAATATTACATTCAGGCATTTGTAATACATGGTATATTACTGAATAAGTTTAGAAAAGTGATGATTTACTGATGCCCGGTTGCACCAACGTTAGTTAAATTTTAAACTTGGTTTAAATAAATAAAAGCAAATCGAAGTTATATGTCATATAGAGTAATTGACATTGATGTCAAAAATTAGATACGCTTTTATTTACTTAAACCAAGTTTAAAATTTAACTAACGTTGGTGCAACCGGGCATGAATGATTATGATTGTTTGAGTATTGAGCGCAGCGAGTTACTTAAAGTGAAGTAAAACCACATTTCTAAAGATATTGGTAATGTTATAAAAATTAACAAATATTTAATAATAAATAAATATTAGACGATCCTGGCAACAAGAACAATGCATTATAAATGTTATAAATGAATAAAATTATTATAAATATCACAATTTGCTAAAATTGATTTGTTGAAAATGGAAGACCACAAAAAACAATCAAAAGTTCTTTTTGGGACATTTTAAAAGTAACTGAAGAAGCATTCTCGAGTTTGCTCCCAAAAAAGCCGAAAGAAATGTATAAATACTGAAATTTGTTGCTAAGCAGTAATGGTCTATGCTGTAAAGTACTACTTTACTAAACTATTTTGAGTGCAGCAATACAGTCCATTACGACACAAATTCTAAAAAATTTCTTACCAAATATTACTTGAGGATTTGTTTTTTCGCCAAGGCAAACTTTTATTTATTTCATACTGTATCACATTTGTAAGTTTACCGACCTAATTTTAGTCCGGTAAATAGGATTTTACAGTATTGTTATTTTTTAGTGTACAGTATCGTTATGAAGCAATATTTTAACGATCCAAAAATTCGTTTTCCGCATTCCTTTTTGAAAAATGTTGTTAGAAATGCTAAAGAACCAAATTGATTACTATCATTATTCTTATTTTTTAATAAAACCAAGGCGGTTTGATTGTTTTTAAGAAAGAAAGAGCGGAAGAAAGAAATCAAACTTTCGTCAAAAATTCGACAAAGGTATGAAATAAATCCTTGTATATTAAACGTTCTCATATTCATTTCGGTATTTCTGATTCGATTCCTTCGTCGCCTCGTTCGGATATTTCTTATTCATACCGTAACAATTAATTTACCGGAATTACAACGTAAATAACTATTTTTTCACAACACGGTTGCAATTTGACATTAGATTTTAGAAACCACGTTTTTGCAAACAAAAGATAGTCCTATAAAACCTATAAAACGATTCTTTTTTAATTGCAATACATAGATATGGCAACGTTAGATGTTAAAGATAAAATTTTCAAATCGTGTTTTCGCAGATAATCATATAGTTTTAAAAAAAGCACAATATGCTTTATATTTTTTCCAAAAACATAGTAACAAACATAATAGAACCTCATATCCCTCGCCAATACTACCCCAATCAACGTCAACACCACTCCCAATCACAACATTTTAAAATAGCGTCATTTCAGCCTATATCACCCCCAATTCACGACCACATCAGGTAGGAGCTAACAAACTCTCTCTAAAAAAACTTCTTGACCCTAATATATCTTAGATTAACTTCCATACACGGTTTCGCGTAGCCTGCGTGGCGTCTTCGCAGGCGGTCTGCGAGTCTGATTGATTCCTATACAATGTCGAATGGCGGTGACGTGGAGGGAGGCTGGTTTTTGTTAGTGGCTTCGGCGGTGGTGACGCCGGACGTTTCTGTGAGTTGATATGTCCGATTTCTTTTAGTGACTCGTGACTGGTGGAAGTACAGGGTGAATGATGTGTTTTTGGGGACATTAAGAAGTCATGATGGTAGAAGAAATAATCACTGGAAACAGCACTGATTCTACTTTGATATTTAAGAGGCATAAAAAATACTTTCCGTTTAATAGTAGTCAACATTTTGGTTGAACTCTGGCAAGTTATAAAATAAATAATTCTTTTAATCGATTGGCATTAAAAGTACGATATTTTCACAGCTAACATTCTGTAAAATGTAAAATACAATTTTTATTGTTTATTGTTGCTATGGTGAAACAACAAATTTGTCATTTCTATATTTCATTAACATAACCGCAAATTTTCATCTTCCAAATAAACAGGCGTATCTAAAAATTTCCAAAGAAAAAACGAGTTTAATATATTCATCACTAAAGAAATGTATATTGCAGATACTTTGTCTCGTGCCCCCTTGACCTTGATTGAAATAGTATTGTATGAAATGAATTCCAACAAAATAATATGCATCAGCTACTTTAATTATACTCAAATTGAAAAAGAGCTGCTCGCTATTATACTTTATACACTGATATGTGCACGAAAAAAAAAATAGTTTGCTACAATAGCAAAAATTTATATTACGTATAGTGACAGCAATTTAAAAATTTACAATAACAATATTTATTTTAGTAATTTGATATTTAGATTGTTGTAGCAGCAATTGAAAATAATATCATATTACCAATTTAAATATAAATATTGTAATTGTAAATATTTCAATTGCTGTCACTACACGCAAGATAAATTTTTGCTATTGTAACATACCATTTTTTTTCGTATAGTAATACTGGAATACTAACTTGTAGAAGAAATGAAAGAAAAAACGAGTCGTATACAGATAGTAGTAATAGGGTCACCCTTCTTTGTCTAACACTTGTTTGTAGATGTTGTGTTGCGTTTGTTGTGATAAATTATATTTAACAGTGTATTGTACAATTTTTTGAAAAATACTTTAAATTCACATACATAATCATAACTATTAATGTATTATTTAATTTTGATATTAAACATTTTATTGCAAAAACATTGTATGTTAATTTCTATATATTTTCTTATCAATTTTGGCTTTTGGATTTTTTTCAGGTATTATTATTTTTTCAGATGATTTTATGTAATAAATTTATTAAGAATTTTTACACAGCAATAGAATAAAGTGTTATGAAAATATAAATAACAAATTTATTTTTACATAACAAACGCATATCAACTGTTCATCAGACCCATAGCAACATACTTTGATGGCGATAACTTTCACTAAATTAATATTAATTCTAAATCTAGAAAAGAATAATGTGTTCAATACGGCAGCAAACACAGATTTACAGCTTCGGCAGCATTTTTTACCTAGGCTCACCACGTCAATGAAACGGCAGCCTCTGCTGTAAATCTGTTATTTTTATGATTCTTAATCAAATAACCATTCTTCGCTGTTGTTTACTAGATTGTTATTTTAACCTTATCCCTTTTGATTCACTCCACTAACATCGTGAGTAAAATGGGTAAATGGCGCGACGATATATTTATTTTGCTTTGTGAAAGTTTCATCAAAAATAATTTTCAATATCTCGGTTTCAAGTCCATCCTGTTTTGTATCAGCCGATGTTCGATCCAGCGGACGCTCTTATAGAAGATGTATTTCCGAAGTGACTGACCGTATCCCACCGTATCCGTATCCGGCAAGGCTGAGCTGCTTCGTCAGATTAGATGAATGCTCTTTTGATGAAACCGGAACCTAGCAAATTTTGTTGCGGTCCGTCGTTATTGTCGAGGTGTTTGGCGGAGGCGCCGGGCCTGAAGTGAACGTGATTGAATTGAAACTCGTGTTGATTATCCCCAGCATAAAGAGGCATACCGCGAAATACGGATGGATTTCATGTGAAGGTGGATTCATATATGACACATTTCAATTTGGAATTAAAGGCGGGAAGTATTACGAAAACTAATTATAGTTTTTCAACAAATTTAATTTGAAGATGAAATGAACGAAATATATTTTTACAAGTTACGAGTTGAAAAAGATAAAGAAAAATAAAATGAAAACGTAACATTATTTGAATGTATCAATAATAATAATAATATATTTGCAGAACTTTTGTGACTACCAGTACTATCAAAATATTTGTATACTTAAATATGAACTAACTGTACTAAAAAAAAAAAATTAAAAAAAATATCATCACGTTTTTTACCCATTATGGCTGTGGCTTACATAGATCTCGGTAAATTTAAATTGGTAACTGTCGACAGTGGGATTCGAACTGAGGATCGCACTACCACGGAGCTATTTACCCCAATAACATAAATTTATTTCATGTAATATGAATATTACTTTTATCTACGACCGTTGTACAAAGTAACCCTTTTAATGGTTGCTTAGTGTCACTTTATTGCAGTAGCGTTAAAATTAACATAGAAACGTGTTAAAAGTGATTTTATTGTTACTTTTAACATGCTAAAGATTTGTATCAATAAACCAACAAATATAAGCATGCCTGTCAAAATATCATTCTACATTTTTTAGTATTTACTAATACACTAGGAAGATCGTAGATAAAATTTTGCATGATGTACGTGTTAAAAGTGATTTATAACGTACGTGAGGTTGTTTCACTCGGTTTCGCCCCGTTTCGCAAACTTCCACACTTACTCATAAAATGTCACTTTTAACAATTATATCATTAAATAACTAAAATTTGATTGATATATTTTCGTACACTATGTATAACAAAGTAAAAATTATACTTTCTGTATATATATATATATATATATATATATATATATATATATATATATATATATAATAAATGTAGATAGAGCCGTAAATAATATAATATCTGGACAAGCAAATAAATTATTAGGAAAATGTATAGTTGTATAAGGCTAATAATATTTCAATCTAATTTAATTAATACAGTTTAAAATTGGATATGAAATGGAATTGATTTCAATAATTCAGTTTCCATTTAAAACTATTGTTTACTAATAACGATATTTGATTAGGACTACAGACAAATACCATTAAACTAGGACCGAAATACATTAAATTTACACTTCATTTGGGATTATTGATAATCAGCTCTTGTGTTCAAATTCATTAGTATTAGCAAATTTAGGTGAGCTGAACACAATTACGATAGATCGCCGATATTCTATTTCATCATCCACTGATTTAATGACGAACGTATCAATATTGAAACAAGAAATTAGATTATTATTTGGAGATGGATAACCACAAAAAAACGAGGAAAAACAGTTCATGTTCCTTCCTTATTATTAAAGTAGCCCACGTGTATCTGTCAGACTGTGGCGCATGAAGTTAACTATAATAACCTATGAAAACTTAAGATGGCCGACTTATTTGGTAATTTTTGTCCAAAAGATTTCAATAAATAATAACATAAAAACAGTGCAATACCAATATCTACACAAGAACACAAGAAAACGTATTGTTCGGGTGATGCAAGTTGGCAAGCAAAAATAATGCAGTTTGGTCCAATATTCCATTGTCAAAAGTATGTTTATACTTAGATGATGCACAGCTTGAAAAGTGAAATAGTGATTTTACAACATTTCATTGCTCAACACAAAACAAAATCCTACTGAATCGACGTCTTGAATAGAATGAATCCTCTAGCACTTCTGTTTTCACATGGGTATGCAAAACCAGCTCTGTTTTTGATTTGTTTATAATTATAACATGGCAGTATTTGTATTTTATACCTGTCATTGTTGAATTCTTTTTTTTTGTACATAATAAATAAAACATTTAAACTGAATATTCTCTGGTGCGAATATGGTTTTTATAACTTTCTCTTTCCACAGAAAAATTTGAAATTACTTCACTTCGCCAAGTTAAATCGTCTGGACTTTAATGCCGATGCAACATTGGTTGATGAGCGATTGATTTATCATTGATGAAATTAAAAATTTTACAGGCGGGTTCGTTCTGTTGTTTCATCGACGCTCAAGATGCTCATCAACCAATGTGCCATCGCCACAATCTGATTTACAAAACATTACCAAATGACAATTCTAACATAAAATCTATCAATTTAAAACCATCTATTTGTAGTAGCAACTAGAAAACGGATTTAAGTTGTGTTAAAGAATTTGACGAGGAAGGCAAAGTTATTCATCTTCCAGAAGTTTTCTTCAAATTCTTGCAATAAATCGAACTAAAATAACAGTTCATTCCACAGTTAAAAATTAATTAAATCCAGAAGCAATTACAGCTCAAATAAAAAACAAAAACTCAGTGATAAACGATGAGATTAGAACCAAAACAAAAGAAGCAAAAACTTGAAAGTTTTACCCAGTCCGATGAAACATTAGTTTTAATTTCGCCTGTTAAATTTATCGGCAATCAGCGTAGCGAGTGACGCGCGTAATATAATATCGATTTGTGTTCGTATTTTTAATTGAAAGCGGATACCTTTCTTCAGCAACGGCTGACAAATTACATCGAGATTCCTTTATAATGGCATCTTGTCAATATCACTAATGCCATCTTCACTTCTCTAGCAATACTGCCCGCCTTCTAATCTGTCTCACCTCAGGATAATGTTGACTGATGGAAAAGTTTTATCGCAAGAGAGGAAAGCTTGCTGCCTTACAATATTATGTTTCAAGGATTTGTATTTTGACGTATAAGGATCGTGTTTCACTTATATAGTGTTATGAAGAGTTCCTGGTTTTAGTTATGATGTGAGGTTGACTTATCAAAGCCGATGAAGGCTACTCGCAATGAAGGAAGTGAAGATATTTTGACAGTGATGAAAGTTATTTATATTCTCAGTTCTCTTCGGGTAATGTGCATTTCCAACACAACAGAATTTGATTTGCATCTTTTTGTGCCTTCCTCCTTCAGGCGGGATTAATTTTAAAAAGGGATAACTTGTACACCAGGCATGCATGTGTGCTGGCTTTTATTACGTCTTAAGGAACAGCGGGCGAAAGAGATAAGTGGAGAATAAACTGAAATAAGGAATGTTTCCAACTGAACAAATAAGCTGGGGAACAAAAGAAGATGTATGGTTTTCAATGAGATAAAAATGTCGACGAAAAGGCAACACGAAATATTGTAAATATGTGGCAGACGAGACGAGACATACAAAAACTGAAATGGGAATTTTTAAAGTTAATTTTGTTGAAAATAACGGTGCAATGAACTTGATCTTTGCCATAAAAGAGTTCTTTCCATTTTGATGGAAAGAAATTCGATTTATATTTAGATCTTTTGTCAGATGTTGTTACAATAGAACTACTTCGAAATGCTGCAGATATTTTTTGTTTGTTAGAGAATGCAAAAATGATTCCACATAAATGACTTTCCTTTGCATATGTTATAAATAAATAAATAAATATACCATCACGCCATTCACTGTGGAGGAGCTACAGGGATAATTTAAATGGTGAAAATTTTCGAAATTCATTGTTATGTTGTAGGAATAAATGTATGAAGTATTAATTATTAAAAAAATATATATGTATCTGAGAGGAATGGCTTGGAAAAATGAAAGTCAGATAAATCTGTTTAAATAAAAAGTAATTAAGGTTCAAGGTACGTACTACTCCACTTAGTAGAACATAACGTGAATTATTAAATTATATGAATCGACTGTATAACGAGAGTTTCAGTGAAGTTTCAATACTTACTAATCTGTCATTAATGTATTATTATGGATGTCAATTTTATGTACCTGGAGTTTTTTTTATCAGTATACATAAAAATGTGTCATTGCCATAGTTAAGACTTAAAGTGATTAATAGCAATGTACTTAAGCGTTTATTTTTTACAGAAACATAGGGATAATTTACAATAATTAAAAATATTAATTCCTACCAACTTAATGTAATTTATTCAGCACTAAAGTATTTAAATTAATTTATTACCTATTCGTTTAAACTTGCATTTTTTGTTCATTATAATTGACTCTTATTAATAATTAAAAAATACGTTTTAATACATTGCTGTCCCAGATAAAATGTAACATTGGTTGTCATTATTAATGAACTATACTAAAAAAATATCACAAATATTTCTTAAAATATAACCAGGATAAGTAAAAATTTGATTTTTTGATAAAGAACTTTAATGCGATGACATATCAACTGATATTAACATCCTATGTTGTATTTTATTTGGAAGAGTACGTCCTATAATTGGTATCTATCTATAATATTAGATTAATGAAATGTATGTACAAATACAATAAAGTTTTAGTTAGTATACTTCTATACAATTTCAAATCCTGAGCTTAAAATTGCCCCGAATTTTCGAAGATTACAAATAAAAACACTTAATGTCAAGTATCGGATTAAACGTACTCTACCTGAATTTAAACTACCAGATTTACTTTTATATCCAATATAAGTTTAATGATTTGACTTAATTCCAAACTCAAACAATTCCCGCACAAAGCTAAGACCACATTTATGTTTAAATGAACACATTTCTCTTCTGCTAAAAGCTTAACAAAACAATAAAATATACACTTTAATTAAACTTTCCGGCCTACAAACAAAATCAATTATTTTACATGTAGAGGTATCTAACGCCAATATTAAATACCTCGCAATGGCACTGCATCCACAGAGGCGTAAACCGAGTTGAATTTTATTACACTTTTGCAAATACCGGTACGCAACAATCAACAATAGGCGAAGTTCAAATGAATAGACAATATTAAATTCCTCATCTGTTGTTCAACTCTGATTAATGATATTATATCGCGTGCGGTCGCGCCGAATGGCAATGCGAATAGTGAGCAGCAACAGGATGAAAGCGGACACGGAGGTATTAATTAAATCGGTTTCGTGTTGATTAAAAGCGTTTCTGTACAATTCAAACTCACAGTTGATAACTTCAAATTAAAGAAGTGTTGGGATCTGGGTGCTCGCTGAAGTTTTAATGATGTGTACAGTGTACTGTTATTTAGACTCAAGAATAAACTTTGAAAATGTAACCGTTTGTTACCTCTTTGATCTATCTGGAAAAGTACTATATGGGTATATCGAATTTACAGTTGATGCTATCCTAAAACTTTTTTATAGGATATAGGAATTACAATGTTCAAATTTTTAGTAGGCGTTAGTTCGTTCCCAATGAATTATAGAATAAAAGTGTCAATACAAAATGAGCGTAAATTTATTAATGTGATACATTTCTTTCATGAGATAGACGTAATTAGTATATTACAATACAAGTGAAGAAACTATGAATTTTGCTCACGCATGTGTCACTTTTGAACACGAGACGTTAGCCGAGTGGGCAAAGCCTCATAAGTGAGCGAATTTGTTTCTTAACGAGTGTTGTATAGCGTTTTGTTCAAACCTGCTATTGTAAGTACTCGCCCCCATCCTTGTGGTCCACATACACAGTGTTACGAATCAGTCAATTTGGTAATGACAGGTGCGTGTGCGAAAGAACTTTCACCCACTCACCTGTCATTATCTATCCCGTTGCCATAGGAATGAGTTGAGTGGACAAAACAGAAGGTTTCGACCTCTGTATGCAAGTAAGAAACAACAAGTTTTAATAGAAGTATTGAACAAAATAAAATGTAAAATTTTAGCTGTTTCCAGAATACCATGGTAAACAAAACACAAACAGTTGTATTGTTTGAGTCTAACAGATGGCATTTGGCATAGTTTAAATGAATTTTGTTTTATTTAAATTACTTTTAAATGGTAAATATGTCCATGATTACAGAGAAATAACTTAAACAAATCAATAATCATTTAAACTATGACAAATGGTATCTTTCAAACTCAAGCAATACGACTCTTTTTGTTTGGTTTACCATGGCACTATGAAAACAGCTAGAAATTATAAATTTTATTTTACATCTATCTCATGACAGAAATGTATTACATCAATAAATTTACGCTCCTTTGGTGCGGTTTTTGTTGCTGAACATTTTTTATATTTACACTTATATTCTAAAATGTATAGGGAACGAACTATCATATAAGGTTTGTTCCAAGTGGTCATTTCTGACATGTTTGTGACAAATTGCAGTGCGCCTGCGAAAAATGTAAACAAGTTAACTTTGAAATATAAACTTCATTTCTTTTTTGTGGCGAAAAATGTATGAATTTCTTTATTTATATTTATATTTAAGGTTAGCTGTCAAAACAAAAAAAAAGCATGCACATACGCTTCAATCCATTCACCGTTCCAGTCTATGTTTCAAACTTAACTTGTTTACATTTTTCGCAGGCGCACTGACATTTGTCACAAACATGTTACAAACATGTCCGAAATGACCACTTGGAACAAACCTATAATGAAAATTTCAACATTGTATTTCCTTTTCCTGTCCTATAAAAATAGTAGACACCCGGTATATAATAGTAGGATAATCTCCTTGTTTCACGCTATACAAACAGAATAATACGTTATAAAATATAGCTGTGCTATCAAGCTACCAGCGAGAATAACTAAAAATCTACCATTAAAATAATTAACATTCACACTTACTTTAAATAACGTTAATTAATATTTCAACAATAGTCCTTTATATTTCCGTCTATAAAGCTCTTTGTATTGTCTATTATTCTTCTAGAATTTTACCGCTCACAGCATAAAAATAATTCCGCGATAACGCGTAAAAATTGCAACCAAATATATTTTCATTTGTAGCCAACCAGTATTTTGCACGATAACAACGTACAATGAAATAGAATATTACTTTTATCTACTATTCAAGACTTGAAACAATTAAAACATCCATCTAGATAATACATAAAGAATTGCAACTCTTTTACTGAGGGGAGGAAATATATTTTCATTATTTTATATTCCCCAGTAATTCGGAAGAGAATTACTCATACTTTGTAGATAAGTAATCTGTTGATGAACACTGACAGATATGTTCACACTATAATAGTTCAACATTATTAGAGAATCTTTAGAAGACTGGCTACCTACTAAATACTCTGTTAATTATTCGAATTGTATGATATAATCCATGGCACATTATTTCCGTGTGGTACTTGAATAGACGGTGCAAATTTGATTTGAAGTTCGTCATGTAGTTGTCTCGCGTGACACTGGCGGCTTATTACACCCATGTCCGTGTGTGCACTTTACAAATGCAACAATTCCACTTTCCGTTGTTCCCGAACAAATACCACCGCCGCTGCCGCTTTTGCTGTCTGTAGAACTGACGTGACCTGTAGCCATGTTCATGTCAGTCTTGGTGATTTATTCACAAGTCGTTTATGTGTGTTTTCAGTTTTATTATTACAGTTGTTATGATGCTGATTGTCGTTCGTTTAATGGGAAAATTGATGTTTTTAGTTTAGTATGGTCGTTAGGGATTCTTTAAACTTTTACATTAGTGATTGTTTTAGAATGACTTCAATATGCATTTACTGCATTTTAGATTTGTAAGTAGATAGTTGAGTTTGCTTGTTAAACTAATGACAAATTTTACTTTGATGAAATGCCCCCGTGAACTTTAAAACAAACAACAGAGTTTCTAGTCCCACTGGCTATTTCATTATTATTCTATAAATTAATTAAGAAATTAGAACTAACCCTGGAAGCAACTAGAGGTAAATGTGTTTTATGAATCTGCTTTTTACGTAAGTACAGCTATCATGAAAAACAGATTTTCTTAAAGATAGAGCAATGAAACTTCATAATTTTGAGTTTATTTGCAATGCAAAGAACTATGCTGATTTTGACCATAAATTCAACTTAATATGCTACAAGAGATTTAAAAAAAGACGTTAATAATAATACTTAGAACAATTATTTGATATTTTCTCGAATCTGTTTCTAGTTTTGGATAACCTAAATTATTATTATCGTATGTTTCATAATGTATTTCAGAAAATGACATTTAATAAACATTAATAAAATCCTATCGAATTGGATATCAAATTAACGGTCTTAAGGTCAAGGTTTGAACTCTAATGTCAAAATCAATTTTCAAACGATCGTCAATTGTTTCATTTAAGAGTTAGTTGAAACCTACCGAGTTTGGTATCAAATTGAAGGGCTCAGAGAAGACAGTTAAACAAAAATGGTTACATAATTTTGAATGAACGCTAGGCTTTTATAGAAGCACAGAACGAATCTAAGACAGATGCACGTTGTAAGACCACCCTTCTTTGTCAAATATTTATTTGTAGAACGCTTACTGAGTTTGTTGAGTAGTTGCTATGAAAAAACCTGTTGCACAATATTGTCAAAAAGTAAATGATTTCCTCTAGTTGGTTTAGCTTTTTTTCTACATAATTTAATTGCCAAATATATTTGAAAAATATTATTTCTCTTCTTTATTGCATGTCTTGCATCTTATAGTTTCCTTTAAAAATTAGGTTAGGAGTGTATCACTCCATAATAACTTTCTAAACGGACTGGACAACAAAGACAGATAGTCCAACGATTGACTGTCTCTTTCGGCTTTCATTTTGAACATCAGTTGGCGCTCCAGTATTATTATATTTCAGTCGTTCGAATTTATTAAAATGGTATCACTTCCTAAAATAGCTTGCAAAATTGCCCAAGCACTAATAATTTAAGGAGTGTTGTATTAATTACAAAAGGTGATAGAAATCGTCCTTGATATTAAAAGCAGGGTAATAATGAAAGATATTCGTGCTAAAAATAATTATCTAGCTACCCCCACGTGAAATCAGCATTCAGGAGTTTAGAACTAATCAGTGAAGCAAGTTCACGGGCGGAGAATGTGGAGTAAAAGGGCGTCTGTCCACCCACAAGTCCTGGAACCTTATCTTTTCACTTAAATGCATAGACTGACGGTGTAGGTGTAACCTAGTATCGCCAAGTAATGACGCTAGAGCTAGAGTAATGAATATCTGATAATGAGTATGTAATTAACGAATATGAGGTCAAATGTCAGTTGTTGCTATTTTTAAGTTGATGTAAATGTAAAGTGATACTGGGAATACTTTGCATAGAAAACGGGAAGTAAAAAATGTTTGCATGAATATTTATATTGGGTAAGTGATAAAATTTGCTGGTTTAGAATTTCAAATAAGAAAATTTATTTTTGGGAAACTCCTGACTCTCTGAATATCTCAACATTTTTATAAATACGAGAATCTTTTAAAAATTATAATAGACATTACAATAAATTAAATATAAGAGAATCATCACCCATTTTCATATGTGACACCCACAGTGGAGGGGGGATGCCACCCCATTTAAAGTATGGATTAAGAACTACGAGAAACAAATAATTTTATGAAAATTATATTCATTTGTCATTTTTTGCCTTTGCGATTTCTTTGTGTGTTATTTCCTAATTTCATTTAGCGTTTAACAATGAGGTCCTCTACTATTAAAAAAAATGAAACTTTATCTAAATTGAAGACTATCCGCAGTTTTAAAAAAGTCTTAATTGTAATTAATTAATCCGCTATGATTTAAAAAAATATATTTTGACGTCAGTGTTGTGTGTTGTGGATTTGTGTTATTTGGTTTCGTATTCCAATCAAAACAAAAATCTTGAAATTAGGTGCCAATCATTTGTGAAAGAGAAACTTAAGCAGAGAAATATAATACTTTGATGTCAGAATTGCTATCTTTAAAACTTAAATATCTTAATAATTAATAATATTTTTTAAATATTTTTGGGCCTAGTTATAATATATACGGATTATTTGCCAATTTGTGACTTTAGTGAAGGACCCAATTCCATAGTCAAAATTGAAAACCATTCATTCATGTAAAATAACAGCGTTATTTAGTTACTTGTCAGATAAATTTGCCTGATTCTTTACTAGGAGATTAAAATATTAACCCTAAAAAATAATAGTTATAATTTTTGCGTGATGAACATCATTTAATCTAATGTCCTTCGTGGGTTAGAGGTAACAATATATGTCTGTACTTCAGCAGTTGATTTGTTTCGTTAGAATTCATCATACTAATTATAATAAAACCATAGCAGTACGAATGATTTTCGTGTGTTAATTAACATTTCTTACAAGTTAATTAAACGTAACGCTGAAAGTTTGTTCAACGTTTGTTTATTAATTACAACGTTTTGATGTTTCAGTATTTAAATGAGCAATTAGAGGTTTACAATTAGTTACATTTGTCGTGTGTAATTAGTGAACCTTGATACAAACTTGCGTTGCGTTCGACTCGACTGATACCTACAAGGAAATTTGAGAACTCGTACAAGTAGATAACTAGCTCTGGCAAGGGTCGCAAGGCGGCACTGTTAGGTTCCTCCTTGCTCTGCTCTACCTGAACCTCGCGCCCCGCTTGGCTTTTAATTAATTTCTGTTGGTTTAGTTCCTGCGATGTGAGAATAAATAGTCGTTAGTTTGCTACTTTACTTGAACTTTGTCTCTTTTGATTTCCTTACAAGTAAATTGAGTCTTTATATATGAATATTGTCGTTGCACAACGGGTGTGAAACTTTGGTTTGTTGTTCAACAATTAGCAATTATAATAAATAAATTATTACGAAAGATATTTTGTACGGGTCTAATATATCATTTTAAAATTAAGCTCTGTTTTTGGGTGTTTCAAGAGCAGTGTTTTAAGCTCGATTTTAGCGCTGTACAACGTTCTAAAATTATTTTATAAAAAAATACTTCAAATAATAGTGGTAGAAAATCCATTTCTCTGTAACTTCTATTTAAAGCATTTTTTTATAAAATAATTTTAGAACATTGTACAGCGCTAAAACCGAAACTAAAACACTGCTCTTAAAATACCCAAAAACAGAGCTCGTGGTACCAGCCATTGACTTTACATAGAAAACAAGTTATTTAATTTTTTAGAAAAAAATTAATTTTGTTAAACAATGAGTAAATAGTAGATATGAAAAAATAGTAAAAAAAAGATTAATAGAAACATTTACGTGAATATTGCAGCATGTCAATAAATTAGACTGGGGCAAAAATAACACAAACTAAACCCATCAAAAACGCGTCAAAACCCAGTGGCAAAAATTTAGAAAACAATGACACCATTGTAAAATTCCACAATCAAGTGCGTTATGAAATTTCGCGAGTAAATTTCATTGTTTTTGACATTTGTCAAAAACATTTGCCGTCACTCAACGCGCAGTGCGATATTAATATCGTACGTTTACGTTCTTGCTCGTACTAAAATAATTAAACAACGCTGCGTAGCTGTTTGTGAAAAGTAAACGTTCGCTTCGGAAAACAAATATAGTAGGGATTAATCAGTTAATAGAAGGAAATATAAAAGTGTATCGAAATGTGTGATTGATGAGATCCTGAAACAATCAATTAGCCAAGTGTTGCTTTTATTTCGGCCAGGGGGTGAATGATAAAGTGACTATGTATAGTTGGGGGACATAACGCGCAATAAACGAAGTTTGTTTTCCATTGTTTGATATTTTCGATGAAGAAGGGAAAACAACCAACATTGGAAACTTGTTTTTCATTTGGCATTTCAATTATTCATTTCTCATATTTGTTACATGAACAAGTAAATAAAAACATACCGCATCTCTTATTATTTAATTATTTACAAACATTGTCTGCTGTTTCGTTTTTCCGTAATTTTAAGAAAATCTTATTTGAATAAGTAGGAGCGTTTACTAAATCAAGAACTTCCTTTTCCGGATTAGATCTTGTTAACATTGTTAACAGAGGTTTAAGTACTGTAATATATAATTATTTCAGAATTTAAATTCGAATACTATTTATTTATTTTTTTCACAAGCGTGAAATTTATTTGAAAAACTAAATCTTACGGGAATACCTTGCCAGTGTCCGAAATAGTATATTACATAACGAGAGAAGTAAGAAGCAATTTACGCACGAGTGAAAAAATTGACACACGAGCCGCGTAGCGGCGAGTTTGTAATTTCACGAGGGCGTAATTGCTTTACATCTCGAGTTTTGTACTATACTTTTTCTACGACCACTCAATACTATTTCTAAATTAAAAACAATATACAAATAGTTAGAAATTTATTATGCTTTTTTGTTTTCTCTAATCCATGAAGTTTTGATACACAAATTCGTATCGTTGTCGAGATTTTGTCACCAAAAGATTATTTGTTGCACTTTTAGCTTTAGCTTGTATCTCCAGTGGTGTTCCAATTGAAATATCACTGTCGCTTGACATTTATTACTTAAAATATTAATAAATATAAGTAAAGGATAATAATATTTACTAGTATATATTTACCTCACAATAAAACACAGATTATAAACTATAGATGCAGATGGGAGACTATAAAATATTACCAGTTTACATGTAATAATCACACACATAACCTAAATGTCAAACAAGCTTTGTTTGTGTTTATAAAAATAAACGACAATTATTGAGCGTAGGGATACATGACGGAACATAGTCCCCTCTACATATATTATTGAAATATTTATTGGTGTCATAATTTATAATAAATCCAGCAAAATATGAATTTAGTTATAAAATTCTATCATAACATTTAAATCTAAGATTTGATGCATCAAATTTTAATTATATTGGTAATGTGACAGTCAGTAATGCCAACTTAAATTTCATTTTCAAGTGTTACGTAATGTTCATTACGGAACACTTGAATGAACATTACGTAACACTATTCGTAACAACGCACTTACATTGATTGTAGTTTGTTCTGTAATGACATACTTTCAGTAGTGGTCGTAGAAAAAATATATTCCCATACTGTTATTTATCGTAACCTAGCTACACTAAAATACCGGATTAATGTACTTTGCTGTTCGAAAACACACCGGAAAGGAGTCAGTTTTCGTCCGATCAAAAAAAAAAATTCTTTTCATCTTGCAATTTATAGGTAAGTTTTAGTACTTTTTACAGAGGTTTTTATTGTTGCTTGTTGACATCATAATTATACTTGGACAAAGAAATATTGTCGTAGAAAAAGTATAGCGTTCATCTAGCGTGGAATTTCATATTTCGAAATTGTCTAGTGGTAGAAAATCTCACACCTCCCTACTAATTTAGATAACATTGTAACTTGTACAATATACCATAGCGACTCACTCTTGATATTGCGTACTATTTGTGCACAATACATCTATTAAAATTTGTAATGGCAGTGTGCTAAGTTCTAAATTAGGCGAAAAACGTAATGATGTAAATTTCAAGTGAGCGTACCCCGTACCATCGTTTGATCGTTTGAACTCTCGCCTTCTTATCAATATCGTATGAAGGGTAAGAAAGGATCATGATGATGGTACGTACCTGCGGGACACTGCAACTGCACGGCTCCGCCGAGAGCTACTTCCACTTGCCGGCCCGTGGAGCTGAGTTCGCCTACGTCAAAGTCAGGTTCAGGCGTTACGTCCCCTGGTTCATCTGCAATTAAATATTCATCATAGTACCACACAACACCATCGTCTTTGGTCTTTAAATAGTGTACAGCAGGGTTGCACAGCCCAAAACTGCTTGCTGTCTTGGTGGAAACTACGGTTAGCAGTTCAAAGCTGTTGTTTCAACAATATCAATCCTGGACACCAACTCATTTAGGATACCTATCCTAAAAATCTATACTGCAGTTTGCACAAAATGCAATACAAAACATTTCTTATGGAGTTTAACAGTTACAATAAATTCAATGTTCTACTACTAGTTAAGTAGTAACTTTAATAGATTCTAAAACGAAAGACATATTTTTGCAACATAATCCTAGAGGATTTTACTATCCGATTGCCCTTAGCTGATTTGTGGACAACGCCTATTATGGTGCCATTTATAGTAATTATAACTTGCTGAACTCTGAATGTAATATGATTTTAATTTTGATAAAAAATATTATAAGGTACAAATTTTCAGAGTAAATTATCTTTTTATTAAATTTGTTTTAATAGTAGAACTAATTAGAAATTATAACATAATGCTGTCATTAACACAAAATAAAGTAAAAGCGTTGTTTACTTAGTTAATTAATATTTAGATCAAAGATAACATCAGTTCAGAAGAAGTTCAAATATATTTTTAATGACTATAAGTGTTTTCTTTCATCCCTTTTCATAGATTCATGTTTGTGAAAAGTTTAAATAAAATTGTATTATATATTTATGTATCAAAAGCCGGAAGTGATGGTAAGATCTAAGGAAGCTTGCTTCACATTCACCAATTTAAACGGTTATACGATGATATGGATACCCAAAAGTGAAGCCTCGGCGGCCATTTGCTAAAAAGGCAGAAAGTAATATTTGTGTCAATTTAATAGTTATTTATTACAATATGTAGTTCAGTTTTGATTGTAAATTTAAACAGTATAGCAAAATGGCCAAATAAAAAGCAAAACCTGAGTAAAAGGTAAATTAAATAAACTATTATTTTCAATTCAATTCAAAGTGATAAAGTGTAATATTTATATAACATTTCATATTTTAGCAACTAAAATAAATTTGATAAAAATTTATTTGAGTTTTAATTCCTATTTATTAAATGGGAACAGGCTTCACTTATAATTTTTTTTATATTGAGTTCGGTATCTAGTTTGTATATAAATATCTATGGTTTCAGCTAAGATGTAATGATTAATTTTCTGTCATGTTCATTGCTACAGATACCAATTAGAATGGTTACTTGTAAAAATTTTGGTTATACTTTGAGAAATGTTTGATAATTGATTTATTTTTTTGACTATTAATGAAATATTCTCCATTAAAAATGAAGTTTTGATATCATTTTGTACGATAACAACTTCGTTGGAGAATTGGACCATTCGAATTTTTTGTAAATATTAAAATTTATGACAAATTCATTAAGAAAATGTTTAATTTTATCTGGAATAAACTGGCATTATCCATGGTAACACCAAGAAAGCTTTTTAAAAGTAATTGCAACAGCTTGCATAAAATGTAAACGTTACGTGTAGTGGCGTCATTATTCTAGTAATATTATTTGATGACGTGCGTTTTCCGCTTATTCATGTTTCCTATAGTTGAATCTCACGGTAGTTCTTATGAAACTAGAAATTGAGAAAAAAATGACACACGACAGTTAATAGTAAAATTGTTATTAATACATGAATACATACGAGTATATGATGTAAGTATTAACAAATAATATCTATATGCAATACAAATTGTCAAGTTGGGTTTCAGAATAATATTAATTTGTTCTAATTCCCATTAAAGTTTCAATTATGGCTCTAACCGCAGTATAAGTACCAAAGCCCCAACCAGCTAATCCAAATATCATTAAAAGAATATCTCTAACTAAAATTAGTTTTCCTTTTCCAAAATCGTCTGGCCATCGGATGCATATGTCCAGCAACGGTGGAAAGACTACACCGAGAGTAGATAAACAAAATGCACCAAACAGAGAAATGAATAAATCTAGGTGAGGTATTGTACAAGCCAGTAAAACTGAAATTATTAAAATTCATAAATACTTTTCATTCCATTAATATTTAAAACTAACAAGCAATCAACACTATTATAGATCGTATACAGTATTCCCAAAACAATTGGTGTTGACTTGTTTCCATATACTTAAAAGCATATTGTTCCCATAATATTTCCGTTATTGGATAAGCTTGCATAGCGTATGATAGGTAAATTGCAGCAACAAATAATATTCTTATAGCTTGTGCCAAACTGCAAAAATATGACTTGAGAAACCTGTAGAAAAGATTGATACAAGGAAACACCGATTACATACGGATGATGTATGTCTATATTTAAAGTAACTGCTGCCTTTGTGTTTTCACCATATCTCCAATAGCCGGAGACACCAGTAAACACATTTAGAACTGTACATATGATCATTCCTAAATTAAGCACGCCAAACATTCCACCCCATTGTCTGCCGTCTTTCATATTCATCTCAACAGATAAAATCTAAAAGGCAACTAAATTAATAATAAAGGTAATATACATTATAAAAGTGATCATACCGAGCCAATTGAGAGAACAGAGAACATAGTTGTGCCCATGAAAAGGGGTATCCGACTTATTGGCGCAAAAAATCTCCGTTCTGATATTGGTTCTATTTTTTCGTACAAAAAATAATAGATGCATACCAATCCAACAAGAGTAAGCCAATTTGCAACTTGAGAAAATGGAGCCAACTTTTTCAAGTTTTTGATGTAGCATATCAATAGAAAGAAACCCAAGAAGCATATTTCGTAGGTTTCTACACTTAAATGTGAGCTTGAATCTGTATGTTCATCAACTACTTGTTTCAAATTCGAAGCGCAAAATATAATGTAGCAAATACATGCTCCTGTTTGGAACACTATTATGAAAAAGTTTATCATGAACCTGGAAAAGATAGGTACAACTTTACCTTCTTTTGTCCTCGAATGTATTAAGATTTTATTTTATATAAATATACCGCGAGTTTCAGCCTAGATGCAACATTTATTTTTCTGTCATTTATGTATTACTAAGGATAAGTACCAATTATACACATCACTTTACTGTTCCGGTAAAATATAACATAGATTGGCATTGTTAAATCACAGTAACGACACTTCAAATATTTCATTATCCCAATATTTCAGTGGTACGCAACCGTAAAGATGCTGGGCTCAGTGTATGTTGATAGGCTGATATCCTAGTAATTATAGAAAAGAGTGTATGTCAGGGTCAGTTATATCTGTTAAATATCAAGCCACAGTATTTCATCTTTCATGTTAAGTTCATAAAATGAGTGCAAAACAGAAAAGTAAATTTAATTGTAACATGAAAAATTGAAGGAACTTTTATAGTGCAGGTGAAATATTTTTAGATTTTCGCCGTATATTGCTACTGGCAATATGGCCGCTCGGTTCAAGGTTATCGGTCGATGTGACATAAAGATCAGAAGTTCCGTGGTAATAAATTCATGACAGGCTAGTAAATATTGCATCTTAGCTGAAACTCACGGTATAGTCACGTCAGTAAATAATAAAGAGAGATTCGAACTGTGGTACGATGGTGTTCAATACAATCATATATACAATACGATCTGTTCAGATTGATTAGGGAAATTAGATACTGTGAAACTATATTCTGTTCGTGGTCGTATTGTAACACGATGACTGACTCATTTCTTGAAAGAACCAAATAAGCTCCAATGAGGTTAAATCTAATCAGGTTATCTGACAGATATCGAACAGCAAATCTGTAACAACAGATATATTTATCTTAATGCAGGTAAGTACGTACGGAGCAGCTCCAGCGGCTTTGCGCATACACTGCGGTCCAATCAACAACCCTTCCTTGAAGGCATCTGGATATGTGATTTGAGAGACTTTATCTCGTTTGCAAAAGAAATACATTGCTTGAAACTAAAATGACAAACAAGCCATATTTAAACTATTTAAACTATAAGCACTTTGTAGTTTACCAAAAGATGCAGACAATATGTTATCAGAAACGTAATTACTACAATTCCTACGGTTCCTATTATAAAACCAGAATTTCTGTACGCATCGTGGAGTGCTAGAATACCAGTGCCTAATATTGCTTTCACCAAATTCACCAATGACTCAAATCGACTGAAATGATAGTTTAATTTATGATATTATTTAGTTTATACTAAAATATCATATAATACTTTGTTTGGCCCGGTCTAACTCGATTATCATATGGTTCATAATCTGTTGATTCCCTTAAAAAATAGATGTATTTGAGATACTTAATTTGTTTCGGTTGAGTAAATTTCTTACAGAACAGCTTGTCGAGTTGACATCTTCGATATTTCTCACATGACAGAAGTAAATTATTAATTAGAAATTTCTGACAGATAACAAATATATTTTAATTTTGTTCTTGCATTCCATGGCCATCGTTGTACTAATGCGCATCACACTTCTTTTAATTAATTTGTCAAAGGGGAACAATCAAAGACGTAACGATTTATATGCAGTTATATTCGTTGCGCCACCACGTTATGTTGACAAAATCCACAAGCACGAGTTAATTTAAAAAGTTTAAAAAGTCGCAACGCTGAAATATTTTTGCTGCTCATGCACAAATGTTTACAGAGTGTTAATATACCACGAAATCGGGTTTCGGATGCTGTATTAAAATGCTCGTTAAGGAATTAACAGATTGTAAGTTGCAAAAAGAATAAATGAACATACAGATATTTTTATTTGACCCTTTACTTGCTTACTTATTACACTGGAAACTAAATTAGAATGGGCTTTGTTTTTATATGATTCTAATTCATTGAATTATTTATAAGAGTAGTTTTACCGAAATTAAATATTAAAAATCTACATTACCTCCCGCCGTAGAAATTTTATAAAATTATACACCAATGAGCATCTATCAACTATAAAAAATAAAGGACAATGCCGTATTTTTACACATTGTAATGTAGAAATTATTTCAAAATAATTTGATACGGCTTTAAGTTTCAGCTACCACATTCGATCATTGGATTTTCACAAAAAAACTAATTAGGAAAGATCCTAAGGGGATACAAATATAAAATAAAAATTTTCCATTCATTTCTCCATACACAGAGATATCGTCGCGAAAATATTAAAATCGTATTCTAGGGACCCTGAAACATGATTATCCATTGAAAGTTTACTTACCGAATGTACAGCATGATGAGGTAAATTATAAGAGAAGGTAGGTGTGAAGAACTTTTGGTAAAGAAAGAAAAACGTAACTGGATATAAAGGGATAAATACAAATATTATGCGTAAAAATTTTATATTTATTTTATTATTTTACCGATATCTGGTGATGATATAATGACATACTTATTTTAAAATAATAATGAAGCTTTAAAGTGTAAAATTTAATGAATTTAGAATTCTGGTTCAAAAAATTAAATTAATTACAAAAACAATGTGTTCTTTGTATTTCAAAAGGATTAAATTACAGGCGTAAATTTATTAAAACGCTGAAAAATGGTTGATTGTATGTAGAGCGGAGCCATTTATAATACGCAAGCTGTATTGTATGTCTTTATGAAAAAGAGCCTATAAAATTTTTTACCAGTATAAAATTTTACGGTACCTAAGGATCCATATTTTGAATGTTTTATGTATTCAATCTTCTGTGCTATAAAAACTTCGTTGATACGAGTTTTATATTTTATTCAGGAGAAAAAGTCGCGATTCAGATAAAGTCACCAAACTTGCTAAGATTATTTATACGTTACGGCTTCTTGATAGAATATTACACAATAAAAGTTTTAGAACAATGGGAACAATGCTTGATTTCATCTCAAGATATGTAAATATATAAATATAAATCACCATAAGTTTCGCTCACGAGCCATAATTTGTCATCAGTAAGCACAATTGACTAACTTAGATTTATTGCCAAAACATATAACAGTAGAAATATTTCGTACGGTTTAGCTAAATTTTGGCATAATTTTATACAGGTGATTACGCCAAACATTTTTAGAAAAATTGATTAGTCGATGCAGTGCTTACTACAGAAACTTAGGAACTTTTTAACAGTATACCTTGACACCGATTAAAGTCCCTGAGAGGATTGACTCAGGCGGTCTCTAGTGTCGCTTGTACGTTCAGTGACAAAAGTTAGGTTAAATTAAAACATAAATAAATTGTAGAGTATGAAAGTTAACGTTTAAATTAATATGGTCGTGGTTTATTTTACTAACCAAGGGTCTCTTATCCAATCAAGTGTTGGATTAGAAAATTCCAGAAAAACATTAGCTTTTCTTAAAATATATGGATAACTACAGTACATATCAGAAATGTATACCATAACTTAGAATCATATCATTTGGCCCATTTAAATTCATACAAAGGAAAATTACTTAATTCACCATATTTATATCTTTACCTTCCGCACATACATATATGAGGGAGGTATTATGTTTATATTACGAATTGATTAGATTTTGGGAACAATTCAGTAACAGTAAGTGGTAGATTATTTGAAGGCCTATCAGGGTATTGGGAATATCCTAGTAAACAAACAAGATAGAGTAAATATCATTGGCATCAAACAGATGTTGAATAATATTACCTAAAATCTTTATTTGAAACATTTTTCTATATTTTGTTGTTATCAGATTCAAAAACAGTGTTTGCGGTACCAGCCTTTGGGCCATATGAAATCTTTATGTTAGTAACTTTTGTTAATTTTTTATTGTTTCAGTTGTTATTTTTCCTTAAAATATTCTTTAAAAAAAAACAGAATTTAAGATAAAAATTAATTGAGTACAAGAATTTTCCCTTTGTAAGATCAGAACAATTTTTTTAAGTTATTGTAAAGTCTTAATTGGGCCAAATGATATGATTCTGGGATCGTATTACAATGATCCATGTATTTTGATCCAAACAGGGTAATATATTCGTAGAATTCTCAAATCCAGTGCTTGACATTACTTGGGCACTTACAATTACAGTTCTTCATAGTAAAATACCTAAAGGACATATTACTTTGTAACATTTTTTACATCTCAAAGTTCAACTTTCATTCTATAGTTGAAACTACACATAAAACACATGTCACATGTAATTACACAAATACTACACTTACTGTCAAACTAAAACTACTACTCCTACTACTTTTCTGACCTGTACATTGCACTGATGGAGCCATGTCATTCGTTATGTTCTTGGACGGAAGACGCACATTTCTGCCGCCGACTCATACGGGTTTGTCGAAGTATACCGCAGTTTCAGTCCCTGGCTCATTTAACCAAGAAACCCAACAATTTGAATAAAATAAAAATCAAATTATGTTCATATTCTGCTGGTAATTTGCTGGTGTAATAAACATACGCTCATAAATTATAAAGACATCTGTAATTGCCATGATGATGAGCTCTCAAAGAGTAGATCACAATTTATGAAACTATTTTTAGGCAACGAAAACAACAGAAAGTACGCACTAATTAGTGTATCATAATAACAACACTTTGATGCTATTTTAGAAACACTTTGAAGTTGGAAAATCAAACCAGCCGTGCAAAATTAAATAATACAGGAAAGTTAATTAGTACAGTTACGCCACAAAGCATTCTGAATATTTACTATAAAATATCATAGCGTAATGTGCCTCAAACAGGTACTTGCTTATTATAAAGTTTTAGAATAATTACCGCGTACTTTAACTCGTTTTCAGATGCTTCGCTGACTTGAGGGACTCTTAATTTTAATTAGAATTTAGCTAAGTCAAGCCGCAATTCAAACAATTTTCTGCAAAATAAAGAATTGATATTTGAGCGGGATTAATAATAGATGAAACTGTGTGTGGTATATGCTCTCAAATATTTTATTGGTCGTTTTGAATGCCGCAAATTGGATGTGACGTTCACGAAATACCGACAAAAAATAAAATCGATTTCCCCAAAACTGTCACTTTTGATTAAGCGGTTTGGGTTAGAATCTAATTAATTTTTCATTTCTGCGAAAAACGTGCAATAAAAATTATTGTTTTTCTTTATTTGTTTTACTGACATTCACTTTGTTATTACTGCTCCAAATTCGAACGGATTTTCTGTCATATTCAATATATAACATTAAAAATACCCAGTTTAAAATAAAAAATTATCTAAACAAAAACAATTCCTCACATATATAGAGCAACATTTTTTTAACTATCCGAAACATCTTGGAAAGAATACGAAATATATTTATATAAAATATTTGGGTTAAGCAGAAAACAGATAAGAACGTTGTTAGTGTTTAAAGTGAAAATAATTATCGACAATGTGATATAATATTTTGGTGAAACAATTACAGCTAAGTGAATTAATTAAGTTGAAACAATCTTATCCAGTGCCAGCAGCCCTATTCTTATACTTAGTTATTACATCTTATCCATAAAGTCACCTCCCATCTGATTACACCAGAAACTTCCAAGTTTAACGCATCGACGTTTACGCCGCATGAATTTTATGCGACAATATAAACCTTCCTCCTTCATCAATCCTTTCTCGAACCCTGAACCCAAAGTCTATAAAACGTTACTCACATTTACGCTAGCGTACCTACTAATGTTTGTTACGTTCTGTTGCGAATATAAAGAATGACATCATACTAAAATAGCCACCAAATATTTCATACAGCATAACTGCTCTTCTTTTAGTGCAAATTTTATTTTGTTATTATTTTGCAAACCTGGAACTAATTGGATTAAATACATCCATACTGCAGCCGGGATTAAAACTCGGTATGTAATAATAATTAATAATAAAAGCTGGGCATATATTTATCAAAAACTTATATCTAATTTGTAGATGGATTTCATAAACCAAATCTATGCTCAAAGAACATACATATGTAGTAATATATATAATGGAAGGAAAAAAATTCAAAATTTCACTACTTATATGCCTCAAAAATCAAAATCTGGCACGATTTAAGAGAAATTTTTATTTTGGTACGTTTGGCAAACACACATTTTAGGATAATACTTCAATACTCAATAACTTTCAATAAAAATTCAAGTAAATAGACAGCGAATAATAAAAGGGTTATATATAAATTTTTTAAACGGATTTATTCTACATTAAATGGTGTCTCAGAAAAACAATTGAACATCTGTCAAATATGAATTTTAATATATTATTTTAATTTAAATTCACACTGCAGAGAATGTGAACTGTTTGAAAATAAATGACAATCGAATATGTTTCATTTTTAAGATATCTTGGAAATATAATCAAATTAGTTAGTCAACAATTGACACAGCTAAACAATTGAATATTTAATTTGAAATCTTATTGATGAGGATGTGAACAATTTTTGGAAACAACTGGCAATCGCATATATTTCATTTTCAACACAGCTGGGAAATATAATTTAATTAATTTCCTAATAGATGACATTTTGTTACTCGATGAAGAAAATAAACTGAACAATACTATTAAAACACATCTTGTTGGTGCTATAAATTTTCAATGATTAAACCTCAAAGTACCTGAGTTGATAGCTGATGAAATGGCTGTGAGCAACAAATGTGTAAAAATATCGTTTTTAAGGTCCTCCAGCGCTACCGCAACATATTCCATCCACTTGAAAAGTCCTCAATTACCGCGCAACAGAAGAAGCCCACTCGAGGTCCCGAGGTTCTGGCGTGATGGGCCTACGCTCGTTTTGAGTTACGGACACGTTTATCACGCGCAGTGGTTAATGTTCGCGCAGTTTAGGTTCTTGTTTTAGTGCTCGGCTCTGTTCACAATGCACCAACCGAGATTTCCTTTGCTTAGGACAATGTTTCCGACTGTTTATCACCGGCAACGTTATCAATTACATCTTCATAGTATCGCACGAGTACGGGGTTAACTGTGTACAACTAGTTGGAACTATTGTCGCACTTTCTCGTTGCATTGTGTCTCGGGGGTATTGATCGTTAGATTGTGAGATATTCACGCTTGGGTTGAGCTGTTTTTTGCTGTTGTTGGAGTCGATATGTGGGTAAAGCAAACACAGAAGATAGAAGATAGTTCATTCAGATACAGATACGAATAACTAAATGTAACTCTAGTTGTCTAGTGACTAGTTCAAAACCGATTGAAAAACCGTAGAATGTGTTGTACCTCGGGACAAAATTTTTATTTATATTGCAATATTTCTTTTGTGATCAGTTATTAATAAAATAATCGTACTATTTGGAGACTAATATTTCATTAATAATAATTATTTTTAATAGTCATATCATTAAGTATAATAGAAAAAAAAAACATATATATACAAGAACGAAAGATAATAAACTGTAATAAGGTACGATATCGTATTGTACTTTGGGACTGAATTACTTGCACCCTTAGGACAAATAAAATATACAAATTATAATTCAATGTACAATAAATTATATATCATTTTTTTATTTTTATTTGGTAAAGCGATCATTACTGCTGAGGTTATATGCTGCCTCGATTCCTCGATTTCACATGCACCAGACTATGAAAAGAAACTAGTATTTGTCTCCAAAATTATACACAGATTTCGTCTCAGTTTATATAAAAATATGCAGAGATAAAAATTAAACGTAATATGAAGCTTTCAAAATTAATGAGGAAAGCTTGAAACGGCAGACGTAACTGTTAAAATCTGGCGTTATGATATATTTATTTATTTTAGTTATAAAAACGATAAAACAGTTTTAAAATTTCTAAAAGTATGAAATTGTCCTTTGCAGTTTATTCAGTAACATAAAAATTAAAAATTATTTAGTAGACGTAAACAACAAAATCTAATTATACAAAGGCTGCATTAGTATATAATTAATATTATAATAATACAAATAAAATTAATAAGCAAAATGAATATTACCAGTTCAGAATTTCTCTTTACATAATTTAAGTTTGTGTTTGTATATGCTTTTAATAATATTATGCTTGTTAAAAACAAAAGCATAAACAGCAACACGAACATTTGAGTAATTACAAACTTTGTGAGCTACTTGTATCCTGTGTTGAATTATGTGCTAACTTGGATCTCACGTACAACAATCTCACGTCCGCATTCAATCCCATATGGAATGAGGTTGTCAATCAATGCCATTTGAATTAATTAATTGTTAGTTGAGATAATTATTAATTCATCAATAACTGGATATAAGAAAAGTATAAAAGTTTGCGGATATGTAATTATATAACAATAAAATATAAGTTTTACTGTACAAATAAAGTTGTTTCATTATTAATTTACAAGATGAAAACAACTATTTAAAAACAGTCACTTGAAAGGTGGATGTAAAAGTTTATTTGATGACATTTATAAATATGTAATGAATAAACAAGTTACCCATATAAAAAAACTAATGAAAATATAAAATTTTGTTTAATAATTCATTTGCAAAATAGAAACAATATAGGAAACGTGTATTAGTTCGAGCAAACTTTATACTAATAACCGAAATTTACAAATTGCTCTTGCTAAATTTTTAAACAATTTTCGTCTTAAAATAAAAAATAAAAAACAGAGTTCGTGGTAACCAGTCTGTAAATATGGAAATGGAAATGTGAAATATTATTCCGCCGCTATCACTTATTAGGTTTTGTGTGAGATGAAGTCCATTCTGCATGGCGTTGATTTATTTAAAAGTTTGGACAACAATCCACTTAGTTGTCCACCACCAACCACGTCATTTTCGAGGGAGTATTAACTTTACGCAACTTGTAACTTAATATTTGGAAAGTATGTGCGTGGGAAGTACCCTATCCAGACTTATCCATTATATCGATTAGGGTCAAGAAGTCAAACTTTCCGCATGTCGAAGATGTCGAATTGAAATTGACAGGAAATATTTATTGGAGTTATTGTAAGTTTATACAAGAAATAAAAAGTTTCTCTTTGTTAAATGGATAAAAGGAGAAAGAAGGTTAAATCTGCTATATTTTATCGCTAGCTCTAATAGTGACATTTGATACTTTGGTTGATTATTCTTTTTATTTGTTGGCCTCTTTTCATAAACCGCTTTCAAATGTACATAAATCAATCTACTTGCTGATTGTCTGAAATAAGGTTCAAATTAAATTCGCACATTGACATTTTCACCACAAAAAATATGGGATACATAGTTCCGTGGATTATGAGATCTGCGAAAGCAGAGTGCCACTCCCAAAAATAGATAAATGACCAGACGGTATATCATAGGTACATAAAAATGTAAGTAAATACAAGTTTGTAAAATTAATTTTGTTCATCATTTTGTTGCATACATAATTATGTTACCGAGTGCAGCAACATTTAGAGAAGAGTATTCATAAATGCAGTTTTACTCAATTGCAGCCCAAGTTTACGTCTTGGCATTAGCATAAACACAACAAACTTAGTTAAATTTGATGGGAGCGCTTCGTGTACAAAGTTTCGGCAGCGAATAGTTGTATGTTTAAAAATGTGTGCGGCAATGTTGTAAGCAAGTCACGTGGTTAATTAGTATCGTAAATCGTCGAATTCGGACAGAAACTAATTGTGTTCCTGACAAGATCAGAGTTCCGCAGAATAATGTGTGTTCATCTTAACTACAATAAACCACCAACCAGGCCTACATTGTTCCGACATTCTCAAATAAATCTTTTTTGGGGAAATTCACTCTCTACGAACTACATGTGTTAAGTTAATGCGTCGTTAACTGATAAATAACAACTAAGGAGGGCACTAAATTAATAACTACATCAGTTTACACTTGCCAACAACTGTGACTAAAATTTTCAACAAAACACATTTCTATTTTTGATTTATAATTGTCTTGACTGGCCATTTTACCAAAGGGTACTGTATCCAGGATTCCAGGATACGCCAGACTTATCTAGTCATTTATTTTAATAGAGCATAAATTAAAAATAGTTTTTCTACGACTATTAAATAATGCGCTCATTTCTTGTGTGTTTCTTGATAAACAATGATATATTTTACTCGCTATCACACTTTACCCACGGGGGCATATCCTAAATCGACCAATAATAACAATTATTTGTAAAATCTTTAACCCACTCATCTGTCATTTTGAATGCATAAATGACAGCATTAAGAAATGCGATACTTTCTCAAGTATACCTATATGGTTCAATTAAGAAATAAACACAATTTTATGATGTGTAATTATGACTTTTCTACTCACGGCACAGTATTAAAACGTATAAGTAATAGGTGCTGTAATAGTAATTTACATTACTAGCAAAGTAAAACAGTTTTTAATTACTATAAATAATCTAAAAATTAATACCTCAAACTTTGTTCTAATGAACATTTGTCAAAGGATGGTTCATGTGCAAGTTATGTTGAACATGTTTAGGTAAATTCCGCTCTAAATATACCAACAAAGTGCAGAACGGCAAAGAACAATTTAAGTTTAGAAGTTGATTTTCAGATAGTAAAATAATAATGAAGTGCGAGCACTAACCGTCGAGGAGTACGCAGGCAAAGTTTAAGTACTGAAAGCTGAAAATGAAGCTGAACTAAAGAAGAGAACGGCAGTATCAGGTTTATAATATGACGAGGTATTTTAATTAAAAACTAGGCTTCATACAATATGAGCTGAATTATCTTTCAACTTACTTCATAAAATACATCACTATGAAGTTACATCAACCGATCGGGAACAATGTGAAGGACTTTTCTAGAGGAATTTACTAAAAATAAACTTAAAAAACAGATATTATTGTCAGATATAGGAAACATTGCCTTTTTTATAATTAAAAAAAATGATTGAGATTGATTTATACTGTCATTACAAAGCAATAAACAATTTATTCTTTCCAGGGTTTGTTACTATAACTGAATAAAAATCAGAATTAGTGTCGACAGTTTGGCATTGTTGCAAAAATGTGAAATGTTGAAACCAATGACAATTGATTGAAAGTGCATAATTAAGTTGATTTTTGTTTGTAATGAATTGACGTTACCCATTCTGGGAGAGGGGCTCTACTAAATGTTTTCAGCACATTACCTCCCGCTGTATACTTTTTATTAAATTAACACCAATAAGCATATACCCCTTTATGAAATGAATAATAAAATAAATAAATGAAATTATTATATGTTAATGTAAATATAGGAAATGTAAAAATTTGAGCACCATAGCACCAAGTGACAAATACAGATTTTTTCTACTACCACTTAGAAATCTGCTATTTGTATGTTTGTTGTTGCTAGGGAAATGAGGTAAATTGTAAGCATCGTGAGAAATTAATTTGTTTTGTTAGTATTTCAACAAGTCATTTCATTTCAGTACAGGGCACCTTACTTATTTAGAATTGTTCAATATTGGAAAGGTGAAAGCGGGACAAATTCAATTAATTAGGAAATAATATCGTGGCCGTAGTAAAAGTATAGTGTACAGCTCGCATGTAATGTCCATTTCATACTCGTATGATTTGCAGCATTCGCCTTCGACTCATGCTACAAACTTTCATACTCGTAGGAAATGAGTACCATTCCATGCTTGTTGTACAATATACTATACTAGTATCTCTCTTACAGGATGTGGCTCCTTGCGCTTTTTTCTTATTTCCGTAATTAATATCAGTGCGAAAGAACCCCATTTTCAGACTACTGATGACATCTAAGCAAAAGCGTCACGAACTTTAAAGCCATTTCAAATGAAGCTATTCAGGATTGCTTCACGAAATGTAAACACTACTGAAAAAAGTTTGTGAATAACGGAGGGGAATACTTTGAAGGGAACAAGGACCAATAATCTGTAAAATAATAAAGTTTAAAAAAATAAATGTCCGTTATTTTGATTGAATTAAAAATTGTGTTAGTGACAAACTCTCGTTTTGAATGTATATGTTTAAAGTAAAACTTAGTGACTGTCTTCATGGAAGAACTTTATTCGAATGAAGCAATCAGGAATTCACTTAGCTTAATCACTAGTTTGACTAATAATTTATTAGGAAGCTTATCTACAAACTAGATAACTCCTACATCTAAGTAAATTAATCAATATAACCCTATCTTCACTGATTAAAACCAATGTTTCTTCAGAAACTGTAAATAGAGGGTTCGTGTTTACTTAAAACTCATATATCTTAGCGATCAGAGCAAGCAAGATAGCAAGTCTGGCTGGCTGCAGCTCTTCCGGACTGGTTTTACAAACTTTATTCGATAACCACACGCTGTGTAGGTAACAACTAACTTTGGTTTGTTATTAGTACACTGAGAACCGCAGCCAGCAGATAACTTGCTAACTATTGCTTACAGAACATTGTAAATTGTCTTCCATTCGATATTAGTAATTACAAATTTGTAATTAAATTTTTGCATTTTTCATCTTGTCACCGTATCGATATATACTCGTATATACATATATACTTTTACGGTATTATTATTAAATATTGCAGCACAATTAAAAAGCAACCTACTCTATTTTAAGTTTAAAATACTGACATTATAGAACCTTTTGAATCACTTTATTTTGCACCTAACTTATAAAGATGAGACTACGGATATTTATACTTAAAAATTTTAAAAGGAAATTGACCCCGACGTGATTTGAACACGCAACCTTCTGATCTGGAGTCAGACGCGCTACCGTTGCGCCACGGAGTCGTTGTTTATGTTTAGATCTAATATCAATTAAGTAATTCAAATTACCTTGACAGAAATTTGACTGTATACATTCATTTATCTATATTTAAAATTCGGACACCGATACGAATGTATAATCTCCTGTAATATTCTGTGTTTCATTTTATTTTCTCTGTTTCGTCTTTCATCTACATAATTTTTTTATAAGAATAGCAGTAGTGAGAAAAAAACAGTTTTCAATGCCTTACTATTTAACAAACTTTGATTAAAGTCAAGATATCAATTATTAACTGGAATATACAATTTTTCTATCATTATTACTATTAGAATAAAACCCCATTTATTTGAAGTGAAAGCACTCAAGATTCTAGGATCTTTTCGGTACTTGCTACTTGTAGAATATTAAACGATAATTACTAAATTATTATAAAATATGTGAAAATCTAAAATATGTCTTCAAAAGATTTCTCAAATTTCTTATTAAAGCTATCTCTGTGATATTTTAGTTAATTAATTAAAAATATATGGAATACCACAAGAGAATACACATAGCTACAACTAAACAAGCAACAGAATAATTACTAAAGTAAATAAGATACAAGTAAAACATATGAACATAGCTGTAACTGTTACATGGATGCAAATGTATATTCATCTGGCGGTGGTGACGGAGCTATTCTCATATGACTAGTTGCTAGTTGGAAGTCAGTAACGGGGTAGCAAATTCAACAACCCTGGGAAATTTATTCAAGAATATGTAATATGAAATAATTTTATACAGATTGTTCATGATTTCTTCATAAATTCACTGTTATATAAAGAGTTATAAGACTATTCCTAAAACATACCATAATAAAAAACAACATTACCTATGATTTTTTCGTTTTTATTTATGTAGCAATAAACTATATTCCATTTTGACGAATCAAAAGAAAGTTCCTGTGAAGAAATCTATTAACATTTTGTTCCATGGTATATTTTGTATGCATTATGGGTTTTTTCAAAATGTAAATTTAGTGCACCTGTGTGCTTAGGGCTCTATCCCTTGGTTCATCTGTATTTAAATATAAAATTAATGATTATTAATTTTCAGCTATAAGATAAAACATTGATAGAATTAAGGGGTGAGATTTTCATACTTGTGCCTAAAACTTTTCTCAAGTAAAATTCCAAGCATTTAAACTATTTTATACATGTACTTAATTTTTAGAACAGTCCCTACTTTGTATCCTCCCTCTATCCTCTCATTTTTGTATATACACCCCTCATTTCATTCATATTCATAAACTTTTCATGCATAATCTTTCGTTCTTCCACGCCATATAACTACATTTTCCCTTCTTTACTAGATGTAGATCTTTCCCCCATACATTCATATGACATTTAATTTTTCAGACTAATACCACTTTATTTCCCTACTTTGTACACTAAACATGTCTTCCATTTGAGACATAAAAATATCTCATGGTTGATTACGTACTTTATCATCATTATTTTTCGGTAAAATAAAAGTGTTGCTTAGTACTTACTACAATAATAATGTAAAAATATTTATCTACGACCACTTTGAAATCTGTTCATTGTATGTTTTTTGTTACTAGGATTATGAGGTACATTGCAAACATCGTGCGAAATGAATTTGTTTTGCGAGTCTTTCAATACACATTTCATTTCAGTACTGGTACCATTGCTTGGATAATATCGTGATCGTAGGAAAAGTATAGTGTACAACTCGCATGGAATATCCATTTAATACTCGTAGGAAATGTGTACCATTCCATGATTGTTGTACAATGTACTATATACAGTACAGCTTTCTTGTGGTGCGGTTCACGTCACTATCTTCTTTCTCACTTTCTCCCACTATTTCCGATTTGACAATAGTGGGAGAAAGTGAGAAAGAAGATAATGACGTGAACCGCACAACAAGAAAGCTGTAGTATACTACGTTATTTCCTTTAAAAATATTTGAAGTTTGACATGATCTGGCAATATGAAAATAAATGTTTGACATTAATATAATGTAAATTTGATACAAACATGTAAGTATAAAGCTCCGAAAATAATTTTGTAAACAACTATAAGGTGATGAATTATTTCATCAAATGAAAAATGAAACCAGTGAATGAAGTTGGGAATAAAACATAGGATTCGCATTTGAAAGTGCGATTGTTAGTATCTGCTGATGAAAATGTATAATTAACATGTTCGATTTCTGTTCCGCTACATTTAAAATTCGTTTTATGTGTGCAGCACTTCATTGAAAAACATCCAATTATAAGGTACTTCGATATGGCTATGTACGAGTGTGAATGTACTGTACCGTCATAAAATGGACCCCGGTTTTGAACATGCATTGCATTTTAAAAACACTCACATATTCTACCGTTCAGATTCTGATTCATGCACGTTTGAAAGTTGCGCTAATTATTATTCCGTGTTAAAAATTTTAACTGGAAATGTAATACTAAAACATGTTCGATTCTTTTGACACGGTTTTTGTAAAATGAAACGTTTTTATGTGATTTAAAATCACGACTGATAAATCACCAAAGTATTACAATTATAAACTATTTTGTAACATTATTAGAGAAGTAGACTCACTACTTTAACATGAATTATGATGGATAATAAAAATTCATTTATGGCATTTTAAATGTTAAGGAAACTAATCTAAATTTATTTAACGATTGTTGAGAAACAAACAGTGGTCAGGAAACTTGAACCCAAAACCAAGAGATTAGCGTTTAGACACATTAAACCTTTAAAGCTATAGAATAACGATTTACCCCACTAAACTACATTGCCTTCTTGTTCTAAACAAATACCAAGTTCTTGAAAGTTAGGTACATGTTGTAGATTGCAAAATAATTAAAAGCGAAATTTTAGTAGATATGTCACTTGTTAATTAGTAAAACAATAGTTATTTGTATCACTAGTCCAGAAACTGCACTTTTGCGAGTACGGGTATATTTTGACAGGAAGAGCCGAAGGCAAGGCTTGTAAATTACGAGCACTCGCAAAACAGTTTCTGCGTGTGTAATACACATTATTTTTCGTGACGATTTTGTCATAAATTTATAAAATATAATTACTGATTTATTTGTCAAATAGGATTTTTTTAATGTTTTTAACATCAAACCATTCGTAAACAAGGATACGAGGGATTTATAAATATAAACAATGCATTTGTTTTGTTTTTTTTTAATATTCGGGTACATTAATTTAGCTGATATTTATTTATTGGTTGTGCAGTGAAACTGAAAATTTAATTATAATTACTTACATTACAATTTAACTCTAAATTTGACGGAAATCTGTAATAGTCAAGCACTCAAACGCTAACGCTAAGCTTACAAAAGTCCCTAGTTTTTGCCGCCCTAGGCCGGAACCAAACAGTTTCTGGATAATTCAGAAATGTGTTAAACTAGTATTTTTGGACAATGCTACGAAAAGTAATTATTACTTTGATTGAAATCAGAGAAATAATTATAAGCATTGATGTAGAGTAAGAGCTTAGAAATACTTTCAATTTTTTGTTAAAAAGAAACTAAATGATTTTAGTTCATGGAACCTGAGATCTAATTTTAGATTGATCGGATTTAACAATAGTATATGTACCTGCTACTTTATCAAGAAATCGGTTTATTAACAAATAAAAATTTCTTATAAATTTATTCGTATTTATAAATCAAGTAAAATGTGATTAAGTAGCATTTTTTTTACTTCAAGTTGTTTTAATAATCAAAAAGTTTGACCAATGTTCTAGATTATAACTCATAGCGTTCCTTTTTTGTAAGCATTCGTTATAAACTAATAGAAACTATGATTAAAAATTATCTGCAAACACAGTCCCTGCTGTGATCAACAAACATTTGGCACTGTTGTTATGAAAAAAGTGTTGGTTGGTACGCAAAGTAATCAACAACTAGATTTGCAGTTCAGAGTTAATCAGAATGAAGGATTGGTGGCGTGGGTTTTGACTCTGAGTATAATAGAAAAATATCAGGAATGTCAGAAAATTCATAAAAACAATAATTAAAATGTGACTGGTGTATGGCACATGTGCACTAACGAACGAATATTGCCTGCTTTGAAAGAATATAGCGAGAAAAATGGTATTGGAACATTAAATACGGGGATTACACATAATCCGCGCGCACATCAGAGAACACCGGGATGCGAAGGGTGTTACACAGCCATGGCGGGCGGATAATGTGGGTGCTCAGTGCGTTCGTTAGCGTGTTTTGTGTCCAACAAGCCTCGATGTACCCGTGTTCCATGTCCGGTGTCCCCATGTCCCGTGTCGGTCTACCTAAATTACATCGAATGTAGAAGGTTTCAGAGATTTGAACTAACTAGGTAGTTGTTTGGTCGCCGGTCACAGATGTACGAACGGAAATTTTCGAGGCTTGTTTTGATTTTATTTGGCAAAAAGTCTAATTGGAAAATTATCATTGAATGATAACTATTATTTTGAAAAAAACAAACATGATTATATTAAAAATTGATATTTCTTTTTCCTCCGTTACCCGAAATAAGGCTGAAATGCAGCGGACTAGATACATTCTTCAGTAAACAGGATAATATATTTAAAAAATCAAAATTGTTTTACGTTTAGTGGACTTCTTATTTAAGTGAATCATTGTTGGGTATCTGTATTAACAAGAGAATCATTGGATTCTAGCAAATATATTATTATTGATTTGTTTTCCATAGGTGCACCTGCGCTATAGTTAAAATGGCTAACACATTTATTTTTTAAATTATCTATCTTGTTGACAAATAATTCTATATATTAATATTGTTTTTTCCATTTTCTGTACAAATATTATGAGTTGGTTTCATTTAGCACAAGTTCAGCAAGTTTAAAGTTTGACTTTTATTGTCAGCGAGACGAATCTAACCAAAACACATTTACAAACTCAGTTGAAAAATTTACAATATAGTCAGGTACTTATCGTAATATAATAATCAAATTATAAATTGTATTAAACAACAATAGTTATTTGTGTATTAAGGGTGCAAAATGCTGCATTGTAGCACGAGCATAAAGTTTGAAGCTCGAAGCGCAGCTGAGAGCTTCAATTATGCGAGAGCAGCAATGCCATTTTGCACCCATAATACACACAATATTTTTCCTACAACTTTCTTAATATTCAAATAAAAGAAATGAATTAAATAAATATGTAAAATTATTATATTTTTCATACTAATTTATTGATACATTTTGATGTTACTAAGCAACAAAAACACTCAACACGTACCTGTCAACATCAACATAGAAAACCAAATTCTGGGCTTCAACCAATAAATTATCGGGCATTAATAAATATTAACCATTACTCGTATAAAAACTGCAGCATTACCTTAAATATTAATAAATAATTATACTTAACGTTACCTTAAATAAGCTTTTTTATTACCAATTGTATAATTTTTCTTAGGTTAGATTAGGTTAGGTTAGGTTAATGTCATAAATTATTAATTTAATTCAATCTTTTATTTATCGAATTTGTCAATTATCCTTTAATTTCTATTATGTCGTTTCTGTTCTTAATTAGTTGCAAGTTTGTGTTCAATAACTAAAGAAAAATTCAAAAATTAACAAGTAACTGATTCATTTAGCACGTAGGGCGCGTTCAGTCAGTTGCAAAGATTTAAGAGCTGTGCGTTTGCGCATGTTTAATTTACAAAAAAAATTATTGGATACATTTCAAATATACGTATTTTTATTCAATCTTCTTATAGTGCGGAAAAGAATTTGTAGCCCATGTGCGCAAAATACTTTTTTTCACGTTGCCTGGGAAACACAAGTGTTGTTTATATATAACCAAGAAATAGCATATTTTGCGTATTGAAAACAATGAAAAAATGTTTTTTTGACAGTTGTAGGAAATAGTTATTTGTTTAACTAGGCCCTAAAATACCAGATTTACAGCAGAGGATCCTGACTTCACCTCGATAAAGAATGCTGCCAAAGCTGTAAATCTGTGTTTAGTTAGTGCCATGTTGAACACATAATTTTTTGGCCGATTTGAGAGTTGATATTAATTTAGTGATTATTTTTCATACAATTTTTGAAAGCTATCGCCATTAAATTATGTTGCTATACGTTTGTTAAGCGATGGACATGTAAAAACACTTTCACATCCTAAACAGTAAAAGTGACATTTTACAGACTATACAAATTGTACATTTAATGTCAACAGGCAAAAATAGTTCAACTAGACACCAAAATACCATATTTACAGCCAGCAAATTATGTTGCCATGCGTTTGTTGGATAGTTCACAAAAATTTTAAAAATATTTAAAAGTGGTATTAATTTTAACATCTAAAGTATGAGTAAAATATAATCTCTCAATAAATTATGGTCTGTACTGTCTATATTGTTTAGGTAATGCAAAGTATATAGAAATGTTTTATATATTTCATTTTCAAAGTGTGAAAAGCAAAATATGTGTCAGAATATATTTAGTAAATGTAAACATTGGATTAAAAATAGAGTATCAAAGATTTGGGTTTAATAAAAAAAATAAATGAACGCGCTACTCATTTCAATCAGGGATGAACCGAACATGGAAGCTGGAAGCATCGAAGGGAAATTCGAACGAAGGGTGGTAAAAAGTTAAACTGGCGTTCATGTGTAGCGTCACGGACTCTGTGAATACCTACAACGGGCGTTCAGCGACAGCGAGCGCGCCCGTCGTCATATTATGTGAGCAGTAAATTCTCTTTAATACCTTAATCCATTTGGATGTGCTGTATCCCGATACATTAGATTTTGCTGTGATTCCCTTTGCTTTTGATCTTTTTTGAATCAAAATTCGTCGGCTTTTTGCACATGAGAAGTATAGATTTTGCCGGTCTATGTATATATGTATCGGATATATTTTATTTTCTTTTGCTTTAGTTATTTCATTTCGTACGAAATATGTGGTTTCATATTTCATTCCCATTTCATTAGTTTTATTTTAATGGAATGTTTCCATCACGAGTTTGCGTTTATTCAGTTTTATGAATGGGTAATTAAAACTATTTATATTACTGTAAATGTTTTTGAAATGAAATTTTATATTTTGCTTCATTTAGCTGTTGAATTAACTTTTACTGGATATACAATTTCATTATGGGGAATATGAATTGGGTGGTAATGTAAAGCTTCTCTTACCAATATTTTAAATTGGTTTGTAACTGAATATAACCTCAAACTTTAAAAATACCTTAACATAAGTAGCAAAATCTTTCCAAATATGAGTAACGTTTTCTACAGGAAATTAAATTCCAACAACTGATATCAAATATGAGTAATGTGATAAAAGTTTCTGTAAAATTTAAATTGGGAAAATTTGTAAAAAAAAAAAAAAACTATACAGGGTGTAGAATTTAAATGTAGCCAATACTATTTTTCTCATATTGCTGTATTCTTTTACCTAATCACTTTACAGCAAAAAGGTAAAAACAAATAGTGTTCAGAATATAAAAATGCATGGAATAAGACTCATTCGGTTACCTAAATATTATTATTTTACGATTAATTAAAATTAAATTAAAATTAATATATACTATAAAAATTGTAGGTAACACGATCATGAAAATTAATTCAGAGACGATAAATATTTGATATTACGCAAAACAGATTTTTATTTATTTATTACAGTGTTACATTATTTTCTGTAAAATGGGCCTAATTGCTTGCATTTATAAATTCTGTACAACTTTTGTATTTACACTTTTGTTGTAAAGAGAATAGGTGAATAAAAAGATACAACAACATAAAAATAGCTCAATTCTACACCCGTTATGTCAAAGAAATGTTTTATTTCGTACAGATTTTTTACCAGTCTCGTTTCCATTTCTTGTCGGAATGATACCACCAGTTCTGGTTTAAGGTGTTTTTAACTTTGAATTTAGTGCTATGCAATGTATTAAATTAATTTTATTTTATTTTATCTCTGTTTTTTTTTATAAAATAATTTTAGAACATTGTACAACTCTAAAACCGAGGCTAAAATATTTCTCTTAAAACACCCACAAACAGAGTTCGTGGTACCAATCATTTTCTAGAAGCACCATATTAATTAGTATTTTCGATACTTTGAAGGTACTCAGTTCTAAAAATGTAATTACTTGCATGTAATAAATTTGGCAGTCGACGGACTTCAAAATCAGTTATGACAAATGATGAAACCTTTATCTTATTTAATAGGATTAATTATCAACATTTATCACATTTCTCTCAACAACATCCACTTCGCAATATAGATTTTTAATGCTGCACAATATCATAAATAACCAGCAGCAGATCATTAACCATGACATTACAATTACATACGCCATAACAATTCAACAACACGGGTGATAATAACGTTGTACAACTTCAGGCAGCCGACAACGCTAAGCCATAAAACCAAATTTGATACGGAGTGATTTCCTTGACGCAAGCACAGTGCCACGCTGCGATATCTCGCCAGCGGTCCTGCAGATATGGTTAAATGGTTCGCCACGCCGATTATAAGCTTTTATGGACATTTACTGCCCGCTACAGTCGTTCCTGCGTCCGATATTGCGACACATGCTAGATTTGATACGGTGGAAATGTGAGTCAATATAGGTTGGCTTTCGGTATCTATGATTTGGAATAAAGGATTTGAAAATAGTAGTGTATCAAGTGCAGAAAAAAAGCATCTTACATATGAGTGCTGCAAAAAACTTGAGCAAGCTATGTATTTTTGCGGGATACATTATCCCTATTACTATCATTAAAAATTTTTTAATGAAATCTAATTTTCGTTGTAGAAATCAAATTTTCTTTGTTGTAATCAAATATTCCTTGTTGTAATAATATTTTCATTGTTGTAATCAAATTTTCTTTGTTGTTTGTAAACACAAAGCCATAGCATTCATGTTCTTCGACTGTTCGTCAAAATACACCATGAGTACATTCTTCGAAAATAAATTTGTCTTTTTATTGATTTGCTAATTTGTGAATCGCTGATAAATATCATCGTATCTTTTGCGAGACTTTTTGGCAGTAAATTTTTACAATAATTTCTTTTTCAAGTAAAAAGTAGTTTTCAAGTGATTTTTTTAAGTTACACGTTACCATCTTAATTGACTTTAGTAACACCACAAAATGATATAAATTAAAATCGAAAATAGTTCTATAGAATTTAAGTGATATTTTTCTTTTGAAATATATATAATATATGTATATAAATAAATACTTATTTGCTGTTTTGAACACATATTGTTTCACCAGTCCGCAGTCATAAAAGTAGTAAAGTTTCAAACAAGTTGTTATATTACAGCTAGATAATGAACTGTAATTTATTTGAGAAAGAAGATATTAAGTTAAGTTCACTTCATATTCTGTTCTTCTTGAGTTATTTATGACACAGAACACAATGTAGATTAATTCAGAGTTAAGTAACACACGACACGACTCAGTGGAGGAGACATTTCACGTCAAGATCTTGTTCCAGGGCTCAAATATGTTCTCCAAAAGATGGAGATTATAATAACATCAGACATGTCTTCCACTACGATAATATAAAGTTTATAACTCTTCATTAACTACTAGTGACTTTTAGACATGTACTCAAAAGATTTACAAACATATTTATGTTTAGTTTAAATTTTTAGTAGTTCTATTTTAGGTGAAGTCACCTTACTAACACTTGATCGAGCTTCTGTTTGAGCGATAACAACTCCCGTTAAAGATAGAAAAGAAATCTCTACTCACATCTGACATTGAGGAAGTATCCAATACTGGAGAATCGTCCTAGTAGATGTCTCGACACACATTTGTACCAGCCGCTGTGTTCACGGCGGATAGCTGTGAAGTTCAGGAAGCCATCGGGTGATTGCTGCACTGGCGGTGCCGTGTCGTCCTTCTGCCATAGAGGAGCAGCTCGCGGGTTTGAATCCACCTCGCATTTTAGGGACACTGGCATGCCTTCACGGACAGGGAATCCGAAGCCTGGTTCGCGGGAGATTGCGAACGATGGCGTATCTGTAAAAAAGAAAGATGGCGAATTAAAATAGGATATCATAATTTGATTTGTATACATATAACCTACAACTAAATTTTTATGTGTTAACTCAGTCAAGATAAACAGAATGATACATTAAAAAATTCTTTGGACTGCAGTCAAAATTTATTAAAATCCTAATAATCCGACGTTTCGGTCATGACTATGACATTCTTCACGGGAAATTTAAATATTTTATCTGTTAATCTGTAATAATGAAGATCATAGTTATGACCGAAACATAGGATTTTTAGGATTTTAATAAATTTTGACTATAGTCTGAAGAATTTTTTAATTTATTACATATCACAGTCGATCAACGTTCCCATCAACCATGAATAGAATGAATTATGGAAACCAAACCATGTGGACATAATAAATTACAAGCTATAAGATGTCTTTTAATATGTTCGTATGAACGAAAATGGTACGATTTTATTGGCAAATACATAAAACAAACCAAAGTTAGACAAACGGGCATAAGTCCCCAATAAGAACGCACGTTGACTCCGTCTACTAAAGTACATTTATTATTGTACAAATATACATATATCAGCACGCCATTTACCCATTTATAGGTGTGCTACTCTACTACTAATCTAGGTTAAAGATATATTTTTGCAAAAATGTTAGTGGTAAGTAAGTAAAATAGGGTCGGAATTTCACCGGTTTCATTAATATAAATGTTCTTAATTATATTAGCGAAGTTGCTGATGGACAGTCAACAGACTGTAAGGGACCACCGACTTATAGTGACCTCCGAATCACTTAGACTCATCGGTGGCCGTTTATCAGAGCTACGAATTATAATAACCACTTCAACTGACTTACCCCCACTTTCTTAACAACATTCTTCTCAATGTCACACTCATCACACACCAATGTATTCCGGATACGATCACGTCTCGTATACCCACACATTCCTCTCAAATATTTCATTTGCACAGCAGTAACAGGTCGTTCATGTTTCTTCAACCACACCCAACATTCAGAACCATACATCAATGCAGGCACTAACACACCATTATAAACATTCAATCGAGCATCTCTAGATACATTAACGCTTCGAGCAAATGTACGCATAACACTCAATACCTTGCACCTTCTAGACACTCGCCTTTCAATCTTCCGGTCAAAAAATATTTTAATTTATGAAATAAAATAACAATAATACGAAATACAGTCAATATAAAGTTAAATAATTGAACTCCATGATTTGGAACTTAATTATAAACTAATAATGGTAGAATAATTGTCAACTTGAAAAATTCGACTACAATAATAAGTAAAAAGTATAGGTAAATAATAAATTGCAAGTCAAGATACAGAAGAAGAAAATAATGCTGTGAGAGAATTGCATAAATAATTACATAAATATTAGCAGTGCATCGCCCGAGCAGTTTCCAAATTATTCAAAACTATTTCGCAGAGCAAACAAGTAAACAAAAATTTCCATTTCTCACCCCAACCAAAAATGATACAGTAGACAACAGTAACACTCGCAATTCACCTGTAAATTGTAATTTACAATGGTAATTTACCGCCGCATCTCCAGTCTGCAATCAGACCCACATAACTGTGAATTCATTACAAGTGCCGCCTCCACCGCCTCACACTGTCTCCGAGAGCCGAGGATAATTTACTGCTCCGGTAATTTCTCTTAGAGGCGCGACGGAGCGGTAACGGCAGCGGTAGCGGTACCGGTAGAGGCACAGTGACGCACCTAAACACCGCGATGCGACGAATGAGTTTCGGTTTTCATACCTCTTGCGTTATTAAATGAGAAACTTATGACGAACTTATGACAAAGAGGTTGTTGGAGTACGTTTTCGAATATTACTAGAAAATTAATATCAGCATTTGGCACACTTTCAAAACCCATTCATTTATAAAAATAACTTCAATATTATATGTAACACATCAAGGCAAATGACATTATTAATTATACGTAATTAAATTCTTCAAAGTTACTAATGGATGCGAAGATACCAAGACTATTCTTGTATAAGGTAATTTATAAAATGAAGGGTGTGAGCAAATTGTATTTAGTTAGTTCGTTTCTAGTGACCTTAATATGAATTGCTTTGACACTTCTTTACATAAAAACAAAAAATGTGCCAACACATAACCTCCCGCTTAAAAAACTTTTAACCGATCTTTATTTTTAGTTCTATTTATTATTTACAATCTATTCCATATGCTCTAAGGACAATAGGTAAATGGTTTGACAAATTCGTAACTTGCGACATCACTCTTTCATAACACTAAATTTAAATATTTGTTTATATAACGCGATTTAGGGCTGGCGATCATTTATCTGGAGTTATTGGAGCACTCCATGCCTCTGAAATGTCCACGTATGGAATTTCTTACCTCAAAACGTAGCGCCGCGTGTCAGACAAACAAAAATTGCTTGAATTTTAAGCAGTTCTGATTGTTTTTTTTTTCTGTGTAGCATTTTATTGAACATTACATTATTTTTAAATGGTACGGACCCACTTTTCCCAAAATATAATTAATCAGAATATTAAAATATGTCCCAACAATAATACTTTTCAAATAAAATAACGTTTTCTCAAAGAATTTTAATGTGCAGATTGGAATACAGTTCCAATTTTGTCATTGTGCTCAATTGACTGCAGAAAGTTTTGGGAAATATTCATGTTTGGGAATATCTTTTTTGGGAAAAATAGATTGGGTAAACCTCTCAGAATATGATAAAATTTACTGAAACTCAATTATTTAGTCAGATATACCCCGAAAACCTGACAGGTATTCAAGTAAACTAGCACTTCCGTTAGCTAGATTACTAGATACTAAGTTCGTAACCTCAACATTCAAATTTTAAATATTTTTATGTTAGATTCTGAGTTATCGTGAACGAAAAAATCGTCACATACAAACACACACACACACACACACACACACACACACACACACACACACACACACTCGCACACGCATGCACACGCACACATACACCCCCCCACACCCCACCCCCCCACACACACAAAACCGAAAAATTTGACGCTTCACAATACCTCCCTTACATATCTAAGTAAGGGAGGTAACAAATCAACGACATAAATAAATGCATTTGTATTAAATTATAAAAGAAAACAATGATAAACAAGAAGGAGAAACGAAGGTGGGCGATGAAGTACAATATAAAAAGCTTCATTTTATAATTCCGCTCTTGGTTCATTACACATTTACAGCAAATCGGAAGTAGTGAAAAGTTTTGCAATTCGCTGAAAAGCCGTACATATTGAGCTGGAAGTCGGCCGTCGAGCCTGCCACATAATTGCAAAAGTTGCTCAGAATTTAATGCTGCACACCTATTTATATTATTGCGCAACTACGGAACTGCACTACCAACTATTTAATAAAATAATCGAGTGAATTCGAATGACTAATAACTTAAACAAAAGTTTGACTACGCTAAACTTGTTGGAGTGATGAAAAGAAACGGAATTAATGATGAAAGCTCTGGATAATTTAAATGTAAACTTTTGTTTTACTTTTATTAAGTTAATTAATTCGGAAATAATAATTGACAGTTTGAAACTGTTTTAAATTTTATAAAATGATTAAATGCAACGGAAGAAATAGAGAACTACTTCCTTTATTTGTAAACTTAGTTCTATCTAGTAAAAACAAATATTCCAGCAAATTGGCCAATAAAATAAATGCTCTAGATGGAATTCTGTATTTTTTCAAATATACAGAATCAGTTGATCACATTAGCTACATAATTTTTTTTAGTAAGGTTATGTTTCCGCGTATATTAAAAGTGCTCTCCTAAGAGATTAGCGCTGTTTTTGCTATCTATGTTCAAGATCATATTTCCGGCAATTCAATATTCAATATTAAAACTTAGAAAGTTCGTGATGCATCCTTCATTGGGAATAAAAAGTCCAAGACAACATACTTTAGAAGCAAGCGGAAAGCGGATGCGAAAGAGGAAAGAGTCAAGATTGAGTGCTTACATGAACAGATGCATGCTTGAGTTCGATAACTGTATGAAACTTAATCTAATCAGTATTTTTCTACAACAAAACTAAGGTAGTAATGTAGCATTTTGCTACAATCTTGCAATGAAACTTTAACAGCAAAAGTTTATAGTGTTTGTTAAGGAATTAATTTGTGTATGTAGATGTAGTACAGTGTAGTGTAGATGAAAGAGTATACTCGTATATCTTGAACTTCGATCTTTACTTGATGTATAAATTGTGTTGTTTAATAATACAAGGTATGCGAATATGAAGTACTACAGATTGTTAACTTTGTTATTTACTTACTACTTTTTTGTTTTTGTTCTAAAAATGGCAATTTTACACACTACGACAACTTCTACTATATAAGAAGCCCGTATATCATCGTCTATAATTCTTGATGTTTAATAGTCGTTGCAGCTTCAATGTTGAAGGATTGAATATAGAATATAAGAAATTGTATGCTATGATTGCTGACATTATTATTTTTTTATGAAGATAGCAAGCGGACTAACTACTATTGGCCATATACCGGTTAATGGGTGGATGATTGTGAATTTACATGGTGAACACAAATGACCATGCTCTTCAGTGGGATTCGAACCCACGACATCTGGCATGCTAAGCTAGTGACATATCCACTACGCCACGAGATCGGCGGTATAATTATTAGCATCACTATTATCTTAATATTATGGAAGTTGAGGAAATATAAGAATTTTGTTAATATGTCTTTTAGCGCAGATGAACGATGTAACCCGTATGTTTTACAACATATAAACATGGTTGTTCTTCATAACATTCTAACAGTATTGTTGTTTGGTCTCGAGTTCAACTCATGTTATTATTATTTTTAAATTATATTTTGACTTTGACGTACTTTTACAAAATAGTTATTATAACATTCAATAATATTATTGTCAGATGTCAGAAATTCATGCGCATAATTTAATAAAATTATGATTATAATTATGTCCATAATTCTATTCAGTATTATGGATGATCACAAAGGGGTTTAAATAAAATAACACACATGCGTGCAAAGGAATATTTTCTATAATATTTTTTTTAATCTGGCGGAATGATACAATTTCTTTTCTAGGCTGAAATTTATTTCTACATGTATCTATTTTCGGAAGTGATTCAGTCGAATTCGTCCAGGAAAACAGTCCTTAAAGTTGTGCGTAGGGTGTAAAGCACGACAGCAGGGAAGAAGTAAGATGGAGCAAACACGTGACTAAACGACGGAGCAAGAGCAGGAGCAGGAGACGGCCTGGAGCAAGTCGCAAGTCGCCTCAACAGCGCCTTCTCAGCGGCGCTTAGAAACTCATCAATTCGGCCATGCAAAGCGTCGAGCTGCCGGGGCTTTTGGTGTCTACCGAAGTGATTAACTATTTCCGGTAACAAGGTGTTGTTAACCAAGGGAAAGTGGAATCAGGAAGTCGCCGCTTTGACTCTTGAACGCACTTGTACGCTTTGGCAAACACAAGTTAACTTTGAGGACGAACTAAACGAACCACAGCGCGCAATGCGAGCCACATAAGCGCATATATTTACATCATTTACCCGAGGGCCTGCGGCACCCATCCGCCCGGATACGACCCCTGTGTGCTGTACCGCTGTGGCCTCCAACGCCATGTAAACAAGATTAGGAGGTCATTTTCCAAACCGACAAAAGGTTTTTGTATCGCGCGCGCCGCAGCTACCATCGATGCGCGCTTTTATATTGCGTTGCGTTGCGTTGCGTTACGTTTCATCTGATTTGCGTAGCGGTGGGTTTATGATAAGCACTGTATGGACCAGATATCCATATTTGTTCACTTTTGATCAGAGAATATTAGATTATATTGGATTCTATGTAACGGGCAAAGAGGAAATTTTATCCAATTATCGATGATAGGTGTTTTTATCTTCCCTGGGATCATGAATTCTCTCGAAATTTTAGTATTACGTACTACATGACCGTTTTGTGTATACAACCAATCCAATCAATATTAGCAAAAATTGATGTATGGTTCTGAATGTTGGGTGTGAATGAAGAAGCGTGAACGACATATAACTGCTGTGGAAATAAAGTTTTTGAGAAGAGTGTATGAGACAAGATCGTGTCCCTGTCCATGTACTATGAGTGTTAGATTGAGAAGAATGTTGTTAAAAATGTGGTTTGGCTATCTCGAGCGGATGTCGAATAAAAGGTTTGGGAAACTCGGACAGTGACAAAATGAATAATGAACGGAGAAAACAAACTACCTGCCATAGCGGCATGTATATTTAACCAACAACCAGCTTTTAATTAATCGGTCTAATACTATATTATTGCTTTTTAAAATTAATAATTTTTCAACAGGCTTGGATAAATGAAGAAATACAAAATACTCATGACTGTAGTCAAGATGAAATTATTAATCAAAATCCGACGGCGACGTTTAGTCAACAAATTTAGTTTCTTCAAAGCAAATGACTATAAAACATAGTAACGCATTAAAACGATATTAAAATTAAGCAACATAATTGTTAGTCTTGTATATCTTTGTTGAATGTTGGCGAACTTTATTTATGCGAATGTTTTTTTTAAATTTATGTAAAAATAACGACATACCAAACTAACCTAAATGAAAATCTGTAGCCAAAAAGTGATTAGAACAAACAGATATATATTCTCTTTGAGATAGGCTTCTAAATTCGGAGAACATTTGCCATTTTTATTTTCTTATACAAAGTATAAGGAAGTATTGGAATCACGAAAAAAATCGCTGACGAGTTTTTTGCGGAAATACATATTTTGACGTCCACTGAATCCGTTAAGACCAATTTTCAATGATGTCTGTGTCAATCTTAATTACAATGGGAAAAAACGACAATATTTTTAATATTTATGTGTCAAACGTGTCAAATAATTGTGAAGTGTCAAAAATATGTGTCTTGTGAAATATTATAAATGTAAGTAATATTTGTATTATTAGTTAGAAAGTTAGAAAGCCCACACCAGATTTTGTTTGCTTCTTTTGACAAAACTGAATTATATGTTTAATAAACTAATTTTAGTTGCTATGGGAACAAACAAATAACAGAAACTATAATTATTAATCATTCAATACAGATTCACATACCGATAGAAAAATTTGACCCACGGAATATTCTCACTTAAAATTGTAATATTTTTTTATTACATTTCTTTATAATATAAGCGCTAAGAAACCCATTGTAGCAGAGCGCATCGTAAGATCTCTAATATTTTTCGAGATACGTCGATTTTTTGTATTTTTCAAAGTGCAACTTTAAGGGCCTGTAATACAAAAACTAGACGAGATATCAAAAAATTCTCTTCAGTTTAGCGTTTCTGGTGCCTTATATAACAAAATAGCAAATTTTTAAAATTTTGAAATTTTTTTGTATTTTTGTTCAAAATTTCGATCGGCGATAACTCGACAAATATTAAAGACACAGATTTGCAGTGTTCACCAATCGATTCAGCTCGTCGAAATACATAAGTATGCAAAGTTTCATAAAAATCGCTGCACGGGTTGGCAAGTTAGAGCAGAAAGCCTGAAAATGGCGTTTTTTGTCCAAAAAGTCAACTGGTACCCCTTGACGTTTGGCCTGAATTTGGCCATTTTCAGACTTTTTGCTCTAACATTTCAACCGGTTGTCCGAATTTTCTGAAATTTTCAGGGTTTATGTATTTCGTCGAGCTGAATCGATTGGTGAACACTGCGAGTCTGTATCTTTCATATTTGTAGAGATATCTCCAATTGAAATTTTGGAAAAAAATTCAAAAAAATTTCGAAATTTTCAAAATTTACTAATTTATTATAAATGGCACGAAAAACACAAAACTGGAGATATTTTTCGATATCTTGTATAGTTATTGAGTTACAGCCCCTCAAAGTTGCTCTTCGGAAAATATAAAAAATCGTCATATCTCGAAAAATATTAGAGATGTGACGATGCGCTCTGCTGCAATGGGTTTCCTGGCGCGAATATTATAAAGAAATGTTATAAAAAAAATTTACAATTTAAAGTCATATTTGGGGAAATTTCCGTATTTTGAAAAATATTACAAATCGCCATATTTCGATAAATATAAGACATATTACGATGCGTACTATAAAAATGAGTTTATTAATGTTTAAATTATACATAAGTAATAAATTTCAAGATAAATTTGGAGGAGTATTTAATTTATTTTCTAGTAAGCAATTTATTTGTATAAGAAAGTAGTGTGGTGCCCACATCAGATTTTTTAATTAATGTATCTTTAGAGAAGAACTGTTTGTTTTATATTTATAAAACTGTGGCACCGAAGAGTATATATTGTTCTTTCTCGTCATTCTTCGATTTCACATACAATGATTAAAATCTACTATTAACATTATTTCGAAATCGAGCAAAATTATGAAATGAATCAAATTCAAAATGTTGCTTTCCAGTGTTTTTCCAGAATATGATGCAGGTATAATAAAAAATAGCGTATGACACTCTAGCGACGTTAAAGGCACTCCGCTTCACGTCGTGTTCTTAAACTCGTCGTACGTGCTTTAAAAATTTATACACTTGTATCATAATATACTATTATAGTATAGTTAAGATTTAATTCACCTTCAAAATTAGAGAGGATGTTTTGCCGCACGCTGTACATACTTAAATTCAGTTTATTTCAAAGTTAATTCCCAAGCTACTAAACTAATATTATTAACTATTATTTGGGGATTCTAAAAATATAAATAAAGTATTTGTATTTGTAACACATTTTTCAGGGTTTCAATCAAGCTATTTTCACGTCTCCGAAAATAATTAATCGGATTGAATTTCGCCCAGCAATATCCCATTTCCTCAGCAGCACACTCCCAATCTTGGCCTCAATGGCAGCACACACTGCTTAGCTTGGTCGAAGCCAACGCCAATACAAATACTCGAGGCGAGTTAAATTGAAATCTGCACAAGCACCGCTAGCACCTAGCGGGGTCGAATGGAGAACCGCAAGTGCCTTGTGCTTGTGCCTGATCGCGCTATTGAGGCGATGGCTGGATGGTGACCGGTTGATTGTAGAGCATGACCTGCTCCGGAAATTCGCCCCGCAAGGAAGTTGGATTCGTGGGTGCTGATGCGAGATCTGGGATCCGATAGAACTGATGGCAGATTGCTGTGGATTTAATTAATGGCTGTCGCGGTTTTAATACCGTGTTGTGTCTGATACTTGATGTGCACTGTAATTCTTGAAATGCATCTGTTTTCCGGTATAAATATGCAAATTAAATGGATTTCAAAGGAAGTAGTCAAAGATTTAAAGATAATTGCAAAAGATGATTATTCAACTGTTGTAGATAAATAGTAATCGGGGATAGTCAATTGTCTTTATTTTCTACAAGGCCGACATTTCAACACTACTTGTGCTGTATCTAAAATGGGTTTTATTTTTGTAAACACAGAAAAGTCGCCAGAAATAAATAAATATATAAAACACGTAACCAGAAATCATATATTACTTGGCAAGCCAAAAATACAGAATACTAGCCCTAAGAAAGACACAAGTGATGACTAAACGTTGGCCTTGTATAAAATAAAGACAGCTGACTGTATTCCCGATTATTATTTATCCATATTAGGGCCGGTATTTCCAAACTTAGTTACCTAGAGAATAAATTTATCAATGGAATAAACAAAAAATATCAAATCAAAATCATAGCTTAAATGATAATTATTCTAGTTATCACCTTTTGATGCGATATTTTTTGTTTATTTCATTGATAATTTATTCTATAATTTATCTGAGGTTGGAAATACAATGTATATCTTTATATGTAATGTGAAAATCTAAAATCACATTACTTCTTACTAATAGTTTAGGGATATCTCGCCATTTTGTGGAATGAATAGTTCAACGCCTGTGTTTAAAATTAGTTGTTTAGCATAAAGAAAGCATAGCTCTGAATAAATATAATGTGTATATATTCCGATAATAGTTGGTAATGTTCCGAAAATAGTGTTTTTCAAAGTTAAAAGTATTAGGAGTGGCCACAGTTTCGTTTTTTAGTTCTTGGAACTTGGTCTAGTAAACTAGAACTTTGGTGTCGAATAATTAGAGGAAAGCTGGAAACTTTTTTAATCGATATGATATACCTCTAATATGGAGAAACCAAGTTTGCATTAATTTATGAATCTCTTAGGGCGCAATTTGAAAAAAAAAAACACTATTTTTCAGTTTTTCATTTAAAACTAAAAAACGAGGCATTCTTTTGAAAAATTTGTTATGTAATAAAATATAGAGCATTAAATTATGTGTCGAATGAGTACCCCAATTTTGTTAGAAACACTTGATATCATTGGTCAAATATTAAGTTTATTTTCCGTATTTACTAACAAATGTAGTTTGTTGATTTTCAAGCCAAGATATCGTAACGTTGTGTTTATTTCGAAGAATTTTAAGTTCTTTGCATATACGAAGGAAAAGTTCTAATTTTAATAGACTATTACTGTAGTTAGTAAAAATAGACAAAATTTACATAGTTACATATTGAAAGAAAAAGGTCTACAAAAAAATATACACGTACTGACATACGCAAAACAATATCAATCTAAGGGGCCCCGTTGATTCTACTGTCTTCAGGCCCCTAATCCGTAACTACTCAAAAATATACTAAATGAGAGTTATAGAAAATCTTTTTTAAATGTGAAAATTACACCCGAGATAAATCTCAATTTTCGTCGCATTCAATTGCAAACACAATAAAATATGAAAGAATTTAGGGGAGAAAAAACACATTTTCATTTTACTCTTCGGGGACCTGTTAACATAATTGAATTTAAAAGTCCGTTGGCAAATCCATGCTCCTTTTGATGTACATCCTACAAGTGTCTCCCCGTTCCAAATCTTCATTGACAGTTTAATATTTCATACAATTTAGCCAATCAGAAGGCGCGTGTCGCATCGCATGTCTTGTGCGACGAACGAGGAGCGTTTTGTCGACGTTAATGAAGCGAGACAGTCGCGAGTCCCGCGGGCCGCTTGGGGACCGTTTACACGGCCCAGCACCCCACGACAAATTTACACTGAATTTTTTACACAGAAACGTGAGGTAGGTTTTCAATGCGACTTAAAAATGCGATTGCCAGATTGAAATGAAGGTAATTATCAGTTATTGGTACTAGAATAAACACAATCATATTAACAGTAATCATACCAACAATTTTTAAAATTGATGATTATTTTTAATAGTTGGTGTTGTTGGAGTAGATTCTGAAACTATTCAGTATATTAAAACATTTAAACAACGATATATTTTTATCTGCGAGTATATCTTTACATTTATGTCTATGTATCTGTGTTACATATTATTATTTTATCCGATTAAATTTTGTCATTGTCTAAAAGAAACTACAAAAACTTATAATGTTCAACAATACTCCAAATGTATCTTATTAGTAAAATCAGTATCAATTATTGTAAACGTACAACTTGATTCTATAGAGCAGCAGTTCTAATTTTTTTTTTTTATGAAATACAATGAATTTTATTCAATAAAGCCTGCAGATGTGACACAAGAATAAGACTAAATTACATCCAATAGAATCGCACAAAACTGAGGGACATACGATAATTGATTTAAATTATTTTCAAGAAATGCAACTGATATTTTTGTCACTTCATTTATTATTACATACATCATACATCTATTAAAATAGTGCAAATAAATATAAATAATTCATTATGACCCGTACCCATTTTAAGTATGGTACTCTGCTTCAACAGATCTTGAGTAATATGGGAATGTAAATTGATGTTAAAAATACTTTAATATTAGTTAAGTGTAAAAAATACTTGAAATTTCAGTCGTATAGCGTTTATTCTTCTTACATAACTGACGTTTCTGTTTACACTTAAAACTTCTTCAGGGTTAGTAAGGTCTTACAGAAAACTATCATGTAACAAATACATTCGCAGAGTCATTCAGTTTGTTAAAAACTTCGTACATACAAAAGTATAACACAAACACATAAACATTTATATTCTGAATGCTGTATGAGTGAGATTTCGAGTATTTTTTAGACTATAATAAACACAGTCGAATAAACATCCAGATATTTTAATATTACTGTTTCTATTTAGAGATTTTACAGGATTTATTCAGGTACCAATCCTACTATTGGATTAAAAAATACCTCAAAATATCAGCATGTCTAGTATTTTGTTTAAAGTAGATAATAACCCAGGTTCTGTAGCAACATCTGTTTTTTTTTTAAATTCTGAATTCAGAAGCATAATAAAATCTTAATATCAACATTCATACTACAGTATTGTATATTTTCCAGCTACTGTAGTAAGCTCTAATTTTAAACAATAGAGGTTATTTTCAAATCAAGCATTTGGTAAAATACCTTGAACAACTGTATGAAAACCTATGACACTATACAATTTGCGATATTATACTATAACCTGCAAGGCTGCAACTAGTATATTATAGTTGATTGTCCAGCATATTAACTGTTGAATGTTTTACTTCTTATACTTATACTAATTTGTAAAGAAAATTGTGTACAATGCAAAACAATATGAGCAATGTAGTTGATTACTATCAGTAGCACTAGAAACACCCAGGTTCATTACAATATGACGAATGCGCATATATTTATCTATGTGAGTAAATGTACATTTCTAGAGTATTACGCCAGGTTTCTTGCAAATAAATTACGTACCGAGAACAAGCTGTAAACAGTCTGACTATAAAATTACTTGCACGTGTTGCAACAAGGCAGGGAGAACGCCAGAACTGTGGAGTGCATGTTTCTGAATGCATAAACATGTCTCCACTAATTCTCGCTGAAGTGCCATTGCTTCTCTACCGTCTTAGGGCCTTCAGTTTGAACTAATCTCTGTGTGACTCCAGACAAGATCATCAACTCAATTCACTGCAACTAAATGCTAGAACTACATTTAGGATCTTGTTCTGAAGTAGAGTTACTTAACTAGATTCTATTCACGCAGGAGAAGATACTGTATCATTTTCAGTTTTATTTCTTTTTAGAAAGCTGTTGGTTTATCATTTTCTGAAAGATGTCAGCATCTAAAGAGATTTACATTTTTCCTAATTAAATTAGAATTTATGTCTTCAACGTAGTTACATTATTTTTGAACTGGAAAGATTTTATAAGATTGTAGGTTACACGCTATTGAAAGTATGAGTAAAACTATGAATAGCAAAATTAATCTAATTATAATAGTCTATTTTATGAGTTCACGTAAGTAATCTTATGTTATGTTATGTATAAGTTTCGAACTTTAAAATTAATTAGAATAAGTAGGTAAAAACTGTCGTAGTTATAGTGAAAAGTAGGGAAATATTTTAATTAATTATCTATCAGTTAAGGTTAGAGTTCACTAACACGCGAATGCTATCACTAGCGTGACTAAGAAAAAATGATTGCATGTTGGAAACATGTAACAAAATGGCCATTATAAATGTCACGCGAACAATTCGGTTTACCCAGATCATACCTGCTACCCCTAAATTACAAATAAAATTTGCATTTTTAAATACTTCAAATAATGAACCAGCAGTTAGTTTTCTACCACATATGAATAATATTAGAAGCATAATATAATATATGACTAAACCTAATTTAATTATGTGTTCTCTGTTTGTACGATTTTGCAAATGCTGTTTAATTTCAAAAGTCAAAAACCGCTTCCTCGATGAGAGTAATTCAATTAGAGACATTTAGCTTTAATTAATTAAATTGAAACCTAAGATCAAGTGTTGCGTTCTAGCTATATTTTAGTATATTTAATATTTAATTTATGGGGTAAATAGTGTAAATAGCTCCGTGTTCGGCATCGGACTGTGGATCGTGAGATCCTTAGTTCGAATCCCACAATTGGTAGTTGCCAATTTAAATTTACTCGTGGGGTTCCTCCTCCACTATCACTTTCTCCGCAAAATTTATCAATCAACGAGATCTGCGTAAGCAGAGTGCCACACCCAGAATCAGTAAAAGGCGTGATGGTATATTTATTTATTTATTCTTTATTTAATAAGACACTTACGGATATTTGCGAAAGTAAAGTGACATATTAAAAATGGGTGAAGAAGTAATAAGGTAATAGTTTCTTTTATTTTTACTTACAGAACATAGCAAAAATTCAATGTATTTTTAAAATGGAAATATACTTCTTATATTAGATTACGACTGGTATATTTTAAGTTAAGTAGATACTTTATTATAAAGTATGCTAAATTTGAAATAGGGACATAAATTCATATGAAACTTAGTATCGTGGTTCAGTTGACTGTATGAATAAATTTATTACAGGTCGATTTCTATCTAAATCTCTAAATAGGTTTTTAAACCTAGTATAGTTGGATAGTATATGAGAAAAATTGAACCTGCTATTAGCAAAATCATTGACCGTCAATTCTTATTTAATTGCCAAATTTAGTGCTACCGATTAATAAATGTAGGAATTGAAGATGAATAGAAACCAGTATATAAATTAAAAATACCGGATCGTCTATAATTAATTGTCAAATACTAACTATTATAAGTTTTGATATTTTTTGAGTAGACTGTCAAAGATTGAATCCATAGAAAGTTCTTGCAGGATTAAAAAGAGTGATATTTCATCCTCCCATTAGTTATCAAGTAGGTAATCTTTAACCGTTTTACCATTTCGTTCTTGGTATCAGACAATTTAAATCTGCACAATTCCTTTCCGCGTTTCGGACTCGTTTGCCGACGTTTGCGCTGTCAACAGAAACAGCAGACGAACGAACGAATACCGCACCGAATGCAATGTTTATCAGTGAACACATTACGCTCCTCTTTCATCGGATGTAATTAACTTGTCATTGATAACTTATCAAATATTTGATTAGTGGCTGCAGATATTAACCAGCAGCGAACAAAGACGCAACGACGGTAGCAGCAACTAATCTTCAGTTGCCGCTTCGGCTTCGAGTTTCATGGCACACTTGACTGAGTTTCGTGAAAACGGAAAACCTATCCGTGGCCTGCTGTGTCTGATCTGTGAATCAAACTGCTAATCGCCTGCTTTCCTTCCTTCTATTTTGTTTCGTGTTTCTTTTGTTCGCGAGAAGAAAGATTCATTCCAACAAGCTAATATGAACGTGCTCAATAAATGAAAGTAGAAATAATAAAACCAATGTTATTAAAAGGAGAAATATAGAAGTGCATTACTTTTATTTTGTTTTTAACTCGGTTTATTACATTTCATATAGAGTTATCAAAGTTATGTGGGTAATATTATTTTGTATTTTGGTTGAAATTTATTTTATGACAAATGGTTTACTCGTATGAAAGTGGAGAGAAAAATATTTGCTGCCTGTCACAATATATTTTATGGAACTATAATTTATGACGTATCGAATTTTAATTTTTATTTACGATTTATTATATCATGCCGGATGTGAAAACGATTTTTTTAACTGAAAATTGTGCAATGACATATCGAATTGCCATACGATAACAGCAACTTTGAAACAACTATTAATAAACAATATTCAATAGTTTTGTACAATTAATACCTAATCAAATTTTCTCTTATTTTGCAATAGTGAATACCTAAAATGAGGCTCAATTCATTGAGACATTAAGTACGATATCAACCTCAAAAGGTTTCTCAAAAACTTCTAAAAAAAAAGAAATACCTGTCACTCTAATTTAATAACCAACAAGATCAGTTTTTAAGAATTCATAGAAAAACAATTGCCTATCGTTTTGATTGGTGTAGTAAAGGACGTGCATTACAATTTTCATTTTCTCAATCGTTTTATTTGATATTCAGTTCTCTTGAAGATTTCTAAGATGATAAGTGAAGGAAAGAAAAAGATCAGTTTGACAGAGATCAAGACAATCTTTTTTTCCTTTCGATGAAGTTCTCCCTACGATACGATCATAACTAAGAAATCGAGTACTATTAAAGATTCAGAATATATAAAACATGTATTTTTAAATTCCAGAATAACAATTAAAAAGGCATCTAATTTAGATTGTAGTTATGAATAGTTGTTAATTCGTATATTATTTAAGATAATTCAATTTGCATAGGAGAAAAATTAATAATTTAAATATGAAGGTATACTCGTATATGTTTTGTAATTAATAAAAACATGAAGCAACATTATTGTAGCAAAACTAAATATTGGAAAATGTAAAACGAAACTTATTTGTAATTAGTAATAACAAAATTCTCTACGAGAAAAGAAAATAATTAAACAAAATTATGTATACCTAGATTAATCTTTTGAGAAAGACAAATAGGTAGGTATTTCCTCTTTAATAATCCACTTGCTAATATCCACTTTCTCGAGAAAAAAATCCGGAAGTAATATTCCATCTAAGCATCAAACAACAAAGGCAAAAAATCTGCGAGTTGCGTGCAACCGGTGCCTATATCACCACCACTCCTCCTCAATCCAACCCTGTGCTTATTTTTCGCTTTTTGTATCTCTTGATAGGATGGTCGCGGCAACGAAGTTCGTGAGCAGAAATATGAACCGGCGACGAGACAAGATCAATGGTTACCACGCAGAGAACTGACTTTATTCCCCTTCGTCCCTAACCCCACCCCGAGGGATCAAGCTACCCTTTGCTTGAAATAGCGACGGCCCAATTCGACCGGACCAACCAATCTTTAAAATCATTCAATATACCCAAAAGTTGTAAATTAATAATAATTCAGGAACAAATCGTACTGTATTTAAATTATTGGTTTGTATCTCAGATATAGCACATTATATAAAAATCTGATGTGATCAACACAGAACTACTAGCCTACAATACATTTAAACAGCACAAAATATAGAAAAAGTTTCAAACAAAAATAGTACAACTTTTTGATTAAAGCAAAATTTATCTACTCTAAATCAATTAGGTCTTTAAGGAAACTACCACTTCCGGTTGATGCATTGCTACCAAAATCTAATTTAGTAACTTAATTTAGAGAAATTAACAACTATATTTAGTAATTTTTTGCTTGTTGTCTTTATTGCCGATGCTGTTCTGTCAATTGTTAGTCAAGTGGTCAGAATAACAATGAAACAAAGATTCTTTTTTTCTGCTTTTTATTATTATTTTCTGTTTAATTTTTATAGTATCACATCCACATCGCATTGTGGTTCGTGAAATGTTCTAATCCCAAAGCCGACAGTTAATGTTAACGTTACCGAGATTTGCATAAGCAAAGTGCCATACCCATGATGGGTAAAAAGCGTGATGATACATTTTTATTTGTTTAAAATAATTATTACTTCTTTGTACGAAATTATTTTGAAAATTTAAATAATCTATAGAAATGAGAAACAAGTTAATCAAATTTATTAATAAATAAACGAATGAGTAAAATAACTAATTAGTTATCAACTGAAAATAAAAATAATGTCATTTCTAGTAAGTATGATGTAACATCTATTTGTGCATTGTTTTCAAATACCTAATTAAAAATTATTTCATAGTAGAAATTATCTATAAAAGCTGTAAATATAAATGATGTAATTTGGGGAATGAAATGAGTAAAATTGAGTAAGGAAAAGGGTGGAACAAGGCGTGGCCGAAATATGAAGCCGTCATGTCGTCATCTTGAATAACCCTCGCACGCCTTGGTGTTCGCATCTTTATAGCGGGGTAATTTCTTTCGCTTAATTAAATGAAAAATATTTGTTTTCTCAAGGTGATACATAAGACTTATTTTATGATGTTTCTTATTAGCTTTGTATAAAAAGTTTTGTTTCTTAGAGCAGGAGTCATTTATCGCCGCTATCTAGAGTTTTTAATTTATTTTAAGTTGCAGGAATGTTTAATCCTGGAGGATAATTGTACGGATGTATTTGCATGCAAATGTAATTAGTTTTCATTTGTAAATGGATTAACCTAGTTTTGGGGGTAATGTGCATATGAGATATTAAGATTTTTTCGCGTAAATTACGTTATATGCAGCAAAGCATGCGACGTTTGCTAAGCTAATTAGAAAATTATTTAAATGAACCAGATTTCATCTAGAATTATTTCGTCTAATATATCCTTTTTCGGCAACCCTATGCCACTTTATATTATTGTGAAAGTTAATATTTATTCGTGGATTATTTATTTATTACCTCCAGTTACTTTTTGATCGACATTCGCTTAAAATAAATGTCAAATCACCTGACAAAATCAGAAGTTATATTCCATTTCACTGACAGAATATCTTATCATAATCCGCCGAAAATATTGGAATGGAAAAAGGCAACAAAGTTTGAATAAAAATGACAGCTCGTGTGACAAGATATAAATAAAGAACATTGAATAAATATGTAATTTCACTACGGAAATAACAAGGTGAAAGATGACATAAAATTACCTCACTGATATATTTTATTCAGCTCACGTAAACACCTAAATGTATTATTACATTTTTAGGCCAGCAAATTATGGTTATTAATTATTAATGAAGAGTATATTTTGTACGAACAATGACTTGTAATTTTCGAACGCCAATAAACTATATAAATAAAGAACTTAATGTGGACAATACATAATTTTTATTTTTCCCAAGCAAGCAGATAAACAACAATACATAAATATTGCTAACAAACAACTTTGAATTTTCTATTATGGGCGTGAGGAGACCACAAGGGTTGGAATTCGAATTGAGAATTTCATGATCTACAAATTGAGTCATTACTTAGACGGCCTAGACTTATTTACGCAATGTTACAGAAAACTTATTAAAGTAAACAATATTGTTATTTACAAATATATTTATGAAAAATTTGACAAATCCTTTCATTGTCAAGGGGCAGAGTAATTGTAATTTGTCTATCATATTAATGTAAAAATTATTTTGTCATTAAATTTTGATATATCGGGGACGAAATATTGCCATTTACGTAGCTATCATTATAAAATAGTAGGTAGTATCATATTCTAAGGACTCTAATGCCTGTCTATTTGTAGAAAACTCACTGTCGAAGTACAATACAGTACATTACATTCTACATTGTGTGGGACGAGTAGTAGGTAAAGCTGTATAGACTGTAATATCATATATCCGCTATTTTGTTATATTAATTAGACGTATCAACAGCTTCCTATATTTAGTATGTACCTACTTAAAGTACTAAATAATCAAGTACACTTACATTTTGGCGATTCTGCTATAGAAATACTCCATTGGAACACATAACACAAAGTACAACTCACTGTAAAAGTCCCAGCACTACTGATCAAACCAAATTTTTCGTGCACTCTACTGCACTTTGCTAATTAATAGGTTTGCAACAAGTTTATAGACGACAAAAATAAATGGTTGTTTATAGAATATAATATATCTTTCAGGCATTGTTCCAGAAGTTCTCAAACATTTATCTACTATTATTTTCTGTGATCTAAGAAATCCAAAAAATCTAGGATATGATTTAATTTTAAAATTATATAACTTTCAAGATTTTTTGCTATCATAAGTAACAAGTATAAATAAAAATATATAATTAGGTATTCATTTAAGATCTTTTAAACGGTAATCTATTATTGTCATTTCTCCTTTAAAATATAATTATTATATGTATTTATCAAAAAATAATTAATTAATAAAATATGTAAGAAAAGCCAAATAGGTATTCAAGTTAACTATTCCTTCCCGTCTATTTTCTTAAAGTAATTAATAATAATATAATTTATCTTGTATCTCATAAAAAAAGTATATTATTGATTAGCCATTAATTATGTTGCTACAAATCATTAAATCAGGACAATCTACAGGAATTTATTATAATTTAACGATGATAATTTGCTTTGATATATGTTGACATCATTTATTCCACCTCTTTATCTAATGTCCATTTTTTGCATCATACAGTACTGCCTAGACACCTAGAGAAATACGAAAACATCTGTATGGAGTACTGAGGAGAATTTCCACAAAGCTTTGCTATCCTCATGTAATTATATAATGTTATAACAAATAACGCCCTAGGGCGTTATAAATTTGACGTTGTTGCTATTGGACACATAATAAACAATAATTTACTTCTCTTGGCAGGTAGAAACAAATACTGACTTCTATTGGCAGATAGAAATATTGAAATAAACAAATCGGCATTGTAAACAAATAAGATTATCGCGTTACCTAGTTACAATGTATGCAATCAAATAGATTAATATTATTGATATAAAATAATAATCAGTCGGACATTAAACGCTGAACGCACCACGGGCGTTAATCGGACAATAATGCCTTCGGTCAAAGTACACACCTCGGGCAGGAGCACTTCACTCATTATTGTCATTGATTAATTACTATAATCATTAACCACAAGACCTGAAAGTTATAACTTTTTTTTAAAATATAAACTTAAATAATATCTCATCCTAAAATGTTTTTACTCTACTGATGAAATTGATTGTACGTATGTTATTCTGTCTGTATATTTGTATATATATATATATATATATATATATATATATATATATATATATATATATATATATATATATATTTTTTGCTTGTTTCTATATTGTATTTATCTTGCTGAATTTAAATGTTGTTTCTGTATTGACTATTGCTATTTTTCTGTAAATCTTATTGCAAATAAATATTACTATTATTGAAATAAATATGATGCAATGAAAATATCCTCAGGCAGAAGTGAAAGAGTTACGTAAATGTCGAGTAAACTCTTAAACGGCAACAGAGAAAAGTTCATTTTCTTCTCTTCAGTGTTGCAATGCGCTGCACAATTAGTCACAGTTTTAGCTCATAATTAATACTGTTAACAAGTCACAATTCATGAAAATAATTTTAATGAGCAATTAAAAGTTAAATGAGCTGAATGTCCTGTTTATAGAGCAGCTACGCAGCTACGAGGTGAGACAATCAACATGATATAAAGGAGAAAATTAATGTTTTGAACTATAATAGTCCACAATTCAAATGTCATCTCCGTTAAATATCAAAGAAACCTTTACTTGGCGACACTTTGTGATATTTGGACATTTTTAATTTTGACGTTCGGCTCATTTTCTATGTAATCAACAGAATAATTTGTACCTTCAATTTGAATAATTAATACTGCGGCAATTCTAACCGTATAATTAATTAAAGTATATTTTATGGCGTATAGACAATATAATTTTTTACTGCCGAATAAAACAATAACAAATTTTATCATGTTAACGGGTGACTGGCAGCCATTTTATATCTCAAATTGAATCTGATGTCGCCAGTAAAATTTAACGTTTCAATACGTATAAAGCCCAATTGTATTGAATTTTCAGTAGCACAGATAAAACTGTTTGCTGCAAATTTACCAAATAAAATATTTATAGTGACTATGTAATGTTTACTTTATTTTGTAACTAAAAAGCTGATTATGTAAAACAAAAATTGCATGAGTAAAAGCTTCATTTCCATTCGTTATTGAAATGAATCAACATTGCTGGTTATTTTGTAAATTGAAACATTAGAGATTATTTATTTGATTCATCCATTGTATGATAATGAAAAAGCCTAGCGTAGCCGGCACATGACTTTTTTTATGCAAATAATTTTAATGTGCAATAATGTTACTTGATTATTAAATAGAAATAGAATAGACGAGCATGTATGAATCCCACTATTAATGTGAACGAGGTGAAAGTGTTCTTTTTTACTTTTTTTATTTATTTATTTGGATGAGATTGATTTTTGTTTCCGGGTTTGTACTACCCTATTGTATGAGATATAGCGTAGTGATATGTATGTATGTATTGTTTTGTGTGTCCTGGGCATTGCCATGAAATTTATGACTTATGAAAATTAATTACTGTCCTTTCTTGTTGGGGTAAATAGCTCCGTGGTAACGTATCGACCTGTGGATCGTTCGAATCATACAGCTGACAGTCCCCATTTTAACTTTACCCCTGTGGTTCCCCCTCCATTAACAACATTGGGGGTTATGAGTTGATGGCTGGTAACTGAATTTCATGGTAAAAAAATATCACTTACCGAGATCTGCGTAAGCAGAGTACCACACCCATAATGAGTAAAAGGCGTCATGATATATTTTATTATTTTTATATCCCTTCTTGTTCCACAGTTATTATAAATTATTTATTTGAAATTTTCAAAGTAGTATGTAACAAATTGGTCGCAGTTGAATTTTAAATTATAATGATTTAAATATGAACCCACGACCTTCCACTTTTGAGGCAAACAATGTAACAAAATTACAAAAAAAAGTATTGAAATAAAATATTTTCTGTACATTATAAATGCACCTAAATTTAAAAACACGATTGGTAGCAGTAAAGTTAAGCGAGCTACTAAATATTTGAGAGTAGCTAGAGATTTGAATATTCGTTAGACGTACATTACAATCTATCATAATTACCCCATATGCACATGAATGACTGCCGACATAATGGTAGGGCCGAACGAGGTCAGAATGCATCCGAAATGTATTTACCGCACAATACCGGGTCACAAAATATACTTAGTGCAGTATCCACCATTAATATCATTGACAGTAAATTGGTAGAACTGCCTAGTGCCACAGCTATGTTAATGGACTGAATGCTGCATATGCATTGTATATCTCCAGTTTTGGATACAAACGCATTAAATAGGAGAGTGTCTATTGTACTCAACTGCACTTCTATTACTCGTTTATTGTTTCGGATTGTCTAATTTTGGTGATTAATAACTTTCCTGCTAATTCAGATTTGAAATAGATATTCGTACGTTGCAAACATGGGCAATTCCATTCAAATGCGCATTGTGCAAATTAGTCGACTTCGATAAACATTACAACCGTAGTTGCATGTATAACATTAATAATATTCATTGTAGAGTTTTCAATTAACAGATTAAAAAAGTAAATCAAATATGTTAAAACTAATTTCTATAATTGATAATTTGGAGATGAAGATTCATAAAATGCATTTATTATAACCCTCCTTCAAGAATACGATAAGGGGTAAAAAGCATTAGAGATTATCTACAGAGATCTGTAATAGCGGAGTGCCACGCCCAAAGTGGGCAACTATATTTGTTTATGACTCTGATTAAGAGATCCTTAGTTCGAATTTCACAACCAACACGGATTTACCTCCGTTGTACCTCGTCCTCTAACATCTCTAGGGGCGTAATTTGACGGCTGGTAACTGCATTGCATAATAAAATATATTACCGGTATCTGTGAAATCAAAGTAGCAACAGGCCGGGATAGTTTCTAAATTGTATAAAAATATATATTTAAAAAACGCATTAGTGCGGTAACATAAATCAGTATCTGTCTGCAATGAATTTGAAATGTAGGATATATCGCAGGATCGTAAGTAAATAGTACCGTGGTAACGAATCGGACTGGGGATCGTGAGATCCTCAGTTCAAATCCTACTGCCGACAGTTACCAATTTAAATTTTCCCCTGTGGTTCCCCATCCACTAACATTTTTGGGGGCTATGATTTGCCGGCTGGTAACCGCACTTCATATGAAAAAATATATCACTTACCGAGATCTGCGTAAGCAGAGTGCCACACCCATAATGGGTAAAAGGCGTGATAATATTTTATTTATCTAAAGATTTTATAAAACGAGTGACATACTATTATGTTATCTATGATTGCAAATTAAGATAACAGAAAAGTAAAATTTGAAAAAACATAACATTTACCTAGGTTAATTCTTAGTTATAACACAATGGCAGATGCAACACGACTGCAAATTATAACAGAAAAATGTAATATTTTATTAATTATTCGAACATGTGAATTGAACATGTGAAATTGAACAGAAAACTGACAATTATTAAAGAAGCTAACTTCACCCAGTGTTTAACAAGTCAGTTACTAACTTTACGCCATGACTAAATCGTTCGAAACCACAACTTGTTAAGGTATGATTAAGATGTTATTTAGCGCCAGGGAAACCAGTACGTTATATGGTATATTAATAACGGGAGTAGAAATGGAAATTTAAGTGGGTGCTGTTCTAAATAAAGTGATTTAATTCTTGAAAGAAAGATTGTAATAATAATCTTTGATTGGCAGAGTTTGCAAAGTTAAATGAGTGATAATTTATCACTTCTAGTAAAAGCAATAACCCCAACAAGCGAAGCACATAATAAATCCTTCAGTTTAAAATTATCACCATCCCACAGATAAAACCATCAGCGTATGTCGACAGTTGACAGTTCCCTCCCGCCTTTAAACAAGTAGCGATCGAGATATTGATTCCCGCGGTAACAAATGAACGTAGCAGCATGACCAATGAATTGAGACGTGGCCAGTGATTTACTGCACCTCTAACGAATTTCAGCCGTCGTCGCAGCCAATCAATAAACTTATCGTTCGTCTTCTACCGCCAGCGATACCATTCGCGCTGTCCGATTGTGTCTATGTGGCTTAAAGCAAGTTTAGTCAGCAGCAGCACCCGTGCCCGGTCCTACAAAAAGCGTCCCTGAAGAATTGGCCCTGTGTAAACCCAGTAATTCGTTACAGAGACTTAGTATCTGCTTGGCACGTTCGTTTTTTCCCTCCGTGGTAAGAAATCGGAATTAATTGCGGCGAATTTAAATAAATAAATGAGCGGCTGAATTAAAGGTTTCCCGGAAATTAACTCGTTCAATGCGCCTCTTTTACGCCTCTTATTTTGCAGTAAACACTATTCTTTTACAAATAATATCGGGGATTCCAAGAAGTTTTTTTAGTAAAATCGATGTAGTGAATAAGCACAACAAATTTCTGAAACACATTATAAATAAATGTGGTAAATAGTTTCATAATAACTGTGGATCATGAGTTCTATTCCCATAGCCGACAAATTTCGGACAAAGGTACTGTAGTATTCATTTACAAATTAATAAAATTTAGAATTTCAACTGGATTTTTACAAATATGAAATTAAGAATTTAGCGAATGTATTGAAACTTAAATAACGTTATAACTGTAAATTTCGAGAACCTCAGTTTGATTTCCACAGTCGAAACTTTTAATACTAGGGTTGTAAATGAATTTAAGAACGCAAAATGGACACAAGGACATGGATGATCATGTGTTCATTTCACGTATTTCCCGCTTATAGCAGGTGTAATAACATGATGACAGATAATACGCGAATAATATGTTGCACTTACATAAATAAGTTTTGAAGTATAGTACTAGATTAATTTTTTTAAATTAAAGTAAAATTAGAAATTTTATCGAAAAGGTAATTTTCAAGATAAGAAGTTCGGTAATAATGCAATTATAGTTACAAACATTTCTGTTTTTATTATTACTCAAATTTAGCGAGTCCACGAAAGTAAATTCACCCACATCACCTTTACGGAAGAGACATATGCGCCCCAGTATATCTAAACAATCGCCAGTTACCTCAAGCTGAGGACGTTAAATATCTAGGAATGCACCTAGACAGTCTGAATTGGGGTAAAAACATTTGGACCAAATAAAAGCACACTGGGTTTGAAGATAAAACAGCTGTATTGGCTAATCGACAGAGAATCCATCCTCTCAACCGACAATAAAGTGCTGCTATAAGGCAATAATCAAGCCATTCTGAACCTAAGACATTGAACTATGGGGGTCAGCAAGTAGTTTCAAAACCGAAATCATCGAAAGATTTCAATCAAAAATCCTACAGATGATTGTCAATCTCCATGATTTGTCCCGAACTGACCTTAAAAAACCGTCCGTTAAAGATCAAATTTCCAGATCCATAAATAATTTATCTTAGGATTAAGTGTCTATTTTTAAAGTATTATTTTATTAGACAATTCTAATTATAGTAATTAAGTAAATGTAGGTAAGTGCCATTTGCCAATGGACACTTTCCCATGTCATCTAATCTTTTATCACTAGAATTTACTGTATATCTTTGCACAGATTATAAATATGAATGGGATCACAGAAAAAGCTAAACTAATGTATTTACCAAAAATATTTACTGTTTTAACATTTATTCATTAGATGGTATCATTGCTATCTACAACTATAATAGCAGTTAGTGAAACACGAACACATTTACTTTATTTGAAGTGTTGGAGGTGCTCTATAAATAATGGATTTTGTGACATAAAAGTCAACGAGACCTTTGAGTTAAATGTGCTTCACAAATTTTGTCAGCAATTAAAGTTGTACATACATAAATGTCAATTTTATGATCAATGAATTACTTGGAATAATTCCAATACCATACAGTGTATATGTATAATAAAAATAATATCTCACTTACATTGCACATCAAGCAGCAGCGACACATTCTGCGGCTGCTTCAAGGTCATGTGATGCACCAAGCACGCTATCGTAGCGTTATGGTGTGCTCGCATGACTCGGTCCAGGTGCGCGTCGCTCCTGGCGCCCGCACTGGTCTCCCGCGGCATCTCCGTGAGGTTGAGAGCTTGGTAGGGAATCTCCGGCGCGTCCAGCAGCGCCAGAGATCCCAGGCTCAGCTCCCACGATAGCGTTGGCCGTGGGTTCCCACCGTCCACCACGCAGGAGACTGTGAGTTCGCTGTTTTCTTTCACCGGGATGAAGAGGTTCCCCGGGTCGAGGATGCGGTTGTCGATGAGCAGGTAGGGTTTCTTTGGGGGGTCTGCAAGAGAAAGAGCAGTTTAGAATAAATTTATAAACCTATAGGTACAACATAGATTTATTTATGCTATTTTTTTTAAGGTTTTAAGTGGACTAATTACTTTTGGTCATCTAATAAGTGGATAATTGTGAATTTATGTGCACAAAATGAAGGACCATGCTCTTCTGTAGGGTTCAAACTCACGACCTCTGATGTGCTAGGTTAGTGACATAGCCATTTCACCACCGAGGTCGTCTAAATTAATTATTTTCTTAGATATGCCTATAAAAGCTGATAGGCCTTCAAGTAAATCACTATTTCCGGTAGATAGATTGCTACTAAAATCTAATCAGCTTGTAAGTCGAACGCTTTAATTTTAAATATAGAGTTTCAGTTTCAAAATGATATTGTCATTAGATCAACTTATCGTGGGCATGGACACATAGATGTTCTTGTGAAAACAGTGAAATTGTTTTCTAAAGCCCATAAAATGTGCTTATCTATTGAAAACTCTATTGGACCATTGTAAGACGTCCCCAATACGAAGCCAAATTCATATAAATTCGCACGTTTCAAATCTTTTCTTCTAATGTTTTGCACAAGTCGAAAGACAAGTATAATGCAATGTATCTTATTATTTATTAAATTGTACAATTAATTTGTAATCTTTTTATATACGTTTAACAATAAGTACAACTAACAAACATTGTTTGTAGTATAACGTAAGTTTGGTCTATCCAATATCATCTACTTTATCACTGGGAATCCCACATTTCCTGCAGTCTGTGTCGTAATTTTCCGATTGTCTCTGCAATAATTTTTTTATTCGGCTCTATAAAGTTTCGATTGGGGATAAATCGGGAATGCTAGAAGGTCATTCCAGCAACGCAATATTATAATTATTATAATGCAACTTTAAAAAATATAAGACACCGTGTGTTCTATTTGCGTTATGATTTTTAGTTAAGTTTTTGTAAAACATTAAACGAAAAATTTGATACGGGCGAACTCATGTGAATTTGGTGTCGTATGTGTGGAAAGTATAATTTGAAAACGCATGTTACAAGAAAGTTGTGAATAATGTTTTTTTATTGTTTTCATTATTGGTTGATTGTGTTTCTTGGTTCGTGCTACCCCACTATGAAGGGTTAATATCTTAAAAAACTATTATTTTGTGTGTCCAGTAATTTTTCATTCTGCGCATAGACTTAAAAGTTATGAAGTTTTGTTACACTATCTTTTCTCATTTTTGAGTTATTGGTCGGTCACACATCCATCTGTCCGTCCGCACAGATTTTATCTAGATATTGTTCGAAGCGGATTCAAGAGACCTCAAAATATATATTCGTGAAAAATTTAACTCCTATAAGTTTAATCAAATACTACTTCATTTGTGTTCAACTCGTAGAAACAATTACTTCCTCTTCACATCCCTCATTCGTAAACCTCTTACTTATCTCCCTTAGTTTCCTTGTTCCCCATCCATAAAATGAATCCCACAATCTCCCATTAACTTAGACATAACATAACGCAATATGGATACCACATTACAATCACGGAACACACGGCACAGCACGTAACTCAGACGTAACGCAATGTGAAATAGAGATGCATTACTCGCTGCATGTCAGCAGGGTGGATTTATAGGCCCGTTTTGAATATCTCCACCAGGATCTACAAGGGGTGTGCGCCACCCTGATTGATTTCCAGTCCTCGTGGAATATTAACTACCGTTGAGAGGGTTGAGTCCCGCGGAGTGATGTGATTTTGTGGGATGTATTTCTGTATTATCGCTTTGCGCGGTGGGATTGTCTTCTAGTTAAATTATTCAAGGAAAATGATGTGTTAAAATTATGATGGATGGGGAGTTAATGCTGTTAGTGGATTAGTAAACGATAAAACATTTTTTCTAGATTAGTTAGATTTAAAATGATTGTTTCCATTGTTTGTTTAGATTGATAACTGATAACTTGATATAAATTGCGAGTCGAGGATATTATCGATGCAATGCAATATTTATATCAATTCACAATACATAAATCATAAAATGGAACAATGAATCGTGGAAATCAATTGATACGATTTGTGCTACAAAAACTGACACGCTTTTCGCAAGGCAACATATATTAATACATATTTAATTTAAATATATAGGTACAGTACAGCTTTCTTGTGGTGCGGTTCACATCACTATCTTCTTTCTCACTTTATCCCACTATTGCTTATTTGAGAAAGTGAGAAAGAAGATAGTGACGTGAACCGCACCACAAGAAAGCTGTACTGTATATAATCAATTCAGCACAACTTGGGAGAAGAAATCAAGAAAAGGCTTTGCGAATTGAAATAGGCCTCTATCAAACTAAGAAGTACCAAGAAATGTTTAGAAACAGATTTACAAAACTTTTAGAATTATTGAACATAATTCTTTATCAGGAAACAAAATTAAAATTAATAATAGTTATTTACTTTACTAGTGGGCAATGTAAGGAATTACAATTACCGTCGAGAGAAATTTTATCGAATGGGTAATTCCACATTGCCCACGTGTGAAGTATAACGTTTTATCCAACACTCCTAATAAATGCATAATTATTAAAGAAATATTATTTGAAAGTGACATCCTTTTAATTTTCTAAATTAAAATGCCGATCGTAGTAGTTACCAAGATGTTGTGTATTATTATTAATAATAATAAAATTTACTCACTAGTGACTAGTCATTTTCCTTGTTTAAAATCTCCATAGGTACGGAGCATTTATTGAGAGGCGTTGGATAAAAGAATATTTTGAAATCAATAAATTGTAAACATCAATTACTCATTTGGAATTATAATTGGTAAATATTGATTCGAAATACCCGATAGTACAAAAAATATACTAAATATCTCAAATACATAAGTAATTATTGTAGATAGAATGAAATAAATAATATTATTACGCTATTTACCCATTTTGCGTGTGGTACTCTGTTTTCGCAGACCTCGGTAAATGATATATTTTTGAGTATTAAGTATGGTTACCATCTGTCAAGAAAACCTTCTTCTTAGCCGAGGATTTCTACAGTTAAAATGGCAACTGTCGGCTGTGGCCTTCAAACTGAGGATATAAAGCAATTTAAATGCGCAAGATTAATTACGAAAATATATTTTTAATTATGTGAAAATGTACATACTTTTCTTTGTTGTTGATACAGGGGAAGATTTTTCATTTTATAGCCTATATTATTCTTATTCATGTCCAGGGCAAGCGAGGGCGAGCCATAAAAGGTTTTAATCAGAGATGGTATCATTGCAAGACATACGATGGATACGCAATCCGGCCGTATTTGAATGTTTTATATCCAGGCGGCATATGAAGTATGCCATAGGAATTTTCTAATCTGGTTCCATGCCGCAGAGCAATAGCAGTATTATGTACTTTTTGTTTCCTTTCGTTTTTTATTGTGGATAAAGGAGACGAATGGCTCCAGCTAAGAAGAGTTCACGTAGATTTTTCGCAAAGCACGTTTGAAGAGGTAATAAATACGAATTCTGAGTTACTTTTATCGCAGTAATTCTTCTGCGCGCTTGCTACGTGACTCCTGTCTCGTATGTCGAATTTGAACATGAGACGTACGTCGGTTCTATACGAAAAAATAGAAGAACATCGCGGAGAAGATGTGATAACTATCTGCTCTGCTGCTCACAAATGTAATATGAAAAAAAAAAAAAAATACTACAGCGGTAAAATTCTTCTACTTTAAATATTAAACTATTCGTAACCAACTACCTGAATAAGTATATTTCAGGTGAACAGTAAATACATGGAATTTTAATTTACACAGAGTAAAACAGTATCCATTTTGACGGTAGAAGCTAAAATATCACAATCAACAATTACATTTCTATTTATCTATAATTAATCTACTAGTTTTAGGTTAGAATGGAACAGAACCTTATTATAATTTTATAAAATAACAAATTTTTGTTTGATATGAAAATACCAATGATGAAATTCATACTAAAATTTAAATTATGTATGAAGGATGAAAGTACACTGAAATTTCTTTGGATAAAATTTAACCTATTCTTTATTCTTAATATATATTAACAGGTACTTCTTCTTTAACTTTTATACACATAGTTTAAGAAAGTATAGGATTCTTGAAAGAATAGGAGCATTATCTCAATGGCAGCTGTGTGGATGGATGTACAATAATTACTAAACGACGAACGATGGAGTAACGCCATAAATAGTTTATAAGTATTTTGATGATGCGACCACCGAATTATTTTTGGTCATAACTGTAAAACCAAAAGTTTATTTGACATACAAAACAATTAATTTCATTTATTTAAAATAGGAAATTAGTTTGAAATCTGACTTCAGTTTTGAGAATAACTAAATTATATGTTAAAAATTATAATTGAAACGAGAATAGATATTTTGTACATGTACAAGAAAATTGTGTGGTGCTTACTTCTGATTTTTAATACTATAATAATATAAGGAAGTACAAAAAGTCAATAAAGAGATATCCAAAAATACATTTTATGAAATTCCCTGTTTAAAACATTTTTTAATAACATCTATGTTGATGGATATGTGTATGTATATATTCAGCAATTCATGAACGAGAAATGATAGAGTAAATTCATAATTGTAAGAATCGCGACAATGAATAAATAAACTGAAAAGGAACTTCCGTTTGGTTTACATGTAAGTATAAAGAGTGAAGCAAAAAAGTAATTAATTTCGCATGCCTTACGTAAAAGAAATCATTAAGTAAAACATTATAAATTATAAAATTTATCTGTTGTACTTTATTGACACCATGCAGAAAGTGATAAAGATTAGAAGTGTACTTTGAGCGTTTATTATTTAAAATGTCCGTATATAGTACAATAAAGCATAGCGAAGCTATCACATTCAATTATCTCTAATAATTTGAGCTTCGACATAAAAGCAATTTCATTGGCATCAACAAACGATGCAGCGTCCAATAGAAGATATCACGTTACTCTTGAAATTACAGAACTACTCAGCACACAGACAGGAACTTTTTAATTCAGCTAATGTAACCAAGTAACAGCAGTAACTTCTCTTCCAGCAGTTACCACTTACCATTACCAATTATCACTTCCAGTAATTGAATTAAAATCCATTCAAAGAGGAATTGAATCTATTTACCGCGGTTGAAAACGAATTTCCAGCGTTCAATCTTTTGAGTAAACAAACTCGTTACCGTTTTATGGGGAATCAGTTTATATTAGGTGGGTTTATGATTCATAAAGTCATGCATTGCTGATGGATTATTCGATTTATTAACACTTTTGCGGTATTTGCCAATTTTTTAATGTGATTTTCTGCGGTGATATTGACATAAAAATATTATTGGAGGGAATTTATTTTTATGCCATACTTATTTCGCAAAATTATCCATGTGGGAACTTTTAAGGACTGCATTTATATCGCTTGGTATAAACATAGCTCTGGCAAATATAAATGGAATATTCTAGGAATTATGTATGCTCTTGAGCAAAGGTGGATTAGAATTAAATTAGTTATGAGAACGCTATAAAGGAAACAAATTTTTAGCTAGATTTCAGACAAAAAGAAACAAAGATATGTCAGTACCAAATCATAGCGCCAATATATCAAATTGTCGATCAGAAACTCTTGAGTTCTATGCCTACAAATTTTTTTGCATCAAAAAATTACTGTTGTATTTACTCTTCCACTAATATTCTTGGGGACTGTAATAATAAGATTCATGACCACTTTTTTCGCGTAAAATATATTATGTATCGAAATCTGCTCCAAGCAGAGTGACACCGCAAATTAAATGGGTAAATTGCACAATGACATTAATTTTTTAATCCCATAAACTTGACAATGTTTACAATAATACTAATTAATTAACGCTTAAATACATTATCAATGTGACTTTTTAGAATGTTGTAATTACAAATGTAACATTAATTGATTTGATAATAATACATATTTCTGTGAAAACGTCCTTTCATACATAAATAATTTCATTTTAAAGTCGGATGATACTCATACAATGAATTAATTAAAAATATATTGGTAGGTATATTTTTTCTTTTTTAATATCATTTATTATATATATATATATATATATATATATATATATATATATATATATATATATATATATATATATATATATATATATATATATATTTAGGTACAGACCCCATTTGTAGCACATCTATATTTCACCTGCGTATTTTATTTATGTAAATTTCATATCCCAGTATATGTCTTCTCTTATTAAAATTCAACAGATTCCAACAGAAGCAAAAAATCTTTTAATTTGAAAACAAATTAATTAATTAATATACTTGAAAATTCACTATTTCATATACGCGGACTTAATTTAAGAAATAATATTTTAAGATTGAAATAAATGATTGATCATCATTGGAAGTGTTATTATGATTAATGATGTAAGTCAATATGAGAAAATGTATTTCTCTTTATTTTTTAAATAAAAAATGAACGAATATTTTATTACGAGTATGGTTGGAATAATAAAACCAATTCTATATCAATATCTCATTGAAGAAAATAGATAGTTGTAAATAATTTAAAACTAAAATACATGTGACACATATTTCCCGTTGCCTCCTTGTAAATAATAAATATTTGCCTCGTAATTTCCTATAGTCCATAAAAGACGACAGTCAAAGTCCAATTGTTTCAAGAAACAAATAAGACAATAGTTTTTCATTGTTATTTACATGTAACTTGCTAAGTGCTGTTATCCATTAATAATTGAACCCCGTCCAGCGTGAAAAGAACAATCCGTTTGAAACAGCAAAAAAGATCCAAGGTTGCGGGGGTGCGCGTGGACGACTGCCACAAGGCACAAGGGATGCGGATAATGGACAAAAGAAACGGAATGACAGGATAGTGAAAAGTTAAACGCTGATGTTGAGGCCAGATCGATACATTTGAAGGAAATCCGACATCTGTTTTTACCGTCATTATATTTGATATAAAATACAGGAAACGATTTGACATATCCGCGATGTTGTTGGTGTTGCTCAGTGACGAGTGAAATATTGATTTATTTGTAACACATTTATTTAACTATCTCGAGATATTTTATATCGTTTCCACGGGTCTCTTTGCTGTATCAGCAGTATTCAAGCTAACTTGTCACATAACTTTTCTGATTCTCGATTGTTAGCTAACAAACCTAGACGACATATTTTTATTTTAAATAGATAAGCTGCGTTCAGAGCTGCCCAGTTATCAATTAGATTTAACAGTTGCGCTTTGACTATAGGAACCAACGTTAGCGTTCACCCCAACAAAATTAAGACGTTTATTTATAAGTACTGATTGAGAAGTTTGTAAACTCCAAACTTTCCCATTACAATTATTGGGATAGGGATATCATGCTTTCTCTTGATTTTATCAGAAATGTCAAACAGTATAACACCTAACTGTACTAGGTATCATCAAAATAGAAAACATTATGAAATGATTGTTTTTAATAAGTTTATTTCACTATTTAATCAAATTATGATGTCACTTCCACTAACTCTAAGTATAATTCATAAGATTCTAAATCGGTAGTATTAAGATGCTTCCACAGCACGCTGAATCCTAGCGAATGCTCATTATATGCCCAGAACAAAAAAAAATATGATTTAAAATTGCGATTTGTAATATTTTTCAAAATACTGAAATTTCCCCAAATATGACTTAAAATTGTAAATTTTTTTTATTACATTTCTTCATAATATTCGCGCCAGGAAACCCATTGCAGCAGAGCGCATCGCAATATCTTTAATATTTTTGGAAATATCACGATTTTTTATATTTTCCGAAGAGCAACTTTGAGGGGCTGTAACTCGAAAACTATACAAGATTTCGAAAAATATCTTCAGTTTTGTGTTTTTCGTGCTATTTATAATAAATTAGTAAATTTTGAAAATTTTGAAATTTTTTTTCAAAATTTCAATTGGAGATATCTCGACAAATATGGAAGATACAGACTTGCAATGTTCACCAATCGATTCAGCTCGACGAAATACATAAACCCTGAAAATTTCAGAAAATTCGGATAACCGGTTGAAAAGTTGAGCAAAAAGTCTGAAAATGGCCAAATTCAGGCCAAACGTCAAGGGGTACCTATTGACTTTTGAGACAAGAAACGCCATTTTCAGGCTTTTTGCTCTAATTTTCCATCCCGTAAAGCGATTTTTATGAAACTTTGCATACTTATGTATTTCGACGAGCTGAATCGATTGGTGAACACTGCAAATCTGTATATTTAATATTTGTCGAGTTATCGCCGATCGAAATTTTGAACTAAAATACAAAAAAAATTCAAAGTTTAAAAAATTTGCTAATTTGTTATATAAGGCTCCAGAAACGCTAAACTGAAGAGAATTTTTAGACATCTCGTCTAGTTTTTGTATTACAGGCCCTTAAAGTTGCACTTCGAAAAATACCAAAAATCGACGTATCTCGAAAAATATTAGAGATCTGACGATGCGCTCTGCTGCAATGGGTTTTCTGGCGCGAATATTATAAAGAAATGTAATAAAAAAAATTTACAATTTTAAGTCATATTTGGGGAAATTTCAGTATTTTGAAAAATATTACAAATCGCTATTTTTCGATAAATATAAGACATAACGATGCGTACTACAGCAATGAGTTTATTCATATTTAAGTTATACATAAGTAATGTCTTTCTTAGCGCTTATATTATAAAGAAATGTAATAAAGAAATATTACAATTTTAAGTGAGGATATTGCGTGAGTTTTTCTATCGGTATGTGAATCTGTATTTAATGATTAATAATTACAGTTTCTGTTATTTGTTTGTTTCCATAGCAACTAAAATTAGTTTATTAAACATATAATTCAGTTTTATCAAAAGAAGCAAACAAAATTTGGTGTGGGCACCACACTACTTTCTTATACAAATAAAACCAGCTGAACACGTTATGACTTGTTTCTTGGGTATGACTTTATTTTGACAATTATTTGATATATAAATGTTAAATCTGTTTAATTTTTTGTTCTCATTGTAACTATGAATTTATTTTAAAATAGAAATCAATTAATATCTAGTCTTCAAAACTTTCTAAATATTACTTTTATAATATCTCACAAGACACATATTTTTGATACTTCACAATTATTTGACAAGTTTGGCACATATATATTAAAAATGTTTTAGTTATTGTTCCCATTGTAACTAAGATTATTGAAATATATTCTTAATTATATAATTTAGTTTTTCTCAAAATTAGAAGCATGTACAAGAAAAGTGCAAATAACATTTTATATTCCATATATTCTTGCTAACATCTTTCATTTGAAACTTTTTCTCACAGCTGATTCTATTTTTGAAAAAAATTGAATTTATTGTTTTGTGTGTTGTATGTAAAGTAAAATTCCTCTTCCGGTTTTTAAATTTCATTCAAAATCAACTAAGCTCTTTATTTTTTCATGAAACTTATAAATTCCAAGTTTCGTTTACATATCTTGTCTCGTTCATGAGATATTGCGCACCCGGACATCCATCCATCTACTATTAATTATTTAGCACTATTTAAATTCTTAAAATAATAAAATGAGGCCTTGATCAACTGATTGATAATTATAAGTGATAATTGTAATTGAAAATTCAGTATAAAATTACTTTAGCTATTGTGTCCAATGAAATGAATAAAGAACAATGAAATGGTGAACATGTGTGGTTTACTAACATGTGAATACCTCAGAGTACAGTTGACCGACGAAGCCGACTCAACTTATTTATGAGAGAATTCACCAGTGTCTAATTAGTAATTCGGTTAAATTTATCTTATAAAATTCAGAGTACGCTCCGACGCAAACACAAACATTTAAATACGCAGTGGAGCGGAAAATCAATTTCAGATTACATCATGTTGATTTTATGCCGACAAACATGGAAGATAAACAATGCTAATATTCTAGCGCACAATCAACATATTACTAAGAAGAGATGTTTTGTTACAAATTTGACAAACATGACGATGAGGACGCTTTGTCAAAATATATATTTCAATGAGACAAGAGTGTCAGACATGTGACCTCAGAGCTCAAATATTAATTTACAAAGTTTTGACAACGTAGCTGAATTTCGAAACATGCTTCAGAATATGTATTTATGACATAAAGTTGAAATCCTTGTTAGAAAACCTATTGTATTTCAACAACAGTAAAATGTGAAAAAAGGAACATATTTTACACTAGTGATTATCAAGTATACATACAAAGTGAATTTTATGCATCTATTTCGGGGATATTATGATTGTCTTTGATGAAACATAATACATACAGTGTAAAAAATACTTGAATTCTCAGTCATAAAGCACATTTATTCTTCTTACATAACCGACGTTTCGGTTTACATTTAAACTTTCTTCAGGGTTAGTAAGATCTTACAGCAAACTATCATATAACAAATACATTCGTAAACAATCATTCAGTTTGTTAAAAACTTCGTACATATAAAAGTATATCACATACAAATTCATAATCTCAACACTGTCCAATAAACACAGTCAAATAAACATCCAGATATTTCATAAAACATACAAACATCACGTTATATCCCACTCAGTGAGGTAGCACGAACCCAGAAGCAGTCAACCAACAATCAATCTCCTCAAAACATTTCTATCCGGACACACGACTTTCGCCTCGTGAATATTCTAGTGCGATTTATTCATGCTCGTCTATTCTTCACACTCGGAATCATTCATTCACGGAACAAACTATTCAAATATACCTAACAACAACTTATTCCTCGGACGCCCACGCAATCGTTCACCTTCAATCGCACCAGCATATATTAGTTTCACCAACTTTACATTCGATATTCGCTCAAGATGTCCAAACAAATTCAATTGACTCACTCACACTTTCTTAACAACATTCTTCTCAATCTCACACTCACCATACAGAATTGTAATCCGGATACGATCACGTCTCATATACCCACACACTCCTCTCAAATATCTCATTTCTACTTATTGCTTATTGCTTATTAATCCACACCCAAAATTCAGAACCATACATCAATGTAGACACTAACATACCATAATAAAGACTCAATCGAACAGCTCTGGATACATGTACAGTTCGAGCAAATGTACCCAGAACACCCAAGACCTTGCACCTTGCAGATACTGCCTTTCAATCTCCCTGCCAATTCGTCCATCCCTCGAAAACCTATACTACCCAAATATACAAATTTATTATTAGCATTTCTAATTTCTAATTCTTCGCAAACACCAACACTTTATATTTTTAGACAATCAATAACAGACTTAAACATTTCCTTATTTCATTTATGCTCACAATCATTCTTTTCAATTGCACTTCAGTTTCACCGAATACAACTTCATCCGCATAAGCTAACGCAGGCATACGTCTACTAATACGTACACCTTCCGTTCCATTCAATGCTTTTCGTAACAACACATCCATATACAAATTAAACAACCAAGGAGATATTCCACAACCTTGTTTCACACCAACATGTATACGAAACCAATCACTCAATCTATACCATCAACTTTTACCGCAGTGTAACTTCCTTCATACAATGGTCGAATCGCATCTTATTTAGTCATAGAGCCTATGATGATACAAACAAGATCGAAGTAAGATTTATTATTTTACTGTAAAAATAACATTAAATGTAATTATTAAACAATTGCGTTCAGATTTACATGTATAAGAAAATGACCACACCTAGTTTTCCACGATGTAGTAATAGAATTATAATGGAATTTCCCTCGCAAATTACACATGTTACGTTGGCAATATATAAATGAAGAGAAATCCTTCGGGTCCACTTATTACATGAAAACTCCATATGTGTCTATAACACGCAAAGACCATTTACTAATGTGGAAAGCATTACAAAAGAAACAATTTTACATTTTCATTACCTAGTTCTAGTACGCTTTTAGTAAAATAGCATGTTAGAAATCCCCATAAAATTGCTGGAGGCATTAGGACACAATATCAATTACGTTTGAGTGCCTTCGAAAAGGGGTTGCGTTCAACCGATAACGAAACCTGTCTAGAGACTAATATGCACGTAATAAAGATCGATGATTCATCAAAAACAAACAAGGTTCGGTGCGAAACAAAAGTAAAAAGATGTCAGAAGAATGGAACACATTTTATTGACATCCACATCGAAGACATTGAAATATTACGTTCAGATTTTATCAGGAAATATGGAGCTACATTCACCCTAAACTCAAACTAATAAAAAATTACGACTAAACCTAATTAATTTCTAGAGTTTAGTTTATTAAATTAAAAAAAAAGTATTTATATTTGGCCTACACTTTTCACATCGGATGAGACTTTTGTAAAGAATAGGTAATGTTACTTTCTTATCTTGAACCAAACATATTTAAAAAAAAAAACACCGAAAACTATAGACAAAGGAAAAACTATATCACAAACAACTGTCATCAACAAATATCAAAAACATTCCCTTGTAAACATTTTCTCGAAATGTAAATAAATCCAGAGAAGCTCATCTGAGTGTGTATAATGGTGTGCTAGTACTACACTGATGTACGGTTCTGAAATTTGGGTGTCGATGAAGAAGTGGCAGTGAGTCACTTCAGGTGGATTAGCTTTCTCGAGCAGATTTGAATGAAAGGTAAGTGAAACTATCATATGAGTATGAGATTAAGAGTGAACGATTGCGCGGGATTCCAAGGAATAGACGAGCATGTATGAATTGCACTATGAATGTGGACCAGCCGAAAGTGTTGTGCCAGGACAGGAATGTTTAGAGGAGATTGGTAGTTTTATGATTCATACTACCCCATTGTGTAGAATATAACGTGATATGTATATATGTATGTATTCTTTCATGTGTTTAGAAAACTTCTATCTTGAGTGAATGTCAAATTAAAGGCATAACTGGTTAGATACGATTGATGGTTTGATGCATGAACATATGATTCGAAGTGTGAATAATAGACTAGCGTGTATGAATCGTACTAAGAATGAGGACGAGGCGAAAGTGGTATTGTAGAATAGGAAGAACTTGATTGTTGAATAGGAAGAACTTGATTATGTTTCAGGTTTCGTGCTATTCCCATTGCATTATAAAGATTGGGAGTGTATACTTTTAAAAAATATTTAGTTATATCCTCTTTACTTCATATTTCCTTAAGACAGTAGCTGATGGCACTGCAGACCAAAACCGTTTTACAAACTTTAATTCTATTAAGTAAGTTTTTTCTGAACTCACAAAGCTAAATAAAATGTAATTATTCTGGTAACTTAAAGTTCTTCTTATTATTATCTTAATAGGGTATTTTGAAAGCAAATAGCTGGACATTTGGGAAAATCTCTGTTTAATTTTCAGATTACTCAACAAAATATCAACAAACACATTCGAGCAAATCCCGCTTTATATATGATTACAAACTCAATATATATTCCATCTCTGAAAAGTTTGAACAAACAAACAATACATAACGAATGCGTTAAGTCAACAAAGCCACGAGCCAAGCCAGCAAATGTGGGTTTTAAAAATCCCGCATAATATTTTTTGTTGTTTTCGCATTGTGTTAGCGTGGACAGGTTCAGGTCCAGTGCGAAGTGCATTGGGGTGTTAACGAACAATGGCTGCTGTTAGAATTTTTCAAGGCAAATTCACATCGCATGTAAGCTTAAAATGAGTTGCGGCGGCAACGAGTTAAAATGGCTGACAAGTAGGTGCGGCGTTAAACAGATTGCACGAGGATGGCGGTGATGGCGGCAGAATGGATGAGTGTGGTCGGCGTGCATGCAATTATGATTGTTATTGTTTTAGCGTGGAATGCTGAATGCTGTTGTAGAACATGTCGGTTGTAGCGGCTGAAGTGATGCTGCTACGATGTTTGGAGTTTTGAAGGGTAAATAAATTGGTGTCATTGGAAGTTAGTTTGGTTTTAGATGTAATGAGGTGCGAATAATGGATAATAGCAAGTTTTGAGGATCCGCGCTGCGCAAAACTGCTTTGAAATAATTGTGTTAACGTTTTATAAACTACTGCAGCAAATAATGGTTGACATCATTATTTTCTAAAAATGAACAATTGTATTATACTACAATAATGCCCAGTTGCACCGCCCTTCCTTAAAATTAAACTTTACTAAGCATTACTTATTACTAAGGCATCATTATATCTTAAGTTTGTTGCTCACGTTGAATTTAGGCATTGCTTAGTTCTACTTTCTGTATCTAAAACTGGATTTCAAAAACGAAGAAAAATTTTTGGTAACTTAATATTAGAATGTGCAGAATGTCTGTGACTAAGAGCATTATAAATTGTATAAACGGTCATTTTGATCTGTCCGGGAATTCTAATCTAGTAAGTTTAATACGAACTGTCAAGAAAATTTGTTTATTGTTTGTGACATTTCAAACGATTGGGAAATTCATTAATTTGTCGAGAAGGATTACCAAGTTAATAAATTTGTAATCGTTCAAAAAATTGTCCATCCAACAAATTATGAAAATGATTAGCTCGTTCATATATTATGTATAAATCAAATACCTTTCAAATCATCCATATCATCATCGTCGTAATCAATATCATAATTTTTTAACAATCTTCCTCACCACAAATACAAATACTTGACAATTCCTTTGTTAAGTAGACGTTAAGTGGCCAATATCGGACACTTAATTTAAGGATTCCTTAAGTTAATTAAAGTGTTGAAATTTGGCTGGTGCAACGAAATTTTTATATTTATTTTAAGGAACTTTTAACGTTTAAGTAAAAGTGGTGCAACTAGGCATAAACTACCCGATGTAGAGAACATACGTTAAATACGGTAACCCGAAAAAATCGAATGTTGCGAAAGAGATTTTCCATAATATTAATTTAAATAATTTAAAGATGAACCTCGGTTGATTAATTCCAATACCACTGACTAGGTTTACAATTCGTGTAATCTTAATTTTATCCCTTTATCCCTACTGATGATGAAAACTGAACTATCGAATTACGTATTTGGATATTAACTTTATTACTTTAAGGCTTAGGAGTTGATTTTTTTTTATGAAGATGGGAAGCGGACTAACTACATCGATCATATGCCGCCTCATGAATGGATGATTAGGAAATTCATGTGAACAGCGGGATTCGAACCCATGACCTTTGGCGTGCTAGGCTAGTAACATAGCCACTCCGCCACGGAGATCGGTTAGGGTTGAATTTTATAATTTATTTTATATTCCAATACGTCACTAAATTTTGGCGAAAAACTAAATTGGGCCGGTTTCTTATGTCATTTAAAATCTATATTATTACATTTTGGGAAAAATGCTTAAATAAAAAATACACACTTTTATAAATCTGATCTTTAGTATAGGTAAATATTTTTTATGGGGCATTCTTCAAAATTTAACATAAACTTATGTTTTTTTAGAAAGCAAACTTATATAGTTTATCGTTGTTATCTAGTTAACCTATGGAAAATTTAATATTTCGACCTATCTGTAATGTTTAAAGTACTCTCCAAACGTTCCATTAAATCAAATTTGAAGCTCTTGCATTTTACAACTTTACAACTTTATGATGATAATTCTATAATATTATTTTACTACTTGCAATTTGCTCCGATAGAGCCATATACGAGTACGGTAAACTAGGAAATTCTAAAGATTAATTAATTAATTCAAATAAATAATACCATTTTATTCATTGCTCATTGTCAGTAAGTGACATTTATTTTGAATTTATCAGCCTACGAATTACGGTCTATACGCAGAAATAAAAGAGAATCGTAGAATTCACCGGACTATTCGGAAAACTGAGGATATAAAATTTACCAAAGTTAATATGAAATTTTCAGAAAATTCATCTTATATCCTTAGCTTACCGAATTGTTTGGTAAATGCTACGATACTTTTTTCCGTGTAAGATATTCGTGGTTCATGGACGAGGTCTTATATAGTACTACTAATAATATTTTTTAGCTAAGAGATTCGCACTGTTCTTTCTGCAGCTTTCTGTGTGAAAAGCTACTGTTCATAGACAGTACCTCTCAAAAATCTATTAAAGGCTTTTCCAGTCCCCGCAATAACCAAAACCAAATTGTTTTTTCGCCGATTTAAACTTCCAAACTACCCATAACGGCCAATCTTTCCATCCATATCTCCGGGTACGTACTGCTACTAAAGGGTTGCCCTCTCGAATGTCGAGATGATAGCAGCTTCGCCGCGTCTGCGATAGCTATTGGTTGTCACCCGCGGAATAGAAATGACCTAGTATATAACTTCACCTCTGTTAGCGCGCGAATGGCAGCAAGCTGGCAGGAGAGGCAGCAGATGGTCTGGTATTTTGTTTCAAACTGCCAATAGGTTTGCTTGTCGCTCGTAGCTTGTCTATGATCGTCGTTTTGTTATACAGGAGGGCTGGGATGTGATGTTGTTCTTCAGGAGTTGCAAGTTCGAGGTAAACAGGACGTGCTGAGATTATGCATGGTGTAATGGCCGGAATTTGCATTCCGGGAAAGTTAGGCCAGCACTAAAGATTTATATTTCATCGGAATTTTGATTCGAGACATTACATAATGTATTCTTTGCAAAATGTTCAATTTTCGATTGCTGCTACTGAGTTATAAACATCTATGGGGTGAAAAAATGATTGATTCGACGTCTATTATTTGCATCCAGAAATATATAACAATCGAGTTCCCTAAATTTGGACGAGTACTTATTTATATTATAAACAAATAAATGGTTATCATTAGAGAGCGGATTATATGCATGAAAAAACTGAATTATATGCGCATATTTATGCACTGATTTTTTGGGAAATATGCACTATATATGCAGCAAAATATGCAAAAAAAATCTTATATATGTAGAAATGAATGCATTATAAATTTTATTGTACAATACAGTATTAATCCTGATTCACAATTAACAAATATACTACTAATATACATATAAACTAAGTCTAGATGATATATTTATTTTATTTTTTAGATACTTGATATTAAAGATATTAAAGATTATTATTATATTATTATTATTATAATTACAATAACAAATTGTTCAAAGTTTTCTAAAAAAAAAAAAAGAGAAACATAAGTAACAGATACATCCAGCTGAAAATTCTCGGTCTTATATTCATTGTACCCATATTTACCAGCATTCGTGTATACAATGAATACCTACCGTTAACGTTACAGGAATCTCCCTAGAAACATTTAAGAGTTTATTGGTTTGTGTATTTACTTATTGTATTGTTTATTTCTTTTTCCGTTGCATTCTTCTATTTATTGTGACCTCCTCCAATATTTGGGAATTATCAATGTGCATTACCAGAAATTTCAGATTGTTTATCACTAGACAAGGTCTTAAAATGATTGGCATCTGCAATTATAAGCAACTTTTGTAAAAATATGGATAAGAATGCCCAAATATGTAATATATGCAATTAGTAATTAGCATGAATTAACTCTAATCAATGTAATTCGTCCAGAATATTGATTTTATTAAAAGATATGCAAAAATTAAAATATATGCACTTTGTATATAATCCGCTCTCTACTTATGCGTATTTAATAAAAATTCTTAAATATGCTATTACTTTCAGTAAAGTTTGTTTAAAAAAATTGCTTTCAAAGGAACACCCCGTGTATTTAGTATCATAAACTCACTCGTCACACGTTCTCTCCATTAGCTCGCCCAGGGCAGATATTTCACGTGGCCTATTTGAGCCTTATTAAACACTGGCACTGTCCAGTGTCCAGTATTTGCTTCCTCTCGTTATGAGAAGCGTCTACAGAGGTTCGTTCGATGTTTGCTCTGTATGAACTGCGTATATGGCAAAGCGCTAAAGCTCTGCCGGCTGGCCGCTTGGGTAATTGTATTTTACGCGAGGTTTCGTCATCCAAGCGTGCGCTGAATTTTACTTGATTTAGTTTTGTCATTCGACAAGGTTTTGTTTATTGAAAGGTTAAATAAAACAAAGTAAATGTTTATTGGAACGTGTATACTGAAATGTTTGCTTTCGTGAAAGCTGTAATATTTACAATGCCGAAATTATTGACATTTGGAAAATATTTTAGAGAGGTTTATTCGGTTCTGGTCTTTTGGGAAAAAAGATTTTGACTTTGGTGTCATGATTTTTATTCAAATTTTGTAAATATTGTATTAGTATGGAGGTAATGTCGCCGGTTATTCTGTATTTTTTCAAACAATTGGTTGCCCAAAAATATATCACTTAAAGAGACATGTTCTAATTGCTTCCTCAATTTATGTATCTACAAATCTAATTCTTTCTACTTTTACTTGTTTTTTTTTTTCAGTGAAATAACCAATAAACTATATCTGTTTACCAAAGTTGATGATATTTCTTGGAATTAAACATAAATTTTTCTTCGACAGACGACAGAAACTTCCACGTCCATAGAAAATAACCTGTGACTTGCGGCTCTGTTAACAGTTCTCCAAATTGCTTTTAGTTCTGATTAGTTTTGACTTTGAAATTTGACATAGTATATTGTATAGGCCGTTCTCATTTCTAATGAATTCTCGTTGGAAGCATCATCACAACAGAATAGAGACTACTTAAACGTATTTTCTAAAATGAGATTTACCCATGTGGTTCTCCGTTAACATTTTTAGAGGGCGTGATTTGACGGTTGGTAACGCGTAAAATATATCACTAGGCGAGATCTGTACAAAACAGAGTGTCACACTCAAAATTGGTATAGGTTGTTTTATCTTACCTCATCCTTTCAACTGGAAGTATTAATTACTGAATGTTACTGGAACGCTCATGAACGATAAATCCCAAAAATTTTCAAAGCATTCTGAGGCGTGATCGTATCCGGAATACTTTGGTGTATGGTGAGTGTGAGATTGAGAAAAATGTTGTTAAGAAAGTGGGAGTTTAAGTCAGTTGAGGTGGTTTGGACATCTTGAGCGAATGCCGAATGAAAGGTTGGTGATACTAATATATGCGGGTGAGATTGAAGGTAAACGATTGCGTGGGCATCCGAGGAATAAGTGGTTAGGTATGATTGATGGTGTGTTGCGTGAACGAATGATTCCGAGTGTGAATAATAGACGAGTATGTATGAATCGCATTAAGAATGTGGACATGGTGTGTCAGGATAGGAATGTTTGGAGGAGATTGATTGTTGGTTGAATGTGTTTCTGGGTTCGTGCTAACTCACTGAATGGGATATACGGCGTTTTTATGTATGTATCTCGCTTTTCATATTTACCCGCCATTATTCACTTCAAATGAGGTAAACAATATGTCAATTAAATACATACAAACACTTATGTAGTAGCCAACTGAATTCACTATAAATAGAAACGGAATATATCTGCTGATATTTCTTTACTAGAAACAGAAAAAATATATTTTACAAATTGATGCAAAAGTTTGACATGGCTAATAATATAAAATTGCCGTATTGTTATATGATATACCTATATCGCTATGATCAGTACCTAGGATGAAAAATATTTTGCAGGAAATTTTGAAGAAAAAGGAACAAAATTTAAAATTCATTTAAATTTGCTAACAAGATGACTTGGTTGGCATGTACCATATATCTCACCGGACATCTACACGAGCGGTTTTGTTAAGATTTAGTATTTATTTTTCCATTTTTAAAAGTAAATTCACACGCGCACAATGATTAATGATGACAACATATGATTTTAGAAATAACGTCAATGTGAAATTTTTGTACCAGAATAAAAGGAGAATTAGTGTCAAATTTTAGCGCGTATTTTTCATCGTCAGTTGTCAACGCGAAGAACAGAATGCCGCTTGGCGGGATATTTGTCCTGGCTGCGGTTCGCGAGAAAAAACTTTTTTACATGAGATTTAAAGAAGATACATCCGTTGTACAAAATCTGAAATGCAATTTTAAATTTTGACGTATTCTGAATGCTAAACAGCCGTGCTGAAATATGTGCTTCTTGTGGCCCGCAATATTTTTTATATTTTATTTGAAATTATGAATAAGTGATATCAAAATGATATATGACATATTTTACACGTACAAATATATGAAAATCCCACTTGTCAACTTTTCAAATATTTCATGCTTAGTAGTAAATTAAATATTGACATTTTAAATTGGGTTAAATGGAAGTAAAATTACTCGCCATATTAAATAAAAATAAATATGATGTAGAAGTTAAATTTTATGGACATAGCCAGGAAATTTTTTACTGAAAATTTAATAAATCTCTTTTTATATTCGTAATTTCTCGCTTCCCCTCTAACTTAGCTTCCGCCTTATTTTAAAAATTATTATCAACTTATATCAAGTATCAAGCTCCGCCCATTTAAGGACTTTTTACGTCGTTGGCAGAAAAGAAGGCGGCGACTTCATGAAGTGCCATCTGCAAGAATAAATGGAGAAAAATAGAACAGCACGCATTACACCGCTAAGAACGTAATTTATTTGATATAGGGAATATGCAGGAAGTGTAATTACATGCACGCAAACTACTAATTAAATTAAAAGCCGCACTTTGTTGAAGTTATTATTTTCCTAGCATATTTCATAGTTTAATTATTGCAATTTCAATATTAGTAGAGCAAAATAAAAACGAGATGTATAAATAATTTCAGTTTTTACTGAAATTGTTTCTTAAATTTAATCCATTGTTATATTTGTGTAAATAAATATAATAATTATATCATTATACAACAATGATATAATGATCTTTGTTATAATATATTAAATAAGACTATATTATATACCGAGGTGGAAAGTATGACATTGCAGCTGAAGGATAAAATACCTAAACCAAGGCGTAAAGCGCCCAGGTTAGATAAAGCTTAAGGCTGTAATGAAACTTTCTATCGAAGAGTGAATACTATTTTATACACAATCAAAAATTAATAAATAAACCTTATACAATAGTTATTTGTATATCGAGGCACTAAACTATAATTGTTAAATTATTAATTACAAACATAAATAAATAGCATTATGTATTTGTAAAACGTCAGCTAGCTGTTGAAAGGGGATGGCTGTGATAACAAAAGTACTGTCAAAGTATCAAATTTTTAGTGAGGTTAAGATAGATGCAAAATGTCTAAAAATAAATAATACGAAATGAGATTTCAGGGCCTACACACAAACTTGTTAGAAAGTTTAATATTTAAACTGAAATTCGACTACTTCAGTTTTGCGTAATTTCGTCAGCAGGTGCTGAAATTGCTTCAGTGTATTAAATTACCGTTTACCCCTTCATTAAATCTTAACGCTGTGAAATGTCTAACCGGCCTGACCTTGCCACGTTGACAATAACGTCATGTTTTCAGGAACCATTGTTTACGTACAACATTCTGATTATATTGTTTGATATAGGCCTAAGATAATATCCCTTTGCTCATTATATTACAGCACGCTACGTCAAATCATATTACATTTATGAATTTCTAAACAGTTTTACCTCATTTGGCTTAGGCATGTATTACAATTATTTCAGATTTTAAACACAAACATTAAAAACATCGCAACTCGAAAAAAGAGGAACAAATGCTTTTAACACAATTCTCGTATGCAATGTTTATGTATAAAGGAAAAATATTTTGCTACGTTTTTGAAATTAGACGCGTGTACAGAAAGGATTTGCGTGGTGCAAGGAAAGCTCCTTAAAATACAAATCCTTGCTCTCGGCTTTACAAAAAGGGTACAACAAAAAGTGCTGTTACAGAGACAAGAATGGATTTATTTATGTAATCATCTTGTTATTGTTTGTACCGTGTTCTAAGAAAGGTAATACATTTTCTCTACTTTATTCTATTCTTAAACCAATGTGACTAATTCAGTTTTTTTAATTTACCATCTATTATAATGTTTTGAAAAGATGGAACAGTAGAGATGTGGTTCTTAACCTTTTTGAAGTCGGGGAACACGTTTTTTTTTATAAATTTTGCGGAACCCGAAAATCGCTAGTCATAAAAACAAAATCTGTATCAAAATGCTATTTATTATTGTCACCAGTCTAGCAGACCAGAGGTCGTGGATTCAAATCCCACTGAAGAACATGGCTGTTTGTGTTGCTCACATAAATTCAGAATCAGTCTCTTACTAAACGGCATAGGACCAAACGTAATTATATTCAGGGTGTTGAATCGAAAGACGCAAGCGTTTTCAATGCTACTTTTGAAATGTTCAATTACTGGCTTCCGTAATTGTTTTACATAAAAAAGTTAATTAGTTAGTTGTAGAAGAAAAATAACTGCATTTATTAACACTAATATTTAAAATTTTTCTCTTCTAAAATCGATAAATTCACAGAAAAGTTTATTGGTATTTTCCTTAAAATCACCAGTGCTTAATCTAGCTACTACGTCGCTTAGCGGAACACTTACAACAAATTCGAAGAACACTAGTGTTCCGAGGAACACCGGTTAAGAACCACTGTGAGTAGAGAGATGATAGTCCGATTGATTTGAAGTATAATACGTATTATAGTTTAGTAATGTATGGTTAACAAAATAAATATATCATCGCACTTGCTACCCACTTCTGGGTGTAGAGCAGCCATCAAATCGAGGCCCCAAAGATATTTACTAAAGGAAGAATTTTGTTTATGTTCTACAAAAATATTTTAAAAATATAATACAATAGGATGTTGATTGTAACCGGTAATTGGCGTGATGATATATTTACTTGTTTATTTAAGAATAAAATTCAAATTTGCAAATGTCTGGTGGACAAAGAAAGTAAATACAGAACAATTCAAACGAAACTAAAACAATTACAAAGTTACTTCTTCAAGTTTCAAAAGAAAAACATCAATAGCGGAACTAATATAAATTATTACATCGAGAAGATAGAACTAATATCCTCCAATAGCAAATAGTTTTTCCTGGTTTCGTTTATGACTATTCACTCGTATTTTATCAATGTGCAGTCTGGAAACTTGTTCCCAACTTATAATAAAAGGTTGCTAGTTGGTCTAGACCAGACAATATTTCAAGACGTTTATTTCACGCCAATGACTTCCGATTTGGTAAATCGTGAAGTTTCCAACAAAACTTGTATGTAATCATGAAAACTTGTAATCAGACTTGATTACCGCAGTGGCGTAGAAGATGTTTTTCTTGCTGCCCGCGGCATTCATCTCATATACTCTTTGCTTTTGTTACTGAAATGCTACTTGTTTCTCCTGTTGGTTGTGACTCATGAAGAGAACTATTTAAATTGGATGCTTTTTAAGATGTCTGGTTAGTTTGCATTAACACTGCTTTGTGAAGCGAAAATTTATTGTAATTGTGCTTCCACCGAAATAGAACGACATATTTAGTATTTCGCATTCTTTAAAAATGGTTTTAAAGTTATAAAATTTAAATAAATAATTTGACTTTATTTTTTTGACAAGTATTTATATTTTATTATCTTTTAACTTTTTCTTATATATTTCTATCAATTTTTAGTGAAGTTACTCTCTTAAATGTCATTGTAAATAAAAATATTATATATTGTTATATTGATGTAACTAGCATGAAGCTAAATAATAGTATATTGTGTCATTAGGAGTAAATGTGATACTTTGGGTGCTGAGCATGTAAGTTTGAACGACGAGCGAAGCGAGTCAAACAATTACATGCGAAGCACCCAAAGACACATTTACTCCGAATAACACATGCTATTTTTTCTTCAAACATAGAAAATAAAATTATAAACATTATAAAATATTCAAAACTTCAAAAAATATTCTGTCTTATCTAGCATTTCAAGTTGCCGTAGAATATGCTGTTTTGATATTTTTGTTTATTTGTTTCATTTTTAACTGTCAAATTATTGAATTACAACCTAACTATTTTTCATAATATTTTACTTTGTCCGCCGCCGCCGTAAATGTTTTGCCAAGGATACACTTTTTCGCCGGCGGCGACAATATTGAACTTCTGCTTGTTGAATACAAATACATAACAACGTACTTTTATGACGTTTGAAGAAAAATAAATATATTATTATTATTAGAAAATTAATCCAAGTAGTTGCTGTAAAAATGTTTTTAATCCATGACGGCCTCATTAAACTATTATGGAATTGTTTTTCATAAATTTTTGAAGCATTCGTGAAAATGAATGATTAAGAAAGTATTTCGTCGGATATAGAAGAAAAAGGTTAAAAAATTATTAATTAATTATTAATTAAACTAAAGAATTGTAATTATTGTTTTATCAACATTTATAATAAATAGTACGTTAATGAAAACGAGTGCGGTAATGCAGCTCTTAACACACGCAAAATGAGTGGGGCAAGTGATATTTAACTCACGGGAGTAGATAAATAAATAAATATAATCTCAGTATTTAAAATTAATATTTAATATACTCATACAACTGTAATAACCACATACAATAATATAATATTATTCTATTCTTGAAGTTTAATAACGTTCACAATGTTTGCTTTTTTCCTAATTTGCTTTTTCATTTCCCAACATTCCTCTTTTTAGGTAACTGTGTGTAATAGAGAAATATGTTATGTTATTCAATGACTGTACCTTTATAAAATATGTTTCATGCTTGATTAACTTTATAATATTTTATAAAGCTTTTTGTATAATTAAAAACATTAAAGGCGAGCCTGTACGTATTTCTTCATGTTTCAGAATAAATAATCGCATATAACCGTACTTTGCGCTCCGGAATTCCGAAACAAAAACAATTTTCTACAAATGAAAATGAATATTGTTGCATGTATAACAATATAAAAGTATGTTATTTCGCAATTATACAACAGCTATTATTATATATACTTATAATGAGAAATGGCGAGTTTATTTTCGTTCTAATATCCGAAAAAAATGCTATGAATTAAGCGTAGTATTATTTTGGAAATAAAAATACCCAGATCGATTATTATTATTAAACTGTGGAAATTGATCTAGAATATATCTATAACTTTAGACATGGGAACACTAGATAACACTAAATCAGATATTAAAAATGCAATGAACTGAACTTTTGTCTTCCAGAATTTTTTTATTAAAAAAGATCCTAACCCCAGATTAACGACGCTTGAATTAATTCATTTATATTCACAAAGTAACAATTCATTAAAATAAAAAATATCCTCTCGCATTTGAAAAAGTGTATAGACTTTTGTGTAAAGCTGTGAACCGCGTAAAATAGAGAAATTAAAGTGTAGACCGAGCCGAAAAGAATATGTGAGCCGAGAATAAAGTTTATCACTGCTTCACAGAAGCGGGCTGTCATTTAGTGATAAGAAAATAGTCTGCGCTAAGTTGCGCTCTGGAATTTATGTACGTACCCTCAATATGTATTTATTGTAAAAAAGTAATTGCTTTTATAGGTATAAGTTAAGAATTTATTATATATGCGTAGTTTTAGCAGGAGAGTAGTGGATATTTATTGCATATTACCTGCCAAAATATTATGTGACAAATGCTATAAAGTACATACATGAATTTATTGGTATAATCTTATCAATAACACAGGAATAAAGTTTATTAATCTGAAAGTAAAGTCTTTTCTTTAATAAAGTTAAGTGAAATTCTAAAATTCAGATCAATATGATCTGATCCGGAAAATCTCAAATTTCAAGACATAAAATGCAGAAGTTTGCAAAGTACTTGAAAACGTCAAGATGTCTGAAGAGTAAACAGAAGGGGACTTTTATTGCACATATTTTAAAAGTTGAACAGGGATGGATGATCAAATACGATTTGGTGTCGCCTTTGCATTATTTACCAAAAATTCGTAGCAAAAGAAATTCGTTTCTCGTACAAAAATTTCATTATAAAAATTAGAATAATGAAATAGACAGTAAAAAATTTGCGATTTGTTAATTTTGCGGTTGTTAAGTATTTTTATTGACAAATATATTTAATTAATAATTTGAACAAATATAACAATTTTTCTTGTTAAAAATTGTTTTTTTTTTGTTTATTTGCTACATTTATAAAATTTAACAAATAGACTCGTCAATAATAACGAGTAAATTTAGCTAACTAAAAAGTTTGTATCCTTTGTTACAATTTAATTTATTATAAAAACTATGATTTATTGTTCTACTTCAATATAATTACTAAATTTAGTCAAAAGCGCATAAAAATAAATGTTAATACTTACTATATTCACAAATGTATTTAGTTACGAAATACACAATAATATTTGTTACTTGTTAACAAATTTGAAACTACTTAAATTAACAAAAATTAACGGTGGATCGTCTAGGACAAAAAATTTAGTTAAAATGGTGTCAATTTTGACTAAAAATTTTTTACTGCGTAGTTTTATCAACATTCATATTATCTACAATAATTTCAACGTTATCGATTGATTTGCTGATATATAGACAGCCCACGATGTTTAATTTAAGAGACGATACTTGCGGATAGCTAAAAAGCGAAGAAGAGATTGTATTACGATCATATTGTCTTCAATATCCTCGCTTTGTACTTATAAATTTTGATTATCTTTAAGAATGTATTCATTAAAACAGACATTCAGATTATAAAAAGTTCCAAGAAAATAATGAAGAAAAGCCAAATACAAACAAAAATATACGAGCCTAAATTCATACGAGTTAACCCTTAACAAATATTTCGTTTTAATGTTTTGAAAAAGTCGAAATACAAGTATACTACATCTTATATATTTTTTTACATTTTTAATATAGAATATTATCAATTCACCAACACTCTCACAGTAACACATTCAATGAATTTCTATTTAAATATTAGCACTGCTTCTTCATATGTGTATTCTCTTATATCGATAATAAATGTGAATTAATTAATCAATTACTGATGTAGTCATTTACATAGATAATATACTATAAAGCTGGATTTTTTCTTTTTTGTTGTATTACGTAGGTTTGGTCTTTATAATATTACATGTAACACCACCAACACTTTCAAAATTTCTTATATTATACACAATCCTGAACAGTTTTCTCTTGGGGAAGAATCCCAATTTTTTTGCAATGTGTGGTAAAATTCTTCAGCTGTCCTTACAGTACGAATTACATTTTTATTTATTCAGTTCCATAAAGTTTCGATTGGGGATAATTCAGGGCTGCTAAGAGGTCATCCAGCAATAAAATATTATTATTATACTTATAATGCAGAAAAAAAATAAAGACATATTGTATTATAACTGTGTTTTGATTTTTATTTAAAGTTTTGAAAAATATTAAACGCAAAATTTGACAGGGACAAACTCATGTAAATTTGGGATCGTACATCACAAACCTTTACATTTGGTTTGTCTTGTTACTATAATTATAATGAAAATGGTAACTAGCAGAACAAGGGAAATTGTGAGACAACAGTAGCAGATGCACATAAATCTCGTCTATATTGTTACATTAACATATGCCAGGATGTCGGAGACATGGCGTTACAACATCTGTCTCATTCCGTAGCGATGTATCTCTCTTACTGTCGATTATAACTACAATACTAATGCTATTAATAAACTGTTTAGAACTGAGAATACGATACATTAACATCAATAATTGACACCACTGATTTATAAATGTATAACAAGATAGTCAAGCTTACAACATTAAGGTGCAACATACCGCATGAAGTTCAAAGGTAAAATGCACCGAAATACTTGGCCAAGAAACACACTGAAATTTTAACAAAAAATATACAGGATGGAGAAAAGAAAAACATGAAATAACTTTTTTAATATTATTTATGAAATATTCTTTTATGATTTACCAAATTACTTTACATCAAAAAATTTTAAAAAGTTGATTGTAGAGAAAAGAATTCTGTTTTGTTTTTTACAGTAATATTTGTAATTTTACTCTACCTGCAACCGGAAATTGACGGAAATGTTCATTGATACCAATTAAAAGGATTAAACATTGTTAACCAAAACACTGGATATCAAACACTAATAACAGCAAATAACAGATAAAAACAATAACCTTTAATTGGTACAATTCATTTGTTATTTCATGCCACTGATGATTTTAGGAACATTACCAATAAACATTTCCGTCATTTCTACGTTTCCAGGTAAAGTAAAATTACAAATACGAGTGTTAAAATACGCAGAAAAGTTCAGATTTACCCACTTCTAAAAATACAACATATAAAATTACAATAAATAACTTTTGTGTCTTTCTTTCTCGTCAGTATGCCCATCTTCTTACAACCAAAACTATGTCATGTATCTCTTATCCTAATGTTTCACAATTATTTTCTTGCAAACTGTAATTCATGTATTTTTTCAAAATACGGATATTTAATTTGCAAATTTGGAAGGGGGATTTTGATGTGTTCTGTTTAATTTTTTTCCCATTAGTTTAGGCTACTAGTAATACAAATATGAAATTTTAAATGAAAATAAATATTTATTAAGTGAAATATGATTTTTTTTAATTCTCAAATTTAAGAACGCTTTCAGCTAACTTAAGGATAAACAAGAACGAGCTCATGGTTGTAATGTCAATGTCAACCTGTCAGTGTCTCACTAGTTTGTTCGCAGTTTTTGTCTAATAATTATTAAGTATTTCAAGAAAATTTGTCATAACAATACATACCTGGAATCAGAGTATCAAAATGTTCAAAAATAATATTTGAATTAATAAAGATATGCGCAAAACAAAACATATAGACATGAAGTGAGCGGTAGGCGTTGTGACGTCACAATTTTCTGGAAAGTTTACAATAGCCTAAAAATGGCATTATTGTAACATATAATTAAGAATGAAAACTTGTTTTTAAGCATGTTTTATTGTATTATCCCATTATATTGTAATATCAACTATACAAAACAGTGATTACTTTGGATAAATTCAATTATACCGGAATACCCCCTTATAAAAATGTATTTTATTGATTCTTATAAATTAAGATAGCATAACATAGTCTAAGCTTGAGGTTGGTTTTAGTTTTCTTTATTGGTCAGCTATTTGATTTACGCTATAAAATACTGAAGCATCATTTGAAAAGTGCTTCTGTGGGATTCCAGAATGCAGGAGAAGTGGCCTCGAATCAAAGTATACGTATCAAACTATCACAAATGAAAAACAAAATCTAGAAAAATGATAAGAAACAAATCGTAAAGATACTCACACAAAAACGAGATAGAAATTCAAAGAAAACAACGAGTATCCATACTGCATTCAGAACAGCAATCCTGCTGGGCGTTAGAGAGAGAAAGAGGGGCAGAGTAGTCGCAACTTAACCAACAGATAACACAATCGCAGAGAGAGAACAATAAAAGCGATGCTTGAGCTTCTGGGCGAGAGGAGAGGAGAGAAATCAGGCCGGTTACGTATGGCCAGTTTAACAGCGTAGCGGGGAAGGAAGCAATCGCTAGATGTAGACACTGTCGCGACTTTATGGTCCGGTTAAACGGCGCTTCCTATCTGCGATATGTATCCGGTAGGTTCCGCATTCCTGCGGAGCGGCACAGCGCAGGGAATTATCCTCGTTTGCTCGTTTATTTAAGTACGTAATTGAACGCCCGCGGACACACAAAAAAGCACATCTAATTTGTTAGAATACCGGCCGCGGGAAGAAGTCATAGCGGGTAAGTGCCGCTTTTTATGTTCGTCCAATTTTGTAAGGAACGGCTTTGTTTCAGCGCAGCTTAGCTGCTGCACGGCGAGGTTTTCTGCACTTTTTTGCTGCCCTACTAAGCACCTTGTTACAATAACGAATTATTTTTAATTTTGGATTGTTTCGCTGCGCGAGGAAACAACAGCTGGCTTGCTCACTTTATTAATTGGTCGCTTGATTACAACTGATTAAGAAGACGCCAGGATTTCAAAATATTATTCTACTTAAAAAAATCCATGTTACAGAAGAGCGTCAATTACCCGTGGTAATTGACTTCAGCCCGGGAATTTGAAAACACGATAATCCAAATTACATTTTTAATGGGGAAAATATGGCACAAACATTCTGGTAGTATAATAATTCCTTGTGTGTTCTCTTTTTTTTTTATATAAAATTTTGTTCTCAATAATAAATCTTGGAAGCCTGTTATTGGGTTATTCTGTCCCTAATACCAAAAATTAAAAAAAATACAAATAAATAAAAAGAGTATGTTATACTATCTTATACGCAGTAATACATATTTTGAGGTCGGGTTTGGCCATCCCAATGACGTCTGTGTGGATAAATGGATGCGTATCCATGTTTAATAACTTACAAAGGAGAAAAGATATAGAGTAGGTAACAAAACTTCGTAATTATAAGTTTCATGGCAGTGCGCAGAACGAGTTAATTTTGGTCCTAATTACAAAACCGGAAGCGGAAGTTTACTTGACACACAGTACAATAAATTAAATTTATTTCAAATATAGAGACAGTTATGAAAAAAGTTCCAAATGGACCATTTTAAGTTGAAATTATTTCAAAAATATATATATTTAATTATCATAGTTGATATGCTAACAAACAGACAATTGAAATATTTATTCTATATGTAAAATTTATATCAAGTATAGTTATCAAACATTTTTAAATATAACATGAAAATAATACTACGTAAAATCAAGTAGAAATTAATAGTAGCTTTATTCATTAGGGCATACCTGAAAATCAGAGATGCAAATCGAAGCATTATTCTGTTAAAAAAAATTATAAATACTACACATTTTGTTTTTTGTTTTTTAAATAAACAAATATTAGTTTAATGTGATACAAAAAAATTCTATAATGTTAAATTTTTAAATTTTCTGGGCTTATCTGAGACAATGTGGTGTTGCTCGTTCGAAAAATTAATAAAAAAAACTTTGTTTTATTTTTATTAAAAGTTAATTAAAATTAAAATGAATGAACAGTGCACAGTAATGGGGATGAATATTTTTTTAGCAAAAAATCTTGAATGATGGAATTATAATCTGACGAGCAAAAAAGTATGATTAAAAAGTCAGGTTAAGTGTTTTGCAGTTTTACCTCTGCAAACTTCAATAATTAAAAAAGTTTAATTATTTCATAATCAAATTAGCGATAGTTGTGAACTACAAATTGGTTGGACGTCAACTTAATATGGAATTTTTATTAAACAAATTTTTATAAAGACACGTCAATGAAATAAGTGACGATTGGGGCTAGTTCTGAAAATAAATACAAATGATAAGGGTATGAAATGTTTTCGGAAACGTTGCTTTTTATTTTCCAATAATAGAGGCAATACTGATTTGGAAATATAGTAAAGATATATCGAATAAAGTTAATATTTTATGATGTGCACATATACTTAAGAGTATCTACAATAAATATAAAACATTAACAATGATACTCGTATTTTCGTTATGAAATATCTTGATGAAAGGAACACTCTTTTAACTAGTTTAAAAATTAGTTATTAGTTATTACTTATTATTAATAATTACATTAAATTGCGGTATCAAAATAAAATAATCTGCATTAAATAAGATGCAGGGATATTGGTAGCATTGTGGTATAAAATTTGGATACATAATTTTTTGCCGGACACTTTTTATTTACAAAAAACTGATTTTACATCTTAATTGCCTATACCAACATTTACGTGGGACATACTGTATGTATATAATATTAATATGAGAAAAAAAAACGTGTATAACACGTAAGAAAGCATCTTTTTTCACTCATCTTATTGATTCGTGAAGAAAGTATTGCAACTAACCTTATCTTTGGTTAGATATAACGCCATTGAATTTAATTCGTAGAAAAATCCTAAAAGCATACAATGGCATTGGAAAAAGTCAAAGAAGCTTCTATATTTAAGCTATTATCGCAGCAGACAATGTAATTTGACAAATTTTTAAAATATTATCAGAGAGTGAAGACACACAAAACATTTTAGTGTTTCTATACACAAACTTCCAGGCTTTCTTGCAGCAAATCATAACAAGGTTAAATTCAAGTTTGTTTACTCTTACGCAAATCCAATTCGACGGAAAATGTGTATATAATTTCGCAAATATACATAATCACAAGCGAACACGAACATCTTAATTTACTTCGTAATTAAATTCTTGAGGAAATAATTTGTTCAGTGTATGATGTGAAGACATGCCAACATATTAAATTGCTCTCGGTTCGGGTCAATTTTAATTTTCTCGTAAAGGGATTATTGAAAATGAGCGTAAAGGTCTAGCCTTCGAAAACATGTGGAATAGTAGAGATGTACCGTCAAACGGGCATATATGGAACGAAAATTATACGGTTTTGTACATAACTTTTCTAATGTAATTTTAAAATTTACATTAATTTTTTTACATGATTCAAGTTTATCTATAGATTTAATTTTTACAAAAAAATATTTTTTATTTATCAACCTAACCCGGATTTTGAAAATTTTTTTGCGTTCCATATTACCACAAGGTTTGGGGATATATGAAACGATAACATTTTTGTTAAGAAAACTCCTCTATTTTAAAATATGTTTCATGTTGGAGTATATATTACCCTTATGGAACAATTAAATTTTAAAAAATATATTTTACTGACCCCAAAAATTTTGTAATATAGGAATAATAGAGCATTTAACGTGAAAAACATGCATTTTTAAGAATGGAACGACAATTATAAACAAAATTCATATAAAAAAATGTTTATATGGTATAAATAATGCAAAATTAATAAAAATATATTCTGGTAAGTTAAAAATAAAAATGAGTTATAAATTCTCACATAAAATATAGGTACAATTAATTGAAATATTAATGAAAAATAACATATTTGATTTTAAATCGCATTTTAACAAAGGTGTCAATTCCTCTGTTTTGTAGGTTTGGATAATTGTCCGAATATGTGCAGGTTTAACAAGATTAATATATTTCACATCAGGGTAAATAAATAAATTTATTTTTCTTATCCTTATATGGCCTCAAAGATTGAACGGTGGCACTGTTTTTATTAATGTTAATTAATTTTGCCCCAAAACATTGTGTGCATTCTTTGTTTTTAATATTTAATAGTAAATGGATAACCATAAGTAGCGGAAAGTAACATAGTATTCTACAATCTTTTTTTTTCAGAATTCCTAGAATCGTTGGTCTAATCAATTAGTCCGAATTTTGACCTCAAAATTTCCTAAATATTGTTGTTTTTGGCACTCCATATGTACTTGCGGCTTGTCCAAATAGCTTATTTCCAACAATAATCGCTTGTAATACTAATTCTACATTATTAATACAATAATTTCGTTTATATGGAGTTCCTAATTTGTGATTATGTTTGCGTGCCATTTCGTTTCATATAACCCGGAAAACTACGATATTTTAGTTATATCAATGTATACATTACATGGAATTTATTTTAACAAATTTTATTATTGTATGTTATTGTTGAGGTTAATACTAAAAAAAAATTACATTGAATGGCGTTTCTAAAATGTAGGAGTTCAGAGCACCAGAGGAGACTCTTTAAGCTATTTTAAAACGCAATTTTTATGTTCCTGTAAAATAAATAATTTATTCAACTTACAAGAGGTTTAGGTATGAATGTCAGGCAAAATTATTAACTTTGAACATCTATGTTTGACGTTTGATTGTAAAAGTTACTAAAATATAAATAACATATAAGTTAATGACGGCAAATTTGATTTGAAAACGTAACGTTCCATATAAACCGTAATGTTCCATATATGCCCGTTTGACGGTAACAAAAAGTTATTGAATAATTTTATTAAAGTAAAATATTGTCACATAATAATGAAGTATTATTTTAAAAAGAAAAATGGTGGAGGTGCTTGTTCCAATCTTTTGATCGCAGATGTTTTTTTTTTGTTTAAGTCAAGAAATGATTACATACAGAAAATATCTACAAGGAAAAAATCTGATGTGGTCAGCACATAATCTTCCGCTCAACTCATTTTACTAATATTGGACAAACTTCACAAAAACAAAAACTCAAATCAGTCAGTATTAACAAGGAGAAAAGAAAAGGAATAGCTATAAACGCACATGAGACTCACCACTCTGGTAAGAGGACTAACTATTTAAAGTAGTATTTTATTTAATGTTTTTTTATATACCTAGATGATGAATGGACTAACTTTGGTCATATGCCGCCTCATGAATGGATGTTAGTGAATTTATGTAAACAACACAAACGATCACGACCTTCAGTGGGATTCGAAACTACGACCTCTGCCATGCTAGACTAGTAATATAGCTATTACGCCATTGAGATCGGCTTGTATTTTTACCTCCCGCCATATCCTGTAAGGGAGGTATAGGAATCATGCTAAAAATTCGGTATTGAGTTTTCAGTGGATGAGCACGTTTTAGGATCCCTAGAATACGATTTTAATAGTTTCGCGATGATGTCTGTGTGTGTGCGTGTGTGACTGTCTGTCTGTCAGTCTGTGTGGATTTGTAGAGTTACGGTTTCTCAAAAACAACTAAAATGAAAATTTTTATATTTTGTATATATATTTGGAAGAGCTGATTATTTTTTGGTGAAAATCCAATAACCTATCAAGTTATTTTTAAAAATCTGAGTAAATTATGATTTAATGACAATTTTTGTTATACGAATAATGTTTCATATATTATTATCTACAATTATTGTTTGAAAACAAAACAACGGTTGAAAAAATATCAGTTTTGTGAAGCATTAGACATTTTTTAATGATTTATAATTCTATTTTATATGTTTAAAGAAAAAATAGTATGTTATTCGGAGTAAATGTGACTTTGAGTGTTTGGCATGTAATTGTCAAACTCGCTTCACTCGTCATTTAAACTTAATGCTCAGCACACAAAGTATCACATTTACTTCTAATAACACAATATACTATTGTAGATTGTAAGCCCTATGGCAAGAATGATCATAAATACAGTGCCATAAATATTTGATGAATAAAAAAATCTTATCTTTGACTAGTAATAACAACCTCTTTCTTCAATTATGTTATACCTCCAAACTTTTCCCGAGCAAGCACTGAATCAACACAACATTAAAGCTCTCTCTTATAGCCTTTGAAGCTCTTGCTCTTGTGAAATTTATTCATGGTAATTCAAATTGAACCGAACTAAGAAAACTTGATATTAGATTTCGGTAGCGAATACACGATAAAACGACCCAAAGTCCGCGGTCCGTGGTCATGTTCATGTTGCCTGGTTCGGGCAATCAACCTAGTCCGTTCTGTATCGCTGTAGCGTGCAGGAATGGCTTCAGGGAAAATCAATCGACCAAGTTAGGGATTAATCAGTCGAGTAATTCGGAAACGGTTATGTGAAATGGTATGTTTAGAATAGGTGTTTAGTTTGAATTAATTAATTATTTGGATTTAACGCTAGCTTATCCACCTTTCAATAATGTTTCCAATAATGAAATAATTTTTGTATACCACCTGCACATGTATGTAAGGGATGTATTGGGGTGCATCAAATATTTCGATAGTATTTTAGAGTCCCTAAAATATGATTTCTTTCAAAATCTATTGAGGATATCATTTTGAAATGATATATTTTGCATTGCTTGCAAACCATCAACAGGAAGTGGAAGTTCATTTAAAGGTCTATCAGTTTTTTCATTTAAAAGTTGTTTACGCGGGAAGTTATGTATTGTACACATCAGAAAACGTTAAAAATGAAACTAATTAAATTAATTGTTTAAATTAATTAGTTGGTGTTTTAAGAGAAATGTCTTATTCTCGGTTTCAGTGTTGTACAATATTCTAAAACTATTTTATATATAAATGCTTCGTATAAAAGTTACAGAGAAATACATTGTCTACCACTTTTATTTCAAGTACTTTTAAAAAATAATTTTATAATATTCTACAGCGCTAAAACCGAGGCTTAAACACTTCTCTTAAAACATCCAATAATAGAGCTCATGGTACCAGCCATTATTTGAGCATGGCAATATTTTGATTCCTCATATTTCACACTTTAATTAATAATTCATAAGTATAGCGAAATTAATGATTTACAAAATATGTAATAACTCAAATATATTTTCCTCATTAATTTAATTTTGTGGAAACCTATTAAATTCAAATTTAATTATCAAAATATTTCATTATTGCTTTCTCATATAAGAAACTGAGATCACTGCAACAAATTAGAAATTAATTACGTATTGGGTTTTCAATATTCTCATGAAAATATTTCGTACAAGTTTTCATTAATTATTTTCTGTTTCTAATTTAGCTTTATAGAACGTTCGTTATAGAAAAATATTTATAATTTAAAGCAGTATTTTATTTAATTTTTTTATGTACGTTGATGGTAAATGGACTAACTTTGGTCACATGCCGCCTCAGGAATGGATGTTTGTGAATTTATATAAACAACTCAAGCGACTGTGACATTCAGTGGGATTCGAACCCACGACCTGCGGTGTGCTAGGTTAGTGACATAATCCCTACATAAACGAGATCGGCTTTTTTTAAATTTAAGATTTATTTATTTACAAAAACATATTTGTCTATTTTAATCAAATAGATCAATTAACTTATGGTATCATATGAAAAGTAATAAATATGATTTAAAAAAAATGCTTTTAAATTTAACAAATCACATTTTAAGGCCCCGGCAAATTAATCGCAAAATAGAGTTGAAATCCAATTAATTCCCCTTTTGGACAACTAATAAATTCTTTGAAAGAAATAACAAAAAAACGCTGAATCCAATATGATTCCGTAATTCTTTAAATTAGATTTCGGGGCTATTATTGTATTTTTCCTGGCAATGGTGACGTCCCTGCCGGCCGGATATCCCTCGGGCATTGTGACCCACCGTTTGGAAAACGTGTTACGTGAAATGTCTTTTCCCTATTACACAGTTCCAATTATCTGAGAGTTACGGACTACGACTTCCGAACAGAATGCTGAAAACTCTGTTAACATGGAAATCTTTTCAAATAACAATTGGACAATGGAATGATATAAATAGCATCGAATAAGTGCTTGTATTTATTTTGTTTTGTTACATGAAGTTGCTTTCAAATGGCTTGTTTCTAGAGACAGACTATTACTCTATTCTAAAATATCATTTCTGTGCAGCGAAAACAAAAGATAACTGTTTCATTATAGTTGGATGTTCTTATTCATCAGGAATAAGCAATTTAAATGTTGTTGTTGTTGTTAATAAATGATAGTTAAATATCTACCTTATTTATCTATGATTATAAAAAGTGGAGTGAAACTTATTCCACTATCGAATTTATGGTATTTGGGTAGCAAAAAATGATATGCCCAAAAGATCCTTCTTAATTCAATCGAATCCAAATAATATTTATAATAATCAATTATTATTTATAGTGTACATTTTTCTAAAAGATTATTTTCCAGCTGCATTATTAAGTCCAGAAAAAAGTTTAATTGCAATAATAATCAATGCATGTAATAAATTTTTTAAAAATATTCGAAACTATGTACTTTATCGTTATCTAACCTGAAAATGGATAATTTTAAACTGTATATTGTGAATTATGAAATTAAAATATCAAAAGTCTAAAACGTGGTTTTATCCATCTTGGTTTTGTTAAATTTAGCATGTTGGTTGGCAAGAATTTAATTAACCATTGGGCCTAAGTATTTTTAATAAAAGTACTACTCAAATAATTATTTATGTACCCTACGCAAAAGGGACCTACAAAGCAATTATATTATCTATTTTATATTGTATCATATTTGCATGTTTAGTAATACCAGTACTGTAAATGAGAATTAATAGTATTGTTATTTTGTAAAATTTTGAATCCTTGCTAAGCAATATTTTAATAGGACTTGATCCACAATATTGTTTACCGCATTCAATTTTGAAAAATATTGTTAGAAATGTCTACGTATTAAGACCAAGACGATCTGATTGTTTTTAAGAAAGAGAGAAAGCAAAATTTCTTTCAAAAATACGACACAGTTATGAAATATACTACGGTTGTACGTCATATGTCCGTTAATGATTTTCACGGTACTCATTTCCAAATCATCTTATTCGTACCGTAGAAATTCATTTACTGAACTTATAATGCAAATAAGTATTATTCAAGAGACTCCTAGCGTGATATAAACTTCGAAGAAGATAATTGTTCGTGCTTTTTCATTTGGTTCAAATTTTATAACCATTAAAACCCAATACCATATAGTGATAGACATATTTACATACGTATGTACACCAAAATTGGTTAAAACAGTGAAAATATAAAATCCTGGTTAAAGAATAATGTTTCATATTTGTATGAGATGAAACGCCGAATAAACTTGTAATTTGTTTATTATTTCGCTGTATCGAGAAATACCCAAGGCTAAACTAGGGTATTATCAGAAATAAAGGACCCAATTCTGGTATATAATGGCATTAATATTTCACGCGTTTTTTAATACCAAAAATGTATTTCAAGTTTCAGCTGAACCTGAATTACTGGTCTTGTTTGATGACCACTTGTTATTCTTGCAAGTGGTTAAGGATCACTTTATATAAAATATATTCTTAAGCTAGCATCCTAACCTGCCGCAAAACATTGTTTACTGTTAACACTTTAAAGAAAAAGTAATCCACTCACCTAGCACGGTAAGATGCACCGGTCTGGCGGCCACAACAAACCCCATCGCATCTTCAGCTTCACACTGCCAGCGCCCATCATCCTCCAGTCTCACCGTATCAATCAGCAGGTCCCCCTCCGCGTCCACGAGGAACCTGTGTCCACTAGCCCTCTTGGCGTTGTCCACCAACACAGTCTGCACGATCTGGCCGTCCTTCAGCCAGATGCTCGTAGTGAAGTTGATGTTGACGTCGCACTTGAGCGTCAGCTGCTGGTGTTGCTCGCTGTACACTTGCTGCGCCTGGGAGCTTGATGGGTTTGGGGGCGAGCTGGGGGAGTCCACGGGGGTGTTGATGCGCTTAACAGCGGGCTTGATTTTGTCAGCTCGCGTGGAGCGGTGATATGCATCGCTGTGGAGGTGCCTGATGTGCGATTTTGTTTCTACTTGTTCTGAAAGAAAAAAGACAAAAATATTGTTACGTATTGATATTAAATATACAACCGTAAGTAAATAAACCATTTTAATAGCTGAATCAATTACAAATTACACAAGTATGTATTTTCTAGGGTATTATCGCAAACGGTTTGCGTTTTGTCGGAGAAACTTTTAATTACGAAAACGTAAAAAACAATTGGCAGAAAAAAATCGCAACACAGCATGTGGAGTTACTGAAATATAATAATATTGGAACATTAACTGACGTTGAAGGTGATTGTTGGGCCATCTGTCTTTGTTGTGCAGTCTGCTTAGATAGTTGATAAGAAAAGATAAAGAAATTAACATTCCACAATTTTGAAATCAAATGTATATTATTAAAATTAAATAATATATTAACAAAAATGAATGCATTTCATTATTAAGTACGAGAATTTAAAGGAATTTCCAAATAATTGAACAATACACTGATAAATATTATTTATTACTTTTGGACAAGACTGTGCAACATGTTTTTATATAGCAACCGCTCTACAAACAAGTGTTAGACAAAGAAGGGTGGCCTTAAAACATCCATCTGTCTCAGGCTCATAAAAGCCTACAAGTTAGCGTTCCAGTATTACTATATTTCAGTGTGTGGAATAATGAAGGTAATATTCTATACAATCTTTATATATAAAATTACGGGGTGCGTGTGTTCGTAATTCTTTTCCTTCTAAACGGTTTGACCGATTTTGATGAAATAATTTTTTTGTACTAATAGGATCTCCTGGATGGTTTTTAACTACAGTTGGACCCAATAGGTGACGCTGTTGTCGAGATCCAGTTTTTTTTTAATTTTCCTGACATTCAAGACTTATGCATTTAATCATCCAGATGACCTTGTAAGTATAAAAAATATTTCATCAAAATCGGTCAAGCAGTTTAGGAGGAGAAGAATTACGAACACGAATTTTATATTAGACATGAGAAAAAATTCGGATATTCCGGACTAGGACTCGAACTCAGAACAAGATAATTTTAGACATTTACTGGCAGATTCATGAAAAGAATTACCGCTAATTCCATTTTTTTCAACCTCTGTAACTTTATTTCTAAATTAATTAAATTAACAAAATGTGTCAAATTTTACCTATCGTAACTACAACCTTAGTTAACATAAATATGTTTTGAGGATGGTAACTGAAGTTACGACTAATAATAAAAATAGGATTAGCGCTAATTCTTTTGATGAATCTGCCTGTTAGACACTTCTACCATAGATTTTTGGTGGATGTATTACCAGAGAAACGATGTTCATAAATACACGCTAGCTCAAATGATCAATGTTCAAAATATTGTTGTACGACTTCCCAAGCAACTTATGAAACTTATTTAAACGGAATCACGAAATGTCAGATACAAACATGTGTTGTACATGAAAGGTTGAATGATAGTTCTTCTGAAGTATCAGAGAAATGAAATACAATGACAATCAAAATGTTTGCTATAGTTACATTGTCAAGATGCTTAGACTAAATTAGTTGAATATATATTCTCATATTAACTCATGATCACTGAAACTATATGACATGTTTAATATACGGAGTAGTTCGAAGTTTAGTCTGGAGTCTAGACGTCTAAGGGCTTCAAACCTAATATTACACGCTGTGTTTGTTGTTTGTGTATAGGTAACTCTAGAGTTTGTTTGATATGAAGAAGTATTATACTATATTCATGAATGTGTGTTATTTACTTGTATTTTATCTAGGTCATATTTCTGCGAAGATTTTTCTGATGGAATTTATGAAAAAGTCCGAGTAAAGTTGAAATGCGATTTGTAAGTAAAAGTTTAAAGTGCGAGGGTGTGTTTGTAATAAAATAACAATATGTAAATGAAAGTGCGGAAAAATTGTGATATAGAAAAGTTTATAGGGGTTAATATGGCACTATTCACAGCATCCAAATAAATATTTCAAGTTGAAAATGAAATTAAAGTCGAGGCAGACGTGAAAAACGGAACCTGGCGGTGTGGACGAAAGTTCAACTTTAAAATACGAAAGTTTTCAACAAAAACGCGAACTTGAGAGAAAATTTTCTATTTCTTCTATTTTTCAAGCCCGTGGGCTACGTGGATGAAATCCCACGTAGTTCGGATCAATTTTTACACACGAACAAGAAAAAGTGCCGTTCTTTGAATTCGTTTTATAAACTTTCTCATCTTTCTGTGCCTACTTACATAAATAACGAACAATAGCTGTCAGACGAGGTTTTGGCAATTGACCAAGCTCTTCATTCACCGAAATAAAAGGCGCAAAACGACAATTAAACCGCTTTAAACCATGCGCCATTTCTTGTAAAGTATACAGGAAAATAACGCCATGTTCAATAGCACGTATCCAGAGATATAATGAATTGACATCGAGAAGGATTTTTTCCATGATATTGCAAGTGTAAAATACCTACTAGAAAGAACAATGAGGTATTATTTTGAAAAGATATTTTCATTGACTTGAAATTACAATTAGAACTGTGTATAAAAAACATATCTCAAAAATAATAATAATAATAATAATGAACATATATTAAACCTGCCAACGTTAGCATTATTCCCACAAGTCAAAGCACAACCCTTAATTCTTATTGATAATTGGATATTCTTCAATTCGATTTTCAAAGCTTACAAAAAATGTCACCATTTAAAAATTATTTAGGGGATACAAACAGCACAACAATCTATCACCCAACATTGGGTAATTAAACCGCAAATAATTTCATTTATTACTCATTATGATTATACTCATTCAATAAAATTAAAATTTGTGTAGTGAAAGTTGTAACATGTGAACCTTGAATGCTACAATTAAGTAGAGCATTGAAAATATAATTGAATGAATGTATACATAGTCAAATTGTCAAGGCAATTTGTACTATTTTATTGATATTAGTATTAAATATAAACAACGACTCCGTGGCGCAACGGTAGCGCGTCTGACTCCAGATCAGAAGGTTGCGTGTTCAAATCACGTCGGGGTCAATATCCTTTTTAAATTTTTAATAATTAATATCCGTTGATCAATTCTGCTAAGTGTGAAATCAAATGGTTCTTTTTAAGTTCACCCCTGTGGTTTCCATCCATCAACATCTTTCGAGGCCGTGAATTGACGGCAGGTAACCGCACTACACGCTTCAAATGTAACATTTACATATCTATCGTTCATGTATTACCATGTTTTTCTACTCCTGTCACTCTTCCCGACCAATCACAGATTCAGAAATCCATTATTCACAGTTATTTAAAAGACGTGATGTGGATCACCAAGCAACGGCTGTTTGACAGCTGACAGTGTAGTTAGTTGTCATTGTGTTGTCATTTTATATTGTCGTTTTTCAATGTATGTTTTTAACGAATTTCGATCATTTTCAAAAGTGATTTTCGAATTCATAGGAGTAGAAAAAGTATAGTATTATATTCGGGATTATGGTCATTATTCATTCGGATGATTTGCGTCACGAGCCGTAGTCATTATTCATCTTCGTGAACAATGACTATCAAAATTCTTTATATAATAATATAACATGTAATCCACACATGATGCAACTTTCATGTAAAAGTAATCTATGATGATGTTCAGGATTATAAGCAATACATTATTGACAGAAAAGTAAATATTCCATCTTAGCTGAAACTGACATTATGTATGTCTCTGGATTTCCTTGGAATTTTAATCTAAGTTAGAATGGCTGCCACCAAATCTTTAAGATGTATTTTGTATAAAATAAAGCGACGAAAATGATAAAGTCTTCATCTCCATGAAAAAGAAACAAGTTGAACAAGCAATTAATATTAATTAAGAAAATGGAAGTAATATAAAGTATATTAAGATTAATTAATGTCTACTATAGCATACTTGTGTATTTTATAATGCCATTAATTATTCAAAGATGAGAAACACGATGCATACAGAGTAAGAATGAGTGTGTTAAGTTTACAACTAAATGAATATTAAATTATTCCAAAAAGTTCTGTGTCATAGAGAACATCATAATAATTTCAGCAACACTTTGCCTTTACGCTACCAAACAAAAACAAAATTCCCAAGCTGTAAATTATCCAAACACAGAAAAGTTAACTTCAAGGCAACTTTAATTAGCCGCGACACAAACATGCAAAGTCGATAATAGATACTGATATATTCAGTGTGGTGTTTACCGCGTCAAACTTGAATTTTACGGGAGATTCCAGCCGAGAAGGTGCGTTTGATCCATTAGCGGGCTGGATCCAACCCGGGACTCTTTGAAGCGCTGCGATAGCTTTATCGAGAAATATCGAACGAACAGACTGACTAAAGCTGCAGAATCCGGCGATTCTCTCTCGCTGAGTAAGTCGACGCCTTACGGTACTACGTACCGTATTAAAGTATTTATTAGGCAGGCTGTACGGAGAAGGGCTGGAACAAGGGTGCAAGGGACAAGGGGAAGGGAGGTGACAAGCGACGTGCCAACAACACATGTCTCCACCAATCGATAGGCATTGTCTGAAACATTTAAATGCAGCGAATGTTTTGTTCGCCTTAATTTCGTATTGAACGCCGAATAGCGGCGCGACTGGTGGGTGGTGAGTTTGATGTTTCGGAGGAGAGGACCACGGCCCACGACGCGGCACGTGGGTTGATGGATATGCGCACTTCAAACAAATGAAAGAATGGCGCGTGGCAATGTCTGCATTTTGACGAGGTTTTTATATACCTCCCTTTAATTGATGAATATTTCAGATTGGTACATTACTGTCTATAAAATATCGAACGTGTATTTAGCCAGTATACATAATGTGTGTTTTGTTGTTTATTTTGAAAGCAACTATGATTATTTAAATATATCACTTCTGCTAACTATACAGGGTGTAGAATTTAAATGTGGCGTATGTGTGTTTCAATGCAATTTTTTTAATATGGATGTATCATTTTTCCTATTCACTTAGCAGCAAATGTGTAAATAAATAGTTTCAGAACTTAAAAATGCATCCAATGAGTTCCATATGATTACCTAAACATTAGTATTTCATGATATATCAATCAAATTTAAATTAAAATTTATTAGGGATATTGTAACACGGCCATAGAAAATTAATCAAAGAGAAAAATATTTGCCCATTTACAAAATAGATTTAGATTTATTACAATGTTGTATAATTTTCTGAGAATGGGTCGTACTATAAATAAATAATAGTTATTTGTCAAACTAGAGAGAAAAGCGCTTCTTTTCCTCTTGTATTAGAAACAACATTTTTTTCACGACATGTTTCTAAAAACAATTTGCTCGGACCTAAAATATACTTTGAAAACACAACTGACAAACTGACACGTTCAAAGTTAGGTTATCAGATACAAGGGGGTGTAGCAGTGTTGCCAATGGACTAATCTTAAATATCTTTAATAAGTTTCCAAATTGTAATTTAATAAGAAAAAGAAAAATATAAGACATAATTATAAGATAATTTAAATTATGTGTATCACTAAAATAAGGATTTTCAATCAAATAAGGAATTTATTTATAATTTTTGTAATATATTTTTTGTAAATATTGGTAACATTTCTATATTGTCCTCTCTATAGAGGAACAACACATTTTCCTCACTATTTCGGGAGAAGAACAGTGGGGTTTCCTACCATGTCGTGAAAAAATATATATTCACGTATTTTACCAATTATGGGCGTGGCACTCTGCTTGCGCAGATCTCGGTAGGTGATATATTTTTGAGTATGAAATGCTTCCAAATTGTTAATGGAGGAGGAACCACAGGGGTAAATTTAAATTGGCAACTGCCGGCTGTGGGATTCAAACTGCGGACCTCCCGATCCATAGTCTGGGAGCTATTTACCCCACCTGTCATATTATATGCATTAATAAATTATGATCAACTTTTGAATTTACATTTTTGCTTGAACAGGTATAAATATACAGCAATATACCAAAACAAACATTGAAATCCGAATCCCTATACTATTTTTTATTTCAAGTAATTTATTCTATTATAATTCTCCTTTTATATGTGCGAAATAAAATGTTAAAAATTTTAGTTAGCGTTAGTATCTTCTATACTAAATTTTGAAATTAGTAGTCATTAACCAATCTGTCACCAAGAAGAAAGTGATGGGTACCCTATAACTTTATTACATATAAATTACAACAATTGTCAAAGTACTGTCCTAATTTACTTCGCACATTAATTCTACATTTCTCTATACTTTCTATTATCTAACACCTGAATATTTATACAAGGTGATGTCTATTGCAAAGTTTTACTTTCATAATTGAGGTCTAGACGCGATCAATACTCATCTATTTTAATTATTCCCGCCTTATTAGAAGCATCAAAAGAGTCTAGTACACTCTCCGGGGAAATAAGGCCACAAGAAGAATTATAACTTCTACAGTACATTCAAACCAACAACAATAAGTCAAAAAGTAAGCAACAAAAAAACTGCAGCGAGTCAGACATTAAAAACCTGAATCAGTCGATCGCATTGTCCACGCAGATAATACAGCGACACACACATCCTGCAGGATACTGTTAGTTTCGTTGTTGAACGAATAAACCGAGCTTCATTATACTCGGCGTCCACGTTTCCTACTCTGCTGACGTTTTAATCTATAATGTCAATATTTTCTTTCCTTACTAGCACTGCCAGGCTTTCTGTCTCTGTCGACGTAGACAGATAGCGAAAAGGATATGCTATTTTTTAAGCTTTGTGTTTACAGTTTTATATGGTCCGGTCAGAAAGAAATTTAATTTAGTTATACTAGAAGCATATTAGCTTCCTTTGGTCATCGGATGAACCAGTGACATGTTTAAGATAAATATTGTAATACTTGTAACCTTTTCCAGGTGTGGTATTTTATGTATTTATATTTTACGGTTGTGAGGTTGAGAAGAATGTTGTTAAGAGTGAATGAACTGTTGGAAAAACTAATATATGCGGACGAGATTGAGGGTGAATGATTGCGTGGACGTTCGAGGAATAAATGGTTAGTTTAATGTGTGAATGAATAAACGATCATGTATGAATCGCACTATGAATGTGGACGAGAAGAGAGTAGTGTAAAATGTTTGGAGGATATTGATTGTTGGTTGATCGTGTTTCAGAGTTTATGCTATCCCACTGAGTGGGATATAGCATATGGCAACCATGATCCCACAAAAATCACTAATACAAAATTCTTGTCGTACTATTTCGATGTTCCGCCATTTTTGTTCAATACAATTTACAAATGAAAAATGAATGTATGTACGGATGTTGAATGAAAGGTTGGTGAAACTAATATGTATATGCGGGCAAGATTTCTGAAGGTGAACGATTTTGTAGGTAAGAGTCCGAGCAATACCTAAGTGGTTAGGTATGATTAATAGTTTGTTTGAATCACTGATTTCTACAGAACACTAGATTGGGCATAAGCCGCTAGGGTGCGTTCCCAATTGAACGCCGCCATTATGGTCAAAATTGAGGTTTTGTGATACTTCAAAATTTAAAAATCTATCTCGCTTGTCTATGGGTTGACCATAATCGTGGTATTACCTAAAGAGAGGTGGTGGCGAGCGCAGTGTAAAGAGAGTGAAGGCAGAGCTTCAGATTGCCCACTTTACTTTACAAAAGTGTCACGAAATCTCAATTTCACCCGTTCAATTGGGAACGCTCTCAGATGGCCTATGCCCAATCTAGTGTTATATAGAAATCAGTGGTTTGAATGGACTAATGATTTCGAATGTGAAGAGTATACGTGCATTTATGAATCGCACTGTGAATTTTGTCGAGGCGAAAGTGGTACGCCAGGATAGAAATATTTAGTTGATTATGTTTCAGAGTTCTTGTGGGATATAGAGCGTATAGGTATTTATCCATTTCTAAGCGTAGCAATTTGTTCTTCAAATATTAGAACATTAAAATTTTTAAAAAGTTCTGTTTTTGTATTAGAATGAAATATTCTCGTATACTTATTGATGCTAGAATGATCTTCATTCCTAAAAGATTTTTGTGACATATTGTTATCACTTAAGACTTAGGTATCATAGATTGGTGCTTTGAATTAAATGTACTAAATATCTAGACAACAGACAAAATCACATAGTACTATCACTAAACAATTTTATTTTATTTCCTTAATTAAAGTTTCTAAGAATTGTCTACTATTCTTATAAAGAAATTATGTAGATGAAAGACGAAATAGAGATAATAAAATAAAACAGAAGGTTATTAATTCGTATCGGTGAATTTTAAATATAGTTAAATGAATGTATACAGTTAAATTTCTGTCAAGGTACTTTGTATTACTTTACTGATATTAGATTTATATATAAACAACGACTCCGTGGCGCAACGGTAGCGCGTCTGACTCCAGATCAGAAGGTTGCGTGTTCAAATCACGTCGGGGTCAATTTCCTTTTAAAATTTTTAAGTATAAATATCCGTAGTTTCATCCTAATAAGTTAGGTGCAAAATAAAGTGTATCAAAAGATTCTATAATGTCAGTATTTTAAACTTAAATTAGAGTAGGTTGCCTTTTAATTGTGCTGCAATATTTTACCTATTTAATAAAAAGTAATTCAGTACTTTATCCGTAGGAGATCTGTAATGGCTTTCTTATTTTCTCGGGTACGTTTTTGATAGGAGAGTTCTTGCTGAATTGTATCGCATGTTTCAATAAAGAAAAGAAGATATTTTTCGGTATATTCTCTTCAGAGTTAATTAGTGAAAATAAAAGAGGAAAAACGTGACGAAGGTAAACGCCAAGCGCCAAGTTTCAATTGAAGTGGCAAGAAATGGTTCACAGAAACACAGGAAAGACTAGAAACTCGTTGAGACAGACAACAATACAAGGAGGAAATTAAACTACAAGCGAAAGTACAAAAAGTAAAAATAAATTTCGTGGATATTTTTCCAGAATAAAGAAACTACGATTGTTATTAATTTCAACATTGGCAGACACAATATCACACAATATCATTTTGCGTTTGCTTTAACCCAACTTTAATATATTCATAGTTCTAAACAAAACATAAATATTCAATTTGTAAATTTATTTAAAACGATTTAGTAAAGATATCTAATAGATTGTTAAACTTTTAACATTTAGCTCAGCAATTTCTTAAGTATCAAGGAAAGCACTCAGCGAGAGATGTGAAGTAGAAGCAAATAAAATTTAAGCGATTCTCAATCATTATTGTTTCACCAGAAGTTGTTCAAACTCTAATGCATTCGCTGCTTCTGTGTATTTGTTCGAGAAAGAGCAACAAAGTAAGTGTTCACGTGTAAAATATATTTATTTTGATTCAAATGACAGTTTATTTTCTCTGGAAATATTAATGTCGCGTGATAGCCATTAGAGCGAAGGCATTCCAAAGAAATGCCAGTGAAAATGTGGCCTATATAGGGAGTAAAAAATTCCGGTGATGTCTACGGCAATAGCTTTGAGCGCGGGACAGTTCTCAAGTTAATAACAAGAAGTTGGTTCTGTCTGAAGAGATGCACGACCCGAGTCAACAATACCTGTTTACTTGGCGTCGGAAATTCAAATCGTAATTTCTATAAAACCGTGACATGGCATATAAAAAAAGCAATAACAATATTTCTATTCGACATTTGAATACTGCGGAATGGAGTTGCAAGAAATTCGATTCCGCAGACGCGAACCAGCGAACCACCAGCCTCAGAGACATCTGTGAGCAAACGAACGAACGATTTTTTCGCGGTATGTGGGTTCCTTTGTGGCAACGTGATGAAAATCGATTAAAATCTGATTGAAAACATACTCTGTGGATGGTTTTATTTACGATGTGTTATTTTATACTTTTCTATTTTCTCGGAAGGTTTTCTCTGCATCTCCACGTGCGTTTGACGGTAGGAAATAAATATTTGTGTCTACGTTGTTTAATATTTTTAGAGAAATGGTTTTTCTCCAACATAAAATGTTTTGCATATTTTATGATTTGCAGTTCGGCGAGATATCATACAAGAAAACGAATTCGAATGCTGACGACGGACAGCAAATCATTCTTGTATCTTAAATAAAAAAAAACATCATCACGCCATTTTCTATTGTGTGACACTCTCTCCACACACACTCCTGTTTGGAGTTTGTTAAAATACTTCAAATTCATTCTTTCATTTTGCGCGAATATTGAATGGAATTCAGCAAACAATTTTCAACATCTGAGTAAATTAACAGAATTGTACCGCTCAAAAATTTCGTAATTAAAAATAGAGAACAACCTGTAAATATCGTTTTTAATACGAACAAAAATAAAAATAACATTTTTAATTTCCTCTCAAAACCACAACCACAAGAAATAAATTGCAGCATTTATTATTAAATCCAGGGAATAAAAAAGTAAAAATCCATTTTTTCGTAACACAGATGTTGGAGGAAAAGTGGCGTGAATGACTAAAGCGCCCGTGTCAAATTCTGGCGCAGGTTCCGATTCTTTCACGCTGAAATATTGTATAAATGAACCGTGAGACAGGCGCATATGTGGTAGATGTTAGGAAAAGAAAAAGAGATGTTTATATTTACACCTAAACGTATCCGGATTTTGTAAATAAATATAAGGAAGGCTATTTCCTGCCCCAACATATTATATACATTTACAACAGTAAAAATTACTGCGAAATAATAATTATTATAAAATGAAAATAATTGGTATAAATTAACAGTGATTTAAAATTTTATTATAATATGTATTATCTACTTCCTGGCATAAAATAGTTATTTGTGTATCAAGACACTAAAGTAGGTATAATTTTTTTATTACGAATAAAGTATATGAGTAATAAAAAATACGTTAGTGCCAAGGTATACACTATATTTTTGCCGAAATCGTTAAATTATTAATTAAAAACATAAATAATAGTACATTATTTAATGAAAGATTATGATAGTCGATAGGCGAGTGATGCAAATCATTTTAGTGTATAATGACCATAATCCGGAATATAATACTATACATTTTCTACTCCTGTAATCAATTTTGAAAATGATTGAAATACATTGAAAACACACGTTGAAAAACGACAATATAAAAATACACAATGACAACTAACAGTCAGATGTCAAACAGCCGTAGCTGGTGATCCACATCAGGTCTTTAAAATAACCGTGAATAATAGATTTCTGGCTCTGTGATTGGTCGGAAGAGTGAATTATGAATCATATTCACAGTTGTGAATTATGGGTACTATAATTCATCGAAAAAATTGAAATAATGAGGATATAGGGGGGACAGGAGAAGAAAAACGTGGTAATACATTAACGATAGATGTGTAAATGTTACATTTGACGCGTGTAGTGCGGTTACCTGCCGTCATTTCACGGCCTCGAAAGATGTAATGAATAGAAACCACAGGGGTGAAATTCAAAAAAACTATTTGATTTCACACTTCGCAGAATTGATAACGGATATTAATTATTAAAAATTTAAAAAGGAAATTGACCCCGACGTGATTTGAACACGCAACCTTCTGATCTGGAGTCAGACGCGCTACCGTTGCGCCACGGAGTCGTTGGTTATATTTAATACTTTGAAAAAAGTCAACATTCAAATACACAATGACAATTGACTCATGTCAACTGCCAGACGGCCGTTCCTTGATGATCCACATTAAGTCTTTAAAATAATCGCGAATTATGGATTTCTGGCTCTGTGATTGGTCGAGAAGAGTGAATTATGAATTTAATTCACTGTCGTGAATTATGGGTCCTATAAATTCATCAAAAAAATTTAAATATTGGGGACATATTAATACACGAGTAGAAAAATAGCATTATGTATTTGTAAAACGTCAGATAGCTGTTGCGACGGGGAAGGCTATGATAACAAAAGTACTGTCAAAGTGTTTTTGGTTATAATTTTAATTATTTTTTATATATTTTTAGAAGCGTTCTGCCTGTGATCTGCATTAAATCCGATAAATTAGTATCAAAGGTGAATAATAAATTCACCAATAGTATTATAAAATAATTTGTTTATCATTTTGGGTTTATAATTCAAGTTTGACATAAGAGCCTGTAAAGTTAAATTTTAGCTACTATTTTGGCTAACTTCGCGTAGTAATATCGTGTACTTTAGTATCGATTTCGGAAAAATGTATATTTTAGAAACTAATAGAGATGTATGTATGTATATATGTAGTGATTTAAAATATATTACCTTGACTACCGAATTAGACCGCAAGTGAATGTGTGTGTATGTGCTAAGTGTATCGACCTAGTGAAAGGAATGATAATAATATTTAATATGAAGGTAATATTATTATAAATTTTTGGTTTGTTCTCACCCAGCAAAATTTTAAAAACAACTATAGCAACGACTCCGTGGCGCAACGGTAGCGCGTCTGACTCCAGATCAGAAGGTTGCGTGTTCAAATCACGTCGGGGTCAATTCCCTTTTTAATTTTTCTTAATAAAATACGTACTTGCACATAATAAAACTTGTCCAAATTATTTTTGAAAATATATTATATAATAATAAATAATTGGTTTAGATATTTGGGTTTAAATTCAAAAGAAAATGATGAATAGTTAATCATATATAAACAGGAATTCATAAATAGTTGAATGAGCTATATTTGCATAATAAATTGAAATGAAGAACACGTCTCCAATTCTAAGAAACTTATTCTTTGTAGACAAAGTATAATGATTAAAAATTCATGTAATACAGTATATATGAAGTTCAAAACTTTAAATAAGACTAAAAGAGAAAATTTATAAAAGTATATTTCTAGAAAAATCCTAGAACTAGGTAGATTTTGTTTCAAATAATACATTATTCAAAACAAAGTTTCTTAAGAAATTCAACAGAAAGCTTCAAGAGAAAAATATATTCGTATCAAAGATATGGACTTCTAAAAATAAATTCTTGACGAAAGAACAACATAAGACTACATGGAAATCACAATATTTCAAATCCACTTCTTCGCTTTTGTACGTCACTAGCAGGATTTGTATGTCAAATATCTGGAGGCTAATTCAATCTAGTGACTTTATTCAACAAGTTGTACGGACAGGTAGTGCCAACTGCTCTGCATTCCCCTACATTACGCACGCAAGAATCCTGGATGCGGAGTTCGCAGGAATTGTTTGCGTCAACTAACAATATTAGTACAGTAATCTATAGGATTACCGTTTGAATTATTCAAGTTGAGAGGTAAATTTGGTTGAAGTTTGTTTAGTCCGTGATGAAATTATGGAAACTCGGGCTAAGTTTAGGTGTTGGCGCAAACAGCGCAGGTGCGAAATTCTTTACAGTTCTGTTTGCTAACTTCTGCATGGAGTACTGCAGTTATACCTCTGTGAATTGACGTAGTATGCAGAGGAATATACAATGATAACTTTAGTATTGTTTTATGAAGAGATAGATAATAATTATTTGACAGTTACAAGTAAGAATACCTACTGCCATATAACGGTTTTGACATTTAAATGGACGGAATTGGAAGTCAGAACCTGCTAGAACTACTACAACAACTTGATTGAATTGAAACCGAAACTGAAGAACAATTGAGAAAAATGATTGAGAGCATAAATGAAGTAGGGAAAGGTTTAAATCTCTTATTCAATGTCGATAAATGTAAAGTGTTGGTGTTTGAGAAGAATGATTTGGTGACTGATTGTAATGTTTCACTGAACGGTGTGAGATTGGAAGAAGAGAATGAATGTGTATATTTGGGTAGTATGTTTCCAAGGCATAGACATATTGACCGGGAGATTGAAAAGTGGGTGGCTGCAGGTGTGTAAGGTATTAGGCGCTTTGGGTACATTTGCTCGATTGGGTGTTTATAATGGTGTGTTAGTGCCTACACTGATGAATTGTTCTGAATGTCGAGTGTGGATGAAGAAGCATGAACGACGTATAACAGCTGTGGAATAAAGATATTTGAGAGGAGTGTGTGGGTATAAGAGACGTGATCTTATCCGAAATACATTTATATTTATTTACTCGTATCTCATTTCGAGCTAACAGATATATTTTGATATTCACATACAGGGCCGGCGAAGTAAATTTTGCTGAGGTATGGAGTAACATTGAAAAGTGTTGGGCGGGGGGGGGGGGGGTGGGGGTGTCATTACTCCGCGAATAATTATTCCAGATTTAGAATATTATGGATATTAAAATTAATTAATATCCTATTTAATTATGTAGAGGGTTCAAATGAAAAGGATCCTAAATCAACCTAATAACATTCAATACAATTATTTTTTTTACTTTTTGAGGTATGGAATTCCATACCTAGCCTTTTCTGAGGTATGGAGTGCTCCATATCATCCAGACAATGTTCGCCGGCCATGTTCACATACATATTAGCTTATTACTGTGGAACCACTGTTATGTTTCATTATTTTATTAAAAAAAATAGGGTATTTAAATTTAGTTTTGGGAATAGTCTATTTCGGTATAGTTTTGTAGCATATAAAAAAGTGAACAGTGTGGACAGATATTTTCTCATAATGGATTTACAAGACAACAGTGTTCTACTGTCACTACGAATGCATTTGTTTTTAAAATAGTACAGAGATATTTATAAATTATTGTGAAATCTGCCAGGTCATTTACATTTTCAATGCACTGTTAATTTGTTGGAATCATGCCATGAAAAACAATGGTCTCAAGTGAAAGATATATAATCTGAGAAACAGCACTTAAAATATATTTCAGTGAATGGATCTGTTTATATCCGCGTATACAAAACACGTCGTTTTGTCTTGGACACTTTTTATCTATCCATTGTCCTTCCTGTTCTCCAGCAGAATTCCGCAATTATTATTCTTGTTTCTTATCATTATTTTTATTATTAATGCACTTTATGAAAAGAATAATGAACGTTGATAAGCGAGAAAGATACCGCATACTTTTTGTAGATAGAACATGCACTGTTCCATATTTTGTGTTACAAATATAACTAATTTAATTTTTCATTTTTTTGCCTTATTATAAGCAGCCTAAGCAGTATTAATTGCAAGTATTTTTCTTCATTTAAATCTTTGTAAAATATTCCTGAAAATTTATTTATGACTTTTTGTAAGAGACATACTATAAGGGAGTATAGGTGTCACAAAAAAATAAACGATGACAAGATTTTTGGGAAAATACATGTTTAAGGGTCCTCTGAATGCTTCTTGACTATTTGATTAATGACTTCTATGTACTTGAAGAATGTATGTCCATCTCCTATAACTTATGTACAATATTATTCAGAAGTAATGCCCCATTATCCCTCCACAGGTACCAGAACCGAATGAAAAATCGACATACGTTCTCGCTGGTCGAATGAGAAAGATAAACGATACGAAATGAAGGACAGCTATATTACCCATTGTTTACCGGAGACAAGTGCAAGAAAATATTAACAGAAATAATGAGTTTCGTGACAATGTAATTGCAAACTGAAAGTTGAAGTTTACTGCATACTCAAAACAATAAATTTAATATTTAGAATATAGCATAAGCTATAAAATAAATTTCAAATGAAGTTTGTTAACAAATGCTATTTGGAATAAAAATATTAAAACATGAAAAAACTAAATTATTTGTTTAATAATTATAATTCTATAATAAAATAAATACGAAATGTATAATACAGTCGAGACAAACTAGTTAATTGCCCGGTTCAAATGTAGAAATGAAGAGAGCGACAAAGATTCAGATTATGCGGAAGAGAAGAATAAAGAATACGGCATTTAAAAACCATTGTATTTGGAGATAATAATAAATAAATAATAAGAAATATGACAGTTGTGTGGTGTCCGTAGCTTTTTTTTTATTTTTTCAGCCAGGTACTCGAGGTAAGTAATTGTGAAAAGTATACAAAAATATGTAAAAGTTTGAAAGAGTTTGGTTTCAAATTAAGGAAAGAAGCGGTAGTTCAAGTTTGTAATAAATTTCCTCTCTGGTTTTAGTTTTAATCTCAAGAGATAAATACATCATCTGAAAATAAGTAAGTTATTACAAAAACTTCGAGGGAAAAGAATATCCCTTTTCAAGTAAATAATCGGCTTTCACGTTTCATTTCTCAAAGTGAGGAGACCTTTCTTTTTGCGCTAAACCTGCTCTACTTTCCGGCAAAAAATCTTCCACCCACGTATTAAAATATGTACGTACAGAATTTAATTAGCCATCTAATGGAATTGGAACAAAAGAAAATAAAAATATAGCGCTATTAGGCGCTGTAATTTTCCAGCGGTATTAAGAACAGAATGGCGGAAGCTATGATATTAAAGAACACAGCAAGCCTTGCTGTGAATGCTTCAGATTTTTATGATTTTAATGCTCCGCTGCCATCCGAGTGTACTGGGCCGTTTTAATCTATTTAATGTGAAATATGTTTATTAGCTTGTGGTGCAATATCGCTGGTTTCATTAATGAGATGATATTAAAAATTGCTTTGTAATCAAAACGAATAGCGGTTTCGATTTATTTCTAGGGTCATTAAACTGAACTGGGGCTTTTCTGTATTTTTGTAACTAGATACATTGCTTGTTAAATAACAAGATATTTGGGTTAAGTTCTATAAAATTTTATTATACGTAATTTTTCGTCAGGAAAACAAGCAAAGAACATAAATAAGTAAATATAAACCGTAACTAAGTAACAACAAATTATGACTTATAAAACAAAGGAAACCAAGTCTTATTCAACTCGTATCCTTCATTCTTATTCACTGTATTCTATTCTGGTTATAGATTTCTATAGTTTCTCTTATTAGCCTGTCATTGGCAAATTGCAATATTGTATAATTTTCTTTAGAAATTTCTTAGAATATTGTAATGATATAATTACGAATCTGACAGTTTATTTATTTTCATTAATTCTTTTAAATAAATATAAAAATGTTTTATAAAATGTAAAATATAATTTTTTATCTGTTAATTCTCATTCCCATAAGCAATTTGATGTAAGATTTACAATTACGTTTACGTTTAAGAAATATTAAGAATAGGTACAATGATAAAACAATATGATTAGCTATTATTCATTATCAATAATATTAGCTCTTTGTCTATGAAAAAATGTTTTTGTTGAAATTACTCGTATACGAGTATGTAACTAATCTACGAGTATGAAACAAAGTAAACAAATTTTCATATATTATTATAGCTTTCATATTTCCTGTGACCTACATAATCTCATCTAATCTTTTGTTGAACAAGTAAACATGTATAGAATATCAACTATTAAGTGACACCTGACATGTCCATTCACCACCTAACGAACATTGATTTTAATCAGATTTAAAAGGGTGCATATAAAAATATTTTAAAAGTATCCTTTAAATAACTTTTTGTTTGTATCTGTTTATTGGCACAATATCAAACTAAATTTCTCTATCCGTAAACAACAATAATTACAATATAAATAACCAACATGACATATGTAGGATATGTCAACAACGAGTTATAATGTAACAGCCCTTTACGTGACTGCGATTACAGAATCTGACTCTAATAAAATGTAATAATTAACGCAATAAAACAGTGGGGCTTGGCATACATCGCGTGAGCAAAGCTCTATAATTTACCATACTAAAAATTAAGATAATATTAATATCTAAACACAGTGGCCTTTGCGTTGGAACGATCAATTATGGAACAGTTTTGTTCTCAGTTACATGCTCAAGCAAAGCACTAGTATTATACACCACTTCATTAAATAAAAATCATTTAGGGGTTTTTTGCAAAGCACAAGAACATTGAAAACCTAATTTTAGATACGTCTAATCTGCAGCTAACAATTAAAGCAGATAATCACAATCAACATGATATTAACAAAAGTGAAATATGTTGTACCTATGTCCACTCAAATATCGTATACATATACAATTTTGGATTTTATATCGTGCTAAAATTTGAGACTAAAATGGTTTCGCACGGCATTAAGATAACTTTTTCGAAAGGAAAGAGAGATTGTTAAGGTTATTAGCTTTGATAAGTCAAGAAATTTTTAGAAGTAAATACGTATTACATTTTGTTAATCTTTCGCCTCTTGGGCAATGTATAAATGTTTTGCAGCAAATATAATTTTAAAATACTTTAATATAATTAAGTTATTCTTAAAATTGGAAGCAGATGCAATAAATATAAAGTACCTAATATTTTTATTCTAAATTGAATTTGAATTTAACATTTTTTCATATCTGATTGCACATTCAAGTATATAGTTTTGCGTGTGAAGTAAATAAATAAGTATATATCATTACGCCCTTTACCCATTTCTGGGTGTGGCACTCTGCTAAAAGCAGATCTCGGTATAATGATATATTTTTGCGCGTGAAGTGCGGTTACCATCCGTCAAATCAAGGCCTCCGAAGAGGGATAATTTTATGTGACGACAATTTTCAAAATTTAATTTAGAAAATTTGTTCGCTGTGAAGCTTGAACCGAGGATCATATGATTCACAGTCCGATGCGTTACCTCAGAGCTATTTTGGGGTGAAGTAAACATATCCTTTATGACCAAATCAACTCAGTTCTTGTTCTTCGCATTGTAATAAATAATGTAAATTTCGTTCTTCTATCTTTGCTCAATCATAAATTGAAAATAAATTGACAGTTTTTTGGAAACAATGAAATATTTCATTGGTTTAAATTTTAAGAAATGTCAAAAAATAATGAGGATGATTTCATCTTGTTATATTTATAAATGTTTAAATACAGAACAAGTTACCAATGGTTGTTACAACTTCAAAAATTACAGCATATCACAGTGCTATTTTTCCTTTAATAAGGCAAGATAATGAAAAGCTATAATCCATAAAAACTCTATTGCCGCAGCATCATCAATATTACCTCCTAGAAAAGGTTGGACCGTTGAAATCAGATCATAGATAGCGGTAGTTTAAAACAGCAATTGGGGTCAAATGAGCGACAAGAGGTTCTTCACAATTTAATAACCTCTTATGTTCTTTTAAAATCCCTACTAAAAATAGTAAAACTGAACAGCTTTCAGCTAACAAGTCCATTTACGTGGAGAGTGATAGAACGAGACAGAGCTACAAATAAAAGGAGATAAAAACTGTCACTTGGAAACTTTGCTCTACTTGTGTCAGTATTGTCCACCCAGGGAGAATTTGTTATTTTTGTTTGTAAATAGCAAACCTTTCATCGATATTTAAATATGAATGAGGATGCGTTTTATTTTGCGTTGATGAAGCGGGTTTTTACGCTAATGGATAGATAGCTGATATTATTTAATGTAGAATTTATTATCCTAATATATGATTCATACTTTCTGATGTTAAATAAATTATATTCAGCAGAATACAGCTGTCAAAGAAATAAGTTTAGCTAAGGCAAATGAAATAAATAAGTCTTTACGCCATTTACTAATTTTGGGTGTGGCACTCTGTATTCGCAGATCTCAATATTTGCAAAGTTATACGAGCCCATTCGCATACGACTTGGACCAAAGTTACAATTAATTAATTTTACATTTTAGGCAAAATAATTTGTAGAATGTAGAATAAGTGTAGGTTTCTTACAATATATAACAGCAATATCAATCATTAAAAAAAAAAAGGTGACGTAGAAAATATATTCGTTTAACAATTGAAACTAAAACAACTTTTCTATATATCTAAACATTCAAATACCGATTTATTTTTTTTTCCATAACAAAAAATCTTTAGACAAATTTATTAAACTTTGGTCACGATAAGGTGATCGGTACGACATCAAAAATATTCGTATGGGTTAAGATTTTAATGGTAGGCAATATTTCATAACATCATACAGATTATTTTGATTTTGATGTTTGAGTTTGACAGTTCGAGCTTGAGGTAGTTCGAGCTTACAATAATATAATACTCTTTTGTGATTTACGATTGTGTATCTTCTTATGATTTCTTTTTCAACGTTTTATTATTAATAAAACTACATATTATTTTATTACAGCAGTTTCGTTCAAAATTGAAGATTGACATTTCCGTCTGTGAAGTGATCATCTATCTTTTTATTTTCAAGTAGTGGAAAAGAGGTGGACTTATTAGACATATACATATAACTGTTAATTTTTAGTTCGGAAACTAATGACATACCGGTCACCAGATCGCGGCCACCAAAGTTGTACATAATAGCATTTTGCAATCAGATTTGTGGTCTATCAAACTAAAAATAAACTTATCTGTCAACTTAATAAAAAAGCAGTTCCCAAGAAACCTTAGCAGTATTTCCATTCAGACCCGAAATATACCGGAACCATTTTAAAAAAGTAAACAAAGAGCTTTGCCAAGCAGAATGCCAAATGAGTTCCACCTATTTTATAGCCATTGTTAAACACTGACAAACAAGTCAATTCGACCTGCACATAAAAAATCGAACAAAACATTGGGCCAAACATTCCGAGCAGGAAACAGAAGAGAAATAACGCAACATCGGAATATCTATCCGAGAGACACTAGCGGAGAAGGAGTGTAACACTCAAGCCAAGTGACAGCGTTTCGAAATCTCGTCCGAGGACGACTGCGTTGATTCGGTGGGTATTGGAGAGTTGAGACTGCTGGCCTGTCAGAAGCACCGGCCCGAAAAACTGACTGGACGCCAGTTTACCAGTGGCGGAGGGTTGGTTTTTCTAGGGGCAAGACATTGAAGTGGAGTAGAAATTTTGATTTGGACACGAGTTAAATGTTTATTTATTAGGATTGAGACTTTTATGTCCTCATTCGATCACACCTATTTTTTTGAGGAAAATGCCAAGATTCGTAGACGATACCGTATCAGTAAGAAACAGATTCGTAAAAATTCGCGTTTATAAAACTCACAACACGTGAAATTTATTAATTTTTCTTAAAATTTCTGTTGTTATTTTGTTATCGTTTTATTTATTGTAGGAGAATGATTATAGTTCAACTAAAGACTGAAAATTGATGCTTTAATTATTTTGTTCCCTGCGGTTTCTTTGCATAGGTTTGTGCTATAAAAAAAGTATGAATGAAATATGCATTTATATATCAGAAAATTAATACAAAATAACAATGAACTATGAAATATAACAAGAATTAAAAGAGAAGACATGTGAAAAAGATCAAACAAAAGAGTCAGGTGTCTCGAATATAAGGGTATATGGAGAGTAGAAGAAAAGTATGCAATTAAATCAGTAGTAGAATGAAAATCAGGAGGAAGAAGAAGGCGACGCAGACCCAGATCATCATGCCTTAAGGATGTAGCAGAAGATTTAAAAGCAACAAAAATTAAAATGTGGTACAATAAAACAAAATATAGGGAGACATGGAGAATTTAAAAGAAAAGAAAAGGATGAAATTAAATCAGTAGTAGAATGAAAACCATGAGGAAGAAGAAGACGAGGCAAACTCAGATCAACATACCTTAAGGAGTACCAGAAGATTTAAAAGCAGCAGAAATTAAAAAGTGGTACAATAATAATAATAAAACAAAAGATAGGGAGACATGGAGAAACCTAATTACAAGAATTTAAAAGAAAAGAAACAGAATTATCCACGTTAACAAAAGAATCTGAATCTAGAGAGCTTCCATAAGAAGTGACGTTACTCCATAGGGGTATAACTATAAATGCATATCTAGTCAAGTGTTGAATTTGAAAATTCCACAAACACATTAGTAAGCTTGACTAAAAACAGATAGGTGTTAGTATACACCCCTGAGTTGTTATTCGGAGATACGAGTCCAGAATCATATAATTTGGCCCAGTTAAAAACATACAAAGGAAAATTGTTTAATTAACCATATTTATATCTTAAATTCTATTACATAAATATATGTAATTTTCCATTGCAAAATCTGTGCAATCCGTTGTTTTTTTGTGTGAATTTGTTGTCAAAATTTCCAATCTTAATTAATATTAAAAATATATATGCATTCTTTCCTCTGATCATTATTCCATCTTTCGGTCAAGTGTGCTTCATACGTATGACAGTGGCGTTAGCTATACTGATGCACGCAGACGAATCGGAAACGATGTTCATGATTACATTGGTAGAATGTTATCAATCTCATTTAAATATCCCCGGAGATTTGGTTCAATCTTCCCGGAAGAGAGGTGGCGGTGACGGCGACGAAGTATCAACAGGACCGTCGCTTGTCATTCGACGCGCAGAATATCGAAAGGAAATACAAGCGCTGCTGAGGAACTGTGCCTGTTTCTCAGTTCTTGTTTGTAGGTTCGTTTCGCAATCATGCTATATTATATTTTAACATCAAATGAACTTGATTGGCTAATATATTACAAATTTTAATTATCTTCGATGTAGTTATGGGAGGTTACAAATAGTTGGGATGTTCAAAATAAGTTTTCAAACAACGCAGGATTGCGTTTCGCAGTTAAGTATGTTCGGTACGCTCTCGATGGTTGTTGAGAGCAATGGAAATGTTTTCAGGGAAACATTTGGAATGATTCCAGGGCAGATAGATAAATGTTACATTGATGAACTATTGAGAACTGAAATACGAGTGATTTAAATCACAGACCGCTAATTTTTGATCTTCTTCAAAGTTTGCAGTTCAAAGTAAATAAAACTTGTAACTTTAAATTATTTCATCAATGAAGCGAGAAATTGCGATAGAAGTTTAGCAAAAAGAGATGTTGTTGAAGATGATTTCAACTATTGTAGAACGTTTCTCATCTTTAATCTTTGTAGAAAAGGACGAAATAAATTTCTTACTTAGAATGTGTTTTCGTTTAAAAAATATTAAAATCTGAGACTTGATTTTTATTTCATACTTTATCGCATTGCATGTTTACAGGATTGATTCCATGGATAAATGAAATTTGAAATATTGAATAATTATCAAACATTTTATAAAATGATTATTACAACATTATGCCAATATAAATCAAATGAATTCCAGTGTAAATCAATGACGTTTCCCTGGAAATCGCTATGGATTCTTGCTGCAGTTTAATAGCTTCTTTAGTAACGGTCAATAATTGATTAGTTCCTCTAGTAACTGCCCATAATGATTATTGGGTTAGGTTAATAATTAGAACTGTCAATTTTCAAAGAAATTTAAGCTACTTAATTTATTTAACTCATTAAACGCAAGTAAAGCTTTAATTATGAATTTATAATTGCAAGGAAAAGTCTTAGTTATGAATATAAAATTGCCCCTAATTTTAAGTTGGCAATTCAGATTTAAGAATAAGTAACTTTCTTCCTGTCAAATTTCACATGAATATTATGCTCTATTTTTACATTGTGAAAAATGTATTTAAGCATTAATTTATTGTAATATTTATTGAGAAGAATATTGTTAAGAAAGTGGGAGTGAGTCAGTTGAGATGGTTTGGAGATGTTGAGCGATTGTCGAATGAAAGGTTGGTGAAACTAATATATGCGGGTGAGATTGTAGGTAAACGATTGCGTGGGCATCCGAGGAATAATTAGTTGGGAATGATTGATGCTTTGTTACGTGAATGAATGATTCCGAGTCTGAAGAATAAACGAGCATGTATGAATCGCACTATGAATGTGGACGAGGCGAAAGTGGTGTGTCAGGATAGGAATGTTTGGAGGAGATTGATTGTTGCTTGACTGTGTTTCTGGGTTCGAGCTACCCCACTACGTGGGACATAGCGTGATGTTATGTATGTATGTATGTATTTATTGTTAAATTCTCGAAAAGGTACTTTTTTATAAATATCTTATATTGTTCAGTTTTTAAGGGTTATATTGCATTCCTATATTTTAAAAATGCAAAACATTAGTAGTATTTATAATTTATTTATAGTAGATATTAATTGCTTTTCTTTAAAAACTGTTAATTACAAAAATGAAAATAATTGTAAAACCTAAAGAATTCAATATCTGACTTATCAGTCTTTAGTTATTAACAAGTATTCACGTTAAAATACATAGGATTTTGTTTATTATTAGAGTTAGTAGTGAAAAAAGTAGTTAAGGTTAACAAGGTAATCATTATAGACCCAGAGCCAACAATATACTATTTTACGCTACTCGTTTCGAAATTCGAAATATCTTACTTCTAACTTAAAAACTCATTTACCAGACTTATAACGTAATTAACTATTAATTTGTTATTCTATATATCCTAGAAGTTTTAAGATGTCACTGCCACCAAATTTCGTGGATCCTGTTGTGCTCATTTCTAAACTGAATAATAATGCGCATTTCCGCTATTCTTCGCGCAATGCGCCACGTCATCACTCTCACTAAATCCGCAGTTTGAAAACGCATCTAAAGTGACACGAACCCCCACGAAGCATTCTTTTTAACATCGTTTCGCGCGCGAGTTTGTAACCAATCAGGCAGCTGCACGGCCCGGGAATCAAGTGGCTTGGAAGTAACGATGACACAATTCCGTTACATGATTGGGAGATATTTCATCTGATACCTCCGTCGTTTGGGTAACAAGAAATGCACACAATCTCGAAGGAGGTAGGTGCCCGTCGGTGATTGTGAAGTGTCACCGTTCGCTACATGGGCGAAGTTACTCGCAATGCGATTTTCCTTGTTTTACTGGCTGTTGGTTGTGGTTTTGTTGTGGAACGTGAGATTTTTGTTAAGTTGCGTTTATTATTCGGGGGATGAGGGCGAATTGATGGGGGAGTTTTAATGGTTTTGTTTGGTAATCTTGTGGTTATTGGACTGGGTACTTGGATTGTTCGATTTCGATGAAGAGATTCGAGTTTTGTCTACGTTTCGAATGACTTTATGTTATACGCTTTGAAATTGTATTGTGTTGCAAGGGAGTACAAATACGAACTATCAGCTAAATATAAAGAGAACAACAGTATTATTTTAACAAAGAGATACAAATGAACACAATAGAAACATTATACCTTGGTTTATATTAACATATCTATCAGTGATATAAACAGAAACTATGAATACATCTAGTTTAGTCTAGACTCCATTCTATTCGTTGAACCAAATTAGATGAGAAGTATTTACTTGTGAAGGGTTAAACAAATCTGAATTGGATTATTTGTTGATAACACTTGATATATAGAGTAAATGTATCATTTATTTGTTTGTTCTAGTTACAAATATGATTATTAAAATACGAACCCAGAAGCATATAATTTGGCCCAATTAAGATTTTTAGAATTGCTTACAAAAATTGTTCTGGAATATTTTAAGAAAAAATAACTGATATAAGAACAAAAAATCACTAACATAAAGACTTCATTTGGCCAAAAGGCATTGGCTTGTACCACAAACACGGTTTTTAAATCTAATGACAACAAAAAATAGAAAAATATTTCAAATAAAGATTATAGGTAATATTATTCTACATCGGTTTGATTCCAATGATATTCCCAAAAAACCTGATAGGCTTTCAAATAATCTACCACTTACTGTTGATATATTGTTCCCAAAATCTAATTAATTCGTAATATATCATAATACCAACTTCTCTTACATACATGAATGTCCGGTAGGTAAAAATGACAAAATTAAAATTATAAATATGATGAATTAAACAATTTTCCTTTGTAAGATTTTAATTGGGCCAAACTATATGATACAGGGCTCGTATGCTATTAAACATATCGTTTGTTTAAGCTAAGATGCAACATTTACTTTTCTGTCATTACTATTGCTATGGATACCCCGGTCATATACATTACCGTATTTTTCCAGATAAAATGATACATAGGTTGTCAATGATAAATGAACTAGGCATCATAATTGATTAATTTATATACATATCATACTTCATACATGTATCAAATTATAACCAGAATTGTACCAAGTACCCGTTTAAATGTTTTCGTTATTAGTAAACATCCTTAAATTAAATGACAAATTAATTGACAACCTATGTTGAAATTAGTTTTGAATAGTACGGTGATATATACCTAAATTAATATCCATAGTAATACATTAATGATAGATAAGTAAATGTTTTATGATATTTGAAACTAGCGATTAAGATTTTATCCAAATTTTATACAGATATAATAAAGTTGCAAGTATTATATTTATTCCAAATATTATATTATATATTATTTGTCCAGTAACCTTCCACTTCTGCTTACTATTATACTTGTTAACTGGAATATTTTCAAATTAATAAATATGATGCATTAACAAGATATCTTTATACTTAAGGAACAAATATTTGATAACACACTGATCATAAAATAAAATACGTTTTCAATAATTTTTAAAATGTAACATTTATTACTGAACTGAAAGCAATTATGGTTAATATAGCATCAATTAAATCGAATACTAAGCATTACAAGCGATCATTCATTTGAGACTGTATAATTAATAAATCAATTTAATTTTATTCGACGCTCTAGTAAAATTCTAAATATGTTAATTAAATAGATATCATTAGAGATTATGGGTAGTGAAATGTACACTATATATGAAATACATTTAATATTGCAAAATTTCATAAATAGCATATTCGTGTGATAATTAATGTAGGTATCCAATATAATATAAAAAATTGTATACTCGGTAAATCACCAAACGAAACAAATTAAGGTAGGTGTATAAATTGTTAACCTTAATTACAGAATTGTGGCTGCTACATATTTAAATTTAGTTTAGTCTAGACAGAGTAATTAATTTTTTGTCTCCAAATAATTGATTAATAAATTCATTAAATTGATTTGCGTCGTGTTTACAAAAAATAAAAGAAATGTTTAAATATAAAGCAAAATTAATCGTGCTATTCTTTTGTATTTAATACTATGTCTATACAATAATTACATCCATAAATTTCGTATTCAAACATAAAAAAAATCCTTGAATACTCCATTTAGTGTTCTAAGTCTCAATCTTCGCCTGCCCGTGTCAGCAAACACTCTAATGTTGGCATATTTGATCCCGATCGTGTCTAAAATCAGAATGACGTCCGGGTTAAACCCAAGTGACATGTAAAGAATAATAGGATGATCCCACCAAGTGCTGGGATCCAGCATCTTCATCCCGACGAGTGAAGACTCAAGACGGGCGATCAGAACGACAAGGAGGACTCGCAAACATTTAAAATGTCGAATTAAATGGAACCCAACCAGAGAGTGTTCTGAATTGCATGATTATCAAGTGAAAAGGGGGATTTGGAAATATTCGTTAACTGCTATTCTTTTTCGATGATTAATGCGTAAGAATGTCTTTATATTTATGCATTATTAAGCAATAATTAATTCTAAAGAGGTTCTCAGCTCAAAAACTCATTAATATTTAAGAATTATGTATATTTATAAAAATGACACAGTAATTATGTTAAGATTCTTAAATTGCAAAATATTAATTTACTATAGGTAGCATCAACTATTGAGTGACATTTCATTTCAGAAGTGATAGATCTGTTTCAATATTCTGGTTAATACTCATTTTTTTTTTCGTTGCCTAAAAGTCAGACGTGTTAGTGTACAAACATCTGTGAGCTCTAAAATTATTAATGACAATAAATAATACGATATTACATACCGAGGTGGGAAGTGTTTTATTTCAGCCGAAGGTTAAGATAGCTAAACTAAAGCGAAAAGCGCTTGAAGCTGTAAAGAAACGTTCCACCGAGATTTGTATGCATTTTTCTTCACAATAAAAAATTAATAAATGAAACATAAAAAAATATATTAATTATTAACGTTTGCTATTTCACTTGGAATATTTTTATTTAGTAGTTGGTGAAATTTACATTTATTTTGTAAACAACAAATATTTTTATTTGTCAATAAATTTTAGTTTATTTGATTATTTAAAAGTCAAAATTAGGAAAGTCCAAAATGACTGACTCTGAAAGTAAATTAATAAACTGTATCCCAACTGACCTACGGCAAGTGGCAGAAAATTCTGAAACTCACATATTACTAAGGGATTATGAATTAAATATATTATCACGCTATTTATCCATCTTTGGCGGTCTTGGAAAATGATGTATTCCTGTACGTGATGTGTGGATAATAGCTCTCAAAGAACGGACCCCAAATATGTAACTAAGGACGCAAAGTAGAAAAATTGTATAAAAGTTAATTTTGTTGCATTTGCCCCTTTGAGAACTCGCCATAGGATTAGTTTTTGAAATTTGGACGCGCGCAATTCGATCTTTAATATACTATTGTCGTATAGTATAATTTTGTATAAAATTTCCTTAATTTCACTATAGATAATAATGTACTTAATGCGCAATACAAATGATATGGTAAAAGATGGGGTACATAATAATTACTAAATGAAACATGCCACAAAGTTGGTTGCAGAGAAAAGTAAAGCTGCACTCAATATTAAAATTCCCGCCACATTTCATGAATATGCCACCGTACTATAGTGTTCACAGCCACTTCATAGCTCAGTAAAATATTCACTGCTTTGTCTATTTTTAAATGTTATTTATGGGGCTAATAAATTATAATGTCTGCGCAAGTGAATACAAACGTCCACGACTACAAATTCTCTGGTTGTGGCAATGTCTCGACACATGATACACCGCGCGACGCGACACAACGCTACCGTAGCAACATAGCGTTGACGAAGACGCCGACGCTACTTCTGGTTTTAAAGTGTGAAATACTTGGGGAATTGACGCGCGGAGAAATAAAATGCTGGCGTCTGATCACTATTAATCTTTTATAATTGCTGTTTGGTTTGGCGTTGAAAAATATATTGTGCGATGATAATATATTTTGTTTATTTATAGTCTCTGATGAAACTGATTCATTGTGAAAGATTCACATTCATGTTGTGCTTGATTATTTTGAAACGCTATTTACCCATTTCTAGGTGTGGAACGCTTCTAAGAACAGTTTGATTAAACTATAAAAAAAAACCGAGTTTCTCATCATATAAACTCTGGCAATTATAATTTCCAAAACTAAAATTGTAGTCAATGTTTACATCTTTTTAAATATAATAAAATTAGCTCGATATCATTTATTTACTTAGTATGCCCAAAAAACCCAAGAGGTTTTCAAGTAAACTACCACTTTAAGTTGATAAATTGTTAATCAAATCTATTCAGTTCATAACTTAAACATCAAAATTAGAGAAGTATATCGTCAATAGAATTTGAGTTGATGTAACAAAAAAAAAATCATCACACACACACACATCTTCTTAAAAACTCACTTACGAAAATTTCAATCCTTTTCTTTTTATTTACACTTAAAGTGATTGGTAGTAATGATTTAAAGCGATTTTCACTTTCTTATTCAAAGTATAAGGAAGTATTGGAATCATGAAAAAAAAAATCTTTGACGAGATTTTGATGTCCACTGAATCCATTAAGGCCAATTTTTGATATCTGTGTGTGAGGATGGATGGATGTCTGTGTGCGCAATATATAAAGATATATAAAAAAATACATAAAGATATGGAAACGAAACTTTCAATTTATAAGTTTCATGAAAATATGAAGAGCTTAGTTGATTTAAAAACCGGAAGAGGAAGTTTATTGGACATACATTAATAACAGTCAATTATTATGAAAGAAACATTCCTAAGTTAATAAAATTAGACATTTATTTTAATTACTTTAGTACTTAACATGTTATATGAAATTAGTAGTAATTATTATTTTTATCCAACACCTCTTAATAAATGCTCTATAACTAGGCGATTTTAAATAAGCAAAGTAACAGATTATCCACTAGTGGGTATAATTTTGCGGAAAGCCACTAGTGAGTATTTTTTTATTTATAATAATAATAATAACACGCAACACCTTTGTAACTACTTCGATTGACATTAAATTTAATCATTTAAAGCATATGTCACTGTCAAATAAAATTTCTTTAATAATTTTTTTTATTTATTAAGAGGTGTTGGATAAAACGTTATACTTCACATATGGGCAAAGTGGAATTACCCACTCGATAAAATTATCACACTCAGCCTTCGGCTTCGTGTGCTAAAATTTCTCTCGTGGGTAATTCCTTACTTTGCCCACTTGTAAAGTAAATAACTATTAATTATTTTAAATTATCGTTATGTTTTAAATCGTTGAAAAAGTTTTAAAATTTGCGGTTAATGTTATTGTGTTAATGTTATTTGTGTTTGTTTTAATAATGTTCCGAAAGAAATGAAATCAATAATTGTATTTACATTGCACGTAAAATTGAAAATTATATTATTAATAATCAATACGAAACGAGGCCAAGTAGATATTAATGAATTAATTAATTAAAATTGAAAGCGCTTTGCAACGAATTAAATTATATTTTACAAGTAAATTGAATTAAAACGACTACAAAATGAGCAGATATTCACTTTTATAAATAATTCACAGCCATTCGATATCTGCTAAAAATAGATACAGACACATTTTAGCTATTTTATTTCTTACGTACGACTCGTGATCGTGACTCTACAGCGGAAATTACTCGAATGAATTTGTGTTATAAGTTTCATGAGCAACTGGCAGATGGAGAATATCACCAAGTCGCTTATACCAATATAATAAATGAAAACTAGTGTACTTCCAGATATTGCAACACATTTCATTCGGTTATCTTCGTGATGTTTTGCAATATTTTTGTTGCAATTTTGTAAATGTCATCAATGGTGTCATCCAAAATATTTATATATTAAAATATAATTTGGCAATTGTTTATTTTAAATCGAATTAGTAAAACTGACATGAAAAATTTTGTAAAAAAAGTATTTTAGATACTCTAACTGTATTATTAAATTAATATAACTGAAAAATTTAGTTACATACTATCTATACATAACCGAAAAAGTTATATTTACTGAATATTTCAATTATTGGAGAAACAATTGAATTTATTACTTTAGAAGCGGACAGGTGCAACTGACATTTCTCAGTTTAAATAACTGAAAATTCAGTATAATTGACTGACGGTTTCAGTTTAATTTACTAAAAGTGAATTGAAATGTCAATCACGTTTTGTGTCAACTTAAAATTAAATGTTTTTTTATATATGTTTTAATCATTTTTCTTCAAAAACAACCTAGTTTTAATTTTATGTCATAATAAAGCAAAGGAAGATTTAACTACCATTTGAAATCGTTTTGCTTGGATGAATATTTTAAATAGTAAGTACACTAGCGGTCCGACCTGCTTCGCAGGTCTGACCCCTAGGCTCCGCGACAATTAAGAAAATTACAACTGAAAATGTAGAAAATAAATTGAGTAGTTTTAAATAATTTCCATTTAATACCAAACCATCGGCGAAGCAAGCTCGTCACTACGTTCCTCGCTTCCATGTCAGTAGGATTTAAATAACAATTATTAAACGCAATTGACAATCGTCCAAAATAACTTTTTGATACTGGAGTTTAAATCTAATCCGTGAAACTTCTAATTTGATACCAAACACGGCTGGATTTAAATAACATCTTAAAAAAATTGACAATCGTCTAAAATAACTTTTTACATTTGATTTTAAATCTCCTCCGTGAAACCTGTAATTTGATACCAAACACAGTAGGATTTATACCGTATTTATGAAAAACAATTGACGATCCGCCCTGAATAACTTTCTGACACTTGAGTTTAAATCTACTCAGTGGAACTTTTAATTTGATACCAAACACGGTAGAATTTAAACAACATTTATAAAAAAACAATTGACGAACATTTAAAATAATTTTTGACACTTGAGTGTAAATCTACTCCGTGAAACTTTTATTTTGATGCCAAACACGGTAGTATTTAAAGAACATTTATGAAAAACAATTGACGATCGTTCAAAATAATTTCCTGGCACTTGAGTTTAAATCTACTCGATAAAACTTTTAATTTGATACCAAACACGGTAGGATTTAAATAATATTTATAAAAAACTATTGAAAATCTTCCAAAATTACTTTTTAACACTTGAGTTTAAGTCTCCTCCATGAGACCTTTAATTTAATACCAAATATGGTAGAATTTAAATAACATTTATAAAAAACAACTGACGATCTCAAGAAACAACTTTTGACACGTAAGTTTAAGTCTCCTCCATGAAACCTATAATTTGATACCAAACACGGTAGGATTTAAATAGCATTTATAAAATACAATTGACAATCGTTCAAAATAGCTTCTTGTCTACGCATTTAGTTTAAAAAGATAATTCTGAAATTTATTAAAAATATTTAAAACGATCTTGAAAATATTTTTCATCCTTTTTCTATTAGATAAATAATTAACTTATTTAAATTTTACCGCCTAAAATGCTTTAAAGCTTCGATCTTTACGGGCAGAGACATCTGTTATACTTTTACTTAAAATTTCAGAATGAACTGTTAAAAATAGCAAGGTGCATACAAATTTGTGAAAAGTGACAGCTATAATTTTAATAATTTTGACTGACTTTTGAAATATTTACAAAATAGTATACATGTATGCTCATTCAGTTACTCTAAACACAGATAATTTTACAAAACTTTTGAAACTTGTCTAGATTTAATGTAATTTATACTTAATTTTTCAAGGAGATCTGTCAAAAATGACAAGAACACAAATTTGTGAAAAGTTACGACTACAATACAGTTATTCATTTAAAATCAACAAATTTCACATTCATAGCAACGCTCGCATACTCTGATTTCCGCCTTATTTATTGAATATCTCGCACATCATGTGTAAGAAAAATGTGAATTCATAAAAAGCACGTATTCCCAATCAAACTCTAAATTACTGTGAAGGTTTTATTTGAATCCGTCAAACGGTCCAGGCTGTAGGTCTGTGTACAAATTGGTTGCTATATTGGCTAAAGTATAGAGAAATACTCTAGCCGATTAGTATATAGGATATATGGGGCCTGGGCATGACTAAATTTGAATGACGTAGCAGACATCAGCCATCTTGTTTGAATGGAAGTTTAAATGGCGTGATATATTTCGGCCACACAAAACAAAACATTAACGAAGAGAACAACTAAATATTATCATGGGCATACAACGTAGTGAAAGCAATTCCTTAGTGTAACATTCCTTAGCCGGCTAAGACACAAAGCCGGTAAATTAAACTGGGGCCATACATAAAAGATAGGAATTTTCTCAAACCTGTTCTACCAATTCGTTAGCGGTGCAAAGATGGCGGACACGCGGCCACAGTCCTGCACGAAACCATTAGGTTAAATTAAAGAGGCGCACACTGAAACACGGAAGAGCAATTTGGCCCCTGAGAGTTTGTAAACCGAAAACTAATGGATGGGAAAATTTCTTCTGAATGTTCCAATTCGATGCTCGTTGCTGAATATTCAAACAGACGGCGCCGATATTTGTCGCACGGAGGCTTTGAATATGTTCCGGGAGGAATTTCCCGCGAGCAAACACGAAAGAAACTACATGAGCAAATGTGGATAAAATACACTACAGAATTGTTCTTTTCCCAGGCCTTGGACTAAATATTGCAAGACCTGTTCAATTTACCAAATTGTTCAGAAGTTAGAAGACAAACTTAAACAAATTTTGTTTCTCAAAGGAGTTGGTTCCTTATTACTGTAGTGATTAATAAATTTTCAATTTTAATTTGGGTGAAACTACATAACCAATTTCAATAATTATTCAAGCTTATCTTTATAAAATGGTTTACTGTTAAATTACAACTAAAGGCTGCCTTGTATAATCTTTTGACCAAATCAAACTATCTAAAGTGAGATATTATTTCTCACAAGGTAGGCTGACAATTGCACATCAATTCTAATTTGAACGTAAAATCAGTGCTACAGTCAATGAATAATAATAAAAAAAAAAATTGTGTAGTTGAGTGGTATTGGGTACTTTGGTAGAATCGAATAGAAAGAAAAAGTATTCAAGTGTACTTAATCAAGAATGTTTGGTGGAGATTGATTGTTGGTGTGAGATATAGTGATAATGTGTGATTGATTGTTAAATAAATTGAACAAACATTTTTCCAGAGATTTTTAAATAATTTTTACGTGACTGTGGATCAAAATTTAGGTCCATTATGTTAATCAAAGTTAGTCAAAGTCTACTTACTCAATGTAACCTACCTATCATTATTTGTTTAGTCTAATGGTATGTTGTTGGTTCGACTAAAAGATAATTACAGTATACGAGTATAATTATTAATTATTACTGTCATCGCTTTTAGCTATGGTTGTTAATTAAACTTTGATTCGTAAGATGAATAATTTGAAAGAATTCAGAATTTCTTAATGAATTAATAATTAGCACCTGAACCGACGTCTAATTTTCTTTAATCGCGCTCATATTGTCAACATTTATTTAAAACTCAAGAGAGAACATTTTCCTTACTAATTTTTAAACGGAATAATTAATTATATTTTTACAAGAAGAAAAATATCTTCTGCTAAATTAACTTTTCTGTATAACTCTTTCTTAAAAAAATAAAAAACGACGTAAAAGCACAACTGTGGACGGTGCAAACTGCAGAGTTTAGAATTTTTTAATTACTTATTTGTTTCACGCGAAACATAAATTTCATTTATACGTCTCGAAGAACTTTGCCCAGTATTATAATCGTGCTAATGAAAATGAATTCGAAATTAAATTTTACGCCAAGGGGAACGGTAAGAAATTCTTACCTGCAGCTATCGACTTTTGCAGTTGGCGTTGAAATCCTTGATGTTCAGCGCTTTCTAACACCTCCAAATCGGATTGGGGAATGATACTGCTTTAATAACGTTATAACTTATACAAAATCAAAGCCTACTTAACCTTTCATTTATAGGTGAGTTTGCAAAGACGTTCTTAACTTTATTTTAATATTGAATTTTGCCATGCAGTAAGCTAAAAGCTCTGCTTTCTACTACAGAATTATTTGATTTAGCAAATCTTTACACAGTTTGCAGAACTTACTAATGGCAATTGCCTTGATGATTCTTTTCAAATACTTTAGTTCATTCTACGTAGTCAATATTTTTAAAGAAACAGAATAAAATAATAGATTCTGGTACAATTAATAATATCTTTAACAACTTTACTAAGTGAGGCATTCTAATAATTAATTACACCTATTAGTTGCAGAGCTGTAATTATTACATGTAATGTTGTACATTGTTCAACAGTAGAAAGTTAAGAAAGTTGAAAATTGAGCTCGCATAAGTTATACATGTTGTTACTCGTTCTAAGAAAAGCGTAACATACAAAAACTATTTCTAAATTTCAGTTCAATAATTGTATGATTAGGTTGAAATGTGTGCATTATTGTAATCAATAATTTATTATTGTAATCATCATGCCTATAGTTGTAATACTGTTACATGAAAGAGATGAAAGTAACAAAACTTAGAATAGAAGCGGGGAAAAGGATGACAAAGTACGAAAATAAGTTAAGAAATGCCCATACTTCAAGATTGCTGGAAAACAAAAAAGAAGGGAAGGGTATGAAAAAATCTATTATGAAAGAAATGGATATTCAACAATTAATTTAGAAAACAGAATAAAGAAAGCATAGAAACACTACTCATACAAAGAGACTGGGAAAACAAAAATCAAGAACAGTGCAATAGGATAGGATAGAAGAATCTGGATGTAATAAAAGATATAAATATGTAAAAATAGATGAAGAACCCAAATATCTTCTGTCAAATAAAAGTAATCCATCACTAATTGCAAGATTTGGACGTAGCAATGAAAAACAAAACAACAAATATAAATAGGTTGATCTTGATAGCCGATGAGAGAAGCTGCAGACTATGTGGAAGAGAAGAAGAGACAATAAAACACATAAGACTATATGGCACAGAAACAGAGAGAGAGAGAGAGAGAGAGACTACAATAACATCAATTTGCTAAACGAGAAGGGTACGGGAGTGGATTGGATGAAGAAAATTGTAGAGCATAAAGGAGCCATGCCACTGAAAATTATATCATCTACGATTCTAGGGTATATTATCATAATTAATTAAATGAAGATCCTCGCCAGTCAGACAATGAGTAAAGGTTTATAAGTACAAGTACATAAATAGTAGTAGTACTACTTCTAGAAACTAGTATGTAGCTAAATACAAGTTAAGCAATTGTATTTTTAGGTTGTAATCTGTGCTTTATTGTAATCAATGCCTTTGTAATAATTTATTATTGTAATCACCATATTGTAATATTTGTATGTAATTTTTTCATTATGGAAATCAATAATAAATTACTGTAGTAATGGTATTGCTGTACAACAAGACTTTGTACATTTCTTGTCTTCACATTTGTGGTGATCGCTGAGTTTGAAAGTAATCTTTGTAAAAAAAATATCTACGTTGTGTCCGTTTTGTAAAAGTCAAAGTAAGTGACGTATAATTATTTTATCTCTTGTGTAATTTATTCGGGTGCGTAGCTGGGTGCATTAAATCGTGCGTTTCGCAGGCTTGAGATTCCATCCCGCCGTTAGCGTCTGAATAAACGTAAAATAAATTCCAGACTAGGTTCTGTAGGCTTTTCCTCCCATGCAATTTAAATAATCATAAATTTGTTCACTTGTCCCTAAACCCTTTCGAAGATATTTGTTTCCGCACCAGAATGAACTCAAACGGTTTTGAATTTAAAATGTTCAAGAAAACCCGGACAGTGTGGAAGTCACCAACACCATTTTTATTTCATTTTGAGCTTCTTTCGTACTACAGATGAATTTTATGTACGCATACGAAACATCAGGATCGTTACTGGTTCATTTATAATATTTATTTATTTATGAAGATGGGAAACGAACTATTTAGGTCATATGCCGCCTCATGAGTGGATGATGAATTTTATGAACAACATAAGCGATCATGCTCTTCAGTGGGATCCGAACCCACGACCTATGGAGTGCTAGAGGCTAGTGACATAGCCAATATGTCACTGTATAATAATAATTATTTTTGTTATTGTTTATAAGGAGACGCAGCTATTTTCACCATTATAGTTGATACAAATTTAGCATTTAGTAGCTAATTGTAAAGACATATAAAATCATCTATCCCAGCTGGAATTAAACCCGAGACCTTCGATTATCAAACATGATGGCCTAAAGTTATTAATTATTTTTAGCGTCTTGGTAACGTAAGGGATTCTGGATCACTATGAAAATAACCCATATGATGTAACATCTATCGGGGTTGTTACTTGGAAGCTGGTAACTGTACATCAAACACAAAAATATATTATATACCAAGTGTGTTTTAAGTAGAGTGCCATACTCAAAAATAAACGATAATATTTTATGTATTATTATCTGACCTAGAGAAACTAAAACCATTACGCCGAAGTTGTATTAAGTTGAAACGAATGAGATTTGAACCCATGCTCTCTTGCGTACGAGACAAACGTTTTGTTCATAGTAGTACAACAAAGTCAATAAGCATTATTTCTTATATAATTTAATGAAACTAAAAATCATAACAATTTCTTAACTATTTAATAAATAAACAATCATATTTCTTTGAAGTCCATTTAGAGTTCCAACATGACAATTGAAATTCTGGCATCTGTCAGTATGATTTGTAATGTTTACTTCTATAAAAAATTTTAAATATAAAAATGCGAAAAAATTAAGTTTAAAAAACCCGAAAGTATCTTTTTCAATTAAAGTATTGGATGACATAAAAATTCGTCATCATAAGTAACGTGATTTATAAATTGGCTATCTATGTCTTTCAAATAGTAAAATACTACTATGTGAAAAGCTTAACGCAATGAATTAGGTATCCGAATGAACAATTTCCCGCAGTTTTCCATTTTACGACGAGAATTCCGACTGCAGCGCGGAAAAATTATGAGAAAATTAAGTTATTCATTTAAAATATGTGAGTGCGAATGTAGGTAGTGAGAAGTAATATTTTTATAGAGGAAACGTGTTATTTTAACCGAAGTACAGAAGGCGCAGTGTGTTCCGAATAGACTTCATTTCACGCTGTCTGCTTGTAGGTGTAAAATTACAAAAGAAAATGAAGTCTTTTAATGACGAAATTAGCAAAAACATCACGTTTTATTATCATGTACCCGTGTAATTGTAACAATTTGCTTTTTAATGGCCCGAAATTGTTCTTGGCGTCTATAAACGTTTTCGGTTTAAAATATGGGGAGTCTAACAAGCACAACTACGCGCGATTTTGGCCGGAATTTCCACACAGTTAAAATAGATAATTTATTATATTAAAAAGTATGGAACAAACTACTATTTACTTTTATTATAATGGTACATAATTAACAGTTAACGATTATATTTTAGAAACAATTTTATGCCAACTGTTGGTTCTTTAGTAAATATTTAATTTAATACCTCGTGACTCTTTTATATTCTTCCCACATTTCATTCGCGCACACATATGGTAATTTAGATAAGAAAAAGGTAATAAATTTTTTAGAAGATAAGGGGTTGTACGTGGCACAAACGCGATTTTTAACTAATTCCTTTTCCACTTAATAACAATGTTAAATAATATACAACAGCGTGAGAAGAATACTTTTCATTTGAACCAACTATAAACTCATAGATTTCAGAAGTATATTGTAAAATATAAACAGTGATTATTGGCAGGTTTCACATTATTTTTACATATTAAATAGATATTTCAGTATCTTGGAAGGATTATAGAAAATAATAGCAAGCAGAACATACACATAAATGAAAGAATATGCAACACGGGAAGAATTTTTATGCAATGAAACTCAGCTTAATAGGGAAAAAGAAATCAGTGCAAAAAAAAGTAACTATGTATATAGGACTAAATACTGTTCCAAAGAATGAAAAATACATTCAGGCGCTTTAAATTAAATATCGAAGAAAAGTACAAGGAGTAACAATGTTGGACACAACAAAAAAACGAAATAATAAGACAACAATTGCGATTCAAGCTAATACTAGATAAAAAAAAAACAAGATAACTGGCATGATAAGAATGAATGAATCGAGACCGGTGCGGCAAATTTGGATGACAGACGTGAAGAAAAGCGGAGTCGTGGAAGACCAAAAGAAACCTGGAATACCATCATCAACAGGAGTGATGACATATTTATATATTTTTCAACTGAATATTCTACAATTATATAAAGAGTAACATCGCAGAATTAAAAGTAAATGAGATCATAAATATATTTTTAATAACACTTTTAAATTTCGATCATATATTAAAGTTAACATGAGTACTGGGTGTTAGACATTAAACTAGAGAATTATTATTAAATATAAATTTGTATCAATCTAATCTTAGTTGGCTTGTCTAATTGGAGATTACAAAGCACTAATAAAAATTCATGTTTATTTAGATTTTTCGTCAGCGTTTAAAATATTTTTACCGTAACGTTTGTATTTTGTTATGCAGCGTTTAAATAGATTGAAGTAGGTCTTGCAGTATTCATAAAAAATTCCGAGCTGACAAATTCCTTTAACGCGTAAATTTTTAACTGGCCGAGATTCTTAAACCACCGAGTTGAAAGTTCAAAAGCAACTTTATTTACCACGCTAACATGAATCCAAATTATATTTTCATAAAAATGAAACGCGCCATAATTGGATTACATCTTCTCTATGTGGCTGCGGCGGCTTCGCAACCGACACTGCAGTTTAAAGCCCTAAAAAGCCCACTTTGCGGCTGCACATAAAAATTATCGGTGTAACTTGTAAACTCAGAAGCACGAGCTCTTTTAGCGAAATTAGTTAAACGAAATTGTCGCGCGCTCCGCCCCTCTCCCGCCCTTCACCCGCGGGTGAAAAACTCGCGAGGAAATGTCCTTTTAAGTCTTCTCCGGAATATCTTCATCGGGGTTTTAAGTATTTTTTATTTATGCCCTTTTTGCAGCCTGTGCTCATGTATTAAAAGTAAACTTGCCCGAGGACATAAATCTTCAAAGTTTTCTCATTTTTCATGACTTAAGTGGTATTCATTTAATTACTTTTAATTTGTTGCGAGCGGAATCCAAAATAAAAACTGCGTTAGAGAATAAACAGAGATTCTATATAAATGCAGTTTCTTTCCGAACACAATAAAAAGATGGATAATTAAATAAAACATTACACTATTATTGCAAGTTACATTTAATTAATTTCTTAGTTAAAATTATTTATAGAATGAAGAATAAGAGTATGTTTCTAAACATTGCTTGAGGAATAATTAAATTCTTTGCAAATTGATTCTCAGAAATTGTGATGAGCAGAAATAATAGAATTTCGCAAATTTAACTTTTATGAAACATAAATCGAAAAATCTGATACAAGCGAACTCAGGTGAATTAGGATTCGTAAATAAAATTGTATTTGAGAATAAAACCGTATTTTGGAGAAATATATGCCTCAATAGTTATTTGTATCACAAGGTTGGAAACTGCTATTTTGAGAGTGCGAGTTTATTTTTATAGGACGAGCCGTAGGCGAGTCCTACAAATACGAGCACTCGCAAAATAGTTTCCAACCGAGGGATACACAAGATTTTTCGCGCCAACATTTATGTAAATTTAATAAATAAATTTTATCTATTACTCATTTTCTTAATGACAGGGAATTTTTTATGTGGCTAACTTCACAATATTTGAATGACAATTATGTTTATTTTCCAATATCATAACCAAAAATATCTACATATTTTTATTTGGATTTTACACTGCAAATTCAATTATAATTACTTACAAATATGTTTAAAATCCATAAGTATTCTGTTTTCTTGTATTGCAAATATTCAATTGTAATATATTGCCATAATATATTTAAGTCAATGTAATATTTTGACATTTCTAGCGACAGAAGTTAGCTAAAATTGGTGAAGTGATGCCAACATATAACCATAAAAAGTTAGCATTTTTTGTCGAACATGATTTCCAACCGCTTTAGAGATATGTAATTGTGTCAATGTCGGACGGCGGCGCGAAAAATTCTGTTTATACAAGAAAACTTATTTTGGTATAGGTACATTGTAAAATTCGGTTAAATTCACTACATTAATATTTAAACTGCTAAGTAGCAAGAAACATTTTATAAATAAAAGAATTGAATCAAGTTTCTGTTTTATTTATAATTAATCCAATGATTTCACAATACTCCTGGAATTTGCATAAATAATTCCAGTTAAAAAGATCAAAACTGCGGTATAAATCCGATTCTCGCTAAGTTGAAATACGCGTTTGGTAAGCTGAATCGTATCACCTCTGCATGAACTGCATTAGTTCGCCTGCAGGCCGCCTGCTAGTGTAGCGGCAGCACTGGCGCTAGGATCGTGAATATTTATGGGTAGATGCCAAAGTGCAGGTCCTCGGGAATTTTTAGTGGAGCATCAACGCTGGTAAATATTAATATTTAACGCCAAAACCGATGGCAACCAAATGTCCGGGTAAATTGAGGATTACGTTTATATGTTAGTAAGGTAATAGTGGTCACACTTGATTCTAACAGAAAAAGAACATTTTTTACCACGAGAATATTTCTCCTGTTGTTTCCCCATCATATACATAAGTATATTCATTATAAATAAAAAAATTTGAAATGCACCTAAATAATTATTATGAACATTTAAAGAATTTCAAAGATTCTTGTTGGAGTAGTTAGTAACTTTAATTCAGAAATACTTTCATCTCATTTTATTGAAAGCCACTTAATTTTAAAGACTACTTATGTTAAATATTTCGTCGCATGTTTAATTAAAATATCGAACAGTTCAACAATATTTATTCAAAAATGTTAGACAAGGACTATTTTCCCTTTACATGTCAGATATTGAAGCTTACTGCACTAAAGCACAAGCAGAAAGTATTAAAATCGGGAATAAAATATTTTAGACATTGTCGTATGTCGATGAGCTGTCAGTAAAACTAAATAAGAAATAAATTCCTTAATGAAGAGACTTGAGATATACCTAAAGAAAAAAGAGATGAAGGAAAACTTTGAAATATTTGGGGTATAAGAGGACATTCCACAGGAATAGAGAAAGCTAACACTTTAAATTAAGAATGTTACTTTTTGATAAAGTAATTGCGAGCATTATGATGCATGTATCCGAAATTTGGAGTTGGGGAAAACAAGACAAAATAGAAAGAATACAATATATTAGATGGAAAACCCAGACATTAATTAGATGAAGGGATGTGCATCAAAATAGATCAAATATTTGTACATAGCAATAGTTATATAGTATCATAAATAAAAAATCTGGTGTGGGCACCACACTACTTTCTTATACAAATAAATTATTTACTAGAAAATAAATTAAATACTCCTCCAAACTTAACTTGAAATTTATTACTTATGTATAATTTAAACATGAATAAACTCATTGCTGTAGTACGTACCGCAATATGTCTTATATTTATCGAAATATGGCGATTTGTAATATTTTTCAAAATACGGAAATTTCCCCAAATATGACTTAAAATTGTTAATTTTTTTTATTACATTTCTTTATAATATTCGCGCCAGGAAACCCATTGCAGCAGAGCGCATCGTCATATCTCTAATATTTTTCGATATATGACGATTTTTTACATTTTCCGAAGAGCAACTTTGAGGGGCTGTAACTCGAAAACTATACAAGATATCGAAAAATATCTCCAGTTTTTTGTTTTTTCGTGCCATTTATAATAAATTAGTAAATTATGAAAATTTTGAAATTTTTTTGAATTTTTTTTCATAATTTCGATTGAAGATATCTCGACAAATATGAAAGATACAGACTTGCAGTGTTCACCAATCGATTCAGCTCGACGAAATATATAAACCCTGAAAATTTCAGAAAATTCGGAAAACCGGTTGAAGTGTTAGAGCAAAAACTCTGAAAATGGCAAAATTCAGGCCAAACGTCAAGGGGTACCCCTTGACTTTTGGGACAAAAAACGCCATTTTCAGGCTTTCTGCTCTAACTTGCCAACCCGTGCAGCGATTTTTATGAAACTTTGCATACTTATGTATTTCGACGAGCTGAATCGATTGATGAACACTGTAAATCTGTGTCTTCAATATTTGTCGAGTTATCGCCGATCGAAATTTTGAACAAAAATACAAAAAAATTTCAAAATTTTAAAAATTTGCTATTTTGTTATATAAGACACCAGAAACGCTAAACTGAAGAGAATTTTTAGATATCTCGTCTAGTTTTTGTATTACAGGCCCTTAAAGTTGCACTTCGAAAAATACCAAAAATCGACGTATCTCGAAAAATATTAGAGATCTGACGATGCGCTGTGCTAAAATGGGTTTCTTAGCGCTTATATTACAAAGAAATGTAATAAAAAAAAATTACAATTTTAAGTCATATTTGGGGAAATTTCAGTATTTTGAAAAATATTACAAATCGCCATTTTTCGATAAATATAAGACATAACGATGCGTACTACAGCAATGAGTTTATTCATATTTAAATTATACATAAGTAATGGGTTTCTTAGCACTTATATTATAAAGAAATGTAATAAAGAAATATTACAATTTTAAGTGAGGATATTCCGTGAGTTTTTCTATCGGTATGTGAATCTGTATTGAATGATTAATAATTACAGTTTCTGTTATTTGTTTGTTCCCATAACAACTAAAATTAGTTTATTAAACATATAATTCAGTTTTGTCAAAAGCAGCAAACAAAATCTGGTGTGGGCACCTCACTACTTTCTTATAGAAATAAAACCAGCTGAACACGTATGACTTGTTTCTTGGGTATGACTTTATTTTGACAATTATTTGATATATAAATGTTAAATCTGTTTAATTTTTTGTTCTCATTGTAGGTAACCCCTCCGTTTTCTCCCAAAATAGGAAAATGTGTTGTTCCTCTCTAGAGAGGAAAATATAGAAGTGTTACCAGTATGAATGTTTATTTACAAAAAATATATTACAAAAATTATAAATAAATTCATAATTTGATTATCCTTATTTTAGTGATATACATAATTTAAATTATCTTACAATTATGTCTCAAATTTTTCTTTTTCTTATTAAATCACAATTTGATAACTTATTAAAGATATTTAAGATTGGTTCATTGGCAACACTGCTACACCGCCTTGTGTCTGATAACCTAACTTTTAACTTGTCAGTCTGTCAGTTGTGTTCTCAAAGTGTATTTTAGGTCTGAGCAGATCGTTTATAGAATCATGTCGTGAAAAAATGTTGTGTCTAACTAGAGAGGAAAGCTCTTTCCTCTCTAGTTTAACAAATAACTATTTATTACTAGTACTACAAAGAGTTCAACAGTAATTGTTTAAATTTTTGAATATATATCTTTGTGCTAATGCTAATGAGTATGAGATATCGTATAACCAGGTCTGGAAAAGTTAAGTGCTTCACACAAAATGGTTAAACGCATAATTATGTATTTATCTATTTTGTGTAAATTTTGTTATTTAGATTGCAGAACTTTCGAATGTATGTACAATTGGATCTCTGCATAGATTTCAATAGATATCGAGTGATATACTTTAAAAAAAATAAATCTAGAATGAATCTGGTTTGAATCAATTTGTCATTTGGGGATAAAAACTTGGACATGTGCTGCTGGAAATGTAGTTAATTCTTTAAAATGTCATAGTTACGTTTAATAAATTCATCACTTCAAACTGCACGTCATATCATTTTAAAGTGTGCGAATTCAATTCCTAAAAAGTACCTGTAAGTGCACTTTTGATCGGTTTGGAATCGGATCGTATGTCGCAAGTTCTCAGATATTTCCTCCTATAAGTAGTATGAGTATAAGTGGCACTTGAACTATTCGATCCTCTTTACTGACAACTGACACGGTGAGATTTAGAGATGACGTACTTACACACAGAAGTACGTATGTCTGGAAGATAGTATGTATGTATTCCATTTTCAAAGTAAAGAGAGTCTTTTTGTACCTGTCGCATCAGAAGATCATATATGCATTGCAAGATCAAAGTGAGAGAGGAGAAACTTACTTATTACGTAGAAACTTGAAGTGAAATCACAAAGAAATTTGAAGCTGTGCTAATAATATAATTATGTGTTGTAAAAAAGTTACGCTGTTTGCCCATTTTTTGTGTGGCAATCTAATTTAGCAGATCTCGATAGGTGATTTATTTTGCATATGAAGTGCGTTTTCCAGTCGACAAGTCATAGTAAAGTTAAAATTGCAATTGTCAGCTGTGCGATTTGAACTTATGATCAATAATTCCATGCATTTACTCATTATTATGTATTGTAAAGTGGTAGAAAATTCTTTGAATTATAAAATGAAATAACTATTGTTTGGTTTGATATTGTAACGTTTCGATCCTCAAAAGTTTGACAATGCTATATTAATTGTATAAAATAAATAAATATATCACGCCAATTAACTATTCTGTGTGTGGCACTTACTCTAGGTTTGATCTTGATATGGTATATTTTGCTAGATTTTCAAGCTTGTTATCGCACTACAAAAATGTTAACGAAGTGGAAACTATAAAAAATAATTTTTAGGTAGAAATTTTTGTGGGATCGAAATGAGGATTTAAAAATTGAACTATACCTAATAGTAAAAATTATTTACAGTTTTAATTTGTAAAACATGTAATTGAAATTTAAGGGTGATAGAATCACTGATAAAAATAATACTGGAACGCTCACTGACGTTGAAAATGCAAGCTGTGAGAGACAGCTAGTCAAGGGCTCTCTGTCTTTGTTGTACAATGTTTTTACATAGCAACTGCTCAACAAACGTATATCAACCGTTGTTTTTATATAGCAATCATTCTACAAACAAGTAATGTACGACGAAGAAGAGTGACCCAAGACATCTATCTGCCTCAGGCTTCATTTCCATTTTCGTAAAAGACTACAATTGCGCGTTCCAGTTTTGTTATATTTAAGTAGTAGAAGCGTCGCAAGCATCGAATTGTCTAAAATTTCAATAAGACATTAACCAGAAAATTGTAATATTTTTCGAAATTTGTCCCACAGTTCTGGTTGTTTTTCTTCTACAAAATAAAAGAACATTATTTATTTATTTATTTATAAGTTTGGTTATTGCCTATTGCTAAAAAGATTTTATTAAGTAAGCTCTACATTTTTAAGCGACTGCACAACAGTAAACCAGCTATTGTTTTATTACGAATATTGCCTTGACATCATGTTCACAATAGATTATAAATAAAGAATGAAACCCAGGGATGATTTTTATGTGTTTTGTGAAGTAAAATCATTTGTTTTTTCACTCTCCACCCCCTACCTCAGTTAATCCTACTTAAATAATAAAGTAGAAAACAAGAATAAAAATTGTATAGTTTATCAAAATTGCATTATTAACTTCGAGTAACACTCATATTTCTTAAAATGTAGAATTCCAAGAAAAATTCAGATATCAGAATCCATTTGCTGTAGAAGTAAATAAACACAAACACAAGTTAATTTTTCACGAAGAATTCTGGGAAGGAATTTGGAACAAGTCATTCTATAAAATTTAAATGTACCTTGTTCGAAAGATACTAATGATGATGTCTACCTTTCTGGAAGAAAGATAGCTTGGAAGACCTTGTACCTACCTCTTATTTCGTTTTCTTATAAATATGTAATTTTTACATCCGTCGTTTTCTTGTGCAATTATTCACCTGACAAAGATCAATTTAAGAGCACTTTTGTTCCTCCAAATTGTATAAATTATTATGGATGCTTCTAAAATGAAATATGTAGGAGCACTATATCGTATTAAATTATTGCCTGCCTATTATAGATACATCCAGGACTAATTAAATAATCAAAATGCAAAATTACTGAATTATTTACCGCGTCAATTCTCATTAATCGGAATGAATATTTTAATTCATACAATTTTAATCTCTAATTGGCTTACTTAGTTAATAGTAGAAACTCTGATTTGCACCATTAATAACAATAATTTAATATTATTAAAACAATCCCGGAACAATAATGAAGTTAATACAACATCATTAAATGAACAATTATAAAAATAGCCTGATTGGAAATTGTTTCGCAATGAAAATGTTTTGAATAATACTCGTGATTGGACGGTATGCAAATTCATTGTGTGACCCATTTCTATTAATTTCAATTTTATCTGTTTTAACACCAATAGCTCATTTCTGTTGGCTTATCTGACAATGAAAACGGTTAGAATGTTAATAAGGGTGTTTTTCCGTTACTTGCACGTAAATGGGTGTATTACGATTTTATCTTGGGAACTCATTCTAAACCGGTCTAACTTGCCATTAAGCTAAATTTGAATTATAAAAATTGTAATTAAAATATGTGAAAACAACACTACTTTACCCTACACATTAATCTAGATATGTATAAAGATAATACACCTACTTAAGTATATCTTATAGGTATAATATTTGTTCAGATTCATTATTACATTTGGCAGTAGGTGTAGTATATATAATTATAACATTCAGCAATTTATCATAAAAATAGGAAATATACATATACAAATATAGGATTTAATTTGGTTATTGTGTCCAATGAATAATGCAAAAACAAATGAAAATACCATCTGGAATTTGAACCCGGGTACATTGAAGTATGAAATAGATGTAACTTTTTCGCCACCATCGTTATTTGTTGTACCAAATAGATGTTATTGTTATCCAAGATGTTTCCTACATAAATTACATTCGGTATATTAAAAATCCAAAATTTATTATAATAAAAAATTGATTATGTAGATTATACTCGTACGGCACATCAATAGTTTTCAACACTGTTCTTGATATATCCCCTAGCCTCTTAGTTACTTTTTCGAATTATATTGTGGTGTCTTTCGATCTCTATCGAATTCTCTCTTTTCGTGTACCCCATAGCAAACAATTATTGGTGCACCACTGGAATCTTTTTGACCGATTGATTTTTCATGCTGATTTTGAAACAATTAAAATGTGCTCTCATGAATGTGTACAATCTCAATTGTCCGTCAAAATTGAATCAGATATAATTAAACAAGATTTTTGCAGGAAATCATGTATGAAAATGTATGAAAAAGAAAAAATTATTTAAATTAAATAAAACTGAAAAGTCGGAGATGAAATCAATAGCTTTTCTCTTTACATTTTATGGCTTAGGTGTTTTTAGATTTTATATTATTATGAGAAGAACACTTCCATTGTTATTTTTCCTGAGTTCTAGCTAATTACAATCAGTCCTTTCACTAATTCCTCTGCCACAATATTATTAAAATGACCATTACCAAAATCAGGGCAGAATTCATCATACACACCCGTCTCCCGATTCTGCCATCCTAACAAGGCACTATTCTCCGGTGCTGGAGTTTGGTGTATAGCTCGGCGGACAGATTAGCGCACGGCCGAGTGACCACGCCTGTGTCCCCCACAATGAATGGCGCTCACACATTACCCGGTAGCGGTCCCTCCCGGTCGAGTCCCATGTTATGCCGCGCTAAATGTCCCGAAAGTGTCAACCCCCGCCCGCTAAATGCACCAGATCGCCAGGAACAAACGCGAATTGATGGACAGATTGAATTAAATTAACGAGTTCGGGATGCCTTGGCCTGGCGGTGAAGCACAGTGTTGTGGTAGTGTGTCGGGATCGTCGACTTCAATTAGGGAAATAAATATATGGGAGAGTAGAGTGGTTGGTTAGCTGTACGTTGTGTGGTGAGCAGCAGATGATTGTTTTAGTTGTGTAGGAGTTGGATACAACAACAAGGACATTGGCAATTGAACAGTTACGAATCTAAGAAATTAAGTTAGGCACCATTCTAAATATTATCCCTTCCTGATCAATATTGACTTGTAGATATGAGTATAAGGTGTAAATAATATTATCTATTGCAAAAATCTTTCAATGGAAAAAGTTTCAAAGTTTCAAAAAATATTTTTTCTACGGCCATGAAATCTGCTCATTGTATGAGGTACTTTGCAAGTATCGTGCGAAATTAATTTGTTTTGGGAGTATTTCAATATAGGTCATTTCATTTCAGTACAGGTGCCATTGTTAGTTCACTTATTTAGAATTGTCGAATATTGGAATGGTGAAAGCGGGACAAATTTATTATTAAAATTAAATGAATTAGGAAATAATATCGTGGTCGTAGATAAAGTATAGTGTACAACTTGCATGGAATGTCCATTACATACTCGTATGATTTGCAAACTTACAAACTTTTATACTCGTAGGAAATGAGTACCATTCCATACTTGTTGTACAATATACAGTTTCCCTTTAGTAAAACTTCTTTAATCAGTAAGTAAGTGTAATTATTCAAAATTTTCAATATTTTAAAGATTTTTCCGACTGATTTTCCCGAGCTCTCCCTTATTTTAAGATAAAAATATTTAAATGTTATTATTTGTATTAGTAGAAATTTGGATTTTTCCATACCATACATAAAATTCTGCATACTTTATTTTGAAGTTTGCAAATCATTTACCATTATTGAATAATATATAATAATATAGCTGTATTGTTCCAGCACTTCCGTTGTTGTACATTCTACTATATGTATTGTATAGAAAGTAAAAATAAAAATTTGTACCACTTACTACAATTTAATGTTCATCAATTTTAGATATTCTTTTTTACAACGTATCGTTCGTCACAAGCCGCAAAATTTAATAAATCATAAAGATTCATGCAGGTAATAATCTCAGTACCAGTAAAGTAACAGTGAATCAGAAGTAGTTTTATTTACGCTTGTGGAAACGGACATACGCGGGCAATTATCGCAGATAACCGAAGCACTACACATTCATGAGCATCAGCGGGGGATTCACCGGCGACTACATAAATTTTGGACGGGCGATCGGTTTGGACACCAGACGGGGATTGCTGCGAATGATGGTGAATGTGAATTATCCATGGTGCTATAGATTCCGGTCATGCAAATAAAGTGGGGTGACATGAATTCGATAGTCTCGTATTGCGTATTTATGTCACATTTTAGATTTTAGTTATTTTTGGATTCACGCCAGACATTATTAATTTTAATTTTAAAATCGGACAACCACAAATAAAAATCTTAGAGAATTTAAAGAATTTCAGACGATACCGGAATTTGAAGTTATTTATATCTCGTAGCAAATTTAATTCATTATTTATTCTATAGGTCCTAGGTTTACGTTACGGCTTTATCCAAAAGTTTTCTTTCAAAAATTTGATTTGAAAAGCGTTTAAATAATTATATTACACAATTTACCCATTTTTGATGTGGCATTCTGGTTTTTTAAATCTCGGGAAGTAATATTTTTTTAGCGTGAAGTCCCGTCAAAGATGTTAGTTAGAGTAAAGTTAAAATGGTTTATTAGCATACATAGGGATATGTCATTATCATAATTACAGTTAAAGTGATTGACAGCATGTATTATAAGGTTTTTCTTTTGTATAAGTAAACATAAATGATAAGATTTTTTTTGTTTAAGTTCTTTTTATTTATTACTATGAGGTTTGAAAGCTATTTCAATTCATTGAAAAATAAGGATAATTTGCCATAATTATAAATAAAAATGGAGTCTTTCGCCATTTAAAAAAAAAAAAAAATTTTATGAAACTTCATTTAAATTGAAAACTTTATACACTTATAAAAAGTCTTAATTGTTATTCATTTGAAATATTGTGACGGCATTGTAGAGGTGTTGCTGGATCTCAAACAGTACAGATTGTAAATAATTGCAGTCATATATTTTTTTACTTATTTTATTATTATTATTATTACAATAAAATAGAACATTTATGTGACAAAAATTATTTAAATTTCGACTGTTTCAGATCCACCATAACCTCTATAATGACGTCATAACATTAAAAAAAATCATTGTGGCTTAATGAATAACAATGAAGACTTTTTAAAAGTGTATATAATCTTCAAGTTGGATAAAGTTTCATAAAAAAAAAAAAATAAAAAAATATGGTGAAAGACCCCATTCCTCCCAGCTTAATGTAATTTGTTAAGTACTACAGTAATTAAAAATAAATTTTTATTTGCTTAAACTTGGAATGTTTCTTTTATTATAATTGACTACTGATAAAAAATACTCCTGGTATATACCTATTTCATGAAAAGTGATTAAGAACCTGACCGTTTTAAAATAGTACAAATTAGATTTCGTTACAATTGCTTTGTTCATTTTAATTTACTCAACAATCAAAGATGCTAGTGAAAATTAGAACCTCTTCTATTTATGATCCCGATGAAAATTAACTACGTATGAAATTTTTAATAGAAGCGTAGTTACGCATTGTGGACTGTTGATTGATTTCGTCCTTGTCACAATCATGTTCGTATTGTGAAACGTGTATTTGAATAAATCATCATCCCCTAATTTGTGTGAGATGAATTTGCATATTCCTAGTTCGTCTCGACTTACAATTCCGTAATTGTTGCTTTCAATATGAAACACTAAGCCTTTGTTCGAATTCTAGATTTTGGGATTTAGCGAGTAGGATTTATAGCTTCCAGAATTGCGTTGAACATGAATGCCAATTCGGACGGAAAATTACGTTGCTTATTTTAAAATCTGCAGCATTAAAATAGAAATTAAACTTTACTGGAACTGGAGCCGGAAATGTCTAGTTTCGTATTACCACTAGACTGCAAATAACTCCGCCAGCCATGCAAAACGAAATTCAACCAAACTGGATGTTTTAATGTTTAATGCAATGAGACTGTAAACGTGCTACTAATAAGAGCAAACAGAGAATAACCTTATTTAAACAATTTACATTTACACGGATGATAGATTTGTTTGATTGTTTAGTATGATCAAATAAAAAAGGAGGCATTGAAATGAATTAAATTATTTATATCTAAATGTTTCAATACCTAATATATAAAACTAAATCAATATGTGAATTACTTTTTACCTATTTCTGGATGTGATATTTTATTTAGATTCAATGTAACAGAGGTTATATTTGTAAATATCTGCTAAGAAAATAGACTGCCTATTTACCACATATTAAGCCAATTATGAAGTATCTACATATTTATAAAATATTCTCTATTAAACATGAAGTTTATTTGCGATTTTGTCACCATTAGCAAGTTGTTACGTTGTTACGATAAAAACTTCGTTAGAGAATTGGGCCGAATGTGGATCAATAATATTGCTTAGTAATGATACACAGTAAAAAAATTATAGTCAAAATTGGCAAAATTTTTAGTTCCAGACGATACACAGTTAATTTTTGTTAATTTAACAAGCTTCAAATTTGTTAGCAAGTAACAAATTTTTTTTGTGTACTTCGTAACTAAATATATTAGTAAATATAGTAATTATTGAAGTTTATTTTTATGAGCTTTTGACTACATATTTTAGTAAATATATTGAAGCAGAACAATAAATCATAGTTATTATAACAAATTAAGTTGTCCCAAAGCATATAAATTTTCTTTAACAATTTCAAATTGATAAGTTAGCTAAATTTATTTGTTATTATTGACGAGTTTAATTGTTTAATTTTATAAATCCAGAAAATACATAAAAACAACAAATTTTCTTGTTAAAATTCAGTATTGACAAAAGTGTAATTTAACAAATTGTTATATTTGTTCAAATTGTTAATTTAATACACTAAATTTGTCAATATTAACTAAAAATACTTAGCAACCGCAAAATTAACAAATCGCAAATCAAATTTATTACTGTCTACAGTGCAGTAAAAAACAACAATATTGTAGGTAATGTCTCATTTACTGGACTGAAATCAGTCCGGTAAACATACCAATGTGATATAGTGCGAAATAAATAAAGTGTATGCTATTTTTAGGTTTTATTTTTATAGTGTCTTGTGTTTTGTTAGTATCTTGTTTATAATTCATGCGTCAAAATATATCACTTACTAAGATCCACGAAAGCAAAGTGCGATGAATAAGTAAACGGAATGAAGAAATATTTATTGTTAATATGTTGGATTTAAAAGGGAGCGAAGTAGGCGTAAAGCACTTGAAACATCCAAATTGAAAGCAAAATTGCCCATCTACGTTTAAACTAAATTAATGCATCCGAAAATTGGGGCGTTATACCTCGCAGCAGTGCTTTGATTTATCCAAGCACTTGTGCACGTCTTCAGCCCACAACAACCACTTTGGGACAAATATAAGAAGCTTTATCTCTTTGATAACTTTATTATTTTTTAACGAGTCTATCTAAATTGCGTGCAATTACAGTAGGCCTGTAGCAATCTCTAACTAAAGGGGAGATATTCCCTCCATTTTCTCGTAAATACTCGCCTTTGGCAAAGGATGTACTTCACTAATGCAGCCGAGGCTTTTGGAAAAGTGAGTTATCGACAGCGGAACACGGAAGCAAGCGGCAAATTATGAGATTTCTGTTAGCATCACAAAGGTACGGGGTAGCTAACCATTATTTTGCCGTGATCGGAAGTGCTGGGGATGGCGCAAATTTGTTTGAATAACCGGCACTGCAATTATTGAGAAGTTAACAGGAAAATGGGGAGAGGTCGTTTATCTTACAAATAGTCAAATACGAAATAATTAATTTTAAATATTGCTATAAATTTTTAGACATTCACTCTACAGCAAACGGGTAATTACAAAAGTTGTTCAGAATTTAAAATGCATGCAATAAGGCCTATTTGGTTACCTAAATATTATTATTTCAGGATATATTAATCAAATTAAAATCAATATTTATTAGGGAAATTGTAACATGACCATGGAAAATTGAACAAAAACTAAACATGTTTGACATTTCTTAAAACACTTTTATGGTCAGTTGCACCAAGATAGTTTAAATTTTAAACTTGGTTTAAATAAATCAAAAAAGCAAATTGAAGTTACATGTCATATGGAATACTTGACATTGCTGTAAAACATTTGATTTGCTTTTGTTCAATTAATTCAAGTTTAATTGTGATTGGTGCAACTGGCCTTTATAGAGTATTTATTAATTTACCAGAAAATATGGAACTCTCAAATTCGTCATTCGTTCTACGAAATTTCTACATAAAATAATCTAAAACTGGTTTCTGAAATGTCAACTATTTTACACTCTTATTTAATTTTCAATTGCTGTATTATAATTTTTCTAATAAAAATTTTTTTTAATTTGATTGATTTAATCTCTAGTTAAATTTACTTCCATACTAAATTTACATCAAGTAATACAAATTACAATCAAATTTTGGACGGCAATGTTAAGTAAGTCATAAAATAATTTGAAATTATTTGCATTTGTTAAAAACAAATAAATTTACTTTAAAAGGAAATTTAAATGACAGTTAAATTTATGTATAATATCCATTAGATAACAAAATGGGCCTTATTACACATATCTTAAAATTCTGAATAACTTTTGTATTTACAACTTTGCTGTATAGTGAATAATTAAAAATTGACAGCAATATATAAAAAATAGTATTGAAATTTTTCAATTCTAGACCTGGTATATTTTACCCTTAAGATAACACACGAACGCTTTATATTTTATTTTCAGTGCTCTAGTCTATTTCACTCCCATGGATAGACAAAAATACTGATTCATTTACCTAATTTTGTTTATTTAGTCTATATGTTAGCACTACTAAAATCACAGGCTGGACATTCAAATTTCATTGTTTACAAATGTTGCATGTTTGTTTAAAAGTTCATTCACACAGCATTCATAAAATAGTTCTCGCTTTTATATGTTTCAACTTTTAATCTGCTTAACATCCAATGTAATGAGTATTTATATGCACTGAATTCGTGTTTGCCTGTAATAGCACAACAGTTTAACATCATCACAGGGGTTGTAGTCCATTTTGCAAACATGTTTGTATAGTTTAGCTGTTTTTATTTGCGTAAATATTCATTATCAGACACAATATTATTTTTAGTTTCATTGGTGGATAAACTAACACAACGTGTTGCAAAAAAGTTGAGGTGTTGCAGAACTTTTAATAATCAACATCGATATCTATACTAATATCTGTTTTTACGCTAAATTATAATTTAATTTTATAGTTTGTACAAATTTACCGTAATTTTTTTTTTCATAAATTTTCTACCGAGCGTTACTGCAACCCACTTTATAAAATTTATTTACCAAATGACATCAAATACATTATATAAATAACATTGTTATTCTTATATCTAAATAGTTATTTTCCTATTTCACGTACACAAAGTCAATTTTGTGACACTGTTTTTCTCAAAAACAATGCTAAAAAATTGAATTTTGTGCAACTGTTTTTGGGGAATTTATTATTTGTAAAATCAACAGTCTGTCAAACTTGGGGCTGTCATTGCTCACGTAAAATTATTGAATCGGAGCCCTTATGTCGGGGTTGCGGCCTGGGACCCGATAGGCCCCGCGGGCAAAGCCTCTTGGTGACCAGTGGTATATTAAACATGCCGTACAATTTTATTTATATTTTTATTGAATTTATGAACGTGAAATAGAAAAAGTAGTATGAACTGCGGCTCGTTTACGCAAACTATACTCGTATTACAAAAAATGTCATTTTAACACTAGTTGTTCAATATACTATTGTTTGTTTATAATGTGCTGCTTTTTTGTTGCCAGGACACGCATCCAGGTATTTAAATATTATTAAACATTGTAATTTTAAAAATATATTTAAGTTTTCTTCCTTGCAAATGCGAAAAATTTGCAAATACGTTTATAAAACTGGTTTTAATTTACTCGTAAATTTTAAGCACTGAGTCATAAACATTCAGTAAAACATCGCTTTTCTAAATTTATTGTGTAATATACTATTATAATTTGTAAGATAAAGCCCATCATATTAGCATGAAAAAACAAGTAATTAATAACCTGTGCTAAGAAAGTATCGCAGTAATTTAGAAAAATGTAGTGTAAAAGATGATGCCATATTCCTAGATCTCCTAATAAATTATGCATCAAAAAAGCCGTCTAGACATGAAAAATCTCATTCGTAGTTTTAAAATTCAGTTTCGTATGTAAATTCAACATCAACTCTTTAAATTTTAGCGTTATTTTTCACAATCACCAACAAATTTGAAATTATGAAATTCCGTTCAAACTAACGACCAAGATCTAACATAACTTGAACGACCTGCACATTCTTTAAAGTACCCACATTAATTCCACTCAAGAACTTCAAACTCAAACGTATCACACGAGAAATTCGAACGAACCAAATTAAGAAACGCGGGAGCACAAATTTATAACTTAATTTACATTTTAAAAAGTAACATAATTCAGCACAGAGAATTTATGGCGCATTTTTTGCTCACTGACGGACAACTTGAACATTTTATAAGATCGTAAACATATCATTGTAGCGCTATCTGTGGGGGTGAATGCGGGAGTGAAGGGTGAGATGTGGAGGGTTGTACACGCACAACAGCGGGTGGAAGGTGAATAATTTATGCGGAAAGCTGTGATGTCGATTTGATCAATACCAGACGCTTACGACGTTCGACGGAATCATAGAATTTTAATGTTTGGTTATGGACTTTGCTTCCACTGTCTTCTGTCAAAGTGACAGTGTTCGGCATAATAAAGCGAAGCAACACAGCTCGGTACATTTCAACTTGTTACATTGTTTTCTGACTCTTTGCAAATTGATTTATATACCGACTAGAATATTTATTGTAGAATAGCTTACGATAGAAATAGGAGAGTTATTACAAATGAAGATTCATTAAATTGACTATTTAAAATTTGTATTTATTATTTCTGACAACTAAAACGAAAATTGCTCTCAATAAATCTGTGGGCATTATCATATATCAGCAATTCGATTATATTAATAATAGTTGAATGTAAGCATAACTTACGGTATATAGTATATTCAGTATTAAATAATCAAGTACACTTACATTTTGATGATTTTGCTATAGAAATACTGCAATCTGAATCTTCATTGGAACACTCAACAAACGACACAAATCACTGCTAAGGTTCCCGCACTACTGACTGAAACCGAATTTTGCAAGTATTCTGCAGCGGCTAACATTACGTTGAAACAAGTTTGTACATTGCTCCAATACATTGTTCTTTATAGAATATAATAAATGCTTTGAGGAATTATTCCAGAAGTTCTCAAAATTTTATGTATTACGTATAATGTTTAAAAAGATTTTTAAAATTTTGATGAGACCAGCATTCAACTTAAGAAATGAAACCACATAACATATAATAATTAAAACATCAACTATAATTCTCTATGATAAGAACAATTTTTTGGCTGGATGATGGATGTAAAAGAAACTCTAGGATAGCAGCCAAATATTTTATTAAAATATTACCTCGATTGGTTTCGACGCCACATACGTCTTCTTCAGGAGGTGATATTAATGGAAACTAGTACAAAATATGTTAAAACTGTAAAAAATAAATAAATATGAACAAACAAGCATAAATGAATCTCTTCGTCAAAGTTTAAAAGAATAAATACATAATAAATAATTGAAATATAGTCAGATAAAATAACGTTGTTTTACATTTTATTTTATCTGACTATATTTTAATTATTTATTATGTATTTGCTGTTTTAAACTTTGACGAAGAGATTTATTTATGAGTATTTGTTCATATTTATTTATTTATTACACTTTTAACTTTTCTTGTAATAGTTTCCATTAATATCACCTCCTGAATAAGACGTATGTGGCGTCGAAACCGAACGAGGTAATATTTAATAAAATATTTGGTTGCTATCCAAGAGTATCATTTACATATAATTCCCTAGTTAAACTATGTACATAATTTAAATTGACATGATTATCTGAGAAAGCATACGGCAACAGATATAAATGAATGGCTGAATAAATAAAGAAAATATCTTGGGTTTCAGTAATCATTCAAATTATTTCCTTAACATTGTGTCCTGCCCTGAAGAATGAACCATAATAGAAAAATAAATAATTTCAAAGATCCTCTTTTATTATTATAAAGAACATAGAAGTATAATTCCACAGATATGTAGTAGTAGTAATAGTAGGAATTACTAGCAAGAAAAACAAATTACCAGTGGCGTCTCGTGGATTTTATAATAAGGCAAGCAATGACAAATAGGTGATAGATAAAAAAAAAATTGTGAAAAATAATGTAAATATCTTATTGTATTTTTAACAATAGTTGTTAATAACTTTATAATAGGAACAGGTCTACCACATACAATAAAAGCTTTTTCTTCAACTATCGAAGTGTTTTTCTAGCAAGTTTTTTTATTGCGCAAATGTCGTTCATTTTATTTAAATAAAAGAGTTATTATTACTTCCAAAATTTATTTATAACAAATTTAATTCAGCAATATACCTTATAAATAAAATTTATTTCTATTGTGTCCTCTCTTAATTTTTACAAGTAAATTATCTTCATAGAAGCACTTTAAAAACTGCTTTCAACTGAACGTTTACGGCGCATTATTTCCAGTATAGAAAGCTACATGTTCGACAATGTTCGGTATACTGTAAGCATGGGCGGCGAAAGCACTCGAAGTTGTGCTTGCAGGTTTTGAGCAACAGGGTAAGATCCTAATAGTTCGTACGTCATTGAATGTACTCGTACTGCATTAGCGGTGCGGTAGGCAATTTGAAACATAATTGTGTATTTCTGTTTGCTTTTAAGTTTCGAAATACTAAAATTCTAAATAAATCATTATAAACAAATATATTGTTGAAATATATTAAAAATTATAAAATATAAAGGCAAGCACTGCTTGCCTTGCTTGCATGGAGAAGACGCCACTGCAAATTACTGTATCACATGCTGCTAGCTTCAAGCATGTCTCTACTTTAAAATTATCCTCAGTCATAGTAAGTAATTCCAGGAACAACTCTCAATGATTTATTTAAAACTCCCTCTCCACAAATGTCAGTTCCCGTCACACATGTGATTACTCCTCTCCCTATTTACTACCCCAGGCCTACAAATGCAGTTTTAGACAGTTTCCAACTAACTTCGCGATCCGATCCATTAAAGTACAATCATTTATCGTTAGATGGCAATTTACAACAGCCATTATGACGGAATACATGTAAAGAAAATGCAAACTGCCGCCGCACAAAGGGAAAGAATAAATCCTTGAACTGGCGCAAGGCTATGAATTAAAATATCGCAAGGGTGCGTTAGAAAGTTCTGCCATTAGGTGTGTTGTGTTCCTCTAAATTTTTAAGTCGAAAATAATTGATTGCGAGGAGGGTGCTTTCTGCCTTCGGTGACAGATTCTATGTGATAGACTTGATAGCAAATATTTTACATTCATTGCACTGAACTATATTGTACTGTAAGTAGAACTAACTATTATAGCACATAGTAAATAAATAATAGTTATTTATCCACAACTGTCAAATAATATACCCATAATTAAACCGTTGTTTATCAGTTAATGATCTTTATTACTGTTGCCAATGAAATAATATTGATAGTTCAATGAATTAATATTATTCATTTTTAATGCAAATTCAAATCTTACTTGTCAAAAGAGTAAAATCAAAATATCCAAAGGCACTAATTTTCTCATTTTTCATACTTTTATTTTCTTTTTAGATAGATAAAAGATTTTTTTTTCAGAACTTAACGAACAATCTTTTATTTATATTGCACTAATTATTCGTTGTATTTTTTTATACATTAAGTTTATTTGAAATTATTCTCAGATTCGACACTTCAACACACGGAAAAAAAGAGTTCCGTAGAATTTACCGAACTATTTAGTAAACTGAGGATAAAAGACCCATTTTCTGAAAAATTGTCAACCTTTTTGGTAAATACTTCTAATTGCCCGGTAAATAATAGTGTTTAATTTCTAAATTGTTATAAAATTTTAAGAAAATGTTTGTACTTTTCCCCGTGCAGAAAATCGGCATGAAATCTTAATTCTGTTTATTAATTATTTCATTATCATCTCGCCATTTACCAATTTATACATGTGGAAAACTCCTTAGAGCAGTTTCCGGTATATGATATATTTTATTAATCGTCAATCACGGTCCCCAAAGATGTAGGTGATGGCAAGTATTAACTTTATTTTCCACTGTAAAATATCCCTAAATTATTTGGGTTGCAAATGAATTTTGGCAACTCTGAAATATAGTTACTTTTAAAACATTCAAATCGGAACTGGAAGAAAACTTGGAGGATAAGCTTGTTCACAAAATGGATAAGTTCTTTGAAAAATACTATAGAAATATGTTAGGTACTTTTATTTATTTTGTAAAAAACTTACACTTAACAGCAAAAAAGTTAGTCTACTAGTTGTTTAATCGTCTGTTCTTTCATGTGGCCATTAAAATTAATGTCAGGAAATAATTCCTGTACGGATAGGTGCAGTTTTCCACCCTGTGGGACTGGAACTCATAACTTATTGTAATTCAAGATATTTCCGCGGTAAATTGCTCAGGAAACAGATAATTCTGCTGTGGAATAAGTGCCATGATGATAGTGAATAAATAGTGATAATGCAAATGAATATTTTATAGCTTTCCGCTATGGTAATCAGACAGTGCACCATTGATAGAATGATGCATTAATTATGTACAACGAAGAATACTTAAATGCTTTTATGGTATTAGTAATTAAAGGAACATGTAATGCATGAGGGATAGTGGATGACATGGATGTTCGGATATTTGACCCAAAAGGACTTGAATTATGCATTATGAAGAAGAGTAGCTAGATAATTGTTGGAATATATTAATACATCGTCATTCTATTTTCAGGTATGGAAATACAGAATCTATCAGCGAGCTTAAATTTTTCAGAATTAGAAAACTAAACATCTATCTATACCAGGGTGCATTATAATTGGCGGATGATTTATTAATTTTACTAAATTAAATTATTAATGTATCAAACAACCTAATGTTATCATGGTCAGAAATACTTTGGGTAGTAATATTTATATTTGGTGAAGGTGGTACGATATTTCTGCTGCTAAATGATTCTAAATAATTTTACAGAAAAATTATTCAGGCAAAATATGAAGACAACACAATTTCTCTACTTTTGAAAATACCGATAAACGATATCTAGTTACCAGCTGTAAAGTCAACGTGACGACTTTTTTCCGCTGGAATGGAACTAAGGATCATATGATCCAAGTAAACTCGGCGCCAAGGAGTGCCAGGAGTTATTATTCAATGGTAAACAAATAATACTGTCGTTGCCATGGTACCTATAATTGCGGCCATATTCGTTAGATGCAACTACATGTATTATTTATGCATATTTTTCATAATTTGATAATATTACTAGCAAATAATAAATACAAATTAGGAAAGTATGTTCACAAATTCATTAGTATGATTTGATTTACATCAGTGATTTTTTTTCTGTCCACAATTAATCTAACGTTGATATTTTTTCAATATACTCCCAGACAAACTATTCGCAAAGAAAGTGACATATTTCCTACTGCATTTTAATAATTATATTCTATCGAGTTTATTTGTCCATTTGTAATAGAAATTAATTTATCTGTGGTCAAAATAGAAATAAGTTCAAAACTCCAATCACATAACGCAAAGCTATAAGAATAAATCGTTTGATTTATTAATAAAAGAAGAAATATTTGTTAAAAATAATAATAATAAGATTTTCAATTCGAAGGTAATAGATTATTGAAATCCGTATGCATGTAGTTCCCAGTTGATAAAAATGAACTAAAAATTAATATTTAGTGACAATTATTATAATATCAATATTTATAATTTAATTAGGTACCTACAATATCGTTCCTTTAAACATCGATAAAATATTACTGCACCTAACGTTAAAATTCTAATTTTAAGAATGTCAGATGGCTCACGTATCGCAAACCAAAAGTCACCATATAAGTAAAATCTCCTAGTGGCCCTTGTACAGAACTATTTACCCTAAATATTTCAGAAACGAATCAAATTGCTAATAAGTTATAAGAGCATAAATATAAAAAGTTTTTCCAGCTGACAGAGTATCATAATCTAATTAAAAGGTTTCATGTTCACGACAACAACAAACAAACAAAATCCACTTACAAACAATCCGCTACACAATTCACAGCAACTAACGAAATTAACACACGCAACCAATTCAAAAACCGAAATTCCGAAACCAAACCATACACACGAAACTAACTCGTTTTAAAACTCCATCGAGTATAATCCATAATCCAGGCGGGCCGAGCGCGATGCGATCCCACAGTTAAGAGCATTAGAACGAGATTTCACATTCAACTCGTGGACAAATGTTTGCGGTAAAGTGGCAGCGAGACTCGTTCGTAGTTACGATATCCTGTTGCCATAACCGCTTTGTTCTCCGGACACTGCGACTTAACGGGCTGCACTTCCTTTCTTTTATGCGGGGGCTAACGGCTGGCCTGCGATTGCCGCACAAAGGACCAACAGACACGGATTCTCTCGAAGGACGCTGCGTGAGGATTGCGATAGCGTGAGGACCGATAGTTTGTTTACGGGGTAAATATATGTGCATGTTTGCAAATCCGGGAAATGGACAATGCGAATTTGGAGCGCGAATTGATTTGTATATAAATGTTGTCCAGCTATTTATGTTTGAAATAACAGTCCCTTAACAAAGTACACAAACTATAAAATCATTCTAATTGAACACACAGTTTATGCTACGAATTACGTTTCAATGATTCTCAAATTTAAAATTCTGTGTCTGTAAATTCATTGTACAAAGAAACGTAATTTATATAAGTAAACCTACAAAACTTATGTCAGATTTCGTCTTTTTGTTAAATCTAAGGTGAGCAGACGTCCTGCTCTCGGCGGGACAGTCCCGATTTTAACAATTTTCCCGCGTCCAGCAGTCATTTAAGAAAATCCCGATTCTTGGAAAGAATGCGCGCCGAAAGCAACATTATTTGTTAAATATATTTTAACGAGTTTAACCAGAAGTACAAAATGACAATATATTGTATTCCGATTATGTAATTCTAATGACGACAATAAATATATATGTAACGTATATATTTAACGAGATCTTATGATAAAATGTTTAATATTATATTGATTTATTATTATGTAAATTTTATACATGCTGAAATTAAAAAAATAAATTACAATACAATTTTTGCGTTCTATGATAATACATTTTTATTGCCCCCTCGCCAACTTATCGAAATCGCTTATCAAATCTTATATTCTAATTAATATAAAATCCAATAACTAATCTTGGTAAACAAATATTAAGAATTGAAAATGAATGTGATAGTTATTTGTTTAACTAGGCACCAAAATACCAGATTTACAGCAGAGACTGCCGTTTTATAGACGAGGCGAAGCCGAGGCAATGAAAGCTTCCGAAGCTATAAATCTGTTTGGTGCAGAGTTAAACACATAATTTTTCGCCAATTTGGAATTAATATTAATTTAATGATTATTTTATATATATATTTTAAAGGTTAACGCTGTCAATCAATATGCGTTTGTTGAGCGGTTGCTATGTAATTTTTTTTTACAACCTTGGAATAAAAGTGACACTTCACAGACTGCTAAAAAACTAATAATTGTGGTAAATAGCGAACGAAAACTATTATACAATAAATTTCCCTTGTAGTTTCTCCATTTTTGTCAATTTTGGGCTTGCAATTTGCAGGTGGCATTATAAATTGAAGTTTGCTCTAAGCAGAGTGCCATACTCATTATAAATAGAAAGTGAATGATTATAGAAAATCCTAGAATAAATGTTGGGGGTGGGGAGGATAATGTAACAGCTGGTGGTCACACTTCCCGCGTAAAAATATATAATATACCGATATCAGCTTTAAATACAGTACCACTATTGAAATGGGTAAATAGCATAATGATACATTCATTTATTTTTATATATGGGGTAAATAGTTCAGTTCACAGTCGATAAACTTTGGAAAATAAATTCAGAAAATTTTTCACCACATAAAATTACTCCTGTAGCTTTTCCATCGCTACCATCCGTAGAGCCGTAATTTGATCTCTAGTAACCGCCACTGTAAATGAAAAAATATATCATAATACTGAGATCTGCATTAAGCAAAGTGCCACATTTATAAATGCATAAATAGGGCGTGATGATATACTTATTTCATTTTACAAACAAATCGGACCTGAACAGAATACCCAATCATGAGAGCGATACCTGTCTTCAGACATTCATGTATAATTTAAACCGCCTGATTAAAGCTCCACTAAAAACCTATTTAAGTTCCCCGTACTGTAATTGGGAAGTACTTCCTGTGGCGCAGAGTATCAAATAAATAAATTAGTCTAAAATGTTATTCTACGTACAACGGATGACAAAAATACGTTCATTATTTAGAAACTACGGCTCTTCAACGTTTTCATCCAATTGTTGACCCTCAGGAATGATGAATTTTTCATTTTTTGTAAATTACACACTACGGAAATGAGTTATAGACCTTTCCGGGCTTAAAATTTACGACCGTTTATACTATAATTTATTACTGTAACATTTTATTTACAGTAGTATTCAAAAGCATCAATATCACTTAGCGAAATTTATAGATATTAATATTTTAAAATTTTCCATATAGGCAGCGTCTTCCTTGGAGAAACTATTTTTTGGGTTAGAATAAAATTCAAAATCTCGTAGCGTGTCCGCAGATAACTTGATAGTAGGGTCCGGAGACTCTATTGCGGTTTTTCCTGTGAAGATGGTGGTTTTATGGCCACCTAGCACGAATAAGATTATCTTGGTTGCGTTTCCCTTTTTTCGCTTTAGGTTATGTGTTTGTTTTGATGGCTAAGGTTACATGTTTTGTTTTTTGAAAATTTGGAGTCAGGCCAAAGTTGTTCATTTTGAAATCAGTTTGAAATATGTTACACCGAGTTGTAATGTAAATTCCACTGGCCTTATTTATTTGTTGGCATTGTTAACTTTACATTTATTTATTCATTTCTAGGTAAATACACAAAATTTCTTATTGCGAAAGTTGTTATTTGTAAAACTTGGCAGCAAATAGTTAAATAAAATAAAATACTTCTACTGAATTTGGCTTTCTATAACGTGTAAGTATTAAGGGGATTTTTTCCTGTAATATCAGTGAGGCAGCGGTGAAAATTGATGGTAGATTTAGTGATTGGTTTCGTATAGGATGTTGGTGTGATACATCAGGGTTGTGGAATGTGTCCTTGGTTGTTTAATTTATATATGGATGGCATTGAATGGAACGAATGGTGTACGTATAGTGACTGCATTAGCTTATGCGGAGCAATGAGCATTTAAAAAGAATGATTGTGAGCATAAATGAAGTAGGGAAAGGCTTAAATCTGCTATTGAATGTCGATAAAAGTAAAGTGTTGGCGTTTGAGAAGAATGATTTAGTGACTGATTGTAATGTTTCAGTGAATGGTGTGAGACTGAAACAAGCGAATGAATTTGTATATTTGGGTAATATGTTCTCGAGGGATGGACGTATTGACCGAGAGATTGAAAGCCGAGTGTCTGCAGGGTGCAAGGTATTAGGTGCTCTTGGTACATTTGCTCGAAACGTGAATGTATCTAGAGATGCTCGATTGAGTGTTTATAATGGTGTATTAGTGCCTACATTGATGTATGGTTCTGAATGTTGGGTGTGGATGAAGAATCATGAACGACGTATAACTGCTGTATGTATGTAATTGAAATATTGACAAATATATTGTGTTAAATTAACAATTTGATAAATATGACAATTTGTTAATTAAAATTTTGTCAATTCTGAATTTATAACAAGAAAAATTGGTGCATTTATTTATTTGCTGGATATTATAAAATTTAACAAATAGACTAGTCAATAATAAGAAATGAGAAAGGTTGTATACTTTATTTGTTATAATAACTTTTCTTAAAATTGTTCTCACGATATAATCTGGCAAAAGATCAAAATAGTACAAATCTTTAACTTTATGGACACAGTAATATATGTTGAGAACGACTATCAACATTAATAATAACGTAATTGTAGAACCAAAACTACTCTCGTGAGATATGTACGTGACCTATAGTACCGTGATATATGATAATGTGAATGTGTGTACAATTGTACATTGTATTGCACGTATGTAATGAGCAGATACTTTAGTGGTCGTAAAAACGTTTTTCTCTCATGTTCAGTGTTATTGAAAATTAATTTCATCTAAAATGACCAACTACACAACTACAGGATATAATAAATAAGAAAAAATAAAATTACAAAAAGTCAAATAAAGTTATACATACCTGAATATTACTAAATAAAATAATGATAAAATTACATTATGGCTATTCATTTGTCGAAGTGTAATGAAATAAGTAACATCCCGTATATTTCGATCATCCACTTTCTCCGAAACAATTACCCCAGAATCTGAAATGTGGAGCTCTCCGTTAAGCTCCATTAATATAAGACATTAGGCAGAGAAGTTACACATAATCCCGGTCCATTCGGAACTAACTACGTTCTCAAGTTAAACTGACAAGCAGAGAGAGTTGCGTGCTCGTGATGCTTCCTTCACCCCCAAGCCAAGGAAGCGGACTACGCAATGACATGATCTCCTCGCTGACCCAAATATGACACGCGATAACCCCGGAGCTTACGCCGCTAGACACGCTCACGAAGCTTCCAGCTTGATGATGCTCAAGGTCGCGGCGAGGGATTTTGTGGAGGAGGTTATGAAGTGGAGATAGAGATTATTATGTTGGTTATGTTATATAGCGTGGAAGCAAGTGGATATGTATTATAGTTAGAAAGAATTGACTTACAAGTATACGGAAGCTCTAGTTGTATTTACGTATCTCAAATCGAGCAGGGGTGAAGTGGATATTTCTTACCTGAAACAAAAAATATTTACATTAGTTGTTAATTTAAATAATTAATATTGGAAGGAAGTAGTCTGTTAATATTTATTTTTAATACCAGTGATTAAATGCATGTTTGCTCACTAGTATAAAATCATTTAAGTAAACAAAGTAATTTTGAGTGAGCAAACAACATCAAAATTAAATGATTGTGGGGCCGATCTCAATAATGTAGTGGTTATGTCGCTAGCCTAGCACGCCAGAGGTCGTGGGTTCGAATCCAAATGAAGAGCATGGTCGTTTGTGTTAATCATACAAATACACAATCATCCAGTCATGAGGCGGCATATGACTGAAGTAGTTGGTCCGCCTCCCATCTTCATAAAAAAAATTATTGTGGAAAAAATAATTTTATGTAGGACAATATTCTGGTTTCTCACTGAACTAATAATCTTTATCTCTAATATGGAATTCTTTTTAACCTTCCTTTGATGTATTTGACTTCAAAATATTGGCAAAATAGCAAATGTACAAGGTTGCCTTGAAGTTATATTCTAAATATTTTTGTCAGTCGTCAAATTTCGTGTAGTGTATAGTATCATAAACTTTTGCCATTTGAGTTTAAAATAGTAAAGTATTTAGGTAAATCATTCATTTCCTCCTTTTCACTTGGATTTACATCGCTACCATGGGAAAATTCTATTCAAAAAACAAATTTTAGCTAATTTGTGATGTTTACAAAATAATATGTAAAATTTGATCAACAATAATTAATAATTTAAACAACATAATTAGCAGTAAAATGTTGACAAATTTTGTTTTATAAACTGTAATTAATATTGGGAAACATACTTTCCATTCAATCAATTATTATATTGATAAAAAGTAGGCATTGATTTCAATTCAATAGGATTCCTTATTTATAATATTTATCATGTAGAAGTATAAAATAATTAACAAAGTTAAGAACTAATCTCAAACCCTTAAGTCTTAATCTGCAATAAAATATCTATATGTATTTGATTGATTGATTTCTCATAGCTCTACTATGATTGAGATTATGACATAAAAAAATAAAAAGTACTGCACAATTTAGCGAACTATTCGGTTAGCTAAGGATATGCGATGCATTAAGAAACTAAACACGATTATTATTACGCAATTAGAGTATTTATCAAAATGTTTGGTAAATTTTCAGAAAATGTATATTATATCATCAGTTTACCGAATAGTTGGTTAAATTCTACGATACTCTTTTTTCCGTGTAAGTTTGATTCAAGGCTTGCAAGTTACATATTTGTTTATTTTATATACAATACCAACGAATTCAATTAAATTTTTATGCAAATACGAGAAATATAACTTTCGTTTAGTTTATCTAAACCAAAAAGCTACAAATTTCTAAATTCTAGATATCAATATTGAAATGACAAATTTAACTAATCATTGTCTCACACCTAATCCAGACATTACAAGATGAGCTTTTTCTTTCAAGTAATTTTATAATAACATTTGATAGCAAATTTGACTATTGCAAAAAATGCACATAGATGGTAGGTAATCCGGTCAAGTAACAATGTGCAAATGTACGGTCAAATTTTTAAAGAAATTTTTAATTTTTTAATTGAAAAGAAAAACTTCATCGTGTAAGGCACGCTTAAGGCAATTATCTTTATCCATCTCTGGCTTAGTGAATATGAAGATTTACCTATCATTTTAAAAATTACATTGACCACTAAAATATAAGCGTAAGTAGGAACAAAGTTGTAAGGTGTAAGGTAAAATATCTCTGGCAAAGAAATGTTAATCGTTCTTCTTTCAGATGCCAGCATAACATGATTTAAATAAAGGTTTATTACAGTAACTTAACCTTTTATTACAAGAGTTCGTTTTTCATAAAAAAAAGAAACATTGAAATTTTATATTAAAGTTCAAAATTCCCTCCGTCGTCTTTTAAGACCAACAAAAACTTCTCCCTTTCAACCAGTATAAACCTTCTCGCACCCTCCTTTAAAGTCCTTAAACCATCACAAGTGAATCTGCACCACGTACCAGGACGATTATTCACCACTCTTCACCCCTGGAAGATCTACCACCGCGTTACAGTTATAATGAATGCGTTTACCGTACCGTCGACGAGGTCATCGTCCCAGGCGGCCGTGAGATATCAGACCTCGGCATATGCACCAGCCACCCTTGTACCCTCCCCTAGCCACGTGGCACACGTGTGTCGGGACCAGGGAAGCTATGGACAAATCCCGCAGGATAAGTGGAAATAATAGGCTTGGTTATTGTTTGCGCTTGCTGCCGCGAGTGGATTTCTTGTAGGGAGGGTGACTGGGATCGGATGGTCTTTTAGGATGCTATTTCTGATTTTTTTTAGGTTATTTTGGATTGCTCGGGGATTATTACGTTGGTGGTTGGGGGATGTTAAATAGAACACGTAGACTTAAATTGTAATATGGAAATATTACTGCAGATAGCTGTTTTGATATAAATATACAACAACGGCTGTTATGATAGCTAGAACGCTTGCGTATGAAGCCACTGTTGTTCGTCTTTATTTATCAAGTGTAAAAAATGTGGTATGGGCACTAAACGACTTTATTATATATAAAATATAATAAATATTGAACATAATTATTGAAGAATGAATATATACACAAAATTAAATACATTTCTTAAAAAATATATCACATATCGTGAAATACAAAATAAGTGAATGAAATGAAAATACACCGTGTGTTCCATAGGTTTGTATTTTATAAATTTATTTGAGTATTCAAAATATTACCAAAAAAAATTATTTTAAATTAAAATGCCTATATAGCTGCATATCTGCCGGAAACGTATTTATATAACACTGTTTTGGAAACTACACATTCTACAACTAAAAACTGTTAAGGAACAACTATCATTCCATACGCCACGTATAGAATAATTTCAACAAATCAGAGCCACATCTTAGCACAATATATAAAATACCTTGATGCAGTTACTATGGTTACGTCTGTTTGTTTTAATTTTATTTATTTGAGTTTAATGTTTTCAACTGTTTTATATTTGTATAATTTCCAAAATCCTGTTAGAAAGTATAGTCTACATTCTACAAAATATAACGAAATGGCATATCCCACACTCGCAGCCGTACCCTTCGCCTTCGGCTTTTTGCTCGCGTGGAATATGTGCCATTCCATTACTTGTTGTAGATGTTGAATGTTTAATTTTTGCACAATGATATGCAACTTTATTTTTTTCCCCAAACCAGTTCTTATTTATTATAGTACTAAAATGAGCAGTATATAAACTATTCATGTTTTTATTAACAAAGAATCACACACAGAAAGTATGCCATGAAATTAAGAACAATAAATAAATTTATAATTAAATAAAATGTAACAACTAAAAGTTGATAAGGGTAGGAAGTTAATAATATTTATAAAAGATCAACTAATATAATTGTTTAAACATTCACACACAATTGTAGGCATACTTTTGTGTTTAAAATTATTAATTATTTAAAAAATGAATAGTTTCTGTAGCATCTTATTGTGCGAAAATGGAACACCCGGTATAGGAAAACTTATGTTGCAATTAAGCGGCTATTTTAATTTAAAATAAATTTTACATGAAAAAAAGTCAGTAATATAATAATCACATAAAATAAAAAATACAGACCGATGTAACACTGAGCATAAAATTTTCTAGCTTGTGCTACCTTCCTTTCGAGATGAAGAATTCATATAAATAGTAAACATATTCCTATTTGATTAATAACGCTTGAAAAATTCTTTATAAATGAATACTATTCATTTTTTAAACAGCAATATGAAGTGGCAAATAAATATTAAATGAAGTAAAATTAGCTACAAAAACTATTAATTTGCGTGTAGTAAGTACCATAACTATTTATGTAGGTTATAAATATAAAATAAAGTAGATGTATAAATAGCGCTCAAGTTTATAACGATTATTGGCCAACTTTACAAGTAATTACCATCGTACTATAACGCTAGGTTTGCGGAAATAATTTAAAAATTCATTAACACGAAATAGTGCACGGACACGCTAATGTTTAGATAATCTGCAGCGAATAACACATTACATTAATTCAGCATATAATAATGTTCATTACTCCAAATGAATAAAAAATCTGAATTATTTTTGTTTGATAATTAAATTGAATATTGAGTGATAATTAATAAAATATACATGATTGAACTGACGAGTTGTTCACGTGTAAAAATTATTTGAAAGTTTAAATTTAATTAACAATACATAATTAATTTTATTGCATTTAAATTGTAAAATAATCCAATTTTTTTTTCTTTGAAACAAAATATATAACACCCAATGGTACCACTTCTTATGAAGCTCTTCTGTTGTGGGAGTAGATCAATCTCCTTTTCGGTTTCTGTAAATCCTTCTTGATAGGTTTCTCCACATTTTCATATTTTTTGTTTTACTTTCCCAGTTTTGAATTCCAACTGCTTTTAAATTATCTCCTACTTCCTTAAACCCTGTTGATCTGGGTCTGCCGTAACTTCTTCCTCCTACTTGTCTCCATTCTACTACTGATTTAATTGCTTCCTTTTCTTCTGCTCCTCATATATGTCCAAGCCATCTGACTCTCTGTTGCTTGATCTTTTTCAGTATGTCTTCTCCTTTCAACTCTTGTTCTATTTCATAGTTCATTCTTAATCCGTATTCGTTTTCTAATAGCTTTATTTGTCCGAATATTTTTCTTATTATTTTTCCTTTCATTATTCTTGAATCTTCATCATCTTGAATCATTATCATAGTTTCAACAACGTTCCTGGACTTTAGAAGTAATATTTAATATTATTTATAAACGGTGTTTAATAAATATTTAATAATTCATAATCTCAATTTAAAGTAAAACATTATTACTGTGAACCTAATGTTTGATTAGCAAAAAGTAAATTCACATAACATTTATCTTGTCATGAATGAAGAATTATAACCTAACATCGTTAAAGTAAGTATAATCCCACTTGTGTCCATATTTCGCACTCTATTTACTTAACCTCGTATTTAACATTATACACAACCCTTTAACAATACAACTACCCCTAGAACCAAAAACATAATGCCATTTCTCCCCAAAAATAAAATAACAAATCCAGATACTGAAGTGCACTGCAAACACAGAGCCTAGTACGAACATGCTACTCGGTGTGGATATCAGGGTGGCTTGGACTCTACCCTAAGCCCTTTTATTAACACATAGTGGCTAGCAGGCACGCAGGAGACCGCAGGCGTGCCTCAAGGCTACGTTTCTGCTCGATGCTGTAGCAGGAGTTTTAAACAAAGCTAGGGGAGAAATGAGAGAAATTTGATGGAATTGGAGGGGTGCTTATTGAACCCATTATGAAAGAGGAGTTTAATTTTGCAAAATTGATTTCGCTGATTAATTTTAATATCATATAATAGCATTAATATAACATCATTCCATTAACTCATTACAAATATAAATATATAATTAACCCTTTTATACAGTTCTAGGTGTATTACTCTGGTGAAACAGGTCAATCGAATGAACTGTGGTTACCATCCGTCAAATTATTCTCTCTCCAAAGATTTTAGTAGTACAGATGTCACAGAGGTAAACTGTGGTAGTGTCACCACTGAGCTTTTACCCGTTATTAAGTATGGTAGATCTATGCTTAGAGCAACAAATATTTACAGTTTTTGTTTAATTTTCCATTACTGTATTACATTTTCCTAATAAATATTAACTTTAATTTGCTTGACATATCATGAAATACCAATATTTAGGTAACTGCATGAATTTTTATAATGTGAACTTTTTGTACTTATACTTTTGATGTAAAGTGAATAGGCTAAAATTTGCAGCAATATAAAAAATTTCTAGTACTGGTATGCAGAACTATAGTCCAAATGTCTGTTATGATTATATACGTAATTTAGTTTAATTTTATACTAAAATGCCACTAGAATATTTATTTGTCTTACATTCCCATACATATTTTGGTATGTAAAGGTCCGTAAAAATTTGGATTAATCGTATTTTCAACTGTTTTATCTACCATAAATAAAGCAGAAATAGAATTACTAAATCTACTATAGTTTCTAATTAACCTGCATAACTGACAATGGAGATTGCCGAAAAGTGTACTCTTATCCTGATTTGCTCTGCCCCTTTTCTAAATATTCAAATGTATGTGCCAATATTAGCTACAGCATGTTCGGAATTCTATCGTCATGTCAAGATCTCGATCTGGACGATGTCATTTAATTACTAGTGTAACCAAAGTGACATCAAATATGTTCTTGTACGGTCAAAACTGCATTTAGCCTGTAGCATTCGCTTAGGGTTAGATTGGAAATTTAAAAATTTCTCTATGTATTAGACGTATAAAATTAATACGTAATGATGCACAAAATCCGAATAAAAAATAAGTTTAATGTTGCATGAAATTTTCTGTTTTATTATTTTAATACAAAGTAAAATAAGGAAACATTTAATATGTATCTGTCCTTTCACTACCATGAATCAAACTTAATAGTTAACCAGCTGAGAGTATCATAACGAAACAATTCCGAACACAATACAATAAATGACAAAGTGTTACAATCCAGGGCTTGTAGAAAATGTGTGTATAATCAAATATTCGTATAACTTCTTAAAGGGACTTAAATAATTCGGTAGTGCGAGAAGTAGTATTGTCGCTATTTGGCCGACATTTTGGATGCCATGTAAGTACGTAAGCCCAAGCAACAAAAGTTAGGTGTAAAAACTTTTTATAACTTTCACGAATTCACTGTTCCTTTATTCTATGTTTTTTATCTAAGTTAAAAACAAAAAGTTCTCTCACAAAATAAGAGCTGAAAAAAGTAGAACACGACGACTTCGATTCTTTAAACATGTATTTTTCTCAGCGTGCGCCCTTACACAATATGGCAATTTCAGTTAATTTATACAAAATCTTTTGTTAGATAGAAATCGATAGGTTTACAAAGATTATTGGATTCTGTGATTTTCAACTGCTTTGACTTTATATCAAACACTAAATGTTGAACTAACTATAAGCTCATGAAGCTTTGAAGTAGACAAATTAATAGGAAAATGTCAATAGAAATGTAACTAAACTCAAAATTAAATGGACTGTAGGGACAGCACGGTCAATAGTAATTTGGTACTTTGGAAATAAAATTACCTTGTAACATCGACATTAATTTAATTGTGTTTATTTCTCCTTTTTCATATTTATTAATAAAGCTTTGTACAAAATTAACATGATTCGTATTTGAAATTCTTTTTGAAACATTTATATATCAGTTAAACATCAAAACTCATAAACGACATACACAGAACAAAGAATTCTATTAACGAAAAAGTCGTATTTTCAAAGAAACAGGTAATTTCGTTTTGTTCCTTGCATATCTGTATCGCTTGCAAAACTCCGAATTACAATGAAACTTCTTTTTATCAGATCAAAGACAGTAAAATATTATACAATTTATTTTTATGCCCGATCTGATAATGGTATCGAAAGAGCGTTTAACAAAGTTATATTTGCGGGCTCCCTCGGGCTAGATATTCGCACAGAAACAATTTCCAGATTCGCGAATAAAGGTGGAATGATATTTTGTCTGACCTATTTCCGGCCATTCTTTGTGAAATGTTTCCGCGGAGGATTCGCTAACTATGTTGTAAATCTCTGTTTTTATGTTAATCTGATGGATTCATTTCGCGCAGCGGCTAAAATAACGAATTTACTTCTTTGATAACTTGGCAAGTATCGTTTACACTGTTTTATTCCATTGAACTGCCATCATTCAACTTTGGCATCGAATTATTTGTGAAATATTTTTCAAACATGTTCCATTGTAACTATTTTAGTTGCCTCTCTTTTGCACTACTTATATAGTAGTATAGAGCATGTTTCTCTATAGTGATTTTACTTTCGGGTAAACTTCACAGCACACTATTATAAGAAGATTATACCAAATATTTACAGAAATATATTTAAAAAATGTTTTTTAATAAATCAGAAATTTTGTAATTATTTTATGTTGTAAAAAATTATTGTACATTTGAGGTACATTTTAAAATAAAATAAAATTTACTTCCTTTTTCATTACAAAAAATATTTAACTTGTTTGTTGAATTGATGCAATCAAATATTTCGCTAAGTATATCCACTGATATTAATAAACAATCCTTCCCTGAACTGGCCTATTACGAAGTCGACTAATTAAATGTAGGAATAATTAATCGGAAAACTATTAAAAATCTAGTTTGTATGAATTTAAACGTATAATAATTACACACTTAATACATGTTTAATATACCAAGTGTAGAATTGACATTCTATTTTTTATATTAATGTGTGTACCGATTAATTTATCTGAAAACGTTTTATTACAATATCTTCGGCAAATATAAAGTTTGTATTATGAATTCATGTACCCCTCGAGTTGAAGAATTGAATTGATTAACCTATAACATCTTTTTACAGCAAAAGTATTAATACAAAAGTTGTTTAAAATTTAAAAATGCGTGCAAATACCTAAATATTAGTATTTCACGATACATCAATCAAATTAAGAATAAAATTTATTAGAAAAATTGTAACAGGGCTATGGAAGATTAAATAAAAACGAAAAATGTTTGACATTTCATAAAATAGTTTTAGATTTATTTATTTACCAGAAAAAATTGCCATTATGCCATTACAATCTTCTACGAAATTTCTATAGTTTTAAATTCTGAACATCTTTATTATTTACATTTCAATTCTACATCCTGTACATAGAATAGATTTTTTAGTTATTTGTTTTGTTCTCATAGCAACTATTGTTATTGTACATATCGTATGTTGTAAATATATGAAAACTGCAAATAATATTATTTATTCCCAACATATTGATTTTATTTTTGTTTTCACCAAAAGCCCATTGTCATGGGACTTATACTGAAGTTTCGGTACTCTATCTTTTCTGGTTCATGAGCTATTACGTATATGTATATGGACACACCTACATCCATCCATCCATCCTTTTAACCTTCCTCGCTTATAAACACAATTGTGAATCTGGACAAATTGCCAACACAAGAATATTTTTCAAATACAAATAAAGCTTAAATAATTTATTTATAGAGACAAGACATCTCCGCTTTACATAACCTACACCTACTGTTCTTATTTTAATTTTCAATTGCGTCTTTTGTAATTGTAGACTTTTATTCTTAATTAGATAAAATTTTCTTATTTTCCTTGAAAAATGACAAGCACCCACATTCACATATTTTCGCTTCTTAGGACTTAGACGTCTAGACGACACTCACAAAAAGCTCGAGTATTGCGAATTCTTAACAATGCTTTGTGAAACAAGAAATGTTGAAACGAAGTTTCAATCAATTTAAAATATTCTCTAACAATAAAAATAATTTTTCGATACCTACATTCAAACATAAAAAAAATATTAGCAAGATTTGGTTTATAATTACTTGTTGTGAAACCATGGAGCTATTTACCCCATAAAAACAAAAAAAAATTACGATAGCTATAAACTTTCTGTATAACGCATATTATATTTACAAAATACATAAAAACATTAAATCGATATTCGTCCATTATAATTTATTAACAGTTTAATAATTAAACCAGCAAAAATACTTCACTATAAAATTTTAATGATGACATCAATTAATTATAATATGAAACTAACTAATATTTATTGGCATCCATTTGCAAAACTGAATTGATAAATAATTAATTGCACCACATAAAATAATCTAATTATTTTACACATAGCTGTTTTTAATTATATTTTAGAAGACTGCTAAAAGGGAAATATTATTGCACAAAATTTACACTTTATAGAAAAACACACGTACTCGTATATTTTATTTTCTTGTTCCAGTTTCGCTATTAAGAAATACATTTTTCGCGCTGAAATAAAAATGTAATCAGCATGTATACGAGTCTAATTAACTAACAAACCCACATGTAAAGAAAATAATATTTGCGTGTGTTTTTTCTTCATCAGACTGCAACAATTCATTTAACTTGCTGCACGTTCTGTTAACGTGATTAAGATATGAAGTTGAATTTCAACAATGCTATATAGTTTCTACTTTAATTAAATTGCAAGTACGGGAAAATAGCCTTTGTGGAAATGTGGAGTTGGGCGCGTCAATTCAACATTTCATTTCATATTTTTAATGGAGTTGAGAACGTGATATTTGTGGAATTTTATTTGGGGTAACTGAATGTTTTTCCACCCGGAGAGGTTACAAAAGTTCATAATTTTGTCTCTCCACTTCGATTGCAATCTGCGACTTTGTACTTTAAAATAGCACTACTGCTACTCTGTGGTAAAGCATCGGACTGTGAATTATGAGTTCCTATTATCGCACAGCGGACAGCTGTCAATTAATAATATAAGAGTAGTTTGTATATCCCTAAATTTTTCAAATATAAAATAAACAATTGTATGACTAACACTGATATGTAAAATACTAACTTTATGAATATATTATTGAAAAACGAAGAAGCTAACATAGCTCTCCTACAAATCTAGGATAGTACAAAGATAATGTAAAAACAACTTTGAAATAAGAATGTTACTTTTCGATAAATTGATTGCTGCGAGCATTATGATGTATGGAGTCTAAATTTGGAATTGAAGCTAAAATAGGAAGAAATCAATCAAAATATATTAGATGGATACTTGGCCTAAATAAACAACTCCGGTATATTATTAGAGGAAGAAACAAAACGGTACAAAATGAAGACAGAAGCAAGTAATAGAACAATGAGATATGAAGAGAAAATAAGGACACCATGGAAAAGTCTCGCATATGATTGTTGGGTAGAAATAACAAGAAAAGAAGTAAAAAAAATGGGGAAAAAACCAGTGGGAAGTAAAAAGGATCAAACTATATAAAAGAAAATGATGGAGAATATTATACAGAGAAATCTGGATATACTTAGTTAAGATATACGTAAATATCTATTGACTACAAGTAGGCCATGAATATGGAAATAGAAAATAAAAATAAGAAATAATTAAAAGATTTAGAATTGGCAACGAAGAAAAAAGAAATAATTACTAAACACGACATGATAATAGACAATTTGGGCTTGAATTTGAGATAAAAAATCACTTAAGATGATATTCTTCAGAAGACATAAGAAATGATATCTCTACATCTACTTGACGAAACCCCAGACAATGATTGGATGAAGAAAGTGCATAGAAATGGATTAAATATTTGTATATAGTAATAGTTTTTTAGTATTATAAATAAATGAAATTATCACATGATAATATAAATATAGATAATTTTAAACACCGAAAAGTAACAATAAATATTTTCAATTACTATATTATTGGTAAAATAAGTTTAAAATATCTCTGAAACGTATGTTTTTCGTATTATTATTACACATTATGTAGAATCGCCATTTCAATAGACCACTATATAACTTTTGTTACTGAATGTACAGGCGATACTAGCGGCCTCCAAAAGCCACACCTCTCAGGGATTTCAATCAGTAATTGATAATGTTACTAAGATTTAAAAACAAAACATTACATACTCTAAAAAGCCTATGTGATAAGATTATATTATATTTCAATTAAAGCATCTATAGAAAACTTGTAACTAGAATTTTTCTCAGTAATCATTAAATGGTATTTTTTTTTTAATTTTCTTTTTACATGTGTTATTCCTATATTCGTTTGCAAAAGGAACACGCCTTATAATATACGCTTTATGTATGTCTAATAAAGTATGTTTATTAAAACAATTATGTGGTCGAATTTGAATGTCAGTCACACTTGCCTTGATGATGAAGAGGTCAACAAGCTAGCGAGGTTTACACGACCCAAAAATCCTTATTTAAGATTGGTTCTCTCTGAAGGGTGCTACACCCCTGTCGACTGAAATATGACGTGATATTTTTCCCACTTACTCACTGAATCCATTACAATCATGACGCAGTTTCATATCAAGCCACATATTTGCGTTTACGCAAATTAAAAAAATGCAAATTTCTGTTACGAAATGTAAATAATAGATTAGCATACGATATGAACCCAGAACATATTTTTTCACTTGAACATATTACGCCTGCTGCGATTCTCGGGCTTTTGTCTTTGAGCGCGGACGCAGTAATGAAGGCAACGGCCGGCGGCGGCGCAGGCGAAGGCAGGGAATGATAAAGAGAAGGCAGGAAAAAATAAATCTCTCTTCGGTGAAGGGCAAAATGGAATCTTTAAAGTTTTAATTAATATGCAGGAGAACAAAGATAATGGTCGTTTCACGTGTATGCACACGTTGTTGACGATGAGGACTAGAAATTGGACAATATGGTTGAGATAAATCGAGAGATCGGCCATAATTACTTATTGCTTTATTCTCTGAAATTAACATACCTGAAAAATTCTCATAGAAAATTTAACTACTACTAACATTTGGATAACAATTTGACGTCTGGAATCCGTAATGTAAGCAGAGCCGATTTTATATATTTAGAGGCCTAAGGCGGAAAAAAATTCGAGGCCGAAATATAATATCTACATTTTTTTATAAAAAAAGTTTAAAATCAAAATAAAATTATAATATAGACATAAATATGTAGTTAAATATCAAAACAAAACAAAAATTTCTTTACACAAATATAAAATAATAGTTTTAAATCACAATAGGAGATAGCTTCTTTCTCCATATGTTTTTTTTTTTTTATTTAACAAAATCGTTGTTATAAAGGAATCTGTAATTACTTGTGGCCAATCGTAGTCTACAGGTATATATTGTTTGATTTTCAGTAACATCTTTTTGCTCGTTATTTTCAATTATTTTTAACTCATTAACCACAGCATCAACATTTGATACAGGCGTGTGGCTATTGCACTCTTCCTGATCTAAATTTTGATTTGCATTTTTGATTCAAAATATTTTTGAATTTTGCAACAAGAATCCTTAATTTTTTTCTTTCTTAGTTCGCGGCTCCTTCAAATTTTCTTTTGCCATACCTTTTTCTAGAATGTACCTATACCTACTGTATACCACTGACCCGCTAAGGGTTACGTCAAACTCGAGGAATCCAGTTTCTCAATCTGAGCCTCTCTTAAAAATACATGATGGCCCATCACGTGAATTGAAACAGTCCGTATTATTACCAAAACGATTTTTAACGAACGGTATAAAGTTACTATCAATTTACCGGTAAAAGTAAATGATGTTATCAATACGTACATTTCGCTAAATTAGTGACGTTGCCGTTGTGAAAATACATAATTTAGTGGCGCGAATTTAAATTATACATTCAAAATGAAATTATTTAACGCGGAAAACAAATAAAAATATTTCGTTTTATATAGTATTCATCAAATTTTTAGAGGCCGCTTAAAATCAGAGGCCTAGGGCAGTCGCCCTATCGGCCTTATGGGAAAACCGGCCCTGAATGTAAGCGCAAAATATACAATGGTGCTTAAAAGCAAAGTTGTTACATGTTATATGAACTTGTGATCATAATTTAAATGAAAATATCGTTCGCATGGTTTCTTAATTGCGATTATAGTTTGAAAAATGTTAATAAATTAATAAATTACGGTAGCAAGTACATACTATAACATTGACAATCTATGATGCATTTTATCTGGAATAGTACGGTAAGTAATTAATTCATTCCTTCTTAATTCAAACTCAAGATACACAGTAAAAAAAAAATATTCGGAATTTGTTAATTTTGCGGTAATTAAGTATTTTTAGTTAATATTGACAAATATATTGCATTAAATTAACAATTTTAATAAATATGACAATTTGTAAAATTAAAATTTTGTCAATTCCAAATTTTTATAAGAAAAAATCTGGTGTTCGCACCACACTACTTTCTTATACAAATAAAAACAACTGAATAAGTATGACTTGTTCCTTACGTTTAACTATTATGACATTTATTTGACATATGGATTATACCTGTTTAATTTTGTGTTCTCAGCTATGATGTTATTTTAAAATATTAATTAATATCTAGTCTTTAAAACTTTCTAACTAATAATACTAGAAAATAAATTAAATACTCCTCCAAACTTAACTTGAAATTTATTACTTATGTATAATTTAAACATGAATAAACTCATTGCTGTAGTATGCATCGTAGAATGTCTTATATTTATCGAAATATGGCGATTTGTAATATTTTTCAAAATACGGAAATTTCCTCAAATATGACTTAAAATTGTGATTTTTTTTTTATTACATTTCTTTATAATATTCGCGCCGGGAAACCCATTGCAGCAGAGCGCATCGTCATATCTCTAATATTTTTCCAGATATGACAATTAATTATATTTTCCGAAGAGCAACTTTGAGGGGCTATAACTCGAAAACTATACAAGATATCGAAAAATATCTCCAATTTTATGTTTTTCGTGCCATTTATAATAAATTAGTAAATTTTGAAAATTTTGAAATTTTTTAGAATTTTTTCAAAATTTTGATTGGAGATATCTCGACAAATATGAAAGATACAGACTTGCAGTGTTCACCAATCGATTCAGCTCGGCGAAATACATAAACCCTGAAAATTTCAGAAAATTTAGACAACCGGTTGAAATGTTAGAGCAAAAAGTCCGAAAATAACCAAATTCAGGCCATACGTCAAGGGGTACCTCTTGACTTTTTAGGATCATAAACGCCATTTTCAGGCTTTTTGCTCTAACTTCCCATCCCGTAAAGCGATTTTTATGAAACTTTGCATACTTATGTATTTCGACGAGCTGAATCAATTGGTGAACACTGTATATCTATATCTTTAATATTTCTCGAGTTGTCGCCGATCGAAATTTTGAACAAAAATACAAAAAATTTCAAAATTTTCAAAATTTGCTAATTTGTTATATAAGGCACCAGAAATGCTAAACTGAAGAGAATTTTTAGATTTCTCGTGTAGTTTTTGAATTACAGGCCCTTAAAGTTACACTTCTAAAAATACCAAAAATCGACGTATCTCGAAAAATATTAGAGATCTGACGATGCGCTCTGCTACAATGGGTTTCTTAGTGCTTATATTATAAAGAAATTTAATAAAAAAATATTACAATTTTAAGTGCGGATATTCCGTGAGTTTCAAATTTTTCTATCGGTATGTGAATCTGTATTGAATGATTGTCAGTTTTTGGGAACTGTTATTGACGTCTAGTAAAAATATATTTCAAACCAAAATCTGATCTAACAGATAATTGATTATTTATAGAAATGGTATTACTTTTAGACCATGCTCCTATTGATAATTAGGTATTTGTATAATAAGAAATTTGTTTAATTTGACTGAATAAAACTACAAAAGTCGGTAAATAGCACCGAAAAGTACATTAACAAGAATATTTATGGGTAAACCTTTTATGAATATGTTTGAAAAGTTATACATTTCTTCTGATGGTGAAGAACCGAATCCACAAATGCTCGAGAACTGCCGAGATTTACTAGCTATTTAGTGTAATATTTTAATAAGTTTCTGTTTCAGACCAAATTTGTGAGTCCGAACACACACAATTCTTTGAATAAATTTCAATTTTAATTAGGTATAGCAAAAAGTTCGGAATTATTGATTTTACTTCGGAATATCGCGAGGAGTACTTATCTGTGTCCGCGTCGCAACTTTCCAAAAGCTCATTAGACGAAGACTGCAAGACGACTCGCAAAATATTTATGATCCAATTAAATAAAACACAAAACAAAAGCTAACTGATACCTGCAACTTAATCCAGTAGGCCTTGGCTGTAAGAATAAATAAATTTGAGTCTCGCTTATAGCTCCAAATTTTCTTGTCAGTTAATAAATATTCCGTATCTCAATTAAATTTACCCACAGCGTCATTTAGAAATAAATTCAAGAGACGATCAACAAAATAACAAAGTTTTAGAACGACAAAGGTTGCTCGAACTTTGCCGATTCCATTTTGTTTATCTGGCTGTCATTTTAATTGCTTCGCCATCTTGGGATCTTATTATTGCGAAAACAAAACTTCAATCTCGATTAGTCTATATTCTGCGACGCGGACCTTCCATAAATTCCATTTACTCTGGATCTCGCTTCCTGATTATGGCGTCAGATCTGATATAGTTTTTTATTGAGTTTATCGCAGAATTAATCTGTGAGTTATTACTTTGCTGTTTGTTCCGAAGTACGCTGTCCGCAATTTGATTTTTTCTGATGATGTCTGGATAAAACAATATATCTGACATCTCATTTTTCACAGGCGCTATTGAGGTCGGTCAACCGAGGATGTTCACAATGAGTTGGAAAATATCTGCTGAGTTGATCCTCTGAGATTGCATCAAGTTTTCATGGAAATGCAATCGGAGAATTATGGAAGAATACTTTGGATTGTTTGCTTTTGTTTGTGCAATAAATGAGACGTGGAAGGAAACTATCAACCGCGGTTTTATTTTCGTGTTCTGATTCCTTTTCCTCGAACAAGCTATTAACTATTCACTCTAGCGCAGATTTTAAAAGCAATTCTGCTTTCCACATGAAACAAATTATTAACATCACCGATTCTGTCATTTATCGATACTTGTTCAACTATTTTGTATCTTCTTTTTCTTATGCCAACTTCATAATTATAATGCAGAACATGGAGTTGATTTTGGTTATAATTGCAAATCTGGTGCAACTGGCAGTTTACTTGATACACAAAACAATAAACTCAATTTATCACAAATATGAAACCAGCTGTTTCTTACTAGGATACAGAGCTCGAAACCTTCTGTTTTGTCCACGCAACTCATTCCTATGGCAACGGGAAGGTGAGTGGGCGGAAGTTCTTTCCGTCACTACTTTCACCCACTCATCTGTCATTACCAAATTGAACCTAACCTAACATTTAGTATGTGAACCACACGGATAGGGGCGCGTACTTATAATAGTAGGATGGAACAAAACACTATACTATTTTTCGTTATGATGGGAAGTATAATGTAAGAAGCTTTGGAATGAATATGTTTTGACAACAAACAATAGCATTGATAAATATATGACAAATTTTATTAAAATTAATAAATGGAATAATGTGCACATTATTTTTCTAGGGATAAAATGTGATGTTTCTAATTCTATTTGAATATTGATGAAACCAATTTATAAAAAATATATTATTTGTAATATTCTCGTATCTCAAATTAATTAAACCCCATCGAACTGGGCATCAAATTGAAGATGTCAAGAAATAAAATGGTACTAAATTGTAAAATTTATTTCTGTAGGCTTTCATGTTACGTCATAGAATTCACACAGAAGAGTTATACTAAAATTATCAAACATTACTGTTTAGGGATTATCAATTGTTTATATAATTGCTGTTGCATCTTGACAGAGGAAAAATATATTAGGAGAACTAGCAAATAACTTATTCATTTTTTCTACGTCAAACATGTGTCAATTGCAATTTTAAACACCTAAATTTAGATTTACAAATATATTATGTTATATCATATAATAAACCATATCTTAAGTAATTAAAATGCAATATTTGTTCCAGTATGTTGTCTTCTATTATTATTTTAGATCTTATGGGGTAGGTTTTTACCGCTATCTTTCGAAATATGAAAAGGTTAATAACATAATAATATTTATAAGCTAATATTAGTTGCATTGATTGAAATGGGAGCATCAATAAGTGAATATTCACGCAAATGTAACTTTAATGATATTTATCCACAAGGGACGCAGATCGGAACTTAATTACGCATGATGTGTTTCCATGGAGAATACGATAGCACTTTAGATGGTAAATTTTTAATGCATCAAGCGAGTCACTTGTGAATTATAAATAAATATTTTATACAATCATTTCATTTTAGAGAAACTTCATTATGTACGCCGGAATTAAAAGCATAACATTGAATTAATTAGAAACTACGGTGGCTACTAGTGCAGCAAAAACGAGGAAATAGTTTATTGGTTTAAACTCTAAGGGATGTTTTATAACTTTGTATTAAATATTCAACAGTTGAATTTCAACAAATTTTCATCCGTTTAACATTTATTATTTAGTTTTCTATTTACCTTACGTATTTTCGTTTCGATATTACTAAACTAAAACAACCATTTCTTTCGTCTGTAAATTGTTAACGTATTAATCTTTAAACATTTATCTACCCAGGAAATTAAACCCACACAAAAAATGGATTGTTACAACAGCAAAAATTTATCTTACGTATAGTGACAGCAATTCAGATATTTACAATAACAATATTTATATTTATATTAGTAAAATGACATTATTTTCTATTGCTGCTATAACAATCTAAATAATATCACATTAATAATATAAATATTGTTATTGTAAATATCTAAATTACTGTCATTATATGTAAGATAAATTTTTGCTAATAATTCAATTTTTTTTTCGTGCAGTCCCAGTACCTGTAACTTCTCCTTCTGCGATTATTTCTCGTAATATTTAACTATTCACTTGTATCCTATATGATTTAATTGTTCTTAGTATTGGTTAATAAGTTTCTTTGTATTATTGTTAGTTGTTCCTTCTCTTTTTTAACTATTGTGAACGTCTCCGCGATGCAAATCTGTTGAGTGCTTTATATATTTTCATATTCAAACAATTATCATTACTGCAAATTTAATAAATTATAATAGATTCATTGGCTTTGTTAAACTAATCTTAGCATGTTATAATAACAAAAGTAATCTGGGAAATATTTCTATAATATCTGAAAAGTGAATAGTAATGCGTTTCGCCTACATTTTGAATGATCATATTTTGTCCCATTTTCCGCAAAATATTTCACATGTACTGATCCTTTGGAAAAGCATCACCATTCCATCGTACATAAAAAAGGAAAAAGGGATTTAACATGGTAGAAACACGATAAAGTGCAGCACATAAACAGTTTTCTCCGCGAACGACATAAGGGAAGACGCGAAACAGAATCATTCGAAGCTCATTTGATTCACAAAATGCTTCAGCGTATTCTGACATCCTTAACAAATTCAAAACTCTTTGACAACTAACTTCTCTCTTTATTTCATGAACTTTGCTAGCTCAAAGCGGAGGATGGTGGCCAATACGCTTAGTTCGTCGTTTCGCCACGTGCGCTGTCAGCAAGTTTTAAATTTGTTTTGTATCTTAATGAATTCATTAATATCTCGTTTTAGTAATTCGTTTTCGTTTCATTGTAGTCTTTAAATGCAATATTTCGCTCATTCCAAATTGAAATGCGGAATGCGGCATTATGCGATTTATGCGGACAATGACATTGGAAAAATTAGTTGGAAAAGTTGACAGATTAATCCGCAAACAGTTTGCCAGTTTGTGAGTTTCACATCAATGGATTTATATAAATGGTAATTTCGTGTTTTGTGATTGTTTTGCAAATACAATGAAAATTACAAGTGATAGCTCTGTCGGAATTTTACTCGTCCGATGGCTTTCATTATTTTTTATCCACTGAAATTTATTTAAATTGCATCCATACACAATATGCAAACACCAACCACACTCAACAAACATTACCCATGTGAACAATACAAATTTTTATTAAATACGGATATCATAAAATACCACAAGTACTGCAGAATAAATTTTAATTAGATTGAACGCAATTTGTGTATTCAATAACAGATGAATGACTGGGTTTTAACTAAATACGCCTGGCGTAATGCAGACTAAGAAGCAAATCCTTTGTTATGATTGATGGCTTACTACTGGATACAGGATAACAGGATAATTTCAAAAGTTCAACGTCAAACTCCAAGTGATTACGAATGTTGATAAAGTAAAAAATACTAACAACGAGCCCATTGTTTACATTGCTCAAGATGCCTGACATCGCTTTTCACCGCGCTTTTCACTCAATTTGTTATTTTAATTGTATAATTTACAATTTAGTTTATAAGAATTAATTAGATTTGAAAATTAAAAACCTACATTTTATAAGTTTATAAATAAATAATAACAATTATCCGTAGTTAGCTCAATTTGAAACTTCAAATCAGGTATAATAATAATTTATTTGGGAGATATGAAATAATACATGTTTATAAATCAACAAGTATACCCATAGGTATCATCATTCAATATTACAGTATTTGATACACTCTTAATTTTTGTAGTTGAAGAAAATTTTCAAGCAGTACAAATTGTTAGTAATAAATGTTTCAGGATTACATTTAAAGTTTTAAAAATAACACAGATCATTACATGATCTAGTAAATGATTAAAAATTTTCAAGTCCATTACATGTGGCTCTTTTATTTTGAAAATAATAAACGCTACTCGAAATTTGTCTTCGTTTTTTGTGTTAAAATTAAGACAGTTCGAGTTCAAGGCAAAATCAGATTTATATTGAAAAATAAGTTTACATAATTCAAAAAAGTAGAGACATATGACAGTTCGTATTCCAAATTTGGACAACAATTTTCTACAGGAAGTACGCGATGCTACTCCTGCCACACTGCCTAATATTTTTTTTTGCGCAATAAAGTATATATCATTCATTATAGGGCCATGAATTAAGATCACGGTTTACCAGTCATCAAAGATGTTAGTAGAAAACCACAGTGTTAAAGTTAAAATTGGCGACATTCGGAAGCGGGATTCGAACTGAGTATCTCATAATTTTTAGTCTGATTCGTTACCACGGTGCTACACAGTAAAAAATTTTATTTGCGATTTGTTAATTTTGCAGTTGTTGTTTTTTTTTTATTTATTTGCTGGATTTATAAAATTTAACAAATATAGACTCGTCAATAATAGAAATTTTATATCCTTAATACCAACTTAATTTGTTATAATAACTATGATTTATTGTTCTGCTTCTATATAATTACTAAAATATTTAGTCAAAAGTACATAAAAATAAATATATACAATATTCACAAATATATTTAGTTACGAAATATATAAAAATAATAATAATATGTTAATTGCTAACAAATTTGAAACTTGTTAAATTAACAAAAATTAACGATGGATCTTCTGGTATTAAAAATTTTGTTTAAATAAAAAAATAAATTAAATCAAATTATGTAGTAACAATTTAATGTTGGTCATTAAACAATTACGAATATAGTTTATAATAAAAGCCATTGTAATTTGTCTGCATAGAAATGCAATAAAGTTAAAATTAATAAAAAAAGTTTGTCCGTAATGGTATTTTTATTCTCTTGACTTTTACCTTTGTACAAGGAACTTATTTAGTTTTACATAAAAGAAATGTTAATTAAAGATATAAAGTTTTAATTAGTATACTGCTAATTACACCGTTTACCATTTACAATTTAGCAACAGAGATGTGAATGCAGCGAATAGGAAGCTCAGTCATTATAAAACAAATTTCAATGCATGACAATAACAACATTAACAAGTAATATTCCAGCAGAAAATTACTTTCTGTTCCTATTCACGTCATCGTGATGAACAATGCAAACTAAAATTGTAATATCCTGCACTTTGACTACGCACACTACCTATACACTTTGTACAATTTCATCACTTGCTCCCATCAACAGTTTAGATATTTTTCGCACTTCAGGAATTTCTAACACACATCACAATACGGAATCTTCGTTCCTTCGGCGGCAAAAGACGCAAATAAAGAATCCAGCGCTGATTTTTATTTCCGCGAAAAAAAAAATATGTATTTCTTTTGGTAAACTTTCATTCTGTAGAAGCAGAATCGATGATGTGCGCGTGTACATTATTTAGTAGGTACCTACTCATTTAATGATCACAATTTTCTCCTATTTGGTACAGCAAATTCTATACCTCTAAAATATCAGAAACGTTTCCCAGAAGACTAAATTTAATATCTCTTTACATTTCATGGGTGTTCGTACTAATACTCTATCTCATGTATTCTAAATTAAGTTCTAAATGTATTCCATGAATTTTATGTGTTTCTCGACTTATTTTTGTCTTGAAATTACTCAACGAAAATAATTGGACTAGCAGAATATTAACAAAAGGAATAACACAAAAGAAATCTACTGTGGCTAGTTATGTCATTGGCATGAATTGACAATTATTCTTGCTTCCCAAAATTTCAATAATATTCTTCAAAATAGAATAGTATCAAAAGTTCAAGATTTAGTGTGTTTATACGACATATCATCGCGTAATTTACTCATACTGTGTCTGTTTCCGGAGGCCTTACGTTACTAACATAGTAAAAATTAATAGAATTTGCCTTGAAGAAAATTATAATGAACTTATTTTGTCTTGGAGGCAAAAATCTCCAGTTTCCTATTTTAGATTGAAATATGCGTGGGACGAATCTGGAGACCACCAGAAAAATGTACGTAGTTCTCCAATGGAGATCTTTGAATATTTCACTGGTGGTAGAAGATGAGATGCTATGCTTGTTCGACAGAAGCACAGATTTCCGTACGTCACATTTAATGACAATGAGAAATTGCAAATGCTGCGCATACAGCGCCACATGTTTATTTCCGACTGAACTCTGGGGATATGAAATGGGCGAAGGGTGACAATGTGCAGCTCAGAGGCGTGCTGGGGATATTGCCTGGGGTGAGATATAGAACAATAGTTTATAGATATATTAATAGTGACTACAATTCAGGGTAAATATGAATTCAGGAAATCGCGTAATGCAGCTGTGATCAGTAATTGCAGAGGCTGTATCCTAAATTTGATTTCTCTAGCAAGTTAAATGAACATAAAATATAAAATAACATTTTTCATTTGATACAAATATTTTTGCGGTTTCAAGGAAGAACTAGTTAATTCACTTGTTTGATACATATTTATGTATATTTTCCTTTGCTGCCCTCAAAACAATGTTATTTGTTATATACTTTGCATAATTTGGACAAAACATTACCAGTTACGTGTAACTTTTCAGGAAAGCGAGTTATGTGATATTTTTTGAGGAAAAAACCAATTAAGTTCCATTTAAATGCATGTTAAACGTGTATACATTAATTTGTCGAGTTCGGCATGTTTCTTATATTTTTCTTTAAATAAAATACAAATGATATCAGATAGATTTTCGAAACCATTTAAGGTATTTATGGAGGCGATACGTGAAACTTTAAACGCAACTCGAAATCATGAAATAATGACATCAACTAGTTGTTCCTCAAAACGACAGATTTATAGATCACATATTTATGTAACGCATGCATACTTAAAATTACAAATTTTTAAGGAAAACAATAATAGCGCCATTTTTTTAAATCAGACTTGGAAATTTTTGATAAGTAAGTTCTATAAGTTGAAAAAGCTTTCAGAACTCTTATTAATTAATTAATTTTAATAAAATATTATTAAACTTGAATTAAATATCTTTTCTAAGCTGAAAAAACTTTCAGAACTCATAATTATAAATTAAGACTTTCGGATATTAGTTTTTTCTATATATGTAATTAAACTCAGCGTTTCAAAATATTGAATTTTTTTCCTGATGAAGAATTATGTTCAATAATTCGAAACGTTGAGTTTAATTAGCAATTACCAAAAGGCTTTAAGTTTTTCTAAAAAAATTTAATTTAGGTAATTCTTATGTTCATTTTCATATAGACTGGAGATAAGATATTATCCACTTCATTGAATTTTAACTCGCAGACAAATTTCGTGTATTCTAAATGTAATCTCCTTTTACATTCTAGGCCCATAACAATCACACGGGCTGATAAAAGTGATAAACTTCTACAGTACTCTACTTCCGGAGCATAGCAGAAAATTCTCCATCTTGTGAATGATATATGCGCGGAACAAAACGTAATAAAATACTCTTCATTTCAACGTAGCGCTGTATATGATCTCGAGCTTCTTCTGTCACAAACATTATTCCGTTGTCATGGTGTAACCAGATATGAGAGCGAGTCTACGGGGCACACGAGTGCCGGAGTACCCGTCAGCCTGTCTTGAACTTCTCGTAGTCGTTGTGTTACATTCATTACAGAAAGTTTTAACATGCGCGATAACGGCCACACTAACTCGTACGTGTGGAAAATTATGAAAAACAAGGAGTTTTCTGCTGCGTTCTTAATTAATGCGTCAACTACATAAACTAGATATGAGATTTGAAATGAGAGATGTAAAAAATGAATTGAGTTCGGCTCCACCTCTCAGTTTTTCAGGAATTTTTTGTTAATATGTTAGTTTGATGTATATAAATTATATGCATGTAAAGTTAACTAGTTTGTTTTTTCATACACATTGCTGTATTAGTACCTACATTGATGTATGGTATGGATGAAGAAGCATAAATGATATATAACTGCAATGGAAATGAGGTATTTAAGAGGAGTATGATCATATATAAACTACACTACTAACTAGGGCATTTTAAGATTTAACACCATTGCAATGAAAAATTGTTGATCTCCAAGTTAATCAACTACGTTTACAAAGAAGCAGTGCCAAATTTTAAAATGTCCTAGCTAGTAACCCTTAGTATAGACCTGTGAATAGCAACTTGTGAGTTTGAAGAATGAAGAATGAGAAGAATGTTATTAGAAATGTATTTTTTTATATATATCAGGTTTTTTCATTATATCGTAAATAAAATATTGTACGATACACATACGTAAAGCATCTTAAATCACTCGCTACGCTCGTGTTTTATTTGACTCATTCGTGACTAAAGACTAGCTTTACGTACTTTTATATTAAATAACTATTCCGTCCAAAAGTAGCATTGCTTTTCTTTTTGTTTTCATTGTATTTTTCTTAAAATATCTATATATTACAGTTTTTGACTTGTCTACTTTCATTTGAGAAAATACCGAAAGCTTGAGTTTTAGCAAATTGTGTTGAAACTTTTGTCAAATTTGGAACGAGAAAAAGATAGCAAAAAGTTAAATATTTATGTAGTTCTAAAAATTATTTTTAGTTGTATCTTAATCTAAAATTTTGTTCTGTTTCATTACGATTCAAAGAACAATTTTTTTTATTGATTTATTTGGGTTCTTCAACATCTGTGGTAAAGAACAAATTTATATATGTTAAAAGGTGATGTTATGAATTTAGTTTCGTTTCCTGGTGATATATTATATGATTCTCTGATTTTTAGATAAGAATGTATATTTTACGAAAAAAAGTTTTTTTTTTATTGGCAAATTTATTCTCAATGGGCGGCCAAAATAATTTGATTTTTAATTGCTAATTAATATTTCCTGCTTTGGTAGAAATTCCAAATTTCCGCAATTATATATAAAGCAACCCTTCTTTAATAAATCATTTGTGATTTTTATTGAAGCAATTAGTGGTTTAGTAATTAATCTCTTTTAATTAATTATGTAATTAACGAAATTATTGAGCAGCATAAATGTGTAGGTACATTGTTTATTGGTGACAGCGCTTTTGTAGATTCTACACCAAATATCGACTGGAAATACTTTTATGCATATTTTACCAATAAAAACTAAAACTGTTATAACAGTAAAAGGTTTTTTGTTGCTTGCTTTATCTATAAGAGTATTAAAAATAAACAATTTTAAAATGAAATCCCTTTTTACATTCATTCGTTAAAAACTATGTCAATAGATTTAGGTATTTTTTTAAAAATAGCTACTGATAAAAATATGCAACTTTCCATAAATACGCATATTGCAAAGTGTAGCAGATTTGACAAATAATTGTTATGGGTAGGTAGTCTTTGATGATATTTGAGCTGTATTGCGAATGCCAAAGATATTAGTGTAAAAGAATACTGTACTATTGACTGAAAAAGAAAGAAAAAACACAAGATGAGGAAAATAATGAAATAGTTTATTAAGCAACAAGTGCAGAAAGTTATCTATTTCACGCGAGTTGTGAGAGTTTTAACTCGAGACGAAAATAATTCTTTCTCTTCAGAAACAAGAAATGACATCTGAAAGTCAAATTATTTGACATTTATGATTACAGCATGAAGGCAGCGCAAGCGCAGATGTGCGCAGTGTAACCAACTATAAAATTATAGATTGTAAAATAAAACTAATGATATTTTTATTAAAAATTTGATATTGTATTTTCTTTGTAATTTCAACATCGAAAACGAAGATTTATATAAACTCTTAGATAATTATTAATTATTTTATGATATGTAAATGTAATTTAACTAGGATCGTGATTAAAAGTGACCCTTTTAACGCTTGCTTAGCAAGTGTCACTTTCTGACGCTAGTGTTAAAAGTAACATAGCATCGTAAAAGTGATAACGATTTGTATCAATAAATCAACAATTATAACCCTTCCTGTCAAAATATTATTCTACATTTTTTAGGATTTACTAGTACACTAGGAAGATCGTAGATAAAATTTTGTAGGATATACGTGTGAAAAGTGATTTATTTCGTTCGTGGGTATGTTTTACTCGGGTTCGCCTCGTTACTCATAAAATGTCACTTTTAACACTTGTATCATAAATAACTATTATACTTGGCATATTATTATGATACAGTATTATATGAGTAGTAAGTTGGTCACACTTGCTTTTGGAATAATACCCCACGCTATTCCACACGACTGTGCGAAATATACAATTTTGAAGCTTTGCTTAGTGTGGAGGAGGTGTAATTTTCAGTAGTGATCGTAGAAAAATATAATTATCAGCACATTTGCACATATTTCAAAATTTTGCTCTGGTTTCACAAGTTCAAATATTAACGATAACTACCCATCCGCAAATCACCTTATCCTCGGCTCTATAGACCCGTGACCGAATTTCAAAAATACGTGTGTTACCATTTCAAAAAACATACATTACCAACAAGCCGCTGTAGTGTGCCAGCGAACAACGAATCTGGAGCGCATAACATTCGTTTCATGCGCTACGCTGCTCTCTGGACTCCGGGCTTGTTCCAGCCGCGTTACTTAAATAACCATTTTTTCCGGAAACCGCAAATTTCACTGCATGCGAAACACATTTTGCATGTGTCACGTGATATCTTTGCAATTTACGGCCAACAAGGAGCGAAGAGGATGCTGCAGTGGTCGTCGTTTTCACTTGATTTTATTTTGGGGCCGTGAAGATTGTTAGTGATGATATTTATATTTATATACTTAAATCTACACATTACAAAACATATTTTTGATATGTACAATAAGCGATTCAATTATTTGTTTATTGTTATAGCAGATAGGTACTATGATTATTTAAATATATTATCAAACATATAATTGAGTTTTTCTCAAAAACATTTTTATTCTACATATATGCTGGATGTCTACTTTTTTAAAGGTCATAGGAAATACAATAATAAAACTCATAGGTTCTTACAAAGAGGAATAACACTTTCTGTTTCCGTAAACAACTATGATTTTGTTTATCGTTCCACTTGTAAAAATAGGGCTGATATCAAGAATTAAATAAATCTTTCACTTGATTTATCTAATATCTCACAAAATTCCATTCTATCCATTGAATTTTTTATGATATTGTATAAGTATCCATGGTTACTGATAATGAATTTAAATCAAGTTTATAATTGTTTAAAACTTTATGACAAAGATAAACATCATCTGTCAAACTCAAACAATAGGATTGTTTGAATAAATGTTTTGTTTTCCATGGCACTCCGTAAATAGCTAAAAATTATAAATTTTATTTTACGTCTATCTCATGACAGAAATGTATTATACCAATTATTATTTTAATGAATAAATCATTTGATACCGATTTTGTTTCTGAACATTTTCTGTATTTACACTTTTGTTCTAAAATCCATGGAAACGAACTAATGCCTAATGAAGATTTTATTGTTCTATTTCCTATGTTGTCATATAAAAAAAGTTGACACCCGGTATATTCTTGCTACTATCTTTCTATATAAATTTTTTGAAATGTTTTATGTGCTCAATAAACATTCTAATTATTGCCAAAATAATTTTTAGCATTGTCATTAAACTCATAGTTATTAAGTTTCGATGCTCTCTATATCTATATAGCCGCCATTAGGATGGTCAAATCGGTTATTGGAATCTCAAAAAATCTTATCGATTTCTTCATGATTCTTATACTTTTTTATATTACGTATAGGAAAGTGAAAAGCCACTTAATATGAAGAGTTCTCTTAAAATCATTTGAATCTTCAGAAATTTTGTTAACCATGTCACAAAAATGACATAACAATAAATAAATTAATGTGTTTGTGTCAAAACTGGATAAGTTGGTAGCGAATTTTGTATTTATTTATAAAAACACGTAGATATAAAACCCTTTTAGTGTTATTTCTTAATTTCAATATTCCCGTTTCATATTAGTATGCATTATTCTGTGCAATTGACCAGATAATCTGCTTTCGTCTTGCTGTCTGCCGATTCTTTTCTTAGCGTCTGATTATTTAAATTGAATACACCAACGCATTCTTTTTTTGAGATTACCAGTCCTTTGTTATCTAGTAGAGTGGCTACTGCGATTGAACTTGTAAATTCCTTTTCATTGGATTCAATAAGTCTTCGCTTTGTGTGTTAGTTCATGCTTGAATTTCCTTCTAAGAGCCGCTCAATTTTAATATTCAAGACGGAATATAAGTATACACAAGGCTTTTACTTGTATTTTGACTTTTAAATTAGAAAACAAAAGAAAATTGAATCTAATTTGATGCCAAGAACACTATAAGCTTTCAATTTACTTTAACTTTATAATAAGCCAACACAATTTCAACACAAACGGCAATTATTATTATTAATAATAGCAACACAAATCAATTATTCGTTTCCTCAACTGCTGATGTTATATGCCGCCTTGGAACCTCGTTTTCGGTGGTGGTAACGCTACCTGCCAAGCCGTTGCCTTGCATTAGATTTATTTCATACTGTATCATATTGCATGTTTACTGGACTGATTTCAATCCGGTAAATGGAACTTTACGGAATTTTTTTTTACTGATAATAATCATTGCTAAGCTATATTTTAATAGAATTTTATCAACAATATTGTTTTCCGCATTAATTTTTGAAAAATGTTATTAGAACTACCAACAAAACAAAATTGTTTTCTTATAAATTTTTTTAATAAAATCAAAACGTCCTGATTATTTTTAAGAAAGGAACTACCTTTCGTCAAAAAATGCGACAGAAGTATGAAATAAACAGTTAAACATCATCAGTTCGTTAATGATTTTCACTGTACTCAATTCGTACCGTAAAAACTCATTTACTGGACTTAAATAACTACTGTGTACAAATCGTACAGAAAGCAAGTTTTTTTAGAAAATTTTTGCTCTATATTGTGAAAAGTGATAGTAGATTTGTATCTAAAATATATTAATTTATAGTGCGCAATCGATAAAAAAACAATATTTTGTGCGAGTACCCATACAAAAGTGCAGCTTTTAGATTAGCGATATAAGTTATCTATTCGGTGTAATAAAAAAAATTATAAGTTTGGAATTTTATGAGGAGTAGCATTAAATATGAGTGCGTAAAGAATAACAAAATTAATTACATGTACAAATTGAGAGACATTAAGAAATCAAGTCCATTTAAATGAAACTTCATCCTAGCATTAATTTTTGGAAATAATAACCCCAGTCAACAAATTCAAACGAATTTAATTTAACTCGAAAACGAAAGACATCCTAGCGAACGAAGTGAGAACTTGTGTTCCTTTTAGGAAAGTTAGCGCCCTTTATCTGACAAAGGTTCGCAAACGAACTCAGCAAACTTGAATTAAACTTTTATACAAATATAAATGTAAATTTGAACCCAAGGTGTGAACGTACGAGGTACGAACCACCCAGCAGCTTGGCTCCAGATGGTGCCAAGACAATTCGAACGTTCTGAATTCGACTACTGCGGAAATTTATGTCCGGTTTCCTACACACAAAACCTTTCAAAAGAAATCTAACAAGTCTAATTTCAAAAGATTACCGAATAATTTTCAAGTTAAAAACGAAATAAACTAATTTTTAAGTACCAATGTTCTACGGGAATTAAATTCCTGGTAGCTCTGGGATGGGGTGAAAAGGGAGTAACCCTTCCAGAGCTTCCAGTGGTTGTAAACCACGTAGTCTCACCTGCAGCCGGTGCGCAACGGTTCACCGTCCCGAGAATCCAATTTCGGTTAGTTTATTGTTAAAATATGTTAGTGGCGCGCACTAACTGGAGATAAGATTGTGAAATAGTGCGATCGCATGAAATGCAGTGGCTCGTTTGTTTCACGGCCACCTCATGCGAATTACCCGCTAGTTTCCCCGAGATACGGAACTTTACACGGGGGTAAATTTGCTTTATGATGATGGAGTGCGAGATAAACGCCTCACTGATTTTTTGATGCGCTTAAACTAGGTGTTTATGGAACACGATAAGCTGTTTATATCTCGTGAAAAATTATAATAACGGCTATTATACACTGTAGAAGCAAATGTTATTTTCACAAACTCGTTAAATAAAATACTCTTCATAGTTTGAAAGAAACTTACAGTATTAATATAAAATATTACTCACAATTATTGTTCTACGGCAGATTCAGAACTGCAGGATAATTTCTTACCTGAAACAAATACAGAATTATATAAATAAAATTTATTTCCATTATATTTATTGCTAGTTGTAAATATGTTTGTTATTCGATACATAGTATATTTTCATATCTAAAGGTAACTATAGACAACGTGAGGTATAGATTCATATCCGCCGATCTCGGTGGAGAAGATCCTATGTCACTAGCCTATCTCGCTAGAGGTCGTGGATTCGAATCCCACTGAAGAGTATTATTCACTAATTAGGCAGCATATGACCACTGTTAGTTAGTCAGCTTGCCATCTTCATAATAATAATAATAATGAAATAAAAAATTCTTAGAAATGCATCCAAAATATTTGTTAGTTTTCTGAAGATTCGACGTTTCGACCATACTTATGATCTTCTTTAGGGAAATTTAAAGTCAGGGAAGAATTAAAATTAATATATAAAATACTTGAAAATGTACAGTTTCGTCGTCAATATAAAAAAAAATACACAATATCCCAACATATTAAAAAAACAAATAAATAAAATAAGTTAAAAAAATAATAATTCCACAAGCAACAATTGAAAACATATAAGTATACTTAAAACAAAACTACTAAACTGTTGTAGTTTAGTATATTTTAGTTTAGTAGTTATTTTTCAAATATACCTACCTATATGTTTTTAAATGTTGCTCGTGGAATAATTTATTCTTAACTTAATTAATTAATTTATTTTTTAATGTGATATTGTGTATTTTTATACTGTTGACGAAATTGTATATTTTAAAATATTTTATATGTTAATTTAAATATTTCCCTTACTCCAAATTTCCTTAAAGAAGATCATAGTATGATCTTTCCTATCAATCAATACAAAAATTATATCTAACATTTCTGTCAAAAACTATGATGTAGTTTCATAAACATTTCATCAATCCATAAACAAATTTCATATATCCATTCATCCATCCATTCGTACAGATGTCTATTGAGAAAATAGTCAAAACGGATTTAAGGGATGTCAGAACATGTATGTACTTACAAGAAAAACTCGCAATCCATTTTTTTTCATGAATGCTGCCTTTCTCTATAGTACGACTTATAATAAAAATGGCTAAATTTTAAATTGAAAGATATAAGTTATACAAATAATAAATTAACAAAATATATAATATGTGGTGTCAGCCATCTTGGTTATTGTGACCAACACTTTAAACAACTAACTCCGTTGTTAACTTTTAAGCACTTGCTAATATTTTTGACAAATAGAAACAAATGTTTCAAGTGACAGTTTGATTTTTTATTGTGTGTTAAGAATTTTCATTGGATTAAAATCTTAGCAAGTAGCAAAAATTAAGAACTGAATTAGAGAATTGGGCCGATTGTTTGTTATTACTCCGAACAATGTCGATTTCAAGCTTATATCACAACGGTTTAAATGAATAAAAATATATTACGCGAACGAATTCCTAGGATATATCACCGAAATATTAATTCCGCGTTCAATATTTCACCCCGGAACTTTGAATCCAAAACCAGAAAACTCCACTAAATTTTCACTTATCAAATAAGACAAAATTTAAGAGGTGAAACACGTGGTTAGATTTCCTCCTTCCTGCGATCGAAGCTCATTCAATAACCTCGGAGGGTTGCAGGCCTGCAGTCACGGTCAAATTGGCGGTTTGTACTCCATGGGCGGCCACCCGGGTGGGCGGAAGGGGCGCAGTAAATTTTATTAGCAAGGCGCAAGCTGTGCGGCATCAACTTGCGGTACCCCACTGGATTTAGCGAAGTCCCGGAAATTTTAACCCAGTTTTCTGGCACAGGAGAAATAAATTTCGGGTTTTAGGAGTGAACTGTGAATTGAAATCGAGTGTATCTGCTTTGTAGGTTTGTTGAGTGTGGAAGAAGCCAAGTGGGATGAATTTTTTATTGTTTACCTTGCCTTGTTCTTGTTTTGTAACCCACCAAGTTTTGAGGTACATAACTTAGGGTGAAACATGTTTATTTTACTCTTAAATTGCAAAGAAAGAAAGACAAGATTGTTACGTGTAATTATTAAACATTCAAATACAGATATATGCTGACAACGTCGTATGGTTCACCGTTAATTTGATATTGTATTTTTCTATAATTCAAACTCCAAGACACCCATTGCAGTAGAGCGCATTATCATATCTCTCATATTTCTGTTGGTTTTCGAAGTGCTACTTCGAGGAGTCAATGCAATATATCTAAAAATAGGCTCCAGTTTTGTATTTAGGTATATTTTATGACCAATACTAAAATAATTTAAAAAATATAATGAAATCAGCTTTACTTTCATATAAGTAATCTTGATCCCTTTTGCTTGTACTGATGATGATAACTTACTTATCGAAATAAGTACCTATAGAGATTTTTACTCTATTACTTTAAGGCTTAGAGGTTAAACTTAATTTTTCTAATATGTATTTTTCTACATATTGATTGACAATAATTCGATAATTACTGGGAAAAAATGAATTGTTACAATAGCAAAAATTTGTCTTACGTGTAGTGACAACAATTTAGATACTTACAGTAACAATATTTATATTTATATTAGTAATATTATATTATTGAGATTATTGCAGGAGCAATCGAAAATAATTTCTATTATATTACTAATATAAATATTGTTATTGTAAATATCTAAATTGCTGTCACTATACGTAAAATAAATTTTTGTTATTACAACAATCAATTTTTTACGGGTACACAAAATTTCAATATTAGGAGCAAAAATCCTAAAAATAACCTAAAATAGCAAAAATCTTAATCTTATATACCGTTTAGATTTTAATAATTTGAAACCTTTTCAGACTATTTGCTCCACATTGTAAACCCGTTGGACTCAATATTCTCAAGTTTTGCATATACGTAAAAATATAAATAGTATCATATTACTAATATAAATATAAATTTTGTTATTTTAAATATATAAATTTTTGTCACTATACGTAAGATAATTTTTTGCTATTGTAACAGTCCATTTTTTTTTGTGTTTCTGTAGGAACTTCTATGAGCTGAATTCAGTGGTTAATATTTCAGTTCCGTTTCTGTTATATTTTTCGCTATAGCGTCAACCATAATTTTGGAGAAACCTTGCTTAGTTTTTGAGTTGTAGTTTCTTGAAGTATACGACAAAAATATCAATAGTTATAAGAGATACGACGAAGCATTCTACTGCAATGAGTTTCTTGGGTTTAAATTATATTGAAATGCAATAAATATAAATTTAAATTTTGTGTGATATTTGGTGAAATGGTCCACTACGTGAATCTATATTTGAATGTTTCAATGAAATGTTTTTGTAGCAATTACCAAGTACCAACACCATTTTCTGTAGATTTATAATTTAATATTCACTCTGGCTTCCTAAACATCTAAGAAAAATGCTGTCAATAACAGTAATAAGTACGATAAATTTCATTCTAAAATATTAAATGAAAGATGTCACTTGCAATTCTTCTTTTCATTAAAACTAATAGAAAATACATTTCTTCGCGTCTTTTCCTACAAAACATTTCAGATATTTCAAAGCTAATTTTCAAGATGTTACTACAAATCTAGAAAGCTGTTTCTGACATATAAAAACAAAATGCAATAAAAATCGCGTGAATGCAATTTCCTTGCGGGCATGGAATTTTAAACTATTAAAATCTTAAACTTGCTTCAAAATTAATGTGTCAGATATGGCCATATAAGCAACACCAACACGAAATTCGTTATTTTAATTTGGAAACAGTTTTATCATTCAATCACGCGACTTCCTCTCGCGTGATAGCGTCGCATTTGATTCCAAGATAAAGTACGCGATTTATATAAAGTCACTTACAGGTTTAAGCTTTATTTGTGGCATTAGTAGGGGATAAATGTTGTTTTTTGCACGTGTGTAATTCTTAATAATGTCCAGGGACAGAACTGGAAGACATGCGATTTCTTAGTTGCCGTTAATGCGAATTCTGCACATGTAAACTTCAAGGATTTAGGTTAATGGTAATGAATATTGTGGTGGTTTTCGTAGTCGTTATTGCATACTAGAAATGCTGGTGGGCATCATTGTATCTACATATCACGGGTTTCCTTTTAATTTATTAAAATTATTCTACATATCTTAAAATAAATTATTATAACGTACAAAAAAACGTAATATTGGGAACGATTTTTCTACATTCTTTGAAATCATATGAGTTTTCCGCGCACCAGTGAAATCAAGGGTGAATCATATAATAATAATAATAATAATAATACTTTATTATTCAACAGGACAAGCCCAATTACAGAATAATATATAAGTGAAATAGAGTAGTTACATATATATACATATATTTAATGCTAAATTAATAAATTTAATTTATTTTTGAAGTCATTAAGACTATCAGCAAAATCTAGCTCAGTACAAACTGTATTATACAAACGACACATACTATTTACAGGAGAGTTATAATGGTAAGCAGTACGAGAAAAATTACACACAAAAGTTTTATCGCATCTAGTGTTACATAAATTCACATAAAAATTAAGTTTTTCTAGTAAATGGAAATCATCAATATAATTATTTACAATTTTGTATAAAAATAAGATTTGATTTTTAGAACGACGATCACATAAAGGTTCAAGATTAAATTCAGATAACAAAATTTCATAACTGCAGCTTGGCCAGCATTGATATAATCTGTAATACACAGATTTACAAAATTTTTTTTGAACATTTTCTAAAGCTTTTATTAAAAATTGCTGAGAAGGGTTCCAAATTTCAGAGCCATAATTAATTTTACTTAAAATTAAAGATTGAAAAAGTGATCTGAGGCACATGATATTCCTGAAATCGGGAGTACAGCGCAAAATGAAGCCTAGGATTTTGTAGCATGAATTTATCAACCCTTCAATATGAAATGTCAAAAGCAATTTTGAATCAAGTAAAAGACCTAAATCCTTTATTTTATCAACGCGCTCCAACGTAACATTGTTCATTGTATAATTGTAGGTCACAGGAGAATTTATTCTGCAAAAGCTTATAATGTTACATTTATTTATATTAAATTGAAGGCGATTAACAACTGACCAATTATAAATGGAATTCAAATCATGTTGTAATAAGTTGCAATCGTGAACATCATGAATAATGCGAAATAACTTAAAATCGTCGGCATACATGAGACAATTTGAAAATTGTATGACATTTGTTATGTCATTTACAAATAATAGGAATAACAAAGGTCCAAGAATTGAACCTTGTGGCACACCAGAGTGAGCCACAAATTCAGCAGAAGAATAACCATTACAATAAACATATTGAACTCTATCACAAAGGTATGATTCACACAATTTGCAAAGCATATCAGAGAAGCCAATTTCTTTCAACTTAAATAGTAAAATTTGATGGTTGACAGAGTCGAAGGCTTTGGAAAAATCTGTATAAATTACGTCAACCATCGTTTTTTGATCGAAAGCATCGTAAATAAATTGAGTGAAGTTGGTTAAGTTCGTAATAGTAGACCTACGATTCACAAAACCATGTTGAACAGGATTTATATACAGTTTAGTTTGATTTTGTAATTGAGTGAATAACATTGATTCAAAAATTTTAGCCACGGAGTTCAAGCATGATATAGGCCTATAATTTTTAATTTGTGATCTATTTCCTGATTTGAACAATGGAAAAATTTTAGCATATTTCCACTTATCTGGAAACATTGCAGAATTTAAGCTTAAATTACAAATCATTTGTATGGGGTAACAAAGTAAATTGTAACATCCTTTGTAAATGTAAATTGGTATGTTATCTGGTCCGCAAGATTTAGTATTTTTCAGAGTTTTTATAGCCTCAATGACATCGTTTATTGAAAATGTAAGTATATCGACAATATTACAAGGCTGAGAGTTAATACTAATTTCAGACAAGTCATTAATGTTATCATGCTGACGATATACACTTTTGAAAAAATTTGAAAAACCTTCGGCTATCTCTGGACCAGACTCTAGACAGTTATCATTCTGATACATAGTAGATGGAATTTTATTGCTTTGTTTTTTCTTATTTATATAATCCCAAAAGCATTTTGGGTCATTTACAATATCGTCTTGTATATTATTAATATAATTATTATAAGCATTCTTTATTAATAGTTTTACATGTGTTCTTAGAGTTTTATACATATTTCGGTGATAATTAGTATTGTATATTTTCAACATTTTTCTATGGTATTCTTTCTTTTTCAAATTAGATTTAATTTCAGGAGTAAACCAAAATGGAAATTTGCTAGAGCGTTTAATTTTTTTTGGTATACATAAATCGAAAGCACTGTATAATAACGAGTAAAATTTATCTACTGCAACATTTACATCACTACAGGATTCTAACCATTGCCAATCAATTTCACTAATTAAACTGTATAATAGTACAAAATCACCTCGACTGAAATCATAAAAAGATTGAGGTTTAATATGGAGATTTGACTGAGAACTGTTTGACAAAACACATTCAATATTTAAATGAAATTAGAGAGTTAACTGATATTTTTTAAACAAATATTGAACGGATGAAAAGAATAATGTTTTTCAAATATATTTGTAACAAAAGAGATAAAGTTTTACTTTCATATGTGCGTTATTATAAAAATATATTACCACGCCATTAACTTTTTTTTAGTGGGTAACTCTGCTCTCGTGGAATACGGTAAGTGATATATTTTACGATTTTACCCGTGAAGTGCGGTTACCAGGCGTTCAATTTAGGCGCCCAAAGTTAAAATGCAAACTGTCAGCTGTGGGATTCGAACTGTGGATTCTATGATCCATGGACCTAACAATTATAAAAATCTAGTGTGGGCACTACAGGACTTTCTTCATATACATAATTCGATAGTATTTTAAAAACAATTGACGATCGCTCAATGATAGTTTCTGATGATATTTAATTTGACACCCAATTTAAATAGATTCAATTAACTATTGGGTATGGCACTCTACTTACGCAGATCTTGGGAAGTGCGGTTACCAGCCGTCAAATAGATGTTAGTGGAGATAGAACCAGAGGGGTAAATTCAAATTGGCAACTGCCAACTGTGGGATCCCACAATCCACAGTCCGATGCGTTACCAACGAGCTATTTACCCCATTGACATTTCAGTATTTTCCAAAATAAAAAATTAAATATAGAGTTTTCTCCAAATTGGAAGCAGATATGATATATTATGTATAAAAAAAAAATATAATAGATATATGATACAATTCCATTCTTTACATATGATCTACGATTAGTTATTATACAAATTAAGTCAGCACTTTTAATATAATTGTTCATTCTTAATACAGACATAATCCAATATAAGTTCATTCCTAAAATATTGCATTTTATAAGTTACTCTTTCTTACATAACGATATAATGTTACACTCTCCAATGCTGCAAGAATAAATATAAGTTAATTATCGTCTGGGTGATACCAAAATTATTATTCTTGTAACATGTAAAAAATTAGCGAATCCTCCAATTTTTCACATTAATTTGAAACCAAACCCGAAAGACATCTCCGGCATGATTAATAACTGAATTAATTACGTCCAAAATTGGAACCGAACCGATATCCGTTCCATAGCACTTGGCCAATTACAGGGTATCTTATTATCTCGTGCGATTTAAATCAAAACCGGAGTGATGGCCGGCCGGAACGAAACAAGCGTCGCGTCGAGCACTTAATTTACCACGCAACAATAATTCACCGATGAAACGCGACGAAGCAGGCTGGAGCTGCCATAAATTTAGCGTGGCGCCGTACGCAATATTCAGTTTCTACGGACGTATCTTACTGTTTTTTATCGCTCCGTATCGTATATCCTGGGACAAGTGTGCCCGACAAGGGATATTTGATCCATATCTTTCCTCGTGTTCGTATAAAAATGCTAAACGCCGGGTGGAGCTGCGCCTTCGCCTTCGGTCGCCCGTTCGCGTTCGGAGCGTCATCTCGGGCTAGAGATTTATGTTCCGTTTATCATTCAAATATTTTTATAACAAATTCTGAATATTTTATCCTCTATTGCATTCCTGCTGGGTAGTTTGTTCTTGCGCCGGTTTCAAGTTCATTTGTTTTCGAGTGATTTGGGCCATGCTCCTTCACAATGTCACATAACTTTACATTCACTGAGCACCTCACTTCACATTTCGTATATTTTACCTTTCTTGTATCCAGGAAAGATATAAATAAGTTTTTTCTCATTATATTTCCTAAAGAATATATAATAGTTACACTACTTGGAAACTAAAAGTTATGGTAAATCAACGTACATATTGAAGGTTATGAAATATAATTTAAATGGATTTCACTTTCGGTTATCGTTGATACATTATCAAAATTTTAAAACACAGTACACTTGGAAAGTTTAAAACAATATTTTTTATTTGATATACATATTTCGGTGTACTAGGCCATTATCAGGTTAAAAATTTGCCAATTATTGAAAGAAGCCAACTTCAGCCCGTGCGTAATAAGTCAGATACTAACTTCAAGCCGTGACTAAAACTTTCAAAGGCATGGCTTGTCAAGTTGTGATTAAAATGTTCTTTAGCGCCATGGAAACCAATACGTTAATAGTCACTTACGATACATGTACGTATAGCTAGTCTTTAGTCACGAATGGGTCAATTAAAACACGACGAAAGATGCTTTACGTATGTGTATCGTACATTATTTTATTTAAGATATAATGAAAAACCCAATAAATATAAAAAAACATTTATTTATGAATTTGGATCAAAATGTTAATTGAGAGGTTTATCATGATATTTTTTTTGCAAATTTATATATTCAAAATAGGTATTAAAAATAATCAACAAAATAATATTAATTTTAAAACCGAGAAAAAATAATGTGTTCAATTTCATACCAAACACAGATTTACAGCTTTGGCAACCTCTGCTATAAATCTGGTATTTTAGTGCCTAGTTAAACAAATAAATATTCGTTCCCTTGTTGTATATACGTATATCGTGATGGTTTTCGATAGTGAGTTTTAAAAAGAAAGCTTGTTTTGTGGTTCTTAAAATATAAATTAACTGTTGTTACAATAAAGTCTATGTGCGTATGGCTTCGTATGAAGGTTTTTTCATTCATACTAATTCAAAATCTAATATTAATATTATTTTGAAATGAAATATTTAGAATTTAGATTAGATAACCGGAAGTTGTAGTTAATTTCAAAGCTTTTTCGAGCATAACTCATTCAAAGTAAATTCAAAATACTTTGATGTGCCCAATAAATAACCTACCACCTAAACAACTATTAAACGGCGCAAACTAAGGAAAAGTTTCCTATGAAAATTGGGTTTTCGTGCGTACATTAATTATAAAACACTTTAACTACAATATTGTGCAGTTAGAATACATATCCTTCGAGAATGTAGAAATACATTTGTTTCTGGATAATTCGAAGGTTCGAGTTTCTGAAGTATATATCATAATATATCTCGCAGACTCTATATTTGGTATAAAAAAGGGTTATGTAAATGGTGGTAAGGTTGTTATGTAAAACTTTTTGTGTGGAAGATACAAATTGTTGTATTTGTTATTCATATTTATGTAAGAAGGCAGGAGAATATAGAAATAAATTGTGTGACATTTTTTCCAAGTTTATAAAAAAGAAAGAATGAGGCATGATATCTATTCATGGTAAAAAAGTTTTGCTTGACGGATATTACTATAAGATTAGCTTGAGTTCATTTCTCTGTTTTTGTCGATAGTCGTTACATACTATAATAATATTTATATCTAAATTGATATTATTGACTAAAGTATGTAAGTTTGGGTAATTTATAAACACACTGAACAAAAACATATCATTGAAATAAATTGTAGATATTTCTTTTCATATACAGGTTAATTATTTTTATGACACTAATTACAATAATGATATAAATATTTATAGAACAGAGCTATAATAATTTTCAAATATCGTTGTAATAATGATATTTTGTTTTACAAATAAATAAATGTCTATATCATACATAAAATAAATAATTAATAGGTATTGAATGCGTGTCCAGCATTAACTTTTATGAGGGATAAAAAAACGAAAATTACATGCATTACCAGATAACAATAGTGTTATAAATACTACACTAAATAAGTAGCAGTTATTCTCGTCTTGTTGCGTGATTATACATTGTTCTATTTTTAGCCCTCATTCTGCCATCCTGCTAAAAATACCTTTTACTTACATAATAAATTCAAGTATATTGCACGCAAAAGAAAACGATTTCTTTATTAAATTTATTAGAGTTCATACTCGAAGTATCCTTGTCGAAAATTTATTATTTCTCTAAAACTTTGTTTGTGTTTTTCCTGATTTATGGGTTTTCAAATTGTCGTATAGATACGTAAATTTGAAAGCTTTTTATCTAGATTAAAATAATCTTTTTCCCAATAATACAACAGAACACGATTTATGTAGCTTATAAACAGGAGAAGTTAGATATTTTTACATTGGAATGAATAATAAATCACTTAGAATTAATCAAAGTATTACTCGGAAATTGGTACAAATCTCTGACGTCGCACGTTCAGTGAAATAAGCCAGGAAATGTCAGAATTACCTGGTCAGAGCAATAAATCTGTACGTCTGTAAAAGAATAATTTTCATATTATTCAGGTATAAAACTGTGTATATTAAAAGTTATAATAACAGAAAGTACTCCAAGAATTTACCGAATGATAATAGGACCAATAACAATGTACACTGCTGGTATTACAAAAATGACAAAAAAATGGAGAATATTTATGAATAATGGAACGAATAATAATAAGAACAATATTAGGACCAATAAAGATATCAAAAAACGAATACAGAATAAGAATGAACTATGGAATAGAACAAGAGTTGAAATGAGAAGACGATGGCTCGGATATACATAAAGAAATGGATTCAATTAAATTAGTAGTAGAATGAATACTAAGAGGGAGATGATGACGAGAGAATCAACAAGGCTAAAGGAAGTAGAAGATAATTTAAAAGCAGCAGGAATTAAAAACTTGCAAAAGAAGGAAGATATGGAAACACAACTATAAGGATATAAAAGAAAAAAAAAACTAAAATCTAAAGAGTTTCATAAGAAGCAGCGTTACTCCATGGGGATGCTAAGCCACTCTATATGAAAAAAATACTGTTTTAGAAATTGCTACAAAATAACAGCAGGAAGAGTAAACGACATATGAAATTTCTGAACTATTTTAATTATCATACATATAATTACTATTGTTAGAGAATGTGTGTCTATATTTTGTATATTTGTCATATTGCATACTTATACATTAATAACTTTTGATACACTGTGCAGTGTACATATATTTCGCTATAGTAAATGAAATGATATAATAGAATATAATATGAGTGCATCCATTTCGGAAATGAAAAATGTTTTAACCTAAGCTAACTAAAAATAAAATAAAATTATTATACAATTTACTCATTTCTGCATGTGACACTTTGCTCAGAGTAGAACTTTGTAAGTCATATTGTTAAAAATATGTGTTAAAGGGTAACTTTTAAGAAAGAAAAAAATTTGTTGACGATGGGGACTTGTAACCCGCAGTTCTATACGTAACGAATAAACTAACTAGGATATTCCCAAAACCTAAAAGTTGGGAGTAGTGGATGCTTAGACATTTAGAGAGTGACTTAAAATAGTTTAAACGTATTTCCTAGAGCAGGTCAAATTTTGTTCATATTTCTTTTGGTACTATCTCGTGGGTCACTATTGTCCATTTGCATTTGGAAAAATTTTAAATGAGTACTTTTAAAACTAAAATTCTTTAAAATTCCATTGGCTTAACGGGTAAAATGGGCGCGGTTTCACGATTTAAAAATTTTTAGTGGGATTAAAAATTCTTAAGTGTTTGGTGCAAATGGCAATAAATGTTTTAACGAAAGCAATCGTGGGTCAGTTAAAAAGCTTGCGTGGGTCAGTGTCTGACCCACGGGTCATAGGTTCGCCATCACTGTCCTAGAGTATACGGGAAAATTGAAGTAATGTTACCCAGAAATGTATCAAATGGAGAGAATAAAATATTCTGAAACACTTATTTAAAACATTGAAACCAATAATAATTTAGAATCCTTTGGCTGTTAAAAAATAGATTAACTTTAGTTGGACCTCTTTAGTGAAGGTATTTACGGAAATGTAGCATCATCAAAAAACTTTAGAAAGATCCGGCGTGACAAAAAATGTGGATACACTTCCCACAATCCATTTTATTAAATCCAGAAATCAGATGATCAAAACAAGCCAATCTCAACGGGAAACAAAACAATCCCTCAGACCTAGTATCACTAGATCTTTTTCAAGCAGCATAAAAAACACAGCTATTCAGAAACCATTAGACAGGCAAAAGCGTCGCGGCAAAAAGGATCCAACAATAAATCCACAGAACGGGAAATCTCCGCGAGCATACTGCAGCACGCCAATCCCGATACACAAAGAAAAACACTTTATTTACCGCGAGTGTCAGTCTCAGTTGATAATTGTTCGAGGCTACAGCACCCGTAAAAACCGATAAAAAATTCACCCTTGAAAGCTTTTACGCATTAACAGCATCCGACGCGAAGACAATGGCGTCGGCGACGTTGCCGCACTTCGCTTCATTAATTTTCAGTCCGCAGTCGACACCGACGCTGCAATTGTTAGTTACTTTTCTCTGCGATATGAAAAGTTTTCTGCTGCTACTGCGCTGCGTTCGCTGTGCACAGCCGTGGAAATGCGGAAAGAGGGAAAGGTGAATGGTCTTCCAGGTGCAACAGTTGTTGATGATTACTTTTATGTTTTTGGTATTGTATTGTAAATTGCTTTAGTTTCGCATAAACTTGTTTATAAACTACTTTGTGAAGCGTAACCGGAAGCGAAGTTTTAACGCTTTAGATTTTTTTATTGCGTCAATGAAAATGATTTGCACTATAGAAACGAATTATATTTTATTTGAAAATATAACAGCTTGCACATACAATCTAAAATTGCAATGCGATGAGCGAAATTAATAATAATTTGCAAGTTAACATAAAAATTTTTTTTAAAAATATTTACCTCGAGTGATATTTGGATAGATTATACAACAAGATTTTTTATTAATTTTACCACTTCCAAAACGTAAATTATTACACATTTTGCGAAAATTTCTACGCCAAAATAATGTAAGTATATAAAATACATTTTTTTCTGACTATGTAAAAAGTAAATAAATAATCATTTACCAAGATTTGTGATGATATTTTTATCGTTTACCTATTTTGGGTACGGCACTCTGCATCACAGATCTCTATAAGTGGTATGTTTTTTGAGCGAAAAGTGCAGTTACCAACCGGCAAATCACGGCTCACACAAATATTAGTAGAGGTTGAAACATTTATTTACTTATTTACAAAAATTGTCTTCAATCAATTTAGTAATCATAATATCTAAATAATTATTCATTCTCTTTTGTTTCTATTCACTTAATGCGTACAACAAGTGATTGAGTAGTTATTGTAAATTGTATTTGTGTAAGTTTTGCTAAGTTTAATGCGATTCCCAATCGTCAAATCATAACCCCCAAAGATGTTAGTAAAGAGAGACCATAAAGGTAAATTTAAATATGACGACTAAATCAAACCAGAAAATTTGAATAGCGCTGCCACCAAAATATGTCACGTTGAACATTATAATTTATTATCAAATGAAATTTATGTATTTCCATCTATTGTTAATTGACACAAGATTGTTTCATAAATTAAATGATTGAGTAGTTATTGTAAATTGTATTTGTTTAGGTCTTGGTAAGTTAAATGCGATTCCCAATCGTCAAATCATAACCCCCAAAGATGTTAGTAGAGAGAGTCCATGAAGATAAATTTATAATATGACGATTAAACCAAACCAGATAATTTCATTCGTGCTGTCACCAAAAAATGACACGTTGAACATTATAATTTATTATCAAATGAAATTTATATATTTCCATCTAGTAATATTGCCAACTATTGTTAATTGATTGTTTCATAAATTGGAGAGTAATTTAAAAAATATAACATTACGAATATATTATTACTCGTGAACTGCAGGTACCAATCGTACAATTGTCGGTTGTGAATTAAAATATAATAAAATGTTGTATGTAATTAAGACTGTAACCAGATCAGCATTATAATTTTGCTAACCAAACTTTTCACTCTGCTGATATTTTAAATATAACAAAAAATCCTTCCTTATACATGAAAGAAGCACTTCTTGCACAAATTTACTTCCACTTCCTCCACCCTCGTTGGCACCCCTCCCACGGCTGACACGGCTTCCACCGCATAACGAATCCCGACTTTGTATTCTACGTTACGCGGAGTCATTTGTAATTTTAACCCCATGCATATCGCAGCCACGGCACCGTGAGCTAGATGGAAGATATGCATGATAATGTTGCTTTCTTGGGGGTGAATTTGCGCACGTCCCTGCATACATTATTTAACAGTCTCTACGTCACTGCTATCACAGTGCTTTCGTACTATTGCGTGTAATAAAGTTCGAACAAAAACCACCTAATGTACATGAGAGTACTTTGCTGAGATTTTTATTTCAAAGAATGTACACACTCAAATATAAGATCAATCATATTGTCATTTTCTAATAGCATGATTTAGCGTTAGATACCTAATGCAAATACGCAAAGTGGGTACTACTATAATTAGTACAATCAGTAATGAAAGCAATAAGTTTTCGAACAAATTTGTATCAAGGAAGATACGAGTATTTTACTGGTATATTCGACAATCAAAAATATTTTGACAAATGAAAAAATTTCATTCTAATGGAACATTTTAAAAGGTATTATTTCCACTAATAAATATAACAAGATAGTGAGAATAAATTGAAAATAATTTCACAGATTTTTCGATACATTCTGAGCAAGAAACTGGAGAATTAGTTTCCTATTTATCGGACTTTCGAATTATATTTAATTAGATTATTTTTGATTTACAAACTCAATACAAATTAGGTAAACCACCGTTATACTAACCTAACCTAACTATCTGACATTTTTTAAGAAAAACTAAAAGCTACCGATATTATCGCCAGGAATAATTTCTAGATTTTTATTCTCAATAATAATATAACAAGAGATTGAAAATAATTTGACGGATCTTTCGAAAACTTGTTGCCAGGGCAAATTTCAACAAGTTTAAGAAAGATACTGGAGAATTATTTTCTAATTTATTAAACTCTCGAGTTATATTTTATTAGATTATTTTTTTATCTCAACGTCAGGCACGCCAATAAATCTATCTTTTTTGCTCATTTTTTACTTGTGTTGATGATAACTATCTGGCATCTGACATCTGTCAACAAAAGCAAAAAATATTCCCGGGAATAATAAAAAGAGCATTATTCTCAATATAATAATGACAGGATTGGATAAAACATAGACATGTGACATACAGTGAAGCATTTCATTGGTTTAAAGAAACTTAACTTCCGGTAAATTTTAATTTTTGACTAGTATAAAATTTACAAAAAAAATTTCAAATAAAAATTGTAAATAAATTTATTGTTTCATCATCCTTCTCGCAATTTCCGTGCGACAGCCATGTCGCGCATATGATAATATTTAATCATAATTATCAATAATATACTTTAGCAATATTTATTTAACAAACCATGTAACAAATTTATGTACAGTCATCAAAAATAAATTAAAACAAACAACGCAATAAATATTAATGTAAAAATTCTCGCAATTGTTTTCACAGTTTTGTTTTGTTACATCTACACGCAACATTGATATATTTATTCACTCGTGTATTTAGAATGCGAACAGGTATAAATAATAACATAAAAACAAAATAATTCATTGGGACCGGGTGAATGGAGCATGAAGAAATAATTGACTAGCGAATAAATAGTGGGCCATGATACATAGCATAGCTCCCATTGAGGTAGGGAAATTTATAGTTTTATGCATCTTCAGGCAGAACAAGTTAAAAATAAAGCTATTACTCATTTTAAATGGGAAGCAAGTGGATAAATCGAGTGCAGTGGGGAAGTTAATGCGTATATAAAATTTCTGAGATGAGAAAATGAAAAACAAGCTCAAAAATGTTAACATGATTATGAGAAGTAATTTATACTTCTATTTTTAACCGACGAAAAAAAGAGGTTCTCTAGTCAATGCGTATATTTTTTTTTACCTACAAGCACGCATAAGTTTTTACAGAATAGTCCGATTTTGATTATTCTTGTTTTATTGGATAGGGTATACATCGAAGTTAATATTAATTAAATTAAAAAATAGGGGATGATTGACTATTCACCCACTGAATTTTTACCTGTTAACCGATACCACGAATAACTTAAGGCCACAAAAAATTAAAACATTTTAACAAAAAATTCAAACGACGAAAAAAGCGAAAAAAAAATAAACCTTTTTAGTTTTAATAACTAAGCTCCTAAACAATTGAAAGTAATAAAATTTGAGTCGATACCAAACAAACAATCAACGAACGCAAATTTACTTACACTTAGTTATTAAAGACCAAAAAAGTTTATTTTATTTTTCGCTTTTTAGATTCTATATTCATCGATTAAATTTTTTGTTAAAATTTTTTGTACCTCTCGCACATATACGAAGAGAAATATTGTGAGGAGTCGAAATAAATAATAGTGATTTTTCAACAGATTTGCAAGTTTTAGGTTCCCTAAAATATAATTTCACTGTTTTCACATTGATGTCTGTATCATTTTAAAATTTTATATTTAGAATTTGAATGTTCAAGTACCGAGCTAACTGGATTTTGATAGCAATTAATCAACCGAAAATGGTAGTAGTAGATTATTTTAAATTTAAATTATAATTATCTACAGAACTAATATATTATATAGAGATATATATTTCTGCTTTTTATTCTGTACTATTAAAATGATATTACAATTCTACATAATTAAATTATTTCACTGAAAATATAATTTAAAATTACAATTACTTTAATATGATAATTATTTAATTTACAAATACAGCATAAATAAAAATAAACAATATTTTATTTTCCTGTATACAATTGTTTGTGAAACAATGAATAAAATATGCATGAACATAAATAATATCTTATTTTCATTTAAAAAAATATCCAAATTAAATTACAAGCAATCACGAAAAAAGCCATAGAACAAATATACAAAAATATCAAAATTACTCCTGTCGTCATTTGAAGGAATCAAAGTCAACGCGATATTACAAAATTAAAGGGCTTGTTTCGTACATACAAAAGAATCCTTGGAAACAGTAAAAGCAAGGACAATGGGCTGCGTGCTGTTTCTGTTTTGTTGTAATATGTGAACACTTGGAAGGGAAATCAAAATTGCTTTTGAAATAAATGACTTGAACATCGCGCGTTCCGGTACTTTTGCCGCTGCAAACTTCCGACGTAAGACATATTTAACGCCAATGTGTAGTAAGCCGTGCAATTATGGTACTTATGTACGACGATATAAATATAGAGATTTACTTGTTTTCATCGCGAAACTATAATGCACTAAGCCAGATTTCTATCTTGTTTCTTAGTTTTTGCCACAAGAATACAAAACGGTATATACTTTAAATAGATTTATTTGATTGTTGCAACTCGAAAACTTATTATTAGCTCTAGTTTTAACTTTCGATAAAAGAACATCAGGAATATGGATAATTCCAATCTGAAATCAGAGTTTCTAATGTACCTAAATGATAGTAATAGTCAAAGCAAAAAAAAGGAGGAAGTTGCACTAATTAGAAGCCACCAGGATCACCTACATTCAGGGTGCAAAATATGCTCCCATAAATTTCATCTTAATTAGAAGAGTAATACTGAACAAATTGATGTATATCATAAAATTGTTGCGAAAATATCTGCAATAGCATTAATAATTGAAAAGAGAATATAGTATAAAGAAAAAAAATAACTTATTTGTACCATGAAATATTCTAGGAACTTTCATAGTGCAGGTGGAATAATATCTTTAAAATTGTATTATACTTGCAACTGACAGTTATACAAATTTACTGCCATATACACCAACTGTCAAAATGGCCGACTCAATGTTATCGGTCGATGTAACAAAATGATAAAAAATTCTTATTCGTGTAGGTAATACGTTTATTAAAAATGTATTCCGTTCTACCGGGGTTTGAAGATTTATCCTATACATTTAAGAATAAATAACAATGAATAAAAAATATCTACGAAGAAGAAACTCCAATATTGACCTCACCCACCCCAATAAAATTGGTGAAACCTTATCTCTGCCAGAATCCCATTGGAGTCTATGATATTTCCTGCATCTTCATACTTAAATCCGTCTACTTCATCATTCCTAACAGTAAATAAGAAGATCCTCAACGTTCACAATACCATTAATAATCTATCTTCAGTCCTTGTATTGGAAACATCTTCTGCTTCTTTGTGAGAAAAAACGTATAAATACAATCGGGTTTATTGTTTTATTCGTAAAGAAAGTTAACGATTATATACCTTACTACAATAAAAACGACGATTGGTAAAAGTAATTTATGGTTATAAATATGTGAATATTAAAATGTACAAACGCGCAGCTGTAACATTCTCCGTGGGCAGTAAGCTTGATGACAGCTATTTATTTTCATATTTAGGTTTATTAAAGTGTGATTGTGCTACAGTTAGTAAATTACACCTAATTATATCTGATAAATAGGTCGACAAGGTGTTTTATTTCCGGGAAACTTTCTCGGCGGAATCTAGCGTCATTAGCCGTCAAGTCAAGAGTGTCCAGCCCTCGACATCAGAAGAAAAAATCCACTTCTTACTCTCAGGCGCCAAGCACCGTTCATAATCAATGATTTCTCTCTTAATTCCAGCAAAGTACCAATTTCGTCGCGCAGTAAATTCGGGCCCACGAGTCTTTTAATTAACCCTAAACTGTCAGTAGCACACCTTGCAGCCGAGGCAATCTATAGGTGATACGCAGCCGGAATAAAATTAATTAATGAAATTTATAGTTTCTGGCAATGACCAGCGGCCGCCGAGCCTCCGGTCGGATTTTAATGGCCCCGGGACAGTCAATTTGGGCGGCTGCCATTCCTGGACGCTTGGACCCCGGACGATACTCGATTATTCGCACATTTAGTCAGCCGCGGTAAACATTCGTACGTTACAGACGTAATGGATGTCATGAAATCTATATTTTTACCCGGAATTTACATAATTATATTGGGGAAGTAGTTACCAAGATAATCATTAATTTAACACTTTAATAGATATTCTACAGTTAAAAGTAATAAAGAGTCTTCTTAATTTGTATTATCTAACAATTTAAGATTTTCCAGGTATCCATATTAAAAATTTCCTTGCACCGTATTTACAAAGTGATTTTATGTTTTTCAAAAAGAGTGTTAGAAAATCTAGCTTTATGCAGCTGTTTACGCAGATTTATTTTAGTGAATGTGGGAAATAGCCTTTATAAGAAAATGTGTTATTCAATCATTTCTAGTTGTACTTGAATAAAATATATGCAATTTGCTAATCAAAACTGTCATAAATAAATAATTTAATCTACGATCGTTGTTAAAAGTGACCTTTTTATCGGTTGCTTAGCAAGTTAAAAGTGTCACTTTTTAACACTAGTGTTAAAAGTACTATAACAACGTGTTAAAAGTGATTTCTTTGTTACTTTAAACACGTTGCTAACGATTTGTATCAATAAATCAAGAAATGTAACCCTACCTGTCAATATATAATTCTATATTTTTTAGTATTTACTAATACACTAGGAAGATCGTAGATAAAATTTTGTACGATATACGTGTTAAAAATTATTTATTTCGTTCGTGGGATTGTTGGCAACCATAAAATAATAATTTTACAAGTAGAATAATTTTGGCAGATATATGGCATAAGGTATTATAGTAAATTTATACTCAAAATGAAACAATATGTGCAAGAAGAATTAACAAATTTATTCCGCTGAAGAAAAGGACAAAACACATAATTTTGAGTGTTATTTACGATAACTTCAATGTTTGAGGTTAGCAACACTGAATGTCAGTTCCAATTGACAACTGATAGATATATAAACTTAACCTATATAATAATTTTTTTACAGATTTTTTCTAATTTTTTATTTCAATAAAATTTAATATGTACCGCTGCACTGAAGTTCCTTTTTATCACTCACATGGTTTATTTTCATGATAAAAAGTTAAACTTTAGTGCCTTGATACGTAAATAACTATTTTATAATATTCATGTTACAAATATTATTCTTATTAATATGTACATTAACCTCTAGTGAAAATAGTAAGAAATAATAACAAATTATTTCATGTTTTTAATTGAAAACCTATATCACAACATGGAATACTTTCAAAATAATTATATGTTTTTATCAACTATACTCTCTTAAAATATTCTGCTCTAAAAACCCTGCCTCGTCCGTCCGTTTTTAACATGTGCATTCTTTAGAATTACAAACATATGCTTATGAATGATGTGAAGGGCCCGCGAAGGAAATAGAGCAAAGAACGAATGAGGACATAAAGAAAATGGGATCCGGAAGAGTTTCCTTGATTTATACAACTGAAAATATGGGACAAAAGGGCTGAGCTGTTTTTTGATCAAAATAATAACAAATATTTTTTGTTGCCATTTACATAAAATTGCAATACATTAAGACACATTTAGGGTTGTTATTGTTACATTTCAAGCATTACTTGTTTTAATAAGTGAAGTTGGGAAGAAATATTGTACAATATTCCTTTTCTTAAGGAAACAGAAATAAATAAATTCAACAGAGAATGAAAACTATAAATTTAACGGTTTCAAGTTATCTTTCATGCAGTTTCAAGACAAATATGTAAAGTTGTAAAATAGTACAATGACTCTTGTTTTGTTCTTCTGATTTTGTTTACCATTTTGTTGTTGCATGAGAATAGCTTTGTGTAGTTCCAAGTTGATTACATTTGATCCTTTGTCTCTACTGGATTGCTCTTTCGTTTTTATTACCCTCTAATAAGAATAGAAAACTATATAACCGGTCCTCATAAAAACATCATGAGAATATTAAATATTACTGCAAATATTGCTCCAATGATTAAATATAAACAATAACATTTCAGTTTTTACAATCTTATCATGTGAAATGCAGCAAATTTATTAATTATATGTTGTGCTAGGTTCAATAATCCGTTTTGTGTTCAAAGTTATAATTGGAAGCGCAAATAACCATATTTAATTCAAATATTGTTCTCTATACAAAACGAATACCTATTCATTCATTTTGGTCTCATTAAATATTATTTTGTTCGTAAAATATATTTTATAGGTCACTGGATACACTATATAGCAAAAACTAAATTAGTAATTAATAAGCATTATGTTTAATGTTGAATCAAGCTGTATCGTTGTAATATGTATTTAATTATGATAAAAATGTAGGTAAATAATATTCGTTCAACGGGAAATAATTCTTTTGTATTAAAAATAAATACGGATGAATCAAAATTAAAGTCTCTAATAATAAAACAGTTTTTAATTCAAAATTAAATAAACAGAGTTTGTATATTTCAACGGGCATAATATTTTTGGGTGCGGCTATGGCTGATTCTGTGGATGATATACTTTTGCGTGTGAAATAAGATCACGGATAACAAAATAGAGAACTACAAGTATAATAATACTCGCATGTTACATATATTCACTTCCTTTATTATCTGTATGTGTATATTAAACCCGTCCTGCAATTGGTCTTTATGTGAAATGAAATTTTTATTTTTTATTCAGTGACGTCTGTTATCATTGGTTAAAAATTTTAACAGGCCGTTAAAAATTAACAAGTAAGTTACAGAATAGGCCCTCATGAAAGTTGACGTTAAAATTACTTTATGGTCGTGGTTTCTTTTCATTGTAATTAAGATACCCAATCAAGTGTTGGATTTGAAAATTCCAGAAAAACATTAGCGTGTCTTGCTTAAATGGATGGAAGATCCATCTTTTTTGAGCCAAGCATGCCAATGTGTCTGTGGAATTTTTAAATCCAACATTTGACTGGATCTGATGCATTTTATATTTAGAAAAGAACAGATATTAATTGTAGTTCTTTACATCAAAATATATTAATGTCATATTATTTTTAAACTTTATTTATAACACAAGCCTATGACAAGAAACCAAAAATAATAGCAACGTAATATTTGAACCAATTAATTAAAAAGTCAAAATTTGACATTAATTACATGCGTTGTTTATTCCGTAATTAACAACGTGATTAACTATCAACGCTTTATGCATCTGGGCAATGTTGATGTTGATCTGTTCACTTAGTTTTCGTTGATTAAAATTTAATTGTAGATATATCTTTCCCCATGATCCTAATTTATTTTTGGGTTCTGTCAGCTTTTCTTTTCCTTTATTTCTTCTATTTATAATTCCATTTAAGTGCATGGATAAGAAAAGTAATTCTTTTCAAAAGATATAAAAGAAAATTCAAAGATAATAACTTCCAATTCATATAGTAGAAAATAGTTAAGCAATATTTCTTTGAAATCCATAAAAAGGAAACGGAGCTACTAAAATCTGCCGAATGATGAAACACGTGTAGTGGATGTAACTTTATGTGCGTTGGGTTTATTTTCTTTTTCATTTTCGCTAACACAAACATAAAATCCGTGTAATCCAGGCCCGTGAACTAACGTGACGCTCAGCTATCAAGCTTCATCAAGAAGTTACAGAGTATTTATGAACGTATGCTAATATAGCCGAGCCTCATAAATGCTATCTGCAGTTTCGCTTCCTGAAGATAATCTGGGTTTAAAACTTTCATCGTCTTTACATCACGTTTAGATTTCTTTGCACGTACATCGATTTTCTCTCGTTAAACTCAAGGAGTTTCAACTTTAAGCCGGTCACAACAATGTGTCATGAAAACTTAAAGAGAAGAGCAAAAGTACAAATCGACGCTGGAAAACAAAAGCGATAAACCGTAAATTTATTATAAGTCTCGAGCATCAGAGTGGAGCTTTTTCTTTCATGGATCTGTTATCGTTATCGTTACGACTATTTCACGGTTGTTATTAGCATTTAGAGCTGGAAATAGGATAAACTAACATTTTCATAATGCATGAAATACTGGATTTAGTCTGCTTGAAAGCGCTGATATAATGTTTCGGAGTTTCAAAATAAATCAGTTTTGAAATATAATATTTCATATTTCAAACACAATAGATTATATTTTTAACATAATAATAATATAAAATAAACCTGATATTGCACAGTTTGCCTTTGACACGAAATACGTGCGTAATACCTATGTAAATTGATATTCAATGCAAACTAAATATTTGCAACAAAAAAAAGTTTTATAATATTGAATCTATTTACATCAAATGAATATAAATTTAAAATATTTATTATTTCGCATAAAAAATTTTCAATTTCATCCATATTTCACGCACAAAAAGTGATAATAAAAAAACAAGGTTTTTTTCGAATACGCAAGAAGAGAGTATGTATGAATGTATGAAGAAAAAATCAGTTGTGGACAGCACAATACCTCCCGCCATAGATTTCTTATCACATGATGCAGAAACACGGACCACCACTATCAAGAAACGCTCATCCCTTCAAAAAATTTAGTTCTCACTACGCCACATGTGAAAAATAGACATTTTTCAAGAGTTGTTTCGTTAAAATATTATTCTAGGGACACTAAGACGTGCTCATCCACTGAAAACTCACTACCGAAATTTTAGAATGATTCCTATACCTCCCTTATAGGATGTGGCGGGAAGTTAAAAATTAAAGATAATGACTCTGTACTAAGAGAAGAATCGACGAACTATATAATAAAAAAAGAGACATGATTAAGTGTAAATGTAATTCTAAATATCAATTTATATTAAAATATGGAAATAAAGATTTTATACATTTGAGTAACAATAACAAATAATTAATTATTGCTACAGCCATACCACATATATGCTTTTTGAAATGGAAATACTTTTAAAATGTGAGAAATTAAATAGCAAAATACCGCACTGCAACCAAAATCCATCGAAATACTGAAGCATTGTCCACCATCATTATGGTATTCTATTAACTATGAGCTGGTGATAGAATCTTAATCTGTAGCATCGTAATTACAAACTTCTAATAATAATTAATAACATTATAATGAGAGGGATAATTATTCATGAGACGTAATTACGGAGTAGATAGCTTTGCCAGTGTCATGTGTTCTATTTTGCATGGCACAAATACTGCAATGAGCGCTGGAATGCAACACTTGCTTCTCAATTTTTTTTGCTCATTGTTATATATGCACATATTTAACCGTACCTCAATCTTCTTGCAACAAATTTGCAAAGCAATTTCATTCAAAATACTATATATTTAATTATTTAACAGTGTGAATTTATCATTTACAATATTTATTATTACTTTATTCACCTAGAATTTACAGTTTCCTCTTTACATTAAAACTTGGAATAATCAAATAGTATTTTAATATGAAAGAGAAAAATTCTGTTACTGCAAATTCTAGATTAAAACATTTATCTTTAATTACAAGAAAATGTAATTTTAGAATCATTACATGCTCTCTTGATAAATTAAAAAGTTTTCTTTCTCATTTAGAATGTCTCAATTTTCCAGAAATAAAATTAAGTTATAATTTAAAAGTAAATGCGTACTCGTACTCCTCTTTATAATTGAATATTAAAAATATTCAGATGTCTCAAATTTAGTGATGGGTTTCAACAATTTTATTACTTTAAATGAACTAAATATCACAAATCTTCATTACACATATTTTTCAGAACAATTCGTTCAAAATGTTGACATGCTGACAGGGGTAAATTTGTTCATGAGTTATAGTTTAACAAAATTAATTTATTTGTCATAATTTAAACTTAATGAGACAATATTTCGCATTTCATTGTTATAATAAGTTGTACAATACATACCGGGTGTCTACTTGTTTTACAGTACATAAGAAATACAAGTTAAAATTTTCATTATTCGTTAGTTTCCTTTGAATATTAGAACAAAAGTGTAAATACAAAATATGTTCAGATTCAAAAACTGTGTCAAATGAGCCTAAATTTATGTAATACATTTCTGTCATGAGATGGGCGTAAAATAAAATGTATGATTCTAGCCATTTCCAGAGTGCCATGATAAACAAAACAAACAAACAGTCGTTTGAGTTTGAGTTTGACAGATTGTATTTAGTATAAGTTTGAATGATTATTGACTTATTTAAATTATTTCTAAATGGTAAATGTGTCTATGATTACTGATAAATAATTTAAACAAGTCCTTAATCATTAAAACTGTGCCAAATTTCATCTGTCAAACTCAAACATTACGACTGTTTGTATGTTTTGTTTATCATGGCACTCTGTAAATAATTAATATTATAAATTTTAATCTACCTCTATCTCATGACAGAAATGTATCACATTAACAAATTTAGGCTCATTCAGTATAGTTTTTGTTGCTGAACATTTTTTATATACACATTTTTGTTCTAAAATTCATAGGGAACGAACTATCGCATAATGAAAATTTTAACATTATATTCCTAAGTCCTATAAAACAAGTTGACACTCGGTATATATTTACTCAATGATACTTTTACCTTATGCCAAGAATGTTATTTCATATATTAAGTTTGTTTAACCTTAGAAAAGCCCAAAAAAAAATTACACCTAGTGGTACTTATATTTTGTAGCCCGAAAATAAAACTAGAAGTCAAATTTATTCAATGTTTTGTATGTCTTCAGCTTTCAAACCACAAGTAATATTTTCAATGCATAAAATAAATACGTGATATACCTTAAAAGGCACATTAACATTTCGAATCGCCTGTCTGCATTTCTTATTAGTGGTCCTCGTTCCTGGTTCAGATTTGAAACGAAGCCAAATAACTTTTCCGCATGGATAATTTGTTTTTAAAAGTCGTTATGAATTTACGGCATAAATAAGCTGTACAAGAATCCTGCTGAATTATTGTAATTACAAACAATTTTATTTGCATCTGAATTTAAAAAATAATTTGATAACTCTAAAAATTGTTTATATAAATAAGTTACTAATGTGTTATAAAACTTCACCTCAAATAAGATCATTTATAAGATTTAAAACCATAATGAGTCCTTGTTACCCAATATATACAGTCCAACAAGAGGCCTAATTCAAAAGTGACTAAATTTCGTAAAACAATACAGCTCATATTCAGTACTTGTAACCCAATCCTCGGAAAGGTAACAAGGCAACGGGATCAAAGAAACCACATCACAAATAAACTTCTCGAGACAAAACCGCCCTTATTAACACATTAGCATCAGCGGTACAATTATTTCCAGCTTACATTTTATCCGAGCGAATCGAATTCGTATTTGTGATATAACGGCGAGGCTTGCAGTTGCTCACCGGGCGGAGATATCATTGCGAGGTGCTTGGGCTCTAATGGACTTTAAATTAGGTGTTCAGGTGCGGAGAGAGGGTAAGACAAGTTCCAAACTCGCCTGGAACGCGGAGGGATGAGGTTCATCTCGACAGGGAGGATACTCGCTTCACTTTCCAATTCGGACAGTCCTGGATCGGACACTAGCAAGCAGATTTTTTGAAAACGCTTCGAAAACGTTAATTTGACTGTTTATTTAGTTCATACATATAACTTGGAGTACTCATGGAAGAAAAGGGGAGGTTGGAGCTGAAATATGGGAAAGAACAAGCAAAGCTTGAAAGAAAAGTTTCTGAACAAGAAAGAAGCACCTAAAAAACCAAAGAAGAAGTGGACAAATATAGAAAGACACCAGAATCAAATATGCAATATTGAAATGAGACTTCTTATGAAAATAGAAGAAAACACCAAATTGGACAAAATCAGAAATAAATAGTACGTACAGAAATAATTTAAATACGAAACCAATGAAAAATATAATTGTAAAAAATAAAGCTAAGATGGAAAGGTCATATCGACAGAATGGGAGAAAGACGAATAAGAAAAAAAATTTATGTAGCTAAACCAACCCAAAGAGAAATTAGACGAAAAGCACACGAATAAAGATGTGGTACACCGAAGTAAGAACAGCAAGAAGCATAGAAGAAAAATACCGATGGAAGACAGAAGAGCATGGAGAGAAGCGTGGAAAAGAACTCCAGTGGAATAATGTCTTTATATCGTAAGTGGTAAGATAGAAAGGCATACGGATTTAGTAAGTAACTAAGTTATTTTGCTCATAAAGTTTTGTGCAGGTTTCAAGATCCAGGAATAGATCCGTCGTGTCTTATTCTTAATAATGATCATAATTTAATAATTTTGTCTGAAATTATTTAGCTTGATATTGCTTCTGATACTTAATACCGACTTTACTCTACCTGAATCAAAACTAATACAAAACTTAATTGTACTATTGAGATATTGGGCAAATCTTTATCATTGAAAAGCAATTTTAGAAATCCCTATCTTCAGGTACTGTTCTTCACACATTAAAATATTTCATACAAAGCGCTACACGATGAAATGGAAAACGGAGTGACGATATATTTCTTATAAATGTATACATTATTTTAGAACACAAACACTATGTGTATTACTTAATTAATTAAAACTGAATTACTATTTTTTGCACCAGTGCCTCTATTATTTCTTGGCATGTAGTATTAAATATGACGTAAATAATTTATGAACAATTTTCTTTATTTATTTAAAGAACAGAAGAAAACTAGATGGGCATGATTTGGAAGGTAGGTATTTCATATGATTTGTCGTGAAATTTGTCAAACATATACCCGATCCAATTTATTTAACTAGAAATATGTCCAGAGGATTCAAAAGATATCGATATGTGAATAATTGTAAATGGCTTTCGAAACTAATTGTGAAATTAAATTGTCTGTAAAATCGGTTCGTTAGAGGTTAGATTATCATGGATCATAGGAGTATTTAATCCTTTCAATACTAAATGTAAATTCATTTTTCAATTAGAACTGGTTTTGCATGTATCATTGGATATAATATTGGTCAAAAACACAAGAATTAATATCCAAGAATGTATTCGAGAACAGTTTCAATAACATTAAAGAGTAAAACTTAATTACAAAATTCTGCTGATTAAACTGCAGCAATGAGCCATCATACGTTTAAACCAAATGAATATTAAAGTATGCTCTAGTTCATTTGTAAGGTTCATGATTAGTACAACCAAACTAATCAATGCAAAGAAACAAATCAAATGTATCAAACAACACTCATCAAATGTACTAATACCTCCTGGATGGAGTTTAATGCGCAACACGGGAATGGTCGAAGCAGCAAGACATCCCCAATGGAAATTCTTGGCATAGGAACGGTTAACGGTTTGGTAATCGGGCGTGCTGGTGGAGTTATCAATACAAGTCACGCTATTTGACCGATGGTGCACGGAATTGCACCAGTTTAGAATGTACGTTAGCAAAGGGAGAACGTTATGGAGGTAGAGTGCTACGACGCCCAGAGCTCTCGATGCGGGCGATATCAGTTTAATGGGTTATTTTATGTGTCTAGGGGAGGTTTTGTTAACATGTTATCACGTTATTATCTTAATCAAAATGGTGATGAAATGAACATTTTTATGTAGATGAGAATTTGTTTAGTTTTGTTATCATCTTGGTAACAGAACAATCGATTCTATAATATTGTTTCAAAAACTTCTAAATTTAATTAGCCCATGGATACCTGCTTTTGACACATGAAGTTAACTACATTATAATAACCTAATTCATTCAATTGAATTCCAAATTTATGTTTATATTATAATTGTAATTGTTTCCATGTATTTATTAACTTGTAAACCAAAATTTCCTTTGTAATCTACTAAATATTATTGTTAAATTAATTATTTAACGTATAATAGGTATGCATTCTGGTTTGTATTTCAATAAACTTTTTTACAAATGAATGATGAATTATTATTTCTCTCTCTCAATAGATGACTTTCGAATTTCAACTATTTTATACACTTGTAATCTTGTAAAAAAAAAAAAAATAGGTTGACCGAATATTTGAAGATCCCAAAGCGCCTTCGTATTTTTCTGGCAAAAATATTATATCTTGCGGTATAGATGGATCAAGAGGATTGTAGTGAAATTAACGAATTAAATTTGATATTTTGAAATAATACAAAGAAAAAATGTGTAAAATTATTCAAATTTAGTTTAGTTGTAAATTTATTAAATACTTAAAATATTTTTGCTTTCAGCTATGTTATTTATTTAGCATTACTTGTATTTTTAAATATCTTTAATTTAATTTTTGTTATTTAATTGTTTGAAGTTTTCTTTTAACATAACAATCAAACGTGTAATTATATTTTTAGTAATGGTAGTTTAAACTCATTCTAATTGCAATAGTATTACTGATTACCAATTTTGAAAGAGTAAATGTTCAAAAACGAAATATTAAAAACTGGACTGATTATAAAACACAACTATATACAAATAATATAGACAAATGTGAAAATATTTCAAAATTCATGTGGAAAAATCCTTAAAAAATATCTACGACAAACAGCAAACATTATGTTTACCTATTATAAGTATATATTAATATGAATGAAATAGCTAATTTATTCAATAATTATTTCTTTTTTTACGAAGATAGAAAGTGGACTAACTACTATGATCACATGTCACCTCATGAGGGAATAATTATGAAATTATGTGAACACAAACGTCCATACTCTTCATTGGGATTCGAATCCACGACTTCTGGTGTGCTAGGAATAATTACTTATATTTTCTTACTTATTGAGCACTAAGAATAACCAAAATGATTAGTCTCTTTTGTTAATCATGCCATCGACAGTTCCCATCACTTATCGAGATCTGCGAATGAAGAGTGTCACACCCACAATTGGTAAAAGGCATTATGATATATTTATATTTATTTATTAATTCATACGACGTATTATAGAGGAGGTAATGTAAGCAAAATATTTGTGTATAAATGAGCATTATCCGTGAAGCAATCTAGAAATTCCGTCCCAACTACGATGGAAGACGCGTTTATTATCCTCTGCTAACCTCAGTCTATTACCAAAATTGACTCCATCATTAAAGCTAAAACATCCCTTATCCACTACCCTCGCTTCACCATCTCAAAACTGTGTTCCGGGTGTCTTGCGTCTTACACACCAACAAACCCTTAATAATACATGCCCCGCCGACTTTTATAATTTAGAACGCTCATTTCTCTACTTAAACAGCAATTTCCTCGAGAAAGGAATAAAGAACAGGCGGTCTGGCCGATGGAAGTGACAACTCGGCGCTGTCTTTGTCGCCGATGTTTAGTTATGCATGACGCGTGTGGGATGAAAGTCGCTGCTGCTTGTTGATCGCTCTATTTGTGTATGAAACTTTTAAAGAAGCGTTTAGTGCGATGCTTTGTCGCTTTCTAATTAAACAGATCGTTTCACTGTGCTTGTGTTTGAACTTTGCGTGATTATAAATTCCACCTGAGGGAGAAGACTTTGAAAGATCAAATAGAATCGGGGCAAATGTTTATTTAGAGGAAATAGCCTCATACGTCGAACGGTTTCTCATTTTTGTCAGTTTTTCCCCACACAAGTAATTCATATTTATCGTTGGATACTTGGATATATGTGCTCATATCTAATTAAATCTTTGTTGAAGCAATTTAATGATGGTCCGAGACTTGATCCAGTTTAAACAGACAATACGGTTTATAAATGCTGGTTAACAAATAACATTTTGACGAATTTATTAACAATATTTCACTAGATCCGCTGCTTAACTTTACGTGCTCGACAATAGTCAAGAAACAAGAAGACTGAACCGACACAGCCCCCTCGATCTTCTACGTAGATTCAACTAGACTAAGAACCCATCAACAATAAATAATACGAATTTAAAATAAGTACAAAGTGGGAAGTAACGCTGGATACTCTCTCTCATATGTTAAATTCTTTAGATAAATCATTTACTTATCGTTATTGTTAACAGATTGTAAATAAATGTATTACAATAAAAAAAATAAAAAAACTTTACGTGCATATTTGGTGTCCGTGATTTGATGACTGGTAACATATTTATTTTTCATTCATATTAAACATTTATCATGATTATAATGGTTAATTCAAACTGCTTAAATAATAATTATTAAAGAATTTACCATATATTTCTACCGGCAACGAGAAATTTGATCTAGTCTAATACAATATCTCTATTATAGATATAAACAGAAATCGGATAAAAAAATAAAATAAGTACACATATCATGAGCATCACATCATCTAGATATTTTGAATGTGGCATTCTGCTTTTGTAGATCTTGATAAGTTACATATTTTGTCTTAGTAATAAATATAATTACCATCTGTCATATTAGCATCTCCCAAAATCATGATAAATAGTCAGATTTTACTCATTGCTAACTAGGAAATTTCAGAAACGTTAAAGTAGAAGCTAACGGGCGTATTTATATATTTAACCTAAGGGCGGTTACCAACCGTCAAGTTACGGCTCATAATGATGTGCAGATCGAACTACAAAGAGTAAACCGAGGACCTATTTATCGTAATTGGTTAACCATAATGGTTTTAATTGTGTAAAAATTTGCGAAGAGAAAGTATTTCCAATCAAAATTCCTGGAGCAATTTAATATATTTTTGGGATGATAAAAGAATAAGAATTTAACCAAAATAAAAGTAAGGTCAAATTCCTGAAAATTTCTCTTCCGTTATAGGTATATTCAACGTTTATCGTTCCGGTCATTACTTCTCAGTTTTATATCTTAATGAAAAATGTTCCAGACAGCCTCTAACTTACCCCATTCATTTTTTCCTTTAGGGTCATATTTCGTGTTTGTTCTATTCTAATGAGCGTCTTCGGGCTCTCGAAGGAGAGGAGAACGAAAAAACTTCGCGAAGAGAGTAGAAAGAAGAAAATGAAAGAGAGAGCCATGATTTGTGAGTGCACGTACTACGGCGTGTAGCTAGAACAAGGCGGCTATGGACGTCTGGTGTTCTTCTGTTGTTTTAAACTTCTTGATTAGTTTGCTACTCAAAATCCGCTCGTATTAAGGGCTTCGTGCTTTGCAACGTAACGCCGACTAACTGCTAGGTGCTACCTTCCTGCACGTCGAAGAACTGTGTTCTGCGGAGAAAAACTTCATATTTTGTTATACTTCCTGCGAATTGTTCCAGTATCCTCATCGGTATTCTCAATATAAAATAAAGTAAGTAAAAACATAGCATCACGTTATTTACGTATTTACCATACATTGGATATGGGATTCTGCTTATATCAGATATCGGCAAAGTAAAAATTAATTAATATAACATTAAGAATTATAACAGCATTAATAAAAAATAATGGAATGTTGCCTATTAAATTCATCAAAATAAAATTACGAAGAATACCTAAAATTTTATTTAATCAATGTCCATTAATTGCCAATTATTTTAACAAACTTACATCTTAGCTAGCTCACATGTACGACACGTCTTTCATTTATCAATAATTTTGCGAGTGACAGCTCTGCAATTCCAGATCTCCACATTTTTTAGGCTCAAATTGCATGTTGTTTCTCATGCTTAAAGAAAGGAAATTTGTAATGAAAATAATTATAATTTATTGTAAATTTACAGCTATAATTTAAATGCAATCGCATTAACATCTTGAAATGTCAAAAATGTTAAAATAAAGCACTTTTAAATTCAATACCAATTCATCTATCAAATTGAATATTCAATAAAAATCTATCTTTTATAGTATTTAGGAAATTTAATACTCTTTTGAAATTTCCACATCAGATAAAAATGATCACAGCATGCATGATCCGTTTGCTCTGTTAAAATTTAATAACGAAGGGAGAAATAATTATTACTGACAGCATAACATTTTTATGCCCGAAATTCCTGGCTAAAAAAGTAAAAATTTAAAATTTGAATATTGGAATAAATGGCGGATTCTCGTATCACAAATAATGAAAGCACATGGCACCCGGTACATTTAATATACGCGTATTTTGTGGAGTCCGCTCCTATAGATTAGAATTTTAAATCAGAAAGAGGAAATAGAGCCAATTTGATATTTTTAGAATATGAACGAAAAGAAAATAAATACGCAACATAAAATATTTTGTGAGTATTATGACATCATAAAAAACGTATACGAGGAAAATACAAACGTACATAAACCATTTTGCTGTTTTATTATTATGACATTATATATAATGTTTTACTCTTTTTTCATATTTATTTTATCTTCTTCACGTATATTAAACTCAAGTATTGAAAAAGTAACAATATGACATGTATGAGAAATATACCTACAATAGAATTAAATACAAAATTATAAACAACACACAAGAAATTTTATGATTACTATTTTAAATGGAATAGAAAAATATATAAAATATATCATGCCCGAGCACATAATTTCCCGCAAAAAATTAATTTTTAAACGGTACTAAATATAGAAAAAGTTTTAACAAAAATTATAACTAATATTATTCCTCATCTTTTCGATTATACAAGACCAGAATCATACCATTTGGTCCAATTAAGATTTTTAAAGTAACAATAATAATTTCTTCTGGTCTCACAAAGAGAAAATTGTTTTACTCAACTTATTTGTATCTAAATTCTGTTATTTTAAGGAAAAATAACAAATGAAATAACAATTAACAAACATCATTAACATAAAGATTTCATTTGTCCCATAGGTATTGGCTAGTACTACGAATACTGTTTTTGAATCAGATGACAACAAAATATAAAAATATTTCAAATAAAGATTTGTTTTTTTAAATTTAAAAATTTACTCTATCTCATTTATTTACAAAGATATGCTCAAAAACCTTGATTTGTACATATTATTAGTTTTTTATTATTATAAATAAATGAAATTACCACTTGATAATATAAATATAGACAATGTAGAAATTTGAACACCGCAAGGAAACAAATTTGTAAATACTTCCAACTACTCATTGCCAACAGATGTCAGTAACTGTATAAATCTAAATTCTAAAGTGTATTAAAGATCGATCAGCTATTGAAAGTCAAAATATTATAAAATTAATAATATTAAGAAATCGTCAAATTCTCCGTTAACCGTCTAGTGCTCCCATAAGCCAACTTACTCGATTCCAAGGGCTAATTAGCAATCCAAACAATGGAACCAATCTTGATTGAATTGTCAAGTACATATAAACATGTTGCAGTAATATATGTGTTACTAATTGCCAATTAACTATTCCAGATAACATCTACATTCGCGTTTGAAGACTCAGGAGCTAAGAAGTAATTAACATCAAATAATTATGTGAAGTTCTCATTGAATTACACAGATCGGTAGTTTCTAAGAAGGACGCATTCATTCGACTACACCGTGACATAGTTAGATAGCGCGGATGTGTGATGTTGGATGTCGGTGATGTCTTTGAGTCATTTGAACTAAATTTAACTGCTAACTATATGTATGCTAGTCTAATGAATGTACCTACAGCATCGATAGGTATTGTAAACATGTTTAGATAACAGTAAGTCGCAAATAATGATGAGTATTCAAAAAACTACATTCAAAAAGAAACCTTTGTACTAAATAAAAATGAGATGGAATAAAGCCTACAAGGTTTTACATAATTTTGACGTTTCGGTATCATAGGACGTATTTTTACTTTATTCTTATTAGTCTAATTGGACGATAACAAAGTAGAATTTATTAAGCCAAAACAATTTTAAACGAGAGGAAATATCTGTTTCATATATTAAACTTTTCGAATTATTCATCTTTTTCATTTACTTCTAGGTATAAACGAATGACTGTTTTTATGCCACAAAACTTGTTTTCTAAATTAAGAAGATAACGGAAAAATCTGATATGTTTAACACCTGACACATAAACTTAAAACAATAATTATTTATTATTAACTGGTACAGAACAGAGCTAGAAGTTTCTAATTAACAGCAAATATTATTTACATAATATATTTACCATTTACCAATATTTACTGAGATATGTTTTGAAAAACCTTATAGTGCGTTAAATATAGTACCACTTTCTGTTGATGAATAGCTACTAAAATCTATTCAGCTCGTAACTTGAACATTCAAATTCTATACTGGGCGTATAGGGATTTCAATGGTATTTTTTCAAAATTGCTGTAAATATTGATCTGTTCACTTTACAGCAAAATTGTAAATACAAAAGTTGTTCAGAATTTAAAAATGCATGCAATAAGGCTCATTTCGTTACCTAAATATTAGTGTTTCACGATATATCAAGGAAATTGAAATTAATATTTATTAGAAAAGGTCATTGAAAATTTAAGAAAAACGAAATTTCAGAAATCAGTTTTATATTTATTTATTTAACAGAAAAAAATGGTAAAAAATGAACTCTAAAATTCGCTATGATATCATTACAATCATCTACGAAATTTCTTCAGTAAATAATACACCTGGTAAATAAATTTTTAATTGAGTTAAATCGTATTCTAAGGCCCCACAACACACAGTACATATTTATAAACTCGCTCTTTAAAGAACTATTATTACAAACCGTTTCTTACTCAATCAAAATGATACGAGTTGAACAAATCATGGCTTCCTCTATTTTATAAAAAATAATTTGTTGTTGACATAGTTACTGTTTTTATTTACTTGTTTATGTTATTAATTTCTTTACTAATAAAGAACGGTGTAGAATAAAATATTTTTTACAGAACATAATCCAAAAGTCTTTCATAATTTAAATTTATTTAATTCTCTGGGAAAGAAGAATGACAGAAAGATTAAGAATTCGTGTTCTTTGCAGTACTAAACGCAAATTCAATTTTCAAAATATAAAACTTACCAAAACAGCTTTTGTGTGCGAAAGTAGATAAAAGGGCTTACCTGTGAAAAAGAAAAATAAGTTAATAAAACTCCTACGTGTATAGAAAACAATTTAGTTGTTTAAAATTCTTATAAAAGTGTACAATTTCGCAAAATATGAGACGAAATAACATCCTCTTTCAGAATATCACAAACATGTAATATAATAACAAATCCAGTGAAGCGACTTAATTTACTATTATGAATTTTTTATAAATTTTTCTTTAAGCAGTAAATAAAATCTCATGAAAGCAGTTCAGTGTATTTAAACCTTCTTTTGAAATTCTCGCATGAGTGAAAATTCATATCCTCTCTCTGAAAAGTGTCAGCTTATCACTGCCTCAGCTAGGCTGACACAAATAAATTTCAACCTAACCGAAGATATACATTTGCCGTTTGTTGAACCAATGCTCGAAAAAATTCTGCTTCGGGAAAATAAAAGATTTGTTGGCAAGTCCGGGATTAGATCTAACCAACCGCGATTCTCGACCGATGTATTGGTCTCCGTTATTCGGTGAAATCGAATGGGAATATTGAAAGCAACAGTTTAACGAGGAAAACAACTACGCATTTACTTGGAAAAGTTGTTTACTACAAGATTATATAACGTAAATATGTTTGAAATAACTCAAAGAAAAACTAAAATAATGTTGAACAAGAATGAAATTGAAAAAAATATAGAATTTTCAGTACTCGACACTTTGATTTGATTTATAAAATAGATGTTTCAGATATTTGTTTCTCGTCATAATGCACAGTAATAGTATATTCTACAACAAGTTATGGAATGGCACATATTTCACGCGCGCAAAAAGTTTGTAGTCCGAGCCGAAGGCTTTCATGTGATTTGACGATTGGTAACCGCTCTTTCCGTCCAAAAATATATCATTTGCCTGCGATAGAAAAGATGCCGCACCCAAAATGGATAAATGAAGTGATGGTATATTTACTTTATTATAAAAATACATAACCTTTGTAAAAATTATTATCTTCCCAATAAATACAAAACTTTTAAAAGTTTATCCATAATAAACTATTCTGTGCTTTCTGCTCTATTTCTCAATACGAAACTAGCAATAATTTCACTTTTATCATTTTTATTACCCACATAATTTTATTTCTCCACCACAGACCAAAGTGCATAAACATCAGTTCTTTAATAGTCAGGGAATAAAGTTTCGAGGGCTTGTAGCAATATCCACCATATTGCATGCGTGGAAAAAGGCAAACAACTCGAAGAAGAAATTCTGGATGCTTTTACAATATCCACCGGCGAGGAACGGCAGCAAACGAAATCGAAGAAAGAACTCCAGAATGCGTGCACGAGAAAATAGATATAATAAAGGACAGATTATGAAGTGCAGTCACTGTGTGATATAAAAAATTCTTGGAATATTTTTGTATAATATTCCAAATAATTTACTACGAAGATATCGGCATTCTTGGGAAAACTAATAGAACTTGGGAAAATATAGGTTACATTGCTGCTATATTGAAAGTTGGAAAATATGGCATCGTGGAAAATATTCAGGTACAGAAAATATTAACTTTGACCTATTTATAAGATAGACTACAACGTAACTAGTTGCATTCTCGAAATTTATTGCATATTTGTATTTTTAAAAAATCTGTCAACACAAGATAAAACTGTTGGTGCTAAAGCATCTTAAACATTTAGGTTGAAAGTATTACTAAAGAAAATAGATGAATTATTTATATTTATGAGGCAAATAGTTCCATGGTAACGCTTCGAAATGTGGATCGTACGATCCTTAGTTCGAATAATTCTAGAGTCGACAGTTGCCATTTTAAATTTAGCCCAAAGGTTCCGACTCCTCCTCTTTGGGAGCTATGGTTTAACGGTTGGTAACAGCATTTCATAAGTAAAAATATATCACTTACCGAGATCTGCGTAAACAGAATGTCACACCCATAATGGGTAGAAGGCGGGATGATACATTTATTATTATTTACCAGAAAAATTGTTATAAGAGGTATGTGATGTGCGAATGGCAAGAGAAATATTAGAAATGAAAGGGATAGATAAATATATTTAATCACCAATGTAATCAATTTATGTATTTTTAATTATTGAATGAAATTGAATTATGAATGCGGAGTTCAAGATATCGTAAAGTTCGCAAGGAAAAGAAGAAGAGAATGGAACGACCATGTTTCCCGAGCACATGAAGAAAGATTAATTAAGATAGCAAGAGATTCTAAACCAGTAGGCAAGAGATACCCTGGAAGACCACCCAAAAGATGGAAAGACAGCTGGGTATCTACTTCCATAGAAAGTCCTTGATCATACGTGTGAAGAAAAACAGGTGTAAACCTATATAAAAGAAGAAGAAGAAGAAGAAATTTATTGCAAATTACATTATTGACGTGAAAGCGAACTTTATATCATAAATTGAGGTAGCAATTTGAAACTGATGTTTCTGAGATGTCGGGTAATGGAACTTATATTTTAAAAGTGCATTTAACTTACAAATGATATCATGCAAAGAACTCGAATTAAACTATAGTTTGCAGAAAGAAAAATTGTTTATATAGTTATTAGAAAAAATAGACATACCAACATCCAAATTATATAAAATTACAAGACATGACATTTATGTGTATCACTTTTTCTACAAATTGTTGTCAAAATTATGTTTTGTATTCCTTTTCCTAATTTTTAATGATAAATTTCTTGTGAACTGTAAACAATTTATTGATTTAAAAAATACTTATATTTTATTTCATTGTTTAGAATTATGTATATATAAATATAATATTTGGTGTAGTTTTTGTTATAATAGTGAGACAATATTCCTTTATTTTATAATTCGACTAAAATCACACTTCATTGTAATTATTATAGGCTTTTTAAGTCTTTTTAAGCGAGATAGCGGCCTATTCTGCAACTTACCTGTTATTTTTTAACAAAAATTTAAAATTTCATTTGACACATATATTTTTATTAGTTATAATTTTTAACAGTCCGTTAGATATTAATTGGTAAGTTAAAGAATATTCCCCATACTTAGCTTTAAAAATAGCTAAATTATTTAATGATCTCAATAAGACAATAAATTTTCGAGAAAGTAACGCGAGACGAGAATAAAAATCTTACGATTAAGAAGAGAAATGAGTAGTCGAGATATATCCCAGCGGAGTATAAAGATAAAATAAAATAAATATCATCACGCCAATTACCCATTTTGGGGACTAGTGGGGACACCACAGAGATTAATTTATTATTACGCATTTTTAAAATATCCGAGTTTAATTTCCAAGCGTATTTTTTCAGAAATGCAAACCGTCACCAAGTCAACATATTATAAATTCGTTCCCAGCAGGTTACACGTTATTCCGCTGCGGATATTTCATTTCGGAACACAGTAATAAATCGAAATTTAATAGTGACATCAATCTTAACAGATTGTTTTAAAATGCCAGGAGTTTTGCTGCTTTCACAATACGTTCGCGCAGGACCTGGAAGACGGAACACGGCGTAGGGGAGAAAGACGAAGGGCTGGCGGGGTGTAAAATATATCTTACCGGTGCAGGGCGCGCTAACAATTCCCTGAAAAATGACCTGACATTCCCAACGTTGCACCGGATCCGGATCGATAATGTCCGTCAGGCAGCGCGTTCCAGAATCCACAATTCGGGACGGAACGGTCCAATATCACCGATTTATAAATCGAACCCCTCCCCACCCAGTGGATGTCTCAGTTGAGAAAGGTTGGTTATGAAGTGCTGGATTCAATCTCGGGGACAGGTTTCAAATTTTGTAAATGTTGATAAGAATGTGGATACGTTTATTCTTTGCAATATTTAGACATGATATGTAATCCTATCTTACTGAACACACAGAATAGTGAAGTGCTGTCAGCCCTTTTCCAATTCTACCGCAGGATTTTCGCCAGATTTATGGAGATGACCTAGTATCGCTACAATAGAATTTTTTATAAATGTACCTTAATTAATATTTACAATAATCTCCAACTTGTTTAACGTGTCATAACAAACAAAATATATTGGGTGCTATTCATACCTCTACACTAAGGGCTACTAACTAGAGCATTTTAAGATTTAACACTGTTGCTATGAAAAAATTGTTGATCTCCAAGGTAATCAACAACTTGTGCAAAATAACAGTGCAACTTATTAAATGCCCTTAGTATAGACCTGTGAATAGCACCCATTGTGTTTTCTTATTAATGACACAAACAAAATGAAACACAGATATATATCTTGCATCATAAAGAAATTAATTTCGAACTGAAGCCTGGGACCACATTTTTTTAATCGATAAATAATTTAGAGTTTATGCAGATTATGTGAAAGAGAAGAAGAAACAATACGGTATTTAAAGAAGTTAGAAGAGAACAAAGAAAAGAAAATTGTAAAAAGTTTCCCACTTAAGAAGGAGGCCTCCTAAATTTAAAAATTTTCCACAAGGATCACATTTCAAGAATATTCTAAATTCTAGTTTAAGAATAATAAAATAGTTTATGAGGATAATAGATAATACTTGTTCAAGGTTACAAATATACTTTAAATATCAATATAAACATATTATATGTATGTAAGTTATTTTAACAGATATAAATAAAAATTTAGATAAAAATCGAAAAATGGGGAAAAAGCAATATGACATATATTTTTTAAAGCTGCATTATAATAATACTAGTATTTCGTTGCTAAAATGGCCTTTTAGCTACCTCCATTTTTCCCTAATCAAATATATATATATATATATATATATATATATATATATAACAAAGGAGTGAGAACAAATTGAAAATAATTTGACAGATCTTTCGAAAATTTGGCAACAAGTTTGAAACAGATATTGAAAAATTATTTTCTAATTTATCGAACTCTCGAGTTATATTTAATTAGATTATTTTTTTATTTCATCATCAGGCACGACACTAAATCTATCTTTTTTGCTCATTTTTTACATGTGTTTATGATAATTATCTGACAACTAACGAACAAAAAAAGCTACAGAGATTATTCCCGAGAAAAATCACTAGATATTTATTCACAGTATAATAATGACAGGATTGGTTAAAAAACAGATACGTAACATACAATGAAACATTTCACTGGTTTTAAGAAACGTCAAAAATAATCAAATGAAAAAAATGCCAAGTCATCCTGCAGGTACAATTTAAGAATTGCCACAAAAACTGCAGGAAATTTGGGATTCATTCTCCAGAGAAGGCTTTTCAAAGACTTATATGGATACTAAGCAGTTTTAAAAAGTAAAGATGGACTTACACAGTGATAAAAAGATAATATTATATAGAGTAAGCTTAACGTTATTCAGAAAGTCTTACAGTTTGCAATTGTAATATTTAGTAAATATAAAATAATTGTCTTTTGTAAAACATTAAAACGGAAAAATTGAAAAGGTGAAATCATGTGAATTTTGACTCTTATATAAATGCCTACAGTCGTCTAAAAGCTATTTAAAAATTGAAAATTGTAGAACCGGAAAGATGTTTTAAAGGAATTGAAAATAAGAAATTAAATTTAATTGACGTTTCAAACATTAATTGTGATCAATTTCACGTGAAGAATTCTTCAAAATGAATGCAAAGAACTCTTTAAAATCATTTTCTTTCACCGTAAACGGTATAAAGGAAAATAACGCTAAAAGCTATTCGTTTCTAAAACACACTCGTAACCAATTTCCATACAACAAAGCAATCAAAATACTTAAAATTACAAAAGACGAACATCAAAAACACATCACATTTTCATAAAAACGCAATTCCACTCGCTGATTAAAAGAAAACAGCACCACATCTTCGTTACATTTGCAGAGCAGAGCACATAGAATCTCGAACAGAAAGTGACAACTCTCGCAAAAAGACTAACGCGAAATCAATGAATACAGAGATGCATGACGAGAGGTAATTCACTTTTTGCCGTTATCTGGCTGCTGTTGATGGCACTGCAGTAAAAAATTCAAAAACGATCCCATATTTGCATGGATATCTCTTTTATAACTCAATAATGACGTTTCATTGCAAGGCTAACACGCTGAGCGCTATGTCGATTTACTTTCAGCCGCGTTGAGTTGCTGGTGTTGATTTTGTACTGAATGTAAAATGTCACAACTTATCTGTTGATATTTGAAACTCTGCATCAGGGGATATAAAATAGAAAAAAGATACGGAGTAGTTATTTGTCGCACTGAATTATTTTATTGCGAATAAGCCAACAGGAAATTCATTCTGACAGTTATTACAAGTATATTACTCCCAACGCCAAATAAAAACGGAATATATGCAGCAGCAGCTCATATTAGTATATTAAATTTTACTGGCATTTCTGTAGCTTCCATAATGTATTTGATTAAATAAATACGTATATATATATATAAACAATATATGTATTATTTAAAGACTTTAAGATACAGAATTTAATTGGACAAAAATACAAATAGGATATGAGCTGTCACTTTCACAAAATCTTTGAAAAACGAAAAATAAATTACCATGTTTGAAATCTCTTTGAGCAAAACCATAGTTTAAGGATTCTCAAAGTATTTTAATTATATTATGAAATAAAAGATTTAAAAAAGAAATGTATAAACAGTGAATATTTAATACTTAATATAAATACAAAGTTAGTTAACAGTTTGAGTTTGAACTCAAAAATAAATTAAAAAACTCTGTTTTGGAAAGTAAATATTATCAAAGTTAATAAATAAAATATGTAGAGCATATTCAAATCATAACAAAAATGTATATTTGAAAGACAAACAAAAGGGAAACCAAATACAATCTACGTTTCACTTAAACATTTAACTTCGAAGCGAACCCCATCATAATCGAAATATATTCCGCCTTAATTCATGTATCACTGATAGACTCCAAGATATCTGTTTTCCGTTCTCGCTTTATCACAATCAAGAGTGCCGTGCACACTGTGCACTACACCAGTGGCAATCAACAAGTCCATTTATAAGAACACATTTGAATGTTGCAGATGGTTTCATATTCTGTAAATTCAAGCGTTAGATTTAATCAAATATAGTTAATTAAGTACGAAGAATGACCGCAAACAATTCCTAAATAATTTTCTTTCAATTTTGTCAATAATAATTTATTGCATCGTGACGTCAAATTGGTCGAACATAAAAATAAGGTAGGTCATTGCGCTTTGATACTGACGTTTGTCACATGTCGGAAGATATAACCTATATTTTACAAGTATATTATTTACAATTTATAATAATAGAAACATTTGTATATATCTTTTTCTCTTCAAATATATTTATGGTAAACTATAAATACGGGTATTTCATTTCTTGCTTACAATCAGTCGTAGATCCCTATATATTTATATTACAGTAGATCATATGTTCTACTTCAAAATAAATAGATAACGAAATTGCATTTTGAGCAACAATTGCAGAATATTATATATTTCACTCGAGATTTGAGACTGTCAGCCCAAAGCAACACTTTTTGTCTAACTTTGTTATTAATTATAATTTACTCTTAATGTAGAAAATATAAAGATAAATGTATAATAAATATAGTTATTTATTTTACAAGTGGGCAAAGTAAGGAATTACCCACGATACAAATTTTATTTTATCGACTAGGTAATTTCACTTTGCCCACTTGTGATTGAGCAGTATAACGTTTTATCCAACATCTCTTAATAAATGTAAAATTGATTAAAGAAATATAATTTGACAGTGACATATGTTTTAAATTTTCTAAATTAAAATGCCAATCATAGTAGTTACCAAGGTATTGTGAGTTATTATTATTGGAAATAAAAAATTACTCACTAGTAACTTTTCTCAAAATTATACCCACTAGTGCGTAATCTGTTACTTTCCTTGTTTAAAATCGCCGTAGTTATAGAGCATTTATTGAGAGGTGTTGGATAAAATTATATTAATGTAGGTAGTTAATTTGTAATCTCTGTCTAAAATATCTTGTGCAAAAGTGTAAAATTCCATAGTGGTCGTAGAAAAAATTTTATCACTCTAAAAGCCAGGAGTTAACTTTCCTTTTTCGTATATCAAATAAACTGTGTTTGAATCCCGTCTCCAGTCTTGTGCCCGTCAAACATTAGCAAAAGAAATTTTGAACTTCATAATCCATTTACAGTAATATTTTAATAGGACCCTATTATTAATTAACAGTTTTAGATAAATTCAAATTTGGATTTTCGAAGGAATTGCGAGTCATCTATTGAGAAGCACTGGTCATGTAGCTAGCACAGGTAATGCACTGCTGAAGTAGCAACTGGGTCACACATTTCTTATCTCTGTCTGCACACCGAAGCCGAAGCAACCACTGTTTTAAATTTGCGGTGTCGAAATAATATGTTTCGCGGTTACCTCGGGTATCTGCTCTAGATACAATAGCAAAGGTACGAACTAAGGAAGCTATTTCACTTACCATACACATACCAATACCGTGTATGCAAAGAAGGATAGGACCTATTTCAATGGAAAATGACAGGTTTTGAATAATGATAGGGAAACTGATCGCTCGTAAGTAATATTGTAAATGGAGCCAATGTGTTTGAGATGTCAATATTCTCTTGATAGTATCACAATATTTGGAATTGTATTTAGTTGAGGTAAGATGTTAAGTGGGTAACAGGATTGAAAAGGTCATTGACCTTTATGCGCCCTTCAGTCGACTCACATCATTAATGGTGTTTAAAGGTTAGAATTTGTTCTATAGTTGACGACTTGACCCATCTTTCCAGTAGAGTTTAAAGTCTCGTGCATATATTAAGAAATATATCATCACGCAAATTACCAATTTTGAGTATGGTTAGCTTATAAAGATCTCGGTAAGTGATATATTTTTGTGCGTGAAATGCGATTACTAGCAGTCCAGTCAAGCCCCATAAAGATGTTACTAGGGGGAGAAACCACAATTTACATTAAAATGTTATTGATATTTAAAAAAGAATAATTTCAACTATTCTTGCGTGATCAAAGAAACACAAGAAAAGATAATGGCAACCAATAGAGCATTCTGCGCAAGTAAAAATTACAAAAAAATCAGATTTTAACTAAAGATAAAAAATGAGAAATTACCAAATAATAATAAGACCTATAACAAGTATACTGCTGAGATAATGACAATGATAAAAAAAATGAAGAAGATTTAAGAATAATGGAACAAAACATAATAAGAATAATAAGTTGAAAAAACTTTTAGAACTCATAGTAAATGAATAAGACCTTTAGATTAAGTTTTGTACAAATATTTCACTTAAATACAAGATTTAGATTTATTAAACGTAATTATTCGTAAGTCAAACAAATTGTTTATGTTATTCATTTGTCCAAATGACAAAGAATTACGTTTTATTTATATAAAATATTTTTACAGAACTTGCTAATATTTTTAATTTATAATAAGAACAATATTAAAACCAATATAGATATAAAAAATAATAATATGGTCAGCACATAACCTCCTACCCAATACAAAATAGTATTTTATGATACAAAAATATATGTTCTTATTTGTTTATTTTCTATTTATATTCGAGAAATTTAATTTTCTTTCGTATACTTATTTAATTTTTTGACATATATTTCACTAAGAAAACAGCTTCAGAATTACAATGACATGTGTCACATTTCGTGGTGTATATGGAATGCAAGATTTATGAAATTTAATTTATTTATATTATTTTATCTCTAAATCGAAAGAAAATTTATAAAATTAATGTAATCAAAATTGTAAATGTAAAATTAAATATTCTACATAAATTGTTGAAGAATTAAATTTAACCGTGTTTTTTCACGGAAAACTGTTAGGGCTTCTAGTGAACTGCTACTTCCGGTTGACCAATTTTAACCAGTATCTAATCAGTTCTTTACATAATTGTAAGAAGCAAAAATACACAAAATTGTATTTTTTTGTATAACTCGTATAATATTTATTTATATAGTATAACATTTATTTATTGAAAACTCACTACCCAATTTTTTGACCAAAAACAATAGCTAGTTCCCTTAGTCAGAGGTAGGCGGGAGGTAAAAAAGATGGCTTGGGCATATGTGGAGAGCAGAAGCAAAGTATGCAATTAAATCAGTAATAGGATAAAGACAAGGCGGCAGAAGAAGACGAAGCAGACCTTGATAAAAATAGTAATAGGAAGTAGAAGAAGATATAAAAGCAGCAGGAATTAAACACTGTATAAAGTATCAAAAAGATAAGAAGACGTGGAAAAGTACAATGATTTAAAAGAAACTAAACGACAGAGATTGATCCACTCCAACAAAAGGATCTAGTGAGTTTCATAAAAAGCGTCGTAACCCCATTATTGCATAATAATTAGGACAAGTCTCCCTAAGCACATTACACCCATACAGTCAACAATAGTCTAAATCTGTAATCCATATCACTTACCCCTCCCTCTCCGGAACATAACCGGAGTATCACCGGAGTCATCGCCGGGAGATATATAGCTGCCAAATCCTCACACATCTCCCCACCCAGTCCGGACAAGCAAATTAGCACTAGCCGCCGCAAATCACGGTTTGACATGTGACCTGCGCTGCCTTGCCTCTCACCCTACGCCCCTGTTTGCTGTCCTGTCGCGCCACCACTGTTGCATTGTCACGGAGGTGAGATACAGCGCCGCTGCCATTATGCAGATGATGGCGTGGCTGCATTGACAGACACGTGAAGGGTTTTTGATTAATTGGACCGATGGTCTATTATTGGTCTTCGCGTATTCTGTATTCTGTTGTTGGAGGAGAATGAATGGCGAGAGCTATGGATTGACGGGAGGGTGAAATTGATGGCGTTGAGTTATTGCCCTCGAAGCACTTTTTAATTATTATTAATTATGGGGGATGAAATGGAGTGATCTGATGGCTTTGGAAGAAATTCAATGGGCGAATTTCATATTTATACATCTTTAGTTTAGATAGGACAATTCGGTAAAACATCTGTATGTGCAGTTATACAGTGCTGAACATCGTTGCCCAACAACCCGTATCAATCAAATAGCATATTCCGTTAAAAATTCAATCAGATATAAAATAAAGGCTCTTGGTCCAGGTTGTTCCACATATTTATGCTTATATGACTCGTAATAGTATATTCTACAACAAGTAATGAAATGGCACATATTCCACACGAGCAAAAAGTTTGTAGTCCAAGCCAAAGGCGAGGACTACGGTTTGCGAGTGTAGGATATGGTATTCCGTTACATGTTGTAGACTATACTTTCTATAACAAGATTTTGAAAATTATACAAAAAATACAAATACCAAACTGTTGAAAACGTCAAACTCAAATAAATAAAATTAAAACAAACAGACATAACCATATTAACTGAACCATATATCGCGCTAATGTGTAGCTCTGATTGGTTGAATATATTCCATACACGGCGTATGGAATGATAGTTATTCCAATATAATTTTTAGTTGTGGAATGTGTAGATTCAAAACAGTGTTATAGAAAAATATATCACTTACCAAGATCATTGAAAACAGAGTGCCACACTCAATATGGATAAATAGTGTGATGACTTACATTACGATATATTTCATAACTTTATTTGTGATTGTTATTATATTTTAAAATCTAGTATGAAATTTTGTATGAATTTTGTTTTATTACTGGCTTACACAGTGTGACGAATACAGAAACATTGAAACCTGTAGAACTGACGTCATGACCGATTTATATGCGGTAGCGTTTCTCGTAGCTTCAAGAGAAGCTTAGAACGTTCAAGAACCCGCCACACAAGAGTATATAAGGGGCTGCCTGATTAACGGCAGTCAGTCTTCTATAGACCGTTAGGCTGTGATAAACCATGTATCTGTAATAACCTGTGAGTCTGTGAGGTTGTGATAAACGTGTGTAAATAAATGTAGTAACAGTGTGTTAAATAAATAAATTATTTTTTGTTAGTTTATAATTAAACTTTTGTTTATTCTTTCAACTTCACCGAACCCGAATAACGAATAAAACGTTAAAATAGAAAAATATTATCTACAAATTTTATTTTAAGTATTTTTATATATAAAATAATTTGAGAACGGTGTACACCGCTAAAACACTTCTCCTAGTATATTCAAAAACAGACTGTGTCCGATGATCAAATTCTTCCAGCCATACCCGCACCGGGATTCAAAGGAGAGATCCTTCCCGTACGAAGCAGGAACCTTATTTCACTACCTGTTCTGCAGTTTGCAATTAATTATTTACATTTAAGCTCATACTAGTGGAATAATGAGCGTAAGTCTATAAATATATCTTCAACCCTTGTTTAGAAAATAGCGCTTCATTACCATAACAAACCCGAAATAGAATATTAATAAAATATTCATAGATTCTATTAGTCTAGACTTTGGAGGGTGTACAACAAGTGAAGACTCATAGGGTGTTATTAACTAACTATTGTTGTGAGAACAAACACCAGTCTTAACCCTTATAATAACACCGCTATAACAGAACACGCATGCAAATTTATGTTCTTACAATATTGGTATATGTACAGAATGCACGTGTTTCATATTACGTGCGGATTATCGTACGAAAAAAATAATATAAAATTGTTATAAATACAATTCCTTCTGATGTTTCCCGATATTCTTGTTCAATACCTGAATAGCAATGGGCAGGATACAAAAAAACATGTACGTATTGAAAAATATAGCTATTTATATACAGGGTGTTGACCGCGACCCCGGAACATAGGACTTTAACATGTAAAATCATACTTTCGTAATTTCCTGCTTAACAAATTATATTAGACAAAAAAGTTTCAAATATTTTTTTTAGGAGCGTTGTGAGCGTTGTAAGCGGTGTGAGCGGCGTGGAGCGTTGTGAGCGTTGTGAGCGTTGTGAGCGGCGTGGAGCGTTGTGAGCGGCGTGGAGCGTTGTGAGCGTTGTGAGCGGTGTGGAGCGTTGTGAGCGTTGTGAGGCGGCGTGAGCATTGTGAGCGGCTTGGAGCGGTGTGGAGCGGCGTGAGCGTTGTGAGCGGCGTGGAGCGTTGTGAGCGGCGTGGAGCGTTGTGAGCGGCGTGGAGCGTTGTGAGCGGCGTGGAGCGGTGTGGAGCGTTGTGAGCGTTGTGAGCGCCGTGAGCGTTGTGAGCGGCGTGAGCGTTGTGAGCGGCTTGGAGCGGTGTGGAGCGGTGTGGAGCGGTGTGAGCGGCGTGGAGCGTTGTGAGCGGCGTGAGCGTTGTGAGCGGCGTGGAGCGTTGTGAGCGGCGTGAGCGTGGTTAGCGGCGTGGAGCGGCGTGAGCGTTGTGAGCGGCGTGGAGCGTTGTGAGCGGCGTGGAGCGTTGTGAGCGGCGTGAGCGTTGTTAGCGGCATTAGCGTTGTTAGCGGCGTGGAGCGGTGTGAGCGTTGTGAGCGTTGTGAGCGGCGTGAGCGTTGTGAGCTGCTTGGAGCGGTGTGGAGCGGCATGAGCGTTGTGAGCGGCGTGGAGCGTTGTGAGCGGCGTGGAGCGTTGTGAGCGGCGTGGAGCGTTGTGAGCGGCGTGGAGCGTTGTGAGCGTTGTGAGCGGTGTGGAGCGTTGTGAGCGTTGTGAGCGGCGTGAGCGTTGTGAGCGGCTTGGAGCGGTGTGGAGCGGTGTGAGCGGCGTGGAGCGTTGTGAGCGGCGTGGAGCGTTGTGAGCGGCGTGGAGCGTTGTGAGCGTTGTGAGCGGCGTGGAGCGTTGTGAGCGTTGTGAGCGTTGTGAGCGGTGCGGAGCGTTGTGAGCGTTGTGAGCGGCGTGAGCGGCGTGGAGCGTTGTTAGCGGCGTGAGCGTTGTGAGCGGCGTGGAGCGTTGTGAGCGGTGTGGAGCGTTGTGAGTGTTGTGAGCAGTGTGGAGCGTTGTGAGCGTTGTGAGCGGCGTGAGCGTTGTGAGCGGCGTGGAGCGGCGTGAGCGTTGTGAGCGGCGTGGAGTGTTGTTAGCGGCGTGGAGCGGTGTGAGCATTGTGAGCGGTGTGAGCGTTGTGAGCGTTGTCCAAGGCTAACCCGATTTTTGAGCTAATTTTTAATATTTGCATATTTAATTTCTGGCGTTATGGGGCATGTAAATTTAATTCTGTTTATTGATTCTGGTGTAGAATTTTATGATCTCTCATCTTTATTTGAACCTTTTTTGTCTAATATAATTTGTTAAGCAGGAAATTACGAAATTATGATTTTACATGTTAAAGTCCTATGTTCCGGGGTCGCGGTCAACACCCGGTAAATACAATCTTAATATTTTTATAAGACTACTTTTAATATAAATTCGATACTAAAGAATTAAATTATTGGTACATTATATTAACCCATTAATACTCAACGTTACGGAGTATGATAGATCATACGTAAAGATGTTTCACTTAAAAATTATGCTTCTGCCAGGCTATGATATTTCAAACTGCATAAATTATGCCAGAATATTCACTTGGCATTGCTCTGTATATTTAAATGCAAAATAAATTATTCATAATAATACTTTCACGTTAAAAGACAAAAATATGAAATTAATGTTTATAGAAAATTTCGACAGATATTAGGGACAAATCTATTAACCGGAAGTAACAGTTAAATATATCATAGTAAATAAACGATGCATGTTAAATTATCTTATATGACTATTTTAAATAATATATGCTGCAAATGTTTATTTCAAACTTCATTTTGTTTGGTTTAAAACGGAAAGTTATTTACTGAAACATCTGATTTTCTATAAAGATTCTAATTATATCAACAAGCCAATGTGTGTTATTGAAATCTTCTAAATTCAGAATTATTTTAAAAGTTAAAAACCAGTACTTTACCGGAAATTAGTGCTAGAAATAAAACAGTTCGTTACCTACATTACAGACAGTTGAGAGCATTGTGGCGGATTTCCTGATAGTATACGATATTTGGTATAATATTTAACATGGAACAATAATCAACAAGGGAAGCATTTATTGTCTGCAATTACTATAGATAACCATGCTGGCTTTTTATTGAAATTGAACATTTTAACGTTAACTACAGCAATTCAGCGGTTAAAGATAAAATTTACTACATTTATTAGTACTAAATTGTAGGATTCGATTCGATTGATATAAACTACAAACTAGATTTTTTCTACAATCGTTGCACAATATCGACATTGTTATTCCATTTTTAGTTAGGAAATGTTCAAAATTGTCGCTCTAGGGCGACAAAGTGACATATTGTCGCACTAGTGCGACAAAAATAAAACAAAAATAAATTAGATAAAAGTAAATGATGCATTGGATTTTTCTGGTAATAACCTTGCTATTGCAAATACAGTTGGCATATACGTACATACACTTCAACTTAATCACCATAAACGAATTCACTCTGTAGACTTTATGTCAAATGTACTCCATATGTCAAATGTACTCCATGTGTCAAATTATGATTTCTTTGAAAATGTTTATTTTGTTCATAAACGTTGTCATGATTACGGTGACATGGGTAACTACAATTTTACTGAATTGTTATAAGCGGGACCAAAGATAATTTAGAAAATTAATTTTTTTCTACAGCTTGACATTGGTCAACGATTGTACAAAAAATATTGTGTGTATCTCGTCGGATAGAGCTTGTTCGGTGCACTTGTCGTGTTGTTGATCTCGGCTTCGCCTCGATCAACAATTTCTCGCCGCGTGCAACAAACAATGCTCTATCCGCACTTGATACACAAATAACTATTGTGGAACTGCGTGTATCAATTATTATTTGTTGTTACAATTAATGTTAAATATTTCAAAGCAGTTTTCTCGTATTTAAATGCTTATGAAATGAAAATGATATGTGCGATTTTTGTTGTGCAGTTTGTGAACATATATCACATATTAATTAATTTTTATATACAAAGGAAATGAATAATATATGTTTAACATATCTGCGTATTTATCCGTTAAAGTATTTTGGCTTTGTTTGAAATATCAACGCGAAATAATATATTTGAACAAACACTCTCTATCTGATGAAAACATAATATAATGTTTGTAGAACATGAAACCCCTTGTCATGCACGACATTTAAAACCATTCGAAACAAATAAAATAAATCAATAACTGCATTATATCATTGTCATGTCAAACATCAAAGCTTGTCAATTCATCCATGTTTGGAACCTCTCGTGTCCGCTATTCAGCCACCGACAAAGTGAGTTAGAACGATGCATTTCACAATAAAAATGAAAAAGTTGCCGCAGCAGCACTGCAATTGGTTGGTCAGCTTTTGTTTTAGAAATAGTAATGAAATCTGCTGAAGTGTCACGCCTTTTTGAGCTCAGTTGTAGGTTTAGTTCGAGGAGTGAGACTGAAAAGTCGAAGAGAATTTATTTATTTTTTATTCTCAATTACGAAGCTGTTTCCCGGATTTTTCTTCTTGGTACACAGACTGTTTCGTAATTCGATACCAAGAGGAATGTACACACCACAACATTTAATTCTAAAATTATAATGATTATTTAACCTTTCTTGTTGTATACTATTTTTTTGAAGATAAATTTTACTCTAGATTTTATGCATTGCCTATATTTTATGTTCCCTATATATGTTGTATATTTAATATAATCATACCAATCCAAAACAACATTTTATTGTTTAAGAATTAAGCTTATTCTAGCATCAATACGCGTGCGGGAATATGTGATTCTATTACCGATTAGAGAATTATATATTCTACAACAAGTAATGGAATGGCACATATTCACAAGTAGTTAAAAGTTAACAACTGTTAGTGAATTGGGCCGATTGTCATTGTATTTTGAGTTATGGTGGATGAATAAATCGTTACACATACGATATTGTACAAATCGGGAAATAATATTCTAAGGATTCCAGAACGTGTTTATTACTCTCGATGAACACGATACCAAGATTAGGAAATAACATAACTTTTAAATAAGTAAAAATATATTAAGTTATCCAGATATGTCATCCAAATATTAAATCCATGTTCACTATTTCAGATTTGGAACTTTGAATCCAAAACGGAGTCTATCAAACTAGAGCTGCAAATAACTATTAACGATGAAACACCCTAAAATTTAGAATTACGAATGTACGTAGAGAATTCAAAGTTATGTAGTCCTTATTCCAGATTGAAATCACAAGATGGTCGGTTGACATAAACTCATCAACGTATAAATAATTCTGCGCTGTCTTGTCAAGAGAGAAGAACCAAGTGCTACAGCAAGCTGCCTTGCCGACCTCCCGCGCATCAGATCATAGCCATATCCTTGTACATCAGGAGCAGGACCGCAGGATCCCGGGATGTCTCTAGTACGGGTGATAGAGAATCTCACTCGACTAAAACTTCGAATGGACTTTTTTATTTCCCTTTCAGTGAAATTATACGACGGCGATGACGAAAGCTTCCGGATTGTAATGTGGACGACTGCGGCTCGCTGAGGCCGTTTTCACTCCGATGAAAATATATTTTTTATTCATGTGTGTTTTGTTGTAAGACGAAAAAGAGATAAAGTTGAAATAAATTCGGAAATGACATTAAATTGGTCGACTCTGAGTGAGTTTCGTCACCCGGTCTAAGTTGGTAAATAAAAAAGTAATAGATTATCTTCGTGGATAAAGGAAGATGGTTTTATTTTTCTGGATTTTCTGAAAAATTGTTTTTCTTAATCACTTAACGGAATCTAAATTCATCTTTCTTTGATTCTGAATTATTTTCACATACATTATCTCTAAAGTAGAACATTATATCAAGCATGAAATTATTTATGAATTAAATTTATTTGAAATAGAATTAATAGCTCGACGGTAACACACATTATAGATTCTCAGTTCGAATCCACAACCAACAATAAATACAGCTCCTTCCATATTACCATTTTGATCAGATCTGCTATTTGACATCCAATGACAATAAAATAGCATGATATAGTTATTATGTATCAAGGCACTAAAGTTTGATTATTTCATTTTACGTATAAATTTAATGCACTACGTCAATGTATCTATCAAAATTTTCCTACTAGTACAATAATTATTATGCCAACAATGCGTTCCTCAAAATCGTCGTACAATTGGTTACTTTAGTACAAAAATTATTTTGCCAACACTTCGTTGCTCAAAATCGTCGTATAATTGGTTACTTTCTTTCTGAGCTTTTAATGAAGATTTTTGAGCACTTCAGTGTTTATATATGTATTTATAAAAATACGTAACACCGTTTCTTATGAAGCTCTCTAAATCCTTTTGTTGAAGTTTATCAATCTTCGTTTCTTTTCCTTTAAATCCTTGTAGTTAAGTTTTTCCATGTCTTCCTATCTTTTGTTTTACTTCGTCAGTTTTTAATTCCTGCTGCTTTTAAATTTGTCTTATCTTCTTCTTTCTTCAGGTCTCCATTCTACTTCTGATTTAATTTGATCCTTTTCTTCTGCTCTCTATATATGTCCAAGCCATCTGACTCTCTGTGGCTTGATCTTTTTCATTCATCTTCTCCATTCTTCTCTCGTTAATTTCATAGTTCATTCTTATTCTATGTATTGATATCTTTATTGGTCCTTATATTGTTCTTATTATTTTTCGTTCCATTTTTCTTAAATCTTATTCAACTTTTCTTTTTTATTTTAAGTGAACAGGTCCTTGATCATAGTTAAATTTGGAACAAATTATAGAAAAAATTTACTTAATTTTAATGTTATCTTACTACAATAATAACTAAATATAATCTTATGTTATTTTCATTTTGAAATGAAATTTATTGTGTTATGATGTCAAATTGGTACACTATGAATTGAGATGGGTTATAGCGTTCTGAAACTGAAGTTTTCGGCTGATATAATTTATATTTTACAAGTATATTTACAATTGTACAATTCATATTATAGAAATTTTTTAATAAAACTATGGTTACCGGGATTAAAAATTATTTATATAATAATAGAATTCTGGGATCTGCAGTCCCATCTGGTAAATAAAACGTTTCAGCTTTAAATTTATTTAGGTGAAAGTTATTTAAAATTTAACTTGAAGTCGATAAGCAAAAGACCAATAATAGTAGGTACTTCTGCCTCTCTTTTCCGCATCGCGAAATAATCCCCAATAAACAAATTCCAATACTCTCTTTTACAGCAACTAAATTCTTAGTAGGAAACCACCGCCACCACTAAATAAAGGAATAAAGAAGCGAACGTGTAATATTTAATTACGCTCGGGTGTGTGTAGATGGCAGCACAGGTCACAGGTCACCCCCTTCCTCGAGCTTTCACCGTCTCCGCCAGTCTCCGGTCGTGCTCATTTTCTTTAAGGGAATTTCTTATGAGGGCGCGAAGCCACGTATTCCATTTGCGCCCTTATATGTGCATGATGTTAACCTGTACAGCGATGGCGGCGGCGACGACGCCGGCCCGCTTGAATGCTTAATTGAGTGGCGGTAGTTGGGCCTTGCCTTTACGATTTTAAGTGAAATTTACAAGACCCTTTCATATAAAGTGAAGGTAACGTCTTCAACGTCCCTTCATTATGCGTCTTAATTTCTCCCATCGGGACCGCCCTACCAGAGGCGTAACTACTTTATGTAATTTTATTAGAGACTGTATTGATATATTCATTTTAAATGAGGAGATTCTTAGACGTAATTAGCAGGATTCTGCATAAATTATGCTGTCTACAAGTCAGCAAACTGAATAATGAAAATCTTTCTCTATAGAATCAACACAAGGAAATTGTTAATTAAAAATACGAATACAAAACTGAAAGAGAAAGAAGAATTTTATCAACTGAAAACAATAAATATACACACTTTAACGGTACTTTTGAACCCACGCTAAATTTTAATATTTGACATTTAAAAGTTTGTTATAAAATTTTCCAACAAGTGTCAATGTAATAATCGAATCTATTTTGAGATATCTAATTAAATTCAAAATATACTTATTATAAATTTCCATTAAACAGTAGATAAAGTGAGGTGAGATGATTGAAAAAGAGCAGATATTTTTCAATTTCTTCTTATAGTAAAAAAAAAGAGTAACAAAACGGCGAAACAAAAACAAAATAATTTGTTGTTGCGCTTATAATTTGATTTTGGGCTGTAATGTAATGTAATTCAACTTTTGTAATAAATACGTTTATGAAGATGAATGACAGTGAACATATTATATTACTACACCACAAAAATAGGCGTAACCTACAAATTTGACTATTTTTTTCACAACTTTAACGGTGTCCCTAAAATGGCTCAGATCATTTTGAGTTTATTTAGCTAGTGCGAATATGAGGAAACTCAGTTATACTCAGTTTATTTATAGCATTGAGATTTAGACCCAAAAAAATACAGCTAAATGTACAAAACTTAATTATTATCTTACAAAACTTAATGTATAGAAAATATTGCATTACGTTATTCATCCGTTTCTGGATGTCGCACTATGTTTACTACAAATAAATATATCAATATACGTCATCTACGAATACTTATTTTGGGTGCATGATATATTTTATTACGCGTGAAATGCGGGTACCAGTCGTCAAATAACTGCACTCAAATAAGATCATGGAATAAAAACAATCAGAAGAATTTATGTGGTGAGAATTTAACTGCTTAAAAAAAAACTATTTGCGCCCTATGATAGACCTACTGTAGATATTTAGGTAATAAGTATATAAATTAAGGTTTTACTATCTGTTACATGCAATATTTTATGGTCTCCTACATTACAAAATATTGTTCTTAGCGTAGAATGACAAATATTGCATTTGACAAAGAACGTGGACATGAAAAAATTGATAATATCGAAGTGTTGTTTTTCAGTTGTTGGTTACCAAATTTTTTATTGTTTATTGTGTTTTCTTTATCGGACCAGCCCATAAAGAACCACTTTATAGACGCTAAACAATATCGTAAAAAAGTTATTACAATACAGTAAAATATAAAAAAATGTAATTTCTAACCAATTGCAACAAAAATTTAATTAATATTTCTTGAAACATTAAAATATTTAAAGAAAAACCTGTCGAATTAAATTTAAATAAGTACTTTAAATAGAATTGACCTATTTATGGAGAAACCCGAATGTACAATTTGTTAGAATGTATCGTTTTTCTGAATTTTTCTTCAAAGATGTAAATATGAAACCTTGTAAATTTATAGGCGTACGACACTGACTTCTTGTATCTTTTGAACGTTGAACTCCAAGTTACAAGATTAGTTTAGCACGCCACCCAATTTACTGCTATGATTTTAAATTTTCACTCATCTTTGATCATTCAATTTTCATTAGCTAAATTGAGAATCTTGCCTTCCGTATACTAAACCTTTGCTAATAATGTAAAGCAATTAAAATTGGATAAAAAGTAATGTATTCCTTTACGCTCAATGAACCTTAAAACGTTTTAATCAACGCTTTTTAAAATTTTCTCTGATTGAAGGGCCTAAGATTTTCAGTTCTCTGTTCACGACGTTCACCGTAATTGCGTTAAGCCTTTGTGCTTTAATTAATGAGCTGATTGAATTGATAAATAAATCTTATAGAAGAAATAAAAAATTAATTTTAAATGAACAACTATTAACAAAAAAATAACTGTAAGTATCTTCGAAACTAAATGTGAAATAAGTGTTCCTAAATTTTGTTTTAACTCAATTTTTGAAGTTCGCAGTATAAAATCTCAATCAGAGTGGATATTTTTATTTGTCGAACAAATACAAAACTTAGAAGTGCTTGAAAGTTCAACGAAGGAGAAAACTTGCAACATCGCAAGTAATTAAACGTTTGTTTACATCAATACTACTGTTCGTTTTTCTTCATTTTATGTAGTATTGACAACTGCGCCATTTTCTAAGTGAACCTCGCTTGCCACGAAAATAAAAGAAAACACAGGGTGGTAATTGTGAGAAATGTTTACCAAGCAGTCGCCGTGAAATCCAGCGACATATCGCTAAGAAGTTAGTTCTTGTCATTGTTTCGTTGTGCTTTTGTTCACCCATGACCGTCTTCTTCTCGTGTGTAACTACGGGCATTACGAATGCAAAGGAACCCAATGAATATAGAGTGGTGTACACGTTACTCCGTTGTTCAAATTGGATGTTTCGCTAGAAATTATGGAAATGTGTTAAATTTCCGAATAGGGCATCTGCACTGGAATTAACTGTTATTGGTCATGTATTGGTAGATTTCTCTCTGTATGTTATTGGCAGGTTAATCAAAGGACTAGCGGCATAATTTAATATCAAGTAGTTTGGGAAAATTACAAGTTATCCTGAATATAGTTAGTTAGCTTTCTTGAATATAAATTTCAAGGTTCTACTTAATAGGAAATAAATTTGTTACTTGTTGGTAGTGGAAAATAGCTACAGGTATAACTACAGAAACTAGGTCAAGCAAAAGTATGGATCCACTTTTAAATATTTGCAAGTCTAATTTGCGTAGATATAATTGAATTAATTGGAGTCCATTATTTAAGTTTAGGGAAATTTACAATGAAAATTACTCTGAAGTACTAGTTTTCTTACTTAATACGACTAAAACAAATTAAATTGTCCGACAGCGTAGAATCTACCACTGCTCTTACATTCTATAGCTCTAGCACAATTATTAGTACATGTTTTAGCTATTTTGTAATTAAAATGAATACCTATTAAAATTGTGGAACTAAAAGCATTATTCACTTGTAAAAATAACTTCTTGTTTCAAGAAAATTATCGGATTTCCTTTTGTATGCATTCGTTGAAGAAACTTTTATTTCTTACAAAAAATATTTAGTACGAATATCAATTTTATTTATCTTAAATTTTATTTTTAAAAATAAGAAAAAGAAGTAGTATTAATTTTAAACAAAATGTTTTCATTAAAACGACATCATTTTGAATTAAAACTATTCTTTTTCAAACTACTTCCTCCCTATAATAAATCTCAGTTGAATACTTTGATACGTTGCTTCAAAATTAAATTAATTTTCATACAAGAATATTTATTAAACATACAAAAGTTTTCAATGAAAACGAAATTGGATTGGCACTATTCAAATCAAAGTTTTTTCTTCATTTAAGAGGAATCTGTTTGTTACAAAGAAAATTTTTATCAATGTATTATTTATTTAAATACAACCCCTGCTGAAAAGCATTCAAATACTAGAAATGATGTTATTTCATATGAAACAATAGACACCCGCAAATGAAAAAATATTGCTAATATTGTAACAGTATAAAAACAGAAGAATTGATTGTTCTCCCCTCTTTTTACTCTAGCGCAGAGCGAGTCAGTCTCGATTTATCTATGGTAGGTACATTAAATTCAAATTAATTAAATGCTGTATAAAAATAATTACTAAAGTATGATTGTTGTATTAGACTGATTCCTGATTGTAATTATAGATGAACTAAAGTTATCCGTTAGATTATGTTTTATTTGAAATTAAGATTATTCAAAATTCATGTCTACTTATAATTGATTATGTTTATTTTTCCTTATTATTGTTCTAATTTCAATAAACTGTATATTATGGATGCCTAATATATTGTATCCTTAAATACAGGTGAAACTAGTGGTCCCCGAAGTTAACCTATCCTAACCTAAAAAATATTTGCTACAACAATGCGGCAAAGAGTCTGAAGAAAGGTTGAACCTTCGTGAAAGCAAGGTTTCTGTGCGACAGTCCAACAAATATATTTGTCAATTGCGGCGGAAAAATCTGCGAGCATTTCTAATTGTATTCATTCTTCAGTTTGAGAAATTACCTTAAGAATGTTCATTTTTCACGTCACAGGGCGGCCCACATTCGCGGCGTCTGTACTTGAAATCCGCGCTGTGCGTCATTTATTCTTGTGTTTGCGTCGGTCGCACGTTCGCGACCTACATAAAGCCAACAGCTTAATAATTTCAATTTCTGCTGCAGTGGAACGTTTCAAAGTTTTTGCACAAATCGCTGGAGAATTACTAACGCAATAAACGTGCTTTATTTTCACGTGAATTCTGAAATGCAAGTGTTCTTGCTTCTACGTCTTGGCTTACAAGAAACTTGCTCGCAAGTTGGGGATGGAATAACTTAATGAAGTATACTTGATGCAATTTGTTTTAGCGCGGAATTATATTAGTTGAAAGTGACAGAGAAAAATAAAACATTTACCAAGTACTAAATAACGAATAGGCAGGATGATGAAATGCTTTATGCAGTATGGTAAATACCTAGAATGTACATTTTTTGGATAAAGATATATCAATCCCCATTACAGGGTTCTTCAACTTGAGCTTCGCAGAACTATTTTGTTCCGGGAAAATAAAGAAGGGTTTCCCGAAAAATTATGATGATGTCTATAATGTAACAGTGTGCGTGGGACAAGAAAAATGTTAATTTCAATAAAGTTTTAGCGTACCTATCTTTTCGAATGAAATTTAATCATTCTGTTTTTTTTTTTTTTGGCTTGCGCAAGTAACATGCGATTTTTACTGATGTGTTTTATATATTTTATTTGTGGCGACTTTTCTGCGTTTACAGAATTAAAGCCCAATTATCATATAAACTTATCTACTAGCCTTGATGAAGACATGAGTGGTGTCGAAACGTCGTCCTTGTACAAAACAGAGATCTTTGATCGTATCCCCGATTATTACTTAATCCACATCACTCCTCTCGTCGAACAATTATCTCTTCATTAATCAAGAGGTTTATAAAAATATATCTCTTTATTTTATTCCATTTTAAAAGATCTCAAATCTTTAGGGTCAGAAAGTTTACGAAGGCAATGAAAGGTTGAAAAACCTTGCTCTATGAAAACTATTGAAAATTGTTTTGTATTCGTTTGTAATTTTGTTTTCGAGAGATAACGTATTGACCGGGAGATTTAAAGGTATTGGGTGGTCTGGGTACATTTGCTCGAAATGTGAATGTATAAAGAGATGCTTGATTGAGTGTGTATATGGTATGTTAGTGCCTATATTGATGTATGGTTCTGCATGTTGTGTATGGACGAAAAAGCATGAACGACGTATAACTGCTTTGGGAATGAGGTATTCGAAAGGAATGACTAGGTATATGAGAATTATGTCCGGAATGTTGTTAAAAATGAGAGTGAGTTAGTTGAAGTGGTTTGGCTACCTCGAGCAGATGTCGAATGAAAGGTTGGTGAAACTAATATATGCGGACGAGATTGACAGTAAACAATTGCGCGAACGTTCAAGGAATAAGTGGTTAGGTATGATTGATGGTTTGTTGCGAGAACGAATGATTCCGAATGTAATTGCACGATGAATGCAAAGGAGACGAACGTGGCGGGCCAGGATAGTAGTGTTTGGATGATACTGATTTTTAATTGACTGTGTTTCAGGGTTCGTGCTACCCCACTTTGTAGGACATAGTTATGTAGGTATAATTTCTTCTTCAATTTAATATTACATTCGACAAATTTTATTACAAAAACCATTGAAGATCGCTCAGATAATTTCAGAAAAATTTAGTACCCGGTATAATTTGAGTGAGGCAAATTTTAATTATTGATAAACCCACTATCTGTGTGCAAGAACAACAAAAATAAAGTAAAAGCGAACACCAAATAAACATGAATGAAATTTTACGTTTTATAGGAAAATCTTATTATTTCATAGAATACAGAATGGCATGCGAGAAGTTACATACATACATAGTAAACACAATACTGCAAAACCAATATAGTGAAATGTTAAAATATTTACGTTATTGTAAGGGCATAAGCAGGTGTTTGAATAAATCATGCACGAATGGAGAAAGATACTCCAGGATACGGATAAACGCTGGAAATGGATAACGCGTATCTACTTCATACAACTGACCTAGTTATTGGAAAAAACGATATTACAACGACACGTACTCACTGTGAATTCAAAATACCGTTCTAAATGTAAAAGTTTTTATTTTTATGTTTACTTCAGTTTACCAATGCAATATAGCAGTGTATTCAAATATTTGCACTCATTTGCATATTTATGGGTATCATTTGATCCTTTACAGTTCTCTGCGTAAAATGAAAAGAGCTTTTCATCGGAATTCATGAAATGTTGATTGGACGACGGACCTAATAACTTCCAAACTACAAATATCCACTAGCTTTATTTCTCCCAGAATTGCAAAGTTCGTTATTAGTATTCAGCACGTTTTATTTATTTCTGGAATTAAACAACTTCCTGCATATCGAATAGGTACTACTTCTCATTCATCATATCATACTATATTCAAGATAATTGGATATTATAAAACGTAACATATTTATAAAGCAAGCATGATTCAGATTCAGTGGCTTTATTGTGACAAACATTCCTAAATATGCTTTTTCTACGACCATTAAGTTATTTACTTGTATGTTTTTGATTGATACACAGTACACGAAAAAAATTGATTACTACAATAGTAATATTTATCTTCGTATAGTTACAGCAATTTAGATATTTACAATAGCAATATTTTTATTTATATAGTAATGTAATATTATTTTCGATTGCTGCTTGAACAATCTAAATATTTATGGTTTTTTTAATAATCTAATATTGTTGCAGTATATATCTAAACCAAGAAATGAATATATACGTATTCTTACAGTAAGAATATATACTCGTAAATTGCTGTCACTATACGCAAGATAAATATTGCTATTTTAGCAATCAATTTTTTCCGTGCACATTATATTTCCATATCTAACGGTAACCACGTGAGGTATAAATTAATATCTAATAGTTCAGTCAAAAACGATGAAGATGTTTCATAAATTTTTTCGCCAATCCATAAACAATATGCCCCTTCATATTTTTTCCAGAAATTTCCCGTAATAAATTTATAGACTTTATTTTATCTTAACACAGGAATTAAAATGTTTATGAAACATCATTCTTTTCAGATTAGGATAGAAAGTCAAATATTAAGTTTGTTTGATGTAAATTCAACGTATTTTTTACGCTCTATTCGAATCTGGAATAAAAATTGAAGTTTACATTTAAGTTTTTAGAGATGCCCGCTTCCCCGCCGCCCCGGGAATGACAGACATTTTTTTATGACTGTAGAAAATGTTCCCCTCCAAACCCTCCAAAATATTCACAAATAGATTCACAAAAGAGTTTAGCGCTAACTCCATTTTTATTATTGCTCGTAACTTCATTTTCCATTTTCAGAACATATTGCTTTTAACTAAGGTTGTAGTTAAGATATGTTAGCATAAGATTTGATACATTTTGTTAATTTAATTAATTTAGAAAGAAAGTTACAGATGTTGAAAAAAATGAAGTTATTGTTAATTCCTTTTGTGAATCTGCCTGTCAATGTCTATTTTTCGAGATATTCCTGTGTTAAAATTTGATAAAATAGATAAAAATATATTCAAGACTTAACTTCATGCATTTCATTTCAAAACACTAAGTTATATATTGTATGTGTACTTGGTTTTGTAATTTGCTTACACTAATTAGGAGGATAAATGCATCATGTTATATTTCAAACAAATATGAAACATGCTTTAACATTTTCCTGCAGCACCTCCACCAAATTGTTTACTGAACCCATTAACCTATCAATCAGTTTATTGAAAATAGCGCTAAACAGTTTATGCAGCTTTGTCAACCCTCCATAACAACACTCCATTATCCATAGTAACCCTTCAACAGCAGTGTGTGTCATTTCTTTCTGTCAAGCAACAGCTGATCACACAAAGTGAACATATCTCGCATGCAGCAATAACACCAATCACGCCCAAGTACACAGCAGTGAAACACTGCAGCACAACATCGCAAACATGGCTCCGGCTGTATCGGATGAAAGGACGCGTGATCGGGCGCGCATTAATAACTTGATAAGGCAACATGAATTATTCCGAATGCATCCCATGATGTATGGCTACGTCGCAATGGCAGTGGCATCCTAGGGAAAACAGTGTAGCTGCAGATTGTTGAGGGCGTGCGACAGGGACTGTACTGTGTAGCAGACGCTAGCAGGCGTGTTGTAACTGCAACAGGCTGCAGGAGTGGAGTCAGCGCGAATTTGGTAAATGGGTGCTAATTGGGATTATGACAGGATAAAGGACACAATGGTGGAAGCGTAGAGGTAGTGCACTCTGTAATAACTTTCGCAATTGTGCAGTGTGGCTTAATTATGAAAAAGGACGAAGGAAATGTGATGCTCGTCAAGAATAATTATGGTTGTTAAGCAAGAGGAAAATTTCACCCTTTCTACTAAATATTGGCAGTTGCATTTTGTTCTATTTACATATATGTGTAATTTTATTCCAAAGTTGTCTCAATAGACTATTCCACCATAATCAAAAATAGTAAAATTTCTTGAAAATATGAAAGATAACCGTTACAAAATGCGGAAAATTCCATATTTTCTATTATAAAATACGCCCTTTAATAAATACGATATGTTTTGTTTTTGATGACGTAGAGCGTGTGCAGTAAATGGTATTCAAATATTAACTCCTACTCCACCTATATACATATTCGGGCTTGTCGGAACTGTGATCGGGTGATTTTCTTGTCATTGCGTGTTTGCTGCTTCATATGCAGCACTCAATGCAAAACTGTACGACATTAGCGCCACAAACTACCTAATTTGGAGAATGTCCAAATGTTGTTGTAAAATGAGACAAAAAGTGAAATAAATTAAATGTATTTATTTATTTTATTTCTTTAATGATAAAATATAATATTACAATTTAAATATATATTATTTTGTATTCTTCCAACATTTTTTTCGAAAGTCTGTGAACCACCGTTTGTTTATTTTTGGTATAATACAAGACATACGTCATAAATGTAATTTAAAATTCAGACCTTAATATCTCGCTTATTTATAGGAATCAACTTTAGATTAAAAAATTTTCAGTGGTATATTCTGCAATTCACCCACTTTTATTTATTTAAAACAACCTCACAATATTTGTGTCCTTATCTCTACCTATTTATTTCGGTATCTGAAACTTCATTATTGATTACAGTAATACAATGATTACAATAATTAATTGCTCTGTTAACCAAAATAATATCAGATCTAAAGATTTGTTTAAAATACCGCATTGTAAACGAAGAATTAAAAAAATACACCCATAAATAGAATAATGTTATTAAAAAAAAATATTTAATGATTAAGTACTAACAATGAAAATTTAATTCTGTTATATACATGTTTATAAAATCTTTAATTATTGTTAAAAAGTCGAACTATTATTGGTATGAATTATTTGTGAAAAACCTGCATTTTATAAGCACCTATGTACTGTGGTTTTCTTAAACAAATAAATAATAAACTGAATACAATACCATTCAATTAAAAATATGCGAATAATTACAACCTGAAGTAATATTTAATTTTCTTTTTACGAGGAATGGAAATTTGTAATTAGTAAATTTAATTCTGTCACAAAATATCAAACATATATTATTATTTTTAATACAGTTGTTAAATCGAGTATATAACAAACTTTGTTTTTAAACCTTCTATTTGATGTTTTTAATTTAAATGAAACTTTAAATTTAAATTATATTGGTGGAAACAGAGAAATAAATTTTCGTTTATTTTCAAATTTTTGTAAATGTTTACCAATGGAAAATAAAATTAGTGAACTTGTAGACACAGCTATTCAATATTCCAAACATTGATTATTACAACTCTCAGTTTATTAAAAAACGTATATGTTCATTATAGAAGTATAAATATTTATTACATCTTTTTTTATTTCATACTGTATCAAATTTGCATGCTTACCGAAATGATTTCATTATTCAGTAAAACCTGTTTTACCTTGCTTGTAATGTAAATAACTATTACGGTATGTACTCATTTTATTTACCTACTTATTTTATTTTACATTCCTTTGTGTATAAAAATGAAATAAAGAATGTCAATTCCGTTTTCCAATCATTTACAATCAATCAATCTCGTCGATAAACAACAAGTTCCCTATTACCCCAACCAATCAACATCACAAATTCGCCAATTCTACCCTGGGTATACATGCATTCAATTGTTGCTAACCGAACAGCATTGCATATTGATGCTGCCGCACCTCGCACCTCTACCCATGTTTATATACACTACACATGGTTGTTATGTACCCCCTCCCCTGTTACAGAGGTAGACGCCAAGTAGGAGCCTGTATCCTAGTACCGGGGATGATATATGGGCACGTGCGTAGTGGATGGTTGGATGGTTATTTCCCGGGTGAAGGCATATGTCTTCCTGAGCAGGTGGTGTCGATACTGGAAAGTGGAGACACCTGCTGGAATGGAGTTGGAAAAGGATGGAGTAAATTGGAAAAGTAGTTTCTGTCTCTCTGGATGGAGTCTGTAGTTTAATGTATAGATTCAATTTAAAATTTTTTGTATTACAAATCGACAATATCGGAAATTTATTTACACCTGCTTTTACACCAACGAAATTCAACTTATAACGTTGATCTTACAACTTATTGACATAACTAAATAAATAATTCATCACACCATTTACCCGTTAAGGGTGTGGTACTCTGCTTTTACAGATCACGGTAAGTCATACATTTCAAGCTGTATTCACGCCACGAAATTAGTAGTTATCCTCAGTGGTTATGGTTAGTAGTTAGCAGTTAAGTTAAAGCCTACTTCCATATCGCGTTTCTACTTTATTTTATAGGACATAGGAAACAATGTTAAAAACTTTCATTAGGCGATAGTTCGTTCCCTAAAGAATAATTACAAAAATGATCAGAAACAAAAGCTGGATTAATTGATTCTAAATTTAGTCAATAAAGTAATACAGTTCATAAAGTCAATATGGTATATTAAGTATCAAAAACAGTAAGGACAGTTTACCGATAAAAGGCAATATTTGAAGACTGAGCAAAGCAAAGGCTCCAGTTTTGTCTAACATCAGTAATTCCTTAACGTTGCTGATGCTTGTACAATTTTTTGCACGATTGAAGCATGAAAAATTTATTTGAAAATACGCACATATAAAATTCTTTATAATTAGTAATGCTGAACTCAAATTTATTAGGTGGCTTTTCTGTAGTTACTTTTTATAACAGATGTAAATAAACTTGCTTATACAGAAAAATAATTGCAATTATACAAAGAAGAATAGTGGAGTATTGGATGTTTGATAATAATACCCGACAAATTCTAATTTCGATATGAAAATACTAATAAAACATTCAGGTTCAGCGAACGGTATATAGTAAATTATTTACCGTTCTGTTTAGCCTGATAACCGGTAAAAACAATATCACCTTGGAAACAAGCATATTAAGTTGATAAAAAAGACCAACCGTGCAAAAAATTCATTATTATTAATTCATCTCGTGTATAGAAATTTCCTATAGAAATCATGTTTGTCAGTACATACATACCTCTCGAAGTATTTCATCTTTCATCAAGTCAAATAATTACTTCTTTCATGTAATATTAGACAAAATTGCTTTCATCAGTTGTTAGCAAGCAACTACATAGCTATTATTTGGAAAAAATCTCACGATATATCTTTTTAGAAAATGTAATTTGTAATAAAATAATACTACTTACATTTGAGAATAATATGCTTATAAATTTATTCTGGAGTTTCTACTGTAATATCAAAACATTGTATTGTATCAACTTTTAATATCAACTTCTTTTTTTACAGCGAATAACTGCAGATAAAACAATGTGGAATAAATATTAAATGTGTAAATATTCGCATGCTAAAATTTCTGGTATTTTAATTATTTTTCGGACCATACGAATGAATAAATTTAACAGAGAAATGAAACCTATTTGTATTTTAATTCAAAATTCCGAGTATGAAATTAAAATTTATGGAATGTAAAAATAAAGTTTACTGGAACATTGGTTTATGAAAGTATTTTATTATTAAAAATTGAATTTCTGTGGTATCAGCAAAATACACTTTGCTCCATATACATCTTTACGAGTAATTCAAACGAAATAAAATTTAAAAGCCATATTTTGTAGTCTACACAGAACCATGTCACACACATATCATGTATATTGAAATTGATTCTATAATCAAGTTATGCTGCAACATACAACAAAGTAAGCTTGGAAATGAAACAAATGTTATATATGTTATTCGTCAGCTTTTTTCAGAAAAGTAGGTAATATCTATTTATGTAACTGAACATTTACGTTCTGGCATATGATGTTTCACTGTTTATTATAATATTATTTTTTGGTGGCAGCGCTACTAAATTCCAACAAATATTTAAAACTGTTATTATTGTCAATGTAGGTTTACAAATTAAATTTCCATAATCGCAAGTCTTGAAAAATTTGAAAGATGTAAGTACTATAAATAAATAAAACATTTTGATCTAGATGTGTTATTCCCAAATACACTTTCCATCGAAATTAAAAGCGCCGTTAACGTCAGGATATAAATCTATCAAACTGAAACTGTTCACAATGCATCCTCTTGCCCCAATTCGCGTATACAATAATCCAAAAATCGAGCAGCGGCTCATGATTTACACGCAGCGATCAGCCACTCGCGCGTTCACGTCGCGTTCGCCGTACATCATAGTTCGTGCATATTTTATTGGTTTCCGCTAGGTAAATTGATTTACATACAGTCGTTAGGTTTAAATCAAACGCAGCCATCGCCGGTGTGAGCCTACCACAACGCCAACACGCACAATAACTACGTTTACACCATTCTGATTCCAAATTAACGCTTAGAAGGAGAATAATATCACCATCATTCACTTCATGCTTAATTCCAGCTGTGGTAATAGGTTCAAAATAGACAATTAAAAGGAAATAATAGAGCTAAGAGCGGAATTTCAGTACTTTTCTTCGACTATCACTTTTACTTTCAATTATTGCAATTCAGTTTTGAAATTATTTCAAACAGCTTCCTTATAGTTTATATTATACGAGTATTTAATTTCTATTCATTGGGTAAATAGCTATGTGGTAACGTATTAAACTGTAGATCATAAGATCATCATTGCTAATTTTATCTTTGTAATGTTTGAATAACCTCTTTTATAATATACTTCATATAACGTTTTGTATTCTGATGTATCTGTTATAGTCTGAAGTTCTTTTTATAATTGAATTGACTCCATCCCGAGGAAGTAGCAATAGGCTACGAAACGTTGATGTTTTTCAAAAAATAGAACATGATTCCTCCACCACTTATCTTGGGGGCCTGTTTGACGCCTGGTAATCGCATATCATACTCAGCAATAGGTAAATGGTGTAATAATATATTTATTTATTTTATTTCATTTTTAATCTGTCAATTGTATTATTTGCATTTAGGTTAATATATTTTCTTCACTATTAGGTTTGTTCCAAGTGGTCATTTCTGACATGTTTGTGACAAATTTCAGTGTGCCTGCGAAAAATGTAAACAAGTTAAGTTTGAAACATAGACTGGAACGGCGAATGGAATGGAGCGCATGTGCATGTTAATTTTTTGTTTTGACAGCTAACCTTAAATATAAATATAAATAAAGAAATTCATACATTTTTCGCCACAAAAAAGAAATGAAGTTTATGTTTTAAAGTAATCTTGTTTACATTTTTCGCAGGCGCACTGAAATTTGTCACAAACATGTCAGAAATGACCACTTGGAACAAACCTATTGTAAACAGGGTTTACCGATATGGAGAGTGTAAATCAATAAATATATTATTCAATTTTAACAAACACAAGTTTTAGTAAATAGAATACTTTTGTATTCGGAATTGCAATCAATATATTCAAAATTAATTAAATACCTACGTTTTGACTGTTACTCAGTCTTTATCAACGTGATAATTAATAAATTATAAGAAATTCATGTAATAATTATACAGTAATCTGTCACCAAATGATTAACAGAATAAAATTCAACGCATACAAATTTCCTATTCAACATCCTAAAACCAAAAGATTTTTGTTGAACTTCTGTGTAAATTAAAAAAAAAATACGTTGCCAGATACTGTACGAAATGTTTCGTTAGGATAAAATTATTTCGAAATTATCAATGGCCTAGGGATATTTATAGCTGATAATCAATGTACAAGAATGTTCGTATGTACGAATTTCACAATAAAATATAGATTTTATTGTTTCGATTGCAGAGCATCATTGCATCACATTTACATAAATTACTGATGTAGCACCTACGGAAATATCGATGTATAATTTTAAATATTCGGTGGGTTTCAATGTCAAATGCAGAAACTAATGCATACAAACATATCAAAATTAATCGATTGATTTCCACCCCCACGATAATAATAATTATCAATGCCACAATTACATCAGAAAGCAGACAACAAAACATCCGTATACATAATGCAAGTGCACGTTTCAAATTTCAATATTTCCATATAATTAACCTAAATCCAAACGCCAATTTCCCATTTTACAGCGTGTTTCGTGAGACGCACAGACTATTTACCGTTGATGCCTACACATCACAAATAGTTTGATAGACGTATGCGTGCAACGCAAAGCACGTTACTTATTTAAAATATCAATAAAGCCTAGTTATTTCGTTATCACGCACGCCTAGCGGGTAAATTGTTTGTGATGGATTTAGCATGACCATGTTTATTCCACCTGAATGATTATGAAATATTAATTATTAACAATTAAAGCTTATATCGAATATTTAATTAAATGAAAAAGTTTTTAACACTTCATAAAAAATTCTACATTTGTCTTTTTTTTACTACAAATCGACCAACATGCCACTGTTGACCTCTCTTGGTGTCATGAATTATTTTTTCATTCCGGTTGCGTTGTAATACCGGAAGAAGTCAATAATGAATTATTACTAATCTGTAAAATGTCACTTTCTATTATAAAGAAATTTGGAGCTTTAAAAGTGCAAGTAACTTTATAGTATATTATGATACAAGTGTATAAGTAAGCTTTTAAAGCACGTACGACGAGCTTAAGAGCAGGATGCGCGGTGGAGTGCTGCCATACGCTATTTTCTATTATATCTGCATCATCTTCTGGAAAAAACTGGAAAGCCACATTTTGTTTTTGATTCATTTCATAATTTTACGGGTGTGACGTATGACATATCATTTACATGAAGATTGGTATGCATTTATTGTTTACGTTACTATGTAGATTCTTTTTTTTTCAATTTAACATGATAGCTTTGAGAGATATTAATTCTAATTATTTTTATTTACAACGAGTGGTTAAAATTTTTAAATACGCCAAATTTGCAAAAATTTCGTTATGGCAAACTTCTCACTTAATATTGTGATCCTAATACCTAAATAAAAGTGTTTTTTTTTTATATTTATTGGGTTTTTTTTATTATATGATAGATAAAATATTGTAGGATACACATATGTAAAACGTCTTTAGTCACTCAGGGGTCCTAAAACACTCGCTACGCTCATAATCATTTATTTATTATATTGTTTAGCAACCATAAAGTGACTCTTTGTGAACTATTCCATAATTATAAAGTGAACAACATTAATAAAATTAATATAACAATACGCAATTTAGGCATTTTGGGTATGATGATGATGATATATTTACTCATAGAGTACGCTTATCATCCATTAAGATACGATTCCCAAAAAGTTTAGTTAAGTTATAAATGGAGACAGTTTTTGACACAGTTCGGAGCGATACCATTAAGCTATGTATCCTAAAGTATATTAGCTTATAGAACAAATAACTAGTATTCATTTTATATTCAAAAGCCAGGCAATAAATTTTTCATAGATGCTCGCTCTCATTGAACACTTTTTTGTTTTATTTCCGAAACAACAAGCTGCGTAATGGTAACCCATACACCGCTAGAGCGAATCTATTTTCCATTTTCTCATCGAGAGCGAATAAATTATCGGCGCACCGAGAATCGTGCAATCCCGGTATGAAATACGTAGCTTCATCCGATCACCACAAATCACGTTAGAGTTTTTACATTAACGGAGATCGATCCGTTAATTCCTCGTTTGCAGAGTTCTTTTATTTTATTCTGGTAGCGCTGAGCAGATCGCCGAAGGAGACTTTTTGATGTATTCGCTTCGCAGAGTAAAGTGCCGAAAGCATTCCAGGTGTACGCAAAAAACGTTTAATTTCATTTGGGAGCTTCTGAAGCGATTATGGCTTGCACGTAGTCGCAAGGTATTTTTGTGATCTGTTTCGATTGAAATTTTATTTTTGTTTTGTTGGGAGTGTTTGAAGGTTCTCAGTGACAGACGTACGACGCTGAAATGAAAAAGTTTGAACCGAAACAAAGACGTTTTTGATGTCAGTAATTGTTTTATTGGGAGAACAGATATTTCCCATTTGGGACAATTTAAAATAAATATTGTAATTCTTTTAATTGCACTACTATTGATAAATTCATTACTGTTGTAAACGTATGGAGCAAGAAATCATTAGATTATACTATTACATCCCATTAGTGATGTACCGTAAAAAATTCCCTTCAATCATTATTTGTGGCAAAAAAATGTGTATGTTTTTAACCGAATTTTGTTTGAAAAATTCCTAAGAACATTGTTTTGGAAATTTCCCGGGAAATTCTAAAAGATATTTGAACTTGATATGTGCTTGCGCGCTTGTACCTTTTGTTAGCTACCTTTACTCCAGCAACAAGCAAGTGGTATTCGGTATATCACAAGTTATACCTAACAGACATCTGCAATGGTTTAGTGCATTTTGGATCATTATTTAGAGGGTGTTATAATAACAATTTTAACAATGAGTGGAAAGAAAAAGAATTTATTTTTATTCAAATTTGAAATTCCTTAGGAAATTTCCGGGGTATTTCCTGGGAATTTTCTCGTATCTTTTTATTTCGGGAATTGATCCATCTTTACATCCCACACATAACGAGGGTCGGGGACATAATGAGAAACAATTGACAAACCTCAGAATTAAATCTCATCTTTAATCTAGTTTTAAATCGGATCTTAAAATAAATTTGTTTTATAAAACAATAACATACAGTAATTTATTAATTTAAGTTTTTCGAGTAAGTAAAATGGTTAAACATATATAGCCTCTCGATCTATAATAGTCTGAAAAATGACACAAAATGTAATATTGTCCGGCGCTGCTCTTTTATTTATTTTGGAATGAAAATAAATGAACGTACTTTCCAACCTGTCAAAAACTTAATGTTACTAATATTAAGATAAATAAGTGAGAATTTTCGACGTTATATTTTAAATTTGTTATGTTTGAAATGACCTACTTTTTCCACCAATTTTTGTATGAAATGAAAACTGGAACCATATATTATTTCAGCGTAAAAGCTTCAAAGCAAGGCTAATTTTTTATCAAAAAAATCACATTATTATTAATAGTACTTGAATTTAGTTTAGTAGTTATAACTACTACAGTATTTCTTGAGAGACAATACAATATTATCCTTAAGAAGTCAAGATACGCGAACTTCTCTCATTTGTAATATAATACTTCCTATTTTAACTAGTTTCCTAGAAACATTAAACAAAAAGTTAATAAATTTTAGTACACTAGCCTTATTACCTTCTCTGGTACACAAAGCTTGGTAAAGTTAAAGTTAGTAAAAACAAAGTACAAGTTTTTTGCGTTAAATTTAAATTTGCACGTAGAATAGTTCACACTTTAAATAGTTCAAAACAAACAATAATAAATCGTAGCACAGTACCCCTATTATCCAACCCACATCGCCGTCTATGTGCTCCGAGAAGCGAGTAAAACAACCAGGAACATTCACACTTCGCACCTTGAAGTTAGGAACCTGCAAACAGCGAGAGAGAAGAGAACTAACTTTCTAGGGACGGACATTCGCTTCACGCCATCCATTATGCGCCGTGACGAGTCGAGCCTAATTTCCTGACGCTAAGCTGGAAATAATTTGCGCAGCGCAAAACATTTTTGTCGTTGCTAAGTCGACCCTTGCGGCTGACTGCTGCCAGTGCTTAGGATGTTCTGCGTCAGCCAAAAAAAGATAGTTTATAATTAAGCATGGCTTGGAGTGTTTATTAAATTGTCTGTTGGCTGATGGCGGCTAATTGTGCACCCGTGAAGAAAGAGAATTTAACAGTGGGTTAAAGTTTATTGTTTTCTAATTTAGAAGGGCCAAAGGTGCCAAGCTACTCTAACAAGGTGATAAGTACATAATAGGGTTTTATGTACTTGTTACATAAAAATCCATTATACAACTACTACTACTTTATTTACCACTTATTAACATAATATTTTATGATTGTTTCAACAATTTTTCAATAGATATCACTTCTACTAGTGGTAATTGTATATGATAATATTGAGTCGCTCAGAATGTAAGCTTCCTTAGAAGAAAACAATGAATGCGGACACAGGGCAGAGAAGTGGAGAAGGTGGAAAGGAATGTTGAATACTAACGGAATAGGCCTAACATGGATGAAGCAGGTGTTAGAAGAACTCAAGATGCAAACATATCAAACCCTTGTCCAGGAAAAACAACATGAAGCTACCAAACAATAGTAAAAAAAAAACATGTATATATTAAATATTGAATATTAAATTTGTAAAATATTTTTGGTAGATTTGAAAGCCGAAAGGCAACGAATAAATGAATACTACTAGAAGAAACAAGAGAGTCGGTCATCCGATGTTTAATCACGTTATAAAAGTATAATAAACGGAATTTGCAAATGATATTCAGAGATTTCAAACTAAGTAAATAGTTAATTGTAAGTTGTTACTGAAAAATTATAGTTCCTAAACAGCAGATGTTGATGTTTGTAGAAAATATTTAATCACTGTCTTATGTGAGAACAGTGTCTAGTTAGAGTGGCAGAAACAATTTGCTAAAGAGTACAATTATATATTATTAACAGCGGAAATAATTTTGAACAATGTATGTAAATAATTTTATCTTTTTCGTAAAAATCAATTGTTTCTGCTCCAGCTTTTGTATCATTAAATTGAAATAATTACAATCCTTATTTGCATTTCCTCAACATTTTTATTACGAAGGACTTATAAGTGTGTTATATCGATGTATACAGAAAAAAAATTCTGAATCGAATAAGCTAATTAAAAACGTAGGTTCTAAATAAAATAAAAGTTGGGTCCCATATTTTGAGAACCACTGGTTAATAATTTTTTTGTTCATTTTAATAGTCATATAATTTAGAAATTATTTGGTAATTTAATGAACTTCGTATCTCTTATACTTCTTGAGATAGCAATAGTGTAGCACTTAAATGTAACACCCTGTCTAGCATTATTATTATTATTCAACTCGTAAAATTCTTTGATTTATATTATTTATTTAACTAGAGGTCTATTTCTAAATACTCTTCATAATCAAGTTAATATTTTTGTAGTGAACAGCGTCTACGCTAACTTTGGTAATTCATTTACCAAGTAATATATTTGCGTATGTCAATTACCTGTTCATACCCAGTGCGAGGTAGCTGTTACAAAAGCAATTGTAATAGCAACAGTAAATTTGGAATTTGTAAATATAATATTCCTACCTTGCATCTTCTGTAGATCTCGTATTCTTGCTGTTGCAGGAACAAAATTCACTGATAACATTGCAATCACTATGTTCACTGTAGTCTAGGTTTATAGTAAGAAATGAAGGCGAATGCATATAAAATAAATATTGCTGTAACATCTTAACCCACTAATGAACTATGTACTTCATATGTTTCACAATAATTCACACTAATATTACCAATAATATTTAAAACGAACAACACAAAACTCTTTTCACCTAAACGTCAAAATCTCGGTCAAAATACAAACTAACGACGGTCTATCACAGTTTGTACGTTCACAGCACAGTCATCTATGTCCAAACTCGCAAAATACAATTCCAGATTTTTCTTGCTATGTCCTACATATATCAGAATTTAAAACTTTAGTACGAGCAGCACATAAAATCCCGCCAAATGCTTCAAAATTCAAACTATTATTATTAAAATAAATGCCATTTTAAAAGATGATTATTTGAACAACGACTTCAAACTCATTTAGATGAGTGTCTAGTTTACAACCAATGAAAGGTATCTGATTTATACCTCAATATTTCAAAATATTTTTCAAACCCCAAGAATTACTAACCAATGACTTTTTAATATTCCTTTATTCTTAATTATATTATATAGGTGGACAATCGTAGAAAAGATTTGAACGTTGGCCACCTATATCTTTATTTCGTCACTCGTCGTTCGTCAAGGGTCAAGGTAAGAATTCTTAACGTAATATTCTTTCTTGAATCTAGCCTGGATTACAAAACTCTCCAACAAGATTAAGAAGGTTTAAAAAGTTTTGTTTTTTTATGAGGCGGATAGCCCGAATTTTAGACGATGTGACAACGGTTTGCGGCTTTAGAGTTACTGGGTTCGGCCTCTTACAGGCAAGTTTATAAATTATAGGCATATAAAGTTCAACGCTGATAATACTCTACACTAATAATGGATTTGACAATTCTAACTGTAATTCAAAATAGAACATTATGATAAAGGACAAACACTTATTTATTTATTTAATTTTGATGTTCTACACTGAGTATATTGTATCCATAAATACTCTAATTTACTAGTTATGTAAAGAAATATTTACTTTTTTTTTGCATATTTGATAAAAATTGGATAAAACGTTTGCTCACGAATGTAAAATCTGATTTTTTTTACAATCAAAATACAAAACATTGAACACAAAATATTTATTTAGTTTCCATTACTATTAAACTCAACAGAACAATAACTTGTAGCAAATTAGCGCAACAAGAGCAAAAAAAAAAAAACAACAAACAGCAAAAGTTTTAAGCGAAGTCAGAGAGGTTAAATAACATGAATGATTTTAGAGAATGACATATTGTGATCGATTCAGTACCAACACATAATCGATATTAACCCGAGTTTCCCCAATAGTTTCTAACTTTTCAACAAACAATTTAATTTTTTTTGTGAATTGAAAAGTAACATTACAAGTTATATATTTTATCATTTCGTAAATTCAACAACGCAATTATTTTAATTCCAAAGTAGTTTAAAATCATATTGTGGAACAACATAAATCCACAAATATCACACTGTCATCTACTTCACCAATTAATGTGTTTTGGGACAAAATTTGTAGATCATTTTAATATTTTTCGAGGAATACAACACTGGTTTTACGCTGCTATACGCATTGAAAAAAGATCAGTTAACGTTATTTTATAAAGTACTGGATTTAAATATGTTTGTTCTTCAAAATGTGGGAAGCAGCGAAACTAGAAATACTCAAATAGCAATTCTTGCAAAAAATCAGTTTCTTGTTCTCATATTCTCATCTCCCACGATTTCAAGTCAGAGCATGGAAATTTATCAGCATGGTGTGTTATTTTATAACATCTACTGCGTAGTAAGAAGGAAAATAATTTGAAACGACAGAGAAGTTTCGTACGACAGCCGAGCGAACCAAAACGAGTGATATGCAAGCGCAGGAATATTTGGCGTTCCATGATTGAAAATTCGTGCTTCTCCACTTGTCTGAGATTATAACGTGAAAGCGTGTTGTAATATGGAAATATATTCTAACTATGCATACATGTTCAATTACTACATTATAACCAGTAACATGTTTCAGTTTTAATCGCTTAAACTTTCCAAATTGTTGTAAATTTTAAACTGACAATGCACGAATTGCATTAACATAGTTATTAAAATTATAATTCTGAGAAACGTTGTAATTATCTAACTCCCTCGAGTTGCATTTTTGCGAAAGAATATTTAAATATTCAATAGTTATATCCTGAGTGCTAAGAATTTAATCGATTAAATTTGACATGTCTGTGTTTAAGCACATAATAATTAAAAAAAAAACAGAGACTGCATTATGTACAATAACACTTATAAATATAATATAAATATTATAAATAAGTCAGACATTAAATGTAATCGATTCAATTCTTTAACACGAGAGAGTAATTCGTGAATTCATAGTATAAACTTTAATATTCGCTGAAGAAATTGTATTAAAACGTTGATTTTGACATATTTCCACATAAATAAATAGGAACACACAAACAAAAAGCACCATACAATTTTGTTGATATATTGTAACTATAGCAATTTTTTTTTTTTTACTTATCAAATAAATGTCAAAAAGTAATAAATAAAAATAGCTCGAATTTAATAATTCAGCATGTTTAAAGATATAAAATACTAGTAAAGGTTAAAAAACATGTAAGTATTTTGCGACTGTGACTAATTATCCGGTTAAATATGCCTTCAAAATGTTAAAAATTTGCATATAAAAGCTAGCTTCAATTTAATCGCCATTAAACAGCTAGGTGCAATTTAATCACTTATTTCAAATGCACAACAATGAAAAATGAGACATTCTGATTGGTCAACTTTGTAATGAGTGAAATAATCAAAATTAAATGCACGAGCTTGCATTTTGAGATATCAATTGAGATTAACTAATATTCGTAATTTAAATACAATTGTTTTAGAATCATGTAAGACAGTGTTCATTGAATAGTGTTTTAATAAAAAATTTAAGCCAAATAAGAGATAGTTATAAAGTAAAGTGAATTACAGAAAAAAATATACGTGAAATAAGAAAATTGTCATTCTAATTGTTGATTGCAAAGACACTTAAAACTAAAAACATATTCTTATTCTATTCATTTTGTATACGATAATTAATTTGTATAAGATATAAATGCGAATAAATTTTTACATCATGAATGTCACAGAGACTTTTCAACAAGTTTCAGCATTTCCTTCTCTTCTTTTTATTTGTGGTCTGTTGTCAAGCGGACTGACTTTTAATGAAATTTATTAGTTTCTATGTTCTTGTCTTTTGTTTTGCACGATTTTCAGCTTCTCGATTCATCAATATAACAGAATGAAATGTAATTATCTCTTTTGATGAAATGAAATATTTTGATACACTTATAATTTCCGGGATTAATTATTAATTAAATTTTGGTAAGAGAAGTTTCGTTGCTTTTATCATATGAGAATATTTTTTCGAAACATATTTCATATAATCGCATTTGATAATTGGTTGCCTTTTAGTTCAAAGCAAATATGAAAATAAAATAAATGAATATAACATTTGCTCAAACATGTTAATGAAAAAAGAACCACAGGAAAAAAAAGACGATATTTTTGGCTGCAAGAATAGAATTCGGAATAATTCGTTTTGAATTATAACCCATGTCAAAAAATACCATTTTTTCAACCGTTGTTATGAGAGCAGATTTAAACTAAAATAACAAAATATAATTTTTCTTTAACGAGTTGCAATTTGTTAATAGAGGCAGCAAGAGAAAAATGTTTCAAACTATAATAGTAGATAATAATATTTGAAACATTATTCTAAAAACAAAAATTGTCATTAAACCGCAATTTAATGGTATATTTCAAAATAACTTGATAGGGCTTCAAGTAAACTACCACTTCTGGTTATTACATTATCACCAAAAACTAATCAGCTCTTTCAAAGAGGTTATAATTGATATATACAAAATATCAAAATGTAAAGTTTAGTAGTTTTTAAGAAACCGTAACTCCAGAGATCCTCACAGACAGACAGACAGACTGACACACACACAGACATCATCGCGGAACTATTAAAATCGTGCTCATCTACTGAAAACTCACTACCGAAATTTTAACATGATTCCTGTACCTTCCTTACAAGCTGTTGCGGAAGATAAATAGTTATTACAGCTATAAATGATCTGAAATGCAGATCCCAGTATATGGCAAAATTATTTATATGTATAATAGTGTAGGTAAGGACCCAACCTTTCACTTTTGACATAAATTATTATGATAGGAACGATGATCGACTATGGTAAGTAATGCAATAAAAGAATTCTTCGGATTGCAGCCAAAATATTTATTAGTTTTCTAAAGATCCGATGTTTGGATCATACTATGATCTTCTTCAGGGAACTACAAAAATATACAATTTGCCAACTAGAAACCCACTAAAAAACTTTTAATTATTGATAATGTAATTCCACCAAAAATATACGGTTTAATAAAAATCCACAAACAAGAATATCCGATGAGACCTATTGTCGCAGGCATTATTGCACCCACCTACAAACTAGCGAAATTTTGAGCCATATGGAAAACGACGACTTTTATATTAAAAATATCCTTGGATGTAGTGCCCTCGTTTATCAAAGTTCCCTTTATTTCATAAATTATTCAATTCTGAAATTTAAACAAATATTTTTTCCTACAACTGTCAAAAAAACTTGACATTTTTTCATTGTTTTCAATACGCAAAATACGCTATTTCTTGGTTATATATAAACAACACTTGTGTTTCCCAGGCAACGTGAAAAAAAGTATTTTGCGCACATGGGCTACAAACTCTTTTCCGCACTGTAAGAAGATTGAATAAAAATACGTATATTTGAAATGTATGCAATAATTTTTTTTGTAAATTAAACATGCGCAAACGCACAGCTCTTAAATCTTTGCAACTGACTGAACGCGCCCTACGTGCTAAATGAATCAGTTACTTGTAAATTTTTGAATTTTTCTTTAGTTATTGAACAGAAACTTGCAACTAATTAAGAACAGAAGCGACGTAATAGAAATTAAAGGATGATTGACAAATTCGATAAATAAAAGATTGAATTAAATTAATAATTTATGACATTAACCTAACCTAACCTAATCTAACCTAAGAAAAATTATACAATTGGTAATAAAAAAACTTATTTAAGGTAACGTTAAGTATAATTATTTATTAATATTTAAGGTAATGCTGCAGTTTTTATACGAGTAATGGTTAATATTTATTAATGCCCGATAATTTATTGGTTGAAGCCCAGAATTTGGTTTTCTATGTTGATGTTGACAGGTACGTGTTGAGTGTTTTTGTTGCTTAGTAACATCAAAATGTATCAATAAATTAGTATGAAAAATATAATAATTTTACATATTTATTTAATTCATTTCTTTTATTTGAATATTAAGAAAGTTGTAGGAAAAATATTGTGTGTATTACGGGTGCAAAATGGCATTGCTGCTCTCGCATAATTGAAGCTCTCAGCTGCGCTTCGAGCTTCAAACTTTATGCTCGTGCTACAATGCAGCATTTTGCACCCTTAATACACAAATAACTATTCTTGTTACAGAAGCATGGAGTTCTTAAAAATCGGTACAAATAAAAATATCCATTGCTGACAGGATTCGAACCAGAGATTGTTAATATACGAATTAGTTTTTAAATGAATTAAAACATAAGTAAATAAAAAAATAAAAATTAAATTTGTAGGGTCTTATGCGCCTCCACCAAAAAGTTTTCTTTCTTAGTTGTTAAACCAGTTATATAATTTAATAACAAATAATTAAATTAACCAAACAAACATAGTGGAATTACCAGAAGCAAAATATAAACAACTTTGAATTGTTAATTAACCATAACCTAAATGACATGACACACAATATCATTACCAACAACACGGCAAAATTAATACACGGTAATGAAGCTCTCTACCACAGTTAAATTTAATGAAAACTTATTATAATCAAAGCAACTAGAAACACAGTGAACATATCTGCTTCCAATCCCACACAGAGGCCGGGTTAATACAATTTGTTGTGATTTACGGTGCAGGAATTGGCATGTCCACTGCGCGTGTGTGTGAGCGTGAAGGATGTGTGTGTATGTGTATAGGATTGCAATATTCTGTGATTTATTGCTGTGTGCGTGTCAGAATGTCCCTGTAGTGTGATGATCGTCAGTATTGGGTTTGCATGCGAGGACGAGGATTATTTGTTATATGTCACCTCGAAAAATACTTATGCGACGGACAGTTGTATACGACTACGTTGTTTTTTTTTTGTGAAAAATGTGAATGGATTTTCTGGTTTGAATATGTTTTACTCGTTTTGGATTTGTTAGTTTCGTTTTATTTGCGGTAAATATGAAAATGATACAACTACAAGTGTAATACATCCTGATGTTTCAGAATTAGTTTTATAAAAGATTATTTCTGACATAATTTTGAGCCAAAAATGTCCTATCCTTTCAAAAGATTGAATTTTTACATATAACACGAATTTTTTGTATTCAACATACTTTTGAAAATCAAATCGTTTGTTCAAAGTGCCCGAACTATTGACAGCACAAAATAGTTTTGCATTTGTTTGCAATTTTGTTAAAAACATGGCTATTATTACAAATGAGTACATTGGTAAAATTTTAAACTTGAATATAAAAAAAAAAAACAATGTACTTCCTATAATGCATAAATGAATTCAGTAACCTTTATATAATCCACACATACATCAAGAATCAATTCAATTATTGATCATCCTGATTCATGCCAAATCTTCCCCACACTTATATAACATTTAACATAATTTTAATAACAGTTGCCATTTTATCTTTAACCCTGTGGTTATCCATTCACTAACTTCTTTGAGAGCTACGATTCGACGGCTGGTAACCGCAGTTCAAACGCAACCGAGATCTGCCTAAGCAGAGTGCCACTCCTATACTGGGTAAAGGCGTGATGATATATTTATTTTACATTTTTTTATTGTTTGATGAGAAATGGGATCTTCAGTTCGATATCCAAAAAATAAAATACTTCAAACCCAAAAATGTATCACGTACAATATATATCCCTAAACAGAATGTCATATTGTAAAGATACATTTATTTTATTTTTATATGTTTAAAGGCATGGAGTATGGAGCTACTAAGGTTATTGAAACAGTCACACATAAGCTGGGAGTCTAATCCGGGACCCCTTGCATACTTTACCATTTCCACGTCACAGGCGAACTTTCCACAATTATTTTCTGTAGCACAAAAACATGATGCTAAAATAAGAATTAATGCTGGTATTTTCAGGCATATTGAAAAGATAAAAACTCCAACATATGAGTATGTAATTTCAGGTAGACATAATGGCATATTAATGTAAAATATTATAACATAATTCCACCCTAAAATCGCTAAAATCATTAAATGAGCATATTCACAACCCTCTCGAGTTACAGCACCGCGTCTTCATCACAAAGACCTACATTCATCCTCATGTATTTTTACATCAGCGCCTCTGCAAGCAGTAACGAGTCACGCGAACCTTCACGTGCGCACGTGCCGCGTGGATGTGCGTGATTGACACGTGACAAGTGCGCTAAGTGGGTGACGTCTTGTGGAACAAAAATCAAAAGAGAAATCAAGCTCCGTACAGCGTAGTAAGCGAGAGTGTAGGTGTAAGAGCTCGCTCGCGTATCTCTGCATGATTTATAAAGGAAACGAGGGCAGACTCTGCGCTGGAGAAGGGAGAGGATTCTGAGGACGTGGTGGTGTGTTTTGATTTGCTATATGGTGACAAATTTCTTTGTTCTCTGACAGAAACAATAGGCGCATTCGCGCATCAGAGCGATGTTTGAATAATATCAAAAAAGAGATGATAGTCAACTTTAATTTTATTTTTTTTAATCTAGGATACAATACTAATACCCGCGGTATTTTTAATAAATTCAACTTTCACTTAAATTTTAAAGTAATTTTAATTGTTTTTAATAAGAGCACATAATTTCAAATTATTTTATGAGTTACATACGATTGTTGTCAAAGTATTGATTGTCATTTAGATATTTTGATGTAAATTTAGTATGGAAGTAAATTAATTGGAGTTTAAATTTCAATATAATAACCCATAAGTATTATTAAATTAAACCGTATAATTTTTCTCTTAAATTCTAATAAATACACCCTAAACTTAAAATAAGTTATTTACGTTAAACAGTTCAAGCCCGATTTTGCATTCAAGTTCGTTCGATATTTAATTATTCAACAAGTAGACATTACTTCTTCTTTATTGTAAGTATAGATTATTCCATGTGATCCCTTATTCGATATTTAATTAACGTTTCGCATGTTAATTAAACCCCCAATTGCGGATTAGAAATTATTACGAAAATCAAATCAAATCTTCTATCGTTCGTGAGTTGTTGAATATAAGAGCACACATCCATCCACATGTGCCTCCTAGTGATAATGACCAAAATATTTTTGGAATAATCTAGTTTTCAGTTATATTTAGGTTTTCTATACTTTCTTATAATACTTCGTACAAGTTATATATAAAATAAATTGAGTACTTAATAATAGTAAGAAATGTAATATCTAAAGTACAATTGTAATAATGTTCTAAAATAATTCAAAGACAACGCTGTTTCTAAATACGCATCCTGGTTGTGGAAGTTTCCAGTATGATGGGTACTAAAACGGTTCGGACGTATCGTGAGACTTTTTATGCAGCAGGCTTCCTTTAAAATTTATAATTTATCACCAGCTTCATTCTTCTCTGCTTTTAATTCTATACAAGCCGCTTATCCTTATAATGATTTTATCAGTATTCAATACTGCTACACTTTCAATGGAATAAATAATTAATAATACCGAAATATTCACTCAAAATTGAGATGCTTATCGATATTACATTATTATTCACGGACAGAAAGAAAAGATTCGGAAATTTCATAAATATTTTCAGCTGAAAAAATATTCAAATGATAGAAATACAAACATAATTTATCAGCTTTCAAACAGTCTAATATAAGGTAAATAGCTTTTATATCGAGGTGCGCTCTCCGATAGGAAAAGAAATAGAATTTATTTATATCTGTCAAAAATAAAATATTTTTTATCGTCCGGAAAGGCATTTTGGAATAAATTTATAATACGAGAATTCATATTTATAAATAAATAAGGCCGTTCGTGATTGCTACTTTTTCGTAGAATCAACAACCGTCCTGTATCTTGTTCAAGCAAACAGAAACAAATCAACATATCCAACGTTAATTTCCGTCATAGGAACATATTTGTCCGAGAAAAACATTACAACAAAAACACAATTCCGAAAATAATACGAGCTATTTTTTCAGTATAATTCGAGGAGAATCTCAAGAAACATCCACGATGCTTAACAGTCAGGTCAAGTAAACAAAAGCTTTGTTGAATTCATTTGTAACTTATTAACGTTCAGGGGCTGGATAATAAATTTTAATTCCACGTTTCCTTGCGGGAGAATTTACCGTTTCACTCACTCCCACTGATTCGCCGCTTGGGAGTGACAAAGAGGGTGAGAGGGTGAGGTGAGTCATCGCTTCACATCGCAGTTCAACTGTTTCAAGAGGAAGCAGACAAGATGCGACACACTTGAATCGTTTGTTATGGTAAAGTGAAGAATAAAGAGATCGCCTCATGAATAAGTTTAATGTTACGTCGGGAATATATGAATGTATTTATTTGTTTAATTGTTTAGGTTGAATTGAGAACTGAGGCCGCAGTAATGAGGATCGGAAAGGTCAGAGTTTATTATAAAGGAATATTTACGCATTTATTTTCTGGAATACTTCTTTGTGTTCACAAATGAAGGCAAATATTAATATTCAATTCCTTACGTTGCTGCTTACCAATGGCAAACAGGCATTTCACATAACACTATTATAAATCTGTAAGTTTGGAGGAGATTAATAATTTTTTGTTAATATGTTTATGGGTTTGTGCTACCCCATTTTGTGGAGAATGATGTCATTTGTGTACGTAACTTTTGATACATAGGTTATCATAGAATATGCATCCAAATATATTAGGAATAAACGAAATTAATGATCAAATTTTATATAACAAAGTTAGATTATATAAAATTAACGTAATTTTATTCAATTCTCATGGATTTTAATCAATTTACCCAATTATGTAATTCGTAATAAATTCTGACAATACCATCTAATTCATGCAAATTATATCCACATAATGTCTGCAATTCTTAACTAATTCAAGTAATTCTATCAAACTCCGACTAATTCCACTAATTTCTAATTAATTCCGGCAATTCCTATTATTCAAGCGACTCACACTAATTCTTGTACTTCATAATTAATTCAGGTAAAAATGAAAATAAATAAATATCCATGCCATTTACCCATTTCTACGTGTGGCAATATACTCAATGCAAATCTTAGTATTATGATATATTTCGTGGTTAGCAGTCATCAAATCACGGCCTCCAAGTAGTATGAAAGTGGTGGAGGAGTCACAGGGGTAATTCGGATCATTACCATTTAATTCTGGCAATTCCCACTATTATAGATAATTCCTAACTAATTTCTGCAATTCTACTTAATTTCCATAATTCCCGAATAATTCAACAATTCTCGTTAATTTCTGTAATTCTTACTTATATTAATTAAATTTAGAGATACTGAAAATTAAATTTAATAAACTGAAAAATTGAATTAAAAATCCGGTATATTTAATTTTAAAAAGTTTAAAGTAGGTAATTTTAAAAGTCTCGATAAATAATTAAAAAATCTCGAAATTTTGGTTTGTAAATTTGGAATATTAAATTTAAAAATCTCGACATCTTCATTATAAAATTTTGCAATTTCAATTCAAAGATCATTAAATTTTAATTATATATTGTATTATCTCATATAACTAAATAGTATTTCTATAGAATAAAATAAGGTGTCTCTATTAAGCAATTTGATACTTGAAAGATAAGTTACATGAATTCTTATAAGAAAAGTAGGGCAAAAGTTCTCGAATATCATTGTAAATGCGTATTTCAAGGCGTTCGATCAGGTTGAAGAATACAGAAACAAATTAAATGAAGGCGACGTTTGTAAGAGTTTAAAAGTACGTCAATGATTTCTCATAAACAGAAGTGGCAGAGCAACATGTACCCATTTCTTTCAATTTAATCTTGAACTGCAACGCGCTGGGGATACAAATAAGAAGAGTGTTTTCAAGTGTAAAGAAACAGCAAAAAATACAGTCAGTGGGTAGCGAGAAGTATTAATATAGGTAGCAGCTGCCCCTGGAGAGAGACGCGTATTTGCGTGTATTTCAACTTTGCGAAAAATACAACACAAAAATATTTTAATATAAAACAAAATCTGGAAATGGAATTGAATTTTTACGACCTGCAAATTTCATATTAAAACTTTTGGAATCTCTCGATGGTGGGTAAACAAGATAACCATCACATTTTTACGCCCTGCTCTCAAACTCGGAACTACTATAAAATCCCGTTTGCAACTGAAAATATTATATCCACACGAATCACTCATTGACATTTCTAATACAGTCGTTCTTCACCTACCAGGTAACTTTAATGTGAAAGTAGAACCAGCTGAGAAAAGTTAAAAAAAAATTTGAACTATAAATAGTTATTTGTTAAACTAGACAGGAAAGCGCTTCTTTTCCCCCTCAAGTTCCTCATACGCTCATTAGGAATTTCGAACGAGAGTGGAAGAAGAGTTATCCTCTCGTGTTAGACTCAACATTTTTTTCACGACATGTTTCTAAAAACGATTTGCTCACTTTGAGAACACAACTGCAAGCCTGATACGTTAAAAGTTAGGTTATCAGACACAAGGCGGTGTAGCAGTGTTGTCAATGAACCAATGTTAAATATCTTTAATAAGTTATCAAATTGTGATTTAATAAGAAAAAGAAAAATATAAGACATAATTGTAAGATAATTTAAAATAAGGATTTTCAATAAAATTGGGAATTTATTTATAATTTTTATAATATATTTTTTGTAAATAACATTCATATTGGTAACACTTCTATATTTTCCTTTCTAGAGAGGAACAACACATTTTCCTCACTATTTCGGGAGAAGAACGGTGTGAAATAAATAAATTGTATGCTTAATAGTTTCCAGATAAACATGGGACAGAAGAAACGAAGAAAAAGTGGAAACGAGAACCTAGTTATATTGTCGCTCCTCACAGAATACTACCATTTATGTCTACAACAATTATTTAGTTCTATCTAAAATACTTGACATAATAAAATAGAAGTGGTTGTTAGGGTAGGGTTCCTGATTTCCCAAGAAAAATAAACGACTTAATGTAAATAATGCACACATCGTTTCAGCGTTTCACATACGTTTTTATTGTAGTTTTTATAAAAGCATTAAATTTTTATCCAGATAAAATGTGTAGATAGCAGGAAATTACGTTGGAAATTATTTTTCTTTGACATATCTGCAAAATCAAAATAGCAACAGTCATAAAAGCGATGACAAACCATCGAGATCTAGAACAATGCACAAAATGCGGAAACACGAATATATTATTTATCAAGCATTAATCACCAACCGTCAAAGCTTGCAGGGACAGTGCTGCCACAACAGCGAATAGATACTGCTTCACTGATTTGTTTCGCTGCGTCGAGTTTAGCGTGATTCGCGGATATGTTCAGCGTGTTCTCTCTGGGAAACAGGAATTTTCATTCGCGCTAACGTAAATGTAGCTATCAATCGTGGCCATTGATAACCTTTTCAATCAAACGCCAAACTGAAGCATATTCATATCGGTTGATTTAATTACTGCGCTACAAAAGATTGCTTGTTATTGGCCTCGTCGATGAGTGGCATTCTATATAATTCTACGTATTTTTACGATGCGAGTAATAAAAATATTTCAATACATGCTCGTAAATTGGTATTGCTGTAACATTTCCATAAAAATAATTCTCACTAGCGAATATATAAAATCAAATGTTTGTCAATTTAGAATATATAATTAAAATTAACATTAATTTTTAATATACTGGCGCTGTTCTTTTTTAAATGTGCTCTTTGGTGGATTGTTTACAAAACAAAATTTTTATTTATTCAAGGCTACAATGAAATATTAAATATTTTCCGTTTATATCGCAGTAAAACGAATATAAAATGTGCATTGTTTATTAAATTTGCATTTGTTTCATGACCTAGATTCTTTGAATTAAATTTTTTGTTAAACGGTAAAAATGCTTATTTGAAAAACGTTATCGGGTTATATAAACAATGTAAAACTGTAATATGCTATTTACATTGTTCAGTGAAAATTAATCCATTTTTGAACAGAAAAAAACTAATCAGCATGTATATAAAATCAATAAATCTTTCTTCCTAAGATTGTGCAATTATTAAACTTGTCTGTGCTATTGCTATTTATTTTTTTACCGATGAAAAAAAAAATCATGCGATTCTCAATATTACAGAGTAGTCTGATTTTGATGATTATTTTATTGGAAAGGCAATTCCTCGAAGTTGGTTCCATTTACATTTGAAAAAAAAAATTTCCATCGCAAAGGGTAGGAAAATAGAGAATGATTGATTTTTCACCCACTGAATTTTTACCTGTTGATCGATTCTACCACGCATAACTTTGTTCTGGATTATCGGATTTCAATGATTCTCCTTTTTCAGCCCTAAGAGTTCAGCGTTCGTTGATTGTATGTTTGGTGCCGACTCAAAATTAGTTACTTGCATTAGTTTAGGAGCTTAGTTATAAGACTAAAAACCTTTATTTTATTTTTCGCTTTTCAGTTTCTTTTTTCGTCGGTTTAATTTTTTGTTGAAAAGTTTTTATTAATGTTGCAGTGCCTTCTAAATTCTATGTTCGTGTATAAAACTGTCATCTGTTGATATGGAAAATAGAAAAATACAATTTATATCTTCGAAACTGAAGAAAATAAGAATTGCTGCAGCAGTGGCTTACCTGAACAGTGATAATGTATGACTATGCTTATGTTAAAAAATGGAAATAGTTGTAATTTATGACAAAAACTAATGACTGTGACTATATCAAGAGGAGGAAATGTAGCTTAAAAAACATTCATCAAATATCCTGGATTTGAAACAAGAAATCTTTGCATTCGATACATAAAGCGTGAATGTAAAATCTTCATTATTATATACTGAAGAACTCGAGGTTTGAACTCTTATACCTCTTCATATTCACAATACCATCAACTGCTCAAATTTTGATATTTTTAGACAATGAATACTGTAAGGGGTATGTATAAATATCAATTAATGCTTTAATTATGAATATTTACTTTGCTAATTTTTATCGGCAGTGTGGTTAAAATGAGGATCAAGCATGCTTCACTGAAGAAAATAGACCACATTGTGGATCTACTCCGAAAGATGCAAAGTGAGTTAAACGATTACGAATAATTTTCGAGAACTGATTCGTTGTGAATGAAAATGAATCTTGCTATTTATTGAAGAGAATGTTGGATTTCGTGTGGCCTAGGTACATATATCATCCAACGACCTAATTTTCTGTTATTCATCCGACGCAACGACGTTACCTAAATAAATAAAACAGAACGTTTGGCATGTGAGTAATTCCCTCCCATTGTGAGTGTTGTAACAATTTAAGGTTAGCGAACGGAGCAATTTCCGGGCGTTTGTTCCGACATGTGATGAGAGGTGCTCGGCACCTCGGTATCACGGCGTCGGCAACTCAACAGTTCGACGGCTCGCGCCAGGAGAATTTATCGAGTACATTATTTGAAATCGCCGGAAATCGAAGCCGGCCCGGCACTTGGCCCGCGGCTGTTTAAAGTTATTAAGGCGACAAATTCAATATGTTCAACTCATCTAGAATTGAAATATACGGGTGCTGCTGGATGCGAGCGGGCCCACGTTTCCTTCACGGTACGTTTGCTACGAGGGCAGCACGTTATCCAGTGGCGTAGCCAACACCAGCGGCATGAAGTTTCTCATTTCACCAAGAGAACTCAAGATTTGAATATTCCACAGTCCGATGCGTTACCATGGCGCTATTTACCCCATAAATATATGTTATAATTAAATATTAATATAATACTGTCTTCGAACAAAGATGAATTCAAAACTACACGATTTTAAATCATGAGTAATCAATAGTTTTTCAATGTTTATTCTATTATATTAAAGAAAACTAATGCACCGAATTTATGAAGCAATTAAAGAGGGACTGTTAATGCTCAGAAAATTCATGAGACTACGCTGGGTAGGAAATATCCTGAGAATGTCGGGAAGATCGGGTTCCAAAAAAAACCTCAAAGGACAACTAGAAGGTAGAAGACCAGCTGGAAACCAAAGCTTTGATGGGAGGATGCAGTTGTAGCATCATCAAAGAAGAAAAAGAAAGACATTCATGTGGAATAACAAAGAGAAAGATGAAACAACAAGATTTATAGGCATATAACAACTGCTCATCTAGTTGTTGATTATATTTTAAAATGTTATTCTCTACATATATTAGGTATTAGGTACACAGAACAAAAAGTACCATAGAATTTACCGAATTATCGATAAGCCGAGGATACAAGATGTATTTTTTTAAAATGTAATAACAATTAAGAAACTACATACGATTATTTACTTAGCATTTAAAATTATTTACAAAAAAGTTTGACAAATTTTCAGAATACTTTATATCCTAAGTTTACCGAATAGTTCGGTAAATTCTAAAGAACTTTTTTTTGTGTACTCTTTTCTTAAGGATGTTACACGCTATCAGATTTACAGTTATCTGAACAGATTTCTGATAAAATTTAGATTATTTGACAATAGTTGATTGTGCAATATTTATTATAATGTAGAGACGCATGAAGTAGACAACGTTTATAAAATTTGTTCTACAAATGAGTTTAAATTTTTATACTTTATTTTGTAGATATTCATTTTCAATCCATATCAACCACCTCCAGAATTATCTAATAGATTTTTTTTTATTTTGCGAACAGATATTAAATCAGATTTTCTTTCAAACTTAGCTATTATATTTAAGTTCCTCAATGAAAGATTTGCCTATAAATTTGTTAGAACATAATGATTTTTTTAATCTGACCAAATGTGGAATCCATTTCTATTATAAGAGAAATAGAAATATTCTACGTTTTCATTTATCGTTGCCTTATTTGAAGAAACAAAAAGGATACTAAAAATACTTTGAACATTATTAAACGAAGCCTATTTAATTATCATAACATAAATAAAGTGGCTCCTCGATAACCTCAGTTCGAATCCATTTTAACTTTACCCTTGTGGTTCAATTCTGTGAGTAAATGGTGTGTTGATACATGTATTAAATTAATAAATGAAATCTTTCTTGTTGAAATTTTCAATCCCCAGTTTCGACGCTCATGGGTTAACGACAAGTCGGATTCTGGTTGCCTGTGCCTACCCCTCCTTATAACATATACGTCACGTAGAAGATATTTTTTCATAAGTTTCATTTAAAGAAATACGAGGTCTGGTAATAAAACGAATACCATCATTCAACAAAATTTAACTCAGTAAATGTCACATCCTTTTACGATGATACTTAATATCCTAAATTCATAGAGCTGTAACTTCGTGCTCTTTGCGATTATCATATTTATGTGCTTCCGACTTTTATATGTACCAACAAGGTTACCTAATTAAGTCTTATTTGCTGATATACTGATATACAAACTATCCTAATTACCTGAAAGGGCAGCATATAATCATGAAATCAGGAAACATAAACTATTCACTGGATCACAAGGGAAATACCAACCATATATCATATTCCGTATGATCTACTCTCAACTTATCGCTTTTCCATTCGATCAACATTTACAGAACTGACCAACGCGCAACTGGAGGAAATAGTAATTATCAAAGTATGAGCACTCACGGATACGGCCAAATATGTGTGCATTAGAAAGCTGGAGTGTAGAGTGGACATGCCAATAAGTAGAGTAAATATGACCGAGGGGTTTGGCTAATGGCTGCAGAAACTCCGTTAGCTAATTGGTTACTGGTTGCTGTGTTGATAAGTTCGTCGAGGTGGAGGAAGGGTAGCACTGGGTGAAACTAAGCTAGAGGTAGAGAAAAAACTAGGAGGACTGGAAATGTAATCGGTAATGGCTTACAATATTCTGTATTTTGTAATATCTGGAATTGGATACAATTTACTTCTAAACGTGTATACACTCAAGATGTTTATTACAAAACGTAATTACGAGTATTATATATATATATATATATATATATATATATATATATATATTCTTTGAAAATTATTTTCTTTCTTGTATGTATCTCGACAAATGGAATTACACAATTCATTTGCTTTCGGTTCGTGATTTTGATCATAACATTTGTCTCGAAATGATACCTAGCAACAATCTTTCGAAATACAAATGTTTCCAGGAAAATATATTAATATATTATTACTGATTATTTCACATATTACAAATTTGACCAATAAAAATGTCTCATTTTCCATTGTTGTGCATTTTAGATAAGTGATTAAACAGCACCACGCTATTTAATCGCGATTAAATTGAAGCTAGCTTTTATATGCAAATTTTGAACATTTTGAAGGCATATTTAGCCGGTTAATTAGTGTCAGAATCAAGATATTTACATGTTGTTTACTTTTACTGGTATTTTATATCTTTAAACATGCTGAATTATACAATTCATGCCATTTTTATTTATTAATTTTTGACATTTATTTGACAAGTAAAAAAAAAACAATTTGCTATAGTTACAATATAACAACAAAATTTCATGATGCATTTTACCTCCCGCCAAATCCTGTAAGGTAATCATGCTAAAAATGCGATAGTGTGGTTTCAGAGGATGAGCTGGTTTTAGGGTTTCAAGAAAACGATTTTAATAGTTTCGCGATGATGTCTGTGTGTGTGTGTCTGTCAGAAACCAGAAAAAGGAAGTTGAATAAAACTGGCATGCACTTTTATCAGCTACATGCTTGCAGGCTACAATTAAAACATTCGTAAATAATAGCGAAAACTGTAAACAAAGTATGCTTGTATTGTTATCTGGTACGTCTCTATATACATGCCGAGATTGTATTTTTTGTTCTGTTTTCAAACAATGAAAGAATGCAGCGTGCTATCAAAATGTTCAATAGTTGTAAATGTAAGCAGCAGAAAGCTACCCAGCAACAGCCTTGAAACTAGATTCTACACTAATACGGCGTTGTTGACTCCGCATTACAGTTACTATAGCGACGACATACATTCAAGCTCGCCGCTTGTGCCTTATAATACCAGTACAATACACCAATAATAATATATAATGAAATTCAGAGAATGACATATAAATTAGACAACAAGAACATAAACGTACATTCTGTACATACGGCTTAAACCAGTGACGCAAAACAAGCAAGCCTCTACAACAAAGAAAATGTATGTTGGCATGATATCTTATAATTCGCATGCTTCATTAGTTACGTTTACTAATTAAATTGATGCAGATAGAGAGAGCATTATATTTGTTGTAAGTTTAGAAAGGATTATATTTGTAGAGCAAATTAGTAATACAAATTCTCATTAAAATTACAAAATATTATTTCTTGCATAAAGGACCATATTAATTAATAATTATTCTACACAAGACTGAAACTATAAAATAACATTATCAAAAGACAATTCAATTCAATTAAACTGATTTAGAATAAAGTTGATACTTTACAATCATCTTAAAAATACTAATTTATAATTTAAATTTATCTAACAAGAAATCTTTTGCGGTCAACAGTTAAATGAAAAATAAAAAATAAAGGTTTTGCTGTCGGTTCCAGTTTTGTATCAGTTTCAAATTTCGGTTCAGGTTTCAGATTCGGTCTTGACTTTTTTCGGTTAACGATTTTGATTCCGATTTTGGTTATTATGCCTGTTTATAATTCAGTGAATTATGATAACAAATTCATTTAACATTGACAACTTATGTTTATATTGCTATTCATCTTACGTGTATGTACGTATATAGCTGGTTTTCATAGTGATACACTAATGACAGAAAAGTAAATGTTGCGTTTTAGCTGAAACTCATGCTAAAGATCTAATCAAATATCGACCAGTGTGTAGCTAATTATCTAATTAGAGATAAATTCAAAGCATTAAAGAGGTGATATTTTTTTACAAGTGAAATGCGGTTTTCAGCAGCCAAGCTATAATACACACAAGATCGAAATCTAATTTAACTTGCAGTAATTTGTAAGTAACATTTTAAAATTTAACTCCAAATCCGACAAATAACAATATTGTACTAAAATGTTCAGAAAAACAAATAAATAGAAATAATTCTTTTAACATATCGTATGGATCATGATATTTATTTATTTTATTTATTTATTTATAATCCACCCAACAGGACAAATGTCCCAATTACAGGGGGATGAATAAAAAAAAAGCATTACAATTTTATTGTGTAGACACAAATAAGACATTAAAAAATATGAAAAAGAAAAAACTTTACAAAACTTAACTAAATGAATTACAATATCAAAACAAAGTTATTGCAATACCGTACTAAATTACAAGTGAGATACAGTTCGCAAAATAATAGTAACCAACAAAAGTATAAATTTAGAAAAAGAGTCTGCAAATATATCTATATCAATTAGTTGCATAATTGAAAATAGCACATAATTGACGGATTGGAGATTTCATTTCGTAATTTCTTCGAGCAAAAGTACACTTAAACATTACTTTATCCATAATCCACAGTTCAATCCTCATCGCTGAGAAATTCTCGAACAATTTATTACCCTCAAAAAATTACTCTGTCTCCCCTGTCACATATAGCTTTGGAGCCGTGATTTGACGACTATTAACCGCAGAAATGTGTAATATACCGAACTCTTCTCTAAGCAGAGTGCCGTTCTTAGAAATGGGTGAAGGGAGTGATGTTACTTACATATGATTCCACAGAAAGTTGTTGAACAATTTGAAGAATTTATAGTGCATCCCATAGTTCCGGGGCACAACTTCATAACTTAGCGGGTGTCAACCAGGCTACATGACGCCACGTGACGATACAAGCAGAGCAGACAACGGCCTCCGCTGTTCATTCCCTAATTACATAATCCGAGTAAACATTGCCAACATTGCCACCTCTCCTTCAGCGCCGGAGCAGAGACAGGAAGCCCGACTTACACCGACAAATACCGCATGAATATTATCTTAATTTGCAAAGTTAAGATTGCCATAATAAGCGCAGTGGCAGTGCCAAAGTTATAACAATATTTGCGTGCGGCTACGAAAGGTGCATCGTTATTGCGTTGCCCCTAACAACGCAGTAATTAATGAAAATAATGAGGGGTCGCAAGTAATGGCGAGTATCAGATTTTAGCGGAATGAAGGCTGCGAGAAAGTATTGGGTTTGCTCAAAATTGAAGAAAATTAGGAGATAATGATGTAGTGTAATGAAATATGTTGATGGAATTATGGATGAGAAATTTGATAATTATACGAATTTGCTTCTGTAGGAAACTCAAATATTTTATGACGGAGTAATTAATCTGTTATCTGTGTAGCAGATTAAATTTAAATTAATTTAGTTGAACATTTTAATGGCCTCATTCTGCAACGCTAAGCCAATAAAATAGGGAAGAACAAACCATTTATTCATGCACAAACCCTTTCTTCAAATATTTTCTATCGCGCAATTAAAATCCTAATTATATCTGTTTATATAGCTTGAATCTACTATATTATATTACCGGTTATAGACATAGTGATATAGGATTGACTTCAAAATAGAAGGGATAGATACGGCTTATTCTTACAGAGATGTATACTTGTTTTAATAATGTTTTTATTCTATTACTCCGTACTCATATCTTTTAATAATTTTTTATGGGAAAATGAATATATTATGGCTGTTAACCGCACTTTATGTACAAAGAGGTCTATTCTGTAACTTACCTGTTAATTTTCATCGGCCTGTTAAAAATTTTATCCAATAAAAATATATATGTGTCAAAAACAATTTTAAATTCTTATTCAGTAACGGCTCTTATCATTGGTTAAAATTTTTAACAGGCGGTTAAAAATTAACAGGAAAGTTACAGAATAGGCCCCAAAATGGGTAAAAGGTGTGGTGATATATTATTTGGAAATGAATCGTCGAGAAACGTCGCTAGGTCTCGGCGTATAACTAGGCACAGGTTGCGTTTGAAATATCTTTAGCTAACCCTTTAAAGGTTAACATCCGGTAATTTATTAATTTAAAATATTGCACTCGTAAAATACTCCTGTGCAAACATTATTGTGATGAATGACTTCCACATCTCAGTGTTGCACCAACGAAAATAATTCAAGAAAACTTTCTGAGCGCTACAATAAATTCCCAAATCCTTCCTGTAAATATCAGCGCAACTAGGGCGAACCTCAACAAGTCAAGATGAATGTAATTCCCATTCGACGAGCGCAGTTACACATAAAATAGGTAGCTACAACAATTAACACCACATTTTGCAGCAGCGCGCCTCGCGCAGCGGCGAAGGGGCAGGGGTTGAAATTTAGAGTAATTTATGATGACGTTTACGTCGCCGTGGCCGACCTACATGCGCCGCTACTGGCGTACTGACGTGTCACGCCACTAAATGTGCCGCGAGGCGCGTATCTTGACCAGATTTATTCACCTGTGTCGTGAGTGTTATAAATTAGAGTTAAAAGACGAGATTAAGAAATATTACGACGAGTAATTGATTAATGTACTTATTTTAAATGAAGTTTGTTGCAAAAGAAAACTCAACTTACATTTTTGTAGATTGTTATAAGTATAATAAAATTGATAGAAGGTGTTGCCGCTTACCTGAAACAAAAGAAAATAATTACTAAAAAAACTACTTAAGAAAGAATTTAATCATTCATATTAATTATACATAATTGAAAATTATAATATCTATGTTTATTCTACCCATTAAGGTACATAACGAATAAAGCTTACATCTATTTGTACAAGTACAATATTCGAGTATACATTTCGTACTGATAGTTCAAATATTTTACTAAAATTTTTTATCCATTTTAAATGAATTACTTTATTCCTAAAGTATAATTAATTAAATCTATATGTCCCAGAGGCAAATTTCTTTACATCCATAAATATAACATTGTTTGAATTATAAGAAAATTCATTGATTGAATCTGATCATCATTCTAATCAACAAAATGTTTAAGCTCACCAATTAGAACATTATGTGTATCAGATTCGTATTTATTGTTTATTTATTACTAAATTCTTGTTTATTCCACACATATTAAACAAATAAACCAATTCATTATTCAATTCCAAGTTTATAAATCAACAATTTATAAGTGAAATACCCATAATGATTTAATGAATCTTGACTGACTAAAAAATGAATATTTATTGAAAAAAAAAATTGGTGACTTGATTTAAATAAATTTTTTGAAAGTCACTTTTACCATATGGTATCTACCGAAAGATTAATTACCATAACAATATATTTGTTTATTCATTTTGTAATCGGTGACTATATCTTTGGTCTTCAAGAAGGTGTGAATTTGAGCCGAAACGTCGAACATTATGAAACAAAATACATAATTGTATGGGAGAGACTAGTGTACCCAATATTTTCCAAAGTGTTTTTTTTTTTATAACTGCATCATAATCCGTATTCGAAACACGCTACAGCATGCGTAAATGGTAGATTAAAACATGCCCTGCTGAGCAACATAAAAAATAATTACAATTAATATCTGTCACTAGTGACGTTAAAAGCACTCCGCTTCGTGTCGTGCTCTGCAACACGTCTTGCGTGCTTTAAAAGCTTACTTATACACTTGTATCATAATATACTATTCATTACAATAATAATAAAAACTACATATAATCTTATTATTTTATGGTATTTTCAGTTTAAAATTAAATATATTGTGAGTCGCATCATTTGCATGACATCAAATTGGTGGAGTATTAATGGAGGTAGATCATACTAATTTAAAATTGACAATTGTCATTTACGTACAAATGATACAAAAATTTCGAATAAGCCTATAGTTTCCAGGATTAAAAATTATTTTATAATACTAGAAAAGCATAAACACTTATCTGTATGTAATACCACTAAAGATAGATTATATAAAATTATAAGAGATGACATGTGAATCTAGTCCATTTTTCTTCAAATAAAACTCTGCTAACAAAATTACGTAACGTATACCTTCTACTAATTTTTAATGTTAATTTTTCGTAAATTAGTTAAAAAATTCATCTATATAAAAAAAACGGATATTTTACTTTCTTTTTACAATCATACTTGAAGCAATAAAATTTAGTCGCAGACCCCTTTAAAATAATGCAAGAACGTTGACACCTTTTGCAGCGCTTTAGGTTATTTCGTGCAATCATATATAAATTGATAGCATGATCCAATTCAACTGCATTTAATTAATTTCATTAAAATTACCTATAGTCAATTACAAACCAGATTACAAACAATATCAAAATAAACTAAATCATATAACAAATAATACGAACATTAACAATTAACACATCAGGATTCCAGCTCAACAATTTACAAACCAAATATTCCAAACCACCAACAAACCCTAAAACCTCAAAAACCACTGACCCAACCCTAACCAAACTTGAAAACCATGTCATTCGGCCATTCCACACACGTGACCATCTAGTTCATGTCTAGTGTTGAATCCTCAGTCCAATTTCACTATCGCCCGGACACAAAGGCGCAAATCGCTGAATCATAGCACAATGAGCCACCAGCATCATCATGTTTCGTGTTTCGGTCAATCAGATAAGATGCAAGAGTGCATGCGTGCAATCACGCTATGGAGTATGTTCCAATTGCATTGAATGGTGCATCGAGCTTGATGAGGTGAATGGGTGTCGGATTGTTTTCATCAAACGGATGATTGAATGCAGAGGATAAATAGAATAGGTTGGATGAGATGGAATTCATTACGATTAAGGCTTCAAAAACATAAGAGATGCCTATGTTAGTTCTCATTGTAACTATTAATATTGTAATTTATGATTTGGATTTTCTAAAAATACAAAGAAAATTCAAGATGTTCTATTTTATTACCTAAATAACGTGCAACGTGCAAAAAAATTGTTCAGGAACATAGGATAAAATTTTTGGGGTGTTCTAATTTAATTATGTAAAAAACAACTTTCCATTGTTTTAACATATTATATTTCTTTCATTCTGGCCATTTTCGTTTTACCAAAGTATTGTACTTTTGCAGATCTTTGATAAGTGAAATATTTTGATTCGTAAAGAATGGTTACCAGTCATCAAGTTGCGGCCCCCCAAAGGTATTATATTAATCGAGGGGGAACCACATAAGTATATTTAGAGAGGCAACTCTCGGCTTTGGGATTCGCAATAAATGTAAATATATTCCGAATTTTATCATTTATGAATTTAAAAAAGTATATAATCAAAATTTGAGCTCTACATTCTATTATCAGGTTTCATTACTCTGTTTATTATTCGTAAGTTATTGTTAACATATGGACTCAAATAATATAACATACCCATAACAACATCCATCCAAAAAAGGATTCACGGTACATCGAGAAATGCATTTTTTTTCTATTCCTGTGTAATAAATATATACTCATTATTTCAACTTTTATCGATGAATTATAGTACCCATAATTCACGATAGTTAATTATGATCCATAATTCTATCTTCTCGGCCAATCACAGAACCAGAAATCCTTAATTCACCAAGAAAAAGTCGTTTGACAGTTGACATTTAGTCAGTTGTCATTGTGTATTTTTATGTTGACGTTTTTCAACGAGGGTTTTCAACGAATTTCGATCATTTTTAAAAGTGATTTCCGAATTTACAGGAGTCGAAAAAGTATAGTATTATATTCGGGATTATGGTCATTATTCACTCGGATGATTTGCATCACTCTCCTATTTCTCCTAACGCAAACTTCATCTTCGTGAATAATCATAATCCCTCATATAATAATATACTATTATTTCATAACTATACTTGATTATACTGTACACAAAAAGTAAAAATTATACAGAAAAATCTAAATATTTTCAAGGTCTCCCAAAGAAGTAATATTTAGGTTTAAAAATTGGGTCATCAAACCGGGTATTTATACAAGTGATTTTCAGTTACATGACAAAATAATTTATTCTTTTGGCAGATTTTCGAATTAGAAACATATTCCATATAATAACTTCAATGTTATTAATATAAATACAGAGATGTAAAATGTAGCAATACAATATAAAATATGGTCCTTTTAAGCCGGATAAACATTTTGTAAAAATATATGGAAAATTACAATTTCCCCGAATTTAATCGTATAAAAAATCTAATCAAAAATTCTACAACAAATCAAAATCCGTACATCAAAAGTATCAAAAACCAATCCCTTTTCAAACATTACTCACATTCAATCAACTCAATAGCACCGTCAAAAAACCTCATTTCGCAGCAGCGAGTATATGACACGAACCACGACGATTCCACACATTACATCTGCACCTATTCGTACATTATGTCAACGAAAAAGCGCCATGATCAAAGCCGTTTTTGCAATTACACCGCAGCTCGGCACGCGGCAAAAAACCGCCATGCAAAAACAGCCCGCGCGCCCGTTCCGTGTAGTAATTTCGGTTAAGCCAGGTCACATTCGCCCCAACACATTTACATTGAAAACTGAATTATCTTTCAAATGGAATGGCTATGAGGAGGAGGGTTGCTCTCTCTGGGAACTTTGGGCCGAGTTTCGAGTTTGGATATCGATTGCGTGGAAGACGATGTAAGCTACGGATGTTGAACAATTTTGCGTCGGTTTTTATTATGCCCGGAACATGTTAAGAATGCGATATTAAGGCAAGAAGCATGGTATTAGGGAGATACTTTATACTTTTCAAAGGAAGAGTCACTTTATTTCATTTTCTTGAGGGCTTCGGGCCTGTTTTACTTTAAGAATTATTTTACCCGGTGCACTTTTTCCAAATATGCTTACTTCCACAAGCTTTATAGAAAGCAACTAATAGACATTTAGCTTTAATGCAATATTATTTCAAAATAGCTTCGTAATAACACAGAAGACTGTGGATCATGCGATCTTCAAATCGAAATCTACATCCGACTCTTTTAACTTTATTCCTGTGGTTCCACATTCACTTACACCTTTATATAACATATAAATCTTCAATATAATAATTATTATCCTATTACTAGCAATTGCTGTTGATAATTTTGTATCGTTTTAAGGGCTATCAGAATAATCACGGGTAAATAGGATTCAATTACCCCGAATCTATTAAGGTATCAAAAGGTTAGAACTAGTAAATTTTTACTAGAAAATAAAATAAATACTCCTCCAAACTTAACCTGAAATTTATTACTTATGTATAATTTGAACATGAATAAACTCATTGCTGTAGTACGCATCGTAATATGTCTTATATATATATATATATATATATATATATATATATATATATCGAAATATGGCGATTTGTAATATTTTTCAAAATACGGAAATTTTCCCAAATATGACTTAAAATTGTAATTTTTTTTATTGCATTTCTTTATAATATTCGCGCCAGGAAACCTATTGCAGCAGAGCGCATCGTCATATCTCTAATATTTTTCGAGATATGACGTTTTTTTATATATTCCGAAGAACAACTTTGAGGGGCTATAACTCGAAAACTATACAAGATATCGAAAAATATCTCCAGTTTTGTGTTTTTCGTGCGATTTATAATAAATTAGTAAATTTTGAAAATTTTTAAATTTTTTTGATTTTTTTTCAAAATTTCAATTGGAGATATCTCGACAAATATGAAAGATACGGACTTGCAATGTTCACCAATCGATTCAGCTCGACGAAATATATAAATCCTGAAAATTTCAAAAAATTCGGACCACCGGTTGTAATTTTAGAGCAAAAAATCTGAAAATGGCCAAATTCAGGTCAGACGTCAAGGGGTACCCCTTGACTTCTAGAACAAAAAACGCCATTTTAAGGCTTTTTGCTCTAACTTCTCATCCCGTAAAGCGATTTTTATGAAACTTTGCATACTTATGTATTTCGCCGAGCTGAATCGATTGGTGCACTCTGCAAATCTGTATCTGAAATATTTGTCGAGTTATTGCCGTTCAAAATTTTGAACAAAAATACGAAAAAAATTCAAAATTTTAAAAATTTGCTAATTTGTTATATAAGGCACCAGAAACGCTAAACTGAAGAAAATTTTCAGATATTTTGTGTAGTTTTTGAATTACAGGCCCTTAAAGTTGCACTTTGAAAAATACCAAAAATTGACGTATCTCGAAAAATATTAGAGATCTGACGATGCGCTCTGCTACAATGGGTTTCTTAGCGCTTATATTATAAAGAAATGTAATAAAAAAATATTACAATTTTAAGTGAGGATATTCCGTAAGTCAAATTTTTCTATCGGTATGTGAATCTGTATTGAATGATTAATAATTACAGTTTCTGTTATTTGTTTGTTCCCATAGCAACTAAAATTGGTTTATTAAACATATAATTCAGTTTTGTCAAAAGAAGCAAACAAAATCTGGTGTGGGCACCACACTACTTTCTTACATAAATAAAACCAACTGAACACGTATGACTTGTTCCTTGCGTATGACTATTTTAAAATAGAAATCTATTAATATCTAGTCAGCAAAACTTTCTAACTTTCCAATACTTCCTTATACTTTGTATAAGAAAGTAAAAATCATTGTGGCTTAATGAATAACAACTAAGACTTTTTAAAAGTGTAGATAGTCTTCAATTTCAGTTTCATAAAAGAAAATAAAAAAAAAAATGATGAACGACCCCATTGAAACTGATAGTATGACGAAAAATAACTAATTTATTCTTTATTTCTAGAGGAATATTTAATTGTCATGGCACAAACTTTTGAAAAGCCTAACGATAATAACTACGAAAAATTTATAAGAAATTGTTCTTAACGCACAAATAACAAAACCTAAATTGTATTTGTTAGTCCATCAACAAACAATTAAAAATAAATAGTATTTTAGAACAATGTATTATATTTGAGAACACAATAAAATCTTTAAAATATTTTTAACTGACTCTAATCACTTGTCGTTCAATCTTTCAATATTCCCCTATGAGTAATAACTGAAAATTTTTACTAAGATTTAAAATACTAAAAGCCATTATATTCCAAGTGATTCTCTGTTATTCCATCAGGAATATTACCTACTATTTTTATATCTTAAAAATTCCCATTTCGCAATCTATCGCAATATTAACATTATTACAGCTCCATTTCATCTCAAAAGACTCCACATCTCCTTTACATCTAACATTATTCTCGTTTTACAAATAGCAAAATTTAAACGACAACAAAACAAAATTATCTGGTAAGTGTCGCGGTTGCCTGCACGCGGGTTAATCAGCTGTACAGCGGTTGAGTTAGGGCCGAGCCGCTGCCGCCAAACGTTATCACATTAGCAGCAAAGCAGTAGAAGTGATTACGCCTCTACTGCCGCCCAGCGACCGCCTCTGGGTCCACGGAAAAATATGCCATCGTGCCACCAACAACGATGGCAAATACCAGGCAAATTCGGAGATATAGGTCAGTGTGGTAGAATACCAAAGTGCTCTTTTAGTCATCCACTATCGAAAATAATTTACAAATACATCAAGAGATTTTCAGTTTAGTAATAATGTATTGAAGTCAAAATGCAATTAAACGTTTTACTGTCAAGACGATTTCAAAGATGCAGTTGTAAAATATGTTTCTACTTAAAGTATTATTTTGAAATGTCGATTTGATGCTTTAGCTTTGGTAAAGATCAGAGGTATTCAGTCTTCAGTGTGCTACAATATAGCAAAATTTGAGCAACTCTTTTGTTGGGGAACTGTAACTTAAGTTTAATATATTCAAACGTTATCGTCAATTATTGTCAATTGTAAATATTTCATTAATTTGTTTTCTCATTTTCTAAGGTCATTCTCTTTTACATTTTTTTAAATATTAACTTCATATCATCCATTAAGTTTGTTCCATTATTTGTCGCTCTTCCTTCCAGTTCATCATTGCGGTTCGTTTGTCTCTTGTTTTTAGTATATTGTCTTTGGAATTATAAAATATTAATTTATAAAACACCCCAGTGCTACATTAGGAAAAGAACAATATACTTTAATTTTAAGATTGATCCCCATATTCCGAACAAATGTAAATGATTTACTCATTTCAATACATTAAATGCGTCCACCTATAAAGTGCTTAAAAGAAACGTTTATGGTTATTGTATCGTCATAAATATGGTAAAGAAATATGGTTTAATTGAAACATCTCATTTATTAAATTTGTTGGTGTTATTTGTGGCCATACTTGATGAGCAATAAACATGAATTAGTTTACAATTTCAAAGATAAACAAAAACATCTATAACAGTCTGAATTCCAACCCAGCATCCTCGGAATACGATGCAGGGATGCTAATATTAATCCTATAAAAATTGTTCTGTACATGTGCATAAATGTGATATGCAAGTATTGTCACTTATATTTTGACAATAGTGCAGAAGAATCAACTTTACTTACGAACTCAAATCCCCTAGAAGAAAATCTCAGAATTGTTAAAAGAATCACGAATGGAAAGACAAATAAGCCGATAGAAAAGGGATTTAGTTCTTTCTCATTTATTTGATTTGCGGATGAATAGAAGAAATACATCTAATAATTAAAAGAAATAATAGATGACACATGCCGAGTCGTTTCCATTAGGTTTCGCCCCTTTTCCGGTGGTTTCATTTTCATGAGCAGAACTAATAAATTTGCTATAAGAAATGAATGTCAAATAAATGGAGTTTATGAGAAGCGAAAGTAAAGCATGGAATAACCAAGTATGAAGATATAGAGGCCGACAGATTAATTTAAATGTTAATACCTAAAACCAGAAATTATAAGAAACCAGAAAATTTATTAAAACGATTATAATAATAACAATTATGCATTAGTTGGTATACAAATAGACAAAAATTGAACAAAATCCTGAAACGAAAGATAATTGTAAATCACTATGAATTTGGTGGAAATAATAGTGTATTATTATATGAGGGATTGTGGTAGTCATTATTCACGAAGATAAAGTTTGCGTCACGAGCCGTAGGCGAGTGATGCTAATCATCCAAGTGAATAATGACCATAATCCCGAATATAATACTATACATTTTCTACTCCTGTAAATTCAGAAATCATTTTTCAAAATGCTCGAATTTCATTGAAAAATTGCAACATAAAAAATACACAATGACAACTGACTACATGTCAACTGTCAGCCGTTGCTTGGTGACTCACATCACCTCTTTGAAATAACAGTGAATTTTCTGGCTCTGTGATTGGTCGAAAAGAGTGAATTATGAACCATAATTCACTATCGTCAATTCATCAAAAAAATTTAAATAATGGGGATATATTTCTACAGGAGTAGAAAAATTATTATTTTGCATGTATTTAAAACGTTGACAAGAAAAAAATCGAGAAAAGCCTGTGTGACTGAAACTATCAGATCAAAGATTCAATTCAAGTATTTCGAGTTTTGTAAGGCTGGTCGAAACGGTGAAAATGAACCCGAATTAATTCCAGTTTTGGAAGTTAAAGTTTTGAGTATATGGACCAAATTATCTGTGAGTTGTATAACTATAGATTCTCTCTCAAGAAAGGCACAAAAGAAGCTATAAAATTAAACAAAACTAAGCCCATTCCATCCAATCCTCTGTATTTAAATTATTCAAAGCGACATTGTCTGAACTCGGCTGCAGCGCCAACGAGATTATTCCTCGAATTGTTCTTTTAAATATGGCAGCGTGCGATATTTTCTACTGTTTAAGCCACAAGATCTGGGAGTTGAGGAGCTCGTTTAACTTGGTAATTGCTAATAAACGCGAATAGTGTAATAGGGTTTAGCATTATTCTTTCGGAACATTTGTGTGCGGCTGATCGGGACGGAATTACGGCGGAGAGCATCAAGATAAGACGGCGGAGGAGAATTTAGCGTTCGCTGCCCTTCGCGTTGTTCATGCATACTGAGTTGCGTTAAATGTACCTACATACGAGGACTTGTGTTTATGTCTTTATACCGCTCTCTGGGAGTTTTGCCAGTGTTTAGCTCTGTCTAGTCGTTGGATATTACCTACGGCTGCTGGAATTTAAACGCTGCTAGATAACGTTGTTATAATTATTACTATTATTGCTGGTTTTGTTCATAATTTATGGCGTTTGTTGCTATACGAGTATACCAGAAGGATTAAGAATTATACAATAATGAAGAAGTACTCAGCCAGATCGAAGCAACTTGTTAGCAATTCTCATTTTTAGATTGCAAGAATGCAGATAAAGTTGTGTGCCAGGAAATTGAAATGTATTATAAATTGAATCTGATAAAAAACTAAAATGAACGAAGAAAGCACCCTAGAATTTACCTAAATATTCGGTAAACTAAGGATATAAGTTGCTTTTACTGAAAATGTCACATTAATTAAGTAATAAAACACGATTATTTACTAGACAGGAGTATTTACAAAAAGTATAGTAAATTTTCGGAAAATGCATCTTATATTCTTAATTTACCAAATAGTTGGGTAAATTCTACACTGATAAAAATGTTTTTTTGGGACAAACATATTCCTCTTAAATGAAGAGAAAATGAATTTGAATAGTGCCAAGCCCATTTAATTTTCAGTGAAAACTTTTATAAGTTTAATAAATATTCTTGCATGAAAATTAATTTAGTTTTAAAGGAACATATCAAAGTATTCAACTAAGACTCATTATGGGGACAAAGTAGTTTGAATATTATTTTTAAAAACTAAATTTAAAATACCTATATTCATTTTCTTTCAAGGCAGAAAAAAGAATATAAATATATTTTTTTAAATGAACCTAATTATGTTGTAAGAAATAAAAGTTTCTTCCACGAAAGCATACAAATGGAAAACAGAAAATTTTCTTGAAACAAGAAGTTATTTTTATGAGTGTGAAGATTTTTTTTCGTATACCTACTCGGAAAATGAATTGTTACAATAGCAAAAATGTTTTTTACGTATAGTGACAGCAATATAGATATTTACAATAATAATATTTATATTTACATTAGTAATATGGTATTATTTTCGATTGCTGCTACAACAATTTAAATAATATCATATTACAAATATAAATATTGTTATTGCTGTCACTTTACGTAAGATACATTTTTGCTATTGTAATATCCATTTTTTTGTGTACAGGAATGTTTGATGGATCTTCAGGTATAGTATCAATATCGGAAATGAATTTATACCAAATCAAATCGTATTATAAATATAGAGGTAAATAGTTTCATGGTAACGTTACAGACTGGTGGTTATCCCTGATAATATCACGATTTAAATTTATCCCTGTGCTTCTCCCTAAACTAACATATATAGAGACTGTGACAAAATAAATAAATAATGCTATGTATTTTCTTTTATTTTTATAATACATTATTTCAATTGTTTCGCAGCCAAAAAAATAGATATGTATAATGAAATTTCGATGTCATTTTCAAGTCTACTAAATTTTAAATAGAAGAAATAAGTAGGTACTACACGTGACATGTTGGCATCGAATGTATATTGATATTTGTGAATATATGACTGAAGTAACAAAATGCATCTACTTGATTTGACTTCCTCCTCCTCTGGTTCATCTTTGAGAATCATAACTTGACCGTACTTCACGTGTAAAAACATATCACTTACCAGTTAAAAAAGAGTGCTACGCCCAAACTGGGTAAAAGAGTGAAGATATATATATTCTTTTCTGATTTATACAATTACATTTCGCCTGGAAATAAGTTCTGCATTGCCCTCATCGTGACTGCGTCAGTGCGTCCTCACCTTGCCTCACATTTAAGCCCCAATACCTCACCCCCTCCCCCTTGTTCTCTTGTGGAACGCGTGTAAAACGAGAATCGGAAACTCTCGAACCAGAATGAATCGATTACGTATGGAATATCGCTAATAAAAACAAATTGGCTTGTCGACTCTGACCGAAATGCGGAGCACGGAGCGCTGTTGCCAAGTGGAGTTATGACTTGATGAATTTGAGGGAATTTTGCTCCGACGCCCTGACTTTATGAGAATATATTTTGTTGGGTCTTAAGAGGTATTTTTAAAATGCGTTGCGGTGTTTATAATCTTGTTACATAGAAATTTTTGATGAATATTTAATCATAAATTCACGCGGTTTACAGAGTTTTGCTTTGTACCCAAATTAATTCGCCTGTAATCTTTTACAAGAAAAGAGTGAATAAGTTTAAACAAAACCAATTTACTACATATTACAGAATTATCCAAATCTAAATTGTAATTTGTTCTGAACTCATTAAAATTAACCAAATGTGGACCAAGAATAAAATTCAGTTTTATTACGAGTATAAGTGTTACGTTCATGAATATTGAAATAAAAAACACTTAATTATATTTTAATTCCTTTATAAAACAGAAACCGAGATATTTAATTTATTAAGTTTAAAGTAGGGAATAATTTAAGATAACTAAAATAAATATATTACTGTGAAGCTTGAACCTTGTAAATTAAACATTCAAACATTTCAGACAATGGGAGAAATGTTATGTTTTAATACCATTAGCGTTATTTTATAATGTTTTTACTTTAAAACAAAATAAACTAAACGACACTAGAATCCCACGTGATCACAAGCTACGAAGTAAAACAAAAGACATGAAATAAAATTCTATTTATCTTTTGTTGTTATTTCAGCATTAAGTGCTTTCACCAAAAACCTGTTGAAAACTTGTAAAAATAACAAAATTCCGTTTAAGAATAAAAAGTACATAAAAATAGCAAAAAGATTTAAACAAAACCGGCGCAAATAAACAAAATAATAACTGTCTCGCGGTACAAGAACTCCAACAAAGCGGAGCTTTTAATTCTACACTTCTTAAAAGTTTAAATCCCCGAAGTTTCCTAGAAATATTACTACTACAACTTAGTTTTATAGCGCGCTTTGTCCTTAATAAATCTGTGCTATTTACACACCGAGAGCGCAGGACCAAGAAAAAGGACTTGTGTGTTTCTGTGTCACTGGGACCACGGATTATGTGCAATTGTGCAACTCTTACGACTAAATCGCCCGGAAGTACAATGTGCGGTTTAACTTAATCTTTCTATTTAATATTAATAATATTATTACATCTCTGATAACCTCGTTTTTTATTTTTCCATAATGGTCTATTTTTCTTAACAATCTCGATTCTATACTAATAAGCTTACTATGGAATCTATCTAATATCCAAGCACTAAAAATATCTCCCATAAACATTGTAATAGAAGAAGGACAAATAAAATGATAGAGGCATAACCAAAGATTGGGAGATGATAGAACAAAAAAATATAGGAAGCACGGACAACGAAGAGTAATCAAAGAGGTTAACCTAAAAAAACTTGGACGGAGGAAGTGAAGAAAGCAGTGGAAAAGAGAGATGTTTAGTAGAAAATAGAAATAGAGTAAAAAAGAGTTGGGGTTACGTAAGTAAATAAGTAAGAAATGTTTGTTGCTTACTTTATCTCAGTAGTTCTTTTTCTACTACAATCTTTAAGGGTCGTGATTTGATCTATATTTAACTCGTAAAAATATATAATCGATATATGAAAAAGCAGAGTGCCACACCAAATATGACTAAATGTTGTGATGGCATATTTATTTATTTATATTTATATTACACGAAAAAAAAATGGGTTGTTGCAATAGCAAAAATTTATCTTACGTATAGTGACAGCAATTTAAAAATTTACAATAATAATATTAATACAAATATTGTTATTAATTCTATCTAAATTGCTGTCACTATACGTAAGATAAATTTTGCTATTGCAACAATCCATTTTTTTTGTCATGCATTAATAAATGTTTTTGTTTCCGCTGAAAGTTACAGAAATGAAATGACAACTGCAACATATTCAGACTAAATAAATTTACTGTTTCATAAAAATATGACAGCATACAGTACAAAAATATATATTTGGAAGGCATAATTTAAATGTTACTTTTGGGATTTCAGACTAATAAATATATTTGAATTCGGTATTTGTGACATATCTATATTTGTTTTAATTTATATTTTGAATAAAGCATTATTTATTAATGTATAAACAGCAATATGGATGAAATAAAAAAAACAATTTATTTAAAATATAAATATTTATACATTAAATATAATATTTATTGTTTTTGCTTTTATTTAATTTGAAAATAACAATTACAATATTTATTTAGGTTTTATATTGTTGTAATAGTTGTATTCATTAAACATATTTACATTAACCAAAAATATAATTTATTTGACATATTTTCAATATTGCAATTTATCAAACATAATATTATTTCAACTAATACTTAATTGCTATTCTAGCCTATACAAAAAAATAATATCAATATTTTTATTTTATAAAATATAATTCCAATTTAAAATTAGTAAACAAGGGAGGTATTCAGCAGTTCATCGATCTGTAAATAGCCGACAAATATATCAAAGTTGCTGACAGATTATCAGCCTATCGCGTGCTGAATTAACCCAACAAACAATAAAACTGCAATTAATAATTCACACAAAATATATGTTGGCTGCGTACATGTCAAGCAAGCGCGCTGATAATCAGAAAATTCGCTTTCATTTTGATAAATTTGTTTGAAAATTCGTGCTCACATTGATCATGGACGTCCGCGGTATCAGATAACAATATGAAATTAGGGTGGAATGCAATTATTTTGCGATAATTGTTTACAAATGTCGTTAAAATGCTTATTGTAATGAGTGTGGAAAATAAATATTTATTTTTTCCTAAATGTTTGGATATGGTTTTTAAAGTAAATAAAATAACATTAGCTTGGACTGAAAATCTATAGGCACCAGTTGATTGTACAGCAAATAAAACGAGTTAAAAATTTTAATATGTCATGTCCAGAGGTATAATGAATTGACACTGAAAGGTACAGCAAGTTATTAGTAGATTTTTCCATAAATACTTTAAAGCAAATAATATATTAAATAAATAGAAATAAGCCGATTTCGGTAGCGTAATGGCTATGTCACTAGTCTAGCACGCCAGAGATCGTGGGTTCGAATCCCATTGAAGAGCATGATGTGGTTAACATAAATTCATAATCATCTACCAATGAGGCGACATATGACCATAGTATAAAGTCAGCTTTCCAACAATAAAAAAAATAGAAATGGAAATAAAAATATATTTTCCACAATCGTTAAATTATGATGTTTGCTCTCTCAAAAGAGTGATAAATTTAATCACTAGTCAGAAATAGATATTTTAATCGCAAGTGAGAAAAGATTTTTGCTCACTGTTGTTTTAAAAAATTTGTCAAGAGATGGCGCCAAAAATTTTGTACCGTAATTTGATTTTAAAATATTTTGCAATATTAAAATAATTAAAATTAAGAAAATCTGTTATGGCAGCACATAACCTCCCGCCAAATTCTACTCTTAAACGGTACAAAATAGTATTTGATGATACAGAAATATACCTTCTTATTTGTTTATTTTCTATTTATAATTGAGAAATTTAATTTTATTTCGTATATTTATTCAATTTTTTTGACACACATTTCACTAAGAAAACAGCTTCACAATCACAATGACATGTGTCACATTTCGTAAAAAATTGTCACAGACTACACACACACACACATACATACATACATATAGACATCATTGCGAAAATAGTAAAATCGTATTGCAGGGACCCTAAAACGTGCTTATTCATTGAAAACTCACTACCCAATTTTTTTACCAAAAACAATACCTTACCTAGAGGGAGGTAAAAACAAAATGAAATATTGTATATTTCATAATTTAAGAAAGTGCTGTCACTAGTATACAATTTAATAATTTACATTTCATCTTGCAATATATAAAAACTAAATTATGATCTTTTCCTGGCCTCAACCTTTCTTTCCGAGTGCAATTTCTTAACTTCTTGCACCTCCCGCCCACAACAACAACTCAGAGAATAAACTATTTGCGGACGGAGTTGAACTCCGGTCACATCTCATTTATCAATACAGATTATGTAAATCGAGGCATGCAAGTTTATGGTAGAAAACAGAATTACCGTGTCAAAGTTTGGGAGTTATGGAACGAGGCGAGAAGCAATGTGGCAACGTGGCGATGGCGATACAATATGTTCGGAGCGCGGGGTAAGAAAGTTGTTGCTGAACATACATTGTAAGTAAAGCGAGTTTGTTGCTGTAAAAAAGGGAATAACATAACATGTATTTGAGGTATTTGACAGCGTAATGTAATATGCATAAGTTAAACTTTTAAATTTGCTTTATGTTACATTTTTTCTTTACCAAACTCTTGAAAGGGTTTTCATATTTTTATTACATGACATGCAGCTAATATTTCTTACTCAAACTCATGTTTAATACAACAAATAATAATAATAAATAGAATAAAACAGTATTACATTCAAATATTTATTTAATTTATTTATTTTAATTAAAAATGACAAGTTCACTGTTTTGCCGAAATACTTTATACTTGTTCGTCTTGTATATTAATTTAAGTTTAGTACTTAAATAACAAATGTATTACATTTCTAAAATAGGTACACAGAGCGAGTAAAATCTGGAACTATCCTTTTTTGAAAAAATCCTCAAGTACATTAATTTTTCTTCTTAATTGCGATATATTTTATTGTAATTATTACCTTTAGATTGCCTTTTGTTTCTCAGTAATAGCAACTTGCTTTTTTTTTATTAAAACCTGATTGATATTAGATTTTTGTTTTAAAACTTTAAGCGCAATTATTTGGAAAATTTCATTTTTTTTGCTTTATTAGGTCTTAGAATTTTATGCTCTGTTCAAATTCATCATAAAAATTACGGTTTCAATCTGAACAAAAGGTAAAAATTACACTAAAATGTCTTATTTAAAATCAAAATTAACGCGTGCGAAACTTTTCTCAAAAACGTTTAATTATAAACTTATTACGATAGTTGCAGACTTTACACTCACTGTATGTAAGGGAGGTATTGTGACGGATCAAGAACTTCGATAAGTTCTCAACAGTTATGCACATTTTAGTATACGATTTTACTATTTTGCCGATAACATTTATGCGTGAGTGTGTATTGTGTACTGTTAAAAAATTATTGTTTGCGGAAAGTTATGCATTGGCAACAACATATTTTTCAAACAGCAAACTGCAAATAATAAACTTGGTTTATTTAGGTACCAATTTTAGTTCACTGCTTTTACATTGTGAGTTTATTATACCGTAAAGCATAGTATTGTCGTATCCATAGTTACAAATTTGAAAGCAATGTGTTAATAAAGGCGTTCTATTGATACACGAGTGACCGCCTTGCGAAATACATGCCAGCGCACACTGCGTGCCGTTGTCACACCATTGAAAACGAGGTAACGAAACGGTACATAACCTTAGCAGCTGAAACCGCATAAAAAAATTACCAAATAATAATCAATTGGACAACATGGCGAACAAGAGGGTAAACAATAACCCAATAAAAACTCTTGAATAGCACTAGATTTGAACCATTAAAATATCAAAAATTAATAGTTTTTTGCCCGTTGAATAGCACTAGATTTGAACGATTAAAATATCCAAAATTCATAATTTTTTGCCCGTTTTTATCTAGAAATTTAAACTCCACCTTATTTTACTTCTATACTAAACGTACATCAAGTTATCCAAATGACAATCAAATTTCCGAAGATAATGTTAAGACAAAATACTATTATTGCAACTAAATTCAGCAAGTTGCACGTGCAAATCAAAATAAAATATCAGAAAATCGCAAATTGCGCAAACACACAAAGAAATACGCCTCCACCAAAAATCTCCTCTGTTATTTCCGTCACTTCTCTTAGAGCAAACTTGCAATCTCATATCAAAACACCTTCCACAGCATCTACACGGCAGTATACACGCACACGCTCATCAAGCCCGTGCTTTTCGGCCGTTCACGTAGCGAAGCACGAATTCGATTCCGGGAACTTGCCCGGAACAAGGACCAAGGACCCTTCCCACTCCGGATCGTACACCGGAGCCTACACAGCGAATGTGCGAGTTTCGCACGTGCACAACGTTCCACGGTTTCACACACACGCGTCAAATTTCAACTCAAGGTCTGTGGACCTGCAGAGCTCAATGCAGTGCGTGCTGGAAAACGTAAGTGAATCAAGTGGCCTCTGCCCGGACTCTTTCTGCTGTTATTAGGTTATGTAGGTTCTGACAAGATGGTTGGGAGCAAGATTATTGCAATTGTTTCGAATTAAAAAAAATTCTTTACAATAATTTCTAGTTGAAAAACATCAGAACATAATCTATACTGAGAATATGCAGTAAAAATAATAAAAATTGATATTATTAAACTATGCAAATTACAGAGCAAATGAACTAACAATACCCACATAATAATGTGATATTAATTGTATTATAAAAACACTACAATAATTAATAAATTATTTATACACATACAATATAATTTTATTCATTCAATAAACAACAAGATTTACTGTAACAATATGCTCGCATTTATAACAAATTTAATATTTAATCAAGTGATATAAAACAAACATATATTGCGCAGTAAAACTCATTCCAAAACATGAGTGCTATATTTTATACGTAAACAAGAAAATGCATTATTTAATAGACATGTAGGTATAGACACATAAATTTAGGTTATGTCTCTATAAACAGGGAAATGTATTTTGTATTGATTCATTCTTAGGTTTTCCGACTAAATAAATTAAATTCGCGGCCATTATTGCTAAACAACGTTATTTTCTAATATACATTCAGATATAAAGTTATTAAATATTTTGTCAGTATTTTACATAAATATTCAGATTTACTTTAATTTTCTAGTTTTTAAGTTAAATAATTTGTTACAAATTTGATTACCAGCCAATATAAAATATATGACTGCTGCCAAGTAGAAAATTGACAGTTAACTTCGTGTAGTTTTCGTCTCATCAACCATATGGGTGGTAAAAATGCTATAATAATAAGAAATATTGTTCTATCAGTGGTTAAATTTGATGTATTTATTTCTGTTACACCCAATATAATAGTTTCTTTTATATCTATTAACATACCTAGTGATGTTATGAGTATTATAACAGCCGCAGATGTTTGTTTGAAATCCGAGCTCGTAGAGACCTGTTATGATTCTTAACATCCGTGGTTTGTTCAATAGTTTACCGGTTTCAAAATATGAAGACGTTAATGTTATTAATAAATATTCTTGTAATCAGTGATCATATTTATAAATAATTTTTTTTACTTAAACGTCAAACGTGTAAGATAATAAATGGATTTTGGCGATGTTGAATTGCCTGAAAATATTTGGAACGCAGCAAGGTGAAGCTCTGAACAGCTTAATTTCGTTTATATTTATAAATGGCGTTATATTATCATAGTGATTAATTAAATTTCTTAATAGATTTGACAGGTCAGTATGGTAATACTACCGTACAGCATAGAGTTATGACATGCTTACCAGCCTACTTTTGTACATGTAAACATAGGTTTAATATCCTGAAACGGGTAAAAATAATTATAAATTTATATTTTATGAAAGGATTCATTTATTTAAATTTGAAAACAAACTAAATTAAAAGCATTCCGTTATACAATTATAGATTCATTTGAAATTCATTTGCCGAATGGTTTTTCATGTTTGTTGTTAAATAAAGCACTTAGTAGTATTTATTATTTGATATGTTTGTATTTTGTATTTCAAAATCATAGCCCAGAACAGTCTAAAACTTCTGGTGGAGGCGCGGCATACAATAAACTAAAAAATCAACTCCCAAAGCACTAGTACCCTTCGTGGCGCACATTTGAAAGCCCCTTAATCCATTTCCACATTTTCCGATAAATTATAAAATAGGCACGCTACACGAATACACAAACACTACATCAGTGGAGTCATCTATCGGTCTTTCCGCCAGAGAACACGAACACGCAAACACGTATTCGATTTGGGCGCGAAAGAAGGAACCTAACCTCTACCACGTTGCGGAGGGAATTCCCGGCGGCGGCTCCTTTATGAGCTCGACATTTGTTCTGCGCCGCGTTCCTGTGTCATACATATTTTATGATTCACACCCGCAGACTACAATTTGGAAGCGGCGAAAACATAAACGGAAAAAATATGCCGCGCAAAATGATCTTAATGTCAACGGAAGATGTTTAAATGCTAGACGATGGTTTAAATTATGTTGTGATGCGAAATGGTTGTGAAAGAATTTTGTTTTATGAGCACTTGGAATTTTTTGTCGTCGTAGTGAGGGTTGTGGAAGATAAATTTTTGTGAAATTGCGTTCTTGCTGGATTGGATGGTTATGTGCTTTTTATTTTTCTTTAAATTATTTTAGTACGCTGAATTTCTTACACAACTGTAATAGGTATTTATATACCAAGATCTGGAACGCTTGGTTCCCGGATGACTTATAGAACAAACACAGGAACCGAGTTTACGAAAAGTATAAAACAAGTTGTTCCACTAGTTACTATTTCCAATTGACAAAATTAAATAAATAAAACCTATAGGGGGTACGGAAAAGTAGTGATAGGCTTCAAATTGAAGGTAGAAAGATTCTTTGATTAATTCTGCATCAGTACGAATGTTAAAATATCAAATATTAAATGTCAAAGTTTGACAAATTATTTCTCATTTATTTTTCAAACAAAAAAAACTCTTCTTCAAACGTCATAAAAATACGTTGTTATGTAATTTGTATTCAACAAGCAGAATATTGTCGTTGCTGGCGTAAAGTGTCTCATTGCCATTGGCAACACTTGTACTCCGGCGGCAGACAAAGTATAATATTATGAGACATACTTAGGTTATATTTCAATAATTTGACAGTTAAAAACTAAACAAATAAACAAAAATAATAAAGAGCATATTCTATGCCTCTATGGCAACTAGAAACTTTGGATAAGACAGAATATTTTTTAAAGTTTTGGGCATTTCTTAAAGTACTGATATCAAACGATTAGATCAATGCAATTTTACACAATCTTTCTTGAAAGTAAACATCAATGACATTTCACAAAAGAAAACAGAAATTTCGTTCAATTCTAATCGCACATTTACAAGTTTGATGATGAAACGTACAAATTTTTTGCATTTGCACTGTCGACTCAGAACTAATCAAAGAACTTAAGGATATTTATTGCTTAAATTTAACACAAATTTAAAGAATGTAGTACAATTTGATTAAACGTTAGAAACAGAAAAATGTCTACAAATAGTACATTGCTATTTTTATCGGCAAAGAGATAATTTTTTATTTCTGCGTGATCTTTATTTGTCATTTACAGCCCTTTTCTCTTATTGTGACACTGTTAGCTTATAAGCTCCCGTAGCTATGAAATAATAAAATTTTCTGGGACGACGTTATTTTTTATGGAAGCTCCTAATACCGACTTTTCATTACCACTAACTTTAATATGTCCTAAACAATGTCGTAAAGGACGTAGTATCATGAAAAAATATACGTGGCACATAAAAAAATGATCCTTTGATGATGCTTATTAAACTGAAAGTAACAAAATTGTTTAGTCCCGAAAATAAGAGCCAACGTTAATTAATTTTAATTACAGTAGGAAATTGATATTTCTGTGGCTTCGCCTCTAATAACTCCTATGGAACAAGTAATGTACTCATTTCAGAAATATATAAATATCAAATTGGTATAAAAATATATATGGTGTATCATTTCCTGAAACAATTATTCTACTCTTTATAATAAAATGTTTGCTAATAAATATTTTGTAGCATCAACCACTACCTTCCTAATAATGAACAGCAGCACACTTCATATTAATTGCTAAACAGAAATTTCAACTATTACAAAGTTTCAAATTTACAATCAAGGTGACTAACAAGAAATTTAATATTAACTTCGAAAATAAAGTTTAACAGTAAATTACTCGTACACAACACGCCCTATAGTCAGTCAAACATGTAGTATTTATTGCTAGAGTTTACAATACCGAATACCGGACATCTGTACTCTGTGCAGTGGATTATTTACTGTGCACATGACAACAACTCTGGCCATTAATTCTATGATTTGTTTTGGGTTTCAAGCAGAAGCAGTTTATCCCGAAGTTCTACTTCCACCTGTTTCAAGAACTTTTAAAATTTTGTTCATTATTTGTTATTCGATTTGTTTTGATAACTAATAAATTTTATTCATACTTGTTGTTATATCCGTATATCAAGGGTTCTAAACAGATGGATTTTTTAATAGGAGCTACTTAAGTTTTGTAGGTAAATTTATTTGACTTTCAAATACAATGTTCACAACATAAATATTGAAGGAAATAAATTAATTTTGCATTTAATTTATCGAAAAACTTATACTTCCTCCGTCCCATAATAATAGTGGCAATTGATGAATTTAATTGTCTCATAATAATAGTAGCAAAAAGAAATAAATATCGAACGCAACATTTATTATTGAAAGAGTAGATTTCATTAAACATTAAATTATTATTATGAGCGTTTAGATAGTTTTTGGATTTTTCATAATTTCGTTACTGCATTTTAAACTTGTAGATAGTATCCCTTGGCTACGAATCTTTTCTTTCCCTATATGCATAGCATAACTTAATGAAGTAACAGAAACATATTATCCAGTATTTCAGAAGCAATATTATCAAGGGGTATGTTTACTACTCTTATCAATTCATCCATATTATTTCCCGAGTCTTCATGTTGCAGTAACTGTATTGAGCTTAAAAGAAATCCAAGTTCAACACATTAAAGTCAAAACAAATGAAAGATGTCATGGAACATTGATTAATTGAAAGTTTTACAACTTTGCGCTAGACAACATAACTTACAGCTACATTCGCCAATAATTTCGTTTTAATATTCATTTGCTGCTATTATTATGGGACAGAGGGAGTATTCCCGAATGATAAGGGGTGCATGGTGCTTCACAATTATGTCAAGGGATACGTTGAATGAAGAATGAAAATGATTCAAAACTACTGTTTTATATGATAGTTGCAAATCGTAACGAATTGACCGTAAATTAGTAGAACGACAAGCGACTCAAAATAACGAAAAGGTTAGAAATCTTTAAATACCAGACTAGCAAACAAATGATAAATATACAAACTAAAACAGTTACTAACAATCTTCTCATAATACATGACGATGACCAAAGATTCAAATGCGTCAAAAAACCTTAGAATCAAATGCATAAAACGTTGTTAACTACATTCTCCGCTAACAACGTGTTAAAAGCTAACAATGGCCAAGATAGATGAAACCACATTTTACACAATTTAATTTTACATTTCTATCATTTATAATTAACATTAATATGTACAACGACCTTTGGTAGTCCGTAAATTAAAAACAAAATATTGTATTCATTAATATATTTCTAAAGAAATCAGATTATTCGTTTCAAATGGTTGAAAGCCTCGCGTAGGAAATAACTATGCTTCTGTAGGTAAACCATTATTGTTTTCTCCTCATTCTCGCCAAATAAGTTCCACGTGAGCCGTGATATATAAGTCTAAAGAAAATATTAAACAATCGTTGAACTTTTCCAAAAGAGAAAACACATTTCACTTTCTTCGAAATACACCAACACCAATATCTTTAACAAATACTTTAACAACAATATCAGTCTTCGCCAGCACTTATGAGCAGCTGTCAAACGTAAGTATGATAAAGAGAACAAAAAGTAACAAAGATGAATTGCACTTTCCTTCCCACGAAAATCAGTCGGAGTAATATTTTACAACCCCCTCCATTTTATACTCTGTCTTCTTCTACACCTGACGGGAAATCGATTGGCCGACAATTAAAAGTTAAGTCGTTATTATATGCATGATAATGAAATGGTCTGATAAGAGCTAATCAAGAACTGCGGTCCCGCCATCGTTAATTTCCCAGTGTAAACAGAACTTTATTAATTTGTGCATAGTTACCGAAGAATGAGAGGATTCAGAATTTAAATAATGAGAACTGTCGATGTTACAGTGGTTCTGCCGTTCTTTAAGATATTTTCCCATAGACTTTATTTTCAATGAAAATTAATTACTCGCAAGTCAATTCCAATAATTGGATTTGGGGTAAATAAAAACAAATCGAACTACTCTATATGAACCTAGCTGATATTGCAAATTTTACGTATTCAAAGCAAATATCTTGCGACATATTTCCAAATTACCGATATTATAAAATAGACAACCATTGGTTTCCAAATCAGGCCAGAATATTTTGTTTTAAATGGCTAGAAATATTGTAATACATACAAATATATTAAAAGTGCGTTATTTTGTTAACAGTCTGTAAAATGTCACTTTTACTGCTTAGGCATTATCAATATTTTGTTGCTATAGAAAAACAACCTTACTGACTGGCATAATTAGATTACTCCACGAAAATTATTTATTTACTCTCCAATTTATGTAACAAATTGATTAGGAATTTTCACGAAGCAATATAATTAAATTTGTTTTTACATAGTAACCGTTCAACAAGCGCATAGCAACCTTTCAGAAAATGCAAAGCAACATAATATGATGGTGCTAACTTTCAACAAGAAGTGCGGTACAATCAAGTAACGAACCATTAAATGTTAACATTTAAAATGGCGACATTGTCGACTATGGGATTCGCGCTGAGGATCTTATGATCCACGTTACCATGAAGCTATTTGCATCTAGAATTATTTGACCGAAAAATGCAAATCATTGAAAAATTCCGTGTTTCATTTTCAAAGTAGATATTAAATAGAAAAATAGGTCAACCATGGCGTATGAATATTATACTTTGCGCAAATGTCATTAGTTACTATCAAAGAATGAGTAATGAAATGACAAATGTAATTATGTTAAGGAAATGAATAGTTGGCGTAATGAAAGACCCAGAGAACTGAATAAGCATGATTGAAACTTGCCACAATAGATTATATCTCGACTAAAAGTGAACAAAACTTACTTTTCAATTAATTTAACCTACTTGGAAATTTTATGCAAAGTAAAAGCCAGCTATTTGCGCACCGGAAGGTACATAATAGATCTATAACGAACGTAGTTGCAGATAGAAGTGGTAACTTATACGACGTAGTTAATAAGTTCACTTTTCTGCTATTAATCAACTGTCGCTATTATATCTGATAAACTTCTATCCTTCAGGATATATTATTGCTCTATACAACATCACAATTAATGTTGCGTGGAGACTACGACTATGATATTCATTTAAACTTCAAACTTTAACCTACTAATCTTATCATTATAAGTTCTAACTTATTCACACAATAAATATAATAGTGTTCTCACATCGTAAATTCAATCCTTTTAATTTTGGGAGACATCAAAAATATATTTTATAAAATTCGGTACTTACCTGCATGATTTTCTGTATTTATAATTAACATTTCTAATGTTTACCAATTTGTTCATTTAACTTTTTTTTTCAAGTGACTTTCAATTGTCTCTATAAGTAAACCTATCAGTCTATTTACATGATCAAGTTTTTAGTGAATTCAAGCAACCAAGTGTCAAAAGTTCAATTATTCATTGATTTTGCACCATATAAAATTTTTGGGCTATATGCACTAAGTTCTCATCTTCTTCCCTACTGCACTGTGTCATTGTAAGTTTATTATTATTTAAACCCTTGTCACATCAAAAACATAAACATAAATAACATTTGACAGGCACATATCACTTCGCTTAGTTGGTAGTTACTTAGTAGAAAATGTCAATGTCAGTGACTGCCATCATACGTCAAAGATGTTTATTTATGAAGAAAAAGTAAAATCCTGGTTTAGTTTTAGAAATATTTGTGATCTAATTTATTTCCTAACAGGCAGATTCATAAAAGGGATTAGCGTTAACTCTATTTTTTTCATTCATCTGTAACTTTGTTTCTAAATTAATTATATTATCAAAATGTGTCAAATTTTGTGCTAACCAATCTTGATTACAACCTTAGTTAAAATAATTATGTTCTGAGAATGGAAAATGAAGTTACGAGTAATTGTAAAAATGGAGTTAGCACTAATCCCTTTGATGAATCTGCCTGTAAATGTCTTAAACCAATTCTTCCACATTTTCGAGAATATCTACTAAATTAAAAATAAAAAAGGCATCACTATAGATATAAAATAAAACTGGCAACCCATGTTATATTTAATCTGAAATAGTACGGAAATTCTTACTGGGTGTCCCATTTAAATCTTAACAGAAGATATTTGAAAAAATAAACATCGAATGACAAAATGTGCCGAGTAAAAGGTTGAAAGTTTGGAGGGGGACATTTAATTCTGAAAAAAGGAATCCCCAATTTTTTATGGCAGTTTCGAATAGAACGTAAACAAATACCTTGGAAATCCTATATATTTGAGCTCGTTAGTCCTTAAAATTAATAACTGCCATATTCATCTTATCCCATTCTTCAAATTAGAAAATTACCATACTCCAATTGACACGAAAACCTTTAAAACTAAAAGCACATCAGTCATTTTCGCGATTTGGTTGAAGAACACGCGAACCGCTGAGGCGTGTTGGTGTGGACAGGTATCCAGATCAGCTCGTTAGGAATTCCGCATTTCAGTCTCGCTAGCGTCTATTTGCGAGGCGTGACCCGCGTGACCCGCGCTTTTTTACGGCCGCCGGAACTGTAAATTGCCCATGTAAAATTCCAACACGGCCCCAGTCCGGCGCGGAAGTGCACACCCTAACAGGGGAAATTATGAGTGAGCATCTACCCATTTATTAAGGGTAGACCCATGTTCTCGCAGAGATCCCTCAACATGAGGAAAGTGAATTTGGTTATTGATTTTGGAGAAATATTTATAGTTTTTACCTCCCGCACATAAATATTAGGAAGGTAATGGGAGAGATCAGTGGCACTCATTACTGTCATCAGCTGAGTCGATAATTCAGCGCATTTGAAACACGCTGATTTGTGTCAGCAAGTGTTGATTTCTAGTAGGTTAGATGTCAAAAATGGAATTGAATAATTATTTATATAAATTTGAAGGGAAATTGTATAGATTGTGTGCCAGTCAAGTAATAGAAAACTGTATGTTTTATAAAATGTGACTGAATATTTTCATATTTTACTTTTCTATTTATGTACTAGACACTAGAGCCACAATTTGTCAATACATATTGTACTGACAATGTAGTTGCTTCGGAAAATATATTATTCGGTAAGTTAGAAGCAAATTATTTTTTGAGCATTATTACTTATACTATACTATATATGAATGTACCTATTTTATGTATTTATTATTTATTACAGATACATTTATATTATTATATTTCGCAATCCGAATATTATAATTAAATGATTAATTTCATCGTCATCCAACAATTCATTTACAATTAGGTTTAAATCTTCCATAATTTCTAATACCTACTCAAATCAAAAATAAATATTGGAAATATAAATTAAGTAAAATTAGTATATTCTACAACAAGTAACGGAATGGCACATGAGCAAAAAGTTTGTAGTCCGAGCCTTTGGCTCGGACTACGGTATGCGACTATACTTTTTATAATAAGATTTTGGAAATTATATAAAAAATACAAATACAAAATTGTTGAAAACGTCAAACTCAAATAAATAAAATTAAAACAAACAGATGTAATCATAGTAACTGAATCAAGATACTTCATATATTGCGCTAATATGCTGCTCTGATTCGTCGAAATTATTCCATACGCGGCGTATGTAATGATAGTTGATCCAATTCAGTTTTTAGTTGTAGAATATGTAGTTTCCAAAACAGTGTTATAGAAATTAAATTACCACCCTTATCACTAAGTATAATATTGACATTCACCAGGTTAAATTTTCCATCACTAACTCAATATGTCGTTCAGCACTACGCTAAAATGCTAATGATTACATCTTATTTGCCCAGTTGCTTATTCATTTGCTGAATGCAACTGAACGCGTCAATTGTGATATGTCAAATTTTTCGGTAGTTTCCAACAGAAGCACGTTTTGGGACCCCTAGAATACGACTTCACTATTTTCACGAAGACTTCTATGTGAGCATGTATGTAGTATGCAATGAAAATAGCGAGTAATAATAAACATTGTTTCTTTGATTATTTTCAGTTTTCCCAATTTTTAATTTGTATAATTGAGTGTTAGCGTAATAGTATGTTCAGTTCTATTCAGGTACCTAAATTCACATTATTAATTAACAGAAGCTCTTCATTCAAAAATACTTGCAGCAACGTAAACAAATTTAATAAATTGCAAAATTCAGTGCATTGGACACAAACACTGCAGCTATGAGCTAATTAATATTTTGTTAGATGAAGGTAAACAAGGTCATTAAAAAACCAAACAAATATATAAGAACAACAAAATTATCTATTCGAAAAATCAATAAAACTTTGACGACAAACATAGCCTTTGTAGTTGTCTTCTGAATTTGTGCTGGCATTGCAGTATTACATATCGAAATTCAATTTCATGTTACTTTTATTTACACAATCATTTTTCTCATATCAGTACATTCACAAATAGAAATAAAATTCTGATAATCAATTACCTGACATACATTCACTAAACACACGTGTCTAGGTGGACAAACAATTTCTGTCTGTTTGATGTGTCAGTTATTACGAAAGGAGACGCAGAAAAAACATAACTAGATGTGGGAGGGTTAATACACTAAATTTTGTTATTTGTTCGTTTGTTTTCATGAAAGATTTGCTATGAAAATTATCAATAACCGAAATATTTTATCGTCATCAACGTAAATATAGCATACCCCTTATTTAATTTCCATTATTAAAAAAATCCAGTGTGAGCAACACACGACTTTTACACAATTCTGAATTTGATTGTTCAATAATTACATTTGACACACGTTTGACGTATGGAGTTATTTGTTTGTTTTCATTGAAATTTTAAATACTGTACATAGACAATTTTTTTATATATGATTTGATTGACAATTAACAAGAATATACGTGTTTTTAATCGATGAATTATTTATAGGTTACGAGAAATTAAATATTATAAAGTAGGAGAACGGTTACATGACGTAGTTTTGGTAGAAGAATGACAGATATATTTGAAAATAAAGTAATAGATACAAACGTGGTCTGTTATAATTTAATATATTGTATATTTATGTTTTTCTGTTATGATATAAATAATTTTCAATCCTGGAGACTATAGTTTCCAACGAAATTTTTAAATAGGTATACTTGTTTTTTTTTTATTATTATTATGTGATAACATTATGATAAATTTACTTTTTTATTAATATGTTTTTTTAAATTTAACTTTGATTACAAACGCCATTAAAAGATGATACAAAAATATAACAAATTACTGTGTCTATATCCGCAATTAATAATCATTTATTAAATATACGGAAACCCATCCACCCATTCACACAAACGTCATTGAGATCATGGTTAAAACGTACTTAGGGAACCACAAAAAAGAATTCTTACGAAAATCTCGTCTACAATTCTAGTTATAGCAAATTGCTTAATTTTTACTGAACAACCTATAAAAATATATAAACTTTATAACTACTTACAAATATGGAATGTCAAGTGATGATAAATAGAATTTCTTACCTGAAACAGAAAGAAAAAAACTATTAGTTTGTGTAAGTTTACAAAAATTCACAGCAATCATGCGTGAGAGTCGTCTCACGAAAATATAGCGGTTTAATAAATATGTATTTATTTCATTTGCAAATCAAACGGAATTACAAAATCATATTTCATAAAAAGTTTGATTTACGCCAACACGAAATTCAATACAGGTTGAAGGTTATCGTCACTAAAATATAGTAATATTGGAACGCTAACTTGTAGGCTTTTATGAAAGCAAAAAACGAGCCTGATAAAGATAGATATTGTAAGGCTACTCTTCTTTCTCTAATACTTGTTTGTAGAGCTATTGTACAACTAAAACAGATGGCAATACAAATCTTTCTCTGCTCGCATTGTTAATGTCAATTGGCGATCCATTATTACTACATTTCAGTGATTATGGTAACAAAATCATTCTGCAGTGTTTAAGAGCTTAAGTTTTCGTTTTGTTTTATCATGAAACTGACCATTAGCACCAATAGTTATCTGCAGTCACGTAAAGAACAACTTCCGATTCATAACAACAGAGATATTCCACAGTTTCCATTGGAACAATTTGATTGAAGTGCGGTCCTATAAGTAGAAGAACGTAAGTACACTCAACACAACTCTTATTCGCTCCCTTGTGACCTTATTCCTCAAGTGTTTAAGGGTAAGTTTAGCCTAACAGCGATGTTAGATTGAGGGTTTCGGCAAGTGTACACAGCGGGAACGCGATACGCCCGATGAATAATGATTATAACTTAGTGGAGTTGGTTCTCCGTGGCAGCGATCGTTGCTATGGACGAGGATATTCCTTCATGTCACGTAATTTCCAGCCAGCTTCGCGATTTTTTTCTCACTATTTACTCATTATATTAGCGATAAGGTCCTGAATGAAATTTCGGAATTATAAAATGAAAGCGAAAGCACTGTCTTAAGAGGAAATCTTTCTAAATATACTGCTAATAACAGCCAAGACAGATTCCGAGATCGAACGAAAATTATTTAAATAAAATAAATATATCATCACGCCTTTTACCCATTATGGGTGTGGCACTCTGCTTACGTAGATCTCGATAAGTGATATGTTTTTACGTATGATGTGCGGTTGCCAGTCGTTAAATCATAGCCCCCAAAGATGTTATTGGAGGGGAAACCACAGGGGTAAATTTTTAAATATATTATCACACAATTTTTCCATTTTTTGTGCAACACTCTCTTTCATGGTCTCTCGATAAGTGATATATTTTATCGCGTGATCAGCCATCAAGGTACGGCCTCCAATGATGGTAGTGGAATACCCACAAGGGTAATGTAAAAAGTGACTATTATTGTCCTTCATAAACAATTAAGTCTTTAATTATTTACTATAGTCCAAGAATACAATAAGTCTTTTTGTGAAGCCAAGACTTCAGTACCATCTAATGCTTCTTTGTATGTAAGTTGTATTTTGCACACGTTTATCATCTATACAGGATGTTAAAGAAAGGGTGTAAAAAAATTTCAAGGTATATGCATTTTGATGTGCTGATTCACAATCAAAAAGAATTTTTTCAAAATTTACAAAATTATGGACACGTTTTTGGAAGAATTTCTAGTGCCACTGGTTGACATGCAATTTTTAATAAAAATAATACTGGATTTTAATCACGTAACTGATGTTGAATAACAAATGATGTTTCGTAATAATGTACTGTCACTGATCATAAAATTGAACAGTTGAACATTGTTGTACTTTATAAAAGTAATGAAACATGTCTTTTTATTCCGATATTGAAATGGCCGATATGATCAGTGGTTGTGCGGTTACTCATTTATTTATGTCAAACATTTCCGAGGAAAGTCAAAAAACTAAACCTGTGTTAAATATTTTTTAAATAATGTTTTATTTTGTGTAGAATCTTAGCTTAAAATGAGTGTTATAATTTATTGAAAAATACATATAACATGTATGGTTGAGAAATATTTGAAAGGGTTGTTTCCAGATACCTATTGAAATATATTTAGTGGCTTAAATACCCTCAAAAGATGGTACCACTACTTGATGGATTAATTTTCTTTTGTCTTGTTTTAGATATTTTTGAATATCCACATCTGTATGTTCTTTTTCTATCAGTTTTTTAATTTCTGCTTTCATGCGCAAAAAAGCTTAAAGACTCTCAAACAAATTATCACTTTCAATTAATAGATGGCTACCAAAATCTAATCAGCTTTTATTTTCTACATCCAATTTCTAAATATGAAATGGCATCATTTTCAGATTTAGAATTATTGCGTCTCACAGAAACGTAATCGTAAAAATATTGAAATTGTATTCTACTTACTATCGAATATTTTGACCTCCTCCACGCTCCACATTTATGTGCAGAAGGTAAATATTTAAATTTGTTTTGAAGGGTTGACTTATGATAATCTAACAAAATGTCAGTGAAAAATATTCCGCATATTTTATTTTTAATCTTTACTCTTTAATGGTTGGTCCCAGTAGGCCTTGTCTGAAGCATATGCTAGTTGCATAGCAACTCCCTAACAGATTGCAAGGGGGCGCTGATCGAATCTCTGGGCTGTTTAAAGAGAATCCCAAAACATTTTTCCAGTGAGTCACCCTTCATTTCACTTTCCAAGCTTTGGGCTATTTTGTCTGTGTTTCGATGATTACGTAGAATGGTATACAACTTACAAACAAACATTTATTACTGTATGTACATGTGAACAATAACACTTCATGTTGTTATTTATTCTAGTAGAAACAAAAATCAATTAATGTAAAAGATATATGTTTTATATTTAAATAGCTTGCAGCTATTAATATTTGTGCATACTGAAAACCACTGAATGTATTTCAACTAATATTATTTATGAAATTGTTAGTACTTTCATTGATGCAGAAAGACATGATAAAAAGCGCTATGTGCAAAAATGGTGGAATAGAGGATGTCAAGCAACGTAAAACAGTTGTCGGGTCCGCCTGCAATTGTGCTGGCAATTCTGTTTTCTCGAGCAGAAACCCACTACGCGTGTTTTCATGAACGTTAGTTTTTATGGAATTAAATTGCTCGTCTGCGCTAAAACTCACGCTTTAAACAAACCTTACCGCAAGCTGAAATATAACGTTGTATAAATAACAGTTTTTCCGTCGGAATTTTTTAATGATGAAAGGAATTATCGTCCACTGAGAGAATAAATAAGTAAAAATAAATTAATGGGGTCTTTCACCATTTTTTTTTATTTTTTTTTTGAAATGAAGGTTATGACGTCATTGTACAGGTGTTGATCTTAAACAGTACAGATTGTAAATAATTGTAGTCATATTTTTTTTTTACTTATTTTATTATTATTATTAGAATAAAATAAAACATTTATGTGACAAAAATTATTTAAATCTCTACTGTTTGAGATCCACCAACACCTATATAATGACGTCACAATATATTTAAAAAATCATTGTGGCTTAATGAATAACAATTAAGACTTTTTAAAAGTGTAGATAGTCTTCAATTTAGATAAAGTTTCATTAAAAAAATGAATAGTATCCTATAATTTATTTTATATGGACAAGCAACCAAAACGTTGAAGTATTATTGATATTTAAATATACGACTTTAGTTTCGATTAAACTGTTTTCACTTGAAACCTAATAAATTATAAAATGTTAATCTTTGTATATAAGGGTTTTTTCGTCGCATTTTGTAACAAATCCATTATCCCCGGAACAACTTTAAACGGTACAAAATTGAAATTAAAGTTCGAGCTAAAATTGTAACTAATATTATTTTACATCTTTTTTATTATAACAAAACTTTTTCATAAATTAAAACAATATTTGGGTAAAGCGCAAAAAATTAATTTGAACTTATTAATTTATGGTTAACTCTCGTTCGTCGATAATTTTCTGTTTGTATAATTTTTTGTGTATTTTTATAAAACATTGATCCCTTTGATCTATGTTACTTTGTAGTCTTGACTACATATTTATTTATTATTTTTAATTAACCTGATGAAGGCAGCACTTTCATGACAAAAATTTTGTTTCATTTGTAGGTTTTGAAAGCTTTTTTTCATAAATTATTTACTGATGTTTGAAAAACCTGATAGACCTTCAAGGAAACTATGTACTATATTAATTAAAAATTGTTCGCCATGAAAAAAGGAGTTAGGTAGGCACTTAATTTCATTGCAGATATTTGTAATCTTTTGAGAATAAACTTTTACTTTATTATTTTTTGGTTCATCTGTGTTCAAAATATTTAGGCAACAAAATAATTTAAAACACAAATCTAAAAATAAATCATGTTTGCAGTCTACCATCCAAATGATTTCGAGCTGAACCTCCTAAATAACGAAAATGAAACAATGCAACTGAACAGAAAGAAGCCATTGAACTTAATCTAAAAACCAACTGAACCCATTCAAGTCACAAGAGAATCTCTCCAATGGTTACACTTACGCCAATTGTTGTGTAAAGAATTATCAATAACAAAAATGTATTTAGGATTTAAGGCACCCATTTTTAAACATAAAATGAAATGAAATAATGTATTATTACATAAAAATGATATTAGCAGACATAGATACAAGGAAGATTTAGAGAAACTAAAATGAAATGTAATAAAAGTCTCAAAATCTGAAGAACCTTTTCTCATCGTCTCAACGGGCTCGACCAATAAATATAATTCCCTGATTCAAAACCTGATAATTGTTGTCATAGATGGACCGCGCATTTGATATTTGTTTACTCTGACCTATTTCCGTATCCGTAACGCTTTATCTTGGATTACGTCAGATGCACTCAGTTTTGACCACAAAGGACGATAAATGATCATTGAAATTGAACTATAGAGATGTACATGAACAATAGGAAATTGCTACTCTCTGTCCAACAAACATTTGAACACTACCAGAACATCGATTATCAAAGTTACTCGAAATTTTCCCATAGTTAATCAAATTCAGTAGTTTGTAATTCTAGTTAGTGGAGCAGAACAAACTGTTCAATTTGTACCCTCTAGAGAAGGTCACTTTCGATGTATATTCACAATACATTTTGGAGTAGAAACGCTTAATAATTACAAATTTCCACAAATGCTTCAAGCCACAAAGCAAGCTGTTTGCCTCAAGTTCAGCGACATGAATCACAAGGTGAAAGACCTACTATATACATGTTACCTTTGACAAACCCTTCTAAAATATTATAGAAGCAATACTTCAAATTGTAAATTATTAAAATATACTATTGATTAATAAATAACTACACTCTGCTTTCATAGATTCCGTTAAGTTATACTTCTATTGCGTGTGAAGTGCTTGATCAACCATAGCTATATCCCACAAAGATGTTAGCAAAAGAGGAACCACAGGCGTAAAATTCAAGTTTATGATATTATCAACTGTAGGAGTCGAGCTTATGTACCTTAGTCCGATACGTTACCATAAGGAGCTATTTATTTACAGTGAATGAATATAATACTTATACATAAGAGTAATTACAGTTGTGCTCTGAAATTTCGTATTCCAATACATGGTGATTCATAACGTACGGAAAATATTGAAAGTGTAACTAACGGAACCAAAAATAAGGCTTTTTCCTTAATAAATTTTGACAAAAACCCAACAACCAAAAAGTTACAGCAAAATAAAATTATTTTAAATTAACGCCCACCTATTAGATACTGCTGAAAATATAGAAATATATTTCATTCAAATCTGACAATTTGTTATTTTAATTTCAAATTATGCAACCAACAAAAAATCAAGGCAAAAGCGAAGAATTGTGGAAATCTTTTCAATTAATGAAACTTATTCCATAAACTATAATCACGTCAACATATTACTGAAAGTATTAATCATTTTGCACCTAATATACTTTGACGTTTAATGAATTTCAACTGCAACTTGTTTTCTAGATGTGTTTTTGTTTTCAAGTGGCTCTTACCCACGTCGACAGCAATTTAAATTTTAATAGCCGTAACTTGTACGAATTGAACTGAAGATCATGTGTTCCACTGTCGATGCATTACCAAGAAGCTATTGAAAGCTTTAAATAAATATTTGCTAATAAAAGGAATGGAAAATTTGTGATCGAAATATGTGACTCAAATTACTTTCATAAGTATTCTCAGATATTTTCTAATGTAGTTTAATATTCTAAGTCAACAGTAGGATATCACAAGTATGAAAAAAAAAAAATGAAATCGAATAATTAGATGTGTATCCAATATCTCAGCTAAACAAATAGCATAAATTAATTTCAGAGAAGTTCAGTGTTGTGTACCATTACTTTCTGCAGTATTGGGAATATATTTTATTCAATTTTAATAAATAATATTAGCGTGACTTTTCACATTCGCCAACAAAGGCGCAGCACAATTCAATCCAAAAACTCAATATTCATAATATAAACATCACCCTCCCTGACACCATTCACATCGTACAAGAAAAATCAGATTTCAAAGGCCCAAACCCACGTATACATCCACACACTGACGCAATAAATCCTTTAAGCCTTGCAAAGTATATTTGACCACCAGAGTGTACGTAATGCATGCAAAAAGACGCGACGTCGCGGCGAACGAAGCAGGCTCAGGCGTCGCTTCTTTGTTTACACGGTGTCAAGGGGTCCGGCATCGCTTTCAGCAGCCGAGACTTCGAGGTGGCCATGGGAGGAGGTGAGTTGCCCCTCAAGAGATACCTTCGCGACATCGAGATTCGAGAGCGTAGCGCAGAGTTAGCGACGTCGTATCATAAGATGCCTGGGATTTTTAAGTGCAAGAGGAACGTAAGTATCAAGGCACAGAGAACGAGTTCTTTGTAAAGAGGAAGTGTAACCAAGTGATAAGACGAAGATAGAAGAGAAGAATGGTTTCTAGTTGGAAAGGTTCAACTAACTTGAGAGACAAGATATTGATTAGTATGTTTAATCAGAATTCTAAATCATGAAGCTACAAAAAAGCAGTTCAAATTTATGATAAGCAATTGTGAAACTAAATTTGTAATGAATTAAAATCACCAACTCGAAATGATACCTCCATTAAGTAGGTATATGTCAGGAGGTATTGTGACGAGTCAAAATAACAGATAAGTACATTTTGTAATCCCTAGAATACAATTTCACTATTTTCACAATGACATCTGTTTGTGATTTTTTTAGTCCACGATAACTCAAAAACTAATAATATTATTTATTACATATTTAAAATTTGAATACTCAATTTACAAGCTGATTAGAATTTTGTAGCAATTCATCAACCGAAAGTGGTAGTTTACAAAAAGGCCTAGATACGAGTTTGTGGACATACCTTATTAATAACTGAATTAAAGTAAAATTTCTTGTATTCAGAAATATGTGCAATAATTTTGGCTACAATTTTTTTTGGAAACTTTTCCTCTATTTTACACCGTTTAAAAGTTGTGTTGTACTGAATTCATGAAAGACGACAATATCTATAACCAAATAATATATTGTACTATGACATGTACATATTATGTACTATCATATAACTACCATATCATTTCACAGAGTGCACCCAATACTAATGGCCCAATTTCCGATGTACCTGAAAACTTTAAATATAAAAAAACGTTGTTTCAGGGTTTATATCGGCTATTTACATTCTTAAACGGTATTGTTTTTCCAGTTTCATAAATACTTTATTAAAACAGCTATTTCATCATCACTCTGCCCTTCAGTATTTGGAGATCAATAAAGAAATTTATTATTATTATTATTAAAAAGAGTACCTTATAATTTACCGAACTATTCGGTAAACTGAGGATATAAGATCGTTTTCTGAAAATGTACTTGTTATGTCATAAGAATTTAGAAACAAAAACAATTATTTACTAAACAATTTTGGCAATACATCTAATTGTATAGTAAATAATCGTGTTTTGTTTATTAATTGTTATGACATACCAAGTAAATTTCCATAAGATATCATCAGCTTACTCAATAGATCGGTAAATTCTAAAAATATTTTTATATATTAAACCACACCAGTAAAAATATAAATTAACATTCCTAAACTTCTGTTTCTTTTGTGTATTAAAAACCTGAAATTTAATATGACGAAGCAGCATGCTTTCTAATTGATTACAAGTCATTACAGCTAGTAGAATAGTGGAGTCTACATGGCAACGTTATTTGGATAGATAGTAGTAAATAGATATGAACAATACACGCTTAGTAAGGAAATAGTTGGAGAACAAAGATGTTCCATCTATAACTTTCTCGGAAATATCAGGAAACTACGAGAGTCCATCTCTGCATTTGACACACAATTCCCAGTCTCTCCATAAAGGTCTGATTTGTTTTCCGTGTCCATTCCGTGTCAATTTCATTTGAGATTTGCTTGCGTTGTCTCGTCTCCAAGCACTTCCATCGAATCCGATATGTATCACCATTCGCCACTCAAAGCCACTACCACCAGAAGCAACAGCAGCCTCGGTAGCTTCAGCTTGGCGTTGGCGTATTGAATATGTAAATGTAATATGCGTGGTTGTGGTGTGGCTCTCAGTATCTCATCTTGCGGCCCGCGGAACTGTACGTGTATGTATGAACGTGCTGGTGCTCGTGTGTTCACTCGCGGCTTGTAATGCGTGTTCGTGCATGTAGATATCAACCGGAAGTGGATTGTGTCGGTTTCAAAAGCACCGTTTAATGGTTTGTTTGGTACCACTAAAATTGAGTTGTGGCTAGAGCGCTTTATTGATTAATATATTGCGTTTAAGTTATTATGTTGCATTACTTGATTCTATCACCATTTGATTTGGATATTGCGAAACCTACGAAATTAATACTCACTATCAAAAATTTCAATCCGTCGCAATACCATCCTCACACAATTCGGTAGTTAATGATACGTATCTTGCAAAATGAAATCAAAAGTTAGAAGTTATTACAAAAGATACGAAAAAAAATTGTTGAGATAAAGTTTTTAGTATTTATAATGAGAAAACTAAAGATGTATAAATCTAGTGAAAATAGATTATTTTTCTTAGATACCTATTACTATTTGTGTATTTTTTTAATGGTATACCCTATATATTATTACACTTACTAATAGAAATTATATTTTACTTTAAAAACATAAAATGGTTTTTATCTTTATAGATACTTGAGAATTTTAGAGTTATTGAAGAAAATATTAAAATGTTTTTTTCTCAAAATAAAGTATGCTTTCAAAACAATCGTATATTATTATACGATTATGAGGAATAATGACCATCATAATCCCGAAATAAATACTATACTTTTTCTACTCCTGTAAATCCGGAAATCACTTTTGAAAATTAAATTCATTGAAAACAGATTGAAAAACGTAAAAATACACAATGACAACTGACTACATGGCAACTGTCAGACGACCGTTCATCACGTCTTTAAAATTACAGTGAATTAAAGATTTCTGACTCTGTGATTGGTCGAGAAGAGTGAATTATGAATCATTATTCACGGTGGTGAATTATGGGTACTACAATTCATCGAAAAAAGTTAAATAATGGGAATATATATATATATATATATATATATATATATATATATATATACAGCTGTAGAAAAAAATACTAATTACTACACAGAAGTATTTTTTATTAGTATGTGTAAGAATATACACGTGTGTTTTTTTATTTTCTAATTTGAAAAATATGAATAATTAGAATGAAATCGATTCGGATATAGTTGCCGGTATAATCGCAGGGCTCGACAAAAAGTAACATTTTAACATACCTACCCACTCGTTAATTAAATAATCTGCCATTATTCATACAAATTAATAAAGTAATTACACAACACAAATATTATAGACAGGTTTGTTAAACTTAGTAATTAGCACTTTTGTTTTCAATGCACACTTTATTTTGAGAAAATAACTTTTTAATTATTATCTTCAATGACTCCAAAAACTATCAAGAATAAAGGCAAAAACCATTGCAGTTTTTAAAGTATAAATCTTTTTCTAGTAATCGGTGTAAAAATAAAAACGATAAAATATCTAGGAAAAATGAAACATATTTCTACCAGATTTATACAGCTTTAGTTATTTTGTTATAAATATAAAATTTTAACTGAACACTTTTTTGGTATCTGTTATATAACTTTCGAGAAAAACCATGTTTACAATTTTCGGTTTCAGCCTGTATATTGACTAGATTAATAAAAAAAAGGCTGATAGTATATGATAAGCTCCATGAACCAAAAATAAATTTCCAACAATTCGGTAAATTAATTGCACTTACCGCGAAGTACGCATCCACGAAAAAACCCCAGCAGAATTGGTTCAATGGTATCGGAGTGTGGATTCATGTCAACAAGGAATGAATCCGTCAAGGGGAATGTCAGATAAAAGGTTAACGAAAAAATCTACCTGTGTGATGAGAGTCGAGATGAACTTGGAACCAAGTGAGGGGAGGATCAATAAACTGATGGGAATAAAAGTGTTTTTTCAGAGGAGCACGGGATTTTAGTATAGAGGAAAATAAGAGCCCTCACATCAAGTACGTGTTGGATGGAAACAGTCGAGTGCTTGTGGAAACTGGGCCATGGTGCAGGCTGCGCACTTTACATGTATTGTTTCACTTCACTGGATTTCGATTTGGAATGGGAGGAGAGCTATTAGATTATTTTTGCTGCAGTGCAAAAGTTGAATTTAATGGTAATTTCGAAATAAAATAAATGAAATCTCTGTCATGCATTTCACATGGATTCAACATTTCTTTTTTTTACGAACTTCAATTAGTTCGTACATGGAAAAAATGGATTTCCACAATAACAATATTTATCATATATCTTGACAACAATACAATTACAATATTTTTATATAGGTATATTAGTATTGAAATTATTAAGAATATAATATATATTCAGATCAACATTGTTATTTCAAGCAAGATAATAAATATAAATATATCATCACGCCTTTTACCCATTCTAGGTGTGGCACTCTGCTTACGCAGGTCTCGGTAAGTGATATATTTTTGCATATGAAATGCGATTACCAGCCATCAAATCATAGCCCCCAAAGATGTTAGTGGAGGGTGAACCACAGAAGCAATTTAACATTGGCAACTGTCAGCTGAGGGCTTCGAACTGAGGATCTCACGATCCACAGGCCGACGCGTTACCACGGAGCTATTTACCCCCTATATAGTATTATTGCTGATAAATAAATATATACGTATTGTTACAGTAGGAATATATAAATTGCTGTGACTACACATAAGATAAATATTGCTATTTCAGCAATCCATTTTATTTTTCGTTTAGATAAATATAGATACATTTATATTTATTCAACGGTTTAACCCATATCTATGTTTATAACTAAGCAGCATGAAATCAGCAAAAACATCTATCATAACATTTGTAAACTTAGCAATAACTACAACCAATTTTATATTTAGCTCTATTATACGAACAATTTTAATGTTGAATAAAATTATATGCTAAAATAAAAGTATACGCAACGATTATAAGACCAATAGCCTTATACGCTGCTGAAGCAACGTCAATGAGAATGGAAGATAAAGAAGATTTAAGAATAATAAAGAGGGAGATATTAATAACGATTCTAGGCCCGATAAAGATAGCAGAAAATGAATATGGAGCGAAAATGAACTACGAAATAGAGAAAAAAATTGTGATATAGTAAAAAAAGATAAAGCAGGGCGTCAGATGGTTAGGACATATATAGGAAGCAAGAGAAAAGAATACAATCAAAGCAATAGTTGAGTGTAAACCTGCAGTAAAGAGAAGTAGAGGCAGGCCCAAATCGACATGGCTATGGAAAATAGAGGAAGATTTGAGAGCGGCAGGAATTGGGAAATGGAAGTATAAAGCAGGAGACAGGAAATTATGAAAGGGCATAGTAAAAATAATGTAAAAGACATGGAGGATATAAGGAGACTGATATACTCCAAAAAATAGAACTAGAGGGCTTCGAAAGACAAGGAATAAGTAGTAATTCAATAGAATAACTAAGTAATACAACAGTCTTCTAATTGAAAGAGTACAAAGATGTTAGAATAAATATATTTTATTTGTATTATCCTACCGAATGAAAATGACACTGTGCAACAAATTGCGCAATGGTTTTGAAATTAGCGTTGCCATGTAAAAGGATACATAATTTATTTATGTAATAAAATTAGCAATCGCTCGAACAGAGCTCCCGTTAAACAAATTACCTTTTAATACCGAAACCATCATGACAAATTTCCAAATAATAAAGCTCTGATTCATGTAAACACAGTAAACAGAAAATCTAAAACAAAGGCACGAAAAATTATAACTATGAATAATTGTGTAATTAACTTCAATCTAATTGGCTAATGAGCTTACCAACATGACACAGGCTATACGTTTTTCACATCGGTGTTTACATCCAGAATTAAATATATAATTAAATAACTGAATGGATTATTTCAGGGCATTTTGCACTGAATGGATTTAAAGCAAATAACATTTTCTGCGCATAAATTATACCGATTTCAAATTAACAGCATCTACGTGCAAATGATAATTTTACGATGCACAAATTCAAAGCTCGTATTTTACATCTATTGGGCCAAATGATGGCTAATTGTGGAAAAGAAATATAGGCCATGCCATACGTTTCAACTGGAATACATAATTTATGTTTCATTTCCTTTCAGTGATAACTGTTGTATTTGTAAATAGTTAGTGGTGAAATATTTTATTGTTGCATAAATTGATTTATGTCATATTAATGTATCAGGAAAATATTAATGTATGTCTTATATTTCTTTGATCGAAATTATTACGAGAGATTAAGCAGATGTATAATAAAAGCAGTTTACGATACTTATCTTTTAAAATGAATTAAGAACTAAAAAAAGTGTTTTGACAATAAAATTCTGGACAAGAGTTGTGCAAAATGAAAATTATTCATATTATAATATATACTTCGACTACAATGACTAAGAAATGACTTCTTTTAATGAAATTACTATCAGACAAATTCACTATATAAAGGCAGCGTACAAAAATCTCATGTACCATAAGATATAATACATAAAATATATAAATGTAAAATGCCTTGTAGTAATAGCTCAGTTTTGAGTACATATTACAAAAATTGTATTAATGCAGTCCAATGTTCTACAATTATTTAATTGTTTGAAATATTATTCATAAAATAAAAAAAAAAACTAGCTTATAAATCAATTTAATTATAAAAACTTTTGGTTTAAGTTCCGCAAAATATTTAATTTAAATACGTTTCAAATTATTCTACGTAAATCTTCATCAGGATGAACTTAAAACAAAATTCTGTATAATTTATTATGAGTTCTGAAAGTTTTCTCAACTAATTTTTAAATCAATTAAGAGAACTATTCTTCAAATAAAAGATGAAAAAATAAACTTTCATTTTCTTTCCTTAGTTATTTAATTTATTTTATTCTAAAATAATATTTTTGTCATCAACTTCTGTAAAATCTGACATAAATAACAAAAAAATTACAGTAATAAATTAAGTATATTTTGTATTGAGCACTCTTATGAATGGTAGTCTCTTTAAATATAATAAAACTGAATATTTTCGGTACTAACAGACTAACACACACATCAAGTTTTGGTTTCGCCAGGCTGCAATTCTTAATCCTTTAAAATCTGCAATTCCAGAACTGTGTAGACAGAAGTCATCAGAATATATATTTGTAGGTCTAATAGATTTATTCAATAAACGCGCAACTAACGGGCAAGCCATCCTAAGAAAAGAATAAGTTAATTCACAATGCTCTTAATATTCACTTTGTTGAAAACAGGCAATATTATAACTAAACTAATTGAATAATAATGTTGAAAAAAACTGCACAATAATTTATTTAAATACAAAGATGTTTAGTAATTCAAAACGTTGTATTTAAATGAAATGTTTTACACAACTTATTCCAAAAGTAAATAATAATGTATTTCTTTATATTCCTGAATATTTCAAATTATATTAGAATACACGCAAAATCTTTATGTTGTCAAATAGTCTACTTGGACATATAATATTTAAATTGAATGAAATAAAGTTCATTCTAAAAATGATTATTAGAAAAATTGCAGTCCCTAAAAGATCAACCCAGAACCAGACTAATTAGTCCTAAATTCGTTGGAATCCGCTTTAATAAATACGGGATCATCGATTCGGGAAAGGTCCGATCAGTCCGAAATTACTCCAACAAATTTTTAATATCAGCCGAACCCTCGTGTTACCGTTATTGATGGGTAGACTTTATGAAAGAGGTTTTAAAAAATTTATTGCCTTATAAATATCCCGTTAGAGGACGTTAAAATATAGATACGCGGGCACACGTTAGTGCCGCTTCGGTGACCGCTAACAAGTGAAGAGCGACTCCGGACCGGAGCCAACCACGATGAGAATATTGAAAAATGAAATCAAGGAGTGTATGGCAGCATGGTGCTGGCGCCACGTAAATGACGAGTCTCGGGCAGGAGATCTCTTTCGAGGAGCTGTCGTTTTATTTTGTTCTATTAAAGCGATACGCCAACTTAATGAAGCTCCTGAATGCTTTTCTTGGATACACAGCACCAACTTGAACTAGAATCCTGTTCTGGACTTATTCTTTTTGTAAGAGATGTAGGAACTAAGCCCAATTAGAAATGATACCACAAATACGTATTTCCGCAGAATTCATTACAACAAATTTAATTAATTATTTATGTATTGGAAGGAAATGTAGTCTCATCGTTTTAATTCTATCTATTCAATCTCATATTATCCACATTGGATTTGTTTCTATAACAAAATTAGATGCCAATCAAATTTTAATCGCGTTAAAATTATCTCTTTGAACTACTCGTGCCAAGCTAAAAATAACAACAATAATAGGAAGTTCCTGACTTAATAATAATAACAAAAGGGACATAAATATTACTTACAGGAAAATAAAGAAGATGGAAGAGATAACGGCATTACATGCGAGAGATGTTTGACGAGCACAAAGAAGAAATAATGAACTATTGGACAACCAGGACATAGAGACAGATTGAATGAAGCATGCCACCAAAAAAAGGGAAATCGCTGATATAGAACTGTAAATAATGTAAATCGGCAACGACATGGCTGCGAGCGTTTATTCCGATTCACTCGATAACGCAAATTAAGCAAGGCTGTCCGCGGTTTATAGTTGGATGGGTGACCGCTTTGCGAAAACCCATACCAAAGAACTCTGCGTGTCATTGTCATACCACCGAAAATAAGGAACCGAGGCGGCATATAACCTCAGTAGTTGAGTCCGCTTTACCAAAAAAAAAAAAATATAAATAATTTTTGTACATCCACATTCATAGTGCGATTCATACATGCTCGCCTATTCTTCATACTCGGAAACATTCGTTCACGAAACAAATAATTAGTCATACCTAGGCACTTTACCTCGGAGGCCTACGCAATCGTTCACTCTCAATCTCAAACTTTCATTCGACATTCACTACAGATGGCGAAACCACCTCCAGGCTCACTACCACTTTCTTACATAATATTCTTCTCAATCTCACATTCGTCATACACCAATGCATTCCAGCGATCACATCTCGTATACCCATGTACTCCTCTCAAATGCCTCATTCCACATCTTCTTCATTCACACCTAACAGTCAGAACCATACATCAATGTAAGCACTAACATACCATTATAAACACCCAATCAAGCATATATAGATACATTCACATTTCGAGGAAATGTATCCAAAGCACTCAATACCTTGCATTCTGCAAAACACTTTAATTAAATGAAACTAAATAATTCCACTGAGGAAAATAAAAGATTAAAATGTTATTTCCACTAATTGAACTAAGCTTTGTTATTAAGTTTTCTATGAAATAGAGATTATAAATTTAATAAAACTAATTTGTATTTGATGGAAACACTCTACCTAATATTGTTTTCATGCTTTCCGCTCCTCCACCAAATCTCTGCAATGCTATATCCTATTAAAATAGAATTGTTTCTACAAAATATACATTTACGCAAAATAACTTTATTAATAAATTGTAATATCCTTTAATAGGATTGTCCTGTCCTGGCGAATAGGAGAATATAAAATTTAAGGATCTCAGCAAACTGCACAACAGTATTTAATAATTTACTGAATAAAGAATACCTACTCTCCAATATCAAGTTTTCCAAAATATAAAACAGAAGTAATTAATATTTTCGGATTTGACAAGACTGTTCATTAGTTTTCCAGATTTCACGCCCAAATTGTGTATCTTGTAGAACATCAAGTTGTTTTATTTTTTAATATGTTGTAAGAGCATATTTGACAGCGCGCCTGTCAAGAAGGAGCGAAGGGATCCGACGCCCATAGTCCGTTCTCCGGTGGTTCGTCTGGATTTCTTGACGTTTTTAATAGCGTTATTAATCACTCGAGTAAAGTTCTGGATGAGTGATGGACAAGGGATAAACGCAGTGATTGCTTGTACCACTTTGTTTCGCGGTAATGAAGATGAATTGAATTTTGTAATTTATTTTCATTTCGGATGTTGCGTTGGGGGTTTCAAGTGGCCAATATACGTATGATGTATTAAACTGAAGTTACATTACAGAGAATTTCTACGCCAGTATTTGTTGATGAGTTTGAATGAAAAGTACTTGATGAAAATATCATTCATTCGTTTTAAAAGCACAATATTTTACCCTGAAGAGGATGCAGAATTTATATTTTAGTTTATTGGCACAAATAAAAAGATCCATATTTAAGTTCTTATTAGTTAAAAATTTTAAATCTTGGATCTGCATAAAACTGAACATGTGTCAGCAACTATGTTAAACCATATGAAAATTACTACCATATTAATAACTATGTAACTACGGTGTAAATAGCTCCATGGTAACCTATCGGACTGTGGATCGTAAGATCCTCAGTTCGAATCCCACAGCCGACAGTTGCCAATTAAAATTTACCCCTCTGGTTCCCCCTCCACTAACAACTTTGGGGGCTATGACTTGACGCATTTCATACGCAAAAATATATCACCTACCGAAATCTGCATAAGCAGAGTGCCACACCCGTAATGAGTAAAATATATATCTTAAAAAGCAGTGATTCTCTAAATCACAGAAATGCTACAATTTTCAAATTATGTGAATACTGCATCTAAAATAGGTGAACATCATCATCACACTTGCAAAATGTTGCATTCCATCTAACAGAATTTTTAGCAAATATGAACACATCACATTTTCCAATTACCGTCAGTTATTTCGCTGCCATTTACCGCAGTTTAGCGCGAAACAATTTAAAATTAAAACTTTCATCGGACCATAAACCATTCATACGCGCAAAATTCCAACTAACACATTCTCATTAAACAGTTCCAATGTTCCAAATAGCAATTTCGCGATATTATTTCATCACGGATGCATTTCTCGGCTTCACCAACGCGCCCTCGAACGCGAAGGGTAAATGGTCGATCCTCGCAGGGAACGAGTGTGTGATATACCGGGTGGTTCGTATCGCACGGGACCGAGTGTAAAGCCTTGTTATTTATAGCTGTATCGTGGGTATCATTGCGAGGTTTTATGAAGCGCGTGTTAATGAAGAACGATTTAATGGAATGTGGTGAATGGTGGAGAAGATTACGGCGGTATATTTTAAAGGAGGTGACATGTTTGAAGGAATATACATGATTTTGAAGGCCAAACACATTGCTCAAATATATTATAACTTTTGAGTGCATAGATATCATACGTAAATAAATATAAAATGTTATTTGCACTTTTCTTGTACATGCTTCTAATTATGAGAAAAACTAAATTATATATTCAAGAATATATTTCAATAATCTTAGTTACAATGGGAAAAAAACGAAAACATTTTAAATATTTATGTGTCAAACGTGTCAAATAATTGTGAAGTGTCAAAAATATGTGTCTTTTGAAATATTATAAATGTAAGTAATATTTGTATTATTAGTTAGAAAGTTTTGCTGACTAGATATTAATAGATTTCTATTTTAAAATAAAGTCATACGCAAGGAACAAGTCATACGTGTTCAGTTGGTTTTATTTGTATAAGAAAGTAGTGTGGTGCCCACAACAGATTTTTGTTTGCTCCTTTTGACAAAACTGAATTATATGTTAAATAAACTAATTATAGTTGCTATGGGAACAAACAAATAACAGAAACTGTAATTATTAATCATTTAATACAGATTCACATACCGATAGAAACGGAATATCCTCACTTAAAATTGTAGTATTTTTTTATTACATTTCTTTATAATATAAGCGCTTAGAAACTCATTGTAGCAGAGCGCATCGTAAAATCTCTGATATTTTTCGAGTTACGTCGATTTTTGGTATTTTTCGAAGTGCAACTTTAAGGGCCTGTAGTTCAAAAACTACACGAGATATCTAAAAATTCTCTTCAGTTTAGTATTGCTGGTGCCTTATATAACAAATTAGCAAATTTTTAAAATTTTGAAATTTTTTTGTATTTTTACTCAAAATATTGATCGGCAATTACTCGACAAATATTAAAGATACAGATTTGCAGTGTGCATCAATCGATTCACCTCGTCGAAATACATAAGTATGCAAAGTTTCATAAAAATCGCTTTACGGAATGGAAAGTTAGAGCAAAAAGCCTTTAAATGGCGTTTTTTATCCAACAAGTCAAGGGGTACCCCTTGGCGTTTGCCCTGAATTTGGCCATTTTCAGACTTTTTTCTCTAACTTTTCAACCGGTTGTTCGAATTTTCTGAAATTTTCAGGGTTTATGTAGTTCGTCGAGCTAAATCGATTGGTGTACACTGCAAATCTGTATCTTTCATATTTGTCGAGATATCACCAATCGAAATTTTGAAAAAAATTCAAAAAAATTTCAAAATTTTCAAAATTTACTAATTTATTATAAATGGCACGAAAAACACAAAACTGGAGATATTTTTCGATATCTTGTATAGTTTTCGAGTTACAGCCCTCAAAGTTGCTCTTCGGAAAATATAAAAAATCGCTGTATCTCGAAAAATATTAGAGATATGACAATGCGTTCTGCTGCAATGGGTTGCCTGGCGCGAATATTATAAAGAAATGTAATAAAAAAAAATTACAATTTTAAGTCATATTTGGGGAAATTTTCGTATTTTGAAAAATATTGCAAATCGCCATATTTCGATAAATATGACATATTACGATGCGTACTAAAGCAATGAGTTTATTCATGTTTAAATTATACATAAGTAATAAATTTCAAGTTAAGTTTGGAGGAGTATTTAATTTATTTTCTAGTAAATAATTTATTTGTATAAGAAAGTAGTGTGGCGCCCATACCAGATTTTTTTTATTTTAGCAATAAGTTTAAGCATAGAAAACAACCTATAATAAAAAAAAATCATTAACGTTAATAATTAAAAAAATTTAATTTGCGTGCATTTGAGTGCATGGAATTATCATATGTAAATATATGAAGTTTTGTAATACGAGTTTAAATGTTGCGTTATACACATAAATATTAAAAACCTCGAATTTATAAACTGTAGTAGAAGTATCTAAATGTATTCTTATTATTTCTATACAGTAAACTTCATTATTTATAAATCTGGCGTCTTTAATTTTAATAGCTCGAAAATTTAGTTTAATTATCTTGAAAGTTACTTTGAAGAGTTCGTTAGTTTATTTAAATAATAAATGAATAATTATACTAATTTAAAGAGAAAATGTTTACAAAGCTTTCTGCCTAATAATCTTCTCGTAGTAATTAGTTAAGCCATACAAATTTTCAAAAAGTTGTTTTAAAAAACACCTAACATTATTTGGTTTGAAACCAATATAGTTTCTTTGATCTAAGTCAACTTCAAACATTCTTCGCAAAACAAAAACAAAACTGCAATGACCTGTTCACAAACATCACCTGCAAATAAAATGAATAAAACAGTGAACAGAGACGTTCAAAGAGAATAATTGATCATTACTCAGTTTAATACTTTCACAGAATAAGGTTGTCCCGACATAAAACGGAATGAATAATAGTCCACGTAGTTAAGAAGAAAAATTCAACAGCAATTTATCTATTACCGCTAACGTGACACACGAAAAATATGTTAAAAAGTAAGAAAAAAGAGAAAAGTTAAAGAATGTTTAACGGACAAAGTATTTATCACACACGCAAGAAGCCGAAGTTTCGGAGCGAGTAGCTGTTTGTTGACTCGTGAGATTAAATATCCTATCTGCTCCTGAAAGAAACTTTCAGTTTGCTGCAGAGCAGGTACTTTACCTACACCGTGTTCACCCAACTTTTGGAAATTGAATCGCGCCCGGGTGCGATATGGTACGACTGATGAAAACGAAAGTGGAATAAAACGCTGGCTAGATACTATCGCAAAAATTATTCAAATCTATTCGCAGCATTAATTCCTTGAGATTACACACAGTAAAAAATGGCTCAAGCTGAATTTTAATTAGAATATAATTTTAATGAAATATAAATATTAACATAAGCTCTGTAAGTATACTTATCATTTCTTTGTGCCTTTGTCAATTTAGAACATAAACGAATGGAATCCTTTTCAGTTGCTTTTGTTTCGTCTCACCTTTTTAGCAAAATTTCAAATTTAGGTTTCATTTACAGACATAAAACAAACCAAACTCATCATTATTTAGTCAGATATACCTAAAGGGATGAAACACTAACTGCAATGTGATGGTCATTAAACCTAAATTTTAGGGTTTACTAGGTTTCTTTTGTTTTTTTTTTTTAAGAGCACAATGGAGATTTAATTACAAATTGTGTAAATGTCTTTTACTTTCTAAATTATTTAAGAAGTAAAAAGTGTAATCAATTCTTTTGGAGTTTGAAGAGAAACAAAAATACAGAATTTTTTTCTAAATGTTGTCGGCTCTGAGGCTCGAACCAATCCACAGTCAGATGCGTTGCCACGGAGCTATTTACCCCATAAAATGATATAGTTACAGTAATTACAATTACATTTTAACTTTACTCCTGTCCACAGTAAAAAATTTATAGTCAAAATTGACAAAATTTTAACAATATTTTTAGTTCCAGACGATCCACCGTTAATTTTTGTTAATTTAACAAGTTTCAAATTTGTTAGCAAGTAACAAATTATTTTTGTGTATTTCGTAACTAAATATGTTTGTGAATATAGTAATTATTAACATTTATTTTTATGTGCTTTTTTAGTAATTATATTGAAGCAGAAAAATAAATCATAGTTATTATAACAAATTAAGTTGTTACAAAGGATACAAACCTTCTTTAACAATTTTAAATTGATAAGTTAGATACATTTACTTATTATTAACGAGTCTATTTGATAAATTTTATGAATCCAACAAATAAATAAAAACAAAAATTTTTCTTGTTAAAAAAAAATTGACAAAATTTTAATTTAACAAATTGTCATATTTGCTCAAATTGTTAATTTAACATTTAATATTTTTGTCAATATTAACAATAGCAAATAAAATTTAATACTGTGAAGGTCCCCCTTCAGATACACGTACCAAGATTTGCGAAAGCAGAGTGCCACCCTCAAATAGGTAAATGACTTGATAATAATTCTTTCTATATCAGTGATTCTGAACAGTTGTTATTTAGAATATTACTAAATTCAAAGAGTATAATATTCCTTTCTTAACAAAAAGTATCTGCATTTATTTAAATGTTCCAATTTATCTGCATCAGCAAGCCATTCAAATTTTGGGGATTAGCAATTTAAAAGAAAATCGCGGTATATTTCAATTCCACATTGTGCAAAGTGAAGAGTTGACATTATCCCAGCGTCTTCTATTCAAAAAGAAATGTTTTCCTTATCGGCAGCGAGCGCAAAAGAAAAATGAAATGTAGTATAACATCTCAGCCGAAGTTTGAATATTCGCTTTAAAAAATGTGGATAATTTACATTTCAATAGGCATAAATGATTCAATTTTCACAGTTAAATTGTTAACGTTCAAGTTGCGAACCGTGTGCCGGCGTCTCCGACTGCTGGGGTCAGGGAATGTCAATTTCATCCCCTAAACTTTACGAGAAACGGAACATGATTTTATTGATCTTTTCCCCCTTGCAATTTCTTTTTTATGAAATAAAACAGACGACCGACCATAGCCAACTGGATTATAAACAGGTTTTTGAATCTAAAGGCCACCGACTCCGTTGATCTCTGATGTCAAGGGATTTGTGCACAATGTCGATCTTCAGTTTTATCACTTGTCTTACACCGATCATATTAAATATTTATTTCTTTATTTATACAGTTTCTTTCTGTGACTACTGATTTTGCAGATTGTTACATGAAACCTTAAATTTCTAACAACTAAAATACGAATTTTCAAAACATCTGTGTTTTATTAAATATTTAGAACCCACGAAATTCAGAGATTATCATCTGAATCATATTTTCCAAAGAGAATTCATTTTCATTAGACAGTAAGACGATTTTATCATATTTATTTGTAATATTTCTTTCTAAAGTAATTCGATTTATTTGGCAGCAGAAAAAAACATTAAAAATTAGTTTTGTACTATACGATGTAAACCAATTTCTTTATTTTCTTGAATATAACAAAACTTCCACTATGTTAATTACTATTTATTCAGATGTAAGTGTTTCCTATAAATATCTAGTTAAAAAGTACAAAACAGATTAAAAATTTTAACCAATTTAATTATTACCTTAAAATATGGCAAATTGCCGAAAAAACTGAAAAGTAACCAAAAAATTTATTTTTAGGTTATAAAACCTCATCGGCATATCATCCCGTTAGCTTTATCATATAATCACATTGAAGAGTATTATTCTGGGCACAACATATAAAAAAAACAGCCATTTTTTAAAATACATTAAGAGATACAGTCTTAATACTGAAAAAAATGATAAAATTGGCATGTTTAAAGGTCTCACGTGCCTTCTAAAAGAAATTTTTTTAAAAACTTTCGTAATCAAATGAAAAGTTCTGACGAATATAATATAGAAAATACTTATATTATGAGTAATAAATTTACATAGTTTTCTATACTCGCGTAAAGCCAGTAAAATAGGTAGTTATATCATATGGGTTGCAAGTAAATAGAGATAGTCATTGTTCATTATTAGATAAATTATCTTCGACATATTCCAGTGAGCATTGCCGCGTCGAGGAGATACTACACCCATATTTCATTGCATATGTTATCTTTTCATTATACCACTGAGCATTGATCTGATATCATTAATATCTTCCATTCTCAGCCATTCCGCGCAACGTTAAAGCAAACAAAAATCCATAAAATATCACACCGTAAAACTGTAAAACATTACAAGCAAAAAGACGAGACAACGTGCGATGCGACATATATCACCCGCACCCACCCACCTTGTATCGATGGAGACGTAAAAAGCAGCGCACTTCACAGCAAGTAAACGTTAGTACATCAACAGAAAAACAAACCATGCGGGATATTTCCTGGAAGATTCAAGCCAGCCATGCCAGCGGGCTCTCATCCGGATTACAAGAAGACCAATGTTTTATTTCGCAATCAAACTGCACGTTCAGGACGTGCAAGTGAAGCAGATTTTTATCGGACGTCAACAAATCCTAAACGGCAGCAATGCCAAGCATCTCAGTAGCTCCCACATAGTTTTCAACACTGCTGAAGCGCTCGGAGCCGATTTGTCCTGGTTACTTAAAATTTATTCCTTAAATAAGGATACCAATTATTTGAATTAGAGATGGGTTAATTCCAGAATTTTAAAAGTACAGAAAAATTACCAGGAAATTTCCCAAAGAGAATGAAAATCTTTTTTCACTCATTGTTAAAATTATTTTTATTACACTCTTAATAATGATCTAAAACGCACTAAACCACTGCAGATGCAGACGCCTGTTTACTCATAACTTGTGATGCACCGAATACCATTTTGCTTGTTGCTGGAGAAGAGGTGTTAACAGATACAGGGACAAGCGCGCAACCAGACATCAAGATCAAATATCTTTTAGAATTTCCCGGGAATTAACCAAAAAAAAATTCCAGGCTAAAAACGTGACAAATTCTTTTCTTGCAAATCATGACTGACGGAATTTCTGGAAATTTTTCCGGGGAAATAACTTTCCGAACAATTACTTTTAAAAACTATTAGAAAATAACGGTAAGATATTTAAGGAAAAAAGTTAAAATGTCTTAATATACACGAGACCGAAAATTTATTTGTTTTGAGATAAGTAATAATGTGTTCCTGTATCTCCTCTATGGGAGCATAGGGCCGGAATTCCACCGGTTTCAATGGCCGAATGTTTTACTTGCATTAACGATGTTGCTGATGGTCAGTCAACAGACAACTGCAAGGGACCGCCGGCTTATAGTGACCTCCGAATCACTCAGACCCATCTGTGGTCGTTTGTCAAAGCTACGAATTATAATTATTTTTTATAATTCGAGATGTATCGTGCGGGACGCGAACCCCGACCGTCAGATTACAGACTATAAATCTGAGCGCTCTTAGCCTCTTGACCACCAATGGCTGTTTTGAGATAAGTAATTATTTAATTTAGTTTTGAATAACAAAAAGCGAAATTATAAAAAAGGGTTAAACGAGTACTCCTGCTTACATACAAGTACTTTACATTTAAAATTTGTCCGCCATATTGGATCCGCCATTTGTAATCAGCGACCTCGAAAACCCTATTATACACTTTTGGCTGAATTTAATGAACTTTTCCATAATATGTACGCCATATTGGATTCGCCATTTTGAAATTTATAATTTTGATATTAAATTCGTAATCAGCGACCCCAAAAACCCTATTATAGAATTATATAGCAGAACTTAATGAACTTTTCCAAAATATGTCTGCCATATTGAATCCGCCATTTTCAATTTTAGAATTTTGATATCAAATTCGTAAGCAGTGACTATAAAAATACGATGACTCATCCCGCTTGCACTTCCGTTATGCGCGTTTCCATAATTACTGCCCGTACGCACTTCCGTTACATGCAACTTCATTACACTCATTTTCATTACACCTTGAACGTTCCATACATTTTCTTTCCATAGGCCAGCGTTAATATTTTCTTTCTATAGGCCAGCGGTAAGACATATCCATGTCAACTTTTTTGATCATATGCCCCATCAAATATTTAAACGTTATTTCTTAACACTCTGGGTATAAAAAATGAAGTAAAACTGAAAGTTTCTCTCCTCGTACGAACCAGCAGCATACAAAACAACTCCCTCAACGAGTTGCAGAGCAGAGTTTCAAGCTCCGTCTGACGCTATCACCGACGAACTCATGTGGATAAATACGGCATGCACAGATGTGATATGAGCGGAGGAGTGGCTGTCAGCACATGATCACGTGCCGTGATGGACAGTAAAACCGCTGGTGCTTAGTGGCGCTGGAAGAGTGAAATTAATATTGGACGTGGTGGAGTTGAAGTAATGTGACGTGGGTTGAGTTGATTGGTTTTGTGCGATTTGGAACGCAATTCTGGATTTTTAGATAATTAAAAACGGTATTTTTGGAGAAGAATGATCAGGTAGATTGTTTCATTATTACTCCGTATTTATCACTTGTGTTTAATGTAAGAATTAAACAAAAGCATTCAGAGCGACAAATGCCACAAATAATTATCAATCGGTTGAAGTACTTAGAAATATTCTCGAAGTAATCAGAAAGAATAATAAATACTAAGTATTATTTATCAAAAATTAACTATATTATACAGATTTTTTATTAACTTCTGTAAAATATTTTTTTCACGATTGGAAGAGAAACTCTGTTTCTATGATACCAAAATCATGAGAGAAACAGCCAATTCATATCTACGGGATATTTGTGCACTTTTATTCCCGTTGTGAGGGGAAGTGCTCAATTAATGCAAAAAAATGAACAATATTATTTAACAAATCAAAGGTAGGTAACATCATAAATTATATTACAATTCAAATAATTTTGAAATATATAAAAACCATCATAAATATTACTCTTGTTCTCTTCTCTCCCATAATGTATAATATACTATTATGTTCGACTGTATTATAATCACTTGTTTATGATATTGTGTAGTATCCATAAAATGACTCCTTATAGACAAGTCCGATAAAGTAAAAAATAATAAACAACTTGGTAACAAAACAACAGAAATAAAAACACAATTAGAAATTGTCAATTTTTTTTATTTTATCATATAACTATCATTCTAAGCTAAGAAAAATTAAAAAAAGATAGTGCCTAAGTTACTGACCATCAAAAAAAAGCTACTGGCTGGGTATTAAAAATTACAGTATGAGCTTAAAACTTAATACTTAAATTTGTCACGATCTAGTACATCACGCAACATATTATGAGGAACGTAAACTTCTCCAGAGAGGAACCTTTACTCTAGTGATTTTATATAAAAGCTTGCTGACTAGGTACTCGGGGTAGACCGAACAGCTCAAAAATTCATATTCCAGTTCAATATGACCCGGTACATTTAGCTGTTTAACGTTTCTGATACAAAAATTGAAGATGGAAAGTGTAGAAGTTGCAAGCTTCTCAATCAGTATTTATAAATCAACGCCTTAATTTTGTTGGTATGAACACTAGAGTTGGTTCTCATAAAACTATCGCAACAGATGATTGGCTAGCTCTGAACGCAGCTTTAGAGTGTCAAAGTGATAATGTGATACATCTTGTTCCCAAATATAAAATATCAATAAACATGGCAGTATAATTTCGTTTGCTGTACAGCTTAGCCGTTAATTTTCCCACCGGCGAAATAATAATTACATCCCACAGCATCGATCAAATATCCGTCCGCAAACCATTCCACCTTCCTTGAACGGCTTCAGAACCCACATAAATTCACTAGATTGACGCGCTGACCCAATAACGTGTCGGGCACCCACTTTATTCGTCACTTAATCGGGTCAAGTGCCTGCTTCCACCATTGTTAGATAAACTCAATTTCACTGTACACAAAGAATATTCCGAGCAAGAACACATCGAGAAGTAAACGTGGCAACGTCGGGCAAGGGTTGGAGGAGAGGAAGGAAACAGTGGAAGAAAACAGCAGAAGATGGGAGCACGAGGAGTGATTCCGAGTAACGAGGTATGCAGGAGGAAATGCGCTAATAAGATGGTGGGTCTTTTTGTTCTTTTTGGTTGATTGTTGATGAAGACGGTTAATAGTTTGCTTCCGGCGAGGATGCGTTTCTCTTGCTTTGAAAGATAGTATTAAAGGAACGGTACTATTATTTTTTATCCTGCAATGTTTTTATTTATCTCATTATAAAGAGAGTTTACTTGGAAAAAATTAAATAACCCTTACCCTTGTTAAGATCGAAAATTCTGGATACTTTTAATTTATTTGAATTGTTCGATTAATATCAAAACACAACTTAAATACAAATGCGAACCTACAAGAAATTATAGTATTCTTCATATAGTAAAAGTATACATCGAAATAAATCAAACACAAACCAATAATTTGACATTTCGACATAGAAGAAGTATCATTTACTACTATTTAAATTTACGAAAATAAATTTAGGCGTGAAATGATTACATTAGTTTGTTTTTTAAAAGTGGCAATTTAAATGTTACAAATCTTAAGGACTATAAAATAAATAGCTGCCTTTTCTGAACGTAAAATTGTTTGAAATCTGAACAAATGGTCTTTGAACAAAAATATTTTTTTTTGAAATAGAAAATAATTAAGACATTTATAAAAAAAAATAGTGTTTTATTTTCTTTCTTTCAGAAAAGTATAACCTGTATAATTACATCTTTGGAGACTGTACTTAACCGTAGTTTACGCTCAAAAATATATTACCTACTTCCGCATACACATTGGGTAAATGGTGTTATGATATATATTGTCATTTTAATGCAATAAATTATGATATATCTGACAGCAATAAAACTTTGTGGATATCTCAACTTTAAATTCAATACTCTCAGTGCAAGTTTGATGTACGTAAATTACAGATATTTATTTTTCCGTTTACCGAAACCAGTAAAAGAAACATTAAACATTCAACGTAGTTTCAATATCTCCATCACCAGAATTCCAAACATTATATCGTTGCACATTTAAAATTTACGATCACAACACCGCCAGTTTCTATCACCAAGTGTACCTCTCCGACATCTCAGTTTATACATCGCGTTCGCCGACATTTACAAAGTACCAGCAGTACCAAAACACGACTCATCCTCACCCAACGAACGTTCCAACAACGGCATCGCTTTCCTGGAGCGTACAGAGGGTATCTCATCGGCTGGCGGCAATCTGTCTTACCCTCCCGTGGTCGTAAAGAGAGATCCCGCGGAATTGAGTTGAGATTTGATACCTCTCAATCACCTCGCGGGCCACAATCCCCCTGCCATGTGTCCCTCGCTTTAAATCTCAATACGTCCCTGCATTTTACGATTATACGCGCACAATCAAACCCCTCGGCCTTGTGAGTTACGATCATCTGACGTGAGTTATATTATCACAGAGGGTAGATGGTGTGGGAGGTAACCTTGAAAAGGACACATTGATGTACTGAGCCCAGGGGCGGAGATGGATTGAGGAGAATGAGATCTGATGCAACTATCAAGGGATGAATAATTTTTGATGGATTTAATACGATCGGAGGGCTTTAATTATTTACGGGCAGGGAGCATTGGAAATTGCTCTTTTTCGTTCCAATTCGTAAAATAATCCCTCTTGATTTCAAATCGCACTCGACGATGATTACTTTTACTTTCTTACCATCTTACACCAAATTCTTAAGACATCATTTATTTTTTATTTTCAAATTATTGTAGGATTAGGTTTCATAATTTATTTGCTGTTTGTTTTTTGTTTTTGTCACATATTTATTTTTATTTTATAATTTATCATCTCTCCTACCTTGGCAAGAAATATTCATCTCATCAATGGTTCTTGGTGAACAATAAATTGTGAAATAATAGCAGCTGAGCTAGAAATTTTCATAATTTTTTTACTAACCTCCCAATTTATTAAAGGCACAATCCAGTACTGACCGACACAACCAGTGATCAGATCACTGGACACTACACCCTATACGTTACCGCCATTTTTCAATTATGTCTGTGTGCATAAATGGATGGACACGACAAAATATACTTAATAACAAAACTTCTTATTTGCAACTTTAATTAGTTTACAAACATATAACAATATACTTGAAATATTTCAAATATTTAAACAGCTTCATAAAAAAAGTCTCAATTTTAAGATTTTAGCAATAATGAGTGGTACAAAATACTCATAAATGCAATCAAGATGAATTTATTAAGCAAAAGCCGATGTGTCGTCAAAACTTATGCCCTGAAGAAGCCAAATATATTGGCAAAACGTTGACTTTTAATTAAAAAATTCATCTTGATTCCAAATAAAATAAAAAATAAATATATCATCACGCCATTTATTCATTTCTGAGTGTGACACTCTGCTCAAAGCAGATCGCGATATTATTATTATTATGATATATTTTTATTATTATAATCTTATAAAGAAAAATAGTTTTACTCACTATATGTATATATTAGGCCTATGAATGATATCAGAAAACGAATAAAAAATAAAAATAAACTATGACATAGTAGATCAAGAGTCAGGAGAAGTGAAAAAGTACAAGCAACAGAGAGTCAGATGTCTTGGACATATGTGAAGACCAGAAGAAAAGAGTGCAATTATATCAGTAGTAGAACAGATGCCAAGAGGACGAAGAAGACGAGGCAGACCTAGATCAACATGACTAAAGGTAGTAAAAAAATATTTAAAAGTAGCAGGAATTAAAAACAGTCTAAGTAAAACAAAATATAGGAAGATGTGGAGAAACCTAACCACTAGGATTTAAAGAAAAAGAAACGGAGAATGATATACTCCAGCAAAAGAAGCTAGAGAACATTATAAGAAGCGCCATTGCCACATAGGTGTGTTAAATTTTTAGGCTTACCATTAGGATCTATAAAACTACATAACAGCTACCTTCTTTACTTACAATCAATTCCAAAATCGTTTTCTATGAATATCGAATATTGCTGTTTTAATATTATGTCTTTAGTATGCATATAAGGTACCAAATAATCAAATAAACTTACGTTTTAATAATTCTGCAATAGAAATTTTCAATTTGAAATACACACACAAGCACACGGCACTAATCACTGCAAAGGTTCCCGCACTACTGATTGCAAACCAAATTTTTCGTGATTCTGCTGCGTCGTTGCTAATTAATAGGTTTCAAACAAGTTCACATGGAACAAGTATAGAGGTTATTTATAAATAAAGCATTTCTTATAGCTATAATTCCTGAAGGTCTATCGTTTTTAATATTTTTTCTATAATCATTTAGGAATAATAAATACTATGAGTATACTTAAAAGCTAAAATAACCTTTGCTAGAAAATCCGTACATTTCTGTAATTTCAGTTTCTTTCAACTATGTGAAAATTTCACTAATCTAAAATAAATTTTTCCAGTATATACAATTCTTGATTTTCTTTTTACGCTATTATATTCTGAACAAAGTTTATAAATAGCTTTTGTATATTATGGATAATACTAAAAATAAAGAACGAACAAAAGAATCATTTCCTGCAGAAAATGGAAAAGAGCTTACCTCCTAACATTTTCATGGGAAGTTCATCTTTCAATGCTCCAGCTTCGAAAATAATGAACCGCTAATTAGTTATTTCTTCGGCAGAAAAATGGTGTATTTTAAATAATCACAATAAGATGTTACAAAGTAGAAACTGGGTCATTTTATGAAACTATCTACAAATACTCTTAAAATGGTAATGTTGGACTATGGACTAAGTTGGGCTTAAAATGTTTCAGTAATTAAAATGTATGCAGGAAACAGTTAAACCCTGTGAACGTAGTTTGTTCGTTCTTTTTCATTCCATTATACCTACATTCGCACTTTAACACTCTTTCACTTTAATATTTAAAGCCGAGATTCGTTAATACTGGATGAGCATAAAGGTATCTTTCAGTACCATTTCTTTCGTAACTTGCTACTTAATAATAATAGAGTATTTTGTTTCAAAGTATATATCTTTATACAAAATTGAAGAAAGTTTAAACAGTAGGTACGCATTTAAATTTTTGTAAATTTAAATACCTACACCAAATCTTGAGTCACAATTTAATTACATTTTTTAACTAATTATCTAAAACCTATGCTTTATAAACTTTATAAACATTGCATGCAATCAATTAAACTCTACTTATATCAATAATAAACTTTTTAACAAAAAAATTAACCCACGAAAAAAGAAACTAAAAATCCAAAAATAAAATAAACCTTTTTAGTCTTTATGACTAAGCTCCTAAACTAATGTAAATAATGCATAAATATACAATATTTGTTACTTACATTAAATTAGGAGCTTAGTTATTAAGACCAAAAAGCTTTCTTTTATTTTATAATTTTCAGTTTCCTGTGTTTAATTTCGTTTATTTATTATTATGGCTAACAATTTTTGTAACCTTGGGGGTAGATTTTTTTTCAAATTTAAATGGAACCAACTTTGATGTATACTCTATTCAATAAAAAAAGAATAATCGAAATCGAATAACCCAGTACAAACTTATGCGTTGTAGAATCGATTAGAAGGTAAAAATTCAGTGACTGAACAATTAATCATTTTTCTTCCCTTAGAGGTTGCATTTTTTTTTAAATTTAAATGGGGCTAATTTAGAGGTATACCTTATCCAATAAGAAATAAATAATCAAAATTCAACTACTCTCTAAAAAGTTAACCTAACCTCCTCTTTTTATTAGTTGGTTAAAAAGAAATTAATAATGCAAAACAGACAAGAATTGATAATTCCAAATTACTTTGACATCACTCGTTAACATACAAACATCTTAAAGTCAATCATTTACTAATATAAAACATATATCATTTAGGTATTTTCTGGGGATATAGATTTCCTATCAATATGTCAATCTTTGGATTGTTACAATATGTGTACAAATATTGTCATATGTATCTTTCCTTATAAGGTTGCTATTTTGTTTTCATTTTCAAAGATTTTTAATTAGACAATGCTGCATCATCTAGAAAAATCAAACTGGACACAACTCAAAATGAACTCCCTAACTGTAAGTTACAACAAGAGCACAAATCAAAGAAGTAGATACGTCAAACATCCACATAATCAAAAGAACCGATCTCAATCGTTTCACAAATAGAACAGAACAGAAATACATTTCTAGCGCATGTTAATTAAAATGAAACACAAACAGGGAAATGTTATCCAAAGTACAGACAGAACTTTCAGCTGGTCTGGATGCTACCGATTCCTATAGAATGAGAACGAAGCGTTGCTAGTCGATGAGGATGGGTGAAAAACGGATGCGGAAGCTACAGCAGCGCCACTGTGCTGGTGGGTGTTAGGCGAACTAGTCAAACGTGAAAAGGCATTACTAGCAGCTGTGTGCATGCGGTATACAACTGTTTGGTGGAGACCATCGCCAGTGACGGAGGAACAGAAATTTTACGACACGGACAAGACGTTTAAATTTTAATTATTGTTATTGTTTTCAGCACTATCACTTGTCACAATATTGAACTGTCAAATATTTCTCCTAAAAATTTCCTTTCTGTTCAGTCAACTACCCTCGAGATGTTACTTGTTATAATAATTTTGAAACAAAATAACAACAATTTTGGGTACTTATTCGAGGGTAATACTAAAAAAGTTTTTGGTATTAACGGAAAAAGTCTTATTTACGAAAACGTAGTTTTTTGGTAACAACAGATAAAGCAGTTGACATAAAAAAATCTTCATTAAATAATAAATAGCTAGAGTATTACCCTGATGCAACCATTTTTGAACAAGAAAATTAAAATTTGATCCGTGGAAAAGCAAAATCTCAAGTGGTATTATTTGGTACAGTTGAAAGTTACCAGTTTTCAACCTGCGAAATCAGTGTACATTTGATTGTGAATAATACAGGACTTTCTGTTTAAACAAATTTTCTGATTATATTTCTGCCACTTTCCTTAGTTCGCGTTCCCTTAATTAATTTTGGTCTTTCCTAATTTTGACTTTTAAATTATCAAATGATCGAAAATAACAAATATAAGTAGCACACCAAAATTGATTACAAATGTAAAATTCACCACCTACCAAACAAAAACCCCACAAAAAAAAAAAAAAACGTTCAACGTTCAAGATTTATATAATTTTTATAATTGGGAAGAAATTAGAAAACAAAAGTCTGTGGAAAGTGTTATTACATATTCTAAGATAGATATAGCCTGAAGAGATGAAAAACGTGCATCATTAAAAATTGATCCAAAATCATGCAGATCTGTTGAAAGCTCAATATCAAAAATCTGGGATCGTTAAGATACCTAGGTAAGTATTTCATAGAAAGAATAAGCTTCTAACATGGGACGGGAACGCATGCAACACTCGAAAATTTTGACACTGCCTTATTCATGCACTGCTTCGTGCATGCGTTGCTTTCTTCAATCACTGCTTTGTTCAAACACAGCCTCATTCAAACACCGATTTCTCCAAACACCGCTTTATTCACCGTACGAAAATGCGTCATCCTAATACAGCGCAGAAACAAACCTAAATCTGTAATGCCGACGAAATGGTGCTTAGGCTTCGTATCCATAGGTGTCGTATTAATTTATTTCAAATTACTTCTATGTGAATTTTAAATTATAAACTATTTTATAATATTTACCATTCAATGACATCTAAATATGTAATAGTAACAAAATATCAAAATAACAGTTTTTATTGAATAAGAATAATATTTCTGACTACACATTTAAAATGTGACCAGTGACAGATCCCGATAATGTAAATATAACCTGTATTGTAAAATCACATCAGTGGAAAATAATAAACCTGGAATATATTTGTTTTTATTCATCATTTATTCTTATAACTTTTCCTTCATTAATATTGTATGTCTTACTAAATTTTTGTACGCGCTCAGTTTCTGATTTATTTTCATAATAACTTGTGTAGGGCTAACTTCACATAGCCCTACATTCGGGAATTTATAAAATTTAATTTAGCTTATAATATTGTACACATTATGTACATTTTTGTACAACAAAATTTAATTTTTGTACAGCTTTAATTTTCGTATAATTTAAATAATAATGAATGAAGTACCCGCTTCTGACAACCGTAACTCTATATATTTAAAAATAACTAAACATAGCAGCACATTTATTTCCATAATATATTAGCTATTTGTTGAATAAATAAATAAATATTAATTTTAAGAATTAATTAAATACAGAAACGTAATTTTGTGTATTATTATGCAGTGAAACATTTACTTTAAATTTTTGTACATACATGTATTCTTGTACAGAATACGACAAAAGTATACGAATTTTAATTTAATTTTCTCACAGGATTCTTTCAAAATAAAAACGCGCATGCGTAATTATTCCGCAATGAAAACATTATCCTTACGAGTAAATTTGGTAATTTTCATTCTTATGGGCAATTGTTCACGCAGCTAATTAATGCAGACCCTTACAATACAATTCCTTATTTATCGAATTGTTACCATTGTTAGCTGCGTTAGCAATAATAATATAAATAATAGGAATGGATATTGAGGAACAACAGAAATTAAATAGGCAATGAAGTCAGAAAATCACAGACACGTAGTACAATGATTAAAATTCCAATACAAAAAATAATTATTAAATAATTTCGAACTTCTCTTGTAAACACAAATTTAAAAATATTATCGCATTTATTAACTTATATTACTCTAATGGAAATTGTTGTTATTTGTATTATTTTCATAATTAGGTTTAATATAATATCTCTATATTTAAATTTTTAGTCGTAATTGTAATTCATGTAATTCGTGTTCAATATTAAAATAAAGAGCATAATTGATCTACTTGCATTAGTATTATTTTACAACCTATACAGGATGTTAAAAATATATGATGTACACAGCACTTAACCTTCCGCCCAATACAACCCTTAAACGGTACAAAATAGTATTGGATGATATAGAAAAATACCTTCTTATTTGTTTATTTTCTATTTATATTTGAGAAATTTAATTTTCTTTCATATATTTATTTAATTGTTTGATACAATATTTCACTAAGAAAACAGATACACAATCACAATGACATGTGTCACATTTTGCAAAAAAAAAAATGAAAATTTTAAGTGTTCCACGGAATGCAAAGTTTGTTTAATATCTTTAAATTTTATTATCTCTAAATCTAATGAAAATTAATAAAATTAATGTATCGAAACAGATGTAAAATTATTTTTTCTACGATTTTCAAAGTAACATAAATTGAATCGTATTTGTTCACGGAACACTGTTAAGGGCTGCTAGTGAACAACTTCCGGTTGACCAATTACATCCAAAATCTAATCAGGTCTTCATATAAATAAAATACACAAAATTAAATTTTTTTGGTACCTGTTATAGAACCCTAAAAGGTGCTTATTCATTGAATACTCACTACCCAATTTTTTGAGCTAAAACAATAGGCGGGAGTTAAAAGGGTAAACAATTTTCATGGTACATACATTTTGATGTGTTGATTCACAGTCAACAAGAATTTTTTCAAAATTTGCAAAATTATGGAGTACATTTCTAGTGCCACTGGTTGACACGTGATTTTCAATTTTAATAATCATGGATTTTGAACCACGTAAGTGATGTTGAATAACAAATGAATCAATTTTATTCTGACGTCTGTCAACCAGTGGCACTAGAAATTTACTCTTCTAGTAGCATCCATAATTTTGCAAAATTTGAAAATTTAATATTTTTTCTACTTTTTTTAACACTCTGTATAGCTAACAGATATTCTACACTTTATTACCTAAACTTAATAAGTATCTATAATACACCCTACATAAATTTGAACCTATTAATTTTTAAATAAATTAACGAAATCAGGGTTGCAATGACATAAGCTGCCTCTGGATTCACAATTATTTAAGTACCTATAAATTAAAGGTACCTACACTTTGTCCGCGATGTGGTGGCTGCTACGTCATTAGTTTCCGAACTAATAATTAATTAAATTATAGTCTGTCTCTGGTTATTTTAACGTATGTAATATATCCATCTATTTTCCACAACTTGAAAAGAAAAAGAATAGATGATCACTTCACGGATGGAAATATCAAACTTCAATCTGTCATTTCAGTATTAATTTTAGGTTATAACTACAGTTTCATATTTAATAGTAATAATAAGTATTAATAATAAATTGTTAAAAAAAAATCATATGCAATAAGAAGATACATACAATATTGTAAACCAAATAAGAGTACTATATTATTGTTACCCTGAACCACTTCGATCTCGAACTGTCAAACTCAAACAACAAATAATGTCAGATCGTTGATTCTAAAACAATGGTCTTCGTTTGAAATTATTAAATTAATTCATTATCATATGTATTCAATGTTGAAGTAATTTATAATGATACTAGCACGAAAAAAACACTATTAAACTTTTTTCTTTAAAAAATAAATCTTAATAGAAGTGTACTAATAACTTGTTCATCATAACTGTTTGAGAACATATATGACGTCATGAATTTTTCCCTACCATTCAAATCTTAAGCCATACGAATATTTTTTGATGACGTAGCAGCCACCACATCGCGGACAAAGTGTACCTACACTTATTTTGGTTTTAGAAAAAGAAAATTTCACTGTATAATAATACATAAAATAACGTTTCTGGATTTAATTCATTATTATATTTAATATTTATTTATATATTCAACAAATAGATTACATATTATACAAATAAATGTGCTGGTATATTTAGATATTTTGAAAAACATATAGTTACGGTTGTCAGAAGCGAGTAATCCTTTCATTATTATTTAAATTACACGAAAACTATATTTGTACAAAAATTAAATTTTGTTGTACAAAAATGTACATAATGTGTACAATATTATAAGCTAAATTAAATTTTATAAATTCCCGAATGTAGGGCTATGTGAAGTTAGCCCTACACAAGTTATTATGAAAATAAATCAGAAACTGAGCGCGTACAAAAATTTAGTAAGACATACAATATTAATGAAGGAAAAGTTATAAGAATAAATGATGAATAAAAACAAATATATTCCAGGTTTATTATTTTCCACTGATGTGATTTTACAATACAGGTTATATTTACATTATCGGGATCTGTCACTGGTCACATTTTAAATGTGTAGTCAGAAATATTATTCTTATTCAATAAAAACTGTTATTTTGATATTTTGTTACTATTACATATTTAGATGTCATTGAATGGTAAATATTATAAAATAGTTTATAATTTAAAATTCACATAGAAGTAATTTGAAATAAATTAATACGACACCTATGGATACGAAGCCTAAGCACCATTTCGTCGGCATTACAGATTTAGGTTTGTTTCTGCGCTGTATTAGGATGACGCATTTTCGTACGGTGAATAAAGCGGTGTTTGGAGAAATCGGTGTTTGAATGAGGCTGTGTTTGAACAAAGCAGTGATTGAAGAAAGCAACGCATGCACGAAGCAGTGCATGAATAAGGCAGTGTCAGAATTTTCGAGTGTTGCAATGTTACCCACATGGGACGATCCATGAAGCCTTGTAGATACATAAGATTATTTTCAATATCTTAGACGGAATAATATTCTTCTTTATATATCCCCTGATATAAGCGTCCCCACGGACGTCACTGGTCGCATCAATGCTTACACAGAACAGCGATAAGGTAACCTCACTTTTTGCAGCATTATTTTCGGTCTTCTGCATACGAGTAACGGACGAAGACGAAAAGTGTATTTACTTTTTGTTACCTACGAAGCTTGCCGGGGCATCACTATCACTGCCCACCGACAAGCGATAGAAAAATACACGTGTTTGCTTTCAATTATGTTAAACAAATGAAGTTTTTCAGTATGTACATGACCTAGTCCAGCGAAAAACCCCAACAAAAATGTACATGTTGTATGATGAAATTGAAAACAAACATAAAAATTATATTGTTATATAAAACAATATATCCAGGGATTAAAAAGTGTATTTAGCCGGGATTATTTTATGCCAAATGTTTGCGCTGTATTACGGATAAATGTGCCATTGAAATAATAATAAAATAAACGATGGTATTATGTGGGGAATGGAGAAAACCCAATGTAGAAAACAATAATATTATTGTGCCCAACAAAACTATTAAACTCTGAAGTATCGATTTTGCCAAAGTTCAAAAACTTTCTTGCGTCCTAAACTTTGTTAAAATTACAAAACTTCGGATCAATATCCCAAGTAATTACAAAACTTATATAATACATATTAATACTCATCTCATAATACTTGAAATTAGGCACCTGTCTGCTTTTCAAATAGGAATAATTACGAACTATTCCACAAATTTATCTCAGACAATTTAAATTACGAATTAACTACATCCAGTGTATACGAGCCCTAACAACATAATGTTCGGACACTTGATTTTTGCTAAGCATATTTTTCTGACTTGTCACATAATATTCATATTTAAAATGAACGAAGATGAACCAATACTAAATATAAAACTATAGTGTTTATTCATATTTAGCAACAGAAAATGGCGTATCATAAGAGTAAATTATTGGGTTCAAACTCAACTTCCCCAAAAAAATTTGTACACTATATGTTTATTAAAATATGTTGTAACAGCATATTTTAATTATAATTTAGTTTATTGTTATATATTTTTATTATTCTATCACTCAAAAAATAGTTTTAAAGATTTACGTTTTCGGCAATTTTTTATGTTTTGTATGTTGTAACCTAATATTTATATACAAAATGGGTAAAGAATACCTAGAAAACAATGGCGTAGCATAGAGGAAAGATTTTGGATTCTAAAATCCTAATTTTTTTGTCGAACGTCAAAAATTGTCGAAAACGAAAAATTTTGAAGCTATTTTTTTCTAGAGACAAAAATAAAAATATATATTTGTAAACTAAATTATGCTTAAAATAAGCTGCTACAACAGATTTTATTGATCATTAAGCGGAAACAATTTTTATTTTAATTTGAGTTTGAACCGAAAAAATTATCCCCTATAATACGCCACTGTCTGTTGCTAAATATAATTGACCCCCATAGTTTAACATTTAGTATTGGCTTATCTTTATTTATTTTAAATGTAAATGTTGTATGATAAATAAGAAAAATGTAATAAGTAAAAATCAAGCGTCCGAACATTTTGTTGTTAGGGCTCGTATATGTGTTTTAATTAATTACCTAAACACTTATTAAATAGACTAGGTAGAAACTATATATAAGCGCAGTTTGTATTACTAAATATCTAGGGTTCGATTCCTGATCACACTCAACATCTTCCATTATTTGAAAACCATAATAACAGTACTTTACGATGAAGAATAAAAAATATCGTGTAATGAGATCTGCAATTGCGTCGAAAATAAAATAGTTATTTTTATATGTACGACCATAAAAAAAAAACATTACAAAACTCAAATACGTATTGAAAGAGTCATCATTTCGATAAGCAATTTTTCGTATTAGATGGTTGGTATTACATTTATTTAATTTTTTTTTCTTAAATTAATGTTTATACCTAAAACATAATTGATATGAACTTTCAAATAATTGATGAAAATTTTAATCCAATATTACCAAGTACAACATTACACAAACAAATTTACCTAAATAAACTCGGTTTAATATAGCAGTATTTGATTTTCTAAAAGGTGCAAGATATAATAAATATTTATGTAACAAGTACATAACCGGACGAATCAATAAAATATTATAAAAGTCTCATTTTATAAGAATTTTTTCTCACTTGTCATTTAAATAACATACCAGGACTCGTTTCCAAAATTATAGAACTCGTTCTTTAATATACTGTTTTTGTACCATGTACGCAAGATGCCTTTTTAGCACTGCGCGATGAAAAGTGGTTGAGAGCACGAAACGCATTTCGCGTATAAAATTTTCCTGCAACAGTATTTTATTAATAAAGACCAAATAAAATTATTATTTTAACCGTGAAAATGTTTTCCAATAAACTTTTTTCATATTACTCAACATAACAAAAAGTAAATTTGCTTACTTGCTTATACTTCGGATATTGAAATTTGTGTCAATATTATTGGAGAAAGCATATTTTTCCTTGTTTTGATTTCGTAGTTGCTTTTATTATTCTAAATTAATATAATTATAAAGGTTTTTTCTGCCATTATCGATATATTATTTTTGGGGAATTTATTGACACAACTGGCCGCCATTACAATATTTCATCTTTCTATGTAAGCCTCCAACCAGCAATTCACACTACCCTGCTTTTCACCCCTTCAAGCCCTCTTGAAAAGACAAAATCGCATCGATCCTGCGGCATCTATTTTGCATAATATACATCATGCACGTCTAGCCCAGCCGTCGCGGCAGGCGTCGAGATAAAACTGCGCTTAGCCCCACTACAGCCATAAATAATCCACTAGAAAGATATCTAATTGGCATGGAAATCCCTATTCAAGGTCCCTAACGGTTACAATTTCTGGGATTACGCGTTGAGTGGCGATGGCCGCTGGGCTCTGCCCCCACTTCCGGCGGGACGAATATCCGGAAGATTTACAAGGACACACGCACGAGGTGATGTGGATATTAGATACCCTGCTAGAACTACATAATCATCGGAAAACTCATTTGAATTTTCATGTGTGGTAGATTTACTTTCATGCATTTTTAATCAATTTAATAGGGTAGGGGTGATCACTGATACGGCGTAGGGGTGATTTAACTAGATCATTTGCATCACCAAATTATGTTTTATTGCCAAATAAAACTATCCTGCATTCTTGAACTGTTCTTTCAATTTCCATTAGTTACCTAAGCCTGGGTTTTTAATCATCCCGATAACTACATTGCAGTGAAAATAATATTGCTCCAAAAATGATGTATACTATAGTCCATTCGAAAATGAGCTAGAATAATAAATCAATCTGCAAAACAGATTCCAGTGGTACACCAATAATTTTTACGTATGAAATCATTTTCAAATAAGTCATAAATTATTTATTTCTGTAATGTATGTTACCTCCAGTAACTAGCTGTAATATATATTGCAATTTATAATAAATAATGTGCATTTAAATTTCTATTGCACGGTGTTCCGAAAACAAACTGTTTTTATATTAAAAAAGAAAAAAATATTATTCAGTTTTTGTACGATTGCAAATAAGGGAACTTTAATAGTTATTTGTATCACAAGGCAGCGAAATCACTCTTTAACGTACCGCGAGAAAAATCGTCGCCGAGGCCGCTTGCGGACGAGGCAGGTCAATTTCGGGGGCGATAAAGGATTTTGCGGACAAGGTGTACACACTATTTTTTGTGCAACCGTCAAAAATATTAATTACAAATTTTATACTGTTTTATTGTAAATAGAAAGTGGCTATGGGATTGACATTTTATAAACAAAACAATTAGTTTTGCTTAAACAATCATTATGGATTTCGCGGCCGTTACCATATAGATAACGACAATTGCGAAATTCAATTTCGCGGTCTATATTGCGGCTGCAAAATGCTTATTTCACGTCCGGTTGCACAAAAATATAATAATTATTAACACATGTACAATATTGAACCATTGCTTATTTATTTTACATAAATTTAAATATTTATTGTACACATAAGATACCTTTTTTTAATTCAATTTAAATTAATAATTTTTTTTTAAAACTGGGATTATATTCATAAGAATGGATCCCCTTACTTTTATTTATTTATTATAATTTTTTTGTTCCAGTTGTGGCAATATTTTTGTACTCAAAACATAAATTTACATAGACATCAAATCGATTCAAACAGACATCCATTGAAGTCAACAACTTAATTAACTACGTACACCTGTTTATCCTCATTTTTTAATAATAAAGTAATGACATGCTTTTTATGTCAAAAATATCAATACCAGCACTTCTGCTATTAAATTTTTAATGGAAAATATTCGTTTACCTACAGCATAAGTCATCCTTGCCGAGATTTAAAATAAAAAACAAAAATAATATAAACATTAAATTAATGCTGACAAAAGTAAAGAACTCGTGCGAAAATATGTACTCAGATCGGACCACAAGATATACGCTTTATATGTGTAATACCGAGTGAAATTATGACGTAGGTACGTGTAAAATGGAAAATTTACTTACATATTTCCCTCTTACGATGTTCATCTTTTGAATAAATAATTCACTTACCTAAAACAAGAAAAATACAATTAGTAAATGTATAGATAAATAGATAGAAACAATCGACAAATAAAAAACATACTAGAGAAGATATAACTAGCATGATACGGACACTTAATAAGAATGAACGAAGAGAGAGATAAAGAAAAATTATGTGTAACCAAAAATAACAACACTAGAAAGAAGAAACGCAACGAATAGAAAATATGGAGTGACAAAATGTACCATAGAATTTATCGAGCTATTCGATAAACTGAATATATATCAGGCAGCTTCTGTAATTTTACCAAACTTTTTTGTAAATATTATTTTATCTCTTCCAGTAAAATCATGTAGTGCACAAAATGTGCGTTCAGAAAGTTTTTTTCACGTCTTGAACTACTAGCGCTGTAAATCTATAGACAAGAGATTAAACATATTGATACAAATTTATTGCGCATTACAATTTCTAATTTTTGTATGATTAGATTCTCTCGTGAATCACTCACTCAATCAGTATTCATTGAAGGGAGAGTTCGAGAAAATTTCATCATGAGTATTATTTATGTATGTTTCGAATTACTGAGTCCTTTGAGATGTTAAATCTTGGTAAAACACTGGTAGACAATGGAGTGGACCCTAAAATAAATAGAGACACGTCGGCCAAACTAGATTGGGGCTAAGAAAGACTTATGGCCGCAGTGTGAAAGAGTCGGCGCTTAGAGACGGAGGGTGAGTGGACCAACTTCCTGAACAAGTGCTGCCCACTGCTCAGAATTCTCGATAGGAACACGCCAATAGGAAACGTAACTAGCTTCACTAAATACATAGATAAAATATTAACAGAATAAGTTAAATAGCTAAGTGGTAACGTATCGTAATTCGGAACATAAAATCCTACGTATAGTACAGTAATCATAGCAGAAAACTTATTGATTTTCTAATTGTTTATTCTAAAATTGATAAAACTGCAGTAAAATTAAAATTGTTTTTAAAGTGACATATATTTACATCTAAACGTCGTTACTTAAATATGGATCATTTAAGCAAGGTATTTAGTACAACTTTTTATAAACATTACATTCTTATCAATCTGAATTTGAATATTTTTTTTTTGTAAAGCGGTCTCAACTGTATGGGTTTTCGCAAAACGGTCACCTATCCAACTACTAACCGCGGGCAACCTTGCTTAACTTGCGTCATCGAGTGAAACGGAATAAACGCTCGCAGCCATGTCGTTCCCCAAATGATACTCCTATATATTTAACATATACCATGAATTTCAGTTAAAATACAATATTTACTTTTCAATAATTAATTTGTCTTTATAAATCAGAGTTACGTAGTATTCCAGATAAAATGCAACATATGATGACATTGTCAAACAAACTTGTCATTATACTTTAAAGACGTTTACCAATAATGAAAAGTATACTTAATACAATTCTGGTTATAGTTTGAGAAATGTTTGTGATGTATTTCCCAATTTATTTCTTAAACGTGCTAGACCAAATCCTTTCTTGTCACATGATGCATTTTATCTAGAACGATAGGTACTACCTATAACTGGTATTCATAGTAATGCAATAATGAGAATCACAGATTAGTAGATATTGTATCTTAGCTGAAAATATCATTATAATAGATGTTGCAGTTATTGTTTTGTTCTCTTAGCAACCATGATTATTTGTTAATTGGAAATATATTTTATTCCAATGAGTATTAACAACATATTTCATTTTAACCTTTTTTCGCAGCTGATTCCATATTCTCTCTAGTCTACTACCTATGTCAATTTATGCTCTACCAATTTGACGAAACGTCATTGGCGTGAAATTATTAGAAATTTAATTTCCAATTGAAAATGTCATAAAAATATGTTTTTTTATTACTATTATGGTCAATTTATTTATTTTATAACTTACTTTTAAATTCTACAATAAAAATAAGCAGATATCCACTAAACAACCCCCAGGACGCATACAAATAGGAAGAAAGCACATGCCTAATAAAAGAAGAAGAAGAAGAAGAAATTCGCTAATGGTTACTGATTCCATTATTGCCAAAATCAACTCAGTACTAATGAAACTATTATTTAGAAAGTTTCGTTATTTTATCATTTCTTGGGGATGCGATGCGTTATCTACATCGTCAAATGTTATTGAGAAAGTGTTCAAAACGAATTCAAGGGACCTCAAAATAAATTATATACTATGAGTAAGAAAGTGTTTATATCTTAAACAATAGTATTGTATTATAAAAATAATAGTACAACTATTGATATACACAAAAAGTTATATTTTTAGTTTTAGCACATTTGGTTGGTCTTTAAGTAGAGAAGTTTAGTTGCATTTGCAGTTACAGAGTAATCCAATCAGAAAGTTAATGACATTCTTGTTTTCCAATTCTTTGTTACTTCAATTCCATCGAACATTAACCGAATTAGATCCCGCATTAGTTCAACCATTCGTACACCACATTCATCACTCAACCATTGTCTCACCAATCACTCACATTTGATCCAATCTACTCCACTGTACATATCGCATTCCCCTCTGGTCTTCCGACACATCTAATCACACACGATCTCCAGCTGCGAAGTGCGGTCAGGACTAAGAGCCAAGGAATCAGAATCAGACGTATGGACAATCTCTCACTCTATACGGACACACATTTCACCCCTGTTGTACTTGGGCAAGAGGGTATGGAGGGAGAAGGGATGCGAGATAAGGCGGAGGAAGGGAGGCGCAGATGAGGAATAGAGCAGACGGACAAGCAAGCGTGTAACGAAGGGCGAACACCCGGCAGTGCTTGTCAACAAGGAGGAAGTTTTAGATGGATGTTTTTATTTTCGTTTGGCTACATTTGTATGAAACTTTTAATTACATATTATGAGATATTTTATATATCATAACATTTATAAAAAGTTCTTGAAATAAAAATAACAAATTGTTTTTGAGAAAACATTTTAGATGACAACAAATGTTTCAACAAACTGAACACCTATTCAAATGACAATATATTTATTTAACAGAAAGAAAAAGAGAGAACTCTCAAATTCGCTATTATACCATTACATTTAGAATCTTCTACAAAATTTCTACAGAAAATAATACAACACTGTGATAAATTAATCTAAATCTGTTTACTGAAATGTCAAATATTTTTTGACTTTGTTCAATTTTCTGTAGCAGTATTACAATTTTTCCAATAAATATTAATTTTAATTTGATTGATATATTGTGAAATAATGACTTGTAAGTAAACAAAGGGGCCTTATTGCATGCATATTTAAATTCTGAACAACTGAATAGGTAAATATTTACAGCAATATACAAAAATAGCAGTGAAAACCTTATATGCCATAATTTAATTCTACACCCGCTATAAACATATATGATATGTAATATAACATAGTTTAGTTTCAAATTAAGACATTTGTTTTCAAAGTTAGAATATTGTTTATCCGTTAGGTATATACGAGTAGCATTATAAAATTTCTTAAAAGAGTAAAATTAAATATTTTATAAACAATCATGAAAAAATCTTTCAAGAGAAATATATGCTTTCAAGTCTCCTGAAACCGTTCTGACCATTTTCTCAATGGTGTCTGTATGAATGGACAGATATATTCGAATACTCCGAATGTTCAACCAAGTATTGAAACATCATAAATTAACAATATATAGATTTTGATCAAAATTGCAAAATCAAAGCTGGAGTTTACTTGACATACATAATAATTAATTTATTTCGAATGTGGAATTATTGCGAAATAAGTTTCAAATATTAGCAATATTCGAGCAACTTGATAATTGTGACAAAATGAATCTTTTTTTTTTTTGCAGCTAATGAAATGTTCCCCATTGAACATGAAGTTTTGATGCGATTTTGTCATCATTAGCAAAATGCCACATAACTTCGTATATAGAGAATTGGGCTAAATATTTGAATTTTACATCTACTTCCAATTTATTGGAATTATAGGTAAGATACAACATCAGTTCAACTCGCATTATTTTAAACATGTTTAATTATAAAACATTAAAATTAAAAACATTTATATGAAAATCTTATGATGACCACACCAGCTTTATACTTCTTGTCAAACACATATTTCCAGAACAATGTCTCGTATAAATCCTATAAAATGATGAATTTATTGTAATGTCCTTTGCAGACTTCTGAGTATGACAGTTCTGTTTCTAATACATATTTTGTTAAATATAAACTAGACAGCCAAGTACAAACAAATAAAATAGAAAGGAACTAAAACATTTTATAAAAGAAAAACTCTAGAACCTTAATCAGAATAATGAGAAAAATAAACTGCATCTAGTATAAAGAACAAAACATTAACAATAATTTGTCATTTCTGAACCGAGTAATCAACTGTTTGAGATCCACTCCTCGCAGAATCAAGGGTAGCGAAGTGACGAGAAAGAAACCAGCATGAGAACTTTACCCACACATACGCACACACCCACACATGCTGTGATCGCTAGCCGGAAGTTGTATGGGCCGAACGGAAAAAATTCGTGTCTATTATATCCAGCGAAAGCGTAGAAACGAAACGGAGAAACGGTTCTTTTCTCGGTTCACGTTTCAGAAAGCTATGCCGATGCGTCGACCGATGTAGATCTGATATCTCCGCGATACCAACACGTTATCAGATGGCTGCTTGTTTTATTTAAGTGCTGTAATTTGCTGAAATTATTTCGGTTTCAAACGATCTCAAAAGGATAAAAAAGACTATTTGGAGAGCTAATCGATGACAATTTGACGTGATAAAATAAAATCTTTCGATTGAGGGAAACTTGATGAATTAGTGAATCGCCAAACGCTTCGAAAGTGATATTGGAAAGACCATTAAGGGCAAGGTATTTCAATCGCTTGATGCCTACTCTTTGTTAATATAAACATTTTGAGGGTATAGAATCAAAAGCTTCAGACTAATTTCAACAGACCAAAATAAACTATGGACACAACATTCTTTCATAATTATCGATACATAAAATATCTTTTTACTTTCCTATACATAGTATTCGAAAACGTAGGAATTAAGAAAAAAAGACAAACTTCTTAAGGAAATCCCTAAATTTGTTTAGCTCATCATCTTAATTAAGTCTGTGTGGATATATGGATGTGTCCATATGTTTAACTCCCGAACAAAATTTTCCATTGTAGGTATAGTGTAGTGTACCAAAACCCAAAGGATCGTAATAAAACGATTAAATACCCCTCAATTACGTTTACAAAGAAATCTTAAATTATACCTGTCTTATATTAAAAGTGTCACTTGTTTCTCAAGTTTAGTACAAAGTTAAACTTAAAATAAATAGAAAATAAGAAGAAATAGGAATTAACTATTAAACATTTATTGCAATTTGCTAGGCATGTTCGTCTAAATAAATACTGTTTCAGTTTCTTGCTTTTGTTGTATATATTATCTTGTTCAACATTTTGAACATTTTCACTGTTACTATTATTTGTTTAGCAACTGCATTATCGTTGAAAACCAACGGCTGCCACATTGACGAGTACAACAATCTCTTTTTTAAGTGTTCTAGCTTCGGTTTTAGCACTGTAAAATGATCTAAAATTATTTTATAAAGAAGTTACTGATAAATATAATATTTTCCCCTTTTATTTGTATTTATTTCTAAAATAATTTTATAACATTGTGCAGCGCTAAAACCGAGGATAAAACATTTTGTTTAGAACACCCAAAAATAAATCTCGTGCTCAAGCTATAATTTTTAAAATATTTTGAAATTTGGTTTTTTTTTACTTTTATTATGGGAAAGATAAAAATGCTAACGGGATTCTATAATCCGGATTAATTTTGCTAGTAATTTTATGCCATTATTTAAATTTTAATTTCAAATAATACGTACAGGTAGATAATGTATTTTGCAAATAATTTTTTAGTAGTTGGATGGGTGACCGCTTTGCGAAAATCTATACCAGCAAACACTACATGCCGTTGCCACACCACTGAAAACGAGGTACTAAGGCGGCATATAACCTCAGCAGTTGAGACCGATTTATAATAATAATAAAAAATAACTTTTTAAATCAGGTTACATTCTTTACATTCGAACAATGATAAATTGGTAATACACAGATAATAAGTATTACATTTACTTAATCTATACTTACATAATCCGAATTGCACTTCATGATTAAAAATGTAATATAAGAAAATAATAACTTTTCCTTTACTATTTACAACATTGAGCATTGAAATTATTTTGACAAATATATATATATATATATATATATATATATATATATATATATATATATATATATATATATATATCAGTTTTTGGCACAATCGTTAAAAGGTTCTTCTGTAATCTATACTTTTAATTCGAGGGATGCTTAATCATTTTATTAGGATCCTTTGGGTTTTGCTGTCCTACACTAGAGCCAGCAAAATGAAATGCTTTCCATAATACTCGAACAATAGAACAATAATTATAGTGACCCATTTTAAGGAATCTAAATGTATTTTTACTGAAGCAAACAGTATTAACGCAAACCAAGCTTTGACATAAAATAGTTTTGTATCCAGAGTAGAATAAATTCCATAGAACTCTCATGAACACACAATTTAAATATTTCCAAATGAGAAGTTTGATATGATTTACAAAACGAATCAACAAACACGATAAATTGAAATTCCATTGCATTCAACTATTTCATTTATTTCCCGCTGAATAGGTATTTATTTTCATTTCTAACACAGAAATGTAATATTAAACTAAAAATGATTTAGAGACTATTTAAAGTATTTAAACAATATCAAATAAGGTTGCATTCAAAATTATAGTTTTTTTTAAATTCAATATCAAGCAAACAAAACATGATACTCTAATCGATTCCTTCAAGTTAGATTTATTCAGTTTAAATTATGTTTTGGAATAAGGAAACAATGCTTTCAATAAATAATAATTGTTAAAAACGGTTACAAAAATTTCAATGGCATATCGTTAAAGTAAATATTCAAAATACCCAAAAATATAAAATCCGGAGCGTAGGGAGTAGCAAGTAGCAATCGATTCGTAAAATATTCAGCTAAAGCAACGTGGTCCTGGTACGAAAGAAGGTCTCTCAGGCGTGTCATGCGATCAAATTTCGCAAATCAGCATCTTAGTCAACTATTACTTTTTCTCTTTCGGTTAAGAGGAAAAGTAGACGAGAAATGGTTCCTCATATATTGTGAATTTTATAACCACAACGTTAGCTTTCATATTAAAATGAAATAAAATTTTATTAGATTATTTTTACTCTTTTATTTCTTTTGCACTTTAGTCGCAGCATCCACTAACGTTTCAACATTTTCGATTTCGATTAAATTGTTCATTTGAGGACCAGTCAAGATGAAAAATATTTCAACTTTCTTATCTTTGTTTCTATTAAAAATCATAAATTTGTTGTCTCAATAATAAGACCCAGAGAAATTGTTTCCCTCTACAACAGCCATGGCAGGGAGTATTTATGCCGGTTCAATTTTTGTACGCATTAATGATGAATGGTCATCCAAATATATATGAAGTGAGGAAAGAAAAAAAAATCTTCAAGTCTTAATTCATATTTGATTTAAAAAAGCCCATTTTTCTTTAAAATTATGCTAACATATATAACTTGTTCAATGGAACACCCGGAGGAAAAACTTATACTTCAAATATGTGGGTAATATTAAAAATAATCAAATAAAATAAGGAATTCAAACCGATGGACCAGCCTTTATGTACGTCACAATTATTTGACGGGAGTATGTGGGTATACGTGATCGTGTCCGGAATACGTTATTGTATGGTGAGTGAAAGATTGAGAAGAATGTTGTTAAAAAAGTAGGAATGGGTAAGTTGAAATGGCTTGGCTCTCGAGAGGATGTTGAATGAAAAGTTGATGAAATTAATATATGCAGGCGAGATTAAGAGTGAACGATTGCGTGGGCGTCTGAGGAACATTGTGGTTAGATATGATTGATGGTTTATTGCGTAAACGAATGATTCCGAGTGTAAAGAATAGACGAGCATGTATGAATCGCACTATGAATGTTGACAAAATGAAATTGGTGTCCCAGGATTACTACCCTATCCTGTTTGGTGGAGATTGATCGTTGGTTGATTGTGTTTCTGGGTTCGTGCTACCCCACTGAGTGGGATGTAGAGTGATGTTATATGTGTATGAATGTACAATAATTTTTGGGGTCCACCCCCACGAATTAAAAACCTTTAAATCAGCCTGATAATTAATTGTACAAGCATATAATTTTGAGGATATTTAAGTTCTATACAACTCTGGGTTTACGTAAATATCAATCAATCATTTTGTGTAATATTTAAATAAAATTTGTATTTGGCGTATAACTGTTTTTCAATTAGTACATGTCTATGTAATTTGTATGCAATATTTTCATTTATATCTGTAGTGTTGATGCAATAATAATTTTATATTGGAACTTTCGCATAAAAGCATAATTTATCAATTCGTGTACCACTAATGGTAATTCAATTTGCTGAACATTAAAATCAATAAGTGAATGAAATCATATGCGCAATTCATCATTGATTAAAAGGCATATTTATTTCACATTATTTGTAAAATTAATGTACATTTCAATTTAATTAGGAATAAATTCCGAAAGGCCACCGTTTAACTCTGGCGCCGGCGGTGCCGGATGGCATACACGGTGACATTAATTGGACCACTATGCATTTTGCATTTTCCGTGTGCAGAGCAGATGTAACAACGAATAAACGAGGATAATTCCAATTAAAACTTAACTCCCTTTCCGATGTAATTTACTACAAAAATGCATTTAACTCTCCGTAGATTTCCGTTAAACCAATTTCATTGTGAATTTCCACGGAATTTATTCCGGTTCCGGTCTATTAAGTTGGGCTTGCAACAAAGAACTGTACAGTCATTCGCAAAATAAGCAGAATCTGTATGTGTTGCATTGTTGCAGTTTTCACTAATTAATTTATTGGTTTTGTTTATCTTCCTGTTTCATTTCTGGCTGGGTTTATCTGCGCCATTCTCGGCTAGCTTCATTACCAGCAACATATTTATGAATTGCACTCAAATTTACATTTTATATTTCCATACTTTTCCCTATTACTATATTGTTAATTAAATTCGTCAAGTGGAATTATTTATATTACGAACTATTACAACAAATAAATTTACTAAAGAAATATCAAAACCCATACAGGATGTTTCAGGACTAGCTCATTCCTGAGGCAACTTTTAGTCAAAACTGTCTAGGAAGACAGATTCTATCCCTTCAAGTGACCAAAAATGGAGATTTAAGCTTTAAAGGTAACACTTATTTTTTTACTTTTTGTTATCGAAATACTCTTGAAAAAAAATCGTTTTATATATTTCACCAAAAGATATATTAATGCGAGTATGAGAAGTTCGGTAAACAACTGATACATCACAGACCTCAATGATGTTGGCGAAACATGTATTAATCCAGTAAAAGCACAGGTAACAAAAACGTCAAATAAAATAGTTAACAAGAAAAAAAATGTAAACGCCAAAATACTGTTCACTTTCTTATAATATGAATAATCACTAGAGTTTTTTTCACAACATAATAATGACAGGATTAGTTAAAACGCAGACACGTGACATACAATGAAGCATTTCATTGGTTTTAAGAAACGTCAAAAAATAATCATGGAAATATAATATATTTCCATGATTATTTTATGTTTTAAAGTCCTCGATCTTTTATTTATGATGAACATGTGTCAAACGTAATTATTAAATTTATTTATTAATAATTAAGATCAACAGGTTAAAATAAAAAAAAATAATAAAAATTAAATGAGTATGTAACAAAAGCTATCAACAAGAAAATTCTATTAAAGAAACTTAAATCTAATAGATTTATATGTATAAAAAAATATTTTATTGTTTGGAAACAAGAAGCTAATTATGCCTCTCATTTTAAATATCCTAAAACGTACGTTGTGTAAAACGCAGTATTTATTAAAATCTCTGGAGCTTAACAATGTTTGCTTTCCCGGATAGCTTGTACACGTACGAGTACATAAAAAATTTCAACCCTTTATTATCTCTCAGTCCCATTGCATATTTACTCTCTTCTAAATAAATATAATTGCAACAAAAACCGGGAAGTAAAACTCAAAAATAAACACATCTATTTTTAGTTAAAACAATACTGTTTATTCTTCTCCAAAGGCTAAAAATAACCCGCGCATTTAGCAGACAACGTTTGTTACCATGAAACACAACTAAACTTGGTGAAATACCGCCGAAACGAATATATTTAATGCGTCCCAAGAAAACAATAGGGATTTTGTTGCAAACAAAGTTTGTAGTACGGGCCGTGAAGCAGGCAACTTACCACCGCGCGAAGAACGAAGAAGAAGAGAGGAAACTCCCGGGCAGTTTCCCCGGGGGACCACGGGGCGAACTCTTTCGGCAAACATGAATTCAAACTCATCAGTAGGTATTTATTCAGTTCGCAAGCTACGTTCGTCGTCTCTCTTGCGCTCGCTACGTCATCGCCCTGTGATTTAATGAATATCCGATTCGAGGTTGTTTTTGCAAGACGAGAGACGAGACTCGTCAAATGTAGGTGACCGTGTTCGTGTTTTGTTTGCTAGCAGGCGTCGTTGAGCGTCGACGAGCGCCGTTCGGGCCTGAAAGCTTCGTATCGTGCTACTTGTTGGTTTTGTTTTTAAGTTTTTGTTTTGTGCGGCTCTGATGCCCAGGGTTGGATCTAGCCAGCCAATTGTGTGCAAAGATCTCCAATAAAACGTATTTTTGAACACTTTGTGTCTTATTACGCTTCCAGAAACCCGCAGAATAATTTGTAACGTAAAATCAGTAATTGATAAAACATTTCTTTTCTTGTAATCAGTAATTTCATTACATATGTATACTTCTGACAGCAAAGGATTGAAGTTTTATCAATATTTCAGTTATTATAATAAGAAATAAATATTATTATTATTGCATTGTTACAGTGTTAACACTTACCTAACAACGTCTTACAAATTAAAAATGGTCAAAACGGTTGATACCTAATATCACACATTTGCTTATTCTCTTATACTAATACCATACAGTTTAAAATTATCTATTTTTAGATAAGCAATAAAAGGGCGATAATCTTAACAATTAATGCTACTTTAATGCATTTTATTAATCTTTGGTTTGAATACTGAAAAGTTAAATTGCTAACATTTGTTACATTCCTTGTTTCTAATTCCAATTCCCTCTTTTCCGTTGTTAAACAACGAGATCAGGTAATAATCTTTTATCTGCGACTAACCATAATACGAAGCATCTTTCAGAACGATATTCATAATCAATTGGAGCTTCTTAAAACTAATTATTATGATTTTTTTTGATAAAAGTGCGGTTAGGTACTATGCTGTTTGACGTTTCTGACAAAAAAAGAAAATTGTCGGTGTAAAGTTTGTAATATTCAAGCTTCTCAACCAGTACTTATAAACGAACGGCTTAATTTTATTGACATAAACGTTAGCGTTGATTTCCATAAGGCAAAGCGCAACAGTTAATTCTAATTGATAGTCGTTATTGACATTAGGTATTTTCGAATGCAGCTTAAAGTATCTTCATTTATAATAAAGTGTCCAAATAAAAAGCAAAGTAAGGAACATAAGTTCTTTGAGCTTCCAATAACTTAACAAAATATGTCAAAATTAAATCACATTATTGATGGCTTCAATAACACTCAATCATGGCTAATCCACAAAAAATTCCAGCACTATTCTCCGATATTGAATCACTTCGGTTGTAATCACAAAAAGTTTGAGATCCGCTGAAGGTCACGATAAAAACCACTCTGCCTATTCTGTGTTCAGCCTATTGTATATATGAATATCGACATCGCGGGTGGCTGGCTGGCATGTTCGCTTGTTTTTCTGTTAAATTTCGTCTCCATGAATCTCCGATATCGCCTGGGAGTTGACATAATACGATACGCGATCATAATGATCCGCCATGGCTATAGATGGGATATCTATCGGACTTTTTCATAGGGGATTTTATTTTTAAATTTAATATGAATCGTAATGGAGAGGGGTACGTTTTGGCAATGTACCAGGAATGGTAGAGTGGAATTATTTTTTCGTTTGTTCTCCGTGTTTCGTATTGAAATCTGGATTCCCAAATCTGAAACGTGTTTACAAAGGAGAGTACATTTATGTGTAATGATTTGAAAATAATGCTAGTACTAGACGCAGATCAATATTCAGATTTTATGCGCGAAATTTGTTTCAAATTGCAGCTATTTTAAGATCCTACAAACACAAGAGACGTAATATATTTCTAAGCACTACAATAAATTGAAATTGACTGCCATAAATTATTATATTTGTTTGTCCATTTTTAATACTCCGTCACGCTTGTTTAGCATACAAATCATAGTCTACAAATTACAAAATTGTTATCTCTTAATAATAATAAAACCTATAGACATAATTTTTATAACGAGTGGTTTTTTCGAGGTTTGTTTTTCGAATTGGCAACACTTTTTCCAGCGACAGCCAATTTCACAGCTGACACTTGTTTTCTGCTCAGTTTGGTCTGTCTGTTAAATTTTAACTAGAAAGTTGTATATATTTATTGTCGGTATTTTGGTATTCCCATTATAGTAGGTCCTGGTAAGTGATATATTTTTGCGTGTAAGTTAAGTTCCCCAAAGATTATAATGGAAGTGGAACTGCAGACATAAAATTAAAATAGCAACTTTATGGGTTTAAAGAAATGAAATGTAACTGCTATGCTAAAATAATTAAATAAATCTGTACTTCTATTACGAGTAAATATATTAGTTTTAATTTCAAATGGTAATAAAGTAAGTTTCTGTGTAGTGGAATTGTTGTAATTACTGTTTACTAAAAACATTACACTTAATAATCAAAATGAAATATAGAAAAAAATCCTTATTGTTTTTCCATTTGAATCTAGTTGTAAATATCTACATTAACATCAACCATACACGTTATGGGAAAAAATGCTCTATAATTTATTCAAACGATACCAGACAAAAATGGAACATAATTTTCTGGAGTCATTTGACCAAATGGAACAAGTATTAGTAAATACCAAGAAATGTAACAGTCATTTCACATTCAGCTAACTCTAACTCCTATTATTACCTGGTACACACAATCAATAATAAATAATAATCAGGATTCATCGTAGTTTTCCATGTAACGTAATGACATGGCTGTCAAAGAACCACGCAATCCACTGGACAAACGAATCAGCTGGATATTGGGCTGGTTCTATAAGGACAGAGGTTTTTACGTTCGCGCAAAAAAACTTAATACTAAAAAGGCTATTGTTTTACTTTATACGCCAAAGCCAAAGTAGTACCTATACATATTCGGAGTTAAACTGTAGGTAATTATTTAATCTAATACTTTTTCAATTATAGCAAATTGTGCAATTTAGATTGTAGACCCTTATTTATTACTAATGATGAGAACTTTGAGTTCGAAATACGTTAGTATGTAGATATTTTGTTTATAGTTGTAAGGTAAAGGGGTATGATTTTAATTTATAAAATTTATTCTTTGCATTGTCTCAAAAAAAAAAAAATAATAATGACATCAATCTACGGATTTAGCTGTAAGTAAATTCTTATGTTATAACTTGTAATAAATGCGGTTCTTACAAATAAATTTTACAAACCATCAAAATGTCATTTTCATATTGATTAACAGTAATTTGAATTATGAGAAATTTCATGTAATTTAAAATAGATCAACTTTTAATTCGTTTTTATGTAAATACCTGCATATTTAAAGAGCTATTCATCTTTCAAGCAGAATATTTACGACTATTTTACAATATTTAAACTTTTTATACATCATTTAGTATATTAAACGTTTCAAGTATTTGATAATTACGTGCTTTAATGACCGTTTTTAATTAAACTGCATATGTATTTTATGATACTTTTTATTACACAAAAGTAAATTATGTTCTCATTTTCTGCATGTTTTATATGTACACAATTTTATTATTGAAAACTACGCAAAAAAAAAATAAACAGCTACAGTCATAATCGCAGCTAATAAAATATGCTTCGGCATTTATTTGTTCATTGCGTTTTATAACAAAAAACTATTTCCAATAAATGGTAGACAGATTCTAGATTAAATAAAAAATAAATAAAAGAAATATTCTGCGTGTGGCACTCTGCTTAGAACAGAGCGTGGTAGATGGTATATATTTTATGTATTCTGTTTCTCTTTAAAACATATCTTATTCAATATAGTCCAATGATTAGTACAGAAACTATTCATATTTTTATTAATAAATAATTACAGAATCTATGCCATGAATTGTATTTAAGTATTTATCATTTGGATTAGTTGCTGTCAGATCTTCAATTATTAATTCTTGCTTCTTTCTCTTAGTTTGCAACTTTTTCTTGTTATATTTTATTTAGTTGTTGAATAGATGTTGAAGGACAAAACTCATTTTATAAATTTAAATATTATTCTTAATTTTATGCCATACTTTCTCTGTGTGATTCTTTATTAATAGAAACATGAATAGTTTCTATACTGTTCATTTTGGGACTATAATAAATAAGAACTGTTAAAAAAAATACAAGCCGATCTTAGTGGCGTAGTGGCTATGTTAATAGCCTAGCATGACATATAGAAGCTGCTTTGTTTCAAATTAAAAAGCGGATGTCATTAAAATACTTTTACAATATTCATACAGCCTACACGGAAAAAATGGATTGCTACAATAGCAATTTATCTTACATATAGTGACAGCAATTTTTATATTTACAATAACAATATTTTTATTAGTAATATGACATTATTTGCGATTGATGCTACAACAATCTAATATCATATTACTAATACAAATAAAAATATTGTTATATATCTAAATTGTTGTCACTATACGTAAGATAAATTACTGCTATTGTAGCAATCCATTTTTATTTTCGTGCAGTATGCTAGAGGTAGTGGGTTCGAATCCCACTGAAGAGTATGGTCGTTTGTGATGTTCACATAAAATCATTCATAATCATTAACTAATGTGATAAGGTAGCATTTAACGCATGTAGTTAGTCCGCTTCATCTTCATAAAAAGTTTTTTTTTTTTAATATAAAGTAGCATATCATTGCGCAAAAATGTAATCACCTGTAAAAAAAACTTATATATATATATATATATATATATATATATATATATATATATATATATATATGTGTGTGTGTGTGTGTGTGTGGTTTAATTTAAAATAAACTGATGAAAAAATTTTCGGTGATGAATGAAAATAATCGCATGCAAAACCTAATCCACACAAGTAAATATAAACTGATTTCCAAAACATTACTAAATGAATCAGTGGCTACGAGTACATTTTCGCCGCGAATATATTTGGTCAATGCAGATTTTTCCACTAAAATTCAAACCAAATATTCCAAAAATAGGTAACATTCTACATTTGTACCCTTGTGAAAACTGATAAATTTAACAGTTTTATCACTTCAAATTATGGGTTGGCTTCCGGCGTAAAATTCAGTCCTTCATCTTTCCCTCGATCGCGCAAAATTATTCCGGTGAAGTCAGAACCCACAATGCACACTTGAAGAGCACTCACACTTGGCCACTCCACGGAGACTGCAGTTGAAACTTTCCGCGTCTGCCGCCCCCGCTCGCGTTACCGGTTAATGTTGTGAATTTCCGTCCGTCGCCAGGGGTAGTTTAACTGCAGCGCCGGCGGTTTTCATGCAGGCGGCGCAGGGTGAGAATGTGTGCTTGCGAGTCTGAATTGTTTAGACAGACTGTTACAGTTTACACCTTTGGACGGTTGGTTTGACTTGACGACTGGTTAAACGTTGGTAATTTATGTGTGGTGAGCTTGCAATAAAGCGAAAGAGGTGGCTAAGATGACTGGAGATGTTTGGAATACTTCTTTAAATCAACTGTTGATATAACTGTAGTTCTCACCGTAAATAAATTATACTTAATGAAATTTCTTGGCCGCAAATAGTTTTGAAGAATAAGCAAGGAAATATATTTAAGCTTTTGTGTTATTTATATTTAGAGGTAGACTTAAATTATACCGACGTAATTTGTATTTGAATATTTAGTAATTACTCATGACACATGTCTAATATACATAAAAAAGATATTTTAGCTATTCTCAAAATTTAGAAGCAGATGTAAGCAAATTGCAAATATATTCTACTAAGTCGTATATCAAATATTAGTCAAGTAAAATTATGTATTGGATATTCAAATTGAAATGTAGAAGAAAATTTAATGGCGAAAATTTCACAAAAGATCTCTGAAAATTTGAAAATTGCGTTTCTATAAAATTTTAACAACAAATAAAGCGCATTTTCATACCTCTCATATTTTCCAAGATATGACGATTGTTACAGGTTTTCAATTTGCAAATTTCAGAGGATATGACTTAAAAACTAAGCAAGATTTTTGGAAACTGTTCAACATTTTTGTGATTTTAGTACATTTTACAATAAGTTAGCAAATTTTGAAAGTATTCGATTTCTTTTTTCAAAATTTTGATCGGAAATATCTCGACAAATGTAAAAGATACACACTTAAGGTGATGACCAAACGATTCAGTTCGTCTAAATACAAAGATACCGTCAGTGCAAATTTTAAAAATCGATATATTTAAATATTTATGTATTTGCTATAAAATGCACGAGAAATGTAAAACTTGGGAACATTTTTTGAAATACAAAAACCCTGTAAATTTCGGAAACTTTTGACAACGGGTTGAAGTGTTATAGTAAAGTTTTTAAATGGCCTGAGAGAAGAAAAATACCGAAGAGTACCTCTTAATATTTGGCACTGGTTCTGTTATTTACAGACTTTATTTATTTTATATCCCGTTATACAACATTTTTGAAATTCCATATCTTTAATATTTTTCGAATTAACGCGAATAAAAATTTTGAGAAAAAAATTAAAATGTTAAAAAAATTGCGAATTTGCTATAAAGTGCACAAGAAACTGAATGTTATTTTTTGATAACGCAAAATCTCCAAAAAAATAAGAGATATAAAAATTTCTTAGCGTATATATATACAATTATTTAAATGCAATATAATAATATTTAGCAGCGATGATCGATTGTGATTCTTCGGAATGCAGTTAAAAATATTTTTATTAATGCTAAATATCCGATGTTTCGATCATATTATGACCTTCATCAAGGAAAATTTAGCTTCGTGAAATATAATAACATTCAAATTTTAAGTGACATTTGGTGAAATCAAACATATATTTTCATTATTGATATTGAAATTAACAAAATAAGCTTGGAATCTCCGGAATATCATTCTGGTAGGTATAGATTTGGAGATTTGAAAAATAACATTTCATTAAAAGAGTATTAATATAAATATGATCAACGCTCTGGGAAGACATATATTCTTCTTTCAGCATTGATTGATATGTAATTTTGTACTTAAATGGTTCAAAACCCATCGCAAGCTAACCTTCTAAATATTGTCTTACACTTCAAACACTAATAATGTTCCGTTTTATGACATGAAAATAAATAAAAATGTTTAAACACATCATGTCATTCCTTCTATACAAATTCCCAACAACTGCATCTACCGCTGCCACCAAAACAGCTTTTTCATCATTTCTGTCAGGCCTATTTATCAATACCCAGTAAACCATTACCACGATTCCTAGTCATCACCAACACCATCCCAGCACTCCACGTTCACTCGAATACATCAAGATCGGCGGATAATGATAAAGCTATCCGTCAATTCTGCGGTGTCAAGTACAGCGGGCAGTTTTTGCCACGAGGGCGAGTTTGCGTGTATGTTTTACGTTTGTCTGTGTCTGTATGACGGGCTCTAGCGCTGAAAATGTGCCTGCACTCCTTCATGCTGTCAGTTAAGCCGGCTTCACTAATTCTGGTATTTGTTCAAGATAACAGCTAACGTTTAGACGAATGTATTTGTCACGCAATTTTGCTGGTGTCTTGTCAAACCCGTGTTGCCGTGTCTCAAATACGAATGTTGTGCGAGGCGTTATGTTACTGATATGGGAAAGATTACAATTTGGAGAGAACTTGCAGACATTTAACGCCTCATTTTCATTAAACTTTATTCATGAACATATTACAGCTGTTTTAGGTATGATTCCGAATACGGAGGACAGACGTGCTTATATGAATCGGACTATAAACGTGGACGATGTGCCAGAATATTGTAACAAACATCCAAAAGATATGTTTGCGCTTAAAGTCTTCAGGTCACAATTGTTTTTAACAATTTAATTTATTCAATTAAGATTAATTTACAACGATAAACTTAATTGAACTGGATGATATTTCGACTGTGTAAATTATAGAGTGTACAAAATATACGAAATCTCAGTCATCCAGCATTTATTCTTCTTACATAACCGACTTAACTTATTCTTTGAGTGAACAAATAATGTGTGCTCCTATTAAAAAATTATCATCTCATTTTGTTTTATTGCAAGATTTGTGGAAATTAGTGTAAGTGATTTGTGTAGTGTGATTGTAATTATAAATCAAACAGTAACATATGTAAATAAATTAATATTAATTACATTTCAAGTAATAGAAATATTTAAACGAGGAATTGCATTTAAAAATTTAAACTTGATGCTATTTTAAATGTAAAAACTCTGGTGTGGTAACCATACTTCTGTCTTATACAAATAAGACCAATTATTGAATACGCATGACTTGTTCCATACGTATGACTTTTTTTTGACAATTATTTGATACATAGATGTTAAACCTGTTTAAATTTTTTGTTCTCATTGTAACTATGAATTTCATTTTTAAATAGATAATAATTAATAATAATATCGAGTCTTTTAAACTTTCTGACTAATAATACAAATATTACTTTTATAATAATTCAACACAACAACACATATTTTTGACACTTCGAATTATTTGACATATAGATGTTAAAAATGTTTTAGTTTTGTTCCCATTGTAAATATTTAAATATATTCTTAAACATATAATTTATTTTTTCTCAAAATTAAAAGCATGTACAAGGAAAGTGCGTATAATATTTTATATTCCAAATATTTTTCAGAGCTGATTTTTGAAAAAATGGAACTTATTGTTTTGTGTGTCTAGTAAATTTCCTCTTCCGATACAATATTCAATATACATACATACATATCTTGTCTCATTCATGAGATACTGCGCGCACGGACAACCATCCATCCTCATATTCAGACATCATTGAAGAATTGGTCTTAACAGATTTAGTGGGCGTCAAAATATGTCTTTCCGCAAAAATCTCGTGAGCGATTTTTTCCTGATTCCAATACTTCCTTAAACTTTGTATGAGAAAGTAATAAACAAATAATTATAAATTAGATTTTGTTATTTAGTGTGGGCTATTCCTGTAAGCTTTCATTAAATATTGGTATTGTCCGATAGGTCAACTTGTGAGTATGTCGAGCAGAAATGTGTTCATAACGGATCTGAGTCAGATTGCTAATTATTTTACTGTCATCAGCGGGGATGAGCAACGATTTTGTGTAGAATTTGTAGGCGATCTTTTTAATGTAGTCTTGAATATGTGGAATATATGTTTGTCCGTGTAAGTCCATGATACACATTTCACTAATTTTATATAATTTTTAGTTTTCATAAAAACGAAGTCATTTAAGCTAACAAAAATTAAATGAGAATATCCTTTTCCACGAACAAATTCAATTATGTAATTGCTGTTTTCATCTTTGACCTATATGTAATAAAATATGACGTTGAAGAAAATATGAATTTTGGTGGCAGCGCAACTGATTTAAAACTAAGTTATGTATGCTATCCAAAAAAACCCTTAATTCTATTCCAAATATACATTAAGTTAGATAAATAAATAAATAAATATATCATCACGCCTTTTACCCATTACGGGTGTGGCAATCTGCTTACGCAGATCTCGGTAGGTGATATATTTTTTCGTATGAAGTGCGGTTACCAGCCGTCAAGGCATTGCCCCCAAGGATGTTAGTGGAAGGGGAACCACAGGGGTAAATTTAAATTTGTAACTGTCGGCAGTGGGATTCGAACTGAGGATCTCACGATCCACAGTCCGACACGTTACCACGGAGCTATTTACCCCCTCATTAAGTTAGAGACTCGCCTTATTTATTTCTTATGTACTTATTACATAAACTACTATTATTATATTAATTAATGCGTCCGTAAAACATTATGACTCATTTAAACACAGTTGTACTTCAATTTCACGAAATATCACTAAAAATTGGCATATACTTTTATTGTATTTCTATATAATATAAACCCTAAGAATCTCAATGCTGTAGAGCGCATCGCCAAATCTCTTAAATTTTTCGAGATATGACGGTTTTTGATGTTTTTCGAAGTGCAACTTTGAGGCACTGCAACTCAAAAATTACGCAAGATATCGAAAAATACTCTTCAGTTTTGTGTTACTCGTGCATATTATAGCATAACAACAAATTTTTTAAAAATTGTAAATTTTTGAATTTTTTTTTTCAAAATTTCGATCAGCGATATTTCAAATAATAAACGAGATACGAACTTGCAGACTAAACCATTGGATTCAGCTAATCGAAATACATAAACCCTAAATATTTCAGAACATTCGGATTGTCGGTTGAAATTTTAGAGCAAAAAGTCTGAAAATGACCTTTTTCAGGCCAAACGTCAATGGGTACCCTTTGACGTTTTTCGCCAAAAACGTCATTTTTACACTTTTTGCTCTAACTCTATAACGCGTAAAGCAATTTTAATGAAATTTTACATACTTATGTATTTTGACGAGCTGAATCGAATGGTCTCATCTGCGAGTCTGTAACTTTTATATTTTTCGAGTTATCGCCTATCGAAATTTGGAGGGAAAAATCGAAAAATTTCGAAATTTTCAAAATTTGCTAATTTGTAATAAAATGCATGAAACGCACAGAACTGAGTCTATTTTTCAATATCTGTAACAGATTTTGAGTTTCAGCCACTCAAAGTAGCATTTCGAGAAACATCGAAAACTGCCATATCTCTATAAATTTAAGAGATATGACGATGCGCTCTGCAGCATTGAGTTTCTTAGGGTTTTTATTATATAGAAATACAATAAAAGTATATGCCAATTTTTAGTGATATTTCGTGAAATCTGAAATTGAGAACTTTCTTAACATGTATTTGTTGTCAATGGTAAATGAACTTGTGTTAAATTTTCTTTGTAAATTTGTAAAGATTCTATAAACATTTTTCAAATTATAACTACAATCCTCGTTTAAATAATTGTTCCGTATTGTATAGTTATACGCAAGGAACAAGTCATACGTGTTCAGATGGTTTTATTTGTATAAGAAAGTAATGTGGTGCTCACCAGATTTTTTCTATTGTTTTTAAAATTTGTATTTAAATTGCTACTTTAAACTAAACTTGGTATAACTTCAAAGTTACATTTTAAGAAACAAGCTTTACTACTATCATAAATAAACATGGGTGACAAGTTTTGTGGACCATGAAAAATTTAAAAATATGTAAGAAAATTGACAGCTCTTGAAATGAGATTTTTGTAGGTGTTGCAAGCATGTCGTATAAAATAAATATAAAACTGAAAATACATTTTCATATATACGGAAATTCCATTAAGTAAATGAAACTTACCCAAACAAAATAAAGTGAAAACTTTAATATAAAACTTAGAAAGTACATAGAAGCTACTTTGTTTCAAATTCAAAGCGGATGTCATTAAAATATTTTTACAATTTTCATACAATTACTGTCTAAATTGAACGTCTAGGAGGAAATGTTCCCAAATATTTCTGCAACGCTCAAAATTGAACAGTGCAGACGATAAAATTGCAGCAATTTTCCTTTCAGCACACTGTTGTGCACAAAATATACGTGCAGTAATATATGCAAAATATCTCCTTCTATTCTGCAACTTCTTAAACCTGAAATTGCTGCAGAGATGATAGAGATGATAAAACATTTATAAAAGTTTACATGGTTATAAATATGAAACGTTAAACTCGCAAATTTCAATATCAAAGTACAGACATTTAGCTTTCATTTTATATTACGTCCACATTTCCCAGTAAAGAGAAATATACATTTCTTTAATATTTATATCATATAATTTAATTAAATCCGTCATAATTTTATCGCGGTTAGTTTTACCATAAAAAAATGCGAGATAACAGACAGTCAGTTATTGGGCTACCTGTCTTAGAGTTACCTGTTGTACAGTCCACTTAGAAAGTTGATAAAAAATTACCAACACGAGCTCTGTTTTTGGGTGTTTTAAAAAAGTGTTGAGCAATGTTCTATTTTTTTTTTATAAAAAATGCTTCGTATTAAAGAATATAAATTATATATCAATTTTATTTGAACTATTTTTTAAATAAAATAATTGTAACACATTGTAGAGTGCTAAAATTGAGGCTAAAAAAACTTCTTTTAAAACACCCAAAAAACAGAGCTCATGGTACCAGCTAATGATTTTTTAATAAAATGTTTAATGTACAAATTAAATAATATGCTTAAAGAAATGAGTTCAAGTTCATTTAAATCAATTTCAAATAATTAAACAATACAATGTTAAATATTATATTTTCACGATCGGCAAAAATATCAAAATCATGACAGAAACAGCTAATTTCATATCTACGGGAGATTTGTGCGCTTTCTCTCTTTCTCTCCCGTCGTGAAAGAAAGTGCTGTAATAATGTGAAAAATGAACAAAATTTAACAAATCGAAGGTAATTACCATAAATTATATTACAATTCAAAAAATACATAAAAACCATCATAAATATTGGGGTCATGAAAAAAATAGTGTATACACCGCAGGAGAGAAGTGCATTTTTTCATTATCATATTGAAGCACGAGCCGTAGGCTCCGCGGAAAAAACATACACTTCTTTCCTCAATAAATAATATACTATTATCACTTTACAAGATTGTACATTACAACAAACAACAAACAACAAACGCATACCAATCATTCTACATACAAGTGTTGGACAGAGAAGAGTGGCCTTACACCATCTTTCTGTCTCAAGTTCATTTTTCTCTTTTTTAAAAACCTACAAGTTAGCGTTCCAGTATTACTATATTTCAGAGTCAAAAGCGCAATTTCAAACCTAAATAAATATATCATATACGTATTAGTTTCATGTGATTTTAAATCCTTTTGATTTTGATTTTGTCTTGTATATCTTGATGAATATGTTTTAATAAATAGGTTAATTAATGCATAACACGAAACACGTATGGAATATGCATATTATTCACAACAGTACAAGCTGGTGTTTTGTTTATATTGTTACATTAATTAAATCTGCATTAATACAATGAGTTTAGAAATTTATATGAATTTATGCACGCATTCATTAATATCACATTTTGCTATCAATAATATTCAAGATAAAATGCATTGCTTTACACCTGAATTCACATCCTTTATTAAAAGAAAAATTTAATACAATGGAATGCATAACCATAGTCGAAGTTAAAGGAACATGCTTATAATATCCTGTAGAATAAAAATTTTCTCATGTAGTATTAATAAATTTTGATGTATTTACGTATCGCTTATGAACATGCTACAGGAAATTAAGCAATTATAACTACACAAATTTTTCCGTTAGGAGAAAATAAATATAGCATAAACAAATTTCGTTTATACAAAGTTTCTAATCTATTTCGATATTGTTTCATTTCTACGTAAATTAAAACAAAACAAAATGAAAATATCAACGCAACTGGAAAACTTAACCCTAACACCTTCGACATCTAACACAGTAGATCACTCCGCAAACTTTTCCAATTAAAAAGTCCAACAAATTACCAATCAGACAGGCTCACCTGTGCTCTGTCCGCAGAATACAAACTCTACAATCTCGACCAAAGCGAGGCGAGTCAGCCAGGCATGCCGCCTGCGATTCTCTCATCTTTCCGTTTTATTAATCGACGTAATTGGATGTTGGAACTTTTTATTGAGTTTGTTGAACGTCGCTCATTTGTTCTTGTCGTGTGATTAAACGAAAATAGTTCGTTTTTATAGTTTCACGTCGAAAATCTGATTAAAATTCAAAAGTTTGTGCGTTCGTTTGCGCTGTGTTGAAACAAATGATATTATGTCACTGCAGGGCAAAGGAAATTGTGTTCCTACTAAATCGGATTTGGAAGTAATTATGAAATAGTTAAAAGAGTTTCTTGATTGTTATTACGCCCCAAAAGACGATGAGGAAACATTATATTTTATAATAAAATAAAGCTACCTTCAAGCACAGTGAAAATTTCAATAAATATTTTCTCAATAAAAATATCTGAATTTTATGTATCTAAATATTTGACATATATAATTATAACAAATGATATATGTGTCTCTACATAATCTTAAATAAATAAAAAATTTCGCTACCACACCTCATTATATATATATATATATATATATATATATATATATATATATATATATATATATATACTTAATAATTATAGTTACTACGAGAACCAACAAATAACTGAAATATATGTATATATTGTGACGCTATATCCCATTCAGTGAGCTAGCTCGAATCATCAAAACACAATCAACCAACAATCAATGTCCTCAAACATTCCTATCCTGGCACACCACTTACGCCTCGTCCACATTCATAGTGCAATACATACATGCTCTATTCTTTACACTCGGAATCATTCGTTCATGCAACAAACTATCAATCATACTTAATCACTTATTCCACAAATTTCTCCAACTTTTTATTCGACATTCGCTCAAGATGGCCAATCTACCTCAACTGACTCACTCCCACTTTATTAACAACATTCTTCTCAATCTCACAATCATCGTACATCAAGTCTTATCTACTCAATCACTCCTCTCAAATACCTCACTTCCACAGCAGGAATATGTCGTTCATGCTTATTCATCTACACTGAATATTCAGAACCATACATCAATGTTGGCACTAACGCACCATTATAAATATTCAATCGAGCATCTTAAAATACTTAACATTTTGAGAAAATGTATCCAGAGCACCCAATACCTTGCACCCTGCAAGTACACGCCTTTAAATCTCCCGGTCAAAATTTCTTTTCTACATTCAAAACTTGTGTCAAATATAATTATTAAACAATCAAATTCAGAAGTGTAAAAATTCTGTTTTAATTTAATTATGAAACATTTTAAATATTCTTCTGGAAGGTTTTCTAGTGAATTAACCCTTTAAACAGCAAGTTTACTGTAAATATAAATTGGGATTTGTCACTATCACCAAAGTAAAACACAAATAAATCTTCTCCATCCATTACCTACCTAAGAAAAACTTAAAGCAGTATGTTTGTAAAGGAGTTTTATTTTCACGTTTCCCGCAAAAAGACAAGTGCACACTTTTCACAAAAACAGATTTCCAACTCAAAATAAAATATTACCGTACTCCCTCGTGTAATAACCGACATACGTTCAACCGCAGCATGAGTGTGAAGTAAGCTACGACACCCTTGGGAAGCAATGCTTACAGCGAAATGTGAAAACCGATTTAACAATATCTGTTTATCTATTGGTCACGTGACCGCGGATTGTGGAGTGTATAGGCTGAGGATCATTTCTCACGTATGGTGACCAACCACTGGGTTAGGGTTGCGTTCGACTGGAAGGTTGGCTACCCTGGGATTAGATAATGCTTTGATATTCTATGCGGGTGGCACCAGTTGTGAAAGAAAAATGTTCTGTTTGTTGGGAAGATGTAATCTCTGGGGGTAATATACTGCGAGATTAGGGGAACACTCTTGATTTAAATACTCCACATTGCAGTTTATAAGCCGTGCCAGCCACCCTAGTAGCCATTTTTGACTATTTTCATTTTTACTTCCCGCACATATACTGATTGTAGAAATTAAATGTGGTGTATAAGGATTTCAATGCAAAAAAATTGCAAATATATGTTGTTCAGAATTTAAAAATGCATGCATTGATACAACAGCTTTTGTGTTTACACTTTTGCTGTAAATTGAAGGTAAACAAATACAGCAATATAAAAGAAATTGCATGAAATCCCTATACGCCACATTTTAATTATACTCCCAGTGGTGTGGAAGAAAGGTATTGCTACAGGTTAAAGTTTTTTATAGTGTGTGCCGATTTTTCGTCCAAAATAACTCAAATCTAATGACAATATCATTCTCAAGTTTCATATTTAAAATTAGGTTGTTTAAGTTGCAAACTGACTAGATTTTGGTAGCAATCCATCAACCGGAAGTGGTAGAATTTTTAAAGATTTTTTTTATTGAAAAGTTTATAATTCAAATTTGATGACCAATCACGCGTAAAACGCTAATACTTTGCAGAAAGAATCTGTTAATGTAACTACGTGATTAATCAAACATCAACATATTTTACCGTAACTAAGAACATAAGAAGATTTTTCAAGTTATCCCAGTTGTTACAATTACAACCAAGTTAAATATATTTTTTGTAACCGCGCATGAATGTAGATATTTTTTAGTACAAACATTAGGGTGAATCGAAAAAGGCTATTCCAAATACAAAACATATGATCCGATTTGTAAATCATTCACAAAGTTTGAATACAGGAAAAAATGAAGAAATTATTTTCAGGGAAATCTTAACCATTTCGATGTAATTATATTATTGGTTATAAGTTCTACAAAGTGAGATTTGAACACGCGGACTTCCGATTGCAAGTACATGGGAGATACATCGGAAATAATATTTCTAAAAGATTACATGAATTTATTTGTAAAGAACTAATTTTTCATTTCTCAATTTCTTGTAGACGCGCGAAGTATAATTTTAGTAATAAATGAAGTGAGGAATGCATTAGAAACCGTTAGAAAATATAAACGAATTACGATAATAAATTACTCGATAAGTTAATAAAAGTCAAAACGCCCTCAAATCTCATTACGACCCCAGTGAAACTAGCGACAAATCATAAAACTTGTAACAAATTAACCGACAACTATTTTCTGCGGGCAACAACTCATACGTCACCCCATCGGGAAATCTCGCCGTTTCCCAGCGGATCTGACGTCATACGCGTCGCGTGGCGTCGCATCATGCAGCGGGGTTTTTTGTGCGCCGTCGTCACTGCGTTATTTTGTTTTAATGGTGTTCCGTAACACAAATTGCGAGCTGAAGTGCGTGTGTCCGCTAGAGGATCATCCCTCAAAATCCTCATCGGGAGCCCTTTTTTGTGCCCTTTGCGCGTTCGCCCAGTAAATGTGATCATATTTTATCATTTGAGCCGTGTTTGGCGCGTTTCTATACAAGGTTTGGAATGGCGTCTTCTTTGTTCGTGTCGTGCGGTTTTGGACAAACTGTAAAATGTACCACCTACAGTAGATAATTTAGTAATACCATTTTCATATTTAGAATTTTGATGCTCTGATTGAAGGTGAACGATTGCTTGGGCGTCCGAGGAATAAATGGTTAGGAATGATTGAGAGTTTGTTGCGTGAACGAATGATTCCGAGTGTGAAGAATAGACGAGCATGTATGAAACGCATTATGAATGTGGACAAGGCGAAAGTGATGTGTCAGGATAGGAATGTTTGGAGGAGATTGATTGTTGCTTGACTGTGTTTCTGGGTTCGTGCTACCCCATTGAGTGGGATATAGAGTGATGTTATGTATGTATGTATGTTCGGTTACGAGCTGATTAGATAGATAGCATTCTATCAACAAAAAGTGAGAGTTTAATTAAAGCCTAGAAGATTTTTTTTATAATCAAAGATATGTTGAATAATATTAGCTACAATTTTTATTCGTAACACAATCTGGAAGTTTAATTTTCGGTCACTTTTTCAGACAGCTGGTACCATGTATGGACAAAAATGCTTTGAATGTTGGATTCCATGTCATCCATCGTCTCTGGTTTATCGGCGTAGACTAGCAACTTCTAACATCCCCACAGCAAATGATCCAAAGGTGTTACAGGTTCATTGCGCGATATTATGCACTCAATAAATCAATTGAGGCACACGGTGTGTGACATTTTGCTCCGTCTTGTTGAAACCACCGCTCTTCCACATTTATGCCATTCAATTGGGAAACGAAAAAGTCAGTAATCATGGTTCTGTAGCGATTTCCATTGACTGTAATATTCAGGCCGGTATTATTTTTGAAAAAAATATGGACCAATGATTTCAACAGCCCGTAAAGCACATACCAAACAATGACATTTTGTTTATGTAAAGCCGTCTCAAGAATGGCTTCTGGATTTTCTTCACCCCAAAGGCGGTAATTTTGCTTGTTAATATAGCCATGTAATTAAAAAATACCCGTTTAGTGTTCCTAATACTGTTCTCATATGTGACATAAGTAGAAGTAAATTTGTAGTTTGGGTCGAAAACGCACATCTCCATTTTATGCAGCCGATAGGAACGATCCATCAATTTTCAAATACTTTTTGTGCTATATTTTTTCTTGTATATTTTTTGTGCCTTCTTGATTAAAAATTTAATAAACACTTTTCTTTTAAAGGTACTCAATCTTCAAACATGAATCTGATTATGATTGAATACTAATTAATTTACAATGTTTTCGCTGTCTCTTCAACTGAATAAAATATTAGGTGCAATCGATTTAAATTAGTAAAACAAATACTGTTTTAATTATTTTCCGTGACTGAAAAAACACACGGCTGTTAACTCGGATAACAGAGTATCAAAATAATTATGGAAAATAAACAGAATTTATTTAAATTGCGTTAGTTTTAGTAACCAATAAATAATTACAATTTTTTGCTTAAAATTCATTTGAAATTGCAGATAAATTAATATTTTGTTGATTTGTTTTCATCTGGATACAAAGCATTTACTGAAAGAATAGCCAAATATGAATTTTGGATATCTATTTGAATTAAATATTAATTTCACTCTTTATGAAATGTCATGAAAATCTGTTTAATTTAAATATGATTAATTTATTAATAATAACAATCAAAATTATATTTAATAACATTGGTAATTTGCAATATATTCCGATTTAACATGTCACCTATACGCATCATTTGCGATTATTAGTCAAATTGAATTATTGTAATACCTACAATCCAAAATAAATAAATATAACTGTCACACCTTTTACCCAAAATTAACTATAGCAAAAATTTATCTTACGTATAGTGAAAGCAATTTAGATATTTACAATAACAATATTTATATTTATAGTAGTAAAATGATATTTAGATTGTTGTAGCAGCGATCGAAAATAATATCATATTACTAATATAAATATTGTTATTGTAAATAACTAAATTGCTGTCCGTGTACGTAAGATACATTTTTGCTATTGTAACTATCCATTATTTTTCGTGTTGTTTAAAGCAGACCCAGCTGGTTACCAGCCGTCCTTAAATATAGAACCAAATATATTGAGATGAGAATCTCATATTCTACAATTCAATTTACCTACTCCTATTTACCTCAAGCATTTATATGTAAGGGAGGTATGAGTCAAGTCAAAAATTTCGACTTCAACTTGTTTAACGACGACTGCTTAACCGAACTTCAAGAGCTAAAAATATATCACTTACCAAGAGCTATGAAAGTCACAGCCAAAACGGATAAAAAGAGTGATGATATATTTATTTATATTTATTTATTTAGACGATTATTTCGTGCTCCCTTAAAATTAAAGACAAAAGATACCATTTTAAAATTTTATATTTATAAATCTAATTTATAAGGTTTTGGTAGCAATTCGTCACCCGGAAATTGTAGTTTACTTGAACGCCTATAAAGTTTTTTTAAAACATATCTCAGTTTATAACTAATTTATGTTAAATTGTAATATATTAAAGAAATTGTATAATATATTTTTCACGACCGGGAGAGAACATCGGTTTCTATGATCATCATGACTGAAACAGCCAACTTGATTTCAGCGGGAGATTTGAGCACTTTTCTCCCGACCAGAGATATAATGATATATGTACATATGTTGTGAAAATGAACAAAATAAAACAATTCAAAGGAAAAAAATATATAGATTTCTCTCAATAGTTGCATAATATACTAAGAGTGTTTTACTGTTCTTATCTTCTGCACATATGCGTGAGTGAGTTTCTGTTTATATGTGTGTGTGTAAATGTGTGATTTTTTTTTAGGTAAATAAATAAGACAAAGTAAATAATATTGGCTATATAAGTTGTATTTGATTTTTTTTACATTTTGTACTGTTTATAAATTAAGATTTGCAGAAGGCTATATGCTGACTACATCAAATATTTTTCTCTTTTTTGTGATGATTATGAGGTTTTTCAAATTTCAAAACCAATTTGAATAACTGTCCTCCCCTTGGTAGAGTAGCGATACTTGAATTATGCTTTTTAAAGTATTGCACCCTTTTGCAATAAATATGCATTTTTTGACCACTTAAAATCCCGCGTCCATTTTGTCATTGTATAATTTAGCATATCCCATATATTATGGAGGAAGGATCAACTTATCATTAAATACTAGAAGCTTTGGCGGATTCATTGACATTTCCACCCCATATTATTCGCGAATAAAATCAAAAATCTATTAATTACCCTCCCCTGCTAAAAGTCACCAAACATGTCATTTGGCCACGCGTTGAAAACTGATTATTACCAACAAATAATTCTTCCTTTTCGAAAGGCTGATAATGCTAAAACCTGTCGTGTATTATTCAAGTTGGCGGTGGCAGCATTCGCAATTCACATCTGCGCCCTGCGCCCGTCTGATACACCATTAATCAAAGCAACGCTCCCCAGATGGCGTGCATGTCGCTTCGGTTCGCACTCGCAGGATCGCGGCTTCGGCGACGTGGTGGTGATGTTTGGGTGGATGTTGCCACAGGTAGGGTTGTTATTTGGGGGTGCAGTGGGGTAGAGTTGAAAATTTCATTTAAATGATACCATAAAGCATAGACACTCTGCGTGATTTAAGTTCGGAATGGAATTAAAATATAAGGAAAGAACGAAATCATTATATTTTTAAATACTTTTGCTGACTCTGCTTTTACATATCTTGATAAGTGATATAATTTTATGCGATTGCCAGTCGTCAAATCATAGTCCCCGAAGATGATAGTGGTGGGAAACCACAGGGGTAAAATTAAAATAACACCTGGTGGCTGTTGGAATCGAACTGCAGTTTTTTAAATTATTTAATTTTTGTAAATTTTTTAAGGATCTATACATAATAGAAAATAGATAAACTTAGCATTAAGACGTTGAATTATGAACTAGAAGATTCCGGCTTTGAATCCAATCGCCTATATCAAACGAATGAAGATTTATACCTATATGTACTAGCATCAAATAAATAACTTGATAACCAAACTATAGAAAAAGTGCACTTCTAACTTATCAGTTTTTTTTTTTTCATGTAAACGGTATGTGTCAAATATAAATATCGTTCTATACTAAAGAAAAATAATCTGTAATGCTGTTGAACATAAAATATTGTAACACGCACATAATATGATTTTATTGACTCGTACTCGCTTGGCCCCTAAACTGTCTCGTTCCTAAAGCGATGTCCGAAGCCACACCTCTCAAGGACGCATGTCGGTTTGACGACTGTTACTTATATAATTTATTGTATTAAAAATGTTTGATTGAATTGGAATTTTCTTTTTTGTTACATAGGTATTATAATGTGCTGCCACCAAAAGTTGTAATAGAGTTTTGAAAAGTAAGTAAGAATTTGTGACCCCCACTAAAATATATACTGGAATGCTCACTGAAGTTAAAATTCCAACCGAGGGAGATATGCAATATATGGGCAATCTATCCTTGTCGCACAGTCCACTTAGCAAGTTACTCCTATTAAGTAAATATAAAGAAATTAACATTCAATGATTGTGAAATAAAATATTTTATATAAAATTAAATTATCCATTAATTATCACTATTATCAGTTCTGGACAAGACAATGCAACGTGTTTTTACATAGCAACCACTCTAAAATCAAGTATTAGACAAAGAAAGGTAACTCATGAAATATATCTGTCTCTGGCTCGTTTTTCGATTACATAAAAGCCTACAAATGCGCGTTCCAGTATTACTATATTTCAGTGGCGACTCCTCATATAAACGTATTGTTTATCAAAGTATAAAAATTATTGGTTCAATGATATCTACGCTGTTTAAAACATGCTCGTAATGAAATCTTTAGGATATAAAATACATAAATAAATCATTACGCCTTTTACCCATTAAGGGTGTGGCACTCTGCTTACGCAGATATCGGCAACTAATATATTTTTTCATATGAAGTGCGGTTACTAGCCATCAAACCACAGGGGTAAATTTAAATTAGTAACTGTCGGCAATGAGATTCGAACTGAGAATCTCACGATGCACAGTCCGATGCGTCACCACGGAGCTGTATATATAAGATTGAATTAATAATATCGTTATTGTTATAAACAAGAATTTTTTTTTTGTATTTATTATGCAAGTATGAGCACAAAATTAATGAAGAATGGTGACTAGTCTAAGACTCCAAAAATACGAGAAAACAAATTAACAGACTGGTTTTAATTAAAGAACTGAATTCTCCTTGTATTGTGTAAATATAGCCCAAAGAATGTGGCGTACATACAAAAGGTACAATTATTTTCATTTATCTCTAGCGCATTCTCAAATCCCCTGGGTCAAATGTCGAAGGTTGAGCAAAAGTACACGGTAATATGGACCATCCAAGTATTTCGTCTAGACTCTAGAATGTTCTTATTTCGGTTTCGGGTACGAGGGTCAGCTAGACAACGAGAGACCGTAATTAGTTTATATTAAAAAGACGGCAAAGAACATTTCTAAAATTTAAGAGGTAATTCACTTACGCCATGTTGCTTTGTTCAGGTTGCGCATTTGTTTCATTTAATTCAGTTGTTCAGTTCAGTATTCATTAAGCATTAATTTTTTATTTGATTTTCATTTTTATATACCAACAGTAATATTGTGAAATTGACATATGCCATGATATTTTATCTCAATTTCATGTATCTATACAATAAAATCTCTGTAAAAATAATTAGCGCTAATTTTTAATCTGCAGTGATCCAATGTAATACAAGCCCCAGAGAATAATAATCCAGTTTTTGTACTACAAAAATATATTAAAACCCTGTAATTTAAATTAAAATCAAAACGGAAATTACAAATTGAGCGAATCTAATTATTTCAAGTAAATATTATCAACTGCAGATATAAATAAATATTTAATATTTTTATTCGAAAATATTAAATGTTCCTCCAGTATCGATAAGTCAGTAGCAACTTCTCTTGAAGTTAAATTAAAGTATTGGAAAAGGAATTATATTTTACGAGGAATCTTTAATCCTACGAAAAGGGTGAGAATTATGCATGACTTATGATTCATTGCAGTCTCGCGAAAGAATGAATATTAAATGTTCCAACACATTAGTGACACATGACACATGCCGTAATATGTTTCCTAAATTTCTCTGCAATCGATATTTAGTTTATTCATTTAATTCTTAAGAAAATAATTAATTTTCTGTGCCAGGTAACTCATTTCTTTCTTCGGAAAAGATAAAATATTTTAAGAATTACTGATGAATGGTGATACTACGTACCTATTAGTAAGTTGTTATAATTAATGGACAAAGAGCAACAGAAAAAGAAAATGATTAGTTATGTACGTCTTCGTTCTTTTATCTCGATAATTATAGAAATATTAAATATCTACCCTGTACGAACCCCGTCTCATTAAATTAGCTCACTGAATTAAATTAAGCATAAAATATCAAATTTTTAACTTACTTATTGCGGTAATAAACATAATTAATTTCATAATAAGAAATTGCATTATATATTTTAACGAAGAATTTCGTACAGTAATTCGAATCGATGTATTTCTCCCGACGGCAGAGAAAGTGCAAAAATCTCCCGTAAATATGAAATTGGGTGTTTCTGTCATGATTTTGGTATCATAGAAACTGAGTTTTTCTCCCAGTTGTAAAAAACATATTTATTGAAAAGAGAAACATTGTTTTTATGTATAAACTTAGTACAATACTATGATTAAATCTAAACAATCAGAAACGTTACAAAGCATTAATTGTTTTAATATTTATTATATATTTTAAGCATTTTACAATAAATCTATGATCATTGTATATCTAATAATTTATTATTGCTCAGCGTACATGAAAAATATGACATTATTTTCTAAGAAATGATTATATAAGAATATATTAGAAATATATTTATTACCGTACGCTTTAAAGAGGATACTCAAAACCTAATAGCAAATTGATAATTTTGAATTCGTTAGTGCGTGGGCCAACTTCAATGCGACGGGGTTCATATTCTGTATAGTTTTTATTTTTTCGAGGATTCCACTTAATAACAATAATGTATGCAAAGCTTTTAATATTCAACCTAGAAATCAACTAGTGATTTTTTACGGCAAAAAATATAATGTTTCAAAAATTAACTGTACTCAATTTTGTACATAGCCCTAATATCAATAATATCATTCATGAATTAAGATAGAATTCAATTTTCGCATTGGATGTTTAAAAGAAGAAAAGATCGATTCTTCGCAGAAAGTTAAGGGTAAAAACAGGATGCGAAAAGAAATAAAAAGAAAGACTCACCTAACAGAGATGCCGAAAACAGGAATACCGCTATAGCGACGACTTGTATCCATGGTATTTCCAAAGACATAGATTTCATGTCGTCTCAAATGTCATGTCTGTTCACTGCACAATCACTAACAAAACACTCACGGCTTTTACCGCCCAAACTGAGACTTCACCGTCCACCCATCGTCATCGTGAAAACGTGAAAATCAACACAGTGTTCCAAACAGTTCACCCTCAGTCACGGCGCGCGAGGTATCGGTTCGGAGTCTTCGAAAAACAATCCCATGCGATCGGAGGCCGGTGATTTAGGGCCTGCTGTTGAAATCATGAAAAAAGTGAAAAACATTAATCACATTTTTTGGCCGAAATGAATCGCCAGCGAAACGAACCCTTTCCGCCCATATATCAAGCCGAAATGCATCGCGCCCAGTCGAAATGAATACAACGCCGCTTGCAAATTTTATACGTCCGAAAATGAATATTTATCAGCGCAAAAATAAATTAAAATCACTCCGATTCAATTAAATGCTTCCAGGATTTATCGCCCGTCAGCCAAACAACAACAAGAACGCGTGGAAAACTCCAAACATTTTGACAGCTTTCTTACTTTCCCGGAAATCTCCACAATCTAAAAACTCTTATATATTTTTACATCGAACACGAGACAATGCGGAAACTCCAACAACTTTTCAATTCCTTATAAATAATAATAACTCGAAGTTTAAACACACACAAAAATTACGCACTGAACTGACAAGTATGAACAATAAAATAATCTAACCAGAAATTTTAATCATATTCAAACACGTTAGAGATTTATGATCAAATAATTTACGATATAAGAAATTATAATTATTTGAATTGTAGTCAACTTTAGAGAATAATTTCTGTCAAAAATATTTACAAACTTCAATAATATTAATACTAACAATGAAATTATCCAACCAGAAATTGAAGTCAAATAAAATTCTTTACATTTACAATATAAGAAATTGTATTTATACAATAATAGGGGTAATTAATTAGAAATTGCAAACATTCTAAAATATACTAGAAAGAAAATAAATATTTATTTGAAAACTCAACAGCGAAAATATAGTTAGTCAACTACTAGTAACCCACCTTGGAACGGTTGTTTACACTGGCGTTCATGCGTTGAATATAAAAGAATGTAACATTTTTCAAAATGTTTTGAGTTGTAACAAGATTGTTATAGATATCAAAATTAATATATAAACGAATTCAGTTGAATGTCTGAACATCATTCAAAAATTTGAACAAATTTAAGATAATTCAATATGATATCTGATAAAATTCAACAAAATTTCGGGGTTCCAGTGAAGTACCAAAATTCAGAAACATTCAGAATCTTATCTCGGCAGAAATCAAATTCATTTTCGATACTTTTCATTCAAAACATCAACTTATAAAATTGGCAAAATTTCTACTTACGTTCCAAACTCAACTTCAAGTCTAAACCATGACACCTATCATCGTCTAGTTGTCCAGTTCACCCCAAAAATCACGATCACGAGTATCGAAACTTCGTGAGTTGACTCTTCGATGTGACAGAAGCCCGCGTGCTTCCTCGTCGCGACACCGACGAATACTGGCGGCAGTGGCCGATGGAGCAGCGTGCGAGACCAGAGTCGACGTCGACGTGTCTGTGCGGTGGCGGCCGCGACGCCGACCGACGCCGAGCGTCGCTGCACAGACGCATCTGCGAGCGGAGGACGCTTGCGTCGGGATGACGGGCGGGATTCTGTAAGTGGAAATGTTCACTTATCACAAATAATTTTTAATAAGGATTAATTGAAAATCGAATAAATGCACTTATTGGACAATATACAACATAATTTCAATCAGATAACTAAATTGAGATTTCTTGTTATGCGTGTATTATTAAATTTATAATTCACTTCTTTATTGATTGAATATACTGGATTTATTTGTGTTTTTGGAACAATTTGGCAAAACATCCAAAATTCTATGTATTCTAAGAACTAAGCTCTGAGCTACCGGGAGTTTTTTTTTATCAGTATAAATTGGGATGTGTTATTAATTAATTACTATAGTTACAGTTGAAGATAAATATATAATATACTTCCCATCTTATCATCATCAATTAGTCCTCTTTTGTATAGTTTGTAAAATATTTAAGTGGTTTCAAAAACGATTGAAATTTTGGTCAAAATTTAAATTAAAATCTTATCTAAGCCTCAAATTAATAAGAAAATATCTAAATACGTATTTCAATATCTATCAAGTCAATAGTTATCATCATTTGTAGAATCAAAAGGGTTAAAACTTGACAACCAAGTCAGTGGTCAAGATTGAATCCCTTGCCTTGATTTTATTCCTCTTGCATTACTGATGATGATAAGTTAGTTATTGAAATACGCAATTGGATATTTTCTTATTATTTTAAAGATTAGAGGTTAGATTAATTTTTTTTTTAGATTATTCTTAGCCTTAAAATTTTAAAATTTGTTTTAATACTAATTACATTACATTAGAATATTAAATGCCAGAATTAATTTCAATAAAAGCTTATCAATTATATTTTGCCCTCAATAAATTTTTGTTGTAACGTCGCTCTAAATAATATTAAAGAAAACTTTCATAAAGATACAAAAATTTATGCAATTCCCGAAGCAATTTTCATTTGTAATATCTCAATTGCATGGATTATAATTCGGGATTTCTTTTGATTTCATTGCATAAAAAGGATATTAATCTATGACGAGGAATATTCAGAAAGAAAAACTCAAGATGAATTTTGTTAATTATTTATTTAAAACAAATTAAAATCTATTTAAATATTGCCTGGTTTAAGAATCAAAAGCAGTATAATAGTAATCATAATAGCTAATGACAAGTATATATTTTTACATATTTGTATAAAAATGTGTCGATTAAATACAATTTTTTCAAATAATATTCAAGAAGAAACATCAAAAAACACAATAAATGCAATGTACCGATTTTGGTCACTGTTTTTCATTGTTTTAAAAACATAAATTAACTTTCTGTACTAATTTTAATTCTTCCAACTAACGAAACCAACAAATTATTACTTACAATAATTGCAATTTTTATAATAAGTTATATGAACCAATGTAACTAAATAAGTTTTGTGTGAAAATGTAATAAAAAGAAACAGGTAAATATAAAATATTTTTCTTCCCACGTATGTATACAGAAATATATGTACTTGCAAAAAAATATTTCCTAAAATACTATATATTGCCATGGTTTGGTTACTATAGTTGTATAGACGTTCCTCAATGGATGCGGAATTCAAAATACGATTTTCTGTAATAATAATAATTTAGAAATAGCACTAAATAAGTATAATTTTGAGAACTCATTAAATGTGCCATAAATATTATTTTAATATATACAGAAAATTTAATTTACAACTACCAATTTGTTTCAATTAGCCGTGATAAAACAATAATTACTTCTTTACTTCATTTGAAAGAAGTAATTATCACAAAACTATTATCCTGTTTCATACATCCATAGAAAATTAATTTAAGATCAATAAATTTTAATTCTTATATAAAAAAATTATTGTATTTAGAAAGAATATTATGAACATTAATTAGTTTTTCCAGACAATTTCTGACTGTATATTCGTAGATGAACAATGTAGGTAATAAGTAATCAAATAGAATAATAGTCGATTGTTCTTCCATGTCTGCAGCATAAATATTTTCTCAATTAGCAAGTCTTGTTAACAAATAAATGATTCCCTTATTCAACAAAGTATCAGCATCTCTCACTGCATCTCAACAAGATTCCAACATTCACGTTCATCTTCCTACTGCATTCTTGCAGAATTCCAGCACAGAATCGACCACCGTACACCCAACGTGCCCTCTTAATTAAAACGATTTCGGTACTTTTTTCTCTTTACTGTCCTTCCTATTCTTTCTTTGTTTCTTTTTTCTTCACTTCCAGACGGAAAGTATACGAAATCTGACTTACGAAGTGATACAAATTTCAGCGTTTATTAAAATGATTCATGTTTTAAATTTCCAAAACGGAATACGAATGAAGCAAAAACGCGAAACGTGTGCGACTTCCTAAATATGTCCTGGGCGTTTTTGTCCAACGCGCAGAACAATACAGTTTCGTCCTTTAATCCTTTCTGGAATTGATATAAGTATATTTTTACCTAGTACCCTGCTGAATACTATAAATCTCGAAATAAAATGAATTTAAAAATTTTATTGTAGGTACAGCTGTTAAATATTAAAATTTTTAGATTTCCTTATATGAATAGGGTAAAGGGTAAATGCATACTTTTTCATCCACCAGGTATAGCTAATGATACAAGGATACTGTTTTTGAATATTTGGCATATACACACTTTTGCGTCTATCGAAGTCATATTTCAACCAAATTTAAAAATCTATGTTTAAAAGCTAATTTAGTAAAATAAAATAAAAATGTATTTCGAGAATTATAAGTTCTCATCACCAGTAAATCACAGAGAAATCAATCAATTCTACACAACTTGTTAACCAAGCCAATGGTCAAGTTCCAAATCCAACCAACTTATTTTTCGAAATATGTTCCATATAAATATTTTGCTCAGCGTTTTACGCCTTCAGGATTAATTTTCGTACGTGTGTGTTGTTGAAACATCGTGGAACAAATTCGCATGTGAAGATTCGGCAAGCAAGATACAGTGCAAGGTGAGTGTTTATCGCGAATTCGCGAAAAAACTTGAGGAAACTGCAAAGTGCGAAGAGTGAGACGAAGAATGTTTTAATGTGAAAATGTGGACGTGTTCGGAGAAAATGGGGCAATGCAAAACACAATAAGGTGAATAAGTGTTGTTCTTTATGGAAATTTTGAAAAGCGTGGTTTTAAATTCTATTTTGGTGGTTCTGGAAGCAATAAATGCGAGTAGATGGTTGTATTGGTTGTGCTATTTTAAAGGAAATATTATTGTTGGCCCCGATTTACATTCGGGAATAATGTACCGAAGTTACTTATTATTTAATATTTTCTCAATATGTAAATAAATCCAGAGATGCTCAATTAGGTGTGTTAGTCCCTATATTGCGGTACGGATCTAAATATTGGGTGTGAATAAATAATTATAAGCAAAGTACAACTGCTGTAAAAATGAGGTATTTCAGAAGAGTGTGATCGTTGATGTACGATGAATTTGAAATTGAGAATAATGTTATTAATAGAGTAGGAGTGAGTCAGTTGAGGTGGCTTACCCATCTCGAGCGTATGACGAAACTAAGAATGGTGCAGCTAATGTATGAGGATGAACGAATGTGCGGGCGTCCGAGGAATAAATGGTATGAGATAATTGTTGTTTTATGCGTGAACGAATGATTTCCAATGAGAAGAATAGATGTGCAAGTATGCATCGCATTGTGAATGTGGACGAGACGAAAATGGTGTACCAAGATAGGAATGTTCGGATGAGATTGATCGTTGGTTGACTATGTTTCAGGATTCGTGCTACTTCACTTTGTGGGCAACCGAATTCCCCATTCTGCAATCAAATATAATTTCTTGACTAATATAAATCTTACATAGTGTCTTTATCAAATCCATATTGCCCATTTTAAAGCTACAAACATATTGCAAGAATAACATTTTGTCTTCAGAGTAACGTCATTTTTAAAGATATATTTTCCTAGTAGTCAAAATAAGCAATGTATCAATTAGGATTAGAGTCAATTTCGATAGGTATTGTTGAAATATTTTATCATGAAAGTAAACATAAGTTTTGAGGGGAAGTTAAAAGCTGTTGCTTATTGGTATTGGTATATAATACAGTATATATTCTGCAGTTTAAAGAGGGTTGAAATTCAATAACTGATTGATAAATATATGGGGTGCTCAAGCACCGTGAAGAATTTATTTTCGCACAGTGCACTGTGTTTTGCAAGGGCGGTTACTTCCGCTTTTCTGTTACCTTTTTATAAATTTTTACATAGCCACTATCGTCATAAATCGAACAAAATAAAATGACAATTAGGAAATTAGTTTTTTTATACTATTTATACCAATTTATTATCCAGTGAAACAGTGAAAGTACGAACAAAATTATAAGCGTTATTCCATGGCAGCGCGCAAGGATTAAACCTTAGTATTTCTCTTCGAATATTAGTTTGTTTGCTGGATTAATATTATAGAAATCCCAAAAGTATTCCTTCTACAGAGTGAGTTTGTGTATATTTTATCATCACATCCTTTGTATCAGCCGTGCCAGTGTATAATATTTGAATAGCATAAATTAATTTATGAAAAAACACGATCTAGTTCCGACAAACATGGTTACAGTATATAAATAAGCATATCGTTGTCCAATCACGACATATTGTTTAGATAGGCATTGTTTGTTCAACCTGGATATGTGTGCAGCAGCATTATGCAATTACGTGTTTATATTATCCAGTATCAGGTACGACAAATATCACGATTGCAATCTCTTTAATCAAACTCGATGATTTATTGGTCGGCCAGAATAGCTGATAATATGCGAACACAAGTAGTATTATTAATTAATTTTTAGTGAGCTTACGGAAAGTACGCTTGTCTGCATCTTGAGCTGCTATACCTTGAAACCTTGCGAAAATATAATATACTTTCTACCTTTTTCAATTTTCTGAAATAAACGGCTGGTAACCGCAAGCGTAAACTGTAAAACAAAAGCGCCTCACTTAAAATTGGTAAATGGCATGACAATAATAATAATGAAAATATAAAGACATATTCAGTAAAATAATAATATTTCAAATTGTAAATTATAATTATTCATCGTGTTACATACTTATATATCCAGAAGTATATTTATAAAAACACCTTATTTTTAATATTCCACACCTTTAAGTAAAGAGCATTATCTAAGTCTACACAGTTCAATTTTTTTACAATAACATTTACTTATGGGTGACAACTATTTTTTACATGTGTACAATAATATAAATTTTTATAATTGATGAAAAAGATACTTCTTTTAATAATTCCAAATTATATAAATTATTATATATTAGATTATAAATAAAAACTGCATCAAAAACCCTCCTTATATTTTCTGTTGTCATATTCATGTCTATTAGTAGATCGTTATACGATATTCTAAAAAGATAAGTAAAAGTAATAAAAATACAATATTCCAAAATAGGACAAACAATAGTTATTTACTTTACAAGGTAATTTTATTGAGTGGGTAATTTCACTTTGCCCACGTGTGAAGTATAACGTTTTATCCAACACTTTTTAATAAATGAAAAATTTATTAAAGAAATATTATTTGACAGTGACATATGCTTTAAATTGTTAAATTAAAATGTCAATCGAAGTGGTTACCAAGGTGATGTGTGTTATTATTATTGTTATAAATAAAAAAACACTCACTAGTGGCTTTCCTCAAAATTATACCCACTAGTGGATAATCCTTTACTTTGCTTGTTTAAAATCGCCATAGTTATAGAGCATTTATTGAGAGGTGTTGGATAAAAGAATTATTTGAAATAATTTAATTATTTTCATGGAAGTCTACAACACCTTAATATAAAACTTAGCATTCTATAATCTATATACCCTATCAACTAGATCAGAAATATGCAAATTAAAAAAGAGATTTTATAATTCCTAGATTCTTTAATATATACAAGTATGCATTATCTAATAGAGCTGTCTTTTTATTTTATATTCTCTTTTAAAATTTCCAAACTGTTTTATGTATTAAATTCTAATGTTTTATGGGAATACTATACGAACGCTAATTAATTTTCAATTTTTATAGTCGTAAAATGGCAGATTTTCCGATTTCCAAATTATTTTCTGATAATTTATTTGATTTGGTTCTAACGGTAATACTTCCAGAAACTTTTATATTAAAGAAGCAACGGTAAGAAGATAGAACTTTATTAATAAAGCACTAGTTTTAAAGTGATAAAACGAATGAAAAGGAAAAATAAATATTGTAACTTACCTCTGAAAAGTAATCTGATTAAATTCTGAGGTTATCAATAATTTAAAACTAATGTTTAATCATCCACATTCCTAGCAAAATTTTAATTAGTTTCAGAATTTTCTTCAGATCTTGCATCTTATTACAATTTATAATTAAGTAAAAAAAAGTTTAGAATAAATGAAATATTTTCATTTTATTACAATGTCATTTTTTGGTTTAAAAAATACGTGTAATACTTCAAAGTAATTACGTTGCTATAGCTTAAAGTTCCTCATTTTTCAATGTAAGGTTTCGATTAAGTTATGCTACAAGAACAATGTAGATCCAGCTTAATAAAAATGTACCATCTTAAATTTGTAATATATAATGCAATGTTTCGGATACTTTTGAATATCTGTATTCCTTCTTTGGTTCTCCTTTCAAGAAGGATAAAGTAGCAGATATTTTTATTGCAAGGGTGTCCGGATTTGTGGCAAATTTCGTAATGTGCAGGAATGTCGATAGATAATATTTATGCGATGTCGCGCCCTTCTCATATTCCAAGGGTGCTAATGTTGAGTTATATACCATATTTGTGACACAAGATATGTGGTTACTCTCCAAACAACCATGGAAGTAGGGTCTCGAATAGGGGGTGAAAACTATTTATGTGCAAAATACATATCCAGTTTTTCTATTTTTAATCTGTAAACATAATCCGGATTTGTGGCAAATTTCGTAATGTGCAGGAATGTCGATAGATAATATTTATGCGATGTCGCGCCCTTCTCATATTCCAAGGGTGCTAATGTTGAGTTATATACCATATTTGTGACACAAGATATGTGGTTACTCTCCAAACAACCATGGAAGTAGGGTCTCGAATAGGGGGTGAAAACTATTTATGTGCAAAATACATATCCAGTTTTTCTATTTTTAATCTGTAAACATAATAAATGTCGACAGAAACGACACAGCTGTTAAAGAAAAGGAAAAACGGGAAATGAGAACTACTGAAAAGTTGGTTTAATTATCTTCTCATCAAGTCTTTGCTTCCAATCATTTGTTAGCACAAAAACAAATGAAATTTCAATTAAACGGCGGAACACATAATCACACAAAACCAAAACTAAAACGAAACACGACTCCGTTGATTCCATATAGCTACATAATCCTGATTCGCGCGCATCGGCAACACGAAAGGGAATAGTGTTGGTGAGTCATAAACTAGTCTGGTAAATTCGCAAACAAAGCAAGTTCCGGAGGCGGCGTACCATAAAAAATGATTGAGTTTACCGGAACTCATGGGGCGCATTGATTTTGAAATATCGTTAGGACAAATGCCCCATAAATATGCTCGGGTCGACATTTCCATAACCCGGCGTAATAGCCGGATTGTCCCGTTATTCGGAAAAATGTGCAAGTATGGTTCGTCTGCTAGAAGGCCAATAACTGGTACTCCCAGATATTCACAAACTATATTATTATATTCTTGTAAATGGTATTGTCTTTTGTGCAAATGCCTGTGGAAATATTTGAAATGAGGTCTTTCACCATTTTATTTTTATTTTATTTTATGAAACTTTATCTAAATTGAAGACTATCTACACTTTTAAAAAGTCTTAATTGTTATTCATTAAGCCACAATGATTTTTAAAAAATGTTGTGACGTCATAGTAGAGGTGTTACTGGATCTAAAACAGTACAGATTGTAAATAATTAATACTTATTTTATTATTATTATTACAATAAAATAGAACATTTATGTAAAAAAAATTATTTAAATCTCTACTGTTTTAGATCCAGCAACACCACTACTATGACGTCACAACATTTTTCAAAATATTATTGTGGTTTAATGAATAACAATTAAGATTTTTTTAAAGTGTAGATAGTCTTAAATATAGATAAAGTTTCATAAAAAAAAAAAAAAATAAAAAAAATGGTGAAAGACCCCATTAGAAAAAATTTGGATTAAGTTCTGTATAAATATTTTATTTAAATATAAGGTATAGAATTTATAAACGTAATTATACGTCAAGTAAACAAAGGAATAACATAAACAAATAAACGTTTAGTAATTTTAAATGTAGTATTTATATAAAATATTTGTACAAAATTGAATCCAAAAGTCTTTTGAATGTACAAGTGTTTTCAACTTACATTTTACTTTAATATCAATTTATTTCATACTTATGTTACATTTTTCGGACTATTTATCGTACGAAAAGTAAAACTTTCTAGGACTTTAAAGTAAAATTTGACATTTAATTTTTGATAATTTCTGTTAATAAATACTATAACAAACAATTTAATTATAATTTGAAAACCTAACAGATATGCAATATTTCTGTCCTCAGTGACTTGTGAATTTGGACATAAAGTATTAAGACGATATTGATTTTAATATTGTAAAACCTGAAATGTTTAAGATTGTTCATTTGTACGATAAATAAAATAAAATTGTTAATTTAATTTATGCATTTACGTTGCATATTACCATAGAATAATTGTTTCTTATATTATTTTAAAGCTTGTGTAGTAGGAATAGTAAACTTCATTTTAATATTTACTATGCAAACTGCACACAAAATTAGAGAATGAATCGAGCAAATAAAAAACCAAAGTGTAAATTTCAGCCCGTTATTATTATAAATTATTCCGCTATAAATTTCCATTGCTAAACGCGTATTTATGTTGGATGGCGCAGTAACAACAGCAGCAGCAGGAGCTCCAGTATTCGCTCAATTCTGGAAAGTTTACCCACCGAAATATCTTGTCTGCTGGTGGCTGGCCAGCATACTGTGATCGTGGATCGCCCTAGCACATTACCGCCCCCACTGCCGCCGCGAGAACAGTTGCAGGCGCGTTGCCCTGGCAACAGACGCATCTCGTTTACTGACATTGCGTCTGAATGCTGGAGAATCGAGAGAATGTAATCTGCAACTGTAGATGAGACGAGGATCGTTGTAATGACGCAAAAATGAGTTGGTAACGAGTTGGTTTTATGCAATAATCATGTTAAGCAACGAACTAGAATTAGGTATATTGAACACGTTATAGAATAATTTAATATCACGGCCTTTTCTCATTTACGTGGGTGGAGGGTCAGCAACTCAAGGCTACCTGGATTGTTTTATACAGCAATATTTTTTTCATCGACTGCTATTCATTCTCCGCCACTCTCGCATAAACCATCCGGTTTAAAAACAAACGTTACGCCAATCGTCAATGCGACTTTTGGTAATACTAGAAGATAGTAGCACGATTCGCCACTGTGGAGGCAACAAAATAACGAAAACGGGCGTTCACAATATATCAAAATAAACGGTTTAAAATTTAATTTTATAAAAAAAATTATATAAAATTTCAATAGATAAAAGATGTATCTCGTCACGTAAAAGGTTGGAAATTATGGTTTTCATCTATGTTACGAATAATCAGTCATTGAATTGAGGATAATTTTACCTTTTTTTCAATTTAATGAAATATGTTATAAATTAAATATCAATGTGAGTATATTACACATTCTTCTAAAAACTACTGAAAAGATTTTATTAAATATTTTTTATATATTTCTTAGAAATGTAAAATACAAATAGTGTATTTTAACGCTCTGTGAAGTGGTCAGAGATTTCCCTTAGGTAACCAGTACGTTCTAAAAAGCTATGATTGGATTATCATTGTAGTGTTCATAATTCTTGGCACTGACTTACGTTACTTAAAGATGGATGCAAGAACTTTTATATTTATTCCAACTTTTCCCAAAAATAGATTCCCAGAATATTATTTCCCAACAATAATACTTTCCCAAAACAAATTAATTCCAGAACTTATGACGTCACGCCACGTTAATATCAACAATTCATTTGTTCATCGTTATAAAATTCATGGCATATTATTGACATTGCAAATTGCAATATGTTTTTCAAGAATTTTATTTTTTTATTTTAGTTGAAATAAATTTTTTATTTCCTCCCGCACGTACCTATACAGAGTGTTTCATAACTTCAGGTACATACGTTAATGGTATATGTTATTTGATGTGCTGATTACGAATCAAAAAGAATTTTTTTTAATTGCAAAATTATTTTCAATGTTTCCCAGTCCAAAATTTTTCGTTGCCACTGCCACTGGGTGTATGATTATGTTAATAATTATCGTTTCATTAAAAATAATTAAATTTTGTTCGTTTTTTTACTAGTATTATGTAATTTAAATTATTGATTACCTACTTCATTGTTTGTGTTTAATAGTAAAGCGAATCCAGTGCAGTACTACAAAAAATGTTTTAGGTAAACAACCATTAATTTTTCGAATTAAAAAAAAATTCTTTTAGATTCGTAATCAGCATATCAAACAACATATACCATTAACGTATGTACTCGAAGTTATGAAACGTCCTGTATATAAGGGAGGTATTATGACGAGTCAAAATTTTCTATAGTAAGTTTTCAAGGCGCCTGTTTGCGTGTGTGCGTATATAACGATTTTTTTTTTTGTTCATATTACGAGATGATTAGATTTTAGGAGCAATCCATCAACCGGAAGTGGTAGTTTACTTGAAAGCCTATCAAATATTTTGAGCACATCTTAATAAATAAATGAGTTAAGAATAAATTTTGTTATATTCAAAAAGATGTGGTGTGATATTGGCTACAATTTTTATTTTGTACCGTTTAGAAATTAAAATTTGCAGGCGATTATGAGGTGTTTGAAAATTAAATTGTTTGAATCTTTAAAGTAAAAATTTTGTATTTTCTGACATTATGATATTACAGTCACTAATTTCAAAAATATAATACTTGAATAATCTTTTTTAGGTGCTGTAATAACTTTGTTACAGACGCAAAATAGAAAAAGTATATTTTGATCCCAGAATGTACGAGCAACACGTCACAAACATGTTTATTATTACACAGAACATTGCAATCAACGAAATGTATAAACAAAATGAAAACAACACCCCATCAAAAAGACAAGCACGTGGAAAACCCAACGTCTAACATTTTTAGAACAGCTAGTAGAGCCACCCTAAAGACGAACCCTAACAGAGAATCTCCCCTTCTTTGGATAGGAATTTGCATGGGTGAAAAAACAAAGCCACGTTGTGGAACAAGCGCTTTTATTGCAAAATTAGATATAAATAGAAAATTAAACAACCAAATTCTTTCTCTCTTCTTTTCTGACTTCAGGGTCGATATTTCTACCCCCATTAGGAAGTATATGGCAATAAAATGTTTAACAATGGTAACAATAGAATAATTAAGTTAGGGATAATGGAGAATTAACTAAATTATCACTTGAATATTTCACGTAGTTTCTGTGCTGCTAATAAAAGGAAAAAGGTCGTCGTTATAAAAATGCTGGCAGGAAGTGAAGAGGCTATGTTTTCTTCTTTATCTGAAAGCGATATCATGCAAATTAATGAATTGTATTTATTATTATGATCATGATACAACTGGGAGGCCTTTAGAAATTCACCATTTTATACTTTCAACAAAAAATTTGAATATCTAATTGTTCAATGTATAACAATATTGAAGACGTTTTAAATTGCAGTTACATTTTAATTTAGTGCTGTTTCATCTAACATAATAACAATTATGGTAATAAATAACTCGTAATATTTACATTTGACAAATCATGATTAGCAAGTAACTAACAGTTGACCAGCTGTCAGACCTTCCTTAACTGCTTTAAGAAAAATGGTTTAAATACAAGTTATAGAAAACTCAATATTATACCACTCTTATTTGAAACCTTGGTCTCAATGGGATGTGACCAGAGTAGATAACCAATTATAAAATAAATTAAATCATAATGTCATGGTATTTTCAATTTCAAATTAAATTATTGCAAGTCGCACAAATATATCCATCTTTTTAATTTCTCGTAAGTATTTTAGTGGCGAACAAAAAACCAGAAAACATTTTTTTTTTTTACTTTTTGTTAATGTCATAATTTTTGTAGTAGGTACTTATTATATAAAGCGTTTGATGTTTTACAAAAGAAGTTACTATTCGTTTGCAGAAAAAAACAGCATAATGCTATTTATCGGTTCATTCATTGATCAATACTAACAAATATTGAAATTTAGTTGAATACTAGACGAAATAAGAAAATTAATTCTTCCCAGATAAACTTATCAAAGTTTAAAAAACTATTGCGAATTTTTAAATTAAATTTTACAATTATTATTGTTCATTACAGTATGATAAGTACAGCAAGCTATTTTTTCTACATTTAATAATCCATTGCATCGTAAAATACCAAAAATTTCATTGAAAGTGCAACAAAAATATTAACAAATATTTAAAAAAAATAGTGTTCCCACTTTTTGCACGCCAGTGTATAAATATTATTTAAAAAAAAACAGTAATTTGTTTTCTTGTATATAATTATATACTTGTATTTAAAAAATCCAAATTTGGTCCCAGACAGAAACGTTTAAGTACAGAAAAAAAGAGTGAACTACTAGCTAATCATTCCTTTATTCTACTTAGCCAAGTGTAAATATTATCAGCAACTGTATTCAGGGTAAATTATAATATTTAGATAACAATAATTCCTCCCAGATGTGCAAAATAAAATACGAATCTAAATTCTAAAACAATAAAGTACATGAGTTGCTAGATTTCCATTGTCTATTTGCTCGCCCGAATACATAGTCCAAATATCAAAATTTACACATATAATAGTGGAACTAAAATTTCAATACACTAAAGTCACATTGACATAGTGAATAAATCTAAATCTAAAATTTAAAGCCGGTTTATCATGTATCATGCAACACAACATATGTGAATTATGCAATATTCTATCACATTCAAATTATTTCAATGCATGCACCAACTCATACATAATTTAAAGACATGCACCCCTTCAGAACATTTCAAATCCAAATAAAAGATTCTCTAGCTCTAGGCTATTCTCTATCTTGTGCTATTTTATAGGAAATGTATTCAAATAAGTATTTAAAATTATTTATTAGAATATGAATCGATATTTCATGCATTATTCATCTGTTTACCATTCAAGTCTTTCAATTAGTAAGTTTTTATATCCTCGTTAGGCATTTCATTGTTCAAACAGCTTTAGTCATATTTTTTATTTGAAACATTAATATGCAAGTTCATCACAACAGATCAATAAGAAAGTGTTTCCGGCATCAGTTAATATTACCGAAGTTCCTTTTACTTTCTTATACATAAAAGTACAGAAACCTTGAATTCGTTTTGACCATTATTTCAACGACGTTTGTGTAGATGGATGGATGGATGTGTGTCCGTAGGTTCAATAACTCACGAACGAGAAAAGATAAAACAACAAAACTTCATAATTAGAAGATTCATAACAATTCACAAATGAGTTGATTTTGGTCACAAATGCAAACCAGAAAAGTTTACTTGATACACAAAATAATAAATTCAATTTATTTTAATTTTCAATTTATTAAAATTACTGTTGATATGTTTACCATTTATGTGGATCATTTTAAATTTTAATTCATAATTATTTTCAGTAAAATTAAAACAAGTATTTATTCATAAATTAGAAAGAAACGAACAACCTAGCTAGGAACTACAAAGTAAAATTAGAGGTTAGATTAGGTGAACTAATACTCGTAAATACGAAAACCCGCGGAACAAATTAGGCTCACTAATTCTAGCGAACTGTGAGACTAAGTGGCTATCGAACTAATGGTTTTTGCGAGTCCAAATTCAAGATATAACCATCGGAGCATATTAATGATATGGATATTAATAGGCCTAATACGCTGCCTGAAATTTTAATAGACCAGCGGCAAATCGACTATATCGTTTTTGTTCCATAAATTTATTATGGTACTTACGAATTTAAGATTACCCTTTCGGCAGAATATTATTCTTATTAACATTTCAATCTTCCTCTTTATTATTACTAACTGTATATTCATGCCAAATTAATGTCAAAAATTTCAATGCTTTAGTACCACAATTATTGTTGCGTGAACAGATTGATTACTGTTTAAAAAAACGAATGGAATTCATTATTGTAATCAACAGAAATTTAGCAACACTGCTATAAGTAAACAAATGTAACTAAAACTAAATTCTAAACTAATAACGTTGAATGCAAAGCCCATTGCATAAATAATTAGTTGCAGATGAAGAATGAAGCATGCTAACAACTTACCAATATTTTCTTCAAATTTAGCGATAGGCGGCAAACCTGTCGCCGACACCACCAGAACAAAATACATTATTAAAGTACACTGTACCAATGATTGTTACCCAAAAGAATAAAGTAAGGACACAGCACCAGTACCGTTGAAGTTAAATTTAACTAAAGAAGAATAACGTGCAGATTTTAAGCAAATTACGAACACTGTACAGAGTGCTTTGTTCGCAAAACTATTAATATTTGAATACTTGAGCAATAAGGATAATAATATTGCAGAAATACTTTTGTTTTTGTAATCACAAATCACACGACAATATACACTTGATAAAATTTTATACATACCTATATATTTATCAATTTCTGATATCTCTGATTAAAATTGAAAATTAAATTAAATAATCAATAATGTGCCACACGACCACAACCATTTAATACAGTTTGTCAAATTTAGTAAATATTTTGATCAATCTTCTACGATTACAATTCAATTTCTTGCAGTGCAACAATAAATTAAAAACCGAAGCCAAAGAAATAAATTCAAAATAATTTAAATAAGCTTCAAAGCAAATAAAATAACACTTACCTTCATCTTCTTCATTTTTGTCGCTTGTCCAGTCCAGACTACGTGCTATGGCCATCTTCCATCGCGAATATCTCATATCTCTTTCTGTAAAAAAAAATATTCGTACATTGTCAAATTAAAAACTATATTGTTTTATTAAAAAGCAATATGTGTGCAATATGATACAGAAAATTAATAAAATTAAATAAATTATTTAAAAATCTGCGGTTAAAGAAATGACAGTTTAAATCACATAGAAATCCTGGTTTAAGTTAACCAATAGTTATTAGGAGAACATGTTTCATAGGAGGTACGACTTGTACACATTTATTAGCTTAAAAAACAAATATAAACATAAAAATTGTTATTATAAATAAATAGTAATCCGTATCACTTCGTATATTAATATTATGATTTTTAAAATATTATTATTATGTTCATTTGAACAGTAATCACAGTCTACAAATGCTCGGTTTAAGCTAAGTTTAACTTAATTACGTTGAACGGTGTTCGAACAGTCTAAACTGCAGTTTAACTTAAGCGGCAGCTATTAGGAGAACATCATACTCAAGAGGTAAGCTTAACTTTTCTCTAGAATAGTGAGATCTAATAGTGAGAAGTTCTAAAATAAAAAATATAAATACAACATACGATCTTCCGTTATGGCTGGTAGGAATGTATCACTTGGCACCTCGACAATAGAATCTAAATCCCAAACTTCAATACCTTTGGCATTTCCAGCTGCCATCGCTGCTCCGAGAGCTGTGGTTTCTGCCATTAATGGTCTAACTACAATAAACAGCCCAAAAATTATCAACTGCAGATAAATAATTAATTAAAACAGCATACCAACGGGAATGCCACAGAGATCAGCTTGTAATTGCATAAGTAAATTATTTGCGGTCATTCCACCATCAACAAGTAGCTTAGTTAAAGGGTAACCGCAGTCTAAAGTCATTGCTTCCAAAATATCACGAATTTGGTAACATACTGATTCTAATGCTGCTCGAACTAAGTGCCCTGGTTTTGTTTCTTCTGTTAAGCCACACACCACGCTATAATATTAATCATATAATAGTTTTAATTATAAAATCTAGTACGGTTATATTACCTCCTAGCATCTTTGCGCCAATAAGGAGCATACAATCCAGAAAATGCAGGAACAAAATAAACTTCACCAGTGCATTCTACAGATTCAGCCATTTCCATAGAATCATTTACATTCTTTATTATTTGCAAATTATCTCGTAGCCATTGAACAGCAGCACCTGAACAAATAATTTATATTAAAATCTTGTTATAAATTATTGAATAAAAGAATGTTTTACCAGCAATAGCTACCGAACCTTCTAAAGCATATACTGGTTGTTTATCTTTTCCTAACTGATATCCTACTGTTGTTAACAAACCATGAGTCGACTGTACTATCTAAATATTACAATAAATATTTTAATACAAGAGCAAATACAAATAAAAGCAAATATTTACCGCTGTACCAGTATTATACAACAAAAAACATCCAGTACCGTATGTACTTTTTGCTTGGCCCATTTCAAAACACATTTGTCCAACTAATGCTGACTGTTGATCACCTAAACACTAAAATATTTAAATAATCACTAATTCTTGAAGTTATAAGAAGCATCTTACCCCTGATATAGGAATGCCTTTTAAGGCAGTTTGGGATAAATAACCATAAATCTCAGATGAACTTCGTATCTCTGGTAGAATACTCGTTGGAATGTCAAAAAATTTGCATAACTCAGGATCCCATTTTAATGTATCGATATTCATTAACATCGTTCTTGATGCATTAGTGACATCAGTGACATGTAAACCACCATTTACTCCGCCAGTTAAATTCTAAAGACACTTATTTACAAAACAGTTCAATGGTTATTAATCTAATTGTTTACCCAAATAAGCCACGTATCAACTGTGCCAAACATACATGTTCCTCTTTTGATTGATTCTTGAACTTCTGGAACGTTGTCTAATAGCCATCTCAATTTTAATGCACTGAAATATGTGCTAACAGGGAGACCGCACAATGGTTTTAAATAATTCTTACTACGCTTACCATAACCTAATACTTTGTCTACAGTTTGTTCTGTCCGCACATCTAGCCATACTGCGGTAAGAAATCATTAAATATAAGCGAAAAAAATTATAAACTAATTAAATCACCTATTGCATTATACAAGGGTTTCCCTGTTTCATAGTCCCAAACGATAGTAGTTTCTCGCTGATTAGTAATACCTGTGGTTACGATATCGTCGGGATCAATGTCTAATTTATGTAGATTGTCTACTGTGCAATTGATGCACTCAATAACCGCATTCAGAATTCCTACAGGATCTTGTTCAACCCATCCTTCTTTTGGGCATTTATGTGGAATTGGAGTCTGATGATATGTTAAAACTTCAGCAGTTCTTGCTGCAAATACCTACAATTGTAAAAAATGACTCATTAAATATGACAGAAATGAAACATGAAAAATGCATGTAAATGTCAAGATTATTTATAACTATGTTATTCTTACTTACTAAAAATCTGGCACTAGAAGTTCCTTCATCTATTGATCCGACTAATGGACCAAAACGTCCTTTCTTTGGCTCCATATCTATTTATCTTTCATATAAACATTCTAAAACGTAATCATGTTTGATGTCTGACAGTTCTATCGTTGGTTATGAAACGATTGACAAATCGTACTCGCGCCGCTATCGTTATCTTTGTCGCACACCGGGCAAAGCCAATACCACATTGTACAATTTACGTTCACGCAAATGGTAAAACACGATATCATGATGAAGTAATAGTTTAAATTATAAATTAACAACTAGACTATATACAACACTCGAAACGTAATCGGATAAAAGTATTATTATAATAAAAAAATCATGTATAGTTCAGCAGCATCCCGCCCAGGCGGCAGTTGTATCGTTTCATCTCAGCGCAAAACGCACCCGTTTCAAATTTACCCGACTATGTATAAAATCGATATAGTTCTCCTATCTTCTTCTATATAATATCATTCCATATATCTTTCCTTCTTGTATGTCGGGTAAAATACGAGGCGACTTACATGGGCTGTTCCAAGATATTTTTACAACTGAGTCTTGTAATGATTGCAATTTTAAAATTAAAGATACTATACGCGCGATACGTGAAACGAGTGCATTATTTTCTAATCACAAATATACAAACGTTTTAAATGGACTAGTTAGTTAACAATACGTAGTGCGCAATGTGAATCTCTGCGAGTTAAAATATGACATACAGATTTTCGTGAAGTGTTTTCATGTTAAATATGTGTTGTATGTTTCATATTTAACTTATAATTATTGCTGTGCTCTTAAAATGAAGTGTTTTATTAAGAAAATATCTTAAATCAATCAAAAAGCTTTTAGTTTAGCATAAACGCTTAATAGATACGAAGAATATTTCATATTTGCTTTCGAATTTCAATTTTTGATCTGCCATTTAACTTTAATTTATTATTAATTCATTTTAAGACGTGAAGTTAATCTGTCTGCAATTAATATCGTAAAATATCTTCATTATTAATGTCAATAATTTTCATTACTGAAAATATCGTTATATCATTTTAACATTACATTATATTTTTCGTTAATATTAAATCAATATATAGTCCAAAATGTGAATATTATGTTATAGTAAATGTTTTGATTTTTTTCTGTAGTAAAAGTCGATAAGTAGTAAAACTACGCATATTTATCTATTTTGGATTTGCTTTGGAAAGTCTCCAAGGAACTTATATTTAGTTTTCATTTTATTATTTATTTTAAGGATTTAATTTTTTACATTTAGCGTTATATTTGGCCGGCTAGTTGACATTTGTAAACTCAACATCATTTTCCAATATTTTGCTACCGACAACATTTATTACTGTTGCTGTTGAAGATTTCTAAATTTAGTGAAGTAACAAAAATTGATATTTGCAGGTATTATACAAAAAGAAATAACGCATCCAAATAAAAGTGAAACCGTTTGAAAAATTCGAGATGTGTGCGGTTACAAGACTCACAGTGACTGTCCTGCAAGCGTAACATTACAACGAAATTTACAATATGCTTTGTTATAAATATCAAATAAAAAACATGTCATCACCCACTTTTACATCAAGTGGTTAGAGAATCAACATGGTGGTTATCAAAAGGTCAATGTTTTTTATTTTGCTGCTTTTGATATATCAAAGTATCGCTAAAAGTGAACTAACAAGCGAAACCCCGCCTGCATCGAACACAAAAACATGTTCGAATTGCAAACAAAATCAAAACATCTCAAACCCAGAGCAAAAACATGATCAAAACAAATACGAATCCGTCAAAACATCAGACGAACCACCATTTGATCACGACAAAAATCATGAAGGAAAAATCCCTCGGGAAAAGAAAATTCCCGTTTCGAAAAGTCGTCGGGATACTGTTAAAGCCAAAGAGAATCTATTTTCAGCGTTAAGAAAACAATTGAACTTAAAAAAGAAAGATGAACAACCCATGGCAGACGCTCGCTTGGAACACAACTATTCTGCTCCGTTTTATAACAAAATGTCAGATCAAATGCACTATGGAGTAAATCTGGAACAGGACTACAATAAGAACAATAACAAGTTGCGGCAACTGCACAATATTCACCATCCTTTGCAAGAGAATGGCTACGTTATGCCGGCTGAAGTTGAATGCACTTTTGAAGAGCCTTGCAACTGGAAATGGAAAACGGACATTCAAGATGGATTTGCTATTACTACATCGGATATGTATGGACCCACGGATATTGGACCCATGTATGATGCTGATAATCACACGCAAGGTTTGTTTCAAATCCAATGTATGTCTAGTAGTTTATTATAGATTTCAGTTGCAATTTCAATTTGCTGCTTTTCTTATCGTGTCGTATATTTACGTGTACATAAGGTCAATGCGCTCGTAATAAAAAGCACGGGTCATCTCTACTACCATCAACAGATGTGTTTTGAAATATTGCTAACAGAAAAAATTAGGAAACGGAAATACCATTTTCTTTTTTATTTATATTACATACATTATATACCGACTATAATAGTAATTTATATTACAAGACCGTTACTCGCGATTCAGTCGAGCATTGTACAATGTTTTATGATAATATTGAAACGTAAATTATTTTTAAAAATTTGCATTACTTAGACCGTGCGGGCATATTCTGTAACTTACCTGTTAATTTTTAACTGCCCGTTAAAAATTTTAACCAATAAAAATGTTTGTGTAATTTTCAATTTTTATTCAGTGCCGTCTCTTATCATTATCACTGGTTATGATTTTTAACAGGCCTTTAAAAATTAACAGATAACTTACAGAATACGCCCCCTAGTCTGTGAAAACCCGCAATAAATATGTATGTTGCTATGGTTTTACGATAACAGTCCGGTAAAATCTTTTTACGGGCTCAGCTCACTAGAAACAGAGCAATAAAAGTAGGTTTACGATTCAGTATATTGTAACATATCTTCGTATATATCGCGAAAAAAAAATGAATTATTACAATAGCAAAAATTTATTTTGCGTATAGTGACAGCAATTCAGATATTTAAAATAACAATATTTATATTAGTAATATGATATTATTTTCGATTGCTGCTACAACAATCTAAATAATATCATGTTACTAATATAAATATAAATATTGTTATTGTAAATATCTAAATTGCTGTCACTACACGTAAGATACATTTTTGCTATTGTAACAATCCATTTTTTTTGTACATCCGATAAATTCGAATAAAGGTTGCATAGAAATATATTATATATTACTTTTATTTGAAGTATTTTTCTATAAAATAATTTTAGAACATTGTACAACGCAAAATATTTACAATAACAATATTTTTATTTGTATTAGTAATATGATATTATTAAGATTGTTGTAGGAGCAATTTAAAATAATATCATATTACTAATATAAATAAAAATATTGTTATTGTAAATATCTAAATTGCTGTCACTATACGTAAGATAAATTTTTGCTATTGTAGCAATCCATTCCGCGTTGGAATGCACAAAAACAGAGTTAATTTATTTAAAATAATGCAGATGCAATTGACATTGTCAGAAATATTTAACATATGCTTGAAGCATCCAGCTGATTTAAGAAATCAATTATGTATTTTGAATTATATTTATAAATTCGAGGCATCTCCTGAATTGTTCTTGTATTTCTGCTTCAGCAGAAAAAATTCGAAACATTCGTATTAATAATTTACACACTTAACTCTATATATCTGTAGTTAGAGTTTATTTAAAAATTAGTTTCGACAGTTCTCTGCTTCAACAGTAATTCGAATAAATATAAACCCATATAATAATAAATGTTAATATCAATATTTTGGAATTTGGAAAAAGTTACAAGTGGGTTTAGCTCTTGTGGTCAAATATTTCAAATTCCGCGTTGAGTATTGCCATCAACATCGATTTAGCCAGCCGTCAACTAAACGCATAGAAGAGCCCAAAACTGCGTCCGGAAATAATGTTCCCAATTCGTCGGTAACCGTCTATTAGATATTATAACATCGAGCAGTCCGTGGAACGTACGTCGAGCGTCCATCTCGCTCATTCGCGGCCGTGCCGCACGCGTATCGGTACGTCTGATTGCAGCAGTGCTGATCAATTTCTGCCATAGAAGAGACCCAGCGGTTGTCATGGCAACGAGCAGGAGGACAGAACGCGGACGCGGCTGGGCGGCGACGCCGCCGCCGCGAGCGTGAGCGCTGAACGCGTGCCGCGTGACGCGAGCACGCCAGATGCCCGCGGTGACAGATCGGATGAGGAGTCGTGAGCTGGGATCGTACGTTCACTCCTACTCTGCGACATGGGGATGGTTATTTGTTTACGATTGTATTAGGGGTTGTTGCTTATAGATTGTTTTCTGTATTCTTAAAGGGATGGAGCCTACCCTCAATATGCAACAATACCTTTGTTAATATCTCAAATTCATTTCGATCAAAATGAAAACGATGGTTGCTACAATTTGTTTATGTTGATAAACAAACAATTTTTTGAATTTGTCAGAGCAAAAATTCTACTTATCTTATAATTTCAAAACAAATACGAAATATTGTGGAAAAAGTATAGTATTCTACTCGCATGTAATGGCTATTACTCATTCGAATGATTCTAATGAGTAATAGCATACATTAAATGCTCATAGAAAAATATACTATTATCATAGTCTAACACAAAATTTAGTTATTTATGTATATCGTACAAGGGTTTAAATATAAATTGTTCTTAACATGAAGTAATGTGTCCACATTGTTGATGTCTTTTGATTTCTTACTTTTCCAGAAAATATACAAACCTTTTCTGGTATATCTATAAAAAAATTGTATTCTAGCAAAACATTTATTATTGTTTCATTACATGATAATAAAGTATTTTCAAAATCACAACAGCATATTTTTTTGCGCAACACAAACAAACAATGAAATTTAGATTTAGATGGAAATTTAATTATCTAATTTTAAATGTCAATTTCGCAATATATTTTTCTAGGACCACTTAGAAATCTACTCATTGTATGTTTGTTGTTGTTAGAGAAATGAGGTACATTGCAAGCATCGTGAGAAATGAATTTGTTTTGTGAGTATTTCAATACAGGTCATTTCATTTCAGTACATCTGCGATTGCTAGGATACTTATTTAGAATTGTCAAACATTGGACTGGTGAAAGCGAGAAAAATTTATTATTAAAATATAAATTAATTATAAAATAAATCATGGTCGAAGAAAAAGTATAGTGTACAACTCGCATGGAATGTACATTTCATACTCATACAATTTGCAACATGAGCCGAATACTCATATGAAATGAGTACCATTCCATGCTTGTACAATATACTATTTCACATCTTATTAAATTAGGTAAAACATTGTACGATTTATTTATTGTAATATAGTATTACAATACTTCTATCATAATATAATTATAACATAATTCTTTTTATTAAGAAAACACAAATTTATCTGCAGCCTAGTTACCATCCGTATCTTATCTAAAAGCATTGACGTAAATTGAAAGTAGATGTTCTTGTGCGGATTCTAATTTCTTCATACAGATCTACTTGAAATGCATCCGAGTGTCTTAGAGACAATTACTTCAACATGTTAAATAAATAAATGTACTTTCCATCTCCTCTTTCTTTCAAAAACATTCCATATTGAGTAAAATGCAACAGTTTTCCTTGATGCAATGACGTCAATGGTAGTCTTGTCAGGATTCTGATTTCGTAACACAAATGTAGTTGAAATGCGTCTAACTGACAGCTAATTAAATAAGTTTGTCCCTTTTAAAATAGACGCAAAATAATGGTGAATAAATTGAAATAATAAATAACCTATTCTTTAATCAGCCTCTAAATTCAATGACGTCAATACGTCTTCTGCACTTGTTAGTATTTCTTAACAGTTAACATGCTGTTAACAATAATATTTGCAAATGACTTACATATTATACATTGCAGTTATAATGCAGATATCATGCTGAATGAAATGTTATCATACTTTTAGATATAATGACGTCAATCGCTATTCTCAGATGAATACTGCATTTTGTCAAGAGTCAAGATGCAATAGATTTACTTTTAGAACGTGTAGGATTGAATCAAGAACTCTTTTTTCTTTCTATGGGTAATAATGCTACACAAAATATTCCTAAATGCAATGATGGTATAACATCAATCTTTGTTCTCAGGCGAATAATTGGTTTTTGTCATTTTCCTATACATAAAGAATGTACAACAAATATACTTACGTTATATAAGCGAAATATATACAAATATTATTTTCCACTAACCACAAAATATATATGCTCATTATATCCTGTCTCTAGCTACAGAAATACAGTAGATTGCACCCAGCTTCATATCTCACGCCCCTCTTTCATTGAAATAAACCATAAAATATTTTTGGAATACATTGGTTCCAAATCTTTTCGTCAATTCGCATACAATTTACTTGCTAGACAATGTTATTTTATTGAAATTTAGGGTTATACATTTAAAGATGTTTTTAATTACTATTTGGGAGGTTTTAATCAAAAGCATGGCCCTCTTCACCGTTACTCTGTTTCGCCCACTAAATATAGTAGTTCTGAAACGCTCACTAACGTTTAAATGCAAGCCGAGAGAGACAGGCAATATTTGGGAAACCTATCTTTGTTGTACAGTCCGCTTAGAAAGTTAATAAAATAAAATTAAAAAAAAAATTGACATTCAATAATTTTGAAATAAAATGTTTAATATAAAATTAAGTAATACATTAATAAAAATGACTTTAAATAACTATTATGTATGTGAATTTAAAGGAATTTTCAAATAATTGAACAATACATTGTTATGACTTTTGGATAAGACTGTGCAAAATATTGTATCTTAGCTGAAACTCACGATATATGTAGAGAGGTATTGTGACGGGTAAAAATTTTTGTTAGTGAGCATTCAACAGATAAGCAGGTTTTAGGGTCCTTATAGAATGCGATTTCACTATTTTAACGATAAATAATGATGTCATTTTGAAATTACATATTTAAAATTTGTATGTTCAAATTACGAGCTGATTTAATTTTGATAACAATCCATCAATCGAAAGTAGTAGTTTACTTGACGCCTTGAAGGTTACTTGGGCCTATCTCGGTAAATAACTGTTTAAAGTAAATTTTGTTATATTCGGAAAGATGTGAAATAATAATATTAGCTACAAATTTGAAACGTTTTTCTATATTTTGTACAGTTAACTATTATTATTTATTGGTAAAACAATATTTACAAATATAATAATTAATAAAGATATTCCATCTAAAGAACATATTTAAAAAGAAACTGTTACAAATTTATATTAAGATTGAGGTATGTTAACCTGCAACTAAAATTATCAGCAAAACTATTTCAGAGCCGTATTTTGAGTCCTATTTGAATTCCTTGAATTCTAAAATTCCTTCGATTTTAAATAATGTCGTATTTAGTTCATTTAAAAACTTCTTTGGAATTATTTAATTAGACGTATGGTATGTATATCAATCAATGTATAAGAACAAATAAAAATTTAAACATACCAGAATAAAACTAATTATTTTCTGCAAGTTTTAAAAATGATTTATAATAATTAATCTGCTATAGACAATCGTAGCTCTCTGACTACGGTATTTTCTTGGAACACAAATTCTCTTTTCTCGAATCCGGCATAAATAAAACTCAGCAATTCACGAATGAATATTTACGGCATTATCCATTGTACTGTACGCGGTGGGTGGAAACAGTTTGAATAAAAGGCCAGTTTGTTTGACCTCAAAAATCACGCCTACGAGAAGATTCATCATTTTAACGGATTTATGCATTCACTTGTACTTATTATAATCGGATGAAGAGATTATTAGTAGTGGCGACAACTTGTAGTATTTTATGTAAACATTGCAAATAACTGGCGTCTTTATTTAAGAATTTATAGATATGAAGCTTTGTAGAGGTAATTATTATTTGGTATGTTTGTTATTCTTAAGGTGAACCATCCGGGCAAATACGGGCTGAAGATAGCGCAAGATAAACATGACTTTTTTGAAACAATATATTATTATTATAATAAATGAAACATATAATGTTTTATATCTACGTTTGTAGATAAAAGTCCAAAGTTTTATAATAAATTTTAAAAAGCTAATTTTGTTTACATATTATACATGAACATAATTTTCAAAGTAGTCAAATATATGCCACACATTCCCATGAACGACTACAGTAATGCAAATAATGTGTATATTTATAAATATAATCGTCTATAACATACTAAAATTAATTTACATTTGAATTTACAGTTTTTGAGAAACAAATAAAAATATACCAAAAAGTGTGTTTTTTGGTATATTTTTATTTGTTTCTCAAAAACTGTGAATTCAAATTGAAAATAAACTTAGTATGTTATAAATGATCATATTTACAAATATACGAATTATTTTCATTACTGTAGTCGTTCATGGGAATGAGAGACACAGTATCAAAGTTCTGAATTTTTGACCAACTAGACTTCAACGAATATTTTTTTATAGTTCAATGTTTTAGATATCCTTTTCATCCACATATATAAATACTAGAATGTTCAAAGACCTTACTGTAATAATTGTTTTGTTTTTCGATAAGAATAATTGTAAGAAAATATTTATTTAAATTTGAATTTGCAAAACAAAATTCATGGGAATGAACGAACCCACAAAAATTTGTACTTCATCTGAATTTGCAATGTACAAGTCACTGTAAAAAAATCCATGAAATTTTGACGGATGAAGGGTATTGGACCATAAAGAACATGAAAATAAATAAAGAATACAAATTTTGCTGTTTTTTTAAAAAATTAAGGATTCGTTCTTTCGACGCGTATGTTTGACCTTAAGTCATATTTCAGGAAATCCAAATGTATGAAAATCGTAAAAACATCAAGTTCATTATTTACATTAACATTAAATTTAGGATAAAGTTTATTTGAAAAACTAATTTGTGTAAGTAAAACATCTTGAAAGGTATATGATTTTTAATGCATAACGATGAATGAAATGAAATACTTCAGCAGCCAGTAACTTATTTTAAGTTGTACTTACCTAGCAACAACAATTAATTCTCTTTAAGCACTATTTTACTATTGTTACGCAAGTCAACGACAATGTTAACTATATTTAGAAATATTTTCACATAGGTATGCAGTAAAATAATTGTTTCTGTAATGGAACTATTAAAATTAGAATAAAATTTTAAAAAATATACAGTAATTCAAATATATAAAAGTCCGTTCTTTCTATTCAAGTACTTAAACTAACCATTTTATCAATATTTGTGTCTTCGCAGGTCACTTCCTGCTGTTACGAATCACATCTTCAACTAAAGAACTTCACGTCACGAGTCCCTTTTTTCGTGACGCACCCTCGGAATGCCGTTTGGATGTGGCATTATACCAACGAGGGATGAAATCTGCTTCATTTAAAATTGTAGTCGAATCAGGAAACAATACCCAGTGGGTTGTCGGAGACGTTCCTGGAGAAGATTCAAACAGGTACAAACTAAATTATAGTAACTAAAAAAAAATTATACTGTTAATTCCTAAAATAGCTGGCAGCCATTTTGTATCAAAATGGCGTGTAATTATTTAGCTTATGTTTCGAAATAATCTATGTTTAATCTATGCCATTTTGTTTTCAAGATGGTGGGTTAGGACCTAAATAGTCTGTAAGTTAGCTTGAAATTTACTTAATAATTTTGCAAAAAATTCGACTCAATCGATTTAGTTTTTCTTGAAATAATGGAGTCTGTAACCATAATTGAATTTAAATAAACAAATTATAATATAAGTAAATTAACCCATTATGTTGTCATAATTATAATATGAAATACATACAATTTTACAGTTTTATGGTATTTTCTATTTGAAATTCAAAAAATGCAAATCGCGCTTTGACGTGACGTAGTTTTGGTGGAGCCAGTCGAAGTGGCAATGTCATTGGACCGAACGCTGTATAACTGACTTATGTCAAATACTAGATTTAGATAATACAACTTACACAATATACGTGCAGCCTATCTATCTCTTTCTGTTCAAATATATCTATTTCTCTGTCACCAAAACTACGTCACGTATTATTCCTCCTAATTTTCAATAACTAATTTCTTATAAACTATTTTATCGATTTAAAAATAAATAAAATATATCATCAAGGCTTTTACTCACATTGAGTGTGGCACTCTGCATTGGCAGATCTCGGTAACTGACATATGCGTGAAGTGCTTCTACTAGCCCAAATCACAGTCCTCAAAGATGTTTATGAAGGAAAACCACAGAGGTAAAGTTAAAATGGAAACTGTCTGCTGTGGGATTCGAATTGAAGAGCTATTTATCCCAAATCGATTAAAAAAATTACGGGTATCTTATTTTGTTTAGTATCATAAATAAAAGAATCAAAATATGTTCGCAGGCCCTATTGCTGAGAAAGAAACACGTGGCAATAGAATATTCCTAACAAAATTTTTATGTTGATGTTTAAATAGTAAAGAGCCGTATAGTAGGACAAGGAATCAGTTGATGACTTTTAAAGTCTTTTATGGATGTGGTTTTCTATTCATCCTAAGCAATGTCGGTCACTCCAGGTAGCCAGCCAATTACTGGATTTGAAATTATACAAGTATATTATTGTGATTTTACAAAATACAAATCTATTATCTGTATGCTTGTGTATGCTCCTCCTAGTCTTCACTAACTTTCAATAAATGTCGAAAACTTGAGACGAATTCCAATATAACTTGCACAAGAATATTACTGCTATTATAATTGTAATCTTGAACAAATTTCCTATGCTGCAGATGGAAAGTGCACAACTTCGGCATTGGAAGAATAAAACAATTATTTCGTATTATCCTGGAAGTAGTTCCAGGAAGCAATCCAGCGTACATAGCAGTAGATAATATCAAACTCATAGATTGCTTTCCCGATTCATCGAGTCCAGTATGCACTCCACATCAGTTTCGTTGCATGGAATCCAATATTTGTATTAACACTACAAAGATTTGTGACATTACCCTTGATTGTCTTTATGGCGACGATGAAATTCAAAACTGCAGTAAGTACATTAAGTATAATTTAAGAAATATGGCTCTATAAATTCAACCTCGATATTTAGAGTATTAGAGTTCAAATTCATCGATTGAATTGCTTGGGTATTTATTCTAATTGTTTTGTTACAGATAGGATGCCCCCTGGTGCACAATGCAACTTTGAAGATGATTGGTGTGGATGGTACAATGCAGAAAATAAAAAACTGCAATGGGCTAGACATAATGGTTCAACTCCCACTAATAAAACTGGGCCGAATTTTGATAATACTTACAAGAATAGTACAGGTTAGTTCTCATGCTTTTATATTAGTTTAAATTTTATTGAAAAATACAATAAATTTTTAGGGAATTATTTGTTTGTAAACATGGCCGAGTCTCCTCCGAAAGGAGCAGGTTTCGCAAGTTCAGCAACTATAAACAGCGTCGTTTTTAATCCACCACCACGCGTTCATGGTAACTCGTCTTCAAGATATTATAACTCATGCACGGTATGTAGTTTTCGAAATCTATGTAATATATATATTTTTTCACTAGTAGCCTAACATACCATTATTGACCTCTTTTGGGCTCATAAATATGTTTTTCATTGCCGCTTACTTTATAATAACGAAACTGGTTAATAATGGATTATTTTTGACCTGAAAAATGTCACTTACTTTCTTATACGTAGTATTTTCTCAGTGGCGTCTGTGTGGATCATGAATGGATGTATGTTCGTATGTTCTATAACTTACGAACAAGAAAAGACTGAGAAACAAAACTTCATAATTCTAAGTTTCATGAAAATGCGTAGTTTGAAATAGTAAATTCTTTTTTACAATAGCTAATTGAATTTTGTGGAATGTGTTGTCAAATAAAAAGAACAGAGCTGCACTAATATATCAAACATTACTTTTGAGCGATCGTCAATTGTTTGAATCATAGTTATAGAATTCTATTGAATTTTATAGATATTAAATTGAAGATTTATGAAGGAAGAAATATCTTATAACAAAGATGTGTTAAGCGTTATTATTAAATAATTAAATTTATATTTATATGTATAAGAAAATCTAATTGTGACTACACCAGAATTTTATTATAAAACATTTTAGCGCCTTAAAAACACAAGTTACTTTGTATAATTGTATAAAATTGTATAAAATTCATTAAGAGCTAGTAGTGAAAAGAAAACCACAGTTGAGAATAATATTATAAACCAACGCCTTATATTTTGGCGCTGTGTTAATAAGGATTGACTTCTCAACCTTTGTGTATAAAATACTATTACAACCCTCATGTCCCTTAGATTCGATTTTATTACCACCAACATGGGTACCATAAAAGCGGTATTGCATTGCTTCTAACAGAAATTAAATCAAAAGAAAATATCACCAATCAAATCTGGTGGAGCCATGCAGATCATGGCGATATTTGGTTGAGAAGAACTATAATCCTTCCAAATATTACTAATAGGTAAGGAAATATGTACTAAATAAGACAAAATCAATTTTGTGCTTAATTATTTTATTTGTATTTTTTTTAGGTATTATTTACAATTTGAAGCGAGAAAAGGCATCAGTTCCTTGGGTGATATTGCCATTGACGACTTATCATTAAGTCCAGAATGTTTCGGTTTGAACATTCCTGACAATGAATTAAAAGGATACAATTATTACAATCCTATACAAGGATGGGATTTCAACAAGACTGAAACGAATCCTAACTTCGTCAATGCTACATGTAACTCCAAATTTGGATATTTGCTTACTTTATATTACAATTTACCTTATTCCAGATTACGAATTTTCAACTTGTGGAGCCAAAGGACCTAAAGGGCCTACACAAGAAAACTGTACAAAGTCCTATAATGGTACTGCCAATAAAGTAAAAATAATGACCGAATCAAATTTATCTGGAATTCAGAAATGGGTCGCTCCACAAGAAGGATTTTACACGTATGAAAATTATTCATATATTTGAGTATAATTTATTATAATTTATATTTTTAGGTTGATTTTGTTTGGAGCAAGCGGTGGTAAAGGTTCAAGCGGCATGGGTTCTTCTCGAGGTGCAATGGTCAGAACTGTTATGGAACTAGGAAAAGGGCAAGAATTGTTCATGTTAGTAGGTCAGGAAGGCTCTAACGCTTGTATTAAAGTAATATTATCAACAACTTACTAAGATCCAAAAATAATTTTACTTCCATTTGCAGAGTTTGGGACAATCCGGAAACTCGTCTTGCGAATCAATTGATTCTCCTAAGAATTTTACCGGAGTAAAAGGAGTGTTTCACACGAAGCTTAAAGACGGTGGTGGTGGTGGAGGAGGAGGAACTTTTGTTTTTCTGGTAATATATTCCTCATTTTACAAGTACAATATTTTTCAAAGGTGCTTTATTTTACAGAGGAACAAAACGAAGCACCCAATACCTCTAGCGATAGCAGCCGGTGGCGGTGGTCTTGGATTAGGGCATTTTGTTGATACTGGTATACAACATGGCCAAGCTATCAATATGTCTCGACCGCCTGTCACTGGTACTATGTATGGAGACAATGCTGCAGGTATCATCGCATTATGATTGTCAGTCAACAAATAATACAATAAAACTGCCACTAATTTATCTAACAATAACTAATACCTGCCGTTCTCGGTGGTGTAGTGTCACTAGCCTAGCACACCAGAGGTTGTGGGTTCGATTCCCAAGAGCATGGTCATTTGTGATGTTCACATAAATTCACAATCATTCAAGTATGAGGAGGCATATGGCCAAAGCAGTTAGTCCACTTCCCATCTTCGCAAAAACAACATACTATCATTAATTTAAATAAAAACTAACGACGAAATTTATCACAGATGTTGTTTATTATTAGAAGAATAAATGATTAAAATCTCACAGTATGCAATATAGTTTAACACTAGAAATTCAATATCATACGCACACTCTTGTCACTGCTTCTGTATGTCGAGGCATGGATTAAATTATATTGCGAATAACAGTCCATAGTTCTTCTACATTTTGTGTTGGTGTCTGGATACGTCGCACTATTCTTCCTCCCTCAGATTTTCAGAAGGCGATAAGTATGGCAGCACAATATTCTGTGCTGATTAAAGTAGGTTAATACTCTTCTTGCCACATGGGGGTTTTGCGTCATCCTACTGAAATACAACTACCGAATGGTTTTGAATATGTGGAGCAATATTCGGGTATATCTATTTCGACAATGTTTCGTTGGCTATTTAAAGTTTCGGAAATAAAATTAGACGAGATTTCCAGTTATAAAAAATTTCTTCCCATAGCATAATTACTTGAATAGGCACCGTAATAAGCGTACGAATGTAGGCCACATACCTTGTTGCATTCCGTCATCGTCTCACATATACCGAGCGTCATTTTTATATAAACAAAATCGCGATTTAACGAAATATAAAGTCAATATCACAATCACAACTTTAGCTACACTGATGCTTCAAGAAATAATAACAAAGTTGGCGCAACAGTAGTATCAGACCAACAAACAAATACCGACTTCTACCTTAGATAACACGAGAACATTATCCTTAAAAGCATACGCAATACAATTTTTGTGCTTACAACACATCATGGACAATACACTTTGGCTACCACATGTTATTAGTACAGATTCATTAAGTAGTCAATAAAGCATGCAAACATTCTACACAATCATCATATATATGAAGTATTGCACAAACTAAGGACGGAGTATGAAAATAACACATATATCTGGGTCCCGTATAGGCATAATAAGAAACGGAAAAGCAGATTTAGCGGCAAAAGAAGCAATAAACTCATTTCAAATACATATCCCAACATTTTTCGAAGACTATAAAACAACAAACTAAAAAAAGCCGTCAAATGAAATGAACAGAATTATAATAAACTCAGAAACATCCGAGGCAACACAACACCCGGGAAACCTATTAGAAATAGAAGAGACCAAATCTCCATGACCAGACTCCGCTTTAGGACATATCTGACTAACATACAGCCACATCTTTACCAAGACAGACCCAGTCAATGGGTGACAAAATACTAAGTGTCGAACATATAATCACAGAATGTACCGAACATACAAGAGAAAAAATATTACACCAGATCCCCAACAAATCCAAAGAGACCCTTATCGGAAAAAATACGAATAACTTATTGAAAACAACATTACTGTACAACAAAATATAGTACTTATTCTCTGTATTTGTCACTTATTGTACCAAGATACAAATAGCCACAATAACTGTCGGTAATTTTACTAAATACAAAAAAAAAAAACACAATGTTCTTCTATGCTATGTCACGAATACGTCGTACAGATAGTAGGTATCTTACCATTGTCCACCGCTGCCGTGATAAAGTCGGAGTGCTTTGAAAACGACGTTAGCAGTACAAAAAGATGATCTTCCCTGGTTCTCTGACAGGCTCCAGATTCTGTCTGCCGTTTATCTGGACCTGCATGTTTTTACTATCATCATACTTACGATACGATCCGTGTCAAAATCAACTATTTATTCATATGGATGCTGTTATCTCCGACGAGGCATGTTAACTTGATAACAATCAAATTTGAACTGAATTTGAGTTATACAAAAAAAAATTGAATAATTAAATATTCTCTAATAAACTAATAATAAATAATCTCTGTGCTGATTTTCGTCCGTTTGTTTTTATTGCTTTTTAATATTCCAATTTCAACGACCAATCGAGTATAAACAAATTCTTATACCTTCTTTTCTTCTGATTTTAGGTGCTGGAGGAGGTTGGAATATGTACAGGGGCTTAGTCGATCCGAACCATGTGAAACTAATGGGCGAATCGTTACTTGCTGGTGGGAAAGGTGGTCTAGCGTGTTATAATTCCACAGACGGAAACGGAAATGGTGGATTTGGTGGTGGTGGCGGCGGATGTAATGCTGGAGGAGGTGGCGGTGGCTTTGCAGGTACATTACCAAACATTACAATCATAAGATCATGAATTTCAACAATGAATATGTCTTTAGGTGGCAATGCCTATTCGAAAAACACTACGAATGGCGAAGGAGGAATATCATTTCTGGATCCAAGTATAACAGTTCCAAAGTTCTCAACAGCGAGGTCAGCCCTTCACACTGGTCCAGGGATGGTGCTGATCATCCCTGCTATACCAGGATGTGGCTGTGATTATAGATGTTTGGCTTTAGATCAAAGAAGATCGCATGTTGTTTGTATTTGTCCAAAGACCTGGAACTTGGGAAAGGATGGAAAATCTTGCATATGTAAGCCACATTATAAGAATTTAATATTGATACTAATATTTTGTGTTTTACAGTAAATGATGCAAATACAGATCCATATTCGCCAACTTTAATTATCATTTTAATTATAATTATCATTGTACTTATTCTCGCATTTGCGGTACTTTGTTTTATATTATGTAAGTAAACAACAAATTATTGCTATTAAAAGTTGGTAATAATTTTTTTATACTTTTCAGACAACCGGTATCAGCATAGAGCAACAGGTGGATTAGGAAGGAAAATTCTATCAGGACCAGATCTTCAATTAAATCGTCTTCGAGTTGCTTCCGATAGTATGATGACAGAGTACAATCCAAATTACGAATTTGGAGGAGTTGTCTATACTCTCAAAGATTTAAAAGATATTCCCAGAGATCAATTGAGATTAGTAAAGTACGTCACATCCCTAAATTATAAGAAGCATTGTGTAATGAGTTAACACTTTCAGGGCTCTTGGACAAGGAGCATTTGGCGAAGTATACCAAGGCTTCTATCGTCAAAGGTCTGGCGATCCTGTTGAAATGGCAGTAGCAGTTAAAACATTGCCAGAAATGTCTACAAATCAAGCAGAAATGGACTTCTTAATGGAAGCTTTAATAATGTCAAAATTCAATCATCCGAATATTGTTCATTTCATCGGAGTGTGTTTTGACAAACATCCAAGATTCATTGTTCTGGAACTTCTTGCTGGAGGAGATTTGAAAAACTTCCTTAGGGAATCTCGACCGAAACCAGTAAAACATTAAAATAATTATTTACCTATTTGTATTTAATGTTAAATTGTTTTAGGAAAGAGGAAGTCCTCTGACGATGGAAGATCTGGTCCAAATTACAATTCACGTGGCCAAAGGTTGCAAATACATGGAAGACAACAGATTCATCCATCGAGATATTGCAGCAAGGAATTGCTTGCTTACAACTAAAGGTCCTGGTCGAGTTGTGAAGATAGCCGATTTTGGAATGTCGAGAGATATTTATAGGTACCTATATTGTAAACTGACACTAATTTATTTATTTATGAGGGAATGTTTCTAGGTCTGATTACTACCGCAAAGGTGGAAAAGCAATGCTTCCAATAAAGTGGATGCCACCAGAAGCATTTTTAGATGGCATATTCACAAGTAAAACTGATGTTTGGTCCTTTGGAGTCCTACTTTGGGAGATTATGTCCATGGGCTATATGCCTTATACAGGTTGTGCTAATAGAGACGTTATGCAGCTTGTCACCAGTGGAGGCAGATTAGAACCGCCTGCGAACTGTCCAGGTGCGAAACTCAATATCTTTTTGTAGCAACAGCAACCCAATCAATCTCCTGAAACCTTCCTATCCTGACACATCATAATTCCTGTCGTCCACATTCATAATTAAAATTAGTTCTCTACAAAACGTTTGAATACATTTGTTTAAAAGGACCACTATACGCAATAATGACACAATGCTGGCATCCAAACCCGGAACAAAGACCAAACTTCGGATTGATCCTGGAGCGTCTGGGCTACTGCGCCCAAGACCCGCAAGTTATGAACGCACCACTCCCTGTGTTTAATAGGCTACCGTCCAATGAACGTGACACCACTGTCATGAGGCCAGAAAACTCAGATGAAAGCTACTTGAAGGTAACCAGCTAATCCGATCTCTTCCTAGTTATATCAAACACAAATTAATTAAAGTTTTCTTTCAAAATTAGACTCCAGTCATGCAGAAGCCATAATTTCTTAGAGGTCCACATAATGTTATCTATTTTTGTAAGACAGATTTTGCAACATGTTAGGCAGGCACCAAGAGTTAAATAGGGTTTTACATATCGTTTATGCATCAGGTGCCACACGCTACAGATTACTTAATACCTACGACAAATTATCAGTCCGAATTGCCGAATTCAGTATCAACTTCCAGTGTGGACAAGCTGATAGCTAACGAATCGGACAACTGGGAGACGTCGTTCGTTATGCCACACTCCAAATCGACGCAACCTTTACTCCAGGAACCAGAAGCGCATTCAGAGGAGACAAACAGCTCGGTATGTAACGCCCACATTGCATTTACAAATGTTCGCTAGGAATGAAATACCCTACTTTTTGCGAATTTCAAAACACTTCTTTTTGTTCTAGAATCAGTATATCAAATTATAAAGTTTCGTACAGATTTATAGAAATACCCTGTATATTGAACTATAATAAAAAATCACTATTTCACTTTTGAAGCTGTGCGGCATCTAAGTAAAAGCATATTTATGACAAAACACATCATAGGAATAATGCATCACACTACATTCCTTTTGCTCGCCAGGTTACATCCTACTCATCATCATTTTATTATATACCGAGAGTTTTAGCTAGATACAATATTTGGTTTTATGTCATTAATGTATTAATTAAGGTATTACTTCAACACAAAAGAGACAGTTTAAAAATTGACATTTTTTCTTGCAGACCGACAAACTAATCAACATGGAGTCTCCATTACCCACAATCCACCCATCCAATCATCCTGTGACAGCAAACAACATCGGCGGTAACCACAATAACAACACAAAGACCGACAACATCAAGAGTGGAGTGTCTTTGGACGCGTGTAAATTAGCAAAACAGTCAATGCCGACCAGCAACAACGTACCGCAGAAGAAGCCGTACGTCAACGTGAACACCGGCAACGAGCCGGTGACAGGGAACGGCGTGATCCAGAACGGGCCGTATTCGATACAGCAACAGCCATCGGCATTATACATTAACAACGCCACGAGTCGCCTCAACGACTCGGAGATTAGTTGTTGAAATACAGGGTTTAATATATGCACTACAAAGAATATGAATGTATAACATTATACTTATAATATTATATACAAACATAACCTATAATATACAAAAGGAGAAACTGATAGTATCGCCATTTTGCTATGTTGATACGTTTATGTGATTGCCATGTTTAGATCGTTATTATTGTTTCTATTTTCTATAAAATTGTTTAAAACTATAAAAAAATAAACTGTTCGTTTCGTTCGGTGCGCCTTTTTGATGGAGACTGTATTTGTACTTGTAGATATAAATTTATTTTTTGTAGTTCCTGTAGGTGATACTATTACCACAAGTCAAAAATTTCGGACAGGTACATCGAACGATCCGAATTCTGAACGGAATATTTGAAAATTATGGGGAAGAAAATATCATTCAAAATATTTTTCATTTATGAAATTCAAGAGGTCTGATATTGAATATTTAATAAAAAGCTAAAATTTTCAATTTAACTGAATTACTAATTCATAGAAAATATGAAAGTATTTTTGTATTTTCTAAAGTTATATTTAAATAAATTTGTAACTAATTCAAATTTATTTAAAATGATTGAATTTGGGCACGTAGTAATTTATAAAAATTTGAAATTTTGGAAAATTTATTGCATATGTCATACCGACCAATACCTTGAATTTGACAAGGATGAAGAAATATTTTAAAACTTCAGTGTGCGTCTTATAATTTTTGAGCATTCCGTTACAATTTGTAACTATTTGTTAAAGATTTAAGTAAATATAATATATACAATATTGAAAGTAGGTAATTTTGCTTTACCACGTTTTAGCTCAGTTAAAGAAGTTGTGAAAACTGTTATTTTTGTCCATTTTAAGAAAAACTTCAACTGATGCAAGCACGATTTTGAATGTTTTTCAGCAAGAGTAAAGCATATATCTATGTTTGACTGTTAGAACAGAACCTAGTCTATAACGCGTGCGTGAGCGTGAGGTGAAAGCGCGTGCATGATGCGTGTTTTGAGCGTGACTCCTGAAGAACGTATGTGAGTGTTTAATGTATGTTATCTGTGCAAACTACCGTTGAAAACCTAACCTTACTTTTTCACATGCACTGCAATAAGTACAGATTTCTCTGAAGTAATATTATCGTAATATATAGTCGGGTACGTGTCAATCCTCTGTGCCCCAACATTTCCAAATTTACGTGACTTTTTCAACGGTATGTGTAAACCTACATTAGTAAATGAAAAGTTATACAAGGAAAATGATGCAGTTTTCAAAATGGAAAAGATTGTTTGCTCAAAACAAAAAAAGTATATAAAAATCCCTAACAATTGCCAAAATATAGAATTGCTAAATGTAGATTAGCCTATAATATATTACGTGTAATGGCAGAGGTTGTGAATTTTACAATTTGTATCTCACGTAGAAAATAAATTGAGCAGATTGTCTTTTGTTTTTGAAACAAAACGAATAAAACAAATGCTTTAAGTAATTGATAAGATAAACAAAAGTGTATTTGTAAATAAATATAAATGTATATGTAAAGCAAAAAACAATATCCACACCTTGAATTATGCAGCCACCCGAAAAAGGATACAACAATAATATTACTTTTTAATAAAATCATCGTTTCCAAAACTAACACACTACAGTGTATGTATTCATTCCTCATAATTAAAATAATTTGTTATGTGTGATATTCAAATAAACATTTCCCATTACCACCAAAATAAACTTTGTTTAAAAAGTAAAACGAGATTGCATCATTTTTCGGAGACTGTAAATTTCCTAAAATCCAGTCAAAATTCCATCTTGTATGTTGGAGTAAATATTTTAGGGCGTCAAGTAGTCTCGTGGGTATTGTCCGTAAGTTTCGTCGGAATGTCGTCACGACGAACGCCACCGGTACCGTTTTGTTTTGGTTCGGCACTAAATCAAATTGATAAGACTGTATGTAAGATGATTGTTGATTATTAATTACGAATAGAATTTAGGCACAAATGTGAACTCCTAAAATATTTCACTCCGGTTGTACTAATATGACTATTAAGTATATAGATTATATTATATTTTGGTTTTTTTTTTTTAGTTCATGATATGTACAACACACTTTGTGACGTATATATTACAAACAAAAATAAATAGATGTTATTATAAATATGATTCTTTTATTTCCCCCAAGTTTCCACAAATCCTTTCTTTTAAATGTGTTTTGTTGGTGTAAATTTTTCAGGTGTTTTCCATTAACCAAATAATTCTTTTTTATGCTCTTCGCTGAATCCAAGTTTGTAAAGCCCACTTCGCTATTTATGTTAGTTTTTATTATATCTGTTTTTCAAGAAGACCAAATAGTACGTTGCTCTCTTTTTGAATTTATGAGTGTTATTTGTTAATTTAATAAACACTGTCAAATTATAAATGTCCATATTCATCGTATTGTATGTGAAATTTATTGTTTATTTGTACATTTTATATGAAATATTTAATTAATTGCAATAAATAATTGAAATTATGCTTGTATTTAGAATAATTTATCGTTTCTCATTCCTGCTTTATTGAATAACCCTTTAAAATACTGAGAAGTAATAATTTCCTGTCATAAAAAAACAAACTGATGTCATTTTAACAAAAGCTTTATGCCAGTAATCTCAATTTTTAACTTTGTATCCGAGCAGCAAAGACAGGTAGAGCCCCCAGATAAGAAGAAGTTGTCTCTATTTGCTAACGTTGATTTACGAATTTAAAAAATTTTCAATGTTGTCAACATATTTTGAAGTAATAAATATTTTTCTTATCCAAAAACGTGCTCTTTCTATCCATGCTACCCTAATACATAATTTCAAAAGCGTCCTCTTTCTTTTTGGGTACCAATTTTTCGTAATGGTTTAGAACATTATCCCTTATTTTAAAGGATGTGGAAAGGAAAGACAAGCATAATTTTAATAGTATGTTGTAATAAATAAAACAAAACAACAAAATTATACAAATAAACCATAATATTAGAAATCATACTAAATGGGCAAGAACATATTTAATTCGTAAATATCTTATTGTAACAATAATTTATTAACATATGTGATATTTCCTAAATCTACAATTAATCTGGTATTCAGAATTTAAGACTAAACAATTTGAACTCAAATATATTATCTAAAACTTTTCAGTAACATTGCAGAAATTTCAATGCAAAATATATTGATAAAATCTTAGTTTTATGCCAAGTAGCAATAGTGTTTACAAAACTCCAAATCTCTGAAACTATAATATATACAGGGTGTTCATTTTTAAGTGGCTACCATTGCGATCTCGAGAACTAGAAGAGATACGAAGTTGGTTAAATTAGCAAAGAATCTCTATTTCACATAGGTATTGCAATGATAAACTGAAAAAAGAAATTCAACCAGTGGTTCTCAAAATATGGATACCAACTTTTCTATTTTAAATAGAAACATATATTTTTTATTTGCTCATTCAATAGCGCTCGTTATTCTGAATCCAACGATATAAAATTTTCATACCCTTACATAACAAAATTTTCGAAAAAAAAATTAATATTTTGAATTAATTTTTCCTAAATATGATATTAATTAGAGTGCCATGAATGAAAAAAGTGAATATTTTGTTTATTGCTACTTCTGTTAAATGAGAAATTGTTCTTCAAATCATTTTTAATACCTAAAAATGGATTAATTCACTTTTTTCATTCATGGCACTCTAATTACTATCATATTTAGGAAAAATTAATTCAAAATATTAAATTTTTTTTCGAAAATTTTGTTATGTAAGGGTATGAAAATTTTATATCGTTGGATTCAGAATAAAGAGCTCTATTGAATGCACAAATAAAAAATATATGTTTCTATTTAAAATAGAAAAGTTGGTATCCATATTTTGAGAACCACTTGTTGAATTTCTTTTTTCAGTTTATCATTGAAAGACCTATGTGAAATAGAGATTCTTTGCTAATTTAACCAACTTCGTATCTCTTCTAGTTCTCGAGATCGCAATGGTAGCCACTTAAAAATGAACACCCTGTATACTATATAAAAAAATAATAAAAAGCTACATTTTTATTTTCGAAACATTCGAAACATATCTTCTTGTAATTTTCACGAAAGGCAACGTGTTTTGAGAAAATCACTGTCATATACAGCAATAATTTCGCATAATAAATGTCGCCATAAATCTCGTTAAAATTTCCCAAAAACTGTTTTTTGACATTTCTGGATAAACGGGTAGCTTTACAATTTTATGTAAATGAAGAGAATATCCGTGAATTTTTTCTCTATCGATTTTATTTGAAGCATTTTTTTTTATTATGTTAGAATTATTATAAATGGATGCTAAAAAACAACAGTAAAATAAAAACTTTTATAGATGTGAAGTATATTCTACAAATTTGAATTTGAGGAAGTATTTTACTCAAGAAAAAATGTATTTTATAAATATAAAATTCTTGTTGAATATACAAACACCCATAATTCCGAAAAGAAGAGCAACGTTGTATAACATACCAGGGGTTCTAGTAAAACAGCTGTATCATTTATACTAGGTTAGTTAGCTAGATGTACTCTTCAAATTTGGATTCATTGAATATGTTTACTCAAAGCAAAAATTATTTGGTTAATGGGAAGCATCTATATTGAATTTACAACACCAATAATTAATTAAATCAAAAAATGCTTAAAATAAATAATGTAGCAAATATAAATAGATACATAAACGACACCTCAAAAAATTACATTGGCTAAAATGGGTATATATGAGAAAGTTGTGTGGTGATCACATCAGATGTTTATTTATATATTTTGCTAAAGAAAAACTTGTAAAAGGCAAATTAAAATGAAATACTGTTACCACGGAAAAAAATTTTTAACGTTTGGATTCTTGAAATAGCATTTGCCGTTTTGTCCAATAACTTATTTTTAGTTCACTTTCGATTAGATATTTTCACAGTTTCTTGCTTAGCCACTTTTCTTGAAAAAATGCCAAATTTCAATTAGTTGTTTACTTGCCACTTAAGTTAGCAAAATTGCAACATCAATCAAAAGGCATAAATAAATAAAAATTGTTATGAATTATGTCTCTGTATTAAATTTTAGATTGCAAATAATTTCTAAAGTTTACAATTTAACCTAATTGTAGGTTGAAAATTATTTTTATGTTTATTTCTCTTGAATTTACTAAAAATTAAACACACCCCTCTGATAAGTTAATTAAATTTAAAACATTTGTAACATTTTGTCTCCAAGGGAAAATATTTCACACTTACCCAATCTTCATAAATTTTCATCAACACCATACATTAGCCTAATTACATCATTGTAAACATCACGCTATTTTCTGTAAACAAATATACCTAAAAAGTACAAACAGACTCATATTGACATAGTTATTGAATTTCATATATCAGTACTAATATTTGCACATGAAATCTGTTTGATAAATGTATAATTTCTTGATAGACCCACCGGAGAATATATGCCGGAATAAATTTAGTTTTTATATTTGGCAATATAATTATCTATTTAACTTGTCAAAAATATTAAGACAATAAAAGGGAAATTGGCAATAAAATACATTCCTAGAATTCTGTTTCGACCACACTTAAAAATTCAAAGACGGAAAGATAAGATGTGAGATAATATATTGAAATGAGTTTCAGATAAAAAGGTGTTTACAGTCGAGCTCCTGGCAACCCATAATACGTTGGCGTAACAAATTTATCTCTATTAAAACTACAGCAGGAAAAAAATCTGTTGTTCCCCATAATATTATGACTAAACATTCCATGTACACATTCTAAAAATTAAATATTTCACAAGAACTTTTGAACAATCAAACAATCTAATTTGAACTTTCCTTATGAAATGTTCCGAAAGTCAAAATAACAATAATCTAAAATTAGGTGTTCCTGTTAAGTGAACCTTCCAAATTCCCAGACATCTCGTACGTCAATCTGTAAGTGTAAAACAAACCATATCTTAAATCCGTCATCATGTCCGGAAAACACATTAAGCCATTACCGAAACGTAAGCTAGTAAACCAATTTTATTAGTTCAAGAATATTTACCGCATACACAAAACTTTTACATGTTAATATTTGTTTTCTTAAAATTATTTATTGATTATTTGTCCTATGCTAACCATCTCGTAGAATAAGGCGGGAGCACTGCAATTGCAGATTACGAGCATTAGATGAAATAACACAAAATTTAGTGCAAGTTTGTTAATTTCAAAACAAATGAATGGACATGCTTGGTTACTGACTTTCAATGCATTGTAATATATTTATGTTCGACTGTATTATACTCACTTGTTTATTATATTGTTTAGCATCCATACAGTGGCTCTTTATGAACAAGTTTGATAAAACAAAAACAATAAGCAACTTGGTAACCTAACAAACAGATAAAAAGCAAACTTCGAATTATAATTTTATTTATCTAAGATAGTGTGTAAAATTGATGTCAGGCCAGTGTTTAATTGACCCATCGTGACTAAAGACTAGCTTTACGTACTTGTATCGTAAAAATAATCTGCAATGCAACCGAACATAAAATATTGTATGTAATACGTACATAATAGGGTTTTGTTACCTCGTTTCGTGAAATTGAGAAGAATGTTGTTAAGAAAGTGGTAGTAAGTCAGTTGATATGGTTTGGACATCTTGAGCGAATGCCGAATGAAAGGTTGGTGAAACTAATATGTGCGGGTGAGATTGAAGGTGAACGATTGCGTAGGCGTCCGAGGAATAAGTGGTTGGATATGATTGATGGTTTGTTGCATGAACGAATGATTTCGAGTGTGAAGAATAGACGAGAATGTATGAATCGCATTAGGAATGTTTGGAGGAGATTGATTGTTGGTTGACTGTGTTTCTGGGTTTGTGCTACCCCACTGAGTGGAATAAAGCGTGATGTTATGTATGTAGGTTGTTGAGATTGCGATCAGGAGATAATACTAAATTTTTCCCGGTGCTTTGAAAAAATCTTGCATTTCTCTGCCTTGATGTATAATATACTATTAAATGAAATTATAACTTAGTGACTGAGCAAACTTTAAATTCCTCCCAAAAGGAAGAACTAACTAAAGCGCTGCACGCACAATCATATCAAATATGACATCATATTCGGCGTCACACGCAACATGATTCACATAATGAGGTTGTACGTTCAAATGTTTGTTTCAAGCCGCCTCTGTGGCATTGTGATACCGCGAATATTAAGTCAAGGTTGTCATGGATATCAAGCGATGTGCAACTGTCGGGTCTGCTGTCGGAGTCGTCGCCGACTTTGTTAGCAGTTAGTCGAATTCAACTTTACTTCTAACTTGGTTTTTTGGTTGCGTATGGCAAGCTGTTCGGCTATTTTAGACTTTATATGTGGAAAAAACATCTGGGAAATAGGCAAGAACAGACTGGCTCGGTTAAAACCGGGCGGTTATTCAAAATAAAAGTTCGCAATTTATGTTTGATGCTGCAGAAATGATATACATATTTGTAAATGATATTCAATGAGATTTGCTTCAATATAGCCCCTGTGTATTTGTAATGTTTTGATATTTAATTGTTCAAGAAATATTTATTTACTATCTAAAATAAAATAAAATAAAAATCATGTATTGTTCTAATAATTATTAACAGTTGTATAAATATTTGGCGACCAGTACTAGTGAAATAAGCTTCAATGTTACTCAAATTTAGCTAAAAAGACTTCAGTTTAAATCAACAAAAATGTAATTATTGTTCAGCTATTATCAATGTACAAAATTAATTGATTTGTTTCTAAATATCAGTATTTCCTGTTACTGTTAGAAATAAATTTCCAATTATCGTTTATCAAAAGCATTCCAAAAATCCATTAATTCAACTATATCTTCAAAACAATAGCACATGACTAACCAGTCCGAGTTAAATTAAAACAAAGCGAAATAAACAAAATCTCTCGAAGTTCGAATCTTAGCATGGATTTAAAACGGACTCACGTTGTCGGTGAAAGAAGACAGTTAAAACTCTGAGCTGTAAGCAAAGAGTAAAACTGGCTCAGTCAATCAGTATTATTCTTGAATTTAGTATAATACAGTCTTAACTCAACAGCTGTTAGTGAATTAAGTGTACGTTTTAAACTATTTGTGATTTTTTATCGTTAAGTCATCTATTAAGTAAGATAAGATTATAATTATTATTTTTGTGAAGTATGTTACAATTTTTGGCGTAAGTCAACCATATAATTGTTGTTGAAGAATTATATTCAACGTAAAATTTATTTATTGATTAAAAATTGTTGTGTTATTCTGCATTTTCAATTGAATTAATTTTTATTTTAATTTAATTGTGAAATGTTTCATCGGTAATATCAAAAAGTCGGCAATTAAGTTAGTAATTAATTAATGTAGTAAGCAACGTGTCCTATGGAATCAATTTGATTAAACCAAGGACACTACAACAAGTTTTGTTTTCGAAGACTATATTTTCGCGCCATTGGTCAATATTAGCTCTACTACTTTTAGAACTAGGGTTGTTTTCCCCTAAACTACCCTTCAAATTCACCCTGACCTATATTTTTACAATCCAAATCACAATAATTATTTCCTGACATTAGCACAAACAACTTTTATTTTTGTAAATCTATATTTGTTTAACTAGCACAATCATTAACCTATTAAACCTGAGTTAAAACAAATAACTAAAAGAAATCTAACCTCACATAAACAAATCAAAACCTAGTGGCAAAATTTCAGTTCCTTGCTGATTACTAAGAAGTCATTACGCATTGGAACGCAGATTGGTTGACTAAGAATTTCACAATCTGTTTGATACTAAATACAATACTTTCATTTATGTATCAGTTGTAACAATGTGTTGTTTATTCACAGTTAAGTGATAGAAAGTGGAAGCAGTTAGAAATAAGTGATTGACAGTGACTGTGGGTGCAAGATGAATATATACCAGCAGCAGTATTATGCCGCATACCCACAAATACCCAACGCACCACCTCCTAGTGCTGCTAATGGGTATGGATGGGCAGGGTATGGTATAGGATGGCAGCTTGATCCCAATGCTTGGCAGACGCCTAAATTGTACCCAAGTTTGGATGAAGTTATTGAGGAGCCCCCATGTTCAGTCCAAAAGGTTGAAAAGGCAGAAGTAAGTTTCAGCTGTTAACTTTAATCAATAATTAAAATATTATTATTATTTACAATACTTAAAATCATTGTTTTGTTGTGAAAATGATTTGGGTGCCCCAAAAATACTTTCCGTGGTACCACTGGCATTTTGCGTGATCTTATGGCATTAACTTCTAGTTTCACTCCCCGTCAATATTAGCAAAAACACGAGGGGGTTCGGCACAATAATTATTTTGCAGTTACAATGTTATTGATCATTATTCACAATATAAGATTTCAAAATTCTACTGGTCTTCATTATAACTTTAATTAGCAAATTAGTCGTGATGTAATTTCAACCAAAAAAAGATTCTCACAATAATTATAAACAGGTACATTTGCAAAATTATCTTCAAGTTCATTTTGAAGTATAAAAAATTATACTGTAATTTCAAGTGCAATTAAGACCTGACAAGCAGATAAATTAATGTAAATATATCGATAATAACAAATTATCAATATTTACATTATTGTCTGCTTTATTTATTTCTCATTTATACTATAAACAAACTCTAACAATTATTTTGTTGAACGCAGAACTTTTTTGGAGCACTATTCGGCAACCAGGTATGTTAAACTTTTAGCATTTTATGTGTGTGCTTCCAGTGCTTTAGTAGGAGTATTTCCGTCTGTAAATGTTTGTAGATTTTATGTGCTATGTGATTCACTAACATAAAATGTCAAGTTGATTTCAGGAACTGCTTAACACCAGATACCAGATGTTTGAACAAAACTGGCTCAAAAGGCTCATTTTTGTAGAGTAGAATTTATTGTGTGCATTTGGTGTTATCTAACATATTTTGTTCGAGTAGTAATGCTTTTTGTTTGTCCTTGGTAGTTTAGCCACGATATCAATTATGTAGAAACTGGAAATTTATGGTTATATAATATTTATTAAATATTACCTCGAATTGAACTTAATAAATATCGTATTCGCGTACATATTGACATTAGCATGTAAATGTATTATTAATCAAAAGACCAATTGGAAATAAATCATATTAGTACATATCTATTTTTATTTTGTAAACTCACTTATCATTTATGAGATAATGCATTACTGTCGGCTATAATTCTGAATCAATCCAAGAATAAATTATGAATGAAGCATACGGCATTGAAATATTTATTTGTAGATGAATCGAGAGATGTCTAAAATGATTAATCGGAACTAAGAGCTAATTATTATAAATAATTATTTGTAATATGAACTGAGGCATGAATTCTTGATAAATTATTCGTATAAATGAAGTCAGAAACAATTCTTTTATTTGCTTATTAAATTTATTTAAAAATTAAACAAAGATATATTAAAAATATGTAATTATAATAAAAATAAATATTAGTGAATTCACTTGATTACTTGTAATTAATACCATATTGTAAAACAAGAGAGGAAAGGGCTTCATTGCAAAACGATTACAAAAATTTGAACAAGTTTTGAAATTGCTTTTTCTCACTTGTGTCATAAAATGTGAAAAATACATTTATCCATAGTTTGCATTAATTAGTACAGAAAATTACCTCCCTCATTAGTGAAGGAATAAATAAAAAAATAAATAACTATAAAGACTAACATGAGATGAACAAAATGATGGAGAGACTTTGTTGATGATGTATAATAATTAGACTTGCAACGAATAGTGTATTCGGCCATAGGCCGAATACCGAATATTCGGCGGATTCCTTGGCCGAATAGCCGAATATTCGGTGAATAGTATTCGGCTGGTTTTTTCTGTTTATTACTCAGTATTTTTAGTTATTATTGACAAATATCTTGTGTTAAATTAACAATTTGAACAAATATGATAATTTGTTAAATTAAAATTTTGTCTTTTCTGAATTATTAACAAGAAAAATTGTTGTTTTTATTTATTTGCTACATTTATAAAATTTAATAAATAGTCTCGTGAATAATAAAAAGTAAATTTAGCAAATTTATCAAATTGAAATTGTTGTTCGTAACAGCTTAATTTGTTATAATAACTATGATTTATTGTTCAGCTTCTATATAATTACTAAAATATTTTGTCAAAAGTACATAAAAATAAATGTTAATAATTACTATATTCACAAATATATTTTGTTAAAAAATACACAAAAATAATTTGTTACCTGCTAACAAATTTGAAACTTGTTAAATTAACATAAATTAACGGTGGATCGTCTTGGAATAAATATTTTCATAAAAATTAAAATTTTGTCAATTTTGACTATAAATTTTTTACTGTATACCTATGTATCTTTATTTATTACCTATGTCCTCTATGTATGGGGCCTATTTATATTAAATAAATATTTTAACTAATAGAAATGCGACAAATGAAATTTTCAGTTTTTATTCAGTACCGTCTGTTATCATTGGTTAAAATTTTTAACAGGCCATTAAAAATTAACATGTAAATTACAGAATAGACACCCTTATGTGTTTTACATTTATTATTTTATTTCAAGCAAAAATTACCGAATGAAATACCCTAAATTTCCACTTTTCTCTATATTCTAAACTATTCGGTATCCGGCCGAATAATGCTTAACTATTCGGTATTCGGCCGAATAGTAAAAATGTGGCCGAATAGGCCGAATACCGAATAGTTGCCGAATATTCGTTGCAAGCCTAATAATAATGTAATAAAACCTTGAAAATGATCAAAAAAAGGAAAAACAAATAAACAAATAATAATTGATAACAACAATGTATGAGTACACTTAAACTTAAGTTATAGTTACAAAAAGGAAATTCTTTTAATTTGCTACAATTTTTAGTGTATACTCGTAAAATATACTTATGTAGGTCTTGTCTCTATAAAAACGAAACTCCCACTATCTTCCAAGTTTCCCTAACACATCCAACTATCTCATACGTTTATAGCTTCGGAATTACCTAAAAAATTTAAACTTAACCTAACGCAGACACATCGATATGTCAACACGAATGATGCCTCAAGATGGAATTTCAGAATTTTAGCCGCATTAGTCTCAAAAGACGTTTCTTTGAAAACTAAAATCTAACAAAATTATCACTAACATGGCAAGAAAATGAACTCTAAAAACTTATTAAAGAAGTATTTCAGCACTTGGGAAATAAGTGAGAGTAATGTCATTTTTACAATTAATGTAGATAAAAATAGTTTAATTGTTGGTTGATTGGATATCATGACGTACGAAAAGTGTTAAAAAAATTTTTCTGTCAAAGAATAAGAAAAATAAGAAACAGATATAAAATTTGAGAAAAAATTGCTACCATGTACTTGTTTTTTATTATTATTCTTTAAGTTTAGGGGAAAATTATAATAAAAATGCAGAGTAGTCGACTATTTTACAGCATAATAGAAAAATTAAATTATAATGAACTATAAAATTAAATATGGAAGTTTTACTACGAAAAGAACAATAGTTGATTTGCAACCTACACACATGCAAATTAATGCTTAAAGAACTTCTCTTAAATGACGCCATTTTTAATCACAATGAAGTATAAAAAATAATAATAATACATTTACCTGCTACCCACGAACAAGGTTTTAAATATGTATAAAATCGTGAAACTTGTTTTTTCATTACTCATACGTCTGGTGTCTGGTAATTTTCATCTTTCTTCACAAGAATAAAATCACTATGGTATCGCTCATACATACTGAATCATTTTGCATCTCATATGACAAAGAATTTAAAATGCATATTTGTAAATATTCGCTCTATTATTTTATTTATTAATGGACATAACCATTGAAAATTAAAAAGACTTTTGGATTAAATTCTGTACAATTATTATATTTAAATACTGAACGTAATTGTTCGTCAGGTTAACAAATTTGTATTTAAATAAAATGTTTGTACAGAACATAATCCAAAAGTCTCATTAATTTACTATGAGTTCTGAAGGTTTTTTCCACTATTGAAATTAATCATATCACGTGAAATAGTAGAAGAAAAGAGAATTAATCCAATAATCTGTATTTTAATGCATTAACGGAATTGGATCTGCCGACAGGGAACTACAACAGTAGGTATTCTACATTCGCATTTATCTTAATTAACGCAATTTAAGACAATGCCCAATTTTATTGCGTTAATTTCTGTTGTGAATGTACCGTTCGCAAAATATCAGCTGAATTAATTACAATTATGATTTCCTTTTCCTGTTCATAATTTTTCGCATGGGCTTGACATCCTGCCGAAAGTTTTCTCCAAAGATAATTGAGAGCAACCGAATATTGAAAACACAATTTTAAAATTGCCGGCATTTCAAATTTGCCACGATTTCAACAACAATATAAACATGTAGGTCGATTGAAGTAGTAAGGTCTAAAATCCCACAAAAAGTTATCCAATTCATATGCTGTTTATATAGTAATTCACGTATGGAGACATTGAAAACTGTGCTTAAAATACAACCTTTTTCATATGGAGGTCATGTACGTTAAGTCAACCATTGCTGATGACACAACATGCTCAGTAGAGATGAAAATACATTTAAACGCTGTACTCTAGTGATCTCTACTTTATAAATGGGTGTGTGTGTTCTAAAAATTGCAATAAAACTATTTTGAGAGCAGGTCTGCAACCTGTTATTTGCATATTATCAAAATTACAATTTGAAGTGTGACTATTGAACTTAGCCTCCTGAAGATATTTATAATAGTGACAACAGAATGAAGTAATGCTAAAGCAATTTGCAAATACATGCGAGGCGTAAACCGAATAATCTCAGATCGAATCAAGATTTTGTTCTAATCGCATCGTACAGTGTGAGTTCTGAATATCGTTTAGAATGTGTATTTAGTGTTATTCGCCACAAATAATGTTAGTCTGTTAGTCGATCAAATAATCACACAACCTGTTTGGTCGTTTTAATTGTTAAATGTATATTTGCGGTGTGTTTAATTTAAAAAATGTGCTTAAGTAATTAATTTTGTGAGTAATCAAAAAGTGCGTGTTATATTTCGCGATGAGTGACAGTGAGGACCATGATTCCTGCCCCATCGGCGGGCGCAAAAGTGGATGGTCCCTTATAGCAGGGTTCGGCTATAACTTAGCTGTAGATGTCCTGACAAAAATGATTGAACCAGGAAAAGGATTAGATCATTATGACAAAACCCTCACGGAAAGAAAATATGTTTTGCCGACTATGAATTATAAAGTGGTATGTATTTTATATATTAATGATGTGGATTAACAACATACGCTAATAAGTTCGAGGGCAAAACATATATACATACTTATACAGGATGTCGAAATGAAATATGACGTATAAAAATATGAGTGCTATTTTTTATATGTATTTTGCTGTAAATATTTATCTATTCATTTTAACAGCAGGAGTGTAAATACAGAATTTAAAAATGCATTCGGTTACCTAAATATTAATACACGATACGTATACCAATAAAATTAATATGTATTAGAAAAATTGTAACACGGCCATGCATGAAATATTAAACAAAAATGAAAAATATTTGACAGTTAATAAAACAGATTGGAATGTCTGGTTTTATAATAGTTATTTACGATATTAGTGGAATAAGAGCATTATTAAGATACACACATGAAATTTTCACTAGTCAATAGCCGAGTTGTGTAATCTCTTAAGTATATTAATAATACATTATCACACGTGTTTTATCTACGCCCGCCCAAAGTTAAAAAATTAAAATAATTTGACTTTATTTTATTGACAAGTAGAAGATTAATCCAAGATGTCGCTGTAAAAATGTTTTTAATCGTTAAAGACCACAATTTGACATTAAATCAATAAACAATTATGTAGGTAGTTGTTTTTGTTATTGAAGAACTTCGCAAATTATTAATTAATTAAACATTAATTAATTTCAAGATTTGTAAAGATTATATTATCAACATTTATAATAAATAGTATGTTAATGAGAACGAGTGCGATAATGCAGCTCTTAACTCACGCAAAATGAATGGGATAAATGACATTTAACTCACAGGCGTAGATAAAGGAATTTAAACCCCAGTTAAATTTACTTCAATACTAAATTTACATCAAGTTATCCAAATGACAATAAAATTTTTGAAGGTAATGTTGAGTAAGTCATACAATTATTTGAAATGATGTGCACTTATTAAAAACAAATAAATTTCTTTATAAAACCGGAGATAAAGATTTGAAAGGAGACATGATATCAGAAGAGGAAAAATTGTTGGCGAATCATAAATATTATAAATGATTGATTGCAAAATACGTGGCCGATAATTAGAGGAAACTTTAAAAATGAGGATAATGAATAGTTTTTGCCTGTCCTATGGATTTTGTTGTAAACAAACACTACTATATTTTGTTTCCATGAAATTATGGTCTAGAATTTACGTATAACTTCCTTAAATTGTAATAGTAATAACTAATGAACTGATATGAGTAACTTTTTCCATGAAAATTTCTTGTTATAGTTATTGCGTTGATTGATCTATCATAAGTATGACACATATTTGTATCTTTATAGTTTGTTTTATTTGTACCTATTTTATTTTATCACATGTGTTCAAATAAAGCAGACACATGTCATAAAAGATCAAAGGGAAATTGACAACCAATTGGCAGTATTTTGCGCTAGATGAAGATTAAATTTAATATTACGTTTTAACAGAATTAGGTCATGTTTACAATTTTTGTTTGCACCTATAGACAAAACTAATTTATTTAGATTTCCTTTGGGATAACAATAAACTAAACCGCAAACATAATTTTTGAGTAATTATTTAATTTAATTAACCATTATTATAATTAATGTTAGTTCTGGTTTCCCTTTGGGAATTCGTGGCGTAAAAATGTCAGAAGTAAACAGATTAAATGCAAATGTAATATTTAATCAAGATAAAATTTTCAAAGTTCTTTGCTCTATTTCATCGATTTCTCTACAAATCGCACCTGTCTTTGTATTTTGTCACGCAATGCCAACAGAAAAGCAGATACACTCACTGCTGTCCAGTTACAATGCCTGCCATTTTATTAATAACCACGCCCACAATTTCGCTTTCAGAAAGTAAATCACATGCTTTACAACCTACTTTTCGAAACTTTTTCGACCTCAAAAATCAAGTTGTTGTAGATAGGTAGATCTCGGAACAGATGTCGGTTGATAATATTTTTTAACATTTTGCAAAGTATTTTTACAAGAAGTTAAAAATCTGATGAATCATTTTACAGTTTGCTCATACACCGCGTATAAATATGAAAGTCAATGTTTAACAATTTTATTTGACACATGTTTGACATATAGAGTAAGTATTTCCGTTGTTTATTTCTTTTAGTATATTTCACATTATTGTGTACTAGGAAGAAGAAATTCTTGTAATTCAAAATTAATACTTGTATAATTTAGTGTACACAGTTATTATATTTTTTGCGTAATTATATCTATACTTATATTGTATAATTTTTATCATTCAATACGCAATATGTACGATGGTAATTTTAAATGTACCTACATATTACCAGAAACTGATTGCAAGCCAGAAAATTGTTTGATAAGAAAACATTCTCATGTCTAGTAGATATAAACAAAATAACAATAATCACATAAAACAATACATAATCACTACAGCAACATTAAATACCAAATTACGAAATTAAAGTGCACAGTGCATCTTCGAGAATTCTAACTTAAAATTAATTTTTCTTATAAAAATGAAATACAAAAATTGCCCCCATCTTTATCCTCTCGAAATAACAAAAATAAAGTCCAGACACAAAACACCAAAACGTCGGGAAAAAAGATCTTCAGAAGAACCCTCAAAACATACTTTTGCTGGTCTTGTTACAGTTATACAAGCTAAGAATAAGTTTTTGGCGAAGATCCCCTTTGCCCTCTATAAAGTATATCTTGTAAGTCAAACTTTTATTAGTTTCATTTTTATATCAATATAAATTTTGTTTATTTAGTTCTGTAAATAAAATGATATTAGATCTAAAAAGTTTACATGCATTAGTATATAAAAAATTAACTATGTTGCATTATTGCAAAGACCTTTATATACCCTTTAAAGTTCATAAATTTGTGAAAATTTAATAATTCGTAAATATTGATTAAAATAAATGACATGGGATTTAGTTTCTATACTGGTAGAAGAAAATTAAAAATTAGTTTAGTAATTTATTTGCAGCTTGATTTGAAGTTTAAGCAAAATTTCAAAAATAGACGTTTAAAAATGTCAAATATGTCAAATGTGTGACATTTTTATAAAAACAATTTCAGGCATGGCGTGATGTAAAATTGTAGTTTATTTTTTTAATTAAAAATTATTTCGCTTACAAATACAATGAAAAAAATTTTTTTTTGTATATGTCATCACTCCATTAACTTATTTCTAGATGTTTAGAATAAATCTGGGTATAGGACATATTTTTGCACATTATTGCGGTTACCAACTGTCAAGTCACGCTCCCCAAAGATATTAGTAAAGAGGAAATCACAGGGGCAACTTTAAAAATTGCGACATTGTTCCCATTAAATACGATATGTATTTCAGAAAAATTATAGAGGAAAATGATAATATTTTTTTTTAGTTTTATCTATTCAATCAATAATAGAATGTATTGTCACAAGGACATGTATAGTTACAAAACAATACTTGAGGCACCAAGAATTTTGTGAAAAATAATATTCATTTCGCAAACCAAATAAATTACACCGTATGTCTACTTTTTTTTTAGAGCTATAGGAAATACAATGTTAATATTTTATTTTTTTTTACCTATTAATTTTAGAGCAAATGTGTAAATAGGAAAAATATTCAGAATTAAAAACTGTACTAAATGAGCCTAAATTTATTGATGTGCTAGTTTTTTGTCATGAGATACACGTAAAATAAAATCTATAATTTTTTGCTATTTCCATAGTGCCAACAAAACATACCATTAGTTGTATTGTTTGAGTTTGACAGATGACATTTGGCAGAGTTTTAATCATTATTTACTTGTTTAAATTATTTCGAAATGGTAAATGAGTGCATTATTACTGAGAAGTAATTTAAACAAGTCAATAATCATTAAAACTATGCCAAATGTCATCTGTCAAACTCAAACAATAAAACTTGCTCCTTGAATAAAACTGTTTGTATGTTTTGTTTCCCCTGGCACTCTGGAAATAGCTAAAAGTTATGCATTATAATTTAGGTCTATCTCATGACAAAAATGTGTCACATCAATAAATTTAGGCTCATTTGGTGCAGTTTTTAATTCTGAACATTTTTATATATTTACACATTTGCTTTAAAACTACTTGGTAAAAACTTAGAGCGAAATTAAAATATGAACATATTTCTATAACTCAAAAAAAGTAGACACCCGGTATACCTTTGTACTGCCAAAGTTGTATAATTATAAAATATTTTTATCTCCCACGTACCGTTCATAATTTGGGATAGTGAATCTTAAATAGATAAGCACATTTTGGAGTTCCAAAATATGATTTCACTATGTTAACCATAACGTCAGTATGTGTGTGTGCGTGACGAATTTTTCATCCATTATAACTCAAAATCTTAGAAATTAAAAAATTGTCAACGCGCTAAATTTCCCCTCAAAAAAATACTCATGGTCATGACTGAAATGTCGAATTTTTAGGATATTAATAAATTTTGACTGCATTCCGATGAATTTTTAAATTTATTACATATCACAGATGATCATAAAATATAATGATATCAATCTCATATATCAGTTGGATCAAAAGTTATGTATTAGTAAAATTTAAAATTTGTTTTAATAATATTACTTAATTGAAACTTGAAACTGTTTTCTTTATTTTCTAATCGCTCAAAATTTATTTAGTCGGGAGTAAATAAATCTTTGGCAACGCATCGGATTATGGATCATGAGATCTTTGATAACCGACAGTTTTCACTTTTCACTTTTAACATTATCCTTTCCTAACATCTTTGGGGGACCACGACTTAACGGCTGGTAACCGCACTTCACGCGTTAAAGTATATTACATACCAACATCTACAAAAGCACTCAAAAAATGGGTAAATTTCGTGATATATAGTTCCGAATTTATTGTTTTGCAAGTAAAAAAGACAAAAACAATTCAGACATACCAAGCCTTTAACTCAATTTAACTAACGACTCGTAAACACATAAAAAATATTTGTCAGATAATAAATCTTCTTAAACTTCCCCTGTCTTCCGGAAATGAAACCATCAGACATTACTGTCCGTATTTCAAACTACGGTAACAGAAACACTATTGCCTATTGCCGCAAACAAAAATTTGGGGCGCGTAAATCAATAGCCCCGGCGCCAGAATTTCTGGACTCAGTCCCAAGATCCTTAGGGATGAAAATATGAAATGGGGTAGATCAGAGCTCAGTGTTCTCATAGTGCTCAGCCTGAAAACAATCTCGCAAGAGTGAAACTAATTCACAACTTGTCCAAAAAGTGCCTTAGTATTTTTACGAACTTTTACAAAGAATTTTAACATTTTAAGATGAAGTTTAATTATATCGTACATGCTTTCAAGGTAGGGAAGTACCTGTTGATTCATTTTGCTGTAATATGTAGATAAATATGATAAGATAATTTTAACATTAACATATGGATTGATTCATTGCTAATATTTATTTAATATGTGCAAGTAAAAGTTTATTTGCAAACTCTTATTAATGTTGTTTGCTATTTAATAACAATTTTAGTAACTAGAATATTTAAGTATATATATTTATTGACAGTGAGAATGTGGTCGTGAAGAAATAAAAACATATCGCTTACTGAGATCTGTGAAAGCAGAGTGCCACACTCAAATTGGATAAACGGCGTGATGATATATTTATTTATTTTGTAGCATGAAATGTAGGATAAATTTGACCTTGTGTAAAAATTTGTGACAAGTGTTTTAACTGCGATTATAATTTTAATTGTAGGTATTTTCTACGTCACAAATTCTTAACATAAGTTTACGATCTTTAAATGAAAAGGTTCATAGAGCATTTGTTAAATGATGGCTTGTGTAGAGTGCATAATGATTTATGCAGTGGCGTATTCCTTGGTTAAAAAAAATCATAAAGTATAAATTATAAAGTGTAATTATTTTTGCTTCTTTCAAAATGTAAATGCGGCCTCTACATTAATAAAGCCCTTATGGTACGAATATGTATAGGTAATTCTAGACTGAATTTATATGTACAAATATTTTGTGTGCCAATATGTAATTTGATACCATCATTGAAGAATTGAAGATACAAATGATAATCAAAATTGTATGCTATTGTTTCTGGGATACATATTAATACTACAACTAATTTAATTAAATATAATACTGGAAGAGGTATTTTAATATTTTAATTATATTGAACAACGACCTCCAATTGAGAATTTTGCTGCTTATCACAATTTTTTTAGATTAATGATAAATCAATGTGATAAACTTTTAAAAATGATTTATTACAGCAGTCTTTTAGCGCTAAAACCTGACAGGTTTAAAAATAAAAATTATAATATAATGCTCTTTCATTCAATAACAGTAACCATTAAAAATTTTACGTTCTAGTTTTGTGGACAGAAAGGTAAACTTGAAAAAATTTTCTATATGCGACAGTCCAAAAAATTCTGTATATGAATTTGTCTAGAATTAGAACATGACATTCGGGATTATGACAAAATGAATGAATTTTGTAAGTTTATTTTAAAATGTTTCTATGAATTATTTATATTTCGTGTGCGTTACAAATAGGAGTATTATTTATAACACACATTAATACTTTAACCTAAACCTAATCAGAAAATCACACGGTTAAGCTAAATCAGTTTGCTTAATCTATAATGTAATCTCAAGATAAACAGTAATTTACTAAAATTAAATTACACCTGTAATATGATAAAGTAAATCCGTGGTAACACATCTGCTAGAATTTAGAATTTTAGATTCTCAATGCGATTCTCGCCGCCGACAAAAGTTGTTACTTGTTACATTACCTCTGTGGTTTCTCCTCCACTAACGTCTTTGGGAGCTGTAACTTGACGACTGGTAATCTCAATTCACAATACACCCAAATTGATATATTTATTTTATACTTTGTACTCAAAATGAGGTATTTAAAAATCAAGACTATATTGCTTTATGTAACTAATTTACAAAAAAACGAACTCTATCTAAAAATAAAATAATCAACAAAAACAGGATACTCAACCAACCAGATCAAAACCGCGTTCAACAAAATTGCACTTCCCTGTCCGTTATCAAACATTGTACGTATATCTACATAAACTTTCCGCTTTCCCCCCGCATTTCATGATATCGTGTGTCCTTTATTAGCGCTGGTGCCCCTTCCTGCTAGCAGTAGCTTTCAGGAAACCAACCCTGAAAGATCACAACGCTGTCATTGTAATGTGCCTGAAATAATTCTAAATTTGTGCCTTGTGACAATTAAGTGTAAATATTATGTGGAGTGCCTAAATCTATTTAAAAATATATCTATATATAAAATAAATTTTAAATATATTTAAATATGTCAGTGCAACGTTTCTTCCATTGAAATAATTTCATTTCATTTTTACGTGAATTGTAAAAACTTAATCATGATGGAAATTCATAGTTTCCATTCGTCTCCCGAAAAAATGAATGAAGTAAACGATGTATTTATAAAAACTGAAGCGAGTTCCATTTATAATTATCAGTTAACCATTAGAACATCGGCTAGTAGCGATTTAAAAACTAATAAAAACCCCCATGAAAGCTCGTATAAATCTGTATATGGTAAAGAATACCCACGATCTGTTTTCTGCGACAAAAGTAACAAAATTCCTGAGAAACCCTCAAAAATAAATAAACTAAGGAATTTTTTCAATAGAAGAAAAATAGCTGATTCAAAATACCCGTCGCATGAATATATTAACGCAGATAATGATAATTTAGTTAATTCTAGAAAAATAAAAACGTGTGAAAATATTAGTGCTGTGAAATTCAGCTCTGGGATTAAAACGCCGGGCAAAAGTTATTATAATACGAATATTATTACTGGTGATTACAACAAAGAGAATATTATTCCTACTTTTAAACCATCGAAGCTTACCTCACTTTCTGACAAGATTTTCAAGGTAAGAAATCTTCGAAAATATTAACAATGTTCTGTAAATCCTCCTAAATTAATATATTGTCTGCATAAACGAGCGAAATATTAAAGGAAAATATATAAATTTTTAAAAAATTAAAAAGTATTTATAAGTATAGTTTACTAACTAACTTTTACAACCCCTGTAAAATCTCAAGTTGCAATAAAAAACGTTTCATAAATATTAATAAGTTCGCCATAAAGAGTATGTTGAACTCATGAGTGTATGTTTTTCCTTTTCCGGAAACTTAGGGACGTTTAACCTAATTACTTTTGATGACATTTAGCTGAAGATATTATGGATTTCCCGTTCATAATGCGCATTGTCATTGTTAAACGTTTCAAATATTAATAATGATTGTAGATACGACCATTTCAAGACGGAAATACGGTATTTCGTATTAAAAATTCCTTGGTAATAAGACAGTCATGAAATCCGTCATGCGGAAAATTAATAGGCCACCTAAATATGTTTCAAATATAAAAGTTATTGAATGTTTCATTTTTAAAATATATTATACCTATACAAGTACGAGTAGATATTTTATACAAAACAAATTGTGTATTTATGAAAAAATACTCCTAATCAGTTTTAAAATGAGTTTATGTGAAATTAAGGACATCTCGATTGTTGATTTCATTGAATAGAAATAAAAATCGGCCATTCATATTTACATTAACTACTAACTAATATATTATTGATTAGGTTATTATAAACAAACTAGGTATCTTATTTATATATATTTATATATTTCTGAATTTTCCGTTAGATACAAGCTTCATTAAACATTTGTGGAGTAATTATAAAGCCGATATGTATTTTTATTATAAATAGGTAAACAGAGACATGCACGCTTACTTATCAATATAAGCTAAGTGTAGGTAATCGAAAAGATAACAGACATGTATGCATAAAATTGCATCACTATTACCGACCGCTGTATTGATTAGCTTGATATTATGCTTATTTAAATATTGTTGTATGTTTTTATTTATACTTTATAAAATGTAAATAAATATTGTATTTCTAAAATATAGTAATCTAATAGTAATGATTTAAATTGCAATGTACAAATTTTCGACTATTTTCAGTTAGGAGAACGAGGTTCCGGCTTTCGCACCCGAGGTGATGTTCAAGATTTTTACAAAGTTCGAGATGAGTGCCTTCGTAATGGAGAGCTTTGGGAAGATCCAGAATTTCCGGCCAATGATAGATCCATCTTTTACAGCAGATCTCCTGACAAACATTTTGAGTGGAGGCGACCAATGGTAAGCAGAACATTTGTTTTTAAATTGTAGTTTAGGGCACGTGATAATTTATTGTTTTCATTGAATATTTATTAGTATACATGTATGTTTACAAAATATGAGCACATTTCATTACCTCATATTTGAGCCAAACTTTTACCGTACCTAAGTTATAACATTATGAATAAGTTACAGAATGAGTATTATAAGGTATTTTCATTACCTTAGAAAGTATCTAATAATTATCGGTCTATATGATACATAAATAATTGTCACATCAATAAATAATATTCTTCTAAATGAATGAGGCATTAACTTGTGCCATATAAAAGCTTTACCATGTTTTCCTGGATCCTGGGTCATCCCAAATATCTTTTGCTTTTGGGTTACAGTGTAGAGCTTCTTTAGGAAGTCGTTCATTTTCCATTCTCTCTATGTGATTTTCCAATTTGTTTTCATTTCTCTTGCTGCTAATCATTATATAGTATATCTTTAATTTATTTCTTATGGTTTCGTTGCGAATTTGATTTCCACGCGTGCTACCATGAATGGTCTTAGGAAATTCAATAAATATTATTTAGTATAATAATAATATTTGCAGTATTTAAGGATCGAAATTTCAGCCTTTATCTATGATATTTTAATTTATTTCTAGAATCATGTAGGAAAAATCATCCAAATGTTGATTTTTAATTTCTATTTGTTTATTTTCTTCAATTAATTAAGCCAACAGTAACCACAAGAAATGATAACGCAGAGGAAATGTATAATCGGAAAGTACAAAAGATATAAGTTGGTTAAGTGGTATTATCATCAGAAATATTTGTTTATTATGAAATAATTTTTGGAACATTATTTAAAAACAGAAACATTTTCCTTATTTCCTACTAAACTATTATTGCTATTTTATAAAATTTTCTGAATCTTTAATAACAAAGCTTTGTTGTTCCTGTAGGAAATCGTGGATGATCCCCAATTCTTCGTGGAAGGATACTCCCGATTCGACGTCCAGCAGGGAGAGTTGGGCGACTGTTGGTTACTTGCAGCTGTTGCAAATCTTACGCTTTACCGAAGACTGTTCTTCCAAATCGTTCCTGATGATCAGGGCTTCACCGATAAATACGCTGGAGTATTCCATTTTAGATTTTGGCAGTATGGCCGTTGGATAGACGTTGTTATAGATGACAGACTACCTACTTACCGTGGTCAGCTAATTTATATGCATTCGACTGAAGAGAATGAGTTTTGGAGCGCTCTTCTTGAAAAAGCTTACGCCAAGTAAGTATTAAGCTTTTTTAGCTAACGTGATTGTGTATACCACATAATAGAAAAAGAATTAATATAGAGCGGATCCGGAAACAGACAGAAAAATGTATCACCACAGAAACTTTCTGAATTTTTCTTGGGCTTGTTTAAAAGAACAATACTATACAATAATAAACTTTCCTACATCCGTTTCCGTTTGCGACAATTTTTGAAATAGCACTGCTGTGCCAATTAAAAGTTTTGATAAATATTAATTTTTATCTTCGTGCAGATTGCATGGATCTTATGAAGCGTTGAAAGGCGGTTCAACATGTGAAGCCATGGAAGATTTTACTGGAGGTGTTACTGAAATGTACGAATTGGATTCCTGTCCGCCCAATCTATTTAAAATTTTACTTAAAGCCTACGAAAGATCCTCTCTTATGGGTTGTTCATTAGAAGTACGTATAACATGATTGATATTTTGTTATTACGTCGTTTTTTCTGCATAGCCGTGACATTTATTAGCTTCATTATTTAATTTCGTTTTATTTTTAGCCCGATCCAAATGTACTGGAGGCAGAGACTCCCGAAGGACTAATTCGAGGCCATGCGTATAGTATTACATGCGTGAAATTTGTTGAAATACAGACGCCCAATACGCAAGGGAAAATTCCACTTCTCCGTTTACGTAACCCGTGGGGTAATGAAGCCGAATGGAAAGGACCCTGGAGCGATCAGTATGATTTTTTTTATTCATTAATTAATTAATCTAATTGTTATAGATGAAATCTTGATTCGTATTCTTTTCTAATTTATACAATTCTTTTTCAGGTCTCCTGAGTGGCGGTTCATCCCAGAGCACGAGAAAGAAGAAATGGGTTTGACATTCGATGCCGATGGTGAATTCTGGATGTCATACAAAGATTTCCAAACATATTTCCAACGTCTTGAAATTTGTAATTTGGGCCCAGATTCTTTAAGCGAGGATGAAATACGAGAAGGAAACAAGAAAAAGTGGGAAATGTCGGTATTCGAGGGAGAGTGGGTTCGAGGGGTTACGGCTGGTGGATGCAGAAATTTTCTCGGTAACAAAACAACCTTATAATTATTTAAAATAGTAGACAATCAATCTTTAATCAAAACTTTATTTCACGGATTATTATTTATCTTTGTAGATACTTTCTGGCACAATCCACAGTATCGCATAACTTTAACAGACCCTGATGAGGGAGATGATGAAGATAAATGTACCGTAATTATAGCTCTTATGCAGAAGAACCGAAGACAGCAACGGAAAATGGGAATGGATTGCCTTTCAATTGGATTTGCTGTGTATCACGTAAGATCTTTTTCTAGACATTCTAGATAGTATTATAACAAAGTTTTGATTTCTTTTTAGTTACCATACCCGGATAGAGTGCCTAAACCTCTGGATAAAAACTTTTTCAAGTACAATGCTTGTATAGCGCGTTCGCCTACATTCATCAATCTCCGTGAAGTTAGCTGCCGATTTAAACTACCTCCCGGTACTTATTGTATTGTGCCTTCATCATTTGATCCTAATGAAGAAGCAGAATTCTTACTCAGAGTATTTTCTGAACACCAAAATAATATGGAGTAAGTATAATATTGATTTGAAAATTTTAAGGTTTTAATCAATATTTAATTGTTAAAAGGGCTACCCTTGACCCTAACTCTGAAGGAGGAGCAACCTTTGAATACGATAACGGGGAACCCTCTGACTCTGAGGATGAACCCGAGGATTATAACAGCCCTCCTGATACTCCTCATAATCCTCTTCCTTATCCTTCTACTCCTTCTTACCCTTATCCCGCAGCAGGAGGAGGGTATCCATATCCTCAACAACCCAGTTATCCGTATCCTCACGGAGCTAATTACCCTTATCCTACTCATTCGTATAATAGTCCAGCGCCACAGTTACCGAACTCAGGATATCCGTATCCACCTAACCCTGGATATCCTCATCCTCCCAGTGGAGGATCAGGTTACCCATATCCTCCGCCCCCCGGGCCTGATAGTGACACATCCAATAATTGGGGTGGATTTCGTTTCTTCTGACTATTTACAACTTTACTCAGACAACATTTACTTTTATGTTTAATATATAAGAAGATTTTGCACTCAATAGCACTTCTTGAGAACAACATATACAAGCAAGTTATTTTTCTTGTTATTTAAAAGCTAATTCAATTACAAATTCTTGTTAATATAATCAATAATATTTATTAATATTAGACAGTTAATAAAAGGTTAATGTATAACAATATTGTTGGCTTTAATTTTTCCCCTTTTTTTGGGATATAATTGGGGTGAAATTATTTTATAAAGCCGTATATATGTAAGTACAAATGTAGTACAACTCAGTTACTAGCATTTATTAATAAAATATTCAACATGAATAATACATGAGAAAAATAAGAAAATTGAAGAGTGAGAAAAGTAATATTTGTTGAACTTTCCATAAAACTAGAAATGAGTCATTCATATATTTTTATTTTTTATAAACCACAAAATACATTAATCTGTTTACATTATACATATTTCTCATTGCTTTAAAAGTATCAATATTTATTTTTTGCCGTACGATAATTAACAGTTTATGGTTATGGTATCGTCAATCTAATATAACTTCCAATGTCGCAGTAGCCGAATTACATAAACTGTATTAACTGCTTGTTGTTAACTAAATTGGTGATGGGTGTAAATTTTCAAGGACGGTATCCACCACAAAATTTGCAGAAATCAATATTGTCATGTCTTGGAAATTTGGGCCATAATATATTTAAAAATCTTGTTCACGCTTTATTTTTAATTAGGGAATAGTTATTTAGGTACAATGGAAATGAACTAATACAATTATATGAAGGTGCTAAACTAATTCTTTTTTATGTTACAGGGAAAATGACGAACAAGTCGGCCTAGGAGAAGTAGATGAAAGAGTAAGTTACTTGATTAAAAAAAATATTTATCAATAATTTATTAACCTATTATTTTTATTTTCATCGCCATTATTAATTTCGCAACATAATCCTGATTTAACCACTAATTGTTTGACGTTCTGCAGGTAGATGATGTGAGTTATTTATATTTTGTTTATGTTATTATCACGTTTTCTAATTTTCTTACTTTTTGCACGCACATGAATAAATTTGATTTGCTTTACTACAGAAAGGGCCAAAAGTAAGTTTTGGTAATTCAGCTTTGTAAATAATTAAATTTACTAATTTGTATTTTCCTATTTCATAATTTTGTTTCGATGGTGCGGTATTATTTTGGTATTTGAATATTGTCTTTTGAACCTCTACATAAAGATGTGTTGTGGATATGTAAGTTGTGATTTAAATTACTTTATATTTAAAAATTAAGCTTTGCTTTTCTATTTTTCTTGCATACTTTCATCTTAAAAAGCACTTTCAAATATATAAAAACACATTTATTGTATACTTAAATAACATGTGGAAAATAATGGAATGGAATTTAACTAATGTAATTTTAGGTGAAAGATCCAGAACCTGAAGAGCAACGTGAAACAGACAAAACTCGAGATTTCTTTTTGAAATTGGCTGGTGAAGACATGGAAGTTGACTGGATGGAATTGAAAGAAATTTTGGATTATGCTATGAGATCAGGTATAATTATTACATTTTATTGCTTGAAACTAAGTTCTTCTTTAGTAATCACAATAGTATTGTAGCTTAGTATTAATGTTGCACATATTTATATTTGAATAGTAGTTCAGTGCTAAGCTTGCTTAATTATTGTATGTTCATATATCTCGTTATCAGCACCGCACTTTCATAAGCTACTATCTTCTTGTAAAGTATTGTTTATTATTAGTGTTCAAGTTTCTTCGATTTATTTATATTTATACTTATTTCATTATTTAAATTTATATGTTCTGTAGTAGATCTATTTTAATCTAGTTTCAATTGCAGAAAGCTTTTATTATGTTGCTACTAAAATTAAATACTAGTGGTTCACTATTAAATATTAAATTATATAAAAGTATCATTGAGTACTTCTAGTAAGCCACTATTATATCTTTAACGAGTAGTTTTAAATTGCATGTCTAAAGTAGTACTAATTATTTTAGTGACAAATATAACATACACAGTTGTACAAATAAAATCCACATACCTAGATAACAGTTTTAACCCTATTAGAATAGTTTTGGCTATGAAATTATTGAATGACATACAAAAGCTTGTACTTGAAACTCGATTAAATAGTTACGTACCACACATAACAACTACACGCACACTAATGAAGTTCCAATGGACAAAGATGTATTAATCGCATTTCTACGAGCATGTGTGTGGTTCGTAACTGATGTAGTGTTTGTGGCTGTAGAACTGCCAGCTAACAAAGACAGTGGGGGCGGGGGCGGACCAGAAGATGGGGGTGGATCCATCATCAACACTCTCATGTCCTTAATCTGTGGGGCCGCTTGCAAGGACTCACCGTTGGCCGAAGCGTTTGCCCCTAGTAATGGTAGGTCCGGACTCATCGAAAGAAGATTTCTATCGCTTATTTGTGTTTTCTGTTATTAATTATTTATGAAAATAAGATGTAAAAATATCACCACACATAAATTTGTTGCTTTTGTTTGTTTATTGTTAGTTTATGTTCAAAATTTATGTTAACTTGTTTTCCGTGAGTGATGTCTTTGATTTTGAGTCAGTTTATTTTCCGCATATCATTTGATATTTGCTTATGCTTGTTTGCTTTTATCTTTTAAATTCTTTCTTCACAGAAAACACTGAAACATTTCTTTTTAAATTATTAAATTAAAAGCAATTGTTGTTTTCAGAAACAAAGGGAGGTTTTAGCAAAGATATTTGTAGAAGTATGGTTGCAATGATGGATGCTGATTATTCTGGAAAATTAGGTTTTGAAGAATTTAAGTTATTATGGACCGATATTAGAAATTGGAAGGTAAACATTAGAAGCTGGCGAATTAAATTAAATACAGAAAATAACATGTTTTCTTTTCTCAGGCTGTCTTCAAACTATACGATAAAGAAGGTACAAACCAACTAAGTGCATTTGAATTACGCAACGCCTTAAATTCCGCGGGATATAAATTAAATAACCATATTTTGAATGTTCTTGTTCACCGATATGGCACAAAGGACGGTTACATTACTTTTGACGATTTCATGATGTGTGCCGTCCGACTTAAAACAATGATCGGTAAGATTATTCAGAAGTTTTATGTAACTACTGATTTTAATATATTCTTTTAAACAGATTTATTCAGAGACAAGGATCCAGATAATACCGATAGAGCCACATTTTCTCTTGAAGAATGGTTACAAAAAACAGTTTATTCGTAGATTTCTATTTATATTGTTGTTCTCAGATTTACGCTATTTTGCTATACAGTCAATTAAAATAATAACAAGATAGTTCTTTTTTATATACTATTTATTTATAAAATTATTTTAGATTTGCAGGTCAGTATTTAGTTGGTTCATTTATTAAAATACATTTACAATTGAACTGCGATCATAATTAAACCGTTCCAAGATAAATTAGAGCCTAAATTTTTAATAGAAAGTTAAAAGCAGCCGACTGAATACTGACCGCCATAGTTTGCAAAGTATTTATAAATGTTATTACAATGTGAATTATAAAATTACTATTATTATATATGCATTATTTGCATTAATCAGTGAATAAAATTACTCTATTAACATTACAAAATTATTTTCCATGAAATTAAATAATGAAAATAAATTCTTGTATTTGATACCTTGTTCCTTGATACAATTATTGGTAAATATAATAGATATATTCCTTTTTTTATTAAAATTTAATAGTATACTTCGGGAAATCGTAAATTATGAAATCTTAATTACATATAAAAACTAGATATACAATATGTATCCTAGAATCCTGGGAACCATATTCATTAAATATACAAACACAAAAAAGTATTTTTCTTAAAAATATATAAATTCCTCTACATTCCAATTTGAAATGTTCACCATCTTCCACCTCCGCCTCGTCCACCGCCCCCACCCCCAAAACTATTTCTTCCGCCGCCGCCACCTCCACCTCCTCCAAAACTATTTCTTCCTCCGCCTCCTCCACGACCAAATCCGCCGCCGCCACCGCTACGATTGAATCCGCCGCCACCACCGCGACCAAATCCACCACCTCTTCCTCCGCCGCCGCCTCCACGACCGAATCCACCACCTCTTCCTCCGCGGCCTCCACCACCGCGTTTCTTCGTCACAGCACCAGGTGGTTTAGGTAGAAATCTATGAAGAGGAAGCAATTTTGCTGGGTCGATGTATAGCTGCAAAAATAATGTTCTTATTAGTATTGAGTTTAATTACAAATTGAGTCTACTTTCACCTTTTGGTTTGGTTTGAAGCTAGATGCTTTCATGTTTTCTCCTAACCTAATAGATACACTGTAGTCTCTTAAATTACCAAATATTTCATCAATTTTTCCTATTTGTTCTTTATTTTCTAAGTAAATAGGAGCGTTGAAAAATGGAACGTCTTCTAGTTCAACTTTGCATATTAAATCGTCTTCAGCGGTATATGCAAAGTAACCTAGCGGTATAACCCTTTCTGGGGGTCCCTGGTCGAAGTGGCGTCCACCACCTCCTCGACCGCCTCCAAAACCTCGACCGCCTCCAAAACCACGACCTCCTCCTCCTCTACCGCCCCCAAAACCTCTGCCGCCGCCTCCACCACCACCTCTACCACGAAAAGACATATTTCTAAAATTTAAAAAGTTTTATAATTATGACATGACACGTGTGTAAGATAACCTCAACACAAGAAATATACTGACATTGAGCAAAATTACTCAGCTTTTATAACTCACCTATATATCTATACACACAATAATTTATACAAAATATTAAATTAATATATGTGTAATGTTGTAACAAATAACAAACATAAACGGTTTTCGCGTTCGTAAAACTTCAAAACAACGTGTTTAAGTGGCGCTCACGCACGCGCTGTACTTGATTATAGAGTTTCGTCGATTGAAATACAATTTTTATGAATTGAATGTTTTCTTAATTTTAAATTTATACTGATATTTATATTGTGTTTTTCTTTTGATATAATGTATTGTTTATCTGATTTTCTACTGTTTTCAAGTTTTTTTTTAATTATGAATTAATATGGAATTAATAAGGGATTCATTATGTATGATTCAAGTATTACCTATTTGATACATATATTTATTATAGAATATGATTATAAGAGATACAGGTACATAAATATAATTATTATGTTAGATAACACATTATTCTTGAGACTAGAGTATAAATATTAAATATTTGTATATATATTTTTTTATTATATAAATGCGTTTAAATTAAAATAGTAATATAATTACTAAGTTATACTTTGGACAAAATCTAAAGCACCTTCTTCGTAGCATAGACTATTTCTCATAGAAAATATGTTTACACAAACATTTACTCTTTCGAGATTCGTAAAATACAAAAATTTAAAATGTAACCTGACTAGACATAAGTGCTTGTAGTAAGTAGTCATAAGTACACACATATAATCAATACATATTGATATATTAAAGCATTTTTAAACAGATCCACTATTATTATTTGCCAAAGGATCTAAATCTGCAAACAAACTTAACCAAGAAACAGCAGATCCCTTGTCGTTTGATTGATTCGATACTTTACTTTCATTATTGGGAACGCCATCTGATGTAGATTGTTGAGTAGACAAATTAAATTGCTCTGACTGAAGTAAATGAGATGGTAAAAAGTCTCCTAACAAATCTGTTGAGCCTTGCGTATCGTTATTTGTTGTTTGCCAATTTATATTTAAGAGAGATGATAAATCGTTTGATAATTCGCTATCGACTGATGATGGTGGTTGTTGCACATCGTCAATTAGAAGTTCATCAGTTGTTTCGCCATTTTCTTCACTGAAATAAATAAAATAATTAATTGAATGAAAATATTGGTAAATACAACAAAAAATACCTTGGTTTATTCTCGGCCGATTTATCAGTATAGTCAGCATTGAAAAATGTTTTTTGATCTTGGTCATTATGTTTAGATTCAGTTAATTCTGATACAGTGCATATATCTAGCGGATGATCAGAAGTCAAACAAGAAGCAGCAATTTTTAAAGTATCACCAGCTTTAGTGGAAAAAGTTTTAATAGCATTCTGATACAGAACAAGAGCATGCGAAAACATATTACATCGAGCAGCTGCTAACAAATCAACTTTTTGTAAACAAGCTAACATTAAACGATCAAATCGAAGTTTGGAAGCCCTAACTTGAGACTGAGCTTTCCGGAACTTTTCTAAACCATGACCGGTATCTGGATCTAACTGTGTTGATACAGCCTTCATCCAACTCAATGCTGCTCGATATTCTGTCCGAGCTTTTTCCATTTCTGAAATGGTTGTTTTTGAATCGGATACAGCTCTACCACGAAACGTTTCAACTTCATGATGTAACCTCACTAACGGTGATCTTAAAGTAAGACGCTGATGTCCGGTATATGCTAATGCTTTGCCTGCTGTTGTCATTAATTGACCAGCATTTGTATTTTTCTCACTTTTACCAGCTTCTTTTAGGTATCTACCTAAAGAGTTTTCCTCTTGAGCCAAAGAGCATATCTTCTCTTGGTATATGTCAATAGCTCGTTGCAGCTGCAAACAGTTTTCTGCTACTGATCTAAATAATTCTAATTTTGCGTCTAATTCTGCATCAGATGCTACTATACATTCGTCTTCTTTACCACCTAATTTTTGTAACACACATTTTTTCGTCACCCAATACTGATGCTGCATGTTATTCATTAAGTACTATTTTTGATTTACTCTGTAAACAGTAATATAGTTAATATATTCAATTTTAATACTGACTGATTTGTTCTGTTATCAATAATTTGCCAAGTCACATCCGCAAATGTCAACGTGACAGCTGATAACATAAATTGCCACCGAGAAATCGGCTTCTAAAACATTTAGATCTAAAATAGTTGTAGGTGAAAGAATTACGAAAATTAATTTTTATATCGTAGCAAGGAACTTGTCCCTTTTATGCAGAAACTGTGTTAAATAATAAATTTCTCTTTATACATATATTAATAAATATTGAAACTAACTAAAAATCTGCACCAAACGACTTTCTATACATGTAAATATAATAAATAGATGTTTAATTTATATGTTTATTCTCATAGCAACTAATAAGAGCATTGAATTAATTAAAATATAAAATACGCAATTTTTTTTAAAATTATTTTAAAGTTTGTATTGCGCTTCGCGCCGATGGTCAATTGTTTTTGTATCTGTCAGTGAGATGAGCAACAAAGTGTTTATGTGCGTAGAAAAATCGACTTTTTACATAAATTATTACTGATTAAATATTTAATACTTATATCGATCGATTCAGAATTTTTTCGTGGTCATTTTAGTATATAAATTATTGTTGAAATCAAAAACTAGTTTTGCTCAGTGGAAAACATTCAACACCACTTCAGTTGTAAGTATTGTTTATTATTAGAATTATTACTGCTATAAAAGTTATTGATAATGGCAATAATGTTTATTTCTAAATATACTAGTAATAAATTAAGAATATTGAAATAGAATTACAAATTTTTAAATGAAAAAAAAATAATTAAAATATTTGGTTGCTGTGATTTTGATTTACCATGTGCAGTATGTATGTGTATGTAGTGGCTATATGTTCATGAAATTTGATGGCGATTGATATTAGTATGTTTTTTGTCGCATTTCAGTATTCAATAACCATTGTTGCAAGATGAAATTCACATCCGAGTTGGCGAGCTTCGCAGAATATGCTCAGGCTCTCGCGTTGTCCAGATGCAATGAAAACATAACAAAAGATAAGTTTCTGTTTATTTAGTTGCCTGTTTAAAATTATAACGATTAATTATTTCGTGTGTTCAATAATTATACCACCATATTTTACTATATACTGTCGGTTCAGAAAGACTTGGATCAAATATTCCTAAAATTTTTTAACAATAAATGCTTCAAGTAAATTTTCTCTATTTTATAATGTCAGTAATTCAATTATTATTTATATAGTCGCTATTTAGGTTAAGTTAGTTATAATTAGCTACCCCTCCGTTCCGAAATATACACATATTAGTTTTAAGTCAGGCGATTATATAAATGTTCTTTAACAATTAGTTTAATAAAATTGAAAATGGAATAACACTGCACAATTTATTTGAAGCATAGTTCAGACACATTATTAATTTCAAACGTTACAATTAAATTGTTTAAACGTTATAATTTTATTGATTATCGAAAAAAAGCTTGTATGTCTGAAGAGCAACTGTACAGTGTGACTGATACCACAAAAATGTTGCAGATTTCAAGTTCACAAAGCTCTCAGACAGTTTCATCCAGAGAATATGATGGTTGTCAGGAGATCGTGGAAGTTTCCACCTGGAGAAGTGACCATCGAGGGAGAGTAACAACGTTCAAGGGAAGTAGATTTCACTTTCTGCATTCAGGAACTATGCTCCAATAATATTTATGCAACACATTGTTGCTTTTTCAGTCAATATATTATTAATTTTATATATTCGTTACAATTATTTTATATTTATTTAGCTCAACCCCATACGTACCGTTTACACATGATAGTTTTTAAGACAAACGAATATATAAAAATATTTAGGCATAAAGAACGATAAAATAAATATTTAATTGATAAAATTAATAACATCTATACTTTGAATTTCGATAGAAATGGTATATTTAATTACTTAAAACTTATGAAACATTTTGTTTAGTTTGACTCTTCGTTTTTCAACTCGAAACACAATCAACCGTCATATACAGTGAGTAAGAACTCCCGGTGATCCGTGTCCACTACCAGGAATAGTTTTTGGCCCTCGAACATGCACGTCTTCAGCAGCCAGAACGAAGAAGGAAATTTACACAATAAAATGTATTATATTATCTTATATTTATTGTAGTATTTGTTTGTAAAAAATATTGTATTGAACGACGGACCTATCCAAAGCACAGATCGGGTCCGATATTCGATAATTCTTAAAAAAAAAGAAAAAAATATGCTGGGGGGTGTTGGGACTTGTGATTTATTGTTTTGTCTGTGAGCAAATATGCATGAACCAAATATTTTTTTCGGAAGTAAGCGTATTAGCTGCAATACAGACTTGTAAGTTGTAAGTAATGAAAGTTCAAGAGAGGTTGTGATACAATATGATAAATGAAGATATGGCCAGCATGGTAGGTGCACTAATTACATTTCCCTAGTAATTTCATAAACAAAACTAATTTTTTTGGAAAATCGTCTACCGTCCTGTGCAAATTTAAAAAAAAAAAATTTTTCACCTGTAAATTTAAGAACAAAACCAAATTTTTCGAAAAATTGTCCAGCGTCCTGTACAAAATTTTTTTGAAAATTTATTTTCACTTCTAAATTCATGTACAAAACCTAATTTACAAAAAATAACCCACCGTCTCGCACAAATTTTTTTAAAAATTATTTTGATATAAATTATGGATAAAAACAATTATCCAGTCCCGCGCAATTTTTTTTTTTCAAAATTGATTTTCACTTATAATTCATGAATACAAATCTATGGAAAAAAACTTATTGAGCAACAGTAACATAAAATATCTAATCTTCCCTTCCCTATAAAGGTTTAGGACTTTTATTGCATGTTTAAGCGTTAGCTGAAATGTAGATATGTTGAGTTATGATGAAAGTTCAAGGTAGGTCGTGATACAATGTGATAAATGAAGATGTGTCCAGAATAATAGATCCATACAATTCATTTCAAATTATTTATTTGAAATATATCAAATCTGCGCTAATTATTAAAAATAATGTGGTTTTCGTCCAACGTCCCAAGCAAAATTTTTCAAAATTTATCTGATAAAATCAAATTAGAACTTTGTTGATGTTAAACTCGATGGGTTCAATCAATATACATGTTATTTTATAAATGCAATATTGAACATAACATAATTTTTTTTAAACCGCAAATAACATTACTAACATTTTCTATTTGAAACTTTTTTTTATATAGCTGATTTAACATTCAAAATAAATTGTATTTATTGTTTTGTGTGTCAAATAAACGTTCATTTCCGGTTTTGCAATTATGACCAAAATTAATTCAGTTCTTCGCATTGTCATAGTCATAATTATGAAGTTTTCTTACTCTACTTTTCTCGTTCTCGTTATTAAACACATCCAAACCCATCCATCCATGTCTACTTCTTGAGAAAATGATCAAAACGGATTCAGTGAACCTTAAGACAGGTATTTTATGTTTATACTATTACTACGTATAAAAAAGTAAAAGAATAGATAGCAAGAAGAAAATTGTTCAATTTTACAAATTTTATTTTCACGATTTCAATGGTAGATAATTGGGAATATACATGCCTATGGAATATTTTATACAAACAACAATAACATGTTATTAATACATAAGTAGATAATAATTTGTAGCATTTATTGGCAGTTTATTTTTGATTACGTAGTAAATACGTATGATATTTTTTAATATTATCATTTTATAAAATCAGAGACGTGGAGAAATCGCTGAAAGTATGAAATCAGTGATACTTCTTAGCTTACTTTAAACTTCTCTTCATGTTGTACAATAATAAATTATATAAAAGTTTATAAAACTAGAAAATCTTTTTCTGATCTTGATACTATCGTCTTATTACAAAATTTCAGTATACCAATAATTTTCCATTCCACTTTAGTTTATAAACTGATTCCTTACTGTAGCTTATTGTATATAAAATTTCGGTGATTATATTTTTATAATTAAATTGCAAAACAGATAATTTGGTCATCATAAGTTTCAGAGTTACACATTAATTTTTAAATCTTTCAAATTTCAAATTTTAGATGAACTAGTTAGCTTAGAAAATTTATTTTATATTATTAGTAGGTTTCAAATAATAAATTAAATATGTATGGCACTAGATTTAAATACTTGTAAAGTTTCAAAGATTGTATGTAGTATCTAAAATCAGCTTATTCGTATTAGTTGCTTAACTATTTTAGAAATTATAAAACTACATTTTTTACATATATTACACAAAATTTTAGTCATATTCGTTTGTTAAAAGTTTACATTTAAATATTTTTGATTTCGAATAATTTGTGAATCACATTGCAAATTTTATTCGCTATGCTCTATGTTCCATTTAACAATAATTCTTACAAAAAGCCAAATAAGGACATGTAATTTGAAATACATTGAAAATGTACAAAACAGTGTTACATTATTAGTTTGCAAATATCGTATATTATTATAATTGACTTAATAAATCATCATTTTGACAGTAAATTGACGATTATACGTAAATTCTACTATTTATATCACAGTAAAATAGACTCAAAGTGCTTACACTTATTTTCTTCACCATGAGTCTTCACTCCTTTTAACACAAAATATAAGAATGTACAAAGTATCTACAGTTCGTATTATCTTAACCTTACATACAGTTATACTTTATAAATACGAATTATTATTCATATCACATATTTGCTGTAACATATGATTTTTAATTTTAAGAGCAAACTCAAATTACAAGTTCAAATTGATATAAAAAAAAATCATATGCTGCAGATGTCTATTCATTAATAATACAAATATTAAATATATTCCTATGTATATGTTACAACCTATAAATTTAAAAAATCGAACTTACTGTATTTATAAAATTTACTTATTTCTATAATACAGTTTAGCGTACTTTTACCCACATCATATTTCTTACAATGAAGATTTTCATTAATTGTACAATATCCAATATTATAAAAATTGCATACTGCTATTAATATCAATACTTATATTATATTTGAAAATATCTATTTTAAAAATTAGTAGTTAAGATCATTGAAAAACTAATAAATTACAAATACTATGATAGATAATCTATAAATATAAATAAGTTATTAAAACAAAATTTATTTTTATTTCAGAATAAAATTACTAGTGTCAGAGCTATCCGAAACAATTTTAAATATGAATTTGCTACTAGTATACTTCATATATCATAGTAGTCAGTATTTATGCTTCCTTAATAGTTGGTGTTATAATACCATACGAGTATATTCTTATGAATTAAAAATGGTACTAGATTAAAAAATTAATTGGGGTTAAAAGCTGTCATGAATAAAGGGTTATAAATTAATAATAATAAGAAAAAGATTCTTCTTCAAAAAACTTGGGCACTTGTTATTTGGAGAAGAAATATATTTTTCTTTGTGAAATTAAATTTTTAAATATTACTTTAATTTATAAAACAAAAAATCTAGTAGATTAAATATCATATAAAAATTTACAACTATCCAATTAAATCTAGTTAGTTTCCGTTACAAATCTTTAATCCGAAACAGTCTTCCGTAACAATAAAATCTACCATTAAACATTACAATATAACCTCAATACAATACCCTAACAATAATTTTCGTCTCAAAAGTCTAAAATACCCGTCAATACATCACATCAAACCCGTTTCCGTCATTTGCAAGTCCTCAAAAACCCTCTTAACAATACTAAACAACAGTAACAGCGGATTTCTTTTCCGCGTCTACCGACCATCATACACTCGATCTGCATCCCCCATGTCCAAACACGGAGTTCATGGTAGGCGGCGTACCGGTCGCTGTGACAGTCGTAGCAGCTGGGAGCTTCACCATGGCGTGAGAACGCGCCTGGCATGCCCTGGAGGTGCTCCAGGGACAGTGGAGGGTTCGCAGTAAAGTGTTGCGGAAGTCCTCAGAGAATAAGCAGTAGATGTAGAATGTTATCGAGTAGTTTGTTAACTCTAGGAGATTGGCTAAGGCTCGGAACACCTGCAGAGATAAAATAGATGTGGGTTAGTTGTTTGATAATGAGGGTAATATAGTGAGATCATTGAAGAGGATAGTGTAGTTGAGGGACGGTTAAAACTACTATCTGCTATTTTAGAAACTACCATTTCAAAAAAAGAAGTAATAAATCAAAATTTGTAAGAGTAGTATTAGATTTTTTCAGTTATGCGGTAAATAACTCCACCAGATAAATTAGATATAACTTTACTAGGATATTTATAAAATACTGCTTGCTTTATATCTGAATCTGAAAACAAATTTATGAATTGGGATTTATGATCTCTAGGAAAACATTAGCTATAACATAACCTATGAAGTATTTGTCCAAGTACTTTAAGATTTTTGGAGTAGAAAGATATTACAATGGTTCCAACTATAACCATATTAGATTACACATTTTATTCTTTATCCCATTCAATCGCAAAGCAAAAGTCGTTCCGCTTGCTCGAAAACTTTCTACGTAATAAGTCTTTATTGTTTTTATATCTCACACCCCATTATTGGCTATTGATCTCTTTATGAGAACAAATCTGTTGCCAATTTTCGCGAATATCCTACCGACTAACCAAACTACCTGAAAGTATATTTTGTATGTATGGTTAGTCGAAAAGTTTTATAGAAACCTGGAACTTTGTGTTCAAATACAAAGTGATATTGGCTGTATCTTGTTATTCCCAATTCTCGCATTTCTACTTTATAGAGCTGCGAACACACTAAACAAAAGAGAAAAAATATAAACACGAATGGAGCGATAATTTTGTGAAGCAATACTTTTCTTTTTATTTAATAATATAGACAACAAATCAATCACAATAAAAGCATTTGCTTCTTTTCATTTCAGACTGTACAATTCGACAATGTTATTCGCTCGTCTTGAATTATATCTGCATTAAGAAAAATTGTAATATGATTGAATTACAAATTCATTTTCAATTCACTGCACACGATAAGAAATATGTCATGCAAAGTGAATATCATTTACATGGTTTTCCATGTACAATACTCGATATCTTTTATAGTATGTTGTCAAGTTTCCGAGAAACGAATGATGAAAACTGTATTCTGTAACGACTGTCGATTGCATTTTAATGTTTCTGAATTCAATTTTCATCCTAGAAATGAAAGATGTATTTCGATTTTACGAGTCTATCGTGAATAGAATGTGTGAACCTGTACTGATAAAAATGTAACGAGAAGAAATATCTTGGTGTAAAAATATTTATAAGTACGTACAAGAAAATATATTCTAGTTTTCAGATGCAAATTATTTGGATTTAATACGTTATATTAGTGGCGAGCTTTCTTTAATGCACTGAAAAAATATTTGTTCTGATAAATGAAATGAAAATATGTATTTATTTATTATTAATTTAAGTCAATAAGTTCAAATATTTAGGCACGGTTATTTTTTCAAGTAATTGAAGAATAGAAAGAGTAGGTGCAGCAGGCAAATTTTTTAATAGTATCAAGAACAACATATAGCAAAGAGGGAAATACACTACTCCCAGCTTTACTTTTGATAATGTAGAAAAACCTTATTATTAAGTAAGTTAATAAGTAAGTATTTTTTAATTTACGTTGAATTGCCTCACTCACCTGGTACGGATACAACGTCAAGTTATCATCACTCAACGTAACATTCAGTATCACCATGGGCGACACGCAAACCAAGAACAAGATGGATGTGGATCCCAGTAGCAGGACAAGGCGACGTTCTTCAGCATACTTTCGTGGATCTTCATCGCTGCTCGCCTTTCGACTTAGCGTCATCTTACGACGTCGATCGCAAGTACGTCGGTATACTACCATGATCCGGAGATTGAATCCAGCCAGTAAGATTGTGGGGGCCACTTTGAAGACGACTTCCACGATGACTTTGTAGACCTGAAGCGAGACCAAGACAAAAAATTATTTATGAACATATTTTTTGTATGATGGCGTGAGATAATTGTGAGTTGAGGAAGAATTTATTAACAGTTGCAACTATTTGGCATTTAATAATTGTTTCAAAAAAATTATATTTTGATTAATTACTTATAATCGCTTGGAAAAGGGAGTGGTTTATTACCTATAACCATAACTAATATCTAATTTTGTTTGTATTGTAATAGTGGAAGAATATTAAAAGCAATAAGGGAATGAATAAGTTAATTAACAAACAAACTTCAAACAAAACCACACAAGAGTTTATTTTTCGTCTCCACGTCTCTTCAATAAATTAATTACATTTTCAAACTAAACATTTCTTAGAACAGCGAGAACCAGAACAAACGGAATCTGCTGTCTGCATGAATGAATGCCTCTTCCAAGGGAATAATAAAGACGCCCTTCAGGTAAAATATATTCCAAGACCTTACTGAACAATAAGCGTGTAAATTAATTTACAAGAAGGTGCGTGCCTAGAGGAATATTATTTGACATGTTGTGAATAATCGTAAAACGTAGACCCTGGAGGAATGTTGCCGTCTGAAGTTTCCACATAGAAATTGTGAAATATAAATTGTTGCTTTGTAAAATTTATTAAAAGATAATTATAGTTTATAGTCAAAGAATGTTTGCTGTGATTGACAGGTAATTAATATTGTTTGCAAATTTATTTTTAGATGTAGAGTAAAATATTAATTAAGGTTAATTATGTTGGTTGATATTTATAGATTCACGGCAAGCATGTTGAAAATTTGTTAAATACTTATTGATTACGGTAACCTCATCGAAAGAAGAATATTCAAGAGATTTATCGGCCTATATTTAACATTAATGGAATAAATTTTTTTGAAAGACCACGTGCGCCGATCATTTTTTTTTTTTTAATTAGAGGGAAAATTTAAAGAAAAACAAGAAGTTCTCTAAGTATGAATATAAATCATTTTTAGGAAAAACATTTAGGAATTATAAATGATGCAACAAAATTTGGACGTGTACGACTAACGAAAGATGAATTATTAACAAATTTACTCCATTATAATCAAATAGATATTTAAAAATTTTATGAGTGAAGTGTGGTTCCTGCCGTCAAATCACGGCCTCATAAATGTTAGTGAGGAGGGAATCACGAGAGTAAAGTTAGAATGGCAATTGTCAAAAGATCTTATGAACCACAGTCCGATGCGTTATCACGAAGTCAATTACCCCATTATAATAAATAGATTTTTTATAGTATGAAAAATTTGGAATAAACTCTGCCGGCGCCCATGGTATTTTGCTACAAAATGCTTCTACATTATTTTCATTTGAATATTAAATAAAACCAAAACAGTCGAACGCCGAACTGAACAAGTTCTAACCAAAATATAAAATACTGTATACGAAACGATTCAGTGTGCTTTTAGCTACTGTTCAGTGCAGATCAGTGTTTTTGTGAATATGTGAATAATATTTTAGTGTTAAGTGTCCAGAAAACCATATTCCTGCAGGCATCCCTTAATGTACGTATACTTATTTGGGTTCTATTTATATTTCTTAACGTTCAAGGTGGAAGGGTTAGTTTTTGAATGGTTTTATCGTGAACTGTGTCAACGTGGACCAAATCTTGAATGTTTGTAATGCTGTGCAACCAGCACGGACCACAGCTGATTGATTGACGACCTCTGATTTAAACAAACAGCCCGTGTTGACTGTACGTGAGATTTATTATAAAATCTAGTGATTCCTAACCGGCGAATCTTCCTATTTACAGAACTGACACTTATTTACAGCATTTGCCACATTATTTATGTTATATGATGTAAATGAATATCCAGAGCTGTAGACGATAAATTTGCAGGGGGTATACGCAAAGGATACATTAAAAATTAGAGGGTATAAGGGCTTATAATTAAGAGCTAAGAAAATAAATATTGAAATACGAAATTTATAAACTCTCAGAGCTAAATATAATAATAATAGAAAACAATCTTATGGGCTAGTTTTTCCCAGCAAAATGCATTTTTAAAGTTGAACAGTAGTTCAGTGCATTTACCGAGCTCCATATAAATAACTGCAGTTGAATCGAGAAACGCAGTCAGGAAGAACAGGTAAAAACTGAAAAACGTTGCAGTATATCAGTTATGGCAGGATAACAATAAAATGGGAACGGTAACTAGAACGAGAACGGAAATGTGCAGTAACTTTCAATTCGTATTCTGTTGTAGAAACTTCTCCCAAAACGAAATAAGTACATAAGTTTTTATTTTTAAAACATCTGTACAACTTATTTATTTTTCATATTACCCTCATAAATTTGAAATAAAACTTAATATTATTTTTCGATATCTTGCATAATTTTTGAGTTCCTTAAGTTGAACAACAAAAAAATATGATGTCTCCGCCTAACCAATTTTTAAACGATACAAAATAGAAAACAGAGTTTCAAATAAAAATTGTAGCTAATATTATTTTACATTATTTTATTATGTTTGAAAATTTTTGACAACCTCTTATAAATTTGTAAGTATATCGGGATTTCTTTTGCAGTAAATAATAAACAAAGTGTCATTATCATAGCTGCAGTTAAAGTTATTGGCAGCAATGTATTGAAGCGTTTATTTTATTATTAAAATAGGGATAATTTATAATAATTGCAAATAATAATTCCTACCATATTTTACATAATTTATTAAGAACTAAAGTAATTAAAATATATTTCTTATGTATTTAAACGCACATTGTTTGTTTCATTACGATTAACTATTATTAATATCTATACACATAAAATTTATTTACATGTATTTCATATTATAAATTTTTGTTGTTAATATTTGTTACAACTATGTTTTGTATTAAAAAAAATCTTTATAATTCAATTGTATTCTCTAATTGGGACATTGCATCCTGTTGAATAACCTAAATAAATAAAATAATAATTCGCTCATATCTATCGCAAAAATAGATCATAAAAATAACCTGTGAATATTTCACCTACCGAGTAGAAGACGGTATCCAAGAACCGGGTATTATCCCTCTTCTGGTAAATCATCGGTCCATTTGGGGCTAGTAGACAATGCGTGATCTCGCCGCGAAACACGCTGGGAAGATAAAGTAGAAACGTAGCTACGGGGATGAGTGCCACCGTCACGTGGGGCGGCCCCATCAGCGGCCGTGTATAAGCTGGGTGGCACACGGACACGTAGCGTTCCACTGTGAGCGCGAGAAGCATCATCACTCCGACACCTGGGGAGAAAGAGAGTTCATAATATATTTAAAATGCGACCGAAATCAACATCATGGTATTGAACCAATTTAGATGTTACCCTCTGCTTTCGCAGATCTCGGTAAGAGATATGAGTCATTAGATGCAACAGTGAGTTCTACATGAATTCTCGTAACATAAACTATATCTGGTGGATGAAAAGTAGGCATTTATTGCTTTGTTGAGCTTTGAAAAGCGATGCTAGATGCAAATCTCTATTTGAAAATTTCGATGCAAATTTTGTAAATGTTGTTCAACCAATGATAGTTGCGTGAATAGTCACGTGATGTACCTATAATAATTAAAGAAAGGACACTGATATGAGAATTTAATACAATATTTTTTCATGATAATGGTAAACGAACTAATTTTTTTTTTCATAAGATTGGATGATTGTGAATTTATGTGAATAATACAAACGACCATGTTTTTCAGTGGGATTCGAACCCACGTTCTCTGGCGTGCTAGGCTAGTGATATAGCCTTAACTAATTTGTTATTTATCCAACAATATTTATATTTTATTTTGTACTAATATTTTCATAAATTTTATTAAATTATTGTGTATGTTAATTTGTTTGTTACAAAAAGCATACAAAAGTACTACGTCATCTGCAAAAGTGTGTACATGATATCTCTATAATTACAATATTTTTGCAAGTGATTTAGTAGTAATTTGTAAAGGAAGAGCAGCACCAAAATCAGTAACAATTTCATTACTGAATTCCATGAATTTAGTTGTAAACTATTTTTTGTGATTATCTCAGAATCAACTGGATGTCATATACACACTTTTGGATCTAGTGGAGTTACATATTATAAGATGCTAGTGAATAAGGAAATGGCAACTGTTGGCTGTTGGATTCAAACTGAGGATCTTATGACTGTTTACGTTACCACGGAGCTTTTTACCTTATCAGATATAGATTTTACAAACATCTGGCTTTAATCAAAAATGAATTGTACAATGTACATATATATTGTTTAGTTGATGTAATTTAAAATATCATGAATTAAAGTGAATTACCCGCCAAGTGAATTGCGAGTACAAAAAAGATTTCAATAGTATTAGAGTGTCCACTCGTGTTATCAAGGATTCCTGCAGTTATTTTCATAGGAAATTTATGATATTTTTTCGTGCGCAATATCTGAAATACGGCGGTATATTTGCGCATTGAAGCAATTTATCTTTCGCTCTATTTCTTTTTGTACATCGTATGTATTTTAAATTCTGTTTCGTGAAAATCCTTTAAAATATTAATCATAAATCTGGCTTTTCCTTTCTACCTAAAACTTCAGCCTGTCACCTTGGGGTTTAATATTATTTGACGTAAACCAAAACCTTTCTGCCATGATTGATATTGGCTTAAGTCTCCGTCTAGAGATTGAGATTGCGAGATGGGTCTTCAAATCTTCTTATTTATTCATAATGAACAGCGAAGGACATTTTAGTAATCATCTATAATTGCACTATGTATATTCTGTAATAAAATAATTCAGTAATTTTTTTTGTTGGAATAATTTTCATTCAAACACTTTCAAATTTTTATTTATTACTTTAAAAAAAAAATTATGGTACGTAGATTAGTTTCAAATAGGCATATTCACGAAAGGAATTAACGCTAACTCCATTTTTTCAACATCTGTAACTTTGTTTCGAAATTAATTAAATTAACAAAATGTGTCAAATTTATGCTAACCAATCTTAACTACAAACTTAGCTAAAATAAATATGTTCTGATAATGGAAAATGAAGTTACGACTAACAATAAAAATGAGATTAACGCTGATTCCTTTTGGGAATGCACTTGAAAGGTTTAAGTTAAAAACGAAGCGAAAATTAAGCTTGCATTACCGTTTTATAAAATTACAAAAATTGTTGCAATTTTATAAATATATATTTCATACTGTATCACTTTTGCATGTTTACTGGACTGATTTCAGTTTTACACCCTTCAGAAAAGATTAGAAGGGTTAATTCTAATCGATTACGAATACGATTTTTAACTAAACATATGAAACTTTAATTGAAAAGGGTTGGCTAAAGAGAAATCCAGAAGAAAATTAGTAAAATTCCAATTTCAAATACTACCAATATCACGAGATCCGCAATTTGATCCCGCAGTCGATAATGTCTTCAATTTAAACCGTACCATGTGGTTCTTCCTTAACTAACATCTTTGGGGTTTATCGAGATCCACGAAAGCTGCACTCAATATGGACAAATGGTGTGAAGAAATATGTATTTATTTAAATAAGTAATTTTATTTTTATATGCTCAGCACATAAAGTGTCGTATTTTCTCCTAATAACACAATATACTCTTCTTGAACTGAAAAAATTCAGAACTTTTTTATTACTAAGCATGAAATATGTTTCAATCGAAATAAATTATGTAGGTTAATTGCTGATCCTGAAATTAAGCACAAAAGAATTTATATCAAAAGTTTTTTTATGATTCTGAAAATGGTAAAAGTACTAAAACATTACCCCTTTGGGAACAATTTAAAAGGATAAATAATTAACAAAATATTCTTGGAACTGAAAATGGGGAAGATAAATCATCATAATTGTTCACATTTTAGAGAAAAATTCCTTTTTTATTCAACGTATGTTCTGCAAAGCAAACGATATGTTTACGTGGTAATTCCAGTGCTTCAAAACGATATATCTTCACAGGAAATTAATAATAAATCGTGCGTCTACTTTAAAATTTTACCTCGACTAAATTTCACACTAGAACAGAACCAAATACAAAATTTACGAGTCCTCTTGAAACATGCTACACAATTCTGTGCTTTAATATTTCATAAAAGGATTGATACGTTTTAAAGGAAAAGTCGAAGACCTGCAATGAATCTTTGCTACAAGCTAAAAGGTTATTTTCATCAAGAACAAATGTTTTTCTTCTTGGCTCATTTTGTCGCCAGTTTCGTTCATTTTTCATAATATTTTCGTGGACGCGTTTGTTTAAAATGCAAATTGCGCGATGCAAACACTGTGAAAAATTGCATACAGATTTCATCGCAGTGATCTTTCATGCTTTTTAAATTATCATGGAAATATTTTCTTAATTTAAGAATTTGTTTAAATATTATTGTTGTTCTACTACTATTACTACTACTACTGGAAATACTAAGTTTGACATCGGATGTACAAGGAAGAAAACTATTTGCAAGTACCTACTTTTATTTACTTTCATTACGTTGACAAAATAATCAGCAAATAATTTAACCAAATACCTATCACTCGAAGTTTTGTCTGCGATCAGGCTAAACATTTTTTTCTTTCACTCAAATACGATTGCTTTGAGGTTGAAGTAAAATGACTCAAGCAATTTGGCTTAGACAAAATACAAAATTACTCTTGTACGTTGTTACCAAGCAAGCACATATTTTGTAAATGAGAAGACATACGAGTATGTAACTATAGTTATTTTAATTTAGTTCACATATTTCCCAGACAGCATTCACATTGAGTTTGATGTATATCAAGTATATATTAAAAAATAAAAATATTACCTAAACATCCATTTCCAAGGAAAAGTTCTAGATGAGCATGATAGAACGCTTGTGGAAAATTACTCCATCTTCCAGCCTCCTTGTGAATTAGAACTCGCAAAGCAAATGGAATTGCGAATACTATCGCCAATAACGCTGCAGCAGAATAACCTGGAAAGAAAAAAATAAATTAGATAAAACTAATGCATAACTCCTAAGCCTTAAAATGCAAAACAAAATATGAACATACAAAATTTGATAACTAAGTTATTATCATCAATCTAAGAAGGATACACAATTTGTTAACCAATAAGCCAGTGGTCAAGATTGAATTCCTAACAAGAAAATCTAATAACTATATCATTTCTAAATTACATTTTATTTACGTACAATTATGATGTTTATGTCCCGAACTGATTCGATTTTGTTGACAGTCCAACAACCTGAAGTGTAAGGCCTGAAAGGTTTTTCACCCATATTTACGCAAAAAAAAAAATAACTGGAATTTAATAAATAAACTGGTTATATTTTCTTTCGACCTGTTTCGATGATAGCTGTATTTTCTTCACGGGAAAATGCTATTTTATTGAATAATCCCAGTTAAAAAAGAAAATTCCAATAATAGTCAAGGAAATTTATCATATAAATCTTAGAAAATAAATGATTTCGAGTAAAATTTATTTATTCAAAATGATATAAAATAATATTAATTAGAATTTTAATTTAATCTTTTTTTCTATTTTGTTGTTGCTTAGGCGTGAGCTTATGTGCTGACGAAATCAAATTTTTCTGTTTGTGTTTTTTACCTAGCTCGAAACAGCATTAGTATGAAAAATTATAATTTTATTATATTAAATTAAAGGAAAAATGCACATATAATTATTTAATTTAAATACTGTTTCGAATTATTTGAATTTATTATAGTATCATACTTAAATACAAATGTTTCAATGTGTTAAAAAGTTAATACCTACAGGTTCGCATTTACAAAAATAAAAATGTACTTTATAGAAATTAAACGTTTATCTGAATGTAAATATAAATATTGATTCCATTTTTCTGCATATTTGCATAGAACAGTTTTGGGGCCATATAATAATACTCCTATTTGCTGTTTCTATGAAAATATATTTTATATAAATGATAATTTTAGAAGCACATTACACATATTTAATCATATTAGAAAATATTTTCTATTTTAATACTTATAATAAATATCTTCGTGGCATCGGACTGTGGATCATGAACTCACCAGTTCGAATCCCACAGATGGCAGTTTTCATTTTTATCATTCCCATTCTGATATTATATTTTAGGGGGCTATGACTTGATGACTTTTCCGTATAAAAATATTATACTTAAAATGGGAAAATATTTTCTATATTAATATTTATAAGTAGAAATAAAGAAAAATATATATTACAGTTTTTTTTTTTATTTAATTTAAAAATTATTACACATTTTATACATAAATCAATTTAAGTAATACTAGAGCTTACAATTTAAGTACTTCGCCCAAAAAAAAAACGAATAACTTAATTTTTTATTTGATGTCATCTACATTGGGTATATCAGATAACAATTTACAATTCGGCGGCAGATAAACAGACAAAAAAACTAACGGATTTCTAGTTAGTCTTAAATATTTCAATTTTGGCTGATAACTGAAAGTGTCATAGGGTAAATGGGCAATTCTATTTTTGTCCAAATATAGCGTATGAATGTTAGGTAAATTCACAAAAGTATATTTATCAATGTGATGAATATTGTTCATAGATAATATTAAAATATTGATTGACGCTGACTTCAATAGCGGTTTGTTTCTTCCTGTTTTGATATAATTATTGTTTAGAATCAATAGTCGAAGTTTGTGGTTCCTCCTGAAGGCATTTGGTGGGATATAGCTTATTCTATTATTAGGTAGGTGGTATTCTTCTAAATTGCTATATTTTTCTACTTTTGGTATTGCCGTAAGTCCTAGATCTTCAGCATAAATTGTTTGAATTCTTTTAGTATATTTGAAATGGTATACTTCCAGAAAATTTTGTTTTCTTGTAAGAGCACTGCTGATCCTTGTTATATCTATACATTGTACCTTGTTTGATAGTTTTGGGAAATAAGTTGTAATGTATAAAGTATTTCGATCATTGCAAGGCTCGTTCACAAATCCACAATTACTCCAATTCCTAAAATCAGTACAGTATTTATTAACTGTTTAATACGAACAAAATATATGGTCAACCTTAGTAAGTACTACCTCACTTCCGATTTAGATTATTCCTTTTGATTTTTATTCTTTTTTACTCTCAAACAAAAGGAAAAATAGTATTAAGTTACGGTCGAACTCAGTTGACCTTGAAAACACAGTATAATGTATCATTTTATTCGTTCAACGTGGAACGTGGAGCGAGGTTATTTTCAGATAAGTTCCATTAAAATGTGTAGTATTATTCGAGTTCGTCGAGCGAATGTTGTGTAGGATTAGGGTTGGTTTTTTGCGTACCAGCTTACCTACAGGTAAATATTACATAAACATATGAAATTTTACGTAGGTAAGCTTGCTTTTCACAAACAAACCCTAAGTCTACACAATTTACTCTCGACATTTTTAATGGAACTTATTTGCAGATTAGCTCACTTCTAGGTTCCACGTGGAACAAATAAAGTGACCCATTAAACTGTGTTTTCAAGGTCAATCGAGTCCGAACGCCATTTGTTTGTATTTTTCTCTTTAGTTTTACGAAAAATGTGATATATTGAAAAAGTTTCTTCCAAATTGGAGGTGAAGCAACACATCACGAAGTTGACCAAAAAATAATTAAGAGTAAGGTTATATTTTAAATTTTAAGGGTATCCAAAAATCACAGCACTCACTGAAACACCGAATTTCACTCAAAATTTATCTTGCTCTACATTACATGTCAAATTAATTGCAAAATTACACGCCATAGATAATTATAACAATAACCCCTTATCATTATTTGATAATTACGTTAATCAATTTATTACAAGAGCTTACAATACTTATCGATCAAACTACATAAATATGGAATAATATTTACTAACACTTCAACAAAGCAAAAAATCAATAATAGTAAAATAAAAGTACTTACCAAGTAATTGAAAATATTACAAAAATGTAACAAAATCGTAAATTAAACATTATTCTTTTTAAGTATTACACTTCATATAGTTTTTCTTCCTGAAAGTAACTTCAAATACTGATTTATCTAATGTATGAACTGTTTATCTGTTTACTCATGTATCAGATATAAATATTACGAAAATTTTTATTTATTGAATAAGTTAATGATATAATATTTATGTGTAAACGAACGATGTGTGAATACGACTTGTCAATTTTACAGACGGTTACAACTGTTTATCTTTAGTAAATTTCTGATATCTTTATTATTTTTTCTGTGAGATACGATTTTTTTTTATCATGATTCAAGAGAAGTTGGCTTAAAATGAACCATAATTTCATGCTAATTAATATTACTAAAAGGAACTCAAACTCAATCCATCAACTTTGAGTGGAAAACCTAAAAGTTTTTTAAACATATCTCAGTAAAAAAAAGTCAATAAACTGTTTATTTTTTTTTTCGGTCGATTTCAATGCTTCCTGTATCTTCATCAGGAGAAAAATATCAATTTTTTTCCATAATCTCAGTAAAGAAATTTCGAGTAAATTTTACTAATACAAAAAGATGTAAAATAATAATAAGAATTTTTTTTTTTTGGTTGGATAATGCATGACAAAAAAACTCTTTCTTATCAGCCATTGGTTTATTAAAAAAAATAACCGCTACTAGTTTCGATTGCGCAATACGTCTTCTTCAGGAGGTGGATTTTCAATAATAACAATTACGGAACATTTGAAAAAAATAAATAGTACTATTATAATTATTTATATACTTACTCGTATTCCTTTAAATACCTCCTGAAATAATATTGTGTGTGAAAAAATATGATTTTATGATAAGAAATTAAAAGAAAATGGCATATATAATTATTTAATGCAAAAACTATTTTCAGGTATTTTAATTTAATACAGTAGAATATACAGGATGATTCAGAACTTTAACAGCTTATTCTTGAGGTGATTTTCAGCAAAAAGTGTCACATGAGCATTATTCCTTCTAGTTACCAGTATACAAGAGGTGGAAGTTTTATAAATAACACGGAATTTTCTAATTTTTTAATCAAGATACTTTCGGAAAACAAGAATTTCATAGAAAAATCATTCCTTATTCATGTATACGAATTCAAGGCGTGCACTTTGAGCAGTTGCTGTATTTAATTTTTTTTTAATATTTCATATTGTGCTAATCTATTTCATGCATTATTATGTTGTTCTATTTTGAATTTATTCTTTTTAATTGTATCATCCTATGTTTTGTTGTCCAAATCGTATTCGTTAATATTAATAAATAAAATTAATGAAAATAAATAAGATATGATATTTCTATGAAACTTTTGTTTTCCGAAAGTATTTTGATTAAAAATTAGAAAATTTCATTTATAAAACTGCAACTTCTTAGTTTGATTACCAGAAGAAATAGGACCTGTGTTCATTTAACATTTTTGACTCAAAATGAACTTAGGATTAAGCTGTTAAAGTTTGTTACACTAGTCCTGAATGACCCTGTATATAAATGAAAATATTTCACTGTATTAAAAAATATAACTTTTATCTAAGCATAAATATTGATTCTATTTTCTTGTATATTTGCATAGAACAGTTTTGGGGCCATATTATCATATTTGCTTCTTCTATGTAAACATATTTTATATAAATGAAAATTTTAGATTCACATTAAATCTATTACATACATTTTAATCATATTAGGAAATGATTCTACATTAATTTTTGAAATAAATTGCTTCATGGTAGTGCATTCGAATTTGGTTCATAAACTGCGAAAGCAGAGTGCCACATAAAATGAGAAAATGCTTTCTATATTAATATTTATAAGTGGAAATGAAGGCAAATATTTATTACAGTTCATTTTATTGTGTAAATACAATCATTAATGGTATGACGAAATATGAGATCCAATTATTACATATTTTAAACATAAAATAAATTTAAGAAATGTAAACACTACAGCTTAAAATTTAAGTACTTCGCCCATAAAAACGAATAACTTATTCATTTATTTGATGCCATCTTCTTCTGCATTGGGTATATCAGATAATAATTTACAATTCGGCGGCAGATATATAGACAAAGTAGTTAACGGATTTCTAGTTATTCTTAAATATTTCAACTTGGGCTGACTTCTGAAGGAGTCATAGGGTAAATACGCAATTTTATTGTTGTCCAAATATAGTGTATGCATATTAGGTAAATTCACAAACGTATATTTATCAATGTGACGAATATTATTCATAGATAATATTAAAATATTGATTGACGCTGATTTCAATAGCGGTTTGTTTCTTCTTGTCTTGATATTATTCCTGTTTAAAATCAACAGTCGAAGTTTGTGATTTCTCCTGAAGGCCTTAGGTGGAATATAGCTTATTTTATTATTAGGCAGGTGGTATTCTTCTAAGCTGCAAAATTTTTCTACTTTTGGTATTGCCGTAAGTCCAAGATCATCAGCATAAATTGTTTGAATTCTTTTAGTATATTTGATATCGTACACTTCCAGAAAATTTCGTTTTGTTGTAAGAGCACTGCTGATCCCTGTTATGTCCAGACATTGTACCTTGTTTGATAGTTTTGGGAAATAAGTTGTAATGTATAAAGTATTTCGTTCATTGCAAGGCTCGTTCACAAATCCACAATTACTCCAATTCCTAAAACAGTTATAATATTTATTACATATTATATATTATTAAATACGAATGAAATAAATGATCAATCATGCTGTGTTACTTCACCTCCGATTTCGGTTACTCCTTTTCATTTGTATCCTATTTACTTCCAATTAAAAGGAAACTAGTATTACGGTGCAATCCAATTCGGATAACCTTGAAAACACAGTTTAAAGTATCGCGTTATTCGTTCAACGGGGAAGCGAGCTTAACTTCAGATAAGTTACATATAAATGAATACTGTTATTCGAGTTTATCGAGCGTGAGTTGTGTAGGCTTCGGGTATGTTTTTGAAAAGTACGAGCGAAGCGAGCTTACTTATTGGGCTACCATATTATCAAGAGATCAGAATTCACAAAAGGCACACGTCAAATTTATTTTGTATGATATAGTATAGAACAATTAATTTCAAAATACAATAAAATTTATGTACCTTTAGTTAGTTTAGCATTCTAGCACTAGTTAGTGTATTTTAATTTTGGATTCCCAATAGGTAAATTCCACATAAATATAACTTATACATCATTGTTTCAGTAAAGCTGAAAAATATTCGAAATTATGTACAAGTTATGCTTATAATAAATTTTGTGTAGGCTAGTTCGCTTCGCTCGTACATTTCACAAATAAACCCTAAGCCTACACAACTCACTTTGACAAACTCGAATCACAATACCTACTCATTTTTAATGGAACTTATTTGAAGATTAGCTTGCTTCCAGCTTCCAAGTTGGAAAAAAATAAAATTTCCCATCAAATTGTGTTTTTAAGGCCATCCGAGTTTAACCACCATTTATTAGAACTTTTTCCCTTTACGCAAAATGTGAAAAATTCAAAAAGTTTAATCCAAACTAGAGGTAAAGTAATACATCGTTAGGTTGACCAAATAAATAATAGTAAGTTTATACTTTAAATTTTTATGGTATCCAAAAATCAAAGCACTCACTGAAACACTGAATTTCACTCAAAATTTATCTTGTTCCTCATTACATGTCAAATTAATTGCAAAATTACACGCCATAGATAATTATAACAATAAACCTTTATCATTATTTGATAATTACGTTAATCAATTTATTACAAGAGCTTACAATACTTATCGATCAAACTACATAAATATGGAATAATATTTACTAACACTTCAACAAAGCAAAAAATCAATAATAGTAAAATAAAAGTACTTACCAAGTAATTGAAAATATTACAAAAATGTAACAAAATCGTAAATTAAACATGATTCTTTTTAAGCGTTACACTTCATTTAGTTTTTCTTCATGCAAGTAATTTCAAATACTGATTTATCTAATGTATGAACTGTTTATCTGTTTATTCGTGTATGATATATAAATACTACGAAATTTTTAATTTTATTAATAATTTAATGATATAATATTTATGTGTAAACGAACGATTTGTGAATACGACTTGTCAAAGGTATAGTCGGTAACAACTGCTTATCTTTAGTAAATTTCTCATATCTTTATTATTTTCTTTGTGAGATACGATATTGTTTTAATTATGATTCATGAGAAGTTGGCTTAGAATAAACCATAATTTCATGCTAATGAATATCACTAAAAGTAACTCAAACACAATACTAAAATTTACTGTTTCTTAATTAATTTACGAAGCTATGACTGTATTATAAAGGTTCTCATGGTTCTTCTAAGAAAAATGAATCATTATTATTTATAGATTGTTCGATAATATTTGTAGTGATAAATCTAATATCATTTTTCTTGTTAAAAAAGTAAAATTGATGATATGTCGGAAAAACACTGTCATTTTTACCTAAATATTTGATTCATATTTTTAGTTTTTTTTGCGTATTGTCATCGATTTGATATTATAAATATTGTAACGACTTTTGTAAATCACAAATCTACGTATTTAAAATATTAATTCAAATATATGTAAGTCATAAAAGAACAATGTGTAATTATTTTTTGAAATACAATAGTTAAAAACACACGTCCTTGAAGGTAATTGTGTTATTTTATAATCCAAAACTAGGTTAATATTTTTATAAAATAAGCAATTAATAGATAAGAAATAAGGTAATTATAAAGCTGCTGCTTATTGTAAAAATATCTCACAATGAAACTTCAAATTCAAGACGCAAACTACACATAATATAAACATTACACCATAAATAAACAAGTATAAATTGAGAATATTTGCATATAAATATTTTCGTCCTCTGTAAATGTATTCAAACCGTGTTCCATTCTATCTCGCAAAAGATTTTAAAGCAATATTTTTGTTGCATACTATTTATCTTAAATAAAATAAAACGGCCACTGCGAATAGTGACAGAGGAGGAAGAAAAATGTTTTCTACATGATTCCAGAATCTAGAAGCAGATTCGTAGAAAAATAAAAATCGAGTAATAGTCTAGAATTCTGAAATTTGCGAACGGCTATCGCGCGACCCAACAGTAGCGTGGAAATTATAATTAAAAGCAACAAATTAATAATGTAGTTATTGATATGACTCTACCTACATAAAATTGTATACAGAATTTTGACGTTAAATTTATATAGCAACAACTTTCATGCTAATTGCTATAAAAATTTCCCGATAAATGAATTACAATAACAATATATTAAAGAATATTAATATATTTTTCTTCTAAGAAAATATATTCATATTAATTGTATTTATAGTATCAACAATTATAAGATCTTACTGTAAGGTTTTTAAATAGTCAAAAATAATTTTCTTTAAACGTCATAAAAGTACCCTGTTATGTATTTGTATTCAATAAGCAGAAGTTCAATATTGTCGACGCTGGCTTAAAAGTTTCTCCTTGGCGACACATTTACTCCGGCGGCGGACAAAGTAAAATATGATGCAAAATAGTTAGGTTGTAATTCAACAATTTGACAGTTAAGAATAAAACAAATAAACAAAAATAACAAAATAACATATTCTATGCCAGGGGTGGGCAACCTTTTGTATAACAGGGGCCAGAATAAGATTTACGTTTCGTACGCGGGCCGTAGTTGTTAATTGACACATATTTGTTACTTATATTTTTTTCTGAAAATATAAATAAAAAATAATAAAACAAAATTAACTAAGTATGTACTACATTTATTTCTTAATTAAAAAAATTATTTAAATTAAGAAAGAAACGTATAAGTATCAAAAGGTTAGTACTAGTAAATTGTTTACTAGAAAATAAATTAAATACTCCTCCAAACTTAACTTTATTAATTACTTATGTATAATTTAAACATGAATAAACTCATTGCTGTTGTACGCATCGTAATATGTCTTATATTTATCGAAATATGGCGATTTATAACATTTTTGAAAATACGGAAATTTCCCCAAATATGGCTTAAAATTGTAAATTTTTTTTATTACATTTCTTTATAATATTCGCGCCATGAAACCCATTGCAGCAGAGCGCATCGTTATATCTCTAATATTTTTCGAGATAAGACGATTTTTTATATTTTCCGAAGAGCAACTTTGAGGGCCTGTAACTCGAAAACTATACAAGATATCGAAAAATATCTCCAGTTTTGTGTTTTTCGTGCCATTTAAAATAAATTAGTAAATTTTGAAAATTTTGAAATTTTTTTGTATTTCTTTTCAAAATTACGATTGGAGATATCTCGACAAATATAAAAGATATAGACTTGCAGTGTTCACCAATCGATTCAGCTCGATGAAATACATAAACCCTGAAAATTTCAGAAAATTCGGACAACCGGTTGAAATGTTAGAGCTAAAAGTCTGAAAATCGCCAAATTCAGCCCAAACGTCAAGGGGTACCCCTTGACTTTTAGGACAAAAACGCGATTTTCAGGTTTTTTGCTCTAACTTTCCATCCCGTAAAGCAATTTTTATGAAACTTTGCAAACTTATGTATTTCAACGAGCTGAAGCGATTGGTGAACACCTCGAATCTGTATCTTTAATATTTGTGGAGTTATTGCCGATCGAAATTTTGAACAAAAATACAAAAAAATTTCAAAATTTTTAAAATTTGCTAATTTGTTATATAAGGCACCAGAAACGCTAAACTGAAGAGAATTTATATATATGTCGTATAGTTTTTGAATTACGGGCCCTTAAAGTTGCACTTCGGAAAATACCAAAAATCGATGTATCTCTAAAAATATTAGAGATCTGACGATGCGCTCTGCTATAATGGGTTTCATCGCGCGTATATTATAAAGAAATATAATAAAAAAATATTACAATTTTAAGTGAGGATATTCCGTGAGTTTTCTATCGGTATGTGAATCTGTACTGAATGATTAATAATTGCAGTTTCTGTTATTTGTTTGTTCCCATAGCAATTAAAATTAGTTTATTAAACATATAATTCAGTTTTGTCAAAAGAAACAAACAAAATCTGGTGTGGGCACCACACTACTTTCGAAAGATCTCGCGGGCCGGATTGGAACTTTACGCGGGCCGGAGGTTGCCCACCCCTGTTCTATGCCAACTAGAAATGCAGGATGCGACAGAAAAGTTATAATTAAAAATTAATTTTTTTTCCAAAGTTTGTCATTTTGAACAGTTACTTAATTATCAATTGCTTTTCCAGTTTCCAACTTCAGTCTCACATAATTCAAATTTCAATTTCTAACCACACCACTGGATACAGAATAGTATAAATTTATGTATTTTATGTATTACTTTGTAGCGGCACCACGGTGATAAATTTGACTTAACAATGGATTCGACTTCTAATGGCAAATAGCAGAAGGAGATATTTCTCTATTAATGCTATTTATTATGAGGCTGTCAAGAGCATAGTTTGAAAACAAAGGGTTTAAATCAAACATCGTTTACTGAACCAGTATTTTGTACTCGTAAACAATGCGAAATACGAAGGCGTGATCAATATGAAAATGTCTTGGATGGAATTGTGGAGAGGAAATACGCATTGCGTTCTAATTACGCAATTTGTGTTATGAATGGCATGAAACAACGTAGGTGTTTCTTACAAATGGTTCCATTTAATATTTTGCTCATTCTGATAGCTTTTTTGAATTGAAATATGTAAGAATACATTGTGTGATTTACTGATTGCTTTCGTTAAACATTAATTCAGGATAAGTAATTGTTAAACTTAAGTTTTCTACTTTCAATTAAAATGTTTTAGAGACAAATTTTTCGAAATTAAGACTAGAAAATTATTTTTATATTTCTCTTCTGGAGGAACAATTTCGTCAAACTCTTTGGGAATCATTGATAGTACAAAAACTATTTGTCAACAATAAATATTAATTTCTTTCCGTGTTCTACAAAATTAAAACATTTTTACATAATCCTGATTTCTTCTGCCTGGGATTTTAATTCTTCTTTCTTCTTCCGCTGAGTTTCTTTTCCTAAAGTTTTGCTAGTACCACTGTTTTCTAATGTTTCTATGATATATCCTTCTCTTGTTATAATTGGTCTGCTTCTTTCTGATTTTCGTTTCAGTTTGGCTTGGTACTCCCATTTTGTTATTCCCAGAATTATCCCTCGACTATGATATTCTTCACATATCCTATAACATTTATATCCTGTCCTTCATTCAATAACGCCTTTATCTTCCGTGTACTTTAGTATTTAAACGTTCTGTTTATTTTGAATCAGATTTTTGTCTGTATTTCCTTATAATCCGATTATTCGATAATGAGTAGTTTTCCGTTATAGATAGTTGACTATCAGTTAAAAGTAAATAGGATAGGTACACAAATATTTAAAATTATTATTTTTATATAATTAAGAATTTTATTTGCAGAAGAGGGCAATTATTATAATTTTTACTCGCAAGTTTTCATAAATAAAAAGTTATACATAATTTTAAGGATTAATAGAGATTCAGTCTCTTTCATATTATAAATTTCAATGTACTGACAGCCAATATTGGCGTATCCACTAAAAATAACCCTTGTATCTAAAATTATAAGACCAATATTACTTCATCAAACAACCACATCATCCACATCAATCCATCAATAATAATTTCTTCCCTTGTACGAAGCGACATTTTGCACCCACTCAGTGACTACCCTTATAACCACATTTGCTTGACAATGGCTCCACCAATATTTGACGTCCATTCCCTTCGTTTTAATTGAAAATCATCACAGAAGTAGGCTCCTTCTGACGAACAAGCGCCGTCGACCAGAGGCGTATCCAGAATAAATTCTAGATGGGAATAGTTAATTATTTTATGAGATGCATATTGAAAAAAATGTTTAGTTGTAATATACTTGTATACTCAATGCTTCTAAACTATTACAATTATTTTCATAAGGTATCGGATCGGATATCGTTCCTCTGCAGAGGTTTTAAAAAAAATGAATTCTCCACAATACATTTTGTTTTGTAATTGCAATTAAATTAAATTAAAAAATGTTAATTGAACTTATTTATTTTAAACAATATTTTTCTGCTCTCTCCCTCTCTATATATATTCGATTTTTAATAGTTTTTCAAATACCAAGTGTGGAAAGGCGTGGATGACTTCTTCCCACTTTTTGTAACGAACAAAATTATTTTTATGTGGTCCTTTTTATTTAATCGTAGATAAAATTTTGTATGATTTACGTGTTAAAAGTGATTTATTTCGTTCGTGGAGTTGTTTCGCAAAATTCCCTACTTACTCACAAAATGTCATTTAACACTTTTATATCATAAATAACTATTATCGGAATTTAAATTTAATAAAAATACTCGTAAATTTATAAATGCTACAGTAACAAAGTAAAAGTAATCACCAGTTGCTAATTTTATGTTATGACAGTTGATGAAACTTTGTCGACACATATTTTTCTTTAAATATTGGCAATTATCGATGAAATTTGTGTACCTACAGGTTATGAACAAAATTTTGTTATTTTTGAGATAATTTTGCTATTTTTGGGAAACGACAGTGTTTTTTGTATATTATACCGCACAAGTGCATAAATTGAAAGTTCCTGGTTGTCAATAGCGTGCATCAACTGTTGTTATGCGTGATATGTTATTATTAACCTCAAAGTTGTTATTAGAGGGAGGGACAGGTGTAAATTTAATGTCGTGAAAATTTGTTTCAGAATTTTGGGGATCTTATAGATTGATTGAAAATGTATAAGAATACAATTTTTTTTGAGTTTTATCTATAAAATTCATACTAATAATCACTATAAACTATCAAGGAACTAAAATACTGTGGCATTTTTCGTGTAACAAATAAATTATTAGTTATATTTGAGAAACTCTTCAGTTAGGCAAATAAATAATAATTTTCTTTGATATTTTACACTACATAATTGACATATACATACAAAATACGAATTGGATAAGTTACCAAGCAGCTCATCAGACTTCTTTTTCGCGGTATGACTGCATACTATGGCTCTAGTAGAACCATTTTTTTTATATTGTGTACCACACCAGAAACTATAATATAATATAATATATATTACATATCATGGTTTCTACACATATAATTGGCCCCATATACTTTCTTTGTTTCGTGTATTCCCCTAAGATATGTATCTTATCTTCCTCTGTCCCCTGCGTACGGCCCTGTCCTCGCTATACGTGACTGTACATTATCTCGCGATCCGCGTGTGTACAGAAGCAATATTCTGGCTTTAAAGGTGGATTTGTAAGATAAACAGTGAGGTCAGACCCGGCTCAACGTGGCCTAATTGTTATTCCATTGGAACACAGTAGGCTGAGCAGCCTGACGAGTGTTTGTCGATGTAATTCTTGGTTTGACAACAAATATTTATTCCCTGCCTATCAAAATATTGTTTATTTTCGTAGCGTTTAGGAAATTGTAAGAGCGAGGATTAATTGGAAGTAACGCGGAGCTAGTTTTCAAATGGAGTTAATACTTCATCAACTCTCTCCACAAAATTGTTCTTTGATTCATTGATTCATAAAGACTTGTAAGCTCTGCAAAGTTATTTTAAGAGAACAGATTATGTATAAAGATTTTGGCAGATACTAATATGAACAAAAGATTGCTTCTTTATTATTATTATTTTGTTGTAAATAAAATTAAATTTTTGAATAATTTTTCTTAAAAAAGCGAAATAGATAGTTGTCCCTAATTAAAGTTTCATTCAAGCGGTCCTAAGAAATATAATAAAACACAAACCTCTAAAAAAATAGGTCGTTTTTGATAAAAGTGAATTTATTTGACTTTCTAGTAGGTAGAGTTGAATCCATTCTAAAAGTATTTGCTAAGCATTTTGATGGTCTTGGTAAATCAGACCAAATAAATATTTGTTTTTATTTTTAAACAACGATCAGGTATTTTATATTAATCGTACATACATCCATACACAACGTCACACTATATCCTTTGGGGTAGCAGGCACCCAGAAACATAGTCAACCAACAATCAATCTCCTTCAAACATACCTATCCTGACACACCACTTTCGCATCGTCCACATTCCTTTATTAATCGTAAGCATTCAATTTGTTTTTAAACCAAAAAAATAATAGTTTGGTTACCATATGACTTTTTATACATTTAAATATGTATTTGATTCTTTAATATTTATAATTGATATACTGGGTTTAGAAATAAAATGTGGCGTATAGGGATTTCAATATTTTTTTTTATATTGCTGTGTTTTTACTTTACAAGAAAAGTGTAAATATGAAAGTTGGTTAAAATTTAAATATGCATGCAATAAGACCTATTTGGTAACCTAAATATTAATATTTCACAATACATCAATCAAATTAAAATTAATATTTATTAGAAAAATTGTAATACAGTAATCTTCCACTACCGATTTCGAAATTGAAACTTATCTTTATGAAGTTTCGTTACTCTATTTCTTCTCCTACGTGAATTATTGAACATAAAGACAAATATCCATCTATCCACACAAAGTGTTTGAGGTAATTCTCAAAATGAATGTATTATTTTTTTAATGATACTTATACCTTCTTAGAATATGTATATCTGCGAAAGGATTGTAACACAAAAAAAATCTGTTCTGTAAGCATTTTTGAACTTTTGGGATAAAATGTATTCACTGTTTCTAAATACGTGACAGTAAACTAAAAGATATGCCCTTTGCCTTTAAAAAACCCTGCTATAAATTTGTGTGAAACATAATACGGAAAATAAAAGTCTTTAAAGAGCAGAACGGTTAGGTTTTTAAATAGACGTAAATAAATTATTCTTGGAATGAAACGCTTTGTATTCAAACAATTAAATTATGCGAAAGAGATTTGAAATATGTGCGGTCCCAGTTTCGCTTTTTAATAAACGACTCACAATTCACAAAGTAAAAAGACTAAACATCTCTTGACAGATAAAATTCTTGTACGAATTTGTTTCAAGTATAAAATGAATTTAAAAGTATTTTTAAATGAAATTCTGAATTATGGTACAAGTATCTAAGTTTGGGATTGTTATTTCCGGGTCGAAATTGATTTCCGGATTGCTGGCTCTGATCGAGAATTTTTCACGATGTTGATGTAGAGTGCTATTTTTGCCTTTCGACGTTTTTATGTTTCGGAAATTGATGTTGTATCAGCCATTTTACGAAAGACAATGGATTTTCGGCAGACGCATTAACTATTTATCGTACGTTGTACTCAGAATTTATCCTCACACACCTCAGTAAATATTTATTAATTAGATCGTCTATAATATTTTGCAGCATTAATTTTTTATTTGTAATTCCTAAATCTAAAGGGTATTAGAATAATTCTTCCCTTTGAGAAATCGTAGAAAAGCATTTTCAATACGCTTCAACTTTGACAAAATTTATGTGTCTCTCTTTGTTCAACCAATTAATTATTCCAAGGTTCATATATCATTCACAAAGAAGCAAATACACCTTGAACCAGTTAACAAAGTATTTATTCGCAAGTCTGCAACAGCTTCAAAGGTCTTTGGGTTCGGTCGTACGGCTTCCCTTGTTCGGTATATTCGATTCGGTTACCGGTAAGTTGAACACCTAGCCTACCTATCCTGCGGCAAGTTTTCGCAGTTCCGATCACCGGAGTTTTCCCGGAACAGACCTGGAGCTGATTTCAGGCCTTCCCATTTTGTCGATATAAATTGAAACGGTTCAGGATCGCAATCTAATCCTTTTTACTTTCTTATACATATATGGCGAGATTTTTACGGAAATCCATGTTTTGAGGGCTCTTGAATCAGTTTTAACAATTTTAAGCATAATGTGGCTAAATGGATGTGTTTAACAACTCATACACGAGATTAAAAATGCGCAGAACTGAGCTGATTTTGGTTATAATTATAAAAAAAAATTGTAAAGTCACACGAAGCAATCAAACTTGTAAATATGCGATTGGAATTAAACGAAATCTTTTTCAATAAAATGTCATTAGTTAATGTAACAAATCGTTTAATTTCAATGCTTTAAGATTTTAACTCCACTTCAGACCATTTTATTATATATGGCATCCTTTTACAAAATAGTTATTTATGATATAAGCATTAAAAACAATTCATGAGTAAGTGAGGAAATTGTGAAACGAAGCGAAGCCCAATGAAACAACTCCACGAACGAATTAAATAACTTTTAACACGTATATCATATAATATTTTCTCTACAATTTTCCTAGTGTATTAGTAAATCCTAAAAAATGTAGAATGATATTTTGCCAGATAGGGTTATATTTGTTGATTGTTGATACAAATCGTTAGCGAAGTGTAATAATAAAATCACTTTTAACACGTTGCTATGTTACTTTTAACTCTAGTGTCAGTAAGTGACACTTTTAACGTGCAAAGCAACCATTAAAAGCAACTGTCGTAAGTAGTTTTTTTTTTTTTGGTTGAAAAATAATTTGTCATATTTTAACATTTATCGTTTGATATAACATATTTTAACATTCGTACTAATATGCCTAATTATTTGATGACCACTATAACAACTGTTTGAGTTGGTGTTGCCAAATTTACATTTCTTTTTTAAGTATCTCGTACTATAAAGGGTACAAAGAGTCGTACAATTTTTTGCATTAGGATTATTGACTCAGAATTAATCAAATAATCGTTTTGCCTGAAACTTATCACTATTTATGTTTTTTTGGTACTGTCTGAAACTGGAACGGTCCAAATTGCAAACTCCTTTCGGTAAAGGATAGGTATACCTCTTGGACAGACGTAATTATTTCAAGTTAGAACTGTTAGACCGGAAACAACCGAGGTAACATTAGGAGAAGAGAGTGGATCACTCTTCCGGTAAATGGGATCGAGTGATAGTAGACATGTGATGGATTAGCTACTGACAAGGGCCAAGGGCCTGTTGAATTAAACTGATAGCCTGAATTCATTCAAAGATGTTCTGGTAATTGAAGATAAATAAAGAGAATTTTAGATAGGACGTTCATTTTCTTAATGGGTCACACGAAATAGTGAAATTTATAAAGAGAGATATTTTAAATTGTAACTGTTAATTGTAAAGAATTTCTACTATTTAAATAAACAATAATGATATCATTTTTCTGAAATAATATTTTGTATTAGAAATATGTATATTAGAATGAAAATTCATAAATTCAATTGTTACTTTAATGCTAGATTCCATATCATTGTTAGCCAATCACTATCACAACTACGATTAAAAAAAATCTGATGTGGCCAGCACATAACCTCCCGCCCAATACTACTCTTAAACGGTACAAAATAGTATTTGATGATATAGAAACATACCATTTTATTTGTTTATTTTCTATTTATATTTGAGAATTTACTAGGAATGCAAGATTTGTGAAATCTAATTTCTTTATATTTTATTATCTCTAAACCTAATGAAAATTAATAAAATTAGTGTAATCAAAAAACATGTAAAATTAAATATTCTTCAACTTGTCGAAAAAGGAAATTTAACCGTGTTTTTCACGAAAAACTGTTAAGGGCTTCAAGTAAACTGCTACTTCCGGTTAATCATTTTTATCCAAAATCTAATCAGCTCTTCATTTAAATATAAGAAGCAATAATTTACAAAATTGTATATTTTGGTATTATAGTATTTGAGTTATGCGAGACGAAAAAATTGCCACAAACTACACACCCCACACACACATACATACATACATACATACATACATACATACATACAGACAGACATCATCGCGAAAATAGTAAAATCGTATTGTAGGGACCCTAAAACGTGCTTATTCATTCAAAACTCACTACCCAATTTTTTGACCAAAAACAATACCTCCCTTACCTAGAGGTAGGCGGGAGGTAAAAAAACTATGTAATAAAAATTGACGCATGCAATAAAAGTCAAACTATTGAATATTCTATATTTTTATAAACATTGTTTTTAACATAAAATTGAATAATTTTAAAACGTTTTATTTTAATTACATATTCAATTTACATACATAACTTCGCGTTATATCCCACACAGTGTGGTAGTACAAACCTTGCAACACGATTATCAATCAATTTCCTCCAAACATTCCTATCCTGGTACACCACTTTCGCTTCGGCAACATTCATAGTGCAAATCATACTAGCTCGTCTATTCTTCACACTTGGAATCATTCGTACACGTAATAAACCATGAAACAATAGCTAATAAAAATATGTATAAGATGTAGTAGTGTCAGCCACCTTGACCCTTGTAACTAACAATGTGTTTAAGAACGCTTTACGCTTTGTGTGAAAGTAAGAAAGTAATGAGAAAGCAATAGTTTACCTCCATTTAAATTTTATATAAATAATCTGATTCTAGGATTAATATTCACGAAGAAATTTTCAGCAATCTTTTAAAAGCTTAAACAGATTTGTTGTCTTGACAGATATTTTCCTCATCCCAGAACAACAGCAGTGGAAATATGCCATTTAACGTAAAATATTATCCTGGGCGCTTAAAGCTTAAAGCATTGTAATGAAACAGTGAAAATATATCAAGGAACAATTTTGACAAGTGTAAAGTGTCTCTAACCTAGTTTTTGTTTTCTCCGCCGCCAGTTCTATTGAAACTTAACTGCGACAGATTTACAACTGCAAAGATTTACATTCAATTATATTTTTAGGGAAACTTTCTTTGCAACAGTTTTAATAAATCAACTTTATGTTTCAGATTTGGTTGGTTGCTGCTCAACAAGCGAGCAGGGAATCTCACCAAACGTAAGTGCTGGTTTAAATTGCTTATTTTATTATTATATTTCGCCGTTTAATATTTAAAAGGAGGTATATTTCATAATTTATTTGGGTTTTCAAATTATGTTAAAACAGAACATTATATATTTTTGGTTTCGTCCTCCGAAATATTAAAATTATTTATTGACCTTTTCGGTGATTCCCTTGTGATATCCCTTGAAAGAGGTAACAAGATTTTAAAAATTAATAAAAATTTTACCTTGTTCTAACCCAAATATTTAAAAATTTACGGCCGTCGAATAAAGGGAAATGTATAATATAGATATATGAAGTATGAAAAACAATATAACCGCCCAGAATTAACACATTTTTATGTATAGTACATTAAAATCAGATTTGAAATATCTTAATTTAGTTTGAAGATACAGGACATTTAAAAAAATAAATTTCGTCAACTTTTATTGATAATAATTAAATTTATATTTTAAGAGGCAATATTTGTAAAATTTATTTTTGAAATAATTAATGTTCGCTGAATAAACTTTTTGAAACTAATTTGAATTATTTCGTTTTATTTTTGGGATATAGGCGCTCAAATATTTCCCAATTTAATTCAGTTAATATTTTATTAAATTGTTTCGTAAGGGAATTTAAAATTTTTAAATATAGAACGGGTAAGGGAATAGGTCTTAAATTTCATATTTATGTATTTGAACACGGTTCTCTACGACTTTTTAAAATATTTTTGAAATATTGATTCAGACAATTTTAATGTCGGGCAGAATTTGAAAAAATATAGAAAATAGTTAAATATAGCATTAAACTATTGACTTTTTTAGATAATTTCCTTGATTATGTAGTTACTAGTTTAGAGAAATAGACTTTTGTTAATTTTTAAATTTTTAATTTAAGCAGGAGTATAAGGCACTAAAGTATATTTTTTTATTACTATATGGAATAAACTATGTGAGTAATTAAAAATACTTTAGTGCCTAGGTATACATTATATTTTTTCCGAAATCGTTATATTATTAATAAAAAACATAAATAAATAGTATTATGTATTTGCAAAACGTCAGTTAGCTGTTGAGACGGGGATGGCTGTGATAATACAAATACTGTCAAAGTGTCAAAAAATTTGGTTACAATTTTTATTATTTTTTATATGTAGACGTATTCTGCATGTGATCTGCATTTAATTCGATAAATTATTGTCAAAGGTAAATAATGAATAAATTCACCAATAGTATTATAGAATAATTGTTTGTTTTTTAGGTTTGTAATTCAAATTTAATATGAGTCCGTGAAGTAAAAATATTTAAATATCTTTAAAGTGAAGTAAAAATATTTAAATATCTTAAAAGTTTAACTTTAGCTACTATTTCGGCAAACTTCGCATAGTAATATCGTGCACTTTAGTATCGATTTCCGAAAATAGAAATTATTACAATAATTACTGTATATCAGTGTAAATATCACTGTAATAATTTTAAAGTGCAAAATAAATAAATACAAAACAAATATTTTTAGGTCAAACATATTTTTCGCAGGTTTTAGTGTCAAAAGTAATTTAAAAAGGTTATACATTTACGCAACTCTATAAATATACAGTAGAATTTTTGGATTATATAAAATTTGTTGTAATTTATTAACCAAATTAGTTTATTCCGTTCCATTTTATTGTTATTGCACGTACATGATAAATAATTTAATTGTATTCATATATTATAAAAGTTAAAAACAAACAGCAATACAATAACGACATACCTATACAGCAATTTGTACCAACACAATTTGTTCAGCTACGCCTGAAGCGATATTTAAATGTTAACGTACAGGAATGGCGGGCGTTTAGCGTTTAGGCTTTCAGGCATTCAAGCGCAAGCATTTAGCGGAAAATTGTCCTTCTCCGCACCCGCGTTGTTATGGTTTTAGAGATGCCTCCAGGCGACTTAAATAGTTAAATGCTATCTTTATGTATGTATGAACTACGTGATTTTCCAATAGTAAACTGCTTTCTGTCGAATGGATGAATAAAATCGAAGAGGAACCGTTTTGGTAGCCATTTTAGCATTGGCGTACTTCACACTTTTTGAGGTTATAAAAATATATTTTATGGGGTAAATAGTTCCGCAGTAACTTATCAGATTGTAGAACAAGAGAGCCTTAGTTCGAATCCCACAACCGACAATTTATCTCTGCAGTTCTCCTTTAAGCATTGTTTGAATCTGCGTAAAATTTACTTTATCCTTTATCTATCAAACTAGTTGGCAACACACAAACGATACTAACATCTTTGGGGGACGTGAGTTGACGTTTGGTAATCGTATTTAACGCGTAAATAAATTATCGCCTATCATGGTTTGCGATAGAAAAATGCCACAATCAAAATATGTAAATGGCGTCATGATATAGTAATTTATTTCAAAATAAGTATTAGTTTTTATAAAATATATTGAATATACTCAATATATTACTAACCTCATTCATAATTTGATTCATACAAGTATTTATTATATTCCTCACTCTAAAAATATAAAATGCTCTTTGACAATCTCAATTTAAGATGTGAATGTTGTTGCAGATCCTCCAACATATTTAGGGCTACTGATTTGACCGCTGGTATTCGTACTGCACGCTCTAACATATATCATTTTCAATATTTGCTAAGTTTCAGTGTCAAAATCAAAATGGATAAAATAGTTTGATGTCACATTTTATTTTATTAAATATTTAGATCTATTTGTTTTTTTATTAAATATATAATATTGAGTGTAGCACTCTGTTTCTGCAGATATCGGTAAGTGATATATTTTATGCTGAAAGTGCGGTTACCAGCTGTTCTGTCACGGCTCCTGAAGATGTTAATGTACCACAGGAATCAAGTCTAATAGAAATAACAGAATATTGTTATATGAGGGATTCACGAAGATGAAGAAAAATAATGACCATAATCCCGAATATAATACTGTACTTTTTCTATTCCTGTAAATTCGGAAATAACGTTTGAAAATGATCGAAATCAGTTAAAAATACATGTTGAAAAACGATAACATAAAAAAACTCAATGACAACTGGCTTTAAAATGAACAGAAATAATTAATTTTTGGTTCTGTGATTGCCCGAGAAGAATAAATTATGAATCCATAATTGACTGTCGTGCATTATAGTTACTATAATTTATAGAAAGAAAAAAATTGAAATTTTGGGGATATATTTACACAGAATTAGAAAAATTACAATTATCTTTCTGTTTATAAACTATTTATTTGAATATACATATATAATTCACTATATTCCAATCTTCTCATTTAAGTTTGGGAATAGATAAAATATCTTCCGAAGCCTTAAATTTCCTAAAAAATAGATTAAGATTATAACAATCAATAATGTATCAGATATGAAATGCGTCGGTTTCGTTGGGTACTTACTTTAAAATCCATCTCCCAAACTTGAACCTCTTCAAGAAACGCATTCGAAAGCTCTTTTTATTTTTCTTTAAAATCTTTCCGCCGTCCTTGACTACGCCTTTGGCTGTAGCTTTAGGCATTATGTTCTTTGGAAATCGAAAACTTTCCACTGAATATTATTTACGAATATACAATTTTCAAATATTGTGCATTGCGATTCGTTTAGGTTTATTTTGTTTTCAACATACTACTTCGATTTATACTGAATATTGTGAGATAAATTTTATGAGAAGCATGTTAATAATTTAGATATCAATACTTACCAAGTATTAATAGTACATTTTTAAATATTTTATCTATTCGGCAGAAGATTTTCATTTATTAGTTTAAATTAGATAAATATTCGCCCATTATTTACTTAGATAGGTACTATATAATATATTATTATTAAAAGGGATATAAGGTACCGTTAAAGTTTATTTACTAAAATATTCTACATCTGGGCCATAAAACTAAGCCACCTATATCTGTAACTTATAGTCGAGATGCAGAGTAGAAATAATGAAATTCCATAAATTCAAATTTAACATGATTTGCATAAGCTGTTATATTACGGAAAAGACACCATTTAAATAGGTTAGTTTATCCGATGTTATTACAAGTTATAGCTTAATAGACCGTAAATTTATACTAAAATTGGGTATTCAAGAATTTACATTTCGTAATAGGAAATTTCAAATTCATAAAATCAATTATATTTTAACTAATTCTTGTGGAATTCATATTTTACTGTTCTGAACAGCAGTTGGAGTTTTTTGTTGTAAGAACAATCTTTGTAAAAAGGATTATTGAGGGCATTGCTCATTGTCCTATCAAAATACTGAGTGTGAAATCACATTATACGAACTTGGTACGAACAGCACATAACTTTCTTATACATATAATTGTGATTTTCATTGATAACACAAAGAACAGAACAGATGTTTCAGTAAATTAGTGAAACTGAGAGAGACATCTAGTGTTAGGCCATCTATCTTTGTTGAACAAGATTTTGATAAAGGGTGATTTTAAAGTTAATGTCATAAATTTAAAGGTAAGTAGTATGACATGTGTAGATTATGAAACAGAAAGATTTTTTTTAATTCGAGAAAAGAAAACTCGACTTTTCTTAAGGAAACTTTTTACTACTGTTTTAATTAAAATGTGGTTATGAGAAATACAGTTATCGCATGAGTCAATAAAAAATATGTTGCCATTTAAAATAAAAAAGTTGGGTTCCATATTTTGAGAACCTTTGGTTAAGAAAAACATACTTTTAATTTATTGCAATATAGTCTTGTTAAATAGAAATTATTGTCTAATTTAACCAACTTCGTATTCCTTATAGTTCTCTAGATAGCATATTGCTAAAATTTCATAGCAAGTTCAATTTATCGAAGAAATAAAAGAATTAGGATAATTGTGTGAATAACAAAATAGTTTCGGTTCTTAAAATTAATTCTGTGTTTTTATAACAGTCAAAGTTTCCATGCAAATTCGAACGCTAACATGCGATAATAAAATAAATGTGCGACATTCCAGAAAAATAGGTTATTACTCAATACCACTAAAAGGCGGAAACAAAAACAGAACACATTGTGTACAAATACATATCCCGAGTGCGACCCGCGCCGATGGGTGTGAACTATTTGCGTTCCGAGAACGCTATCTCATGTTGACATAAACCGAATTTATTTCTCACAGAATATTTCGATATGGAAAAGCGATTATTTTCCCGACCCACGACCCGAGCGTTGCGTTATGTTGTGACATGTAACAAATGATGCGAGATATTGGTTTGTATGCGCTTTGGAGCTTCGGTGAATCGTCAGTTTGCGGACTTTTTGCAATGCCAGAAACTGATTTCCTGGATATTTATGGATCGTGCTTTTGCAATATTTAGGTGAAAACCTACATTTATTAATATAACGCAGTTACAACAGTAATAAACAAATATAGTAATTGAACAGGACTTATTATTACGTTTACATATAGTCTTAAATACTAATACAGTGATAAATAAAGTAATATTTATAGTATAAACCTATAAACTATATAATTTTGTGACTAGTGAAGGACCCCAAGTGGAAAGTTTAAAGTTTCCAAGTTTCTCAATCAGTTCGGTTTAAATTTGTTGACGTGAAACCTATCATTGGTTTTCAGAAGTCATAGTGCAACTATCAATTCCAATTGTTAATCATAATTTGTAATTAATTAAATCTGAACTCATATGTAAACGGAAACATTATATAACCTAACGTGGTCTGCAAAAGCAGTGTGCCATATTCAAAAAGTGTAAATGGCTCAATGATATTTTTATTTATTTAAAAGTTATTACCCTGACAGAATGAAACAAATATTTAAGAACGTAAGGGTCTGGAATGTTATAAGCCATTTTAAAAATGAATTCTACACAAAAGAGGTCTTGATATTTGCTATTTTAGAAATAACCTCTGAACTTTAGTCAATTATTCTAGTAAATAGATAAATTCAACCACAAGTACATTTTAATTAACCTTTTCTACTATTTATTATGAAGAATTCGAAACACTAAATTAACTTACGGATTTCCTGTCTAAAGGATTGTACTAAAACCATAATTTCAAGACGAAACTATGCAGTTAAAGCAGCTTTTAAAATTCTTATCTTAGATTTGCATTTACCTTTACAATCCTTCAAGGCTTTATGTCTTCCTTTATCTGTGACTTCAGCAGTTTCTTATTTTATGGCTACTAAAATAAACGTATAAATTTAGACCGTTAAAATAAAGGACGACACAGATAGTTCATTCTAAATTAAACTTTTGTATATTGTGTATTGAAATTTTCAAAAGCCGTAAATAAAAATAAATAATTATCAAATAGTTTTGGTTCTCGATTATATAGATTAGAATAATTTACATATACAGTATTGTTTTTACGGTTTTCACACCTACACCAGTATATGCTTTGTTGATATCTGTCAACAACTATGTGTTGAATATACGCATGCACGTGAATATTAGCTCAATTTTATTGGACAGTACGTACGCATATCATACGAGCAGTAACAAATAATACCCGGTATCAATGTTATACGCCGGTTACAGTTAGCAGGTTACCGCGTATCCGTTACCTGGTAATGGTGGTAATGTGTCTGAGTTAATAAATGAAACACGAGCAGCAGTAACTCCTCTTCCGACTTTGACTGTAATTAGAATTAACGTCATAGCAAACATTGTGGCGAAATTGCCTCTGAAATCTACAAATTTAAAACTAGTTTTTTTTTGTTTAAAAAAAATCATTCTAGTATTAGTAATATTAATATTACTATTAATAATATTTTTCAATTAGTTGTTGGCTGTGTTATTGTCAGTAGTAATCTAGTAATATATTAAAGAAACATTATTTTGCCGGAAAGATTGTTGACGAATTTTACCCAATAATTGGAATATATTATGTTTGGGAAATAGTAATTAATATTTACATAAAAGTTTGTTGATAAACTTCCTTGTCTGTGTAGTTATACAAAAAGAAATGGCAGAAAAATATTACATTGTTAGGAAAAATAATTTGACTGCAATATCCTGTATCTTCCAAGTTGATATACTTGAAGTAACAATGAAATTCCTTCAAGCGAACTTAGTTAACTAATTTTATAATATAGCTTGTTAAATTCCTAATTTAATTTTGTGGCTTCTGGAATAATAATACCGTCTCCGAACTTTCAAAGTTAATCAGGCTGAAATTGTTGGCTTATGAATTTTTAATACTTCATACTTACTTCATAGAACTCATAAGTCTATTCTATTAGAATTAATACCTTTAATCAACTGTTTTAATTGCATATATATTTTTTTCGCCTTTCGCTCGATATGGCTGTATCATCTCAAATGACCTACTTAACAACATTCTTCTCAATCTTTCAGTTATCATACTTGAACTAATCCAGATACAATCACTTCTCGTTATTGTTGTATTATTAAAAGGAGCTAAGATGTTCTGATCTTTTGTGATTAAAATTAAAATACCAAATGATTTCAAGATACTTCAATTTCCATATTCTCCAAATAACAATAAACCCAAATACCAGCCAACATCTAAAACTCCCAAATGGCCTCTTCTGTACCATATAATACTTTTTATAATGTTGAAATCCTATGCAGTCATATCTTTCCACCTGCACAATGCAGAATATAACGTACATATAAACAGCGTTTATTTGCTCGGATCTCAGCTTTAAGTACCACTGGAGTTCCTCAAGGAACAGGAACGGCACCGCAGGCACTCCTTGAGATATTTGCGCATCTTTTTTTAAAGCGGATGTTAAGCTGAAACTCCATTTGTATTCTAGACGGACGCGAGGAAATGCATATACTTATTTCCTCAGTGCATCAACTTAATCGCTTCCATTAGTGTGATCGCCAAGAATTTTTTTTCTTAGTTTGGTTTCTTTACTACTTCAGATACTGTAACAGGGGATTTAAAAAATCGGGGTTAATTTGAGCTGCATTTTCCTGCTTAAAATTACGTTTCATAGCTAATTAAATTGAGTCTACTGCTTCTTTGTATTTTATCAAAGCCAAAAGGAGCAGCGACAATATCAGCGGATGTTACAATCTCCGGAATTTCATTGCTTTTTAGTCGCATATTGTGTGTTAAATTTTGTACTTCCTTTTGTTTGTTTTAGTAGTAGTATGTAAAACAAAATCTATTAACATTTATTTATTAACTATGATAACAGCCACTTGTGGTCTGTACTGTAGGATACTAAGAACACTCAGCTTTAGAATCTAAAATCTGTACATCTTAAATTATAAAACCTAATTATGATTTCTACTGAATGAATAATGAATCAGATTCATTAGCCGTCAGTCCCTTGCAATTTTCTGTTGACTGAAATCAGTAATTCTGTTAAATGCAAGGTAATGAAATTCCGTCCTTACGCTATGTCTATTGGTAACTAGGTTACTATTTGTAAATGGTAAATTTGACAATCTTTGTATACAATATGAAGAAGTTTTAGTTTTTAGTGCACACTTATAGGATAGCATTTATCCTTATCCTTCGTTGTAGTTTCATATTTTTGTTTTATCTTCTTCTTCTTCGACTCCGCTACAGTTCAAATCGAGCTTTGGCCTCTCCAATTATACCTTTACAACCGTCCCGGTTTTCCGACATTCTCTTATAGCCCCCTACTTATCTGCAGCATCTTTTTCACTATATCCTTCCATCGAAGCCTTGGTTTTATAAGTGGTATGCTGTCTTCAGGTTATTCTTTGAGGTCTTTCTTTTTGGGATCCGGTCATATGATATTTTCTGGACATGTTCTGACCAGCGTAGACTCATGAGTTTTATGTGCATTGACAGTCTTGATCCTTTATATAACTGATAGATTTCATGATTTTTGCGCGATCTCAAGTGTTCTTCTTTCACTGCTCCATAAATTTGTTCTATCATAGTGTATAAACGAAATATCAAGAGCCAGTTTTATAAACAGTGTTAAACAGTACAAATTACACATTTTGTAATTTTTCTTTTATAATTTATAATAACTAGGTGAAAAATCATCATTCGATTTATTATTTATTTACTTGCCAAAATCATTGATACAAGTTGAAAACGTTATTGATGAGTATACAGCGATTCATCGTTTGTACCTACCGAATCTGTCTAACTCACAAATGAAGCACCATCTACAAAAATTAGAGCATCATCAGATATGGTGATGACTTTTGCGCCATTTGGTATAGTTTCAAATTTTCCTTTTTTAGGTAACCAATTAATTAATACTTGAACTTATATAGCATTGAATATTGAATAGTCACAATTTTGACATTTATTACACGCGGTCTAGGTCACAATTACAACGAGCTAAATTTTTGTAAGAAATTCATAACAAAAATACAATTTACATAAAGATATGAAACATGCAGATAATATAAACATACCTAAACTATAACATATTTACAATAAAGAGCAAGAAAAATGAAAGAGTCTCTCGTGGATTTATTCTGGAGACGTAAATAGAGATTCAAAATGTCTTTTCTACCTGTGCAACATATAAACTCCGTTTATTCGGTCAAATCATGGCCTTATTCACTGCAGTTTTACCGTCCCACAAGGAGTAGTAAATATTCGAGCTTTAGCTTTCTTTCCTCCTCCAAGATATCCCTTTCAAATCTGTTTTTGTCTCAGCCTTCTACCACGCTTACTGTCCAAGAAATCTTAGTAATTTTCATTTGGAATTATCAGCATTATTTTGGAAGGCGTTGCGCAAGGAAATGCACAGGTACCTAGTCCTCTACGCTCGTTAAAAAGCGGGTGTTGGTGCTGGCGCCGGTGACGCCGCGGCGGTGTGGTGAGGAACCTCGCGCTGTGCTGTTCATGACCAGCGCAACGCTGCCAGACTTGACCCCTGCTCGGTGCATCGATCCTGCTACATGTTCTTGCTCCTGCGGTTGACTGTTGAGCGTGAGACTCCGTCTCGTTGCGGTGAATTCTAAGCGCTTGATTACTTTATTCTAGGAGGAAATTTGTTAATTACGCGGTAGAACTTTGATTAATTACTTATGTATTACTCAACTTCTGTATATGCTTCATACATGAGTTCAAATTAGGAACTTCAATGGGGTTTGTTACTAAATTTTGACTTCTTGTATATGATTCTAAACATGAAACTAAAATGAAAAAGATGCGATGATCGAGTGATGCGGATTTATGGGAAGTTCAACTTTTAATGTAAATCTATTTATTTGCCTATAATTCTTATTTTATTTTATGACTATATTTGTGTACAATCTTAACATCTTCACTGTATGTTTTTATATTTGTATGTGTCCGCATGTAAAATAGTTTTTTTTAAACTCACATTTAGCCTTAGCAAAACGTTGATCTAGTTTTAAATAAATAATTGATTGCTAGTCTGTTTTTTAAACTAAATTATCTGTCTTTTTAAATTAATGAAAAATATATATATATTTTACGAGAAATTCATAAAATAGTAAATATTTATTTGTTATCTTTCGAGGTTCAAATTTCTACATTATAACTTTTTACAATGTCATGTCGAAATTTCATTTATTTATAATACTGTACATAAAACTTTTGCTATATACAAATATTTAATCTGTTTCGATGCACTGCCTCCATCCAATCAGTGTCTGGGTTTTCGTCGTGTAGTGTCTGTTGTGTAGATTTATCATTTCTTAGGTCTTTTGTATAATATCTTCTTAAGTGATTTATTACCTCAAAGTCTCTCCCACGTATTCTGTAATATCTGTCATCGTCTCTTGTTCAGTAATTATTTCTTTGTTGTCTATTATAATTCTTGCAATTATTTTTAGATATTTATTTGATTGGGATAAATAGCTCCGTGGTAACGTATCGGACTTTGTGAGATTCTCAGTTCGAATCCCACTACCGACAGTTGGCAATTTAAATTTAACTCTCCACTAACAAATTTGGGGGCTATGGCTTGACGGATGGTAACCGCATTTCATACGCAAAAATACATCACTTACCGAGATCTGCGTAAGCAGAGTGCCATACCCATATTTGTTAAAAGGCGTGATGATATATTTATTTATTTTTGTGATATATTTTGGCCTGCTTGTAGTCAATAGGTATTATTAAAAATTATGAGAAAGGGTACGTGACGTAGTTTTGGTAAGAGAAAGATATATTTGAAGAAAAATAGATAGATATAAATGTCATCTATTTTAATTTTATTTATTATATATTTAGAGATAGGTGAGTTTCTATCATTTTCTATTATAATATAAATAATTTTAAATTCTATACACTGTAGTTTCATTCAAAATTATTGCATGATATCATTTGTACGTAAATAAAATATAGATTATATCACCTGACAACTGACAAACGTCAATTTCAAAGCGCTATGCCCTACCTCAATTTATATTCTATTAGTTTGACGTCACGCCATAATGTTATATAATTATATGTAGTTTTATTATTATTACGATATAACATTTTGTTTATCTTATTTTATAATTTGTTTATCTAAAATCATTTATGGTCACAGACCTCATTAATATGAGGAACAAGATAAGAATTATATAAATTTTAAAGTAGTGTTCATGTTATTGAATTAACCTTCTCTTCACCAACAACAAATCAAATTCTATTTGAACTCTACTAACATATTTTTAAACACGTCCCGAGGAATTTCCACGATCAGCAACACCACCAACGCTAGTTCTCTTGATCGCAGGTTGCATTTCAAGTACTACGCGGCCACGTGACTTGCACAGGACCTTTCCTCAATCCTTCCTCCCCACCCCTTTGTGATTTCCAACATCGGTTAAGCACAGCCGTCTACGGATCGAACATCAAACGAAAATTCAATACACGTGAGATGGCATTGCTAAATGAATTTTTATACAGAATTGCACTGCGATGGCTGCAGCTGTAACAGTAATGGCGAAGCTCTCGAACTGTTTTGAAGGGGTTAATGTTTTAATTTTGTGTGGAAGTCGCTTAATAAAATGATTATTGTTTTTTCAAATGGTGTTTATACTTTTATGGGGAACGAAAATGAAAATTTTACATTGCTGTAAGAGTAACTATTTCATTTTTCCACATTACGAAGTTTCCTAATTATCTTGTTTCGTCATAAACACAATCTCCTCACTAGACTCCAACTACAGCGTTGCTTTAATTTCATCTTCTCTATCAGCGAAGCCACTGAAACCATGGCGACAAGACCGCAAATGATACAGAAATTAAGTGCTAACTTCGTATGCGTAAAGTGTTTTATTTAAATAGCGTTTTAGCATAAAATTTGCGTCCTTTGTCTGCGCATATTTAATTAAAGCACCTAGTTGCGCTCAACTTACGTAATTAGTCTCTTCCCGTCATATTCATTTCTTGACAATGGGTTCATCTTTGACCTCACACCACCGCTTTCGTGTCTTTAATGTAAACTTTCCGCTCTAAATCATTGTTTATTATATTTTGGTACATTATAATTGCTTAACTGACACATTTGCTTCTTCGTTTAACAAGTGCAAATTCTATATTTTGAATTATTCCTCTTAGTTGAATACTTTGATCTACGAAGAAGTATTATAATTTAATAACAGGTATAAATTTTACGGTAAATATGTCTTACTTATCTAAATGTACATTCCAAAATTGTGGATAATTAATTAAATAATTTTAGAATTAAAGACATTTACAAAGAAATAGCGATGATTATATTACAGAGATATACGATTAGTTTCAAAAAACATATTAGCTGGTATCACGAGCTCTTTTTTGGGCTTTAAGAGATTTGTTTTAGTCTCGGTATTAACATTGTACAATGTTCTAAAATTAATTTATTAAATAAATGCTTCGTATATAAGTTACAGAGAAATATATTATATACAATTCCAGTCATTCAGTTTAATAAATCTTTCAATTTATATTTGTTGTAAACATATTGTGCTTTTACTATAGATATTTGTAATTCAAGTTAATGATGTTGCTAAGTTCAGTTAGTAGGATTTAAATCTAACCGGATGAGATATACGATCCAGCTATAAAAGCGGATTATAGGACCCTTCTAAATCTGACGTCAAGAATTAAATTCGATATTTCTCAAAGACACTTTTGCGAGTATTTAAACAAATTTAGATTTTGGAAGATTGATAAGATTACTTTAATAATCCATTGTATTTCTAGGCAATATGATTTGATATAGTATCATTAATAGGAATAAATATGCACTGTTCTTCAATTTTGAAGTTCTGTACTAAATGTATAAATCTAGTTATCCCTTATTAAAAATATTAAACACGTACTTAATTTTATACAGAATATTAATTATTATGTGCTTTATAAACGCGAATTCAAATGAAGATTCAATATGTTGACAATTAATACATTTTTAGGTTGGGTGAAATTCTATTATTGTAATCAACACATTCTTGTAATCAGTATGTTTTTGTAATCTGTACATTGCTATTAATAAGTGAAAGATTGTAATCATTACATTATTATCTTTAATTTTCAATTCTATTCGTGAATTAACAGATGTTTAATTCACTTGATGTATTAAACATAACAATACAAATTATTTGTATAATATTACTGCATTGTGAAAGTATTCTTGACTGTATATTGGTGTATATGTATACTTATCATATTTTTTATATAAGGCATTCAGAACAAGAATTTATGGCAAATATGTTGGTTATCAGTATCACACCCAACACACCAGAGCACTTTAGGGTATAAGTAAAGAGAAAACTACTGGCGAAAATGTGTACTCTCATATTTCTCCCGAATTTATTATCTATATATACTCCGGATTAGAACCTACGCGTTTCTATATGAAAAACTACCTCGACTGCTTTTTACGCAACATATTATTCAAATTATTTAGGCTTAAAGTATTTTCCGTGTTTTATAGTGTAAAAAACAATTTTCTTAATATATTTTTAGAGTTAGTCGTAAATTGAAAGTAAACACAGTCGAATAAATTCATCTTGAGATACCTACATATAAATTTCTTACAATAACATTAAGCCGAGCGCATAATACCAACCTCAAGATGAAAATTTTATATTACGTCTCTTTATACATCAGATAATTATATTTGAAATTGCCACACACAATTTTATGAGGTAGTTATATATAAGTGTCATAAAAATATCTGAAATATTACTACGACTTGCGGTTTGTAATTCAAACATAAAAAATTAATTTTTAAAATGATGGCATTAGTATCAGGCTAGAGCTATTTTAGCTTTCGAGTGCATTGAAATTTTTCATCAAGGTTTGTAGAGGAAAGTGACCAAATGTGGAATTGGTTTCTTAATATGGAATACAGCAATTTCTCTAATTGTTATATACTTCTTTACACAATTACAATATTGTTAATTAATATTAAAAAAAAACAAAAGACTGTTACTAAGCTAAGCGAAAATATATGACTGCTTATGATTACTAATAAACGTCTTTAATTTGTCCAGAGATTTCGTTTTTTTGCCAAGAAAACAAAGTAGTATTCCATATTTTGTCACTTTTCTGTTATAATTTTACTCACCATATATTGTTTTGTAAACAATTTCGGAGTGATATTTATATTTGTCAATAAATTTTTGATCTTTTGATTATTTAAAAGTTAAATTTAGTGAAGTCCGAAATGACTGACTCCTGACTCTGAAAGTGAGTTAATTGGTTGTTCAAACTACGGCATGTGGCAGAAAAACAACAGAAAATTTGCTTTCTCAGAAAAGCCTATATTATACACAATCAGTAACTAAATTTGCACAGATTTTTCAGATTGGAAAGTAGCAACTTTCCGATAGATTTGAAAGTAAAACAGTGATATTTTCGGTACTAACCGATTGTGATTAAAAATCATTGTACTATGCAGATACACAATAAATGAGTAAAGACATTCCTTTTAAATTATGAATTGTTTCGTGTTTATAAAGAATATATAAAATAATAAATTTTCGGCTTAATCCCAACGGAGGAAAACTTGTAAAATAAACATGCAAACAAATTAACTATATTTATTGGATTCATTTGCCTATTGGGAATTTCTCACTTTTCCTTCTAATTACACAATTATAAATATTCTTTCATGTAAATGTATTTACCATTAGCAGAAATATGATGCATGAAATGGAACAAAAACCATACCGAGTATAAATATATTAGGTTCGTTGTAACGCAGACAAAAACAGCGAATGAAAATTACGTGCAATAAAACTAGCTCTGAAGCATTCGCTAGGAAACCAAGTGAGTATTTTTGCGGACCCTAAAAACATTTCCTCGCTAAGTAACATTCTCTAAAGTACTTACGTAGGGGAGAAATATTCCACTAAGGGAAGTTGTTTTTGCCCCCTCATTGCATTTTACGGGAACGCGACTGAGGACCGAATGAAGAAATTGCAGCGAGGTAAGAAGTAATTGTTTGGATCACAAGTTCGTCGAGCTGAAAGTAGTTTGATATTCTATTAAATTGAGTGTAAATATTTGCTGTTCGTTCTGTTTAGCAATCGAGTTTTTGTCTTATCCTGGAGATTTGTTTAGGAAGAGTTAATTAGATTTTCCTGCAAATATAAAAGACTCTTCTAAGTTTCATCATCTTGTTGTTTCCGTTGTTTGTCTTAATATTAAAATTTATTAACAAACAGAGATGAATTATTGTAAAATTAATATAGTTTTCCCTGATTTATTAGTTTGTATCAAGTATTTAGGGAAATTTAACTCTGTTAGTTTGGTCAGTGTTACTTGCCAGAAGCTGTTGATAGAATTATTCAAATTATACCTAACGGTATAATAACACCAGTAAACTTTTTGAATGGATAAACTTTTGAAACTCTCCAAAGAAGTGATTACACAGTGGCATCATGAATCATTTTATTTCCTCATAGCTCTTATAATTAATATATAGATTAAGCAGAGGATTATAAAATATTAAGGTTTGTTCATACATTCCCTATTAATAAATAGGTATTTGATTATTTATTAAATTTGAGGATTCCCTTCAACCTTAACAGTAGAATAATATTAATAATTTTTGAAAAGTACAAAACAGAGAAAATTTCAAATGAAAATTGTTGGTTGGGAGGAAAAGAAATGCAGACATGAGGAAAAACTTACATTCTTAAGCACAGTAGAGAAAAACAATTAGAATGATACAGGCATCTATTAAGAATGTTAGAAGAGAGACAGACAAAAGGGATCTGGAATATAAGAGTAATCAAAAAAAGAAAAGAATGATAATTTTTTTTTAATGAAACAACATGGCAAAGTGGGACGCATTAAACATAAAAGAGTAGAGGGACATGATAAATACAATGAAATAACAGAAAGCAATCTCGATGTCCAAAAGGGTGTAAAGAGATTTAAAAGATTATAATAATAACAATGATTATATAATTTTTCTCTATTGTGTATTGTTTAATTAGGTTGTTTAAACGGGAGGCCAACAATTTCTTTTATTATTTGCTATATAAGAAATATTTAGATAATTTAAATATAGAATTTCTTCTTATTTAGAATAAAATATTCGATATAGTCTACAGCAGAAATGCGCATTTTAATATCCAATCAAGTACATAAACGAATGGCGTTAACGTCTACTTATACAAGATTAAATTGTACATTCGGACATAAAAGTTCATTACTACAAAACAAAAAATAATCTTCGAGAGCTGTATTGATGTTGCAGCATTAAATGTTAATTTCGTGTTGGTTTTCAATTTAAATAAGTATAAATATGCAGACAACTCTAGCGCCATATGTCATTGCTTTCTCAATATACTTGAACAAAAATACAATTCAAGATTTCATTTTCTCTTTTGGTTTCAAATCGGCTATATAACCAGACATTTATAACCTTACAAAAAATACGCCTGTTTATGAAGCAATAAATAATGTCAACACTTTATGGAAGAAACATATGTTAGGGAATCTACCATCTACGTCGTATACGACGGTGTTTTACCAAAATATAACTCTCACAACCCGAGACAAACTGCTTTATACAAACATTCAGATGCACCCTCCATATACCGTGTGCATATGATGTTTCGCCCGAGGGCGGCGATGAAGGCGCCGGTGTTTCTCTGTTTCCACTGCACACAGCGGGGATGCAAACACAAAACAAAGATATTGTCTCATTTGCACGTCTGGGAATTGTAATTTTATCTTGACGTAAATAATATGCGCTGAAATGAATGCATGTTTTTTGCAGTATAATTAGTTTTCTGAAATGGGAGACGTCATGAATGAAATATTTTCCAAAATAAAACAGACTAGAGATGAATGAAGAAATGTTTTATTTATCATATAATTTAAATGATAATTTACATGAAAGAATAACATTTTGTTGATAGCAAATACTATATAACGATTTTGTAGTATTTACTTAAATTTTAAAATATGGTTTATCATAATTTTGCAGCTTTTTCCTCCCTTAAAAACCCATAAAACTTAAATACACAACTATTTAAATACATATTTAGCGAAATTTTGGAAGTAAAAATTATTGTACATTTTGCAATCAACATTAAGTTCTTTCTCCAAAAAAATCTTAAATGAATCCATTAATCTTAAGTTCGTATAAAATTGAATTTACTATATAATTAATTATTTTTGTAATAAATTCAAATAAGAGTACAGGAAATAAATATAAATTTATTTTTTCACAAGGCTATAAATACACTGAAAACAATTCATTATGAATGTAGTTTTTAGTGCTTTTTATTTTATAGTGGTGATATGAATGCTTTCAAAACTGACAAATGAATGACATATAATTTCAAAATGGTACATTTTTTAATTTAAAAAATTTTTACCACACCAAATTACCCCTGTATGGTTCCTCCGCCACTATCATCTTTGGAGGCCGTGATTTGACGACTGGTAACCACACTTCATGCGCAAAAATATACAGGGTGGGCCATTTTAAGTTGCGTTCAGGAATATCTCGGAAACGAAGCATCGGATGAAAAATCCAAAAAATACGACTAAAATATTTTCGAGGGGGACATCCCATGACACCAAATTCAACCCCCCCGCCCCAACCCTGGTGGGGTGGGGCGGGGGTAAATTTGAAATCTTAAATGGGAACCCCAAAATTTTTTTGCAGATTCGCATTCTACGTGAAAAACGGAATTCAGTGACATCAAAATTTTTACCCCCCGCCCACCCCCCGGGCCAGTTGGGTGGTGGGAAACTTTCAAATTGGTTACGGGAACACCCACTTTTTCTCGAAGATTCGATCCAATTCTCGAGTCCCCTCGCATCTAACTAACGGGGTACACGGCACTGGCACGGGGGAGGGGGACAGGGGCGCAAATTTTGATGTTACTGAATTTAGTTTTTCACGCCGAATGCGAATCTGTAAAAAAATTTGGGGTTCCGATTTAAGTTTTCATACTCACCCCCACCCCACCTTCCAGGGTCGGGGTGGAGGCAGGGGTGAAAATTTTGATGGTACTGCATGTAGTTGTTAACGTAGAATGCGAATCTTTGAGAAAAAGTGGGTGTTCCCGTAACCAATTTGAAAGTTTCCCACCACCCAACTGGCCCGGGGGGGTGGGCGGGGGCGAAAATTTTGATGTCACTGAATTCAGTTTTTCACGTAGAATGCGAATCTGCAAAAAAAATTTGGGGTTCCCATTTAAGATTTCAAACTTACCCCCGCCCCACCCCACCAGGGTTGGGGCGGGGGGTTGAATTTGGTGTCATGGGATGTCCCCCTCGAAAATATTTTAGTCGTGTTTTTTGGATTTTTCATCCGATGCTTCGTTTCCGAGATATTCCTGAACGCAACTTAAAATGGCCCACCCTGTATAATATCGTGATCTGCTTTGAGCATCCAAAAAAGGGTTAAAGGCTTGATCATATAATTATTTATATTTACTTAGCAGTTTTTATATTTTTAATTCTGTATAATTTCCTTCATATTACATATTATCTTTATCGATTTGATTACAGTATCAAACAGAAAAATTAAGAAAATATATTTATTTACAATTTTCACGCCATTATTATATATTAAAATTGTCTTATTGTTTAATAATAATTCAACAATATTAGTATCTAATGAAAGGTTGGGAATAAAAGCTCCGATTTAACGAAATATTTTATTATAACAATAACAATAATAGAAACAGCCTAATTGTGTAATCTATGTACAAATATAGATTTTCATTTAACGTTGTATAACACATGCAATTTGCTGCAATTGTTAACGGACAATTACTGTAACAATTCTCAATTAATGACATCATAGTTTACTTAATAGAGATAATTGAGTAAATGGTTTCATCAGTGGTATTAGAACATTCTATCCAACTAATTTATAGTTATAATCTACGAGTATTAAATTTACTTTTAATTAGATTTTAATTTGGCAGTATCTTTTGATTTTTTTCCGAACATCTTACAACAAATCTTTTTCATAATAAAGATTCCCACAACAAGTATAGAAATTGCGAGTAACCACATGTCCAAGTGAAGAGTTTTAAAGACACACATACGACGAGATGCAATTCTGAAGTGGTCTGCACCTCCTTGACGTAATACGTGTTCCACCCAAAATACCGCGCGGTCCAGTGCACTCTCCGGCCTGTCTCGATATGCTCGCGATAGTTTTTTTGCGTTTTGTGCATACCTGCAGAAACATAGAAAGATACCTTACAAATTCCAATTTAGGTATATACTTTATAAAAGCGTTTTTTTCATTTAGATTATTTTGTATCACTTCGAAATATATAAATTACAATTCTCTACTTGAAAAGAAGAATAATACTTACATTGGATTATTAACAACTTCTCTTATAGTGGATAGCATATAGTCTACCGTCAAATTATCATAGTTTAAACTTAAACCAATTTTTTTATTAATGACTTTTAAGCTGTTTGTATGTTGGTCAGCAAAAAATGGCATTGTTATAATAGGAAGGCCGTGGTACATTGCTTCCTGGGTACTTAATGCACCTCCGTGGTTCATTAGAAGTTTTGTATTTGGATGTGCTAAACAAAAAATAATAATTATTACTGTTTTACTCGACGAAAAATTAGTATTAAAATGGTTAGCAAATTCAAGCCGGGTTTCAAACCCAGGACCCTTGATATGCGAAGCACCGTGTAAGAATATAAATAGATTTAAAAAGATTATAATAATCATTTATATAAGTTAACAACTAATTGAGATAGCTAAATGTACTCTGCATAACAGTATTAAGAAAAGAATTAGATTAGAAACGCGACCATGGAAAATTAAAGAAAATCGAAATATATTTGACATTTTATAAAACTGTTTTAGATTTATTTATTTAACGGAAAGAAAATTTCACTTCGCCGCATTGGTATACTCAATTTACTCAAAATATAAAAATGCTTGCAATAAAGCCCATTAGGTTACCTAATTGTTATTATTTCACTATAGATATATCAATTAAATTAAAATCAAAATTTATTAGAAAAGTCGCATCTGCACCAGCATTTACTTAAAGTGTAGCAGACGTTCTACGGTAACAATTATAAAATCATAGTAGGCTTAGCGGACGAAAAAGGTTAGCGGACGAAAAAGGTTTGCGGACGAAAAATAATAGCGTTCAAGAATGTGACATTTTTCGTTCGGAAATAAGTACGTAAAATTTCATTTTTCACATAGGTCGACGGAAAAATTTATTTATTTATTTATTTAACAGAAAGAAATGGAAAAATATGTAGGTACTCTCAAATTCGTCATTATATAATTACAATCAATATAAAAAAAATAGCATTGAATTTACTATATGCCTCTTCGTATAATTTAGTAATAGGTACCACAGAAGTTCTCGTGAAATATGTCGTATGTAAAATAGAACAATTCATATTTACGTATATATGCTAAATTTTCTAATATTCTAAATCAATTTTATAAATTAAAATGCATCCAATTTTAATTCCAATTTTAATTCCAAGCATGCAATATTACGTAAAAACTATAAGACATAATTTCTAAAATATTTATGGATAACGTAAATTTATCTTGTTTTTCGTAAATTGAAAGTTTGGTACAATTTTAGTAATGCAATGTAAATGTTCTCACCCATTATATCGTTCTGCGGCAAAAACCTTCGGACAATAACATTTTTTGGTAGATCTGAAATGTCAGACTCGAATTTCCATATAATGTTTTGCTTGAGCTGAGCAAACACATCTAGTAAAACTTTCTTTTTCTCTGGTTTCAGTTTATCCGAGCGAATGTTCGTTCCGAGTGAAAACAAAATCACACCATCTTTGGAATTATCCAAGTATTTTTGCAAATCCTGTAAAACAATGTTTAATCATTTTCACTGAAAATTAGTTTTAATTTCGTACGTCTAGAGATGGTAAGACTTAGCTTTATCATTTTAGTTTCTTTTTAGTTTTGAATGACGAGAATTCTCTTTGTGCCAGCTTTGCAATCAAAGTGAACTTTATCCGCTTCTTTTTAGTATTTAGAAATATAAGAAGTAACAAAGGCGTAGAAAAGAGATTATTAAAATGTTCAAGATAGTGATATTAAAATTTAGACACTGTATAATTTATAGTTTTGTAAATATTATCAAACAATATTATCCAAATATGTGTATCTTTCTTATAATTCAGACGAAGCATATTCTCAAATATTTTTGTTACATAATTACTATAGGTAGGTATAAGTTAATGTTATTTATTGAAAGAGTACCTATATTACACACACTTAATTTTCTAAATTATTTTATAAATAATAAATTTTTACGATCGTGCATGCGACATATCCCACATAGCATGCTCATTTCAAATAAGTGATGATTAACATTACCGTACTAGTGCGTTTTTCAGTGTTGGTTGCCGTAATTTTCAACGCGTTATTGTTTTATTACACATATATAGTATATACAATTATACATACCAATTCATAGTATTTTACATTACTAGCAAAATAAAACTGTCACTTCATTTGTTAAATAAAAATAAAAATTTAAAAATTATAAATAATCTTGTCAGTTACGCACAACTGTTCTGTCAAAAATCATTTGAAATGATTTCTCATAAACCTTGGAAATATTTCTTTGGCAAAGTAAATAACATATGCACAAATTTTTACAATGTACCTGTCAATTTTATAAGTTAGTAACTTGTAAAGATAACTTTTAAAGCCAATGGAGGGCTTGGTTAAATGGATTTTACAAGTGATTAACAAGCAAATAACTATTATAATAGTGGACATAAATATTTTATATATTGACCTGTCTAATTTCACGACCCTAAATTTCCCCTGAGGATAGTTATTATTATGATCGAATCATCGTATAAAAAAGAAGAATTTCTTTGGCTGCAGTTCCGAGAAATTAAATATTTAAAAGTAATTTTATTCACACGTGATCGTTAATTGTTATCACTGATCTAAAGAAAATCTATATACAAATTATGACATGGTTAATAAACAATACAAAATAAATAAAACAAATGCAAATAATAAAGTTACCTGAGGGAGAGGTTTCGCCCTTTTCGTGTGCAATCCACCTACTGGTATGACATCTGGTGGTAGCGGTCTTGGAATGTCAAAAACGGGATCATAATTCGGCAACATGATACTAAAATTCTTCTCAACCTCATATATACGTTTTACATCTTCCCCATAATACTCATCCAACATCCCTTTAAGTATCCCCCAATGGTAATATTTCAAACTTATTTCATACATTTGGACAACATAATTGTATATTCTTTCTTTAAAACTCATTTGTCCAAAGAAGCTAAGAGCATAATGCGGAATATAAGAAGTTTGTAGATCTATTCCAAAGTTGTGAGCTAAATACGGAGCAATACCAAATGGGGTGGTGGCAACCAGGGGTGGATTTCCGAATAGTTCTACTAAGGGGTAGTAACAAAGCCCTGCTGTTATGTCTATTATTATGAGGTCGAACTTCTTCCCGTCTTTTGCTAATTTAATCACTTGTTTCATACCTTCTGATTTGATATCAAATTCGCAGGAAAAGTGTAACCATTCGTATAACAAATGTACATTTTGGATCGTGGTTAAATTTAATGTGGCCTCTAGATCGAAATCCTCGGCCATTGCATCGTAAATCCCTGAAAAAATTTGTTAAGAAAACTATAATACTAGTACTCGTAGATCATTATTTATAGTCCGAGAGCCAGTGTCACAAAATCGTCGGTCATACTAATATCGTTAAGATTTTGTAAATATGTTAGACTAGTAGAACACGTGTAGTGATCGTCAGCTGGTCCACTAGGTGGGACGCTCGGGCGCTACGACACCATGATTGTTGCAAACTGGAATTATTTGAACATATGTGGATATATCTCAGTAAATAATTGAGCTACAATAAATTTTGTTGTATTACTATTATTATCTATTAGCCTAAACAGAATATTTACAAAATATTAATGATGTTAGTATGACCGACGATTTGTGACGCGGGGATTATTATCTGTATTCTCCTAATTTAAAAATTGAATGTGGCAAATAGCTTCACTAACATCTTCGGATGCCGTAACTTGACTGCAGATAACTACACATTACGCTTAAAAATATATCTTTTACAGATATCTGCTAAAGCAGAGTGCCACATCTAATATTATATATTTATTTACTCATAATAGTGTGAAGTGTGAAATAGTTTTGTAATTATATTTGATGAGTAAGAAATTAAAACTGTTTTGTGTTATGTGCTGTATACCAATGTTTATATTTGAAGGTTGTAAATTAAATTTAGACAAAAAAGACATGGAGGAAGCGTTTTTAGACAAGTATATAAAAACAAAACTAATAATTATCCATTTGCTATGGTTTCATACATAATGAGTACTTACGAATGTTGCAAGAAGTTTTTTTTTTTATAAAACCAACATACATAGTGTTTCAACAATTCTTTTCAAAACCATGTGTAACAAATATTATGCCTAAAGCTGCGTTATTGCTACCTATTTATCACATACGAATAGCAATTAAAATCAACAGTTGCCTCTTAACTTATGGAAAACACGTCTGCGTTCACACCATCAAAAGTAATGCGTTAATTTACTAGTACTAATTTAGAAGCTTGGAAACTATTTACTTACAATAAGTGGGACAGACATATGCGTTTTCTTTTTTTTTTTTTGTTAGAAATATCAAACAACATAGCTCCTAACCATTCTTTGATCAAAATAGCAAATTGCATGACATGAAAATATGTGTACAACAAATACTTCTTTATTTATTACCTACTGTATAATTAAATTATTAAATTAGTTTCTGAATACTTCAAAAATATTTTTATAAATATCACTGCTACTAAGTGGTATAAGTATAATTCATATTTTAAATTCATAGTTTTAAGACGTAAGAAAATATATTCGCTAGTATAAAAATAGATGAGTAAATTTTAAGAGATGGTATAATTTAAACATATTTATACATATTTTATCTTATCGTCTACGACTTTTGCCTCATTCTGTAATACAAATACAATTCACAGAATGCCCATAGAAGATAGCATCAGTAAACAGTAATAGCACATTGAAGATCCAAACATTAACTTATTTAACCATCTAGAACATCACCCACACTTAAAATTCATTGCCAACAACCATAACAGCGAGACAGTACCTTCCAAAACAATAGTTGTGAAATTATCCGAGCTTTTCTCAGGGGAGTGTGTTACATATGTGATGTGGTGGCCTTTATCTCGCAGAGCGATCGCCAGTGTTTTGTCCCATATATTGTGGCTGGGAGACGCTGCTGTTGACATAGAGAGAATGTTGGCCGTCCATGCTCTTTCACACACGCACAGAAAAAAGCCGGCGAAAACAAGAGAAAAACAATTGAGTTCTTTCATTTCGAAGAGGTAGCGATATGGCTCTGTAATGATAATATTTTTATGGTATTTAGAATATATTTTAAAAACAGCGAGAAATAGTAAACTTACTTGATATATCTAAACATATTATTTACTAAGAATTATTCTAAATATGACAATATGACAATTAATACACCGAAAATAAATTTTCTAGATGTCATTTCTTAAAAAATTATTGTTTTTTAGAATATAGAAATAAATTTAAATTTTTTTTAATTATAAATATAAAAAATCTGGGGGTCTGGCACCACACTACTTTCTTATACAAATATATTGTTTACTAGAAAATAAATTAAATACTCCTCCAAACTTAACTTCAAATTTATTACTTTATGTATAATTAAAACATGAATAAACTCATTGCTGTAGTACGCATCGTAATATGTCTTATATTTATCGAAATATGGCGATTTGTAATATTTTTCAAAATACGGAAATTTCCTCAAATATGACTTAAAATTGTGATTTTTTTTAATTACATTTCTTTATAATATTCGCGCCAGGAAACCCATTGCAATAGAGCGCATCGTCATATCTCTAATATTTTTCGAGATATGACGATTTTTTATATTTTCCGAAGAGCAAGTTTGAGGGGCTGTAACTCGAAAACTATACAAGATATCGAAAAATATCTCCAGTTTTAAGTTTTTCGTGTCATTTATAATAAATTAGTAAATTTTGAAAATTTTGAAATTTTTTTGAATTTTTTATCTAAATATCGATTGGAGATATCTCGACAAATATGAAAGATACACACTTGCAGTGTTCACCAGTCGATTCAGCTCGACGAAATACATAAATCCTGAAAATTTCAGAAAATTTGGACAACCGGTTGAAATGTTAGAGCAAAAAGTCTGAAAATGGCCAAATTCAGGCTAAACGTCAAGGGGTACCCCTTGACTTTGTGGACAAGGAACGCCATTTTCAGGCTTTTTGCTCTAACTTTCCATCCCGTAAAGTGATTTTTATGAAACCTTGCATACTTATGTATTTCGACGAGCTGAATCGATTGGTGAACACTGCAAATCAGTATCTTTAATATTTGTCGAGTTATCACCGATCAAAATTTTGAACAAAAATAGAAAAAAAATTCCAAATTTTAAAAATTTGCTAATTTGTTAAATAAGGCACCAAAAACGCTAAACTGAAGAGAAATTTTAGATATCTTGTGTAGTTTTGAATTACAGGCCCTTAAAGTTGCACTTCGAAAAATACCAAAAATCGACGTATCTCGAAAAATATTAGAGATCTGACGATGCGCTCTGCTACAATGGGTTTCTTAGCGCTTATATTATAAAGAAATGTAATAAAAAAAATATTACAATTTTAAGTGAGGATATTCCGCGAGGTTCAAATTTTTCTATCAGTATGTGAATCTGTATTGAATAATTAATAATTAGAGTTTCTGTTATTTGTCTGTTCCCATAGCAACTAAAATTTGTTTACTGAACATATAATTCAGTTTTGTCAAAAGAAGCAAACAAAATCTGGTGTGGGCACCACACTACTTTTTTATACAAATAAAACCAATTGAACACTTATGACTTGTTCCTTGCGTATGACTTTATTTTAAAATAGAAATCTATTAATATCTAATCAGCAAAACTTTCTAATTAATAATACAAATATTACTTACATTTATAATATTTCACAAGACACATATTTTTGACACTTCATAATTATTTGACACGTTTGACACATAAATATTAAAAATGATTTCGTTTTCTTTTTTCATTGTAACTAAGATTATTGAAATATATTCTTGAATATATAATTTAATTTTAGTTTTTAGTATGTATAAGAAAAGTGCAAATAACATTTTATATTCCAAATATTATTGCTAACATCTTTTATTTGAAACTTTTCTCCAAGCTTATTCTATTTAAAAAAAAAAATTGAATTATTGTTTTCTGTGTCCAGTAAAGTTCCTCTTCCGGTTGTTCAATTTCATTCAAAATCAACTCAGTTCTTCATTTTTTCATAAAACTTATAAATTCCAAGTTCCGTTCACATATCTTGTCTAGTTCATGAGATATTGCGCACACGGACATCCATCCATCCATCCATCCCCACACACAGACATCATTGAGAAATTGGTCTTAACGGATTCAGTGGACGTCAAAATATGTATTTCCGCAAAAATCTCTTCAGCGAATTTTTTCGTGATTTCAATACTCCTTATACTTTGTATAAGAAAGTAAAAATGTTGGGTCCGTGAAGTTAGCACCAAAGGGTGAAGCACTAATTATGAAACATACACCAGTGTTTAGTGCCTGATTAGTGCCCTTTAGTGCTCTTAATATTTTTTATCAATTGTTTATAATTATGGAGTTATTAACACTTTTTTTATTTTGGAGCTAAGTTCACGCTAGCACCAAAAGTACGATATTTTTAAAAACTTTTTTCATATATCTTTAGTGCCTCATTAGTGCCCATTAGTGCCCTAAAAATAATATGTAGATTGTTTATAATAACAGAATTATTGATGTTCTTTTCTTTTTAGTGCTAACTTCACGCTAGCACCACAAGTTTATATTTTAAAAAATATTAATAAACATTCCTTTAGTGCCTGATTGGTGCCCATTGGTGCCCTAAAAATTTTTTCTTAATTGTTTATATTTACCAATTTATAAACGTTTGTTTATTTGCTTTCGTGAAGATAGCACCAATAAAAGTGAATTTTTTACTTTTTTTAGAAATTTCGTACATACATCGTTAGTGCCTAATTAGTGCCCAAAAGTGCCCTAATAATATATTGAAAATTGTTTATATGCATTAAATTATTAATACTTATTTTTTTCTGTTGGTGCTAACTTCACGCTAGCACCACAAGTTTACATTTTTAAAAATATTAATAAACATTCCTTTAGTGCCTGATTGGTGCCCATTGGTGCCCTAAAATTTTTTTCTTAATTGTTTATATTTACCAATTTATAAACATTTGTTTATTTGCTTTCGTGAAGATAGCACCAATAAAAGTGAATTTTTTACTTTTTTTAGAAATTTCGTACATACATCGTTAGTGCCTAATTAGTGCCCAAAAGTGCCCTAATAATATATTGAAAATTGTTTATATGCATTAAATTATTAATACTTATTTTTTTCTGTTGGTGCTAACTTCACGCTAGCACCACAAGTTTACATTTTTAAAAAAATTAATAAACATTCCTTTGGTGCCCATTGGTGCCCCAAAATTTTTTTCTTAAATGTTTATATTTTCCGATTTATAAATGTTTGTTTTTTTTTTTTTGCTTTGGTGAAGATAACACCTATAAAATTGAAATACGGTGATTTTTTTTACTTTTTTTTTTAATTTCGTACATATTTCATTAGTGATTAATTAGTGTCCGTAAGTGTCCTAATAAAATATTGAAAATTGTTTATATGCATTAAATTATTGTTTATTTATCTGTTTTTGTGAATATTTTCACAGGAATATTGAATTTACTGCAGCCTTTTTTTAAAATTATTGATCAAATAATTACACATTTCTAAGCTAAGAGGGGGACTCGAGATTTTTATTTATCTTAGTATACGTTGCATTCAAAAAATAAACTGTTTTCATTACAGAAAATGCATAATATAAATTAAAATAATCTGATATTCCAGTACGTAACCTCCCGCTTAAACAATTTATAAACAGTACATAATAGAAAAAAGTAACAAATAAAAATTGTAGCTCATATTATTTTACATCTTTTTACCTTCCGCATATACATATGTAGAGTCATTACTGACTGACTTATTATAAAAACAGAATTTTTTAACGTCTTTTTAGACTTATAAAATGAAATTTGTTTAATGATTTATATGCAGAAATTAAATCTCTTCAGTTTTATTTTAAATATTTTTCTCTAAAATCAGTAGAGAAGCAGACAATTGCATAAGTATTATGTAACATGTAAAACGCCTATGATCAGTCACCACTCAGGTCAAAATTTTCGGTAGTGAGTTTTCAACAGATAATCACGTTTTGTGGTCCCTAGAATTCAATGTTATGAATAAATTTAGGCTCATTTGATTTAGCTTACACTTTTGTTCTAAAATTCTGAATGAACTATCGCCTAATGAAAATTTTAACATTGTATTTGCTATGTTCTACAAAAAATGTTGACATGCGGTATAGGTGCGGGTGGTAAATCAACATAAAATATATAGCTACTTTGTTATCAGATAATTAAATTGTATATAGTAATACGAGCCCAGAATCAAATCATTTGGCCCAGTTAAAGTCATACAAAGGAAAATTGTTAAATTCAGCATATTATGGGGCAATTTTTGTTATTAGAATAATGTTTCAAATAGTATTACCTATCTACAATTGTTGAAAACATTTTTCTCTTACTATTTTCATTTGCAAATTACAACAGGTTAAAGAAAAATTATATTTTGACATTATCGTTTGAATCTGCTAACCTGTGCTTTTGAAGAAAAAAAAAAAGAAAACAACGGTTGAATAATAGAATAATCTCATTTTTTAAAAGTGTCATAATTAAAAAGTAATTTTTTTGAAGGGTTGAGCATTTCTTGATAGTGGTGGTCAGTGCTCCTGCACTATTTGATAAGAAATGTTTGACGGGAGGTATTGTGTTGCCCACAACAGATTTTACCTAGTAGTATTTATTCTGTGCTCGAATACCGAAATATACCTAATCATTATTTATTAACCGTTATTAGAAATGCCTAGAAAAAAATAATTTCAAATGTTAAATGTGCAATTTCATGTGTCTTATGAAGCTAATAACTAGTTGATATATTAAAAATAAAATTTGAAAAACGCTAAATGAATGATTCAAGTATTCATGCAGCTTTTATCTACAATCGTTATTAAAAGTGGTCCTTTTAACTGTTGCTTAGCAAGTTAAAAGTATCACTTTCTGACACTAGTGTTAAAAGTAATAGGAACGTGTTGAAAGTGATTTTACCGTTATTTTTAACACGTTGCTAATGATTTGTATCTATAAAACAACAATATAACCCAACCTGTCAAAATATCTTTTTGTTTAAGTATTTATTTCGTTCCTGGGCTTGTTTCATTCGGTTTAGCCTCGTTTGACAAATTTCCCCATTTACTCATAAAATGTCACCTTTAACACTTGTATCACAAATAACTATAAATTTATAACTATGATGTAACCACAGATTTTATGACGAAAGTTAATTGGAGTAAAATGGCATATTATAAAGGTCAATTTTAACATTTTCTAATTGTTAGAGAAAATTTATGTTTTATATTCAAATATAATTAATTTAAAGTACTCATATTGCCAAAATTAAAAATACTACGCATATTATGTATAAACGTAACAAATATTTTTTTTAAATGTTTGAAAATTAACTACCCGTGGTGCTATTTTTAAAAGAGCAAATAAAATAAGCATATATAAGCCGATCTCGGTAGTGCAGTGGCTGTGTCACTAGCATAGCACCCTAACCTAACCTGACGCTAATGATATATGTACGAAATTAAAAAAAAAGTAAAAAAAATCACCGTATTTCAATTTTATAGGTGTTATCTTCACCAAAGCAAAAAAAAACAAACATTTATAAATCGGAAAATATAAACATTTAAGAAAAAAATTTTGGGGCACCAATGGGCACCAATCAGGCACTAAAGGAATGTTTATTAATTTTTAAAAAAATGTGAACTTGTGGTGCTAGCGTGAAGTTAGCACCAACAGAAAAAAATAAGTATTAATAATTTAATGCATATAAACAATTTTCAATATATTATTAGGGCACTTTTGGGCACTAATTAGGCACTAACGATGTATGTACGAAATTTCTAAAAAAAGTAAAAAATTCACTTTTATTGGTGCTATCTTCACGAAAGCAAATAAACAAACGTTTATAAATTGGTAAATATAAACAATTAAGAAAAAATTTTTAGGGCACCAATGGGCACCAATCAGGCACTAAAGGAATGTTTATTAATATTTTTAAAAATATAAACTTGTGCTAACGTGAAGTTAGCACTAAAAAGAAAAGAACATCAATAATTCTGTTATTATAAACAATCTACAAATTATTTTTAGGGCACTAATGGGCACTAATGAGGCACTAAAGATATATGAAAAAAGTTTTTAAAAATATCGTACTTTTGGTGCTAGCGTGAACTTAGCACCAAAATAAAAAAAATGTTAATAACTCCATAATTATAAACAATTGATAAAAAATATTAAGAGCACTAAAGGGCACTAATCAGGCACTAAACACTGGTGTATGTTTCATAATTAGTGCCTTACCTTTTGGTGCTAACTTCACGGACCCAAAAATGTTTCATTTCATGTATAATAAATATTGTTTTAACCCATAACAGATGAATTGTTTCTCAAACATTTTTTCTTGTAAAGCAATTTTCCAAATATGTACTTTTAGAATTTATAGTTATTTATGTAACAAGTATTTAATTTGGGAGAGGTGCCAGTTTTTTTTTGTTCGTGGTTATCAAGTTTATTGTTTTTACTGTATTGGCCTAGTCTATAAAGAGTCACTTTATGGACGCTAAACGATGTCATAAACAAGTGATTATAATACAGTCGAACATAAAATAATAAATAAACAATATTACTTTTAGATTTGTATTGCGATTTAGATTGTGGTATTTCCCCACTTATTTCCTAGATAGAATTCTGTTTTAATATCTGATTCATAGAATCATAAATCTTTATATGTAAATTAGCATGTACTTGTAGTAAAATATTTGTATTAAATATTGGTGAATATGTATAACAGTGAAGTTACAGAATGACAATATGAACAACCAATTATTTAAAATCGATCAACTTAATTTTTATATTTTAAATATTTCTCATCCAAATTTAATAACAAATTTTCAATAAATTTTGATAGTTTGTTCCAAGTGGTCATTTCTGACATGTTTGTGACAAATTTCAGTGCGCCTGCGAAAAATGTAAACAAGTTAACTTTGAAACATAAACTTCATTTCTTTTTTGTGGCGAAAAATGAATGAATTTCTTTATTTATATTTATATTTAAGGTTAGCTGTCAAAACAAAAAATGAGCATGCACATACGCTTCATTCCATTCACCGTTCCAATCTATGTTACAAACTTAACTTGTTTACATTTTTCGCAGGCGCACTGACATTTGTCACAAACATGTCCGAAATGACCACTTGGAACAAACCTAATGTTATATGACGTGTGATTGATTAAAAAAATTCACTAATTCGGTATCTTTTGATATCAAACTAAATTAAAAGTGAATTATATAATTATAGCTCAATATATGTTTTAAAATACTTACGGTAAAATGAGGTTATTAAAACAATCTATTTATCTGTCACCACATGCTGTTAATCCTGCTGCTGCTTTAATAATACTGAATGCTCTGCACATCTCATCTATGAGTGTCCTTGTGTCAATAAATGATATTATATAATCTCTGTATTATTTACATGCAGTATTCAAACATTTAATGAATGAATAATTTATTGAATCAGTATGATAAAGCACATTCAGTACGCAGTTTATAAATATAATATGGTACATAAAATCTATAATGAGAATAAATCATGATAGATTTTAAATATCATTTTCTGGTAACCATTTTAAACAGTTTTTTTTTTAAGTAGTAGGCACTCTTGAAGTATCAAGGTTACAATTAAGTAAAGATTGTTTTGTATACATTATTATTTTTTGGATAATTATTAGTATTTATTTCACAAGGTTACTTGTTGCATTGTCATGATTACTGAGCAAATTGACATACTTTGTTCATGTTTTATAAAGATATCTTGATTTTAAATGTTTAATAATAATTATTAATATATCAATATAACCAAATTTGTTACACATGTAGATTAAACAGTCATTTTTTAGGTACAAATATTAAATATTTAATTTCTTTGAAATTAACAGGAATTGGGGAAATTTACCTTTTAATCAAGATTCATATAAAAAGTTTTGATATTTTTTGTTACATAACCTATTCTTTATTAATTACGGTAACTTGATAAAGATAATTACTACATTATCTCTATTCAAATAACCTTATATACTACGAGTATTAAACTTATCTTTAATTAGATTTTAATTTGTTAGTTTCATTTGATTTGTTGCCTAACACCTTACAACTAATTTTTTTAATAATAAATATTCCCAAAACAAGTATAGAAACTGCAAGTACCCAAAGGTCCAAGTGAAGAGTTTGAAAGATTGACATATGACGAGATGCAAGTCTGAAGTGGTCTGCACCCCCTTGATGTAAAACGTGTTCCACCCAAAATACCGCGCGGTCCAACGGACTTTCCGGTCTGTCTCGAAATGTTCTGGATATTTTTTTCATGTTTTGCGTATAGCTGTAGAAGATAAAAATGTTAACTTTTATTATAAATCCGAAATATATACGATTTGTTTCGGGTTTCTCTCAAAAGGGCGACTTTTAAGGAGTGACCATTAAAAAGGCGCATGATGAAAATAAAGCATATGCTAAAAAAGGCGAGAATCCAAAAAAGCCGATAAAGAAAGCGCATTACATATTATAGAGGTTATATTATTAGTTGATTTAGAAATTAGAAATATTTTTTTCCCTCATTGTTGCTTTAAAGTACATAAAATATCTCGAACAATTTGACATTAGATAAAATTGTTCCACCTGCATTATTACAATTCTTGAAAAATGCAAGATTATCCGATAAAACCCAAACCTTTTGTGGACATTTGCTAATTTTTATAATAAATTTCAAATGAAGAATATACTTACATTGGATTATTTAGAACTTCTCTTATTGTGGAAAGCATATCGTTTACTGTCAAGTTTTCATAGTTTAAACTTAAACCAATTTTTCTGTTTACGACTCTATGGCTATTTGTACTTTGGTCTAGAAAGAATGGCATTGTTACAAGAGGAAGACCATGGTACATTGCTTCCTGAGTACTTAATCCACCTCCGTGATTCATTAGAAGTTTTACGTTTGGATGTGCTAGAGAAAAAATATTAATTAGGAAATGAAGATGAAAAATGAACATTGAAATGGTAAACAAATATGTATATAAATAAACCATTTATAAAACATATAACTAAAAATATTGCAAAGCATTGTACTAATAAATACTGGTGTAAAAGTTCAAAGGTTAAGTATACATTGAATTTAATACTGGTACATATATATTTCCTACTATTTTTGTTAGGACAAAGTCCAACTCTGTATTAAACTTGAGAAACCAGGAACAGTATTCACATTTTCATTTATGACAAATAAAATTTAAGGTTTCTTTGTAACCGTAATTGAAGGGTGTAATCATTTTATTACGATCTTTCGTGTTTTGCTGGGCAGAACTATACGAGAATGCAATATTTTATCACGCAAAACCGAGGACAATCAAATTTATCTCGTTTTCGTAGCTGGAAAATTGAAACATTTTTAATAAAGAAAAGTAAATATTGTTCTCACCCATTATATCGTTCTGCGGCAAGAACTTTCGGACAATAACATTTTTTGGTAGATCTGAAATGTCGGACTCAAATTTCCATATAATGTTTTGCTTGAGTTGAGCAAACACATCTAATATGATTTTCTGTTTCTCTGGTTTCAATTTATCCGAGCGCATATTCGTTCCGAGTGAAAACAAAATCACACCATCTTTGGAATTATCCAAGAATTTTTGCAAATCCTGTAAAACAATGTTTAATCATTTTCACTGACAATTAGTTTTAATTTCGCATGTCTAGAGATGCTAACACTTGGCTTTATCATTTTAGTTCTAAATAATGAGAATCCTCTTTGTATAACATAAATATAAAGAAGTTACAAAGGTGTGTAAAAGAGATTATTAAAATGTTGAAAATTATTATTATTGTAAACATAGGAGTTACCAAGCAGATTTATACAAACATTTATATGTTTTAAAATTATTTTTCATTTGAAGCAAATTCTCAAATATTTTCGTTGCCCTTACGACCGGTCTTCATATCGACGAATAAACTTCCAAATAAGTCATTCGTCCAATAAATAAAAAATTACGCATCAAAAAACGTCAGCTTGTACAATTACAGTACAGCTTTCTTGTGGTGCGGTTCACGTCACTATCTTCTTTCTCACTTTGCTGATTTGCAATAGTGGGAGAAAGTGAGAAAGAAGATAGTGACGTGAACCGCACCACAAGAAAGCTATACTGTACTATCATTTGAGCTACGGGTGGTCTGAAACACTTTATATTACTATAGTCAGAAATTCACTACGAAAATTAACCTTTTCGATATATTATCGAAAAGGTTAATTTTCGTAAGCACGCATAAAGATTTTTTTACTTCGTTTTTTCAATATCCTGTATAGTTAGTCATCCATAAACGGCACTCGTAAAGGTAATAAATAATTGTTGTCATTCATGTGAAGAAAATTAAATTATCATTATCAAGATAATATGAATATTGTAAATATAGCTGTTCTAATTGAGATGGTTAAAAACAGTGCAGAATAAACGAAACAAAAGCAAATAATTAATTTACCTGAGGGAGAGGCTTCGCCCTTTTCGTGTGTAAACCACCTACAGGTATGACATCTGGTGGCAGCGGTCTTGGATAATCCAGAACGGGATCATAATTCGGCAACAAGATACTAAAATTCTTCTCAACCTCAAAAATATGTTTTACATCTTTACCATAAAACTCGTCCAATATCTCCTTAATTTTTCCCCAATAGTAATACTTCAAACTCAACTCATACATTTGGATAAAATAATTGTAACTCCTTTCCATAAAACTCATTTTTTCCATGAAGCTAAGAGCATAATGTGGAACATAAGAAGTTTGTAAATCTATTCCAAAATTCTGAGCTATAAACGGAGCAATGCCAAATGGGGTGGTGGCGACCAGGGGTGGATTTCCGAACAGTTCTACTAACGGGTAGAAACAAAATCCATCTGTGATGTTTATTATTATGAGGTCGATTTTTTTCCCGTCTGTTGCTAATTTCTGCACTTGTTTCATGCCTTCTGTTTTGATATCTTCTTTACAGCACAGGTACATCCAGTTGAACAGCAAATGTATATTTTCTGTCGTGGTATAATTTACCATACTTTGTAGATCGAAATCTTTTATCAAATGGTCGTAAACTCCTGAAAAAATGTAATACGAGCAGTAGTAAATAATTTTAATTTGTTAATTTTTAATTGTATTGGGTGATACATTTCTTTCATGAGAAAGACGTAAAATAAAATTGATAATTTTTAGCTTTCCAGAGTGCCATGGTAAATAAAACATTCAAACAATCGTATTGTTTAACAGATTACATTTGGCATAGTTTTAATGATTATTGACTTGTTAAAATTATTTCTCAGTAATCATGGATACATTTATCATTTACAAATAATTTAAACATGTCAATAATCATTACAACTATGCCAAATGTCATCTGTCAAATTCAAACAATTCGACTGTCTGTATGTTTTGTTTACCATGGCACTCTGGAAACAGCTAAAAATTGTACATTTTATTTTACGTCTATCTCCTCATGACAGAAATGTATCACATCAATACATTTAGGCTCATTTGGTTCTGAAAATATTTTGTATTGATATTTTTGTTTTAAAATTTATAGGCAACGAACTATCGCCTACTGAAAATTTTAACATTTTATTTCCTATGTCCTATAAAAAAGTAGACACCCGATATAAGTTTCGAAAGAAAATATTGAAATATACAAAAAAGTCGGAAGTCGAAATTTGGTTTTTTAAATTAGTAAATTATATAAAAACATTAAGTAATTATTACTCATTAGCTTTGCTCTCATACAAAATTGTATATTTATTATGAGAAGAATAACTATGATTAGCAATTTTTAAAATTAACAGTAGCCTACTACATGGGAACTAATTCTGGCATATAAAAATTAAGGAATTAATTTATAAGTACCAATTAATTAAGAAGTTTTCAAACTCCAAACTATCTACTTACAATTAGTTGTATGGAAATAACATGTTTTCTTTTTTTTTCTGTCAGAAACGTCAAACAGAGTATTACCTAACCATACTTTTATCAAAATAGAAAATAGAATGACATGATAATATTTATACAACAAATGCTGCTATATTTATCACTACATAATTAAATTATTTAGCCGCTAGTTTTTAGGTTTTAATCGATTACTAATTAAAAGTGGTAATTGTAATTGTTAATTCAACCGCTCTGAACACAGCTTAAGACTGTATAATATCTGAAGGAATTAACTACTGATTTTACTTGGATGGTTATTCGTGTATATAAATTAGTATCCATTGTTATTGAGATTTGAGAAATAACATAATTTAAAAATAATCTTATCGTATGCTACTTTTGACACAATCTGTATTACAAATAAAATTCACAGTATGCCCATTGAAGACAGCATCTTTAAGCAGTAACAGCATTCTGAAGATATAAACATTAACTTCCATAACTATCTAGATTCTAGAACATCGCCCACATTTAAAAATCATTGCTAACAACCGTAACAGCGGAACAGTACCTTCCAAAACAATAGGTGTGAAATTATCCAGGCTTTTCTCAGAGAAGTGTGTTACATATGTGATATGGTGGCCTTTATCTCGCAGGGCGATCGCTAGTGTTTTGTCCCATATATTGTGGCTGGGAGACGCTGTTGTTGATATGTAGAGAATGTTTGCACCCCATGCTTTTTCACACACGCACAGAATAAAGGCGGTGAACACAAGAGAAAAACAATTGACTTTCATTTCTTAGAGATATACCTCATATCCCTAGCAAAAACAAACATTATAATGAGCATATTTCTAAGTGGTCGTAGAAAAAAATACTTACAGTTAACTTTATTAATTAAATTAATATAATTATCTAAGGTACCACATGATGTTAGCACTGGTATTGCTATAAAATTACTGAATGATATGTTCTTCTCATCCATTAAAGGCCTTGTGTTTTAAATTAAATAATATTATCAGGATGTATTGAGTCAATAAGATAATGCCTATTAAGTAAGTCAGTGATGCTCAACGTTTTATATCCTTGGGCCAAAAGTACTACTGATTGATTTTAGCGGACCGGACAGATAAGAAAGTGAATTATAACAAATAAAATTACAAACAATAGAATGACAACAGATGCAATTTATTTTTAAAATGAATTTTATTTATAGCTAAGTTATTATCATCACTAAGTTTGAAAATCAGTAGAAATAAAAATAAGAAGGGAAAATCAAGATTTTACAACTTGTAAATCAAGCTAGTTGAAGGATTCAATCTTTACCACTGGCTTGGTTACATTTAGCGGGTCGGTTAAAATTTGCTTACGGGCCGGATGCGGCCCGCGGGCCGTATGTTTGCCATCACTGAAGTAAGCAATTTACAAATATTTCATGAAATAGAAAAACTGTAATGAGAATAATGTGCTTATCTTATAATATTTCTAGGCAACCATTTTAATAGTTATTTACTTTACAAGTGGGCAAAGTAAGGAATTACTCACGAGAGAAATTTTAGCACACGAAGCCGAAGGCTGAGTGTGATAATTTTATCGAGTGGGTAATTCCACTTTGCCCACGTGTGAAGTATAACGTTTTATCCAACACCTCTTGATAAATGAAAAATTTATTAAAGAAATATTTTTTGACAGTGACATATGCTTTAAATTTTAAAATTAAAATGTCAATCAAAGTAGTTACCAAGGTGCTGTGTGTTATTATTATTGTTATAAATAAAAAAATACCCACTAGTGGCTTTCCTCAAAATTATACCCACTAGTGGATAATCTGTTACTTTGCTTGTTTAAAATCGCCATAGTAATATAGCATTTATTGAGAGGTGTTGGATAAACAGTTTTTAACTGATTCTCTTTCGTGAAGGGCCAAGGTTTTCAAATAATTAATGGTATTTATTCAGACGGTTATATGTTGTAACGTCATGACTAAGCAGAAAATGATTGAGTGAGTTGACATGATTTTGATGTGTTGTAAAGATAAGATAAAAATAATAAACAAAAATATCGAGATTTTAAATGTTTTAAAAATAATTATAAAAATACTAATACAACAAGAAACTTCTTACATCTCTAGTTTAAAAAAAATCTATCTACATAATCTTCTTCTTCATGTTCACCCCACTCTTTCTCACTACCACCAACTTCGCTCCTACTCTTTTCCATACCACAGCAACAATTTTAACTCCTCCCCAAATAACTATTCCTACAACCGCCACTACCGTGAGCCACACGTCCAATAGGTTTAGTTGGAAGAACGTTAAGTCAGCTCCAGTCGGTCGTAACCTCCCCGCACCCCCTTCACGGATCACATGTTCGGTATAGTGGATCACGCGATCTCGAGGACGTTCGGGAAGAGTTCTATAGTAGTGCGATATCTTCTTGGCGTTGGTTTTGTAACTAAGAAGAAAGTGAAGATGTTGGGATTGAAACGCCTTTTGAAATACAATTTTAAGACTTACATAGGATTACGGATGACTTCCCGAATAGTTTCCACGATGTAAGAAGAAGATAAATTATGATAATTTAATCGCAGACCCGCTTTTCTTTTCGCAACTTTGGCTACAATTGAATGTTGGTCTAAATATAAAGGCATTCCAATTGTTGGTACACCAAAATATATTGCTTCTTGTGTGCTTAGGGCTCCACCGTGCCCTAAGAAAACCTTCACATTCGGATGAGCTAAAATGTAATACCTTTAAAGTTGTCCATTTAATTAGGGACTACATGATTTTTGTCATTTGTTGTTTAATGAATCACGATCATAAATAAATATAATCGGAGAATTATAAAAAGTATGGAATAGAATCTCGAAATATGCTTCTTGCAATTACTTTGCAATATATTATTACCTAACATATCCATTTGCGGTAAATATTTAATTATTTTTACATTAGAGGGTAAATTAGGGATATCAGCTTCATATTTCCATATTACATTTGCACTTAATTTTGAAAATGCGTCTAGGAACATATCCTTAAGCTCAGATTTAATTGTATTGGATTGAATTAATGTTCCAAAAGACACTATTACTACTCCAGTTTTGCTGTTGTCCATATATGATTTCAAATCCTGAAAATAATAAAAACTATAATGCCTGTTTCACACGACACAATTTATTGGTAAAAAAATTGTCATTGGTTTTATATACAACGAGTTTTCCATCAATTTATTGGGACGATTACAGTTGGCGCAATACGATATCAATTGTCGCATATGCTACAAATATTTTTGGTTCGAGGTATACGTCCAAAAATGACAAACTAAGCAAAACAAAAACAATTTTGAATGGTTGACAATGACAATGACAATGTGACAATTCCTTGTATTATACCGTTATTAATTTGAGAAAGGTTGTGTTAGATTATTATAGTTTTGTTTCACTTCATTTCATTACCTTAGGTAGTGGGTTAGCTTTCCTGAGATGTACTCCACCAAGAGGTATCACATTCGGAGGAATCGGTTTCGGATAATCCAAAACTGGATCATAATTAGCAAACAACAAACTAAAATTCCTTTCGTACTCGCTATAATGCTCAATATTTTCTCCAAAATACTGTTTTTGAATACTCATAGTCTTCCTCCAGTAATGATCCTTAATAATCGCTTCAGAAATATGATAAAAATAATTAATAAACCTTTCAAAGAAAGTCATTTCGTCCGAATACGGCAAAGCATAAAAAGGATAATATGCAGTTTGGGATGAAACTCCAAAACTTCTAGCAACATAAGGGACAATTCCAAACGCTGATGTTCCAATTGTTGGAGGAGATCCAAACAGTTTTGCCATTGGCCAAAGACATGGGCCAGCAGTGAGGTCGAAAAATATTAAATCGTATTTTACTCCATCTTTAGCTTGCTGCATTATCGTGCTGAAGCCTTTGGTTTTTAGGTAACTCTCACAAACCATATCGCAAGCCCACAGCATTTGATAGAAGGAAAATTGTGACAATTCGTGCAGGGTCTCATTTCGACAATGGTTTTTATAGAAATCTAAAAATATACAGATATTTTAAGACGGTAAAACAACTGCAACATTTTACATAACTGCATCCATTGAAAGACTAAATTACATCAAATTTGTAATGTTGTCTAATGTCTGCAGCTAAATTAACTGTCATTATAAAAATGTTAATGTACAGAAAATATTTACACAATTCAACAAACCGAGAGTAATATTTTTGAAACATTTTTTTCTATAGAAATATTTGAAAACAAAAATTATTTGACAACTAGTTAGTCATAGATTATTATTATTTATGTTTACTGATAAAAAAAACTCTCTATGTATACTGATAAAAAAAACTTCCGGTACTTGTATGAAATAGAAGTTTAAAAGCCGTTTCATTCATTTCTGGCTAAATTAAAGTATTCTTTTTGTGGATACAATTTTTGCAACAATTATAACAATGGAAATAAACCTCAAGTTAATGTTAATCAGATAGGGACCTAAAGCGGGCATTACCCGATGAAAATTTTTCTTTTCAAGTGATTTTGAAATGACATTGCAAAACATGTGGTTAGATGGTATAATGCGGTAAAACAACAATGTTCAAGTGCACGACAGATTTTTTTAGGAAAAAAAAGTATCCCATATACTTTTTGTCGATTCATCTATCTCTTTTACACTTACGAAAACTTTTTAATTTCACTTGAAAAGAGAAACTTCATCAATGCTCGTTTAAGAAGTATAATTCAGAAGTTACCGACCTATCGAAATCCCTATACTACACATTAGATCATTTTGTTACGGGATTAGAAGTAATTTTGTTTTGTTTGTGGACAATATCTAACGTTAATTTGGCAAAACTTGTAAAAACAATTTAAACAATAAACAGATTATATGTACTGGTAGAATGTGCCTAGTTTTTGAGGATAAGATAGGTAATTACACTATTTAAAAGCAGGAAAATACTTTTATGAATTATGAGATCCTCAGTTTGAATCCCATAGCCAATAGTTCTCATTTTGGCTGATAATAGTGTCAGATTATTTTTACTTTAATATATAGTATTAGCAACTTACCTTCTAGATACACCGTAGTAAAATTCTCTTCTTTCTCTTCAGGAAAATGAGTAAACATTGTAATATTATGTCCTCGTTCTTGGAGTATTTTAGCAATAACTTTATCCCAATAGGCATGACTTTCTCCTGGCATCGTGGATAAAAACAATATATTTGCTCCTGATACATCTTCAAATTTTATCAGGAAAATAAAAACAACGAAAATTCGCCAGCTACTCTTCATTTTTAACTTAACACAGTGACAACAATACTTCCAACAAGTCAATTTGAAGGAAAAGAAAAAATAAATTCCTAAGATATGTGAATATAGCTAAGTTGATAGTGTTATCTTGTAATAAATAATAAAATATTAAATATGTCTAAAAACCTAAATTGTCACCGAATAATATTTTTAACCTTGGCAAAATTGCGATAAATGAGCAATATTATTTATAGTTATAGGTATACTTAATATATTGCACAGTAAAGTGACATTATGAGACTGTACATTTTCGTAGTAATTGTGGCAAAAATGAATGTGCTTATTTTTTACAGTAATTAAAATTTTCTACTGATATAGGCCTAGTTTTACTACTACTAGAAATATACCTGATAACTTAATTGTTAGTTCAAGGAAAATATCATAGCAATAAATATTAGTTGGTAGATGCTAAAAGTGGCCTTTAAATATATGAGAAGTAACATAAAATACATATGAAGTACCCAGGTATATCCCATTTCACATTTCAAGAAATATCGGTGATTATGATACTCTTACCGCTGGTTGCCTAATACACAAGAAAAAAAAAATATAAAAAAAAACTCTTCAACCATTTTTCTATTTTTGAAACTAGATGTTAATATATAAATATTTTTCGTGTTTTCATCAATATTGTAATATAAATTAAGTTTATAATTAATTACTAAAGATTCTATATAAAACCGTGTGATGTCATAGTGCCTGATGACAGAACAGAACCGAATAAATAATAATTTTGTATTCTTATTGCTGTTGTTTTCACAATTTGGCACAAAGCAATACTTTATAACCATAATTATAATTTCAACGAGAATTTAAAGATTTCAACATATAACAACAATATTACAACTGACAGTACACAACACTCAACGCCAATATGGCCAATATTATGAGCTCGCAACCTCTATCTGTCAGTCGGCGGTCTGGCGTCACAGTTGAATTGGAGGAAATATAATGTACTTTTAATAATTAATTACAGGCGTAATATTTGTCTTTAAAATAAAGTGTTATATATTTTGCCATTGTTTCCAAGAATATTATTAATTTTTTTAAATATGCTAAATTTTAAAGTGGTTGAAGACCCTAATGGGTGCAGCAGTATATTTCAGATAGGAGTGTAGGTTATAAATAATTCCGAATATTCGAGCCCAAAATCATATCATTTGGCCCAGTTAATATCAATCAAAGGAAAATAGGGTAATTCATCAGGTTTACTTTAATTCTATCATTTTTACTTCCCGCACAAACATATATGTATGGGAGGTATTATGTTAATGTTACGAATAGATTAGATTTTAGGAACAATTCATTAACAGTAAGTGGTAGATTATTTGTAGGCCTAATAGGATTTTTGTTCATATCTTAGTAAATTACATTTTTGTATATTTTGTAGCCACTAGATTTAAAGACATATGCCATATGAAATCGTTAGTGATTTTTGTTAATTTGTTATTATTTATGTCGTTATTTTGCTTTAAAATATTCTTAAAAATAACAGAATTTAAGATACAAATAAACTGAGTACAACAATTTTCCCTTTGTAAGATCAGAACAATTTTTTAAAAAGTTGTTCTAAAAGTCTTAATTGGGCCATTGATATGATTCTGGGCTCGTATAAGACGTTTAGGAAAAAGTAGTTTGCGAAATTACGTACAATAAAATTCGACAAAATCCATCAACAATAGCACCCTCTTTTCCCTTACAGAAGTCATAATTTCTCAAGCCAAATTGAAACAGTCTCTCCGTGTGATATATACCTACCATTCTTTTAAAGTCGTGACAATAGAGTGTGATCCTGACAAAGTGAGCTGTGAACAGTGTGAACTGAGTTACAATAGGAAGACATATAGCTGCTTGGCCTAGAAGTAACTCCACGCCGAGGGATCAAGTCCAAGGCCGTGTTCGAAGTAGCCTTTTGACATTTAGGATTTAGGAATTAGAGAAAAAATTAGGATTTCAGATAAATACAACTTCGAATAGTGCACTACTAACGATATCTGTAGTCTGTAGGTAGAATTGTTTGACAAACATAGTGTAGATCTTAACCTGTTTATATAATAAGTATAAATAGTTATGGAAGGTGTTATAATAAATAAAAAGCCTTCAAACGTCAAATAAACACAAAAATTTATTATTGTTTGTTCGTAACGCGCTTGACCGTTAATTTAGTGTTTACGAACTTCAAGGCGTAGTGTGCTCTTGCAAATCCTAAAATCTAATAGCTAAAACCCTATATTATGACGTCATTTAGGGCATATAAATTTAGGATTTGGTATTTAGGGTAATCAAAGTGACACTTCGGACACGGCCCAAGTATTTGACATTCAGATGTTTCTGATGATGATAGTCACTGCTTTATAGAAACAGTTGATCGTTGATGTCGATACGGACTTGATGTATTGCTTGGTATTTCGGTTCACAGAATAGTTTGGAGGTAAAAGATAAAATGTTTTGTTGATTTGCGTGTAAAAGGAATTTTATCAATTGTTTAGACATTTGCCTATTACGTATTTTTTAGCTGGTAACAATTTTACAATGAGTTATGTTATTGAAGGAATATTTACTTTTATCATATTTATGGCCGCTGTTAAATAACTATTTATTAAATATAAGAAAAAATTTAAAAATTGCACATTTTATTTATCAATTTAATATTTACGGTTTTACAGTATGTAAATACTTATTTATGTTTTTGTTAGATTGTATAATTTCGAAAAATATAAGATATAGGTACCTAAGTCGTAAAATTTAAAAATCTGCGATGTGTTCCTGTATTCAAATATATCAAATAAATTAGTGCAAAAATATTTTTAAGCATAGAAAATTCATATTTTGACACATTCAAAGACAAAATCTGTGGAAATTAGATATTCAAATGTAATTAATTTGTTATTGAGCTAATTTAAAATGAAAAATTACATTAGTTAAAATCTTGTACAAAATAAAACAAATAATTTTTGAAACAAAATACAATTATTATTGTATTAAAAAATTATAACCTCATGCTTAAATAACTTTTCGGTAAACTGGGGTATAAGATGCATTTTCTAAAAATTATCAAACTTTTTTGTATATAAAATAAATATATCATCACGCCATTTATCCATTTCTGGATGCGACATTCTGCTCAAAGCATCTCGGTATTAAGATATATATTTGTGCGTGAAATGCGGTTACCAGTCGTCAAATCACAGCCTCCAAGGATGATAATTGTGGAACCACAGGGGTAACTTTATGTGGTGAAAATTTCCGGAATTAAATTTCACAAATTTTTCGACTGAGGCTCGATCCAAGAATCTTCTGATCTAGAGTCCGATGCGTAACCACGAAACTATTTGCCCCATTTGTATTTTTGTAAATACTTCTAATTGCTTAGTTTCTTAATTGTTGATGACATTTTCAGAAAATGCATCTTATATCCTCAGCTTACAGAATAGATTAGAAAATTCTACGGTATTTTAACTGAACTCAAATATTTATTCATTTATTGAGATACAAGTTCCGGTTGATGCATTGCTACCAAAAGCTTGTGAATTACACGTTAAAATTATGAAATGTCATCGATAAATTTTCAGTTAATGTAACGAAAAAATCAGCACACAAATTTGATTGTTGAAAATTCCATGTCGAAATTATTGACCCGACACAAAATTTCTCCTTCATATATGTATGAGAGGTAAAAAATAACAAAGCGATTCCATGATTTAATAACGGAACAAATCTAATGACAACTAATATTTACAAATAATTTCCACAACCCCACAAAATTCTCTCGTTAGCGTATTTTATATTCATAGTACTCAGCAAAAACTATTATAAAATCAATTTATCATCTTTCTGACATGTTCTCCGCATCTTGGCGTGAACGCTGTCATGTTTGGCGGCGCTGAAGAAAATCCCAATGCGGTGCACGAGAGCACGTGCTAACTAACTCTTAATAATAATTAACTCGCGTTGATGCCACCGCCACGGCGACGCTTTTCTCGTCACTCAGTGTAATTGCAGCGCTGCTGATGATGCAGTGATGAATTTGGACCGGAGATGGAGATATATGTATGTGAGGAAATAGTGGGAAATGGCTGGCGCATGAGTTTTACATGGGGCGCGGAAAATGGAAGAAGGTATTAATAGCATATTTACGGTAGTATAATGAACATTTTTTATCTAGAAATAAATGATTAGTTGGATATCAGCCTTTCTAAATAAATTATTAATTGGTCAACTCTTTTAATAAATTATTAGTTACTCAACGTTTCGACCTCACTCAACTAATTATTAATTCCTTTATAACTTCCCCAATCGCAAAAAATTCATATTTCAATTTTTTATCTCTCTTGATACTAAATGATGATTCTATGAGTCAAATAATATACATGAACGTAACGGATAGTTTATTGATATCTTGATTAATTAGTTATTGGTTTTTAATAGATTTAACTTACAGCATAAATAACTAAAACATGTATCTGTCAAACTAAAACTAAACATTTTTTCTTGAACTGCATATTTCACTGAAGGACCATGATAAAGTCATTCCTGCTGCAGACTTAGTAAGTTTGTTTATTTACGCAATTAGTGGGATATAGACAAGATTTTCGCACGCAAGTGAAAATTGTGCAGAATATACACGTAATCATGTAGTTCGAAATTTTATAAAATAGTAAAATTGGTATTTTTTTTTTTTTAATGAAATAACAATTTCATTTATTTCAAATCAAAGAAGCAACAGTTCTGAATAGTTTTTAAAATAATAGCAACGCGTTTAAACAAAATAACCAGTGCGGTAATATTAAAAAATAGGACTAGTGTGGTAATATAAATTTTATTACCTGTCTGAAATAAATGGAATATTTGTGATAATAGTATTAACGAACAAGTTTTACAAAGGAGTGCGATAACAGATCTTATGAAACGTATTTTTTTATATAATATTCCCTATTGAGATAATTAGGTCTGTAAGTTTTTTAAAAATATGACTTGTCAAATATAAAACTTGTTTTTAATCAATAGTTGGTAGATCTTCACAGATGAAAATTCATTGTTGACTATACTGCAATAAAATTCCTTTCGTTTAAGTCTCGTCACAGAGTAAGGATAAAAGATTCATAATTGCGACACCAACAATTTACTATTTTGAAGACGTGAATGCAGTGCATTTGTAGCCTTTCACAGGACACCTAAATAGAAAAAAGTTTGTTTCTTTTCAGGACTGTCTGTACATCCAATACAATAAATATTTAAAAAGATTATTTGTGTAACATTTTTCAATATGTATAAAAACGAAATATTAATTACTTGTCGCAAGATATATTTAAAAAAAATTTAATGCGGATTAAAATGATATCTGTTATTAATTAAAATAAAAACAGTGTAAGTTTGAATTGAAATTTAGAGATATCGCTACCTGTTAAATCGTATATTAAGTAACATTTTTTTATACAATATTGGTATTAATTGATTATCTGTAATAAACTTTAAATGAAGCAATTTCTGAGTGAGTATGAAACAAACTGAACTGTGTCAGTATTTGTATAAATATTTCTAAAATTAGGTGATTGATTAAATTAAGTACCTATTTATAAATTTGTTTATTCAATCAAATAAATCAAAATTGATAGCATCTATATACATCTGAAAAGATAAAAGAGTTCCATGCATTATAACTCAACCCCAATTGATCCAATCACCTGACCAATCAGCTCTCGCTCATCGCACTCTAATCACCTCCACCCCAATGCACCATCCGTTACTTTTTAACCCAGCAGGCGTGAATCGCGCACATCTGCTGCCCTTGTTAAGTGCATCCGCAACATTACCCCCTACCCCCGGCAATTACTTTATCTCCCTCTTTCCCATACAAAGTCACATCGCGCTTTCGGTGAACCTGTGTGGTTCGTGTTACGCGTGATCGATGTTCGCGACGCTTGATCGAAGTGTGCTATGGATATAAATGTTCACACAGCGGATGCAAGGGTCAGGAGGGGGACTATATTCGATGCGATGTTGTTTTGGGTATCGTGGGTGATGGGGAGGAGTTTGTTTTTAGGTTGAAATGAGTGGTGAAATAATATTTACATGTATGTTTTGTATTCGGGCGGTTTGTTTTCGAAAGGAAATTGAACAAATGAATATTTTGTAACTGGCGCTCTTGCTGGTGAATTATTGACTTTGTTAAAATAATTATGAAATAAATTGTATTTTAAGTACAACTAATTGCCATTCGTTGAAATTGGAAAATATGTTTTATCGATATACATAATACTGTAATATTTATGAAATTATACAATTTGAATTATAGTTATTATTTGTTATTTACTTAACATACCAATATAACGGTTACAAGCAAATTGCTTTTGAAGTATTTGCATGCACTTTCAAATAATTTTTTTTATATAGCCTGTCTTTTTAAATAAGTAATTACTACCATTATACACTGTTTATCTTCTTGTAAAGAACATTAGCAGGACTGGCAATTTGGAATATTTTTAAATTGAATCATGCTCTAATATCTATAATAGTATATTATACATTCTGGGGAAGAAGGATATGATTTTTTCTCGCGGAGTAAATTGATGCACGAGGAGGGCTACAATACGACAAGGGAAAAATACACTTCTCTCCTGCGGTGTATATACTATTTTTTTCACGACCCCAATATTTATAATGGTTTTTATGTATTTCAAAATTATTTGAATTGTACATAATATAATTTATGACAGTTTAATTTGATTTTGTTCATTTTTCACATTATTTAAGCACTTTCCTTCACGACGGGAGAGAAAGTATGTACAAATATGCCTTAGATATGGAATTGGCTGTTTTTGTCATGATTTTGGTATCATAGAAACCGAGTTTCACTCCCGGCCATGAAAAAAAATATGTTTTATTTTGCTACCTATATGAAATAATTACACAATAATAATGCGAATATTTATATTAAGTACATTAAGATCTAGATGTGCATATTTGTTTTAATACAGAAATTAAACAGTAAGTACAGAAAAAATAACATTAGAAACGTAGTAACAAAACATTTTGATTTTGGTCTTATTTTCTTTAGTTATTTACCTCTATTAGTTCTAAATTTTTCTTCGGAATGCAGTCAATTAAAGCTAAAAATCCAACGTTTTGGTCATAACAATGACCTTCCTAAGCGTTGTCGAAAAATTTAAATTAAAAATATACAATTCTCGTCAACAATAAAAATGCACAAGTGCACAACATAATAAATAAAGTTAAAAATATAAATAATTCCACAGCAACAATTAAAACGTCACATTACCATAGTAACCAATGTTATTATATATTGTATGCATATAATCTATTAAGTGTATCCATTGAAATCATATGTTTTGTTTGCCAAGGCAATTTAAATCAAAAGAGGTGAGGAGTCCATACTGTCCAAAAAGTTGTATTATTTCACTGAGTAATTTTGGTTATATACTTTTTGATAGGCAATAAAAAATGCACTTTTAAATCCATTGAACTTGATCAAAAATATATCAATTGTTACTCGTACTTATTAAGTCCTGTGAAGTTAACTGTTTCATCTTCCGATGCAAAACTAAACTTAAAATTACATTGTAATAGTTTAAAGGTACCAAAACTATAAATATTATGTAACAGTACATTCGAACCACATTTTAAATTTAGGAATTTTGATGAACATTGTTATTAATATGATAATACAAGACACCTTGAATTTTCAATAACGTAGTTTATATATAAATTCCTTATAATTACATAATTTACATACAACAACCTAGCAGGACAATAACCAACAAATTAACCGATGTATAAGCTTTGTTCAATCTCTAACGAATCCTCACAAACACGTAATATCACAACTTGCAAGATCGAATATCGAATGCAGCGCGGAAATTGCAAATTGATTTCTGCCGGGTTTGAATGCAGGTTTATCAGGGTCTAGCTTCAAGCTGCAGGACGAGAAACTTAACTGAATTAAATTACTACCACTGCACTATTCCTGGTTCTGAACTAACTTGATCTCAATTGATGAATTCTGTTCCTAGTTTAAATACGACAAGCGAAATGAACACACGAGGATTTACAGCGATTACGTAATGATTTTTCTTTAGAGAAGATAAATTGAACTCTACTTTGTTAGGCACTCTTTCGCTAAATAGTTTAGTTTTTAGCGGGAGTTGCTCAAAAAATTTATTGACAGTTTCTTTTTACTTAACAATTTTTATTGTCTCATTTTATATTCAACTCAAGGATACTTGCAGAATCTTTAAGGTCAATCAAATAATTTAATATAAACATATCATCACGCCATTTATCCATTTTAGGTGTGACACTCTGCTTCCGCAAAACTTGGTTAGTGGTGATACATTTTAATGAGTGAAGTAGGGTTATCCCCAATGAACACCGACTCCCAAACATGTTAATGGAATGGGAATCACAGGGATAAAGTTAAAAATTATCAACTGTAGGCAACTAACTGAGGATCACACGTTTCACTATTTGCACTAATTATTAACTTGCAGTATTTTAGTTTTAGAATTTGGAAAAACACACTTTAATTACTAACTAATTCTTAATTATTATTCTGTACGTGTAAGAGAAGTAAAAGTATTTTACTGCATGTGAAAAATCTTGAATTTTTATTTGTAAGCCGAGTTTGTGGATAACATAAGTAGCGTACACAATATTATTTTACGATCGTTCGGAATTTTGTAAAACAGTTAAATTACTATGTTTCTATTGAAATGAAAATTTAATTAATTTCAAATCATAGTAGCAACAGGCCGGGATAGTTTTAAAAATGAAAATCACGGACGGCAACCAAATAAACAATGCGGTAATATACCGTATGTCCCCGGATTGAGTTTACAAGAGGAAAAAAATTCTTATTATTGATTTTACGAAAAAATGCCAAGGGAAGAAAAATTTTTGGACGTCTTAAAACGCATGTTTCAGTTATTAAAATTTTTAAATAATGCATGGTTCTTTTATTATAACTATTTTTTTGTATTTTGTCCTAATAATATAGTTATTACATTCAATCAAATCTTATTTTAGTTGGCTTTAAGATATTGACAAATGATTATTAATTCTAACTACACATAAAAATAATTATGTAACGGTAACTTTTACCCCCCATACCATAACATTACACTAAAAAGATTTTTTGTTCTAATGTTAACATTTCTTTGACAAACTCTCACTATTTTAAACAATAACTTCTTACTTTATGATAATACGAATTACTTTTGACATTTAATCATTTGTTTCAAAGCCAACTAAAATAAGGTTTGATTGAATGTAATAATTGCATTATTATAGGACAAAATACAAAAAACGTTATAATAAAAGAACCATGCATTATTTGAAAATTTTAATAACTGAAACATGCGTTTTAAGACATCCAAAAATTTTTATTCTGTTTGCATTTTTTTGTAAAATCAATAATAAGAATTTTTTTCCTCTTGTAAACTCAATCCGGGGACATACGGTATAAAAAACGTACTAGTGCGGCAATGTACACCTGTCTGAAATGAGTGGTATATCTATAGTATACTGTACAACAAGCATGGAATGGTAGCCATTTCCTACGAGTATGAAACTTTGTAAATCATACGAGTATGAAATGGACATTCCATGCGAGTTGTACACTATATTTTTTTTATGACCACGATATTATTTCCTAATTAATTTAATTTTAATAATAAATTTGCCCCGCTTTCCCATTCCAATGTTTGACAATTCTAAATAAGTATCCTAGCAATGGCACCTGTACTGAAATGAAATGACCTGTATACTCACAAAACAAATTCATGTCGCACAATCTTGCAATGTACCTCATTTCCCTAGCAACAACAGACATACAATGCGCAGATTTCTAAGTGGTCTTAGAAAGAGATATTTTATAGTACCTATATTGTACAACGAGCATGGAATGGTACTCATTTTTTACGAGTGCCATCTATAGTGTTGCATTCAGGGGTTGACCTTCCTTTCGCTTGCATCTTAGAGTAGTGGAGGAGAGATATGGTTTCAGAGTCGGCTTTCAACCGTTCTCTCATAGCCTCGCTCAGAGAAGATGGCAAGTCTCGTGGGCACGTAGGTTGTCTGCGGACACAGGGGCCACGAGGATTCTTTGCTCACCCTCCGTAGGTTGTCTTAGGACACAGTGGGGTGAGATCCTCTCACATGGTCACGTAAGTTGTCTTAGGACACAGTGGTGTGAGAGGCGATGGAAGTTTCAGTATGCTACATTACGTCACCTATGTGATTAAGTGATTGCGTGTTTGACTAATTAACTATAGAGTTCAGATTTATATGATTTTGCTATGTAATTGCTTTTCAGCGTGGATTTCTCACTGTGTGCGTTTCACTCATATTTTTCTATTTTCTTACAGCACCGCAACTGACTTCAGAAGTGCGGCGATCCGGCTATCCCTCAGGGCTTGACTGTGGACAGTTACTTTGATTGTATATAGTTTTAGGTAATAAATGTTTATTTACAGAAAATCCTAACTTTTATTTCAGTCTACACCCTTTGCATCAATCATCATAATAATTGTATCATTTTGAAAATGTTTATTTACCTAACGTAATCGCTTCTTAAATGGAACACACGTCTCTCCTCTCCATATGTTTACTTAGCCAGTTTCCTACAATTCTAAACTTACCAGCAGTAAGTATTTTAGTTCCAAGGGTCAAGGTACGATATCTTTTCCTGTCTCATGCTTTTATATCAATTAATTAATCATTAGGAACAGCGTTTACATCAATAAACATATCTGGATCTTTTCAATGTACTTTAAATATTTACACAACTACTCAAACGCAATAAACATTATTAAACAAATTTCCAAAACACTTAAATCATATTTGTTTTTGTGTATTGAAGTGAAGAATTTAATTTTAAGAATTAGAATGAAAGTGGCGAAGAAATATATTGTGATTTCGGTTTGCAATTAAAGGATTTTAATTTCGATTCCCCTAAAGGAATTTTAATTGATTCTTAATTTTCAATTTATCGCTCCATATACCGTCCCAAATACCTACAAATTCAATTTGCAATGGAATAAATTAATTAATCGTCATTTCTTTCTTTCCACAGATCGGCTGGAAAATAATACATAGAACGTAAACAAATCATTCTTATGTATCTGTAAGTAAATATTTCATTTATTTTATCAGTAAAATTAGCCTCGGCGTAACACATTAGCCTGTGCCATATGTTACCATATAATTTCTATTTAATATAATTCATTGTTGCATAACAATTATTACATATTTTCATTATTCAGTAATATAAAACAAATATTCAGTTTTTAAAATCATAAATAATTTACGGATATTTCAACTACCTGCATATTACAAAAATAAAACATTTTTTGCAATTTTAATATACTTGTCTGCCATATAAGTTTAGTTATTTCATTTATTTTGATGAAGCAATTTATTTGATTCCAAAAAATCAATATCACATCGGTCTCTCTTCTATCAAAGGGCAATCATTTACCCAACTCAAATGAATCCAATAAGAAACCAAATTTCATTCCATCAACTTGACACCACACAGAACAACCATCGACAACGTAATTATTCTCTAACCGCAGCAAATTTAGCATCTTCCGCTGCCTGACAGCCTCTTTCTACAGTCTATAGACGAACATACACGCACTATGTCATGGGCGGCGATATGGGGAACTAACTTGGACACTTTTCTCATGAAACTTGCCAATAATGTGAAATGATATTCTTATTTCTTATATGTAAGATATGTATGGTCTTTCGGAACTTTTAACCACAGGGATTATATTCCTGGACATTTTTCCTATTTACATTTTTGCTCTAAAAATAAAGGTAAAAACTTGTATTTCCTATAGCTCAAAAAAAAAGTAGACTCCCGGTATGTGAGCACTAAGCAAATAGCAATTAATGTACCAAACAAAATAAATTACCCGATAGTGTAAATAGTTTTGTAACAATTGATAATTTAGAAGTTCTTTTTTTTAGGTAGCTCAAGAATATTTGTATAATTTCAAAAACTATCTATTCATTTTATTTTTAATTGTAAATATAAAGGTACTAAAAATAACAAAAATCTCATCTAATGTCACATAAAAAAATGGGTAAATATAATTTTTGTGTAAATGGACCCGTAGTTATGTAATGAAGTGTGGATCATAAGATCCTGAATTCGATTTCCACAAGGCACTAATAAAGATTTGCTACATGTATATAGTTCACAATTATTAATAACGTGATGATATTTTCGTTATAAAATAACAATATTACCGAGAAAGAAATTGGGTGAAATATTTGATACACGAATTTATTTATTTATTGCGCTCATAAAATTCGTTCTCTCTACAGCAATGCTGTCCTTATACTCGTATCGTAGAGCCGGAAGCGAAATTTCTTTCGCATTCGTGCGAATTGGCCATCGTGTGTGCGTGTTCAATTTGAACAGCATAAACACGCATCGGTGCGCTAATCTGTAATTAAGTCTTACTATTCCCGTGCGTGGTGTTTGTATGCGTGCGTTCGTATGTGCGTATGGTGCCACTCTGTGCCGAGCAGGCCCATGTGGTTGACTGTTGAGGTCGCTACCGATGTAAGAGATGAGAATTGTTTGGTACTAAGCCGCGTAAATGAAAAATAAAACTAATGGTACACATTTAATTGGAGTGCTCAAGAAATTAGTTTATCGTCTGTGAATGATTAGTTTATTGGGTTATTTAAACGCTTTTATTGATCCTTTAATGAAATAAGATGCTTTCATTATCTTATTTAATTATTTAAACCTTTATTAGATAAATACATATATTATCATCGACGACATTATCCATTTCAAGATGTGGGGCTTAGTTTAGAGTAGATTCAGATGTAATATACCATTTTATTTATAAGTATTAGCTAAGATGTAATATTTACTAATCTGGCGTTAATGTTTTAACCTTGGAATAATACACTGGGGCCCAAGAAAACCCCACTTGCGCAGCATTCGCATAACTTTGATTCTATCTCGTTGTAAAGTCAGTTTCTATAATCCTAAACAAATAGGTATTCAATGTAAAATCCTTAGGTGTTTGTTCTCATAGTACAAAATAAAGAAAGCTAAGTTTTGGCAAAATGCTGTATTTTGAATAAAATATATGGTTCAGAAAGGTTATTGCGTAACTGTTTAAAATCTTTCTATAAACCTAAACAAATACTCCATATGTAAAATTCCTAGAAAAATTACATCCTATTATCGGAAAGTAGTTTTTCTTTTCTTGGGGTTTCCCAGACCCAAGTATGACGTTTGTGTAACTATGAAATAAGTGTGACTGTCCAGGGTTAATTAAGGATACTAGTTATACGTAGTCTGTTCCAGATAAAATAAATACGACATAGGTTGCCAATGTTAAATGAACTTGTCATCATAAAAAATAAATTAGCAAACTTATCACAAACATTCCTGAAACTATAACTAAACCTATACCAAGTAACCATTTGAATTTTTTTGTCTTAGTAAACACCTTTCAATTATGATGACAAGTTTATGTGACATTGACATGTCATGTTGCATTTAATCTAGAACAGTACTATGCTGTTGAGACTGAAACATTGACAAAAAAAGAGGAAGAAGATTTAACAATAGTGGAACAAAAAATAATAAGAACCATTTTAAGATCAATAAACAAGATTTTGAAGTAAAATAAATAATGAAAAAGATCAAGGAATAGAGTTAGATGGGTGGCAGATAAATGGAGAACAGAAGAAACGGATGCACTATAATCAGTAGTATAATGGAGACCAGGAGGAAGAAGAAGACGAGACAGAACCAGATCAGTATAAAGCAAGTAGAAATTTTATAAACAGTAAGAAATAAAAGCTGTCAAAAGAAGGACGATGTGGAGAAAAACTAAAACTGAAAAAAGTATTTAAGGGAAAAGGAACGGAGATTGATCCAATTCATCGAAATTAAATTAAACACTGGTTCAAAATGTAATAATACCATTGATCTATTAATGATGTCTACAAGCTTTACATGTCAAATTTAAAAATGCATATCAATAAAAATATTTCTAAGGATCAAAGAGTTGATCGATTGAGACAGCTTTAAAAACTGAATTAATTATACGTGTGAAAAAATCGGCAGATACAACTTTTGCGCTAGGAATAAAATCTTTGCTGAAATCATAGTACTCCTCGTTTAATACTTGAGATAGTTTATAACCTAAAATTAGTAAAATATTAGAAATAATGTAATAACCTATAGGACAACTTACTTTGGCTCACATCGTTGTGAGAATATAAACTGAATATAATAGACACTGAGAGAAATCTCAAGGCATCATTTTTAATTTGATAATAAGGAGTTTTGTTAATTTGCATTGCTTGTAGTCTGCTGAATATTCTATTTGACAATTAGCTACAACAAAACAATACAAATTAATTTTATTATCATATTTTAGTGTTATGATTATAAGAATGTGCAAGTATTTAATACTTACTAAAAGTAATATTTACAAATCCAGTATCATTGAAATAATAATTTTGCAACTTTCCAATTGCATTATAATTGCATTGCCAAACTGGGTTTTGGGTATCAGCCAGAATAAGAATTGTTTTCCTTTTGGTATTCATACTAAATATAAATCAAATTATTACAGTTTTATTATTTCAGTAATGTGTAAATAAAACAAGTATTACTTTAAGTTAATAATTTTAAAATTATCTGCTCCATATGAATAACAATTTTTCAAATCAAACGTAAATTCTTTTGTTGGTTCTACAAGAATTCTAGGTAATTTTGATGGTATTATGTTTGTTATCCCTAGATCTTTGTCACCTAAAACGCCAATCAATAAATGTAATAATTTTTTTTAAAATTATGTTACTTTAACATTCTTACCATTAACAATATATGGAATAGCATTATTGGCCTGATTTTTAAGACACTCACTTAATAAAGGATCACTAAGACTACATCTTGAAATGTAATTAGCTAAAATAATTAATTCATTATTGCATTCTCAGCAACATTTATAAAATAATTACTTACGTAGTTCTGCATAGGTAACTGCCACAATAGTAAAACACATAAACCAAAACATTTTACTGTTTTTCATTCTATAATTCTTAACCTAATTTATGTACAGGAAATAATTTACGGTTATTTCTTTAAGAACGCTATAAACACACTATATTGTAGTGTTAAAAATTGCCATATTTGGTGGTTGCCCTTGATTTTGTAGTATTTTGACCTTTACAATATTTTTTTCCTCAGAACCTGTACCTGTTATGAAATTTAAATATTGGAAATATTTTGTATGCTTATAAAATTTGTTGTTGACAAAAGTAAATCTTCTTTTGAGCGGACAAATAAATGCGTCAAAAAATTACCAAATAAGTCTGATGCACAAAACTAAATTAAATTAGAGTTATAGAATTTCAGATGATTATATCCATGTTTCGTCGACATTAATTGTTTGAACATGTAATTAACCTAAATTTTATTTATAATATTATATCTTACATATTATTATTTAAGTACTTAAACTAGTTTTCATACAACATAAAACAATTTTAGTGACTAGATTTACGGATCAAATAACTGATCTACAGGAATTGCTCCAAATATTTTATTGATAAATCCTGTTATAAAACCGGATGATATAACCTTCGTGATTGGGATAAATTCTCTAGCAAATTCCTTATAGTCTTCATTAAATAATTTCATCAATAGTTTTGCTGCGAAATTATAAAAAATTATTAAATGTAACATGCAAATTAAGAAAATATGATGTACCTTGACTTTGATCGCTCCCATCAATATGTGTTAAATCATAGACTATTTTTATCTGAGGGTAGCTAACTGCATCGTTCTTGACTGTATAATAAGAAGTACCATTGATTTCCGTTGAATCATAATCGGCAGTGTATTCCATTACAAGATCAGCTGAAAACTTATATTCAGTAATTTTTTCAATAACATGAATACTGTGAAGAGTATAAATAGAATTTTAAAATGAATAACTGTACAAAAAAACTTATGGTATTTCTTATTATTAAGATGAAATATATAACAAATAATGATAGAAATGCAAAATTATAAATTTATGATACAATAATAATAACAAACTAATGTTTCTGAAAAGGAACATCTAATTTGTTTTTTTTTTTTTTTGAATGATTTGAATATAAATTTTTATGTGAAATAAGTATTTGAAAACTTTGTAACAAAAACAGCAAATAAATGACAGTTTTAAAGCTGTGAGATATTGTTGATTTAAAATACTTTAAAATAAACATATAACGAGAGCAGAAGAAAACGATGCAATTAAATCAGTAATTAAATGGAAACCAAGAGGAAGAAGACGAAGCAGTTCCAGATCAACATGGCTAAAGGAAATAGAAGAAGCAACAGAAATTATAACTGGCAAAGTATAACAAAACATAGGAAGATGAGAAGAAACCTATAGAAGGATTTAAAGGAAAATAGCATTTTACATTTTTGAACCAATTAGAAGTGAGAATTTATGACGTCTATTTTCTAGCTGAATCTATTTCGTGCTAGTTTGATTTCCTATGGAAATTTACCTTCTGGAATATTTCGTTTATATTACTATTTGAAAATCACCAATTTTCTTCGACTTTTGGTAATTTTCATAGCAATAAAAACTCAATAGTCCAGGCGGTAAATATCCGGAAATTAAACTAGCACTTAATAGATTATGTATGAAAAGAAACTGAGATTGGTCCACTTCAACAAACGGATCTAGCGAAGAAGCAGCGTTATTATTGATGATATAATAGTGGCATAATTAAATTCCAAAAGCTTTATGATACTCTATCCTGAAGTTGAAAAAAAATTTCTTACTGTATGTAATATCGATAAATCCCCTATCATCGATAGTATTATTTAGTAATTCACCAGTTGCTTTATAAGTGCATGTCCATATAGGATTTTCAGCACTCATAATCATTTCTATAGTTTGGAACTTTTGCTCCATCCTGTAATGATAAATTTATAAAAAAATATATTACAATTCATCATAGAGTTCCCTACTTTAATTCTGAAATTTTTAACTTTTCTATTCCACGGCCATAACAGTTTCTAAAATCAATGTGAAACTCTTTTGTTTTGGTTGGTGCAATTAATATTCTAGGTAGTCTGATTTGTTGTAAAACTGGAATCCCAAAATTTTCATCTCCTGAAATTTTAATTTTTAGTGTAATTGATTGATGTTATTATTATTTTACCTACCGCCAATAATATTCTTAACCATTTTGTTCGCTTGGTCTTTAAGACAATCATTTAATTTTGGGTCACTTATTTTACATTTACTAATGTATTTCGCTAAAATATAAAATTATCATAGTCAGTAATATGCAAATAAAATTATGAAATTTACTTACGAAATTCAGCACAATCAGCTAATAAAATTGAAAACAAACACAGAATTACAACGTTACTCAACATTTTGCCGCGTATTTTTTATTATTAATGAAAGAAAGAAAGCGTCTTTATTTATATACTGGAAGGTATAACCTTGAATATAGCGCTATTGGTAGAGTTTTGAGTTTTCACACATATATTTCCATCAAATCTTTTATTTTTCGCAGTCGTTCATCTGTCAGACAATAATTTTGATTATAAAATAAGTTATATTTTATATCTGTCCAATGGAAATTTATGGTAATTAGGTTGTTTTGTTTAGTTTCGATATAGCTAAATGTTATAACATCTGGGCAAATTAAGAAAGTTAAATCACTATAAATATAAAGAATGCCAATAGGATTTAATCGTTAATAATATTTCAATTTCATTACATAACTATGTAGTTTCTTCTACGTGAAATATTCGATAATGTTAATTCAATATTATTGTATTTGTGATACAAACAAAATACGGTTATTAATACTTATACAAGTAGTAACATAAAATCTATTCTACTATTCGTGTGTTTATATTTATGGATCAAATAACTGATTAGCTGGAATAGAACCAAATACTTTATTTGCAATTAGAGTTATTAGTCCAGCTGACATAACTTTCGAAGTTGGAATAAACTCGCTTTGAAAATCGTTGTACTCTTCATTCAATATTTTATTTAACTGTTTTGCTGAAAAATAAATACACTTGTTATAATATATAATAAAAAAAAAACTAATTTAATAAAGTAAAATCGGGCCCCAAAACCCCAAAGTGTAAACAATCAATCTAAGAATTCTGGGTATTCAAAAAGAAACAAAAAAACACGTGTTTAATATTTTTCTAAAACCTATCTTATGTCACCACGCAGGGTCCCCCACCACCTCCTCCTGTGGGTAGGGCGGGGAGCCATTTTGAAATCATAAATGGGAACCTTGACAATAATTATTTATTATTATTTACAGTGCCATCTATTGCGAATCGTAAAAAAGTTTCATACATAAATTACTTAGTTTTAGTCGTACTATTCGAATGTACAATAAAAAATAATGGTTCCTATTTAAGATTTCAAAGCCGCTCCCGCTACACTCCCAGGGGGAGGTGGAGGGAGATCGTGCTAGGTGACATAAGATAGGTTTTTGAAAAATATTAAACCCGTGTTTTTTTTTTTTTGTTTTTCGATGTGTATTTCTCAAGATATTTCACCGCCCGGAAACTTTTTGAACACGTACCTATATTTCCGAAGAATAAATAAAGATTACACAACTTGATAGATAACAAAAATCAAGATTAATTGAATGGATTCAATATTGACCACTGCCTTAGTTAACAAGTTGTGTAATCAGTTCTATTGATGATTAATAATTATTTCTAGAAACATCTATTAGGATTAGTTGCAGCGTGAATGCACGAAATTCGAATTCAAAAATAGAAGTACAAAAGAAAATATTAGTATTTGTACTAATTTTAATATTATGCAACTAAGAATGTCTGCTTCTCAATAAGAATGCCACATGAAAAAGAAACAAAACAAGTATGGAACTCAATAATAACAAAGAAAGGATAAAGAGGAAGAAATGATGCGAAGGCAACAGAGAAGAAATATTAAGTAGAAGCAATATCAGCAGTTAAGGGAGAAAAAGGAAAGCGAAGCACATAAAGAACTGGAAAGAAAAAATTTAAAATAAAGACAAATTTAGTTGCAACAGCCGAAATAGAAAAATAATTACAATATAGCCAAAATAATACCTTGAGTATCATCACTGCCATCAGAATGTGTCAAGACGTAATCAATTTTGTCAAGATCGAAACGAAGGCCGCCATGTTTAGCCAGATAATGAATAGTATTATTTATGTTTATCAATTCATAATCAGCCGTATACTCGATGATTAAATCAACTAAAATACAGATACATAAGCATATTCCCAAATTTCTATGAGTCTATTACCATAAGTAATGTTGATGACCCCTCTATCATCAAAAGTATTATTTAACAAATCACCTTTCGCTGTGTAATTACATACCCAAATTGGCCTTTGTACATCAGCTATAAATCCTAGAGTTTGGTTTTCTAGGTGCATTCTAAAATTTTTATAGAAGCAGAATAATTAAAATACGTAACAAGAATCATTGTAAATCAATACCTACTTGAACTCTAACATTTTTAATTTATCTGTTCCAATTCCGTAGCAGTCTCTAAGATCAAATTTAAAATCTTTGGTAGGAGTTAATAACAGTCTGGGCAGTCTAAATGGATTTAAACTTGGAATTCCTAAATTTTCATCTCCTATAATATACTTATAATGTACAATACACCGTTAATAATATTACTAAAATAAATTGTTAGTAAACAATATTTGAAGCAACTTTCTTAGAATTTATTTCTGGTCAATACATTATTATTAACTAGATGATGTTGATGTACCTTGAGTTATCCGGGTACAACTTGAATTTCTTTCCCATTTCCAGTTCTATTTATCCAAATTGTACCATATTTTAAGTACATTTGAAGTATTATATATTTGAGACATTCGCAATTTTGGAATTTACAAAAACCAAATTTTTGGTGCGATTATTAATACGATCAAAATTTCATTTTGAACTGTTTGAATTTCTGTTATTTCTAAAGGGAATTTTATTGTTTGTTGATTTTTATATATGTAGGTAGTAATTTTCTAATGGTTCTAATGTGGATTTGTACAAAGAACAAATATAGCTTCCATTCATTTCATATAGATAGATTGTACGTACCATTGAAAATGTTTGGAATCATATTATTTGCTTGCTCTTTAAGACAAACATTCAACTTTGGATCACTTAATTTACATCGCTTAATATATTTAGCTAAAATAAATATTGTATTAAATATTATTCTGTGTAAGTTAATCTTTTCCGTTACTTACGAAATTCAGCAGATTGCACTGAGAAAAAAGAAAGTAAACACAAGATAAAAACTTTCTGAAACATTTTGCAGTTTTATTAACCACTCATGAGCGAGTAAAATAATTTTGTTTATATACCTATGAAAGCTAAAGCTACGACCTTGAAGATTTATTGTAAAAAATATTACTGGAAAGGTTAAGTTAACTTATTTTTCGCACTCCACAATAATTTTTTGTATGTAAATTAAATTTATTATCAGTTCTCACATCTGGAAATATTTAAATAAAATTCAGAATGAAAACAAACTTCATAATTTAAATTCATAAATGTAAATTAATTTGTTTCGTTAAATATAAACACGTATTTCTTGTTCATGATGATTCATTTAAATTCAAACATTATTAATCAAATTTTACCGTGTATACAATATTATTTTTGTTGGGAACTCTCAAACGATCTTGACCTAAATATTCTGCAAAATCGAAATTGAATAAAGTGTAATACGAAAATTAATGTCAATCGCTTGTTGTAGCCTTGTAAGGCAAACTTAATAAGTCTCATAAAATGTAACCCTCAGAGTATTCAACCTTCTTCTAAATTCATTCATACTTCTTCGTCGTTGAACCATGACCCCATATTAGGTTCAGTCTTAAGATTTCATTTATTAAAAAATGGTCCATTCTTCGTCTCAAGGATTGTTTGTTTTTATAATCAAATAAACGGTGAATATTTTTATTTATTCGTGTAAATTCGAGACGTATATTAATATAACTTTGGAGATGGAAGGTCGAAAAGAAATAAAGTAACGAATTAATATAATTATTTGTTAAGTTCCGTTTTTATCACGAATCAGGTTTTTTTAGAAAGTGAGAAAGGAGCTATGATTTTTGTTATTGTTATTGTATAGTTTGTATTCCATTCAAGAAAGTGTAACTTTCATTCCCTCGCCACATCCCCCTAATAATTTTATTTTAGCAACCGTACAATAATGCCCCCCTCTTTGCTGTATAAGCCTCTGTGTATTTATTTTTTTCCTAAGTTATTAGTTAGACAGCAAAACTGACTGGTTGCTTTAAAAAAACTTACTCTGTATAGTATGGATGTGAAGAAAACAGATATTTGCACACCCTTTTCTTTCATAATAGAATAGAATTATTTTAGATTCCTGCCTTATTCTATTTGCAGTAAATTTCATTTCACCCAATTTTATTTTCAATATTTCAAACACTTAAGATTGTCAAACTGCGATTATATTCAAATTCAGTACGTATTTAATTTCACTTTATAAAATATTTCCATTGTTCAAGATTTTTATTCAAAACATAATATGTTGATTAGTTACCAGCTACGATGAAGTAATTCTAAACTTAGATGTTTACAAAGTAGTAACTATTATAATCTGTAAAAATTTATGATTACTTTAAGTGATTAAGAAATTCATCACAGTGCAATATCTCACCAGCATTATTCCTCGTCATCCTCAAATCCATTCCTCACAATCTCGTGAAACCATTTCTTAAGCAGATATTCTTCTTGATTCCTTGTTCCTGGAACCGGAACACTAGCAAACTAACAGGCTAACGAATGGACGCACGGACCGTACACCATGCATGTAGACATAAGGACAATAACGTGGCGGAGACAAAGCGTTCCTTCGCTCAGATTACCCGGCGTTTCATCGTGTTTGAAAGGCCTTCAGACATCTTGGACAGCTTAACGACCTGCGGTCCTGAAAGAGTTTTATCCTGGGAAGAAATTAGTGGTAGGAGAAGACAGGGAGCGTTTTTATGAGGGATGGAAAATTTTACTGTCTATTGCTTCTGCAATTCTTAAAACTAAAATTATTTGTTCAGTATCTGATCACATCAATCAGTGTTTCTATATACGAAGTTGGATATCCAACTTCACAATGAAAAATGTAGACTAAAATGGAGCACTTTATTAATAAAACAGTGTTTCTATGGTTAGAAGAAAGTCACCAAATATTAAATAGGATCCAAATATGGAATACCGCCTTTTCTCTTATTGTTATTTCGCTTTTTATACCATTATTATGGTATTAATTAATTTTTGAAACATAAATAAATAAATAAATATATCATCACGCCTTTTACCCATTAAGGGTGTGGCACTCTGCTTACGCAGATCTCGGTAGGTGATATATTTTTGCGTATGAAATGCGGTTGCCAGCCGTCAAGTCATAGCCCCCAAAGTTGTTAGTGGAGGGGGAACCACAGGGGTAAATTTAAATTTGTAACTGTCGGCAGTGGGATTCGAACTGAGGATCTCACGATCCACAGTCCGACACGTTACCACGGAGCTATTTACCCCATAAGACTGTTACTAAATTAATCGAAAATGTATGACTGAATATGATTACCTAATAAACGTTATTAAATTGTGCAATAATGTTAAATGGCGGTATTCCATATTTAGATCCAATTCCATATTTGGTTACTTTCCTCTACAATAGTTTGACATATAAAGTGTATACAAAAAACAAAATAAAGCTCGTCTGAATATAGATACAGTGTAAAGTTTTTGTCTTTGTCATAAATTTCAACAATTTCCTGCTGTACAGAAAGTACATATAAACATTAAAAGACGTTATGTACAACATGAACAAAAATATAAAATATTGGCAACAAATACGGAAGGGTCCTATTATCAGGTGTAGATTCCACAAAACAGATCTTAACCCAGTTTCGAGGGAAATAAACTCGTGTAATTTGAATTTAATTATAAATGAAACTCAACATCATTCGTTGAGCGAAGTAAGATTTACCGCCGCCTTATAACGAGAAACAAGGAAACTACAAAGCAGTAAGGCAGTATGTTGCCCTCTTCCATATTCAAGAAGAACAGTTAAAGTGACGCAAAAGCGCAAAATTCCTTCTAATCTCTGTAAGATTGATAATGAGCTGCGAACGACTGTTGCATCATTCATTATTCATTGCATGCTTAAAGGATTTAGTAGCGACATCTCAAAAAGGATACCCGGTGCCAATTTGCACGTTAACGTAATGAAGTAGGTGTAATTAAAAAGAATAATGGTGCAATAAGAAAAGGACTTTAGATAATTGCTGATGTAATTTCACGGGAACATCTTTTTTAAGCGCTTTTGAGAAATCTATATTTTTATTTTATTGTGAACAAATAAGCTCTTTCTAGGGTCTCCTAGACACGATGTATATATGTTAGTGAGTGATGGTTTGTCGTCCACGATAATTCAAAACCTGAAGACAAAATAATTTTGAACATAGATTTGTAAGTTATAGATTAGATTTTATAAGCAATCCATCAAGCAGAAGTGGTAGTTTATTGGAAGATCTGTCAGGATTTTTGGGAACCATGTTCTATTTTCGACAATTTTTTTAGGAATTCTACAGGATTCTAGTCCTTACCAACCACTCAAACTTTTTTATGTTTTGGTTGGCTTGTCATTTTTGTACTCGTACGTATAGCTTGAACTAAAAATATGCGTTGCATAAGTGATAGCTATTATCGTGTTGGTACTACTGAAATTGTCACAATAAATTGACGGACAACTTGATGCTTGTAAAACTAACGACAGTATTTTTGTTCTTGGCAATTTATTGACAAGAAAACTGGGCCAATACACTACATCGTGGACAAAAAGGCACTAGAATAAAATTTGTTACATTTAAAATGTAAAATATTAGCTACAATATTTATTTGAAACTCTTTTCTATTTTATCTTTTTGAATATAACAAAATCTACTATAAAATAATTAATTACTGAGATATCCCTAAAATGTTTGATAGGCCTTCACGTAAACTTCCACTTCCGGTTGATGAATTTTTTCCAAAATACAATCAGCTGAAACTAGAACATCCAATTCTAAATATGAAATTTGAAAATTATGTCACATGAAATCGTATTCTAGGAACCCTAAAACGTGTTTATCCGTTGAAAATTCACTATCGAAAATTTTGTCCCATCACAATACCTCCCTTACGTAGGTAAAAATAAAAATACTTTTAATAAAAAGGCTTCTGGATAAAGTTCTTTATACTTTTGTTTTTATTGTACATGGTAAGACAATGTTACAATTTAGTTCCCATATTTTCCGGGTAGAACTTCCTCTTAGTCGCGCTATGTTCCTGTCACATAAAAATTTACTATGTATTAGAGCAACGTTGTATACATTCTAAGCCATCAACTATTATCAAGAGACAAATTCATTTCACTTTAGTTCAAAATGAAACTAGCACGTAACAAGAACTAGTCTCGGAAGAGCGATTAAGACCTCGGTGACATATAAAACCACAGGCTCGGTAAAAGTAAAAACCACCCTTAATGACAGCAATGGCGGCGGAACAGGACACGAGACATGACGCACAGGAAATTTCCTTACAGGATGCAATATTGTTCCTGTCAAACAAGTTAAACAGAATGTTCGGGTGTTACCCGAGCGTTTATTGTGTTGCCATCTTCCGGCTTGACGGGAAACTCATTCTACCACCACACCCCCGCAACATGGCCCTCAGTTGTCCTGAATTCACGCACAATCGCACACATGTACATTTGCTCATATAGGGTGATTCCCAAATAGGGTTTGAGATCATTTTTAATCGTGTATTTCATTCTCATGTCTGAGAACTTTGAACTATTGAACTGACACAAACCTTTAACATTTTAGAAACTCTAGATACAAACTTTATTAATTAAAGTACACGTAGAATATAATTTTGATACCCACACCTTTATGTTTGTTTTATTATTCTTATGAAAATTATTACGACGATATATTTTCAGAAATACTGTTTTTAGGTCCCCTGAATCTTATTTTCACACACTTTCAGTGACTTATGTGTGTGTGGAGTGATGTTAATTGTATATTTTGTTTTGGTACCAAAAAGAAACTGACATATGAAAGTGTTTCGCTTGATTGAATGAATAAATAAAGGTAGAACAGTATTATGCCACTACGGAATATTTGAACTAGATTCAGAAGAGTATTTAAAAAATTACTTCTGATCAAAATGGCGGAAATCAAACTCTTGTTGAACAATAACAAAATTATATATTATTTAATAATGAATAACAAGCAAAACGATATAAATTTTACATGCTAAATAACTTGACCTATAAAATAAAGTATCGCTTACTCACTAATTTTACAAGAACTTTCAAAGATCGAAACTGATAGATCGTTTCTATTGACTCATACATAAAACTCAAAGTTGCTTACATGAAATCACAAAAACTATACATATAATTTAAAATGCAAGTGGTTGCTTATAGCCCAAAGGTTGGACAATTTATTACTTAAGGGATGGGATAATGGCACTTTCAATAATTAACTGGACACCACACATATTTAAGCCCGTTGATTAGGCGGGAACTGAATTGAACTAAAATTCTAAAGAACTCTACTTTTTATGAACAACTGATAATTTAATCTTTGTATGTTGGTTGTGAAAACAACTAAAACAATTATTCTATATGCTAAGCACGTGTCAAGTGTTTATTATTAACATCAAAATAAAGCGGTTTTTTAATTTATGAGCATAGAAATTCGTTTTCGCAAATAAGTTTCTGGTAACTTTTAAAACTAACAGATACGAACGTTGAGGATTGTACCAGTGGATTCAATGGTTGCTATTCACAGGTCTATAGGTACTAAGTGCTACTAACTAGGATATTTTAAAATTTGGCTGTTACTGTGCAAAGGTTATTGATTACCTTGGAGATCAACAATTTTTTCATAAATGACCTAGTTAGTAGCCCTTAGTATAGACCTGTGAATAGCAGCTATGTTTAAACTTCAAGAATTTTTGCATTAGTTTTGGTTATATTATTGAACACGCTGTATTTCAACTGCCATACACAGACTCAGGGACAAAGACAAACATGCACGCATCCTGGCATGAATGAGCGACCAATCCTACACACTCACATATATAACTTGTTAGTAGTTGCAGTACATGAGAACAGTTGCATATACAATGAGATTTGTCTGGTTGTCAACCATGTTATGTGCTAATAAAGTTCAATGTTGAATACAGGTATTGTTGGCTCAGCTACATTCTATTGTTAAACTTGGTTTGGAAGTTTACAACGTATGTAATAATTGTCAGGAATATTGCAAAGTGCAGTCATGTTTTCAGTAAGCAAGAAGATATTTGTAGCATTGTTTTGTATGTATGTTTTAATTTCTTTGACAATTCAGCATAAAGAGAACTTTGTTGAAAACATTTTTGACAAGCGAAGTGGAAATTTACATGCTCTTTGTCATGTTTGTTTCTGAAATAATAATCATGATTTGGAAAATGCAACAGAAAGGAATATATATTCCTCTATATTCAGGATGAATCGAGGACAAAGCATTGGCAAGTGGAGTAGTACGAACCCATTAAACAGCAATCCTGTCATATTACTTGCATTTCGTTCACATTCAAACCAGCATTCGGAATTATTGATTAACGCCTAAAATCATCAGTCATAGCTATACCTTTATTCCTTTATCCCAAAATTGCCTTTATAGGCCTGTTTTGCTATCCATTATTTCGATAACCATTCGACGTGACCAAACCATATCAACTTCACCTCCACTCTTCCAACAAAATTGTTTTTCATCTTATACTCATCACACACCACTGAATTCCGAACATAATTACACTCCTGTCAAATACCTTATTCCCACAATAGTTATAACATCGTTCATGCTTCTAGACATAACCTCTAGATTTACGTTTCGAGCTAAGGTACCCAAAACACTCAATTGCATGCAATGTGTTGACATGGTCCTTTCAATCTTTTGGTCAATATACTACCCAAATATATTATGATAAATAATATCCTTTGCCATAGCACACCAGAGGTCATGGGTTCGAATCTCATTGCATCATCTATTCATGAGGCGGCATATGAACAAAGTAGTTACCATCTTTGTATAAGAAAAAATATTCTTTGGCAACAAATGTTGACAAATTTTATTGTATTGATTCTGAAACTAATATAATATAATAATAATAACTTTTAAAAAATTGTTCTGATCTTATAAAGGGAAAATTGTTGTACTCAATTTATTTGTATCTTAAATTTTGTTATTTTTAAGAATATTTTTAGAAAAAACAATGTAGTACTCTGCTTAATTTACTTTTGTACATACTACTTAAACTAAATCTCAATTCATTAACATTAAAATATTATATTCAATATTTTAACACAACTTCTCTTTTCTTGCTACAGATTTCTCCGAAACAGTGTTGAATCTACAATCAATGCAACAGAGGAATAATGAACTAGGTAAGTTAAAAATTCACTTCAACTACCTACCAGTTTTTAAACCTTTATCCTCCTTTGATACTGTTATTACGTTTTTCGAATATAATTTAAGTTTCAAAAGTATCATTACTGCAACAGATTTTTCTAGGTTTCACTAATTTTTATGTTAATAAATTCATTTAAAATAAAATTGATGACTATTTCCTCACACATCAAACGCACACCTGAATACAAAACGTTTTTCAATCCAACGCGTCTTCTTATCTTTATGACCCTCCCGTTTGTCATAAAAATGCGTGCTTTGCGTGGGGTTCGCGAACAGGAATAGGGTTTTATTGAAAGTAAAAGGAATGTTGCACATTTGAAAGGGCAGGACGCGAGACAGACGACAGGCGACATTGACTAAAGAGGGAAGGAAGAAACGAAGCCAATCGAATGAGCTCTGTATTCTGTAATCCCTGTGGATAACTGTATTCAACAGGGCGGACAGTGTTTACAGTGCTCTGTCAATATCCTGTTGCGAACTTTCCAATTTTAGGACCTTCTTGCAGGGCGGTAAATGTGAACTGGTGGCATTCTAATTATTTATTTCAGTAGGAAACTTCTCATTTTAAAGGCACAATTTTGTACAGAATATCAGATAATTTTGAATGGGGTCCTTACCTAGAATCACAAAATGGATAATTAGTCATTTACGTATTTTATGACTAGACCCAAAAACATCGTATTAGATATAATAGAAGTTTAAAAATATTATTAATTAAGATATTTGAGTTTTAAAGTCCTTAATAATGACGTAATTCTATTATAAATTGTTTGTACTTCTCTTATTATTAAGCTGTCGAATTTGGCAACTAATTTGAAGATTTTTGTTTTACTTTGAATTCGTAAATATATTTTAAATACATCCATAATAAATATTACTTTAGGTCGACTCAACTAAATTAAAGACTCGTTATATGGCATAGGTTAGCAAAATTTATCAGTGGTAATCAAACATGTGACTAAAATAATCTTATAGTTTGTTCTTTCTTCTTGAAATAAATGGAATTCATGTATATTTTAATTACTTACCACGAAAAGTTATTTTAATTCCATTTAAATAATTTTATAAAGAATAAAATAGGCTATTTTGGCTTAATAAATAACAATTAAGACTTTTTGAAAGTATAGATAGTCTTCAATTTAGATATAGTTTCATAAATTAGAAAAAGAAAATAGTAAAGAACACCATTATGTTCATACAGTTCATAATAACTTATTTCTGAGTTTATTTCTCTCAACGGTTGAAAAATAATATAAAAAGAAAATGTTATTTAATGAACAAGTGGACGCCGCTATACTTTTGTGACATCACTCTCTTTACTGTCAAGAAATTTCTTCAAGTTGAAATGAGCTCCAGAGAAAATTACTTCAAATAATAAAAATTATTAAATTGTATACACCTATTCATGAATAAAGTTTCAAAGTTTCTTTTTAAAATATTATATTCAGTATTCACGATAAAAACTAAACGAGTAACAATGAATTTTTAATGGAGGTAATAAAATTATTTCATTTTCTGCTCATTGATTCTGTTCAAGAATAAAATTTTAAAATCTTTCGAATTTCTAAATAAACATATACCTATTGGGTTGTCCACCGGTCTGTATGTTTTAGTTCATGCAAATATTTTAAATATTAAAGAAAATTTTTTCAAAGTTTATTTTAAATTAAAATACCTACATATCTGCGGTATAAGTTTTTTTACCGAGTGTACAGGAAGTATTGTGTGTTAATATTTAAATTATTAGATTAGTTGTTGTCAGAACTTTAATAATTATTATTTGCTTTTATTACTTGTTTCCTCAACTTTTCATTATTATAGGTATATTTTTGGTAATAATAGTAAGAAAATATTGATTTATTACCTTGCAGAGTTTTTATTAATAAAAATCTGAATAGTTTTGTACCGATAATTTTAGAACTATAATGAATAAAAACAGTTTTAAAGTGAAATGAAATGTCTTCAAAATATTGTAAATTTATAGGATGCTCCATTAAAAATATTCTTTATTAATAAAAATATGAATGAAAGTTTCTAAACTGATTTCTAGCAAATAACATTTATAAATATTATGCGTGTGGCCTATTCTACTCGTATAATAATAAAAATAATTCTATGAAAATATAATACTTGAAGATTTCCCTGTGTTTTCTTCTAACATTCAATTGGCGCTTTTAAATTTGCAATCTGCGAAATGATAATTTAGATCATTACCAGTGACATCTACTATCTACCGGCGAAAATGTGAAATAGTTTGCTAATAATAGTTTCAGACATAACATATGGTGTATAGTAAAAACCCGATATCAATTATTGGGGGATTTCAGGCTCAATTAAAAATTTATTATGTTTGTCAGACATTTTGCTGTTAACATATGTTTCCGATTTTTTAAAACTTTCGATCAGAGAATGCATAATGCAACAATGTAAACCATAAAATAAACATGAATTATAGAATTTTTATCTATTCTGTTGCAATAATAATATAAAATATTAAAACAGAGTATAGAGATTATAGAAGTAAGAGGTCAGAGTATGTGGTATTGATACAGACGAACAGATGCTCATGGAAGTGAAATATTTCCTGCTAGCGATAAAAATAAACGTCTTATCTAAATTTAACGTCTATCTACTTCCAGTGTAATTGCGCCGTGTCATAACATATCACTCAGTCAGTCAGGCCCATTAGCTCAGTTGGTTAGAGCGTCGTGCTAATAACGCGAAGGTCGCGGGTTCGATCCCCTCATGGGCCAAACGTTTTATTTCATTCAAATAAATACGCGATGGGAATGAAAACTGCAGTAGCAAAACTTTTTCTACAATGTCGGCCCATTAGCTCAGTTGGTTAGAGCGTCGTGCTAATAACGCGAAGGTCGCGGGTTCGATCCCCTCATGGGCCAAATACATTTTTATAAGATAAACGAAAAATACATCTTTCATTTTCACTGAAAACTATGCAAAGGTATTGAAACTGCTTGAGATATCGGCCCATTAGCTCAGTTGGTTAGAGCGTCGTGCTAATAACGCGAAGGTCGCGGGTTCGATCCCCTCATGGGCCAAATATATTTTTGTAAAATAAACGAAAAATACATCTTTCATCTTCACTGAAAACTATGCAAAGGTAGTGAAACTGCTTGAGATATCGGCCCATTAGCTCAGTTGGTTAGAGCGTCGTGCTAATAACGCGAAGGTCGCGGGTTCGATCCCCTCATGGGCCAAATGTATTTTTATATGATAAACTAAAAATACATCTTTCATCTTCACTGAAAACTATGCAAAGGAAATGAAACTGCTTTAGACGTCGGCCCATTAGCTCAGTTGGTTAGAGCGTCGTGCTAATAACGCGAAGGTCGCGGGTTCGATCCCCTCATGGGCCAACTGTATTTTATATGGTAAAAGCGAATAATACAATTTTCATCTTCTTTGAAACTAATGGCTAGTTTTATACTGGATTTAATTTACAAATTTAGAATTAGAAATTTAATTTAAAAAATATATAATACATATAAATATCTTTACTAGTTTAAGATTTACATTACAAATATCACAATATTTCATATTCTAAATCTAAGCTCCTAAATAAAACCAAACATACTTCAATTGAGTAACAAATAAAATTGAGACAACAATAAGATTTGTCAGTTAAACTGATTTATTTTGATCATCATAAAGAATTGTTCTAACTAGTAACATGAATACGGAGAGTGTTATATACAAAATTAAATTAATATCTTTCATTGAAAACATCACATATAAAACTAAGTTGAGAACTTGAGGCTATTTTCTTGTACACATATATCAAAAATCTTAAACCCAATCCTGATTGGTGGAGTATATTGTTTTAATAAATTCTGTATGATTCAGAAAGGTAAATTGTAAATTTAAAATCTAAATTTCTGAATAAAAATTTATGAATTAAATCCAATATAAACCAGTCATTATAGAAAGGTATTGAATCTGTTTTGAGCATTGGCCCATTAGCTCAGTTGGTTAGAGCGTCGTGCTAATAATGCGAAGGTCGCGGGTTCGATCCCCTCATGGGCCAAGATTATTTTCACAATTTTCATTCATATAAAATCCCTTTGAAAGTAAGATCATTAAAATAACAGAATTTTACCCCAGTATCTCTGATGAAAGCGGATGAAAGAATAATATGGTGATATAATTTGTAATTGGCTCACTAGACTTGGCAAATATTGAATTCGTAACAATTATTTCTTTAAGAACAATATAAATAACCGCAAAACATACTTAATAATATTGCTAAAACGTACATATTCGAATTAACGGAAAAGGTATATACCTTATTGCCTGTTATAGATATTTACATACATTTAGAAAAATCTTAAATATTTTCACCTTACCTCTCATGTAGATATAGGCAGTTCCCCGCATATTCTTCCTCGTCAGCACCACCAAATTAAGCACATTTCCAACAATTCCCAGACAGCAAATCGCAGGTAAAACAACCCCATACGAGTATCGTCGCAATGCCTCAGTTCTAGGATCTTCCGGTCCCAATAAACTGTCCAAATCACTCGTATTATTCGCGGGGAACTGACAAAGTTTTTCAGGAGTTTCCATGGAGTACATCAAAGACATGTTGCTGCTCTTATCCATACAACGATTTCACATACACTTTAGAAAAATTTTTATTGAATAGTTAAGTTTTTGTAGCACTATGTTTCAAAATGCCTAGAATGTTTTTGTTTATCACCAGAAGCACTTTTATTTAAAATTTTAATATTACAAATCTAGATCAGAAATTACAATTATATTCTTATGGTATTTACATTAAGTTGTTAAGTGTAAGGAAAGCTAAAGATTTAATTAAACAGATCTACAAAGATAGATAGTATATCAAAGATGGTCTTTGGAATATTTAGAAGAGTTGGGGTTATCAAAATGGCAGAAAAAGATTTGGTTGTTAGTTTATATTTGACACGTTTCATGTTCTGTGAGTTAGCACGTTTAATTGTCCTTAAAGCGATGTCTTCAAAAAAGCAGTGAGGAAGAGGTAGTTTTGAATAGAGGAGTCTTCTTCGTCCATTTTGGCAGTTGATGAAAAACACCTGCAACAAAAAACATAAAAAATAAATTACCATTATGTGTTATAGCGATCGTAGATAAAGTATAGTACGCCCTTCGTTTCGTTTTTGCTCAGCCCATTTATAATTACAATCCATTCATTCTTAACACTAGTTTGTTTAACAAATTGATTGATCCTTCTTAATTCTACTGGAGATGAGAACTTAGTTCTTAATTTTTATTTCGAATTAAGTTAATAAAATACATTTTCATTATTTTACAATTAACCTAATTATTTTATCAGATCAACTGAAAGAATTCAAAAAAATATTCTACATTATTATACATACGTTCATGCTCGTATGAGGAAAAATTTTAATGTTTTTTCTAAAGTTGAATTTGATTGCATATCTGTAAGAAAATATCCAATACATGGAATGATTCTTTTTAATTCCTAACATCAATTTTAATATGTTCTAAAATGTATTATACTTATGTTGACCATGTTAACGACATTATTCTCAGCGTAAGTCTTAAATCTTAGTACCTGTTAAAATTCTATTGCCAAAGAAACCTACAACACTACGAACTAGAGAAGAGAACTTTTTTTGATCGATGAGAAAAGTTAGAACAGACAATGGGCGGATAAATAATTCTGAACGAATAAAATCACTATAGAAAGACCAAAAGTCTTACTTCACGGGTCAATGATAAACCATTCATTTTGAAAACAACTAAAAGCACTTTGCTCCGAATGGCATACGTGACACCCAATAAAATACTTGATATATGGCAATGACATTCGAAATGGTAGTATTTGAATATATGGCCCACAATAAAACACTTTTCTCGGAAAATCAACAGATTAACAGTAAAAAAGATGTAGCTATCTTTTCCTGTAGTATTTCATAAATTCTAAGTGCATTTTCTACGCTAAAGAAATTTAAATGGAGACTGGTGAAGCTTGATAAGCACTAAATAAATTTATTTACGTTGTGCTAGGGTTTAATGGGATATAAAAGTTTAAAGCTCCTGTTCTAGAATACAACAGTGAATGTTTCCTGAGCTTTTAGCAAACTTTATTGCGGATATTATTGTAATTACTTTGCTAGTTAGCAACAAAAACAGAACAGAGGTACTAGTTTATTTACAAAATAATTTTATAATTTAAACTAACAGAGCTGAAGTTTTAAAAATATATAATGTCACGCCATTTACCCCTCGTACTTGCAGATCTCGGTAACTGACATATTTAGCTTCAGGAGGATTTGTATACCTCGTTACGCTTGTAATCATATTTATAATAAATAAATAGAATATATATCCACACTACATTTACCTACTTTGGATGTGGCTTTCACAAATCCAATTAAGTGATGAACATTAATTTCAGATTTATACATATATGTCAGGGTAAGTGACAATACTTTTACTGCACTTTTAGAGCTTAGTTAATTTTAAATATCTTTTTTCACGACATTCAAAGAAAGCTTAACATTTTTTTCTCTCTAGTGAAGAAAATATAGAAGTGTTACCTAGTATGAATGTTATTTACAAAAAATATATTAAATACATTCATAATTTTATTGCAAATCCTTATTTTAGTGATACACATACTTTCGATTTTCTCACCATTATGTCTTATATTTTTCTTTTTCTAGATTAAATTACAATTTAACAACGACAACTTTTATTTAGTTTTAAGATTGGTTCATTGGCAACACTGCTACAGCGCCTTGCGTCGGATAACCTAACTTTTGACATGTCAGTTTGTGTGTTGTTTTCAAAATGTATTTATGGTCCGAGCATGTCGTAAAAAAAATGTTGTATCTAACACGAGAAGAAAGCGCTTCTTCCACTCTCGCTCGAATTACCTCATGTGCGCAGTGGGAAAAAGAAGCGCTTTCCTCTCTAGTTTGACAAATAACTATTCTTTCATTAGAAATGAATAAATATCTTAGTTGATAACTAAGTCGGTGAAATATTTTAGATAAAGACATACGGTAGACTGTTCCGTAAGAATAAATGATAATTAAAGAAATATGTATCCCCGAACAGAACAAAAATCGAAACGAGAAAACTTTCCTGTTTCCCAATATTTCTCATATTATCCTGTTATTCGTTATTCTCCAAACAACTTTATGTTTACTTTAATTTTCACAAGTATATTGCAAGAGAAATATGTTGAGCAAGTTTTCCGTCTCAATCCCACTGGGGTCATATTGTCGTTTATCTGACAAAGAGAGAAAAAACACAAAGTTTAAACAACTCGGGCTGATGTGTCTGCAAGTGACAAAACTCGGCATCGGCATTGTCACTGTCGGTAACATGATGCTGTGTCGGCCTCTGTAATACCGGCCGAGCACTCGCACGTTCTTTCGTTATATCTGACGTTGGCATTCGACCTGTCTAATATTACTCCGACGACCGTTGAGGAGGGAGAAATTCTTCTGTTTGTCTGATCGGTTTTCGTGTTCAAATTACTAAAATTTTACCGTTGTTCTCTGTATGTTGTTCTCATAAATTCGTAAGTTGAATACTCGATTGTCTGTTGCATTTCCCGATTTTATAGTTTAATTTATTTCTGCCACTATGATTCACAGAATATATCGTACACTGGAGTTTCTTCATTTTGTTGGTTTCTGCGTAATTTTGTACTCGTATAAAATAATTTTCTAGTAGGTGAAGAAATTACTTCATTTGTTTTATTTTAGGACGTACAGGAAATAAATAATTAGCAAACATGTAACAAACATTTCTCAAACTATTACCAGAATTATTGTACCAAGTAACCATTCGAATTTTTTCTTTATTAGTAAACATCTTTAAAGTATAATTAGCATCCTATGTCGCATTTTTCTTAAATACTACGTCTAATTGGTTCACAGTAATACAATATTGACAGAAAAGTAAACATTGCATCGTAGACGAAACAGACACACAGTATAACAAAATACTTGTCATGGAAAATAAAATGTAACAAAAATAGTTACAATTTTCTTAAAAGTGACATCGAAACGCTAACGGAAAACAAATTGACAGACTATAAAATATCACGGTGGCAAAACCGAAAGTGAAATCAGGGAGTAAATAAGAATAATCTTGAAAAAGCCGCGTCTTTTTATAAATACATCAAATCAGTTTCGCCCACGTTGCGGTTTGGGTTCAGGGTGAATTGAAGACAGACTGTGTGACATTTCTATTTGAAAAGCGGCACCGGCACAACCGGAAGTGCGATTCCAGTTCCGCTAAGTGCTAAGCTTTAACAACACTTCCGCTTCTGACGTGATAGACTCATCGTAATCAATCTTAGCCTGACAAAATCTTTTGTTTGCGCACTGTATTAAGTGGCCATCTAAAAATAACGCCCCTTATTTACTTATCTGTCGCTATAAATTTGTTCTTTTAGACTGTGGATTTTAATTAAATTTCTGCAAAGAATGGGTTTTCTGTTTTTTCAAATGGAAAATCCGCCGCAATTATACAGTCATGCCCTGCGTCTTTTATTCTAGAGATTAAAACAAATTCATTCAAAATATTAAATTGATATTTGCCGAACATTTATATTATTCATCACCAAAATAGTTTCCAAGATAAAATTTCAGTTTCTAAATGCAACTTATAAAGATGAAGATGATGATAGAAACAGTTAGCTCTACAATAATAACTTCTTAAAAACTGTCATAATTAAAGTGATTGTTTATTTTGTATTTCATATATTTTTGTAAAAAAACAGTTAATTCACTTTTTGGGGGCCAATTGAGTTAGTGCGGATTAGTTGCACTATTATTATATGGCCAACACATTACCTCCCGAAACTATTAATTTTGAAAAGGTACCAATTATAGAAAACATTTCAAATCAAAATTGAATTCAATTACAAAGTAAGCTGTTTCACTATTGGTTGGTAGCTTTTATTTGAAGAAGTACGAGATTGGTTAAATGAACAAAATTGTGCCAATTTAAATAAGAAAATTGTACCAGCGGTTGTTAAATATGGGACAAAATATATATGTTTTAAATAGAATCATGTTTTATTTATCCTTTTAGTGGAGATACTATTTTTCTCTTTCAATAAGGTAATTGTTGTTTATGTACTATTTCTTCAAATAACAGAATTATTTTCATAAAAAAATAAAATTATTGTCATTTTTTTTTTCATTTAACTTAGCTAAATAAAGCCATGGAAAAAATTGTTTTTTATAGACTTATTTTATTGATTTTTGTTATTTTCTTATTTAAAATGGCACAATTTGGATTAATTAACCAACCTTGTATCTCTTTAAATACAAAATTTACCAAGGGTGAGCAATCTTATTAACACAGCCTGTATATCTTCTAAAATATAGCCAAATTTACTCCAATCATTTATTTACTGAGATATAACCTGAAAAACCTGTTAGCCCTTCAAGTAAACTAGCACTTTCGGCTGATGGATAGCTACTAAAGTGTATTATTCCCTGCTTGGAATTCTTTTACTTCCTGCCTGTGAACTTCCGAGTTTTAATATTAAAATAAAAAACCCCAGATTTCGGAATTAATTTGTTAACTAAATAAATAACCATGAATCATCATATTATTTACCCAACTTAGGTGTGGTACTCTGCGTTCACAGATGGCGATAAGTGATACCTATATTTTTGCGCGTAAATATATGAATTTCTAAGGAAGATACATATTGCACATAAATTTCTCGAAATGTAGATCGTGCTTGTTTTTAGAAAAAAATCTACGATTTCTTTCAATTTATCTTCCTTTCAAAAGATTTAGAGCTTAACTATCTAATGGCCCCATATTGGTTCCATATGGGAAGCCATTCTTACATTAGCGCGACGTTTTTATTGGCAGCGTTTAAAACTATGGAATCATGGAAGGAAAACTAGGACAAACTGGTAATTGTTGCGTAGCATAGCTTGCTGGATTTAATGTTTATTTACACTTTATTGCCTCAAAAGCTAATGACCGGATTCACATTAATTTTGTCTAACGCAATTAGTGTTTGCAACTATTGGTAATTACTTTGTTCCCACAAGTTTTGGGATACGCAATTTATTTTAAACTGATCTCGATAATGTTGCGGACAACTAATAGTTACATGGAAAATTTCTAATTTAAACAAACTTTAATTAGTGGTAGGAACAATGGCTTGAAACAACGTTCCCAATTTCATCGATATTGCAGACTTAATTGTTAACGTCCATTCTTTGCTGCGGATAGAAAACGAATGGATACATTATTCTGAGTAACATTGTTGCACCGTTTGTTGCTAATTGTTGCTAGTCATTGTAATTACTAACTTTTGTTTCTACCGATTGAACTTTTATTTCATTTTTGTTTATTAGGATATGATATATGTTATTGTATTCAGAAACAAAATTGAATTGAAAAATGATTTAAAAAAGGTTCTCATTGAAAACTAGAAACTTTCATCCCGTATTTTGAGAAGCACTGATAGAAAAAAGGATTCTATTTACTCATAAGTCATAAAATTTATTTGAGTATCCTGCATTTATCTATGTATAATGATTGAAGTAGAAAGCTCTCAGCTACAGCCAAAGGAAATTATTATAAAAAGTACTAGTATCCTCGTTTTTCTGTGGAGAAATTTCCTTTCTCCTTGTGTCACTCTTAGACAAATCTTTTCCGGAAGAACCTTTTTTGTATCTTCTCGCACAAAAAGAAAATAATTCCTTTTTATTTCGCTGAATTATTAGGTGCATTACTACACTGAACTAATCTGCTGTCTGTGACACGAATTCGGATAATTAACAAACTTTTACAAGAGATCAATATAGAAGACACAGGAAGAACATTTTTAACGTTATAGAAATTACAATATATGGCAAGATTTGTAACGTTTATTACAAGACAGGTTCTTTGATTAACACCAACAATAATTTATCTAAAAGACAGTAGTTATTAAGCAAAAAAATATAAGCTTAGCATACATTTTGTTATAACTTTTGAAGGGTCCTACTGGGTTTATTATCGCAATCTCTACTAAAATATTTGGGGATCATGAACTGACGACTGTTAACTATAGTTTAGGTAAAAATAATATATGAACTTGTCATCCTAATAAATAGGTTTATAAGCACATCATAAACATTTTTCATAATTTTGGTAACCATAATTTTAGCAAGTAAATTTTTATTATCTAACACCTCTCAATAAATGCTCTATAACTATGGCGATTTTAAACAAGCAAAGTAACAGATTATCCACTAGTGGGTATAAATTTGAGGAAAGCCACTAGTGAGTATTTTTTTATTTATAACAATAATAATTACACAACACCTTGGTAACTACATCGATTGACATTTTAATTTAAAAATTTAAAGCATATGTCACTGTCAAATAATATTTTTTAATAAATTTTTCATTTATTAAGAAGTGTTGGATAAAACGTTATACTTCACAGCCTTCGGCTTCGTGTGCTAAAATTTCTCTCGTGGGTAATTCCTTAATTTGCCCACTTGTAAAGTAAATAACTATTCTTCATTAGTAAACAATTTAAAGTAGGGTGATAATATAAACGGGTATCCATAGTAACATACTAATGATAGAAAAGTAAATAGTGTAAATTGGCTGAAACTCATGGTATAAGAAAACACTAATATAATATCAGTTATAAATATTTTCAGTTGTTGATCAATCTTTCGAGAGATCGTACTAGACGCTTCTAGAATTGTATTTGAATAAAAAATTTGCAACCTATACTAACATCATTTGGATTTGCAATTGACAACTGGAAACAGCACTACATGCTGAAAGACCTACGAATATTGAATACCTCAGCAAAAAATGGTAAATAGTGTGATGATACATTAATTTATATTTATATTTTGTGATGATATTACCATATTTACGTAATAAGATTAAGAAGTGTGGCTTGGAATAAAATATGTATACGATGAATAAATACATGAAGGATGTCTCAAAGTTGGAGGAAAGTCTGCTACAATCTGTATGTGCCTTAAATGACGTTATGCTAAAGCAATTTGAATTCGAAACGAATAGCTCCCGCGGGATATAGTGTCTTCTTGAAATTCCTCGACATCTGCATAAGTTGTAAAGTTGGAACTTTCGTCAAATAAAATCAAATAAAAGTGCTTCGGTAATATCTCACTGCACGGAGAAGCCACCACATATTTGCCTCTTCGAGAGATTGAGAGAAAACTTACTAATAATTTCCACGTATATAACTTTAGTTTTAACTTATAATTCTCAAACATAAGTTTTTATAATTTCATTCGGCTTTATGTAAAATGTACTGGATAACAATTAGTGGTAGCCGTCTTCTTATTAACTCGTTTAATCCATATAAGTAATTTTAGTTTATAAAAAATTAACTATTTGATTACGGATTTAAATTTGAATTTGAAATGAATCCTTGGGGAAAAATGTTGTAGGAGCTCGTGATTTAACCAACAGAATCTTAACGGCAGTGAAAATTTTATTAAAATCCATTAAAGTACAATTTGTCATAATTGATTTTTTCTTGACAAAAATTGTTCTTTTCTCTGGAATCTCTGTCGACAGGAAATTAAAGTTAAAACCAGCGGAAAACGATAAATCATTCTCTGTGTGGAAGAATGTATTTCATATTTCATACTCCATTGTTAACGGATATTGCATCTCGAAAATAATGTACCAAAAGGAAATTATATTGACAACCTATATTATCTTTAATTAATCACCTACTACTTATACACTTCTAAGGATATTTCACTTAGTTCATTACTGTTTGTTAATTATTAATCCAGAAATGGAATTTCTCAAATCACACTCTTTAGTTTGTTTTACACTTTTAATGTTGTTAAAATGATGTGATTATTTTTTGTCGTTTCTAAAAACCAATGAAATACTTCATTGTATGTCACGTGTCTGAGTATTAACCAATCCTGTGATTATTATACTGAGAATAAAGCTCTGGTGATTATTCCCGGGGATAATCTTTGTAGCTTTTTTGTTTTCTTGATAAATGTCAGATGTCAGATAGTTATCATCAACACAAGTAAACAAATGAATTAAAAAGATAGATTTAGTGCCTTGTCCGATGATGAAATAAAATATAATCTAATTAAGTATAACTCGAGAGTTCGATAAAATTGAAAATAATTCTTCAGTATCTTTCTTAAACTTGTTGCCGTTTGGCAAAAGCAACAAGTTTTCGAAAGATCTGTCAAATTATTTTCAATTTATTCCTTTTCTCTCTCTCTCTTGTTATATTATTATTAAAAAATTTCTATAACCAAAAAATTAATATTCTCCGTTATAGTGGTAAGCACATTTTAAGATTCCTAGAATACGATTTTACTATTTTCATAATATCTTCTGTTTATGCACAGAAAAAATGGATTACTAAAATAGCTATTTATCTTACGAATAGTGACAGCAATTTAGATATTTACTGTAAAAATATTTTTATTTATATTAGTAATGTAATATTATTTCCGATTGCTGGTTCAACAATCTAAATATTTATGAATTTTTAATAATCTAATATTGTTGCAGCATATATCTAGATAATGTCTTAAATATGCTATTTTGTCAATCAACAACTAATATTGCTTTTACACAAGATATTTAATTATGATAAATATATTATTGCTGAGAAATAAATATATACGTATTGTTACAGTAAGAAAATATAAATTGCTGACACTATACGTAACATAAATATTACTATTGTATAGCTTGTACAAATTTGCGTGGCGATTGACTTGACTTGCTAATGGGATAAGCCAGCCCTAGCCAGCGGGGTGCAAGTTTGTCTGATGTTCAGGAGTGGATTATTATAATTTTGGGCTTAGATGCTTCAAATCTCAGAAATTTTTAATACGATTATGTTTTCAATAGTTTCCCCGAAAACTGTTAAGTAAGATAATTTTATACATATATACCCTTCAGAAAACGACATTTAAAATTCATTAGTTCAGCAGCACTGTAACAGTGAACACAATGTCGCAAGTTGAATACGAAGATTTTGAAGAAATTACCACGGTCGCGAATCCAACACAAAAATATTTATCAAACGACGCAAAAGAAATAGTTCTGAATGTGTTTAACTTTCTACAAAGTGATAATTTCGAAAATGCGCCAATATCAAAAACTGCTGAAATGACTCAAGTGCCATATACTACAGTAAGAAGAATAATAAAAGAAGGTGTACCGGTTAATGTTGTGGAATTAATTAAAAGTGAAATAAATAATATTAGTGACTTAAATTGGGCTAGTAGTGTTCGGCATGTGATAGACATAGAAAACAGTTACTTAAATTTCAATAATATTATTGATGAATTTATTATAAATGTTGGACAGTCAAGTGACGACACTGATGATGATATTGTTATCGATTAATCCCCTAAGTAAAACAACATAGATGTAAAATAAAACATAAGTTTTTTTATCAATATATGTTTATATTTACTGAACGACAATGACAATACTGTATTCATATTTAATTTTATTAAAATTTTTCTTATTTTGATATTACTCATTTGAAAATATTATCTAGTACAACCCTGTAAAGTAGTCCCTCATAAATTTCTTTAATCCTCTTATGGAATACCTGCTGAGAAACACTAATGGAATCAATCGCCACGCAAATTTGTACAAGCTATAGCAATCCATTTTTCCATATGTGAGAGGCGTTATTTTAAAATGACTATAAAATTTGAAAGTTCATGTTACATGCTATTTAGATCTATACCTTTTCTGGTAATGTATTTTATTATAGTAGAAAACTCTTTGTACATCTACCTGAACCTACGTATCTAAAGGTTAAGGTACTGCAACAAATACTGATTTCCTCTGTAACATCTGCGATAATTATGCTCGAAATGGTAACACATTTACCCTTACATGCGTATTGGCGTGTTAAAGCAATAAATATTGATTACCTCTCTGTGGGAAAGATTGGATGTGTCAGCATGGAAGGTGTGCAAGGTATTCGTGCGGGGGCGGAGGGTGATTACAGGCTGGGAAACGACAAAATTGCGTGGATGGGAATAGTTATCGAACTCGGGACACACTTGCTTCCTGATAGACTTCATTTATACTGCCGTGTTACCAGTTACCCACCTACTGGGAATTTTTTGAATTATTCCACGAAAAATTGAGTTCCTGATAAAAATGTTTTCTTCTGTGATTTATACGAATTCTAACTTTCGGGGAACATATAATGTAAAATTAATTAGAAATGCTTTTAGGAAATATTGCTTCTACTTTTTGTTCCCTTTTAATTGACTTAATTTATACAAAATAGTTTTTTTATTATATCTGCATCATAATATTTGTTCAACAAACAAAATGTGTGCGAAAACGTAACATTAAAACACGCCGTGCTTTAAAGTTGCTAAGCAACAACAAAATAATTAATAATATTAATATCTGTCAAAATTGCCATGACAAATTGTAAATAAAAAAACCATCTACATAGCAACGTAAACAATAAATGCTAATCAATCTCCATTTAAAAATGTATAACAAATGTCATACGCGCAAAATTATGAGGTGAATCAAAATCAAAACGTTGCTTTCCAGTTTTTTCCAGGTTTATGATACACGTATGACACACGTGTATAATTGCTTAGCGACGTTAAAACCACTCCGCTTCGCGTCGTGCTCGTAAACTTGTCGTCCATACCTTGATAGTTTGCTTATACACTTGTATCATCATATACTTATTAAAGAGGTAAAAATATTCGTATACATGTATAAATTAATTAATTTTTAAAAATCTGTTTTTGGTATTCACGCGACTCTCTTATACATATAAATTTGGATTTGTTTGTTTAATAATTACACTTGACACGTCTGTAATAGAATAAATGTTTTAGTTATTTGTTTCACTGCAACTATGATTATTGAAATTTATTATTGAAACAATTTATATACCGTGAGTGTGTCCTATGCCCGGTTACACCAACGTCAGTTAAATTTTAAACTAGTTTAAATAAATAAAAGCGTGTCTAGTTTTTGACATCAATGTCAATTACTCCATATGACATTAACTTCGATTTGCTTTTATTTATTTAAAGCAAGTTTAAAATTAATGGTGCAACCGGGCATTAAAGGTGAAAAAAATAATTTAGTTTAGTATATTCAGTATATTTCCACTTTTGGTTTTGCTAGTACGTATAAGAAATATTAATTATACTAATTTATATAAAATATAATTATTCTTTGTCTCATATTTGTTATTTATTAATGCTACCGAAGATTAATTATATGAATTTAATTAAATTATCTAAGTACAGTCAAGGAATGAAAAAATAATTTTCATTAATTTAAAATATGTTTATTTTACGCAACGTGAATAATTAATATTTTTCCGAGTCATCTAATTTGTCCACCGTAGTATATATCTTAAAATTAAAAGAGATATATTAACTTCTTCTTTTTAATTACTAACGAAAATGACGTATAATAAATGTTAAGGTGATACTAGCAGCAGCTTGAAAATTATTCAAAAAAATAATTCCATAAGCAATAAATTTTAATACTTTTCCCCTAATTTCTCATTTTAGAGAAGCTGTAAATAAGATTAGCAACACGGTCATGTATTATTCATCGTTATTGACTATAATATCCTGATAAAAACTGTTCAGTACCTACTTTAATTTTATCTCTTTGACCTCTTTTTACAAGAAACCTTAATAACATAATTCTAAACCTAAACATCGTCCTCACCTTCAATATTGGGGGCAACTTCATATATTTTTGTTTACGAAATGATTATTATACCACGCTAATGAAATTTAGTAATTACACGTAACCGAAAATGCTGGATAAAAATCCTTATCTACGTCACTGAAACCATAAAATTTTGCATAAATTCCTTTTAATATATGGTAATTAACTTAATGGTTTACTCCGCGTGGAACATAAATTTTAGGTGCATTTTCTTCTTCATATTTTCCGATTAGGCAAAGCTGCTTGCATTAGATTATCTCTGGGGTATTAAGGTGAATGTAGCCATAAAAGTGAATCGTGCGTAGGGTTATTTGAAAAGTTAAAAAATATATTAAATATTAAGGAAAGGAAACTTGAGGCAATATTAATTAAATTTCTTTTGAAAATATTTAATATAATTCTAATGTGATGCTCGCCTAAGATTATATTTATTAGATATAGTCTTTTATTCCCTTCTCATTTAAAGACGACATTTGTATATTTCTTTTTTAAAAGAATATACAAAGGAACTTGAGGAATATTTTATAAGAACTAGTCCGGAATAGGTTGCGCTTAAATTTTTTTGGAAATCTTTGAGTAAATTGATCCTTGAAGAGATATCCATACCACCCACTTTTGTAGAGACAAAACGTCTCTTCAATTCTTTTGTACGCTACAAAATATAGCAAAAAACATATTCATGCGATGTTTTCCATCATTGTAATTTGTATATATTTTTTTGTATTATATTTACAGTTTATTAATATTAAATTTATACACAACAAAACTACACTGTCATTTTGGACATATTGTCTTGTGTTTTACTTAGTCCTCGCGCGTCACCAAGTTACAATCCCGTACTCTCAAAGTCCCGTATCAGAATCCTGCTGTTTCCCTGAATACTACAAGCCTGCTGTAAGATACACTCTGTATTTTTGAAGACATTAAATAAAATATTTTCTTCTTCTGGCAGCCAATTCCATGCATTCATAAATCGTACTGGATGATTCTAATTGTTTTCAGATGTCCATTGACAAATTTCCTGTAAGTAATCCTACAATTATTATATGCTACCTCCTACTGATTTCAGGACCTTTAATCGTTTTTGGACTACGTCTTCGTCTTGGGCCTCAAGCCCAAATACGAGTGCTGAACTGTAGTCCAATACCTGATCACGAAGTGAGTTGAACTCTTGGATGGACTGAAGGATAGTTCCAACCACAGAATGCCCTATAGGAGCTCTGTTGATCTCTCCCCGGTCCCTGCTACCCAAATAAGTCCCACATTGTTTACTTTGTCTAACTTCGAGTCTATCTTGTCGTTTAGAATCCTCAATTCTACTTGGCTCGGAGCAAATATAAATATGCCTTTTTCTGTATCATTTTGAAATTGCATATTTAAAATTTGAATGTTCAAGTTCCAAGCTAATTATATTTTATAAATTCATGCATTAAGTTGCTTACTTTAAGACCAATCATGTCCGGTTTTATAAAGAAATTTAATAATCACATAAATTTACTGTTAAAATTATTGTCATTTGGTCAATTTAGTATGAAAGTAAATTAGAGTGGAGTTTAAATTTCTTTATACAATCATCAGGTATTCGAGTAGTAAGGGATCATTATCCTTATTCTCTTTTAGAGTATGCCTTTGATTGACTCAAGTTTTCCAATTTCTGATCATGATTTTATCCAACTGCAACGAAGTACCCTATCAGACCCTATCGAACTAGAGTGTCAGCTTCTTCGATCCCCTCTATCTCTTGGCCTGACACTTTCAGTGACTGACTTTCAGTGTTTGGTTCAAGCGTCTCAGACATTCCAATACTACCTGTAGATATTCGTTTAAATTTCTTCCGACATACCAGCCCAATTTTAATATCTCCTGTAAGTTCCTTCGCCGTGTTCTTCCTTTTTCACATTAAGAATAACATTTACCTTAGCGTATTTCTGCATAGTTCCAAACACGTTGAATATTCGCGGCTTTTAATTAAAAGATACGGTAATGTTCGCTTTGTGTCGCTTATAATCGGGCGCTAATTAGATCGTTAGGATAACACTTCCGCAGCCACCGCCAGCGGAGACGGAACTCACAGTTGGAACTGGAACTCAGGAACTCACGCCAGGCGGAGCGGACGTTCCAGGTTCCAGTTGATATGGAAATTAGCTGCAAATGCTATAGCAGTATAAGTTAGCCAGTAAACTATCAGGTGCAGGTTGTAGTTTTCTGCATGCGATGCTGAAACGTAAAACATTCCACTAAAAGAGCACGAGGAATAATTTGTTCGGAAAGTTTTAGGAATGGCTAGAATCTTACTAAGTTACTCATTTATCACATGTGTTGATAATAATTTTAGTATGTTTAGACAAACAAAGGTATTTCTAATTCAATTATGTAAATAGAATTCATTCACGCATTAAATTCTTTAGCTACGCGTAATAACTACCATTTCTTTCGTTATATATATTCGTTTCATAATTTTACAACAAACAAACAAAAATGTAAATATTAGATTATTTATAATTAAATGAGTATTGGATAGTTAGATGGCGCAAGTTGTTATTAATTTGTTGTAAAATGATGTTGAGTTTCTACTGCTCTATCATTGGCTTCGTTTTCTGGTCGGTTTGTTCATGTTCCACGCTGGTCAAGAGTGTTGTACGTGCTTATTTGTAGTTTAGATTATTGAAATATAGCAGAATTAATTGAATTTCTAATAGTTTGATAGATATATTGTTTAATATTTGTGAATATATAACTTTAAGTTTGTTACATATGATTGCCAATAATATATCATCTCGGTTATAGCTTAATACAATGTGATAAGTTACATTTATGATAGAAAACTAGAGTGAGCACATTTGTATCTTGGCGTCTTTGCTTTTATAGATATTATTGACAGGTATGTCACAAGAAATACGTTTTATTTTCATCCATCTCTACCAACCTACAATTTTGCATTGTCAATTATACTATTAAAATCTCTTATATTTCGTACCTTTCCCAAATGGTTCAGAATTCTACTAAATATATGTAATTTATGTTTTCAATCAAGAATCAAGATACCTATGTATTAATAAATAATCTGTATGAAATCTACATACATGCTGAGAAGTTCTTTTCTTCTACGTCTTGCAACTCAAAGATAAAACTAGTTACAAAGTACGAAGAAGAGCTTGCTTGATGCATGTGAGTGACCTTCCGTATTAATTTTTCATGACATGACACTTATGTAAAAGTTACGATGTCATCTGAGAAGTTGAACCTTTTTAAAAAGTTTCAACGCGCTGTCAGTATCAGCTACGCAAACTACATACATAAAACTTTTTTGCTATTCATTTTACCTTGACAGATGGCTTTTAACCCTACTTTACTTTCTTTGAATAACGACATTCACTAGTTCCGAGGGCTCTGGATTCGTTCTAGTTTGTGTTTTTACGACGAATATATCACCATTAGAAAGAACATTGCATATGTTGTATTGAAATAAATGTGTTATCCCATTTAAGCAATTCAAAGTATGGTAGCTTCACCATAACAAATTTTGATAAGTTTACACTAGAGATAATTCCCAGTACATCAATAGAAGTTTACTTTCTTGTATACAAGTTGGTAAATCGAAGGACGCATCATAGCGTTTTCAATGGTAGTTTTGAAATGTACAATTATTGGCTTCCCTAGTTCTTTTACATCAACAAAAGTAAGATAGTTTCTTATTTTATAACATATTTCTATAATTATAGTTGCATAAGAATAAACATTAAAATTATAATTTGTTTGTTATAGTAAAGTAGTATCATGGCATACTACTAATCTACATATTGTAGACAGAGTAGAGGTTCCAATATTGCTTTGATCTTGGTTCATATTTTGACTGATGTGAATGTTTTTATTTATAGCTGTAATTAAAAGTAGCTCTATGCCAACAAAATAGCAACAAAAAATTCAATTGATGTGCTAATCTAGCATGAGTTACAAATTATGTGACAAACTTTCGGCAGTTCAGTGTTCTAAGCAAAAATGTCTCTTCATATAAAGTTATTATTTTTTCGGAAGAAACTTGCAAAAGTAATCAACAAGCAGCGAAAGAAATGACCACTTTTTTGCAAAAGAATACGACTTATATTCTGCAAGTTAATAAATTATTGTGACATTTTCCTAGACTGCAATTTATCCCTGTAATCAGATAGTAATATGCGTTTTATATTCCTCCCTTCTTTGAAATTATCTGATGCATACTAAATAACACCTTTATATTATAAATAGAACTTGAGTACACTGATAAACAAACACTTGCAGCGTAATTTATTTTTGTATATGCGAAGAGTTAGTTAAGATTACAAATAGACCTATTATTATTTTTCTTGGAAAGGATACTGTAATTTTGTAGGAATATCGAATGAATGCTTCCTTATTTTGTTTTCGTTTAATTTATAATACTTTAATATTTATAAAGTAAATGTCGCTCAATTTATTGATGTACTTTGTATCTGAATACAATTTTATTTCTTGTATTCTGTTGGGATTGTATGGAAGATTTGAAAGAAAATTGCAAGAAATTTACTGCAAAAATTCACAAAGAATACTTACATGTTTTGCTACGCCCATGAACAAAACTTTGTATAAAACTTGGTAGCCATTGCTTATTCATGTCACACTCCTTTTAAACCCAGCTTCTTTAAAAGAATAATAAAAGAATATATCATTTTATAAATCTAGATACATTAGAAAGAATTCTTTACGCATCAGTTTAACACTAAATCTCTTAGGGCTATTACACCAACAAAACTTAAATGTTAAGCTTTGATTAATTAAACAAAAATAAATCAAATGATTTGTTTTTATTTATTTAAACCAAGTTTAAAGTTTAAGTTTTTTAAGTGCAACTGGCCATTAGAATAAAGAATAACAGTTGCTGTAAGATAGAAAACTAACTGAAGTGTCTATTCTGTACGTCAAACTTATGTCAAGTATAGTAACTAAACATTCAAATTCAGTTTTATATGTATCAGCAAGATTAGAAGCTCTAATTTAAGTTTAGGAGAAAGTAACATTACAATTTGGAAAACTTCAAGATTTGCAAATTTAATACCAGTGTTTTTGACCGTTTAGCGATTAAAATAGGATTTATGTGTAATAGCGCAGACAGAACTTTCGCTTCGGCTTCGTAGTTTAAATGAGTTGCAAGATAACACCCTAACTATCTCCTGACTCTTGTAGTCGTGAAGTGCACTAATAGATGACTTTGCGAAGAAAAATTACACAAAAAATCTACCAGTCTTGATATTACCACATTTTTCATGAGGCATTTGCACAAACAAGCTGTAATTTTACTTTGGAAGTTTCTCATTTGCTACGCGGGACTCTATGGCAAGTTCAACAAAAATATAAATTATTTTTTAACTTGATAATATTTCAACTATGTTAAAATAACATTGAGTGGATTTTTTTATAATAAAATATTAATGTTTATTCGAAATTGTTTGAGATATTTATGTACAATGTAAGATGAACGTATTTAGTAAAATATTGATGCATCAAACGGCTTAACCTCTGATTCTCAGAGGAACTAAATTAACATTTTAAAGTAGTAAAATTCGATGTTATAAAGTACTACACATACTTCATCGTTAGGAAAAAAGTAAACACGGTATATTGCGTAACGTTGATTTTTATTGAAAGCTTATAACGAAAAAAAAACTTTTTAAGAAATTAGTTTCGTTGTCTTTAGAATTGTCAAAATATGTAATTTATGATTTTAAAATAGTTCATTACCAAGAAAACTAAGTATAAATTTATATTTATTTATGTATAATATTTTCAAAACTTCACAGAATATAGTACAATAAAATCTGGGCCACCAAACTTGGTGAACCTATTTACTAAATGTTAAACTACTATGAATAGCAAACTGTATTTATTTTGCTAATTGAAAATTGTTTTGGCCAACAATTCATCAATGCATTCTCGTATTTATTTAAAAGTAAATGTGTTAACAAAACAGAAATTAATCCTTTTTAGTTCATTCCGAAGTATTCTTTTCACAAATATAATTAAATTTTAATTCCTTCACCAAGAATTATCTCACAAAAAGAACAAAGGATCTTTTGAATTTACACGGTTGTATGTTCTTTTCGCTTTTGAAGATTATTATTATTCTTAAATTTCGTTGCTATTTAGGTATATCGCTAAGAATCTTAAAGAAATATTCCTGCAAATTATTGTCGTGGTCCTCTTTTACGTTATGTCACAAAGCATTTTTTGTGGTAAATTTTTTTCCAAATTATTACAATTTTTATCATCTTGAAAATTCTTGAAAAGCTTGTAAAAATATTTCCTTGCATATTTCTATACACAATATAAATATTAAAAATTATTTTGAAGCTCATAATGAAATACTAACAAGTACGTAAAACGCCCCTGCGTGTCCAACACAATTTACTTCACAAACGAGAACATAATTTCTATTATAAATAACAAATTAATAAGTATAATTTATAATGTTCGTCCCAGTTTCGGCTAACCACAGAGATTTGGTTAAGCAGTTTATTCTGTAATTAAATGACTTTATAAGCTCAACCCTTCAGTGTTTTATTGATCTGTTCATGGGGTTCCTTTACGGTGTTTTTATGACAAGTAGACATGCAAGCTTGCATTTTGAAGGTTAGTTAGTAGATATTCAATTTAGTTTCATGAAATTTTAACCCTTTTCTTCCTCGTTTCCCGAAGATTTATGCTCATTTCTAAGAAAATTGTTCAGCAATAAATATTTCAGGATCGCTTTATGTTATGTAAAGCTTCTTAATACTGTTAATAAAACAAATTTGATACCTTCATAATCTATATTTGAAACGCTGAAAATGCTGTACAGTATTCATTTTATTTATATAATTAAATTTAACTAACTGGTATATGATTTCATAATATTGGTACCATGGAATATGCTGATTCTTGGTTCTAAATAGTCTAACGAAATGTTGCAGCAACATATAAATGAAAGTGTAAATTAAACTATTTAAAATTTAGGGAAGTATCATGAGTCACTGTAAGGTAATCGAAATATGTAGAAGTATTATTCATATACTTCAGTCCACCAAAACTCGAAGGATCGTAATAAAACGATTAAGCACCACTTATATTAATAGTACAGAAGAACCTTTCAATGCCTATACCGCAAGTTGCTTTGTCAAGACTTCCATTAAAGGAAAAGTTTTTCTTTTATTTAGAATATTGTGTAAGTCGAATTATATTAATAGAGATTAAGTAAATTTTATACTTTTTGGATGGTACTATGAGCTCTGTTTTTGGGTGTTTTAAGAGCAGTGTTGTAGACTCAGTTTTAACGCTGTACAATACTCTAAAATTATTTTATAGAAAAATGTTTCAAAATGAAGTTACAGAGAAATGTATTATCCATAACTTTTATTTGAAGCATTTTTTTATAACATAAGTTTAGAAATATGTACAGCGCTAAAACCGAGCTCTTAAAACACCCAAAAATAGAGCTCGTGGTGCCAGCCATTATCTTTGCATTAAAACCATCATTGTACGCGGAACCAGAATCACAAAGTTATAAGCAATAAAAGAAAATCGCTCAATTTATATTGCGGTCATTATCTACTTTACCTATTCATTCAGTTATAAAACAAATATATAGTCAAACTACTTTATTGCTTCTATTTTTGTATTAGCAGCATTGTAGTAAATATTAGTGTAAAACTTAAAAATAACTTATTAGTATAAATTCCTATTATTTTTATTAGAACAGTGTCGAACTCTGTGCTAAACTTCAGAACCAGTGTTAACATTTGTATTTAAGATAGGTATAATTTAAAGTTTCTTTTTAAACGTAATTGACGGGTGCTTAATCGATTTATTTCGATCCTTCGAGTTTTGGAGGGTTGAAATATACTGTATTTCCTATATCTCATATAAGTTGATAACATTGACAGATTCATTATACATATGAAATTTTATAAGAAATAATCCGTGATAGCTATATTGATAGATTTATGTATTACATTTTTACAACTTTAAACCTTAACAATTTTTCAAAAACAAAAATCTCCAAAGGCAGTTGCACAAAGATCATCATTGTAGCACTGTTTCTGACGAAAAGGGTGCAAATAATTCTGTTTTTAAACGCTGTATGGGTTTCTTAATTATAAGTACTAATTCTATTATACCTTCTATATCTCTTTTCTCGCTTATTGTTAAAATGTTTCGTACGTAAGTAAAAAATGATAAAGTATTTACTATTCATATGATTTCTTTGAGGATACATTTGAAATGGGAGTATTTTAGAACGCAAAATATTCGAAACAATAAAGAATGAATTTTAAGAACGAGCTTAACTAGTCTTGTAAATCTATCTTCCTGAAAATTTCATCTTAGAGTCTGCCTTCTGCCTACGCGGTTCGCAGTTATACAGCGAAGTCTGTTCTGCCATCTCGCACACACAATGAGCAACAGAATTGGTAAAGTTTTGTACTTTATTTGAAAGTCTACGGATCGCCCATTAATCATTTTGTTTCGGACAAATGGAAATCGGTTGTGATTGGATTTAACGCTCTGCCTTTCAGATAAAACAAAAGATATTTTTCGGTAATTAATGGATAATGCTGCTTTACTTCTCGGGAATTTTACCTTGTTTTGTTTGTATTTTAGTTACATTTCATTGCTTCATGTTGTCTTTTTATTTGATTTGCGTTAATTCACGATTCTGTTTTAATAAAATATAGTCCACATATTTGTATTATTATTGGAAGATTATAACATTACTTATCCATCTATTTTAAGCAAGACATGCTAATATTTTTCTAGAATTTTCAAATTTAATATTTGACTGGGTATCTGAAAACAGACCCTTAGTTCCTATGAAAAGAAACCACGACTATAAAGTAATTTCAACGTCAATTTTCATACTCGAGTTAAATTTACCTTGACATATTTGCGAGTTCAGGAAATATTATGATAGAAAATGTTTTTTTGTTAAATGTGAGTTCTTTTTAAACTCTTAACAGGTCAAAGTATGCAAATAAAAGTGCAATTTACAAAACAACCCCAATTCCCACAGCCAAAAATTTTTCCCATTTCGTTTTAAATTACATTGAAAAGTAGAAAGAATTTGCATACACCAACTATTAATATGCCCGATTCTAAGATGTTATTTCTCCCAAAAATAACTTTAGAAGTTTACACAGGTTGCAGTAAAAAAAAACTAGGTTAAGTTCTTAAGCCGCATCTCAAATTGATTCCAGAAATTCAATTTATCTTCGTAACTGGTTTGTTATGGCCGCAACGTTTGAAATTTCAAGCAATACTGTTCATCGCGTAAATCTGCAGCTCTCAATCATTTAAATTTGGTGCAGAAATCATGATCATGACGAAAAGATTGCCCGTTGGTGACTAGCGAAACTGTAAAAGGGAATAAAACAGTAAAATGAAGTTGTTTATTTGTTTGTTTACGCAAACAAAACACAGCGAAATGTGAAATAACTGTGAAAGTATATTTCAATTATTTTTATTGATATATTGTTGTTATTCCTATATGACACATTTGTTTTTATCCCGACTGTTTGGATTATATTTAATATTGTGTACAACTAAATATTTTTGTTGTTTGCATCAACAAAATTTATTATAAACATAGCATTGATTAATTTTATATATTTGTTGTAGTGTCTGCAAAGAAGCAGTGGAATCCCTATGCAGATGTTGAAGTCAACGAAAGGTAAGAATTTTATGTTTTGAAATTGTAATAAGTATAATCTTCAGTAGTAATGTAAAAAGGAAGTGACAATAAATTGAAAAAAAATTGACAGATTTTTTTCGAAAATAGTCACGAAAGCTAGAAGAAAGTTAAAGAAAGAAACTGGAGAATTGTTTTCTAATTTATCGAACTCTCGAATTATATTTAATTAAATTATTTTTTGATCCACAAATTTATAACAAAATTAGATAACAAGCCACTGTCATGCTAACCTAAGCTAAATACATATGCGAAATTTGTCATTAAAAACAAAAGCTACAGAGATTATTACCGGAAATAATCTTTGGAGCTTTATTCTCACCACACTATAATAATAACAGTATTGGTTAAAATGCAGATACGTGATAAACAATGACACACTTCATTGGTTTTTAGATATGTATGAAATAATCAGAAAATATGTTGTACGAAGTAACATGCAGAACAATCCACTATATGAGTAAGATCCTACAGAAATCCTTCATATCTTAATGTTTCTTACAAATTTGTTCCTGTAGGTTACAATATATACAGGTCAGATTACTTTCAAATTTAAATTATAATGCACACTTTTGAAAAGAAACCACATCAATAAATAATTGAAACGTCAATTTTCTTCCTTTAAACAGGCTATAGTTGATAATATTTTGACTGTAAATGTGCTAACTTAATATTATTTAGATTTATTAAAAATTAAAATTAAAAATTTGGTGGCATGCACCCACGTCACATTTTGTGAGCCGCTTGGGTATAAAACTGAAAACTGATTTTCTAAATTCAAACCTAAATAAAACAAGCGCAAGATTGATGAACCACTATTTAAATCACACGCGTAACGTACAAGAAAGTAAACCGGAACCGACACATTCTTCCGGGCGAAAAACTGAAAATAATGTTCCGTGCAGACAAAAAAGCTCAGCGCCTCAAAAACACCCGGACTGTTGTCGGCGTTTCGGGCGTTTTAACGCAGTTTTGATTTGAAAGACGCGGCCTAAACGGTGACAGTGTCAAATTTACATTTAAAATAAAGTACGTGGGCAGGATTTATACATCCTGAATTCAAAGATACTGCCACAAAAAAGAATTAAAGTGCTTACGTGGCCTAAATTAATTTTACGCACGTATAACATATTTCATAAATTGCAAACTATAAATATATAACTGGCCTCTAAATAGCTAGTTCAAAGAATTGAGCGAAATAAATATCGGAGTAAGTTCACTGACACTGGAATAATTTTTTTCTTATTTGTGTCTTTGAAAATCTTTACGTAAATAAAGGCGTATTTTATTTCATACAAGAGCAGACTTCAAAGGGCTCGGTATAAGATAAACAAAATACATGTTGACACGTAAGTATATGGAAAACAGCAGACATTACAAGAGAAAAATGAAAGTGCGATTGCAAGTTTTCGCAGCATATGAAAATTGTTATGCGCTGTTTACAGCTGCACATAAAAGCGAACGCTATAAAATATTCACATTATTATCAGGATATGAACGCCATTTCGCGAAACCATGTAATGAAAGATTATTTTAATCATGGAATTGGCACATTTCTAACATTATATTAAAACTATTAATAAAGAAAATTGCACAAACTTATGCCCTGAAAAGCTGCATACTATTAACTTTATTTTCAATTTAATACTATTGTATACATTTTTGTATTTTTATTATGAGGGAACTTCATAAGCGATTGCTAGCACCTTCTATTCTAGATTATAAAGTTTAAAATCTTAAATAGTGCAAATTGATGTAAGAATTTGTTGGCTCTGGGGTTTTAACTGACGATACACATTAATTTACAATTTTGTTTTGATACTCCATATTAGTACAAGTTTTATGTAAGGTTATTTTAATTGAGTAAAAACATATAAAATATGATTAATTCAATTTCTTCATTACACATGCTTTAAAACCAAGGCTCTTATTCTCACTTTTCTATTTCTGCCTACATAAAAAATAGCGTTACTTCAAAACTACTGTCGAAATGTTTTATACTTTATTCACACAACTCGTTCAAATTTATTTGTCGGAAACACAATGTTTTAAAGCTTCTTGCACGACTCTCGTTGTGCGATTTCTGTATTTGAGAATTGTGGGTAACGTGTGCGGTCAAATAAAAAACAAGGGAATAAAGTTTTTCAATTTCCCATCCCAAAAATGATTAATAAAATTATTGTAACTCATAAACCTGGAGCATAAATCAGAAGTTTTCCGTAAAATTATATTTCCCGTAAAATTTCTTGGACAAAAACATTTTGCCGTTTCGCTCATAAGCATTTAATATTCGCACTAAATATGAAATAAAATAAGTTTTTACGGCAGACGCAAAAAATATGGTGCGATAAAAAAAAGATATATGAAGAGCGGAAGACAGATTCAATCATTTGATATAAACACACGACGAGCAGAGCAGACTTCTCGTAGTAGGCCATGACGTTGACAGATCGCGCCAGCGACAAATAAACGACCCTTAAACGAGGAGGCATAATCATTTTTCAGACATTGTGTATTTGGCGGACGCAAATTTACAAACCAAAATTGAAGGATTCAGATTTAAGCTTCGTTGCGCAAAAAAACAACGTGATAAATTATGCCGTTCTTTTAGCGCTTGAAAGCTTCCCCGACAAAATATTTGTTTTCATTGGTTCATATTGTTGGTACATGTTTAAGATTCTGCAGGGTGTTTTTCTCTTTTACAAGGATAAGTTTCAAATAATTAATTTTCATTCATGAAAAATCGACCATTTCCGTCTATTGAATCTTTTTGACAACATATTGTTTACATTATTAAACTTTTATAAATAATTGCTTCAGATATCGGGTCAAATATTAATAAGATAATATCTCGATAATTTATTGATTTCACCAATTCGGACATACGTGATTTATACCGGACCATGTAGTGCAATTGATAGTGGATGGAAATTTATGATATAGCTTCCGGTGTCTGATTAATTAATACTGGTTTTCAAATTTCAAACAGAAAATCTATATTTTTTCACGTTAACCTATTAAAGATTGGCAGCCTTGATTAGATTTACAATTAGATATTTGCTCACATCTCACATTTATAGAAATAGAGTTACTTGTAAATAAATCTAACCTAAAATTTCATCACATAACGAAGTGCCTAATTTTTCATTTTCATTTTAATTTCGTATTACAACAAATTATATATGATGCAGATTAATAATTCATATATAATTTTTTTATCGACTGCTACGGTCATTACCGCTGTAATATTAGGTTTGTTCCAAGTGGTCATTTCTGACATGTTTTTGACATGTTTGTGACAAATTTCACTGCGCCTGCGATAAATGTAAACAAGTTGAGTTTGAAACATAAGCTTCATTTCCTTTTTTGTAGCGAAAAATGTATGAATTTCTTTATTTATATGTATATTTAAGGTTAGCTGTCAAAACAAAAAATGAGTATGCACATGCGCTTCACTCCATCGCCGTTTCAGTCTATGTTTCTAACTTAACTTGTTTACATTTTTCGCAGGCGCACTGAAATTTGTCACAAACATGTCCGAAATGATCACTTGGAACAAACCTATTATTTATGGTCAACCGGTATTGAATAAATAAACAAATAATGGAAGTGTAAACAAGAGAAAGAAATGAACTATATAATGTCATTGAAAAAATCAGTAGAATGAATAAACTTTAAAAGTTTCTCGACACTATCAGTCTCAATGGAGAGAACTGGTGTAACAGTATTTGCAAAACTGAGAAGATTTCTGTCGTATATTATTTATTTTGTTTCATATTAAATTATTTTTCCAACAAGTTATAGGTAGTAAAGATTTATAATCGATACATAATTATACAAAAGATACTTAATTACTAAATTAGTATAAAATTTGACCTTTCAATAACACATACTGCACGAAATTGATTAAGTATCTAATGATAAGTTATCAAGACTTTTGAACAGATATTTTATATAAGTAAAGTAGTAACATTCAATAATTTAATTAACTATTTCTTCAAACCATAATGTAGCTATATGCAATAATTTCACTAAATTTTTACAGTAAATAGAATGAACACGGCATATTTAAAGACCATTTCATTATGAAATCTAGATTTCAAAATTAGTACATGTTTAAATTAGTACATAATCTTTACATCCATGGAAGGATTGCTACTAAAATTTAATCATTCTTAGACTAAACATCCAAATTACAAATATGAGATTTGACAATGAGATCGTTATTAGATTTTGAGTTAGCTTTATAAACATGCGCGGGAGATAAAAAGTAAAATTTTCCTATGCAACGAAAATGCTGAAAATATTCAATAGAGATACAAAAACAAATGCAAAAACTATCGCGTTACCAACTTTACACCATTATCATCACTTCGACACTCCGTGTTGCATCTCATTGTCAGACAATTCAATGTTGCCAACTTTAAACACAAATCGAAAACAACACTAACAGTAGTTATCTCGAACTACAGCAGAACAGAAATACAAACTCACACAAGCAGACTTCTACTTCCAGTTTCGAAGAGCGTGACACAGAAACTCTGGTTCCGATGATATCAAGCGCATATGCCATTCAAACAACGTATTGAATTTTGCTGGTTGGCTGATCTTAGTATGCAGACGATGTCGTTAGGTTATAGTTCGATGGGGGTACAAATCTGTTTAGTTTTAAGAATGGTTTTGAATCTGTTCCTGCGAAGCCATAGCTGTAAATTTTTATTTTCTTAATGTTGTGATAGGATGCATGAAATTTCAATACTCATATTGTTGTGATATTTGATTGAAAGTTTAAAACGAGATCTTCAAAACGGGGTATGATAAAAATAGGGCCCACTCTAAAAGGAGAAAATCAAAAAGATGCACGATGAAAAAGATGGCTATATATTTTAGTTGTTATAACGGTAGTTGATTTTAGTATTGAACACATATTGCAATTATTTGTTGCAAAACTATTTATAATATTTTTGAAATATATAATAAATATTTTATCAATTAATTATTAAATGGCATGAGACAAATTTTTGATTTTGAGTGGACATATATACCGGGTGTAGAACTGAAATGTGGCGTATAGGGATTTCAATGCTGTATTTTTACCAATTCATTTTATAACAAAAGTACAAAAGTTCAGAATTTCAAAATGCGTGCACTAAAATATAATTTTATTGCGATTAAGATAGTTGAGATAAAACAAGCGTAAAATGCAGAATTAAAAAATCTTTCGAAGTTCTTATAAAAGAATGACTAAAGTTAATTAAAATGTTGTGTTTAAATTTTAAAATAGCTTAATTTGCTGAACGTGATGAGAATAAAATATTTTTTATTTTTTGTGGAATAAAGGGCTAATGGAAAAGTTTTAGTTGGTTACAAGTTTCTGTTTTATTTTGAGTCTATGTTGATAAGTTCAAAAATTAATGCAGAAGGGTAATTACGTTGTATCAAATTTAAAACTGTCTGGCGACCAGACCAATCATAATAAATTCACTTTTATTTACATTTTAACGTCACTGTTGATACGGAAAATAACATGAGTTTTTATACATTTGAATCAGCATTTTAATGTTTAATATCCATACAATTGACAAACGTTTGTCATATAGAATAGTGTAACAAGATGAGATTTGAACTGGAAAACTAAACAATGATGAAATAATTTGATTTTGGATATTTAAATTATCGCAGTTTGTCGAACATAAAACGTTATATGCAACTCGTACATAATCGGACTTTATAGAATCGCCTTATTTATTAGCCTCGCTCGCTGCGCTCGCTCTGTCATAATATTCGGCTCGTCCAATAGAGACCTAAATTATGTACTTGTTACATAAACTACTATTATTATATTAATTAATGCGTCCGTAAAACATTCTTATTCATTTAAACACAGTTCATATGTTGTACTTCAATTTCACGAAATATCAATAAAAATTGGCATATACTTTTATTGTATTTCTATATAATATAAACCCTAAGAATCTCAATGCTGTAGAGCGCATCGCCATATCTCTTAAATTTTTCGAGAAATGACGGTTTTTGATGTTTTTCTAAGTGCAACTTTGAGGCACTGCAACTCAAAAATTACGCAAGATATCGAAAAATACTCTTCAGTTTTGTGTTACTCGTGCATATTATAGCATAATAATAAATTTTTTAAAAATTATAAATTTTTGAATTTTTTTTTTAAATTTAGATCAGCGATATTTCAAATAATAAACGAGATGCGAACTTGCAGACTAAACCATTGGATTCAGCTAATCGAAATACATAAACCCTAAATATTTCAGAACATTCGGATTATGGGTTGAAATTTTAGAGCAAAAAGTCTAGAAATGGCCTTTTTCAGGCCAAACGTCAAGGGGTACCCTTTGACGTTTTTCGCCAAAAACGTCATTTTTACACTTTTTGCTCTAACTCTATGACGCGTAAATTAATTTTAATGAAATTTTACATACTTATGTATTTTGACGAGCTGAATCGAGTGGTCTAGTCTGCGAGTCTGTATCTTTTATATGTTTCGAGTTATCGCCTATCGAATTTTCGGGGAAAAAATCGAAAAATTTCAAAATTTTCAAAATTTGCTAATTTGTATTAAAATGCATGAAACGCACAGAACTGAGTCTATTTTTCAATATCTTTAATAGATTTTGAGTTGCAGCCACTCAAAGTAGCATTTCAAAAAACATCGAAAATTGCCATATTTCTATAAATTTAAGAGATATGACGATGCGCTCTACAGCATTGAGTTTCTTAGGGTTTATATTATATAGAAATACAATAAAAGTATATGCCAATTTTTAGTGATATTTCGTGAAATCTTAAATTTTTGTATTTGTTGTCAATGGTAAATGAACTTCTATTAAATTTTCTTATTTGTACAGATATTATAAACATTTTCAAATTATAACCAAAATCCTCGATTAAATAATTGGGCCATATTGTGTAGTTCCAGATAATGTAACAATTTACTGATCTACAGATATATTATCCTCAGGAGTGAAACATCAATATAAAATACAAAGTAATCTTTAAAATGTTATTAGTTGTTTTTATTTTTCATTGACGTTTCACTTCTGATGATGACCTATGTAATGCACACTGGTCGAAGAGCATCAGAGATCATCGAAGAGCTCTTCGATAAAACAACAACGAATACAGCGAATATCTCCGCAACAATAAAAAATCTGGTGTGGGCACCACACTACTTTCTTATACAAATAAAACCAACTGAACATGTGTGACTTGTTCCTTGCGTATGACTATATTTTGAAAATTATTTGATATATAGATGTTAAACAAGTTTAATTTTTGTTCTCATTGTAACTATGAATTTATTTTAAAATAGAAATTAATTAATATCCAGTCTTCAAAACTTTCTACCTAATAAAACAAATATTACTTTTAAAATATTTCACACGACACATATTTTTGACACTTCATAATTATTTGAAACATTTGACACATCTTGACATAGATATTAAAAATTAAAATATTAAATTCTTTGTTGTTTCATGTAAACTGTACAACAGTTCTTTTTATGAAATTTACTAATACAGGGAGTTTCAATCTACTAGTATCCTCCAAATATCTTGCGAAATTCACATCGGATTGAGAAATAAAAAATCTGATGTTGCCAGCACATAACCTCCCGCCCAATACTACTCTTAAACAGTACAAAATAGTATTTGATACAAAAACATACCTTCTTATTTGTTTATTTTCTATTTATATTTGAGAATTTAAATTTTCTTTCGTATAGTTATTGAATTTTTTTGACATATATTTCACTAAGAAAACCGCTTCACAATCACAATGACATGTGTCACATTTCGAAGAAAAAATTGAAAATTTTTAAATGTTTCCATGGTGTACTAGGAATGCAAGATATGTGAAATCTAATTTCTTTATATTTTATTATCTCCAAATCTAATGAAAATTAATAAAAATAGTGTAATCAAAACACATGTAAAATTAAATATTCTTCAACTTTGAAAATAACATAAATTGTTGAAAAAGGAAATTTAACCATGTTTTTCACAAAAAACTGTTAATAGCTTCAAGTAAACTTCTACTTCCGGTTGACCAATTTTATCCAAAATCTAATCAGCTCTTCATTTAAATATAAGAAGCAATAATTCAGAAAATTGTATTTTTTGGTATTATAGTATTTGAGTTATGCGAGACGAAAAAATTGCCACAGACTACACACACACACATACATACATACATACATACATACATACATACATACATACATACATACATACATACATACAGACATCATCGCGAAAATAGTAAAATCGTATTGTAGGGACCTTAAAACGTGCTTATTTATTGAAAACTCACTACCCAATTTTTTGACCAAAAACAATACCTCCCTTACCTAGAGGTAGGCGGGAGGTAAAAAAGAGTGGGTGTCAAATATTTTTTCAAGGTCCATTGATTTCAAATCAAATTTGAACCACCCCCTCTCACCCTCTGTGGTGGGGGGAGGGGTCAACTTTGACACCTTACAATAACCATCATCATACAATCACTGTCACCATCATCATAACCGTTAAATTATGGTCAAGGTTTACGATGTTCAAACCCAAATAACTTTTCATTTTCTGAAAATGTTAAGAATCTCTGAAGAATCTAAATCTGTAATAATGAAGGTTTTTATTTATTTAAGATTACAAAGTTGCACCCTTTCTCAGAGAGAGAGTAAGTTTGATACCATCCAATAGATTCGAGAAAATATTTTGTCGATTTCTCAATCCGATGAGTACGATATACACTCTGAATATGTTTTGTTTCTACCCTGTTATTAGGCTTCTCTAATCGATACTGTATCATTAAAATAAATTAAAGTAAACAATTCATTTATATTTTAAAAGTTATTCCAATTAATATTTATAATTTCCGGAATAGTCACACGTGTTTGCATTATCGAACCGTTCGCGGTAGAATATTTATATTCCAGTTGCATTTTATTAATAATATAGAAATGTTTACCTGCAAAGTTCTCGGTCAGGCGCTATTTCAACATCATTGCATTACCACCACACCTAAGTATGAATACGCCTCCATAACCAAACACTATAACCATCCAGTAAGCCTACGCAAACCATTACATCATCAAAGTCATATTCTCAAATTAACAACACGTTAAACTGGTCCTCGTCCCGCTAACTCGTACTCGATTATCCTATTTCCGAATCACCATCACGCTTCAGCGTTAACCGGTAAACAGCTGCACAATGCCGGTAATCGTGCGTGTCTTATTTAATTAAACATTACGTTAAGTTGCGTTGTGTGCTACTGGTTCTGCGTTTGGCGTGGGTTTACATGTAAGCCTATTTATTCGCATCTGTAATCTAAGCAATAATTAAAATTGTATGTTTAATATGCGTGCACAGAGACGAGACGCGAAGATTTTGCACGGAATGCTAACGGTAATGATCATGATGGTAAAAGATTTACTTATTTTAAATCTAATTCAATAATTCAAATCATAATTATTGGATTTAAAGGACCAATTCAGAAAATTATGTTGTTATGACATTTTTGATTCACTAAATTTCCATTTTAAGAAATACTGTCATAAAAATTTAAATAGAAATGCTCATTTTTACGATAGTCAAATTCTAATGACGATATCATTTTCAAATGTCAGATTTGGAATTTGTATCTTAAAGTTACAAGTTGATTAGATTTTGATAAACGTTCACCAACCTAAATGAGAATGCAAAAAAAAAAATTAAAGAATAATATTAGGACCAATAAAGATATCAGAAGACGAATACAGAATAAGAATGAACTATGAAATAGAACAAGAGTTGAAAGGAGAAGATCAAGCAACAGAAAGTCAGATGGCTTGGACATATATGGAAAGTAAAAACAAAGGACACAATTAAATTAGTAGTAGAATAAAAACCAGGAAAAAAAAGACAAGGCAAACATAGATCAACATAGCCAAGGAAGTAGAAAATAAAAAAGTAAAACAAAAGATGTGAAAAATCTAACATTAAATGTTTAAAGAAATAGAAACGGATATTGATCCACTTCAACAAAAGGATCTAGAGAGCTTCACAAAAATCGTTATTAATCCACTATTAACCAACTGGTGGTAGTAGCTTGCTTTATGAATGAAGATTTTTGAGAAAATCTCTGTAAATAATGGGGTCTATAACCCAATTTAATTTTTTATATACTTGCTCCGCCTAATAACAATATAGTTCCACCAAAACTACGTCACGTTATGGTGCAAATATTTAAATTTCTAATTCAAAATACCATAAAACTGATAAAACAAATAATATTATGGTTAAATTACTTATTTTATTATTTCTTCCAATAAAATTGGTTTTAGTTACAGAACCTATTGGGTTAGAGTAAATTTCGTTATATTTGCAAAGATGTAGAATATTGTCTGCAATTTATATTTAAATTTCTTTTCTATATTCTGTATAGATAAAAAAAATCTGGAAGATTATGTTTTGGAAACATCGGATATTTTCAGTACTTTTCTTCTGGAATCTATGACTCATTTCTGTATTTCAAAGATATTCTCTCTCATTTATTATACGCACACTTCTATTTAATATAAGTTGTTTACGCTACATAAATAACAAACGGTTAAATTATATTGCGTAGGTACATCTTGTTCGTTTTAATAAGACGTTATAATTATGAGAAGCAGCAGCTAAGTTGCGTCAAAGCTGTTATTTACAGAAAATATAACTCTAATGACACCCCCGCTTACTAAGAACATGACAGGTCTTAGACTATAATTAAATCTTCCTCGTTACCTTTTACCTTTCAGCGCTTCGAATAAATCATTATGGGTTTTCATAATCGACTTTGATGAACGTTTTGTAAACAAAATGTCGCACGCAGTCATAAATAACTCACAGTCGCTAACCGGTTCGCGGCAAAATTATTATTTATCTAATAATAATTTGCAGAGATTTATAAGACCATTATAAATTTTAAAAATCGTTTTCCGCCAAACATCAAAAGCAATATACTTTATTGACTAGATTCATATAGCAGAAGTTTCATTGATATGCAATAATATTACATTATTAAGAAATCAATTTTTTTTCATACTGTATCACATTTCCACCTGTAAATAAGACTTTACAGTATTGTTATTTTTGGGCAATATTTTAATATAATTTGATACACAATATCTTTTTTTCTAAACCCACTTGAAATCTGCGCATTGTATGTTTGTTGTTGCTAATGAGGAGCATCGTGAGAAATGAATTTGTTTTGCAAGTATTTGAATAAAGATCATTTCATTTCAGTACATGTGCCATTGCTACGATACTTATTTAGAATTTTCAAATATTGGAATGGTGAAATCGGGACAAATTTATTATTAAAATTATATTAATTAAGAAATAATATCGTGGTTGTAGAAAAAGTTTAGTATACAACTAGCATGGAATATCCATTTCATAGTCGTAGGAAATGAATACCATTTCATGCTTGTTGTACAATACACTTTTTCCGCATTCACTTTGAAAAATGTTGTTAAAAATGTCAACAAACCAAAATTGGTTGCTATCATTATTTTATTATTATTATTATTATTATTATTATTAGGACCAAACCGACCTGATTGTTTTTAAGAATGAAAGGAAGGAAGAAGAAAACAAACACAGGTATGAAATGAGCCGTTGTACTCATTTCTAAATTCCTAACTCGGCTCATTCGTCGCCTCATCCGAAAACATATTTACGTAAATGAAATAATTAAACTATTGGATAGTAGTCAGGAAATTTTCTTAAAAATCCGCCTCTACCGGTTTCTGCAACACATTTGCCTTCTTCAGGAACCAAAACCGGTAGAGGTCGATTTTTAATAAAATTCATTGACTGCTATCCAAAGTTTACGGATTTCACAAACATCCATCTAGTCAAGAAGCTTCAGATTCATATAACGTTACAAACAACACTTCCACGCCTAATAATAACACATAGTACTATTCTGCTTTGCAAATATTTATTATTCTTTCTTAGGATTTTATTTAACAAATTACTGAGTTTGACACATTCCAAACTTTAATGAACTTTTCTAAACGTCCTCAAACTACAAACTTTCCCTCCCTTTCGCTTCATTCGCATCCATTACAAAATTAGCATGTGTCCAATACGATCTCATCTCGGTTCTCGTCACTCAATAACTATATTCAAATTTCGCATCCAGGCGCAAATGTGGAATTTACAGCTGAGGTATTTTCACGCTCAAACTGTTTCCGGTATTATTGTAATATAGAACAAGGATACCCACTTCACGGGCTCTCACATGAAGTCCCATTTATAATCCGGGATTCGGGATTTGCGATTGCCGACCACGCCTACAGACGCGAAATGAAGTAGAACTCTAGAGCCGTGACAGTTTTTTCCTGCTGACGTAACTAATACGTAATAATGCGGGATATATCGTAAAACTCGAGTAGGAAAATGGGCTTGGATTCTTTGTTTCTGGGTGGTGAGATGGTGTATGGATTTTTTGCCATGAATTATGTAGAATATTGTAGCGGAAAAATATTTCTATCTATACGGATGAATTATATTTACTATATTTAAATTTTCCTGAGAAAATTATGCAGAATATTATTGTCAACTTTCATTCATATACTCTCTCAAGCATTCTCGATGAAAATCAATTTAATAAACTCTTTGGGAACATTAGAAAAACTAAATTTTATATTTATTTATATATTAAATAAGAATTGTTGTACATTCATTCATTCATTGATATAAAAGTCTAGAAACTGACGTTATAGTTTTAAAAGTTAAATTTTTCAAAAATTTAACATCATTCATTTGTTTTATTGAATATCATTTTATTATAATTTGGTTATAAAACGAGCATTACACAATGAAGTTTTTCTTTTGACTATAAAAGTATCTTTCAGCGACCATTTCAGTCTATTTCCACGATCAAGTTTTAAGTGAATTAAAATATCGAAGTATAAAAACTCAGTATATATCATCACGCCAATAACCCATTATGGGCGTGGCACTCTGTTTACGCAGATCTCGGTAAGTGATATATTTTTTCGTATGAAGTGCGGTTACCAGCCGTCAAATCATAGCCTCCAAGGATGTTATTGGAGGAGGTGATATTCTTTCAAATCTCTTCAAATTAGGATCATGTTAATCAGTCGATTTCACTGCGTACAAACAAAGATAGATAATTGTATAAAACCACCAAGATTTCAGTTTCTTCTCTACTCCATTGTGTCATTTTAAGATTAATGTAAATCAAACACTAGTATACAGCAAAAACATAACCATAAATGAAATTTGACAGCTAATTCGTTTCTCTCAAAACATGCACTAAGTTGGTAATACTATAAAAACAGCAATGCATAAACGCATCGTCAAATCTTTTAAAAACTTTTAAGAATTGAAGTTTCATCGAATCATCTATCTCTCTTACACTTACGTCATTACACGAAAAAGAAAACTTTTAAAGTCACTTGAAAAAAAAAATCATATCCCACAGTCGATTGTTTCCAACCCAAAAAAGGCGCAAAGGGGCAAATCCGGTTTTTAAATCGTTGATAGTATGTATTTTTAAATTTTGAACAACTTTTATATTTACACTTTTACTGCAAAGTCAATAGGTAAAAAGATACAGCAATCAAAAATATCATTAAAATCTCTACACGCCTCATTTCAATTCTACATCCGGTATGTACTGTAGCAAATATATTTATTTTAATTTATATTGCACTAATCATCATATTAGTTATTCAAAAACCAGCAATGTGCTTACTCCTAAAGTTAATCATACTTAGTATCTATTAATCACTTAGCTCAAATTACTCAACTAGCAACCCTTAAACACCTTTAACCCTCCAAAGAAAACTATCAATTACATCGCAAACCTAATTCCTTAACCTCTTCACCTCCGTTCCTTCCAGCCATTAAAACCAAACCCACGGCTACCAACATCGAACCTCGTAGGTTACCCAACAAACTTCAGATTCCAAGAGAATCGTTTGTTTAAATTGCGGCGTGAAAACATCGCTAATTGAAACGGGACCTTGTTGCACACCCGAAGGATAATTTGTTACGTTGCCGGCTGGCGGCAGCACCAGCACGCGAAACAGAAATTAGATTACGAAGTTCCGGTAAACATTGGCGCCAGGAGCCTGTCCGCTACTTGTATCTGGGCTAATAGTCAAAGTGTGAATTTGTTAATTTCTCGTAAGTGTTATTAATAGTGTTATTACGGTCGTCTTTACTTGTCTGTAACTGATTACCTGCAAGGAGCGAAGCTAAGTTACCCTTAAGTTCTGTAAGATTTAGACGTAAAGAAACGGAAGCGGAAAATTCGGTTTGACCAAATTTAATTCCGATAAAATTTGAGATTATTCTATCGCATACTTCTTCTCCATCTAAATACTAAAGTTAAATGCAAGTAAATTAAAACTCCTCTTTTATTTTAAATAGAAACTTCTTGTTTATTCACTTATTTGATTCAATATACAATGATATAAACATATCATATCCTAATATAATAAAATAATTTTGAAAAATGATTGTTAAATTTCTATATCTTATTAACCAATATGTTGTCAAAATAAAAAATTCTCCTTTGTTTTGAACAATATATTAAAATACTGGCATTATCCCTTTAAAAGAGTAACTCATCTTACATGAAAATCTGAACTGCGAGCAATAAGAAGAAGTCGATAAGAAATTGGTGGACTGCATTAAAGATCTTAGTCACCTTCCCTTTGTGAAAATAACTCTATTACCTACTGTTATAAGCTCTGAATAGTATTGAAAATTTAAAGATTAATATCAGATATTATAAGAAATTTAACTGTAACTTAAATTTACTTTTAAAATAAAATTTGAATTTAACAAGTGCACATCATTTGAAATTATTTTATTACGTACTTAACATTGCCGTTAAACATTTTATTGTTATTTGGATAACTTGATGAAAATATAGTGGAAGTAAATTTAACTGAAGTTTTAATTTCTTTAGAAAACAGGGCATAGGTGATGTAAATCCTAGTTTGCTCTAACTAAAATAACAAAGTGCTTCATCCAGGAACAATTTTTTTTCACGACCGGGAGAGAAATTCGGTTTCTATGATACCAAAATTATAACAGAAACAGCCAATTTCATATATACCGGAGATTTGTGCACTTTCTCTTCCGTCGTGAGGGAAAATGCTGAAATAATGTGAAAAATGAACGAAATCATAAATAATATTATAATTTAAATAATTTTTAAATATATGAAAACCGTCATAAATATTGGGGTCGCGAAACAAATAGTATATACATCGTAGGAGAAGAGTGTATTTTTTCTCTCGTCGTATTGTAGCCTTCGCCTACGGCTCGTGTTTCAATTAATCCGCGGAAAAATCCATACACTTCTCTCCCTTAATGTATAATATACTATTATCTTACGGAATTTTATTTAGCTCTCAGAAAATTATTTTTTGCTTGCCAGATAATATCTTGTAGGGCTCGAGTTTGTTACACTTGAGAATGCGTTCTCTTCTTAATTCCCTTTTAATCTCATCTTTATCTCACTTCTTGTGTATCAAACTAAATTATCCAACAGCGAAACACAAACATAAATTAAGATACATCGTATAAAGTTGTCACAAGTTCACGTAAAATTAACATTCTAGCAAGCAAGTTTTAGTGCAGGGAATTTCATTCGACAAGCCAGATTTGGGACGATAATTATCTACCCCTTTCCTTGCGGTACCGGTTTACAAATGCTTTACTACCGCTCCTAAATTCATTTGGCAAGGAACCAGGCAAAGAAGTCTCCGGAAACTCAGAAACTGTCTTTTATGTACACAGGACATAAAGACGAAGGCAGAATGTACGTAGCGCTTTATTAACTCTATCATCTTGGAAGTCATGTGTGGTCAAAGCCGTGACCAAGGGTTGCACACAGACTTGTTTATATTTAATGAGGGCAATGTTGTTATTGTGGTATGAAACTTGGATATTCGCTAAATAGGAACTACGATAACATCGCAACTGAGCAAATGGCCCAGGGAAAATTAGGACGAATATGTTCAGCGTAATAATGTTGGTAATGAAAATGAGATTTCTGTTTGGAGTTGTTTTTGTGCTTAGTAATGAAATGAGCTTAAACTAAATTTATTTAAACAACATTTAAATGTTTTTGAAATACAGAAATTTCGTGGAAGATAACTCAATTTGCATTATTACGTAGAATAAAATTGATGTATGCTTCTGAATGTTGGGTGTTGATGACGAAGTATGATCGACGTATAACTGCTGAAGAAATGAGATATTTGAGAGGAGTGTGTGGGTAAACGAGACGTGATTGTATACATTGGTGTATGGTGAGTGTGAGATTGAGAACAATGTTGTTTAGAAAGTGGGAGTGAGTCAGTTGAGGTGATTTGGACATGTTGAGCGAATGTCGAATGAAAGCTTGCTGAAACTAATATATGTGGATGAGATTGAAGGTGCACGATTGCGTGGCCGTCCGAGGAATAACTGGTTGGGTATGATTGTTGGTTTGTTGCGTGAACGAATGATACTGAGTGTGAAGAATAAACGGGTATGTATAAATCGCACTATGAAAGTGGACGAGGCGAAAGTGGTGTGTCAGGATAAAAATTTTTGGAGGAGATTGATTGTTGGTTGATTGTGTTTCTGGGTTCGTGCTACCCCACTAAGCGGGATAAAGCGTGATGTTACGTATGTACGTATGTACATAGAGTTAATAAAATATTGTTATAAGTTTACTATTTTAGATAAAAATGCGCCCAATTTCTATGTTCTATGTTCTGATTTATTGTGTTTTATTTTCTGGACCAAAACTTCTGAAGTTTTACATTTTGATGAACGTCTATAAGTTGATTCCAATGGTGGATGCTTTTCGTGCATATTATAACAAATTAGTAAAAGGAAATTTTAAAATTTTTGCAAAGGACAAAATGTTGGATAAGCACGTCATCTAATAAACCGATGTACTGGAAGTGCTAATTTATTTGAAGACCTATAAGATTTTTGGGTGTATCAAACTGTATCTTACAAATTATTGAATTCGAGTAAGATATAAAATAAAATTGGCTAAAAGTTTTTTTTTTTAATTTTTTCTCTATTTTGTACCTTTAATAGTTATAGACGAAGGAGGTTATGTGTTGGGTCATCAAATTCTTTTATTGCGATCGGCAATAAATTGACAGATATAGAAGATAGACTTGCGGTGTCGAAATGCATAAGGTATACCTGTACCGTTTCAAAATCTTATAAACCAAAATCTGAAAACCATCTAAACTCGTGAAAATATTGTCCTATACCATCTAGATATTCAACCTTTTTGTATACTTAGTATTTTCATGAGTTGAATAAAATTAATTCCAAATCTTCTATATTTTTCAAGATATCGCCAATGAAGTATTTGGTATATATTCAAAATCATTTAAGTTACTTACAAAACTGAAGCACCTCCAAAAAGTTGCACTTTTAAAAATATCCAAAGTCAACACGCTCTACAGCCAAGAAACTATACAAAAACAATAAGTGATTTATGATAATATTTTTCCTGATTCCTAATCGAAAAACTAAATTTTCTTAGTACTTTCAGTTAAAACCAATTCTCTCATCAAAGATGTAATTATCCTAGATCAGTGAACAATAAACTACCATAGGTCAGTTTAGCGCTGGTAGGGTGAAAGAAGTATTACATCCTGGGATTCATTACGATCTCAGCAGGAACCGAGACCCAGCATCAGCGCTCCAAGCGAGCAAGGAAAACAACTGACTCGGTGGAAAAGAGCAATCAACTTTTTTGATCTGCGCTTTTTAACGGCTTGGCAGTAGACCAATTAGACCCTATATTTCTGTAACCAACTGCATCTCTGTGCCTTTTTTAAAGGGTAAACATTACACTTAATCTCTCGCGTTTCACAGACTACGATAACAGTTGCAATTTAATGAAATTATCGTTACTTTAATTAAGTTTATAAAAAGTATGTTCATTTTAAGGGATTAACGGAAGATTAAATGTAGGTCTGGTGGACTCGTTTCTGTTTTTAATTGAATTGTTTATGTTTTTCTTGAGAAAGTTTAGAAAGAGAAATGCCAAGGAAGTTATCACATCCTTACATCCGGTCTCTTGTCTTAAGGAAATGAAAATTGTTATTAAGAGCTACTGTTACTAATGGCACAACGCTGTACTTTAATGGAACTGTTTATCAACATTTCAACAACAACTGCAATTTTTAATAGTTTTAATAAATTGTTTTCGCACTATCAACTAAATGTATTTACGAAAATACTAAAGCATTATTGAAAACTTCATTATATCAAATATAAAACTGTTCGTAACAAAATATGAGTTAGTGAGAATTTGAATTTAAAGTTTTAAGTGTATTTAACTTCGGTTGCATTTTCCACTTTGTTTCTATCAAAAAACAAAAGTACTGCATGCAACTTATTTTGCTTCATTACTTCAAGCGTCTTGAATTACCTAGTTCCAATGACTTTATATATTAAAAGTTTACGTAGAAAAAAAATGAAAGATAATATGAATAAAAAGTTTTTATATTAAACTAGCAACATCAACGAAAATTTTTCCATTTAAATATTAAAGTTTATAAAACTTAAGAATAAGTTATATAAATGCAAATTTAGACATATTTGTATAAGGTTACATATTTTAATTTAAACATTTTCGCAGTACTTGTATTTTTATAATAACTTTCTAGTAGCAAAATATTAAATTTTTATATTTCGTTCATGTAACAAAGCTGCTACGATACCCAAAGGAGTTTGGTAACAGCTCAATCGAGTTTTATAATAGAGCAGTAGAAATTATATTTTCTAGGTTGGTAACTCTACTGAAATGTCATATGTCAAAAAATATCAAATGTCACACTTCACTAAATAAATAAATACAAATTTTAAGAATGTTATTTTTGTTAAGAATAGTATGAAGAAGAAGAGATAGGAAAGGTAAGGTTAGGTGTTGAATTTTCAAACATCAAATAAGTGTCACCAACTAACACAAAATTCCCTGAAAATTTAAACTTTGAATTTTTAATAAAAAAAAGGCATAAAAGGCACAAAATATAAAAGAGCTTATTTCATAATTGTCGTTTATTTTCCTTCTCTCAAAATAAAATGATAATTCTGAAACGCGTCTTTTAATGTACTATTGTAGCAACATCATTTGTTGCACATTAATATCGAAAAGCACATTTAATAAAACAAAATCAAACTCATAAATCTTTAAACTATAATCAAAATATCTATATTTTCTGTATACTTATTTTTAGAACTAAGTTAAAATTATGAAAAATTTTAGATTAAGTTCTGTAAATAATTGATTTAAATACAACGTTTTGAATTTTTGTATATAATAATTATCAGGAAAACAAATAAATAACATAAATAAGTTGAGAAAATATAGAACTTAATCGAAAATTCTTTTATAATTTTACTGTAATGAGTTCTGAAAGTTATTTCAACTTATTGAGAACTTAGTTGGATCAATCAAGATTACACAACTTGTTAACCAAGCCAATAGACAAGAATGAATTCTGAATTCAGATTAAAGTTTTAGGGTTTGATCTAATTTTATTAAATAAGTACTTAGCTGATTTTTTAATTTAATTCATTTTAAGGATAGTTGTATTATCACCATGGAAAACCTCGATGAAAATTTTATCGTTACGAATGCATGTAACATTTTTTTGAAAATCAATTAAAATATATCTGATGTTAAATTGCAAAAATATTAGGTGAACTCATTTGATTGATTGACTTGAATTTTGCTGTCATATATCAACTTCAAATTCATGTAATAGTTATTTATGTATCAAGGCACTGAAGTTTAACTTTTTATCACGAATATGGAATTTATTTGCCGAGGCCCCCAGGGCCGAGGAAAATAAACCATGTGAATGATAAAGAGGAAATTATGTGTTTTGTCCTGAATTTCGTCATCAGAATTAATTTATTAATTTCTTCTTGCATATTTTGTTTCATGTTACATCCACATTTACTATAGTACCTTAATATATCTGCCAAAATTATCCTACTTGTACAATAATTATTTAACGGTTGCCAACACTGGGTTGCTCAAAATCGTCGTATAATGGTTTACTTTAGTGACGATTTCTGAGCTTTTAACGACGATTTTTGAGCACTTTAGTGCCGATTTCAAATAAAACATATTGCTTTAATTTCTAATTGTACAAATTACTATATACAGCTTAAAGACAATCTAATTAGTTAAAAAATATAAAGACAATAAAATTGTCAACTGTTTCATAAAAAACAGCCTCAGAATAATAACTAAGTTATTAATTCATTGAGACCGGCCAAGCCAATCAATCGGGAACTACAGACGCGTTTCGCTCTTATTGGAGCTCATCAGTGTAGTGAACCCACCAGCTGCTGTGAGGCAGTGGTACCGATGACTGACTTGGCGAGATCTAAGATCCCATCAGATTGGTAAATGGATCTGAGAAGTAAATAAATACTCCCAGGGCCATCTACCGAAACTTCAACAGAAGTAAATTTTCAAAAAATTGAAAATTGTCTATGAAACATATATATTAAAAAATATAAAGACAATTTTCAATTTTTTGAAAATCTAATTAGTGTTTGTCTAATATAAACGAATACAATTAATGTAATTAAAATTGTAAAAATGAGAACACAAGAATGAAGAATGAAGGGATAAATTATTTACACAACTCTCATGCATAAAAATTCCGTAAATTTCCCAAGGAAGCATGCAGAAATGAATAAATTATCATGAGAACAAAAAATTTAATTCATTTTCGGTCAGCGAACACTTAAATAATTACTGCCCTCCACAAAAACTCGAAATTCTCCAGACGAAAATAATTTATTTACAATAACAGAACCCGAAAGTGCAAAAACTAGAACGAACATACACCAAACACAACTTCCGAACGTATAAATTGTCTCCCGCCAGAACTTTTTATATAATAAGCGCGAAAAGGAAAAAATACCGCAGCAGAAACACATTGCAACTCTTATAAATGATCTCTGAAAGAAAGCATTCATTTTTAAAGAAGAATTATGATGGCAAAAACGTAGTTTCAAGCACCGGTAGTTTATTTCCGCCAAAAGGGCTCGTAAAGTTGCCTCACAAAGGGAAACACATGCTGTTTGGGCCCAGGGCGGTGTCGAATGTTCGACGAATAAATAACATTTCTACTGCAGGGAATAGAAACCCCGCAATGATGCCACTGAACGGGTTTTATAGTTTAATTCTTTGTCAAAGTGGTTCAAGTATTAAATTTGTTGTAGATGAGAACTGTACAGAGTCATGAAACTTATAATTAATTCCACTAGATGCAAAAGTGTATATGACATCTAGTTGATTCTGAAATAATTGCAAAAAACTGTTAATGATTAAGTTATGTGGGAGTTCAGCCATGAATTTTCACTGAAGTTCTCTTCCTTAGCAAATTAGTACAATTACATTCATCATAACATCGAGATTTAAAGAAATATTGTAATTGTATTTAAGGGAAAATTAATAAGAAATTCTATGAATTAAAATTATTAGCGTGTTAGTAATTATTTCAATTTAATGTCACCATTGAAATTTACCGAAACGTTAATAGAAAAATATGTAGAATAATTTAGACAGAAAAGCAATTATAATATGAATTATATACACGAATTTAAACGAAAATTTCATGATATAATAAAATATACATTAAGGGAGAGAAGTGAATGATTTTTTCCCGCGGAGTAAATTAAAACACGAGTCGTACACTTCCCTCCTGAGGTGTATATACTATTTCTTTCATGACTTCAACATTTATGATGATTTTTAATATATTTCAAGATTATTTTAATTATAACATAATATAATAGTTACCTTCGATTTGTTTAATTTTGTTCATTTTTCACATTATTTGAGCACTTTCCCTCACGACGGGAGAGAAAGTGCACAAATCTTTCGTAGATATAAAATTGGCTCTTTTTGTCATGAGTTTTTCACCCCTGGTCGTGAAAAAAGTATATTAATTTGTTTGTATATTTAATTCGCAATGATTTTTTTCGACCCGAGAACTCGTTAAATTCCAGAGTAATGAACGCATCTTTATGTTACAATGATTTGTATCAATACATTGTTGTTAGCATTATATTGTTGTAATCAGTACATTGTTGTAATCAGTACATTATTGTAATCAGAACATTGTAGTAATTAATAACAAAGTACAGAGCATGAATGTCAGAATAATAAATAAATGGAACTCAATTCAGTGCAGATCTCTATATTATGTTATATATTTGCGCGTGTAGTGCGGTTACCAGCCGTCAAATCACAGCCTCCATGATGGTAGCGGTGGATGAGCCATAAATGTAATTTTATGTGGTAAATATTTTCGGAAGTTATTTTCGAAAATTTATCGGTTGTGAGGATCGAACCGAGGATCTTATGATCCACAGTCCGATACGTTACCAAGCAGCTATTTATCCTATAATTGTCAAAATAAGTTTTTAAGTAATAATGAATTGGTAGCTTCATGACAAACATAAAGCAGAACCACATTATTTGTCTCCTTTAAAACTTCAGGAAGATAAGTCCTAATAGATATGAAAATTATTAAATTTAAATAATTTCTTTGATATTATTTTTATAATAACCCTCAGATTTTTAATACTATTATTTATACAGCTTCTAATTTACTAAAGTTAATTGAAGCAGTAAAAGTCAATATTTGAAATATGAATTAAAGACAAATGCAAATTCAAATTCTAGGCACGAAGAGGAACAATGAAAATAACAAATTTAATGTAAATAACGAAAGGAAAATGTACAAAAACTTTATTACGATTAAATAAACAAACTCCCATTCGCAAAGAAAATTCACATTGACTTGTTATATTTTTTGTTATCTGTAGTAGAGAATATACAACGTTTTATTTGACTCGACTTTTATTTTTGCAAGCTCATAATGTTTGCACTGATGTTCGTATACATGTATGAGAGCTTGTATTATATGTACGTTTGCTAGATATGAGTGTTCCGTTGCTGTATCATAAATTTTCTTACAGAATATTTGTTTTTATATGAAAATAACACGTTATATTCCAGATGCATAAACTGAATGTTTCCAATTTATCTCATAGTTTCTACTACAAATTTATATACGACAATTTCTTTAATTTTTCCACTACTCTTTTTTAAAAAAATTAAAAAAATTTTGACCTTTGCTTAGCTCAAAATATGTAACGACACTAATCAAAATTTATTTTAAAAAATAGACCTTTTGATTGCCGTAAAATATTAAGCAGGCTTTACACGATGAGGTTTTTCAGTTTCAAGTGATTTTAAAATGACATTTGATAGCTAATTTGCGCATTGCAAAACATGCTGAAAGATGGTATTGCGATAAAGTACAATGAGCAAGTGTATGGCCAATTTTTTTTTTTTTAGAAAATTTCAAGAAAAAGTACCTTATATTCTTTTTGTCGAATCATCTATCTCTCTGACATTTACGTCTTTGTGCGAGAGAGAAAACTTTTTAACCCTCTATTGCATGAATTATTATTTTTTTGAAATTAGGTCTCAAAAAATTATTTTTTACAAAAGAAATATTCATATATTTCAAATAAGTGTGTTACATAAATTGTTTTCCAAAAATAATAAAAAAAATTTTAAGTTTTATTCACTATTGGAAACATTATGAACAAATTCAATTTACAATAGAACTTTGGTCTATTGGGTCGTCTTTGCGTACTATACAAAATTGTTTGATAAACAACCTCTTCTAGGGAAACACCAGATAAAAATTTTTGGAAATTTTGTAATAGTGTATTTAGCTGTAATATATCAGCAGGTAATAAGCTGCTTCCTTCAAATTTTACTTTTATATCTCAGTTTCTGAAATTATCCTTTTTCCAGTTCAAATTTTTTTTTTAGGTTGGTCAAATTCGAATGACCTAATTGGCAATTGACAAAGTGTATATAATGTTCCCAAATGTTACAACATGATTGCCATGATTGTAAACTGCATAAGAAAAGAAAAGAAAATTTTTTAATTTTATGTTCCCGTTCGGGAACAGTATGCAATGTCAGTGATGAAGACGTAAAAGACGTCGAAACTAGTAGGGGTTGAATTTTTTAAATAAAACTATTAGTTGCATTTCAAGAGTTTACGTTGTCTTTTTTATAAACCCAAGACAAAGCCCAGTTATTTTGTTCATTTTCAACTGTGAATAAAATTATTAAATATAACTAGTAATAACTTATTTTACGTCATTCAAAATGCCTATTTTTTACTATAAATTTTGATGGTTGCCATTTTGTTTCGACACCAATTGTGAACATATATAAGAATAAATTTGAAGACAGTTTTCAATAATTTTACATGTCATTGACTTAAATATTTTGAACTAATCAATCATAAATAATTTAATTATTTAAAAAGGAGTAGTGGAAAAATTAAAGAAATTGCTGCAGGAGCGTTATAATTTAATTAAATATGAATAAAATAATGAACATTGCTAAAAAATGTAAGCTATAAGCTATGGGTTCCGCTTTGTAGAACTTCCTATCGGACTCAACCAGAATCCAACAAAAAATATTCCGAACCAGTCGTCGTTTATCTTTCCTTTATAAATAGAAAACTACGTCCATACAAAGACTAATTTCCTTTGGTTTCACGGGTAAGAGTTTATAAAATGGAAAGTCATCGACTCGTGGAAATTTTACCCTAGAATCAAGCTCGCGGGTGTGGTACGTTACGGTACCGTTAGCCACTCGAAAGTTAATTTACCGTGTCGTTTTCAAAGAGTTTTCGTTTTGATTTTGCTTCATTAATATGAGTGTGTGGTGCGTGGTCTTTTTGAGGCGTATGACAACATGGTTTAAAAGTTTTTATATGTAAAGGAGCATAATGTGTCGATTATTTTTAATATGAAACTTACTGTGTGAATAATCGAGGGAGTTGTATTTACTTTGGCGCTAATAATTTCTTTTGTGGTTTGTCTTTCATTATACAAAACTACAAAGGGCCTTTGAAAGTGGATTCTACAACATATTCAGCTAATGTTGATTGGTATTTTAATTGGTAGTTGTATCTTGTATCTTGATTTTGCTTAAATAATTTCATGCGATGCCGAATGTTCTTAAAAAAAAATCTGATGTGGGCGGCACATAACTTCCCGCCCAATAAAAATCTTAAACGGTAGTAGTAATTGATGATACAGAAATATACCTCCTTACTTGTATATTTTCTATTTATATTTGAGAAACTTAATTTTCTTTAATATATTTATTAAATAGCTCCGCGGTAACGCATCGGACTGTGGATCGTGGGATCCTCAGTTCGAATCCCACTTCCGACTATTGCCAATTTAAATTTACCCCTGTGGTTCCCGCTCCACTAACAACTTTGGGGCTATGACTTGACGGCTGGTAACCGCATTTCATACGTAAAAATATATCACTTACCAAGATCTGCGTAAGCAGAGTGCCACACATATGTATAATGGGTAAAAGGCGTGATGATATATTTATTTTTTATTTTATTTAATTTTTTGACATATATTTCACTAAGAAAACAGCTTCACAATCACAATAACATGTGTCACATTTCGTAAAATATTGAATATTTTTATGTGTTTATGAAATTTAATTTCTTTATATTTTATTATCTCCAAAACTAATGAAAATTAATAAAATTAGTGTAATCAGAACACATGCAAAATTAAATATTCTACAACTTTCAAAATAACACAAATTGTTGAAAAATAAAATTTAACTGTGTTTTTTCACGAAAAACTGTTAAGGGCTTCAAGTAAACTGCTCATTTCGGTTGACCAATTTTATCCGAAATCTAATCAGTTCTTCATTTAAATATAAGAAGCAAAAATTCACAACATTGTATTTTTTGGTATTATAGTATTTGAGTTATGCGAGACGAAAAAATTGCCACAGACTACACACACACACACACACACACACACACACACACACGCGCGCGCGCGCGCACACACACACACACACACACACACACACACACACACACACACACACACACACACACACACACACACACACACACACACACACACACATACACACATTACATATATACATACATACATACATACATACAGACATCATGGCGAAAATAGTAAAATCGTATTCTAGGAACCCTAAAACGTGCTTATTCATTGAAAACTAACTACCCATTTTTTTGACCAGAAACAATACCTCCCTTACCTAGAGGTAGGCGGAAGGTAAAAAAGCTTATGCTACGTTACATATCATATTCTTAAGTAGTGATAACATTATGTAAAGTGGAACGAAAGTGCAAGCATAATTTATTCAACAATATTTTATCTTCATTTTGTTTTATTTCTGAAAATATCATTTTGCCCCGTGGGAATAATATTATTTTATCTCCAGCTGCTATTATTTTGTTTTTGCAATAAACGTGTAACATTTTGAGCTAGAGAGTGAAGAGGTTGAGTTCAGTGTTGTTATTTAGCGTTAGCTGAAACTAGGTCTGCGTTAGTATGCGTAGAAAGTTCCGTAGGTGTTCCGGGCTGATAGTGAATTATTGTGTTTACAGCAGAGCACGACTGACTTAACGAAACACGAAATTAATTTTGTTCGTAAGCGCAAACAAGTCTACTTTAAACACTGCTCCGTGTCTCCTCTTAGTGCTTTCAAATTATTAAATATTTACGAATAAATCAACTGCCAACTCTTTGTTAGAGAATTTTTATCTTTTAATTGTATTTTTACTTTCTTATACATAGTATAAGGAAGTTAGAAATTATGACGAAATCGGTGACGGGATTTTTGTGAGCATACTTGTTTTGAGGTCCACTAAATAGTGCACTACAAAACGTATCTCAAATTTGTTACAAATAGCATACGAAATTATTACATCGGATGTCAAAATGTGCTCTTCACAGTGAAAAAATTAATTTGCGCTTTGTTAATTTTGCGGTTGTTAAGTATTTTTAGTTAATATTGACAAATATTTTGTGTTAAATTAACAATTTGAACAAATATGACAATCTGTTAAATTAAAATTTTGTCACACAACAAAAAAACTTGTTATTTTTATTTATTTGCTGGATTTATAAAATTTAACAAAGAGAGAGGGAAGTAAATTTAGTTAACTTATCAATTTGAGGTTGTTAAGGAAAGTTTATATCCTTTGTGACAACTTAATTTGTTATATTAACTGTGATTCATTGTTCTGTTTCAATATAATTACTAAAATATTTAGTCAAAAGCACATTAAAATAAATTTTAAGAATTACTTTATAATTACAAATATATTTAGTTAAGAAATACACAAAAATAATTTGTTACTTGCTAACAAATTTGAAACTTGTTAAATTCACAAAAATTAACGGTGGATCGTCTGGAAAATTTGTAAATTTTTACTATAAATTTTTTACTGTGTGTATGTATTTTTCTATAAAAATAATTGCTAACACGGTCATATAATTTTGGTTTATATTATTTGTTATTAACTTACATTGTTTTAAAATTTTATAATGTCTTGTCTTTTCGTATAATTTAAAAGTTTTTTATGATTTTCATTTCGTTTTTATTTTAAACTAATTGTTTCTTTAATAAATCGGATTTCTGTACTAATTTTATCAACCTTATTATATTTAATAACTTGATATTATATTTCACTCTTAAGTAAAACTAAACATGTATTTCAATTAGGGCAAGAAACCGGTTTATTTAACCGGTATAAAATACCGGTTGACCGTAATTTTTGGGCCAAAAGTGAGAATTTAAACCGAGATATTTATATTTCCTAAAAAACTTAACCAGTGTGAACCGTTTTTGAAAACCGGTTTTGTAGTCAGTGTAACGGTTTTAGGTTGAAAGCCGATAAGAAAATTTCGTTCCCAATTTCGGTTAACCTTTTTTGGTTTCTTGCCCTGATTTCAATACAATAATATATAATAAACATACGAATGAAAGTTAATTGGAAAAAGGAATACTTTAACCAATGCAAGCTTAATACAAAGTGCAGTACAACTCAAGCACCCCTGGATTTTAGCGCAACAACAAACTAATCCAATAAAATTCGTCGGTGCAAACCTCTCGTTAAAATTTCGCAAATTAAAAAATAATCCAATCTTTTCATCAACTTTCGCCCAATACTCGCAAATCAATATCTTGGTTCGCGGCGCGTCACAAAATCCGCTACAATTCGAGGCTAATCCCGCCGTAAATCAACAACGAACGCTTTGCGCTGCCGCCAAAACGCGCGTCGTGCCGTGATTCCCGCGGGTGAAATTTCAATAATTCACTTGTTCATGTTGCGTATTTAAATTAGATATTTTATATCTGCGGTCCCCTGTGCTGCTGGAATGTTGGATGGTAGAAAAAAGGAAAAATCTCCGGCATTTTGTCCGCTTCTTCAAGAAAAACAACCATAAAAGTTCTCATCCCGCCATCCTGCCTAGTTCAATATACCACCGTCGTCAACAAAAAATTTATTTAATTAATTTTTGTTTTCTTCTATCATTAACTGGATATAATCGGTGCTCAATACATTTAACTATGATTTTTAGTTACATCTAGAAAAGATAAATTATGAATCTGAACTTCATACGTAATTGAAGTACTTAATAGCATATTATAATACAATTTTCTATGTAAGGTTTTTAAAGCACGTAGGATGATTTTAAGAGCTCGACGCAAAGCGGAGTGCTTTTAAAGTCGCTAGTGCTTTAAAAGCACTTTTACACGTGTGTCATACCCATACGATATTTTTTATTATACCTACATCATATTCTAGAAAAGAACTGGAAAGCATCATTTTGATTTTGATCATTTCATAATTTTTCTCTATTTGATGTATATCGTATACATATAGATTGGTTAGCATTTATTGTTTACGTTACTATGTAGATAGGGTTTTTACAATTTAACATGACAGTTTTGACAGATTAGAAATTATTTTGGTTGTTGCTTAGCAATCTTTAAAGCACGGCGTTTTTTAATCTTGCATTTACGCACGCTGTAGCGTATTTCAAACACGGATTATAATGCAGGTATAATATAATAGTACAACAAGCATGGAATGGTACTCATTTCCTATGAGTATGAAAGTTTGTAGCATAAGCCGAAGGCGAATGCTGCAAATCATACGAGTATGAAATGGATATTCCATGCGAGTTGTAGACTATACTTTTTCTACGACCACGATATTATTTCCTAATTAATTTAATTTTAATAATAAATTTGCCTCGCTTTCACCATTCCAATATTTGACAATAAGTATCCTAGGAATGGCACCAGTACTGAAATGAAATGACCTGTATTGAAATACTCACAAAACAAATTCATTTCGCATGATGCCTGCAATGTATGTACCTCATAACCCTAGCAAAAATAAACATACAATGTACAGATTTCTAAGTGGTCGTAGAAAAAATATTTTATTGTTAGTACTCAATTTAGTACCTATTTCCATGAGTGTGTAGCATAAATATGACAACATTCATTTTAAAAACATTATTTTTACATTTTTCTAACTAAAAAAAAAACTTTTTTTAGAGAGAAATTCTTTACAAATTTAAAACAAACTACGAAATATTACTTCGGCAGTAAATCATCCCTCGGACTTTGGACAGTAAAAATAACGAATCTATCTTCAGGTTTCTTTACAACTTTCCGAATCCTTTGCAATTGGTAGCAGCCGCGAGCAGCCAAGGGCTACATTCAGAGCAGATCCCAAGCCCAACAGACCAGGAGACCAACGTTCTCCAGATACTGAAATCGTAAATCAAGGAATCGCTGTTGTCGCCATTCCTTCTCATGTTGTCTTTTCTCTCTCTAACTCATGCTCCGGGTATACACTCGTGTATACAGGGTGCTCGAAGTATCGATAAATATTCACTAACTGGGATACGAGTCATTAAAGTTAGTTCAATTTATTAGGGCAGTAGGTCATTATGGATTTTAAGTTATTTGGAATTGATCTATAGATGATTAATAAACAAATAAAATGTATAGCATAAAGTTACATCAGCTCTGATAAAAATTTTCTGCGTTCATAAAAATTATACATACTCGTACACAAGCAAAACATCATCACCTCTGGAATAAAGAGAAGTCCATCAGTTTATCGCCATTTTCTTTGCAAATTGTCAATGGACGTTGTATTACAAATATTTAACAATGTTTTTAAAATTAGTGAATTCATATCATTTTTTTCAAAACTGTATAAGTTACACTTTATTAAGATGGAACACAGAGACTGATATATCTATTTAACAAATGAATTTTCTAATTCGAGTATTTACATTTTTCTATTTCCCTAAAATCAATTAATTAAAGTAATAATTTCTTATTATACCTTCATCATAATCCGTGTTTAAAACACGCCGTGCTTTATAGGTTGCTAAGCAACAACAAAAATAATTACTATTAATATCTGTCAAAACTGTAAACGTGAGCAATAAATGCTCACCAATCCCCATGTAAACGACATACGTCAAACGTCACACGCGAAAAATTATGAATTGAATCAAAATCAAAATGTTGCTTTCCAGTTTTTTCCAGAGTATGATGCAGGTATAATAAAAAATAGCGTAAGACAAATGTGTATAAGTGCTTTTAAAGCACCAGCGACGTTAAAAGCAATCCGCTTCACATCGTGCTTTTAAACTCGTCGTACGTGCTTTAAAAGCTTACTTATACACTTGTATCATAATATACTATTAAACCAATAAAAACAGAGAAAAACGTGGTATGCTACATTATTTGAAAATATAATTGAATTTAAATAATATTATATCATTTAAATTTGATACTGATATATGTTTGTAAAACATTATATGCCTTTAAGTATACTACACTTTCGATTGATTGAAGTTGTTACCAAAATCTAATTTTTTAAATTGTTACGTCTTCCTTATATATACCGGATGTAGAATTAAAAATATAACTGTAAACTTTTACCTATTTAGTTTAATATAAATATAAAAGTTGTTCAGAATTTAAAAATGCATGCAATAAGGTCCCATTTGGTTACCTAAATATTAGTATTTCACGATATACCAATCAAATTAAAATCAATATTTATTAGGAACATCGTAACGCTGCCATGGAAAATTAAACAAAAACGGAAAATATTTGACAGAAACATCAGCAAAATAGGACTGAAATCTCTATACGCCACATTTCAATTCTACACCGTACACTATTTGTGTGGGACGTAAAAAAGTTTAATTAAAATGTACATATGACAATTTCTCAAATCCTGCACTTGTCACGTTTTTGGAACACGCTTTATATACACGAATACCACCACACGAGCAGTCGTTGTTATTACTGGGATACCAGCGCAAGCGAATAAATAATTCATAGGGGCGTACTCGTTGTTTTTTACAAGTCCTGTTCTGTGAATCTGCGGCCTGACTACCCTCGGGTAGCCGACTGCGATGGCACTGGGAAACACTTGTGGATTTATTTTGTTTCGATCGTTCTTTTGTTTTTGGGTCTCTCTGGTTATTGTTGTTTTGTTATTGTTAATTTTATTGTTTAGGAAAGAATTTTTGTTTGCTAGCGAAATACATATCAATTCTTTTCATGTTCTCATATACATTCTTTATTTAATTTAAAATTATATCAACAATATAAAAAATCTTAAATTCAATTGGATATTTTTTACAATTTTTAACTAATTTATTTCTATCTGTGTGTTATTTTCAAATGATTCCAGAAAATATCTCGCTTATTTATGAACATATTATTTTATTTCATATAACAATACATATAACCTAATGGATAGCGTATGTACATTCATGATTTTATTTCCGGTTTACTATATATCTACTTCGAAATTTCAAATGGAAGATACTATGTTTTTCCAAATTTAAAAAGAACGCCACATTTGCTTTGTTTATAGTCATATAAATTAATTCATATGTTACATTATTAAAAAATTAAATGGCGAGCACTGTAATTATCCTTAATTGTAAAAAGAATAGAAAATCCACAATAATATCAATATCGTCAACAATGTTTAATTTCTAGGCAGCGTCAGGGCTTACTATTCTTTCTTTGATTAGGGATAATTAAAGTGCTCCCATTTTATTTGTTAATAATATAACATATGAATTATTTTACATAATTATAAAACCAAAAGGTACTTTCAAAAATAAAAAAAGTAGTATGTTCCATTTGAAATTTCAAAGTTGATATTAATTACTAGTAAACAGAAAATTATATCATGAATGCACATTCGCTATCAATTAGCTTATATGTTGTATAAATCATGTTATGTAAAATAAATTGCCAAGTTGATACATAAGCGATGTAATTGCAATTTTATTACTAATTACAGTATTTTCCAGAACAAATATCACTTTAATTAAGATGATAATTCAAATGCTATATTGACTCGGGTGTTTTAAAGATTAGAGGAACTGAATGTAATAATTTATATATTAGCCAAGGAGATTGTCGTCATAGCTAAGTCAGGTACCTCCTACGATACATTAGAATGTATTCATCATTTCATGTTGTAATGTAGTATCATTAATATTAAAAAAGATACCTCTAAGAATGATAAAATCATCTCATTCGTTTCCAGAAATTCTGTAATATAAAATATGTAATGTAACAACATTTAACGTGAAAGCCATTCATGCAAAATATAATCAGAATACTAAACTGCTTCTTTTATACTGTTAAGTTTACGCTGACATCACTAAAATTTAACGACGAAATCTGCTTTATACAATTTCCATTTTATGTGTTCTACATCTGCGTGGGTGATAAAATAACTCGTGTAATATCTAAATACATGGATTCATCGATTAATCCATCATAATCCTTTCATTTTTTCAATTGAATCTCTGTTCGCTTTTGAAAGGTCAGCGTTCTGTAACGTCTACCCACGCAAAATGTCGAATTTAAAAAGCTGAGTTTGTTTTAAAGAGTTAAATAAGCAAAGGAGTCAACAGCACTTGACGAAATTCCTAGACTGTAGACCGGGTTCAGTCGCAGAGTCTCTTGCGCTGTTTTACAATTCAAATTCCGGAGTAATCAGACATACCACTGGCTTGCCGGCAAGTCTTAGATTACTTCTACATGCCGACTTAGATGCCTTTACATGTGCTATTACAGACGCAGAAGATATTTGGATAGCTGATGTGTCTCTAATAAGATTTGTATTAAGATGTGAACCGAAATGATTTTACTCTTGAATTTATTCATATTTTCTACAAGAGCCGATTTATGTTTTCTTTTCTACTTTCTAATTTAAATTTAATTCATTTAATCACGCTTTTCATATAGCTGTGTTATATATTTACAAATGGATTAAATTTGAAGCTGTTTTCTTTATTTTTAATTTGTAATGAAATAATATATCTTAAAATTGTTTATGAAACCAAATAAGGGTAACGATGAAAATAGAAACGCATTTACTGGTACCACATATTCTGTTTTTTGCGAATTTATTTAAAAAATACACCTCTTTAGAGAAGAAAATGTAGAAGTGTTACCAATATAAATGGTATATACAAAAAAATGTGAAAATTATAAATAAATTCCTTCTTATTTTAGTGATATACATACTTTATATCTTGCATGTCTTATATTTTTCTTTTTCTAAATTATATCACAATTTGACAATACTAATTTAGATTTAAGATTGGTTCATTGGCAATACTGATACACCGCATTGCGTCTGATAACCTAACTTTTGACGTGTCAAAGTGTATTTATGGTCCGAGCAAATCGTTTTTAGAAACATGTTATGAAAAAAACGTTGTGTCTAACACAAGAAGAAAACGCTTCTTCCACTCTTGCTTGAATTGCCCCATGAGCTCGAGGTGGAAAAAGAAGCGCTTTCGTATCTAGTTTGACAAATAACTATTCTCTGGAATTTTTTATCAAAGCATTTTTATAATATAATTTTAGAACATTATACATCCTTAGACTACTTCTCTAAATATACCCGAAAACAGAACTTTTGGTTTTTAACATTTCATACCATATAACTTTTCAGTTATCTGGAAAAGAAGTCACCTAAAAAAGTAAATTTCTCTGAAATCTATTAATGCATTACAACAACAGAATGTTTTAATTGTAATTGTTGATAAATTCCAAATGAATTATTACCTCCCAAACATGTATGTAATGGAGGTATTGTGACGGGACAAAATTATCAATAAGGAATTTTCAGCAGATAAGCACGTTTTGGGGTAATTGGGAGGCGACGACTGTTTGTTTTAAATTAACTATTTAGAATTTGGATGTTCAAGTTACGAGCTGATGCTTTTTTGGTAGCAATCTATTAACCGACAGTGATAGTTTCCTAAAATGTCTATCGAGCTATTTAATTCATTTAAAGCAAATTTTGTTGTACTTGTAACCCAAAATATATAACTTTTATTTGAAACTTTTTCTATATTTTGTATCGCTTAAAATATTAAATTCATTTGATTATATTGAAATGAATTTAATATCGATATTAAAGTAATGAAAAAAATATATTGAAAAGTATCTGCACATTTTCAATTTCCAGTGATACCAAATTGAATTACTGTAAAGGAAATTGTTCTTTTTATATTTTGTTATAATAAAGTTTTTGCGAATAGCGTCTAACAATATGTAAATTTAAATCGCATATTGATTCTTCCAGAATTCATTCATGACTGAACCTAGCTGTGTAATAAACTGAACTCCAAGGATCGTGGGTGTTACAATAATAAATCCGCAAGTTTTAAATTAAATTTTCCACAACAAAAATTTTCACAAAAATATTCAAATAACGTTTATCATGCGTTAACTTCAAAACCCCCGCATTTGGCAAATAAAATCCCACATTCGCTAATTAATCAGGCTCATTTCATTCTTCCCCATATCAATTATAGCTACCGCATGGTAAATTCTGGACTTAGGAGATTAGAGCAGCATTGTCTATTGATCAAGATAATCCTTTTTTAGTATCATAGCAGGCATACGTAGCTGTGTTGATCGCACTGTTCTACAAATCGGATTACTTTTAAAAAATTGCAAACCCGCTAACATTAATCACTCCCAGTTTCCAGAAGCGGAAAATTTACAACGTGAAAAAACAGAAAAACGGGATTTTAATTAACTAGAAAATGCGCAGCTACAAATTAAACAAGACAGTGCGAATAGTACTTGTTAAGTTTTTATTATTTCGGAAGCCGTTGTTCTTTGTTATCTGGACTTTTTTCTTCGCAACTGGGTAAATGGCAAATGAAAAGTTTATATGCTCCAGTTTCTACTGCTTTTGGCGCAGAGATATGAGGACACTACATTATTCGCTAATTCACATGTTTCTCGCAAACATTCAAACACTTCTTACAAGTTGCACTCGATTACATTGAAATCGCTTACATTTGATTACTATCTATATATTATGGTATTCTGCAGTCCAATAGTATCGCTGTTGTGGCAAGCGTTATACGCTGTAAACATAGAGGTAATTACGGGTACTTTTGGGTAAAGTGAACGATACGCTATGAAGATAGCAAGTGCAGTCCACCTTTCGACCATGACTGGTTTGAGGCAAAATATCAGTGTTAGATTCAATGAAACTTTTTAGCGGACAAAGAATCAAAGTTTCATAATTATAAATCCATATTTATAAAACTATTATCTAATGATTTGGAGAAAATAATGTTCAAAGGTATAAAACTTTAAGGATGATTTTCTCAAAAGTTTATCACTTGATATAATAGTTATTAGTATATCAAGGCTGCGAAAACATTCTTCAGCGTACCGAGAGAAATTTTTTTGTGCAACCGTAAAAATAGTTATTTGTTTAACTTGGCATCAAATTACCAAATTTGCTGCAGAGGCTACTGTTTCATTGACAAAGCCGAGGCATAAATGCTGCCAAAACTGTAGGAAAATATGTCTTTAGTGCCGAGTTGAACATATAATTTTTTTTTTCGATTCAAAATTAATATTAATTTAGTGATTATTTTATATACATATTTTGAAGGTTATCGCTGTCAAATTACGTTGCCATGTATTTGTTGAACGGTGGAGCGGTTGCTGTGTATAATAATTTTACAACCTAGGCATAAAAGTGACACTTTACGGACTGCTAACAGTCTTTAACACCTTTTAATGTCACCTTTAATGTCAACCAGAAAAAAAATATGTTATTATAAATAGTATCAATTTTATACAGTTTTATTGCAAATAGAAAGTTGACCTTCAAGTGGCTTTGAGATTAACATTTGATAAACAAAACAAATAGTTTTGAAAAAATAATGTCAAAATGATTGTTTCCCCTATTTCGCGGCCGTTACCATAACAACAGCCGCGAAATTCAATTTCGCAGCCTGTATTGCGGATGTATATTTCGCGTTAGGTTGCAAAAAAAAAGTTACATGATTACAGGTGTTCTTTGCTTTAATAAATGATCACCAAATTTAAACAAATATCATTCGTTCACGCAACAAACCATTACCTAACCATTTATTCCTCGGACATCCATACAATCGCTCACCCTCAATCTCGTCCACATATATTAGTTTCATCAACTTCTTCCGGATATGATCACGTCTCGTGTAACTATATATTCCTCTCAAATCCCTCATTTCCATAGCATTGATATGCCTTTCGAAATTTTCTAAAATTTTTATATCATATTTAATAAAAGTAAGAACTAATTTTGAAACTCCCACAAGCTGTCATACATTATTCTCTTATTACTTTTCATCCAGTCTACTTGTGTCTTCTTCCAGTTTCATATCAATATTTAGTACGACATTATGTTGTATATTCAATATCTTTCTAAGTAATAAATTCCAACCTCTACTTTTGAAACATTCAGATTTATTCTGAAAACAACCCCAGTTTCGTGACAGATCCCCGTCAACGCAATTCGCAAAACAAAGTCAATGACGCCCCCAGAAAATCCAAAGCATCACGTATTTAAATTACCCCGGAGTCTCGGAATCCATATCTTCGTTTCACCTATCAAAATTGATTACGCAAGCAGGGTTCCTCTCCTGCACGGGTCATTTACCATCCTGACAGGGCTCCATCAGAGGCGCGCGTGAGTCGAGGCACATGATGCTTGGCGTTTGCTAAACTATGTCAGAGCGGCGACGGCGATGTAGTGATGTTCGTTTGTTTGTAAGACGCGTTGCGGCAGCGTCGCGTCTTACAGGAATTCCGCTTCCGCCGAGAGCCACAGGCCTCTGGATTCTGGAAGCTGGAATAATCATCTTGGAATGTTGATCGTTTTTCTTTTGCTTGTTATTTTGTAGGTTTTTTGCGATGATGGAGATATGATGTTTGTGAGGGAAGGAATTTGGATGACGTAAAAGTAATGTTGTTCTTATTCTTAATAAACGAGAATAAAATGGGAATTAGGCCATAGCATGTGAGACATGAATTCGGAATTTCTCTTTCCAATTTTTCTTAGAATTCTATCTTTGAGTTATGGTACAAATTTTTTTCCTGATAACAAAATGTAATTAGACAATTTATAATATACTTGTGGAATTCAGTCGTACATGTAATACAAATTATAAATCATCATAAAAGGATACACAAAATACCTACATAAACGCAACTTTTATCATTTTAAAATGGGATATACTAGGAAGAGAACTATTTGCAGTGGATAAACTTTTATTTTTATTTCACACAATAAGTATACTAATTTTCTTCATAAATTTATGTTATGAGCGTTGTTTGCAAATAAATAAACAGCAACATAAGAAACAACTTTGCAATATTTTAACGTTCGTATTCGTAGAGAAAATATCTTGTATGATGCATGTGTTTAAGGCATTTATATTATGCATATCTAGTATTAAATTAATAAATGTTTATCTATTTTATTTGTCTTCCATTCCATTTCATTTGTGGTTATCTTTAGCTTGTTTTATTAAGTACTCTCCCGACTATTGTCAGTTTTTTTTATGAAATAATTTTAAACCATTGTACAGCGCAAAAACACTTTTTAAAATACCCAAAAGCAGAGCACGTAGTATCAGCCATTGTTTCTTAATACATCTCTCCATCATTCTAAGTATAGTTCACGAAAAAAATTTATCCACCTCATTTCCTTAATCCGTCTTAACGCATCCATTCTCCTGGCAAAACCACTGTCTCGTGTCTCCCCACATTTCAATCATATCAACCCATCAACCTTACATTTCTTCGTTCCTGCTCCGACGTCCCCGCTTTGCTGCTGCTGCTGCTGATAGGATTATCACAGTGAGTTGCTACTGCGGCTGCTTCCTGCAAACTTCACGTGCAGGTAACGATCATCGTGCGTGCATGGATAACTAGATGTGCGTTTAAACGATACACGATTATTTTCTCGTCAATCTTGCCTTGACGTTATCGGAGTATCGTTTTATGATATGCGTGAAAAATGGCTGGGCTTTCAATAAGATGATTCTTCTTTTTTGTTGCGGGGATTTAGATGTTTAGTATATTTTTTCATATTTCTACAATATATCCCTGTAGATTTATGGCGAATAATTATATTACAGTTTGCTTCGCACAAAAGTCTTGGAATGTTTAAAATTACTCTTGACACATGTTTAACGTATAAAATAAATGGTTTAGTTATTTATATATTCTCATAGTTATTATAATTTTTAAATACATTATTAAATATCGTGAGCACCTCAGTTCGAATACGCAGCCGATAGCTGCCATTTAAAAATTACCCCTTATCATTTACCAAGATCTGCGTAGGCAGAGTACCACACCTGTAATGGGTAAAAGGCGTGACGATATTAAATATTAAACATACAATTTAGTTTTTCTTAAAATTTCACTAGCAGATACAAGAGAATTACAAAAATATTTCTAATTGCAAATATAATTACTTAAATTTTTCATTTGAAATTATTTTTTGCAACTGTTTTGATATTGGAATAAAATTCAATGTATTCTTTTTTTTTTTTGGTAAAGTATTGCAATTATAAGCAACATAAATGGCATGAGGCTATATCCCACTCAGTGGAGTAACACGACACCTAAAACATATTCAACCAACAAACAATCTCCTCCAAATTTTTACCACTTTTGCCTCTTCCACATTCATAGGGCAATGCTTGTCTAAACTTCGTAATCTGAATCATTCATATATATTCTTCTAACGCATATGCAATCGTTCACGCTCAATCTCACCCATATAGTATATTAGTTTTACCAATACTTCCACTTTCTTAACTTGAATCGAATTCAATCTTGACCACTGACTTGGTTTACAAGTTGTGTTATCCTGATTTTATCCCTTTTGCTCCCACTGATGATGTTAACTTATTTATAGAAACGCCTATTATATATTTTCTTGTATTACTTTAAGGCTTAGAGGTTAGATTACATATTTTAGATCTCATCATCCCTTGACTCCTTCCTTTCATCCATCTATTCATCCATCCGTCCTTACATTCATCTGTCCATTCATTCATCCACTCATCCATACAAACGTAATCGTGAAAGAGAATTGAAAATTTCTCATACTACATATAAGAAAGAAAAAGGAGCCAAAATATTGTAAAGTAAATGTGTACATAGGTAAATGGGCAAATATTTATGTATTAGGCTAAACATGGTCCAGCAGATATCCAGTGTAGTAATACCTCAAATAAATCACGCGCTCAAACAGTAACCAACTAAATCAAAATTAAACATCCATGTCAAACAACAATCCCGCGATCTCTACAAACATATGATATGTCATTAACGAACCAAAAAACACGAATGTTAAATTTTCCCTACATGTTTCTACCTCGTCGTCATGCAGCCATTCATTCACCCCTCCTACCACTAAAATGTCGTCAGATCATCCCTTCCACTAAACAACACGCACGTCACGTACACGGAAAAAATTAGGCTTCGAAATTGCTGCCTCCAGTAATTAATTCTGAACTCAACTGGCCTGTAGTCATGTACCCTGGCGCCCTGCTCCAAACCGGGTGTAGTTGCATGTCCTCTGTTATGGGTTTCATGTTTTGGGGACATGAGTTGAATAAGGGTGCCTGGGCTTTCATGCAGCCGGAATGAAGTTGTTGGATTTAGTGATTTTGGGGGTTAGGGGAGAATTATGAGAAAAAATCTATTGTATTGCTTCATTACGATGACAATAAATAATTAATTTTTAGACGTTCTTGATAAAATTCTATTTGCTCTCCTTTTTTTACTTTCTTGTACAAAGTAGGTATAAGGAAGTACTGGAAACATGAAAAAAATCGCTGACGAGATTTCTGATGTCCACTGAATCCGTTAAAATCAATTTCTCAATGATGTCTGTGTATGAGGATGGATAAATGGATGGATGGATCGATGTCTGTGTGTGCAATATCTCATGAACGAGACAAGATATGTAAACGAGACTTGAAATTAATAAGTTACATGAAAATATGAAGAGTTTTGTTGATTTCAAATGAACATGAAAAACCGAAAGAGGAAGTTTACTGTACACACAAAACAATAATTTTTTTTTCAATAATAGAATCAGTTGCTAAAAAAATTTGCAAAAATATTTGGAACATAAAATGTTATTTGCACTTTTCTTGTAAATGCTTCTAATTTTGAGAAAACCTAAACTATATATTCAACATTATATATCAGTAATCTTTGTTAAAATGAAACAAAAACTAAAACATTTTTAACATCTATATGTCAAATAATTGTGGAATATCAAAAATGTGTGTCGTTTGAAAAAGTCTTATGCAAAGAACAACTTATACGTGTTCAGTTGGTTTTATATGTATTAGAAAGTAGTGTGGTTGCCGCACCAGATTTTTATTTCTGTAATATATAAATATTACACCCTCAATTTGTAGACTCAATAATAACCTAAACAGACGAAACGCCAAAAATTTAACATCAAGCAAGTAAAGCCAATTTTCTTAATTTTGGGATAAATATACATAGGATTAACGAATAAGCCATTTACATATTTCTAAATTTGGCAGTCGATTTAGAGCAGATTTTGCTCGGTACGTGATATATTTCTCTAAGTCAAATGCTTTTACCAGCCGTTAAAATCATCGTTCCCAAAAATGAGGTACAAAGTGAACCACAAGAATAATTTTATATGGTAAAAATTGTGGGTGGTAAAACTGAACTTTTTAAAATGTGATCCTTATCAAACGAATTAATTGGAAGGTCTTCGGATTTTAAGTGTGAAACCTTTTTACAATGATGAGCGTTTCGTCTGCTATACAGACATTATCAGCAATATATAAAAAATTGCAAAGGGATTGCATTAAAATTATATCTCAAGTTTCTATGTGACAGATGAATCAAATAAAATTTCCGTGATTAAATTTGTTGGATGACTTTATTGTTACACCTCGTATAACGTCTGATCGAATCTTCTGAAAACGCCAGCAAAAAGAAGTTTTGCTCATTTGGTGTAAGTGATTCAATTCCAATCAGTAATCGGTTGAAGCGCCTTAAACTGCCGTTGTAAAATATGAAGTGTACATAGAATACCACTTCGTGGAAGCGACGCCGAATGACATTTTGTTAAAGTAATCAAAACCAAAAGGATTAATGACTTACTGATTAAAATGCAAATGCAGTGGTCTACCAGTTCTTCAAATTACATTTATCTAGCTTTCAACGTGTACCATTAAAATCATTATTAGTAATACCATTGTTATCCTAGTACTATTGACACAAGTCAAAACATTTCCTCACCCAAATCAAATTATTCATTCACACATCCATTCATCTCCCGGATCCCGCCCCGTCCTCCATTCCAATCTCACAAAGCATTCATTAATACCACTCGCTCAGAACGCCAGAACGCCAGATTGATAGAAACTGAATCCGCGATCGCGCAACCCCAGATGCGATCTAGCGAAACCTGCGCCCTCAATTTGTAGCCTCGGCCCTCGAGGGTGGGGTCAGGGGTCAGCTCAGCGGGTCATCCATCACACTGTTCTCTGTTCAAACCCTTTCAGTGGTCCCCATTCGTTTTATTTAGCTATAGGTTTCCTGGATAGTTGTATTAAAAATATATCGGTCATAAAATGTTGCTACAGAAGATTTTTTGGGAGATGATGAATAAGGGCATTTTTCCTATGATTAATTGCTTGTTTTGTTCTTTTGTGATTTATTTATAAGGAAAGGTTGGGTTTGCAATGAATTTAGCCTGGATATTTTTGGTGAATCTCTTCTGAATTAAGTACATAAAACGAGTATTTATATCAACTGTTATAGAGAGAGATATAGTTTTTACCTATTAATTTTACAGTAAAAGTGTAAATAGATATTAAAAAACAGTTGCTTATATTTAACCACTAATAGTTTAGTGAATACCATTTTGACTTTAAGCAACTAACCTTGATATTAACCACTGAAAGTAGTGGTTAAATCAAACCACTTTTCTTAGAGAATAGGGCTGAATATCTTCAGAATTAAAAATTGCACCAAATGATCCTAAAATTATTGATATCATATATTTCTGTCATGGGAAAGACAAAATAAAATGTATAATTTTTAACTATTTCCAGAGTACCACGGTAAACAAAACATACAAACAGTCGTATTGTTTGAGTTTGACAGATGACATTTGGGAGAGTTTTAATAATTATTAATTTGTTTAAATTATTTCTAAATGGTAAATGTGCCCATGATTACTGAGAAATAATTTAAACAAGTCAATAATCATGAAAACTCTGCCAAATGTCATCTGTCAAATTCAAACAATACGACAGTTTGTATGTTTTGTTTACCATGGCACTCTGGAAATAGATAAAAATTATACATTTGGTTTTACGTCTATCTCATCACAGAAATGTACATCAATAAATTTAGGCTCATTTGGTGCAATTTTGCTTTAAAATTAATAGCGAAATTAAAATGTTAACATTATATTTCCTATAGGGCAAAAAATAGTAGACATCCGGTATATTAGAGGATAAGATTTTTTCGTGATGCTAAACGAGTTATTTTTTTCCTATATTATTAATATTACAAAAATTGGATATAAATATACATAAAATTCAGAAAGATACCAAAGTTTCTTGTCATGTTGAAAAATTTTTATTTTCCCATTCCCAAAAAGATGACAATTTGATGTTAATTTTATTACAATACTTATATAGATAAAATGTAGTACTTTTATTATCATACTTTGTGATTGATTTGTTTTTCCTCATATGTATGAATGTTGAGACAATAAAATGTAAATAACCTGAAAATTAGCACAAAATTAAAGCAAACTATAAATTTATTTCACTTCTCGTTAATACTATCTGTAAAAACTGTAGATGTAACCAGAAACAATAAATTTTAGAATCTTTTTATTTCTCTGTCATGAAATGAAATTAAATTTTGCTTCCTGCAATTTATTACTTCAGCAAAGTCTTAAGAAATTTATAGATACAACTATTACAATACGTTAAGCAATTTCATACAAGTTTCTTTAAAATAATTCTTTTAGTTTAAAGCGTAAGTTTTTAAGATATATGTATTTAAGAAACATTAATACAACTACAGAAAATTTATTGGGTTGGTTTTGGTACTGCGTTGCTGCTTATGTTCTTCCTCAATTATTATCACTTGTAATATCACTAGGGTATTGTAAATTACCGATAATTCACTTCTTCTGTGAAAACTCCAGCTGAAAACGTCGCTTTGGTCAGTTTGACATCGGATATACAAGGAAGAGAACTATTTGCAAGGGAATAACAAAACTTTGAACAAAGCATATTACGAACCTATTTTTCGGTGTGTATCTGCTAATTCAATAAACATTTAATAGGTTATTGAGTTTTTGGGTGGATGATCTAATCTGCTACCCTTCTAATAACTTCATAAATCACCGGTGCTTTATACAAACATTAATTTCCGCAGAAGACTGTCAGAATAAAATTCGAGTAGTGCGTGCCCTATAATTAATATTATCTCAGTTTACTCACACCAAAATTACTGATCTCACGAAATCCTAGTATGTCAAATTACTGTCATTAGTTTAATCCCTTCTTGCCTAACATGGAATTTAAATGCGTGTTATGTTCTCCCTGAGGCTTTATCACCGCCATCTACCACGCCCTCTGCAATGTAGCCAAGAAGAAGAAGAATATGTCACCGTAAACAAATTGTTATATTCGCGGGTTTAATTTGCCCTAAACGTCGACAGTTAAATTAAGTATATGAGTCTGGAAAAAATTAAATTAAACTTTTAAATTTCTAATGAAAACATTTCAATGTTTGGACCTTCTTTTGTTTGTTAAAGAGGAATAATTAGCTTCGCTTATGAAATTAATAATTTACAAAATCTTTTTTCTTACGCATAAACAGACACTTAAAGTGGAGGAATTAAGGAAAAGAAAGCTTTATTAAAATTCTGTGCGAAATTTTTAATGAATTTATTTCAAATCAATTAAGAATTTAATTACTTAATGAACTTTTCGAAATGAAAAATTTGTTCGAGTACTTAACAAATTTTAATGGCTATTTTAAACAAAGAATGGGATTAAAGTCTAATCCACAGACTACAGACTTTGCTAAAAAAAAATATCAGGACCGTTCTTTCTTTATTATTGATTAGATTCTGCATTTGAATTTTTATTCTCTTAGGCTGTATTAAAATTATAATCTGATAAAGTTTGTAAACTCAAAAGAATCCAACACGACTTCATCTCTTCGTGTTTATCTTACAATATTATAGCTCCGGTGTTGGGTTATTCAATTACTCAATATTCAAATATATATTTATTTTTATTAAATTTTATTAAATATTAAGTACCTATACTGATATTTTAACTTAACGCAAAAAATGCATACAGTGTATGATTTAATAGTCATTTATGATATAAGCGTTAAAAGTGACTTTTTATGAGTAAGTGGGGAAGTTTGTGAAACGAGGTGAAGGCGAGTGAAACAACCCCGTGAACGAAATTAATTTGACAAGTGGGGTTATATTTGTTGATTTATTGATACAAATCGTGAGCAACGTGTTAAAAGTAGCAATAAAATCACTTACTTGTTACTTTTAACAACGGTCGTAGATAAAATATTTTACATAATATACAATACGAAGTAAATAGCTCCGTGGTAACGCATCGGACTGTGGATTAAGAGATCCTCATTTCGAATGAATCCTACAAAATTGTCATTTTAACTTTTCCTGTCTAGTTCTCCCGGCACTATCTTTACACTTTATCCGCGATGTGATGACCGGTACGTCATTAGTTTCTAAATTAATAATTAACTGTTGTATGTATAGTCTGTCTTTGTCACATACACCTTCAATCGTAAGTTTATTTTACGTGTGTCAAATATGTCCATTTCTTTTCCAATACTTGAAAAGAAAAAGTATAGATGATCACTTCACCGACGGGAATATCAAACTTTAATCTTTTATTTCAATATTAATTTTAAGTTATATTTTGAACGAGACTTTCATATAAAATAGTAATAATAATAATAATAACATGTTCAAGAAGAAATCATAAGAAGATACCTAAACTATCGAGCTCGAACGTCTTCGTTTGAAATTATAAAATTAATCAGTTGTCATAAGTAGTTTTACTTTTTTTCTTTAATAAATAACTCCTTATTTCTAAGTATAAAAGTATGCTATTAACGTGTTCATCATCACTGTTTGAGATTCTGAATCACGTCATGAAACTTCCCCCACCATTAAAATCTTAACCCACCCGAATGTTTTTGATGACGTACCAGTCATCACATCGCGGACAAAGTTTAGGTGCTTTGAATATACCACTTAATTGAGATCTGTGCCGCACACAAAATGGGAAAATGGCGTGTTGTTAAAATACGTGAAAAGTTTGAATTTACTTAATTAAATTCCGAACGTGAATTAAAATCTCTTGAAATACTCTCCAGCAAATTGTAGATTTCCAATGTTAACACATGTAAAGCATACCATCACGCCTCCGCCAGTTTCAATCACCTATATTACTTTGTCTCATATTACCTTTTCCAATCTTAACCTTTGCTCACGTTTGTCCTTGAGCCCTGTGTTTCACTAACAACATTCCCTACATCACAACAGCAACAGCGCTTCTTACGCCATTGCCATTGCGATACGGCGGAGAATTCTGTTTTTGCTGCTACTTTGGCTTGATTAGGTTTCATGTTTCTAACCAATACGTGTCAAGCTGTCGTCACTGTCATTGCGCTTGAATAATATCCTAAAAGCATTTGGATATTGGTTTCCTGCTCTCCTGTGAAACACTGCTCATGATGCGAATGTTTTACGCATATGACGTTGATATTTAATGTATTTGCAGTTTAGTTAACATTTAATATTGCCAGAGACGAGGTGCTTTGATAACTGATAACTGTCTTATATAACACCAATGAAAGATAGAAAATACCTATGAACTTATATGTTATATATTCCTAACCTTATTCTACCAAGATCTGCAAAACCGAGTACCACAGTCAAAACGACTGAATGTCGTGATAATGTATTTATTTTAAATATATGAAAGTTATGGATGAATCCAGTCTGTGTTCTCTGAAAAGTATTTAAAAAAATTTAATTTGGCAATAAAATCACTTGAGATTTTCTTTCGGTTGCCCTCATTTTCGTCCGACAGTCTACTTCAATCATAAAGTCGCCTACCAAGACTAATTTGTATTGGCTTTTTAAAAATAGTACGTCAAATGCCATTTAAGGTATATCGGCTTTCCGAAAATCTTTACCTCAGAATCCAATATAAAAGTAAATTAACGAAAGGTTATTTTAGGCTGCTGTACATTTATTCAGCTTCACTCTGAAGAAAAAGATATTAAGGTCATTATTTATATCGAATTACAATAAAAAAAGTATACTCTTACAATGACTTAAATTAAAAAATATTTTAAGAACCTCTAGTTAAAATTTTTTTGCTAATTTTAATAGTGTTGTTAAATAGAAATTGTTGTCTAATGTCTAATGAAACTTCGTATCTTTTATAGTTCTCAAGATAGCAATGGTGGCACACTTAAATGAAAGAATGAAACATTCTGTATATAATACGGATTAATTTGTTACTAATTCTGTTTATAATTTCATTCGAATTTGTTAAATAATAAGTATAGATAGATGTCTTTTACGACCGGGAGAGAAACTCGGTTTCTATGATACCAAAATCGTGACAGAAACAGCCAATTTCATATTAACGGGAGATTTGTGCACTGTCTCTCCCGCCAAGAGGAAAAGTGCTCAAACAATGGCATTTGTTGTGAAAAATTAACAAAATAAAATAAATCAAATAATTACAAATAATTTTTAAATAATCTTTAAATGTATAGTAACCATTATAAATATTGGGGATCATGAAAATAAATAGTATATATACCGCAGCAGAGAAGTATATTTTTTCCCTCGTCGTATTGTAGCATTCGCCTACGGCTTGTACTTCAATTACTCAACGGGAAAAAATCGTAGAATTTTCTCCTTTAATGTATAATTACTATCAATGATATTTTAAAATAATCGAATAATTATAATTTGGTAATTCAAAGATAATAAGTTAACATATAACGAATTTGTTCTAATATAATCCAATTTATACAATATTATTGAAAATGTATTGTGAAAACATGAATAAATTTTCCTTTAATCCAACACTGGACATTAGAAGTATTCTAACAATTTGGGGGTATACGTGATGAAAGGTGTACTTTTGTACTTTTAATATGAGTGCTGCTTAATTGTTTTAATATATTCTATCTTTCGAGTTTTAGTGATACATACTATATCTGTTATAATATTTAGTAACCCATGCTCGCCTTTTTTATATGAGAGGTGTGTATTCGCCTTTGACATGTGTATTTGAAAAGCATGAAGTGCGGAGAATACATAGGGAACGTAATATTCCATACTGTTATGTGATAAAGATTGATGCTGAAGATTACACGGGTCTGTTAAATTGGTGGAATATGAGGGTGTTATTAAAATTTATTGGGTGTGTTGCAATGATTTTCTGCCGTGAAATATTTCGCTGCGAGGAAAAACACGCTATTCTCCCGTGACAGAATTATTTTAATACTGTTGGAGGTTTTTGTAATAAAGTAATTATTTTGACAGTTGTATCTGCCCCAAAGTTGATCATTGCTAATTCTATAAACCCGAGCTGAAATGTAATCTTCTAGTATTTCTGTAAACAAAATAATGGTTAAATTTGTAAATCTAAAGTGAGTCCATATTCTCTACAACAATAAATCTTTGTCTAACGCACTGGAATGTAACATTTCCTTTTAATTTGAATATGTGTGATGCAATTTCATTATCTACAAATCATATAAAGAGTCCATATATCACAAAAAGTTCAACGTATTCTATTTATCCGCGTTCATCTAATACATTCGTCAATATTTATTCTTTTATCTTGCGCAATATATTCGTTCTTTCATGTCATCGTCTATAGAATTCGAAATTTCTTCCTAAGAAATTTAAATATTCATCGAGCTGGTCCATTTCGAGACAACAAGTCCTTCCGGGTTCACTTTCACTCATTATTATGCGTAAAATTGTCCTGTCAAATTTTTTCCTGAATGAGAAACCCATGGAAATCATACGTGAATTGCCGTCGCAGTGTATTGACAGGCCCAAGACGAAGACGCGATATTGTTCTGAGAAAAACGCGTGCACAAGAAAAGGGGATAAACAGACCGGGTAAATGTTATTGTGTGCGCTAAAGCAAATGTTTGTTGTTATTCTAACGGCATCGACGGGTACTGATATACAATTTTATCATGCATCATTTTCTCGAGAGATTTTTCAAACTCCAGAAATATTTTATAAACTCGTTGACTATTTTAGATCAGTGCTTTACCTCACTCAATAATATTTTACATCTAATTTAGGTTTCTTTATTTATAAGAACGTAAATGTTAATTTAAGACAAATAATCAAACAAATCTAACCTGTCATCTTTGAAATCTATTAACATTTACCCATGATTTGAAAACATATTAGATATAAACAACTAGTTCTTAATCAGTATCATTCTAAAATGTATCTGCTTCAACTTTATGTACGCAAAATAAAACCTTTCTGAACTAATAAATAAAATTATGTTCAGTGCAAAATTGATAATAATTTCAGCAACGAGGAATTCATTAATTAAAAAGATTTCTACAATTCACTGAGTTTGCCATTATTTTTTTGTTCAGTGCCTAATTTAAAATTAAAATAAAAGCAAATTGTCAGGTTTGTAAGAAACATATTTCTATGGAATTGGAAACGAAAAAATATTGATTCTTCCCAATTATTTTCAGCGGTATTCAATAGGAGGGCGTTAATTTAAAAGAATGTTAACTTGCTGTAACTTTTTAGTTATTGAGTTTTAGTCAAAAGTTTATTAAGGTAACTAGCTACATTTTCAATTCTTTCCGTATGAATCAATCTATATATAGTTTTCATTGCAACAGTTTTTAAATCTGGCTTTTGTCATTGTTCTTTACAGCAAAGTGAAACAAAATCTTTAAGTATTTACTATTATTTCTGATAAAGACTCAAACAGTAATCGGCTCCAGAAAAGTAAAATGTCGAAAAGTATTTTCAGATTAGTCATCTCGCTCAAATGGTTTCACATAATTTTTTCAGGGCATTTCAATTCTTTTCTTAAATTCCTTGCTCAGAACGTTAAAACAAAATGTGTTTCATATATTTGTTCATTTAAATGATAATAAATAATTGTTTTACCCCTGAAAATGAAATAAAAATATATAATCTCATTTTCTCAGTTTCAGCTGGTCTTTAGTGCTACTTGTTTTCTAAACATAAAGTATAAATAATGTAATGAAAATGATTGTCAGTCACTCTTTCATTTCTTAGTTTCTATTTGTACTTATATATCATTAAAACTTCAGATAAATACTCCGGAACTATGATTAATCTTCCAATGAAAATTTCCAGCATCAGGAAGTCGCAACAAAATCAACGAGTAACGACGAACGAGGGACTAACTGCGTGTTATAATGAATGCTTCACATTATTCAACACTTACAAATCCGAAAGTCCGATTAAAACTTCAACTTCAGCTTCAGCGTCTGTTTACCGATGATCAAGCGTTAAACTGAGCGGAACTACCGAACACAAAATCAAATTGATTAGAGGAGAATTATTATCTTTCACGCGCATTTCACTTCAAACTTTTTATTGTTTGCGATTTGTATCCACTTTTTGGAGAGATATTGATAATTGATTCCTTTAAAACAACCAGCGCTTTTTTTGCAAACTAATGACTTTAGAGAAAAATGTTATATGCAAAAAAATTACCAGGATAAAAGGCCCCATTTAATAGGAACAACAAACAGAAAATTCAACCAGTCCATTAGATAGAGAACTTTTTTTATTTCAACTATATAAATGTGATATCGGGTTGTATAAAAATTATTTCGAGAAAAATTGTATTAAAAATCCGAAATAATAATAACAATAACAATTACACCTATTAATACGACTATTGACTATTGCCAAATGACAACAATTTTGAGAAAGATATTGGATAATTATTTTCTAATTTATCGAACTCTCGAGTTATATTTAATTAGATAATTTTTTGATATCATCATCAGGCACGCCTTTTTTGCTAATTTTTTACTTGTGTTAATGATAACTATCTGACGTCTGACATTTGTCAACAAAAACTAAAAAGCTACAGAGATTATTCCCAGGAATAATCACTAGAGCTTTATTCTCAATATAATAATGAGAGGATTGGCTAAAACACAGACACGTGACATACAATGAAGCATTTCATTGGTTTTAAGAAACGTCAAAAAATAATCAATTAATTTTTTTTGCACCCGGTACTCGTTGAATTTGATAAGCGTATTTTTAGGTTGCTTGAGAATACAATTTTTTATTAGTATAATCAGTACCTACATTGTTGTAATTAGTGCATTGTTATAATCAATTCGCTGTTGTAACCTGTACATGATTGTAATCAATTATTATTCTTACAATTATTGTAATGGATGTAGGTAAAAATAGATTAAAAATTTATATAATTTTTTTTCGTTTTAAGCGGGAGGTTTATGTGCTAGGAACATCAGATTTTTTTTGGAAGTAGGCTTTAAAAAAATATTTCGATCACGTCCGATAAACTTTTTCCAATAAAAAAATATTTGCCGCATAGCTATTATCATACCTCAAAATTTAAAACGCATCCAAAATTCATTATTAAAATATTTCACATTTCAGCGCTGCTTATTTGCATTTAAATGCGTCTGAGATTCCAAAAACCCATAACAACGCAGTGGGCTAGGCCGTTAGGCATTTGTTTCCCCCGCTTTCTCTTGCGCCCTCTTGTAAGGCGATGAGGGTGTAATTTCGTTTTTAATAAGTTCTTGATCAAGCGGGCAGCTGGCGCACCACAAGCAACGCACAGCTGAAGATAGTACTACAGCGGGCAGCTCTGGATGGTTGTGGTCGTGGTTCATGTGGTTCTCGTGAACGTGCAGTGAGGATGTGTGCTGTAGCTAGTCACGAATTCAATTTTGATCGGCGTTCATTCGTTTCAGCGTTCTACCGAGAAGCGTAGGCTGGAACAAGGGCGTCTGTACTGAAATTGAACTGCACTTGTTTTATATAGACTTCAACGTTGGTGTTTTTTTCCTTTTGTTTAATCATGGGTGTAGTCTTGGGTGTAATATATTTCACTACTTTTTCGCACACTTTCACTTGAAATAGTTTTTTGTTTTTTGTCCAAGAATAAATAGTTGAATTAGACCCAGTTCTATATTTTATCTCATTCCAAATATTAAAATTTGGAATGATATGTAAGCTTCTTGAGTGTGTTCTTGTATTAAAATAAAACCAATTTCTGAATTACAGTCGATATGGTAAAAGTAAATTCTCCATTTTGTAAACGTTATGTTCGAATGTTCGTAATAATAGTCTTGGGTTGATGATCGGCTGTGATAATAAATATTAAAAAATTCTTCGGAATGCAGTCAAAAAGTCAGGTATTTAGCATTAATAAAAACATTTTTAACTGCATTCCGAAGGATTTTTTTTTTATTTAAATTATTATTCAAACTCAAAATACTCAGAATCTTAGTTGATGACTAAATAATTTTATTAGGTCGTAGTGTTTGGTTCAACTAGGTTCTTGTTCGTTATTGGTTCATCTTCTCTACTGTTCCCCATTTTATATTTCACTTTCCACTGGTAATATTCTGAAACTAGTTCATTTACTATACTACTACATTATTACCAATAATTAAATAAATAGCATATTTAGCTTAAATTCCAATACAAATAAGTCGAGCCTCCGGCATTAATCAACCAAACTCTTATTTAATTTAACCTCCAAACTTTCCCATTTCACCCTCCGGGACTGCTGGCATCAGACAGTACACACCCGATTAACTATCGCTAACATTTTCACCCTGGGGTATCCGTCAGAATCTGAGTCGTACATCGAACTTCGTCGAACTTTTAACTGATAAACAATCGCGCGAGCGTGAAAAAACACATCGATCGAGCAACGCAAAGTCGCGAACCGTTGATTTCCGCGCGACAATTTATTGCTTATGTGTAATTAGGTCGAGTGTCGCTCGTTTATTACGGAAACTGGAGATTTGATCTGATTTTTTATTAAGCGCACGAAGTAAAAATTTAATTGCTGAGTTATCTTGTTTGAGTTTTTATTGGCTCGGGATGTTATAATTTTTGTTGGATTTTATGTTGTCTTATCTGAATGGCGAATATTTTTTGTTGGACACTTCTGATTTGGGTAGTTTAGGACATGGTAGATTATAAAAAATTCATTAATTTTTTGTTTAGCTTTGTTTGGCTAATTTTGCGCTGATGTGTTTATCATACGTTAAATTTAAATTGTCATCAAGCTTTTTACTAAATTTAGGATGTTCTTCTTTACAGATACAGATGCATGAAACCTGCCCGATGAATATGTTGCCTCTTGATGCTGAAAGACCCCAATAATCAAAGCCAACACGACAAATTTAAGGTATTGTTAATTCTAGAATTCTACATTTTTTTACGAGAACTCTTTTTCCATTGAATATTTGGAAGAACGGTATATCATGATCAAAATATTTGTGACTGCAATCTACAGCGTTAGGTATTGTCAGCTGCTCTGAAATATTTTGATGCTGTTTGAGATTAAGCTATAATTATTCATGAAATTTTATAAACTGCTCGCCAGATTTTTCTTCGTCTATAAAACCTCGGGTTAGATAATTAATTTTTTGCCACCAAAATTAATTAAAAACAATAGCGTACCTTGTTTCAACTATACGTCTTCATGAAGAAGTTTATAGCCGAAGTATGAAGCCGTCAGTTAATAAAGTTTTTAGTTTCAGTCCTTCCTCATAATTTTTCAGCTGTGAATTTCATTTCGTGGTAGCATGTTTGAACTAATTTGATTAAAAGATAATATGAAATGAGGTTAGAAGGACAAGAAAAACGTTAAGGATATTTATTACTCTCACTTAAAAGTTTATAATTCTGAGATTGAGAAACTGTTCTTGACTTACTAAAGAAATAGTTTTAAAGCTTTTTAAGTGTTTTTTTTTATGAGCCGGGTAGTGATTTAAGTTTCGACATTTGACTAAAGGAAATATACTTTGTTTCGGATTATTTTTCTTTAGTCAGACTCATTATTTATACATTTATTTACTTTGCACAAAAGATATTAATACCAATAATAGTTCAGTAAGCGAACTAACAGCTTAAAGACTACTCAGAAATGAATGTAGTTCTGTTTGAAGTTGAAGTCAGCAAGATTTAAATTCCCGAAAGTTCTGAGACGAATATGTTCTTATAATTTGTGTAAAAAATCTCTTAAGCTTGCATACGTGCCACACCCAGAAATGAATAAATGGTGTGATAATATATTTATTTATTTTTATTTATCATATTTATCAATTACATACATTGATAATTAAAAAATGAGTTTATAAATATCTCAATAACTGTCAAAAGCTACAGATATGTGATTAGTAATTCAGAAACGAAAAATATGAAATCTTTTGTGTTGTCAAACGTGCAATAATTTTTTATTTCGAAGGCAATCCCTTTGTGCGTCAAACTGAATGCTAATCCATAAAAAATACAATTTTTCACTCATGATAAAGTACGATTCTGTTTCTACTTAATTGTTCTTTTGTCTCATAAACGAAAAATACAAAAGTGCGTGATTTGTGAAGCGGGCTTCGTCGCGTTTAGCATTTGAAATCAAGTTGGCCGGTGCGATCGCAGCACATTGCTGACGATTCATCCGCTTCAGGCTTCAGGTTTCAGGATTCAGTTGACAGTCACCAGGTGCTGGCGTTCTTTTGTTGCGTTTTGTTATTTATTGCAGGAATTACAATAACCAGCAGCCTGTGATACGAATGTGTAATTTTGTTTACTTACGTCAGTTGTTTTTCAAATTCGGAGTGTTTGGGTAACGAATACTTGTCATTTGTTTCGATTATCGATCGCTTTTGTTGGTTACATTCACTGAAATTGTCATTCATTCATTTGGGAATAGCTTGTGCGAGGTTTCATTACATTTTGATCGGTTAATGAATGCAATTATAAATATTACCGGCTAATGTTATATGATAGAATTTCATGTAGATAACATTACATGCTCGACATGTGAAATCTGAATGATGTTATAATACGACAAATCAAACTTGGGAAAACTAAAACAATAGGAAAGCTGAAATAAAAACGTATTTTCGAATAATGTAGAAACTCTTCTCACCTAGAAGATAACTACCTTCAATGAACAGGACTATAAACTGCCATATTCGTAGTCAATTTCAGTATCTTTCGTTTACTACAGTTTTAACATCAAAGTGTAGTTAAAATTTGACATTTAAACAAATAATTTAAATACTATATTTTAAGGGAATCTTCTATTCTAAAATGTATCCCAATATCTATGTATGTATAGGGGTATATTTTTGTGGTGAAATTTTTCGGTACCTATATATTTTCGAAAATTTGTCGGCTGTGAGGATCGAACCAAGAATTTTATGATTCATATTCTAATACGTTTTGAAGCTCTTTACTTTATGTTATTATCTTCTATGCAGCTTCAATCATAAAATCAATTTACAAACTGACATTTTTTTTTACATACAAATTCAAATTGTGTGTCGTTATTATTTTATATTCCAACTTTATCATTTTCAGATTTAATTAAGTATGAAAAAGAGATAATAATGTAAATATGATGAAAAGAAAATTTGTATAATTGAAACGTACCTATATCTTGAAATATTAAAACTTAATTTACTGTTTGTGAAAAACAAATAAATATTAAAAACAGTTGAAATATCACAGCTCCAATTACGAATAATAAAGTATGACTAGATAAATAAATAATAAAAATAAGAAGTGTTCTTTGTTTTACTGTTTAATTCCAACTTGTTCACTGGAATAAAGAAGCAAACTTTTAAAGATATTTGACATTTAAAACACTTTGTAAATTATATCCATTCTCACCCTCAAAGAAATTTAAAAGTTAAAAGTTTCTGCAAACTTTAATTTAAAACTTTATTCAAATTTATTAAATCACTCCGAAATAATCCAAAGAAAAAAGCTGGAATCAAAATTATAACACTTGTTCAATATTTTCACAAATAATCTAGCTGCTCTCAAACAGAATTTCAATAGTAGAAAGCTAATAAAACACAGAGTAACACACCATTATATTTGACATCAAACAATGGATATATACTCGAAATAAAATGGCACGAAATTGGGCAAAGAAACGTCGGTTGTCCCTTCTCATATTTTTGATTTACGTCGGGCAGCGTGCGTGAAAATAAATTGTGAGTCCACGCCTTGCCGTTAGAATGCTTTATGTGGAAAATAACGAGGTAAATAACACTTTTACGTAATTATATTCTGTGTTGTCACGTTGAAAATTCGCGTAATGTGTCCTAAAAGTGAGGAAACTAATGTCTTCGCACATAGGATGACTAGAGGTAGTTCAGATTGAAAGTAATGGATGTTCTTTGTCGTTTACCAAATGGAAATAAAACGAGATTACGGATATGTGAAAGAATTTTTTACCTCTACTACATCCGGTAGGGAGTTTTAGAAACATACTAAAAATTCGGTAGTGAGATTTCAATGGATAAGTACATTTTAGAGTAACTAGAATATGATTTTAATATTTTCGCGATGACGTCTGTGTTTGGATAAATGAATGGATATTGGAGTTAGGGTTTCTCAAGAACTGCTAAACTGAAAATTTTTAAATTTTGTATTTTACATTTGTAAATACCTTCTTAGAAATAGCTGATTCATTTTTGGTGCTAATCCAATGACTAAAAATGGTAGTTTACTTGAAGCCCTAATAGGTTATTTTGAAATATCTTAGTAAATTATAATTTTATAGCAATATTTATATGAGAATAATATTTCAAATGTTATTATTTAATATTTCTGTTTGAAACATTTTTTTTATATTCGTTTGTACTTGTACTTTTTTGAAAAGAAACAAATCAACATACGAAAAATATCATTTTTTAATTTTTTTATATATTATGAGGAAAAATGCGATTCAAAAAGAGATAGATGCTTCTTGATGTACTGTTAAAAAACCAAATGTTGGCAATATAAGTAAATAAATACATATATTTATAGCTTTTTTAATCACAAAAGCTGGTACCACAAGCTCTTTTGAATGTTTTAAGAGAAGTATTTGAACCTCGATTTTAGCGTTGTAGAATGTTCTAAAATTATTTGATAAAAAATGTTGAAATGAAATATATTGTCTACCAATTTTATTTAAAGTATTTTGTTATGAAATAATTTTAGAACATTTATACGGTATTAAAACCGAGTCTAAAACACTGCTCTTAAAAAACCAAAAAACAGAGCTCGTGGTACTAGACATAGTATTCTTGTCACAATTTTGATTCAAAATAGGTATTTCTAAAACATTCCAAAATATAAAATACGGCAACCATTTTTATAGTTGATAGAAGCTTATTAGTGTATAATTTAGTAAGATAAAAGTCTACGATGGGAGTTACTGTGTTGGACACATTAGATTTATTGATGATGCGAAGATATTTTTTTTTTAAATATGGTTACAAAGATGTAGTTTGCTTTTATTATAATTTAATGAAATACAAATATAGTTAGGTATATCTTATTTTTATGAAGCTGCTTAAGATTGGTAATTTTATATCTTTTCCAATCTCAGAAGAGATCTTTTGTAATGTATGACAACCCTCGAATTATCTGATAAGAAAAATTATGACTCTAATCGTGAACCAAACCAAATGTAACTTAGTATATAAAACTCATTTTTCTTGCAACCAGGAATTGTAGCTGACCAAATGACCACATCCACGACCACGGCTACAGCATTGCGGGTGATTTGACTGAAATTTCATCACGAAACTATTTCGAAATCATAAACCTTTTTCAGTGTAATTAAAGTGCAGTGAACTGCAATTGGGATCGGGATCGCTTAATATGCGCAGATAATAACATGACTTGTGCAGTGATAAACGATTTTCTTGCAGCTATTTTCCGGACTGGTATTTTCATTCCGACTTTATTATGCACAACACCACATTCATCTGCATATTTCAAATGAAATGCCTCAAATTTTCTGAAACTCTTCTGCTCTGCACGTGGTTATGACTGCATGTGTGCTACTTTTCAAAATAATATTTTTATTTATGAGTTATCTAGTTTATAACGCTCGGACGCTTTTCCTACAGAAGTGGATCACGATTGCTGAGGAATTTCACCATATTTATAATGGTAAAATGACAAGAACATTTTATTTAGAGCCCATGCTACTCCAACCCAAAAACAAGAAGCTTGGGAACTTAGATTTTTCATCTAACTAAAAAAATCTCTCACTTTGTTTCTGAAATAGAAAAAGTATAAATCATATTTTTAATAATTTTAAGATTACTGAGTGATAACAAATATTGGATATTTGGGAATCTAGGTACTGAAAATTTCTATTAGTTTACAAATGTAATTGCACCATAAAAAAATATTTTTGTAGTTCGTTCTACATCTTTGAAGATTGTGATTTGACAGTAACAGCATTTAAATAAATAAATATATCATCACGCTTTTTAACCATTATGGGTGTGGCACTCTGCTTGCGCAGATCTCGGTGATATATTTTTGCGTATGAAATGCGTCTGAAATGCTGTTACCAGCCGTCAAGTCATAGCCCATAATTAAAAACAAAATTTCACTGCCAGAAATATATTTTTAGAGATCTGCTTTAAGCAGATGAGGACAATATAAGAAAATGGCGTGATGATATTTTATTTACATACATACATACATACATACATAACGTCACGCTATGTCCCACTTAGTGGGGTAGCACGAACCCAGAAAAACAGTCAACCAACAATCAATCTCCTCCAAACATTCCTATCCTGACACACCACTTTCGCCTCGTCCACATTCATAGTGCGATTCATACATGCTCGTTTATTCTTCACACTCGGAATCATTCGTTCACGCAACAAACGATCAATCATACCCAACCAGTTATTCCTCGGACGCCCGCGCAATCGGTCACCTTCAATCTCACCCACATATATTAGTTTCACTAACCTTTCATTCGACATTCGCTCAACATGTCCAAACCACCTCAACTGACTCACTCCCACTTTCTTAACAACATTCTTCTCAATCTCACACTCATCATACACCAATGTATTCCGTATACGATCACGTCTCGTATATCCACATACTCCTCTCAAATATCTCATTTTCACAGCAGCCATACGTCGTTCATGCCTCTTCATCCACACCCAACATTCAGAACCATACATCAATGTAGGCACTAACACACCATTATAAACACTCAATCGAGCATCTCTAGATACATTCACGTTTATTTACAATAAAAATAATTATTCTGTTCAGTCCATTTTGGCCAAATTCAAATTCAAGAATCATATTGGAATGATTATATAAGATAACTGTATTTAACTATTTCACTTATCGATATTCTTTTCTATGAATTTCTACAATGCTTGAAATTAGGCTACTTTGTAATAAATAAAACCAAAATAAATGAATTTATGAGTTATTTTCGTATAGGTGTTAAAAATAATGAAACAGACTAGGTTTTTATCGTGCAATCATCCATTTCTATATTATTATCTGGATTAGCTATTGTTAATATTTACCAATATAAATTGATGACATAATAAAACAATATGACGATGAAACCATATAAATAATGGGATGTGATACAAGTCCCTAATTAATTTGTCAAAACTAAATTCATTGTTTATTCATTATGTCTGCTTTTAACTCATTACGTATTATAATTACAAATGCACATTGTTACTGTTAAAACAATTATTTGGTAATAATAATTAACATCTATACTAATTTTAATTGCAGCTATAAATTCGCTGCTTGATTAAATGGTTTATTGTCTCATATAACTTTATTTTCCCAGGAAATGTAAATTATACTTCCACAAAGACTGTGCCATAAAATTCTTAGCCATCAATGGTTTAAATTAAATGTAACCCAAAAACCTATAACAGACAAAAATTAACCTTATTTTCTGTAGTTCATCAAAGTTCATATTGGTAATTGTGTCAACTCGATTCCGTTTAGTTCTTTTTAATTAACGCAATCATTAACAAAATTGAAAGAAGACAAAACGCTAATCTAATTCAGCATAAATCTTGGTAGGATTTTGTTATCAGATGGACTGATTTGGAATCAGATAAGCAGGACTGTAATGACAGGAAATGTACGAGCAACGAACTTCGGGTATGTGGGCAGATCACAGATGGGTCAGGAATGATAGGCTTTACCAAGATTTCGTCAGGCTCAACTGTACATTCCCATGGATAACCTAACCTCAAACCGCAAATGAAATGTAAGAGAAACAATATTTATTCGAGGCATTGATTTTTGCAATGGAGTCTGCGACCAAATTTTGACTTTATTAATATGACTAGGCGAAATAAAAATATGTTCATATAGTCATATTTAGTGGAGTAGCACGACCCTTAAACCAACAAGCAATCTCCAACAAACATTACTGTCCAGGTACACCACTTTCCCTTCGCCCATATTCATAATGCAATGTGGTCGTTCACCATTTTTATTTTAAATTTTTTATGAAACTTGATCTAAATTGAAGACTATCTACACTTTTAAATTAATTGTTATTTATTAAGCCACAATGATTTTTTTTAAATGTTGTGAAGTCATTATATGTAGAGGTGTTGGTGGATCTCAAACAGTAGAGATTTAAATAATTTTAGTTCATAGATTCATTAAATTTTGAATTATCGTGAACAATAAGAATCGTCACACACAAATGTCATCACAAAAATAATGAAATCGTATTCTATGGACCTAAAAACGTTGCAAATTCACTACCGAAAATTTTCCAAACTTTGTCAAATCAAAAACTATAGAAACCTTTTCATTTTCCATGTAAGTAACTATGGATGTTACTGTAAGAACTTTTGTCCGGAAAGATTAAATCTATAAATATTTATTTTCTTCGTAATCAAAATAAATTCTATATATTTTCGCGGGACGACTCACCTGCAATTTTCTTTATAAATAACTATGTTTCCTCTCGGTGTCAACCGAACCAAACAAAAATGAATTATTTACGAGACAAATGAAGCGACAACGTCCTCAATCATAGAAATACGTGCCGTAGGCCGCTGTCAAAACTTTAGACGAAAGGGAATTGTGTTATGATGTTATACATTTTTTCAGACATCCTCATATACCAAGTGAATTGAAATGTCACCAGAGAAAATTAAAAAGTTTTTTGTGAGTAATAATACTTACAAAATAAAGCACAGCAAAATATTTGTTTTAATAAAAGAGTAATACTGATGAGATATCCAATATCCTTTCGAACCGATGATGATATTCCATTCTCAGATCTTTATAACGTATAAAAGGTCCGCTGCGAAACTTAATGGGTCCAAAATGGGGGCACAGTTATTAAATCGTAAAAGATATCTCTGCTTATGCGTAGCGCTAAAGCGAAACTGTTATTTTATGGGAAATATTATCGGATTTCAAAATGAAATATAACAATAAAAATTATCGCCATTAATTTCATAAAGATCGGTTATAAGTATAAAGGGACAGAAACAATACAGATTGATTTATAACCGATAAAATTAGTATTTCAGAGTCAGAATTTATTACGAGTATTTCTAGACAAAATATGGGAAATAAATAATACCTACAGTAGCTTGTTGCTTTTGTTTTGTCATGAAAATATTGCAAATATATCAAAATTTGTTTTTAAATTACAATTTACTAAACTAAGATTATATATATTATTTGAAATAGATTAGATTGAACTATGTATTTGACATATATTGTAATAATATTCAACATGAAAAATATATTCGTCCATATCTATATTTGCTATTTCCTTCAAATATAATTTCTGTGCAAAATACATTTACGCATATTATAAATTGAAATACATATTTGGCTTAGAAATAAAAATTATCGTTTCATCTTTCTTTTTTAGTGTCAGAATTAAATAAGTAAAATAGAATACAAGAATTGAATTCTCTATAATATCATTTTTCTGTACAAATTGCCTTGAATAAAATAAAGTGTCACTTTTATGCCTAGACTATAAAAATATTTTACATAGCAACTGCTCAACAAATGCATTAACCGTCAACAAATGCATAGCAAGCTTTCAACAAACGCAAGGCAACGTAATTTGACAGCGATAACCTTCAAAATATGTATATAAAATAATCACAAAATTAATATTAATTCTTAATCGGCAAAAAAATTATGTGTTCAACTCGGCCCCAAACACAGATTTATAGATTCGGCAGCATTCGTTGCCTCGACTTGGCCTCGTCAAAGAAAAGGGCAGCCTCTGCTGTAAATCTGGTTTTTTGGTGTTTAGTTAAACAAATAACTACTGTCTAATATGAATAACTATTATTGTTATTTTATTCAGAACCTCTCAATATCTTTCATATTTAATTACTTAAAATCTTGTTTTTAATTATATTTTAACTTAAAAAAGTATATAAAAAGGCTGTCAACATAGCACACTTTATTTCCGGGAAATTCTATTTATAGAGAAGCACATAGAACACAGCACATATGTGGCCGTAGTGAGAAGGAAGTGCAGTAAATCTTGGATACGCGCGCAAGATCGTAAGTGTCCTTTGACTGCTGTTGATATGAGATTCCTGGAAAACTTTCCTGGATGCTTCAGAACAGACGCTATTAGGAATGCGTTAGTGTATGAAAAATTCCTCTTGACGAATAAATATGTATATACCAAATGAACTCAGTATTTTTAAGTAATTATTTATTGCGTCGTTTATTTTGTGATTTCTGTCAAAAAATAACATTAAAAAAATAATTACTGAAAAAATTGCACCTTTTTTAAAGATAGTATAACTTTTATATATCCCAGTTAATATTTTTTACAACTTGTACATTTCATGTTATTCGCAGTTTACTACCAACATTTCGGAATTATAAAAAAGCGGAATAAACATTAAAACTTGTTTATTTTCGTTTGGTATTACCCACGTCCCATGTACCTAGTGTGATGTTTTTTTACAACAAATCTTACAACAACAATTTTTATTTATAACACAAATAAAAGGTTTAATATCATTTTAACTGCCACAGAAATACCATGTACTACTTTTTAGAAATGAAACATGATATCATGCGTTCAAAACATTTAATATTCAAATGCGTAAAGTACCTCTTTGTTATTAATTAGAAAAAGATACAGAATATTATGTGCAAAGAACATTCACGCATATTTTTAAACCGTACTTTCCATGATTTATGAATCCCATTGTTCCAGTTTTTCTCTAAGCGTTTCATGTTTGTAATTCTACATATTTTTAGTTAAGTAATGTAGGGACGGACCGGCCATTCGTAAGGTTAACATTGTTCAAAGTATAGACAATGGTTTCATCGACCGATGTCGTTGTAACAAATTTAATGAATTGTGAATTTGATTGACCTTGCTGTTTTTTAAAGATAAAATGTATCAATGAACCCAATGCAACTTATACACGTATAATTTAATTAATTTAAATATATATTTAAAGATTATCTCTTTCATCTTCGGATCTAGTGTCAAAAAGTATCTTAAAAGTTAATTGAATAATTTTCTTTCAAAAACAGTATTAGGTAACAAAGTCTTTAAAGATACAAAAAAAAACAAAATGCTGACACCATATTTTACACAGTTTTTATTGTAATTATATCATTTATAATGCATTTAATAATTACCTAGTTTTAGGTAAATAATAATAACTCGATAATTGGGTCTATTCTCAAAAAATTTGCTAACGTATCAACTTGTTAATTGGTAATTGTGACAAAAATTAATCGTTTTTTGACAGCTAATGAAATATTCTCCATTAAACACGAAGTTTCGATTCGATTTTGTCACTATTAGCAATTTGGTACGATAACAACTTTGTTAGAGAATTGGACTGAATTTTTCTTATTAGTACAATGTATTTTATTGAAATTATACAGGGTTCAATATGTATTACTCGCGTTGCTTTTTATTCTAATTGAACATGTTTTTTGTAATTAGCAACAGGATTAGTTGACATCGTTTTATGCAACCGGGCATTTTGTAGTATTAATTAAAATACCAATTATTATAAATCTATACGTAACCGGATTTCTAGTACCATTTTCTATATTTTGTGATATTAAAAATATATAAATGATTGCTCAATACGAAAAATAAAAAATTACAATTATAATTTTTTCTACTTCTACTCTGTAATAGTTATTTACTTTTATTTAATAGTTATGTCCAGTAAATGATTTTTTACAGTGAGAATAAGATGTTTCCGGACGAAGCGACGAAAGAGCCAAGTCAGGAATTTCGAAGTGCGTACCGTAAAAATCATTAATAGACGTATGACGTACAACAATATGTACCTGGGTTTCATTTTTGGACGAAAGTTTGCTTTCTTACTTTCTTAAAATTTAAAAACAATCAGGTCGTCTTGGATTTAATAAAATTAAAAATATAATGATATCAATCAATTTTTTTGTTGACATTTCTAACATTTTTCTATAACGCGAAAAACAATATTGTGGATCAAATCCTATTGAAATATAGCTTCGCAACGATACAGTACCGTAAAAAATTACAACACTGTTTAATCCCATTTACCGAAATGTGTGAAATAAATGCAAATTTCTGGTTTGTTCTTCATGCTGTTTACAAGATGCTTCGGCATTCTAGCAACGAATTATTCTTAATATTGTATGCATCATACGCATGCAGCAACAAATTTATTTTCTTGGTTAAGAAAAAGAATTTGTAAGCCAAGCCACCCCTGTGTATGTTGAACGTGCACAGAATTAAACTAATTAATTTAAATGTGCTACTTTATAAATATATGTGTAACATTGCAGAAACAGAGTCAATATGTACTGAAGGTATACTCGAGAACTATTTGTAGTATTTTGTCAAGTACAGAAAGTCGAGTGCTCGAATCAAACAAGCGTGAAATAAGAAATTCTGAACGAGATGCATAGGTACTATATCTTTTGTACGACTACACTTTCTGTCCGGTTTAGAGATTATACATAATTTATTGTTGACATTGAAAAGATTTGAGAAGCATGCTCACCATTTCTTCGTTTATATATTCATGTAGCTTATTTTTAAATAAAGTAATTTAAATTGTTTGGACTATAAATAAGCTATGTTAATTGTAAATTGGTATAGCAATCCATTTATTTTCTTATCAGCCCCATCACATTCATTATTAAAGGTAACATTTCGACACCAACAATTTAGGTACCATTTTGAGGTTATTTATATTGAAAGCATTCATACCACCAATAGAAAATGGAAAGTGGTAAAAACAGTGCTATTATAGATCTTCTTAACAACACGTTTGTAGTACATTTATAGCCTTCTAAGTACACCGGAATAAAAAAAATGTCTATTTTGAGTGTGGCACTCTGCTCTCGCAGATCTCGGTAAGTGATATATTCTTTACGCGTAAAGTGCGATTACTAGTTGTCAAGTCACGACCCCCAAATTTGTTTAGGGGCGGGGAAACAACAGGGGTAAAATTAAAAATGACGAATTGAACTTATAATCACATAATAATCTACAATCTACTATGGAGCCACATGCAATAATATTAATTATTATTATTATCAATTGTTTATTAAATTTAAATTTAAATGCAAATATATTTGTTAGTAATCTTAGCAATACTCGCACGTGAAATAAGCAACTTTGTCTGTATACATATATGAAATTCCGGTGTGCGTAAATCTTCTCCTTCTAATCGGCTTGGCCGGTTTTTGATGAATTTTTTTTGTACTTTTTTTGTACACCCGGTGGGTGGTACTGTTGTCGAGATCCAGAATTTTTTTTTAATTTTCTTGACTTTTATTTAAGATTTATGTTTTTGACTATCAAGATGATCCCATAAATACAAAAAAAAATCATCAAAATCGGTCAAGCCGTTTAGGAGGAAAAGAATTACGAACACCGAAATTTTATATAATAAAGATGATAAATATTTCGGACAGTCCGTCTAGGTCTCGAACTCAGAACACCCTTCGATTACATGTCCACTTTTCTTAATTTTGTTCTTCGTTATCTAATTACATTAATGCAGTTGAGATATTTCATTTATACTGAATAAAAGGCTTTATTTCAAGAAATATGAAAGGTCTATGGCAGGACAACGTCTGCCTACCGGATTCACTAGTAGAAATATAAAATAAATATATTGTCACGATTTTTACCCATTATGGTTACGCAGATCTTGGTAAGTTACCAACCGTCAAGCCATTGTTCCCAAAGGTATCTGTGGAGAGCAAACCGCAGGAGTAAAGTTAAAACTGTCGGCTATGGGAATCAAACTGGGGATCTCACGATCCTCAGCCTGATGCGTAACGACGTAGCTATTTACCCTAAAACTAAATTAAACTTGTATACAAAGTACAAATATTTTGCTTTAATATTATATTACAAATTATATTCGTATAAGGGTAATATTTATCTTCACTTTACAAACTTATGTTAAGACGAAAGACTAGAGAAATTTGGTGGCAGCGCGGGATGGAAAAAATTGTTATTCTAGAATTTGGAAACGTCAAAGAAATTACTAAACATAATGTAAGTCCAATGTCCAATGCTTGTAAGAACCCTGCATTTAACAGTAATCGATTTTAATAAAATAAAACTTCATTATCACAGCCCCTTTTTAAAACCATTCACAAAATTTCAACCACGTCGCCATCGCGTTTGGCATACAAATCCACTGTCGAATTTTATCAATAAAATGCAAACATGATACCTACCACAGAGTCTTCGGCCATTAAAAAGAAAGAGTATTATTGAATACACGTAGTGCCAACATAAAGGACAGCGGTGCGAAGTGAGCAGTGAAGCAAGAGCAAGGCTGCCAACCTACCAGCGGTATGGTAATCGTAAGGAACATGTCGATTCATGCAGATTTAATATGCTGCATAAATTGACAATCCATTTGATCGGGAAACGAATGGAAGCTGTGAAAGAGAGCTTCGCGATAGGTTATTGACACCAACGCGGTTTCGAAATGGATGAGTTAGAATTGTACTCTGCATTTGAGTTTTAATATTTTGAAGGGGAAATTTTGAAGGCTGTTGAAGGACTACAATTAAAAAAATACGTACGTTAGAATCCAGCTTGCGTTCAGCACTACATTAACAGTAAGTTGAATTGACTTAATTTATATTCAGAACTAAATGAATTAATTGAACAAATGCTTTCATTATTTTTTATTGCATAATTGTGGCGTGCCTTACAAATTCCGAAATATAAATATGGATGGAATTTGAATTTTCCAAATTTTTAAAGCAAACAGTACAATTTTACGTCTTCTTTATATTAGGTATACGAAGACAAAATTGAAAAAATTGCTCCTTTAAAATATGTTTTGTTCATTTTGTAGAATCGTTTAATTAAAATGGTTCTTTACTAATCCTTTAATACAACCGTAAATAATAATATTTTATGTACATTTTCTCTTCTCTGCAAATTAAATTTTATTTTGTTTCGCATTTCAGCCAGGCCGTCCTAACAAATAAAATTATGAAATTTAAACGAACATTTTCAGTTTCAACATCTAGTGAATAATTTTCTCATCATTTTAATTATATTTTGTTTATCAAAAATATGTAAATGTTCCCCAAAAACTTTAACAAAGGAAATCTAGATCTTTAATAATTATTACCATATACGTTACAATAGTACAGTAAACATACAATTTACAAAAAATAATGATTAATTATTCAACTTTTTGTAACTAAATCATGCGTATAATCAACAAAAAATTGCTTGTGAAGTTTGTTTCGAATAAAGCCGTCTTGGAAACTAACAAGATAGGTTGAAGGCATGATTAATTTTATTATGAAACTTATTATTTATTATACTTCCGTTTTGTTAGTCTTTGATGTAAGATAAATTTTTACACTCTCCATTTTTGGCTGCGCGCCAAGAAAGAGTTAATATGTTATTTCAACACAGTATAATTCACGCTATTATTCATATATTAGTACAAATTAAAACATGGTAAATAAGAATTATGCTGTATTTTTTTGCAACTAAAAGAAAATTCATTTTTTCCCAGTACGGAAGCTAGGAAAACAAGAGAGTAAAACAAAATATTCAATATTCAGATTTACGACTTTTCTTTGCACGTGTCCTACAAAAGTTTACTTTATTGAAATATATTTTTCTGTTGCACGGGAAACAGCTACTGTCGTCGAGAATAAAATTATTTCCTTATTTTTCTTTTTGTTTTTAATCATGCAACAATAAAATAAAATGTAATGTATTTGTACCATAGGATTGTATAATAAGAAAACATGTAGCAGTAAAATTAATCATCTTTCTTTTTTGCTAAGTTTGAAAAGTTCATCAAGAAATCTTCATTTTAAACATACTATATAATTATATATTATTTTTTTCTCAAAACCAAAAGCATATATTATAAAATTGTCTTCAATCCATCAACACAGACGTGAATGAGAAAATCGGAGGAACTCAAAACATGTATTTCCATGAAAATCTCACAATTTTTCTTTTCGTGATTACGTATAATAAAGAAAAAATATTACAAATACAGAAAATGCAATTTACTATTATGCCAACACTGTGTTTGATTGTGCTTTGCAACCAAAGGTGTTTTTATGAAAATTCTAATTTCACGATGCGGGTAAGGGCGAATTAATTTAAATAAATTAAATGTATGATGCAATTTAGATACCCAGATTGCACTCCATGAATTTACATGAAATATAGTTCTGTTAACATCAGTTTGTGTACAACAGGAAAGCATATTCAAGTTACCAAATGGTGTTTATTTAGTTGCAAAATTGGGTAAACAGAGCCAGTGTTATAAACCTACATTGTTATTTTACATTTTAGTTATATTTCGAAACAGACAAAGACTGAAAGTTACTGCTTTTAAATTATTTTTAGAAGTTGAATTCATTACTTTTGTGAATTAATGAGAAAAGTTCTAAATTGATTTATGCAGAAATGTATTGTACAATTATCTTTCAAATGATTGGGAGAAAGACCGAAGAAAGTTCAAACATTATTCATTAATTTTAACAAAACAATATTTGCATAAAAATATAATTTTAATTAATTTGTATGCTCGGCAAATGTATCTAAAAACAGTTTCATATCGGTTCAATTTCTGTTCAGATAATTTGACAATTGTACATATACGGTCTGCTATTAGATCAGATCTATGTATAGAGAATCAATCCTATTTTAAAATTACGCAGTAGTATGATAGAGATACATCAGTTAAAAATAAAACTGTCGTACATTATTATTTTGTACAAAGCCAGCAGCAATGTTTAAGGAAGATTCGGACATACAAGGTCTTCCGTTTGGACCACTTCCTCAATGTCGTTTGTGTGCATGGATGGATGAATGGATGTCCGTATATGAAATAAGTTATAAACAACAAAAAGAGTAGATGTCGAAATAAAAGTTAGTAAAACATATTAAGAGTGTGAATGATTGGATATGCGTCTGAGGAAAAAATGGATGTCTAAATTAAAATCCAAAAGGATCGAAATAAAACGATTAAACACCCCTCAATTATATTTACAAATATACCATCAATTAAATCTGTCATAAATAAAAATGTGAAAACTGTTGTTGATTTCTCAAATTAAGCACAGAGTTGGACTCTGTCCTAACAAAAATAATACGAAATATGTAGATAAAAATATTAAATTAAATTTATACTTACAACTTCTACACCAAAATTTATTATAATACTTCTGCACTCCAGTATTTATTTTGCAAATGATATTTTAAATTGGTTTAAATTCAGGATAAATTCTTTACATTCGAACAATGATAATTTACGTAATCTATACTTATAAAATCCATATTATTAATATTATTGAAAATATGTTGTAAAACAAAAATAACTTTCGTTTAAAAATAAATGTAAATGTGGAAAGATTATTTTGTGCTTGTAAAGCATTAAATATTTATGCCTATGTCGTGTATGTTTCTTTATTAGTATATGTAAAAAGTAATATTGAAATTTTTTTTATGAAGATAAGAGGCGGACTAACTACTATGGTCATATGCCGCCTCATGAGTGGATTATTAAGAAAGAATGTGAACAACACACACGACCATGCTCTTCAGTGGGATTCGAACCCACGACCCCTGGCGTACTAGGCTAGAACAATTTATTTAATTATTTATTTATTATAGATTACCCACTAGTGGGTATAATTTTGAGAAAAGTCACTAGTGAGTAATTTCCTATTTATAACAATAATAATAACATGCAACACCGTGGTAACTACTTCGATTGACATTTTAATTTAGAAAATTTAAAGCATATGTCACTGTCAAATAATATTTCTTCAATAAATTTTGCATTTATTAAGAGATGTTGGATAAAACGTTATACTTCACACGTGGGCAAAGTGGAATTTCATTTCTCTCGTGGGTAATTCCTTAATTTGCCCACTTGTAAAGTAAATAACTATTATTTGAAAAAAGTCCAAAATATATTGGCACTATTTTATATAAATAATATTACTAATATTAAATTTAAAAAAGAATTGAAATTATTTCTAATAGAATATTGCTTTTATAGCGTAGAGGAGTATATAAATTATGTTTAAATAATATGTATGTAAAATGTACACTATTTGACATATTCAAAAGCATGTATATGATCTTATGAATGAAGAAATTTTACTCTATTTTGTTCTTTTCTATGAGGGCTACTTAATCATTGTATTACGATCCTTTGGGTTTTTGGTATTTGATTGTATGAATGTGGACGAGGCAAAATTTATATACTAGGATAGGGTTATTTTTAGGACATAGCGTGTTATATATACTGCAGTAATAATTTGTAACAATTATTTATTCGTTGAAAGATTGCAAATGGCAAAAGTTTATTCATATTTAAAGGGTGTTATTCTACTAGATATGGCTTTAAGAAACAATACAAATTACTATTTCAGTTATTGACCCTATTGTTGAGAACAATTTCCTGTTCTTGTTGTTCCAATATTATCTCAGCAATAATTGAGATACCAAGAAAATATTTTGTTCCTTTCAACATCTATCTTTAAAAGTATTTTTATTTAGGAGAAAAATCACAAATACGAAAACCAGGGAGTACAATATTTTCTCTGTAAACAAAGCTTTCATAAGAAACGTCGGTTAGGTACAATTCTTATAAAAACACAGGCTAAGGATTATATAAGATTTTTATGAAATATTCCCAACATTTCTTCTCACATTTACTCTTTTTCCGCCCGTTAATATTCTCAAAAAGAAATATGTTAGTGTTATTTTTAATTACGGTAAACCTTATCTAGAAACGCACCCTTTGGGATTTCTCGTTTTATGCGCAAAAATTTTGTGTGAAACGATTTTTTTCGTTTATTTAATTTTGTTTATCAAACAATGTTTAATTAAAAAATAATTTCTGGAAGGGTTTATTTTTTTACGAGGCACAAGTTTACTTTTGAATTTTGTGCGAATTAAAAGAATATTTGAAAAATTTTAATTATGAGGTTCCCAATTTATTTCAATATTTTCTTTTTAAACATCCAATTTGGTTAATCCCTAGAAAGCTAGTAACATTATATATTTTCTTGTTTAAAGTTTCTAATTTTATTCTCATTATTTTCGCACCTAAGACAAAATATTTGGTTAGATAATGATAATAATCTGTAATCGTGTTTATGTTTTTATCTAAATTAAATAATCTTGTCATAAATTTTATGAATATTATTTATTATCTCTGTCATTTAAATTATGCATAAATATTATTAATGCCAAGCTAAATTTACAATATTGAAACACTTGTAAATAAAACCAACGTATATTAAAATAATTGCAAACATGATTTTTACAAGAAAAATGAATTTCTTTCACTTTGAACGATAGGACAGCTTTTAAAATCACATCAGTTCACATAGTTGCCTAATTTACTTAAAATCTTAAAACTTTCATTGTGATTTTGATGTACCAGTAATATTAATACCATTTTTTACTGGTTTATTTCTTTTTCATTAACTTTGTAAATGTAAAATTATAAAAGATTCCTTACGCAAATTTTTTTTAGTTTGTATTTTAAATGAGACAGTTGCTACAGAACAATGTCAAAATATTGTAAATACCATGCGAAGACGTATAAAAATCGTTTTAGGAAGAAAAGGTAACATTAAAGAATGGTAATTGTATTGCTATGTAATTAGAGCAAATCGTCTGTGTTCTTGTAAACCAATTATTAGCTCTTATATTTTTTAGATAAGTAACTTTTTTTTCTGTGATCTCATTCATATTTACATATTTACAATCTGTCTGTACAAAGATATATTTAAAGATAAAAATAAATTTTTATGTAGCAAACTTTGATAATAGAATTAAATTGGATGTTATATGGGACGGAGCTAGTATTTCTTTTTTTTATAAAATTAAATATTCTTGAATGAAATGTATTTATTATTTATTCATTTTCACGATTGCTTTCGAGTATCTCAATAACGACGAGACAAAAAATTTAAGTTTTTCAATTAGTTCAAAGTCTTCAATAAATTGCAGGTCCTCTTTTAAAATTAAACACCAACATTCAACAATAAATTACCTTAAGCTCGACACCCCATCAATAAATCCAGGACCATCTCCTCTAATGTCCACAACATGAAAACCAAAATTCAGAACACTCCCACAATGTCCATCAACCTTTTCCCTTTCCGTCCAGCTGAGCCGGTGTTGGAGAGTTCGAGAGTCCGCGCGAGTTCTCCCGATGCCGGTATGTCCCGCGTCTGCTGCGTAGATTGTCCTGGCGTCCTCGCGGCCCGAGATCGTCGGGATCACTGATCGCGGACGGCGCGAGAACGACGCTTGGCGTCGGTTGCGAACGGTGGTTTGCAAGTGCAGTGCGCATGAACATCGCGATAGAGGTTTTAGGCATTGAAGAGGCATAATTGTTTGGCATTACCACTAGGAAATATTGTAGACATATTATTTGTTTGTACTTTGTGCAACAGGAAATAATTTCCAATTTCAGAGCAGAGGTCAATTCAGTTCATCTTTGTATTGTGCTTGTAATTGCAATTTTCTAGGTACAAGTGAAGAAGGCGGAGAAATTGCAGTATATTATTCAATTCGTCGTATTCCGCAGGAAAATACATTTTTCTACGACTATTGAATAATGCGTTCATTTTTATGCGTTTCTTGATAAATAATGATGTACTTTATCCGCTATCACATTGTACCTACTGGGGGCGTAGCCAAAATCGACCAATAGGAACAACTGTTTTTAGCGTCTTTAGTCTTTACCCACTCATCTGCAGTCTTTTACTTGTTAATCACTTGTAAACTTCATTTAAACAAACCCTCTAGTGTCTTTGATATTGAATTTTTACAAGTTAATAACATGTAAAATTGACAGCTGCATTGTAAAAATTTTACAAGTTAGTGGTTGTACACGTTGCCAGAGTAATATTTTCAAGGCTTATGAGAAATAATTTCAAATCATTTTTGACAATACAGTTGTGTTTCATTGACAGGATTTGATTACAATTTGTTTATTTTTATTTTGATTTACAAATGAGTTACAAGTAAAATGTTGTACAATACACTGTTTTTACCGCTTCAAGGAGGTAACACGCTCACTGGTCATTTCCTCCATTGCTCCATTTAGCAGTAAAAACTGTACCTTGCTAAAATATCATATATTATTATCACGCCGTTTACCCGTTATGAGTGTGGCACTCTACTTACGCAGATCTCGGTAAGTGATATATTTTTGCGTATGAAGTGCAGTTGCCAGCAGTCAAATCATAACCCCCCAAAGATGTTAGTAATTGAGGTAGGTATTTTTCCAATAGTTATGCAAAAAAGTTGTACAAAGAAATTCATTGTAGTACCAATAAGCGTTCGATAATATATCATTATAATATAAAAAAAAATGTATATATTTTTCATTGCAAAATTGCCTATTCTCTAAAAAAAGGTTTTACTTTAATAACTTGCTAATTGTGACAAAAATAAATCGTTTGTTGACAGCTAATGAAACTTCATTTTGAGTTTCGATGCGATTTTGTCAACATTAGCAAGTTGCTACGATAACAACTTCATTAGAGAATTGAGACGATTAAGATTTTACTAAAAAAATTAATACTTGAATATGAACTAAACTAATATGGAACATTATTTACTTATTTATTTATTTAAGTGGTCTCAGCGCTACATGCCATGGCTGTTGCTCGCAACACTATTAAACATGGCATTTGTACAGAGTTCTGGAAAACATCCAATAATGCATATTGTTTTACTTTAATTAGGTTGAAATTTATATAGAAATATTAGACTAGAGACTAGACGAATTTTCTGTAAATGTGTATAATCTGTTAAAACTGTTCCCAACCTTATGCGCACGGCTATTGAACAATGCGACCCACCTTCAACCACAAAACTATGTAAATCCACACGTCAACCAAATAATTCCGTAAAGAGACACAAACAATTAACACATCTAATTAGTAACCAAACCACCTCTGCCTGTAACCATCCAGCAAAAGTCTCCCTTTCGCTCATTTCCAAACAGTGAACTTTAATCATCAGCGATCCAACGAAGGTAGAGACGTCGCGGCGTCGGCGGCGGCGATGGGCGACGGCATTGTTCAGGGATTTGAACCCGGGATCTCATCAAGGCGCCGGTGCCAAAGGGTTAACCCTCTGGATTACCTATACATGCCAGACCTTGTTCTTGTCACGCCCTCTGACGTACAGGGTCATGGACGGCGAATTTCTTCGGGTGATGCTGGACTTAACTAAAGTTTTAAGTTAGCAAACCCACGCTTTTTCTAATATACTCTTTTGCACTTTTCCTTAATCGCAAAGCTATTTAATTTTGAAAAGCTTTTATTTACTTTTACCTCCCGCATATATGTAAGGGAGGTATTGTGACAGGTTAAAATTTTCGGTAGTGAGTTTTCATCGGATAAGTACATTTTGCGATTAATAGTATACGAGTATGATTTCACTCTATTCATGATGACGCCTGTGATAACACAAAATCTAATAAAGAAATCATCTTGCAATTTCATATTTAAAATTTCAATATAAGCAAGTTAAGGTGAACCATACGGGCTGAAGATAGCGCAAGATGAACATGACTTTTTTGAAACAATATATCATTATTATAATAAATGAAACATATAATGTTTTATACCTACGTTTGTAGATAAAAGTCCAAAGTTTTGTAATAAATTTTAAAATGCTAATTTTGTTTACATATTATACATGAACATAATTTTCAAAGTAGTCAAATATATGTCACACATTTCCATGAACGACTACAGTAATACAAATAATGTGTATATTTATAAATATGATCGTCTATAACATACTAAAATTATTTTACATTTGAATTTACAGTTTTTAAGAAACAAATAAAAATATACCAAAAAGTGTGTTTTTTGGTATATTTTTATTTGTTTCTCAAAAACTGTAAATTCAAATGTAAAATAATTTTAGTATGTTATAGACGATTATATTTATAAATATACGAATTATTTTCATTGCTGTCGTTGTTCATGGGAATTAGAAATTCAGTATCAAAATTCTGAATTTTTGACCAACTAGACTTCAACGAATATTTTTTTATAGTTGAATGTTTCAGTTATCCTTTTCATCCACATATATAAATACTAGAATGTTCAAAGACTTCACAGTAATAATTGTTTTGTTTTTCGATAAGAATAATTGTAAGAAATAATTTATTGAAATTTGAATTTGCAAAACAAAATTCATGGGAGTGAACGAACCCAATGAAAATATGTTCTTCATCTGACATTGCAATGTACAAGTCACTGTAAAAAATCCATGATATTTTGACGAATGGAGGTTGTTGGACCATAAAGAACATGAAAATAAATAAAGAATACAGAATTTGCTGTTTTTTAACAAAATAAAGGGTTCGTTCTTTCGACGCGTATGTTTGACCTTAAGTATCACTGAAATACGACAAACCTCAGCAGTTGAGAACCCTTAAAATAAAAAAAAATTCATCAATGTTTAAGTATCAGCCGAAAGTGGTAGTTTACTTGAAGATCTATCATGTTTTTATTTATTAATCAGTATTTCATTGTTTAAAATTAAACAATTAGTACAAGAATTTATAAACGAATGTGAAATAGAGGCAAAAACAAATAACGAAGGAGCATGTGCTTTAAGTATTTTATTTATTTACTTATATTAACTATAAAATGCTTCATTTCAAATAAAACGAAAATTATATTCCGTTGAACTTGGTGTAATAAACGCGTTCATTGTAATTGTCCGATTCTCTCGCGAACATAAAACCCTGAAACTGACAAAGACAACAGGTTCCATTCACTGATATCAGAATCGGAGTCAGAGTTTTTCTTTGGGAAACTTTTGATGTTTTTGTATCATTCCGAACGCATCTTCGGAACTCTGAGAGAATTTCTTCATTTCTCGCTTTGTGTTATCTTTAAGAGAATCTAAATTGCGTACTTCATGGTTAAAAGTGAAAACAGGAAATTGTGTTAAATGCTATTGGAAGATTGCGACCACTGGATCCAGGATTCAATCGATTTTAATCAAATTTTTTGAGGATGAATAGGAATACCCTTTAGATTTTGTTTTCATATACACTACACATTACACAAACAGAAAAACAATTAACTCATTTAGGTATATGTATATGAGATTATTAGTTAACAAGAATACCTATAATTAGTTTTTATAAAAAAAAATCAGCTCTAGTTTCATTGCAGTTTCATGATTCATGACAAAATTATTATTGTAGATTTCTTATATACTTAGAAATCAAAATGATGTTGCTTTCTGTTCGCAGCTTATGAATCAATAAAACAAATCTTAAAAAAATAAATGGAGTTGTATACCACGTTTCATTTTATTTTATCGACGAAAATTATTTAAAGTTATAAACATAGATAAGTACTTATTTTACTATTATGAAAGGGAGAAACGAGCCTGAGATAGATAGATGGTATAAGGCAACCCATCTTTGTTTAACACTTGTTTGTAGAACGGTTGATATGCGTTTGTTGAGCTGTTGCTATGTAAAAACATGTATAGGACGGTTTTGTCCAAATGTGATAAATAATATTTAACAGTGTACTGTTATTTGAAAATTTCTTTAATGTCCGATAGTTATTGTTATCATAACTGATCTGCTACCCGAGTTGTTATATAGCAAATAACGCCCTAGGGCATTATAAATTTGACGTTCATGCTATTGAGCATAGAATACACAAACACTGATTTCTATTGGCAGAACCAAATCGGTATTTTAAATAAATAAGAATATCGCGTTACCTCGTTATAGTGTTTGAAAGCAATTAGATTAATCTCTATAACACAACACAATAATACAACCAAAATCCATAAAAATCTTTTATAAAAGAATATATCGATAGGACATTAAACGTTGAACGCACGATGGGCGTTAAACGGACAATTATGCCTTCCGTCAACGTACACAACTCGAGCCAGATGCCCTCGGCAGTACATTGTTAACCTCACGCATTATTGATACGTTAATTACTATAAATTTCCACACATAATAGTTAATTGAACTTATTTATATTAAAGAATTACTTCATTTTTGTATTAAACATTTTACATCAAAGTCATTGAATTATATTTTCTTATCAAGTTTTTAAACCTACTGAGCAACAAAGATAGTTGGCCCAACAACTGTGTGTATCTCTTGACTCGCATGTACTACGTCAGTATTATAATATTTCAGTGATTAAAAGTATATAATTATAAATATATAATTTCTTACATTCTTCAGTCAAGGCATCTGTCATTATTATTTCCTATCAATTGAATTTAAATCTTGCTATTTGCTATTGTTTCTGATACACAATTAATTACAAATATGCCAATACGCGTTCAAATAATGAATTTGTATAGTACGTCAAAGTTACTTTTTCATCTTGCTAAAAATTTTGAGAAGCATTGTTCGGTGATATTGCAGACTGCTGAAGGTTCTGCTTGTAGGTGTATGGATATTGGCAGCCAGATATTACTTACCTAAGCAAATTTTGGTAATATAAACCTTGATTGGGTTATAGGGTATTAATGTAATATGCAAACATATTTTACATATTGATGAATCATATTAACAACGAGCAACCAGATTTAATTAAAATAGTTTAGCCAAAATATCCCACGCAACTATTTCAATCACTTGTTGAAGATAAAAATCATTTGTTCTTTGTTAGGAAAAATAAACATAGATAAGCAATTACTTTTATCTTACTTTAAATAAACAGAAGTTTTTTTTATTATTTCTTTTTCGGATATTAGACATGCCTAGTGATTCAACACGAGCATAAAATCTTTGATTAAATAAACAATGAAGCATAAAAGAAATCTACAAATTATTCAAATAAAGAATTTGCATATTTAACCTTTAATTGCAATTATAATATTAGTGTATTAGTAAGAATAAGCAAATTTTACCAACTCAAATTTTAATTAAACTGCGCCTCAGCTATTACCTATTATCCAGCATCTTAAGCGTTAAGAGTCTGAGCAGTCTAAATGTCTTTAATGATTTTTTCCTTATAACGTGATCCTTATTAAAATTCTTCTCACGTTTCTATATATAAGGCAGATCTTACATGCAACAACACATGTATACAAACTACGTTAGATGTACCTTACCAACATAACAAGATTACGGAATTCTTTTATGTTCATGAAAGTACAAATTAAATTAAATACTTTGGAGAGGATGCTTTGTTCATTGTATTAATGTTGTCATACTTAATACTTAATATTCATATTTGTTGCATACTTAAGTTTGGTTTAAACAGCTCAGACAAGAACTACCACTAAAATTTAACATTAGCATTATCAGGAACACAGAAAAATTAAGGGCATTAAGTCGTTTACACAGAAAATTAACATTAAGTAATAGACATGTGAATTTACAGTTTCTTCGCATAACTAATAACATCTGATCAATTGTCATCACTAGCTACATTATTTAATTGTCTTCCCAATATATAATACATTCAAAAATAATTCAGAACATTTGAGAAATTAACAACAGGAAACCTAACCTATTAAGCTTGAATACAAACGTCAATCTAACAGCAGCTGTAATATGTGCATGTTCAGAATTAAATTAAGAAGATAAAAGTTGGTTAGGTTCTTCTTAGTTTAGTTGTAATTTAGTTAGTTCTTAATTCCAGTAGTCTTTTAGTTCCCGACGATTATACTTGGTAATGGCCATTATGTAAACACCGGTCGCACATTTTTAATAAAGTTTAGGAACAGTGTGAATTAAAAATTGGGGGATTTTATTTTCCTTTTCTTGTTTCACTTGTATATATGTTTGTGCATTTCGATCTTCTCGATGTAAATTGTTAATAAACTAGATGGTTTTTCAACTGCATTTATTGTAAAGTGTAAAAAATACTCGAATTCTCAGTCATACAGCATTTATTCTTCTTACATAACCGACGTTTCGTTTTTCACTTAAACCTTCTTTAGAGTCTAAAATTTACAACAATCATTACAACAAAATAATTAGCTTATACAAGATAAAGATATACACTTACTAGTAAGAAATTACATTAAACAAGCATGTATTCAAGTAACAAATACCTATATTCATAAACAATCATTCAGTTTTTTAAAAACAATAAAACAATAGCATATAACACATACACATAGGTTATGTAAGAATAAATGCTGTATGACTGGGATTTCGAGTATTTTGTATATTTTGTAAATTGTTAATCCATACAGTTAATTGATATTTTTTTTTTTTATTTACAATCAATATGTTGACAGTTGTGTTAATTAGTAAATAATTATTATTAATTAAAAGTAATTTTTATATTTTCAGATCCCGAGTTCCATTTGAGGCCATGCAATGCTTAACAATTTAACGCTGATGCTGATGATGAAGAAATAGTTAGTGATTTCATAAAATATTTATAATGGTAAGCATGAAATATTCCGTTATTACAAACTAGAATATTTTAAAGAACGTCTCAAGTAAACTAACAACGAATTTATGTAGTATTCGCGTATGTTAAACTGTGGATATACTTTTCTCCAAGACCACATTACGAAAGGACAATAAAATGAGAAATAGGCTATGTCGCAAAAATTATTTCTTAGCATTTTCTTCCAGACCCGCGAAAGATTCAACATATATCATACGACTTTCACAAATGATTTCCTTAACTCTTAAAATCTGAATAATACTTACGTTTTTGTGGTTTTTATTGAAGTTTCAAACATAAAATCTTTTATTATTATGGAAGATAATTATTTTCAAAGAATTATATAGCAAAAATTTTCCTAAAAGTCATGTTAAATAAATCATGAATATTAAAACTTTACTTTAAATATGATTGCTATTTTATAGATTGCATTTATGTCCGTAAATTTATGGGTCAAACAGGCATAAACGTAGTATAAAATGATATTGGAAAGTGCTAGGCAACCAGTATCGTATTAAAGTCACCAATGTGCAATTTTGCAAATGGATCATAAACTGCTATACACGGATTAGGTTTTTAAATCGTTTTGGAAAAGTTTTGCTTGCATAGAAACCTATAAAATTTCCTGAAATGTATTTTATTAAATAATACCAAAAGTATTCATTTAATGTTTGCCAATTTATCTCTCATATAAAGAGTTAATCCTAAACACCTTCAACAACGTTTGCGAAATCAATTTCTGACTGAATTTCTAAATTTTTCCGTCCATCATAAATAAAATAACCTCTAAATGCTAGAAATGAGGTTAAATGTGTCATTATACTAACATGATCTAAAATATATTTCAAATCTAAATCTATCAACAACTTTACCATCTGTTAGCAAAATATTCCGAATCACTTAATCAGTCATCTGTCGTATATTCATCATCTTTGACATGCAAATCGAAAATTCGATAAGTGCGTCTGTGCTTAGAGCTTGCCATATCGTAAGCTGACATCATATATGGGAAATCTACTAGCCCAGTTTTCAGTTTCCTAAGTGAAAAACTGGGTCACTGGCCTTTTTCCGGATGTAGATTAGGAGTTATGGATAACGTTGCCATGATACATACATAGGGAAATTTCCCTATATATTATATACCATGAATTTCAGTTAAGATGCAACATTTACTTTTATTTATACCAACGTTTTTAGTTTTATTTATACCAACGTTTTTAGTTTTATTTATACCAACGTACAAACGTACTGTTCCAGATAAAATGCAATATAGGTTGCCAATGTTAGAAAGTTAACTTGTTTTCATAATTTGGAGATATTTACTAAAAAAAAAATAAATTCGAATTGTTATTTAGTACAATTACGGCTATAAAAATGTTTATAAAAAGTGTAAATTATGATTACAAGTTCATGTAACATTAAAACTTTGAATAAATAAATACAAATCTGTTTTATGGAATTGAAATACTAATATTTAGGTATTCAAATAGGCCTTATTTCATGCACTTTTAAATTCTGAATTACTTTTGTATTATACTTTTGCTGTAAAATGAATAAGTAAAAAGATACTAAATTAGACACACTAGTAGGACAACTTACCTATGTTTAATTTTTTATCCGAAGTAATGTAGATCACTAGATATAGATGAAGAAAGAAACTTATATTCGTATTTTTTTTTTTATTTTAAAACAATTTCTAAACTATCGCTTATTAAGAATAAAGATAATGTATCAAATAAAAAGATACATATTTTTATTGTCTAATCTATTTAAATAGTAATTTATGTTTTATTCTGACGTTGAGTTTATGATTTATTATTTTAGAAATTAGTCAAGTTACATTTCAATTAAGAAATAAAATTTTATTTCAAATGATTAATAGTTCACTTAGTTGTCCTAGTACCATATAATATAAATAAATAAATTATGTATCCGTTAAATTTCTATAGAGATGGCCAAAATATTTATTTGCGTTGAACTTTAGGTCTCTTTAATTAATTTAAATGAAATCATCCGTAGTTCAATTTATTTATGGTTTATGGTTATTTAAGAATGCACTCTTATATCTATAAAATAAATATTATGCCTTATTCCTTGTCTAAATAGTATTATAAAGAAACCAAACAAGAAGTTATTTATTTAGAGACAATATTAACTTCCTTAATAAAAAGCAGCTGCAACCTCCTACAGCTATTTCCACTTGAACTGAAAGGGAGAAAGTTAGTTTCAGTTTCAGCGCGTCTTGAAATATCGAGTCAACTAAACGCACATGTCGACGTCAAGTCAAATGTCACGACCACCTGACTATGCTATTATAGCGGTTAAACAACACGCTTTTTCTTTCTCCGAAGCCTGAAGTAAACATTTGTATATTTCATGTTCACTGTTCTACTGAAACCCATTTTACATGTTTGATTTTACATTTACTGATATAATATTTGGCAACTAAGTTAAAATAAAACAAATCAAAAGTTTATAAATGTCTAATAGTATACATATTATTTTTACATAAATTCTATTTTGTTAATTATTTCTCATTATTTATGTTTCGTGGACATTGTTTCAAGATATAATAATATAATTTATAATTTTCTTTTTGCGTCTCTCGCAATTTAAAATGTCATAATGCATTGTACCTGTCAGATCAATGACTAAGTAGAATGATATGATGATTTATTTACATTTAATTTGTTTTTATATAAAATATTCATTTACCGCCAATAGAAATATAGCCAGCGCCATCTATTTGCAGAGCAAGGAAACGAAACTTTCATTTGTTACCACAGCGCTGTCAAAGGGAAGGGGAACTCAAATTTTTGTGTTATGACGTTGGTAACTAGAATAATTCAAATTTAAACGTTTAACGAACTTTTGTTTGCTGATACGTCGTTTGGATGCGAAAAGAAATAACAGTGTTTTTGTGTTATTATTATATATTTTTATGACAGTATTCATAGCATACGAGCGTCAAGGTATTAGTGTTTTATATGATAGTGAACAAAAATAAGTGAATTGGTTATTGCAGGATTAAATGTATAGTAGTCGTGTATCACCCCGAAAAATGGTTAGAAATAAGCGAGATTTAAAGTTTTCTCCTCATCGAAATCGTCCTTTAAATAGACCTATTGCTCGAATTGGCTCAAAACCTGATTCTGCATCTTCGTCTTGTGCAAATATTAGAGTAGTTGTTAGAGTTAGGCCCCCCCATAACAAAGAGCTTGGAAATAACAGCCGGTAAGTACCTATATACTTTCATTAACTAGTATAGTCATGCTTAAATAATTTATTTCAATATCAATTTCGCTTTATTAAAACAAATGTCAATGTAGATAATTTTTTTTAATATTCCTCGTATGACGTTAATAATAAATATCAAAATTTTCCTGTAATTAGTATTATGGGTCGATCGTTCGTTACAAGGGCTATCGTTTGCAGAACTGTTGTCAAAGTTGCAGACAACAATGTTGTCATTTTCGATCCGAAGGAGGAGGACGAACCATTCTTTTACCATGGTGTACAACAAAGAGGCCGTGATTTACTAAAAAAAGCAAACAAAAACATTCAATTTATGTTTGATAGAGTATTTGGCTATGAAGCCGATAATGCCGAAGTTTTTGACCATAGCACAAAAAATTTAATACCATCGTTAATGGATGGTTACAATTGTTCAGTATTTGTTTATGGGGCAACTGGGGCCGGCAAAACCCACACTATGCTAGGTCATAATGGGAATCCTGGAATAACATTCCTAACGATGAGAGAACTATTCGAAAATATGGAAAATTTCAAGCAAGAACGTGAATTTGAATTAGCCATCACCTATTTGGAAGTTTACAATGAAACAGTGAAAGATTTGCTAAATCCAGGCGCTCCATTACATTTACGCGAAGATGGGAAATTCGGAGTCTGTGTATCTGGAATCAAAGTGCATCGGATCAAGAGTCCGGAAGAGTTGTTTGCTTTGCTGGCAGAAGGAAACGGTAACCGAACTCAACACCCCACAGATGCTAATGCGGAAAGTTCTCGATCACATGCTGTTTTCCAGGTAATATTTTTTTATGCATTCTTCGTAAATAACGTTTATTGCTAATTTAAAATGGAAATACATTAAGTGCGGCGGTTAGCTGTACAAAGAAAAAAATTTGAAAAAAGTTGTGGTAGATTCCACTTAACCGGTATTGTTAGATAATTAACTAATTACTATTTTTAGATCCACGAACATTTTAACACGGTAACATAAATGTTGCATGTTACATTAAATGCAAATATTCAGAAAAACATTTTATGCTTATTTTCATCGTTTTTACTAAAAAAAAAATGTTTACTTTGTATGCTACAAAAAACTAAGCTGTTTTAAAATATTCGTAGACCGGAAATTATAATGATTCATTGATGTAAACTTTATTAATTTATATTAACGAATACTTTTTTCAATGCTTTCGTATAGGTTTATGTGAACATGCAATTCCGGACAACTGGACAACGGCGCATCGCCAAACTGTCCATGATAGACTTAGCAGGAAGTGAGCGAGGTGCAGCTACCGGATGCTCGGGATTACGATTCACTGAAGGCGCAAACATTAACAAATCACTTCTTGCACTCGGTAACTGCATTAACAGCTTAGCAGATGGTCAACGACACATACCATACCGAGATTCCAAGCTCACCAGACTTTTAAAGGATTCATTAGGAGGAAATTGCCAAACAGTAATGATTGCAAATATCAGTCCATCGAGTTTAAACTATGAGGACACTTATAATACATTAAAATATGCCACTAGAGCAAAGAAAATTAAATCAAATGTGAGTTTGAAAATTTATATTACCTACAAATATTTTATACAATGGAGCAGTAGGAACCCTGAAACACAATCAATTTCTCCAAATATTCCAATCCTGCACACCACTTTCGCCTCGTCCACATATTTACTATTATAATTTTGATAGTACACTGATCGTAATCGTATATTACACGAAATAATTTCAATGATGATTTGTCAGAATAGAGTTATTGCATGATTAAAGTATTTATTTAGGAACAATAGCATGATAATTTTTATTATATTTCATATTTAGGTCATGCCAAATTATTTAACTCTTTTTTTTTAATGCCAGATGACAAAGAATGTGGTAAGTTGCACATTAACCATACCACAATACCAGAAAATAGTGGAAGATTTAACTAAAGAAAACGAGTCCTTAAAAGAGGAATTACAAAATATTAAATCGTTAACAGCAACTGTATCAGCTCCGATTACCTGTTCGTGCAATGAAAACAAAGAAAATATTGAAGAAAATGTATTGGCAACTAAAACAGATTCATCTTGGAAAAATCAATTGCAATTGATATTAAAAGAAAAAACTAACATTGTGAAACAAATTCAGAGATTATTACAATCTGAAGATATGTTAAAACATCGGATTAAATTCAAGGAATTTTCAGAGAATTTAATATCAGATAGCTGTGCAAATGCTGAACAGCTAGAATCGGTAAAATTTTTCCAAATCAACTTTGTATCAAATATTTTAAATGGTGCAATATTTTTAGGGTCTTAACAGAATACATACTACAGTTGGTACATTTCACCGCCAATTAAATTCAGTACAAGCCCAAATTCAAGATTTGCAATCTCAACAGCGAGAAGTTGAGACTAAATTGCAACATCTTATCGAAACTGAGAAAATACCTACAGACGATTTTGACTTGTTACAGAGTGAAATTGATCTGAAAACTGATCAAATCGACTTACAGGTAACTAATTTTAAATATAAAAATAATAACATGCTAAGTATTGAATTATTTTCAGCGAGAACATATAAATAAAGTTCTCGATGTCTGTCAAGCCGAAAATTGCCAAAAAGAAAAAACTATGACAAAAATGTGTGACATCTTAAACATGTATTACCAGGCTTTAAAAATAAACGGACATATAACTGATAATATGACCGATGAATTCCTCAGAGTGATTAGGATGGTTCAGGGTGTGAGATCAGTGTCTTGGCAAGATGATCAAGACAATATGTCAGACGTTAAAAGTCAAGATTCTGGAATTAGTGTTTTTCCTACGCCCACTAATGTTGTTTCTGCACGTAAGTATTCATAATTTTTATTGTCTGATTTGAGTATACTTACTTATATCAATATAATGATATATTGCACTTTTATCTTGTACTATATATTTTTTTCTAAATTACTTTTCATGAAATTCATGTTTAACAGTAATTTGGTTTTGATGTTAAATGAAATAGCTTGCATTTCTCTCAAACATTCAATTATATATGCCGCGAAATCATTATTTAGCGCACTGAAAGAAAAATTGTCGCCGAGGCTGAGGCTATTGCGGCCGAGGCAGGACAATCTTGAGGGCGATAAAGGATTTCGCAGAAAAGGTGTACACACTATTTTTTGTGCAACCCTGAAAAAATATTAATTACAAATTTGAAACAGTTTTATTTTAAAAAGAAAGTGGCTATGGGATTGACTTTTGATAAACAAAACAATTAGTTAAAAAAAAAATCATTTTGTATTTCAATTTCGCGGTCTGTATATCGGCTGTGAAATGTTTATTTCGCGTCCGGTTGCACATTATGTATGTCATTAGTCATTCTGCACTCTGCTTTTACAGATCTCAGTCAGCGTTGTCTTACGCTATTTTGTTCATTCCAGTTAAGAAAAAAGTAGGTGGCCCTGCGAACGCAGCACGTTGTACACTCACTCGCATTTTATTTGTTTAGTTTCAATTAAATTGTCTTAAACATCCTAAAAACAAATAAAAAAGAAACACTTGTTTTTACTGTTTTCAGGTTATTAACACTTGAAAGAGCAAATGGAATTGAAAACGCGGATCTCCTTCCCTAATGTTAATCCACCTCTACTCTCGTCCATTATATTTATTTTAAGGATACCGCCCTGTCACGTGTCACCCTACTTTGATTTCTAAACTGGAATGAAATATAGGTACATAAATACCTATTATGAATGCAAACGGGCATTAATTCATTTATTATATCTATAGTAATTGTTCAAAGTCAATTTTGTTATTTCTGCAATTATTTTTATTTTTAGAAAAACTACGAATCAAGTCGTGTACAGGCACACCCGAGAGATCAGGTGGATCATCTGGAAAACGAACAACAGCCAAACGAAAATTATACGAAGTTGAAACAAAATCTACATCCGCTATAGACAATTTCATAAAGAAACATTTAGCGAGTGACACTGGCTCTAAAACAACGCCAAATTTGAATGAAACCATAGTATTGACGCAGCCTATTGATGCTGATATTATTAATAGTACATTTTGCCTTCAAGATCGAGAAAATATCGTGCCTAAGAAAAAATCCGCTTTGTCAGACCGAAGTAATGGTGTTTTACCAAAAGGTGAGATAAACGTAATAATTATTCTTTTATTAAATGAAATTCTTCAAGAATTTTTCCAAAATTTTGATATATAATTATTATTAAGATTTTCGGGAAAAGTAACTTAAATTTTTGATTAATGTAATTTTTATTTACACATATATGTATTTTTTATATTTTTACACTGAATATATCTTTTTATTTGAACATACTTGAGTTTTCTTTTATCTATATATATTTTTCCTTCAAAATTTTAATATCAATTTTATAAAGTTACCTTTCTTACATTCAGTTGGATATAGATATTTTATTATCATTAATTTTTATCGTTTTTACAGCTACTTTAACCAAAAAACCGATGCAGAGTGGGAAAACCAATATGCGCACGAATAACAAATTTCATAACGCATCTAAAACACAAAAATTTCCTCTTCGAAAAGTAACACAAGACGCAGGTAAAGATCAAAAATGAAAATATTGCTGCATGCCAGTTTATTTTTTGTAATTATAAATTTTAAACTGTTTTATTTATATAATTTTATTGTATTATTAACTTTTGTAGTGTATTTTACATGTAATCATTTGTCAAGCAAATTATTGCATTATATTTATTAATAATTATAATATATTGCACGTTTGTTTTACTTTATAATTAAATTATTTTCAATGTTCTACAGTTACAATGTCTTCCATTCGGACAACCAAACCCTCAAGCAGTACCATGCCTAGGTAAGTACTTATGACCAAAATTTTCTTTTCATATTACTTTGTAACATCAAAATACCTTTCTAATTTATTTCAGATTTAGGCCCTAAAAGGAGACAATCTTTAGTGATGCAATAATAATCAGATTAACAAATATTTTATTATTTATGACTAAGAGAAATGTTTGTGTTGTATTATTTATAACTAAAATATGTTTTTTATAATTTTATATATAGATACAGAGAATATCAGCTTTAATAACATGTAACATAATAATAAATTATATTATTTTACTTTTGCAGTATGCATACGCTCTTTATTGTTTGTCTCTCCACTAAAGAATTATCCGAACTATTATCAAGTTGTGTAAAAACAAATATTCAATTTGGAAAATGTGGGCACTGTACATAAATTTATCAAACGATAGAGCTATAAAATGGTCGCTGTCGCTGCTTTCTACTATGTTCACACAGGTTGCTTGTCATGTCGGAATTCAGTGAGCGTAGAGAACATTTATAGTTTTTATCAATACACATATATGGTTTTAATTTTAAATATAATATTTGTTGTTATAATTTAATTAAAATGAATTACATGTGTTACTGTTTTAATATATATATTTAAGTTTTGCTATGATTTTAATAGTGGTTTGCTTTGTGTAAGATTTTTCGGTAAGTAGGAAAAATAAAAGAATGGTTTTAAATTTTTATTTTGTATGTATCAATTATTCATTTGTTTATTAAATTTTAAACAAAAGTATATTAAATGCGTAGCAACAGAAAACAAAACTTGTGGTATATCATCATTCGAGTGTTTCTTTTATTTATGTTTAATAAAGCTTGAATATTTTTTACATTATTAAACAATAGACATTTATATTTACAATCCAAATGAATTAATTTTTTCTTAATGTTCGTTTTCATTTCATTGCATATTATAATACTTCGTTTTAAATCTTTTATGCATTATGTCTATTACCACTAATAATAATTCAAATGAAATGTTTTCTACTAATTAATTTTAATTCAAAATTCAACGAAGTATGGAACGTGTTTTCAGCTCTTTTAGTACAAATAAACATTAACCAGTTATAAATATCCTCAAATTTACATTGTTCTCTCTGGGTTTGTTTGCAAACCTTTTTGATTTTTAGTATTGATTTCTAAAGTGCTAATTGTTATCACCGCTAATATTTATTTACATATGGCTAATATTTTATCTTCCCACTCAAAATTAACAAAAAAAATGTGCAAACTAATTTGTAGTACCTGCTAATATAATATTGTCCTATTAGAATCAAACAGGAAACATATTATCGTTTTGACATTGACAATTCAAAAAGATACTGTATTTTAATGTGTTTTATAATGAAAAAATCATTATATCCGTTTATAAATATTCATTTCTTTCTTAATTTTATTCATTGCACTAGTTTCATATGGTACGTTCCTGTATTTTTTTAATCAATCATTTACTACGAACACCTGTTGAATACGTAATTTCCAGTTACTCTTGTTCCTAGGACTGAATAAGTAAAATGCTGGGAATCAATGGTATTTCTGCCCCGCTAGGGGGATATATCCCCGAAATGGAGCATATTATACGGCAGTTAGAAAACGGAACGTTAGTTACAAAATTTTTCCCTCGAAGAAGGCCTGAGAAGAAAACTTTAAAATTGAGACGGGAAACACGGCAAATACTGTGGACTCGTCCTGCTTCTGTTCAAAGGACTGCACATGAAGGATCAGTAGATTTAAGAGAAATTAAAGAAATTCGATTGGGGAAAAATTCGAAAGATTTTGAGAAATGGCCAGAAGATGCTAAGAAAATAGATAATTTAAAATGTTTTGTTATATTTTACGGGTCGGAGTTTAAGCTACGTTGTTTATCTATTGCAGGTATATATGTTATGTTATTATTTATGCCACGTGAAATTGATAATTATAATTACTGTAATTGTACAATGTATTATTAATGTTACAATATTTTAGCATTATCCGAAAAAGAACGTGAATTATGGATAAAAGGACTTCGGCATTTAGTGGCAGATACTTTAAAAGCACCTTACCCTGTTCAAGTACAAGCGTGGCTTCGTAGAGAATTTTATGCTATGGAAAGTCCAAGAGAAACGTAAGAAATTTTATAAGTTGATGGTAAATGTATTTATTGATTGATTTATTACAGTGTAAGTCTGAAAGAAGTAAAAGGATTCCTCCCTCGCATTAACTATAAAATTCCAACAAATAAACTCAGAGACATTTTCCAAGAAGTTGATACCAGAAAAAGAACTGAATTAGGATTTGATGATTTTGCTATTTTATATCAGAAACTGATGTTTGGTGACTATGTAAGTAAATTATTTAATAATACCAACAATTACAAGATTAACAGTATAAATTTTTAGCCTGCAACAGATTTCTTTGATCGCTACGATTCTTACTCTGAAAATAGTCAGACTGTCACATTACAAGAATTTCAGAGTTTTTTAATTGATGAACAAAGCGATCCACTGGGAAATGATGAAAGACAGGTTTCAGCATTTATTCGTGATTATCTACAGGACTCGCAACGTGATGTTCCGGAACCATATTTTACAAAAAATGAATTTATTGATTTTCTTTTTTCAAAACACAATGATATCTGGGACCCAAAGAAAGATGCAATATATCACGATATGACTCGGCCGCTAGCTCATTACTGGATCGCTTCTTCCCATAATACGTAAGCAGACTTTTTGTACTCAATTTGCAACTAATTTAATTTAAAACAAATGTAATGTAAAAATACTATAAACAAAAGTTTGTAGGTATTTAACAGGAGACCAGTTTTCAAGCGAATCGTCAACAGAAGCCTACGTAAGATGTCTTAGAATGGGATGCAGATGTATTGAATTAGATTGTTGGGACGGACCTGATGGAATGCCGTTCATATATCATGGACACACGCTCACAACAAAAATTAAATTCATGGATGTTATTAAGACAATAAAAGAACACGCATTTATTACCTCAGAATATCCAGTAATTTTATCCATTGAAGATAATTGTACATTGCCACAACAGAGAAAAATGGCAACAGCTATGCAGGAAGTTTTCGGTGATATGTTACTAACGCATCCAGTAGACAAAACAGAGAAATGTTTACCGTCTCCGTATCAATTGAGAAGAAAAATACTTTTGAAACATAAAAAACTTCCCGAAGGCCAAGAAGAATGCCAGTTTCAACAAATTATAAGTGAAGATGGCAGAGATATGGATTTACGAAATACCGTAAAAAATGGAATTATGTTCCTTGAAGATCCTGTAGACAAAGAATGGAAATCGCATTTCTTTGTTTTAACTAGAAATAAGTTATTTTACACAGACAGCTATCGATCGGGAGAAGTAAGAAAGTGAATTATATACTTATCTAAGTTATTATTGTTCGTATTCTTATTAGGAGAATGACAAAGAGGACGAAGAAGAAGTAACAAATTTTGGTCCGCGAGAAGGCGTCCCAAACGACGAGTTACATTTCAGCGAAAAATGGTTCCATGGAAAGTTACAAGGTGGTCGTAACGAAGCAGAACAATTGCTACGCTCATATTCGTATCTAGGCGACGGGACATTTTTGGTCCGTTCAAGCACAACTTTCGTTGGAGACTATTGTTTATCATTTTGGCGACAAGGAAGAGTAGAACATTGTCGAATAAAACTCAAACAAGAACGAGGACAAACAAAATATTACCTAATCGATACAACTTGTTTTGATAGTTTGTACAGTTTAATAACCCATTATAGAAGTCATCCTTTGAGGAGTAGAGAGTTTTTGATTACTCTGCAAGAGCCTGTGCCACAGCCCAATAAGCATGTTGGAAAAGAGTGGTATCATCCTCATCTTACAAGGCATCAAGCTGAGGAAATGCTCAAACGGGTTCCGTACGAAGGCGCATTTCTTGTCAGGCCTAGTGAGAAAGATGTGAATAGTTCTTATGCCATTTCATTTAGGTAAGGCTTAATTAAACCTAAAGTAGTATTAAGGTTCAAAAATTATGATTTATTGTTATATATTTTAGAGCGGACAAAAAAATTAAACATTGTAGAATAAAATTAGAAGGAAGATTGTACACAATTGGCACAGTTCAGTTTGAAAGTCTTGTAGAACTTATTTCATTTTATGAGCAAAATCCGCTATATAAAAAAATTAAATTATGGTACCCGGTTAATGAGGACATCGTTAGAAGAATAGGAACGGTGAGTCATTATTTGCACATATTTCACACATTTTCTCTATTTTTATTGTATTTCGCGGAAATATTTATTTTGGGATCTCTTGATCTTTCATCAAATTATAGGTCTCAGAAAAAATTTAAATTCAAATGTTCAAAATTAATTTTTGACTTCAAATGTTTCTTTATACAAGTTGAATTTGGTGTCAAATTAAAGTGTACTAAAGTGCACTAAGATATCAAAAATTACTTTGAACGATTGTCAATTATCTTTATAATAGTTATTAGATTTATTTGGAGTTTGGTATCAGATCGTAACTTTCTGAAGAGAGAATTTATATTACCAAGCCATTTACCTATTTTGAACTTCACTGTATGTGATATTTCTTTGAGGTCTTCTAAATTTTTCTTAATGTCTTTTGTGTATCAATTTATGTTTGAATAATCATAGTTGCTTTGGGAATAAACGTACAACTGACACATCTGTTCTTTATTAAAATGTATAAGAAAGTTGTGTGGTGACCACACTAAATTTTTCTGGTATGTGACAGGAAATTATATGTCAAGGTAGAATGCATTTGTTATAAAGGTCAAGCATTTTATGAATAAATTTTATTAAAATATCTTGATTTACTTAACAAAATTTAAATCTCTTCGATACTTCTAATACGATTATATAATAAATATTTTATTTATTTGTTAATATGTAAATCAGTCTTATCGGTACGACTTATAAATACAAAATTCAGTCTTAAATATAGTTAAGTCATATTTTGTAGAAAAGTTAAATTAAACCTGTAATGATAAATCTTACTGATTATTTTCATTATGTGGATTATTCAAGACATAATCTCCATTATTTTGATTGTACTCATTAGGAATTACCAAAGTACGAATCATATGATATGTAGGTTTGTATGGTACTGGACCATTTACATAACTTGGTTGTAATTCTGGCGGATAATAAGCATGCTGGTCGAATTTATATCCATACGGTAGCACTTGTTCCAGTTCAGGGTACGGCATTTGTATAACGAATTTCAGTTGTTCTTTGTACATCGAATCAGGAAGTGGACTATTAGTTGTAGTAGTTGTCGTCGTAGTTGTTGTAGATGGAGTAGAAACAGTTGGAGGTGGAGTATAATCAATTGTCGGTTGCTCTGGATTCAAATTTTGTGCTCTGTACATATAGTACAACAAATATCCATTTGGCGCATAAACTTTTTCTAAAACATATTTTTGGTTAGCATCTATAGAATGTATTAATTGATCATTTGTTTGTTGAGGCTGGTAATTTTTCGTAAGAGCGTATGAATCTTGTTGTTGTTGCTGATAATAAGCAGAATTACTCTCAGAAATTTCTTCATATTCTCGCCTAGTTCCATTTTGTACAATTCTTTTAATACATGGCACCAGAATTATGTTTTGATTTTCTGGAATGAAAGTTGAAGCAGGAGTATTAGGTGTTGTATTTTCGTTAGATCTGCCGAGATCATTTCGATACAGTGAAAATAATGTTCGTCCATTCGGTACAACATTCTTTTCGGATTTTACAGTCACTTCTTCAGTAACTGACTCTACTGCATCTCCTCGATTGGGTTCATCAGTCACAGTTTCAGTGCTTTGTTCTGTTTGAATATTATTTATTATTATTTCTTGTTGCGCATTAGATTTTCGAATGGATTCTTTTATTCCTGATTCAATATCCTCACATTTGTTGTTGGGACTTGGAAGATCTGGGTGTGGTGTATGTAGCGAAGTAGAAAGAATTTTTTTAATTGCATCTGTTTGAAGTTGTATTAGTTCTGTTAGTGGCGCCGTTGACGGATTTATTTTATTCGTTGTAAATTCGAAGTTGTGTTCTTTAACTGTGTACGGGTCGGAATTTGTTGTTGAAATCGGAACACCCATTGCATTTGAAACCAGCAGTAGAATTAATATCTGCGTAAAATGTATTAAAATTGTTTACATTATTATCTCTGCAATGATACGGAAATTATAATTGACATGCATTTTGAAAAAAAAGTTTGTTTTAGTCCCAAACAGGAAAATACAAAAATTAAATTACATACAAGTATAGATATTTATTAATTTAGATAGTTACATTCAAATTATTTGTAATTGTATCTTTACGTGTTTAAAAATATTAGCAAATGTAAGTAATTTGACTGTAAAAAATAGCGAAAACACTTACCGCCATTTCCTGGAATGGCCAAACCATTTTAATAACACCAACACTAAAATTTCTTGTCGAATAACCATAGAAGACTATCGTAGTTTCAAGAGATACCTTCAATTTATGTGAGTCTGTGGAATGTGACCACCTCCCTACCCTTAACACCTGGCTGCTTTCGTTCACTAACCCGTTACCGCGTCGCTAACGCTATCGGCCAGGGGTGCTTCATCCCAAAACGGCGTTAAAACTAGTTTTTGTGATCTCAGAAAAAAGAAATTAATGTTCATCGAATTTGGAATGCAGGGATAATGCAATCGAATTGATATCAAAACTATATTCCCATAATATTCTTGTAGATATTTTGTCTACAACTTTTTTTAAATAGATTTGGTGTTAGAATTCCTAAATTTGAAATTATTTTTTGTAGATTTATTTTAATAAATAAAACAATATACTAGGTACCCACTTTAAAATATTCTGAATGATATCAGTACAAAAGAACTTAAAATGTTCTTGTTGAAACGATGACGAATAAAATTTTAAGATAATAGAAAATATTTAGCGGTCAAACACCTCTTGACTAGAAATATGTTCATGTATAATTTAATATTTTTAACATATCTCAAATTATTTATTGCATAGGTTTAATTCTAAAAAATTTCAGGAAATGGATGATGGCACAGTATATGGAACACCTGGATATATGGATCCTACAGCATTTACTTCTAAAGTAAAAAGATTTGTAAAGTATTTTTCTTGTTTCTTTATTAATTCTTGTAAGTTTAGGTAACAGTAAAGGCAGTATACGACTACAGAGCAAAACATGAAGATGAATTATCTTTCTGCAAACACTCAATTATTACGAACGTTAGCAAACAAACTACTACTGCGGGTTGGTGGAGAGGAGATTATGGGGGCAAAAAACATCATTGGTTTCCATCTAATTATGTTGTTGAAATTGATCCGCAAGAATGTGGAGATGAAGCTGTATGTACTATTAACCATTATATCTTTAATAAATATTTATATAAATGCATTTTTGTTAGAACGGAGATCATCTATTAGGTTCTCTGCAAAAAGGTAGTTTGGACGTAATGGGTGCTGTTGTTGAAACAATTCACTTACATCGTCCAGGCCTAGAATGGATGTTGAGAATACAAAATCCTAGTATGTGTAATACTTTTGAAGTTGCAGTACAAACAGAAGATGAAGTAATATACTAATATATCGTATTTATCCAAAAGTGTTATTATAATTTATTTACTTTACTTATTTAGGCTGCAGATTGGCAGAGAAACATAATGAATACTGCTAAATATCTTAGCAATATTGATTCTCAGCACAAAGAAATGGAGAAATCTTTTCGCATCGCTAAAGAAATGTCAAATTTAATTGTATATTGTCGTTCAGTTGCATTTAATATTGAGAGAGCACGCCAAAGTTTTGTGTTCTATGAAATGTCTTCCTTCCCAGAAACTAAGGCTGAAAAATTAATTTGTTCTTTAGAAAATAAATTCTTTTTAAAATATCATCAGGTATGAGCATTATTGCAGTAATTTGAAATATTTAATAACGGCATATTTTATTTCCTTATATAGATTCAGTTTAGTCGAGTATACCCCAAAGGCCAGCGAATAGACTCTTCCAACTACAATCCAATTGGAATGTGGAATTCTGGAAGTCAGATGGTAGCTCTAAATTATCAAACTGCCGATAAATCAATGCAACTAAACCAAGCCAAATTCAGAGACAATGGAAACTGTGGCTATTTACTAAAACCAGAATTCATGTTTAGAGATGAGTTTGACCCTTATGATAAAAATACTTTAGTAGGAGTTGAACCCATGACTATTTCTATTAGAATTATTGGTGCTAGACACTTGAGCAAGGCAGGTAGAGGTACAGCTAGTCCATTTGTTGAAGTTGAGATAGTAGGCGCCGAATTTGATTCAGGAACGAAATGGAATACAAAACCTGTCCGTAAGTATAATAAAACTTATCTTTTTAATTATTCCCTTCTGTTTTAAAATTTGTATATTCTTCTTTGAAGGCAGCTATCTATTTGGCGGTAAATTAACTTATTTTAATTCTATGAAAATAATACTATGTAACACCTTGTTGCAGCTGACAATGGCTTTAATCCTATCTGGAATGATATATTCGAATTTGATGTCGCCAATCCACCTTTCGCTTTATTACGATTTGTAGTACAAGATGAGGATGTGTTTGGTGAACCAAATTTTATGGGACAAGCTACTTACCCTGTAATTATTTCAAATAATACTATTTAAATTAAAGTTTTCATTTTTGTTCATTTTAGGTAACTTGTCTTAGGACTGGATATCGCAGTATTACACTTAAAAATGGATTCAGTGAAGATTTAGAATTGGCATCATTATTAGTTCACATTACAATTCAGAATCCAAGAGTAAGTGGTATTTTTGTATGGTTATTAATGATCAATTTTTATTTGAAATAATACATTTTTCAGAACAGTTCAAATGAGATTCATAGCAACACTCTTCCTCAAAGGCGCTCTGCAGGTGACAATAACGATTTCGCCCCATTACATTGAATAACCCCATATAAAGCCCATTTTACATTTGGGATTGCCTTAGTATATAGTGCAATAAATAAACAAAAATTATTTATTTTAGACCATAAAGCATTTATTTTCTACTATACATCAAAAATTTTCTATAATATAGAACATATCTCGAACATATCGTAATTATTCTTAGTAGTTGGTTTTTAAATGAGAACTGATAAATGTTAATTATGAAAGTATTCATTAAATAGATTTAGAATGTTATAAAAAATTATCATTGCGAGATGTATTTTCTATTGCTTCCATAGAAATTAAAGGTCTAATCATATTTTAGTGAAATGTGTACAATCTTTGATTCCAAATTTTAATAATACTATAGATGGAACTGACCAGTACTTCACATATAATTTATAATTGCAAAAAAATTATATTTGAAGTACTTTTTTCAGTATTATGGTCAGATCTAAAAGTAGGTGCTGCCTTCTAGTCTGTACCTTACAATTTTAAATACTTCAATTAAGAAATCATTGATCGTGAAATTGTAGTGAATGGGTTGTAATGTGTGCCTTTTATCTAAAAATTTAGTTGCTTTGTTTCGAAAGCGGCCTATAAATGAACCATGTAAAAAATTGCGGAGATTCTATATATTTCTCTAGATTTTGGCGCAATATATAGAATTTCATTTAAAATTTATATTCGTCCCTGTTGCCAACTCCTTTTTAAGACTTTGGTAGTAAATGTTGACAAAAGCTAAACCGTTGCTCACGTAAATATTTATTGGTTAAAATGTAATTAGTAAATTATGGAATATATAAACGTTATAAATTCGTTCATTTATAATAAAAATATATACAGTTTTTGTGGTATATGTTTTATTATATTTTTGCTAACATGTTAAATATATTCTAATTCTATATTAACAATGATTTACAATTTTGTGTATCCTAACATAACATTCATATCGTCAGGTTTTCTGAAATAATGATCCAACATTATAATAGTTTTTCGATTCTTTAATTTATATCTGAATTCTCCCCATGGCAAAACTCCATTAACTGGCTTATGTATAACATCCCCTGTAGTAAATTCAAGAACATTTTTTGTTTTTGGAATTTTTCCATGCAAAATACCAATATATTTCTTTGAATCTTTGTTAAAATAAATTCGAACAGGAAATTTGCTTACTAAGATCATAACAGCAATATTAATTAAAAGAAAGCCTACTGAGAATGCAACTAACTGAATTTCCGAGTTAACTAAGTTTTGTAAATCAATGTAATCAAAGTTAATTTGTAAATTGTTTTCTGCATTCTTATTTAAATTGATAATTCCTATGACACAAACAAAAATTATTCCAATTGTTGCAGAAATTTGTGCTGCGTATAAGTATGAACTCATTGTACATCGGTAAACGAGTTCATAATTATTTGGAATATTATCTGCAAGCTTCAATTTCTCAATATTTGGTTTTTTCAAACTCTGGAATGAAATATTCCGCCTCGTAGATGTGTAAATGACATTCTTCACTACTGAAGGTCTTGTGGATAACTGTCGATTTACATAATTGTTGGATAAACTCAAGTTGTTAGTGTAACTACCTGGAGTTTTTAATTTATGAATTCTGGTAAATATTCTGTGTATAAACATTGCATAAATGGTTTTTTTTTTCTGTACTTTATATTTATTTTGTTTAAGAATGAGCTTCTTTAATCGTAACTCTAAAATGAGAATTGTTTATTAGTTCACATAAATCATTTGGAGTAATAAATACGTACTATAATTTTTCAAAACAGATCATAAGCTACAAAAGAAAGGAGACAGGTTAGCAGACTGTCAATTGTTTGTAACCTAACTTTTCTATTAAGCATGAAAAAATGAATACTGTGTATATTACTCGCAATTGTTTGAACAGAAGGATATTATTTCGGTTTAATTTTAGATTGTTATCTGGAATTTCGGCATGGGTGCGTAAACAAACTTGTCATTGTTTACCAATTAATTATCGCCGTTTTCTTTCAGGATGTCGAGTTATCTGCATCAATAAAACACCGCATCGAATCCCACTGGAAAAATAAAATATGGTCACCCAATTATGACGAAAATGATACTAAAAAGGAGAAATTTTATTGTTTATCAATGTTTCCTTATCCTTCAGGAAATTTACACATGGGTCATGTTAGAGTTTATACTATCAGCGATACAGTTGCTAGATATCATAGAATGAATGGAAAAAATGTATGAAACTTGTCCCAATTTCTTCCCTGTAGTCTTCTAAATTATGTATTATGGTAGGTTTTGCAACCGATTGGATGGGATGCTTTCGGTTTACCAGCAGAAAACGCTGCAATCGAACGTAAAGTAGCTCCAAAAGACTGGACTCAACAAAACATAAATCAAATGAAACAACAACTTGATCAACTGGGCTGTAGTTTTGATTGGTCGCGTGAAATTGCTACTTGTGATCCAGAATATTACAAGTGGACGCAATATTTATTTATTAAAATGTATGAAGCTGGTCTTGCATACCAAAAGGAGGTAAGATAGTAAAAATAAATAATTACATCAAATATAAATTAGTACTTTCAAGGCCTTAGTAAACTGGGATCCAGTAGATAAAACCGTTTTAGCTCATGAACAAGTTGATGAAAATGGTTGTTCCTGGCGGTCAGGTGCAAAAGTAGAAAAGAAATTATTAAAACAATGGTTTATCCGCACAACCAAATTTGCTAAAGATTTGTTGAACGGATTAAATAACCCAATATTACAAGATTGGCGAGATATAATCAAATTACAAAAACATTGGATTGGTGAATGCAACGGAGTATCATTTGATTTTAAAATTATTGGAAAAGACAACAACGCAATTGACATTTTAACACTTTGGACATCAAAACCAGAATTATTGGCAAATGTAAAGTTTATAGCAATTAAACCTGAAAGTAAATTAGGAACTTATGAATATGACACTATAAATGGAATTCGTAAACTGATCATCAAGGCTGAAAATCCGTTAACGGGACAGCATATTCCTATATTCGTTACAAATGATATTGAATATGAATTATTTGCGGATTCATATTTAGGAATTCCGGATGGATTCGAACCTGATAAAATTTTTGCTCAATCTGTAAATATAGACGTGTCTAGTGAACCAATTGTATTAAAACAAGAAGAAATTAGTAAAATTCAGGAAGAAATTTGTAATACGGCTCAGAAAGCTGGCTTTGGTGGTTATTGGACTAGCGCTAAATTGCAAGATTGGTTAATTTCACGCCAGAGATATTGGGGAACACCTATTCCAATAATTCACTGCACGACTTGTGGCAGTCATCCCGTTCCGAAAAATGAACTACCGGTTTTATTACCAACTGGCTCTGATATTTGTGAAAAAGGTGCTTCACATTTATTAAATTCAGAAGAGTGGATAAATACAACTTGTCCGAAATGTAATAGACCCGCAAAACGAGAAACTGATACAATGGATACGTTTGTGGATTCTGCGTGGTATTATTTACGTTATATTGACCCAAAAAATCAAAGTGAACCTTTTACTAATGAAAAAGCTGCAAAATTGACTCCTGTCGATTTGTATATTGGAGGCAAAGAACATGGTAATACAGTAAATTTGTTATATTTATCTTCAATTAATAGTATTTGGTTTTAGCTGTATTACATTTATATTATGCTCGGTTTATGAGCCATTTTCTACATTCGTTAGGATTAATTTCGGAACCAGAACCTTTCAAGAGATTGCTTGTTCAAGGAATGATAATGGGCCAAAGTTATAGAGTAAAAGGAACTGGAAAATATTTAACGAAATCTGAAGTTGAGATTAAAGGTAAATATATTTGCATTGGAGTGCGAATTATTTAGTTTGCGGTAAACAAGTCACGGAAAAGTTATACTGGACAGCTTGTATTTTTCCCGAACCGAAACTTATGTATTTTATTTTAGATGTAAAAAGAAATAAAGCCGTTGAAAAAGAAACTGGTAAACCAGTGGTAGTTTCTTGGGAAAAAATGAGTAAATCTAAGCATAATGGTGTAGATCCAGCAGAAATGTTTTCAACATACGGAACAGACACAACGCGTTTGTTGGTCTTAGCTGATGTTGCACCTACTTCTCAAAGAAATTGGTCCACTGCAAGTATGTTACATTTAAATACAATGTTATAATAGGAGTGAGTACTTACTGAATAATATTTTAGCATTCCCTGGAATACTAAATTGGCAACATCGATTATGGCTTACAATAGGAAATTTTATAAAATTACGAACTAATTTGCCAGCAGACTGTTCAGAGAAAGAGTTTAAAACACAAGAAGAAAAATTATATGATTCAAGAAATTATTATGTAAAGGGAACAACTTTTAATTATTATACTTCGCAGCAAATGAGTGTAGCTGTTTCTAAAATGCAAGGACTAACTAATAGTTTACGAGTAAATTATTATTCTTGGTTTATATATTTTTAGTTTAATATTAAAATTTTTAGAGAGCGCCACCTGCAATTGTAGCAAAAAGTGGAGAATTCGAAAGAGCGCTAGCTGCCCAAATTATTTTGTTAGCACCAATGGTTCCTTATTTTGCTTCGGAATTGTGGAGTGGATTTCAGTCTGCTCCTAACAGAATAAATGTTGATACACATGATTTTAATTGGGATAAATCTGTCTTAGAACAATCTTGGCCTCAAATTGATTGGGATTATAAATTAGATCTCTCTTGTCAGGTATGTTTAAATCGTTGATTTATATAAATAAATATACGTACATAATTTCTGTTCTTATACAGACAAATGGCCATGAAAATGCAGTAGTAAAAATACCCAGAAAACAATTGGAAAAGATGGATCATGATACTGCTTTAAACATTGCAATTCAACAACCAGAAGTTCAAAAGATTTTAGAAACTCGGCGAATTATAAAAACAAAATTTAATATTTTTGTTGGATATCAAGGTGTAGTGAATATTCTAACAGAAAAAGTTGAGCAAAATGTAAGACTGTAAATAATATTGTTTAAAAAATTCATATTTTTAAAAGACTAACACATAGCTATGATAATGTATATTTATTATTTCTAATAACAAAATTTACATTTAAAATTAATTTTACTGTTCAATTTGTTTTGATTTATTCGAACTAGCAGGCATGGCTCCAATTTCTTCTAGTAACTGTTTCTTAGACAAGAAATAATCTTTATACCACATAATATGATCCTTTTTCGCTTGAGCACTTAAATAAGGGTTCTTTGATAGACCTACGCATACCAATTCCATAAAATGGCGAATGGGGCCTTTCGTTGGACACCACTTTTCCAAATGATTCTCTAAGAAAATGTGTTCGGAGAAATAAATATTTTGTTCCTCTTCCATGCCTGAAATATATTTTATATTTAATTTATAATTAATAACAACTAAAATAATCCTAATACCTTGTTCATTGTCAATGGGAAATTTCCAAAGTTTCCCTTGTTCTGTCCAGAGAATCATTTCTTGAAAATAATTTTCAGGTGGATGTGTTACAGCTAAACGTAGTTCTCTTTCTTGCAATGAATTCCATGTCTTCAAAGTAACTGTTTCATCTTTTTGTTTTTCCTGTTTCGTTTCGTTTATTTGAGATGTAAATATTCCTAATGGTTTCGATCCAAATAAATCAATCTTTTCCATGTCACTGCAAATGATATGTGTATATGATTGTTAAATTGGGTCAATTTTAATACGTACGATTGGGGACTATATCTAGGTTTCCTTATTATTTTACTAATAGTTCGCTTATCTAAATCATCCCGTTGTTTTCCTGAAGTACGATCCAGTAGCTGACGGACTTGATGTGCCCGAGAAACTTCATTATTCACGGTTGGTTTTACTGTGCGATCAATTTTCATTCCAGAAATTACATCACTGAAAAACAATTATAGAAAACATAGTGTATACAAAGCTGATGTGCCGCAAAAACCTTAAATTAAGAGATTTATTCTTAATCTCTTCTTCACTACTGCTGGACTTTGGGTTGAGTAACTTCGACAACAATTCTGATTCAGTTTGTTTAACATTTCCGCCAAAAGACTCAGCAACATTTTTAGCTGCATGTATTATTTTTTGTTCAACCGGCTCACTTTTAGCGAAAACAGTATCAGGTTCGTTTTTGTCATTCCTAATTCGAGGTTTTGGTTTTGCAAGTTTTAATTTTGTAGATACGTTAGTATCATCTTCTATCATTTGTTTTAACAAAACGTTAAGTTTTTGTAAAGCTTCATCACTTTTCAGTGCTCTGTCCTTTTTGACTGGCTTCTTTTTAACTTTTTCATTATCACTGTTATCAACAGTACAATATGACTGTAAAACACATTTATAAAATGGTTGAACTATTTTAATTTGGCTACTTCTGAAAAATATTATTTATAATTAATATTATTTTATGGATATATGAAAAATTTGATAAGAAATAATTTAAAATGTTAGGTTAGGTAATTAATTTATAAGTGTTACCTGTTTAGTAGACGGAAATTAATCATTCTTCGCAAAAGTATGAGAATATTGATAAAAAATATTTATACAATTTGTTTTTCCTACTGATTCACTAAAAATTCAGAAACAATTGGATATATCGATGTTCACTGGGTTCACTGCATGTTCATCAGTCGTACAACCCATACAACTGTATAAATAATTCTCTATGGTACAAATTTTACAAATATTTTTTTAATCAAATTGCTGAAGTATTATATTTATAACATGTAATTACGTTTCGTTATTCACTGATTTTACAAAGGTATGTGCTATACTAATTTTTCGTTTTGTGTGTTCATAGGCCCTGTTGCTGTTGCATCAAGGAAGAAGCGGAAAGGTTTTCGGTGATATATTTTCTCTGACGTTCTAGCTATTGAATAGGTATTTAATTTAATTATTTGCCAACATACCGTATAATAGGTGAAAGAAGAAAACTGCTGAAGTTCAGTCAGCGTTCTTTCACCTAAATTTTGCCAGTCAAGAAGTTTTTTCATCATACCGTATAATGCTTGGACTATGGTATGAAATTATTTAAAGAAACTTTAAAATATATATAGCTACATAATATTTCTACATTAACAATTTTAAATATTTATGATTATTTTATAATAATTTGAGGGCTCTGTGAATTAAAAATTTTAGTTAATTGTTTATAGTTAAATTAATTAATTTGTGGGATAGTATTAAAACTGTAGTCATTCCTATTTAGAATATATTTAAAGCAAAATTTAGAAGAATTCCCTGTATTATCTATTGCTCATATTTAATATATGGTTATAGGTTTAAATTCGAATCGTATAGGTATTTGTGTAACCTTGGCAGCGTCGATTTGATTTAATTGTTTAACTTGTTCGAAGATGAAATGTTTATTTTTGTAAACATTTGGTATGGCATATTTTTGTTTGATTTTAAATACAAATGCTAGCAAAATGAACTTCCTAGTTTCTACTTTTAACTAGATATTTATTAACAAACAAAAAATACGAGTATACGTATGACTTATGACATTACATCGTGTGAATTTTGTCCTGGGTTGGGAATCGTAAATTAAATATTAAAAAATGCTGTTGTTATTATGTTTACATATTTTATTTGTAATACGTTTAAAAGAAAAAATGTATTTATTTCGCTGTGAAGGTTCTATTAAAAGCGCGTGGCAAATATTGGTCCAAACTTGTTCATCTTGTCTGTACAGCAGTAGCATTGGAAGCATTGCAGGTGTGCTGGCCTACGTGACTTGCAAGATTTTCAGGGAGCGGGGTATAGATTGAGGTATACATGTATACGTCTGCCGTTATTTCTCAGTCGAGATTTATTCGCGTAAGTGTGAGCAGCGTCGCTCTGTGTTATTTTATATTGTGAAATCTCGACTCCTCGCGTAAATTAAATGTGAATTTTATAGTTGGATATGGTATGCAATTACTGTATTTAAGTGTAAAATTCCAGTTTGTTCGTTGGGTGATTAGTGGGTGTAGAAATTTTGTGAAATGTGTTAGCAGTCGGGTATTTTGATGTGGGCTGGGCGCGAACTCGTGTAATAAGGTGGCTGGTGCCTTAGCCACACGTGCGTATTACAATCAAAATTGATCGTTCGCGAGTGGGCTTCTCTCACTACACAAGAGTATGATTTCGTATGTTTGGCTCACGCAGTGCATGCCTGGAGTGGCTCGTACAGTCTGTGGGTCTCTCCATCTTCCTATAGGGTGGAGAGAACAAACCTCTGCAGGTCATACTGTTGTGTCCGTTGCAACTACGTGTAGAATCAGCCATGAACGTTCGCGGAGTATGATTTCGTATGTGCGGCCTACGCAGTACGAGCTGGAGTGCTTTAGTACAGTCAGTAGGTGGGTGGGTGAGAACGCACCGCTACAGGTCATACTCTGTGTCCGTTGTAGAATCAGCCGGGAACCGTTTACGGGATTTTTGCAAAGCGCTGTCTTCACGTGAAGAACATCGATTAAATTTGTTCCGATTACTAGTTTAGCGCTAACGCGGCGCGTGGGGCATGCTCACAGCAGTCCGATCATCTAGAGTGGATCCAGAGTCATGACTGGTACCAGCTCTCGGCAAATATCGCATCCGATGCCTGTTAACAAGATTCGCTCTTGACAGTTCTCGTTCATTACATTTATGAAAATGATAGGCTCTATTCATAAGTGCTTGTACAAAGGGAATTCCGGATGGCAGAGAAAGTAGTTGATCGGCTAACGTGATTCTGTGACATGAGCTCGGGCCCCTGCGGTATCGCGAAGTAGGAGACCATGCGGGGTTCGGCTAGACGACCCACGTTTCTTTTTTAAAAACAGTCAACACACCGGTTGCTGTTATTAGAGTCCTAAAGGCACAGGAATGTCTGTGGGGTTGTGTGAATCTTAGTTTTAATTTAGCTTTAATGGTTTTGGGTACCTTTAAACTAATTTTAAGTTAATCCATTTTATTTCAGCTTTAATTTAAGTTAGATTTAAGTCTACTAACCCATGCACTTGTATTCCTTTACAGCATTTTTCTTTCAGATTTGTATTTTTAATACGTAAGTTTTTATTTGCAGATTTAAATTGTTTCAATGTTTTTAATTTGTTTGTTTTTATTTGTTTACAGAGATCAAGAATAATGAAGACAAGAAGTAGCAGTACTAGAAGTAAGATTTATTATTAATTTTTCAACATTTGTTTATTTATTTCTAATTTGTTGTTTTTATTTTTCTAGAATCATTGCAGAGTCAGCCACCATGGGAAATGGGAAATGTAGCTGCGACTGCCGTCGTTGGAACAGTAGCAGAAGCAGCCACCGTGAGAAATGTATAATGTTCCTGTGTCTACCATCGAGGGATGAAGTTGCAGATGGAAATTAATCATCCGCCGTGGGACAGAACTTCTCGTCCTGAATTTCTCTTTGTTTATATATTTTTGTGTTTTTTCTTTCCTTTTAGTATAGGTGTTTTCTGCTTTCATTGTTTGTTTTATTTTTGTGGTATGTTTTTGTTTTGTTTCTTAAAACAGGAATGAAGATGACACAGTGAACTTAGTCGTCTTCGCTGGATTTCTACGTGTTTACTTTCTACTTCACACATGTAATTATACATTGTTTCATTTTAATTTGCAGTTTCTTATTTGTTTTGTTGTTTCAGCCAAGAGTTTACGGCTGGCAGATGCAGTTGAAGAGTCTTCAAGAGAGTTTCACCCCTCGTAGGCAAGAGCCTGTGGCCAGCAGATACAGTTTCAGAGCCTTCAAGTAATTCTTCAACATAGTTCGCCGTTCCTAACACAAATGTAAGTTCATTAAATTAATTCATTAATGAATTGATATATTTACTAATGTATTTCTGTTTGTTTAGTGGGCGGCGACACTGCTCTTCTGTCCTAGGTTTTCTGGAAGTTTCCCTGGGATGTCAGGCGAATGCCAGAGGAGTTTCAGTCTCTTTCTTCCAATGTCAATCCAGGAGATCTGATCTTTGTATTCATTCCAAATAAATAATCTAATAAAATTATATACTTGTACATGTACTCTTGTGTTTTATTTAAGTTATAGTAATAAATAAATTATAACTTGTATTTATCCATTGAGATAATAAAGATATTGTTACAGAAATAAAATATGTTTTATTTACTTTTAAAAAAGAAAAACAAAGCTAAAATTAATATTATCATTTAACAAACGAACCGCAGTTTTTCGTTATTTTTGCGATATCTCTTACCATTTCCGAGATATGGCGATTTAAAGTTTTCACAATAGTTTCCCTTAAAAATCACCCTTAATATTAACTTTAAAGGACTAGAAATGATTGTATACCCCTTTTAGAATGTGCTGAATACGATTTCACAAACCATTTTGCGATATGATTTGTAGTTACATAATTAGAGCAGTATTTACTTGCTTTATTTAATTACATAAGATTTAAGGGTGAGCGCCAATTTTCGAGACCGCCATTGGAGTTTTTAGGGCTGAATCTAAAGGAATCCACCCTTAACTCGATGTTTTTGGGTTTTTGCCAAAAAAAGTCTTGGTATTTTTACGATTAAATTTTGGGGTAAAAAAATTGAGATAAGGGCGCTACACCCTTCATTAAGGTCCATAGATTTCGAATCTGTGATTTAAAATAACTTAGGGTTAAAAATTTTTGCGTAAAGGGCTAAACATTTGTTGCGGACTAATTTATATATTATGAACCAAAATACATGTTACTGATAAAAAATTTATATATTATGGACTAGAAATATTTATTACGGGCTAAACATTTGTTGCGGACTAACATATATATAATGAACCAAAATACATGTGATACAGTGAAGTAAAAAATGCTGATATTTTGATACAAAAAGACGACAAATTAGCGATTTCGGGAACCCTTGGCCCTACGCCCTTCACACTCACATATGTTGTAAAGAAATAGCGGTTTTTCATGGGTCAACTCACAGGGGACGGCGAAGTTTCGTTATTTTTGCGATATCTCTTAACGTTTTCGAGATATGACGCTTTAAAGTTTCTACAATAGTTTTTCTTAAAAATCACCCTTAATATTAACTTTAATAGACTAGAAATGATTGTATACCCCTTTTATGTTGCGATAGGATGTGTAGTTACATTAATTAGAGCAACATTTCCATCCCTTTAATTAATTACGTATTTTCGACACCGGCTGACTGGCGAAGATTCAAGCGAAAATCAGATTTCGTACCAGGGCAGCAAGGATTGGAAGAGCACTCTTTTGGATAAGAAGAAGAACTTGTCAATTTTTGCTATAGTTGGCAACACTACAAAATCAATGTTGCCAAGTATAGCAAAAATGGACAACTTCTTATCAGAGGGCTCTGTCAGTCTCTGCTGCCCGGATACAAAGTTAAAAATTTGCGTATTCAGCCAAGTAAGCCAGAGTCTTCTGACAAATGTGACATCATTTTCTCATTACTGGAAGACATTATTCCTTAATTCAAAGGGTTGTTATTCAATAGAAAAAGGATGATGAAGAATAAATATATGAAACACAAGCATAATTTTAATCATTTATTGCAATAAATAAAACATTACAACAAAATTATACAAATAAACAATAAATATTACAAACAATACAACATGAACATTTTTAATTTGCCAATTTCTTAATTTATTTATCGTGTCAGAAACATATAGAGTACTTAAAATAATTAACAAATACATTTTATATACATATAATTACAATTTCTTAAATTCAAATTATTTTAGACCAATATTTGGCTACGTCTAAGGCATTTGGTGTTACATTTATCAGGTCTTTCATGTTACACGTTACAGGGCACCTCATACATTCCAGTAGGTGTTCTGTGGTCTGTTCGTAGCCACATTCATATCTGGTTGATTCATGAGGCAAGCCCCATTTCTGCATATTTACTCTCGTTCTTGCAAACCCCGTTCGGAGTCGATTAAGGGTTTTCCATATAGCAAAATCTTCATCCTTTCCCAGAAGAAATTTCTCGCATGGGGTTATCCAGTTTTGGCTGAGATTTTTCGCTCTTGTTTGCCACATTCATGCTCTCATCTGTTGAGGTGGCCTATATCTTTCTAATTAACAATAATTAAACAACAAATGTAATATTTCCTAATACTACAATTTATCTAGAGTTAAGATTTTCAGAAAAGAGTAGTCTCAGTCAAATAGTTTAAGAATAAACGACAATGGAAAAATGCCCACCATGATGGCTACATGAAAATTTTTATATGGCCTATATTTTTCTAATTAACAATAATTAATTAACAAATGTGATATTTTTTAATACTACAATTTATCTAGAGTTAAGATTTTCAGAGTAGAGTAGTCTAAGTCAAATAGTTTAAGAATAAACGACAATGGAAAAATGCCCGACATGATGGCTACATGAAAATTTTAAAAATGGCTATATTTTTCTAATTAAAATAATTAATTAACAAATGTGATATTTCCTAATACTACAATTTATCTAGAGTTAAGATTTTTAGAAAAGAGTAGTCTCAGTCAAATAGTTTAAGAATAAACGACAATGGAAAAATGCCCGCCATGATGGCTACATGAAAATTTGTACATGGCCTATATTTTTCTAATTAACAATAATTAATTAACAAATGTGATATTTCCTAATACTACAATTTATCTAGAGTTAAGATTTTCAGAAAAGAGTAGTCTCAGTCAAATAGTTTAAGAATAAACGACAATGGAAAACTGCCCGCCACGATGGCTACATGAAAATTTGTATATGGCCTATATTTTTCTAATTAACAATAATTAATTAACAAATGTAATATTTCCTAATACTACAATTTATCTAGAGTTAAGATTTTCAGAGTAGATTAATCTAAGTCAATAGTTTAAGAATAAACGACAATGGAAAAATGCCCGCCATGATGGCTACATGAAAATTTTTATATGGCCTATATTTTTCTAATTAACAATAATTAATTAACAAATGTGATATTTCCTCACTCTACAATTAATCTGGAGCTGAATTTTTTTTTAGATGGTCATTTTTATATTTTGAATCACTTTTTTTAATGTATTCAATGATGCAGCAACTGAAAAAATTCTTCCAGAAATGTTGATCCTTGATGAAGAAGTTCGTTGTAGCGCTGCAGATCTCACCAGAATCTTGAGGAACCCCGAATGTATTATAACAACCATCATTGCTCTCTGCAAAGCACAAATCAAATGTAAATAAATAATTTGAAACATTTAATAATTATTTTGAAGATTAAAAACCATATTCAAATGGTTGCATTTAAAAAGCTATGTTATTAATTGGTTATTACTACTTTACTAATAATTTAAATAAACATATTACCATACTTGGAAGAATGGAGAAGCTTCAAAACAATTCCAAGCTATTATACTACGATCATCAAGGCTGTAGAAGATCAACCAAATGATTTATCGGACGTTGGCACAGAAGTTTCCAAGTGCTCAAACGAATCCTGATTCCAATTGGAAAAAGCAGAATACATAATAATCATCTCAGTAACCTACACAAAAAATTAGACAATTAGCTGAGATATGTAGTTACCGACTTGTTGACTTGAATCATTAAAATTTAGGTGAGTGGCGTGATATATTTGTCTGACTTTTTGCTCGAGTATTTAAAGTAAACTATAAACGAAAGATTAGTGACTAATGGACGTGGTCCACGAACTTAAATTGTACCCCAATTTTTACAAATTATATCATCTGCATCTATTTTCCAAGTACCCCTGAACATTTTGGTACAACATAGAAGCACAATTTAATTAATCTTAGAAAATAAACACGGCAAAGACATTGTGTCAAAGTTTAAATCGTTCTGAATAACTGTGTTCTGCTTTTCGATTAATTCTATTCCTGATTATTACACGATACATTAACTTACAGCATCTTCAGAGATCTGCAGCGGTAGATTTTGCGAGCAGCGAATTTTCTGTAACCTTCCTTGATGCTCCAGGTGAAAATGTTAACTCTGGTGATGCTTTCCATGGTTTCTAATCCAATGTTTGTTTTGATTTAACGGAGGAAATAATGTATTTCAAAAACGAAGGTATGTTTTCTTCTTAATACGAGTAAAAATTCACATCTATAAATGTTATATTACTTATATTTCCTTCCCGTTTCTTCGATGCATTCAACCTAAACTTCGATAGAAACTATTCGGTTCTAGAGATTGAGGTATGCCTCATTGAAATATAGCTAGTCCAACATTCCCTGGATAACCTGAAAACATTAGAGATGTTTTAGTTGTACACTTAACCAACAAAAAGGACATAAAGCAGCACAAACTATTTCTTACCACATGGCAAACATCTACTAGCAGCTATGCTTAAATATCTTGGCGTTCTGTAGAAACAAGCAGTATTTGAAGTCGAATTTGTGATTTAAAAAGCACGTACGAAAATCAAACCTTGTGCTGGAGTACTTAAATGGTTTAGCACTTCTAGCTGTAAGAAAAATAATATCTCATTATATTTTCTCTAATTGAAATCTAAATAGCGTTGTTAATAGTATATTATAAAACGAGAGATGTAAGAAGCAAATTACGTACGAGTGAAAAAATTGAAAAAAGTATAGTGTGCAACTCGCATGGAATGTCCATTTCATACTCGTATGATTTGCAGTATTCGCCTTCGACTCATGCTACAAACTTTCATACTCGTAGGAAATGAGTACCATTCCTGAAATATTTTCCAACTTTTCGGTCAAGTTCACCTCAATGGTCAATGCCACACTATTTTACAGTACTGTAGTGTAAACTCTGTTATACGTAAAGAAATTCTCGTATCTATATGACTCCATTTGATTTTGAATAATTTCGTTCGAATGAAATAGCGCAAGAGTCATCGAACAAAGTCATTTAGATGTGACATCAGTTTCAATGTAAGATTAGCATACGTGGCAGTGAATTAATTAACACCGAAAAGTGTGGCAGTTTAAACCCAACAAAATTTAACAGAAAAGGCTTCTTACGCTTCCTGTACAATGAATCACAGTGTAAAACAGCGACCCAGATCCGTGATGGTAACGGCGCTGCGGTAATTTGCGTGCCGTGGGCGGAATAACGAACGGACTGCATTCAAACTGGGAGTTCCTGATCAGCGGTGTTGGACGACGGCGCCGTTGCTTGTTGCTGTTGCTGAAAAAGGATTGTAATCAGTAATAGGGTGCAGTGCAGGTGCAGTTTTAATTAGAGTGGATGAATTTCAGATAATTTGTAATTGGTCAACTTAAAGCAATCACTTTGTACTTCTATTATACCTAATGGGATGCTTAACTATTTAAAAAAATAATTTTATGAGACTTTTTCTAAATTGAAGACACTCTTCAGTTTTAAAGTCTTAATTGCTATTCATTAAGCCGCAATGTTTTTTACTAGTATTGTAGTATTGAAATCAAGAAAAAAATCGCTGATAAGATTTTTGCGGAAATATATATATATATTGAGGTCCATCGAATCTGTTATGACCAATTTCTCATTGAAGTCTGTGTGTGAGGATGGATGGATGTACGTGTCTGCAATATCTCATGCACGAAACAAGATATGGAAACGAAACTTTAAATTTATGTTTCATGAAAATATGAAGAGGTGAGTTGATTTTGAATGAAATTGAAAAACCAGAAGAGGAAGTTTACTGGACACACAAAACAATAAATTTCATTTTTCTCAAAAACAGATTCATCTATGAAAAAAATTTCAAATGAAAGATGTTAGCAAAAATATTGGAATATAAAATGTTATTTGCATTTTTCTTGTACATACTTCTAATTCTGAGAAAAACTAAACTGTGTATTTAATTTAATAATATATTTCAATAATCTTATTTTCGAGAAAAAAAATTCATATAAATTGTGAGGAGAAATATTCTGCAATACCAATATTTGTTTGACGTTAAACAATAATGTAGGAACGTTAAACATTTTAAATTTAGGCATTTCTAGTTAAGAAACACTACCAGTCAGAATGATTACGGGTGATGAATTGCATTTTTTAGACAATATCATTTTTTAACCAAATAATGTAATAAGTAATGTAACTTTCTTTACTTTAAAAGTAATAACAATGAGCCTAAATATGCCAAGTGAGGACAAAGGTCTCTTCTCTCTGTCATTCTACCTTATTCTGGGTCAATGTTCAGTGATGTTCTTTAGATTTTAGTCTGTGGAGTTGTTCAGGATGGAAGGTGTATATATAGTGCATGATACCAGTTTGTTTCTTATTTAGTTTTCACTGTCTCTTCTTACTTCGCAATTGTCAATTATATTCCAGTTTGTCTAGCTCAGTTTCTTTAATTACTGATGCCAGTAACTAGCTATACACATACATTCTATTTGATTCAAATCGGTATTTAATAAACGTAAGTTCACAAAATAAACTGTACATGGTTAGCCATTTAACTTGGGCGTATTTACAATATTATTTTAGTGGAAGTTTAACAGTAATTCTTGCAATTATAGTTTCTATTCAAAGAATTGTTTTCCGAGCATGCAAAGATACACCGCACTTAATTCCTCACAAAAAAGTGTAAATAATAATATAATACAGCAATAAAACTAAATGGTTATTATTTACAATTAATATTTTGTATTACAATGTGATGTTTTTTTTATAACGGTATTAGAGTTAGAACTAAATATTTAACATGAAATAGTTCCCAACAGTTTTTATAGTTTCTACATTGGAATCCATGCCAATCTTTGGCAGATTTATTTTAGTTCAAGTTGAAATATTTACATAGTAGATTCGCAATAAAAAAGTTGAAATTTCAGGATGCAGTTTGAAATAATGTAGGTGTGTTTTACAGTCAATAGTCTATTTAAAAACATGTTTTTAATTTTAACATCGTATTTCTTCAAATCCAGAAATGGTCAAGTTATTTATATGATTGTTTTTGATACTTTGAACCAAATACATATAATTATCATAATTATCTATCTCCTATTAAAAAAATTCCGATCATTAAATTTATTTGGATTGCAACAGACGTCTCTTCCTCTTAAAATGATTTCGATTTCTAGATGATTAATTTGTATAAAACACAACAAAGCTATTAAAGAAGATTGTAAAATATTTAGTAACAATAAATGTCAAAATGAAATTTCAAATATTTATAGAAAAATGTACGTTTTGTGATTTAATAAAGCTACCAAGAGCAGCCAATATTATTAGTAAGAAGAAACTTGTGGCCAGAAGGAAAGCAGTAAAGAATGAATCCCGTTAGTGAAAATATTGAATACAGACAAGACTAGTCATTTAAGATACTCTTTATAATTATAATATTAATGGATTCTCTTTGGTTAAAGTAGAAAATAATGACATTTTGCATTTATTTATTACATTTTGAAGAATACAGTTATTATTTTCATTTGCAATTAACTATTGATCATTGTATCAATTTGATTAAGCTACAGTAGACGAAAATTGCTATAATAATAATAATAAGAGTGTAATAGTAAATGTAACGAAATGCAATGTTATCAATACCCAATTACTTTTCTAAAACGATATGAATAAGTATTGGGATTCCTATTTTGACAATGTCAAATTTGTTCATTTTTTTTTACTAAAATGAAAGTGTAGAAATAAACGATAGAAATAAAAGGAACAATAAAAATAGACAGAATACAAGATGATTTGATCAGACTAGAGGTGCGAATAAAATATGCTAAAAGAAAAATTGACGAAAGATAAATGCACTAGTACGGTCAATTAATTAGAAAATAAGAAATTATGAACCGAAAACTAACACCCAACAGGATAGCACGGATAAGATTTGTAAAAGAAGAATACACAGAGAAATCGAGATAGTTAAAATAAAATCAAAAATTCAGTAAAAAAAGTAGTTCAGTTATTCTTACGGTATTATTCAATCGATTTAACTGAAAAATTCGATTATATAGATATTTCGTATAACAGAGAACCTCAGTTAGATTTACTGAATATTTCAGTTGCTCGAGAAACAACTGAATTTATCAATTCAGCAGTATTTCTCAGTCCCATCAACTACGAGTAGTTACGAAGAAATGGATATGTAAATCATGTTTTATTACAAGTTTCTGTAACATAAAACTATTCATAAACATTCGGTTTTTTATAAAATTTTCAAAATGTTTTAATAAAAAATTATCATTTATTATTCATCAAAACCATAAAGTAGATATCATTTTATGTCATAATAAAGCAAAAGACGATTTAACTACCATATTCAGTAAAAATTACTGGATTTTACAGTTGCGCGCAAAATTAACTTATTATGTACTTAGTATATGACTAAACATCTACTATTTTTTCTCTGTGAAGAATTCAACACAACTCTTTACTGGAGGGTAGAAGAGGTTATCGATGATATAAATACTGTGTTCAAGATTGTTAGTAAATGCTTGACATTTATGTCTATTAATGTTAAACAGTAATAGAGAATTTTAACAATAATGGAGTGGTACTTATTTTTGAAATTCAATCAACCTATTGGAATCAGACATCTAGAAACAAGAGTAATTATTAGGTAGGAAGACGTAATAAGAAATCCGATCCTAATACCGTCAACATGGTGTAGTAACAGTGACATGTATCTCGCTCGCGCATTAAAGTCTCCCGTCATTAATTCCATGCAGTGCTCGCGTCAATCAATCCAACACCAACATCAGCACCGACACCGACACCGACACGGGCCATGCGCTTCCTACACAGCAGCGGAAAATCTCGGACACCAGCTACAGCAGCATCGGATTACGATGATTTACTTCTTGGCCGCAGCAGCGGGAACTCCAAGAAACCTTCCTCCGCTTTATTAACACACACTTCCAGTTGCTCGCATCAGTCTCTCGCGAACCAGAGTCGCGGCGTCGCGCACCACGTGTTCGCAGCAATCACAACTGCCACTGATTTCTCCTCTCGCTCGCTTAACCTCAAACGCAAACGTCAAGAATGTTTACTCGGAACCGGAATTATAACCCGTGCAAAAAGTGGAATTCGCGCGGAGTGTGCAACAATGAGTGATCAAACTGAAGCGAGTAAACGCGCAACTGTAGAATTAGTGGCCAATTCATCCAAGTACCTGTTTTAATGATAATAAAGAGTGAGAAGTCGTAGCGGTACTAGAGTTAAAAGTATGTCGATACGTCTTTTTTATAACCTACTAAATGTGAATTTTGATTACCCGCCTTGTACGAGCAAAGGCGAAGTTATTACTTATGTGAAAACTTGTGAATTAACATACCGATTACAATAATAAATATTCAAACGCCGAATACTGTTAGATTTAAAGAGATGCGATAAATTCAAGTGGAGACGTGGAGTGCATACATTAGTTTAACGCTGTTAGGCGCAGCTATGTATCGCATGAATGAGCGTAATCGAATAATTATAACAGTATTGTGGTGCAATGCTACGTTGGGGAAAAATCCATCACCGACAACGCGAAACTAGGCAGCAGAACTTGCTCCGCAACTGACAAGAATGCAAGAATGCGTTTGTCGTTCCGATACACGATACGGAAGCTGGTTTGCGTTGACAAATTAGCCAGCAAGCGCATCATCTCAAACTGGTCCTGGAAGTGAATAAGCCATCACGAGCGCCGGTAGCTCACGCTCTCCTCGGATGGGAATGTGACTATGCCTACTTCTTACATGTACCTGCACCAATCAGAATACTCCACCGGACCGACGGAAGGGTCTTCGGACGGATATCAGTCGCCTTCGCGCGTCTCGAGCGCGAGCCCCGACAGCCGCTACTTCGCCAGTCCTCAAGCGAGGCCGGTGCCTGCGGAGCACTACACGTACCGCGCGCACGAGCACCAGACGTGGACCAACCTCGACGCGGGCAGCTCGTCGCGGCGCTGCGCCAGCGTCATGCAGGACAAGTACCGCCAGTACGGGCCCGCGGCCGTCAGCGCCTACAAGCCGGACGCCTACTACGGCAAGACTGCGTGCGACAACAACGCCAAGTACCGGAAGGACGCAAGGTCGACCAAAAGCAACAGTAGTTCCTCTTCTAATTCCAGCGGCGCGGACATCATGCGGAAGAGAAGACTGGCTGCCAACGCGCGCGAACGGCGGCGAATGAATAGTTTGAATGACGCGTTTGACAGATTGAGAGATGTAGTGCCGTCGCTAGGCAACGATAGGAAATTGTCTAAATTCGAGACGCTGCAAATGGCACAGACGTACATAGCGGCGCTACACGAGCTGCTACAACGAGATTAGAAGTGTTTTGTTTTGGGTATGTTCAATGAGGTTAGCAACACAACACCAACGCGGATATTACGTCATGTTGGAGGTATTTTTCAAAATAACGGTTTGCTTTTATTTAAGTAATGACAATAATGACATATATTGCTAATGTGATTGAATATACCATTAGTATTGTTTTTCTTAATTAATTTGTGATATATTTATATTATTTATACTAGTGTCACCTCTCGATTATTCCTCAGGCAAAAATTATTCAAAATTTATGTTTATAAGCTCCATTTACAAGTCTAATGTACGGTTTTATAAAGAAATTTAAACTCCAGTTAGATTTACTTCCATACTAAATTTATATCTATTTATCTAAATGACAATAACATTTTTGTCAGTAATTTCATAATTAGAAGTAATCTGCACTTATTAAAAACAAATAAATTTACTTTAAAAGTAAATTTAAGTCACACCTAAATATCTTTATTATACCGGGCATATCAGTTCTGGTCGAATATAAAATAGTGTATTATTTGAACTTGTTAACTGAAGGATTATCGAGAGAACAGACTTGAGATTTTATACTCGATTTGTGCAATATTATTTCCTTTTTCTGTTGAATAGACTCTAGATCTCAATGATTTTTACTATTGATGTGTTCAGTTCGGCGTTTTATAGAAATTCCTGATTTTAAATACACTACACGACAACTGTTTTACACCAAATATTCATATTATACTTGTTTCTTCCATTTCATCTACGATTATTAGTCATATTTGTTGCAATATTTTCGACGAAGTATAGATTTAGATACTACAATAATTTTTACGCGGAAATACATTTTCCTAATGGCTGATGCTTCTCGTCGAACTAATATAATTTATTTAAGACTTAGTGTAATTTCTATATTTATTTTTTACTTATTTATATTAATTTATTTGGGAATTTGTGCAATATTTATTATTAATAGGACCAGTATTAGATCGTGCAATATTTTATTATAGATGTTAAGTTTTTCTAAGTACCTTTTATACATAATATAATTAATATGTTCCTCGATATTTCTTCTTTATGAATGAATCTTAAAATTTCTACTCAAGCAATTTTGCAATATATTTAAGTATATTGAAGATAAATTGAAGTAATATGTGTAGTTTTAAATATAGATTTAAAATCGCATTACTATGTTCCATGTTTTTACAAATTATTATGTGCAATATTTATACATGTTATGACTTTTATATGAATAAATTTATATATAAATAAACGTTGATTATCTATCATTACAATTTATAATTTTCTAACAAACTATACAAATAAATTATTTAAATTATCATAGAGAAAATCTCTTATGAAATGAAGCATGTTAAAACGCGAGGTAAAATTGTTAAACAAATACAATTTAACTACTTATTGAAAGTTTCTTGATAACCACTTAACTACTTTAAATCCCACACAAAATAGTTCAAAAAAATTTCCGTTAAAACGGTTTTCATCCAATTAATATACATCAATAGTCACGTGTTTTCATCAATAAATAGTAATCAACCGATTTCTCCACAAGATCAAGGTGATAATGAACTAACACATTTAAACAGTGTAGTAAACAGCTTGACTCAGTCTAATAAAATTCAAACTACACATGTGACAACATAGTTTCTTTATCTAACACACAAATGCTACCGTCTGAAAATTATGGTTGCCATACTGGAAACAAGAGCGTTTTGCATAGATAAGTTTATTTGCTTGTTTATTGCATTTGCAGTAACCATAGCAACGGCTAGAAATTGCCAGAGATCGCGACAAAGGTAAGAAGATTTGATTTTTATGCAAACTCTGTGTTGTTATGAAATAGCGTTATCTATAAGTGTTTTGTAGATTAGAATAACTGTGTTCTTGCAATTTTAAATAAAGTTTGCATGTCGGAACATAGACAAAGGGAATATTGTTAAAGTAGAGATTTTTGAGATTATTTAGTTGCTCTGTACCTGGAGAAATATTCAATTATGGTTGCGAGATTACGAAAGGATATTATTTTTAATTAAATGTAAACATGAGGAGAGAGGAACGATAAAGACTTTATTTATAAGTTTACTGGTTGAAATTCTGTGGCACATTTTATTTTTAATTATAACGGAGAATCTTAACAAAGATTATAAATTTAACTCATAAACTAATTTCGATGATTTAAATCAAATCTAGAAAATATAAAAGAATAATTAAGTATTCTCTGCTTCATTTAAGTTTAAAAAAGTTTAAGAATGATCTAATATCGATTTATATAATATAGGATGTATGAATAAAATATGTATCTGCATACAGTCTTAAAACATTATTTCTAATCTGAAAAAAAAAGAATAAGGCCCAGTTATATAAAAATGCTATTAGCTAACGAAGTGTTAAAAATTAACAATGTCCAAAATCCCTGAAACCATATTTTATACTTTTTGCTAATTTATAGTATAATTTATAATTAACAGTTTATAATTACCCATTTCTAAGTGAACAATAATAGCACGAAAATGTTTCCAATCATTAATCATTAGTTTAATGAATGCATTTTATTCACTGAAACATAGTGATACTGGAACGCTAACTCGTAGGCTTTTATGAGAGCGAAAAACCAGCTTGAAACAGATAGATGTTGTAAGGCCAGTCTTTTCTAATACTTCTTTGTAGAGCCTAGAGTGGTTGCTATGTAAAAACATTGTACAACAAAGATAGATAGCCCAACAACTAGCTATCTCTCGGTTCACATTTTCAACGTCAATTGGCGTTCAAGTATTATTATATTTCAGTGATTTTATTGAATTTATACAGATTTGAATACTAATGAGTAGTCGTAGAAAAAGTATAGTATATTATTCGAGATGTAAAGCAATTGCCCCTCGTCAATAAAACGGTAATCTCTGCTGTAAATCTGGTATTTGGTGCCTAGTTAAACAAATAACTATTTTTAATAATTACTTTATTTGTAAATAGTACCGTGGTAGTGCATCTAATAGATCGTGAGATTCTCAGTTTAAATTTCACAAGTAACATTTATCATTTTAACTACCCCTGTTGTTTTCCCTCTACTACCTTTGGAGGCCGTAACTTGACGGCTGGTAAACGCAATTCACTCGCAAATATCAATTACAGAAATCGGCAAAAGCAGAATGCCACACGCAAGACGGGTAAAAAGACCGAAACAAAATTAATACTAAATTATATTTAACAAAATTTCGTTGTTCCATTTGTAATGTTTTAGAAACAGTTCTATTATTATTAATTTAGCATTGAATAGATAACAATATATTATGGTGTTGAGGATGATTCTCTTGGTGAATTTGTAGTATTTGTAATGTTATTTGTACATTTGAATATGCAGAAATGATTAATATGAATTATAAGCATTGATGCAAACATTTTCTCAAATGTTCATAAGCAAAATGAAGAAACAGAAATTTATGAACAAAATTAATAGCACAAATCGAATGATTGTAAAATTATTCAGAAGGTCATGATCTGTCGGGTTGCTGACTGTTTACATGGATGACACAGCAACTATAAATCTAACAACATTCAATATGTTAACAATTACGTTGGACGTATTCATATAATGATTTATCCCCGATTTAAAATGATTATAATTTCGAAAACGATGTTTACGCGTCGTTAAATTTATTTTAACGTAACCAGAAATTTAGTCCAAAGTATTTAAAATGCAAAACAAGTTCCCAAAAAGTGGAGACGATCAAACTCGCTTTAATTTAATTCATTTTTAAATTGCTTTTCCAGAGAAAGCTGACAATTTTCAATGTGTGTAATTGTTACTTGAAATCTGTGACAACGACAAAATTGCCGACATTATTTTTGTGTCCGTAAATAATGGCTGTAATTAGACTCCAAAAATCTTATTATATTTAATTTACGCTCGAATATTTTATTTAATTAAACAAAAAATCCAATGTGGTCACTTTACGACTTTCTTATACATTTAAATCTGAATTATTTATTCCAAATATTATTAGTAAAATCATACATTTGAAAAATTTTTAGTAGCTGTTTCAGTTTTAGATAGATTACATTTATTATTTTGCGAGAAAGACGGAGAAATCGAGTTAGAACGACACGAAAAATTTAGTGAAAAAGTAGTTCAGTTATTCTTACTGTATTATTCAATCAATTTTACTGAAAAATTCAGTAATATATCTATTATTTATGATTGTGAATCTCAGTTGTATTTACTGAATATTTCAGTTATTCAAGAAACAACTGAATTTATTAGTTGAGCAGTGCGCAAATGGCATTTCTCAGCTGAAATAACTGAAAAATCAGTAGAATTGACTGACAGAATCAGTTCAATCAACTAAGAGTTAGTTTACGAAGGAATTGACATGTCAATCACGTTTAGTGAGAAAGTTCCATAAATTAAAAATATTCGTATGATTTTTGTTTAAATATTTTTTATAAAAGTCAAAAAATATTATGTATTTAAATATTAAATTTTATAATTTGTTTTACTTCAAGAACATGCATAACCTATGTATTATTTTATGCCATAGTAAACCAAAGAACCATGTACAACAAAAATTTCTGAAGTATTTAATTGTTTTGACTAAATTCTTTAATTACAAATTGATTGAACGCTACTATTTTTTTTCTCAGTATGAACACAACCGCCCTAATGGATTCAAGGATCTTAAAACATGTATTTCCATGAAAATCACGTTAACGATTTTTTTTATACGTATCTGTAGGTACTTCCTTGAACACTGAGTATAATAAAGTAAAAATGATGGATTTGTAATTATAACTGCTGCCTGAGATTATTTTCGGATATATGTATTTTTTGCAATAATTAATTAAAAATCATATTGGCTTTATTTAATTTAATCGTCTTACATTAACTATGTAAGGTATCTAATATAATTACTCATCCCGATATTAAAATTGAATTAGAAAAATATCGCATAATACGTACATCATGAATATATGTACAAAAACTGTATAGTCATGTTCATATTTACCATTATTCTGTGTAATGAAACAAGAAAGCTTTATGAATACAACAATATCGCTATAGGTTGCAATATAGTGTGCGCTATCATAACTTAATGATTCCGTATAATCAAAAAGAAATTATCTTCAACAATAATACAGGGAGCAGTCACCTCAAGACTTGGAGAAGAAACACGCGCTCTGTTGGTATTCCTGGGGTACAGTGTACAGTTGAAAATAAATTGGTAATTCAAAACTTTTAAACAATAAAATACAGGCGTGGAACAAAATAATTTTTAAAAATTTTAACATTTCATTTTCTTTTTAATATTAAAGGCCCTTGTTCTTCTGTTTATCCTTACCTATACCCAGGTTGGATGTAGGAATTCCTCATTTTAAAATTTAGTTTTTATCCATTCATTCCACTCTATCTTAGTCTTTGCTATCTTTTTCGTTTCTTCTACATTTTTTCCTCTCTTGTTTTCTACTTCTGCTATTCTTTCTGCCCATGTGTTCCTCGGTTTCCCTTTATTCCTTTTTTTATCCATGTTTCTGGATTCTATAATTTTCCTAAGTAATTTGTTTTGTACCTACATCCTCATTATGTGTTCGTAGCATCCTAATTGGCTTTGCGCTATCGTTTTAACTTTATTTATTTCTTCATTTATCATTTTTTTATATGTATTAATTTCTTTTCCAGTCAAACTTTGTTTTTCCCGCAATTTTTCTTAGGTACCTATTTCATTTCTGTAGCGATTAACTTAACCCCATGTTTCTTCTGCATACTCCATGACTCGCTTCAATATGTGACAGTCAGACAGTCGATAATGCTACTGCATTATATACCTTGAGTTTAGTTTTGCTACTATTTTCTCTTTGCCTAATATCGTGTTGCTTATGCTGTAATCTGTATTGTTTGTTATCTTCATCTTGTTTGCTGATTCTAATATCTTGTGATATGCTTCCAAGATACTTGTACACAAGATGTTGTAATTTTTCATAAGGTCGTGGGTTTGAATCCCACTGAAGGGCATGGTCGTTTGTGTGGATTATATAAATTCACAATTATCCACTCATTAAGCGGCATACCGGCATATGAATTAAAATAGTTCACTTACCATCTTCATGAAAAGAAAATTCTTTACGACAGAATTTTGAGACGATAAAAATCATATATTTTCATAGTTTATTTCCATAGAATTCTGATTGAAACAAAATGCTTGACCATTATAATAACAGATGTTTGAAACAAGAAACATGGATTTACAGAGAGTTGATTATATTTGTATTTAATTTTTTAATTTTACATTATACTTGTCGTTGATGAGCTATAATAGTAAAAAATAATAATTTCAAATAAATTTTACATTTTTATAATTTTTGTCTTCATCTTCTACCATTAATTTTATGATTTTAGTATTAAATTCAAATTACTTAGACATTCGTAGCCAAGCAGTAATAAATTAGGTACTAACTTTACCTTTTTCAGTTACTTCACGTAAAATTGATAAATTTTTAATAGCTCATCTATATACCACTTAAACTTAATGTGAATTTCTTCTAACGTGCAGATGTGATATTAATTATTATCTACAGTTATTCATATTTAGTGGTATAGGAATTTAATATATTTTTAGCAATAAAACTACCGTATAGGTAGGTACATTTACTATCTATTGTTGGGTTTATGATGTATGAATTGCTTTGTATACATGTAAAATAGCAACTATTTTAAATTTGCTAAAATTACTAATGTACGAGTATTGTTTATATATACACGTATATGCATATATTAAAATAGCTCTAACACTGTCTTAATATATTAAAGTTATTTAACAATCCTATAAAGATATTTAATGTAGGTTTCAAGTATTTTTACATGATGTATTTTATTTTAGCTATTGTGATTATTTACATAAATAATAGTAAAACTGGACATAGTATGATTATATATTTTCCTACATGTTACGGATTTTCCAACACGTTGCAAATTTAACATTTAATTATTATAATTATGTATCATGTTTGTTGCCCACATTTAGTTGCAAACTAACTTTATGTTTATTACAAATTTAATATTAAAATATAGTACAGGAACAAATATTTCTAAAGCCTGTTTAACATTACACGTTTTTTGGCTAGAAACTAACAAGTTTCATACTAGGTTTACTTGTATAATGTATTTCAATTTAATGTCATTCCAAGCTTCTTACTAGAAACGTTTTTAAAAACTAGATCCGGATTCAATTTTGATTCAAGTTTTATGCTAAACTTGCGTACCTACTGAACACTTATTCCGTGTTTACCAATATAATAAAATAAAAATTTTAGTCCCAGACGATCCACCGTTAATTTTTGTTAATTATGCAAGTTTCAAATTTGTTAGAAAGTAACAAATTATTTTTGTGTATTTCCTAACTAAATATATTTGTGGATAAAGATTATTAAAATTTATTTTTGTGTGCTCTTAACTAAATATTTTAAATTATATTGAAGCAGAACAATAAATCATAGTTATTATAACAAATTAAGTTGTTACAAAGGATTCAAACTTTCTTTCATATTTCAAATTAATAAGTAAACTAAATTTACTTATTATTATTGACGAGTTTATTTGTCAAATTTTATAAATATAGCAAATAAATAAAAACAAAATTTTTTCTAAGCTTATATCATAATACGCTATATACAAGCATTATTAAAATTCAGAATGGACAAAATTTAATTTAAAAATTGTTAATTTAACGCAATATACTAGTCAATATAAACTAAAAATCCTTAACAACCGCAAAATTAACAAATCACAAATACATTTTTTTACTGTGTAAGTGCAATCCGATTTTATTTGAGGTTTATATTTCATATATTTTAAGGATTTTTTTTCAATTTACGTTTAGTTCTATTCATTTTACAAACACAACATTCAAAACGTCAAAACCTCGCTAAAAACTGTTTTTTTGTTGTTGTTAGATTGGCAGCATTATTGGCCGAATGTACTTCTTACTACTACAAAAGGTAGTTGGATTCTAGACAAAAAGTTTCTAAAATCTAATTTCTAGTCAAAAAAAGTATAAGGTGAAACAAAGTTGAACCCATTTCAAATTATTTGCATTATTCTCCAGTTACTAAAGTTATCGCTTATTGTTAGTATTGTTATCCATAAAGTAAAATAATAAATGCAATTAGTCACATTAATTACAAGATATGAAACGCAAATTAAAGTTTTCATCAATGAACAATGAAAGTTAATAAATCTTAATCAACAATCAATTTATTTACTATTTAACCAAAATCAATAATCGAGCATGAAAACAACTAATAAATCTGAGAAAGTGTGAAAGATCAATTCTATTGTTGTTATTACTAATAAAATTAAATTCCTTTAAAACACAATGGGTATATAGCTTAGTAAGCACCATAGTGTTTCACAGTTATTCATAGTACATCTATAGCCACAATAAAAGTGATATAAATCTGACGCTGATAAGTTACCAGTTTGCTATACGTGCTGGCAAAATTACTCACATGAGAGTATGTAAATAATACAGATAAAACATCAGGAAAGAAACAAATTTCACACGTTCGTATCTAAATGTATATAGCGTTGAATTTCTCAAAGCCATGTAGAATTTAGTGCCGGTTTTACTGATAATAAAATACTAGTTACTGAAAATAGGATACTACGTAATGTACCCATATGTTCCTTGCTGAAATATATATTAGTGAACCTAAATAATAACTCACTTTTCTTAACAACATTTTGCTTAAATATCAGAATACACATATATTTATAAAGTATATAATTATCATAATTTTGTACTGATAGTTTATAAATAAAGGTTATTATTATTATTATTCAGTCAGATATTCAACTGTCAAAATTTATAGAAACATCTAAAATCTAAACGAGTCTTTCAATCGTTCTATGAATAGAGAGACATTAAGCTTCCAACTATTGCTATGAAAAAGGTGTTTATCTTGAAGAGCAATAGTGTTAAATCTTAGAATTCACTTGATAACCCTTGCTCTGAATAAATGACTTTGATTTAAAAAGCTGTCATTTGAGTAATTGTTATTAGTTATTTATGTTACAATGGATGTAAGTAACATTTACGAATCGAGAACGATCAAAAATATTCTAGAATGTCAAAGATACTCGCACATAAATCCCAAATTGCATATAATATTTTTCCACTCCCACATTTAAAATATTAACGTATAATTAATTTATTTGTTTTATTTACAAAAACTAGTGATTTGTGGTTGTTCTCAAGATGTTAATTGCTTGTTTATAAACAGTTTTAAATTAAGTAATTAGTTACTGTAAAAATGAATACATTTCAAATTGAAGAAGCAGCAAATAGTGCCTACTCGTTTTTCTTACCGACAAGTCTAAAGAAACGCTACGCATTTGTATTATAAATCATTGATTGGTGTCAAAGTAAGAACGTTACCGCTATTTCGGAAACCTCCCTTTTGGCTTACTTTCTAGAAAAATCTGCTGTATTAAAGTATCCATGGAGTTTATAGTGTCAATATTCGATCTTAAAAATTAACAGTTTTCTTTTACCAATATCCTTTCCTAGGAATTGAATTCTTATTTACATCCTTTCGCTTTGGTAACCAATATCTTTTCGGTAAAATTAACATACTTCCCTACAAATAATGTACGTACTAATTTTCCACCTATAATAATGAGATAAGAAAATACTGTTGCTGTATTGATTGTATATTCTGATACAAATGAAGGAAGAACTTCATTATAAAATGTATACGAAAATTAACGTACAATAGTATAAGTATTACTATAAATCATTTTGGCAGATTGTACATACCATTTAACATTAAATGCGAGAATTACATTTTTCAAAACTTGAGTTATTCATTATGAGAAATTGAATAATTATTTTTTTGTAAATCATAGGAAATATATTTGTAAATTCACTTCACGTTGTTTTGATCACTACAAACAATAAATTACTTCCATAACTAGTGATCACTTTCATCACTTGTGAGGAAACCGCTTTCACCATTAAATTAAATAAGGAAAATGTCATTTTCACAGGTGATGTTGAAAAAAAAATAGTTTATTACCATGAAGAATACGTAGGTACTAAATTAAATTTTAACATGGTTATTTTATTACAATATTTTATTTCGTTATACATACACATTTTTTTTATACGATTGCTGTTAAATTTTAATAAAACTGTCGATGGTAGTCCAAAAAGTAATAATTAAATAATAATAACAATTTAATTAATAAACATAGAGACAAAATTTAAACAAGCAAAATATAAACAAAACAGTGAAAAGAGTTTGCCATTTATTTTTTGTCCAGAAATATATGTATGTCTAAAGAGGTAATTGTCCTCCATTCCATACCTATCAATATTTTGTATTATTTAAATCATAAAAAATAAATTTGAATTTACTAAACTGCATGTTCTGGTTCTGAAGATGAGCCTTTCCCAGGAGACAGTGACAAAGATTCAGAAAAATTGCCGCAACTCGGTAAAAAAAGAAAATTGTCAATTAAAGATTATTTCATTTGTAAATCCGCAAAATTGCAAATCCGATCAAACGAGTTTGGAATTTGATCAAAACACATTCCTTTTAGAGACAGTAAAAGCCGCAAAAATAGAAATTTTCTTTAAGAATTACTATAAATTTAATTACTCTAGTTCTAAACATTGTACAAATCAGTTCAAAATTTAGTTAAGGTTCCAAAGAACTATAATCAGCTATAAAATGCCTAAATATTAATAGTATTACTAATTAATTTTATCGATAATCTCGATTGAACCAAGCAGTTAAAAAAATATTCACACGAATCTTCATAAATAAATTTAAATTCAATCTTTCTTTACTAACCTATAGTGACTCTTAAGAAAGTGAAAGGTTGTGTTTGAATCAAATTTAGTCATTTTGGACTCATTAGATTCATTCTAATGCTGGCTATAATTTTCAATAGTAAAATTATCCCTTGTCGAATTAATTTTAAATTGACAACAACCCGTTTTTTCAAGCTTTTACCTTATTTTTAAGGGCGAAGCTCTACTTTTGTCCAAATGATAAATGTCCAAAAATCCATAAAAATCAATCATATGTTAATTTGTTTTCCTGTATGTTTTGATTTAAATAAAATACCTTATAAATACATAAAATAAATTATATTATTCACTCAAACATGTAGGTACTAATACTCGTAAATTCTTTTTTTTTTTTTTTTGATAAAGTATTTTAAAGAGTAATTGATTTCAATTACTTAATCGCAAGTAGTTTGTAGTTTAACTACTCTTTTTTCTAACGTATTTAAGAACTAAGGAGTTTAATACTTTTTTTGACGAGTAGTTAGTAGTTGTAACTTAATTACTTTTTAGAAGTAGTTTGGCCAGCTCTGCTCTCTAGTGATTTTTCTCAAAATTATACCCACTAGTGGGTAATCTGTAATAATCTCTACAACGCTCCACGCCGCTCACAACGCTCACACCGCTCCACGCCGCCCACAACTCTCACGCCGCTCACAACGCTCCACGCCGCTCACAACGCTCACGCCGCTCACAACGCTCACACCGCTCCACGCCGCTCACAACGCTCCACGCCGCTCACAACGCTCATGCCGCTCACACCGCTCCACACCGCTCACAACGCTCACACCGCTCACAACGCTCACACCGCTCACATCGCTCACACCGCTCCACGCCGTTAACAACACTCCACGCCGCTAACAACGCTCCACGCCGCTCACAACGCTCACAACGCTCACGCCGTTCCACGCCGCTCACAACGCTCCACGCCGCTTACACCGCTCCACGCCGCTCACACCGCTCACAACGCTCCACGCCGCTCACAACGCTCCACGCCGCTCACACCGCTCCACGCCGCTCACACCGCTCACAACGCTCCACGCCGCTCACAACGCTCACACCGCTCACAACGCTCACAACGCTCCACACCGCTCACAACGCTCCACACCGCTCACAACGCTCACAACGCTCCACGCCGCTCACAACACTCCACGCCGCTCACAACGCTCCACGCCGCTCACAACGCTCCACACCGCTCACACCGCTCCACGCCGCTCACACCGCTCACAACGCTCCACGCCGCTAACAACGCTCACGCCGCTAACAACGCTCCACGCCGCTCACAACGCTCACGCCGCTCACAACGCTCACGCCGCTCACAACGCTCCACGCCGCTCACAACGCTCATGTAGCTCACACCGCTCCACACCGCTCACAACGCTCACACCGCTCACATCGCTCACACCGCTCCACGCCGTTAACAACACTCCACGCCGCTAACAACGCTCCACGCCGCTCACAACGCTCACAACGCTCACGCCGCTCACAACGCTCACACCGCTCCACGCCGCTCACAACGCTCCACGCCGCTCACACCGCTCCACACCGCTCACAACGCTCACACCGCTCACAACGCTCACACCGCTCACAACGCTCACACCGCTCCACGCCGCTAACAACACTCCACGCCGCTAACAACGCTCACGCCGCTCACAACGCTCACAACGCTCCACGCCGCTCCACGCCGCTCACAACGCTCCACGCCGCTCACAACGCTCATGCCGCTCACACCGCTCCACACCGCTCACAACGCTCACACCGCTCCACGCCGCTAACAACGCTCACAACGCTCACACCGCTCCACGCCGCTAACAACGCTCACGCCGCTCACAACGCTCCATGCCGCTCACAACGCTCCACGCCGCTTACACCGCTCCACGCCGCTCACACCGCTCCACACCGCTCCACGCCGCTCACAACGCTCCACACCGCTCACAACGCTCACAACGCTCCACGCCGCTCACAACGCTCCACGCCGCTCACACCGCTCCACGCCGCTCATACCGCTCACAACGCTCCACGCCGCTCACAACGCTCACACCGCTCACAACGCTCACAACGCTCACAACGCTCCACACCGCTCACACCGCTCACAACGCTCACAACGCTCACAACGCTCCACGCCGCTCCACACCGCTCACACCGCTCCACGCCGCTCACAACGCTCACAACGCTCCACACCGCTCACGCCGCTCCACACCGCTCCACGCCGCTCACACCGCTCACACCGCTCCACGCCGCTCACACCGCTCACAACGCTCCATGCCGCTAACAACGCTCCACGCCGCTCACACCGCTCCACGCCGCTCACACCGCTCCACGCCGCTCACACCGCTCCACACCGCTCCACGCCGCTCACAACGCTCCACGCCGCTCACAACGCTCACAACGCTCACAACGCTCACAATGCTCACAACGCTCCACACCGCTCACAACGCTCACACCGCTCACAACGCTCACACCGCTCCACACCGCTTACACCGCTCCACACCGCTCACACCGCTCCACGCCGCTCCACACCGCTCCACGCCGCTCACAACGCTCACACCGCTCACAACGCTCACACCGCTCCACACCGCTCCACGCCGCTCACACCGCTCCACACCGCTCCACACCGCTCCACGCCGCTCACAACGCTCCACGCCGCTCACAACGCTCACAACACTCCACGCCGCTCACAACGCTCCACACCGCTCCACGCCGCTCACAACGCTCACTACGCTCCACACCGCTCACAACGCTCACTACGCTCCACACCGCTCCACACCGCTCCACACCGCTCCACACCGCTCCACACCGCTGCACACCGCTCCACACCGCTCCACGCCGCTCACAACGCTCACAACGCTCCACACCGCGCACAACGCTCACAACGCTCCACGCCGCTCACAACGCTCCACGCCGCTCACAACGCTCCACAACGCTCCACGCCGCTCACAACGCTCCACGCCGCTAACAACGCTCCATGCCGCTCACACCGCTCCACGCCGCTCACACCGCTCCACGCCGCTAACAACGCTCACGCCGCTAACAACGCTCACGCCGCTAACAACGCTCCATGCCGCTCACAACGCTCCACGCCGCTCACACCGCTCCACGCCGCTCACACCGCTCCACACCGCTCCACGCCGCTCACAACGCTCACAACGCTCACAACGCTCACAACGCTCACAATGCTCACAACGCTCCACACCGCTCACAACGCTCACACCGCTCCACACCGCTCACACCGCTCCACACCGCTCCACACCGCTCACAACGCTCACAACGCTCACAACGCTCACGCCGCTCACAACGCTCACAACGCTCCACGCCGCTCACACAGCTCCACACCGCTCACACCGCTCCACGCCGTTCACAACGCTCACAACGCTCCACACCGCTCACACCGCTCCACACCGCTCCACACCGCTCCACGCCGCTCACAACGCTCCACGCCGCTCACAACGCTTACAACGCTCCACACCGCTTACACCGCTCCACACCGCTCACACCGCTCCACGCCGCTCCACACCGCTCCACGCCGCTCACAACGCTCACAACGCTCCACACCGCTCACAACGCTCACAACGCTCACACCGCTCCACGCCGCTCACAACGCTTACAACGCTCCACACCGCTTACACCGCTCCACACCGCTCACACCGCTCACACCGCTCCACGCCGCTCCACACCGCTCCACGCCGCTCACAACGCTCACGCCGCTCACAACGCTCACGCCGCTCACAACGCTCACAACGCTCCACGCCGCTCACACCGCTCCACACCGCTCACACCGCTCCACGCCGTTCACAACGCTCACAACGCTCCACACCGCTCACACCGCTCCACACCGCTCCACACCGCTCCACGCCGCTCACAACGCTCCACGCCGCTCACAACGCTCACAACACTCCACGCCGCTCACAACGCTCCACACCGCTCCACGCCGCTCACAACGCTCACTACGCTCCACACCGCTCCACACCGCTCCACGCCGCTCACAACGCTCACAACGCTCCACACCGCTCCACGCCGCTCACACCGCTCCACGCCGCTCACAACGCTCACAACGCTCCACGCCGCTCACAACGCTCACTACGCTCCACACCGCTCACAACGCTCACTACGCTCCACACCGCTCCACGCCGCTCACACCGCTCCACGCCGCTCACAACGCTCACTACGCTCCACACCGCTCCACGCCGCTCACACCGCTCCACGCCGCTCACAACGCTCACAACGCTCCACACCGCTCACAACGCTCCACACCGCTCCACGCCGCTCACAACGCTCACAACGCTACACACCGCTCACAACGCTCACAACGCTCCACGCCGCTCACAACGCTCACAACGCTCCACGCCGCTCACAACGCTCACAACGCTCACAACGCTCCACGCCGCTCACAACGCTCCACGCCGCTCACAACGCTCACAACGCTCACAACGCTCCACGCCGCTCACAACGCTCCACGCCGCTCACACCGCTCCAAGCCGCTCACAACGCTCACAACGCTCACAACGCTCCACGCCGCTCACAACGCTCCACGCCGCTCACAACGCTCACAACGCTACACAACGCTCCACGCCGCTCACAACGCTCACAACGCTACACAACGCTCCACGCCGCTCACAACGCTCCACGCCGCTCACAACGCTCACAACGCTCCACACCGCTCCACGCCGCTCCAAGCCGCTCACAACGCTCACAACGCTACACAACGCTCCACGCCGCTCACAACGCTCCACGCCGCTCACAACGCTCACAACGCTCCACACCGCTCACAACGCTCACAACGCTCCACGCCGCTCACACCGCTCCAAGCCGCTCACAACGCTCACAACGCTCCACACCGCTCACACCGCTCCACACCGCTCCAAGCCGCTCACAACGCTCACAACGCTCCACACCGCTCACAACGCTCACAACGCTCCACACCGCTCACAACGCTCACAACGCTCCACACCGCTCCAAGCCGCTCACAACGCTCACAACGCTCACAACGCTCCACGCCGCTCACAACGCTCACAACGCTCCACACCGCTCACACCGCTCCACACCGCTCCAAGCCGCTCACAACGCTCACAACGCTCCACACCGCTCACAACGCTCCACACCGCTCACACCGCTCCACACCGCTCCACGCCGCTCACAACGCTCACAACGCTCCACGCCGCTCACAACGCTCACAACGCTCCACACCGCTCACAACGCTCACAACGCTCACAACGCTCCACACCGCTCACAACGCTCACAACGCTCCACACCGCTCCACGCCGCTCACACCGCTCCAAGCCGCTCACAACGCTCACAACGCTCCACACCGCTCCACGCCGCTCACACCGCTCCAAGCCGCTCACAACGCTCACAACGCTACACACCGCTCACAACGCTCACAACGCTCCACGCCGCTCACAACGCTCTACGCCGCTCACAACGCTCACAACGCTCCTAAAAAAAATAGTCAATTATGCAATTTATAATAATAATTAATAAAAAATACAATTATCATTTCCAAATGAATACAATTTTGTTTCATTTCCAAGGCTAATCCGATTTTTGAGCTAATTTTTAATATTTTCATATTTAATTTCTGGCGTTATAGGGCATGTAAATGTAATTCTGTTTATTGATTCTGATGTAGAATTTTATGATCTCTCAACTTTATTTGAAACTTTTTTGTCTAATATAATTTGTTAAGCAGGAAATTACGAAAGTATGATTTTACATGTTAAAGTCCTATGTTCCGGGGTCGCGGTCAACACCCTGTATATAAGTTGCATCCATAATTATTCAATAATTGAATTGATGCATTCTTATAGATAGTTAACGATAACTCAAAATCTAATTATTTTATATTTAGAATTTGAAGGTAATTATATTTAGATAGCAATAAATTGACCGAAAGTGATAGTATACTGAAAAGCCATTCAAGTTTTTTGGGCAAAAAGTTGTCGAATAATGTTCACTACAATTTTTATTAAAAACTTTTTTTCAATTTTTTGTACCGTTTAAGAATCAAAATTAGCGGGAGATTAAGTGCTGGCAAAATCCTGTTTACTATATAAATCAATGCATACCAAAAAAGCAAATGAACAGATTTTTTTATAATTCGCTGAATTGTTTTCAAGAAGAGCTCTTAATTAATTTTATACTAGCGATAAACAAAAACATTTCCTTATTGGATCGAATCAACAACATGCTACTGTCAAATTTACTACCTCAAACAAAATTTAATCTCGTTCGAAAAATACGATGCTTTCATGAAATAAAAAATAATTTATAGTACTCTACAATATAAAAACAAAGCTGATTACGCTACTAAACTTGAATACTGCTGCGAGATCCAATTCAAGACACAATAAAACTTTATTTGCACTTCTTTTTATCTTACTCTCTGGAACATATTTGGTTAAAAGATCCGTAAATCGCTTCCAAAAAAAAAAAAACACTTAGATAAGTGATAAGTGCAGAGCAATATTGCTCATTATTCCTATTGCGATAGGAGATAGTTTAATTGCACAAAATAGAAATGAAATACTTAAACACTCGTAAATATTGGAATCTTAAGAATTTTTATAGATTTGTTTAAGAAGCAAAAATAGCTAGCATAAGTAGCGAAAATATTTTCTCGTTATCTGATGGTAGCTTATTTAACGCTTTTTAACATAAGGAGCTGTGTAATTTTGCTTAAAATCTTAATTACGTTTAATAATAGTAGTTGAATAGATGTTTATAACAGATCTGCCACAGTAACTGTAATTCTACCTATTCAAGTCCAGTTTACTTCAATTAAAACATAAACAATATTGTGTACAAACATCGGAAGGAAATTACAAATTTTACCAATATAATAAAATATAAATCTATAAAATTTTGAGCTACTATTATTTTACATTCTTATTAGAACAAAATTTAACTCAGATAGTCAGACTTGTTAGAACAACCATATTTCAAGTAAACTACCACTTCCGGTTATAATAAAAGATACAGCAATATAAAAATAATAGTATTAAAACGCCACACTTAAATTCTACACCTGTATATATGAAGATATACACAGTAAAAAAATTATAGTCAAAATTGACAAAATTTTAATAAAATATCCCAGACGATCCACCGTTATTTTTTGTTAATTTAACAAGTTTCAAATTTGATAGCAAGTAACAAATTATTTTTACTAAATATATTTGTGAATATAGTAATTATTAAAATTTATTTTTATGTGCTTTTGACTAAATATTTTAGTAATTATATTGAAGCATAACAATAAATCATAGTTATTATAACAAATTAAGTTGTTATAAAGGATACAAACTTTCTTTAACAATTTCAAATTGATAAATTAGCTAAATTTACTTGCTATTATTGACAATTCTATTTGTTAAATTTTATAAATCCAGCAATTAAATAAAAACAACAATTTTTCTAGTTAGACAATTTGACAAAATTTTAATTTAACAAATTGTCATGTTTGTTCAAATTGTTAATTTAACACAATATATTTGTCAATATTAACTAAAAATATTTAAGGTGAACCATCCGGGCCAATACGGGCTGAAGATAGCGCAAGATGAACATGACTTTTTTGAAACAATATATCATTATTATAATAAATGAAATATATAATGTTTTATACCTACGTTTGTAGATAAAAGTCCAAAGTTTTGTAATAAATTTTAAAAAGCTAATTTTGTTTACATATTATACATGAACATAATTTTCAAAGTAGTCAAATATATGCCACACATTCCCATGAACGACTACAGTAATGCAAATAATGTGTATATTTATAAATATAATCGTCTATAAAATACTAAAATTAATTTACATTTGAATTTACAGTTTTTGAGAAACAAATAAAAATATACCAAAAAGTGTGTTTTTTTGTATATTTTTATTTGTTTCTCAAAAACTGTAAATTCAAATTGAAAATAAACTTAGTATGTTATAAATGATCATATTTACAAATATACGAATTATTTTCATTACTGTAGTCGTTCATGGGAATGAGAGACACAGTATCAAAGTTCTGAATTTTTGACCAACTAGACTTCAACGAATATTTTTTTATAGTTCATCCGCATATATAAATACTAGAATGTTCAAAGACCTTACTGTAATAATTGTTTTGTTTTTCGATAAGAATAATTGTAAGAAAATATTTATTTAAATTTGAATTTGCAAAACAAAATTCATGGGAATGAATGAACCCACAAAAATTTGTACTTCATCTGACTTTGCAATGTACAAGTCACTGTAAAAAAATCCATGAAATTTTGACGGATGGAGGGTATTGGACCATAAAGAACATGAAAATAAATAAAGAATACAGATTTTGCTGTTTTTTAAAAAATAAAGGATTCATTCTTTCGACGCATATGTTTGACCTTAACTGCAAAATTAACAATTCGCATATAAAATTTTGTACTGTGTATAAATAATGAAGAAGAATCCTGAAATTCCGAATTTAGTCTAGTGCCAGTGAATATTTAAGTACAATATTTGTAGTACCATGAGTGTATTGTTTAATTTAACTAAATGTCTATTGGTAACATTTAGAAAGTTGATTTTAAATATAACAACTTCAGTCGGGTGCATCAGAATTTGTTATAATTTTTTAAGACTTCGCCATTGAGAAAACAATAAAAAAACAGATTTACGTTATAGAAAAATGAAGATTATATATTTGAAAGTATCTTAATATTATTATTTTAACAGGCTGACCTTATAAAGCAACTCTCTCATATTTATATTAATTTCTTTAATACGATTAAGTTTCCTAATATGACTTAATCGCATTAATTAAATCAATCTTCTATTTGCCCCCTTTGCTTGACAAGACATAATTATGAAGAGAAACATTAAACTTGTTAACTGTTCTTAGTTCTACAAGTATTTGTTGATTACGTGGTTAATTATTGTCACTATTTCGTATTTATAATATTTCTAGAAGTCGCAACTGTTTCTGACATACTTATTCATTTTGTTAAACTGAAACTTGATTTTATTATAGGTTTTTTACAAACCGCCGTCGTTAAATTTATCTTCTCAACAACCTACTTAAATTTTTATGTTTACAAAAAATCATTTTCGGGATTATTTGCTGTAACTAAATCATTATACTTTATTACTTGACTTGACTACAGGAGACTCAGGAATTGACTGTAAATTAAGACTTTTAAACGTTTATTAATTCCTCATGGCAAATAAAAGTCCAGCAATTCATATTTTAATTTTTAATACTTTAATAAACTAGATGAAATGCACCTTTTTTATATACAATTCATTTGATAGTTTGTTTATAATAACTTAAGCATAATGTGGAGGCAAACCTGTTAAATGCTGGAAAAATAAGTTTATATTGAAGTTTAAATTCAGTATGTAAATTAATTTAAACTAAAGAAGAAACGAAACAACTTTTCGATATAAATTTCCTTCTGTATTCCATGAAGGCTAGCTAATAATTTGATAACGTATTTACAAATGAAGAGGATGATTTGTCAAATTGATGTCTGAATAAGCAATATCTAATAATACATATTTGTATTTATATTTAATATTCGTATATTAATTATTGATTTTATAAATGATCAAAATAAATTATTAAAATATAAATTGTGTTTGAAGTTTAGCAGTTATATTAATAAACCTTATATGCTCTCAATATTTTTTTCTTAAATTATCCGTAATCGAAAGTAAAAATATATGTACGTATTGGGTGCTGTAACTTGACGTCTCGTAACCAAAACAAAGTGCCACACTCAAAATGGATAGATGGTTTAAAGATATATTTATATAATTATAAATGTTATTGGTTGTAATAAGTTTACCAAAATATTTATATACTTACTAAGGAAATTTAATGACACGTGAACCCGTTACGATGCATAAATGATTAATAATTACAGTTCAATACGTTATATAAATGCGTAAGCTTAGTATCTTCGCTCGTAAAAATCTCGGTTTAAGTGAGTAACGGTAGAAATACGAAGAGAACAATTTTTGCAAAGCGGAATTTAATACTGCATTGGTATAATGACAAAATGCCAGTAAATATGTTTATTTTGTTGTTTTATTCTTAGATAGTATCTGAGTAAAATATGATGAGTAATAATCACGCATTAGAAGTCATGAATACATTTATTTTGTTTTTGTATGCAATTTTTAATCATGCTGGATAAAAAGACAAGAAGAATGCTTGTAAAAAGCAGACATTTTAAACGACTTTTTTCGTGATATGCTCATTATTCCTACTTGTACTTTATAGTTTGAAGTAAATATATTTACAGATGAACCAAAGAAAAATATTACATTTTTAGGAATCTAGAAAAAATATTCGATTTAGGTTTTAACCTATAAGACGACAAGGATGTTATTTATTGATTTTAAATTTAAATTTTATAGTTTGCAATCTTTTGTTAATATTATTCTTACATAAATAAATATCTTTAATACTTCTTATAAATGATCCAAGGGAATTAAATCATGATAAAACGAAAACTATATTGTTTTATTATAAATGTTGTCACGAACAATCGTTTGACTATAATTCTGTTTATTACTTTAAAATAGTTTATAACCAACAAGCATAACTATTAATTATTTTTAAAGAAGTTTCAATCAATTTTAACCGATTTATGTAACAATTAATGTATAAACAAAACAAACGATTTTACAACGTGAGTTTCATCTAAGATAAAAAAAATACTTTTCTATCATTACTGTATTACTATAGAATATAGATACCAGTTTATCACCGCACTATTCCAGATAAAAGCATCATAGGTTGTCAACGTTAAATGAACTTGTGATCATAATTTGAAGATGTTTACTAAAGAATAAATTATTCGAATTGTTACTTGGTACATTTCTGGTTATAGTTATTGAAATATTTATAAATCAGTTAATTTTATTTGAAATAGTACAGCTATGTACATAACAAGTTAAAATGAGTGACAGAAAAGTAAATTTTGCATATTAGCTGAAACTCATGTTATTGATAGCAAACAGGGATTCACTTTTCAGATCATCTGTAGCTCTGTAGGGTCTAAGAACATTAATTCTAATATAAAATAAAAAAATAAATCGCATGTTAAGAATGAAAATTGTATTGTCTTCATGAAAAATCATGACACATATTTTAAATATTTCTCTATGGAGATCATTTAAAATTTCTAACATAAAAAAGAAACTTTGACGACTGTCAAAATAATTAAAAGCTTCACTCATTTGTCACTCAGTCACAATTTATTTATGTTCAATTATTGTTGAACTTTTTTCTTTCTATTTGAATTAAATATTAAAAAATTATTTATATTTTTAACTTTATTTATTTTAATGTGTTGTGCAATTGGGTATTTTTATTATTTGACGAGAATTGTATAATTTTAATTTCCAATGTTAATTTTAATGTAAATTTTCTACAACGCTAAATGTAAATATACCTTGTGGCACTTTCGTGTCTATCTGATAATTTATGTATTATTTTGTAGTTTTCCTGATGAAATCATATGATTGAAATGTCGTTTTTGTAGCATTAATATATTATTGACTGCAATCCGAAGGAATTTTTAAATTTTAATTAAACAATTTGACACATTTCTCAAAAGGTGAACTCTAATTCGGTTTCTGAATATATCTTAATAGTCAGTAACCATCACCTTCACTTAAATAAAATGTCGGATTCATCTCATTTGAGACGATTATCTTTATTTTAAATAGTTAAATTATGAAAAATACAAAAATATATTAATGGTGCAACTGGCCATTTCCACTAATTCTTTCACCTCTTAACAACGGCCAATTCCACCCCATCCCCAGGTGGGCGTGCCTACAAAATTAGCCCTATCTCTCTCCCTAACTCCTATTTCTATCTATATCTATTTTGACTCGTGCTTGGCTTGTGCAAGTGACACACGCCGACGCGGATGGCTGCTCAAGTGTGGCGACTGTACGACTGCGGCTGGATACGTGACATGAACGTGCGTTTGTTCGCGTGCTGCCGTGTTAACCGGCCTGGTGAGTCGCCACACGATACACACGCACCAGATGACACGCGTTGTTGTGCGTGGAGTGGATTTGAAGATGAGTAGGTTCAGCTTTATGTGTGGGATTGCTGTTATTACTGATATTTTTGATGGTTGTGCAAACTATGGGTATTCATGTTAAAATTATCTAAATAGTTGTCCAGAACTTCTTACAACACTTGAGTAAATTAAACATCAAGCATGTAAGCAATGGGGTAAATAGCTTCGTGGTAACGTATCGGATTGTTGATCATGAGGCCTACAATTCGAATCCCGCAGTAGACAGTTTCCAATTTAACTTTACTCCTATTCTTCTTCTTCTTTGGGGGACGTGGCTTATTGGTTATTGGTTGGTAACAAAAATATTACCACACACAAAACGGATATATGGCGTGATGATATATTAATTTATTTAGATAAGAGAATAAATTATCTACTCGAATTAAGTTAAAAGTAACAAAATTATGAGTGACGTCCAAGAGTCAACAGTTTTAATCCTATCTACAGATGCAACTAAGGCCGTACAAGTTTCTATGATTGATTGATGTACCCGGGATTCGACCACGTTACCTATTACCAATTGAGAAATAACTTTATAATGAAATACACGATATAATTATTTTATATACCTATTTATAATTTATGTTAGGTAAAACCGTAAAAAAAAGAAAAACTCGTCTACTTCTAATAGACAGGGCTGGATTTACAGCTTGCGGGGCCCCCAAGCACGAGGAAGGGATGGGGCCCCTATCTCTACTCTCTACTTTAAAAAATGTATCAAGGAAAAGAAAAGGTCTTTCATAGTTTACTATTATGATTATGGAATAATTTCTGTTAATAATGTTATATATGTTACGTTTATAAACGTTAAAAACGTTAGAAAACTTCATATAATAGTTATTTACTTTACAAGTGGGCAAAGTAAGGAATTACCCACGAGAGAAATTTTAGCACACGAAGCCGTAGGCTGAGTGAGATAATTTTATCGAGTGGGTAATTCCACTTTGCCCACGAAGTGCCGAGTATTTCAATATGGCTCCTGGACAGTAATGTACCACTTTCCTGACTAACTATTTTGACTACAATTCCAATGTATTAATAAATTGATAATATCCATATCAAAGTCCATCATCTATTCTATCAACATTATATATTTTCTTTGCCTACCTTGCATTTGATACCAAACTGGATTTTTTTTAATATTCAAAATTTTTATTGCGATTTTTGATCGGATCAAAATTCCTTGTTGAAATATTTGTATCTTATAATGCCCAGAATTTTATTAGGTTTTTTACTTCAAGAGTGTAGAAAAAAAGGAATGAGACAACTATTTGGAGAAGTTTTTTTGGCTAAATCGCTTAGAAATATTGAGTATATTGTTTTTTATTTGTGTTGTAATTTTCTTATGGTTTCAAAGAATCCTCTGTGTAAAATTTTATGTGTCGGACAAACTAAGTGGATGTACGTACACACGTTATTTATTTATATAGATAGATTGATGTTAAGCGTAAATAGAAAGCATCATTTAAAACTCTTACATATGTTCCACAGAAACAAATATTCGCATACAGATAAACAGATTAAACCTATTTATTTGTTTTCAATAGTGGTTAAAAATTAATAAAGACTTCGGAAATGGTTCACATATACTATTATAAATAATAATATTGTTGTACATATTAAACGACATATATTTAATCGCATTTTAATTCTGGAATTGGCATAGTCCGCTTTTATTGCTACTTACTGTGTTCAGCGAAAATGAGCATTGCAACAGGCTGTTAGAATTCAAAGATTGAGGTATATAAAAAAACTGGGCAAGTTAAATAAGATTTTTAAATAAGTAGGTACTTACAATGGAGTAAATAAATAACTTCCTTCGGGTCATCTTCCTTCAACATCTTTGATGGTCGTGATATAAGGCTGGTAACTGCATTCTACGACCAAAAAGTATATTATTAGTATTTATAAACAACAAGATTAAGAGTACAGTTTAGCAAACGACTCAGTAACGGACGCTGAAACAATTTCGTTTATTCAATAACATTACCAACGAGTATTGAACGGTAAAGGCAAAGGATATCATGCTTCGTCAATTTGTGGGTAAAATTTTGTATGGTTCTTGAATAGGAACCGACAGCTGAGCTAGTGGGATTAAAGTGTAATTTTTCATGATGAAATGATAAGGAATTAAACGTGAAATTAATCTATAGCAGTAAACAGTGATTTTCGAACTGTTTTTTAAAAGTGTACGTAACCTAACACTATGTCTGAATTAGAAAAGAAGATCGATCACATTTACAGCAAAATAAGTCTACTCGAAGACCTAGCAATAATTAAAGAACAAATGAAAGAGTTCAATATTATCACAAATAAAAACTCTGAAAAAATCTCACATTTAGAAAAAATAATCGGTGTTCAAAAGCGTACAATAAATACTCTAGATAAATGTGTGAAACAGAAGAACATTGTATTTTATGGAGTAAAGGATGATGAATCTAATAAACAGGAATTAATAAACAAAATAATCGTCTTGGTGGATGATTACTTAAAGATTAAAATCAACGCATCCCAAATTGATAATTACTCATTTATATACATGTATTTATAAGTTTTGGGAGTAATATTCAATTTATGTATTACCATTATTATGTATATTTATATTTTTTTGTGTCAGCTTCCTTTTGTATGGGGTTTGGCCCCGATTGCAAAAAATAAATAATAATGAAATTTAAATAAAAATAAACAAACTAATTGTTTAAATATCAATATTTCCAATAACAACAAACACTTGTCTAAGATAGATGCAGGGATTCAAAAAAATTTTACGCCGTAAAATAGTCTTCTTGGTGCAAATGAAGCATTCTGATTGTCTTATAATGTAATGAAGAAAATAATCATTATAATGAATTAAAATATATTCCCATGAGCTCCTTTGAGACTGGCCTATTCAAGACAACACTCACTTTAAAAAAAGAGTGTTCATGGATTATTCCCGTTCTGCGTAATGTACATTTTCTAAAGATAGACAATCAGAGGTTCCTTCAATTCCTATTTCAAGCCGACCATTTTCCACTAGACCGTATCAAACGACTCTCGACAATCTGTATTCTATTAGAATGCGCAATCGGCAATGCTCACTGTTAACGTCTGTTTTTAATTGCTTCTTAATTGCTATTTAGAATTAATCCAGTCATAATGAACACCGCATCTGCTGCTGAGCTTTGCTGTCGCTATTCGAAAATGTGTTGTTGTTTTACTCTTTAAGTTAATTAATTATGTGGCGCCGCGTGATTGCCTCCAATAATAGCTATCAATTTAATTATAGTCTATTTTTATTATTAGATTAAATTCTTAAGTCTATTGATTGCTGAAATATTTACTTATGTGGATAAATACCTGGAATTTTCTTACGTTACGAAAGACATACTTAAGCACTTGTTAATTAGCTTTCTTTATTACACAGCATATGTATTCCTTGAAACAATACCTACTAAATATTTTTTCTAAAGCTAATTAATGTTTTCTTAACTAAAAATCAGATGAACGATTGGATTCGAACAAAAAATAATACAATACACCGAGTAAAATAAAATAGCAGGAAATATAATATTCTGAAAACAATTAGATAATATCTGTAATCAACTTATTTCTTTGCTAATTCTAAGAGACAACATTTTCCTCGTATACATACATTTTCTAGTCAGAGAGATAAAATCTACAAATAATAAATTTTGTAGTTAATTACCAATGTATGTATTTCCATATGACAGCTTACATTTATTTCCATTTTTGCACAGTGTGAAAATGCAAAATACAAATAATATAAATAAAATAAATATATGTAAGTGGTATATTTTTAAATATGAAGTGCTTTCAAGCCAAGGCCCCAAAAGATGTTAGTGGGGGAGAAACCACAGGGGAAAAAGGCTAATAATAATAATAAATTGACACTTTTTTTTTACGATTGACAATATTATACAACAGTCGATTGTTCTATGTGAAAAGTTTACAGACAAAATAATGAAAATATTCCTTTATTTCTTGTTATCATTTCTCCTTTTTAAGCTAGTCTTACCTACACTAGACAAATATTTTGTTATTATTTGAATACAATTATTGTATTAGTAGGCAAAATATCGTGAGTGCATTATCATCCATGTTATACTATATTTAACATTGACAACATGTAGCTTTATAACAGATATATTAGGATAAAACACATAATGGATGTTCATATTAATACATTAATGACACAAATGTAAATGTTGTATCTTAGCTGAAACCCATGGTATATAATAAGCCACATAGAATATAAGTACTATAAACATCCTCGAAAGGTGACATAAACTTCCTTGAATGTTATATCGTACTTACATTGTAAATTAAATAACTATTTGTAGTTGCAAGTTTATAGATTGGCTAGTAATTCTACCACTTTGATTAATTTTTCACGTTGCTGATATTACGTACTCACATATTTATTTTAGGTAAAGGTATTATTTTAGAGATGTTCATGTGTAACAATGAGGCAGATATACTACTATTTTCTTCAACAAAGTCTAATGAAAAAATTCGCTATTGTCTTGGCTACGACCCATTTGAATTTTGTCACAATTTGTACAGTTTTTGCCCTAGAACCATCTTGAATGATGAATAAGGATAACATCGCAAGCACGGATGCAATGAATGTAAGACTTTCAACAATACGACATTTGATACTTATAGATTACTATTTAAAACAATTTTTCAATAAGTTGAAAAAGCTTTCAGAACTCCTACTTAATAAAACGGCTTTTGGATAAAGTTCTGTAAAATATTTAATAAATACAATGTTTCGATTTACTACACATAAATCTTCACCAGGTTATAAACAAATGAAAAACACAAACAAGTTAATAGATATGGTAACTAAGTAAATACAAATTATGAATTATAAAATAGGGGAAGCCATGTCTTGTATAACTCGTAGCCTTCATTCAGGTTCACGGTATTATTCTGCTTATAGATTTTACAGAACTTTATCCAAAAACCTTTTTATAAAACAATTTTTGTTTAAAGCCTGGATGGATGCTTCAACCCTTTGATACAGTAGCGTAAGTATGCAAATCTAAATTTCTGGTGATGAAATAGTGACAGTTGATGTAGGTTGTTCTACATTGTATGCAATTGTGCCTATCTGATGTCTTTTACAAATTATGAATTTTCCAAACAGAATCATTATGATATGAAGTCAGTCAAAACCAATTAAAATCTGCAGATCATCTGTATACCCAAGCAATTACCTACTCATTCATGGTATATTATCCAAGCTCCTCCCTCGCCCTAAACAATTAGTTAATATTTCCTCACCACCCTTAAACAAGCAGCTAATAAACCATGGAAGCCTTCCCCACATGTCGTCCATTCAAGGTATCATAACCTCACCGACATCGAAACCGAAACAGAAACAAACCATCGGAAACAGTGAAACAGAACGGACACTTACGAGTTTTTTATTACAATACAATGCAACTGTTGCTAGTTTGCAGCAAAGCAACCGACTCGAGTTTTAAATGATCCCTTTGCCATCTGGTGTTCGAGCGTCATGTGCCCTTTGCTTGACTGTTGTTCGTCTTTGCTGTCATCCCTAGGACCTTGTTTTGTTTGTTGGTTAAGGTTGAGTTCACGTGTGTCTGACACGAGGGTGGCAATTGGCTTCGGTTATTGAAAGTGATGAGGGTCGATGAAAGATTATAAAAGGTTAACTAAGAAATGCTTAATAGATTTTGGAGTAATTAATTTGCAATGGTGCAAATAAAAAAAAATGAACAGTACATTATACACTTTACGAATTTTTTGTACATGTTACAACAACCGCAAAGCACAACGAAGAAATGTACTACTTGACATTTCTAATTAGACGTACATTTCAAACATCTTTAATTTAAATTATTTAATTTAATTAATTGGGTACATTCCTATTGTGGTATCAAAGGCAATGAAGAAGCTGACGTTTTAGCCAAGCAAGCCACAGAAACAAACAATGAAACCAAGATTACTTCATCATTAATATTAAAGAAAAATTACTGGAGAAATTGATATAATTATGGCACGAAAGGAATAACCAGAACGGCGACTAAAAAACGACGCAAAGAGATGGAAAATGAAGCCGAACTCAAAAAATACAACAATAATAAGATTAAGAATGGGTTATTTCTTCGCTACTCACGTCCACATAGTAAGGAGAGAAGAAATCATATATTGTAAAACCAAACTCACAAATTAATTTCCAAAATTATAAGACTTTCGGTAAAGTTCAGGAAATAATTATTTGTTTAACTAGGCATCAAAATACCATATTTACAGCAGAGACTGCCGAAGCTAAAAATCAGTGTTTGATGCCGAATTGAACACATAATTTTCTTGCCAATTTGGAATTAATGTTATTTTATTGATTATTTTATATAGATATTTTGAAGGTTATTGCTGTCAAATTACGTTGCCATGCATGTGTTGAACGATTGCTATGCATTTATTGACGGTTGCTATGCGTTTGTTGAGCAGTTGTTATGTAAAATATTTTACAGCCTAGGCATAAAAGTGACACTTTACAGACTGTTAGCAGTCCGTGAAGTGTCTTCTTTAATGTCAATTGGCAAAAAAATTTTAATTTAATTATAACATTTCAAATTATTGAACATAATTCTTCATCAGAAAATAGTATATTGTACAGCGAGCATGGAATGGTACTCATTTCCTACTAGTATGAAAGTTTAGCCGAAGGCGAATGCTGCAAATCAGTTGTACTCTATACTTTTTGTACGATCACGATATTATTTACAAACTAATTTATATTTTAATACTAAATTTATCCCGCTTTCACCATTTCAATATTTGAATTCTAAATAAGTATCCTAGCAATGGCACCTGAAAATGAAATGAAATTACTTGCATTGAAACACTCACAAAATAAATGCATTTCGCACGATGCTTGCAATGTACCTCATTTTCCCAGCAACAACAAAAATACAATGAGCAGATTTCTAAGTGGTCGTAGAAAAACAAATGAATAATATAATAACTTAATCCAAAAGTCTTTTATAATTTTACTGTGAGTTCAGAAAGATTTTTCAACTTGAATTAATTTATGTTTCTAAAGTTGCTTATATGAGTAAATTGCAATTTCAGTAGGTACTAACATTTAATTATGAATTTAGGTACAATTTAAATTTTAATTATGTACATACATGGATACTTGGTTGGGCAGAGTTTCACGTATTTTTACCGTGGACGCATATCGGTTAGTCATTCTATAAATTGTATGTATTTATAAAAAATTATGGTCCTAGGAATTGTTTTTTCATTTTTACATAATTATTTTTTGTTAAAAAGGTAATAAAATATATTAGTACAGTCTAGAAGAAATTTAAGTTTTTGCTTGTAAATATAAATATAATATGCTACACTTATTGAAGATTGAAGCTTTTTTTTTAGATAATATGACATTTATATTTATATGAAAACAGGATTGCGATGGGATTTTAGTAGAATCATTATTACAGATTATAAATTTGCATAAGTTGGTGAAATGTGGCATTTAATTTATTTCCTCATCTTCTAAAAACTTGTTGAAATGAAAGGAATAATTTATATTCTTGTAGTACGCGAAGCTAAACATTTGTTTTTAAAGAAGACCAATGGATACAATATTGGTTTTAAGCACGTAATTTTTAATACGAGATCAAATTAATGGTTACTAACATTGTAATACATAACTCCAACGTGGTAAGTTACAAAGTGTAAAAAGTTAATTTATCAAATGCAGTGTAAATAAATCAACACAACCAACAAAAACATTTAAATGTGCTAGATAGTAAAAAATGTTAAATGGACATGATTTTAAAATAGCAGTAGGTAATAAGATATTTCTGGTATTTAAAAGTAATCAAAAAATACCTTTCAACAATTTATTGGTCGGTAATATATTCACGATTTATAATCCAATTTGTCGTAAACAAAATATTTAACAGCAAAAAACATCAAATCACAATTAATAACCAATTTAACACAGCATTACTAGCAACATAAAAAAGAAATCTAAATTCCCAAGCTGTCAGTAACATTTTGCAGTAACGATCTAATCTTTTACCGTACACTTTGTTATAATTAAAACGTTCCAAATGAATTATTGTGCGCTGGCAAGTTCTCATTAATTGGTAGGCTACGCGTAACTGCAAACGGACACGTTTTTCTAAACTAAACTGACGTGATGACCAGAGTTGTTGACTGGCGAGAAGGCAACCTAATTCTGAGTTACATCTTTATTTGCCGACAAGTTAAACAGCGAAACGTCGCTTACTATGGAGGCTGGGTTAATATTTGTAAATACCAAACAATAGAAACCGGGATTCTTTGACGTAGCCTACTATTAGCGCTAGCGAGAAGAGATAATCATTGGTTGCATGACTATTCAAATCAATGAGGAGATACTTCGTGGGTTTATCACAAATTATTGAAAATTGTACAGAAAATTAATATGTTATCATTTATCTTTCCCAATTTTAATTATTGAGATAATTTTCGAATAATTAAATGAAAACATCATCACGGAATTTACCTATATTTTCTATGTGTGGTTGCATTTGCAGATCTCGACATATATGGTATTTTTATATTATTAAACATATAATTTACATTTACGGTATATTAACATTAGAATAACATATTCTTGTGGCATTTTGATGCTAGAAGGAGCTTCATACTTACACGGAACTTTAATGTCAAACACATACAAGGAAACCGAGAAAAACATATTAATTGTAAAACCAAATTCATTGTTACCTGTATTACCAATTCAAAAAAATTGAAAATCACTGTCAACTAGTTTTCTAAATAATAATGCAAACTAAACTAAAGCAAAAATTGAAAAAATTGAAAAATAATATCAAAATACCATACTTCAATTCCTTGTGTCACTTTTGTTAGAATATAATACTCTCAAGATCAAGAAAACTGCAAATCTTTCATCCTTCATTTCGCAGCTACTTTTATATCGGATATAAATAGAATATATTGATATTTGTGTCCAGTTTCCACTTCAGGTTTTCCAATTACCTTATTATGAAACTTATAATTTTGTTATTCTATTTTTTCTTGTTACGAACTCACATCTCTTCCTCCACCCATCTACACACACAGTTATTGAAATATAGTCAAAAGGGATTTAGAAGACTTTAAAATATATTTTCGCGAAAATTTCTCCATCGGTTATTTTTTTTATTATTATACTTCCTTCTTCTAGGAAGGAATAAAAAGTAAAAATTTGAGACAGCATGAATCTGAATTGTATTTGATCTTACCCCGAAGCCTTAAGTAATAAGAAAATATCTAAATACGTATTACGAAAACTATACTAAAAGGATTTTGATATTTTCTTAATACTTTCAGGTTCAAGGGAATAGATTTAATTTCTTATATTGCTCTTAGTCTTAGAATTTATTTTATAGATATCAAATTGCTAATTTGATCGTTCGTAACATTTCAATATAATAAAATATGAATTAGTCATAGCAGTTCAAGAATACTGAGAAATTTAATTTCGTGTAAAAAGTTCTCGTACGAATATAAAAACTGCGTGGCATACGAAAGTTCATACTTCAGTGCACAAACAAATAAGCATACAGAGGCGTGTATTTTTTGTTATTTTAACCAATAGAACAACAGACAAGTTTTCTAGTTCCACCCACATAATAAAAACGATTGTTTTCTACTTTCCTCTACAACACTGCCTTATCTTTCATCGAGCTTCGTCGTACGTACAAGCGGATGTAGTATTGATCTTCTTCTTCTTTATATTGATTGTAACCGTAAACATTTATTAAATAAATATATATTATCACGCGATAATAGGGACTGATTCCTATCACACTGGTAACTGTCTAATTTTACGATTAAAATCGTGTGTTTTTCAATATCATATAATATCTCGAATAAAAAGTACATACTACATAAAACAATTTGTTTACATGAAAATGAAGAATCTTTTGAGTGGCTTGGATGTGTGAAAGATATAAAAATACTCAAGACTACAGTCAAGATGAATTTATTAATCAAAGGCTAACGTTTCGCTAATACATTTAGCTTCTTCAGGGCAAAATAGTTAGTAACGCATTAAAATAATATTAAAATAAATCAACATAACATAAATGTTGATTTATTTTAATATATATTTTAATGGATTACTAACATTTTTTAATCATTTGCCCTGAAGAAGCAAATGTGTTGGTGAAACGTCGGCTCTTCATTAATAAATTATTTTGTTACCTCTCCAAAATTTTTTATACTTTAAAATTCAACCAATGGGAACTGTACTGATAAAATCTCGTTCCCCGATAAAACCCCGATATCTCGATAAAATCCCGCTACCAAGTAAATAAACATTTGTTATTGTTTATAATAACTGTAAGGGTGACAATTAATATTTCAAGTTTATTTTTTACGAAGATGAGAAGCGGACTAACTACTCAGGTCATATGCCGCCTCATGAATCGATGATAATGAATTTTGTGAACATAAACGACCATACTCTTCAGTGGGATTCGAACCCACGACCTCTGGCGTGCTAGGCTAGAGACATAGCCACTACACCACCGAGATCGGCATTTCATGTTTGATTTTGCATTGTCTTTGTCTCATCAAATACCACACAACCTCTCTGATTTTCTCAAATAAAAATTTTATTTTTCAACACTCAATTTTTTTGCTTTTAAAAAATTACTTTGCAAACTGGCACAGGTAAAACCCCTCCTCCTTCGGAGTCGGGATTTACTATGCAAAATAAAAATTTATCGACAAAATCAGGTCTTGTGATATTACTGATAATTCAAAATATATATTGACTCGTGCTTTTACATCTCACATTGGTAATTTATTAAATGACAACTGTGGTGATGGAGTGTACTTATCATATAAAATAAATGCTAATTATTTGCAAAATCGAAACACATAACTTCAGATGCTTCCTCATCGCAGTATTTGCATAATTTGCTATCTGAAGTTACACATATTTGCATTAAGTGAGAAATGTAATCTTTCATATAAGACATAAGTCATACGCTTACTTAAAGATGCAAGATTGTGTTAGATAGGTACATCAGTAAATTATTCATTTTGAATACCGTTTGAAAATTTAATTTTGAATAAATTTATGAAACCTCATTTTAGTCAATTCGATAAATATAATTATAGCTATAATACATTCGTGGTTTATGAAAGATAATTGGCAATAATAGGAAATTTATATTGCAAAAAATATTTCGAAATATAAATAAACATTGTGTGACATGGTAGAATAAAATTAGCTTTAATTTAAGATGGAATAACAACTACGACGAAGAGAAAATTACAAAACTTCACAGTACCCAGTAATGCATTTCTTATTTCACACTGAATAATAATTTTGTCTTGCTGTTCAATTTCACATACCCACAGTCATTAGAGGCCAGAAAAATAAAAAATGACATAAATAATTATATTTTTAATACTCTCACTGTACACAAAAGATTCGAAGGAACTTTGAAGCAAATCAAATTAAACCGTGACAAAGTAGTGGTAGGTAAAATATTAATGATCTACGAAGTATAAACGCACGAACGCACCGAGCTGGAAGACGGAGAGAATATAAAAGATCCAACGGGACGAAAAAAGTCGCTGAGAAAAATTTAATTATGTTACTGCGTACAATTGATTTTGTATAATGCTGAATTTAGTGCTTGAAATGAAATAAATTGACAGTAAATTTAATTATGTTTTCATTGTGAAACTATTTTATAAATAATTAATAAATATTTCGTCAATTACCCATTTTGGATGTTGTATTTTGCCTTCGTAAAATCGGCGTATTTTTACACTTGAAGTGAGGTTAAATCAATATTATTTTTATAAAACCAAAACAGTCAAATATGAAATACTAGGATTTTTTCAACACGTATAAATTAGGGTTTTATTACTCACCTTTATACTGTCTCGTCCTTAGAACCCTAAATTATGTACTTGTTACCATAAATATCTATTATAATGAAATTAAAAAAAAAAACAGTTCCAAATATTTTGAGTCATTTTAGCGCGAAAATTATCATCGACTGTTGTACCTATATAGCTTTTATAAAAGATATTTGTTTCTACGCATGACTTTAATTATATTTATGGAAATGGTTTTATTTAAAGCAAAGAAATAGTGAATAAAATAAATCATTATGTGACTTTTTAAAAACATAATTGCAATATATTAATATTTATATCTTTATAGTAATAATATACAATTTCAGTAATTTCATACCTAAATGAATTAAAACGACTAATTATTCTTAAGCGAGTCTAGCGTAATTTCAAAACAAATGAAGCAATGATTCATTTGTTTTGTGCTAGTGCCTAGTACCTACATAATTCATGTTGGCCAAGTAATTTCACAGGGAATTTACGAGTACACTAATTTTAAATTCGCTTATGTAAAGCATCAATACTATCGTAAAAAAAATGAATTCATGTAATGACATTAAATTTTAATATTTTGACAAGTGAGAAATCATTTATAATAAAAATAATTTACTATGAGCGTTACAAAAAACATATAATAAAAAATAAAATTTATTACAGAGAATGTTTTCTGTCATCATTAAATTAATCATAACACTGTTCCCGTTATGATAAAATTTCTGCCAGCTTGTTTATGAAGAACTAATTCATAGCATTATCTATTTCAATCACAGTTTTACAGTTTTGTTTCAGATTTTAGATAGATTCGTACTGTGTACTTCAAAGATATTGGTTTTAAAATGAAATAAAGTAGATTATAGCCCGGTTGCATTTTTAGCTGTAGTACATTTATGAATTTAATTCTACCTTTGATCTGAATTGCCTTCAATTTCTCACACGTAAGTCATTATATTATGCATATATTTTGGATGGTGATTTGGTGTGTCATTACCAAGAAGAATAAGTACTTGAATTTTTAGTAAAGTGTATTTAATAGTTTTTATCTACGAGCGAAGTTAAAAGTGGCTCTTTTAACGGTTACTTAGCAAGTTAAAAGTGTCACTTTCTGACACTAGATTTAACAGCAACATAGCAACGTGTTAAAAGTGATTTAATTGTTAGTTTTCACGTTGCTAACGATTTGTATCAAAAAATTAACAAATATAATCCTACCTGTCATAATATCATTCTACATTTTTTAGTATTTACTAATACACTGAAGATCCTAGATAAAATTTTGTATAATATACGTGTTAAAAGTACTTGCCTCTTTTAACAATTATGAATAAAAATCTATTGTCTATCTAAATAAATTATGTACCTATATATTCTTTTCTTAAAATGATTTGATAATATATGAAATAAGTTATGAAACATGTGCCGTACAACGTTTTATCTACTTTCCTGAAATATAAAAGAAAATAATTTAAAAAATGTAGTTTGACATTTTATTAAATGTAAAAGAAAAAATTAAATGTGACACCACTAGATACTACTAAAAGGTTTTTATTATTTAAATTTCTGAAGTTTCAAAAGTACAGACAATTACGTTGCACCAACTTCTGGATTACAAATTGTAAATTTAACATCAGAATAAATTTTGTTAAAATCTACATAAGCTGTCACAAAAGAATTGAAGAATACTACAATTGTTATAAAATTGTACTTTATGTAACTGGTTTCAGTATTACACAGTAGACATTATAACATGAAAGTAGATAAATATACTAAATAAATATAATAAAGGAATTTTCATGAATATATTTAAAATTATATTAGAGGTGTATTCAATAATATTAAACATAAATAATGAACCCCTTTTAATTAAAGGTACAAGTTTCTGCTTATGAATCGACGCATTCTACAAAAACTAGTGAAACTCTAATCCTTGGAAAGAAATAATTTTTCAAATTAAGATTATATATTCATGAAATGACGGTTTACTGTATATTTCAATAATTTGTGGATGTAAGCAAAACGTAAAAAGTTAATTTACATATTACAAATTAAGTTGGTCATAAATTTATTACTTAGTTTTATTTAGATAAAACCAATGAGCATCATTTTCCTAATTAGGCTAGATCATAAATTGATAGAGTGATGAATGAAGAAAATCTAAAATGTATTAATCCCTATTTTTTGTTACATATTTAATTTTGCTAATTAAGATTATGTCTAATATATTCTAGAATTAATATTTACAAATTAAGATGCGTGCCAAAATATCATCACATATGGTTCTTAGATATTAATGTAAATTTTAAACTAATTCAAATTGAAAATATATGATAATTCCGGCACAATTATAGTTTAATTAAAGCTCTCACGGATTAGAAATTGACATCAGGTTAATTTAACAACTCGAATGGCTATTGCTTATTTAGTTAGTACATTAACAGTTACCAAGCATGGAAGACTTAATTCCATTTATTAATTCATACCGTTTTATTTTTGTTTCTATATGAACCGTATATAATATTTTCTATAACATTCCTTGTGTGAATATAGAAAATATTAAAGTAATTAAATGCAAATCATTGGAAAATTTAATTGCATTCTTTAGATTCTTAATTTTATTAAGAAGAGTTTGAATAGCAGCAAGTATGCTTGAAATCATAATCGTTAAAAATATGGCTTGCTTATGCCCATAAATAGTAACAACTTCCTATTTATTCACGCATTATTATCAGCGATCGTGTGTGATTACTTGCTCATAACTCAAAATTTTATCGAAAATATAGTAGTAAAATTGCTGCATTGGATACATTTTAGTCAAATTGAAACTATTTCTAAATGCATATTACTCAACAGAATGTTTTTCAATATATTCATTTGCGATTTGTTTTTTAGTAAACTAAATTTCAATATACAATTCCTATCATACTGAGTATATACATGAAGAGCAACATTAAGTCCGGTAAGTACCTAAGAATGGTAAAACAAATGAAACAAGAGAAAATAAAATGGTTAGGGCATATACAGAGTGCAGATAAAAATAATAGTTGAATGCGAAGCCAGTGAGAGAGAAAGAAGAAAAAGACCACCATCAAAATTCGCTGAAGAAGGGATAGAAGATACCAGTAAAGCGAATATAAATGTAGGCAAGAAAAGACAAATAATACGAAGAGATAATATAAAGGATATAAAAACAAATTATAAATATAAATAAATTTTATACAGTGATGATTGTTAATTATTCAGATTAAAGATCTATTTTCTATGTCTTTTAATTTTAGCTCCAAGCATATTAATTATATCTTATTTTTCTAAACCTATTACCAACAAATAGAATTTATGTGGCTATAAAATAAATTATTTCTCTTTTTTATTACTAATGCAAATGACCAATTAAACGCAAATAAAACTTAAACATTAAGTTTAAAAGTAAATCAAGAATTCAAAGGAATAGTTATATACGAAAATATTATGTATTTAACAAAAATTATGTGCAATTCTAAGATTTTCACTATTTTAGAATAATTTCTAGAGACATCCAATGCAGCAGCACCTTCCAAAGATTGGATTATAAACTAATTTTGCTACTGTCTTTTATTTTTTATGTATGTTATATTTTCCCACGAATTCATATTCAATAAGACATTACATGACTGTAGTTATTTTCACACTTGACTACCTAGAAATAACATTATAATACCAACCCAGAGAATGCGAGTATATAAATTATATCTTTAATAAAAACCCGTGAAATCCTACAGAGCGCTGTTGCAAAATTACATAAATGAATGCTGACCATAATACGGTTTTAATTAATTACTCGTGCTGCATCCAAATGATCACAATTTATTTAGTATCACGTTCTCTGTTTATTAATCACGTAGAAATGAGAAACTCACTTTAATTATATCAATCGCACACACAAGAAATGTTCTACTCCAATAGGTCTCTAATAGGATACTACCTCTCCTCTATCCTACTTAATATGCGCATGGTCGTCGAAGGAAAATAACATTAAGTTAATAGATGAAATACGATTCAAAGGATTACAAATTGATTTAGCTTTTATTTGATATTCTCATTACGAGATCAATTTATATCCACAGTTAATTACTTTCCCATATTCATCAACTGAAAATCATATACATTTTTTTGATGCAGATCCTTTAAAAAATAGTTAATAGAAAATAAAGCAAATCCTCAAGCATTAGAATAAGAAAAGGATTTGTACCTATTCAGTGCGAGTGTAAATTCTGGAATTATATCTAAATAAATTTGTTATTAAACGTTTTAAAAAAATTTTTTGAATACGTCAATTTGTATCTTTAATGAGATATTATAGATAATATAGTGTAATTGTTACATTTAGAATGTCTTTTATTTTTGAGTAATGGCAACCGCATTTTTTATGTTAAATTTGTAGGACCAAATAATGTTGAAAAAGTTAATATTGTATTTTGAAATTTTCGAGATAATTGCTTGTATCCACAACTGTCAAATAATATACCATAACCGTTTTTTTTATCAATTACTGTCCGTCGTTCTGTTGCTAATTGAAAAATATTAACAGTTCGATGAAATAATATTATTCATTCGTTATGTTAAATTCAAATCTTACCTGTCAAAAGAGTATAAACAAAACTACTTTTAAGTATTTCTTACACATATATAGCCAAAGACACTAGTTTTCTCATTTTTCGTACATTTCTTCTTAAGCTTAAACTGTATCTGAATAATTGATTTTAAGATTTTCTGCTAAATGTCAAATCACTTCAAAATTTTGTTACAACAGTAAGAGCCTAGCGATGGTTGCTACAACAACGATTTCTACATTGATAAACAAACAATTTTTTTTAATTTGTCAGAGCAATAATTCTACTTATCTTTCAATACAAATATAAGACAAAATGTTGTGGATAAAGTATAGTATTCTACTCGCATGCAATGGCTATTACTCATTCGAATCATTAGACCACTATCATTCGCTCATGATGCATATTTCATTCTAGTGAGTTAGAGCTTGCATTACATACTTGTTGAATAATATACTATTAAAGTTTTAAAACAAAAATCTAATAACAATCAAGAACTCCAAGTTTTAATAAAAAAAAGGATCAAGTAGCCATTACTCATAAAGAAAAGACATTCTAAAAGGTTCAATTACACTAAAACATGTCTCAATTAAGATAAAAATTGATGTGTACGAGGATTTTTTTTTCAAAAACAGTAGTCCCACTTACATTTGCACTCTATATGTATCATATGTCAGTATAACGAAAAAAGATCAATGAGGATTACAAAATTTGTTAACAAAGCCAGAGATTAAGGTCAAAATCAATATAGTAAAATGAGAATGGGAATTTAAATCTTGGCATACATATATGGCTATTTTGTTAGGGGTTTGATTTAATTTTATTAATAAAATAGTTCTTAACCTTTTATCTTGAAATAGGTTTAGATACTTTTCTAATAATTGAAATATCGAATTGTTCAAATATTGTAAAATTGTCTCGTCATTAATTCATTTTGGCTGTCGTACTCTGTACTTAAAATATTTTTAAACATATTCTTAAATTGGGTTAGAAAACACTTTAAATCGAACTGCGTAAACTATATAAATAAGTTTATACCTATTTAGTGACATTATTAACATTTTAATAAAATGTAACTGGCGGGATGATATATTTATTTTACATTCTTATTTTTAATTTAAACCTATTAGTTAAAAGCTTTATAAAGCTGTTTAAACTAAAAAAAAAAGGCATACATTAAATAAAAATAAACTGATTGACACGCGTTTTACTTGTAAAGATTGTAAATGTTCAAAACTGTTTCTTGAATATTTTTAGATAGACTAGGTTATTTGAGCATGAATTCAGTAAATTTCCTATTAAGCGTAATTAGTGACATACCTATTGTCAACAGCTGTTGTACATTCCTAATTATAAATAAAATTAAAACAAGAAGACGAGAAAAATCTTAATCTTCTCTCTGAGCCCCTTGTAAGAAAAATCCACGCCGTCAATGGCTCCATCATGAAATTTCCTCTTCGTTGCTCTCAACTATGATTTACGTTCGCCATATCTAAAATATCTGTTTTATTTGCGACAGCAAATATGAATCGAATATTATTAAGAACAAAACATAAATTATCGTTATTATCAGAGCACACCCATAGGCGTAACACGAACGAGAAATTCGCGTTTCGCGATCGAAGTCGGCGGTTGAATCCCGTTAGCCTCTGCGCACCGTTAAGGCGGCTCTTGGATTACTTGAGGCTTTCCAAGGCACCAAGGACGTTGTCAACGACAGCTAGCATGTGCTGTTTTGTTTTTAGTTGGGGAAACAAAAAGGATTTGATTGTTGTTTATCCCCGTTGTTTTATTTTAACTGCTGTTGTGTTGTTTTTGCTAGATTAAAGTGTTGTAAGTGCTGGTTGACGTGAGTTGGAAGGAGTTGGTGATAAGTAATCGATATATTAATTTAACACCAGACGTTGCAAATAATTGTATGCTATATATTTAGATTTTAGATTAATATGTCATTGGTTGCAAAAAATATAGAGGTGATTACTTATGGCCCTCGAGGTCCTGAATTCGATTCCAAATCGATACTATGTCGTAATACAGCCACGTTACAGTTGAAGTGGCAAAATATGAAACTTGCATTTCATTTTATTACAAAATTTTCAAATCAAAATTAGAACAAAAATAAACTTGTATATAGGTAAAAAAACGAACCTTGAAATACAATCAACAAACATTCAATCTCCTCCAAACATCCTGAAACACCACTTTCGGCTCGTCCACATTCATAGTGCGATTCATATATGCTCTTCTATTCTTTACACTCGAAATTATTCGTTCACATAACAAACCATCAGTCATACCTACTTATTCCTCGGACGTCCACGCAATCGTTCATGCTCAGTCTCACCCGCATATGTTATTTTCACCAACCTTTTATTCAACATTCGCTCAAGATGACCAAACCACCTTAGCTGATTCACTCCTGCTTTTTAACATCATTATCAATCGCACTCGATCTCACTCCTCTCAAATATCTCATTTTTACAGCAGTTATACCATACGTCGTTCATACTTCTTCATCTACACTCAACATTTAATACCGTACATGAATGTAGCTTTCGCAATGTTGTATTGTCAGTTACTAATATTTCTATGAATTTGGATAGATTCCCTGAGCAAATAGATCAGATTCCTAGATAGGCCAGATCCATCTGCTTTCTTAGGGGTTTAGAAAACACTAATATCCACACAATCCACAGCACGAAATAAAGACAACTCGGATTGCGCAACTACCAAAATTTTATTTTTAAATTAACACAATATTTATCACCTATAGGTTGAAATTAATATACCATACTACTATACATAGTTTTTAAAACCCCGTGTGTGTTTTGACAGATCTAATACACTTGAATATCTCATTTTCAGCTGGGAAGGAAATTAAATAATATCAATTTGCGAAAATAATTACCCATCATCAATAACTCTTTGGGACAATTATGACCCTAACCTATCTTCATAAAACCGAACCTACAATAAAAGTCATTATATATCAATTTTCAAATCAAACCTTGTCCATTAGGCAACATTGTGCACCCTTACTCAACAATCTACAAGCTAAAAAACCCATCCATAGTCTTTATTCTCCCTTAAAATAAGGGTGTATTTCCAGGAAGATGATTCCGGCACGCGCTCCATATAAATGTAGTTAGTTCGGGCCATTATTAGAGTTACCGGCCACACCATATGCCGTGCTAATCTGTAACGATCTTGGCGCGTGCGTATGTGCACGCAAGGGAACTTGTGGCGCACGCGACTGCGCAAGAACAAGGAACTCAACAAGGAAAGGGTGTTTTGTATGTAATTAAGAAACATAGGAAATGTTAATTATTTTGTTTCAGACCTAATTAGCTTGTAGTTTCTGAACTAGTTTGAAAGAAGATGTTGAAGTCCATTTTAGTCTTCTGCTTCTATACATGGTTTAGGAATACCGGGTAAAGAATTGAAACGTGGTGTATAGGGATTTCAAGGCTATTATTTTGATATTGCTTATTCACGTTACAGCAAAAGTATGAATACAAAAGTTGTTCACATTTACAAATGCATACAATATGGCCCATTCGATTACCTAAATATTAGTATTTCACGATATATCAATCATGTTAAAATCAATATTTATTAGGAAAATCGTAACACCGCCATGGAAAAATAAACAAAAACGGAAAATGTTTGACATACAATTACTGACGAACAAGCAGAGTACTCGTATATGGAAATATAACTTATATCTCGTATATTATTAATTTTAAAACGATTAAGCATTATCAATAAGTTACTGTATTTCTGTCGTGTACCACGTATTGAAATTTCTTCAAATATATTTAGTTTCTATTAGCGCCGGTGGCTAGCGCCACCATCAATAAGAGCCACGCATATAATTGATTAATCCTAATAAGAATTCAACATTAACAGAGGCAATTATAGTAACGGACAAGAATAACAGCAAATTTGCTAGTGATTAAATGGAATGACTGTTGATTTTTATTCAGTTGAAATATTATAAAGTAATAAATAATTTTTCATCCAAGCTTTGAATATGCTAAATTATATAAATATAATTTTTTGAAGTACAGATATTAGATCAAATATCAAAATTTTGTTGAATGAGTCGCTTGAGGAATCAAACAAGATTTTTATCAATTGAAAATTAATCATTCAATTTAAATTTGCAGGGGTTATGTTTTAATAAAGAAAAAGGTGTTTTAAGCAAACCATAGTTTTAAATCAAATACCTGTTGCATACAGTTCCAAGAAAATGTAAATTCAGCCAAAAGTAAATAAATCATTATATCTAAGATAACATATTTACCTTTTAACGAAATACTTTATCCATTCACTGTGAGAAAACATTTATTTACATAAATAAATGCATGATTTTCTACATGAATACAACTAATATGATAAATATATTACATTGATTACTTACTGATGTACCATACACGAGGTCTTACCTAAGTTATTTAAAATTATTTATTCGTGTTTCAAAATTAGCATAAATGTAAAACAAAGTACTACAGCACATAGATCATTTTGTCTTAACTTGATGTATGTTACTGCACATATATTTAATAGAGAAATAAATATTTGTGCACATAAAAATTAACTTTATGGTTAGTTAAAAGTTGACAGAACAATCAATAAAATTTATTGTATTCTTTGTTTACTCTCATCAACGGTAGGGACTCGTCATAAAATAATTTTACATTTATGATAATTTTTATTTAATTTGCTTCAAATTAAATGATGGGATATTTCACTAGAGTAACAAAATGGCAAATTAGCCATTTATATTATAATTAGACCCAAAACATCGTTCTAGATATAATAGAAGTTTAAAAAATATTATTTTCCGACGACTACTATGGTAAAGTATATAAATCCACACGCTAAATTATTGCTGGAAGTTGATCATTGCACATCACTAGCAATGCTGTGTGATATGAAAGCTCGTTAGCCAATCAGATGCGTCTGTAACTGTGTGATATGATTGTATAACCAACCTAAGAATTGGCAGTTGCAGATAATTTGATGAATTTACACGGAATGAGAAGGTTAGGCCCTGATTTATCAGATTTAACATAATTTTTGGTGAATTCTGATAGCAATTATGTTAACATAATCTATTTTAATATTTTTATGTTAATTTTATATTGTTATTTTTTTAACTTAATTGTGGTCGTCGGAAAAGTATCATGTAAAAAACAAGTTATACAATATACTTTGTTTATTAAGATATTTAAGTTTTAAAAATAGCAATTCTGGAGTCAAAGAATTATATTGCTCTGTTTAAGCTTCTCTCTCATCTCTTATTGTTGAGCTGTCAGATTGTCGAAGTGTCAAATTTGAAAATTTTTATTTTGTTTTGAATTCGTAACAAATAACAGAAATCACACTTGTTTAAGAATTCGCGCGATTATGTCGACACAACGAAATTAAAGACATGTTGGATGACATAGATTAGCAAAATTTTTAAATGATAATAAAACATATGACTAAAATAATCTTACAGTTTCTTTACCTTTCTTTCAGGAATAAATGGTATTCATGTATATTATAATTATTTACAACGAAAAGTTATTTTAATTTCATTTAAATAATTTTCTAAACAAAATAATAGAACATCCATGTGACTACAATTATTTACAATCCCTACTGCTTAAGATCTACAACAAACTTCAAAATTGATGTCACATTTAAAAAAAATCATTGCAGCTTAATGAATAACAATTAAGACTTTTTAAAACTGCAGATAGTTTACAATTTGGATCAAGTTTTATGCATACATATTTTTTAAAAGTGAAGGACCACATTTTATACGTATGATATTTTAAATTTAATTTGCTTCAAATGAAATAACCAACGAACAATATACTATCAGCCATAGCAGACTATTCTTCCTCCTCCAGCATCCTTCACATTAATATCTAATTAACATCCCTAAGCAAGAACCATGTTTCTGCAGTGACCCATACTGACTCAACGCCACGATTCCTTTAGAAAGTATCCAATAATCCTCTGACCAGCTAGGATCATTGATGCATAGCTCATTACCTACGTATTAGGTGTTATAACGGCGTAGCGCAAGTATTTGTATGCAAAGTGACACGGTAAAAGAAAACGTGTTTTAGTTCAAAAGCAAGAATACACTATGCATGAACGACTAAATACGTCGAAGATTTTAGTGCAGATAAATATTAAATATTAGCGGTGGTCCAAAGAAGAATAGCTTTGGAAAATGTACGTTATTAGTTGCTTCATTGAAAGAAGTTGCAGTTAGTAATAATTTTTCCTTTTGACCACGTATTTCGTAGGCAATCGGGCCTATTCTCTGCCTAACAACTTGCTAATTGTGACGAAAATGAATCGTTTTTGACAGCTAATGAAATATATTTCATTAAATATGAAGTTTCGATGCGATTTTGTCACTATTAGCTAGTTGTTACGATAACAACTTTGTTAGAGAATTGAGCCGATTATTTTTAGTTTAAGTTAAATTATTAAAAAACTTAAATTTTCTATAGAAATAAATGGCTTACTATTGCAATCAATACAACTATTTTATAATATCAAATTTAGTTAAATGTTAGATAGAACCCCTTGGACCATCTTTATTGTACAATTTTTAAATAGTACAAAATAGAGAAAAATTTCAAATAAAAATAGTAGCAAATATTATTTTACATCATTTTTATTATAATAAAATTAAATATGAGTTAATTATTACATCCCGCAAAGAATATGTAAAGGAGATATTGTGATGGACCAAATTTTCGATAGTGAATTTTCAACATATGTATAAGCACATTTTAGGGTCCCTAGAATGCGATTTCACTATTTTTATGATAGTGTCTGTGTGTATGACAATAGTATTTTCAAATGTATTTAGAATTTGAATTGGAAGTGGTAGTTGACTTAATGGCCTACAAGGTTTTTGAGCATATCTCAGTAAATAATAGAGTAAAATTACATTTTGAATCTTTTTTCTCTATTTTGTAACGTGTAAAAGAAATTTGAGTGGGAATTTATGTGTTGGACTGGTTGAATCTGACCCACAGAAAACTATTTATACTTTGAGAGTTTCTATATATATTTTTATATTAAAATATTAAAAAATAAAAAAGTTACAATATTTTTTGTAAACATAATTTTTTAAAAAAAACAAAATATTTCAGAATTTTTTTTACCTTGTCAAAGAAATCAGCAATTATAAAATTTTGTATAAATCATTTGTATCTAATATTAAGTATACCTCAGAATATTTTTAGACCAATCTATCCAGTCATTGCAGAATGTAGACGATCAAAAAAGTATTGGATCAGTTTGACCGAGAGTGTCCTCCATGATCGAAAAAATAGGTGTTTTCTCGGAGGGTTCAAATTTAAAATCTTGTAGATCTTCAACTATACTACCGCTTTCATAATTTTTAAATCCATGATAGCACAAAATCCCAAGATAAAATTATTTCAAATTACATATTTAGTATCAAGTTACGAGCTGGTTAGATTTTGATTGCAATTTATCAACCGAAAGTGGAATTTTATTTGAAGGTTTTTCATGTTTATAAGCATATTTCAAACATTATTGACGTAAATTTTGTTATATTTAAGAAGATGTAGAATAATATTGACCATGGTTTTTATTTGAAACTGCTTTCTATATTTTGCACCGTATAAAAATGATGATTTAATTTATAATTGTAGCTGAAAACAAATTAGATATAGTTTTCGGTAGAGGGTTCAAATGTGTGTATTCATAAAATAAATATCAGAGAAGTTAGAAAATCGAAGATTCCAAAAATATAGGGAAAATATGTCTTAAATATGAATACACACGATGTGCTTTGAATAAAAATATAAAGTCATCACAATTTCATGATCATTATCCAATTAACCCCGGAAAATTCTCACAATCACATTTTGACGTCTGGAAAGAGATCTCATGGCTCTTGATAAATTATTTGTTTACACATCACAGTGAAACCCTGTATATAAGCTCCACGGTTAATTCGCGGTTAACTTTACCAACTGTCAAGTGCGCTATGCCAAACAATCAATCTCCGTTGTTCACTTGTTCGCACGGCCACAGCTCCACGGCTGTCTTCAATTCTCCGCGTCTTCGCGTCGCGCAATTTTTCCATTGTTGCGAACAATGTAGCATCATCTCGAAGAATGACAAGTAATGTACGAAGAACGAGGAAGGCTATGCTGGCTTTGCCTGGATTTTTATTTATCGCAACACCGTTAGGCGATGGACATATGGTGTCAGCTAATGGGTATATGAAACAGAATAAAATCGTGACTGCGCATTTTACAATTAAAATCTTCGCTCTCCGCTGGACGAGCTGAAGAGTTTTGTCGTGCTGTATTGGTGAATGTTTGATGGAATGTATTGTTCGAGATTGTGGGATTCTACTGAGATTCGTGATGATCTACCGTGAGAGGAAAATTTATTTTTCAGATGAGTAAAATAATTGTGTATTTCAGACGAACTATAAATTTATATAGCGCGTTTTTCTAACAGAGAACCGTTCTTACTTCTTACCTCAGTTCAGATTTAACGCATCGGACTGTGGCTTATGATATGCGAACCCAGAATCATATCATTTGGCCCAGTTATAATCATACGAAGGAAAATTGTTTAATTCACCATATTTATGTCTTAAATTCTATTATTTTTACCTCCAGTGCATACATATATGTAAGGGAGACATTGTGTTTATGTTACGAATTGATTAGATTTTGGGAATATTTCATCAACAGTAAGTGGTATATTATTTGTAGACCTATCAAGGTTTTTGAACATATCTTGGTAAATAAATGAAATAGAGTAAATTTCAATAATATTACCTACAATCTTTATTTTTTTAATATTTTGCTGTCATCAGATTCATAAACAGTGTTCGTGGTAGTAGCTTATACCTTTGGGAATAATAAAATTTTTATGTAAATGATTTTTGTTAATTTGTTATTATTTGAGTTTTGAGAATTTAAGATAAAATAAAATGAATACAACAATTTTCCCTTTGTAAGATCAGAACAATTTTTTTTAGTTATTTTAAAAGTCTTAATTGAGCCATATGATATGATTCTGGGCTTGTAAGCAACAAAATGTACCTTATGGCATGCATTTTTAAATTTTGAACAGCTTTTGTATTTACTCTTTTGCTGTAAATTAAATTGGTAAAAATTTACAGTAATATCAAAAAAATATATACCGTATTGCAATTCTACACCCAGTATAATCCAAATATCAATATAAATGGCATATTTAAACAGTGATCTACGAAGATCATACAGCAACAATATGTCACTGTAATAAATGTTGTTTTAACAAGAAGTCAGTGCAAATTATATCGCGATAAATATTATTGCAATTACAACCAATACCATATCAATAACATGTGCTGGCATCTTTCAGAACAAGATACAGGTAATTCTCTTCCAAAAACACTTAAAACAAATAACTTGCAGTTACCATTATCACCTAGTAATTAGTGTAGAATGATTACTCGTTTTTATCCCGTTTATTTGCTTCATTAAATTTAATTAGTTGGCAGTATTGACGGTTACTCGAGACTATAAATCATTCCATGAGAGACGTTTAAGGAAATATGAGAAGTCTAGTTTGTAAGTGTGCACTGTGCACATAAAAATACTTAAGATATCTACAGATTTCGTTGGAGATAAATTGTGAATTTATAATGTCAATAATAAAAACTTGGAGATGTGTAGACGTAGAGAATACTTCCGCAGTAGAAAATTTTAATTGAAATATTTTAAGTGTCACTGAGCATACTAATAAATCAAATGCTTTATATTCACATTTAGTGATTAACCTCTTATTTTTAATTTCTTATATGAAGTATACGGTTCGGAGTGCTGGCAATTTTCCACCAAAGACAAAAAGATGATCGAGACATTGGAAATGGATTACATAAGAAGAGCAAGTCGAGTATCAAGGATGGAACATTTCCCGAATGAAGAAATCAGGCAACAGACAGAAAGTGTTTATACAAGCGTAGATAAAATTGAGAACAGACAATTAATATGGTATTGGCACGTGATGCGAATGGAAGACAATCGGTCGACGAAAATAGCCCTAAATTATGCACCAAAAACAAGGAGAAGGAAAGGAAGACCTACAACAACATGGATAGAAGGAATTAGAAGAAAAATGGATTACCGAGCCATCGATGAAGACGACTGGATAAATACAGATGAACGGCGATCGAAATGCGGAATTCGGCAAAAACTGTAGAAACCGCACAAAAAATAATATAAGACAAGATTTTCGAAGAAATTGAGGATCCCTGAATCAGTTTTGACCATAATGTCAGTGACGGCTATTTGGATGAATGGATGGATGTATGACCGAATGTGTGATGACTCATGAAATAGTCAAGATAGAGTAGCAAAACTTCATAATTATAAGTTTCATGGCAATCCGTAGAAATGAGTTGACTTTGGATATAACTGCAAAACCGTAAGAGGAAGTTTGCTGAAAGCAAAAAAACAATAAAATAACTTTATTTCTAATAGAGAAACAGCCACAAATAAAGTTTCAAATAAAAGATGTTAGCGATCATTCTCCTCTTCAAATTAGCGATAATACTTTAAATAAAAAATATTGTTTGCATTTGTCTTCTGTTTCTAATTTTGAGATAAACTGAAATAGCTATTCGTATTTTACGTATTTGTCATAGTCGTGTGGTAAACGCATCAGTTTTCATTGTTGTAATCATTATATTATTGCAATCAATATGAATATTATTTTATCAATTTAGTAACAAATACAAAAGATATAAAAGTGAAATAGTAGTTATACTATAAAATAAGTTGTTAAAAAATTTTATATGTGCAATAAATTAAGAATTTTACTTTATTTATTTTTCACAACTCACCTCGTAGCAGAAGCAAATTTACATACTTATTTTCATAAATATCTTAATTTATAGTCATTTTGTTTCCCATTAGTACAAAATTTACTACAGGTAAAAATGTAAATTTTAATTAAAGTTCCTTGTTCGTAAACTTGGCTAGCTATAATTGCAAATAAACAATAAAATTTAATATCAACCAATTCCGTAAAGGCAACAACAAATAGGTAGTAATATCTTATTTGCACAGCGTTACGGATATATCGAAATGAGTAGGGAAGTGCTGATGATTAATGAGAGAAAGTCATTAGCCAATAAGCAGGAAAATATAAATAATATTTTAGATCCGTAACTAATATAATATACGCACAAGTTAATCTAACAATTACTCACGCATTGGTAACAGTTCTTGTTACAGGCATATTTTTCTATATTATATTGTATTTTTAAAACTTTATTGTATATGTACACAAACTTAAGTATGATTGTGTAATACTGTCTAACGGAAATAAAAGATTACGTTTTTAGTGTCCTTTTAAAAATGCAAACTATAATGACATTACCTTCATTGGTTTGTATATTTAACTGTGTAACTTCAATAATATAACGATATTTATTTATGGGTCTAAAAAAATAGATGAATTAGTATAATTTACATTGGTAGCTAACAACTATTACATGTTTACATGTTAACAATGGGCAAAGTTAACACAACATTTAACAAATTTTGTTATTTTAATTGTATAATTTATATCATAATTTGCAGATTAAAATATTCATCTTTTTCTAGTTAATAATAATTCCTTACTTTGCTCACTTGTAAAATAATAACTATTAATTTCGTATAATCAATGCGGTAAAATAAATGAACCTGTGGGTTACATCATTTGCAAATCCACTTTAATTTACTTTGGGCATATGTTCCAGATTATAATATTTATTATAAAAACACACAATATTTACTTCGATTTTTTTTTTATTATTATTATTTTCTTTAAATTCGTCTATAGTCACTGACCCCCAATATCGACTAATCATAAATGAAAATACTATTAGATAAAGAGGAATGAAGCATGTGTAGTAACCGTAAACACCAAAAATAAATCATAACATTATCACTCCTCTTATGAGTCATCCTATCTCGTTAAGCTCGCTAAAGAGACGTAGATATATCATCTCCTTCACGCGAGCGAATAAATGAAAATCGTTGTCCATATTTCAAAGTAAATTCAAACTGCATTTTCTCTAAGGCTGCACTATGTATTCTCCTTTCTTTAGTAGCCACAACACTACTTTGATTACTCACGTGGTGCTTTCATTTCGGCCCTTGCTATTTCTGTTACTCTTAAGTTCCAATCAGAATAACCCAAATATCAATTAGAATTATAGTAACCAACGTTAGCGTTTTCACCAACAAAATTGAGAAGCTTGCAAACTCTAATCTTTCTATTTGCAATTTGTGGGTTTTTTTTTTTGTGTCAGAAATATGAAACAGCATAGCACCGTACATTTATCAAAATAGAAAAAAGCAGAACATTAAATTATTTGACATAAGTTTTACACATAAATTATATAGTTTATACAACAAATACTACTTTATTTATTACTGCATACTTAAATTATTGAAATAGTTTCTGACTACTTCACAATATTTCAATAGATGTCACTTCCATGAAGAGGTAATTTCAAGTGTAGTTCATTTATTAACACGGTAGTTTTAAAATGCTTCTACCGATTGATAATTATAATTGGTAATTCCAATGAATAATTCAGTGGCTCTGAATAAATAGCCCAAAACATGTCGACCGGGCATAGACCTTTCCAAATTTTGCCAAATTTTTCTTTGTTTCTTCGTAATAATATGTTCCCTTCTTCGAACTTGCTTGACTCTCATTCTCTTCATGCTTCTAGGGAACCAATTCATCGATAATACATAGGCCTAAAGATGTCTCGCCTAGTGCCACTTGAATCTTTCTATTGATACCCCGATGTCCGATGTCTCTACGGTTTACTACCTGTATTACTTTTTTCATGTTGCGTTGAGTACTTTGTAAGGAATCAAAATTCAAATTCAAAGTGAGTTACAGTTCCAAAGAAATTCCTTCCGAAATAATTTAGCCTAGAAATTTAATTGCTTATTTATTTCTTAATAGCTTGTTTAAATTAAATTGCAGTTGAAACTACTTGTGCCATTCAGATTTAAAAGTAGTAATGAAATATAAATTGTCGAACACATTAAAATACTCGAAGTCCAAGTGGATCTTAGAGCATCAAAAACTATTTAGCACAAAATTCCATTCCTGTGGTTCACCAAGTATTTTCCGTCACAAACATTAGGTTATTGGTTACGGTTGTCACGTGTCGTAGATAAGTTAAATAATAAATGGAAGATAAAGATGAACTTTGCATTTTGCTACGCTACATTCTCATCAGTGTTTCTTTTTGATATTAATTATTGCAGAATCGAAATTGGACAAAATGAATTATGTATCTATTTTATTTATTTGTCATGTTACTGTTCTGATTCTTCTTGATTTCATTTTATCTGATCAACAAGCGGAATCACTAAGTATTCAAGCGAAAATTTATAAAGGTTTTCGTCATTCTGTTAGGCATTTATATAAGACCCATGGAAATTTTAACTGTAAGTGCAAGAGTTTACAAATTTTATAGAATTTCTTTCATACTATTGTTGCGAAATAACAAATACTCCAACTAGCATCACGAAAATGGCAACCAAAGAATCTTTAACCTCTTCAATATTAACCCTGGAATGTTACACTGGTTTCTAAGATACCCTACGATTTTCATCATTGGCACAAAACTTCGATCCTACCTCGTTGTAAATTCAGATTTTTTAAATAATAAACAAATATTCAATACGTAAAATCCCAATGTGTTTGTTCTCATGGTCCAAAAAAAAAGATAAGTTTTAGCAAAATTTTGTGTTCTGAATAAAATATATGGTTCCGACAAGTTATTAATTGTATAATGTCTTTCTATAAACATAAACAAATATACCATAGGTGAAATGCCTAAAAAAATTACATCCGGCTATGGAAAAGTAGGTTTTCTTTTCCTGGGGTTTCCCAGACTCCAGTGTGACGTTCGTGTAACTATGAAAGAAGTGTGACTGTTCAGTGATAAGAATGGAACATATTGGCCTAGATGTATAAAGCGTTGTAAACCACATTATTAACCAACTACTTGTTAAAAAGTAATGATTAATGATGATTCTATACTCTATAATTTACAGTTTAAAATTACACATTTTAGGTAAAAAGTAATACTGCGGTAATGTTCCTAACAATTAATTGCTATTTAATGACACATTTAATGACACATATATTACATAGGCAAAATAAAATTTGCAGCCTCTGATGTTATTAATACGTAGTATTACTCAGAGAGTGAAAATTTTATTTTGTGAACTAAAACCATCTTTACTTTTTCCTTGATTCATCATAATTAAATATTCGATAATTTTGTTCATTAGTATATTAACAAGAACGAAATATCACATTTATTCCATGCGTTGCTTTTAATCTAATTTCACTTTTTTCCATATAAGAAGGGTTAACAATGTAATTAACTAGCAATGCTTTACACAACCGAGCATATAAATCACAAAGGACGAAAAATATGGTAATAGAAAAAGGATATTGTGCATATCGTGCAGTATTATATATATATTGCAAATATCACATTCTTTGTGAAATACAGTACAAACTTAGTTTCATTATAATTAAATAAACTTTGAAACATACAATTCAACTAAAAAAATTTCTGAAGTCAAAATGACTTACAGAAAATAGACACTGCACAAAACGGAGAGAAATCCTGTGAAAGGTACAAACGCGACTGGCATAAATGGGAATTCTCCTATCAACAACCATCCAACCTGAAGTGGTCGGTAAGGAAGGATTCAGAACAAGCATCGAGAGTAATTGCTCATATTTATCAAAATTGCTATCTGTGATTAATTGCTTAACGGTACCCGTGAAGCTGTAATGATAATTCTGTATCATGACGTGCTAGATTTTACCCAACGTTTATAGAGCGATACTTTCACGGAATTTTCGAATCGTAAGTCGCGAAGAAATGATAAATAAATTATTGTGCGTTATTTTGTTAATTATATAAATGTAGTTCGCTGAGAGATTTTAATAGACGGTGGAAAGCTGTTGAATAATAGTGGGACTAATTTCATTTGTATTATCCTAGGATAAACTAGTTTTGGTGTGACAGGTGCATAGGAATTGAGCTACATTCTTCTTCATATCGCATTATCTAACTTACTGCTAGAACTACTTACACAAATAGAAAAGTACTAATTTTAGTTTCATGTTAATGTCGGTACCTAAAAATAATTATTTTCTGATAAGAACTGAAATAATTTATGTATGTAAGGGAGGTATTGTGACGGGTCAAAAATTTCGAAAACAAGTTTACAACAGGTAAGCACGGTTTATGGTCCCCTACTTTTTCACGAAGACGTTTTTGTGTCAAAACTTCTTCAAAGTATATTAAAATATGTTAGCGTTCATAATCTTGTTGAAAGTTGGTTTGACAGGGTTTGTTTAGGATTCAATTTTCAAATTTACTATGATCATATGCCGCCTCATGAGTGGATGATTATGAAATTATGTGAACAACACAATCGACCATATTCTTCAGTGGGATTCGAACCCACGACCTCCGGCGTGCTAGGTTAGTGACATAACCACTACGCCACCGAGATCGACAAGGATTCAATTTATTTCCACACCTGTTTATTTTGCTAGATTTTTCGTTTTACAGAAATGAAGTCATTTCAAACTAACGCGGCTAATACTCAGGCATCATCCCATTACATTAAACCACATCAAATTTTTCCATATTTTGTCTGTCAATCTCCATTTTTGTTGTCTTAACAATTCATCTATTCAGAAATGGCAGTCTATTTAAAAAACTATAGGTCAGTAAATAAATGATTTATGCTAAATTTTGTTAAGTATATTAAAAAAAAATTACAAATAATATTAGGTAGAATGTTTATTTGAAACATTTTTCTTTAATATTATTATGGTCGTATCCAAAATTATGAAATAACTGGAAATAGTCGTCGGATGATGGATATAAAGGTAGATAATAGTTATTTACTTTACAAGTGGGCAAAGTAAGGAATTACCCACGAGAGAAATTTTAACTCCCGAAGCCAAAGGCTGAGTGAGATAATTTTATCGAGTGGGTAATTCCACTTTGCCCGCGTGTGAAGTATAACGTTTTATCCAACACTTCTTAATAAATGAAAAATTTATTAAAGAAATATTATTTGACAGTGACATATGCTTTAAATTTTTAAATTAAAATGTCAATCGAAGTAGTTACCAAGGTGTTATGTGTTATTATTATTGTTATAAATAAAAAAATACTCACTAGTGGCTTTCCTCAAAATTATACCCACTAGTGGATAATCTGTTACTTTGCTTGTTTAAAATCGCCATAGTTATAGAGCATTTATTGAGAGGTGTTGGATAAAATTATTTATCTACCTTTATATCCATCATCCGACGACTATTTCCAGTTATTTTTCTTTAATTTGGTATATATATTAATAAAATTGCTTACTCTGAACGTTTGGATTTTTTAGTCTTTTTAGGTTCTAAAATGTAATAAATTTCAAAAGCAAAAACAATTAAAATTTTAAGATCATCTAAAATTGCCATTTACAAATAATCTCATCACTTCAAAAACTTTAGCTGTTCTAAAATATTCCAAATCTTGATGGTAGTAATTTGTGAAAAGTTGTACTAAACATTTGGGTACTACAATAACAAGTCTTTTCCTATGAGAATCTGTGTGTGTACAACATAGTGTAATTGAGAAATTACAAGCGATTCGGTGTAAATTTCAGAGTAGCTTGTTCAAATTTACTTCTTGGATCAAAAATTACTTAATTTGTCTTACCGGTCGTATTCCTGTTTCTCCTTTATATTGAGCAGTACTTTATGTGTTTGTGTTTTTGCAGATAAAATTATTTACTATGTCTCTACTTTTCAGTAACGTCTTCACCGAGTACGAACTCATCCTCACAAAACCGTTGTCTCGTCGCGTCAAGACGATAATAATAAGCATATTATAATAAAATAAATACATATTCATAGTATCACCGTCCGACGATCTAATCACTTGAACATCTACAGTTAATTGTAGCATCTGTCATTTTCATTAACCGCCGCACCAGGGTCCATGCAGAGCACAGACCCTGCAGCCACGTGTATAAGGGTGAGAATAGCGCGTGACACGTGTGTCTATCCCCACCACACGTGTAGCCACGTGCGCGACATAAGGTATTTATGTTAAAGAATGCCGAAAAGTGAACTGGTCATGTGCACATGGTATCGGCAGGGAGGTATTGGATGAATTTTCAGAAGAGGTTTTTAGGGTGTGCTGTGAAAATAATTTATTCCTACCTTATTTGGAGTGGATTGTGGACATATCTTGGGCAGCACCTTGAAGAAATGCAGCTTCATCTGAAACCAAAAACATTATAATTATTTCTTCTTCAATAAAATAAAGTTGATTTTAACAATCTTCTAAAAATTAAGCAATATACTCGTAGTGTTTGAATAAATAACTACACTAAAATATTTTAGTAAAACTTAAATTGAAGAAAACATTACGAGAAAAAAACATATAGAAACGCTACTTCTCAAAAAGTTATAGCTTGTAAAAGAATAATAAGAAAATTTTATGTTTTTTTTTATTTTCTCTTTCAGCAATATAACAGAAGAAAGCATTAGAAAAATATATATTTACATATATTTTATTAAATTTCTAGTAATTATGTATTTCCTTTTTTAAGTGTCTATACATTAATTTTTACATTACTTTAATTAATGATTAAATCTTGAATGAAATTATCTGCAATTATAATTATTTACAATTTTTACACTTCTCATTTTCCATCATAATATTTTTTCTTTAATTTAAAATGCTAATGCGAATTATATTGAATATAAATAGAAAATTTACTTTCTTCAGATTTTTCTATTACTAAAATAAATATATCTGAAGGTATTTAAGTCATTTAATATTTATTTATATGTTGCAATTAGAAGAAACAGTTATGGGAACCAACTCTAACATACACAAACAATATTAAAGCTTAAGCTTGCAATTTTCAAACTTTCCACTTACAATTAGTAGGATTCTATTTTATTGTTAGAAATACAAAGTAACTTTAAAGTACATTTTAAATAAAAATGCGCACATATCTGCAATATAAGTTTTTTTCTACTCATGTGTAAATATATCCCCATTATTTAAATTTTTTCCATGAATACTACGCATAATTCACGATAGTGATGGTTGGCATCACTCGCCTACGGCTCTTGACACAAACTTCATCTTCGTGATTAATGACTATCATAATGCCTCATATAATAATATACTATTATATTTTATATTGTTCATGAAACACTATATATTTTTTAAAGATATGTTATTTCTCTTTAATACAGTTCCTTTTAACTAGGTGGTAGTCGTAATGATCAGTATAGAAACAAATTATTAAATTTTCTTCTTGTTGTTTCCACTAGCATCCAACAAATTAAATCATGGATTATTTTATTTGTTTACCCTTAAAACTTGATTTACCTTCTACATAAAAACTTGTAAATATAATTTTGTTGTAAACCATTTAATTTGTACCTCCCGCCTACCTCTAGGTAAGGGAGGTATTGTTTTTGGTCAAAAAATTGGGTAGTGAGTTTTCAATAAATAAGCACGTTTTAGGGTCCCTACAATACGATTTTACTATTTTCGCGATGATGTCTGTATGTATGTATGTATGTATGTATGTATGTATGTATGTATGTATGTATGTGTGTGTGTGTGTAGTCTGTGGCAATTTTTTCGTCTCGCATAACTCAAATAGTATAATACCAAAAAATACAATTTTGTAAATTATTGCTTCTTATATTTAAATGAAGAGCTGATTAGATTTTGGATAAAATTGCTCAACCGGAAGTAGAAGTTTACTTGAAGCCCTTAACAGTTTTTTGTGAAAAACACGGTTAAATTTCCTTTTTCAACTATTTATGTTATTTTCAATGTTGAAGAATATTTAATTTTACATGTGTTTGGATTATACCAATTTTATTAATTTTCTTTAGATTTAGAGATAATAAAATATAAAGAAATTACATTTCACAAATCTTGCATTCCTAGTACACCATGGAAACATTTAAAAATTTTCAATTTTTTTTTTTTGAAATGTGATACATGTCATTGTGATTGTGAAGCTGTTTTCTTAGTGAAATATATATCAAAAAATTCAATAAATACACGAAAGAAAATTTAAATTCTCAAATATAAATAGAAAATAAACAAATAAGAAGGTATGTTTTTGTATCAAATACTATTTTGTACTGTTTAAGAGTAGTATTGGGCGGGAGGTTATGTGCTGGCCACATCAGATTTTTTTAATATTGCTGATGATATATGAATAGCAGACGAAACGTTAATCATTGTAAAAAGGTTTTTCATTTAAAATCATAAGGCATCCCAAATATGAAAAAATTATTAATATTGTAACAAATTAGCAATTAAATAGCAACAGATTGTCCCATATTAATTTTTTGATTCCATCATGGTCTGCCAACTTAATTGAATTTCCGTGCGGGCCAGTCCGTGGCTGGTATCAGGTAATGCATCTTCCTGACGCGTGCCGCGAGGTGGTTGTTCCTGGTTGGGATGGCACGCGCCACCCCTCGCGCCCCTGCCCCTGATACACCATGACCACGGCACGCGATTCACTTTTTACTGTCGGATGTTAGTGAGGTCAGTCCCTATAAGCCAACCCCCGAATCAACAGACCCGGTGATGGGTTACTGACTTTATCCACTGTCGCAGTCTCCGGAAATATCGAGAGTGAAGCAGTGGTGAAGAGTGAGTTCAGTTTAGTGGTGGATACAAATTAAATAAGTATGTATTACTGCTTGATTTATATAAAAATAAGTGCACGTAATAGCGGAATTATTTAAAAATAACTTAATAAATGGATACGTAATCATAACTTTAAAAATATATTGTATCTAATCTTAATTATAAAGACTCACGGTATAGTGGTAATTTAGTAAAAATAAAAATTACAATGCGGTACAAATAAAATAGACATCGTTGGCACACATAAATTTATTATTTACATACATTAAATTGTCGTAAATAAATGATTATTTATAAACTTACAACAGAGCTATTAATATTTTTAAATAAAGAAAGAAAGCTTCAACATGCAAATCATTACAATAACATCTTATACATTCTATTGTAGTCAAGTGTTTCCTTAACTAAATCGAAACTATAAACAGTTTAAACAAATGAATAAAACCGTGCTACCTATTGTCCTTTAACAAAAGTGTTTGTCTTGACAATGAGCATGATGAAATCCTTTTTCGACCGCTATGTCAACGTTTCGGACGCTGAAATGAGCACGAACCAATATTTGAACGTTTCTGAAGGCCATCCTACTCAGCAACCTTCAATGTTCTTGCCTTATGATGCCAGTTATGGTTCAATGGACTACAACCATGCAAACCTGTCACCTACGGCGTATAAATATGAAACCGGAAGCTACCCGAAATTCACGGAAATCGGTGCTTTGGATCCGACCACCCAGCCGGATACCACAGACAACACTTACGATAGCTTTATTTCCGTTTCGACAGGTGAAATCTCCAACGGATTTTCATACGGAAATATTAATTTTATATCAATTAAATCTCCAACAACAATTAATAACAACATTGATGGGAAGAAATCTAGTGAGAGTAGTAAATTTGAAGAAAGGAAGAGTATGAGAGGAAGGAAAAAAGGGTTAAGTAAAGATAAACCTCCGTCGCCGACAATAATGAAGAAAAGAAGACTGGCTGCGAATGCAAGGGAAAGAAGAAGAATGAATGGTTTGAATGAAGCTTTTGATAGGTTAAGGCAAGTTATACCCAGTTTGGATGCTGAACATAAGTTGAGTAAGTTTGAAACTTTACAAATGGCGCAGACATATATTTCGGCTTTGTGTGAACTTTTAGAAAGAGAATCTATGAACAGGTAAAACTTGTACTTGTTATAATGTATTTTTAAATTTATTTATTTCTCTTTGGGATGAAAAATCTTGAAATTCAATTGGAATATTTGAAATTATATACAAAAAATTGAGCTAACTTTTTGAACATAACTTTTAATAAAAAATATACAAAAATAATGTTTGAATTACTGTCAATCACAGTTTTCACAGAAGAAAATGTATCAATAAACAAACGTTTAAAGAATATTTAAAACAATGTAAAATAAATTTAAAAATTAAACCTTGAAGTAATTTAAAAAATCAACAAACTCGAAAACTTTCAAACTATAAGAAGTAAACCAATATGTGTATTTTGAGAACTAAGTTGTTATCCTCAGTAGAGCAAAAAGGGAGCTGTGTAATCTGAATTAATTCCTATTCACTCTATTGGCGTTTGGCGACAAGAATTTAGTTTTTAATATGCGTATATTGATTTAATTTTAATTGATGTAATATCCGTATATTTTTCTACGGTCATGCAAAAATAAGTTATTTTGTGTATAGTATTAAATAAGTCAAAATAATAGTGGTTGTTTGTTAAAGTAATATGCACAAAAGATACATGCCATTTAAAATTAATTTATCAAAATATAAATAAACATATCATCACGCCATTTACCCATTTCTGGATATGGCGCTCTGCTCAAAGCAGATCAAGGATGGTAGTGGTGGAGGAGCCTCAGGGATCTTATGATCCACAGTCTGATGCGTTACCGCGGAAATATTTACCCCATAAAATATATCAAAATAGTGGAGTAAATAGTTTCGTGGTACCAAAGGGGGCATAACTTGACAGATGGTAACCCCACAAATATATCATTCGATGTCATATTAATTTATTTTATTTGTAATCATCCGAATATGTTGTTGAAAAAAGCATAATCGTAGAAATATTATTATAAAATATTGCTCTTTAACAATAATTACAAAAGTATCTATTAAAATATTTATAAACGTCGTCTTTTATTAAAAAATTATCACTTTATAGGAACAGTAGTTGCCTCAAATATAAATAAACATTCATAATAACTTTATTTAACTCGTAAGAATGCACTGTATATTCATTTCAACAAGATTTACGCATTCAGTAGTAATTTTCTAGTCGTAAACAAATTAAAAACCATGATATAAATTGTACATATCATTAAAATGTAAATGTCTTATGAAGACTTCATGCTGACTTCAAAGTTTGCAAATAAATAAGCGCTTTAGTAACACCTAACAGTAATCTATAAACGAATAGAAAAGTAGATTAAAGATACACATTCCCGACGGTGGATAGTTTCCTATAGCGAATTTATAATTAAACATTATAATTATAACTTCATCGATAATGCCAAAGATTAATTATGTAGAAGATATGCGAAGACATATTTTTGTATTTAATTTATTTGTATATATGTGATATGTAAATGTTTATAGTGCCTTTGATGTATGCTATAAATTTCATTACTGTAAATATATTAAAATTTTGTGTTTTATCAGCTGTTTGATCTCATTATGATATATAAAAAACATACTTAATTAACTGGAATTGACTAAAATATTGGTTCTTGAAATAGTTGTTGATCATTGATGAAGATACCCAAGTAATATCCATTTCATAATAAGCTTGTTTGTTCTAATATTTATAAGTATTTCAACCTAAATAATTATTTGCTTCTGCAATTGTAATACAATTGTTACGTACATTTTTCTAACGTTTGCGTTAATCAATACAAGAAATTTAATAATTTTTTAATAATACATTACTTCCCTTATTTATAAAGGAAAAATGAATTTCACAAATGTATTACAGTTTCTTGAGACCTAAAAGATGTTAAAATGTGCCTGACTGTAATGTAAAAACCGTTATCTATGTCTATAAAATATTAAAACAAAAGATAAATTCTTTAGTTTTGTATTATTGTTTCCAAAATAAAATGTCAATTAAAGCTTCTTCATCAAAACATGGCATTTCTCTTAATAATAGCACTCATGTAAAATTCATAAAATAAACGACATTATGTCAAAAGTCAGTATAATAATAACTTGATAACGGTTACAAGATAGAGAAGAGTTGAAACAAAAGAGGTAGAATAATATTTTTCAGTTTGAAACAGAAAGAGACAGGTGTTTGATAATCATCTTCCCTAACTGTAAACTGGTTCTTTTTGTCTTCTTTGTAAATCAATTTAAATAATAATTTTTACCTTAACAAAATGATTAATAGTAGCTACTGTAAATCTATACATTCTACGGAATTTTATTTAACTTTAATTTGATACGCATGGATTATGCTGCTGCGCTATGACAATAAATTATTGGTACTATACACCTGTAATGAAACTTTCCGTATGTATGTGCTTTGTTCATGAATAAATTATGGCAGTTTTTGTCTCAATTTGTAGGTAATAATTAATTATTCTGATTACTTATTGTAATTATAATAAGACAGATGAATAACTTAATTTAATCAAGCTGCCTTTCATTCTATCGTAGCTATTTAGTTTCTCTTTGATATGTGTTTTATGTTTGTAAAAATTTTGTGCTTTTAAATTATTTTATAATATATTTATAATTAAATATATAATATAGAAAAATATGTAATATATTAAATTAAAAAAATAATGTAAGTTGTTTATTATCAAAAATGTATATATTTGTAAACCAATTTTGTAAAGCATTGTGTTCAGCAAAACCAAAATATGTTATTAATAAAATATTGTGAAGATTCTTTTGTATTTATTTATTATATTGTAATCTGATGTTGTCATAACAAGCTTTTTAAAAACAATGTATAAATCTGCATTTGAATGTTTAATAATTACATTTAACATACATATAATTAATTTACAGAATAGAAGTTTCAGTTCCCTAATAGATATTTGCGATATAAGTGGGAGAAGAGCATTATAAAGATACGCAAGTAATATTTACACACCGATGCGATAGCCGAGTTGTGTAATCACAGAAGTATATATTATTATCACACGTATATTGTACAATATTTTATCAACGCCCGCCATAACCTTAAAAATTTAAATAATTTTTTTATTCTTTTGACATGTAGAGAATTAATCCAAATAGTTGCTGTAAAAATGTTTGTAATTCATGACGACCACAATTTGTCATTAAACAATTATGTAGTTGTTATTCATAAATTTTTTAAGCATTTCGTGAAAATGAATGATTTAGAAAATATTTTATCGGATATAAAAGAACTTCAAAAATTATTAAATAAATAAATATTAATTTAAGGAACTGTAAAGATTGTATTATTAACATTTATAATAAATAGTACGTTAATGAAAACGAGTGCGGTAATGAAGCTCTTAACTCACGCAAAATGAGTGGGATAAGTGACATTTAACTCACGGGCGTAGATAAAAACATTAAACATATGATTTAGTTTTGTCTAATTTGAAATAAAGTTAATTTGTGTATGACTGTATTATAAACACTATGACGTTGTTTAGCGACCATAAAGCAGCTTATTATTGATTGGTTCGATAAAGTAAAAAGGCCTATTATCAAAATAACCGACAAAAAAAATTCATTATTTTATTAGGTAAGTAATTAATTAGGGACATCATTATTGGTAATGGTAATATTAATTACACGATTATAAATAATGTTATGATGCTATTTAAATGATTACTTCCATAATAATAGGTCAGAATGTGAAATGTGAAATGACAGCTTGCACATTTTTTCAAAACAAATAATTATAAACAATAAATAACTTGGTAACCAAACTACAAAAGATATATTTCGAAACTATAAAATTTCTTCATATCAACGTAATTTAACAATTTTAAATGTCATTATAAGCTAAAGATAAATGACTTGCTATGCAGAAAAACATAAAATATTGTTTGTAACACGTACATAAAAAAGTTTTATGAACGAGGTACATAAAGGGGTACTTGTTACATAAATATCTAATATTGTTTTATGTGCCCAGATTTTACACTTCTGACATTGCAAATATGCTCAAAATTTACTCAGTTCTATATTGTCATAAAATTTATAATAATGGAGTTTTGTTACTCTATATTTTTTGTTCATGAGTCCATTGCCTAAGTATCCACCCATCCACACAGACGTCATTGAGAAAATGCTCAAAACTCAGAGGAACTCAAAGCACGTATTTCCGCAATAGTATCGTCATAAATTGTTTTGACTGTGTCAATAGTTATTTACTTTACTAGTGGGCAAAGTAAGGAATTACCCACGATATAAATTTTAGCATACGAAGCCGAAGGCTGAGTGTGATAATTTTATCGAGAAGTATAACGTTTTATCCAACAACTCTTAATAAATGCAAAATTTATTAAAGAAATATTTTTTGACACTGACAAACTTTAAATTTTTGAAATTAAAATGTCAATCGAAGTGGTTGCCAAGGTGTTGTGTGTTATTATTATTGTTATAAATAAAAAAATACTCACTAGTGGATTTTCTCAAAATTATACCCACTAGTGTATAATCTGTTACTTTCCTTGTTTAAAATCGCCATAGTTATAGAACATTTATTGAGAGGTGTTGGATAAAATTATTTATAAAATGATTTTAGAATTTTGACAACGCTGAAACCATTCTTTTATTAGGTATACCTAGCAATAGAACACGTTGTTTGTGTTTATGTTTGTACATATTTTAAGTGCAAAAAGTAACTCTTTATTGTTCAATAACTGCGTACCAAAAACAATATAACAGCTCGATGTATAATGTACAAATTATACTGCTTGATTATTCTGCAACTTATTAATTCACTGTAATGAAATTATAACAATACGAATATTTTAAAAGAAAACAATTACTCAACAACCTCCCAGACCACAGTCAACACATTCTCCATCTTCTTACCACAACTAATTACCACAGTTTGTCCGGTAGAGCGACTACGAATGAGAACAACTTCCAGCTCACATGGACGATGTTCTCTGCACCTGCAGTAGAGAAGTCTTGGCAGAAGCAGAGCCATTACTTTATTACCTGTATTATTAAATTCAGTTATCTGCTCTGTGGATCTAAATTTGATTTGTATGCACGGGACAGCGCCGCTAATGATCTGCTTGGCACATTGTTTCTTCAACCGAGAAATGTAGGATTGGCGAAGAGTTTAACTCAACAGACTCTTCGCGAATTATTGTGGTTAATGAGAGTGTGAGGATACTAATGTAAATGAAGTAATTTCAGATATGGGTGCATCTGTCTTGTAATACTGTTTAGAAAATAGATCAATCTCCTGATAAAATTAAAAGATAAATATTTGGAAAACTGTGATAAGAAATTTCTTCTCTGTATATTTATATGTAAATATAATTTCAAAACCTACAAATTATACAAAAAATCCGGTGTTATAAAAATTTGATGGTTTCGTAACTGTACATTTGCGAATTCAAAATAAAATAATAAAGTTCGTTTACATATTTCTTTATTAAAACACATATTTTGTGTCTTGAATTAACCAGCAGAATTCATCAATACACCATTGATCAGCGATCAACTGATTCAAGAATCAAGTTGATCCGTGGATCAACATTTGTTCTAATTCACCAACTCGACCTATGGATCAAGTAATGATCAAATGATTCACATATTGGATATTTTTACAGTTCATATAATTTTCTTTGATACTGAATATTTTTATTTAATATTATATATTTGACCCGTCGAACATAAGTCAAAATAGTAAAATAAATTTGCTAGAGAAAATATTTAATATTAATTTGTGTATTTAACCTAATTATAATTATTAATTAAAATTAGTTGAAATATTTAAGAGCATTTCCTGCGCAATTGTTATTATATCATATTTTTGGAGAGTAACAAATATTCAATTAAATATCCTTGTCAAAACTATAAATATCAAAACAGATTAATACGTGATCCGCGCTTGATTCCTGGAACCTGATGAATCTGTTGATTACTAAATTGGTATGAATTTCAATGGTGTATTGAATTGATTTATGAATCAGCGTTGATCAGTAAATCAAATTTTGATTGGGGAATGATGAATTCGACTATAAGGACATCAAAATATTTTCTTAAATACAATCACAACCCCTACTAGAAAGTAGAAGCGACCTTTGCTATGAAGGATTTCAACCAACTTATTAGGTCGCCAAGTAAACAAACTAGAAAGAAAAACAAACTACTGAAACAATGTATAATTTGTAAACATAAAATCTGGAAAACCAATTTCTAATATATCCCATATTAGCTAATGGGGCGTATTCTGTAACTTACCGGTTAATTATTAACGACCAGCTAAAAATTGTAACCAATATATATGTCAAATGAAATTTTCAATTTTTATTCAACGCCGTCTGTTATCATTGGTTACAATTTTAATCAGGCCGTTAAAAATTAACATGTAAGGTACAGAATACGCCCCAATATTAAATAAAATACTTTAAAATTTGTTAAAAAAATTAAGCCAGGTAAAATTAACGAGTTGATTCCAATAAAACATGCGATGTCCTTATTTAACTATTTAGCAATTCTGTGGTATATTTTATTGAATATTTCCTAAAATTACTATTCAATGATTACACATTCTTTTTGACATGTTGATTTTGCTGTACTTTTATATAAATAAACATATAATTCAGGAAAGCACATAAGCAATGTGAGTTGCCTGCTCGATTTCTCTTCGAGTCATAAACAGTCATTATCATAACATAAACTCGTAAACAGGCATAATTTCATATCAAACAGCTGAAATATACTTTTATATTTAACAAGCAAATTGTGAAACTGTCGAATGTTCAAAAAAATGTAATTTTAAATTGAAGTAGTCATGATATTGATTTAGATAGATAGGTACTCATTCGATTAACTGATGCATTTCTTTATGAAAAATGATATACAGGATATGAAACTTTAATTCTAAAATAATATAAAGAGGAATATAATTTGAATTTAATTTTTAATTGCTGTTAAAATTTAATATTACTAATAGTCGTTTTCTCATCCTCAGTCTCTAAACAACGCTATTAAATACAGTCAACAGCAAATTTTCCATTTCAATGCGAGTACAAGAAAATCACACGTTTCTGAAGCTGTATAACTATTACTGGCATTATTTCTTCACACAATTGCAATTCTACGAAAGGATGCACTTGAATACATAATGCATTTTTACACTAATTTCGTAATTTGACATGCAATGTGTCTTAAGCGTTATACAATATAATTTCATAATTAGATGCTATTTCATGGTCAGTTTCTCTAGAACTTTGCTTACCTATATTCAACGTTTTAATATTAGATTAGATATATTATACGTTTTTAATGGGTTTAAAATTGCTCATAAGCTCATATATTGTCTCATTACATTTACATTTGCAACTAATTATTACAAAATATAAGAAAATATAAAAAATACATCATTATGATTTTAAAACTAAATTATGTGTTTCATAAAATTATTTAAAAATATACATATTTACTATGGGAACAAACAAAACTGCAAGTCTAACATGTGTCAAATGTAATTATACATACAAAACATCACGCACAAACCCTGAAATATAAACAATCAATACATTCCTATTCTGGCACACCGCATTAAATACTGATTCATACGTATAAAAAGTCGTATGACGATTATTTTATCAAAGAACACTTCAAATTTGAAATTTCTTTTATTGTGTTTCTATATCTATATCCTAATTAACTCATTGTCATAGAAAACATCGTTATATCTCTTCTTCTTCTTATATATTTACTGAGATATGTCATTTTGAATAAAAAGGTATCAAAATTGGTCTTCAGTTTCGTATTTTATACATGCTTTTTATGACAAAATACTATTTATTTTGATTGGTCATTTATTGAAAAATATAGATCATATGAAATCGAAACATACACTATTGAATGAAGCTCGTAAAAACACATAAGAATGAAAAAAAATTGTTCGATTCGTTAAAAAAGTACAGCAAAAAGTCTGAAAATAGCCTAATATCTCATATTCAAAGGGTATAAGGGGAGAGAATTTAAAATTTTAAATATAAGAATCATGAATAATAAAAAAATAATAGTAATTCTCAATGAATTTATTGTTAACAAATATGGAGGCATGGAGAAAATCTTAATTTTACGTTCATTTACAACTACTTTCATTATGAAAACAGGTTACAAACAATAACAATAATTAAAAATAAATTTCTGTTGATATATTAAAACTTTCATCCGAACAATTTGTTTTCAAGGTAAATTTACGTTAAGAAAATAATGTTTACAATTATTTACAAACTTTACAATGGCGCCAGAATTTCTAAATTCTATTAGAAGGAAACATCTAATTGTTCGTCTGCGATACAAATTTTGCAGATAATTAGCATGTTTCATTCAATGTTTTATGTTATTTAAAGTTTAATTTGCACGTTGGTTCGTCATAATTATTAAATGATTATAGTAATTAAATATTATTATAGAGTTTGATGAATGAAATATTTCTTTTATAATTAATAATAACCATAAATATAATGTAGGTCAATTTAAGTAGCATCGTTTTAAAAGCGTTTTAAATTAGGTCCGCGAGAATCTAAAATGTAAATTTTCATGACTACATTATGATACTTATTATTACCAATTACCTAAACAGAAATACTGAAAAGAACAATTAAATTACATTTTAATGCAACAAAAAACACATATTTGGAAAAGTGAAGTTGCCTGACATTTTCAGTACATTTCAAGACTTTTTTTATTTCAAAATAAGTGAGTTTGCATTGAATTGAAAAATTACATATTTCCATTTCTGTCTTCTTCAACCTTAAAGACAATGTATGAACCAAATTCGGCTAGACTATTTGCTTATTTAATTTTGCATATCGGTTTCATTCAAACCTTTAATTTTGTGGAGAGTTGGTACAGAATAATGAAAACAAATATGAAAGATTTCAAGATTAAGTAGAAAGGTATTTCTACATTTTATTTATTATAAATTTCAATAGTGTGTTTTTAACTACTACTACTACTACTAGATCTTATTCTTTTTGATCTAGATCAAGATCAAGATCAGAAAAAATAAAATGATCTAGATTAAATCAAAGATCTTACTAGTTGATCTAGATCAGTCACAACACTGCTTACGAGTTATAATAAAAATATGTAATATAATATTAGCCACAATTTTTATTTCAAACTTTTGTTTTTTTATATCATTTACAAAACATTTATTTCACTTTTCTTAATTGATTTATTGGTGGAAAATCATATATTGAAATTAATTCACAAATGTAAATCACTTAGAAGGTAATTATTTAAAATTAATTCGTAATATTTTTATATAGTAGTTATAAACATGGTATATTTTGCATTGGATATAAATACTGTAAAAATTATAATAGTCCATTCCTATTTTTTTCTCTTTAAATCCATAAGTTTAAAAAGTTTTGATCTAGATGCGTGTATACTTTCTGGCACATGTGTAATAATGAAGAATTATATCTTTTGTATTTTTATTTACTGTTAACAAATCTTCTCTAGTTACTCATATATGTATAATATGTTTTCTTTTTAAAAAATAACTGTAGATGGCATTGGCCAACGTTCTTCTGTTCACGATGTATACCCACTGTCAACAAGTAACAATTTATTCTTAAGTTCAATTGAATGGTATAGTATTCAATACATTTTATCTGTCTAAAGTAGTTACCTCTCGCTGCGTTTTATTGTGAATCTGTAATCGAACTGTTCTTGTATATTTCCTCATAAATATTGAACAGTGGTCGGGCGACACGGAAATATTACGTAATGTTTGTTTTTATCAAATTCCTAAAAATATTTTAATTCGAAACAAAATTATATTATTTACTGACATCGTTGTGTACGTGAGTAAATAGCTCCCTGGTTCAAATCCCTGAGTCGGCAACCCTCCTCCTCTAATAAATTTGATATCTAATGATGCAATGGCTTTAAATAACACTTCCCATGAAAATTTTATTATTATTTTATTTGAATTCCGTGCTAATGTTTACAGATTTGGTAAACGCAACAATTTGTAATATATCAGCAAATAGTTCAAATTCTTTTAATTTTAATCTACGTTGAAAATTAAAACAGATGATTTATTTTTAGTTACGACTATTACTCTGTAAATTCAATAAATTAAGAACGTTCGCTGTATGCGATCTTCAATTAGAAATAAGTTAATATAATGAGCATACCACTTAAGATATAGATTAATAAATAATTGCTGTTTTCGCTCTGAAAGATTAATTTAAACATGGAAATATTTGTTACTTATATCTATCTTTAAATTACCATTACCATTTGTACAAGTTATTAGGCTTAAGGCAAATAAATTATTATTATAATTATATTTAGTTACATAAATATAATGAAAATTTCCGATACTTGCAAAAATATCTTTGACTACAGTGAACAAAACATTTCCTTCTTTATTTATTCTTCCTCATTTATCGACATTTGCTGATAGAAATTTCAAGATAGATTTTTGTGACATTTATTTCACTGTCAGTTTCGTCAGTTTATCTGATATTTCTCAAACGATAAACAATTAAATTTAGACAGTAAATAGCTCCATGGTTACGAATTGGACTGTCGATTAACTACAGTTAAGAATCACATATATATTCTTATACTGTGGATTAACTTTACCTCCAAATCCCTGTGCTTCCCCCTGCCCTAACATATTTGTGGGCAGTTACTTAACGGCTGATAACTGCGTTAAAATTTATCATTCATCGAAATCTGTCATAGCTGTGCTACACCCAAAATGGGTAAATGACGTGATGATATATTTATATTTCTGTATTTGGAATTATTTTTAATATTTATTTGTTTGATTCTTTGCTTTTATCTACTAAACTCAGAGAATTTTTGAGAAAGTGGCTGATGTACATTGATTTTAAATTACAAATTTATATTTTAAATTTACGTTTTACCTTCCTGGTTTATCCCGAATTTAAAATCTAGCAATCAAGATTAGGCGTCATATTTTAAATTTGGAATAACATAATTTTATATGTGATGTTTTTTAATCATTGATTATAAATTAATATAACATTATTTAACACTCTCCGCATCCATGTTTCAATAATATTTTATAATGACCACAAATAAATCAGTTTAATTTTAGAATAAAAGTGTAAATACAAAAAATGTTCAGAATCAAAAAGTACATCAAATTTTATTGATGTAATACTTATCTCTCATGAGACGTAAAATAACATTTAATATTTTTAGCTACATCCAGAATAAGATGGTAAACAAACTAAATGTCTGTCATAAAGTTTTAATAATTGTTAAAATTATATTTTATTGTATTAAATGGTAAATGTGTTCATGATTACTGAGAAGTAATTTAAACAAATCAATAATATTTAAAACTATACCAAATGTCATCTGTCAAACTCAAACAATACGACTGTTTGTGTTTTTTTTTTACCATGGCACTATGGAAATAGCTAAAAATTATAAATTTCATTCTACGTCTATCTTATAAGTGAAATGTATTACATCAATACATTTAGGATCATTTGGTGCAGTATTTATTTCTGAACATTTTTCGTATTTACACTTTTGCTCTAAAATTCATATGGAACGTACTATCGCCTAATGAAAATTTTAACATTGTATTTTCAATGTCATAAAAAAAGTAGAGACCCGACAAATGTATTTAGAGAAATAAAAACTTTGGAACCCAATCTTAATAATTATTGTTTGTTAGTCTTTTGTAATGTTAAAACAGTTCAAATTTTTGAAATAATATTTAAAATTAGGTAAGTTACAACGGTTCAAATATCCTTAAAACTTTTAATCAGAATTCAGCAATATCCCCACTCTCCCACCCGCGACATCTCTCTCTCTCTCTCTCTCTCTCTCTCTCTCTGACATCCACGTGGACACCATCATCGTGGACACAAACATAGCAACACGAAGAAGAATTCTCGAGCGGTCAGGAACGATTAGTAGTTGTTCTTCGGACCGTTGCTACGTTGCTACTCAATACTCAACGCAGTTCTCCTGCTTTGCATCGAGAGACCACTCCAAAGCGGCTCTTTGCTGCTGTTGCATCTTCAACTCGAATGCATGTCCGACTAGTTGTGCACGCCAATTAACAGCGCGGGCAAATATTAGATCTGCGTTTTTTGAAAACGGATACACGCTACTTTGATACTTGACTTCAAGTTGCGTTTTTGTTTTGTTGACAGTAACTGTAGTTTTGTTTGTTTTTCAAAAATTCTAGGTGGTTTTTTGGTGGGAGCTCTCAAAATTCTTTGTGAAATATTTCCGTTAATTTCTTTCTCGTCTGTTATAAGTGTTTAATTATTTATTGAGGCAAAATGGAATGGGGTTACCGTGGAGTTAATGGTAAGTCATTTATGTAAATGTTCATCGCATGAATTTTTTGGCAATTGAGAAAAATTGTTTTGTATGTTACTCTGATCTGAATCATATTTCAAAAATATATATTGCATAAAAATTTATATTGATTATTTTGTAGTAAACGAATAAACTGTAAGAATAACAATAATTTTATGACTACTATTAAAATCACGATAAAAATTTATTTTGTTATTATTTTTATTTCCATGACTTTTCTCTTTACATAGTTTGTGCATTTACAGTAAATACATTTTTAATTATTATAAATCTAAGTTTAGAAAATTTGCTGCAAGCTTAGTTATTTATTTATATTTATTATATTTGATTAATTATCAGAAAAAGCCAAAACAATTCACTGATGATAAATGAAATTAACGTCTAAATTTAAACTAAATTGGAAAAGATAAAATTTATAATTATAATATTAAACTGATGATAGCACACACCATACTACAAATTTTATTGTAAAAACGGTACAATATATAGAAAAACAAATACAAATTAAAGTCTATATTATTCTGCTATTCTACATCTTTTTGAATAAAACAAATATTTGCCGAAATATGCCAAAAACCTGATAGGCCTTCAAGTAAAATATCACTTCCGGTTGATGCACTACTATCAAAATCTAATCAGCCAGTAAGTTGAACAACCTAATTCTAAATATGTAATATTAAAATGATACCGATGTTAGATTTTGAGTTATCGCAAACAAAAAATAGTCACACAAAAATGTTGACGTTAAAATAGTTAAAAAGCATTTCTAGGGACCACAAAACGTACTTATTTGTTGAAAACTCTTACAAATATACATGCATTACTTCCAAAATATTATTTCGCATTAGCTATTTCAAAAATCAAATATCTTTTACACCATTATCATTTACACATACATATTTTTTAGAAATGTATTTTAGTTAAAAATGTACATGTTTCTACATTTTATTAAAAAAAAAAAAAAACTCACAATTCTAGATTCACTTTTATTGATTTATCTCAAAGAACACTCTTGTGTGTTAAGTACATTTACATGTCAAGATATCTAAGAATGGTGGATTAAAAATATCAGTTTATTCAATTTCTGTAATTTGAACTACTCGTATACACTCTGCTTTGCAGTGTTTTCAATCTTAGTAAAAATGGATTGACTATCCTCCATTATGCAAAGACAAATTTGACAAGATAAAGATCTACAAAACTAAGCCCACAATAAAAATTCTAATTTTCCTCCGCGCTGGCGTCGCGCATAGGAAAAGAAAGTTACCCACTTAAGCAGACAAACATTGCAAAGTGCAGACCACGCATCATGGTCAATGTCGCGACACTGTTTTACATGTCGTAGATCAAATCACGCACACGATCATCATAGCATCCTGTTGCATTTCCTGTTTATTTTCCATGATCTGCTGACTTATTTCTTCCAGATTACATCGAAAGTTAATATTAAATCTCCGTCTTCCTTAAGTTATGTAACTTGGTATTGTTTGTATCAAGGTGTACTGTGTTAATTGGATAAGTGCTTCTTCTTTGACATGCAATCCTTGCTTATATCTTTTAAAGTCTACATATTTTCAACCACTGCTAGTTTGTTGACTGCATAATTCACCAAAACTTAATTATCAATTACAATTACCAATGGCAATTAGCCAACAGTTGGAACATCTTAAAACTTCCGATTTAAAATATGAATTTTACTGGGAATTACCATTTAATAGAAGTGATATTTATTGAAATATTGTTCAAGTAATCAGAAACCACAATAATAATTTAATTATACACTGATAAATAAAGTAGTATTTCTTGTATAAACAATATCATTTTTGTGCGAAGCTTATTTCAAAAATTGCATGTCACATTATTTTCTATTTTGATAAATAGTTATTTATGTATCAAGGCACTGAAGTTTAACTTTATATCACGAATATGGAATTTATTTGCCGAGGCCTGCAGGGCCGAAGAAAATAAACTATGTGAGTGATAAAAAGGAACTTCAGTGCCGAAGTACATACAAAATTTTATTTGAAATCGAAAATTAGAAAAAAACTGTAAAAAAATGTATTATATAGGTTAAGTTTATACATCTGTCAGTTGTCAATTAGAACTGACACTCAATGTTACCATCCTCGAACATTGAAGTTATCTTAAATAACACTAAATATTATGTGTTTTGTCCTCAATTTCTTCATCGGAATTAATTAGTTAATTCTTCTTGCACACATTGTTTCATTTTACGTATAAATTTACTACAATACGTCATATATCAATCAAAATTATCGTACTTATACAATAATTATTTTATTGTTGCCAACACTGTGTTGCTCAAAATCGTCGTATAATGCGTTACTTTAGTGACGATTTCTGAGCTTTTAATGACGATTTTTGAGCACTTTAGTGCCGATTTCAAATAAAGTACGGTTATATGTTATGCTGTTTGACATTTCTGACAGGCAAAAAATACAGAGCGCGATATTTCTATTCTACTAATTGTCAGTGGAACGTTTGGAATTAACGCGTTAATTTTATTGGTGTGAAAACTAGCGTTGGTTCCCACAAGTCAAAGCGCAAATATCAATTCTGATAATTGATAATTGTGTAGCTCTGAACTCAGTTTTAGATATATCAAAGTTAAAATTTTGAGATTTCAAACACATCTTGTTACACTTAAAGTTATATAGTATTTGCGGATGTTAGTTAATAAAGGGTGTAACGTGTAAGTATGTTTTCAATGGTTGCTCAGTATTTAATAAGTAAATAGCCCTATGGTAAGGCATCGGTTTGTGCTATTTTAACTTTACTCCTGTTAATCCTTATTCACCAAAATCATCGGACGACGTGACTTGCAGGCATTTCAATCCTTATTTTCTACATTTATATATCTAAAATAAATTTCAGAAAATATAGGTATGTAATTTTTGCCAGAAACATTTAAAACAAGCCAATTAAATATTAGTTACAACTAAATTTAGTTACTTTATAAAAATAAAAGATTTATATACTTCTGTAAATTTGTGTAAAATGATAAAACTAAAATAGTTAAATGTTTATTATAAAAAAAACTTATAAATTTAGACGAAATATATTTTAGTTCCATTACCTCATAAATAATATTAAATAAAGCGCAAAATTTAGAGCAAGTGTATACAATAAATTTGCTATTTATCGACGATGCTAAATTTAACGATATTTTGACGCAATAGCTCCAGCAATCTTTATACAAAGCTATAAAGTACGGTTACGCTCCATGCAAAAATTTATTAATAACATTTTATTCAACAAAAAAATGATATTTCTTATAAAATTTAAGTTTATAACCTAATAAAAATATTTATTGTTCAGTCACACTTTATATACACACCAGTAGTTGGCAGACATGAAGGGAATAAAACAAATTCAAGCGCAAAACAAAAGAATTAATGAAGGATATGAGGTTTGAATTATTTAAACAATGGATAGATGTCACAATAGAAGCACCATACTCTAAAAATATACATTATTAAAACGCAGAAACTGTATTAGGAAACAGGAATGTTTACATAAAATTTTGGACACACGTGTTACGCGTTGGTATATTTTATTTTATAAATCATTACGCTGTCTACCCATTTTGGGTATGCATTCTGATTTCGCAAATCTCAATGATATATTTAGCGTGTCAAGTGAATGATTTGAATTCCGTTGCACATGTTTGTAAATAATGACTAAAAATAATTTTCATAGATGTTAATTTTAACAAATCTGTTATTCTTTCAAAATATTTTCCATAGACAAATTGTATGTATGTAAACATTAATTTGATATAATTAGTAACAATAAAAAAACTTATTATACTTGAAGCATATCAAATCAAATGATATGTTTATTACAAAATTAGCTGGTATTATACTATTCTGATGACAATAAAGATTAAAACACTTGTCAAGCTTAACATTTATCGCAGAAATAATTCTCATACACACGATATCTTCATATGTGTACATAGCCAATATGCAGTAAATATAAATACATTATTTATTAGAGAACGTCGTTTTAAATTGACTTAAGCGAAGACATAATAGGCGCGTTAATAATGTAAAATTAACATAATTTTCAATATGAAAACACTTGTTGTTTGCGATATCTAGCGGCATTGACATTTGGTTATACAACGTATTGTTGGAAAAGTTTAACCGATGTATGAAAAGTTATCGGAAAGTGATAGTTTTTCTAGTTTGTCTACTAAAAAATTTATGAAGTGCTCTAAAAATGTTTTTACGCAGTCTAAAGAAACCGCATAATCAATGATAAGAATTTTGATGTACGTATATTCAATAACTCATCAATGAAAGGAAAGAGTAACTAAACTTTATAATTATAAGTTTCATGAAAATGTATTAATTTTGATCAAAACTGCAAAATCGGAAATGTATGTTTACTGCACACTAAAAGTTAATTTTGTAAGTGAATTTAAAAGAATTTCCAAATAATTGAACAATATACTCCTAAATATTATTTATCGCTTTTGGACAAGAATATTTACATACGAACCGTTCTACAAACAAGTGTTAGACAAAGAAGGAAATATGTGTCAGGCTTGTTTTCCCTTTCATAAAATCCTACAAGTTAGCGTTCCAGTATTACTATATTTCAGTGATTCTACATGTCAAACATGTGTCAAGTACGATTATTACACTTTCAAATTCAGATTTATATGTATAAGAAAGTCGTGTACTAACCACATCAGAACGTTAGCTAGAAGTTTATCACAAATTTATGCTATAACCTGGTTTAATTTTAATTTAACAGCTATAAACTAAATTTGCATTTATAAATTGGAATATTGCAATTTTATGTTGACTATATAAAACAGCTTAATCTATACATGTTTTAGACTTATAAAAAACACTAATTGTCCATACATAATAGGTTAAAATATATTCATCCTACTTACTAATAGTAAAATTGTAAAGAACTACATAATTCCAAACTGGAACAATTTTTATCTTTTCAATTATGGGATATACATATAAATGAATGAAGTAGAAATGTATCAAGTGATAAATATTTATTGCATATCCTCACGCATTGAAAATTAGTTTTTCACTTAATATAAATAGCAAGTAGCAACTGATTAAGATACAAGCTGCGATATAAGGAAATCGGCATTTCAACATGCCCACTTGTTCTTGTACAAGGTGCGGAACAATTATGTACCGATCTAGCGGCAGCTCCAGGAACTAACTGCGCCCGTGTTCGACGTTAAAAGTGCAAGAGAATTCTAGAACGTAGAATTCTACAGATTCTTATTTCACTTTTTCTTATTGGCACGAGTTGTATTTCTCTGTTCTGATTAGTTTCCACTTCTTCTGTTCTTATCCGTATAAATATTAGTAGCTTTATATTTACTTACGAGCCCAGAATCATATCATTTAGTCCAGTTAAGACTATAGGAAAATTTTTTTAAATAATTTGTTTTGACCTTACAAAGGGAAAATGATTGTACTCAATTTATTTGCATCTTAAATATTGTTATTTTTAAGAATATTTTAAGAAAAATAATAACAAAAATCACTAACATAAATATTTGATTTGGTACCACGAACACTGTTTTTGAAGTTGATGACAATAAATAAAAAAATAAATAGAAAAATGTTTCAAATAAAAATTGTAGACAATATTATTCTATATCCTTTAGATTCCAATAAAATTAACTTCCAAAGTGGAATTACCCATTCGATAAAATTATCACACTCAGCCTTCGGCTTCGTGTGCTAAAATTTCTCTCGTGGGTAATTCCCTACTTTGCCCACTTGTAAAGTAAATAACTATTTTTCAAGTATTTCTATCTTGATAAAAGTTATGTTAATTATTATTAAGTAAAAGTATAAAATTAGATTACCCGCAATCAGACAAACAAAATGTAATATTTGCATATATTACAGCATATTTAAATAAATCAGAAAAATATACACTATATATCACTATTTATAAATATTTAACAGTAATAATTTTAAAATTAGTTACGCAAACAAATTAACATTATCTACATAAATCTGAAAATGATTAATGGGTATATGAATTTAGTTTCGTTAAATGTTTGTTATTTGGAATTAATTGATTATTTACAATATCATAACAAGTTATAAATATGAATTACAAGTATAAATAATAATATTTCATAAATTATTATTTTTTTATTACTTTTCTTAAGTTTATTCACAATGCAAATAAATTTTTATTCTCGTTCATAATTTTTAATGGATTTTATATTAAAAACAATAAACACTATAATATTGATTTATAAATTAGAGTACCTACTTGGCGCGGCGACAGAATTTTAAAATATATCGTCAAAATTTTACTGTTTAGTAATCTATATTACATTCTCTTTGCATATCGCATAGCCGTCAAACTCATTAGATTTAAAACGGAACTATTCAATTTGAAACAATTACTGAACCATCGAGATAACGTCACGATACTTCCTGCTAACAGACCGAAACATTTGTGTACGTAATGATAAAGGAAACATAGATAGCATGCGTGACTGAATCGAATTATTCGTGTCACTTTTACAGTGTTTTATCTAATTGCTTCTTAGAGGCCCGATAAAGACTTTACATGCGATTAGAAGCATCAATTGATGTTTCAATTTAAATTGTATCATCCATTTTGAACCAATTATGAAATGTAAAAATATTCTAGTTGTTTTTAACTTATAAAAATAACAAGTAGGGTTTAGATATTCTTCAAAATACTATTACACACCAGAGGAATATACCGTGAATCTCTACTGACATATAATAATACTGGAACGCCAACTGACGTTGAAAATGCGAGCTGAGACAAACTGCCAGTCATTGGGCCACCTGTCTTTGTTGTACAGTCCGCTTAGAAAGTTGATAAAAAAAATATAAAGAATTTAACATTAAATGATTTAAAAAAAAGTTTAATATAAAAATTAATACATTAATAGAAATGAGTTCAATTAACTACTATATGTAATTTGAAGAAATTTTTATATAATTGAACAATAAACTGTTAAATATTATTTTTTGCCGATTGACACTAAAGGTGACACTTTACAGACTGCTAGCAGCAGGAAATTATGAACAAATGTAGTATTGCCTCTGTTGTGTAAATACTTTGAGAAAAATTAGTGTATGAAGAAAAACCGGGAAACTGTGTATCTATCATCTAGTGAGTGTATTATTTAAAATTCAATACATTTCGAAATGTTTGTTTGCTAAACAATTTCCGCTAAATAAAAGCGAAACAATTGTTTTAACAAAAGTGGTTTCTGTTCGATTAACCAGAAAAAGTATGTCAAGAAAAAATAAACAAAACAATTCAATTGTTTATTCTAAAAAAATATAAATCAACTGTGCAAATTATATTTGCAGCATGAAATGTATTTCCACACATATGTGTTGTTGAAGTTGCATATAATTAAATTTAAAAGATAGAAATTGCAAAACAATTTTCTTTGCTTTAGATTATATTATTTACTTAAGACCAATTGTGAATTACAATTAGTTTAATAGCGCATACGAGTGGAATAATCATTTAATGATGTAGAAGTACAAGATTATTAAATTCAATCCATTTAAAGATTAAATTTTCGTATTGGCATTTCAAATATATGCACCTCTTCCATATATAGGAGAACATGCATAATTCATTTCCAAAATAAATATGCTTATTGCTTCATAGAATTATTTCACAGAACCCATATTCAAAACAACAAAGTTATCCGTAAAATTAGTTTAATAAACGTTGAAGCATTTATTGGAAATTAAAAAGTATTTAAAATATCATTATCAATTTGTCTTATAATGTTTATAATAAGCTCTTTTCAAGACACGGGTTTCTCTTTTACAAAGAACAAATATTTTCTATGAAACAGTGTTTCTAATTATTATAAACAAAAATAATACATGATGATTAAGCAAATAATAAGTAGCATAGAATGTTAATCAACTGTGAACGTGTCTTGTAGAAAGAAGTAACTTATAATTGTAATTAAAACTCGATCAACGAACAAGAATTGATAAATAATAATATGCAATACACAAACAGCAAAGCGAGGAATACAATGAAGCTAATTAAATAAAGTGACTTACATGTTGTATACTTCTAATTAAAATTACTTGCTTTTAATAACTGCAATTAGTATTTTTCCTTCGTGCTTCAATTAGATCGATGAAAAAATTAATGACAATTTATCTTTTAAAAAATCTTGTGTGGGCACCACACAACTTCCATATACATATAAATCTGTTTTTATTTGTATGTTTAATCATTCCTTAACATATATTTAGCATTGAAAATTCATTTAAACCTTTTCGTAATTGATTCCATATTTGCATTAAATTGAATTCGTTGATTTTTATTTTCAACAACTTCTCCTTACGGTTTTGCACTTACGATCAAAATCAACCTCTGCCCATTGTCATGAAACGTATAATTCCGAAGTTTCCCTGAGTTATTATCATAAATCGATCCATCCACACAGACCTAGACGTCCTGTATTTCCGCGATTATTTTTTTGCACTTCTTAAAACCAATGAAATTTGTTATTGTTTTTCTACGTTGTAAAGTATTATTTTTTATTAATTCTCACTCTATCTTGTTATATTATTACTAAAAATCTCCCCAATGAATTTGATACTAAATATAAGAAAGTAAAGATGAAGCTAGTTGTCCTCAAACTAAACTCTGTATAATATTAAATTCTGCTCAACTTCAAATAGGGATGTCTGAGATCTTTTGTTTCAAATTCCAGTCGCAATCACTTTAATTAATATTATATTTTTCGTTTAGGTCCAGAAAGCTGGCACAACTTATTCGAAGCAGCAAACGGTACTCACCAAAGTCCAATCGACATACAACGATCAAAATTGAAAGTTTCTACTACTGTTTCTAAAGATAGGCTAAAGTTAGATTATAATAGCAAAATGTCCAAATTAGTCAACACTGGACATAGTTGGCAACTACAAGCACAGGATAACTCTGTCTCTGGTAGGCTAACTACAAATAAATATTGAAATCGTTATTTACACTTTCGAATACTTTACAGAAATTAGAGGAGGCCCGTTATCGGGTAATTATGAATTAAGTCAAATACACGCACATTGGGGAGAAGAAGATACCAGGGGCTCCGAACATACAATTGATGGAAAGTATTTCTCTGGAGAGGTGAGTGAAATGATCTTTAATTATTAAATATTGAAAATCGTATAATATTTTAGTTTATATGTACTTATAGTACCGACCCTCCGGCTTTTAATAGTATATTTATTATGATACAAGTGTATAAGTAAGCTTTTAAAGCACGTTTGACGCGTCGTGCTCTTAACGTCGCTAGTGCTTTAAAAGCACTTATACATGTGTGTCATACGCTATTTTTTATTATACCTGCATCATACTCTGGAAAAAACTGAAAAGCAACATTTTGATAATTTTACGCGTGTGACGTTTGACGTATATCGTTTACATGGAGTTTGGTTAGTATTTATTGTTTACATTTACAGTTTTGACAGATATTAACAGTAATTTTTTTTTATTTTTTTTTTTTTTTATTACGAAGATGGGAGGCGGACTAACTACTATGGTCATATGCCGCCTCATGAGAGGATGATTGTGAATTTATGTAAACATCACAAACGACCATGCTCTTCAGTGGGATTCGAACCCACGACCTCTGGCATGCTAGGCTAGTGACATAGCCACTACGCCACCGAGATCGGCTTTAACAGTAATTATTTGTGTTGTTGCTTAGCAACCTTTAAAGCACGGCGTGCTTTAATCTTACGTTTGTGAACGCTGTAGCGTGTTTTAAACACGGATTATGATGCAGGTATAATAAAAAGTAAATTAACTAATAATTGACAAGAAATTTTCACGTGGATACTCCATACCAAAAATAAAACAAACAAAAAATTAACAGGTTGGTTTCAGACCCAACCAGAAAAATAACTAAAATAGGGCTTAATGAATGTATATATTGTATTCTATCCTTTCGGTTTAGGGCCGGTATTTCCATCTATAAATATACTTCGGAATAATTTATTTGTCGAATAAATAAAAAAATTACGCATCAAAAAATGACAGCTAGAACAATTACAATCATTTGAGCTATGATTTCAATGCGACTCTTTTCACCTATTGACCCTTAGTTTTATTACATTTGTTATATTAAAACTTGATAAATTCAAAAAAAAGTTGTAACAACTAAAGTTTTTTAATTTGAATGAAAATAATAATAACAAAAATAGAGCTAACCTTAAAATTAAACTGCAAATCATCAAAACAAAAACATCCGTAAGTGTGAAGGAGCCTTTGCGCTTTTAAGCCAGTGTTTATTTAATTTTAAACAGAACAATGTAGTTATCTAATGGGCGGGTACACATCCACTCACTGATAGTAGCTTTACGAAACCGTTGATGTACTATAGCTGCACTGGCGTGCCAACAGGATTTTGTTTGTATTTTATATGCGTGATAAATTTTTCGCCTGTAATTTTTATAGCTTTCACATTTTTCTCAAAATTTGCATAATCATATTATTGTAGCCACGTTAATATTCTAAAGAAATTTAAATTACAAGGGCATCTTAATAAAATCTTTAACTACTTATACCTACGACAAAAGTTTAACAAAAATTAAAAAAAAAAATCTGTTGTGGGCACCACAATAACTCCCGCCGTAGATTTCTTATCGAACTATGCAGAAACACTGACTTACACTATCAATAAATGCTTATCCCTTCAAAAAATTGAGTTTTCAATTCTGACACATGTCAAAAATAGTATATTGTGTCATTAGGAGTAAATGTGATATTTTGGGTGGTGAGCATGTAAGTTTGAACGACGAGCGAAGCGAGTCGGACAATTACATGCGAAGCATACAAAGTCACATTTACTCCGAATAACACATGCTATTTTTTCTTCAAACATAGAAAATAGACATTAAAACATTAAAAAATGCTCAAAACTTCAACAAATATTCTACCGTATCCAGTATTTCTAGTTGCCACAGAATATGTTATTTTATTATTTTTGTTTATTTGTTTTATTCTTAACTGTCAATTTATTGAATTACAACCTTACTATTTTGCATGATATTTTACTTTGTCCGCCGCCGGTGTAAATGTGTTGCCAAGGAAACACTTTTACGCGGCGACAATATTGAACTTCTGTTTGTTGAATACAAATACATAACAACGTACTTTTATGACGTTTGAAGAAAAATTACATTTTTTTCATTTTTCAATCGTTATTTTGTTTTTGTCAATTATAAAATTTAAATTATATGTAACAGTAATATAATAATACTAAATTATTGATGCTATTCATTTGTTTTCAACGGTAACTTAAAATATATATATATATATATATATATATATATATATATATATTTTCTATTTTGCGTCCATAACAAAGCTATTACGACATCCAAAAGAGTTCATTGATACCACATTCGAATGTTGTAATTTTTCAGTACAATTTATATGTTAAGGTTTTTGACAGATGAAACAGTGTATTCCACAGAATCTTATCCAGATACTTTGGTAAAGCAATCTCGACTTAAAATCTTAGGTTACCTATCCTTCTAATATTGTTAAAAATAAACTCATGAATCGTGGTTTTAGATCCACTTCGTGCATTGGAACAAGTCAAGTTACAAAAACATCGAGGAAGCAAATAAACACCCGGACGGCTTATGTGTTCTCGCCTTGCTCTTGAAGGTTCGTACAGTATCAAATCCATCCTCAAACACAAGTCTCTGACGTCAGTTTCTCACAAAGATTCCACAAATCTGTATTTAAACATTCAAAAATGTGATGTGAAAACAGCACATCTCGCTATATTTATCATATTTTATTTAATTCAAGCAAACAAATTTGAACTTGAAGGATATTTTTGCATTTGCAGCTCGGAAACCCCAATCCAGAGCTCCAAAAAATCGTGGATCAAATTCCAAAGATTTTACACAAGTCGGATGCGGTTAAGTTACATGACCCAATTAATCCGAAAATGTTATTGCCAAAGAAATTTGGATACTGGAGTTATATGGGGTCTCTAACAACTCCTCCTTGTTACGAATGTGTTGTTTGGATTATTGTTAATGATCCTGTTGAGGTCTCACCAGAACAAGTAAGTATATCGCGAAGAAATAATTTTCAAATTCAAATTGATAAACTGGCGCGCATTGTAACATTAACATAAAACTTAAAGTATTGTAGGTATCTTATACTGAATAAACACTATATTCTATATATTATATTTCCTCAAATGCAAATTGTACGCCAATAAAAATAACTTTTCAATTATTATTATAAATGTAGTATTTTCATTCTGGACTACATTCCAAAATAGGTCTCAACATTCTTCACCATTCGGTCTTTTTGTTAAGATATATAAATATGTCAATATACATATATCTCACACCAATTATGCAACTTTTGGTGTAGCCTGTGGTAATTTGCGACCAAAATAAATTACCTGTTCATTTTAAATAACCGACTTAATAATTATTCTAAAGTGACGTACAATTAATTGATGTAAGATATTAATGATTTTGAAATCTAATTTCAATTATACCACAAGTTTATTTTAACATAGAGCATAGGATATATCATATCTTTGGCACAGTATTATAAATGTTATCAGCAGTAGTCGTACTCCCCAGTATTTTTGTAACGCGAAAATTTGGGCTTGAAGCGGTAAACTCCGCCTCCTGGCCAGTTCTTTTCGGTTAGTTCCAAAAACAGCCACTTGATGTTAATACTATCGCCAATCATTTTTAATTCTTTTAAATATTATTGATAAAAATAAGCAACTTGTATCAAAAGTTTAATGTAATAATTTTACATTGCTTTAAATTTGACATTTATATGAATTCCACCAGTTCGCCTACCAATGAGTAAAAGTTACAAGTAGAAGTAAATATCAGGAAATTGTAATATGTATTGAAATACTGAAGTCAAATTCCACAAGATGTATTCCAAATGTTTAAACAATAAAAAAATTAATAGTACAAAAGTAATATCAACAGAAGAATGCTGATAATAATTAAAATTAAAATAATTATAAAACAAGTCGGTTCGAAAATATACCGCTAGGAGATTACAAGTATATGTAGAATGACCATTATAGAATTTTGCAGAAATCATGAAATGCTATTACAAGTTATCAATAATAATTATTATAGTTAATAGAACAGAGGGATCTGTAGCCTTCAAAAAGACTAATTTTGCCTTAACACATTGCAACATCAAAGTACGTATCTTGTAAAGGCTCATCGTCTCGTCACTGTTGACAGTAACAAATTTTATTAGAAGAGATAAACAGTTTATAAATGGCACCAGTTCGGAGATTTTTAGATCTGAAATGCTACTGTAAATCACGTACCAGACATCAGTAATCTATTCATGCGTAAACTGCATGCAGTTCGTTGCATTTACATTGACACTGACCTTCATCATCTTTCTATAATAATATTTACCATAATGCTTTTATCAACCCCGTAATCCTTAAATTAATAATTCATTAATGCAAGAAAAAACAAATATTTTTGAAAAACTATGTTAGCAATTTGCAATATCATTTACTTAGATAAAGTTAAGTATATGTTTTTGTTGAATAGAAGAAAAAATATTAGGTAACAACAAAATATTCCAGCACTTGTTACTAAGGTGATTAATGCCAAACGGAAGGTAAACTCAGTTAGGAAGAGATTAAGATAACAGTCGCTAACTGAGACACTTATGTCAACAATGATTTAGTTTTCTAACCTTGTGTTACATACATATAATTATTCATTATTTTTAAATCATTCGACAATACAGTTTTCAGTTTTGTATTTCACTTAAAAATATTAATAAATTCATTCAAAAAAATTACTCAAGTTTAGATTTAGCAGCTATTTTTTAAATTAATAAAGTAATAAACTGAAACATGAACATGAAACATAAATATTACAATACCTACTCCCGAAAGTAGACAATCTTCAAAGATAGAAGGTACATTCCAAAAGAATGAATAAATTTAGGATCCACAAGAATGGTCAGATATCAGCGGTTCTGTAAGACTCTACTTATAATAGGGTACACTCATACTATCATCTTATAATCCAATCAGAAATGAACTGGAGTATTAAATCAATCCGTTAAAGACAGCCGAGTGGCGGTCCAATAATTTTTTGCTTATGCCTATGGCACACTGGTCGATGAGCGTCGATGAGCATCGATGAGTTCAACAGAACGAACCCGCCTATAAAATTTTTTAATTTCATCAATGACGAATACAGGGCCTTTCTCTGTGACAAAAAAAGTTAACGTGAAATGAGACACAAAAAATACGTCTGAAATGAGACACGTTTGTTTCATTGATGCTCATCGATGCAAAATAGAATAGCCTCTATTTTTCGTCGATGACGGGTTCGTTCTATTGTTTCAACGATGAGCAAGAGCATCAGTGAGCATCGATGAAACAACAGAACGAACCCGTCATCGACGAAAAATAGAGGATCCTCTATTTCTATTGAAGAACATCGATGAAACAAACATGTCTCATTTCAGACGTATCTTTTGCATCATTTCACATTAACTTTTGTTATCACAGAGAAATTCCCTGCATACGTAATTGATGAAATTACAAATTTTGAATGACGCGTGTGTACTGTTGTTTCATCGAAAAGTTCATCGATACTCACTGATGATCATCGGCCAATGTGCCATAGGAATTTAGGGGTACTGGTACTCGAAAAGACTGAATTCGATAGAAATTAGCCATTTCAGATCCTGCTGAAATCTCCTATCTACATTTATATTACCCTTCAGAAGGTATCATCTAATCGTTTATTGCGGTATTTCTATTGTTAGAAGAAGTGTTGTTCCAGGTATAAAGCTAAAGGTATTCTATGACCACCAGAGCAAAGTTTATTTAATTTTTCTGGTGTACTTATTTGCTGCATCTCTCACAAAAATTTTGATTTATTATTCCTGTTCATTTTTGAAAGGACTATAATAAAAATTAAAATTTTTAAATACCTACACATGAAAATCGAGCTCATGCATCCACAATTTTTCACCATGAATTCAATTCTTCTTAAATACTTTTCACAATACAAATATAATATATAATTTGAACTAGCATTAGACATTAACAGCCCAGTTGATTATTCCTGAAGTTATATTTGATTATTCTCGTGAAACAGATTAAATAATTATCAATCCCTTAAATTATAAATAAAATTTGGTACTTGCGGAATATAAAATATAGAGTGAAACAAAAAAAATATATCTGTCGAACTTGAATTGAACCCATATCATAATACATCAACGCTTCTTATAATACTCGATATAATCATTAATTTATTTCTTCTATTAATTTTCTACGTAATAGAACAATAAATACAATAAATGCAGATATAAACAAATGTATCCTTGAACCTTCAATATAAATATCTTAACTCATCCGAAACTTAACGATAACAGTACCAAAAATAAGTCCTAACCTCAAAACTGCAACTCACCAAAACAACAACAAACGAAAGTTGTGAATGAGCCTTTGCGCTCGTAATCTTATATTTGTTCAAACTGAATCTAAACAAAAATTTAAATTATCTCAGTAATATGGGCGGGTACACTGGCAAGTTGTCCCAGATGGGCACTCTACGAAACCGTTGACGTACTATAACATACCTCGGTTACGGTGCCTACGTATGAACTTCAAATATTAAACAGGTGATTGTGGAATACGTCACGAAACACGAAATAAAAGATTACTTGGTTTGGCTAATATCTCTTTTGTTTTATTAATATAAGTATTATAAAGAATAAATGTAAATATAAATTTTAACAGATATTCAAATAGTTGTATCATTAGATTGTGTACTCAATATTTTAATTTAATTAAGGATATTATACTGTTTTAAAGAATATACACGTGTACAAATACTTAAATTATAACTGAATCATTGCAAAGAGAACACCACGAATCAAATTTTGCGAGTTTAACAATGAAAAATGCTGTTATAATGTTACAAGTATATTTAATAAAATTATTAATTATTTCAGCTGATGGCTTTCCGAACTTTGCGTTGCCACCCTGCGGACTGCTGTGTTAACAAAGACAACCAGACTTGCGAAGACAGACTACAACATAATTTCAGACCAACATGCCCTTTAGGTGATAGGATTATCATTCGTGCTGGCTGTGGTACAAAAACGTAACAAGAGAAAATATATTAACTATGTATACCTATCAACAAGATGCACCAAATATCTTAGATGTATTCATTATACAAATTTTACACGTACAAACAAAATAGAATAGAATTATGATCTCTCTAAATTTAAATTTATTTTATCTTAAATAATATGAAAGGGTGAGTGAAGTTACCATGTTAAACAATAAAATTTTATAAATGTTTTTATTATTTTAATTTTAAATGTTAAGTTGAAAACTTTCCATGCGTCTTTGAACTATATACCGGGTGTATATTTTATCACCTATTCACTTTACAGCAAGAGTAAATACAAAAGTTGAAATTTAAAAATGTTTGCAATAACACCCAATTGGTTCCTTAAATATTAGTATTTCACGATATAAGAATCAAATTGAAATGAATATTTATTAGAAAAATTACAACACGGCCATGGAAAATTAACAAGGGCGAAAAATATTTGACATTTCATGAAACAGATTTTGATTTATTTATTACAATGTTGTATTATTTTCTGTAGCAATGTAATGATATAATGGCGAATTTGAGTGTTAATTTTTTTCTGATAATAATTATTTACATAAGTCAGTAAAATGGTACATTATTGTCGAGAAGCCATATTGAAATACGAGGCACATTGTGCCGAGTATTTTACAGCTCCTAGTCAAGTACAGATATTTTACTGATGTGTTATGTATTATTTTTTTTTCTGAAACCATTAATAATAAAGATTAATTTAATTTTAAAAATTAAATCTGATTTTATATAATTATGTATCTAGTAGCGCGTTTCTCTCGTTTCTAAGGTAACAGAACGTTTAAACCAAACACGTTTTCGTGACTAGTCAGGAAAATAAATAAATCTGAAATTGTTTTATGAAATGCTAAATATTATTACTAGGTAACCAAATGGGCTTTATTGCATGCATTTTTAAATTCTGAACCCCTTTAGTCTGTACACTTTTACTGTAAAGTGAATAGGTAAAAAAATACAGCAATATAAAAATTACATTGATTATGCCATATTTTAATACTACACCCTGTGTATTAAAATGTATTTTAAATTTATTTACATTCAATAGTGTGATATATTGTTGTACGTTGTACTGTAACACATTTTTATTGATAAATATTTTTAGTTAGAATTCCTAGCCATACTTGACCGTATGATTCAATTAAAAGTTGATAATAGAGAGTTTATTCACTTCAATTGTTATTTTTAAATATGTATTTTACTAGAAATATTTAGATATATTATTAGCAAGTAAATATACCACAAAATGCCTTAAAATCAATATATTGTATAATCAAAAGTTCTAGAAATGAAATTTATTAATTTTACTGAGAAAGTAAAACCACAAAGACGGAATTGTATAAAAAGTTAATTTTAATTTTGTTTATTCTTAGTTAATTTCTTTACTTAAATAATTAAACTCGAACAGAAGGACAACAGTTTTATTGACTGTTTTAAAACACTTAAGTTTTTTTCATTCTCTTGGAAATTTTCAATCTACAAATTATTTCTAAAACATTTTGATTGTAAATCTATAGGGACCACAATAATAATGATTAGAATAGGACTAGAATACTACTATTACTCGTATAAGTAAAATTATAAACATTATTGTTACACAATTAGATTAGAATATGTGCAAGTATTTTGTGATAGTGAACAAGTGCAATAATAGATAATATTCAACAAGTGCAATGTTATACCAAATAACGTAGAAAAAATAAAACATTCTTTACAATATGTAATGTATTTTCAGTCAATATATAAATATAGTTTGAATTCAAATTGCATTTATGATTTCATATATATGCAACCAATTTATCACATATGTCAAGTGATTTACATAATGGAAATGTAATACTTTTTACATCAAAACTTAATCGAAATGTATTTACAAAGTTTTGTTTGTACTAGCGATTTTATAAAAAAAAACAATACCGTTAAAATTGCTATTAATTAAAGAATATAAAAATATTGTCTGTTGACCGTTATGAATCAAACAAATTTTAAGCGTTGTTCATTTTCAAATTATGTTTTTCTTTTCGGTGTTCTTATGACTATAAACGCACTAAAGCACGTCGTTGAGGAGAGCTTTAAACGCACTGTTTTTAGCGCGGTTCATTTTCTATAGGTGGTATGAATGCCTTCAAAGCAGATAAATAGTTGATATATTACTAGTATTATTTTTACGTAGATAGGAAGCGGACTAACTACTATGGTTATATGCCGCATTATGAGTAGATGATTATGAACACAAACGACCATGCTCTTCAGTGGGATTCGAAACCGCGATCTCTTGTAACCTGGAGTGACATAGCTACTATACCACCGAGATCAGCTAACTAGTATTATTATTATTCACAATATATTAATGGTCAAATAATTTGAAATTTTAATTGTTAGCGAAAAGCGCTAACTACGCAACTGATAAAAACACCAAAGTTATATATTTTTGATAAGCTGCATTTTAAAAAAACCTAACAAAATTTGTTAATTTCTTTAATAGAAAAAATGTATAAAAATTGAAAATGTGAAAAATGAACAAAATTAAACAAATCAAAGGTAACCATTATAAATTATATTACAATTGAAATAATTTTGAAATACATAAAAACCATCATAAATATTGGGGTCGTAAAAGAAATACTGTACACACTGCAAGAGAGAAGTGCATTTTCTCCTTCTGGTATTGTAGCCCTCGACTACGGCTCGTGCTACAATTTACTCTGCGAGAAAAAAATCTTACACTTCTCTTCTTTAAAGTATAATACACTAATTTTATATTTTGGACAAATTATAATAACATTCTTGATTTTACAATTTGAAACCAATACGATTTCTTTCTAATATTTAAATTGACAATTGATCTTAAATTCAAAGAAGTGTTCCATCCATCTATCTATGTTACAATCTATTTATTATTAAAATCGTGTGATAGATTTGTTACTCATTGTTTCATAGAAATTAATTTAAACTGTTTCATCGTAAGAAATTATATTGCTAGTAATATGTTTAAGAAAAAATAACAACAAGCTATTAAAACATAATGAATAATATTTGTTGCTATTTGTTTTTGATGTTTATTTGGAACAAAATTTGTCCCGAAAAGGGCATACCGGGTGGTCCATCGGTCTGTATTTTAAATTTTACTCGATTATTTGAAATAGTAGCGTTTTTTTTTTCGAATAAAGTTTATTTTAAGCATGAATAGTCTCTGTACTGATCTTTGGCCTACAATGAATAATGTTTATTTAAAATTTACAAAAATATATAGGTGCTCCTTTAAAAAATATTAAGTTGCATATCATTGAACGAAAATGGAACACCCGGTAGAAATACTTGTACTGAAAATACGTGGGCATTTCAATTTAAAATAAAATACTCGGTAATATTTTAAATAATTTAGTAAAATAAAAAGATCTATGGATCACCCGGTATATGTTAGGGAACCATAACATCACAAAAGTTTAACCAGAGCATTTATAGTTTATTTATATTTTTAAATCAATTTGTAAATAAGGTTTTCTGAAAAAAAGCTAATACTAGAATTAGAATAAGGGCAATAAAAATGTCAACAACTCAGCATATTTAAAAAAAATTCCTATGACACTACAAATCTGACATTTTGTAAATAGTATTCTCAAGTTATTTAAACATTTTGTCAACATTAAAATATTATTTGTGATCTCCCTCTTTCTAAAATATCATTAAAACCGACAAAATACAAATTGCAAATATTTGCATAACTATAATTAAAAAATAATAAATTTTATCTGCTACGTGCGCGTGGTATTTCCAGACAAATTCTTTTATTAATATTCTGTAATCATTTTCCGCACGGCACATAAACTATCCGTAGTATTTAAGAAAATTCGTTAGCGCATCTTGGTATAGTTATCAGATCCCAGCTCGCAGATCTAGTGATCCGTGGACATATAAACTCACTAACTGTCGAGAGACGCTAGTACAATCAGAGTAGACGCCGAGAAGAAACAACTGAACAAAATGCGAACACCGTCGATTATTTCCAGTAAACAAGTCAAAATGCCGGGAAGTCGTCTCTACCAGTATGTGGCCACTTTTACATGTAAGTATTTTATTTTGAAATAGGTTCATTTGTCATTGCATTCTTTAGTAATTGGCCCAACAATTCAATTTACATTGTTCAATTACGATTTTAATCAATTTTTTTTAAACAATCTTACTTTCTTTCAACTTATTTTAATAAAAAATTAAATCGATTATCATTGTTCACATTGCCTGACTTTTCAAATATATATCAATATCAAGACAAATATTTAAAATTTTTTTGTGTAATAATTTAACTGTTAAATTTATCTAAATATACCATACTAATTGTTATTTTTCATACCTTATTTTTGTTCGATTAGTAAATATTTAAACTCATATTCTGAAAACCCAACAGTTGCCGTACATTTTTAATTTTTATTAGGTACTTTTAGTTTCAAGTGGAAATTTACTTACCTATTTAATAAATATGCCGGGTAGTAACTTCTTTTTATGTTACATAGGAAATACAAAGTTATTTTCATATAGAAACGAAATTTTATTCCATATGGATTTTAGACTTATAGCGTAAATACAAGAAATGTTCAGAATGAGTAAATGCATTCAATAAGCATAAAAATGATAATAAAATCTGTCTCCTTCACGAAATAGAAGTAAAATAAAAATCACTATTTGAGCCTATTTACAGATTGCCATGAAAAATAAAACAAATAACTTTCCTAGATCTGTCAAAATATTTTTAATTTTTTGCAAATTGCATTGTTTTTTTTTTTCATTTTAATATCAAATATTAATAATCAATCAGCAACAAATAGAACAGGTTGAAAATATTTTGAGAGAACTAACAACAAAAAGTTATTTGTTTGTTTTTAGATTCATTTTTTTATTCTAAACATTTTTTGTAATTACACTTTCAATCGTAAGTCCATAGGGGACAAACTATCGGTACTATATAAAAACATTGTATTTCCTATGTAACATAAAAATTCACCACCCGGTATATTCAAATAAATAGTATGTAAAAATTAAATATATCTTATTCAAATATTGAAAAGCATACTAAAAATTTATTTAGTTTTCGGTTCTAATTTTTTTCAGATAAAATTCTTAAAACCTTTTAATTCTTTGAAAAAAGAAAACATATAAACAAATATTGCACTTGCTAATTTCTATTAATGTATACAGTGTATTTATCTCATTAGCTATATGTCACTATTTTATTAATATTTAGTGTATTCACTGAAATTCAATAGTATATACAGTTTCTGTGCGTCATTTCGTTATTAAACTTTAAATAATTAGTATAAGGAACTAGTTACATTTATTAATGTGTTTACATTACATAGTTGACGCATTTTCATAGAAGAAAAGTGTAACCAAATTTGCAATGAAGGCCGAAACCATAAAGTTTGTTAAGACCGCATATAATTAGAATTACTTAGAGTATTTTGACCCTATCTAGTACATACATATTAAGTAATACATAAGGAAAAATACAACAAAATCTTCCAGTTATATTAGTCATTAAAATGACCAAGAATCAATTTAGCATCAAGTAATTAATAATAACTGTCAACAGACAATTTCACCAAATGTATGTTTATTTTCATTACAAAGTAACTATACACAAGTGTAATTTGATTCAATCAACGATATGATAGAATTTTCGCGAAAGAATCGAATTAAGTAGATTGCATTTTAAATGTTCAATAAATATGATTGGCTGTTACGTCACAGAATAATGTATATTTAGGACGAGTATTAGAGTCACATTACCCGAGTTCTTACCGAAACAATGGAAATGTACCCGGCGCTCTTTATTAATTCAATTGCGTGCACGAAGTGCGAATTTGTCTTGTTCTAGATATTTAACTCGTTTAAGAAAGACCTAGACTTAGAAGCATTAAATATGATTATAACTTATTATTTTATTAAAGCATTTCAAATTGTCCTCAAATATTTCCTTTAGCAATAAACTATTTTTTTCAACAAATGCATCAAAGAAACGAACTATTTCTAAAAGTTAAATTTCTTTTCAGGCTCTTTAGGAATCATAACATGCGGCATGCACTACGGCTGGGCATCGCCATCTCTTCCGCAACTACTAGCCTCAGATTCTCTTATCCCAATAACCAACGAAGAAGGATCTTGGCTTGCTGTCATTCCTATGTTAGCAGCCATTATTGGTGCTCTAATAGCTGGAAAACTACTTGACCTCATCGGACGAAAAGCTACCATCTTACTCATTGCACCACCATATTTCGCATCTTGGATTCTAATTGGTATTGCTGATTCTACAACTTTGTTATACATTTCAAGATTTTTGGCTGGTCTGTCCGATGGAGTTACCTTTACAGCAATTCCGATGTATATTGGAGAGATTGCTGACAGAGAAATCAGAGGTATGCTGGGCACAAGTCAATCTGTAACCCTTATAACAGGTGTGTTACTTATAAACGTCATTGGTACTTACTTTAATGTTTATACTACTGCACTTATTGTATCTTCTTTGCCGTTGATAATGTTTGTTACTTTTATCTGGATGCCTGAATCGCCTTATTATTTAATAATGAAAGATCAGAAAGAAGCTGCTGTAGCTAGTTTGCAGAAATTAAGAGGGATTGAAAATGTATCAAGTGAAATCGACGTAATTTCTGATTCCATCTTGTTGGAAAAATCAAGTAGTGTTCTAGATTTAGTTAGAGTTAAAAGTAACAGAAAAGCTTTGCTAATTATGGTTGGTTTAAGAACTGTACAACAACTGAGTGGAATTTCTGCTTTTACTATTTACACTAAAATGATTTTCCAACAAGCTGGTGGTTCTTTAAGCGCTGATTTTTCCACAATTCTTTATTCAATTGTTCAGCTAATAGTTTCAACTTTCTCATCCATGTTAGTAGATACAACTGGTAGAAGACCACTGTTAATTATCTCTACTATTGGTTCAGCATTTGCTCTGATTGCTGAAGGTTTATATTTCTACTTAAAAGACGAAATCAATTTTGATGTATCTGATTTGGGATGGCTTCCAGTAACAGCATTAATCGGTTACATTATTATCTATAGTTTGGGATTAGGAACAATTCCAGTACTTATGCTTGGCGAAGTATTTGCAACTAATATTAAAGCCCATGCTCTTTGTTTTATGGATATTTATTTCTCAGTTTTGGCAACAGTAGTAGCTAAATTTTATCAGTACATGATGGATAATTATGGTATCTTTGTACCATTTTGGGTCTTTACCGGTTTTTGTATTTTGGGGTTGGTATTTATTATTCTATGCATACCAGAAACCAAAGGCAAAACTTTGGAAGAGATTCAATTGCATTTGAAAGGTGAGGCACAAGATGATGATGAAGAGAGACAATGAGCATAATACTTTGAATTTAAATTAGATTGCAACAAAATTAATTTAGATTAACATTCTAACAATGAGACTGAAGAATTTCTACTTATAAATTACTTACGAGTAATTATTCAAAAGATAACACTCTCACAATATTCAAAGTAAAGTTTTGAAATGAGAGAAATACTTTTGAAAATTAACCAGCACTGAAAATAACGCTTGCAGAATAATTATTAACTGTAAATAAATAATCTGAGACATTAAAAAATTATAGTTAAAATTGTTAGCAAAATATAGAATAGATATCTGATATTGTATGTCATACATACATAGATTTAAGTAGAATAAGAATATTAAAATTATAGCATAAGTGTCAATATTTTTTACACTGTATATTTATAATTAATAAATGACTGATTTGATATTGTAACTTTATAGTACTATTTAAAGCTTCATGCCCGAAAGTCTTTTTCACAATATGTTCATGTTTCTTAAAATATTCATAATAAATACAAATTGACTAAACCATAAGTAATGTAAAATTTTTAAATAAAACTTACCTTTTGGATGTCGCAGCATTTGCAAATTGCAGCTTCTATAAAAAATTAAAAATTATTAGCAAACTGATCATGAGTAAACAACTAGTTTAATTACAATAATCTTATATAAATGTATGCATTCATTTTCATTATAAGAAGAGTACTTTAATCTGATAAATTATAGCTGAGTAGTTGGAACAGTATAACAAAAAGCAAATTTATCTTTTGCCCAATTTAAATGTGGTACCCTCCACCCCTATAATATCAATTCTTACAATAGACATAAGATTTCTACAAATTTATTCAGAACACTACATATCGTATGAAATGATAAAATTTAGAAAAAAAAAAAAAACGTGGTCTATAGTTGATACATCCCAACAACATAAGTTCTTTCAATAAACGTTCGATTTCCTACAAATCTCATATAAAATATTGTAACATTCGCAACAGCTGTCAAAAATTACATATCGGCATAATATATTTTTTTTAATTCATGGTATAGATGTTATACAATATGATACATCTCTATAACATCATTTCTTTCTATAGGTACATTTTTGTAAATATAGTTACAATGTCATTGTCGGCTGTTGGATAGAACACCATGAGAATTTAGGATAAGCATCAACTGAAAATGAATGTTGTCAGTACTCTAAGGTAAACTGCCTAAATTATAAAGTGAGATAACGAAGATCTAATGAAGGCTCTGTTCCTAATATGACAATCTCGTAGTTGAGAAATGAGTAGTTATAAATAAATAAATCATTTAGTAAATAACAATTGTAACTAAACTATCTCATGGGTAATAGACTCACCGTTTAACATATTAATAATACAGACTTCAAATACACCATTAAATGTTTACTAAATTGTATTTATGACACATTATTTTACAGAAACGTGCACTAAAATCACTAGACCACTGTACTAAACCGTATTCACTGACAACTTACTGATTTGGACATACCGGTATACGCTGATTCAAGAAATAACTTGCGTATATCAGTGGAACGCTCTTATTGAGGAATTGTTTTACTGATATGCTTTAAAATATAAACGCCCAAAGAAACACAAGATACTTATATTAATTTATAAATATAAATGCTATTTATTATATTTTTTTAAATTATACATATGTATTATTTCACAAATCGATTATTTATCTGGATTATTCTTTGAGAAGACGACAAATAAATATGAAAACATATGGAAATAAAAATATATTTCATAAAATAAAAACATTACACTATTTTATTTTTAGGATAGTACAAAAACTATGTAGTTCTTAATTCATATATTTGAATGTACGCCTCAGTCAACGTAATCATCTGTGGAAGAATGTCAATAACATGTAAATCTTGCATTTCATACCACTTTCCAGAAGCTTTATGCAAAACATGGACGCGATAAGTTCCTTTGCTTGGTTCTCCATCATGGACAATATTAGCAATCAAATCATATACTGTATTTTTATGTTTAGCCTTTATTTCCGGTGTTAAAATGTCACCGAAATCTATATTCCTAAAATAGAATATCAATTTTAAAACCAGTCATACAATAAATAGATACGAAATATTACTTGACGGGAAAATTTACAATAGTCGGATTCTTTTCTACAAAGAATGTATTCTTCGTAAAACGTTTAATGTATAGAATTAAGTAAGGAGGTAATTGAGTAATTTCAAATCTTTTCATGAAATTCTCTTTGTAGGTTTTGTACTCTTTCTCAGTTTGTCCATTGAACTTCGTCAATAATTGATACAAATTAACCTGTAATATTAATTAATTAGATATTATGTAAACAATTTTCTAAGTGACATACTTGTGGAATAATGTTTTCCCTGAACTCATCAATAAATAAAGGCGGTGGCGGAAGATCGCAAGTAAGATACAAGAACGGTGATTCGTTAACCCGTTCTTGATAATCTTGAGTTGCAAGTAATGATCTCTTTTGCTTGTCGTCCAACTCAGTTGGCGGAATCTTTCGAGTGTAAATGCGCATAGAACCCAAAAACGATTTATATATTATAGAACTGTTTTGTTTTTTCGTACCGTTTAATGCTCGATGCAAAGCGTTCAGGAACCAAGATAGAAAGTCGATTGGATCTCCTAAGAAATCAAGTGATAATTTAATATTTATTTTACAAGAAAAATGAAACCATACCTTGCTGAGTGAACTGAAAGTTCTTTCTACTCCAAAGTACAACAGCCTGTAACATTTCGTGAGGAGAAACATGAGCTTTAAAATTTCTAGGATTCCATAATTTTCGCATTAATTCACCGAAACGTTGAACCAAAGTATAAACGGAATCACCAGGAGGTCTTTTAATGTTTGCATAACTTTCTTCTCGAAGAAAATAATCACGTAAAGGTGTTACATGCGATAGTGACTAAAATTGGAAATATATATTAATACAAATAATAATGAATAACAATAACACTAACCTGCAAGATGACATTACAATAATCATTAGCTTTAATATTGTTGAGCCCAACAATACCAGGCAGATATAAAGATCCATCTATTGCTCTCGATAACTTAGTGCTGCTGTCTAAATTACGAATATGTTGAAGAGTAAATGTTGGATTCAATACATATTTTATATCATCGAGCGATGAATCTGTAAATGTTATTATAAATACACATGATGAGTAAAAATATAATATTCTAACCTATAATTTCGTAGTTGTCTGGAAGGCAGTAAAATTTCAATGTATGCAAGTTCAAAAAGACATGATGACTTTCTCCCACGGAATGAGTATATGCATGAGTATTTGTCCCTCTGCCTTGGAAATACTTTCCACAAACCAAACAAGCATAAACATTAATTCTTGTTAAGGAAACAGAACATAGTTTTTCGAAATCAAAATCCAAATATTGCCTATTTATTGTATCGAGATAAGGACAAAGACGATTCTTCGTTTCTAAAATTGAAAATAATGTAAATATACAAAACGCCGCTACATTTGTTAGGTTAGAATCAACATCTTACCTAATTTCTGACTAGGTTCTGGTGTTTCCTCACTATCTTCAACTTCGAATTTAAGTTTCTTAGTTGGAGGTTGCCCATTTTTCTTAGACATAATGAATATTTTATATTTATTTTCACGGTTTCTGCCGTTTCTGCGTTTACAAACGTTCGCGTAAATGACAGTCAGGATAGCCAACTGCAGTAGTTAACCCCAAATCAACCTTTGGCATTTAAATGTCTAGGGATTTTACAAAAATCACATAAATCTGTTTTCCATCTGTCACATTTCTTTACTCACCCGATTGTATGTCAAAGTCAATAAGTGCGGAAAAATTAATGAAATCCACATAATTTGATTAAAAATTACGTAAAAATGATATCTAAAAGTGCAATATTACTAGTATTTGCAATAGTTTGTGTGACAGCAAGGATTCACAAACTGCAAATTACGGTAGGACTAAAGATTTACATGTTTCTAAAATAAAAATATAAATATTTGTATCATTGTTGTTTTAGAATGATGTTCGGCGATTTATAGCTTTAAGTACCTTCGGATTTTACAAAGGTGGAATCCTACAAGTGAGACTTAATAATTTAACTGCGAACCCTGACAGCAATGACTCAGTGGTAAGAATTAAGAAACCTTTCTTTATTACGTTAGTGAACTTTACACTTGGCACTAACATTAACTTACATTAACATAAATCTTGTTTGATAGTTTGGATTTAGCCTCGATCGAACATTAAACGATGCCATGAATCCTTATTTAGATAGTCATACAGATGATTGTATACTTAAAAAACAATTTGAAAATAATGGTGAAGATAAAAGCAACATGAATCACGATGCAGCAGTCATTTACTTTATTTTGGATTTAAAAGAAAATAAGTTAGTAATTCAAATAATAGGTTTTAAATTGTTTGCTATATTTGCTAATATTTTAGGATGAAAGTTAATTGCACAAAGGACCTCCAAACAATACACATATACAAAAGCCCGGAATTTGTTCCAGCATTTAGAGCTAAGCGAGATTCTTTGCTACACCATGTTAGTGACACTTCATTATTTCCACAAAGAAATAAACGTTATGTAGCCCCAGTTGGTAAGAAAAACGAAAATATATAATATAAAAGTACTGTAAATATAACAAATTATTATTTAGAAAACCCGAACGAATCCGACGGAAAATTAAAAGCAAAGGAAAATCCTTTATTAGGAGCATCGACATCATGTTCTCAAACTATTTTACCAATTACATCCATTTCTAAAGATAACAAAAATTATTACAGTACAGAAGTAAGTAATAATAGAATATTGTTATCATTTTACTATATTTACGTAATGTTCTATGTGCTAGTTTGTCATGTATGTCGCAAGTACCGCCGAAGAAGGATTGTATAATCTATATTTTCATAGCTGTCCGAATTATGAAGATAAACAAGTTGCTTTAGATTTTACAGTAAGCTCATATGTTTAATAGAATTTTTAAAGGTTTCGAAGTCAAAAATTCTTGATTATATTTATTTTATTAGATTGAAATTCAAGAGAACAATGACGGAAATTTCTTGTCTGCTGGAGAAATGCCTCTGCCAGCATTATACTTCATGATGGCACTTTTATTCTTTTTGTCTGGAACTTTCTGGGTGTTTATTCTTCGTAAGAGCAAGTAAGATTTATTTCAACCTATAATTATTTTTTTACTGAACAACAATTAAACTTTCAGGCACCCTGTTTTTAAAATCCATTACTTGATGGCAGTCTTAATCTACTTAAAATCACTATCATTGCTCTTCCATAGCGTGAATTACCATTATATTGAAACCAAAGGCGAACATGTAGCTGCTTGGGCGATTCTTTACTATGTTGCTCATTTGTAAGTCATTATATTATTATTAATTTCACACCACATACTCCATTATTTAATTACAGATTGAAAGGAGCGGTATTATTCATAACAATTGTACTTATTGGCACTGGTTGGACATTCATTAAACACATTTTAGCGGACAAAGACAAGAAAATATTTATGATTGTGATACCATTACAGGTAAATTAATATTACAAATATGTTTTGAATTATAATGAAAAATGGATGTTGTGAATTAGGTTCTAGCAAATATCGCTGAAATCATAATAGAAGAAAGCGAAGAAGGAGACATCGAACACAAAACTTGGCGAGATCTTTTTATACTAGTCGATTTATTATGTTGTGGTGCTATTTTATTCCCAGTTGTTTGGTCGATTCGACATCTACAGGAAGCCTCTCAGACTGATGGAAAAGCTGCGATAAACCTTAGGAAGTTAAAACTTTTCAGACATTTTTACATTATGATAGTGTGCTACATATATTTTACTAGAATCATAGTTTATTTACTGAAGGTTAGTAACTACTTTAATTTGTTTATTATAATTCTTCTATTTAATCGAAATTGAAAATATTTCTTTATGATGTACTAAAAGTATAGTTTGGTTTTGTACGTTTGTAGATTACTGTACCGTTCCAATACGAATGGCTGGACGAAATGTTCAGAGAAATGGCAACATACGTTTTCTTCGTTTTAACTGGTTACAAATTCAGACCAGCTTCCGCCAATCCATATTTTACAGCAAATGATGACGACGATGACTTTGATTCTGTGTAAGTAAAGCCTGATTCACAGTTTACTTAACATAAATTTATCAAATTATAAAATTGTTTATGTACTTTAACTTCATGTTATTGTATTCTATTTCAACATTTATTAAATTAAATTACGATGGATAAAGACGAAATTCGGACCTAATATCTAAAAAAAGTTACTACCGTAAAAACTTACTAATTGTGACAAAAATTAATCGTTCTTTGATAACTATATAACATGAAATTTCAATACAATTTTGTCACTATTAGCAAGTTACTATGATAACAATTTCGTTAAAGAATTGAACAATAAACTAAAAGAAAAAAAATTTTGATAAAACGAGCCAAGTATATCGACAACGGAAATAAGTGGTTTTATAAAAATAAAAATGATTATACACAATTCTGTAAATAGACAATAATAGATGTGTCGATTTTTGATAAATTATTATTAATTTATTTTTTGTTTCGATTTTAAAATAATATAACTCCGTGGTAACTGTGGTAACTGTGGAACATAAGATCTTCAGTTCGATTCCTGCAGCAGACAGTTATGCAACCGCACCTCACTCTTAAAACTCCAGAATGGATAAATGCCGTGATATTTATTTGATTTAGAAGAAAATGTGTTATGTACTAAACAATGTTATGAAAATTCCGTGCCTTATAAAATATTATGTTATTCTTGAATCTTTTCTCATATTTTTATACATGAAGCATGTTAAATTGTTCTTTTGTTCTTTGTCTAGTTTAACCCAATCAGGAGCAACTGAAGGTTTGAGTAAAGTTACATCTCGTATAATTCCATCTAAAACGATCATCGAAGCCACAGAGGAAGAAAAAGACAGCCTTCTGAGCAAGAGAGAAAGCAGTCATGAATATGATTAGCTCACTATTTATTAAATATAATTTGTGTTCTTTCCACTCCTAAACATTGTATATTATCATCTTGATTAGTGCCCATCATTGTCATGATTAAGTTTTGTCCTGTCTAAATTTGCTCTGTCATAATCCAGTTAGATTATAACGGGATAAATTGACTCTGGATGAACTGGGATGTCGCCATTTATTCATGCACTTTAATATAGTAAATTTTAAAATTTTGATGAGAATTATTTATCACGAAATGCAAATTGTCTTGTTTATTTAATATAAGAACTAGTTAGATTCCAGTAATTAACTTTTGTTACCTACCCGATAGGTTGTTTTTTGTATATATTTTGTTAGATAAAATTTAGCTAAATGAAATTTCTAAACATCATATTTTTGTATAGCTATAAAATAATTTTCTCTATGTATTTTAACCTTTTTGATTGAATCATAATTTATTCAACTGAAGTAGATTTAGTTACACTTATATTTTATTATTATTGTTTGTATAAACATAATTAATAAAGACATTATTAGAAACTAACATCGATTTTTTTTACAATTACGACTCACAACTCAGTCAGTGTTGTATTGTAACTTTGATCAATGGTTCCTCTAAATTGTATAGCAACCAACAAATATGTAACAGTATTTCCCACAATCTAAAAAGCATATCAACATATTTTTTTATGTAAATATCTACTTGAATACTTACTGGTGCCAATAACCAAGGGCCTATTTTAATAACATTAAAAGCGGACAAATGATAAGGTTCTATTGATATCCACTGAAGAATAAGACTTTGAATCTAATCCAAAACCTCGTCATTATTAGTTATATCATAAATTATTACAGTAATATGATTTTACCTGTTGCTGGAACGAAATCGGTAAACTCAACAGTTTAGCGCGCTGCATTTCTCTTGCTGGTTCTCTGGCCTGTAAATTAAAATTCAATTAAAACATTAACATAATGAAGGAAACATGATATGCATTCGTATAAAAAGCGTGCATATTCACATAAAAGTGAATTCAAATACAATAATAAAACTGAATAAATTTAAAACATATGCAAACTAATATCATTATGCATTATGTTCACATTTTAAGCGTTTGACTCAAGCTTTCGAGTTCTAATCGTGATCATGCGATTTTTCACTAATGATTGATTTAGTTGAAATATGAAATAACCGTTGTTTAATTATTCTTGCCAGTGACTGGAGATGTTTCCTTTCCACGCTACATACCATCATGTTGAAGATTAATAATTTCCCAAAATTAAAATTATTTCGCAAATTGAAAATTTGGATTGAAGGAATAGCAGCCTAAGGTTGGTTTCGATCGGTAAAACGCTAGTCAATATATCATTCGAATTATCACCTTACTTTTAGTATGAAAATTATAATGTGTACTTTTTTAAATTTAGAAAACCACAGTAAATTAAGTAATTAATTACCAATTTGATATTATATGTCATTCATCTAACAGAAAATAAAGAGCTCCAAAAACAGTGCGTTTATAGATCTTAATGTAAAGAAAATGACACCCTGTAGTGCGGAAACAGTATATCTCCGGAGATTCGATTATTAACCAAAATTAAACTATTATAAACCCCCTGCACATTCTAGAAATTTGTTACACTTATTGACCTACATCATCTATAAATTATGGTTCAAATTGTACAAATATGTGAATACATGAAAGTAATATGAGTTGCCTATAAAAACTATTTGTAACAAAATAGCATTTTTTTTTAATATTATATTTATCCGTTGTTATACGTACTATTTTGCTAACTTTTTGTCCAACGTGCATATAAAGAAGAAGTTTGACAGCAAGATAAATTAATGACAAGATGCAATGCATTTGTTGCTGCTTATTTGTATTAAAATTTTGATCAGATGCTGTTATGCATCGATACAAATAATATACAGCGATGAAAAGATTTGCCGTGAAGGTTACCAACAATTGTAAGCCGAAACAATGGTTAATTTCAGATAAGCAATGGTTGGCTTCCTGATGTTGGTCGCTTATATGTTCCAAATGCGTTGTATTCAACTAAAATATTACACAAATATAAAATAAATAAACTACAAATATATGACGGCAACAAAAAGAAAATTATATTAAAATTTCCTTTTGTTAGTACGTCAACAGAATCAAGTTTACTCCATTATGATCAGTCGTCATCCACTTTACAGTAGCAGTGTTAATTTTTTTAACATTTTTATTTTCTTTCTTTCCTGGATAGACGCAAGCATGTTCTAATGTTAATTTAATTGTATCAGCCAAATTTTGAAATTTAGAGGAAATTATCAAACAAATCATTACTACAACTGCACACTAAACTTGCGAAAAAATAGATGATATTCCTCTTATTAATACTCCTTGATACGATTCTAAAACAACATTTTTAGTAATTTTTCTGCAAATTTTTAGTAACTTTATAAATGGATTAATGTGACATATGGAGCAATTGTAAACTACTCAATTCAACTAAATAACACAAAGCAAATTTAAGCTATTTATAATCCATTTACAAGTTTTATAACAAATAACTAAAAATGTCATGTTATTTCATTGTTTTGTCGCAGGACAGTATAATGTTTGATAAAGAACTATTCAACTATTGTATTGTATTTTACCTAAAATGTTTTGAAAAGTAATAGACTTAATATTATGCCTTCGAATCCATGCTGCATAGAAGAAAGAACTGCATACGATTACATAAAGTGTAGATAGAATTGTAAGAATCATTTTCAGTTTTCGTGAAATTATTCGCATTTCACTCAATGTGCCATCAAGTCGAGATATTTTTTCTAAAATCTTGGCTATTTTAGGGGTATAAATAATACCACCCATTAAAGATGCTAAACTGTCGGCTTCCATCATCAAGTATCCAATTGTCATGAGGTACCTTTCAAAATATATCTTATTACTTGCTGCAGAAAGTAACACAATTAGTTTTATAATTTGAAACTACCGTAAAAAATAGAACTAACAAATGTTATATTTTTAGTTTATTCGCTTTCTAATTTCTAAGATTGAAGTAAAAATATTTAATACGGTATTTTTCATGAATAACAAATGTTGTACTCAAAATTATAAACCGAAAAATTATTTTCATAATTAAATTTCTCTTAGAAACAAAGCAACAATAATCAAATAAAGATAATAAATTTAAATTGCACTAATTTATTTTTTTTACATGTATTTCATATATTATTAATAATTATGATTCATTATTAATTCATTTCGAATATTGAATTGATTACCGTATCTTACCAATCAAATCTGTCAGTTCTATCAGGTGATCCTACATTTAACCTAGCCAGGGTGGTAGAAACTATATAAACAGATAAAGTTATCTGCAGAATAATTGAGACCCCAAACCAAAATTTTGATACTACGAAATTACAGCCAATGTTTAAGTGATTTGACGTATTTGAGCTGGGTTTTAAGGGCAAAATGCCCGCCCATTTTGACAATTTTAACACTGGAGAAATTGTTTGACATAAACACAGATATTTTTGAGACATTTTTGAGGTTTTTTGCACTGAAATATTAGGCATAACTCGTGATACTGTTACTGTTTTTAGAGCGTAGAGCGAAACGCACTATGAATATTTCAATTTAATGTTAATGTAAAATTTTAATATTTCTAATAGTGCAATTCAATTAACTACCTTGTTGACTTAGTTGTTTATTTTTATTAAGTTAATTTAGCAATTCTTTTATGAGCACTTGTATTAATTATTTAAAATATAATTCATATAAAAAGTTTGAGTACAGCAATTTTACTCAATTACTTTTCCGTATTACCAAGATGACTTATACGTTTTATTGTAAAATATTAAAGATATATTAGGATAATTATTTACTTTTTGCAATATACATGTAATCTTCAGCTGATCTTGTACATATTAATAAAATTTTCATACACCAATAATTATTTTTTCTACATATTTATGAAATTAATTCGTTACAATTTCCTGTATCATACCGGGTAGTCCGTCGGCCTGTACTTTTTATTTTATGCGATTCTAAGTATTTTTTTTAAATTGAAATACCCACATATGTACAGCATATATTTTTCTACCGGATGTTCAATTGTAATGATATGCGACTTTATATTTTGCCAAATTAAAAAGATCTTTTGATTATCTTTAGAACAGTTATTCTTATTCTTTATAGTCTTAAAATGATCAGTACAGGAACTATTCATATTTTTATTAATAAAGAATCAAACACAGTAAGTATGCCATGAAATAAAAATAATAATAAATACATTTATATAAGATGATCGAATATCTACCCTTCAACATCAATGCAACAAACTGAATAAAATATGACAACGACAAGATGATAAACTAAGAGAAAGAAGCAAATAAGTATTATTAAATATATGCCAGCAACTAATCTAATTGTAATTCATACACAATTCATGGCATATTATATTATATTATATTCTTTATTCATCAAGTAAATACATACATAACATGCCAATTTGATAAGTCAATAAAAATATAGTCATAAAATCATTCTAACAGTTATCAAATAACAATTCTTTAAATTACATTTCATTACAAATTTTTACATTTTACATAAAATTCATTGATATTATAAAAACATTCATTCAATAAAAAAGTTTTAACTTGTTGTCTAAATATAGTCAAGTCAGATATATCTTTAAAATTTGTGGGTAGACTATTATACAATTTAATGCCCATATAATATGGACTTTTTTCATATAGAGAAAGTCTATGTTTACGATTTTTGATTAATAAGAACATGAACAGTTTCTATACCCTGTCATTTTAGGACTATAATGAATAAGAACTATTTTAAAGAAAAACAAAAGATATTTAAAATTTGAAGTATACTCCATTTAAGAATATGAGACGTGCGAGAGTAATAAATTAAAATTTGCAAAACTAGTATAGAATTATGCAGCAAAAAATCCACCAGAAAAATAAGATATACCTAACTTTACTAAGATACTCATAAAATGCCGCTCGCTTTATACCTAGAACGAAACTTACTTCTCCAACAACCGATAATCCCTTTTGGATCGTTACAAAGATATGCAAAGGATTTTTCAAAGTGATCTGTTTAAGTATTTATATTATTATATTATATTATAGAAGTACTACATACATTATCCAATTTAAACTCGTGATATTTCGCGCAACTTCACCCTTCACTTGAGCCTACACAAATTCAGTTATATTGAGTTTGCAGTGACAGGATGGTAAACAAAGTACCGTATATTCGCTGTCATATCCCTGGGCAAACAATTATTAGCACGCCACTGAAATGTCTTTGACAGACTGATTTATTACTCTCTCACATTCCCAATTGGAATATAGTGTGTTCAATTAAAAAATATAAAATTGCATTTCATTGCGCGAAACTGGAAATTCACTAGAAAAACTTATACTACAGAACTGTTGACATTTTAATTTAAAATCAAGTTAAATTGAATAATTTTTGGTAATATTTTAAATAATCGCATAAAATAAAAAATACAGACCCTGGACCAGCCGGTATAACTAAACCCATTTTTATAATTTTATTCCATACCAAAATCATAATATTGTAATATTACTGCTATTAGTAAATCAAATTCATAGATAATTAATAATTTTAACTAATACGAAGAGAGAGAAAAGAAAGCGCTCCAACAGCAAGATTAGCTCTCGTCGGGTACTATCGTAGATTTCCGTACGGAATAAATTCTATATGCAACTTTCCTATATCAACCTCGCAGTACATACGTTATTGGTTCATTTAACGTGCGCGCTCTGGACAACAACAATATGATTTAAGTTTTTTACGTGCAGTGTAACAACAATTAGTGATTAAAGATGAATGGAAAATTATCAACAGGAATTTCAACAGCCGATAGTCTGTCTTCAGAATTGTTAAACCCTTTTGTGCATCACTTGGAATTAGAAACAACTTATGAAAAAGTCAAAGTAAGCAAATTTTGTTTTCTTAGTATATAAACGATTTATTATTGCTCTTAATTTCGAAACGTACTTTTTGTAATGCTAGATAAAAATATGATTGTTATTCATTTAATTTACAAGCTAAGGAGTGGTACATTATTGTATAAAATATTTTATAATAAAATAATTGTTGGTACATATTTTGTAATTTTTATAAAAAAGTTTATAGCAAAACTGTATCATATTAAACATGAATCTTCTTTATTTTATAAATAAATATATTTGAGTATTTGGGAAAATTTATAATTTTTTGGTATAATTTAGTTATTAATTACAAAGTGTCAATTATGATTAAATACTACAGGAAAAACTAATTTTGTTTAATAGTAAATTAATATATTATAATGGATTTTGTTTAACATTAGAGACAAATATTTTTTGACAATCGACTATTTCGTGAAAAAATTGTTGTAATATGAAATTCCAGTGGCTCTCCAGAACTAACATAATTTGGGAAGGGGGGGGGGGTGATTTGACGGCCGGTAACCGCACTTCATGCGCTACAACATTAAATATATCGATATTTGCTCTAAGCAGCTTGCAACACCAACAAATGGGTAAATAAAACATACATACTTATCAATTAATAAATATATTAAATATTGAGAATTGTATATTGGTATATATGATTACAAATTGTTGTGAAATTTCGGCTTATTAATAATTCAATGTGTCAAGGACACTGTCCTGAATATTTAAAATACAGAATAAGTTGAAGAAAACTTATCTTTTTAATATTTTGTATAATCGGTACATATTTCAGGAAAATGTTTTAATTTTCCCAAGACAAACAATTGACAACTGACGCGTCATGACGTGTAAATAAAAAATATGAATCAATATTCAAGTAATCAATTGTATTTATTTAAACTTATTTACTCTGACAGTTATGATTTAAATCTGATAAGAATTTTCTCTGAATGTTTCAATGTGTCATACAAATTAAAACTTTATCAAAAATACAATAGCAAAATAGATAATTTTTAAGTATTTTTATCACAAACTTGATAATGACCTCCGTTTTGTGTGTGTTTAAGATAAATATAAGCTTAACATGCTTTTCTTAGTACACATGTTATTGCAGTATTAATTTCAGTGCAACTTTTTTGCGGGAATCTAACCACAATATGAATAGCATGTGTCTGATTTCAGTCGGACATTAAGGTCAAATATTATTTTAAATCTGTTACAACAATGTAACATGTTATACAAAACACAGTTAGCTATTAAATATGTAGATATTTTCCGATAGACACGTTTATAAATACCCACACAAACATGAGTGTAGCTACAGATCACCAAGTTTACGCTACGTTCGCGCTAAGTGCCGCACCTTACGATGTGGGTTAGTGTTACGCAGTCGATGTCTGTCGAATGAGGATGCTTTGACTGTTGACTCGAAGGTATCTTTTCCTTTTTCCGGAAGTGAAGTTTTCTCTTATTTTGACGCCTGCTTCGCACTTCTGGAAAATTCTGCATAGACTTATTTTAAATGTATTACTTAGCAATTTAATTAGTAACAAATAAGGGGTCGATTGCATAAAGTGTCGTTGGTTAACAACGTTTTAAAAGTTAACTGCACGTTTGCATCACGTTGATAATTAAGGAAAAAGAAAAAGTGAACTGGGATAAAAAAACACCACATGTAGTAATGTCAAAGTTATGATATTTCAATATTCAGTCCTGTATAAATTCAATAAATACATTAAACTAACAATTAATTGGTTGAAATATTATTATTGTTTACCTAAATATGCTTATTTAATTAAAATAACAAAATATGTCACATGTGGTGTGGTTATAATACAGTTATTACTTTTTCACAAAAATAATTTACGCTCATAGTTCGTGGCTTATGAAACTGTTCTGCTTCTATTTAGTAATATGATACTACGTAGATAAAATGTAATGATTTTAAACAAACAACAAACATTGTTAGAAACGCAAAATGTAAATGTAAACACTACGACTTGTGGTTTGTGCTGTACTCGCACGTATTCCTCAATGAACTTCACGTATTCTCGTACAATTTTTATTTGTATATTACAACAAGCGGACATTTCACTGCCACTTTCACTCCTTTAGTATTGCAACGTTCGCATTATTACCTGTTTAGTTTAAAACAAAAATCTAAATATTTGCTTTACCGCAAATGTACTGCAAAACGTAACATACAACATAATCTAATTCTAGTTCGTTAGTTCATTGTACTGAGAACTGATTTGGTTATCTTCATGCGTAACTTTAATTATACTTGTGTTTTTGACTTCGAGACTTAATGGTTGTATTGTAAACGAACAATTAAACTGAAATGTGTTATAAATATCGTACAGTAATTTAGCATAACCTAATTTCTTTTAAATACCAGAGATTGATTTAGCCATTTATAATTATTTTAATTATAATTTTGTTTAAAACATACATTTTTATAATCGCTTATATAATTTTAAACGAAGAAAAAACCATAAATGACTTCGCATAATCTATCTAAACTACCTAAATTTAAAATACTAAGTAGGTACTTGTCATTAGTAACTGTATAAATTGGTAATTTTAAATTGAAGAGCTATTTGTAATATGGTGCAATCTAAATTCAATGTATGAATTAAATTATTGTAAATTATTCCTACAACTTTTTTGCAAAATAAAAAAAAACTTTCTGTAGTATGTATATGTACTAATTCGTATTTACTTTGCTATACTTTAAGATAAAGTGTTTATTTTATAAGTAATCAATTTCTACCAATTTAATGTAATTTATTAATTTGTTGATGATTCCGAGTGTGAAGAATAAACGAGCATGTATGAATCGCACTATGAATGTGGACGAGGCGAAAGTGGTGTGTCAGGATAGGAATGTTTGGAGGAGATTGATTATTGGTTGACTGTGTTTCTGGGTTCATGCTGTGATGTTATGTATGTATGTATGTATTAAGTAATAAAATAATTAAAATGAATTTTTAATATGTCTAATCTTAAACTTAAAATTTTTTATTTTTAATTATTGTAAATTATCCCTATGTATATTTATATATTAAAAAAACATTTTAAAAGATTGCTGTCAATCACTTTAACTGTAACTATTGAAATGATAAATAAAATAATATATTGTGTACTGATAAAATAAACTCCCGGTATAATATGCGTATCAAATAAAATGACAGAATAATATGAAATTTTCAAATGGCGCAATTATCTGTTTTGCTACCTCAATTAATTTTACCAGCGTGGTCAGTGTCGCAGCCATGGATGTAATCAACAAAATTGTACGTAGTTTCAAGTTTCTATTTATAAAATTTAAATCCATAATATTTGATTACATTGTTTTCAAATTTATTTACTGTAAGTCGCTTGCAAATTTATTTATAACTTTTGTGTCCTAACATCATGACATTGCAAAGGATTGAAAATACTAAATCTAAATTTATATGTTGAACATCTGCAGCACACGAAATTTTAAACTACATATTATTTAGCTCGTTTCACTTACAGTATTTGACAAATTAATTGGTTTAAGTGTTTGAAAATATATCTTTAAAATTGCTTTCTCCAATTTAGCTTCACGTATTTAATTATCAACTCAGAATACTTTCTTATAAACAATAAACAGTTAGATATTAAACTTTTAATTAAAATCCTTGTATTATAAAATACAAAAGGTTTAATGAAAATATCTGAAATTTTTCAGAAATATTTGTATTTGTCGATCGTCTTGTTTCTACATTTGACAAAGAAAAGAATTTGATTTCTAGGTCACAATCATGAGTACATAATTATACAAATAGAACTAAAAAAAATGTAATCAATTAATATTTTCACATAAAAAGTATGTAAACACAATTATGAAAATTAGAAAAATAGTTTTAATTCTGCAAGAAATATAATCTCCCAAATATTTAATAGAGCTAATTGGTCTTGAGGTTGTTAAAAATTCATTACCAAAACAAGTGAAAATGTTTACAATTTTCTAGAATATCTCTAAACTCTAATTGAAAGAAAGTAGGTATTTAGATTTGAAATTTTCACCTAAGCATTGTTAATAAATTAATTATACAAGTGAATGTTTAAAGAGCAATTTAAATTATTCTCACTTAATATTATGAGAAAGGTTTTACTATTTTTTAAATAGTAACAATTTTTACCTATTTTAGTTTTAACAGAATCCGTGTTCTGACATTTGACGTTAGGATTGTCATAATTTAGGTTATAAAAAACTAAAATATTGAAAAAGAATTCGTATTTACATATACCTCACTTATTGTCATTTATTTTAAATGCATAGCTTTTAAAACATAGGTTAATGTTCTAATAATGGTACACATAAGATTCATATATTAATTTGCAGTTTTTATAATTTCATTATTATATTTACACAGTTTTAATACAAAAACAAATAACGTAATGTATGTATGATTTAATTATTGATATATGTACTTGTTTAATGAATTAATTATTTTATATTGTGCAATATTACAAAATTCTGGTATTTATTGATCTTTATAAAAATAAAACGTAGTTTCCAAACTTCCAACAAATATAATTTCTAGTTGCGTATTTTCATTGCATTAAAAATACAAAAGTGACAGCTACACCACAATAGAAAGTATCAATTAATAAACTGGTACTAATCAGTATCCCGGATTTATTTATGTTATGGAATAACATATTTGATATCTCGCCTTATCTGTGTATGCTAAGATTTGCAGTTCAGGAAAGTATGGTTACTCTGTTGTGTTGACCTAAGAGAGAGTGGAATGTAAATTGCTATACAGATGTCTAGGTGTTCTTGCAGTGGCGTTCGTCAAGACAGCGTAACGTAGCGTAACGCTAAATTCCGCCCTTTTACGTCATAACGACATAACTATGTTTTTTTATTTCGATGTTCTTACAATACTATAAACGCACTGAAAACACCTCGTTAAGACGATCTATAAACGCATTGTTTTTGGCGCTTTTCATTTCCTAGTGGTGGTATGAATGCTTCCGGAAATGACAAATGAATGACATAAACCTCAAAATGTTAATTTGTTGGGGTTGCATTTGCACTCGTGTAATACTTGAACTTGAACTTATGCGTTAACAGATTGCCTTATTCTTTAATCTTTAATATACTATTTATAGGTGTAATTAATTTGTAATTAGTTGTATTTAGATTTCAATTCAACAATTACAAAAACAAATACAAACATAAATAACTCAATTTAAATTTGAAACCAGTACTCGAAATAATTGATAAATGTAGCTGGAACAACTCTTAAAACTGTTATTATTTAAATAAATTGAAACATAATTTTAAAATTAAAAATACACACTTTAATTATTACATAATGAAGTAAAATGTTCTGCTGTCATACCTTGTAGGTATATAACTAATTAATTAAAATATAATTGATTAACTTTAATTTAAACTTCTGTACTTGACATATTATCGCTCTTTTTCTGCTTCTAGTCTAATTGATATTTCATTAAAATTAACACCAATTACTAATTCCATTCTTTTGTCCTAAAACAAAAAAAGCATTTCGTACTTCTTGAAACTGTTAAAATGTTTTCTAATGAGCATTTTTGCCTAATGTTCAACTATTGTTAATTTAAAGAAAAAATTTTCGTTAATGAAAAAATGAATTACCCAAAAAAGAATTTGAATGCTAAAAAATTATAAGCAACTCCTGACACAAATCTACTGACACAGTTCTTTTTGACAACGAAATTCGGACAAATGGCCATTGAATGGTCAATACTTTCTTCCGTTTGAGTGAAGAAGTCCGTACGTTCAACTGTGAAACAGGTACCGTTTACCGTTACGAAAGCATGGTATAAGAGTATAATCACTTGCTATTCCGCATTTTTTGTTTAATTTGCTGTTAGAAGAAATTAGTGTTCTGTAATGTAGTTTTCCTAAACGGTCAAGGTCATTAGAAAGTCCTAATTTTAAGGACATTTGCACATTTATTTATTTTACACTTTTATTATTTTACTTTGGACACCATCCCTCATACTTCATTTGTTTTATTATTTTATTCCGCTTTTGTTATTATTTTTATTATTATGAGTAAGTGGACTAACTGCGTATGGTTATATGTGTAATGTGAACAACACAAACGACCATGCTCTTCAGTGGGATTCGAACCCAAGACCACTGGTGTACTAGGCTAGTGTTAAAGCCACTACGTCACCGAAATCGTTTTATTATTATTATTATTGTTTTATTTGATTGATTTTAAAAAATTCTTTTATATTGCAAGACATTATAAGTAAAATATCATATTTGAGTAGCATCTTAGATCGTAGCTAATGTACAAAAAAAAATTCAGTAGCTGCTCACAATATTAATTTAGTGATTTATATTAATTAAATAATTAAATAAGACATAATTGAAGGTTGAATTGTAGGTCTCAAGATCAATAATAGTTATTTACTTTACAAGTGGGCAAAGTAAGGAATTACCCACGAGAGAAATTTTAGCTCACGAAGCCTAAGGCTGAGTGAGATAATTTTATCGAGTGGGTAATTCCACTTTGCCCACGTGTGAAGTATAACGTTTTATCCAACACCTCTTAATAAATAAAAAATTTATTAAAGAAATATTATTTGACAGTGACATATACTTTAAATTTTTAAATTAAAATGTCAATCGAAGTAGTTACCAAGGTGTTGTGTGTTATTATTATTGTTATAAATAAAAAAATATTCACTAGTGGCTTTCCTCAAAATTATACCCACTAGTGGATAATCTGTTACTTTGCTTGTTTAAAATTGCCATAGTTATAGAGCATTTATTGAGAGGTGTTGGATAAAATAAATAACGTATAATATATTTTTACTTGGATGTTCGACTTTTATATGTCTTCATCAGCAAGAAATAAAATTTAAATTAAAAATTATGAAATATGAAATAAAGAATATTAATTATAACAAATATCAAATATGTCACAATTTAATATAAGATATTTGTATTTATTAAATAACGTATGATTAATACTTATCTTACATTATTTTAAATTTATTAGATAATGTGATAAATTTCATCGTTTACGTTTCTAAATTTATTTACCTTTGAACGTCAATTGTATTATTGTTTTCCTATTAACTCACGTTTTAACAATACAAATAAATATAAAAATTGAAAAATCTGAATAACAATTGACCTATGTACATATTAAAATAAAAGGAATTGAACAATAACATGAATACATATTTAGTATTACGCTCATATTACAAAACACTAATTTACTCAATGTTAGTTATTCATAATATTGGAAATTTCTCTCCTATAATGAAGGCGTGTGACCGAATTCAAAATAAAACAATTAGAATTAGGATTACCGGAGCTAATTAATTCAACTTCTACATACATTACTTGTTACTTCATACTTGCTCGTGTGACATCGGTGACCATCGCAACTACTAGCTGCTGTAGCTTTCATAAACGCTCCATATATCAGCCATTGCGTATGAAAATGCGAATGAAAATATTTCTATTTACTTAATCAAAAGAAAGTTTAAACAGGATTTCCAAATATAGAGGAAAACTTAGACAGTGCATTGGGTAGGTTATTTTGAATAATAATTATTTATATTTTTATCATTAGAGAAAAAAATATTTTGTTCAATCATGCTATTGAAACTTATTGTTTCTTACTTGGATACAGAGCTCGAAACCTTCTGTTTTGTCCACTCAACTCATTCCTATGGCAACGGTTGGGCAATGACAGGTGAGTGGGCGAAAGATCTTTCGCTCACTGCTACCACCCACTCACCTGTCATTACCACATTTAACCTAACCTAACATATGAGTAGAGTGCGTATTTTAGTATAAATGAGTTCAATGTTCAATTAACTATTACTATTATGCAGGTATGTGAATTTAAATGTAGTAATTGCAAACAATTTTTAAAGAAAGAAGAGTGGCCCAACGACATCTGTCAGTCTCAATAATAATACATCAAAAGGTGTAATCCAGTTATTCTTGAATTATATAAAAAGCTTTTCAGTATGTGCTGACAGATTTCTCAAAACATTGGAAGTTTATTCAAAATTAAACAACCTACATAATATGGTGACTGCCTCATAAGACTAAATTTAGTAAATTCTAATCTAACATCATCTTTCTCCTAGTAGGATAATTGTGGAAGCTGATGTTTTATCCAATTTATGAGTATTTTCTTTTATAAAAATGGCAATGTATCGAATATAAAAGCAATTTAAGTATTGCTAATAAATATATAAGAACAAATACAAAATTGTAGATATAAAAACTTTCAATAATATGTAAAAGTTTTCAAGAAAGCTAATGCATAACTTTTATTTTCAGACCGCCGTTTTCACAGTAATCCTCCTACCAATTAGAGTGGTCATCATATGTTGGCTGCTGATAACAGCATGGCTTCTAGCATGTTTTGGTCTCTTTGGTTTAACAGAAGAAGACCTGAGGAATAGACCCATCACAGGATGGCGACGGTAAGTCGAGGAATTAAAAATGCTTTTAATTTATTTGCTTCTTTAGGGAGATCATCATTATTTGACGCCTATGGTAGTTCTAGTACCTAATCGTGTTTTAATTATGGATAGTTAGTATTTTGCGATAGGTATCCGGTATGTAAATTGTTCATATTTTTTTAATAGTTTTACAAAATGAGTTTGATTTATGCTTCAGTTTACATTGCATCGTTAATAATTTGATTTCTATATAGATAATTTTAAACTTTGCTATTCATGCACTACATATTCTATAAATGAATTAACATGAAATAAATTTAGTAAAATTTCACTTTATGAATTTTAGTTTTTGTTTCATTAAAATATAATGAGAAATTATTATAGGATTATGGTAGAAATTACTTCGTAACGAATTTTAAATTTGATATAACTAATTTAAAATTATTCTAGTGCTTTGTTATCTGATAAATTACATTTAATGAGAAATGAGAAAACTGATATATGTATAAGATAAATATCTCAAGTAATTTTCAACATATGTTACGAGTTAGAACCGCGTAAAGGTTTTCTTCAATTATAATTTAATTACTTATTGAATTAACTAAAATTGCGATCTGCAAGATAGCCTTAGAATTCTAGTATCTACAGGAACTCTTATGGCGGGTTTGTAAAACAAAACAGAAACTGTTTTACCTGACGCAATTTACTGGTCAATAAATTGGTTTCTTGTTAATAAATTGTGAAGAACACAAATTTCGTTTAACACACATCAAATATTCATTCAATCTTACTAATATTTTTGGTTCAAATATGACAAAAAAACATAAACAAGTTTTTGTGGTTGGCAATTACTAAAATCTTCTAGAAGTCCCTAAAAAATTGTGGAAAAATAGAACACGTCCTAATTTGTTAATAAATTAACCAATTTATTGGTGAAGAAAAAATTGGCCTGAAGTCATATTACATACAACAATAAATTGACTAGAAAATTTGGACAATTTATTGACCATTAATTGCGTTTAGTAAAACAGACATAAGAATTAAATTACTAACATGCAAAATCGTTATACTTAAACATATGTACAAATTTATACTGAAAATTAGGAACTAATTAAATTAGCAACTAAACTAAGGAAATTAATTAAACTACGGTGATTGATTTTTATCTTCTTAGTTTAATTCTTGGTGTTAATATATTCTGCACAAATTCAAGGAAGATGAGATATGCAATATTTGCAATCTTTATGAAGAAAACTCACTTAATCATTTCCTATTTAGCTGTCCCATCTATAACCCTGTTAGAAGCAAATACATCCACAAATATATTTCTCATAGAAATCCCGAGAATTCCAACTTTAATTTATTTGCTGAGCCGTCCAAGGAGAAAATGCTAGATATTTTTAATTATTTTAAAACTGCATTGAAATTAAGAGCTTTTGTTTTAAATGTATAAAATAATTTTGCTAATCCAAACCAATGTACTATATTGCACTGTATTTACCAATCCTTTTGTATGGAATTATTTTATCCAAACAAATAAATTTATTATTATTATTATTATTATATTCTGCACATGCGTGTACCATCCCTCCAACTTTATTAAATTTATATTTATTTATCTTTACTTTATAAAGCAATATTTTAATCTAAGTTTGACACTTCGAACGGTATTTTATACCTATATATATATACCTAAATCGAATGATGTAAATAGTAAAATATGGGTTCGTAAATTTAATCCAATTTAGTTTAATAGATTTTGCATTGCGTTAATTTACCTGAAATTTATACAAACTACCTTTATTTATTTATTTATTCGCACTGCCGATAATTTATCTACTTTGCATTTTACAAAAACCAACTGTTACTCTACAAATACAGTTAATTCCAAACAGAATGACTGGCTGATTATCCAGATGGAAAATTATTTATTATTCCGTGTATTTTACTTACAAACTGACATTGAACAATTGCGAAAGGAAGAAATTACCTCAAGCAAAGTAGAATTGATTGTATTTACAGCATTTCTGTTTATTGTTACGTGAATGTACAATTAATCAAATTTCTTTGCGGTTAAAATATTTATTGTGGTATAAACTTCACTTAGTTTATGTTCAAAAATTAAATACTAGAAATTTTTATTTTGGTTTTTAAATTCCATTGACATAATCTAAAAAATAAACGTATATTATTGTTTTCTTATCGGTTGTTCATTCACTGTAAGTTTAATTATATTTGATTACATTTTAGCTTTTAAAATATTTTTTTTGAGTTACAATAAATGATTTAGCTCATAAATTTGTAAAAAAAATATTGCTAATGCTCAGTGCAATATATTGACAACAATAGCAAGCAAATTGATGATACTAATCGGTAACCATTAAAAAAACTACTTTTTGTTATGGGTATCTTTCGAATTAAAAGAACTTCCACTAGTCAATTTGACGTTGAAAATGTATGAATTTTTAGTCGTGTTTTTGAATATTTTTTACACAAGCTTGTAAAACATGAAAGAAATTCCCAGGATAGATTTCGAGATATTAAATGTTAAAATTAGCTACTTCAACATTAACTTGCCTATAGCAAGGTTAAATTTGATTAGGTACTTATTCGAGCTTAGCTGATAAATAGACGTTCAATTGAAATGAAAAATGACATATGAATAAAGCAACACCCAAGAAAAATTTTATTATAAATTTGAACATAATCCACAGGCTAGTTTTTTTAAATTATATATGGAAGAAGGGGCAGTAAGCTCGCGGAAATTTAAATGAAATATTATGTAGTTTGAAACGGCGGTTAAAACATAAATTGATGTTTGTATTATCATTTACATAGATAATAATAATAATGCTTGCAACACAAACTACATAAATGCATAAACTTTCATTCATTCAAGGTTGCTTTGCTTTGAGATAAAACGACTGGAGCAATTTGACAAACAGCGCACCATCGCATTAAAAGTTTATGTGATAAAACCTAAACATCATGTAATATTTACCTTTAAATAGGTAATTTTAGCTTCTAAACCTACAGTAGCTACCTCGATATACGTATAGAATTATTCGATTCAGAAATAATTTAACAAATTGTTGACGTTAATACAAGTAATGAGGCAAACAACCTAAAATTATTCAATTACGTTTACATTTTCATACAATTTGACAGGTCTATGAAAGCTTCACTAGCTGCAGGTACTGCAAGTATAAATAATGAATGTTGACAAGCAAATTACAAGTCTTTAAACATGAATTATCATTTTCCAAAGTCCTAATTCAGCAAATAACTACATTTCTTCTTCAACTAGATGTTCTGTGACCTATGATTGATTCTAAACGTATGACTGGCATATTCTACTGAATACTTATTTATTTTACATAATTCGATAAACCTCAACCGCATTTTCTAATGAAAAAGAGTGTATGTAGAGCGGAAGAACTAACCTGCCCGCAACTAATTTGGAATCTATTAAAACTATCACGATTTACAGTTCCTGTTTACGGAAATAGAAGTGGGGAAAGCGAATCTTTCGTGGAGCTTGAGGGTGGTAGATATACGAGGATATAACCTATAAACCTATAAGTTCTCTGCGCTGACATTAACTACTTTGTACTTAATATTTATACATGGCTTTCAGCTAATACTATATGTAATGATAAATTGATAATGATATGAATTATTATATGAATTAAACATTAATATCAATGAGCACTTACATGATTGCAAAATCAACAAATGTTTAGAATAACAACAACATTATTTATAACTTAATATTTTATAGTACACTTTGACTAAATTATTCAAATGAACATGAACAACTCCAATGAAATACTGACTCCTGCAATCTTAAATCAAATGTTTTAAAAGTTTGTTTATTTTTGTTTGAGCTTGTTTAAACCATTAAATTTGTTCAGCTACGTTTACTAGTTGGCATTAATTATAATTGTAGTCTGAAATTCTAATAATAAAATATGAATTGATACTTTTTTTATAACGAAATTTTGTAATAAATTATCGAATCCAATTTAATTGGCTATATTTAAATAATTGAAACAATGATAGTAAATTTAAATATTTTATGTAATTAAGGAATAAAATTGGGATTTAAATAATTTAATTATAAATTGATCCTAATTCTTTCTTCTTTTTTTTACAAAATTGAAAGCAAATGCAGAAAAATTGTAAAAAACATTTTTTTATTCCAAATATTTCGTTTGAATTTTTTATTATTATTATTTTATGATTTAATGTATCCAATAAACTTTTATTTTCCGATTTGAAAATACGACCAAAATCTTGAAACTTATAAAAATGTGGAAAACAGTTTTTTGTAAATAATAATTGTTCCATTAATATACTATTATTTAATTTCACTTATATTATATTTATTTTCTGTGTATTGTTCATGTTAATGTAAAATAGATATTACTGTCTTATACGAAAATCTTTTGATAAACCAAGTAAATTATTAGCAAATTAATAAAATTTATTAACAAATGAACGAACAAGTAAACTAAATAAATGAACGAAGGATGTAAAAAGTCGCATTATCCATTTATATTAAGAATTAAATTCTTATTTTTGTTTATGTTGAGTTAACTTAAAACATTCAGCTAACATTGCTAAAATTATAGAGTTGGCAACGTTGAAACTAGTAAAAAAAAAGGGTGTGCCATGAAGTGATGTTAGTGTTTTTTTTGTTTTATGAAAAATATTATTAATAATGTTTTGATATGTAAAATAAAAATGTAATATAAGTACCATTCAATATAACAACATTTTAAGTTCTTGTGGAAGAAAGTTTTTAATTTTGCTATTTTAATACCAAAGTTCACCACATTTACTTATTGAATAAAATTCACACTAAAATGTACTAATTATTGTCATAAAAAATAAGCAGGAAATATATCTGTTAAACCACATGATTGCCAATTAAAGGCTGTTGATTTATAACCCTAACAATATAAATAATAAGAAAAAAATTACTCTTAGTAAATATTTTTGTTAATTTCTTTAAAGTACGTTAGTAATTTAGTAAAATGGAGTAATGTGTTTCAAATAAGATGCAGGAATAGATATGGTATTGTTTTGTGCAATATTGTAGCATCGTTGTTAGTCGGACAGTTTTTATTAACAAAAACTGTTTTCCTATTAAACGCCTATGACCACATTACGCTATTACAAATGGTACGAATGTTTAATCATTATACTTAACAGTACGTATAAGAAAGTAAAAATAGTTATATTCTCCGTGTAAACAATGTTTAGAAAAACAAAAGATCTATGCCGTCGTACATTAGTGGCCATGTTCTTCCTGATTGGCTTCACACGTTTGAAGAAGCGTGGAAAACGCGACCCCTCCGTGCGGGTCATCACCATGGCTCCGCACTCTACGTTCATGGACGTCATTCCAGTGGTGTTGCACCCTGAGGTGCCAAGTATCGTGGCGAAAGCCGAGGCTTCCAAGATACCGATTTTAGGCAGTATGTGGTGTGCTTACTAACGCTGGCGATGATCTCTTCTTCATGCAATTTAAAGAAAACAATAAGTTGCAGCAAGAAGATGAATGCTTGCTTTGATGTGTGTTTTTCACTGCTTGTACTAATGTTATCATTCTTAAAACATCTTAAATGTGATTCATTTTTTTTTTTTGTCATATTTACACTACACACTACACCGAATTTGGTACAGTACATATTTGTTTCAAATTAATGGCTGGTTTATACTCGATATAATTTACAAATTTTAGATTTAAATTTATTTTCATCTTGAATTAATTTTCAAATTTAGATTTTAAATTTACTATTTGCCTCTTGGATTATACTGAATTTATCAAATTTGTAATCTGCCAATCAAGATTATGCTTCAGATTTTTGATATTTGTATTAAACAACAAAAATATAAACTTAAGATGTCATGTGATGTTCTTCAATCAAAAATATTAAATTAATTTTTTCCTCATCAATGCTACAATAATATTTTATGTGATCACAAATAAATTAGTTTAACCGACAATCTTGACACATTTTACTAATGTCACAGTTGATTTTCGTTTTTCACTCAAGCTATGATTGGTAGGATTTAGAAATTTAGATTTAAAATATAAAATGCGGTTATATTTTAAATGTAAATTATAAATCCGTAAAATAAATCCAGTATAAACCAATAAATATATTTCTATGTATTTTATATTTTTAAAATTAAATTTCTAAATCAACATTTTTAAATTAAATCAAGTATTAACTAACCAAAAACAAAAACAACAACAAGATGTCTAGATTGTCAGTTAACTGATTTATTTTATTTAATGTTGAAACATGGCTGCGGAATATGTTAAATGGGATATTAATTTAATATCACATAAATAACCAAATTGATAAGTAAGGGTATTTTTTATTGTTGTATATGTCAAAAATCTGATGTCAAAGCTATATTGGTAGAATTTAAATTAAAAAATATCAGTATGAACACAGAAGGTAAATCATAAATTTAAAATCTAAAATTGTAAATTAAATCCACTATAAACTACCCAATACAATTTTTGTTTTATGTATTTTATAAATTTGACTTATAAAGTGTGAAAAGTGTCACTTTTTTAAATTGGCTGAAATTTTGAAAAGTTATATTTTTCACAACCAGTAAGGAAATGAATGGCGTTTCAGCACCAAATTTAAATTAATAGTTTCATTGATTTAGACAATAGACAAGTAGATTCACTAAAGGAATTAGCTCTAACTTCATTTTTATTATTTTATCTAAGGTTGTAATCAAGATTGATTATTTATTTGGTTAATTTAATTTATTTTAAGACAAAGTTACAGATGTTAAACAAAAATGGAGTTAACGTGAAGTCATTTTGTGAATCTCTCTGCAAAGTGGATTAATTCAAATCCTACAGCCGTCAGTTACCAATTTTAACTTTACCCCTGCGGATTCCCTTCCTCAAACATCTGGGGGAAGGGGGATCGTATTCATAAATTTCTTGACGGTATATTTTTTTATTTAAAATGTAAACGTTTTTTCTTATAATATGTTTACAATTTTTAGTACCACTTTCAACTATTTCTATTTTCTAACCTGACACATTTATAATCCCCTAGTCATGGTCAATTAAAGGCTGTGTTACTTGATGACTTTAAATATTTAAGTGAATAATAACATTGGAAGTGTGCAAAACAAATATCTACCTTCCAGAATCGATTAATCATCTAAGACACTTATAGCTATTTAATAATAATTCTTCTTTCATGTCATGTTTATGTTATAAAATTCCATATTCAGAAAAATATTTAGTATGCCACTAGGTAACGGATTGATGCATTAACGTGTAGCATATAAAAACTAATACGAAGAAAGCATTAAATAGCTATCTTCATTCTTCATTAATCTCTATTGAACTAACCAAGAAACGCGAACTACATTTTACGGCAATTGTTACTTTAATATTTGAAAGGTGTACAGCTGTGTAATTAAAGTGAATTAGGTATTATTATATTTAGTAGCAATAACTATGCAGGTTTATTGTTATATTTACCAAGATAAGTTCGTTTTTTGTTTATTTTGCTTTCTCTCTCAAATTATCAACCCATCTGGATTTCGCACGTGTCAGTTAAATTGGAGCAAGAATTAGGGCACAGTAAAATCGTGCGCACAGTAAATAAGTAATTATTAAAGGTTAATTTCATCTTGTTATATTCAGTGCGTTCGATATAGATTTCGTCTGCTAATAATATAGTGCGAATGTAGTAACAAAGAGAAATTTAGTTTTTTAATATTTGTTTAAAATCATGTTGTGTTGATATTTCCATATAATTAATAAATAATTCCCGAGTTTAATTCTACACCGGAAATTTATACAAATGAAAACAAAGGATTAACGGAAATGACTAAAAAATGTACATAATCTAAAAAGTAATAATAAATCTGCAAATAATTATTGTATGTACATTATATTATTTTATGAGTTGGAAATATTTGCAATAACTATTTATTGACGAAGAAAGTTAATAAATTTTGTAAATTTATGTCAAAGAATTAACCTAAATTTAACGTAATTAAAGTTTACATTGTGAGAATTATAAAATTTTACGATTAATTTAATAAATAATAAAATGTCATGTTTCTTTTATTGTAAACTATTTATACTCAATAAAACTTGCTCAAAAATAAATAAACATTACTGCATCAAATCGTTATTTTATTGTTTATAACAATAAACAATAAACTTTTATTAAATTTCTTTTAATGACAAAAACAATAATACATGAACATGACACAATTTCGAAATCATCTATTATTGACATTTTTTATCTCATTTAGAAATATTACGATACCTCTTATGAATATAATTTCGTCAATTTTTTGTTATTTTTTTAGTCTTTGTATTTAATTTTTGTTTAGCAATGCGTTTTTTGGTATAAATTATTTCCATTACACAGGATTTGATTTCTTAACAACTGTGATAATTATAATATCCTTCAACATAACAGAAAATTGACAAGAATTACATATAATTAACTCTCTCATCATACCCACCAGTGAATCATTTTTGCTTTTCAATAACTTCCTTCCTAGTGCAAAACGGTTAACTAGCATCATAAATGTTAATACAAGTATAACATGCAAGGAACACATACGTGATCAAAACATTGTTTCCTATTCGCTATTCCTAGTGACTAGTAACAATTAGCAAAAAAATTGTAAATAGTACTTTTCTCTCGTCAACTTCACGTCACTTTCATCACTAATTTCTGTAAATGGCACCACTGATACCGGATTTTAGCTGACATTTTAACAACATAAACTTAACCCTACTTTAACTTGACAGCATATGGACATGACGATGATTAGATGATTTTAGTTTGGTTTTTTTTTTTTTGTAGAAAGCCGACATGTTACTAACGTACATGACTTTGAACATTTTTGTAGTAGTTTTAGATTGTGGTGGTTTGCTTTGTATTTAAATGTTTGAGATATTTTAATAATGATTGTTCATGATTAATTTTATTATGTATTTATGTTTCCTGGTTATGCATTAATATGTATTACAATGTATGTTTTAAAATGGATTTTGTACTTTTAGAAAACTATTTCCAGCTTTCTACCAAATGCTTCATTATAACATAATTTCAATTTATGTACCATAAAGCTTTTAATGATCATTTACATAAAATCATCAGAAAAATTAATACCGGCAGTAATTTGAAAGAGATATTTTTAACTGCTACATAAATCATATTTAGAACACTTTCTTATAGCTGTCTCAAAATGGCTGATAAGACAACATATACATTTCATATAACTATATGATATTTTGCCGTTTCAAATTATTATGTTGATGGTATCACATAAAGAATCTAAATAAAGTACATCTTAAATTATAACCTATGTATGTACATAGGTTCATTTAGGAGGTTATGATATTAAGGTCAAACATACGCGTCGAAGAACGAATTCTTTATTAAAAAAAAAAACAGCAAATTCTGTATTCTTCATTTTTTTCATGTTCATTATGCTATGGTCCAACAACCTTCATCCGTCAAAATTTCATGGATTTTTTACGGTGACATGTACATTGCAATGTCAGATGAATTACATTTTCCAGGCTGGGTTCGTTCACTCCCATGAATTTTGTTTTGCAAATTCAAATTTGAATAAATTATTTCTTACAATTATTCTTATCGAAAAACAAAACAATTATTTCTTACAATTATTCTTATCGAAAAACAAAACAATTATTACTGTCAAGTCTTTGAACATTCTAGTATTTATATACTATAAAAAAATATTAGTTGAAGTCTAGTTGGTAAAAAATTTAGAACTTTGATACTGTGTCTCTCATTTCCATGAACGACTACAGCAATGCAAATAATTCGTATAGGTATTTATAAATATGGTCATCTATAACATACTAGTTCAAATGGAAAATAATTTTAGTATGTTATAGACGATCATATTTATAAATATACGAATCATTTACATTATTGTAGTCGTTCATGGGAATTTGTGACATAAATTTTACTACTTTGAAAATTATATTCATGTATAATTTGTAAACAAAATTAGCTTTTTAAAATTTATTACATAACTTTGGACTTTTACCTATAAATGTAGGTATAAAACATTATATGTTTCATTTATAATAATAATAATATATTGTTTCAAAAAAGTCATGTTCATGTTGAGCTATCTTCAGCCCGTATGGTTGACCTTAATTAATAATTCCAAAATAAATGACTTCGCTAAGAGGCACCTGTCAAATTCAATTTTCATCGATTTGTGGTTTATAATTATATTTACTACAATATCTACACGTTTCAAAAGTAGATTAAATATGTTCTTTATACAATCTATAAAAATTAATTTGAAAAATATATAAAAGTTAAAATGAGCAGGTGACGTCATTTTGGAATGTTCAATTGCACAAACACAAATATGATTCAAATTAGATGATCAGACAATATTGGTTATGTATAAATAAATAATCTACACCAAAGATAAAAACTTAGATCAATCAACAAAATTTTCTAAACCTAACCTAACTCTGACTTGACTGACTGCTGCTGGGGTAGGCTGCTGACGCCCATCCTGTGCTTCCTGGGGCAGAGTACATACCGCGCTGGCGGAATGAACATCATCATCAAGGGTCGACAAGCCACGCGCAAGGAGGCGCCAATCCTCGTCGTGGCACCACATTCCACGTTCCTAGACGGCGGCATCGTCTACGTCACCGGCTTTCCATCCATCATTGTTCGCAGAGAAAGCGGCATGAACCCGTATATTGGAAGTATGTAGACGCTGAGGGCTGTAGTTTTGATTCTGAGGCTGTATATAAGAAGATTTGGGAATTGGGAATATGCTGGAGAGGGCTTTGTACATATTGGTGGATTTAGTTTTAAATTTAGTAGGTTTCTTGTAGTATTTAGTAGGCTGTTGAAAGAAGTGGTATGTAGTTATTTGAAGATAACTAACGACTGGCTTTTCAGGAAAGCAATTAGAGAAGATAATTTACCTGGTGCTAAGCAGATTTGGTGGCCTCCTGTTAGATGGTTTCTTCATATCTTCTTTTTTATCGTATGTGAGTGATTGGGAATTTGCAGTAATTCTTTTTTATTCTAGATAGAGCATTAATTTTCTCGATATAAATATAAAATTAGTGGAAGGAATGAAATACTAATATTTTTAAGGCTTTTTTATAGAAATAAATGACTGACATGACAAATCGACATAAAATAATAATAATAAATAATATACTAGAAATTTATTAAATATATTATTTTATTTCCCTCAATTTGTGAAATGAAAATGGTAGCAACGCAATTTTCGATAATACATGAATAAAATATATTTAACTTATCTATTCTATATTTTATTCATAACTATACTACTTTCTCTTAATTAATATGTAAGAGTAATGAAAATACATCTATATTTATATACAAGAAGAGCATGAAAGTAAAATGAACAATATTGTATCATATTCAACAGTAATATTTTAAGAAAACGAGAACATTATTTTAACGAAAAAAATATATTTTGAAAGATTGTTGTGTAAAAGCGACAATTTTGATAACAAACGAAATATATTTTATTAGACTTTTTTGCAAATAAGCTGACAAAGAAATAATATAATTGTAAACAAAAATACAGCAAGTTATCAATATTTTATCTTATATGGTAGTCGGGTATTTTGTCACTGTAATATGTAGGTGATTGGTCAAAATTGACGAAATAAAAGCAAATGATTGGTTTATTCTCATTAAATACCTACTTTATAAACAGATTGCGTACTACAATACTTCAGTATTTAAAACAAAATAAGTTGCGCTTGCGCGTAGCAACGCATCCCTATTTTACAAAAATAATAATATTTTACATAATTCATCTTTCATGTTTTCATTCAGTTTCTTGTAATTAAAAGTAGTATCACAGTTTTGTCATCATTGCTACCTTCATGTTATTATCCTGGCAACTGCACTTTTCCTATACCTACAATAAAATCATTATAATTTCATTTGTTTTGTTTCGTGGTTCGCCCTACTTCACATTGCAAATTTTCATTGTATGCTTTCACATTTTTATAATGTCGTTCAAATTGTGTGCAGTGCATATGTGAGATTTTCTCTTTTTGATTTATTGTTACTTAAACGCTTGACTACTTGACTTGGAACAATTGTACTTGAAGAACAAATGACTGCTGACTATAAACATTCTTCAATTTTACTGACTCATACGATACGATATCTAGATTGCAAAATTGCATGGTGCGGATAAAGGTTATGGCAGTAACATCTTATTTTTAATCGTGGTTTTTGCAATCGCAGTCAGTGACAAATTAATTGTAATTGTTCTAATTTTTTACAATACATAATCAAACACTTAAGTTTGGATTTTTTTTTTATAACAAATCTAGAAGGTAATTAAAATTTTGTTCGTATTCCAGTTTTAGTGTCTTGTTATTACAAATTGTTCTAATTACAAAATTGGAATAGATTTTATGCAAATATTACTTGTAAACATGTAAATAATTTTCAACTAATATTTGCTTTAACGTTTAAATATTTATTCGTAATAAAATTTGGTAAAGTTACAAACAAATTTCCTTTTTAAAAATGGGTCAATGTTATGATCACAGAAAAGAAAGTGATTTCTTATAACTTTCTATAATGATAACTAACTACATTAGATTTTTTTAAAAATTAAGCGCTGTTTTGCACTTTTCTTTTCATGCATGTTGCTGCTGCTTTAATGCTTTATTAACTATTTGTATTCAAAATGAACAAATTGTAACACTATTTCCGTTTTAGAATTAATAAACTTTACCCAACCAGTTTATGTATGGCGAGAAGATCCCAATTCGAGGCAGAATACAATTAAGGAAATTATTGACCGAGCTACTTCTGACCAAGATTGGCCTCAGGTAATGTTCTTATATTATATATTTATGGTCAAACATACGCGTCGAAAGAACGAACCCTTTATTTTTTTAAAAAACAGCAAATTCTGTATTCTTTATTTATTTTCATGTTCTTTATGGTCCAACAACCTCCATTCGTCAAAATATCATAGATTTTTTACAGTGACTTGTACATTTCAATTTCAGATGAAGAACATATATTCGTTGGGTTCGTTCACTCCCATGAATTATGTTTTGCAAATTCAAATTTCAATAAATTATTTCTTACAATAATTCTTATCGAAAAACAAAACAATTATTACTGTGAAGTCTTTGAACATTCTAGTATTTATATATGTGGATAAAAAGGATAACTGAAACATTCAACTATAAAAAAATATTCGTTGAAGTCTAGTTGGTCAAAAATTCAGAATTTTTGATACTGAATTTCTAATTCCCATGAACGACGACAGTAATGAAAATAATTCGTATATTTATAAATATGATCGTCTATAACATACTAAAATTATTTTACATTTGAATTTACAGTTTTTGAGAAACAAATAAGAATATACCAAAAAACACACTTTTTGGTATATTTTTATTTGTTTCTCAAAAACTGTAAATTCAAATGTAAAATAATTTTAGTATGTTATAGACGATCATATTTATAAATATACACATTATTTGTATTACTGTAGTCGTTCATGGGAATGTGTGACATATATTTGACTACTTTGAAAATTATGTTCATGTATAATATGTAAACAAAATTGGCATTTTAAAATTTATTACAAAACTTTGGACTTTTATCTACAAACGTAGGTATAAAACATTATATGTTTCATTTATTATAATAATGATATATTGTTTCAAAAAAGTCATGTTCATCTTGCGCTATCTTCAGCCCGTATGGTTCACCTTAAATAATTGGTTCTCAATAATTTCTATGGGCCAGTTAAGAAATTGATGGGTTTATTTTTTATTTTATAGTTCAAGTTACGAGTTCTAAGTATTAGGAGAACACGTTTAAATGGAATCTACTTTTTCTTTTCGTCATGTTACGTGAAATAGAGTCATAAATTATTTTCACGAACGCGAATCTTTTCACATTCTGAATTCCGATAATAATTTGTAAATATTTTGCTGCTTAATGTTCAAATTTTAGAAATATAATTTTGTCCAATTTATTTTATGAATCAACAAATTATTCAAAAAAAAAAACTAATCATATAAAATAAAATATACTGAATTTTTCATGAATAATTGCTAAAGTAGTAAAATAATAATATTGTAGTATAAAGTATGATATTATTATACTCTGGCGAGCAACAAAACTGGGACACATTTTTCAAATAGTTTTGTTTGATTTTGTAATACTTAGATAAACCGTTTGATGATTTACGATACAAGTTTTTATTAGTGTGTAGCATGTGCAGATAAAACATCATGTTATTTATTGGTCTATTTTAGGAACAATATTAATAGAAATTGAAATTAAATTGGACGAAAAAGGAACTAAAATATACCAAAATAAACTTAACAAGCATAAAACGGAATTACAATAGTCTTGAATAAAATTCAATACTTCGTTAACTATTTCAAATTTTAATTTCCGATTATTATTGTTCATTAAATAATCTGATAAAACAGCAAGCTATTTTTTTATATCCTAATAGTCCGCTGAATCATAAAATAACAAACGTTTCATTAAAGTACCTACAATAACAGAAATTTAAAAAAATATAAGTGTCCCGATTTTTTTGCCGCCAGAGTACATTTCATTTATTTTCGGGTTCTCTATGGATATTGACAAATAATTATTTAAAAACAAGCATATAATCAATAACAAATTTCCTAAAATAATTCCTTGTTTCCTAGTGCCCGAAGTTAGTTTACCCCACGGCTTCGCGATATTTTGGACATTTCATATATTAGGCAAACACGTGTCGTAGGAGATTTCTGCATACCACTAGGTTGACAAATATTTTTGAAATTAATACTATAATATTAAATACCTAATAATTATACTTAGGACATATCTCCTCAGTTTAAATTTTAACATTCAAATGCTCGAATTTGTAATAAAATAATTCCAAATGATGTGCAGTTGTAAAAAACAAATAAATTTACTTTAAAAGTAAATTAAAGTGACTTAAATTTCTTTATAATACGAACAAAAGTGTTTTCAAAATTTCACGTCAATTTCGCAAGCACTTCATCGTTTAAACGACCAGGAAAACATGTTTATCAACAGTCAAAGAGCTTCGCATCCAAGGAGCAGTATGCAATTATTCTGCAACGATATATTGCATCACGCATCTCGGAATCATGCTATATATCTGTAATCGACATCTCTAGATCCGCTAATGGAAAACACCATCGCGGAAATCGGCTTTAAGCGTCAGTACCTGACTTTCCCCCGATCTGGAGGCCTTCAAGTTCGGTCACTCACCTTCCTGTGTTTTGCTATTCTGATATCTATAGTGAAAGTTCCGTTTAAAAAGACTCATAGATGTGCGGCTTGTCGTTTGTCACTTCCTGTTGCTATGGATACGGAATCCTTATTGATGTCAAGGAGTATACAATTACTTCGTTTGTTTTTCTTTGCGTTGAAATATTTTTAGGTTTTCTAATAATTCTCTACTATTTTTACCGCAATTTTTTGATATGATGTATATTAAAATATTATTATACATGTTTTTACCTAAAAATATTTCGTCAACGAATATATGTTATATGTTCTTTTCACTTTTAAATTAGTGAGAGGTAAAAGTAGTCATTTATTTTTAGAAACTGGTCCAAAATTCAGTTTCTATGTAACTTCTAATTTCTTTTGATTTATGTAGGTGTTGATATTTCCGGAAGGAACCTGCACAAATCGTTCATGTTTGATAACTTTCAAACCTGGAGCTTTCTATCCTGGGGTTCCCATTCAACCAGTGTGTATTCGTTACCCAAATAAACTGGACACCGTCACCTGGACGTGGGAAGGACCTGGAGCGTACGTTTCACATATATTTTAAAATTATATTGCTTCCTTTGTTTTAAAATATGATGACTAACTAAGATAACATTAATATTGAAGTAGGAAATTTCATAATTACTGTTAGCAAGTTGAGTATATTAATTATCATTTCCTGTCGTCTTTTAATTATGAAGTGGTTTTCTAAATGTAACCTGTACCCTTATAAGTTATAATTACCTGAAAATTATGTGTATGTATAATGTTCTTGATAAAAATATACCTAACTGTATTCTTGCTACAGATTGAAGTTACTATGGTTGACTCTAACCCAAGTGACAAGTTCTTGTGAAATTGAGTTCCTTCCGGTTTACAAACCGAGCGAAGAAGAAAAAAGAGATCCGAAACTTTTCGCAAATAACGTGAGAAATGTGATGGCTAGGTATGTAATAATATTTGTGTAATATAATTTTCATTATGAACTGGACGGTATAAGATAATTATTATACGTTTTTACGAAATATTATATTCTGTTATTAGAATTAAATGTGATATTTTGGATGCTGAGCATGTAAGTTTGAACGACGAGCGATGCGAGTCGGGTAATTACAAGCGAAGTATACGAAGTCACATTTAATCTGAATAACATACGTAATTTTTTCTTCAAACACAGAAAATAGAAATATAAATCATTAAACAAATGCTCATTCCGAGTTGAATATGTTATTTTCTTATTTTTGTTATTTGCTTTATTCTTAACTGTCAAATTATTGAATTACAACCTTACTATTTTTCATAACATATTACTTTGTCTGTCGCCGGAGTAAAAGTGTTACTAAGGTGACACTTTAACGCCAGCGGCGATAAAATTGAACTTCTGTTTGCTCAATACAAATACATAACAGTTGCGTATTTTTATGACGTTTGAAGAAAAATATAACTATAATATTAGTTGTTGGTTCTTTTTAGAGCTTTAGGAATTCCAGTTTCGGATTACACGTACGATGATTGCCGACTGATGAGCCGAGCGAAACAAATGAATTTACCATACGCTACAGATTTAGTAGAAGTACAAAAACTTCGACATAAATTAGGGTACTAAAAGCATTGCCGCCATAAGACTTCATTCATAATTATTTTGTTATAAATTTTAGGTTAGATCAAAACAATATAGAAGAAATGCTAACAGAGTCAAAAATGCTGCGCAAAGAGTTTAATCATATAACTTGCGCGCAGTTTGCTCAATATTTAAATGTATCCGTGAATAATATTTCAGTTCAACAGCTGTTTAAACTTTACGATAAAGTAAGAAATTTCTGATAATTATTGATAAATATATTAGTAATAAATTATTTTGTACATTTTGTAGAACTGTTCAGGAGTCATTGATTTCAGAGAATATTTATTGGGAGTTTTAGGAATTTCTAAAGCTGGAAGTACACTCGAAACGCTTAAATTAGCGTGTAAGGTAAATACTTACACATTTGAATATTTATAAATAACATACTTTCTTACAAACAATTACTAACAAACCATTAAATTAAAGACTAGTTTATTTATGCAGATAATTTATAATAGATATATGTAATTACTTTTATAACTTTTAAGATTTACGATCAGAGTGGAATGGGTCATCTTTCGCTTCCTGATTTCACGAAAGCTCTGAATCACACTCTACAGATGTGCGATGAAGAGGCAGAAGAAATATTCTACCAAGTTGCGAGAAATGACATGAAATATATTACTTTCGGTATGTATATACATTTACTTATTTGGTATGATAATTTCTATAAACGTTTAATAAATTTCTAGAACATTTTCTGAACTTCGCTCTCAAAAAAGCTGAATTTGCTGGTCTCTTCAGTTTGAGTAAAGAAGAAAAATTAAATAATAAGCAGAATGGAGCGGTATATAACTGTGATTTAAAGAAAATTAAATAAGGCATCTTGTTTTCTAGTATTCTCCACTTGTGTTGTATTTTCCAATTGTAGTTTTAATTAACTACAAAAAAAATTATGGTTGTTAAATCATAAGTTTTCTAGTAAATTGTTTATAATTTATGTAAATAGATACGGTTTAGAAAATTAGTACAATGCGAGTTATTTTCAGTAATTAATAGTTTTACGAGTATATATATTTTTATACGAATTTGTTACCGCACTTTAATTTCTAAATTTTAAAATTTGTTGTGTACTAAATATTTATTAAAAATGTTACTGTACTTACTGTAATAATGCAAATGAGTATGTAATATATTGTTTTATAACTGTTGTATATGTTAATGTTTATAATTTAAATAATAAATAATTAAAATAATGCAATTCACTATATCATCCTGCTGTAACATTAATTCTTAATTTAGTAAATAGTCAGTCTTTATTTTTAGAAATTCTTATCGTAGGTACGTAGGTTGCTTTCTTTGAGAGTAACACAATCTCTGAAATTTATGACAAAATAAAAAATGCTTCAAATAAAAAAGTTCCAAAATTAAGAACGAAATATGTTTTATTTTAAAAATTCTTTGTTTTAGGCCCTATTTATCAAAATAATCTACATAATAGATAAAAAATGGAAGCCCTTTTGAATTATGTTGATTGTTTTGATAGCTAGGGCATTAATTAAAAAATATATTTCTTTCTTAATTTGGGAACTTTTTTTATTTAGATCTTAGTTTCCGTGATCGTGTTACACTCGAGTGTAACACGATCTTGGAAACTAAAGCCTAAATTGAAAAATGTTTCAAATAAGAAAATTCCTAAATTAAAAAAGACATAATTTTTATCTGAAACATTTTTCGATTAAAGCCATAGTTTTCAAAATAAACTACATAGTTCAAAATGGCTTCTAAATAGTAAATAAAATAAATATATCATCACGCCATTTACCCATTTCAGGGTGTGGCACTCTGCTCAAAGCAGATCGCAGTTTTTCGCTATAATTTTGCGCGTGAAGTGCGGTTACCAACCGTCAAATCACAGCTACCAAAAATGGTAGTATTGGAGGAGCCGCAGGGGTAATTTTATGTATTGACAGTAATGGCAGCTGTCTTGGGTGTATTATGTTAATTATTCCGCAAACAATAAGGGCCTTAAGTAAAAAAATGTCTTAAACAAATATGCTTTAGAATTAAATAAAGAAAATTATATTTCAAACATTTGTTGATGAAGACCCTTGATTTGGAACAAATTCTAAAACAAACGAAATCTAAATTTTTGTTAGAATTTTAATTTTAGAACTACGAAGCACAACTACGAAGTATGAAAACAGATTTTGTTTGAAATAAACAGTTGTTACCAACAACCAACTGTAATCCACTAGAAAGAACCAAAATGGCGTCCATATCATTGACGTGACGATTAATGTCAAAATTAAGTGATACTCCATAAAACTTTGAATCAAAATATTCCATACATATTCAGTGACTCTAACACCATGTATTGTCTTCAGTGGTTGATACCTGTGTTGTTGATACCAAAACCTGTGAATCCAGCGCTAATACATACACATGTGATGTTCATGGTGTTATATCTCATAGGATTTTTCCTGGAACGAAAACCCTGCACAATTTGTAGTCTCGTCTTCTTAGTAGCAGTATTCCTCATCTGTTATAGTGGTGTCGGTAACTGCTTATTTTGGGCTTCATGTGAAAACGAAAACGGATGACTGATCATATACAATCGAATGCCTATATTGGGCTCCCTGTTATAGACTTGAAAAATTAATTTATAGGGTTATATTTTTTGATAATCCTTATAAGTTTATAATTAAGAAAATGTTTATTTTTTGTGTGCTTTTAAATATTGTGAATAATTTTTTAAGTGCTCTACGTTACAAGTACAACCAAAGACGTTTATTTCCACAATATTTGAATACTGTGATGTTTGTCAATAAATGTTATTTAACATTATTTACAAGAATTTGTGATCAAGAGTTTGTTCAATATTCATTAACTGTAAAAATTAATAATAAACAGTATGACACCAATTTGATAGTAATAGATATACAAATTTTAACTTGTCAATTTTGTTGAATAAAAATTATTAGTGTGAAAAATATTGTTTTATTTGAATCTATTACGAAATGTTATTTATAGTGATCCATATATATTCTTAACTATTTTGTTTATGTAATTTAATACGTCTCAGTTATAAGTTTGAAAAATGTAGTTTTTTTTTGTAAATAAATTAAATTGAAACTAGGGATTTTATTTTACAATGTTCAGATAGTACACATGCGCAGAAATAAATTCTCTACTTCGTGCAACTGTCTTCTGACCGTTCTCTTTTTACTTCCGTTAGCTGGAGTACTTGTTTGACACCACGTGCGTCGCAAACAAATTAATATAAAATGGATAAACCAGTAGTTCTTGCTCGTGTTATTAAAGTTTTGGGCCGTACTGGATCCCAGGGACAATGTACCCAAGTCAAAGTTGAGTTCATTGGAGAACAAAACCGACAAATTATCCGCAACGTAAAGGGACCCGTCAGAGAAGGTGATATCCTCACACTGCTGGAATCTGAACGTGAAGCTAGAAGATTAAGATAATTTGTAAGTGTTTCATATTTATGATCTATTTGTTGCCTTCAAATATTTGTTATTGGTGATTTCATGTAATTTCCAATTTTTGTTATCATAACCTCTAAAGTAAATGTTTTTGTTACAGGTACCCGTAAGTCATGCCGTGGGAATTTCAATTTATTCTTCATGTAATTATATAGTTTGAAGTTTTTATGTAAATAAAGTTCTGCATAATTACATGCGGTATGTAATAAAATATCTACGGTGAAATACGTGCTTTTCTGTATATCATAAACCCAAATTCATTTTCAATTTTTTATTGTACAACATATAATAAATATAGGTTAAATATCTACATAACATTTATTACTACTCAAACACTGAAATTGCAATACCTAAGCATTAAGAAAATACTGCTCAATTATTTTTTCACATTTAAGCCTGTTAGCCATTTTTGATACTTTAGCTTGAAATCGATTGCCTTTACCAGCTCCTTTTCCATCTAATAATTCGCAAATTCTAAAAATCAAAATATATTTAACCAGCTGTTAAAAAAAAAGCAGAAAAATAATCTTACTTTGGTCCCAAATCTGCCACAGCCTTCTCATTTCCGTATAGTATCATGTTCCCTGTTCCTTTTTCTTGCCCACAAGTCAAAAACAAAAGCGTATCAGTGCTGTTTACCTCTCTAATAAAAGTATTAATGAAATCTGCATCAGCATCTTTACGAAACATAAAGAAGAATTTCAACGGAGGAATAACTGCTTTTAATTTGTTAGCTTCTTCAACTGCAATATCTTTCAACATAGTTTGAAGATTTTTATTTAGAGCCTTACAATTTTTATTTAATTTATCTACTAATTCCACGTGCATAGCTGGTCCATTACTAAAATAAAAATAATTTATTATTCAAAGAATTGAATCATTAAACGTTAGTCTTACTTCAAAATTCCGGTTAATTTTTGTTCTCGATATACACATTCGCTCAGTCTATTTAGTACTCTATTTCCGACTAGAAAGTACAACAATACTTTATTTTTACGCTTGCCCTTTTCTGCGTGTAATAATTTTATCACTTGGAGTTGGCTTAAATTGCTAACATGAGTACCGCAACACATATTTTTATCAATATCTCCAATGCTTATAACTCGAACATCACCTTCATGGTCATCTGGTAATCCTCTAGTCGAAGCCTAAATTAAAATTAATTTTACATCATTTTAATTAAAAGTTTATTATATTTTTACCTTAGTTAATTCCGGATCACCTACTTTGTAAACATGAACGACTACCGGCAAAGCTTTACGAATCAATTCATTTACTATTTTTTCAATTTTTCCAACTTCTTCTTCGGTCATTTTTGGAGTATCTAATCAGTAAAAGTTATTTAAAAAAACATATTACTGTACCTTCAAAAATTACCTAATTCAATATATGAAACATCTTCTCCAAGCCACCAGGAATCAGTATCATATTTTAATTCTTTTTCAAGAATAGCAGAAATCAAATGTTGTCCTGAATGAAAAGTTTTAATAATTTTAATTTCAACTACTCATTAGCAAAGGTAAATATTTCTTACCAGAATGTTGTTGCATATGATCGAAACGCCGGTTCCAATCAATGGATTGTTTTACTTCTTCTCCTACATTTATCGGTTCGGTTGTGAAATGTAGTGCTTCGGCACCATCACGTCTCACTTGTAGTACTTTAATTTCATTTAAATATCCGTAATCACAGGGCTAAGAAATGTTTTTAGTAATAATTTTGTAAATATATACAATAATTTTACCTGTCCACCGCCTTCAGGAAACAAAATTGTATCCTCAAGTTTGATTTCATAGCCTTTAACTTGGTTTTTCTTACCATCTACAGTTAAATCTAAAGTTTTGCCTTCACAGGACACTACTTTAGAGGTAAACTAAAAACAAATATAAAATGACATGATATAAATAAGGTTGACACACCAAATATTGGCTCACTTCTTGTAGAAAACTATCCTCTTGACACTTAAAAACCATTTTCAGTTTTAAACATGTAATATAATCAGTAAGAAAATATTTTTTACCAACCACACTGACAGAATGTTTTTTTTTTAAGTATTCTATGAAATCTCGCTAATCTATGAATGCTGTGAAGTAAAGGGATTTCAAAAACAACTACGATTGCAGTGTTGCAATTCAATACTAATTCATCATTTATTTTCATATATATAACAGTATAAAGCAAATGTATTTGTATAATTTATGTATTACTTAAAGAGTAGTATTTAATTTTACAATTTGAAATTACTAATATAGATTATTTTCAAAAGTTTGAAGCATGTTTGGCAATAACGCTGCCATGTGTACAACAAACTTCCACGTATGATCGAGCTGGCAACTTCACTTTGGTTTGTCGTAAAAGTAGAACTGTGGAGTAGCAGGAGTTGCGCGTGGTCTGTTGGTGTATGTAGTTGAAATTAGAAGTTTACTCTAAAAATCAAAATGAAAAGTTTCTTCCTTTTATGTTTACTGGTTTTACCAGCTGTTCTTTTCACTGTGGATAATGGTAAATATTATATTTAATTTATGTAAATGCCAGTATTTTTAATTTTGCGATCATGTTAATGAACCCTAAATATACGTGGCAGGTAACCATTTGATACTTAATAATCGAAATTTCTTTATTCAAGAACGAATATAGTATGGAATATTGAACGGGTTTATTACGAAAATTCATTTGATGTATATAATACAGATTATTCAAATTTTATGCTCTATTAAAAGATTACATATGGTTTATGTACCGGGTTAAGCTTAACCTATTTTCATAATACGATGATATTTAATGTAAATTCTACATATTATTAGTTTTAAAGTACTTTTTAGCAACCCTAGCATTGTAAATCTTCAATTATATAATATTTTTTACTTATTATCAAAAAAATTATTACAGCTGTTACTCCTTGACCTTACTTTCACACAACCCTCTGCTATATGTATTTCATTTGTATTACTATTTCAATAATATATTTTTTTCTTTTCTGCAGGACATAAATTTATGGCATATGCTGAAGATGAACTTGAAGATGAATTAGTTGACGTTGAAGGTGAAACTGATGTAGACACCGACGATGTAGCTGTAACGGATGAAGATGAAGAGGAAGTGAAAACGACGACATCGCCAGACGCAGACACGACAATTCTTTTCACAAAACCCATTGTTTTAGGATCTTCTCAAATGGGTATGTTGCTATCCAAAAGTTTGTTCTATAAAATATTATAACTTTTTTTATATAGAATTGCCCGGTGGCCACCCAGTCGAATTCTTAGTCGGATTCAGAAACAAGGGCAAACAAGATTTCTTATTGGAATCTCTGGAAGCATCTTTCCGTTATCCAATGGACTTCAACTTCTTCATCCAGAACTTCTCCGCTATTGCCTACAACCGTCTGGTGAAACCCGACCAAGAAGCAACTCTTATGTACAGTTTCTTGCCTTCAGAAGCTTTTGCTGGCAGACCATTCGGCCTGAACATTAACCTCAACTACCGTCACTATCCCGAAGGAGGAGTTTTCCAAGAGGCTGTGTACAATGAGACTGTGCAGATCGTTGAATTGGAGGAAGGTTTAGATGGAGAAACGTTCTTCTTGTATGTATTCCTTGCCGCTGGTGTTGTTCTGTTGTTGGTTGTTGGACAGCAGTTCTTGAGCTCTCTTGGACGTAAACGCACTGGAAGTAGAAAGACTGTTGTTGAGACTGGAACCAATAACCCCAACAACGTTGATTACGACTGGCTGCCCGCCCAGACCCTTAGCCAAATCAGTAAGTATTTAAACTATTCATAAATCTTCATTTAATAATTTAAAAAATCATTCATTTCTAACAAATGTTTATTTTCCTTTTAGTCAGTTGTGTGTTTAATACAAAAGCTAAATTGCCAGTTATGTGATGTACTTGAATAACTTTATCATTAATTTAATCTGTTATTATCGGCTTATCGTAATATTGAGTTTCGAATTTGGGAAATAATAAATACGTTTTGTTTCTATTTAGGACACATTTTAAAGGCACAAAATTAATGTGTACTGCTCTACTTATTTTAGAATTAACTTTCTTGAGCACCTTTGACTATAGCGAACTTTCACTTAATACTTCCTTTACATATTATTTAACGTTTTAGTAACTTGCATTTTTTCAATTTTACAGACAAACAACTGGAAAAATCGCCCAAGAGTCCAAAGAACAAGACGAAGACCAGCCCCAGACAGCGAAAAGTGAAAAGATCAGCAGGTTCAGATGACTAAATAACTAAAATTCGTAAAAGACTGCTCAATAGCACTTCCATCAAATCGATCATCTCTATATTTTGTTATAAACATCAGTTTTTTATTTACCGTACGGACCAGTTTCTTTGAGCATTTGAATTCCTATTGTTATACGCGTCATTTCACACGAGTATACGTTATTTTCATTTCTTTCATGAATATTTTCATTTAGAACCTGTGTTGTGATGTTTTTTTATGTTAAGTTTGAGAAGCAGCAATACAAATGCAAATTATTTAATATACATGAACAACTCATGAAATGTCATGTTGTTATAAATACGAATGAATAAACATGTTTTTAGAAATTACTTGAGTTTTCTTCAACTTCATAAATATTGTTTAAATGTTTATAGTACTAATGTAAATCTAATTTATCTGTACAATTTCTTATATTTATATAAATAAATGATAATTAAGAAAAACCTTTCTTCATTATATTATTAAAATGTTTGTGATAATAATGTTTTATTAATACATTATCAAGTTTAACTTTTATCTGTGGTTGAACCAACTGAACAGTTGCTATGGAAATTTGCAAGAAAATTACATAATTTGCTAATCATATTTGTATGCGCTATGCAACCCAAAATACTATATTGAATATTTTTCACTTATTTATAATCCGAAGCAATTTATTTTACAATATTAATTATTATGAACCATAATTGCTTTCTAGTTTCTAATATGATTATTTTGATCTATGATAGAAAACGAGAACAGAGCTAATTTATTGTAATTTCATTGATTATTTTTATAATCTTCAAAATGTTTAGTACATTATTGCATGGATCTTTAGGTGATGTTTAAAATTTTGTATGGAATATTCGCCCGCTAATAGTCAAGAACAATACATTTCTGTATTTTCGAAGTTCTATAAGAAATTATATAATTTTTAGGCGCTATTGAAATGTACTATTTAACATTGACAATTAATTTTATATTTTATCTGGAACAATACAATAATTTATATAACTGGTAATACATTAATAACAAAAAAAATTCTGCAAATTAGTTGAAACTCACGGTATATTTACGTTTTGCTTTCCAATCATCTATTATTATTTTAATGAACATATTTTACTTTATTGTATTAATGACATCTAATCATTAATACTTTAGACAAATTATTTATTTCATCAGGTTTCGATATGTATTATATTCAATGAATTTTAATATACCGTAACGAAATTAGGAATAATGGATATATTTTGCATTCAATAATATAAATAATAACGAAATACCGTTAATAAATTGCTTTTCATAGAATAAAAATAAGCATTTTTATTAGCAGATAACACTTAAAGCTAAGAATACAAATGTAAATTTCTACATCCGTCAACACACTTTACAAGTCTATAAACAGATAAAATTCTGAAGTAACGTTGATTGTTCCAATAAAAACCACATTGACCATTTTCGTCGCGACATCAGATGACGTCATCAATGCTTCAAGAGTAGAGAAGAAGGCAAGAACCCATGTTATCGCAATACTGGAACATGAATTCTTCCAACGGCGGCTAGCCGGCGTCAGCCAAGTAGATGCCAGAAGGTCGCGCATTCTGGCGTTTGTTCGCGGAATCAAACTTTGTGAGATCACTCGGTGAAGTCAACACTGAATTTTTGATTTCTAAAAAGTTGTACGGTACACGCATACTGTGCGTACTTCTCAGAATTTGTTATCTTTATTTGATGAGAGCTATTTATAGATTATTTCGGCAAACCTAAATATTTTAAAAACTAGTTTTTATTGACTGTTTTGTTATTTTCTGCTATAGATTTTTTTGCATCCTTTTAAGATTATTTGTTCTAGTTGCTTTCAAGTTTGTTTTCTTTTCGTATTCGAAAATAGATAAGAAATAAAAGGGTTAATTTAAAAATCGAAAGTTAAATATATCAGCCCCGATTTATATTCGTTTGGTATACGATCCCTCCTTGTCAATAAAAAACCGAAAGGACTAAATGTCATTAATTCTGGACGGTCCAATTACAGTAACAAATTACTTTAAAAAATAAAATAAGTAATCTGAACCGTTTTCAAATGTAACTGACAGTAAGTACATCCCAAAATTTATCACAGATAAGATGAATCTCCGGATTTTTATTAGGCAGAATACCAAAGTTGTTTCTTGAAGAGAGGGACAAAAATAGACAACCAATTCAAGTTTGATTCAGTTCTTCTTGTGCTGGAGCTTGATTATCGAACTGGCTGACTCATTGGCGCTAGCGCTAAGCAAGGAGAATCCGCCTTTCAGTCAGTTGCTTTTGAACTGTTGTGGAGCGTATATGTTGTTCGCTGCCATGTAGTTTTTCACATGATTCGCATGTCTCATTGCTGTATGATTTTAATATTAACATAGTGTATGGTTTGAATTTTGTACTAGTGATAGTGTTGTGATATTCCAGTGTCAAACTAACAGATTTGTAATGATGCAGCCACAGGATATTTTAATTACTCAGGTAAGCCACTGCAAAAGTAGTGCATAACTATATTATGATTTCATGGTTATTGGTTCATAAAAGTTGAATATTAACTGTTTATTAATTGCGATTTTTAAAAGTTTTAATAAAACAAAAAATTGCAAATTTTGCATGACATACCTATGATAAGTTTTCATGTTATGCTATATACTATATATTATTAGATTTCAATTTATTCATGAATATTGCAAGTTAGAACAAAACAAATATATTCAGATAAATTTCTGTGGAAATCTCACAGTTCACAAATAAATAAAGGTATATATGTATGTAATATAATTGCAAATATAATTGCAAATAATCATATTATTCTATCACAGAAGTAAATAAATCTCTCTCGTTAAAATTATATTTATCATAAAGCGATAAATGCGTTAAATTAATTTGTTTACAAATGGAAAATAATCGACCTAATGATTTAATAACAGGGATGTTTAATTATTAAACTATTAGGCAGTTCACATTCCATCAAGTTTTGTTGTTAACATGATATTTATCGTATTAAAATCGAATTAATATTATACATACTAGTTACCTATAGCTTCAAGCTATAGAATTCCATCTGTCATGAACGTGATAAAATTCATTTTTATCAAGGATTTTATTATCTGTCATCGCTTGTATTGATCTGAAGATTTATTTTTTTTTTTTTAATTTATTTACGACACTTAATGTAATACCAAAATGTTTATATGTCATAATGATTTAATTCAACATATTAGAACTTATTTTGCGTTACTTTTCAAAGTGCTAACCCAGTATCGCAATGTGCTAATATTGTTAATGATTTTAAGAACTGTCATTGTGCTTTTTAGAGCGCTAAAGCAGTTACCAGACATTGCAAGATTTCTTTTGCAGCCGAGACACTTTCCAGTTAAGTGGATCGCACTTTCGTTGATTGATAATAAAAGTAGTAAATTGCTTTATTAAACATGTGTATCAAATGTAGGTTATCTTCGATTTGACATGTGTGACTTATTTGGTACATATGCACAGGGCGTAACTATCGATAAATTACTTGATCTGATCAATTTGTCTTTGGTCGATCGCAATTTTTAATACCATTCAAAGAGAAAATGTCGTATATCATCGAGTTGAAATTTTTTATGGTTTGCGATATTGAAAAGAAATTAATTACATTTACGCAAGGCGGCAGTATTTCTTGTCAAGCTTGTGACAATGGTTTTTGACACTTGGTTAAAAGTAGAGAATGAGCTACAGGTGAAAAGGCCAGGTAAATATTTTTGGCAACTGTGGTACCTGGAAATAATGAATATAGTTCAGGTGACCATAAATACTCTCAAGACATATTTTTAAAGTTACAAAAAAATAAAACTAGATAATGTTGCAAAAATAATTTAACATTTATTATTTATGGGGTAAATACCGTGGTAACGTGGATCATGACATCGTCTGTTCGAATCTCACAGTTGACATTTGCTATTTTAACTTTATCTCTGTGGTTACTCCCATACTCCCCCAGTGGGGGTTGTGCTTTGACGGCCGGTAATTGTATTTCACGCGCAAAAACATATCAATTACTGAGATACGCAGAATGTGTGTAGCCAAATTATTATTTTTTAATATTTTAAATTTGCAAAACTATAGGTATATATTAATATTATTTACTGTAATGCTATTGAAAATACTAATAAGGTAAGTGTAGACATTTTGTAACATATCTGCTAAATTTAGTTCTTTTTTAAAAAAATATAAGTAGTGTCAAATATGCAATAGTGACATTTACGGTTTTGTCATGATCATGAGTGATCTACGCGATCATTCTTCATTTGACAACAAATACGAAAGATCATTTAGCAAAAAAAAAAATTAATTATTATAATCACAATTTATTTATAAATAGCAACCTATTGGTTTTTATTGATAATAGACAGTTACTTTTGACAGTGAAAATACGTATATAATAATTTACGTTTCGCCCGATCGTAAAATTATACAATTTCTTCAACTGAAAATATAAAATTATATTTAATTTGTGATAAAATAAGAATAATATTTATTAGTACGCCCTCATGTCATAAACTTTACTATGATTATCTAGTTCGAAAATAACATTTCATAGTTCTACAAGTAAATTATAAGTAAATTTATGCTGGTATATATAAAAAATTTATGCACCTATATAATTCTTTGTCCTCATTTTAAAATTGTTTACCTAATGTAATACCTAAACATTTCTATTCGGTCTCCTAATTCCCGAAATCATTTACACGAGTTTAGCTTATAGTCTTTTTCATCTAAGAAAATATATTTGATACAGCTCATAACTTGAACATCATCTTCATGCCGTAGACGGCACAACATTCCAATGCGAACCTGGGCTTTAGGTACCGTAGACTTGATTTGCGAAAAATTCATCCCGATGCAGTCAGAATCTATGCGACGGCCTTTGGTTTTGGTTACTAGCGTAACCAAAGCGACAGAACTATATAAAGTGAACAATTGGTCATCCTGTAACACCCGCTAACGTGAACATCCAAATTCTAAACATGATATTTGAAAATGTTATCGTCATTAGATTTTGAGTTATAGTGGACAAAAAATCGTCACGCCTAGAAATCATCGTGAAACTAGTGAAATCGTATTGTAGGGAATCTAAAACGTGTTTATTTGTTGAACACCGAAATTTTTGATCCGTCACAATACCTCTCTTCTCGCATACGACATGTAAGAATAAAATAATGAGACAACTCGTATGCGCAACAATCAATATGCAATAATCAAGAATGTTATGTTCAGATTTCAAACAATTGTTATCACAAATTAAATCACAGTGCTGAATCCTGGAACATTATCCTATTGTTCAGACCTTATCCCGTGTGACTTTTCTATTTCAAAAGTCAAAAATGTGTTGAAGGGAACAAGTTTTCAGTCTGTTGATTCGACGAACGAAAAACGGCGGATCTACTACGAGATACTGAAGAAGATAAAAGTTAAATTGTATATATTTCAAATTGCGTCTATCTCGTTTCTTGATTGCCACACCTCGTGTATGTGTAAAAGGTAAAAGTGAAGCAATTTTTCTTAGAGAGTATTTGTTGCTTTCCCATATTTACAATACCTCGCAGTAGTTTATTTACTACCCTGACGAAGCGGTCTAGGTCACATCGTGACCACTGCTCCAGGTTCACTGTTATTGTCCGACGTTGGGCACGGCTCACGGCACAACAGCACGGACTCACGCTCGCGACACACGAAAGCTGAAAAATCGATGCTGCAGAGACTAGCTGAACGCTGAATATACCGCTCACCACCCTCTGTTCGTCGCGCTACCCCCGTTGTCGTGCCGTCGTGGTTGTTCCCCGCCCCTGGCGGTGTTAGAGACGTGACTTGGTGCCGCGGGGCAGGGCTGGAGTTGTGCGTTATTAAAAAACAAAAATATTGTTACTAGAAAACTAATTTAAATGAAATAATTCAAATTTCAAACAAAATTAGCTCAACAATTATAGATAACACCCTTAAATTTGTGGTGAAGTGCAGTTACCAGCTGTCTAAATAATGCACCCATGTTTCGTGTATGTATAGTGATGGTCAAAGGGCTTCGAAAAAATAATTACACAACACCTCATAATTTGTCTTGTCAAAGGAACGTTGCCAAACATAATTCATCAGATTTCGGCGACTGTTATGTATGAATTCTAGTTACCAGCTGTGAAACAACGACCCCGAAAGTTGTTAGTGGAGAGGAAATCAAACCAATGAAATGCTTCATTGTATGTCACGTGTCTGCATTTTAACCAATCGTGTCATTATTGTACTGAGAATAAAGCTCTTGTGATTATTCCCGGGAATAATCTCTGTAGCTTTCTTGTTGACAAATGTTACATGTCAGATACTTATCTTCAACGCAAGTAAAAAATGAGCAAAAAAAAAAAACAGATTTCGTGTCGTGTCTGATGATGAAATAAAAAAATAATCTAATTTAATATTACCTACTCGAGAGTTAGATAAATTAGAAAATAATTTTCCAGTATCTTTCTAAACTTGTTGCCATTTGGCAATAGCCACTCAAGCAACAAGTTTTCGAATGATCTGTCAAATTATTTTCAATTTATTCTCACTCTCTTGTTATATTATTACTGGAAGAATATTAGTTTGTCGGAATTATTATTTGGATTCGAAAATTCATAAATGCAATGACAAAAACAATTTATCTGAAATACGTTTATTTAGATTACGGTTTTGCTTTTAAAATTACAGTTTTAAACAAAATTATATTTGTTATCATTTTGTGCTCCGTCGCACACAAAAACAAAATTATACATCTCTTATTCTGAAAAAGACAAGCAACTTCAAATTCTACTACAAAATGTAGACTCCTGTATACAGTATATTTTAAGGATACATTTTTGATGAGGTGAGGTTACCAGCCGTTAAGTCATGGACCCAAAGGTGTTAGTGGAGGGTTAAAGGGATCAAGTTAAAATGGCAACTACCCGCTGTGGGATTCGAACTGATGATCTGATGATTTACAATCCCATGCGCTATTTATTCAAATCATTGTAATATGACAAAAAAAAGCTTTGAATATCCAAAAAAAAAAATTTAAAAGCTTATTAGCTACAAGACCATCCATTGTAATAAATACATTCCCGTAAAAAACTCGTCCAATCCCACCCTGCCGGAGCCTCAGGGTGAATTGTTCTCCACCCTGCCTACTTTCACGCACTCTTTCTATCATCCACTTTCTCTTTCGCCCCTGTCTCACACTGTCGTAGGAGCATGACTCCATGAGCCTACGCACTACGCTAACTTCGATACGCGGAATACACCGGGCCGCGGGCGCCACGCCACGCAACGTAACGTAGCACAACAGGCGGAATGAATGAATCACTCGGGAGGATTCTTCGCTCTGTATGTGGGTGAAATTTAAAGTTCCTCGAAATTGAGGATAGGAGGAGGCGTTAATGTGATTTCGGGGTTTTTTAGTAGAGGCGGCTAATGGATTTAGTTTTTACGAGGGTTTAACAGTTTAACAGGATTTGGTGTCCAAATTGAAAAATTATGTTTGTACTTGGATTTATAATTAGTAAACTGAGTGATTATTTTATGTCCTTGTATTTTGGTATAGTAAATTTATTTATTATAATTAAATATATCATATACATATACAATATATCTACACTTACTTAATTAGTATTTTCAATAGCACGACGCTAAATAATGATATCAGATAATAATAAATATAATATATTTTAGAGATAGCTACGTCAGCTGTTAATTAATTTTATAAAATATTTTTCTGAAAAATATTTAAAATATAGAAATAATTTAAGTGTTTTAGTTTTTGTTGGGATTTTTGGTTACTCATTTATCTTTAATTAATAATGAATAATTAAACATGTTTTTAAATTTGTTCAAGGAAAAAAATAAATTATTAATTAATTATTATTTTTACTTTCTAAGTATATACATAGAAAGAAATGATTCGCGGTACTATGAAACCTTATCCACTATTTTTTCAATGATGTCTTGGATGGATGGATGTGTGTCCATATGTTCAATAACTAGACTAAGAAAGAGTAACTAAATTTCATAATTATAATTTATAAGTTTCATGGCAATGCATACAACTGAATTGATTTTGATTACAATTGTAAAACCTGAAATTGAAATTTTAGGGATCATACAAAAACAAAACAATAAATTCAATTTATTTCCAATGTGGAATCAACTGCGAAAAAAGAAAAAAGATGTTAACAATAAAATTAAAATCAGAAATGTTATTTGAAATATTTTGTATCTTTTTCCAATTTTGCCTAGCTAGTACAAAACTTAAATTTTTAAGCAATGAAAATTAACCACATTGATGTTTAATTTTTTAATTCCATAAAATGTTTCAGTTTAATTTGATTGTTTTTATCATATAAAGATATTCAGATAAATTGGATACCATAATTTATTATAAAATTATATGGTCAGAATAATATTGTTGCTGTGAAAATAAATAACAAATTATTTAAAATAATATGTAATGCATATATATTAGAGAATACAAGTATTTAAGAACAATAAAAGTTGGAAGTAAATAAAAGCAAGGTTAATATGGGGCTTTCGTCTTGCGGAACAAAAATGTTCTTTTGTACGCGAATAAAATACGATAAAATCATGTTATTTACAACGTTGCACGACGCTATATAATTTTGTCATTACCACGTTATATCTCGGCGATATGACACTAAAATACAGTATCCAACTCATCTATTTATAACTTCAAGATCACAGGTAACTCAAGACTGCAATCAAGGCTTCAAGTACAGTTCCACTAAAAGCCCCAGCAGTCAGCACTCCGCAACTTGCAATATCCTTTAATCACGTACAAAGTTATAACGAAGTATCTATAGATACATTGACTTCGGCATCGACAACTAATAATATCCGGATTCCTTGCTGTGAATATAACTACAATTGCAAAAATTACGCGAAATACGTGAAGGTATACGCGTGCCATAAAATGATCACAGATAATTTCAAATGAAAAAGTGCACAGTCACGATTTGTGCATAGAATAAGTGGATTTTTACATGTTTATCTGTTTCCTTATTGACTTGAAATGACATAAAACATGGGACTAAAGTACCGTTTATAATGAAACTTGATGGATGTTGAATTATGTGTAATCTGGTTAACTTTACGTTAATGTTGAGTGTTATTTGTAATCGTTTATAAGATTTATAGATGCAATATACACAGCATCACTATACTATAGTAATACTGGAACGCCAACACACGTTGAAAATGCGAGCAGAGAGAGACAGCTAGTCATTAGGCCACCTGTCTTTGTTCTATAGTTCGTTTTTAAAATAAAATTGAGTTTAATTAACTATTACGTAGGTATGTGAATTTAAAGAAATTTTCAAATAGTGGAACACTACAATAGACCAGTGTTTCTCAAAGTGTGGTCTGCGGACACTTGGGGATGTTATACGTTAAATAATATCTATATTGCTATAATCATTGTTGCTATTGAAACAAATGAATATCTGAAACAGTTATTAATTATTGAACAAACAATTGCAGATTTATATGTATAAGAAATCCTGCCCTTATCAAATTTTTTAGGTTACAAGAAGTATTTTTACATTTATTTTCATTGGCTGTTGAATTGGTGTAAATTTTTATTTGCTTTCTAAACCAAATAAAGAAGTACAGAGAAGTGAAAAGAAAAAATATTGAAAGAAAAATCGATTTATTGACAATAACTTTCTTATTTTGTAAAAATTGCTTTGTAACCGTAATTTAAATTTTTACTTGACATTGTGAAAGCGTTAATTTCAGAGTAATTGTGGAATGTCCTATTTTAACTGCTGATTTTTTGAAACTGAACTACAAACTATGTCACTAATTATACGTGTCAGTATATTTAAATTCATCTTACTTTACCTTAAATACACTATACGAGTATAGTTTGTTAGTTTAAATACGCTATGAATCTATCAAGATTGTTAACTGTTGGAGGAAGATGCTAATTTTACATTCAAATAAAAGTAAATGTATCTTTTTCAATAAATAATTCGCGGTGAATCACGATTTAAGAATGTCTGGCTGGCATCTTTATAAATAATTAATAAAGCTTTCATCAATTGTATTTGTGTCTGCGGTTTGTGTAAAATAAATATTTATCTAATTAGAAACAAGTTTTTCTATTAGGATCGTTTTAATTTTACGTTGAAGTACAAATGAGTCTCTGGAACTAATATATTTTCAATTTATTGAGTGCGTTTTGTGCGCACACGTCACCTGGGCGTATTTGTAGAGTTTATAGTCGCGATAGCATATATAAAAACGATTAAGAAGAAAAATGGCCAATAAAATGTTGGAATGTACTGTTTGTCGCCACGCAACTTATTTTTGTTTTTAGGACAAATTAGCGATGGAAAAATACTTTAACACAAAGCACACAATGATTTAAAAACAAAGCCAGTGTTTCAAAGTAATTGATAATAACTGGTAATGGTTGTGTAGGCTGAAATTATGATTAAATTTCATAGTTTTGTTTTGTTTGAAGTAAAATTTAATTTGAAAGTTTATGGAAATATAAATTCTTCGCAAGCAATTTTCACTTTCTTTTGCTAACTTTGCTATTTTCCCAAGTTTTTTTGTCCTTACCTACAAACGAGCAAAGTTTAATAATCATGAGATTTATAAAGAACGTAATATTGTATTATTTATGTATCTATCTATAATTACTATGTATTTTACCTTATTTAATAATGATTTATATGTTTGAACAATAATACTTAGTGTTACTGACTTTTATGATAATTATCATACCGCAAATAATATCGGTTGGTATTATTTTCTCATTATTTAATACCTACTCCATTTTTCTTTTCGTAAACGTAGTATATTTTCAAGGATATACACGTTTTGATGTTCATTTTCTCAATGACGTGTGTGTGGATGGATAGATGTGTGTTTAAATGTTGAATAACTTACAAACGAGAAAATATCTCTGAAAATATACTGTAGCAAAAATTCAGAACTATACGTTTCATTAAAACAAAAAACTGCTTTTATTTTGGTCAGAATTGCAAAACCAAAAGTGGTGACACAAAATAATAATTTACATTTATTTCAAATAAACAAACAGCTACAAAAAAAAATTCACGTGTAAAATAAAAAACATGTATGTTAAACATTAAAATATAGATACATATACAGCATAAAAAATTGTGCAGTTTCCTTTAGTAATCGTATTACGAGTATAGGTACTTAAATTATCTTTTAGAAACTGTTGTTGACATTTAGTCAAAGATGACAGCAAGATTTTTACAAATGTCTAAATGTCATATTTCTTTAAAAACATTTACCTATTTTCACCTTTCATGCTTAATAATATACCTACCTTATCTAGGAATATAGCGTAATATAATGTGTAGAAACTGTAAAATATTACATAACGTCCCTAGCAAAATACTGAAACTGGCAGAAAATAACTAAACTTATTATTAATGTCAACTATCAACGTATTAGCTTTTGAAAATCGTGCAGTTCGGGAAAGGTTAATACCAATTAATGTAATACTATGTCAACTTTCTAAAATTAATACGGATTTTCTTTCCAGCAAGTAATTTTCAATTAGATTTGCAACATTTAAGACTTATTTAGGTATGAAAATATACTATTTGAACATAAATAAACGTGACTCATAGTTCGGGTAATGATTACTAATTCGTTTTGTAAAATTCATGCAATTACGATAACAATTAGTAGAAACCTTCTTTGGAGGGTTATTATTATTATATGAGAACTAAAATTAGCAGTGTGATAAGTTGCGTAGGTATTCATTAAAGCCACAGATTTATCAGCAGCGATTCGTCACTTTTGTAAACATGTTAAGAATTTTATTTCGTTTTTGTTTGACCTTGTCGGGAGAATTAAGTTTTCTCCTTGCTTTACCTTTGTGGTCAGCGAGGAATGGAATTATGATTTTATTACCAAATAATTAAAACATTCTTCTGAGAAATAGCTCATTATAAATACTGTATACTTTATTTTTACATACATAATAAAAGGAAATTTTAAGTATAGTATTTAATTTATTATCTATTAGGTAAAGATTGAATTACCTACGCAACCGGAATTTTGTCAATAGGAAATTGTTTTTCAATTAACTTGCAATTGTTTATAGGAGGAAAGTCCGGCTGTTTGTTGTATTATTCAAAATACTTTAAATGAGTTAAGGAAATTATTGCTGCACTCGGATTTTGGTAATAAATTACTAAATACAACCAGGATTAAAAAATTAAAATACTAAGAAAAACAATCAATTTAATCAATTCCGTACATACTTCCTTCTTTTATTATGAAATAAATGTTAAATATATGTTTTGTTAACTAGAAATGTCAATTTAGTTCACCTTTTCGCCTTTTGACCTTTGTCACGCTCTATATTTATGTATAGGTAGGTATGTACATACAAATTTTGTGACGAATTGTTTACTGTTTGAAATTCGTATGCAATCTTGAGTGCTACTAATTATGGTTTTACTAATCCGTTTCATTGATTTAATAATATATTTTTGAAGTTGCCATTCATTAAATCAACATATTATCATTGTTTATTTCAAGTACATACATACATACCATTACGATATATCCCACACAGTGGGGTAGCACAAACCCTGAAACACAATGAACCAACAATATTCTTTATTCTAAATATTCTTTCCTGACATACCACGTTTACCTCGTCCACATTCTTATATGCTCGTCTATTCTTCACACTCGGAATTATTCGTCCATGCAACAAACCATCAATCATATCTAACCACTTATTCTTCAGACGCCCACGCAATTGTTCTCCCTAAATTTCGCCCGCATATATTAGTTTCATCAACCTTTCATTCGACATTCACTCCCGCTTTTTTAACATTCTACTACTTAATCTCTCACCGTACACCAACGTATTTCGGAAACAAGCGCGTCTCGTATAACCATAAACTCAACTCCTCTCTAATACCTCAGTTTTACTTCGTTGAGCAGTTATACGTCGTTCCTGTAGGCACTAACACTCTAATATGACTTTAATAATCACATTTCAAGTTCGCTAATTACAATAAGTTTTATATTTTACTTAGTTTTAATTTTAAAATTCTTGTTGAAATGAGATACTTTTAAAATTGACTGAAAGCGGTTATTTTTAGTTTATTTATTCAAATTGTAATCTCACTTCTTACATTTAAATCTACACAAATTATCACATCACATAAATCTGCAAGTTTCTCATCTCCTGCATCGTATATCATCCAGCAGCCATTTAGCCATCACATATCAAACTTGACATCTCCTCATCTTTTTACATTTTCCTGTCGTAGCAACTGGAGCAGTTAAAGCCCAGCATCAGTATCAGAGCTCCCAACTGAGTGTCAGCGAATTAAGAGAGCGTTTAGCATAAACACGCATGCAATTATACCAAACCGGAATGTCTTTTTTCATGTCTTGTGTCTGTGCTCTCTACTGGAGATGCAGACAAAAAAAGATAAACCGCGAGACGAGAGCGCTAACGCCAACAAACAAGAAGTAATTGGCACTGTAGAATAAACAAATGGATGAGATTGGGAGATTGGACAGTAGATATTGCAGAAAGGATCGCGGAGTTGAGATATGATATCTGCGGGCGGTTAGAATGGTGCTGTTTTTAATTTATGTAAAATAGAAAAGCCTGGTTATTTTTAACTCGTTCATCTCTGCAAAATTGAGTTAACAATATTTTTATACATCTTGCTAGCTTGATATTTATTACTGAATCTGAAAATATGCGCAGCAGTGAGTTTCAGATCACGTGCGCAGATAACTTCAAACGTGTTACGCATGCGCAACGACCAAGCATATCTGCATTTTGTATGTGTTGTTATTTCTCTACATATGTTTTTGTTCTGTTTAAGGTTGTGTGAGATTTTGTTTCCTGTGAACTGCTGCTGCTAGGAGCGCTTGCAGGTCACCAAGGTTACGTTTTTGTATGAAATGTTAAGACTGCATGAGGTCTCGGTTTTATGGTTAGGTTTGTTAATCTATTTACCTTTGAGTGTGGAACAGTTTTGCATATCTCAGTTTGAGAGTTGTTGGGGCATTTATCTCTCCACGTGATTCGATTACAGAACAGTTGTTGATATATTAAAGTACATTGATTATTGTATTATGTATATACTACAGAAAACAGTTCATTTTTATGCAGTTACATTAACTAGGACGATTGAAGAAATTTAGAACAAAACTATATAAAAAAATCTATTTAAGTGTTTTGTTGCTTGCTTTTTGCTTATAGTTCAAAATAAAAGTAGTAGCCGTATAAACCGTAATATTCAATTCTAAAAGGATCTTTGCAGTCAACAAGAGCCAGTAATTGAGTGTTGCATTATTCAATTTGATGGTAGATCAAAGTTAATCGGACTTTATATTAAACGATATAGAATAAGTACTCGTTGATAATTCTTCAGGCTTCTCATAAAACATTACTTCTAGTACGTTTATATGTACAGGAAATATAGTATGTACCATTTAGAAATACTTCTGTAATCTTAAAATAAAATTGAGAAACTAGATTAGTAAAATAATACAAACTATCCTTGATAGTGTTCTATGTTGTGTTGTACTTGTAACTATGTAATTTCTTCTCGTTTCTTTTAGAAGTGATCTAGGTAAAATTGTGCAGCTGCTAACAGTAAACTAAGCAGTGTCAAAGTACATGTATTAATGAATTAGAATTAACTCTATAGTATACTGTATAATAACACTATATTGCATTTATAAATCACATCAGTCCTCGTACACGTATAGCACAATATTTCACAAGCAAGTCTAGAATTTACACCGCTTTGCTAAACATTTTTAACCTTGAAATATGAACTGTATCGTGCAAAATGTGAAATATACGCGTGCAAATAAAACATTTATCTATATCTGTTCCGTGTATGCGTGTCCATATGTCGTGTAAATACATTAACCTCACTTGACAGTGTACAACTTCACGTGTGTCTTCTTAGGGTTAGCAACTTCAGTGTCGTTTTCCATATACTGCTGTTCCGCACTGTCAGATATGAATTAATTATTGGAATTAGTAGTCAATTAATTGACAGTTGGTCGATATTAATTTATTCTCAAGTAATGTATTCTGGGAAATATGTATAATTTAAATCAATTAATTAAAAACCACTGAAAAGGACATTCAAATGAAATGTTAGTATAAATAAAATATTATTCATACATTGAAAGAAGCTTTCAGAACTCATAATATAATAAATATTCAATGGGTATAGTTCTGGATAATTGTTAATTTTTATTAAATAACGACGTTTCTGCAGAAAAGTACTGTCTTCTTCAAGTCAAATACAAAATCAATAAATAATAATTATGTAGTCGAAAATTCGTATTTACAAAAAGCTAAACATAGATCAAAGCTTATACAAAGAAAAATAAACAAAAAAAATTAAGGAAGAGCAACAGTTAACCATGATTTATTAAAGTCAAAGCCTGTATTTAAATTAAGATTATTAGAAGATTTCTTGATTTCAATAGCTTCTCTAATTAGACGTCTCATCCAGTTATTTTCTCTTGCTAGAATCTTCATATTTTCAAAATGTTCAGCAACTGCAGATTTATCGGGTTGATTTAATCTAATATGTCGTTTATGTTCTTTTAATATTGTTGCTATAGTTCTAGCAGTTTGTCTAATGTAAACTTTACTTTATTTAATAAAAATTATACAGAATTATACCCATATATTGTATATTTATTATATTATTCATACGTTTAGAATTTAGTAGCTCTATAAAATGAGGCATTACCTATATTAATTTACTCAACATAAAAATTTCAAGCAACCCTCTCGAGGAAAGCAAATCACGCAATGATTTCATCACAACCATCCATAGAATCCTTTCCTTATCAGTACAGGTATCGATTCCGGACTTCGACAGTGCTGCTCCCTCCGGGCGTGACCTTCACGGTAAAATGTCGAACTAAACAAACCACCACGACTGTAGTCTCTTCACACATGCATAAAAAATATATAATAATACTATAGTAGCTCCTGAATACTGCTGTATTATTAACAGGCGAAGAACTGTTCTTGGATTCGTTTGATTGGAATTAATACGCATGTGCTGTAAGGAGATCTTGTTAAAGTGGTCTGAGGGTGATAATTAATAATAATTAATTCTTGTGGTGGTCTTTTAGATTGAAAAGTGTACGGTTCTCCTGTATTGTATTTTTTATATTTATTGTGTTCTGCTCAGTAATTTAAATTATCGTTTATTTTTAACTGGAGTGTATTTTTAGAAGCACAAAATAAATAATAAGAGCAACACATTTTTACCTAAAACATTTATCATTGTTAAACTAGTTAATAGTATATTGTGTAACTAGTGCTGAAAGTTGGATATTTCACACGAGTGTGAAGTTTGAGACACGAGCTGAAGACGAAGTTTAACAATATAAAATTTACATAAAAATTTTAGAAACAGATTATTTTCACATCATTGCTACCAAAATTCACCAAAAATTATTTTAAAATTCAGCAAATTATTTGCATCTGTCAAACTTTTAAATACACATTTTTAGGTTAGTTTGCTCAGTTATCGCAGCGTGTGATAAAATCATGTCACACAGTTTCGGACGCATCTGATTGGCCTAACGAGCCATATTACACATCAGATTTTTGTTGTTATAGTTCAGTTTCAATTTGAAGTATAAATCATTTTTGGTTAAATTATATGCTTGTTTTCAAGGCCCAAAAGTAATTGGAATATTAGGGGACATTTCTAATTAAACCATTTTTGTTTGAAGCAGGAAACGACGTCTTGTACATGTAGTGGATTGTAGCGGAAAAATCTAAGGAAAACGCTGGTTAATTTGTAATTTGTGGCAGTGGGTAATGATGAAATGTCGTTTGTGTTGTTTTAAGTGTGCGTGTTTGTTTGATATGTTTACTTGTTACCAAACTGATTGAAAGTCATTAATAACAATTTTATTAATTTCTGAATCTATTAATCATAACGGCAACAAAAATTAATTTTCATCAATTATATTTGTTATGCATGGCGATAGCGCCTTTCATAAATAGGATGAAAAAATGACATAGATTTAATATTGACCTTGTTATATAATGTTTGCATATAAATGCATTTTCTTTCGAGTGAAATTTCAAAACTTAAACAATAATAAAGTGATAGTAACCGACTAAAATAGTTTAATTTTGCCTGATAAGCTATCAGAATTGGATAAAACTGTAATCGTAATTGCATAATTTGAATTGCGCTTTGTTAAAAATATTTCTTTGCTTCTTTGAAATTGCCGAAAACAATATTTTGTAACAGTACCGTCTTATCTTGTCCTACTCTTCTACTAAAACAGTTTTCTGTTTTCGTATCTGCCTCCCACTAAAAGATAAGCAATTCTGAACGAGATATGTATAAAATTACCATATTTTTTCGGATGAAAGAACCTTGCCATAGAAAGGGTAATCTCATGAAGATCTACGGTTTAAAAATAGGAGACTTTAATGAAATTCTGAGAGGAAGTTCACAGGGCTTTTAAAGGGCCGACGGTAACTATTCAACTATAATCTAGATGGCTTTGCTGAGAGCATCCAACTTCTGCTTGAAATTGGCTGTGAATAGATTAAAATAGAAATTGAGAATCCTCTTACAGTAGAGAATTTTGATGCAATTCTGTTCGTTTTCTTTATTAAATTATATTACTGAAACTTCAAAGTCATATGAAATGGCTAAAGGCCATGTAAATAGTTGTCCAAATAGCCATTATATTAGTTTTCCATTTCAATGTCTATTTTTTCTGGGTTATTAATTTTTACTTTCTTACATGTTATATAAGGAAGTATAACAATCATAAACAAAATCGATTGCGAAATTTTCACATAAATAAACGTTTTGAGGTCTCCTGATTCCGTTTTAACAATTTTCTCAAGGACGTTTGTCTGGCTAGAAGGGTGGATGGATGGATGTGTGTCCGTATGTTCTAAAACTCACGAACGAGAAGAGATAGAGAAACAAAACATTCAATTTAATTTGAATATGAAATTAGTTGCAAAAAAATTTTAATGTAAAAAAGTAATATTATTTGGAATAAAACGTTATTTGTAATTTTCCGGTTTTGAGACATTTGCTTATTATGTTTAATACAACATTGATTAAACCCTATCGAAATTGGTATCAAATTAAAGGTCTTATGGTGTTATATTGTTTTTAGAATTCTTTCGTGTTTTGTATCAAATTAAAGCTTTCTAAAGAGAGAATTTATATTATCAAGTTATTTTTTTTTTTATAAATTTGTTGAAGTTCCCTAAATTTTCTTAATGTCGTTTGTGTATCTATTTATATTTCAAATAATAAAATTGTTGCTATGAGAATAAACAACTGAAACATCGATTCTATATTTATAAGGATAAGAAAGTTGTGTAGTGACCACACCAGATTTTTTCAGATGACTTCCATGCTACAAATTTTAAGCTTCGTTTTGAGTATCATCGCTGCGAAATATCTTGAAATTGGTAAATATCTAGAATACTATAAATTCGGGATTAATTCTAAAATGCAATAAAAGTCTATTGCCGTAAACGATAAAAGCGTTTTCATTGTTTAGCTTTCGAAGTTGCTGTTAAAAGCTAAATTTCATTACAATAATGATAGATCTTAAACGTCCAATAATCACTTGCCGTTGTCCATTCCCATTACCATTTAAATATATTCTCTAAACGCCGTTAGTACAATTTGTACCCACAACGAATTCGTTAACAACATTCAGCCATATAAATCCCTCTAAACCTCCCTCGTAAATTACTAAAGGGTTGTTCACACTCGACACATTCGTGAGAATATTTAAACGTGAAGAGGGACTTTACAACCAACAGCCTCGGGATATTCGTTATTCGAATTCAAACCCTTGTTTTACAGTTTCCTCTTTCTCCATTCGTGCGTTTTTTTCATTTAGTGCCGCTCTATAAAAGTTGGTATTTCGGGACAACGACCAGAGACATTTGTTTATTTGTGGAGTTTTGTTTTAACAGAGGTAATGTGTTTTTTAATTGTTCTCGTAAATCTTCATTTATTTAGTGTATGGTTTTTTTGTTTCATATGATGTAGTGCATCAAGTGAAAAGGTTTAAAATTTAATTAGTAATAAAAGTTTTGTTACTCCAAAACTGTGCTTACAATCTTTCTGACGTATTTCCGGCTAGGATACATAAAACTGAGAACAATTACAATTCTAAACAATGTCAACGTATTTCATATATCCGTATTCTGAAGATATCTGTTATTGAATTATTAGAAAAGCTTCTTGAGTATTGTTAATTTTTTAACCATTTTTTATCTCCTGCACATATATGTAAGGTATTGTGACTGGTCAAATATTATGATAGTTTTAATAAATAAGCACTTTTTTGGGTTCTTAGAATTGCACTGTTTTCATGATTACGTTTGCGTGTTTTAAATTTTATATTTAGATTTTTTTTATATGAATCTTGACTGTCAATTGGAATTGAAAAGGATAATAATTAGCTACATCAGTCTTGGTCGACGTTTCGGCCCTGATTAAGCCTTCTTCAAGGCCAAATGAAATTCACATAATATAGTCAATGTTGATGTTAAGATACATTATTATTTGGAAACTAAATCTTCGGTACCACATGGAAAACAGATGAAATATAAATTTAAACACCTTGACGTTATAGGAGAAGACTTCAACATTAACTATATTTGAATTTCATTATATTTAGAATTTGGCAAGTAGATTCACAAAAGGAATTAGCGCTAACTCCATTTTTATTATTTAGTCGAAACTTCGTTTTCCATTCTTAGATCATATTTATTTTAACTAAGGCCTATTTTTTTTAACATAACTCAGTAAATAATTGACTAATGGTTATATTTGTTCCAATAAAATATTAGCTACAAATTTTATTAGAAAATATCAGATTCTTGAAGGATATTTTAACTAAATTGCGTTTATATTCTTCTTGCATTTAATTTCTAATAATTGAAGCTGTCAAATTTAATTTAGTTCCCGTTCATTAACGAATTTCATTCGTGAATGTCCAATTTTCAATTTCCAATTGCGGTCGCTGTTGATTACATTCCTACAAAATAAACATGACTCTCCTTAGTTCCCAATCGATGATTGGAGATAAATTGGAATATTTCAACATCTTGATTGCTTCCGCTACAACATTGCGCATAGTTCCACCGTGTTCTTTTTCATTGACGTAACGTTAACATTACGGAACGATGCAATTATTGGAACCTTCATTAAGCCTTGTAGAAAACCTGTAATTTTATCCACAAATGCATCTTGAGTAGCTATGAAAGAACAGAAGCTTTTTGGGCCACCCAAATTTGAATTTCATTATGGGCCACTTATTTTTGAGTAACTAATAAGGAATCAAACTGGAGCAGAAAAATAATGCGTAGAATTTTAAAATTAATTTGATAAAGTTCTTTCTTCGTGACTACAGAAGTCACTTTATCAAATTTAAACAGTTTCCATATTAGGATCAAGTCAAATTGATTGACATTGACTTACTTTAGCTTAATGACATCACTATTATTTATGTAATAGTAATAGCACATTCTTGAATACATATCTTAATTTTTATTACGTAAACATAATCAATTTAAACATTTATGAACTTTGTATGGCTATTTAATTACGGAATAAATATGTAGTAATTACATACAAATACTATTATATATTTCAGGAGGCCATATAGATATTTAAAATAATAATGATTTTTGAAAAAAATATAACAAATATTTAGATTTATATGTAGTCTTAAACTGTTTTATTTTTATTACTGTCTCATAAATTAATTAGTGAATAAATATGCTAATATTTATCCTTAATAATTTAATTTGCCTTAATATACGATAATATTCATTTAACGATTTAACCAGACTTTAGTAATAAAGTCAGCTATAAATATTGAAATACTCACTGCATAAAACAATTAAATCTTTTTCGTTTTAAGTATCTCACAAATTCAATTGTTTAATGTCACAGTAACAAAATTTTTACGATCACATGCCATTTCATTCCCGATTGTAAAACATTTGTTACAGTTTTTGTTTTCGGTTGTGTACGTCATTACTTTGTAAGATATCTAGTCAGTCAGATAGTTGTTGTCTATTGCGCTTCCTGTCTCTTTAGTGTTTGTGTCTTCTTGCCGCCTACGATTTATCTGTGTTGCTAGGCACCATGTAAGTTGTAAGACAAGCATATGTGAAAGTAGTGGTTGTATGGATGATGACACAAACAGAATGTTATCACAAATGTCATCTTGTTTTCATGTGCTTGATGCTCTAGATTGATTTTTATACTTATAAGGCAATTAATTATGTTTTTAAGCGGAAGTTGTCTGATACTACAAGAGCTTATAGTTGAATCTTGGATCTAGGACTGTTTAAGTCTAGCGATAGTATTTTAAATGCTTGATATCATTTATACTCTATTTGAGAATAAGAGAGAATGATAAATCAATATTTGCAAGAGTAGTATTAGATTTTTGTCAACTATGCGGCAAATAAATCCACCAGAAAAATCAGATATATTCATACCTAGAACGAAACTTACTTCTCCAACAACAGAAACACCGCTATATGAATATGAACGCTTCGATAATGCCTTTTTGACCGTAATAGACGAAGATAGGAATTTTCAGAGTGATCTGTTTAAGTAGGTATATTATTATATTAGAGTGGGCACACGTTAACTTCAAGCCGCCTAGCCTATCAGTTTGTTAGGCTTGGTGGCTTGAAGTTCACGTGTACGCACTCTACACTATTCCATTTAAAAGTAGTGGGGTTTCGCGCTATTTCACATTTTACTTGAACCTACACTGAGTCAGATTGAATTCTCAGTAACAAGGCGGTGAACAAAGTACTGTATTAGATACCACGATTTGCTGTCATATGGTCAATAACATGATGAACATGTTTATTGATTTGGGTCTTCCCTACTTAACTTAAATCATCTGTTAATTGTTATAGCCTTGAGTTTTTTAATGTTTTTAATTTTCATACAGTTTAAACTTAAGCATGATACTTGCTGGAATCCATGCATCTTTATATATTATTTTATCTTGTTTGTTTTTGTAAATATTGACCAATGATCCACATTGTTTTTAAGTTTTGACTTTTCACGTAAGTATTACTCAAATGTTTTATCTATACAGTTTTTGTTTTTACAAATCATGTTTCATTTTGTAATGTTTGTTATTTTTGTACATCAGCTCCAAGAAGTTTTTCATCATCAGAACATATTTTTATTTTAGTAATTTGATGGTAGATCTCTTTTTAATTTAACTGAGCAAACAATGATTGGCGCGCCACTGGAATGTCTTTGACAGACTGATTTATTACTATCTCTCATTTCTAAATGGAATATAGTTAAATTTATAAGAGTAGCATTATTACTGAATATAGGAAAAATAATCTATTGTACTGATTTAACCACTAGACATATACCAAATTAAGACTTAACAAAATTGTCTTAAAGGTACCTAATAAAGGTTACTAATCGTGGAACCCGAACCAAATGTCTTAATTATCAACAACATAACCTCAAAAGTTGTATTCTCGTTTAAATTCTCCACATTCTTTCGGCTCGTCAAATTTTTTAGCTGGTAAACAAATATCCAAGCATCCTGTAATCCAATCCTATCATAACATCATCTTCTGGCACTGAAACTGGCGACTGACATACGTTAATCTTTCACTGGCATGTGGCGTGTCAGTCTGTCAACAAAGACGAGATTATGACATTTGCGTAGCATGATACTTAATCACTCATTAAAAACTAGATTCGTATCGGAGCTAAATCGAAACGAGAAAGATTCCAGTGCATTAAGGGCAGTGAACCAATATTTAAGGTTATGTTAGACAAGGTGAATATATCATTGGTGTATCGGTAATATCGATCGATGATTTAAGTATGAAAATAGGAGATGACACTGTACACGCAAATAGAGAAATATTAAAAAGAATAAGAGAATAAAACATGCAAGTTTTACTGTTACTGTTTTATTGGTCAGGTTAGGTTAGGTTAGAATGGGATAAACGCATTGGATTGTGAATCGTGAGATCCTCAGTTCGAATCCCACTACCAACAGTTGCCAATTTAAATTTACCCCTGTGATTCCCTCTCCACTACCAACTTTGGGGGCTATGACTTGACGGCTGGTAAAAAATATGTCACTTACCGAGATTTGCATAAGCAGAATGCCACACCCATAATTGGTAAAAGGTGTGATGATACATTTATTTATTTATAGATATAGGTTATGTTTCTAAAAGCCGACAGAGATATAAAGTAAATAACGACGAACATGTATAATAGGAAAAATGTAGTTTATGTTGAAATATAATTACATATTAAATGAAAAAAGAATGTAGAATTCAGTGACTAATTATTGTAAAGCTGAAAAATTTGTATTGTACCTATATCATTTATAATAACTTTAGCAAACATTAATTAAATAATAATTGGCAAGTTCTCGTAATTAAATATAATTATATTATCATAATGAATAATGTATATATCAAATAATAAAATATCCACCAATTAGGTATTTATAATTACAATTATTGAAGTATTTTTTTTTCTTTTGTAACAATAATTAATGTAATATTCTGCTTCTGATGCAAGACGAAAATTAATTTAACTTGAAATAAAATGTAGTAATGCAGAAAATTCTAATAATAAAATAAGTGCCTAGGTCTCGAATACAACATTTGCAAAATTACGTATTTATTTTAATTACCATGTAGTTACTAGATAGGCTATAATTATAGCGAAGTCGCTATATATCTCTTAAGATAATCTATAATTAAAAGTCTTTATACGAGTTGCATTCCGCAAATTAACATTATTTAGTGCTGCTTCTATATATAACCGCAATTACTGATTATGACCACATTAAGATTTAATTCCATCGGAAGTGGATCAAACGATGATTTTTATCAGATGAGAGAAATTAATTTGACCAATAATTGGATTGAACTTCCTTTAGCAGAATGCAAAAAAGGATTTAATTTAGTACAAATGAATAAAGCCGTGCGCACCTGTTAACTTTATGTATTTTGTATATCAATAATTTTATCCGTCGCTTTGATATTCGAACCATTGAAAACCATTTGATTTTAATTTTCACTGCAGTTAATAATTTTGTACTTAAAACAGTTTTTAATACAAAATATTTTTTCGCGATCGGAAGAGAAACTCGGTTTATATGATATCAAAATTACGGAAAATTTGTGCACTTTCTCTCCCGTCGTGAGGAAAAGTGCTCAAATTAATGTGAAAAATGAACAAAATTAAACAAATCAAAGGTAACTAAATCATATTACAATTCAAATAATTTTTTAATACATAAAAACCATCATAAATGTTGAAGTCGTAAAAAATACTATATATATACCGCAGGAGAGAAGAGTATTTTTCGCTTGTCATATAGCCCTCGTTTACGACTCGTGCTTTCTATTTACTCCGCGGGAAAAATCATACATTTCTCTCCCTTAATGTATAACTATTTTGTACTCATAACTTTGGAAACAACGCTTGACACACGCTATTGACAACCAGAAACTTTCATTTAGCTTACTAGTGCTTTAAATATGTATGAAAAGAAAACACATTTCCCAGGCATTCCACAGCAAAATCATTCAAACAATAGCATAATTTAATTCATTAATTTATTACACAGATTTTTGTATATCAAAACCAAGTCAATTTTTAGATAATTCTTAGTCTTAGAATTTTACAATTTATTTTATTTTGCAATTTGCGTATGATCAAACTTTTTATAAACTTAATGTTACTAATAATTGCGCATTAAGTTGTGCCTTGCGCTTCCAGTTTAGCCTATTAATAAATAATTCTGCAAATGTTAGGTGCTCTAAATTAAACGACTTGATCACAATGTCCCTCATCAAGATCCGCATTACAGAGTAGCTTCGCTTAGAGCTGAGGTAATTATATTTCGCATTGGTGCTGTTTGAATTCCAACGTTTTTACCTGAACAAATTCATTATACTATTAATAACTCATGCGCAAGTAATTTGTCAAGTAGCTCCTTGCAGCTAATTTAGTAACAGGTTTTAAATTCCTCGCAGGGTTGTTTTGGATTGCATTTAGCGTAGAAATGAAGCGACAGCAAGTGAAACCGCAGCCGGTAGTTGTGGAGTGCACAAGTGCGAAGTGCATTCGAACTCCAGACAAGCCTTCTTGATCACTTGACACTTATGTAGACTCATGTGTACGGGCTTAGAGCTACTTGGCAACAAGTATCATGCTACTTGCAACTCTATCCATTGACATTGCAATCAGCTGGATCTACATTATTTTTCACTAGACTTATTTACGTATATTTTTATATGGGCACTTACTTAAATAGACAACTATTTCATAAAGAAAATTCCCGAAAACAGGTTTTGTAAACACGAAATAGGTTTTAATGACATATATATGGTGTTAGATACAATTATAAATGAACTCAGTTTGATATATTTCTTTTCAATCACATACCTTGAATTCCTAAGAATATTACTTTTTGATATATTGATTGCGAGCATTATGAAGTATGGAATCGAAATTTTGGGTTAGAGAGTACAAAACAAAATAGAATCCAATCAAAATATATTAGATGGATACTTGGGCTAGTTAAAGAAACACCGATATATTATAGGAAGAAACAAAACGGTATAAATGAAGACAGAAACAAGTAAAAGAGAAATGAATTATGAACGGATACTAAGGACACCATGGAAAAGTCTTGTATGATTGTTGGGTAGAAATATCAAGAAAAGGAGAAAAAAAGTAGGAAATAAACCAATGGGACATAGAAGGGACAAATGATTTTGAATTCAACAACGGATGTTGAAAGACAAAGAAATCTAGGTCAGAATAGTGGACGAAATTATACGGCGAGATTTGACATACAGACTCAGCTAAGAAGAGAAAAATATATATAAATCAACTTATAATCCAAGATATAATTTCGTATTGACTACAAGAAAACCACTATAAATGACAAAAGAAAATAAAAATATAAAAATAATTACAAGATTTAGAATAAGCTACGAAGAAAAAAAAAGACATAATTATTGGACAAGAAACGATGACAGACAATGCAGAATATGTGGGAGAAACTTTTAGACAATAAGTTGTTTAAGAAGTGACTGTACAAAAGACCTAAGAAATGATAAACCTACACAACATATACTACACGACGAAAACCCAGACACTAATTGGATGAAGAGAGTGCATAGAAAATCGATTAAATATTTGTACATAATAATAGTTTTCTAATATTATAAATAAATGAAATTACTGCATGAAAATGTAAAAATTTGGACACCACAAGGTAACAGAAAACTATTATCTACATATCTTGAATTCCTAATGTAGGTACATCAATTATTAAATGTATTAAATAGAAAACTTTTAATAACGAAAGATAAAGTACCTATTAACTAAAAAATATATCCATAATTAAAAACTTAATATTACAGAAAGATTACATTGGAAAATTAATATAAAACTATAACATAAAGAATAGTTAGAAAATTTCAAATATAATTAACTTAAAAATCCATACAGTATTGTTGTACACCTAATTTAAGTATATAATAGTAATTAAATCTCTGATACACATAATTAGGTACAAAACGATGTCTGTAATAGTGTAATGCTGCTCGATCCAATATTTCAACATCACTCATCATCATTCATCAACCACAAGAACAACCAACTACCAACTTCCAGTTATCCATCAGCACAAGGCACATGTTCTTCTACTTTCCACTCATACATTCCGCTTTACAGTTTCACAAATTTCACGCTGTTTCTACCATAAACCCCTCTTCTTCTATTGCTGTTTTCTTTCTCTCGATGCCTTGCTAGTTTCTCCTTCTTTGCTGACACTATATTCGTTTTAGATACTATCTCAGCGAGTTTGAAAGTTAGCTGTCGGCTTTAAGATAAAGACAGAAGTCGTAGGCTATGCCAGGGAATGTTTGGCAGTAGAAATGGGGTGTGACTTCGTGACTGGCTTGGTTGTATTTGTAACCGAATCCCTGATGTGTGTGGGTCGATCCTGGATGGTTTCTCACGATCGGGATTCCTGAAGTGCGAATTGGTAAACGTGGTGGTTTTTGATGATATTCTACAACAAATATAACTTAATATATTGTACAGGAATGTAAATACATAAAACGGGATTTATAAATTGTATGAATTATTATAAATTGAAAAACAATTTGCAAAAAACTAAAGCAATGAGTAGTTACTCCAGTTGCTTCTTTTTAATGAGTCAATAAGGTTTTTATTGAAATGAATAACAACAAAAATATATGACTATTATTATAGTTTTTTTTTCTACTGAAATAATAATGATATAATAGGTAGGCTTCGAATAAGGGACCCGGAGATCTAAATGAGGAATTTTTATGCCCCAAATTATTTTTGGAAAAGATTAGGATCAAACTGGATCTATATTTCTAGGTTGAAATAAATAAAATATATGTTTAAGTTATGTTGAAGAGGTTAATAAGCCAATGTTTTTGTAATAAAATAAACTGGATACATGGTTCAAATATTTACTAATAACTAATATGTCATTGATCATATGAAGAAGAGGTTAATAAGCTGATGTTTTTGTAATAAATTAGATTGAATAATTGGTACAAATATTTATTAATGGGTCATTGGGCAATTAATGATTCATTAATAAATATGTAAGCCATTTATCCAGTATATTATACTATTTTTAGGTTATAAAAATAAGTTGAAAAATCTTATGTACATTCGCGAACAATTTATGTATAAATAAACTATGACTCCAAATTGATGGAGTGATATCAAAATCAGTTCATAATTTCGACATCCAAATACCAAATATGTACCTAATTTCAAATAAAAACAGTGAAATCGTATTCTAGGGATGCAAGAACTTGAAAACCTATTATCGAAAATTTTGACCCGTCAAAATACCTCCCTTACATATGCGGGTGGCATAGATAGTACAAAGTGAAATATATTTATGTTTTAACAAATCATTCTAATCCCTATCTGTGATAATTTGTGTGTCGAAGCTACCTTATACCTATAGGGATATTCAGCGGTTAAGGGTATAAATGGCTTTGAGAAATTCTCCACAGACGACACACGTGACCTAACCCTTCAGTAATTTAAAACCTATCATTATCGGCATCCCTTTCTGTCTACTTCAACCCTATTATAATTTTTTTCGGTATTCATTACAAGTTTCCTAGGAATAGCTGCTATGAAAAGAATCTTGTCCGATTTCAGGTCTTTTAGTAAATAAATAACTTTACGTAAAAATACGACGGGATTTATTTCTCGTTAAGAGATTTATTTACGGTCTTGTTATGGTGAAGTAAATTTAGAAACGAATTTCTGAATATAATGTTATGAAATAGATAAATAAATGATTACGTAAATATTTAAAACTTTTACTTAGGAACTTGGAATAATTTTAAAGTTCATGGTAACTATAACAGAGTACTATTATTCTATATTCATTATCTTTAATCCATTATCTCAAAAGAATAGTGTATAATTAAATAATTAATTAGTAATGACTTCATTATTTTTGTAAGATTGCCAGAGAAAATTATATTGTTCTTACTGCTACACTACCTATTATACTACGTCAAAGTAAAACATATTTTTATAACATGTTTGATTTTACAGTTTCCTAATATATAATTAGCACGGTACATAATTTAAATATGCTAGAACAAAATCTTACTCTGGTGGGTTATTAAAATTATGAGTTGTTTAACTAAAACATTTGATACAATAATTCTATTAATTAAATTATTACATTCAAAAATATATCATTAGCCGAGATCAGTGAAAGCAGAGTGCCAAACATAAAAAAAATATTGTGCATTATTTAAAAATTTAAAATAATTGTTGTTGTTTCTTTTCGTAGCTTCAGTTTCCATTTTAGGTATAAATTCAGATTGCGTAACACAATAAACTCAATTAATAATCATCCCAAAAAGAAAAATCGTTTTTACCTTGGCTTATAAATAGCTTGATTAACTAGTAAACTAGTCCAGTCCGGTTGCTTTAATTGCTAACGCCGCGGTGTTTCACGAAATAATAAAAGTGCTTAATAAAAACGTCAATCCATTCCTGCATTCATTAATTTTACACAAATGGATGTCAATCACTCAAGCATGCAACTGCGAAGGTACATTCCATGAAATTGTTTCATGTTGATTTTGTTTACTGTGTTAAGATTTTAAAGAAAGAAAACTAGGTTTTACTTTTAAATTTAATTTATCTGTCGGCTTCAATCAATATGCTGCTTTGTTCAATGTGAAGTCTAGCTTTAGTTTGTTTTATCTCGAGTTAAAAATAGGAATGACTGTAGACTGTATTGATTGCTGTAATGGAAAGGTGTATTGATACAGTTTTATATCATTGGTTTCCTTCACTTTTTTAACGGAATATTAAAACATAAACATATACTGTAGTAAAGATCTTATTTTGTCAAAATAACATTAGTTTACTCTGTTAAAATCCATTCTATTGTTACATTTATCAACAAATTTTGCAATCCTATTGTTTCCAGAATTCATTTGCAACAACATTTAATTTAGGAGCTTCTATTAAGTGAGGTACCTAGTCTCAATATTAATATATTTGTCATGTTAAAATATAATCTTAGTTTGTTGTGTAAATTGATACAATTATCAACAAATTTATTATTACTTTTGATAGTACGGTGCATTTGTAGATAAATCAACATTAAATTATTCTATTATCTAACGTAACTACACTTTGTAGTGATATATTTATCAATGATTTTTACTGAGCATCAACATCAGCTGTTCTATTGAAACAAATACGAATATGAACAAATATCTTATTCATTTTGTTGGAGTTGTAATATATTAACAGTTGATTTGAGAGTTTCTATTACTTAACAAAACTACTCTTGATATTGATATATTTATCTTTTTACTGTGGCAACGTACATACATTAGCAGCATTCTTTCTATTTATAGAAGTAATATACCTACCAGGTGTATAAATTTGAAATGTAGCGCATAAGGATTTCTTTGCTATTTTAATAAATATAAATTTTAATTGGATTAATATTTCGTGAAATATTAATATTTAGGTAACCAAATGAATCTTATTGCATGCTTTATAAAATTCAAAACAACTTTTGGGTTTAAAGTTTTGTTGTAAAGTAAATAGGTAAAAGGATACAGCAATATAAAAAAGTAGCAATGAAATCCCTATATGCCAAATTTCAATTCTACACCCTGTGTATATAAGAACAAAGAACACCTAATTAAGTACTCATCACCAGCAGAACTAAGAGAGGTCAATCAAGATTACCCAACTTGATAACGAAACCAAATTCGACACCAACTGTATATTAAACAGTTGATCTTGATAATACAAGATCCAGTTGATAATCCATGAGAACAACAGAGAAGTCGTTAATAAGATTTTTTATTCTCGTCTGTGTTTTTAACTAAGAATTACTCTATATGTGTATGAAAACCGCCCACTCTCTTCGGACAATCCTTCACCTTCACTTGTCCCCAGGGATATTCTTTTGTCCTCCTCAACAAAAGTAGCAAAAACTTCTTGCGATTATTTAGACTCGCACACGACAAAACATTCTTTCAACGTTTTGGAAACGTTCACAGTCGTCCCGTCCTGTAAGGATAATATAGCTTTACTGGCGGTGGCAGTTATACCATACAAATACTTCTAAAAAAACAAATAATGGCTTCCTGTACGGCTGAGCATCGCACACTGCGACAAAAAGGAAGAAAAGGCGAAAAAGTGCAAAGCGTTGCTACCAGGAGACGCTAAGTGCAAAAGTGAAAGAAGTGTAAGAAGTGTTTAGACTTGGTCGAATGCCAAGATACGTGCAGTTAAGTGGCAAATGTGAGATGTGGTTGTGCCATAACGTCGAATTCTTTTGTTTAACCAAAAATTTACTAAAACGACTTGAAAATATTGAAACGGTTTTAGAAAACATCATAGAAATTTATTTCATAGGTAATTTTTACTGACTACGTTTACACTTACGGCAAAATATACTTTGATTTGACTTTGCCACTGTCAACAACACTATCAACTACTTTTCTTCCTAAAGTCAAGTCTAAAACAAATCAGACTTGACTCATAAAAGTGACTTTGAAAGATTCGTATAAAAACATTTCGACTTTATTTTGTCATCAGTGATTTGAAATATGTCAACCGTTGTTTTCTTAATTTATATTGCATCTAAAACTGTGATTGCACCTATCATCATATTTAAAAAATCACGCTAGTATTTAATATGTTTAATTTCAAATTACTGTCTATAATTAATATAAATAATATAAATACTATGAATTGTATTTTTTACGCAGCTAAATAAATTATTTACCTGATAACTTGTCTACACATTACTGTCTGTCAACAAGCGGATAAGTGAAGGACAAGTCAATAATCTAAAGCTAAAGTTAGGTAGATTTGTTCTTAATGTGTAAACGTACTAGTAATTTTACTTTTTAAAAGTCGCCTTTTTAAAGTCAAGTCAAAGTAAATTTTTGCCGTTTGTAAACGTAGTCTTTGTTAGGTTAGTAGAAAAGATGGAGTAGTGACACTATATAGGTTTCATGACAAAAATGTTTCAATCTTCAGTAATAATATTTTTGCAATACCTGTACTGTAAGTTACCCATTAATAACAAAATTTAAACACAGTAAGTGGAACTTTTATTGCACAATTGGTTTTCATGGTTACATCATTTACTTACCGTCCACGGTGGATGGTAAGTGAAACTTACCGTTCATGGTGGACGGTAAGTAAATATATATCATTCAAATTTTATTTTTTACCTCAATATGACAGCTGTTAATTTTGATACCTATTTTTCCTTTTTTTATATTTACGCAGGTATTGCAAAAAATAGCTTACTAACCTCGAACTGTAAGTGATTTTTTAGGTCTCGAATGTTTAGGAAATCTCGACCCTACGGGTCTCGATATCCCAAACTACATTCTCGACCTAAAAACTATCACTTACAGTTCACGGTACGTAATATACTATTTTTTCAATTTAATAATATATTTCATTAATCATAGTTTGTAAGGGAATAAACATATAACTAAAATATGTATTTTATATGACAAACCTATGTCAATTGTAATTAATAAAGAAGTAAATTTAGATTCAAAAAAGTCGTGTGATGAAAAAGGAAACCTGTGTATGTATAATGTAAATAAACATTAAACTTCTACAATATGTTATTATACAAAATAAGTTGATTATTTGTTGAATGACACATATGTAAATATGGGCGTATTGTTATGGGAAACATAAATGATAGCAACAGTCAAGTGCACAAAATAAAAATATACAATTTATCAAAGTGTGTTTATAGCAAACTGCCGAACCCAATTGCGAAAATTGCGTGATGAAATATTTATATATCGTGTCATATCAAACTTTATAGTATTATAAACATTATAGATGTGACATTAAATGTTATTATATCTCTTAGTAATATTTGATTTTACCGCTACAAAACTTCAAAGCTATTTTGTAGCAAACCTGTCGAAGTCTAGCGGTAGAATAACAATTTCCTTATCATTTTATAATATATCAATATTCTTTTTACTAGATATCTTATGTTCTTCAACGATATCCTCTTCCATCGTTTAATATTTCGTCTCATGTCGCCCGCGGAGCGCGCACAAAGTAATTGAATTGATATCACCGATCAAGATCAAGCGATCAGAACATCGGTGACGGTATTGAGTCTGGCCGCGAGCTGACACTGTAGTCAATGTAAAGGGGCAACGATCTGTAACGATATAAATAAGAATCGTCGCTTAAGATCTTTTTGGTGTTACGGTGCTGCTACCAACACCCTGAGGTGGAATTCTCGTAAATATAACAGGCGTGATGTCAATCTGGTGAATTATCTATAAGTATTATCATCAATAACGCTTATGGTGAGTTCTGTAACGGGGTCTATGGATCGAATGGAATTGAAACGCACAGTTTATAAGTTCTATAAATGCAAAATGGATTGGAACGAAACTGCTTCAATTATGGGTTACATACATTTTTTGACGCTTGTAAAATTTACGTTTCCCTCATTCAGCGGGATCTGTGATCATAATGGAATTGCGAACATAAACGACCATGCTCTTCTGTGGGATTCGAACCCACGACCTCTGGCGTGCTAGGCTAAAGTAGTAAATGAGCTATTATGTTATTTTATAATAATTATTATAAAAACTACATATAATCTTATTGTTTTATAGTATTTTCAATTTGAAATTCAAATAGCCTTGAAGTGACGTACTTTTGTTGGACAATCAAGGAGCCAACCTAAATAATACACAATCAGTGCAAAGTGACATATGTATGTGTCTCTTTCTGTCCAAATATGTCCATATACCAGGAGTCTACGTTTTTATACGACATAGGAAATTCAATAATAAGGCAATAGTTTGTTCCCTATGCATTTTAGAACAAAAGTGTAAGTGCAAAAAAATCTTCAGAAAGTAAACCATAAATAAATAAAAATATATCATCACGCCTTTTACCCATTACGGGTGTGGCACTCTGCTTACGCAGATCTCGGTAAGTGATATATTTTTTCGTATGAAGTGCGGTTACCAGCCGTCAAATCATAGCCCCCAAGGATGTTAGTGGAGGAGGAACCACAGGGGTAAATTTAAATTTGTAACTGTCGGCAGTGGGATTCGAACTGAGGATCTCACGATCCACAGTCCGACACGTTACCTCGGAGCTATTTACCAAATGAACCTAAATTTATTGATGTACTATATTTATGTCATAAGATACACGTAAACTAAAATTTATAATTTTAAGCTATTTTCAGAACCATGGTAAAAAAAAAAACATACAAGCAGTCGTATTGTTTGAGTTTGACAGATGTCATTTGGCATAGTTTTAATGATTATTGACTTGTTTAAATTATTTCTCAGTAATCACCGACATATTTACCTTATTTACATTTATTTGTATGTTTTGTTTACCATGGCACTCTGGAAATAGCTAAAAATTATAAATATTATTTTACATCTCTCTCATGACAGAATAAATTTAGGATCATTTGGTGCAGTTTTTGTTTCTGAACATTTTTTATTCTAAAATTCATACGGAACGAACTATCCTATTTAAAATTTTAACATTGAATTACCTAAATCCTATAAAAAAGTAGACACACGGTATATAATTTATCGATAGTAATACCACTAGAGGTTTAATTTTTCCAGATTTTTTTTTTATATGAACATTTGTTTTTTCTTGGCAATTTATTGATAAGATTTGTGCGGCAGAATCACGAGAGAGAACGTATCCATGGAAACTAAATGTTTTGGTTTTCGAAACCTTATCAAAAGAGGTGAGGAGCGTAGCAACAAACCAAGTTTTTTCAGGTGAAGTGCGTAGCGACGAACCGTGTTTATATTGTCCGAAAATACAGTACCTCAAAAATGCGTACTATGTAAGAATGCAGTTCCTCATTTAACTTGTATTAGTCCCTTATTTGTTTATAGTAGATACAATTTTTATTACAAATTATGTACTTAGTTTTTCGTCCATTTAGATTTAGTCAATGCTATCAATTTCCGTTTGAAATTAGCGCTTGTGAGTTTCTCTTCATGTTAATCATTCCTAGAAACTGAAAAGAACAAGTTGTCTATTAATTGTTTCCTGTAATTTATCTCAATGCATTTTTACAACAAATTCCAATTAATTAATTCCAGGTAATTTTTCAATAACCATGCTACGTAACCTCGAAATTTTCACGGCCACTGGTGTAAAATTCCCTGTCCGCACCCCCTGATGTTAAATGGTTATTTGAAACATTTTTAAGGGTAAAAGAATAGATCAGTAACTGCGTCATGATTTATGATGTCTTTGCCGCGATGGCTGAATGCTAAGCGTTATGTTTAAGACCTACTGATGATAATAATAACGCTATTATCTTGTCTCATTTTAACTCTAACCATTGGGTTGAAGATACAACTATTCAAATATAATTAATCGTTATGTGATTTCGACTGTCTTCAATTACTTTCACTTTAAATATAAATTGTGTAAACCAAACAAAACATGGGTTTTTGTTCTATAGTATAAATAAATTTATATATTATAGAATTAAAGACCGTATGCATAAACGATAAAATAAGTAATTTTATTGGCTATAATCCAACAGATAATTAAACATTCTGCGTTCTGTTAGCTAATTTCACTTTAAGTTTATAGATACTAAAATGATCATAATTCTTGTTTCAGAAATTAATTTAATTGCATATAATTTATTTTTGTATTTATTCTGTAATGCAGTCTGTGATCAAATTTAGATTTTTTTTATATATTATGATGATTACAAGAAAATAAGATACACGTACTTGATTTTAAATCGATAAAATATTTTAAAAAAAAATTTATCATCACGTCATTTACTCATTTCTGAGTGTGGCAAGGTACTCAAAGCAGATCTCGCTATTATGATATATTTTTGCGCGTGAAGTGTGGTTACCAGCCGTCAAATCGCAGCCTCCAAGGTGGCAGTGGTAGAGCCACAGGGGTAATTTTTTTGTGGTGAAAATTTTCGAAATTTAATTTCGTAAATTTGTCGGCTATGAGGTTCGAACCCAGGATCTTACAATTCGATGCGTTACCACGGAGCTATATATTTTTAGAAAATAATTCGAAAAATTAGGAATATATGGATACGTGACGTCATTTTGGTAGGAGAAAGATGGACATATTTGGAGAAAAAGAGACAGATACAAATTTAATCTGTTGAAATTTTATATATTGTATATTTAGTGATAAGCAAGTTTCTATGCTTTTCTATTATTATTATACATATAAATAATTTTTAAGCCTATCAAATGTTCATACTGTACTAATTTTATTTTAATACTTATTTTAATTTGCTAGTCTTAGACCCCATTATACTACAAAAATCGAATATTTTTTCTCTACCGAACACAAATCAATCCATCTCGTTAAATCCTTAAAAAACAAATTAATTAACGCCTGGTCAATTTATTAAATGGCGTGTAAAATCACATTTCAAACACAAAAACTGTTTCAGGCTACCTTAGTATAATATACATCATATTAACGGTACATCTAATGGCGTACAGATGTAATCTATTTTTAACGTCAATGCTCTCTGTAAACTCGTAATTAATTACTTTACACAACTAATTAATACACAACCGCGTCCGTGTTCATTTATTAAAATGAGTTACTAAATTTATTTCCGCGAAAAATAAAATAAACCAAAATGACATATATAAGCGGTAACTTGGCAACAGCTGTAAAAAACTGCAATACAGTTTGCAGAACCCGTTAGGCAATGTCGATGGCTTTAGCTTTCGAGAGAAGAATTAAAGTTGGCCGAGGAGTATATTCACAAGCTCCGTGGTAATCGAATCGTTGAAAACATGTTTTATATATGAAATCATTGTTGAACAATGATTCGTTTATGTGATGCGTGGCTGTAGGTGGCTTCGCTTATGATAACATGGGATTGGTATGTAGCAACTATGAGTTTTTAGGTTAGCGTAATGTTATGAGGAAATTTGTATTCTGGGAAATAATTAATGCAGTAATTCTAATTTATAGATTCCTTTCATAAAGGCGACTTTTAAAGAGCGATCTTGAAAATTGAGCTTGATAGAAAAAACGCACGCTCTTAAATATTAGAATAACACGATAAAAAAAGCTATATATGTTACAGTATTAATTGATTTTGACGTTGGGAGAAAATAAATAAAAATGTGAACACTGTTACTGGTTTCTCAAATTTAGAGTTGGACTCTGTCCTAACAAAAATAATAGGAATTAAATAATAAACTTTGGTCCTTCGCCAACATCTTTGGGATAAAATGGGTAAATGGCGTGATATCTTAATTTTTTATTTTATAAATGTTTACAAGTATTCTTGATTGCTAATCTGTTCCCCAAAGTAGATACACTATAAATTATAGAAGAAAAAATACAAACAAATTATTAAAGCTAATGACCTAATATCCCACGCACTTTCCGTTCCCTTTGAACCGTTTGAACTTAACACAAAAGGGCAAAATACGCATCAGAAAACATAGAGCAACTTGAAACCAACCATCATTCTTCGTAAAGGTGAAAGAAATAAAGACAACAATATGTCCTACGTCCTCGACACCGTCTACTATCCACTAACAAAAGACAATCTCGCTGTGTTGATAAAGCATTGGTGTTCATCTGTTCTGTGACACCAGCCCTCGTGGATCCCAGGTGTAATCGCGAGTAGGTTGTGACCTTTCTCTCCTTTCAGAGAGCTTGAAATATGAAATAGGTTGGAATTGATTTGGGATTGCGAGGAACTCGAGAGGCGACGTGGATTTGAACAGGTTTGTATTGATGTTGGAGAAATTAGAGCATGTATGAGAGCTCTCGAGTTTTCTGAAGAAAAGGCAATAATGTGTTGAGACTAATTCGCGTTAGGAAATATAATGTTGTGCCTTATTTTTCATTTTAATTCTACAAACTATATAAAGAAATGATTTAATCAACTAATATTTGAATTATATGTGTGTAAATTAAACCTTTGTAGCAAAAGTTTCGGCAAATATTTTAATTAATTAATTTTAAGCAGAATTATTCCCCAATTGTTATTTCGTACATTTGAAATAGTTATTTACATACCAAATGCGGGAACCAAGTTCACGCAAAAGGTTTGTACAATATTTTTTGTACGAAAAGTCTAGAACTAATAACAATCCATACAAAGAAATGAAGTTCTTCAAGGAGTTCTTTTGATATTTGTCAAAGTTGCATTATAAATATAAACACACAAATTAATTTGTCTAATATATTAGAAAACAATTATAATATTTACCGTATTCACTTGTAAAATTATTATATTTCTTATTTCCGTAAAACATTCTTCTTATTCTTTTAAACACAGTTCATATGATGTTCTTCACGAAATATCACTAAAAATTGGCATATACTTTTATTGTATTTCTATATAATATAAACCCTAAAAAACTCACTGGTGCAGAGCGCATCATCATATCTCTTAAATTTTTCGAGATATGGCGGTTTTTGATGTTTTTTGAAGTGCAACTTTGAGGAACTGCAACTCAAAAATTACGCAAGATATCGCAAAATACTCTTCAGTTTTGTGTTTTTCGTGCATATTATAGCAAAATAACAAATTTTTGAAAAATTGAAAATTTTTGAATTTTTTTTCAAAATTTCGATCAGCAATATCTCAAATTATAAACGAGATACGAACTTGCAGACTAAACCATTGGATTCAGCTCATCGAAATACATAAACCCTAAAAATTTCAGAACATTCGGATTGTGGGTTGAAATTTTAGAGCAAAAAGTGTGAAAATGGCCTTTTTCAGGCCTAACGTCAAGGGGGACCCTTTGACGTTTTTCGCCAAAAACGTCATTTTTACACTTTTTGCTCTAACTCTATAACGCGTAAAGCAATTTTAATGAAATTTTACATACTTATGTATTTTGAAGAGCTGAATCGAATGGTCCAGTCTGCGAGTCTGTATCTTTTATATTTATCGAGTTATCGCCTATTGAAATTTGGGGAAAAAATTCGAAAAATTTTGAAATTTTTAAAATTTGCTAATTTGTAATAAAATGCATGAAACGAACAGAACTGAGTCTATTTTTCAATATCTTTAATAGATTTTGAGTTGCAGCCACTCAAAGTAGCATTTCGAAAAACATCGAAAATTGACATATCTCTTTAAATTTAAGAGATATGACGATGCGCTCTACAGCACTGAGATTCTTAGGGTTTATATTATATAGAAATACAATAAAAGTATATGCCAATTTTTATTGATATTTCGTGAAATCTGAAATTGTGCAGTACTTTCTTAACATGTATTTGTTGTCAATGGTAAATGCACTAGTATTAAATTTTCTTACTTGTACAGATATTATGCACATTTTTCAAATTATAACCATAATCCTCGTTTTGATAGTGCGTTCTCAACAGAATCCTTAGAATATGATTTCACGTCTCTGTATGTGTAACAGTGAAACAGTGTAACTTATTATTTCTTCCTCAGTACTTCAAAGTCTAATGACATCATTTTAAATTTTTATTTTTAGAATTTGGATGTTCAATTTATGACCTGATTTGATTTTAGCAGCAATCCATCAATTATAAGTGGTATTTTACACTCAACAACCTATCAGGGTTTTGAAATATATCTCAGTATAATAAAAAAAAATTTTAAATAATATTTTCTACAATATTTGTTCTAAGTTTTCTTCTTAACTTTGTACTATTTAAAAATTGTTTAAATGGAAGGTAACGTACTGGAAATTTTTTTGCTAATAATTTTGTTCTATATATTATTATTTAATGAGGCACAATATTAGAAAATATCCTATGTGTATGGAGGGTACTAAACAGTTGCTACGTATAGTAATAGAAAAGTACTAAGTGCGTTATTAGGCACATATTTGTAGATCTGTTAATATTGATAAGTAATAATTTGTGACCATTGAATTCATTTTGACAATATGAATAGTGAAATCATAATTGAATAGTGACGTTAATAGATATTTTATCTTGCACTTTATCTCTTTATGGCACACATAATCAATAAAGTGGAAAAGTAGTACGTTTCGGAAAATTTAATCTTCTTTGTTTCTCTCTTAGGTACCTACCTTATTATACTGCTACGTACATGCATAGATTTCATACCAAACAAAGTTGTGCTATAAATATATTAAGCTTTTTATAAGGATATTACCTTTTAATCATAATAATGCAGTTTTTCTCCACTTGCTTCAACGTTAGTGTTTTCCTGAAACATTCATTTGCTCTGACAGTTTTATGCAAACATAAATTTTATTAGTAGTAAACTTTTTTCAACGAGAATTTAAAGCACAAGAACAATTTATAATTAATGAACTGCACTATATTTTGAAATACTTTGCCCATATTTGTAACTTTCTTCATTAAACAAAAACAAAAGAATATACACCGTTTCCGCCAAGGTTACATTAATATACATCACCTACAATACTTGCTAAATGTAAAATTCATGTTTATTAAACATGTTCGTTGACTGCAAAATATTTCATAATAAATTGGTGTTGAATTGCCAAATCGCTTACGGTTCGTAATTACAAACAAGGTAGTAATTCTTTTTGTGCCGCTACTTCGTGTTATTTCATAAACCAGTTACTTAAAATGCATTTTGGGTTGTTATCGTCATGTGTGGTGACATAAAGTGTCTATAAATTGAATATCAAGTGATTTTTTCGATATTTTAAGTAACTTTATGATTCTACACGTTACACATATTCAAAAATAAATTTGAAGTTATTTTAGGTTGTTTTTATTATGTATCAAATTGAATTTTATTAAATTAATTGCCTAAAAACAATGCAGTATAAATTAGACTGATTTAGCTTTTATAGTTTTAAAAATAGATTAATGAGTGTTAATTTATTATATCCACATAATTGTTTTTGCTAAGTCAGTAACTTAATTTATGCATCCAGGTCTAATGAACTAATAACCATTTCAAAGGATTATTTATGAATGTATTAATATTGTTATTTCAGCTTGCTTTCATAAACAATAATACGATATATTTGTTGTCTTAAAATTGTAATGTCATATGGTGTATTAATTTTTTTTTCTTTGTTCTTTCCAGGTATGTACCACAACCAACTTGGTCCGTAATTCTGTCTTGTTTGGGAAGCACTGTAAAGGGCAGGTATGTTAGCCGTTTCCTGAACTCGTATCTCGTTTTGTGTGCTCTTTATATTTTCACGTTTCAAGTGTACAGCATTTTCTCACAGTTTATGAAATGTTTGCACATTAAATTTTAACCTCTACATTTCTAACAAGGTCGAAAAATATTGTGAAATATGTACACTGACGTCTGTAGGTATACCGTTTGCTTTATGCATTAGTTCGTGATTGAATTTTTGAGGTTTATTAAATTATTAAAATTGTTGAATAACGCCGCGGATCAAATTTTACAATACTACAACAATGAAATATTTTCTGAAACAAAAATTTGGTTAATTTATCTATGTCCTGCGTTTTACAAACCAGAGGATTACATCAAATTAAAAAAAAAACTATTTTCTATAATAAAAATTTGTTTAACATAAACTATGTTTCTCTACGACATATATTTTATAACAACTCAAAAGACCACATAATTTTACAATAAAATTCAACAATGGAAGAAAACTGTTTGTTTAATTGTTGATTATTTTAGTTGATGAAATTTATTTATCTCTCCTACGACATATATTTTACAACAAATTTAACAATAAAATAATGTAAATTTTTTTATGTCCGACTATAGTATAACCATTTGTTTATAATATTGTTTAGCGCCAAGTGTCAAATATAAATGCAATCCAATATGTAATATTATATGTAACACATACATAATAAAGTTTTATTGACTCGCTCTTTTATGTGCTTCGTCCATAAAACCCTCCTAAATTATGTATTTGTTACTTAAATATCTATTACAATAAATATTTGGTTAACTTCACTACGACATATATTTTACAACAAACCTGAACATGAAATTTAACAATAAAACACAATAATGAAAAATTTAAATGTTTTCTACAAAAAATTGTTTAACTTAACAGTGTTGCTCTACGACATATATTTAACAACAATCCAGAGATTTATGGACTGTAGATGTGCAAAGTAATAAAATATTTCCATCTGTTTTCACTTTAAATAAATCACGCATATGTCCTTTCACCTTTCTCTAACTTATGTTACCGGTAATGTTCTAAAAATATTGTGAAATACATATATAGGCTGTCATTATTATTAAAAATATAGTTCGCAAAAGCTATTACCGTTAAAAATATTAGTAAACTAATGGGAACGTCACATGGAAGGAATATTTCTTCTAGAAATTTATTAGCTTACAATATCACCCCTAACCCTAACAGCAGAAACTAAACATTTATTTTTAGCCCAAAATATTAATGAATGATCCTTGAACATGAGTCTAACTTACAAACGATCATTTGGAAATATGATCCATGAACATCTTAAAAGCATCGGTGTGTTTCGGAAGAGGGTTGGAACATATTTGACTAAAATATTCCTAAGGGCGGTAGAACCTTTTAAAGTTTTGTAAGAGGGGTGTGTCGACCAATATAAGAGATACAATTCTAAGTAGAGTCGTATAGTTTTCTGGAATTCGCATTTGTTATTTGACCGATCTCTGAAACGAATTTCTAAGGCGCTCCTTTGAAACTGAAGTGGAAAAAATCGTTGTAGCGGTATTGGTTTTTGCTTATTGTAGAACTAATTCTATTTTCCGTTAATTATGTTATTGTTAGAAATGAAACAACGAGAACCGTTGAAACCACATTTTCCTTTTAATATTTCTTGGAAAGATAGTAAAAATCCAATTCTTATTTCATGAACAGTAAAATATTAATTGGTTTTCGTTGAAGTTAAAAGGGGTGTTAATATTGAAGTTGAAGGTTGTGCTTTAAGAAATTTATATCTTCTTTCTTGAAAAGGTGACGAATGTTTAAGATTTGAAATTGAGTATCGTTTTGCTAACAAGCAATTCTTTCAAGGAACAGCAGTTATTATAATTACTTGACTCTTTTCAAATGGCAACATATTTTAAAAAGATAATTTATCGAACTCTCCGCAAAATAGATTCCAATTCGTTTAAGTTAAGAAACTTCACTTTTCGGTGTAACAAATTAATATTCATTTATAATTTACATATGTTCATGTCATCTCCTTGTACATCATTGAAAAACAGGACTGATGATCTACATTTGCTATTTGTCTAAATAAGAAATGAAACATTGTGACCTACTCTTACTCTTGAGTCCCATTTTCTTTATTCGTTACTTTTTACACTCACAAATCAGCATATTTAAACCTACTTAACGATCTAACGTTGGCTAAAAGAAAGTTTAAATTGTCAAATGATGATTCCGCGAAAAAATATTTGTATAGTTTCACATGCAATTTTTTAACATCCTACATTCGAAAGAACTATTAATTATTATTTGAATGTAACAATATTTATTATTGTACCAGACTTAGACTGTCCTTTGGTTTGAAATTATTTGTATTATTTATTCATATTAATGCTTTTTTTAACATCATTTTACATTTTCAAATTTTAGCGATAACCTAATAATTAATTTCAGATATTTTCGTATACTTAAAGAGTAGTTTTTCTTTGTCAACTTTAAGATTACGCAAGACCTGGGGAGAGTGTAAAAACTTTGTGCTTAATTAACTGTCTAGACTATTAGACATCTTGACTTGTCAGCGTTAGTAACTTTTCCAATTTTAAATTTGTATGTATGTGCTTCTAAAGTAATCTCATAATTAAACTGATGAATATAGTTTCAACAACTGTCTCTATGTGCAGTTTTTCATCAGCTTTCCAAGAACTCCTATCCACTATTCACAAATCTTAGAACTCACTTCTGAAATCAGCACATAAATCTTAACCTCACATATCTTCGCATAACCTGGTACTGTCATCACGGTACTACAGATCTTTACAAAACATGCAGAACACCATACATGGCTATATAACTTCTCATCGCGGCATCCATGGATGACGGGCGAAAAAACAGTGCAGAATCGTTTGCGATTCTCGTGTGCTTGTCGGGGGACCGAGATTAAGTGGCCGCACTTAAAACTAATGGAGAGTGTTCGGTGAAGATAATTTATTCATTCGTGAATGTGGCTGTGTGTGTTTGATGAGGGAGTGAGATTTATGCCGTGTTGCCAAATTGAGTTTGAGTTGAGGGATATTGAGTTATGGAGCAGTTAAGGTTGCTTTAAATTCGGGATGTGTGATACTGTAATTAATTTTGATGGTTTTATTACTTGACTTGCAATTTGAGCAAATGTTTTTTTTTATTTTCTTTTTCATTGACCGGCGGTAAAAAGCAAAAGAATTGAAATATGAATCATCCTAAAACCAAGATGCATGGACTACTTCGGCTATTGTACGACCTAATTTAATATAGAAATTGTTTAAGTGTCTTAAGTCCTATAGTGCTTTCTCTATAAAAAATTTCTCCAATTTTTAGTCTTTTGCTAATTCTTTTCCTTGGGTGAGTTGTCCGAACCATATACGGTTTTTGTCTTTAAGTATTTCGTTTACTGATTTCTTGTCCTATGTCCTCTTGTTTTATCTATACTTCTTACTTCTACATCACTTTCGCTTGTTCTTTTTCTTTCTGTCTATTTGACGGTGTTCAATTCTGTCCTCCATATGTTAACACTGGTGAGACAATGGATAATACATCTCAAAACAATAAAAAAAATTCATATAAACATACATCCGGAAATGCCTAGTTTCAGAGCAATAGCGATTTTAATATTTTATTTCTGTCATATATAACTCATATTTCTAATATTACAGTAAAATCATAGTGGCCGTTTACAATGGAAAACCATTGAAGATAGTCTCTTGTTTTTTTTTTTTGTTATTTTTATATATTATATTTATATCATTTATTTTATGAAAGTGGTAGCGGACTAATTGCTATGGTCTTTTGTCGCTTAACGAGTAGATGATTGTGAATTTATATGAATACAAACGACCATGCTCTTCAATGGGATTCGAACCTACGACCTCTGGCGTGTTAGGCTAGTGCCATAACCACTACGCCACCGAATTCGGCATTTATAACATTGTCATTTAAGTTATTTCTTGATGTTTGCCACTAATATAGTATTGTTTAATTCTTCATCTATATTTCCTCGGTTGTTAATTGTACTTCCTAGATAAGGATTGTTTAAGAATAGGTTATAATTCTTCGATTAAGTCAAATATGGTTCTAAAAATTACCTGCAATTTGAATAAATTATTCTTCAAGTAGATCTCCCCTGAAACTTCGAGGAATTCAGAAGAATTTTTGCCCGAATTTTAACCGTTGAAAGCATCTACATATTTCATGATAATATTGTAGATGGAATTTCTGTTATAGGCAGATCGATGACAAGAATATATTTGCATATTATGATGATTTACGTGGGCCATTTGAATTCCTCGTTTTTTTGAAAGAAATCTTTATTAAATTTAAAAATCCACTATCGAAAAAGCAAAAAATATTTAAATTAACTTTGGAACTACTATAAATACAAATAAATATATCATCAGGCCATTTACCCATTTTGGGTGTGGCACTCGGCTTTGATCTTGAGATATATCATTGCGGTTACCAGTTACTATTGTAAACAAAAGATTTTGTGATATAGAATATTAATTATGATCCTACTTACACCTACGAAAAATTTGCTAAAATTTATGAGAAACCATAATTGGATTGCGTCATATTTATGGTTTATTTTCATAGGTGTTGCTCTTATCTCATCTAATTTTCATTGTCAGAGAAAATCCCGGAATAGATAGTGAGTCGATTCGTCAGAGATAAATTTGTTTATGTTGGACAAATGAGCAAATATATATTTACATAATCTTCGCCCACCCAACTACAAGTATATAAAAGACAAACTGAATATAATATCTGGTTGTGACGTCATCTGGGTTTTTTGATCAATTGTATTATTGCTTTTTTAATATCAACATAGATAAGTATAGGTATGTTTTCTTAGTAAAAATAACGGGTGTTTTTTTAGAGGTATAAAATTTTCAAATGAAATAAAGTACATATAAAATGTAATGGTCACGGTTTTGTCTTTTTGGAAAGACAACTTTATGCCATTTGTATTTGAATTAACAAAGTACAATCTGGAAGACTAATGATCGATATCTTTTTTACGCGACGAATGTTGAATTCCTTGTCGTCCATCATTTCTGGTTTATCGCCTTCACATATATCCGCAGAAAACGATCCAAAGATGTTAAATCACAAGATCTTGGAGGCCAATCTACAGGTTCATTGCGCGATATTATGCAATCATCGAATGTGACATGTTGCACCGTTTTGTTGAATCCACCGCTCTTCCATATAAACGCCATTTAATTGGGGAATGGAAAAGTCCGTAAGCATGGAGATATTTAGAATTTGGTAGCAATCTGTCAACTGGAAGTGATAGTTTACTTGAAGGCTTATCGGGATTTTTGGAATATCTCAGTAAATAATTGCTTTAGTTTGTACCGTTCAAAAATTATGTGTTCTTGTATAAAAATAAATATTAAACTTAGTAAGCCCTATACGTATATTGTTATGAGTATTACTGTTTATTCTTCTTTATAAACCTTAATTCATTACAAATAAAACGTCGTGTGCGGCGATGCGCTAACCAGAAAAGAAAACATTGATACCAGAACAAAAAGAGCCTTTATTATCCCGTGCATAGCGCTACTGTGATCATGTTACATTGAAGAAGACAAGTGAATACCGCCAAAGATACGATACCTGCCAGTGTCAGAACAAAACACTGTGTAAGGGAAATATGAGCCGGCTATGTCAACGCCAACTTCCTTTACAGGTGTCTAAAGCAAACATTCTTATCCAGAAACAGCTGAGGAAAGATTACCCTTTATAATACGGTATTTATTCCTGGCAGGCTATCATATTTAAGCAGCTTTTCAAAATAAATTTGTCCAGGAAATGTGTGTGGTTTATAATGATAAATGTTTTGATGAAAATAAAATAAAGAAGAGATTTAGGAAATGGTTGGGAAGTTATAGCCGATGGAAGTTTTGCTATTGCTATCAAAATGCTAATAATGTGTAATATTTTGGCGCCGATTTATCAGTTGTGAGATAAAGTACGTTTAGTCATCCTATATTTGATCGAAAATATTGGAATTATGATTAAAACATTAAAAGTAAAGCAAAATATGAATATACACTCCATTTTCTTAATTTTTAATGTTTCTTTTCTGCTTGAAAAGATGCGTCATGCATTTCAGAATCATATTTGCGATTTTTGACTTAATTAAGAAGTCAAAATCATTCTGTTCTAGACTTATTATCGCCCGCTCATATAGGTCAAAATTTTTGATAGTGAGTACATTTAATCTAGCATAAATTTCACTATTTTCAGGATGACGTATATGTGTATAATGAATGACAATATTATTTTCAAATTTCATATTTTGAATTTAGATATGTACAATTTATAAGCTGGGCAGATTTTGGTAGTAATCCATTAACCGGAAGTGGTAGTTTACTTGAAGTCATATATGAGGTTTACAAACTTATCTCAATAAATAATTGATTTATATTAAATCTTCTTCTATTAAAAATAATATAAAAATAGCTACCTATAATTTTAATTTGAAACTTATTTCTCTATTTTGTACCATTTAAAAAAATATGAATATTTTAAAAATTGTTTGTGTTTTTCAAGTAAAAATCAAATATCATTCTTTTAAATAGTGTCATCTATATTAATTATGCCATTTCCTTCTCATTTTACTTGAACTTGAATATCAATTGTATGTTATTTTATAGGTGAGTGGAGATCAAAATATTAAAATATTCCGAAATAATATTCAATAATCCAGTTAAAAATATAATTTAAGCATTAAATATCTTTATATAGTTCAATAATATACAAGAAAATATATTAATGCTTTCAAATTATACCTTGTATGCATAAAGTACCTACAGAAATATTAAAATTCGATGAAATCTCTATAGCTTATTAGCTATTCCGCCAACATTTCACCTCACTCTCAGAATCCTTATCAGTTCCATACCACCACATAGCCTACAATCACAAATCACAACGTAAACATACACACGTTACCTTACGCTTACAGTTACGTTGTGGTACGTTGTGCCACGCTCAGCTATGCCACATAACACAACATTACACGCGGCTGCGGTGTATACACAACAAAGACGAGCGAGTGACTCATACTCATTGCGAAGTCAGGTTATGTTTAATACATATGGCGGTTTGTAGTGAAACGATAGTATCTGAGGAAACTTTAATGGATTGGGAACTAGTGGAAGTGATGTAATTTCTTGTGGGTGATGGGATATGTGCTAGTATGACACGTAGGGGTGGATTTCTTATTTCTGGTTTATATGTATGATTGTTTGATATGTAGGGGGTAGCTGGAATTAAAGGGATTATGTTATCGGGTAATGGTGTGTTATAGGGGATAGAAATGTGTTATTCTGATAAGTAAATGTATAGAACTGTTACTACCAGATTGATAGATTAGATGCAGAAGGCGTACATTACGGAAATCTTGATTTAAGTTAGTAATGTGCAATGTTACCATCTGTGTATTTAAAATGATGTTAGATAACATATATTCATGCATAAGTAAATGAGTATTGTGCTTTGTAGTGTTGCTTTATTGCTTCTCTCCTTTTGGGTTGGGGTTTGGGTTTATTCCCCATTATGCAAATAATGATTTACATACATACTCATATCTATTATCATGTAATATAACTTAAAACAATAGTTATTATATTATGGTTATCTTTCCTAGAATTATAACTGTAATGTTCAGCTATAATAATTAACAATTAAGGATTTGTACCTATGTAATGCCTACAGTTATGAGGGTAAGTCTTATTACATAAATTACCATTTTCATAACATATTCCCTGCATATTTGTATAAGAAATAGTTATTTATATTTAAGTTTTATTTTATATTTACCTCAAATTTTAAAATAAGTTAATTATATTTTTATATATATTTAATTGCCGTTAATAATATTGACGTTGTTGGTGCAAACAAAATCCTTCAACTATTGAGTATTTTTGTGCCTATTTCCAATTATAATTATCATGGCTATTGGCATTATTATAATTATTATTAAGTCTAGCCTGGAAGTATATTTTCCTCTTTACTTGGAACTTAGTTATTTCACAATTTTCTCCATATTATTTATTTTGTTATTCTGTTATTTAAGCTATTGCTATAATGTATTTGTATTACCTACATTTTTTTATTACCTATTGAAATAACTAATGAAAAATAACCCTTTCATTCAATCAACATACGTTACCCTTCACTATCACAAGACAAAACATTGTCAACACTTCCCGCATTTACAATCCTCCCAGAGTTGCATTAGAATTCTGAATTACCCACCCCAGTGATACTGCTGATACATTAGTCACAGAGTTGAATAGCAGCTAGTAGCCGTTGCAAAGATTCATCTCCTCGAAGAGTGACAGAATCTGTTTAGTGATATCTCGCCCCCAGATGGGGGTGTGAAATCCCATTAGAATTATACCGTTTCATTAGCAATCTGACAGTTCTTGGACAGCAGATATTGTGTGTTGATTGGAATAAATTTGTGTGCGAATATGTCAATGGAAAGCTGTTGTGAGGGTGATTAATTGGCTGGTTGATTCTTCGTTAATTTTTAGAAATATAATAATAATATATACTTTATTGAAGATAAATCAAAGGCAAGACTTTCCTTCTGTTTCACTAATACAAAATCAAAATGATATTAACTTGTCAAAAAATATTATAGAATTTATTTAACAATAAGTGAATTGTTAAAAACTTAGTTATGTTATTTAAACAATGAATATTTGTAGTAATTATTGCGGAATGTGTCGTACAATAAATGATGGAAATTGTGTAAAAATAACGCAATATAACCTAAATGTGTTTTTTGAAATACAATACTTGGTTTAGTATAATTTTGTAACCAAATCGTGGAAAATTATTTTTACGAAATGTTATTTAGAATACATTTTTATGTAATTCTAAAGTTTTTCGAATTGGTTATGCCACTATTTAATTCTCGGAAAATATTGCGAACAGCACAAAATTTATTCTATTTAAGTTGATCCTATATAGAGGCCTTCTTTGACGAATCTTTGTTTTTTCTTGAATTGACATAGCTCTTTAGATACCATTTTGGTTCCTGGGACATCTTAATATTTAAATACAAGACATCAGAAAGTAGACGAGAGACACAATTATATTTTGGGATATGCTGATGGAATGAAATTAGATTCCTTAATGAAAAGAGGAAGAAGAAACCTTGTCAAAGTAAAAGAGAAAAAGGAAGACATTCAAAGAGGTAGAAAGAATTTTGGACGTCAACATCTCAAGAAAATGAGAATTAAATAATTAAGTGAATAGAACAAGCAAACGCTTTTATAAACAAGAATTATTTATTGTAATTAATTTCAGTGAATGTAAATATAAAAAATATTAATTACTTATATAAAATTATTTGGCACTGTGAATCTGTGCAAAAATTTCGCAATCATTTTAGTAAATTTGCACGTGTGCTTAATCTTAAGTCGTTAAAGCAAATTTATGTCGCTAGATTAGATATTTATGTTTAAAAAGTTCGTTAGCAAATATTTGACCCCATGTCGAAGATAAAAATAGCATTTTTCCTATGACCTGAAATTCTTTTAGCACTTCAACAGAAACTACAAAATAAATCAGAATTTCTCCGATACTCATTAATGAACTTGTTACTATATTATTATGATTGCTTAGTTTCTGATTAGCGGCCATTTTGAATAATAAACAATTGAAGGCCCATAAATGGCGCCCCTATAAAGGGTGACGTTCATATTACATTCATTTGTTCATCCATGTATGACGTCACTGCATACATCACAGAATGACTCACAATCAAAGACCGGATATTGTATTGAAACTCGTAATTTTATATACTTTTTTTCAGCGAATAATTAGTCACTCCGTTTTTTCTTCCGCACTTATAATTAAATTCTAATTTAAGGAACAAGTAATAGTAAATGTAGGTGGATGACTGGTAATATTACTGGAAAGGTAGATGACCTTTAAAAAAAATCGCAATAAAAAGTTTGACATATCGTTATTGATATCTTAAATATTTATTTTTTATTTAGTTTTATTTTATGGTGCTTTCAAAAACGTATAACTGTAAATTTTTTGTAATAAATATGATATATCTGGAATTAATACATGTGCATATATTTAGGAAGTGACACAAATTTAAATTGATTGTAAAATGTATTAATAAAACATTAATTTTTTAATGCAAACATTTACTAAACAGTTCACGCTAATTAATTAATATAATATATGCCTGTTAATTGATGGTTTATTTCAGAAAAAGTAACTTAAATTGATTAATTTTTCTAGTACGCGTATTATCATTTGTAATTAAATAATTAAATAAATTATTACACGAGTCTTAATATCCTTGTTCGAACTCCACCTTTTTAACTTTACATCTTCGGGACCGTGATTCCAAGGCTGGTAACAGAATTTACACGCAAAATTGAATAAATGTCTAGAAAACAATAAATAAATATGTAGTCAAGACAAATTAGAGAAGCAATTGAAATTAAGAAATCTTCAAATATTCTTAATTTAAATACAGGCTTTTAGCTTAATAAGTCGTGTTTAACTGTTGTTCGTCCTTGATTTTCTGTTTATATTAATTTGTATAACCTTTGATCTATGTTACGATTTTTTGTAAATTCGTAGTCCACTACATATATTATTTTTTGTGTACCTATTTCACCTGATAAAAGCAGCACTTTGCTGACGAAACGTTGTTTTATTAACTATACCCAAATATTGTTGAGTTCTGAAAGCTTCTTTTAACATTGTAATATACTATTTTATTATATTATTGAATTGGTCCAAAATGGCGTTGATGTACCCAATATGGGCCTCGATTCCGTTTTCTCTTCTGTCAATGCGTGTTCAATTGTTCTGTATGCTTTAATTCTTGAAGTAATCTTATTGGAGCCAAGGTTATTCTTATTAGTAAGGTTAAAGATGAAAATCGTTGTGATGTCATTAAACATGAATAGTTAATTATTGCTGTCTTGTTCTAAACAAATGTGTCGACGTGATAAACAATAGCGAATAGATACTTAAGCGTTTATGTTTTGTTTTTATAAAATACTGCAACTACATATTTAGTACATGTTAAAGCATTTAAAATGTTTATGACTTTCTAGTTTTTGTTTTGTTGTAAAATTTCTAGTGTTTACAAGGTTATGAATTTTAATTTGTTACGAAACTGGATTTAATTTAAATTTTAACTGTACGATTAGAAGCCACATTTTAGACACACATTTCTTGCACTTAAATATGTTATTTTTATAATACTTTATTTAGTTATCCAAGTTACATTATGTTGTTTATAAATTTAAACATATTTGTTTGAATAAAAAGGTTAGCAAAATTCATTGCCATATGCGTGATATTTATTAAATTTCAAACACCAAGGCCGAAATAAAAATAAACTACGTATACGGAATAATAAATTCGTTCTAGCTAGCTTTTAAATGGCAATAAAATATATTAATGAAACTCGAACCAAACATACTTATTTATTTAATTTTGTAGCATTTATTCTTGATTGGTCGTCAAACAAACATCGTTGGAACTAATCAGATAAATTAAGTTTTTAACAGATGTTATTTATTAGAGTGACATTTAAATTTATATCAAAATCACGATTGCTATCGTGTTAAGGCAGGGGTATTACATTAATTCATAATTAGTATGGGCATACATTAGTATTAATTAAAATGCATAATCTGTAGATCTGTAAATATTGAAAAAAGTTGCATAAAAAATTGATGTAAATAACCTGTTATATTATACGAATCTGCTTTAATATACATATTATATTTTTTACTTTTTTATACGGGGTATAAATATCTGTTTTGAGGATCCACTTCTCAACAACGTCTGTGTGAATGGATAGATGTGTGTCCGTATATTCAATTAATTACGAACGAAAAAATTAGATCAACACAAAACTTCATTACTATAAGTTTCTTGGCAGTTCTGAGATCTGAGTTGACTTTAGTTATAGTTACAACAATAAATTCAACTTATTTCAAACAAAATTTGTAACGAAATAATTTTCAAGTAATAGATGCTATCAATAATATTTGGAATAAAGAATTTTCGTGGATCTCCTGCCTATTTTGAGAAACACTGAATTAATAATTTATTTCAATAATCATAGAGGGCAATCAAATATCTGAAACATCTATTTTATATGTCAAGTATAATTATTAAACAATCAAATTCAAATTTGTATGTTCTAGAAAGTCCATCACATCATATTTTTAAATTATGTTTGAAAAATATAGTTGCTAATTATAAATGTTAAGTTTAATCTTTAATTAAAAATTCGGTCAAATGTTATCACTCTAGCCGTACGTATAAATAAAAATTTCTTTTGTTGTTTTTTAATTCTAATATTCGATATTCGTTTGTTATAAAAAATGGTCGTTTTTATCCAGTTTCGTGTGACAAATTATTTTTGTTACCATAGAGGCAAACAAAACATGAGAAAAAATGAAGGTTGTGACATTGTATTGTAAACCATTGTTGCGTGAAATATTGTAAATTGAAAAATAATATTGGCACCGCAAGATTGTTTGCCCATGTGAAAGATGTGACATGAATTATATATGAGTTTATCTTAAACTTAGATTTCAAAAGGGTTGAAAAAGGACTAGGAAAATATGTTTGTTATTTTGTGAGATTTAGTTCTGGCTGTGTATATGATAAGAACATTTTTAATCTCAAAAGGAAAAACTCAGATTATCTTTAGAACTTGAATTCGAAATGTTTGTGCAGTTCTAAAGTACGATAGCATATTTAATTTGTTTGCAAACTCAATTTCGCGATTAGATAATAGTTATATTTATGGTGTATTTCCTTAAAATTATTTGAACTAACTAACTTCTACTCTAGATATCCAAGTAATAATCTGTATAACAAATAAAATAATATTCTTAATCAAACTAAATAATTACTTTTGATACATACTTATTACTTAATATACAGGGTGAGTCATCGAAATGCCCGTCTTCGATATCTCCCTTGTCGTTAGAAATACGGCATATAATTATTAACAAAATTTATTCGACTACTAAAGGAGCATAACGTAAAATTATTTTCACATATACAGGGTGTAACGTAACGGCTATACGAGAATTGTTTGTCTTTTTTTAAATGGAACACCCTATATATTTTTATATATTTTGAATTGTATTTTATTCACCTATACGGACATATGAATTTTGTTTTAGTTTTCCGCGGCGTTGTCAAGTTTTTCCGTTTTTTCTCTAAAAAAGGCCGAATACACGCATTGCTTTGTGAAGGCGTACTGAAGTTATTTTAATAGTAAAATTTAAGAATTTTTTTTTCTGCACAGCTGTAACTATACTCTATGTTTTGACATACTTTCTTTTAAATGTAATTATACAGGGTGTTCAATAAAGCAAATCAAACTTACTCCACTTCAAATGATTATAACTCGCAATTTTCAAATGGAACAACCTATATTTTATTATTCTGTTGTGTGCCATTTTGTATTACCTTCAATTATTATTAAGGTTATCCTATGCCTAAAACCAATAATTTCGGAGATTTTTACCATTTTTCACTAAATTAATTTATTCAATTAAAAATTAAATCTAGTATGCCATGGATATGGTTTTTTTTTTAATTTATTGTTTTGTTTTAATTTACAAAATACTTCCAATATAACCGCAATTCTTACGGAAACATATTTGCAGACGGTTAATAAATGAGTAATTTACTCTTCGCTTGCGTCGACAATTCCAAATCAGTTACGGATTTGCATCATACTTTTTTGATAATAATACGAGTATTAACGGACAAAATTATTGTTAATTTTTACAAACTGATTCTCTAAACGATTTAGAAAATTTACCTCTCAATATTATCCGGAGATTGTGGTTTCAACACGATGGTGCACCAGCTCACAACAGTCTTCAGGTTAGGCATTATTTAAATGAAGAATTTTTTTAAAAGATGGATTAGACAAGGTGGTCCAAGTAATTGGCCCGCAAGATTTTCGGATCTTGCAAACTTACATTATTTCTTGTTTATCGGTTTATCAGACAGCACCAACTACACGAGAAGATATGATAGAGCGAATTCGTAACTCTTTTGAAACTGTCAACGCAAATATACTGCGAAGAGTAAATTACTCATTTAAAAACTGTCTGCAAATATGTTTGCATAAGAATGGCAATTATATTGGAAATAATTTCCATGGTATACTAGATTTAATTTTAATTCAATAAATTAATTTAGTGAAAAATGGCAAAAATCTCCGAAATTATTGGTTTTAGACATAGGATACCCTTAATAACAAATGAAGGTAATACAAAATGGCATACAACAGAATAATAAAATATAGGGTGTTCCATTTGAAAATGGCGAGTTATACTCATTTGAAGTGGAGTAAGTTTGATTCGCTTTATTGAACACCCTGTATAATTACATTTAAAAGAAAGTATGTCAAAACATAGAGTATAGTTACAGTTGCGCAGAAAAAAAAATTCTTAAATTTTACTATTAAAATAACTTCAGTACGCCTTCACAAAGCAATGCGTGTATTCGGCCTTTTTTAGAGAAAAAACGAAAAAACTTGACAACGCCGCGGAAAACTAAAACAAAATTCATATGTCCGTATAGGTGAATAAAATACAATTCAAAATATATAAAAATATATAGGGTGTTCCATTTAAAAAAAGACAAACAATTCTCGTCTAGCCGTTACGTTACACCCTGTATATGTGAAAATAATTTTACGTTATGCTCCTTTAGTAGTCGAATAAATTTTGTTAATAAATATATGCCGTATTTCTAACGACAAGGGAGATATCGAAGACGGGCATTTCGATGACTCACCCTGTATAGAAAAAATAGAAACTATGATTTTTAAAATATATTACTCAACACATAATTCAGTTCTTTTCAATATTTGAAGCAATTACAAGAAAATTACAAACAAAATTTATAATTTGAAATATAATTGCTTCTTTTAAAATATTTTTGTAGCAGTTTATATATTTGAAATAAATTGCAATTATTGTTTTTTATTGTGCCCAGTAATCTTCCAATTTCTCAGTTCTGTACATGTCGTGAAACTTATAATTAAATGCTCATTACTCTTTTCTATTTCGCGAGTTGTTTAACATACACAAAGATGGCATTGAGATAAAACCACTAAAATATAATAATACTGGAACGCTAGCTGTCGGTGAAAATGCGAGCCGAGAGAGACAGCTATAGCACTGTTCTAAGAAAGTTGATAAGAAAATATAAAGAAATTAACATTCAAATACTTTAAAATAAAATGTATAATATAAAAATTTAATAATACATTAATAGAAATTAGTTCGGTTAACTTTGTATGTGAATTTCAAATAATTGAACAATGTACTGTTTGTCGCCTCGTCTTTAAATGTCTCACTCATACTGTAAAGTATGTGTTCCCAGACTTATAACGTTAATTACTAATGTATCACTTTTAGGAAAGAGTGTGGAACATGTTTTTTTCATAGCAACCACTCAACAAAGAAGGATGGGCTCAAAACATCTATTTGTCTCAGGCTAGTTTTTAGCTTTCATAAAAACCTACAAGCCTTTATTTCACTTTCTTTTGAAGACAATTATTATCAATAGAATTATAAAATGTATTTTGCTATTTCTGGGGTTTAAAATTTCTGTCAAAACAAAATTCTCGTATAATCATTGTCGCAACAAAATCTATATTCATACACCCAAATCAAAATTAGTTAATTTCCCCGATTCAAAATTCAATTCTCGCACATCCAATTTGCAAGCGCACTATTTACAACCCACGCCTAAAAGCCCTCATTCTTGGTCAATAATTACCAATATCTCCATTGATTAACTCTGAAGCGATCATCCAATCCGTTTCAATTAGTCCGGATACACGTGCACCACCCTCCACGGCCACTACCCTCTCCGATGACGATGCGTCGTTCGAGAGAGAAATTAAATCATTTCAGAACACAGAGCTTCGAGTTCGTTGTTCGCTGCGCGTGTTATGGGTTCATGGTTCATTGTGGGTGCACAAGGGGTGAAGTGGGAGGGGTGTTCGGGCGCTATGCACAGATGAATCAATTTAAATTAGCCATGCGAGTGCGGGTAGCCAAAGATGTAACGCTTGGGAATCGATTGAGCGGTAGCTGGACTATTGCTACTGGGCAGGTCGTTAACTGGGTTGCACTGAGAGGATTGGTTATATATAAATGTTACAGGGAAAGTCCGAAATATGGTTAATGTCGACAGTATCCAGAATTCGTGGATAATGATGCAAATGAAACAAAACGCTGTCAAAATGACAGTTCTTATAATGATGAAAAATAAAGTGTGTGTATGGTTTGAGCAATACTGATTCCCGTTATTACTTTAAAGAATATATGGCCAGTGTTAAATTTATTAAGTTTCCTAAATAATAAACTTCAAAAATAAAAACATAACCCTGTTAAAACACCTTCTCAAACGTCAAAAGAAGAACATCCATGGATGTTTGTATTATGATCTTCCATCTCAACTTTTATCTCACGTCAAAATCATAACCCTCAATTAGTGAATAGTATTTAGAATAGAATAATTTCATGAAATGAGCTCCGGTATATGTACAACAACTGTTTACAAAATTACATCAGTTAGCTAAGCGCCAACCCTATTTGAAATTTCAATCACGTGGTCATACAGAGATAGAATATTTTTAACGATTTTTAGTGACAATATCCAAGTATATAATCAATATATTTTTCCGATGAAGTCATAAATAACAGAATTTAATATATTATTATTGAACTTTATCCATGTAAACTTTATCAAGATATTTTCGACATTATCCGTAACATGTACATAAATAAATAAAACTATCGCACAATCAAGAGATCTTGAGATTGAATCCAACAGTTGACAGTTGACATTTTAACTTTACCCCTGAAATTGTAAAACATTTAGAAGAATTAAATTTAATAAATCTTCTTGTATACAAATTGCTTGCGGTAAAAATAAAACACGTTTCAGTTTTAAAACCCGGCATTTTTTACACCCTAGCCAAATAAAAAACAACCCAAAATTCTAAACCGAATTACTTACACTCACAAAATTACAAAAACCAACATTAAATGTAAAAGTTACCACATGTGCCAGATAGGCTTACCCTAAATTACCCCCATGTATCTAACCAAAACATCACCCCTTTAACAGCACTCCGCAAGTTTCACCGCTACTTTATCCTAGCGCGTCAACCCTTAAAACACGCTCCTGCTTAATGTCCTTAAATCATTTTTAGGAACTTCGTTCACAGGGCGGCTACTGATCCTTCCCGTATATTTACGGACAGGCCACGTGCGAACACACGTGTTAGGAGCGATTGAAAGATGCGTCTGATGTTTTTAGACCACCCCGTATCCTGTAACCCTTTCTAAAAGATTAACTTGTGGTAGCAAAGTGAAACGTTATCCGAAGATGAATGTAGACCAGAGTGTGATTATGATAAACGCGGTTAAGAATTGGGTTATGTGATAGACTGAGTTTAGGATCAGGTTTGATGGGTGATATTTATGAGGAAAAATTGAGGCGGGAGCTGTTTTTCATAATTTGGGACAGGAAATATGCGAGATTAACTTTTAACATTAAAATATTATGATTATAGGGATGAGATAGGTATATTAAACATGAAATATGTACATAAGAACTTAACCTGGCTTTTCAGGAAATATGGAAGAATTTTTTCGAGATGGTACTTTGTGTTATTACAGTATACAATTTGATTGAAATACTCAATTAATTATAGAAATTGGTAACGAAATGTAGAACTTGAGAATTCTGAAAACTTATTTAAATTGTATTCTAAGTGTACATTGGCTATGAGGAAATTGATTAATAAATAATCAGTATGTAAATGTTAATTAGATGAAAGCTATTCGCTTAAATCGAATTCATAGCTCTCGAAAATATCTTTTCACGTTCATTTGTACTGTCAAATTCATGGTAATCGTAATATATGGAAGTATAAAAAACATGAGATTTTTGCGAAAATATATATTTTAGCGATGACAAATTTTTACTATAGTGATATTCACCTAAGAATGGCATTCTTCGAATTCCATTCTGATGACGTCACAGAAGGGTATGAATTAAGTGATCCACATGCGTTATTAGCAATGCTTTTGTCTGATGTGTTGCTAATGTCACGAAGCGTGTGTTGACGTACGTCGCTACTTACACCGTATAGGTGACAGTTGATTATTTACTGTGTTTATATTCGCATTCAGTGTTTGAGTTAAATTTAACGAATAAATATGAGTGGTAAAACATTATCTAAACGTTGCAAAGAAATTATTTTGAATGCTTCGGCATTTTTTCATGAAGAAAAACGTATAGATGGTCCACTAATTCCTTTTTTTCTGCAGAAGATGTAAGTTTTATATTGTGAGGTTATGTTATCAATTTAACGTAAATGTTATTATTATCTATTTTCTTATACATTCTTCGTTATTATTATTATTATTATTATTGTCTTAGGGGATTTGTGCAATGTAGAAATTTGAACGACTCTAGGTAATAAATTTGTAAATACTTATTTCTACTACATTGCCAACAGATGTCAGTACGGTCAATCGAAATTTCAATTTTTATTAGTATCTCATATAAATGAAGTGTGTGACGTCATCACATTGGAATGCCATTCTTAGGTGAATATCACTATACTTTCAAATAAGTGTCTGTACTTTCAATCCCTATAATACGGTTATTAGGTACCTGCTGTGATGATCTACCAGATAAGTGCTCTGGCGAGCACTGTGCCACTCTGGAGGTGTTTCTATCATAGAGCTAACTCTATTTTGACATATGTTATAGAACGCTGTTTTAGAGTTAGAGATTTTGTGTTAGTTTATGGAATTGGTTTTTATTAGTATACAAATTTATAAAACTAAATAAAGTATACAAGCTTTAAAAAATGAAGAAAAAAGGGAAAAATACACCTGAAAAATTAAAATTAGTAAAAATATACAAACACAAAAAGAATTAAATTCGCTGCCAGCTTAAATTTTTAAAATTTATACACTGCAAAATTCGTAGAATAGAAACTAGCTCTTATTCTGATTATAGAATAATGTTATAATTATAGAGCCCAGGTCTCAACATTATTTTACAGAATAGGGATTCCGAATCCGTTTTTCATTTTCTGAAGAACGTTTTTGTCGATGAATGGATAATGTTTAATAACTAAATGGCGAGTAAAAATAGAATAACGAAACTTCATATTTATAAGTTGATTTTGTTATAATTGCAAAGCCGGAAGTAGAAGTGTACTTGAATAACAAAACAATAAATTAAATATTGAATCAGTAACAAGAAACAGTTTCAAATAATAGATTGTTATCAGTAATATTTGGAATATATATATGCTTCATAAAATTTTTCAATACAATAGTTTGTATGAGAACAAACAAATAGCTGAAGCATATAGTGTAGTTATTAAACACTTAAATTCAGATTTATATAATTATGTAGGTTGTAAGAAAGTCCATCTCCGTCTCTGTAATATTACAATTAAATTGAACATACATAAAAGGAACAAAAACCCGATTAAAAATAGAAAATTACAGGCAAGGAACGGACATGAAGTTATTAGCATATAAATTAATTACAGTGCATTTAATCCACCCGAACTTTGCTCACATACGTCGCTATAGTTGCCAGGTATTATAGCCGAACCATATTGTTTCATTTCTCGCTGGTATCTCTGTGCTCATTGGAGATAAGTTCCTATAAACTTCGTCGTTTCACTACAAGTAGGCTTGGCGAGCTAGTCACGTTATTCAACTGTTTCTATTCAAGCGCGCATGTGTATGTGTAGTTTGATTGTTGCTTGGTTGAATGTAATTAACAATTAATTAGTGGATGCCGGCTTTGAGACTTTAATGTGAGGTTAAGTTTATAATGTGAAGCGGAATTTGTATTCTCAGTTGAGTTAGGTTTGGTTGTGGATAGTGTTTTTACAGAGATTATATTTATTTTTGTGTTAATGAAGATAGTGGTTGTTATATTTTAATATGGTGAACTCATGGCAGGTAAATAATTTCAACTTTAATCAAGTTTAGATTTTACTACCCAATGGATGACCTTAGGTAACTAGGTTGACATCTGAAGTATATAGCAATAGAAAATATGAAAAATTGACCAATTACAATTGATTCTCCAGTGTATCTTTGTCCACAGACAAATGCTAACACATTTCGTTTTTTAAATAATGCGAATATGTTTATTACTTTAAAATAAAATGAATATGTAATTAATATTAACTGTTGTAGTGTTGTATATCACAACTTTTATAATTGAGAAGTATGTTTATTACTAATAAAACTAGTTTTCATGATAAAAATTATTTATATAATAATTTGTAATCAGACACCTACCTCGAAATATTCAATATTTAAAATTACAATAGATGACATTTATTTCTATCTCTTTCTCTCCAAATATGTCTATCTTTCTCTTACCAAATTTACGTCATGTATCTCTTCTCCTATTTTTAAATATTTATAATTTTAATTCTCGTGAACTATAAATAATAATTCTTCGATTTAAAAAATAGGGATATTTTATTTTCTTGTATAGAATAACATAAAAATGTGTTCACAGACCCATTTATATTAATTTAAATAAAAATTTAATTACAAAACTTACTTCTATACTATCTTAGTATCTTGTTGTTTAAAACACAATCTAATCAGTAGATTTAATTTTATCTGCCGATATTGTAAATCAATTTGATAATGTTTTATTCGTATTGTTTTCAAAACTAGATTTGTCTTACCTTTTTAAAAAAATGTGATTATATATCACAGGTGTAGAAACAGAATTAAATTTTACGTAAATATTACAGATAGGTGAATTTCTAACATTAATTGTAGTTCCATTTGTGCAATAAGCGTTGTTTTGTGCACATATTTCTCAACGCATTCGCATAATCAAAGTAAAAGTACCACACCTGATATATAATTTCATTTTCTGCTATTAAAGAATTATCCATCTGTTCTCCTTCGGGGTATGAATATTGCCTGTATTATTTGCAAAATCATTATGAATAATTAATCAAGCTATGTATGCATTTACATATAAATATCTATACTTACACATTCAATCACTGTTGCAGTGTTCTGTAAGGCAACGAGTTGCATAAATCAAAATCACTTCATTAGCTGTTGGTATTACTGATTATAACCATTTTTATATATTTATTTATGGAGTTGAGCATATGCTATTTAATTTAGTTGTTGCCATAGTGTATTACTTATGATAATATGCCCGTCAAAAGCCATGTATTTTGCTTAGAAACTGTTTTATCTTTTGTGTAGTACAGTATAAGAATTAATTTTTTTGTCGCATCGACTGATGACCTTGACCCAAGCGGCCATTTTGTCAGTAGCTGTATACTGCGGTAAATTTTAATAGCTGACATTTTACATGTAGAACAATGTACTGCATTCTCTTTTCTATGGTTACTCAGATATTACCCTATCAGCAGACGTTGAGCGGCCATCTTCTCAGTAGCGCACTGAGACCCGCTCACTGAAATATTGGGATCATGAAATGTTTGAATTATCATTCCTGGATTAATTCTTATACTGCGATTTTACTGTTATTCTTGTACTTTTTAGTTGCAAATTGTACACTAATATTCAAATGGTAAATATAAGCAGAATTAGATAAATAATCAGGCAGCCTCCGGACTTCCCGATACTAACGCTTCTCGCGGCAAGATTGCGAACTATAAACACTCAAACAAATAAATAGCAACAGTGACAGTGAGCTACCTCTTATGTTGTCACCGTGGTTCAGGCTGAAAACTTTAAATTTCTGTTATATAAAATGAACTACGTGGGGCTAAAATTAATTAAAAACAATTTTACAACTTTCATAACAAAATGTAAATTTCGGTACACCTGCGTAGATACTTTTACACATTAGGTACGCATACTAAAACTTTCCTTCTAGTAGCATGAATTTTGCCGTAAAAGCCCTAAAACTCAAAGCAGACTGCGCTAATGAGATTTGGGCCCCCTTGTTTAGCAAATTAAGAGCGAGAGCCCTGTGTCACTGCCAGGTCAGAGTCAGAAATTGACGTATGCTGCTTCGTCCCTTATATATAATCAAAATATTACGTCACAATATTCGGATTTCAATTTCACATTAGTTCTCTAAACACGTATGGATCATAGGTTTACGTCTTATAATTTGAAGGCTTTGGAGTTTATTAATTTTATTAAATCACGTGAATAGTTTCAACCGTACTACTTTAAAACAAGTGTTAGAGAAAGAAGAATGGCCTTTCGATTAATATCTGTCTCAGGCTACATTTTCGCTTTCTTAAAAGCCTACAACTTAGTGTTCCAGTATTACTATATTTCACTGTATAGATGTTCAGTGTAATAATTTATAATCACATATTTAAATATATACTTTTAGAATTAATTTGCTTCAAATGTTTGACAATGATGTTATAATTTTCCATGATATTTCGTGTGTGAAAATATTTTCCAGAATGTAGCTAGTAGCAAGTTCGAGTATTTGAGATTAAATAAAAGATTATACTGTTTCTCTCTGGGGATTAAACGTACTGGGCGAAACACTAAACAGCATTTCACCCTAGTATGTCAGTGCCAGACTTTAAAACACTCGTGTAACCTGTCAGAAACACTTCTCTTTGGACGCGATCAAAATTTTGCCGTAAGCTGACGGCTGTTTTGCATTTTTAGTCCGGTCTGCTGTATGACTCTTTGTTCTCGTATACATTTTTAGGGGAGAATGTAATTAATATTTTAATGCTGCTATATTGACTGTAATTAAAGCATGATTAGTATTTTGTGCTAATGAACACAGTGCTTTCAGAAGGAAATTAAATGTTGATGATTACGAGGGTGATTTTTGTTTTTACATCTGACATTTTAAGTTTGTAATACTTGTTTAAATGTTGTTATTGTTTATTCTAGAGCCCTGAGAAATTGTTACAAAGATCAAATATAAATGCATTCTTTAGTGTTAACTTGTGTTTACCTATACCAATCATTGATACTTGGATATTGACATAGACAGTTATAAAATATCATGTTTTTATTAAGTTATCTGTTTATTTTTTGATAAAGATTTAAAATTATCTTATTTTTGTTGTTGTATATTGTTTATTTTTTAAATTTGCAAAAATAAGTGCTTTTACCATCGTCTTATACGCAGTAATATAAAAGTATAAGAATCACGAAAAAATTCGATTTTGAGGTCCCCTAAATCCGTTTTGACCTTTATATAAATGACGTCTGTGTGGATAGATGAATGTAAATGAACTAGATAGAAAATGAAACATGTATAGCAATAAAAAAATTGCAATTTTTTGAATATGCGTCAATTTTGAGAATAACTTAATTATATATTAATAAACATAGATGCTATGAGAGCAAACAAATAACTGTACCATCTATTCTAAATGTTAAACATGTGTCAAGTGTAATTATTAAACAATCAAATTCAGATTTATGTGTATAAAAAGGTTGTATGAACATCAGATTTTCTTTCTGTACAATGCGATGTTCGAACAAATTGAATTTGATATTGATTTTCCAATGTTACATATTAAATTTTTATTGATTGATAATAATTAATAATATTTGGACAATTTGATAAAGCTGATTAAATTTTGTCAAATATCAATAGATGTATGTCATTTGTGTGAACACTAATAAATATAACAAACAAATATTTTATAAATTGATTTAATCATAATGCATGCATACATACATAATTTTATTGCCATAATCCGAATTGAAATCAAAATAAGTAGTCGATAAAAAACATATTTGTATCATTTATCAAATATTTGTTGTATGATGTGCACCCTTAAATTCTACAAAATTTAATATTCCTTGTAGATCAATAAATCCTTCTCACTTTCCGAAGTATCAAATATCGTATTACTGTCCTTAATAATGTCTGCATACAGCTAAAGAGTAAATCGATTGATATCTCGCAAATATTTGACCAATATTGATAACAGATTTAAAACAACATGTTTAATTTTTAACACATTCTTATGATATAAATTTACAATTGGAGTAATACAGATTATTATCTTTATTTATATTTTACAAAATATAGGATACAGGTAATTTATAGCAAATTAAATGACTGTTGACTAACTTCACAGTTATTGACCTGCCATATTGTTAATTTCTTTATGTTATTTATGTTTAGAAAGCAAATATTTCCCTACAGTTTATCTTGAGTGGGTTAGGTTGTTTAACTATATATTCCCAGATATAATTAAACATTTCTTATATGTTTACTTCAACAATAATTGCTTTAGTTTTTCTTATATATGTATAAAATACTGAGAAGTATTTTTAGGTTATATTTCTAGTTTCACAAGTATTGTAATTAATAAGTATGCAGTACAGTTATAATTGTTAATCAAATAATGCAATCATTGTAATTATATTGTTAGATATTTATCAGCATAATAATACTTTGTAGTTCATGTCATACCGTATTTCATTATTGAATCGTTTAGTCTTTTATTTTTGCCGCCTTCTGCATACCGGATATTAGGGCTTGATTCTAACTTCATAGCTTACTCTATGTTCATAGCGCAGATGCAGAATTTACTATGCTGTCAATTTCTTGATTGATTGCGTATTATTGATAAATGTTAACGTTTATTTCATTGACGAGAACGATGAATATTTATTACAAATGGATTTCGGAACTACTTGCAACATTCTAGTCTATAAATAAATATATCACTTGTCTATACTTATTTGGACATATATGTTGTATGAACAATAGGGTTATGTAACGATATTTTTTACAATGTTTTCTTATTGTTGGTTGATTATAATGTGTTCTTTACATTGTTGCAGAATTGCATGGCACGTGCCCTCTATGATAACATCGCAGAATCACCTGATGAACTTGCTTTCCGGAAAGGTGATTACCTTGTGGTGTTAGAACAGAATACTTCCGGTTTAGAAGGATGGTGGCTATGCTCCTTAAGGGGACGACAGGTAAAATTTTAATTCATATTTCCGTTATTTAAATTTTATTATGTACCATATTATGATTTTGTGCATATTTGAAGTATTATCGTTGTTTTAATGTTTGCAAATAGTTCAATGAATGAGTATAGTTAGTTAGTCACCACCAAACGTGACTCATTTTATAATTAATATAAGTGTTAAACCACAAATTGAATAGCCGCAAGCAGCAAAATAATTTTGATGTTTCACACTATAAATAAAATTTAAATAGTTTGAGAAATTATCACAATTATTCATTTCGTGTAACTATATTCACTCGATACGAGATGAATGCGCAACTTGGATGCGCGAACTGCATGCGCGGGTTTTCGCCATGACGTAGTGTTTTTTGATACATCAACAATCCGTGATTCAACTGTTTTGGACAGCGGTGCATTTCGGTGTCAGTTTTTGAAGAATGAAATAAGAGAAATACAGTGTTAAAAACAAAATATAATTACTAGAGTTAGTAGAACATCTTATATATCAGTACCAGGTATGTAATATTCACAATATAAATAATGTGATAAGAAACTTCTTCCAGTGAAAATGTCGTGTGACAGTTTCGACGAAAATGTGGAAAAAATTCCTGATTTAAATTTATGCCAACTTAAATTTAAAATCACTTTACCTGAATTTAAAAGTAACAAAGCTTTAATAACAGAATTAATGGATATAATAAAAGCAAACGCCATGGCTCCTTGGTACGAAAGAATTTGCAAAGAGTTGAATTGGATAGTAAACGAAGCACTACTCTGTCAAATGAAAGCGAAAAATGAGGAAGAACTTAAAACCATGGATGAGAAAATAACTCAGGCAGAAGATGCGTTAAATGACATAGAAGTACGTGAAGCGTACTTGAAAAAAGCTCAGTATTTATCCAGAATTTGTGATGAAAAGAACGCTTTGAAAGCTCTGGAACAAGCTTTTGAAAAAACTATTCCCACCACTCATCGCATTGACATTTTGTTTCACGCTATTCGCATTGGGTTATTTTTTATGAATCACCCGGTATGTCAATTAGTTTAAAACTCTCTTAATTGTCCAATTTTGTAAATAAATATTTTTTAGGTCATAACAAAAAACTTGGCAAAAGCAGAGAAACTGATAGAAGATGGCGGCAATTGGGACCTCAGAAATAAATTTAAAGTATACAAAGGTCTATACATGATGTCAATTCGAAAGTTCAAAGAAGCAACGGATTTGTTTTTGGAAACTACGAGTACCTTTACATCTTACGAAATTCTGGACTATAGCACGTTTATAAAATATACAATTCTTATTGCAATGGTAGCTTTAAACCGAAATATGCTTAAAGAAAAAATTGTGCGCGCCCCTGAAATTCTTACATTGCTTCACAGTGAAAAGAAACTAAAAAATTATATTTTTTCTCTTTATGATTGCCAATATGAACATTTCTTTTTAACTTTGGCAGAAATTGAACAAGATTTAAAAGCCGATTTCTTTCTAAACCCACATTGCAGATATTATGTTCGAGAAATGAAAATTAAGGCGTATTCACAATTGCTTGAATCGTATCGTTCATTGTCTCTTGATTTCATGGCTGATTCTTTTGGAGTAACTCCTGATTATATTGATAATGATTTGTCTAAATTCATTGCAGCTGGAAGAATATTTTGTAAAATTGATAAAGTTGGTGGTGTTGTTGAAACTTGCAGATCTGATTACAAAAATACACAGTTTCATTCTGTTCTTAGACATGGCGACTTGTTGCTGAACAGGGTTCAGAAATTGTCCAGAGTTATCAATATTTAATAATATATTGTATTTAATTTGTGTTTAGTGTTTTCTTCCAATAAATAATAGTTTGCTTTAAGGTTCTTTTTTATTATTACAAGAATAGATTCTTCAGCAGCTCTGGCTATTAGAACCCATATAGTAAGTTTTAATTTCGTTGTTTGTTTTAAAATCGATTCATGATGAATACTTGCTGTTTGCGCCAATTTTGGCTGGAGTAAAATTTGAAGCGTATAAGTTTTCTTCCAGATGATGTCATTTGTTTCTTAACCTCACATTACAAACATTTCATCAAAGACTAATAAGCACTATAAATATTCGTTGTAGTAACAAGCTATTAGAGAAACTACATTTGCAAAACAGGCACCGAGATACAACACTATTGATAACAGTATGCAGTTTCTAAGATGAAACTTATGCGGTTTGCCGGATGTTAATTACAGACTGCTGTCTCCATCTTCGTCGCAGTGCTCACGCGCAGAACAAAACGTGTAGTTACAAGACTGATTAATAGTGTCGCTAGTGCATTCATGTCCTGATTTTACTTAAAAATCCGTGTGAAAGATGTATCCTTCTATTTATTACTGACACTCTTGTGTGTTTTTTTATTTTGTTTGATTTATTGGTTGTTTTGTTAAGTGTTGGGGCTATTTGTGTGAAAGGACTTGAAAAGATAGTTGACAATGATAATATCTTGCGTATTGTTGCGTGACATATACGTTTTAGCTTTGATGGTTATCTCAATAGCGGTAAAGCAAACTAAAAGAACATGTTTTATTTACTCCAATAAAATAAATATAAAATGATAGAACTGTATTTAATTGAACGAACATGTGTATTGAAAATTAATCCCTTATTTCCATTTCAACATCCATTACACCATCTGTACATGCATGCTCACGTCACTAATTGATTTCGACCCATTTTGACCCTTGATTGTTGACTCCTAACAACGAATTTGTCACACACCGTGGTGCGTTACGTTCCTACATTCCCTCCACTCGATATCGCGGACTGTTGTTGCACATCTGTGACGTTAGCTCCACGCTCCACGTAGCTTTTGTCAGTGAAATCGATGTTCGCTTGTTATTACCGCCCTGTGACGATCAACAACTGACAATCAATCAACCTGCGGTGAGCGTGTTTGCGGTTTGGTTGATTGTGGTTGAGTTGTATGGTTTCTAGGAATGAGAACTAAAGGCGGGATGAAATATTGAATGTTTTTTTGACTCTTGAAGCTTGACAGGCCGTGTTTTGTCAAGGTTGTTTATTATTTAGGTTTGGTTATGTATGGATTTTTATACTGTTCAACAGACAATCACTCTGCACCGCCAAATTTTTACGATCCACATTTTGTCTTTTGTTATGAATTATTCGTAATCATTTTCGATATTTCAGTTCATATTTTTTTAATCAATTGAAGTAGTAGTTTAATATATTAAGGTTAGATGTTTGATTTTATTTTAATAAATTAGTTCTTAACCTATTAGTTAAAAATGTAACATTCTTTCTCATAGTATTCATTGAACTTTAGCAGCACAAATGATTTCATTCATAAGATCATTCCGTTTCACTATGCTATATCTACTATTAACCACCTACGCGGTAGCCTACAGCAAAAGGTTAAATAAAGTTATCGAGTTTAATTTACTCAACTGAATTAATAGTAATATTATACCGGATACCAAATTAAGCGGTGATTATTCGCAAGTGGACGAGAGTTTAACTCAATTTGACGTGCAATTTGGTCCCTGCACTCGCAAATGAACGTGTCATGTTACTCAATTGCCTGGTGCTCGCGCATGTTTAGTGTTTTGTATGATTTGTTTGTGTTTCGTTTTGGTTCATTTGTTATTAGGCGGCAACTTTCTATTTCGTTGATGGACAACCAGAAAAATTGCGGTATTAGATAATAATAAATGCTTGGAATGTTTCCGACTGAACCTGCATATTGATATTTGTTAGTATCTATAAATAGATTTACTCTTACATACGTTCATGTACCTATACATAATGTATTTCTATAGATTTGATTTGATAAATGAAATTCCAATTGGAGTTCTAAGCACGTTATGTCTGAAGAATGTGTTTATAATTTAAATAATTTTTAAAATTAATTTTTTGTTCAACCCAGAATTTCATTATTATAATACACCTAAAGCCCTGTTCCGACATGGACACACAGAGGACACATTCAAGCCACACACAGGCAACAGTAGCACAATGAAGAAGAAGTGCGGTGTGTGTCGCCTGTCAAATTGCAGCGCCGCTAATTTGTGGCTTCAAAGTGTCTTGGAAAAGTAGAAGTTCAAATTCACTGATAACTTCAAATCATTGAAACGTTTTGTTTGTAGGCTTAAAAATTTATTTCTTCTGTCACTTGCAATTTATTTTGGCATTGTTGATTATTGTCGATTGTAATTTTTCTTTTGGTTTTATTAATTTGGCTTAGTTTTTGAGTATAATCTTATGTTTGATTGTACAAAGAAAAATAAAGAAATAACAAAAACTAATTGTGAGTGCCTATTTTGCTTTAATTTTGATGGCACAAACAAATTCCATGTGTGAACGGCTCAAATTTTTGTGTCCTCCGTGTGTCTCCGTACTTCTTCTTCCTTGAGCAACTGTTGCCTGTGTGTGGCTTGAATGTGTCCTCTGTGTGTCCATGTCTGAACAGGGCTTAACAGTTGCTATTTTAACTTTACTCTTGTGGTTCCCCCTCCATTAAAATCTTTAAATACTGTGCATAGACGACTGGTAACATGTATTATTTATCGAGTGTCACACCGGAAATGGATCTAGACGTGATAATATATTTATTTTATTTACTAATTCATAATTTAAATACTTAATCCGCATGCCTTGCGGCACTGAAATATAATAATACTGGAACGTTAACTGACATTGAAAATGCGCACCGAGAAAAACAGCTAGTTGTTGGACCATCTGTCTTTGTTGTACAGTTCGCTTATAAAATTAAAAAGAAAATATGATTTTGAAATAAAATGTTTAATATAAAAATTAAATAATACATTATAGAAATCAGTTCAATCAACTTTTATATAGGTATGTGTATTTTTTAAATTAAGGTTATTTTAAGAGTTCTTGATTTTAATTTTCGAAATCAATTCCTGTAATTCTTGAATAGCATGTTCAGCAACTGCAGATTTATCGGGTTGGTTTAATCTAATATTTCATTTGTGTTCTTTTAATCTTGTTGCTACATTCAACCAGTTTACATAACTATACCCAAATATTTTTTTTATGAAGATGGAAAGCGGACTAACTACTTGGGTCATATGTGTCTTTATGAGTGGATAATTATGAATTTATGTACATAACAGAAAGTGGGATTCGCTTCCACGACCTCTGGCGTGCTAGGCTAGTGAAATATTGTTTAAATTCATATCTTATTTGTATGGCTTGAATATTGCCTTCTTTTTCAGATGAATATTTTTGAAAACAATTTATGCTTAAGTTTAGTTTGTACCTACCTATGATCATTTAATTATCTGTTGCAGGGTATCTGTCCAGGTAACAGACTGCGTCTGATTCCCGGCTTGTACACTGACCTATGTCCTAGTCGGGAACCTTCTCCATGTGGCCCTCCGCCTATGACGGAGCTGCACCAGGACCTTAACACGCTACAGCGCCAGGGAAAGCGACGGAGCTGGCACGTGCAGCCCAACAAGGTAAATTAAATAATTTTTTTTTTTTTGGGAATCATTTGAGAATCTAGATAACCTAAATTGCTTGGAAATTGTAAAAGTAGTTGTTGGTAAATTAAGTGAAAATGGCCTAAATATAAAATAATATAACAGTATAGAAATGTCATTTTAGAAACAATTGTATTGTTCATTTTATTGTTATAAAACAGTAAGAATATAAAAATTAAATACGCATCAGTATGGAGTGAGGTGCTTATAATACTTTGGCCTTTATTTCATATAATGATACAAATGGGCACTATAATACTGCATAATATAAAGCAGCTATTCAATGAAGAACTTTTGCTTTTGTCTTTGTAGTACATCATCAATCATAAGTTCATTTAGAAACAAAATTAAATTCCCGTCGATGCTCAATTGATTCAAAACAATATTCAAATCAAAGAGGAAACAAATAACAAAATACAATCAGTTGTAAATCTTACATTGTTATCTTGATTACCTGCAGAATAAATATTCAATCCAATATTTTTATATTTAAATCTACTTGTAATTATTATAATTTCTTGCGTTACTGACACCTATTCGCGGTAAACCAGGCTTTATCAGTGCCAATAAGGCTGATTCACAGCCCACATGATAACTGTGCTCGCTTCTTTTGTTTAACAAAGGTGGGTTGTTAGCAGTCAGCGCCTCCTTAGATTTTAGCGCATGATTTCATTCATTATTCACACTTGATTTTTACGAATTTCTGAAAAGGAAGAGGTTTAGATATAAATATTTATGCTGCAAATATTTGAATAAATACAAAATAAATTCTGATGTACAATAAAATAATAAAAACATTTTTAGAGTAGGCTTGTATTGTCAGCAATCGTAGGTTTAATTTTTTTTTCTCATCAATTGTTTGAATATATTAGATTGCCGTATTTTCTCTTAGATACTATAATTTATTTTCAATAAGTGAATCATTCATACTTAACAGTACTACCAATGTACTGTTATATAAACAACATCATCTTATTTGACGGTAGCAGTGTTGGTAAACTTTTGGTTGGTTGGTAATACTTTCAAATATCAATTTTTAACCTTTTTGTACAAAGTATTAGTTTCCCTGAATATGACAGTTTTATTCTTCGTATTTTCATTTTAATTCAAACCCACAATAAATTCCGAATGAATAATAAAAGAAAACATAATTCTGTGAATTTTTAAATCTACTTTTTAATCATGACATTTAAAAATGTCTGAATTACAAAAATAGTAAACGGCATATATTTAAATGCAAGCAGTGGGTAGTGATCAAACCTACGCAAAACTGTTACTGTTTATGCTAATATTAAATTGTAGTCCACTTGCAAGCACTTTCGTGAAATTCACAATTTATGTTTCCTTTCCAAGCTTCGCGAAGAAAAAATTAATTTTTTCGCGCTTTAAGCGATTTCTCTTGTAAATTAATCTACCTATAGAAAGAGCAAAGATATTTCAAAGCACGTAATGGTGTCTCTGGACATTGCTGCCAACTGAATCATGCAAAAGTTCATGGAAATTTGATTTTCTCAGTGCCGTAGGCTGCAGAATGCATTGTTGGGCTCGTCTGTTTAATTATACCTCAGCAAACCAATATGAGTCTGCTGCAGGAATGCGCGTTAACTCTGCGGAATTGCGCATCCAAGTACATAACGCAAAGCGTAACGTTATCGTGCTCCGTCAGTGAAATGTACGGATCAGAAAGTATTATAGTCGAATGAAAGATGTAAGCGTAGCTATTTATGTTGTAATAAACAAATGTGTTTTTTGTTAAATGCAATAGTTACATCGGATTTGTGGAGTCATATATTTAAATAAATCGCCGATTAATATTGATATTACGGGCCGGGCCGCACCAGCTCGCGCCAACACGCCGTAGGAAGGGTAGCGCCTCAGACGGCGCGGCTTGACCTGTGATGGAGTGTCCGATTCGCTGGAAATCGGTAACTTTAAAGGCCCGAAGCAAGGGCGCGCGTGGTCGTCCGTCGCCCGTCATGGATTCGACTATTGTTGCTGAGCACATCACTTCTTCTTAATTTTATTTCAATCGTACTCTCATGTTGTAAATGTAAATATGAAGTGGTTGGACGAGGTTATTTTTGAGTTTATATGAAAATTGACCAGCTTTGGGGAACACAAAAACTACAGTGCATAAAAATAGAAACGATCTGCACGATGCGTGAGTGTAAATTAAAAGATGGTCACATCGTGAGTAAAGATATAAAAAAGAAAAAGGACAACTTATGTCAACTTGTAGGCAGTTACGAAGCAAAGTTAAAGAATCTAGGAAGACGGGCATTTTGGATTTGCATTTCAAACCAAAATCGGTATCATGCCATGGGCCTACACGCGTCGCGTCGTGGGAATGGTTCGGAGCGGGCTTGCCTGTGGCGCGTGTTCGTCTATAAAAATCGAAGCAGCGCGACGCGGTCCGTAAAATCACAGGCCGTGGGAAGCCACCTTCCTTATGGATATGTACTATTCAGTAGTAATACAAAAAATATTACTTCATACGCATACGAAGCGGTATCTTGCAAAAAAAAGTAGGAACTAAAATAAAAATGTCACCGTCCAACCGTTCCACGTAATGGACAATAATACAGTACCTCAAACATTGTGTACCCCAATCGTAGTGTTAACGTTTATCACATTCATACAGGTGACACTAGCGGTCTCCGAAGCCACATCTCCCATGGACTTTGTCGTGGTATACTTCAATTTGCATTTGTATCATGGCGAGTTAATTTACATAAACATCTATTTAAGAAATGATTAAATCTTATGGTTGTTTTGTAATAAAAATTGCAGCACAAAAATCCTGGAACTAAATTAAATCATATATGTGGTTTCTTAATATGGAATCATACTTAAAAATTTACTGTCATAATGATAAAAGGAATATTTTATTGTGTACAATACAGCTTATAATAATATCGCGTTGAACTTATGCCTGACCACATGTTGCTCAATTTATGACTATTAGTCCTACAAATAACGAGTCGCCACTGTTTTCTATTTGACAAATGTAGCCACGCAGACTGGTCCAATAATACGTCATACATTATAGCATATGTGAGTGTTTACTGGGTGAAAATCTAAAATGTGGGCTCACTTCGTAGGCGTCGCAAATCCTGATCTTATACACCAACACAAAATGTAACATTTCAACGTGGATACAGATATAACCTATAAAATACCTGTGACTAATTTCACGTCATATGTTGTTGCACCTTGAGAGAATGTTTTTGTGTTGGTCAGTAACTTCTGTGATATGCAATTTGTAAATAAGGAAAGCAATGGAAGCATTTTTGTTCACAGGTTGAGCGAGTTGACCAATATAGAAATAGGTAGTTTACTTTTGCTATAAATGGATAGAAGAAGGAAACTTCGTGTTCGACTGACTATGGTTAATTTATATTTTGCCCTTTTATGTATAACGTGAGCTTTATGGTAAAAGACCTATTTATAACCATTGGTTTCCTATAGAAAATTATATTAATTGTGAAATTTATATTTAGATTTAATAAATGTACTTATATAGAAACTAATAATTGTGAAATAACAATGTAGGTATACGTTTAATAATGTACAAATATGGATATTACCTATATTCTTAAAATTAACAAGAAAGTTAGTAACCGCAGCAATCACTTATGCCCGTATTCATAGTCAGTACTTCGCCTCGACTCATACTTGAGTATGCCTTGAGTATCAAATTTTGTTTCATAGTCGCTACTTGGTGTACAAGTATTACTTCGCGCGTGCTCAGGCTCAAGTCAAGCTCTGACCAACCTTGAGTAATGCTTGATGCTTTTTTTTTTAAATTTTAGATAGATTTGATTATTAAAATACTGACATTTTGACATTAGCTGTCATTGTGTCAAGTTATTTTGAAATATCTCAGTAAATTATGGTTTAATGACAATTTATGTAATTAGAATAATGTTCCAAATATTATTATCTACAACTGCTTTAAATATTTTTGTCTTACTGTCACCATTTACGAATTACAGCACGTTATTATATTTTGACATATTCGTTTAAATCTGCAAACCTATGCTTTTTGAGAAAAAAGAGAACGCTTGAAAAATGTCATTTTTTGACATGTGTCATAATTTTTTGAAGGGATGAGCATTTCTTGATAGTGGTGGTCCGTGTTCCTGCATTGTTAGATAAGAAATCTATGACAGGAGGTATTGTGGTGCCCAAAACAGATTTTTTAATATAAAGTTTACTGTCAAACTGTCAAATTATCAAAATTCCCAACGCAACAACAAAAAATTCTCCAAATCTCTACCTTAAGGTTAGTACTTAGCCGAGAATTCACGAAGTTTCGACTATGAAACATGTCATGTGCTTGAGGTCGAGAACGACCGGAGTAATGCTTGGCGAAGTAATACTCAAGTACCAAAGTGAGCATCGACTATGAATATGGGCATAAGTAAAACATACAAATCCTAATTTAAACATTTAAAACACTTCACTCATATCTCACCAATGTATATGTTTCAGTCATTTGAAACTTTTTCAGCAGCTGATTCTGTATTTGAAATAAATTAAATTTATTGTTTTGTGTGTGTCCAGTGAACTTCCACTTTTGTTTTCAATGTTTTGCAATTATAATCAAAATTAACTCAAGTATCCTAAAACTTATAATTATGAAGATTCGTTGCTCTATCTTTTATTGTCCCTGAGTTTTACATATGCGTCATATCCATACAACCTTCCACACATACAAACCTCACCTCGTCATAGATTTTTTTTATGTCTACGTATAAAAGAATATAAATACTCCTGCAATGTTTTTCTGATCATGTTTAAAGGTTTCTGTTTCTTTTATTTATTTCAAAAATAACTAATAGCTGTATTTAAAAACTGGTTTACGTACGTATTAATATAGTAAAAAGTTTGCAATAACTTCTTCAAATTATGAGACAGTTTCTGAATAATCGTGGTAAATGTAAAACTCAATCTGATATGCTTAACATGCATATTAATCGTCCTATTTATATAAATAATATTTTCGCAACCTACAAGGTGAAACGTCACAATTCCGATTCAGAAATCCATGCTACCTTCATGTGTTTTGCATTTCTGCGGTGCATAGACCTTTAGATCTCTCCAGATTGTCTCTTTTTCGCCTCCTCCGTAATTGCTAAATATGGTTCGTGTCGCTTGCACTTGTCTTTATTTCCAATGACTCTGTCTAGAGAAAACAGTTTTGAGTCAGATTAAATTAAGATTATACAAGGGAATAAACTGGATAATATCAATATTAGTTTCTAACCGCCAACGTCGATGCGTTTATTTGTTTCTTTTGTTTTTTGCTTTGTTTATTCAAAACTGTTTTAATGTGGAAGTAAAAAATGAAGCTAATGCTTAATGTATTTTAAATTATCTTTTTGATGGAGATTTTCTAGTCAGCTAACGATACTGTCAGTGAATGACTACATTTGGATACAAATGTTAATTAATATATCATCACGCCTTGTACCCAATTCCGGAAGTAACAGTTGTACAAACAATCTAAAATGACTTAACTTTTGGATGCTGAGAACTTAGTTTTTATATCTGTAATTAATTTTAATATTTAATTATATAATTAAATACATTTTAGAAAGATAAAATCTGATAAACGAAGAGTTCGGATTAGTATTTATCATATTTTTTTCCTAAATGTGGTTACTAGCTGTGTAGCTGTCAAATCTTAACGCTCAGATATATTGGCCGGAGCATGCGAAGAATATTTTGAAGTATATCTGAGCGGCTATGATTTTATAGAAGGCTGCAATCAAAGCAAGTTTCAATATATTTTAAAATAGATTTTAGGACTTCTTCTTCTTCAGGGAAGTTTCTTACAAAAACTTGTATCGTGTGAACTATATATAAACATAATAGTAAAAGAAAATACATTCAGCCAACTTCTTGAAAAAATTAGGACTGTTTAATACTACTATATCTTTTTATTTACTGGTATTATTATGTTTTTTGATTGTGTAATTTTTGTGTTAAAAAATATACATTTTAACTACATGCCAATTAAAAAATAGTTACGTAAAAAATAAAATGGTATTCAATTCATATAATTTTACCAGTTAAAATTTTCAAGTAAAAACGATGTAGCTGCTAATTCCGTCAAAATCTCTAAAGCACCGCACTGCAATTACGTTTTTTCACAAAGTTCAACTCGAAATTCTTCTTCATAAAAAGTAATACTTGAAATTGGAGTGATATTCCTTCCCGATTAAGAAATAAGTGAGTTTTTACAGCTATTTCATTAAATCGCTTCTTTACAAAATTACGAGTTATATTTAGCTCCATCCATTCCCAGCGAATGAGAAAAAATATTCCGTAATGTAGGTACAAGCCCACAAATCGGTAGTTGAACCTTTATATAAGCGCGCCATATAAGCACAAACGCGATTCTTTTATTTCTCCGAAGATCGGTGCGAAGCAAAGCCAACTACACGTACGTGCTTCGCGTTTCTTCTCTTGGTATGTGCCGACCTCTGCATCATCAGAGTAGGCTTTGCTTTGCAACTCTGGTGAAATCATAAGTCATGCAGGTGGCTATGAAATGTGAAATATGTTGTTCGTATGTTGTGTACTTGTTTTGTTTTATGTTTTTCGCGGTTCTTGTGTAATACATGAAAATTAAACTGCAAACTGATGTAAAAAGATTTCATATTTTGATAAAATGACATATTTACATAACTTTATTCTAATGGGGACCAAAAGTATGTGTCATCGAAATTAAATCATACCTATGTTAAAATATGTAGTTAATAAGTTTAAATAGTTACTTGAACGCATGAAACAAAAAATACAAACGATTTTTGTCTTCAGTGTACTCCCTTGGTTCACCTGTAATAAATATTAAATAAATCATTTCATATAAAAATTAATATTATCTGTGTTTAAAACTGCCTACCAGCAGAAGGTTTCATATTGATTTAACCTAAAAATAAGTACGCAAACAAATCACGAGATAAGATAAAAGCAGGTACAGTTTTTCTAAATTTCATTTGATAAGTAGTTCTGTAAATAATTGTTATACTAAAATTATCCTAGTCTGTACAGATTGCTCTAAATTTGTTCTATTTATAATAAAAAAAATTTAAGGATCACCACCTGTGTTCTAAAGGGTGATCAGTTCAAAATGATTCAGTTGGCAATAAAAAAATAAATAAAATTGGGAAGACTGATATACAAATTGATTTTTGATACCCACATCCTTCTAATTCTTAACATTACCTATAAGCTACACTTGACGTTTAGCACATTGTGAAATCCAAAGATCCCTAGAATTGTATTGCTAACTGATCAACTTGTATTTAGAAATTTATTTCTAATAATTAAAATATTAAATTACGGCCCTGTGTTTCTTGAGAGAAAAGAGAATAGTCACCAATACAACATGCAAGTCTTTCTGTATAATACGATCTTTACCTTTTTTGGGTACCATTGCGCATTCTACTATTGTATAAAGTTATTCTTACGCAGCAATTCTTTTACAAGAAGTATATTATAAAAGGAAAGGTTATAGCGTAATAAAAAACAAATTTTAATTACTTTCTCAATAACAGTTACATGCCATTTAATGTCATAATACTTTTTTTATTATTTTTCCTAACGTCATAAAATGCAATATAATTAAAAAATCATTCCCCTTAAAATATTAATTTCTCCCTCAAACGCTTAAATTTTAAAATCGCGTGATGAAAGTGACTGCACCCCTTCAAGTTTTAAAATCTAATTTCGTCGGTCTATCACCATTTTTAAATTTGATTTTAGCGCTCAACTTCTGTTGCAAACTTCGTTTCGAAGCAATTTCATGTCGTTGAAAAAAGCTCTTCCGGTAGGTGCCTCCTCTGTCGCTGTCGTCATTGTTGAGGTTATGTTGTTTGGAAGATGTTCTTCTAATGAAATATTCATGTTTATAAAATATAAGTTTGAATCATTATGTAGATTATATCAAATTATATTCAGTAATATCGGGGCGGATGTATTCATGAGCATTATTGAAAACATTTTTTATTAACTTTAATTTACAATGCCTTTATACAGGAATGAATTAGGGAATGATAAAATTGATTTTTTTCTGCCTTTATAGGTCTATAATTCCGTTACATCACTACGATTTCAAATTAAATAATTTGGATTTACAAGTATTGCATACGGGTATATAAAAAAAAATGGATGTTGAATAGGGGACTTTAAAACTAAATTTCTTGAAATCCTTACAGGTTTGAAATTGCATTTATCGTAAACAGCATTAAATCAAGACCAACCAAAAATGTATACCATCCATTCCCCCAATTGCCCTTACTACCGTACCTAATCCTGGTTATCCTTATTGAGTCCTTCACCAAAGTACCAATCCCAAACTTGCAAATACCAACCTCACAAATCCTAATTCCCTAGCTTACCAAAATGGCTGCCAAGAAACGTCAAACGCAAGTTTTTACCAACAAACAACACTGTCGGAGTCACAGGCGCTGCTCCTATAATCCGCTACCCGCTACGAACGTGACATACAACTGCGCTATGGCGTAGACATGCTCTTGCATAATGTATCGAAATGTTGGTGGAATACTGGCTCGAATGGTGGGTGTCCGTGGTGGCAGACAGATTAATCTTGGGGAGTTTACGTATTACATGAGAGTGCAGGTTCTGTAGGGTGAGATATTCGGTTTGTTTGATGTGAGAAATTTAGAATTTATGATGGAGTAGGCTAGAGACATATTTGGTAATTTGTTGAAATAAGGGTTTAGGGTTTACTTGTGTAAAATATTGTATTGTAGTTATTTAGAATTTTAGAATAAATACAGAGTAGAATGACACCATCTTTTATAGACCAAATAAAGAAATATTTGAGATTCGAAAGATAATAATAATTGTAGTAAATACTTTATTAGAATTTATTTTTCCAATAGCTACTTGTAAAATGGTAATTTATTCACTGAATTCTCGATACTAAAATAATATTTTAATAGTAAGGATGGACAAAGTGGATAACTAATTAGGTTTCGTAATGACTTCATTATGAACGCAAAATATAAAAATATACATGTTATCTTGTCAGTAAATATCATGTTTTAATATATTTCAATATTTCAAATAATGATTACAAGTACTGTGTTATGTATTCTTATTTTTCCCGAAGGATTACATTACAAAATTTGTAAATGTTATTTTATGTTGAATATGTTGAAATATTTTTAATTTAATTTTTTATTATAATCAGTAATCATTTCAAGTAAACCTAATATCTATAAATGAAGTACATAATATAGATAGACAAAGTTTGTTCCACTCTTATCGAATTATTACCCCTTTAACTAAACTTGCGAAAAGCGCAACTGTGCACCTATCAAAAGACCGACTTCAGCTCAGACGTCCAGTCAGTTCATATTCATTGGTTCATCATCCGATTAAGTTTGCACATTCCAAACTTCTAACCTCAAACCTAAAATCACTTCTATCATCTCCGGCCTCTGCATGATCTTCAGCTTCAACATCCTTGCACCCATGCTGCAGAAAGCATTTTCATAGCGAGAGAAGCCAATCGATACCCCGGACCTGTATCTCCCACCGCCGACGCGTCGCTTAGCAACGGCGCGTCTGCATCGTGGTTATCACTCTACCCTCGCTACCCGCTGTAAAAGCTTGGCGAGGGGGTGATATCGTAGCACGTATCGTAACGTGGTGGACGGTTTCATTTTATTTCACGTTTTACGGTGATTTTGTATCGGATTGGACCTCATTGCGCAGAAATTGCTTTTAGGGACTCGGAGTAGACGTTGTGAAATGGGTTTTTGACTTTTGGTTCAATGCGGAAAAATGTTATGTTTCGTTATATTTTTATTGTTTCGCTAGATTGCATTTTGGTTCTTTTGCAATCCAATTTTATATATCTTATCTTAAACTCTGATAATGTATTTGAAATCAATGACTACTTGACTTTTTGCACGTATACCCATAAGGTTTATCAGTTATAATTTAAAAAGGTGAAGAATAAATAATAAATTTAATTACTGCAAACATTATATTAGATTTTTTTAAGAATAATCATACATGCATGAAACAAATACATATTTTGTTAACAATATCGAGATTATAATTGAATAATAACAAGTAAAATGAATTAGAGGGGACATTCCTGTCGACAAATATAAATTTCATAATAACGTTTCATTTCATTAACAATGATTTCATAACTCAATTATTACTTGCTTGTTATATGCTATGCTTGTTTGTACTAATAGCAGCAGTAAGTGGAAGTATGGGTAAATTAAAGTACCTCTATATCTAAATAGGTATTCACCTCCATTAATTTATAAAATGTAAGCACCAAGCATCTGATTAAATGTAATCAAAAAAATATATTGCGCAAACTAGTACAAATTTAATAAATTAAAAAAAAAACAAATAATCTCGTGAAGAATGCAACCTTCTTAATATTCAACAACTATGTAGAATATTACTCCTTAATATGTACTTTTACAACACAATGATTGTGCATAATCATACACACACTGCCCAGAGCCCATCTCACATACGATCGTAAAGATAAGATACAATTTATCGATTCCAGAATAGAATACCTGTCAACATTATAAAGAGCACAAAAGGTTACCGCATAAAATACACCTGATGTGAATACCTATTTATACGAACATGCTTGTAATGGTAAATAATAAAAAGTCCTGCCAGTCTTATGCCTATATTCAGACTATGCATGCGTTATAAAATGCTTGGATTGTTTGTTGGCGCCGAATGCTACTAATAACACGGCATATTGCATTCGAAATGATTGCAGGTATTTAATATTCGAAGCGCGATATGGCAGGCTGCAAGTGTTTAGCATACTTCACTCTTCAACTGAATTGCAATTGTTTGTTTTCTATTTGATGTCATAATATGTTGTTATAATGTCTTAAGACTGAACACGTTCTTCCTAACAATAGAAATGAAATATTAAACACAAAATATATGTCATGACTTCTTTTGCTTATATTGTATTAAGACAGGAAATCTTTTACATTTTATTATGTGTGCAATCAATGAGCCCTACATTTTCAGGCATCAATATTTATGCTATTAAAAAAGCGATTGAATTTAATTCATCAATATTGTTAGATGATTAATAGTAAATTCTTCTTTGCAGGTTTTAACACCAAAAAAGTACAACGACGTTTATCTATACGATATGCCTCCAAATCGTTGCTCGCCGGTACAGTCCATCCCAGAAGGCCACAGTCCGCGAGACAACGGTGACTCTTACGACGTGCCCCGTGCCGTCCCAGTAAACTACGACACTCCGCGCAACTGGTCTCGTTGCTCACCTGCGCCGTCCTCAATTTCCCCAATCCGCAGAGATTCCTCCGACAGCTATGATGTTCCTCGGCCTCTTCTTCACAGTCAGCAGCAGCTTACACCGAGCAGCTCAGCCAGTTCGCTAACAGCAGATTCCCTTAGCTCTTCCAATCGAAGCAGCGTGGTTAACATGCCAGATTACGATGTCCCTAAGCCCAGAGGACCGCAGCTGCATTTACATCCGTCGCAAACATATGATGTTCCACCCTCGAATCCACAAATGAAAGAATTGCCACTGGAGTTAAACTCAGCGCTAGATACGCTAGCTAGATTGCAAACTGATGCAACGGCAGCAATTTCTAGATTATTAGGATATGTCACACCACAATGGCGGCGAAGAGAAAAATTAGAACCTAAGATAATGGATATTAAATTAGCGGTAGTGAGGCTTAAAACTTCGTTACATGATTTGGCGGAGTTTGGTGAAGGCGCGCTTGGAAATGCAGCAAGAGCACCAGATAAAGGTAATTTCAAACCTTGTCACTAACTTCACTACTGTGTTGTGACGTAGTATGAAATGAAATATTACCTTTGTCGCAATAATTAATAATTTTTATGTTTTTCAGGTCTTGCAATAAAACTTCGGCCGCTAGTAATGGCTCTTCGCAATGGTGACAAATTAGTCCAAGAAGCAGCTCACAATCTCGATCATCAGAACTGGTCCCTAGATCTGCTGTCCTTAACTGATGAACACGACATTAACACCGGAATCCAACGACCAGATTCCCTAGAACAACTCGTTGCTTGTTCTCGAGCACTTACAGAAGATGTCCGTCAAATTACTTCGTTTATTCAAGGAAATAGTACATTACTATTTAAACGAGCATCATCGCCACAAGCAAATAACAACAACGGCGAATGGATCGAAGATTATGATTACGTGAACTTAGAATCTAGAGAATCAGCTGCGAAAAAACACGCAGAAATTCGTGATGTTCTTCCGACGAAATTAAGGGAAGGTTATGATACATTAATTAAAAACGCAGAATCTGCTGCTATTAACAACGATAGTAAATCATCGAATGAGGATGAAATGAATCCTGATGATAAGCAAGTACTGACTTTTTATGCAGCACAAGCTGTTACACATCATAAACACTTAACACAAGCGATAGATGCGTTCTTACAAACTGTCGAACACAATCAACCCCCTAAAGTATTCTTAGCACATGATAAATTCGTTGTATTAAGCGCACACAAGTTAGTTCATATAGGCGATACTGTACACAGAAATGTGCAGCAAGCAGAAATAAGAACAAGGGTCTTAAACTGTGCAAATTCTTTATCAGATGCTTTGGCAACAAGCGTAGCTAAAACAAAACAAGCCGCTTTGCAGTTTCCTAGCGTGAACGCAGTCCAAGAAATGGTAGATTCCGTTGTCGACATCTCGCATTTGGCGCGAGATTTGAAACTGTCTTTAGTGCAAGCGGCTCAACCGCAGTAAGACGCATTTTTCCGAGGCTGCTTGTAAGTTTTTCATGCTGGTTATTATTATAAACGCACATGTTATTACAAACAAACCGAAGTTGAGTTCCTTTTAATATAAAATTATTAAATGTAGAGGTTTTAATATCGATTCAGTCAGGTATTATTGGTATTTACTGCATTGTATCACATATACAGTCATCGATGTAGTTTTGCCTGTAGCCACTAAAATGTGTAATCAGTGTCAAATTTAGAAGTTGCGGAAAGTTTTTAGACTAGACTATATATGAAACAGTTAAATGTGATGATGAGATAACCTATAATTATTTAATAAACATTTATCGATTTTATTTGCATCGGTGCCCTGTGAAACAATTTTTATTAAATTTTGTATATATTAGTTTAAGTTTGAAGTTATTTATCCTTGTATATTTAAATCAAATGTAATTATTATATTATGTAGAACTGAACTGAAATTTATATTTGACTTGGACTGTATATTTTAAAATGTAATAAAATTTTAATCACTTTAAATTTTTATGTATTATGGGTTGAAATATTTCTTGAAAACATTTATGATATATTAAATTCTATTTAAAGAAAACAACAAACTTGTTCACTGTAAAGTTTTATTGCTAAAAGATAAATAAAAAGAAAGGCATGTTCGTAATATAACAAATATAAAACAAAATTAATTCAATTATACAAAAGTTTACTCTTCATTCTTTTTAATTGGTTTACTTTTCTTAGGAAATGCAGAAAGATCTCTCATCATGGAATACGCGTCTTCGCCATCTGCATAGTACTTTGGTTCAATTTCCAAAATCTTGAACTGCAGAGAATTTGTATAAAGATTTAAAGCTGCACGATTACTTTTTCGTACGTGAAGTGAAACATATTTAGCATCGAAACATTCTACCATGGCGCGTGATGCCTGATCCATAAGTTTTTGTGCTAAGCCCAATCTTCTATGAGACCTTTTAACAGCAAGAGATGTGATATGTCCATGTTTTTGTTCTTCTCCATCTTCCTCCATTTTTGCCAAAACATAACCAACAATATTCCCTTTTTCATCTTCCGCAACGTAACTTAATTGGGGCCACGACAATCCATGGTAAAAGTAATATTTCATTTGATAATTTTCAGGTAAGCATAATAGATTGCAATGTTGCATATTCATTAAATCTTCCGGTTTGGCACACCTGATATTCATGATTGCAGTAGTTGTGTTGTCGAAGTAGTAGTAAATTTAATCTCGTCGAACTTTCTTGGCTCTAGTACGTCCGTTTTTTTGTTCGTTGTTTGTGGAATTCTCTGACATACCACCTAACAATTCACGAACGAATCTGAATCGTGAGAGAAAGGCTTTCCACACTATATACCACCCTAAAAATCAAAATTATAAAATAATTTTAAATTATTTCAATCACATTTTTCAATATGTTATTTCTGGTAAAAGTATAGTCTTACCAAATCCAACTAATAAAAATACAATAAGAATTGAAGACACAATCGAAAAAACAGCTAATAACAATTCTTTCATTTTAAGGGCAACATTCAATGAATATGTGCACTTTCTAATATTTATTTACTACTTTTTATCTAAATTTAGTACTACAATTTACTTAACCACATTATACCAAATGAAGACATCGCCATTTTGTTTAGTACGAAATTTGAATAAATGTAAATTTTGTTATTGATAGTAAAACGAATAATATAATGCATACAAAATCTAAAAATGTACTTACTCTTTTTATTTTACTGAAAATCGCCACTTTTCATTTACAAAGCGTGCAATGTGATCATTTGACCGAAAATTTGTTAGGGAATTTTATGATTCAGGTTGGTTACAAAAATTCACTTCGTAAATGTCAGGCTGTCAGGCATTTGTATCTAAACTCTCTATATACAAAACGTGATTAAAGAATTTTATGTAAGTTTTTGTTATTTGCTATAGAAGAAGCGACTAATTATTTGTTTTCGTTTTATAGCTCGTTGCTCAAAATGTCTTCTGCAGATTCATCAAAAGATTCAGCGGCTACTAAGACACCTATGGTATACATTTGCGGAGGTAAGGTTATGTTTGTATAGAATTCGCAGTATTGCTTTTGCTATCGGTGTGCTTAGAATAAGTTTTTTCTTTTATGTATTCAAATTAATATGAAATATTTCCAGAATGTCATAATGAAAACGAAATAAGACCTAGAGATCCTATTCGTTGCAGAGAATGTGGCTATCGTATTATGTACAAAAAGCGCACAAAGAGATGTATCCTTTTTATGTATATGTTGCTGCATACTTTTTCAGCTTTTGCAATCTTATTACATACATTTAACTCTACATTTTCTTAAAATTCAAAGCCATCTAGTATTATTTCTGTGATATTCTTTTAATTTAACTTATTTTATTTTAAAATTACAACAAAATTAGATAATATAGAATATGTAGAGTGATAGGCAATAATATTTTCCTTAATGTCGCTACAGTGGTTGTATTTGACGCACGCTGATGACAATAAAACGTTATTTAATTTAAAATATGTTTAATTCATAAGACCATTGTTTTCTATTATAATGTAAATTGTAAGGTAATGACAAATGTGTAGCGTTTTATATTCATAAACATGTAATTCAAATGCTTTGCTATTTATTTAATGTAAACTCTATTATAAAACTGCTTTAAAATAAGAACTTCATTGTTGCCAGTAAAATGCTATTATATGCAAAATTACTGGTAATATTTTAAACGAAATAATATATTTCGTTGCTATACAATATCAAATCCCACGTTGAAACCAACAAGTTGTATTTTAAAAATATTTTGAATTGGTAAATTTTGATATTCAAAATTAAATTTCACCCTGAAACATGCTGACCTAATTTCTCGGCATTGCAAATTTTGTTATTTAAAAATACTGGAATTCTTGAAATTCTTTTTAATTTCGAAATACCGTATAATAGTATCTGCTAATGGCTAACGAAAGGGAAAGTTACCCCTAAAATAACAAGTTCAAAGATCTCATCGATTTTAGTGTGGTTTCAAGGTCAAGTGCGCAAAACAACAATGGCAGGTCAACTTTAAGCTTAAATTCAAGGCCACGCGTCTCGTGGATCAATACAAGTAAATTTACGTACACCGTACCCTAGAAGCAGGTGCGCGGCCAAGATTTTTACAATGTGTCCGCATCTACGCGCTTGCGTACCGCTACATACTTGTAGAGATGCGTACTACGCAATACACGAGAGTTTTGATCAGATTTCAACTATTTGAAGATATCTGGACAAACTCTGACATACTGAGAATTTGTAAAATAATTTATTTTATGATCATGCAATGACCATACCGCTGATCATTGTTTATTTATGGTATTCAAGATCTTATTTCGATCACCACGTGTTAAATGACATTAAAACCTTTATCGCTCAAGTTTGGGTTTGCGTGCTACATTTTGGCGCCAAAATATGGATTATTGCGTGCCAAAATTGTGTTTGACATTTCAATTTTCTCTTAGAAAATATGTAACAAAACATAGTTTAGTATATCCTATTAAAATAACACTATTTCTTCAATATTTCAATGTAACTACGCAGTTTATTTCAACTGTGCTGAATAATACAGTACAAACTTGAACAACTTTACTAGTTGTTACTTGCAGAATTGCAGATTACTGCAGTTATAAGTAAAATACGTTAGTTCCAATGCAGAACTCGTGACGAGTGCTTTGTTTTATATTTTAATATAAAATTTTATCTTTGTTACTTGCATATAGCTTCGCGATAGCATATTCAATTGTTATCAGAGAAATAATTATAACTGACAGTTGTTTATTGAAACAATTGCGCGAGGGAAGCTGATACGCAATATGCGGTTTTTAATTTTGTTTTGAGTAATTTTTTTATCAGTTGTGTATGTGTGTCGTATTAGTTTTATTTTTAACTGCAAGTTATCAGAATCTGTGTAGATTTTAACATTAAGATTTTAGCTGTAATTATTTTACTAAGTTGAGACAATGCTACAGTGTTCTGTAGTGCAGTATGCGGATTATTCCACACAAACATGGAACAATTTTTACAATCAGGTATGTATGTTTATTTATCATTAATCATTTTTTTAAAGGAAGCAAATGTGCTATATTTTAATTTAAAGGGAGTATTAGTTTTAAACTTGCAAATAGTAGAAATGATAATCCTTACAAGTTTAAGCAAGTTTTCAAAAAAAATATTTTAGAAATTGAAATTAAGTACAAGTATATCCCATGATTCTATATACGTATTGGATTAAAATATAGGACTAGGAAAACCATAAATTAAAAAAAAATGCTCTTTTTTATTTTCATAATATACAGATTTTTATAAATTGCGCATGAAAACATGTGTTGTCTGGCTTTTAATTATATAATCTTTGGCTTTATTTTGATGTACCAGATGTAAGTTAGGTATATTTTCAATAATTAATCTTTAAACAAGTCCAATATCAATAGCCCGCCAAAATCGGGGCGTGACAGTAAACTGTTAGAGAACATATTTCGCGCAAGCGCTTTGCAATGTGTTTTAGCTAAAATCCGGCCGTCTAGGTGCCCAACCAAAACAAGTGCTATACAAAGCGCACGGTGGGAAGACTTTTGAAATTCGATACCCAGTTTCTACGTTGTTTTATCAGTGATTAGTGTCAAACAAACTCATTTGTGACTTGAACAATGTTCGTTTATCCGTAGACTGACAGTTGACAGTCGTCGTTTAGGTATGTACTGACCATCGCCAAAATTTAGCCCGGTTGCATAGCCTTGACTCAAGCCGTGTCCTCAGGACGAATCTCGTGCAGATTTCGTGGTGAAATGAATGTTGTCAAGCGTTAATTTTTATGCACCGTCGTGTGATATCGTTCGTGTTGTGTTATACGCATTGAGATTACGGTTTCTGATAACGTGTAAATCGCGGTTTGCAGTAGGCTGACAGATAACGTTAAAAATGTCGTCTTTGATCACTTGACCACAAAAAATTGTTTTCTTACTTATTTTTTTTTGTTTTCAGTCTGGTAGGGCGACTTTTTTGTAATGTTTTAAAAAGAGAACTATTTAAGTTGTCTATTGTTTCAAGTTGTATTGTTCAAAATATAAATTAGTGAAATTGCGTGAAAGATAAGATGTTTTAATATTTAGTTTAGTTTGTGTTAAAAGTAATGTTGCTGTGTGTAATAATATGGATAGATGGTTCTTAAATTGTTTTCAATTGAGCAGTGCATTGTGCTGACACACAACTGCGCATAAATATTTTAACTGCAGTGTTAACATATACTGTGAACTTCTTAAAAACTTGTTTTAATTTATTTTGAAAATCAAAGTTTACTGCTAATAGTACTACTTTCACTTTTTATAAATTGACCCAAAATCGTGCAATAAAAATTACAAAAGTGACTAAACTAAATAATTATTAATAAAACTTTACAAAACTATTTTAAATAATAAATTTTTTAGTGCACCATAATTTTATTAAATATTTGTGTATATAAAATATTATGAAATTTTCCTAAAAAAATCATATTACGCATATACTGTTACCAAGAAATGTAATAAATAAATTATAAATAAATAATATTTCTTGCTATTTGTATTTAAATATTGTGTGCCAACAGAGAATTACAAGTGTCTAATTAAATAATACTGATCATTTATATTTATTAATATTATTATTTATGTCCGCAACAATATTTTTTTTAAATGAAAATATATAATACTCAGGTAATTATTGTTAATAATATGAATGAAACAAAAACTTGCTAAACTAATGATCATTTGTAGCCTGGTTCTATGTTACCCGCCAAACGGCTAAGAGTGTTTGTTACATATAGATCGGGCGCAAATTACTTAAAATTATTTTTTATATATATAACAATTTCTTTAAAGACTTAAATTTGTCTTTAAGTATTTTTTCCTTTTTTCTTTAATAGAAATGAAAGAAATATAAACAAAATTTCTGCGAAATTTACGTTAACAAATAATTATCATTGTTCTCAGAACTTGTTTATATTACACATTTTTTTCTGTTAATTTCCATAAATTATTATAAAACAAAGAAAACAGTTAAATTCTGGCGTAAAATTACAAACAGAAATTTCGAAAGTGAAAGTAAATTGAATGTGTGCCAATATTTATTATTGATGAATCAAAACATTTTTAACGTGTATGTGCTATACTCTTTTGTATTGTCTCTAAAAACAAGTGTATAAAAGTAACAAGTTCTTTATTTTAAACTTAAATTGTGATTAACAAGAGTGAAATTATTGATTTAATATTACAGCGGCTGACGTCATACTATATTTGGTAAAGATAACAAACTCTAAATTCATAAATATAAATTTAGAAGGATCAATTAAATATAACATGTTCAGGAATACATATTTGTACTACGGGATTTATTATGACTATAAGAAAGAGTACAAGGATGTAAAACATGTTTTTCAAAACCAAAATGACGTCATCAAAACTCGGAAAAATTATATGATTCATCTGCTAACATCTTTGATTATGTGTACATACATATTTTATTTATTATTTACATAATTTTATAGTCTCGGTTGTAGTATTAATCTAAATTTTGTAACTAAAAAATAACTTGACGTATTATAATATTGCATGAATTCATACAGAAATTTTTATGTTAATATTTACATTGAAAATATTTTTAAAATTTATATTATTTTCCTTTGTACAAAATGACAGAGATAAAACAAAATCACCAAAATGTACCGAAAGTACGTTTTTTAGATATACCAGGTATAGAATTAAATTGTGGAATATAGAGATTTCAATTCAACGCTATTTTTTGGTATTGTTGTAAATTTTTCCCTATTCATTTTACAGCAAATATGTAAATACAAATGCATACAATAAGGCCCATTTAGTTACATAAATATTAGTATTTCACGATACATCAATCATTAAAATCAATATTTATTAGGCAATTTGTAACACGGCCATGGAAAAATAGACAAAAATGAAAAATATATGACCTTTTAAAAGCTGATTCAGATCTATTTATATATTTATTTATTTATCAGAAAGAAATGAACTCTCAATCGTTACAATCTTCTTCTGTTTTATAAAATGTCAAATATTTTTCGTTTTTGTTTAATTTTCCATGGTCGTATTACAATTTTTCTAATATATGTTATTTTAATTTGATTGATATATTGTGAAGTAGTAACATTTAGGTCACCAAATGGTCCTTATTGCATACATTTTAAAATTCTTAACAATTTTTGTATTTATACTTTTTTTGTAACGTGAATAGGTAAAATTTTATTCCACATTTCAATTCTACACTCGGTATATTTTATAGATATTCCGAAAAAGTACATTAAAATGAATGTGTATTGAATGAGTCATAGTAAAGTTATAATTTATGAGTTGAATAAGTACTCTCACTACATCTTCCCGCCAAGTCCATGCTCCAGTAACACTCCTTTGCTTCAGGGTCACCAAGGTCACAGCCCCGCCTCCGGCTCGTCCCCGGGCGCCATGTCCGCCGACGCGGAGCTGGCGGCGGCAGGCGGCGGGATGCACGCGCACGCTGCGACGGCGCACCACCATCACCACCACCAGCTGCTGCCCGAGCTCACAGCGCTGAGCCTCCTGGGCGGGTGCGGTGGAGGCGGTGGCGGGGGCACCGCAGCACCCCCTGGACTTGCTCTACACCACCAGCCACCCCCCACCGCGAACGGACAAGCGGGCGGGATTGGGAATAGCCTCTTGCCAAATACTGCAGGTATTGTAGGTGAAAGTGGTGTAGAATTGAAATGTAGCGTATAGGGATTCCAAAGCTATTTTTTGTGTTGCTATAAATTTTTTTCGACGATCACTACTGAAAATTACACTTTCTCCACATTAAACAAAGCTTGAAAATTGTATATTTCACACAGTATTTACTAATAATATAATAATGTTTGATATTAATATGTCAAGTATAATTACATTTATATCTCATAAAATAATTAATAATTATTTCAGAATTTATATAAGTCTTCAATATTGAGATTACAAATACAATATGTCTAGCTTGCGACGACTTAATGCTGTAATCGTAAACGTCAAATAGTTTGAGTTTGTGATTTCATTCTTTGTTTTTGAAGAGTATATTATTAAATCTTGACAAAAGTGTGATCGTAGAAAAAGTATAGTGTACAACTCGTGCAGAATTAACTTTCTGCACTTGTTATACAATATACTATTACCTACTCACTTTACAGTAAAAGCACGAATAGATATTCTCGAAGAAGCGAAAATCGAAAAGAGAAACTTAAAATCTGAGAGAGATAATATGTGCTAAGAAATTTAAAGAGCTAATCGGCTATTATCACAAAGTTTTGTTGCATCGTTGTAACCATATAAAAGTTCGAATGCTATTGGTTGATTTAAACAAATGCATCCACTGTAGCTTCTTGGCCTGGTGTTGACCGTTGGCGGTAATTCACTCTAACTATTTATGCTGTTGTTTTTTCGTTTTATATATTATAATTCTGTATGTATATAAAATAATTTTAATTCCTGTATTAATAATATTTTCAACATTTTCAAATTTTCCGCCAGAAATCCAACAAATTTAAATGGCCAAGGTAAATTCTAAGCGAAACCTCGAAGGACCGTCGAGTGGTAGAATAATCTGTGATAAAAGTACAAAAGTTGTTCAGAATATGAAAAAGCATACAATAAGACCAATTTGATTAGCTAAATGTTTATTTCATGATATATTAATAAAATTAAAATTAATATTTATTAGAATAATTGTAATACTGCCATGGAAAATTAAATAAAAACGAAAAATATTTTACAATTCAGAAAATATTTAGATTTATTAAATTATTTTGTTTTGAAATGTCGTAGAAAACTGTAATAATATAATGGCGAATTTGAGAGTTTATTTCTTTCTGTTAAATAATAGTTATTTGTTTAACTGGTATTAAAATACTATATTTACAGCAGAGGCTGCCGTTTCATTGACGAAGCGAAGCTAAGCTAGTGACATAGTCACTACGTCACCGATATCGGCAATTAATTTGATTGATATATTGTGAAATACTAATATTTAGGTAAACAAATGGGCTTTATTGTAGCATTTTTAAACTCTGAACAACTTTTGTATTTACACTTTTGCTGTAGAGTAAAAATTTACAGCAGTATAAAGAAATAGTATGGGAATCCTATACAATATATTTTACTTCTACACCCGGTATAATATAACTGATAAGTTTATTTAAATCAATAATCAAATTGAATTTGGATTAATTAAAGGTACATACATACCTCGCGCAATAACTCTACATTCGTGTAGCACGAACCCTAAAACACCACATCTTCCAACAATTATTCGCGTCCAAACATTCCTATCCTAGTACAGCATATTAGCATTGTTCACATTGCATATTGCGATATACATGCATGTCTATTTATTTACACCTACAAAAATGATACCCAACTATTTCAGAACAGTGATTTAACGGTTGGTAACCGATTTGAAAACACTCAGAAACAATCGAAATATAAATTTTCTTATTCCAGCATTGAATGTTGTGTAGAATTTCATAAAATGAAAAATAATATTCCTGTTATTGAAATAAGTAATTTATATTAATTATTGAATAGCACTTGGCAAAATTTAATTGTTAGACTATAATTTAGTTCGTAATTGCTATTTCAATAGACAAGGTAGTATTCATTATAGAGGATTAAGCTTTCCAGCAGACTACTGGCTGTTTTAAAATCATCTTCATAATGTAGAAATAATATTTGCCATAAATTTTTCCTGGAAATATCCCATTTATACACAATAGTATTTGTACCGTTAGGCATTAACTTTCAAAGACTTATTTGTAGTCGACATTTTCTAAGAAATTATATATAAATTTTAGTAGATAAAAATGAATAACATTGGTAGATAATGTATTTGTTTGTAAATTCTATTAGAAGCATTTTTTTATCAAATTAATTTGGAGCATACACAACTAAAACCAAAACAAAAACACTTCTCTTAAAACATCCAAAAACAAAGCTCGTGGTACCAGCCTTTGCGTCTAGTGGCTACATGAATTAATCAAGAAATCTTGAAAAATATACTTTACAAGCTTTTAATACGGCAAATTATAGAACACACAAGCTTTACTGATTGCATAGCCTTTGTTTTCTTTTGAACACGTGTATCCAATCGATTTAATTTGGACGTATGTCTTTTACAACATGTTACTTCAAACTTAGAATGTTTGACCATGCGCATTTCAGTTCCTATGACAAGAATATATTTTGCGCGTTATGAATCACGCATGCTATAATTTTTTAATTCAATTAATTGTCGCTAAATTTTTAATTTTATTATTTATATTTTATTTTTTCTACACAGAGGAAGCATTGCAACATTAATTATAAAATTGTTTTTGAGAATATCATATTATTTTTCAGATTTGTTAATAAAATTGAGTTTTTCTGAAATAGCATTTTCTTTAGTAAAATTACTAGTAAAATATTATTATTTTATATTAATAGGTTGAAGTAGATATCTTTTTAGAAACTTTAAATTTTCAATTTGTATATAAACAAATATTTAGTATTTTCAACACTATATAATTGATCACGTTTCTGTAAAATATGCGTAGCCAGAATGCGGAAGATATATAAAAAAAATATTACTAATATTTTTCTAAGTATTTTAAATAATTTTCGTATAAAAATCGTTGACCAATAGGAAAAACAAAAAAGAACATTTTCAAATTATAAAATTTTTCACATTTATCCTTGTCTGGTGCACAGTGTCTGAGGTACATATCTACTGTAACGTAGGTGTGTAATAATACCATACCGCGATTGGTGTGTGACGTCACATCCTATATGGATTCCTATTCCCTTTTTGCAAATGTCTGCCTGCTGCTTACTGTGCATTCGGAACAAACGATAGTGTAGTTCAGTGTCTTCGTGTGGTAATTTAGTGTATAGTGTTTTTGGTTAAAGTGTGTAAACATGTATCCTGGAAGCCGTAAGTCACTTATTTTCCATATTAGAACACTGTTAGCATGAAAATAATTACCTAGTGTTTATTTAGGTCGTGAATTCTATTGTGTGTAGGCTATCACATCCATTTAACTATTTTAAATAGGTTCAGTTTATCATGCTAAATAATTGTTATTAAAGAAATTAGTAATTTGATTTAAAAATGAAGTGCCATACGCAAAATAGTTGAAAGTCAAAAATATTAAATGCAGTCTAGTCTACATCAGATGCTGTTTTGTTTTCTATTTTCGTTTTTGTTTCTTGTAGGAATAAGTTGTTTTGTATCTCTAGCTTTCATTTTTGTATTAATTGTGTATTTTTTAACATAATTCGGTGCATACATCCTAAATTTGTCAAAGGCTTAATTTTTAAGGTTACATATCTGACTTACACGTAGGAGTTTTCATGATATTCTAGAACTAGAATATTTTATTTATACTTATTTGTCTACAAAATTAGATTTTTTGTTATTCAAATAGACAAAATGTATGTTTTCTTTCATATAACAATATTCTAACCTATTTTGTTTTGTAAACAAAAAAGGACATTTAAATTTATTGTATTTGCTATACTGTTTTAAGACACCAGAATTATTATTAAATAATACAATACGAACATTTTAATACACTTCGATGGTTTTAAAAGTTATACACAAGCTTTTTATTGTACCTATCTCTGTATTTCGCAAAGAATCTTTTAGATAAGACATGTAAACTTAAAAATCTCTAGTTGAATAATAGTACTTCTGATAAAAATAGATTACCCATTAATTATTTCCAATAAGTAGTATTTTTTTATTGCACTTATTTTTATATTTTTAAAAATGTAGTATTTTTAAAATGTTTTACCCCAATTATATTTCCAATCAAATATATATTTCAAGTCTCAAATATAACATTTTACAAACATTTAATTGTCAATTCATTCTTACATAGTGAATTCATATTTATCATTATCTATTATACCATTTTTAAAACCCATTCGGTGAAAAACAAATTACGAGGCAAAGTGGTATTACTGTCTTACATAATTTTCTTTAACAGAATATAACTATTTATAAAATTATCATGACTAATAAACATGAAAACAAAGGAATATGAAAATTTTTAGAATTTTGTGGACACGTGCCCAAAGCCCTTTTGTCACCTGTTTGTAGTCACTGTTCAGTACATCTGGACTCCAGTTCGTTGAACTTTGACCTGTCTGCTTAGGTCTCTATGTTCAAAAACATCTCAAAATATATTTTTCTATTATTTGGACTTATTCAATAATAGTATGATAGATAGCAGGCGCCGTAATACATAATTCAATTCTATTCAATAGCCAATATTATTTTTAATTTGATATCTGAAATTATATAATAATGAGATAATTGATAATTATTGAAGTCAATTTCTGTTTTATAGTATTAAAAGTAAACATTGCGAATATTTTATATTTTAATGTTTTTCTGCTACAATAATTTAGAAAGTGCGTAAAATATGTGCGAATATCAGAAGTATTAATTACCATCATTATTAGTACTATTTGTATTTACCTTGAATTTATAACTAAAGAACACATGTTTAGCATTTTGCTAAACATTAATTCAGTGATTTAAACATTTCTGAATAAGGTCATAATATATCCTTGTTTTGTTTACAGTCAAGATACTGTCTTATTTTCGTCGAAAATAATACGTAAATGAGAACAATAAAATTTTATTTTAGGGCTCTATTAATAACGAAACGTGAACAAAGAAACAAATGCAGTTATTTAAAATGTCTCGTTTTTGTTTTACCTTTTCCGCAGTAGTATTTTTCATTATGTATTATTATTATTATTCCATAATCTGATGTAGATATATTTGAAATTAATTTTGAAGTTTTACCTGCCTGTTCCAAAATGATTAATATATTTGTTAAAATTAGATATTCATGACATTTATTATTCGCGTAATGAATATTGTTACGGAAATTATTGTGCAAAAAAGCAAACAGATAATTTATGCGTTTATGATATTTACATTGTAATTGTTGAATAGAAGAAATAGAATTGGAATTGTTAAAAATTGTTTTATATAACAAAATCTAGTTAGAAATAAAGTAGAATTAAACTCCTATCACTACTACAATGTAAGAAGTATTCATTTTGCGTTAGTAAAAGTTACATATAGTAGTAATTTAGAAAATGGCAACTATATCGGGTGTTTTTGTTCTAATACAATTTAACATTTTGAATATAATGCTATAATTTGTGACATGCAAACAAAATTACTAAGCAATAACAGGAATTACTGACACATCTTGTTATGGCTTAATATGAATGAATGTAATGTTTATGTACATTATTTTTATTATTTTTTCCAGTTCTATTCCCACAACCGACAAAAATTGTTACCACTTTAAATGTATCTCTGTTGCTCCCCCATCACTAATATCTTTGGGGATCGTGATTTGACAGCTAGTGATCGTACTTCACGCGCAAGAATAAATTACTTAAGCAGAGTGATGTAATTTATTTGGTTTATTAGGTTGCTCCAAAATAAATACATTATTTTAGTCCAACGCAACTGACAAAATTATATTTAAATAAATAATATTTAAATAAAAATGGCAAGCATTGCCATCGATAGCAGCACGACAGTGGTTGATGGTAAACTAAGAGGCCGTTGCAATAATAATTAACAATTAATTATGTTTGTGTGTTTCCATGTTAGCGGGTACTCCCGGCGCAGGCAGCGGAAGCACCACAAGCCAGGCGGTGACGCTGGCAGGCCCAGTGACTGGCACCGGACTGACGACGGGACCGGCGCCCACCACCGAGCCCCCGCATTTCACATGCCCGCGCCGGCCTAACCTGGGTCGCGAGGGCCGGCCCATCGGCCTGCGCGCCAACCACTTCCAGATCTCCATGCCCAGAGGCTTCGTGCATCACTATGATGTCAATATTCAACCTGATAAATGCCCTAGAAAGGTACTGTTTACATTTCGTTCGAGTTGCGTCAAAATTATGGGTGCTTTATTTGTACATTAAACGAAGACCGTCGGATTATGGATAAGAAACGTTTCGGTTAATATTTAACCCTAGACAGTCACTCTTGTTTCACAGTTACAAAAACGTCACACTGGGGTCTTGGAAACCCTAAGAAAAGAAAAACTTAACTTTTTTATGTTAGGCTATTGTGAACAAACACAGTGATTTTACACTGAATATTTGCTTAGGATTATTGAAACTGAAATTACAACGAGGTAGTATCGAAGTTATGCGAATGCTGCGCATGTGGAAATCGTGGGTTTTCTTAGACCGTGTAGCACTCTAGGGTTAATCATCTTCATTGTTAAAATAACACACTATGTTACACTGCATTTCTTCAAACAAACATACAAAGTTATAAATATTACCTCAGGAGTGTAAATTAAAATAAACAATATGAAAAATAAACATGACATCAAGGAGACATGGTGCTGTTGCTGTTGTAACTTTGTATTGTATATATTGTGTGTTAAACTGTTGTGTAACATATTGTATTTGAGGCGTAAATTGTATTACTTATATCTTGTTTCTTATCAATCATCCAACGATCTTTCTTTAATATCTATAACTTCTGATTATGAATCTTAATTTACATTTATTTGTATAGGTGAATAGGGAAATCATAGAAACAATGGTACACGCATACGGAAAAATTTTTGGCAACTTGAAACCTGTTTTTGACGGAAGGAACAACTTGTACACAAGAGATCCTTTACCTATAGGTAATGTAAGAGAGGAATTAGAAGTTACCCTTCCAGGTGAGGGTAAAGACAGGTTGTTCAGGGTCACCATCAAATGGGTTGCACAGGTTTGTCATAATCAATCTTCCCTTTAAAAAGTGGGTTATCTCTTATTATTGTGTCTATTCAGGTGTCGCTATTTGGGTTAGAAGAAGCATTAGAAGGTCGTACAAGACAAATACCATACGAAGCCATTTTAGCACTAGATGTAGTAATGAGGCATCTACCTAGTATGAGCTACACTCCCGTCGGACGTTCTTTCTTTAGTTCACCTGATGGATATTATCATCCTTTAGGTTGATCATTTAAAATGCCACATTTTTGAACAAATAAAAACATGCTTTTGTTATAGGTGGTGGTAGGGAAGTATGGTTCGGTTTCCATCAGTCTGTGAGACCTAGTCAGTGGAAAATGATGCTCAATATTGATGGTACAAACTTACTTAAGTCAATCTTATAAAGAAACCGGTTAATTGTGTGTATTTTAGTGTCCGCAACTGCTTTTTACAAAGCCCAACCAGTTATAGAATTTATGTGTGAAGTATTGGATATAAGAGATATAAATGAACAAAGAAAACCTTTAACAGACAGTCAAAGAGTTAAATTTACAAAAGAAATTAAAGGGCTTAAAATTGAAATCACACACTGCGGCACAATGAGAAGAAAATATAGGGTTTGTAATGTAACAAGAAGGCCTGCTCAAATGCAATCGTAAGACATAATGATATATCTTGCTTTTTACTGAGTTGTAATAAGCAAATCTTTTCAGATTTCCTCTGCAACTAGAAAATGGACAAACTGTGGAATGTACGGTAGCTAAATATTTCCTGGACAAGTACAAAATGAAACTTCGGTACCCGCACCTTCCTTGTTTGCAAGTGAGAAAACCTTTCAATATTAATTTTCACTTTAATTTACCTTTACAAGATTTTCGGCAATAAATGATTTTGGTTGTAGGTTGGTCAAGAACACAAACATACCTACTTACCACTCGAAGTATGCAACATTGTCGCTGGTCAGAGGTGCATTAAGAAGCTGACAGATATGCAGACATCTACCATGATCAAAGCTACAGCTAGGTAAATATATTTTCCACTGTTTTTATTTGATTGCAGTATACCACATAACATGGTACACCAATTGAGTATATTTAAATTAAAGTTTGCAACAGAAGCATTTAAATTTAAAGTCGACTATTATATTATGATATTAATAATGTGACTGTTACTTTTACCATGAACTCTATTTTCGTGCATGCGAAGCATAGTATTATTTCATTGCTTAATTCCCATTTTGAGTTTATTAAAACAAAAAGGTATATTTTAAATGTGTTATGAAATCAGATCATTCTGCTTAGTGTAGTATTTCGAAATGTCGAATTTTAATAAATATTACAGAACTTAAAACAAAATCTTTTCATTTAAAAAAGATAGAATTAACAGCAAAACAACGCCATATCAGTTATCTCTCTAACACAGTGTGACGACAAATACTGTCGAAATTTTAGAGTTTGTAAACTTTGTGTTTATGCGTAACGACAAAGACTACTACTAAATGAGTATAACATAATCTCAAGGTTACGTCAAAATAGAAAAACAATGCATATGTTAAGATGCGGAATCATTATTGAATCAAAATTATAATTGTAATGATAGCAAATAGGTATTTGATTAATACTAAAACTACATATTATGTTTCATTATAGATCAGCGCCAGACAGAGAACGCGAAATCAACAACCTGGTGCGGCGAGCAGACTTCAACAACGATGCGTATGTGCAAGAGTTCGGGCTGACGATTTCCAACAGCATGATGGAGGTGCGCGGTCGCGTGCTGCCGCCGCCCAAGCTGCAGTACGGTGGCCGTGTAGCCAGCCTCAGCGGACAGGTGGGCTGGAACGTTAGTCATCATTGTTATATGTTTGTACACCGATCACTACTACACGAACACCAGTCAGTTTGTTACTCAACAACCAGGGTTGCTGTTTCCTGAAATCAGGAAAGCCGTAAAAATTAAATATCTATTATTTTTTAACTACTAAAAATTTTAAATAAAAAGGTGATATTCATATCGGGTTATTAAAGAGTAATACTTTGTATTTTAGTTTTTGTTTTGATAATTATTATTGTGAAATCACAACAACGTTCTTCACGTATTGCATAAATCGAATATATAATTAAGATAACACGATAATAATCAATTAGTAATTTAAGATAAAATGAACATTTCTACATGAAGTAGCATTACGTATTTTTATTATTTGGGAGACTTTGATTTGCATGATTTATTTGATGTATTTTGTCATGTTTACTTTTTTGTTAGTTTGTTTTATGTCGTTCGTGTGTTGTTTTCTTTTAGACCATAGTAGATTTATTTGATTATATAAAATTTGGTATTTATGTTACTTAGTTTTTGAAATGAAATGTGTCCATTTTCGTAGTATTTGCATGCCTTTCTTACTTGGTTTGATATAAATACATTATTTTACAATACACAATGAAATTAAAAAAAATATTTTATCGTAGTTGCCGGTACTATTAGAGCTACTCAATTATCACTTACGATTAGTAATTAGAATTAACAGCTGCATTTTTATTTTTGGGAACCAATGCTAGCATCAACTAAATTAAGGCGTTTATTTATAATAAATCATTGAAAAGCTTACAAACTCCAAACTTTCTACAACTTTACCATTAGTGGGATACATGCCAGCATTTAACCGTATCAAAATAAGCATGACATGAATTTTTTTGAAAAAGATATTAACACTTAATTATTTAGTTAATTACCTACTGTAATACTTATCATTATATAACAAAATTATTGAAATAGTTTCTAGTTACTTTAACAATATTTCAATAGAAGTCACTTCCATCGAGTGGTAATTTTAATTATGATTTATATTTTAAATCTGTAGTGTAGATTGCTAATCGTGTGATAATTGAGTAGCTCTGAATTCAGTATAACTCTTTCTGATTCATAATAAAAATTTTACTGTTAAAACAGCCAAAACTAGTGGTACCAGCCAATTTGATAACTGAAACATTTCAGTTTTGGTTTTTAAATTTTGACTGATTATGTTTACTGAAAGAAGAATTTCCCGTCGTAGAATATAAGTTTAATGAGTTAATTATTGGGCATACAAATCTTTATTTGGCATTTAGAGTAAGCAGCAGGCAATGCCAAATCAGGGTGTGTGGGACATGCGCGGAAAACAGTTCTTTACGGGTGTGGAAATCCGTGTGTGGGCCATCGCATGTTTCGCACCACAGCGAACAGTCCGCGAGGATGCGCTGCGTAATTTCACACAGCAGCTGCAGAAGATCTCCAACGATGCCGGTATGCCTATCATTGGACAGCCCTGCTTCTGTAAATATGCCACTGGTCCAGATCAAGTAAGAAAAAAATCTCGAATAGTTTTTAATCTATAGGTATTAATTTTTTACATTATTTTTTAAATCATAGGTGGAACCAATGTTCAGGTATTTGAAGTCAACGTTCGCTGCTCTTCAATTAGTTGTTGTCGTCTTGCCTGGAAAAACTCCGGTTTACGGTACGTAATACCTAGTAATAATTTTTGATGTCATTTTAATGGCCTATATAAGGTTTTTGTGTAGGAAAATAAGTAGTGATATTTATGTTTTTATATTACAGCGGAAGTAAAGCGAGTTGGTGACACTGTGTTGGGAATGGCAACTCAGTGTGTCCAAGCCAAAAATGTGAACAAAACATCACCACAAACCCTCTCGAATTTGTGCCTGAAAATTAATGTCAAACTAGGTGGTATTAATAGCATCCTTGTTCCTTCCATTAGGCCAAAGGTAAGAAAATAATCATCTTATTAGTTTTCACGCCAGTAACTACTTTTTGCGTGATGTTTGTAGATATTTAATGAACCAGTCATATTCCTTGGTGCCGACGTTACGCACCCTCCGGCTGGTGACAATAAGAAACCATCCATAGCTGCTGTGGTAGGCTCTATGGATGCTCATCCCTCCAGATACGCAGCCACTGTCAGGGTCCAACAACACCGCCAGGAAATTATCCAGGAACTTAGTTCCATGGTCAGGTGAGCAATAATTTTTTCTTTAGACACCCAATAAAATAATATTTTATACTCCTATTGATACATGCGTTTCACAAATAATGCAATTCAATGTCGCAGCACTTCTCATCAGAACATAAAACATTAAAGTTAGTTACACATGTTGGATTATTATAAGCAATATTTATTTTCTTGCAGAGAATTGCTCATAATGTTTTATAAATCAACGGGTGGTTACAAACCACATCGGATAATCTTATACCGAGACGGTGTGAGTGAAGGACAGTTCCTGCAAGTATTGCAACACGAATTAACCGCTATCAGAGAGGCTTGTATTAAGTTAGAGGCTGATTACAAACCCGGTATTACATTTATCGTTGTTCAAAAACGACATCATACAAGGTTGTTCTGCGCCGATAAAAAGGAACAGAGTGGCAAGTCGGGTAATATTCCTGCGGGAACTACAGTTGATGTGGGTATTACGCATCCGACTGAGTTTGATTTCTACCTCTGCAGTCATCAGGGCATACAGGTAGGCAACTCGAAAATTACTTACAATTTACTAAATTACAAAATGATTTCTGAGCGTTAAAATGTATTTAACTATTTTTAAGTACAAAATAACGTAGCTGAAATAATCGAGTTTATACAAATTCAGAAACCGTAATCAACTGTACATCTTAACGGTTTTAGAACCATTGTTTAAAAGTAGCAGTTATGAAATTACACATTTTTACATTATTTTTGTTTCTTTTTGTGTGCTACAGGGAACATCAAGACCTTCTCATTATCATGTATTGTGGGACGATTCACACCTCGATTCGGACGAACTACAATGTTTAACGTATCAGCTGTGCCACACGTATGTCCGGTGTACTCGATCGGTTTCCATTCCAGCTCCTGCATACTACGCTCATCTCGTTGCGTTTAGAGCGAGGTATCATCTCGTTGAGAAAGAACACGACAGGTATGACAACACAAATTCAACTTTTACATCCCAGAAAAGAGACTGAAGTGAAATTCGGACTTTGAACGTGACACTAAACAGTATTTTTTTATTATTTTATTTATTCATGTCATGTATTTATTTTATTTGTAGTCCTTTGTTTTAATTGATTTCAATAGAGTTACGTTTGTAAGTGATACTGCTTTCTTTATAAATTTTGTCACACACCAATTTGAAACTGAATTAAATTAAATTGGTACAATTATAATGCTAAAATATTACATAGTGTAATACTACATCTTTTTATTACAGATTACTTCATTTTAGTAGCATAATTGTACGAAATTAACAAATTTTATTCCTAATTTTTCTCTAGTTGTTTTTATTGATAAGAAACTAAATTGAAAGTCATCAATTTGTAGTCATGTGGTAGAGTAGTAAAGTAGGGGGAACAAAGGTTCTCAGTTCGATACCGACTATGTTAGTATCACTTTTTATAATTTTCCTGCATGTTTATTTGTGAAAATAATGATTCATTTTTAGTTTGAAAATTATTTGATAAGTAAATATGGTTACATTTACTTTTGTTAATAAAATTCATCTATTCTATTACTTTATTACTTTATTTATATTACTTGTAAATAAATTTGATTTATTTGTTTCTTACTTCATTAGAATTAAGGCTTATTCCCAGTGATTATCATAGTCATAGGACCCGATTTTCAACTGTCACCGAAGCGATATGCGGTGAAAATTTTCACCAAATATCACTTTAAATGTGAAAAATTTTGAGCTATATTATTTTCATCACGTATTTCGTTGATGATATCAGCTGAAATTCAAAATGAAGTACCAAGGTATTTTAAACCAAAGTTCTGTTTTTCATTTAAATGAAAACCATTTTACCAAATTATTTATAATCCGGTTCATGTACTTGTCATATAATGGTCGGTGTTCTTAGAATAAGCAAATAAGATCAGGCTGGTAAAAACATTCACTACTAAACAGATACGCCAGTTTCAAAATAAATACAAATTAATTGAAATAATACAGACATAGAAAATGGATAGTGACACAGAAGATGTTATAATTTTATCTACTATTTTAATAAGCTTGGTTGCTTTATCAATAAACTTGAAGAAAATAAACTGTTGTGGGCACCACAATACCTCCCGTCATAGATTTCATATCAAACATTGCAGAAACGACCACCATTATCAAGAAACGTTTGAGTGGGATGACCCTTCAAAAAAATTACTTTTCAATTATAACACATGTCAAAAAATGACATACGATCATGAAGGCTGGTTTATGTAAGCTGTAACATTATGAATTTACCCTAACATTAACATTATGCCATAATATTAGAATTAAATTCATACGGAAACACATGTTGTTAGTGCAGCCGCAAAGCTGAATAGGCATTATCCTGTAACCCTAAAATATGTAAATTTCTCAATTTTTAAGGCATAGCTAATACTGTTTGAATCTGTTTAATCCAAGCTGTTCTTTTGTCAATTACTTTCATTTCGCCAAATTTGTTTTTTAATTTAACTCCCCCTTTCTCCTTTTAATTTATCTCTAGGAGACATAATTGATTTAAAGAGGTTAGAAATAAAACAGCAGATAAACTACACTTCCTACGGAAATAATGCTTTATTTAACGAACATGTCAAATATAAAGATAAAGAACAATATATAGATCAAAAAGTTAATAATAAAACAATTTAATTTGAACTAAACACACAAGTTACTATGTTACTATCACACCCACACCGAGTACCAAATTCAAAGATTCCAAAACTGAATGCCATTTTCATCGCGAATATCAGTCATATTTTCTTACAATTGATATGATACAAATTTATCACCATTGTAATATGATAAAGAGTTTCTGTCTTATTCACAAACATGCGTTGATCGTTACCAGAGCACACACTCTCTCATAATTGGTGATTTCGACTGGCACCGGCTAGTACTTGGTCACAAGAATGGTTAGTAAATAGAGTAACCAAGTGATTTCGACTAACACTTTTATGACGTCGTATGTAAACGGTGACAGTTTTGGTTTGCGAATCAGTATCATGCTCGAAAGCTCGGTTCGTCCAACGGTTTATTTATGTTTTCTAACTAGTACGCTGACATATTTTTCATGTTTTCTGTGAAAATTGATTATTGTCAAAATCTAACGCGTGTTTTCAATAACCGTTCGATCAGTGTGAAGTCGTTTGAAACCAACCAAACACGTGACCGGTAAGTCTAAATCGTCTAATGGTAAATAGGTTAGTGCAAACAAAACTGACCAAGAAACGACGTACACTACAAATTTCTCAATATTGTTTAACAAAAATATAGTCCATGGCGTTTTTAAACATATTCGTGGAAGTTGCGTTGATTGCAAGCGTCGAAAATTCTGATGGTGACGAAGTGTAGAATAATGTGAAATTGTTTTCGGGTAAGTTTGAAGCGCTAACCTCGAAGTTGTGTATTACTGTATAGTGTAAATACATTTTTGATATATTTGATAATATTGTAAACAAGTTTTTGATATAAGAAAAGGCACAATCTGTTTGATAACAGAATTCAAAAGAAACAAATAAATATATCGTTAACTCATAAAAGAAGATTATGACAAAAGTTTGAAGTTTGCAAACTTGTGTTATTGTTTATGATTACGCCTAAAAACTAAGACTAAAACAAGCACTGGGTATGGTTCTCCTAAATTAGTGTAACAAACTATATAAAACAATGACAATGTTATGATAACCGCTTGAAATGATCCTTTGCTTGTGTTATCAAAATATTTATACAAGGAAGTTATAATTATTTTTTCTACTCTTGTATAAATATATCCCCATTATTTCAATTTTTTCGATGAATTATGATTCATAATTCACTCTTCTCAGCCAATCACATAGCCACAAATCCATAATTCGGTTATTTTAAAAACGTTATGTGGATCACCAAGCAACGGCCGTTGACATGTAGTAATTTGTCATTGTGTATTTTTATGGTGACTTTTTTCAACATGTGTTTTCAACGAATTTCGATCATTTTTAAAAGTGATTTCCGAATTTACAGGCATGTAACGCAAACTTAATCTTCGTGAATAATGACTAATATAATCCCATATATAATAATATACTATTATATTAACATAAACAAAAGAATAAAATTAATTTGAAGAGTGAAATAATCACATTGAACTAGGAATTTTTGTTGCTCTGACCACATGATTACCGACCACGACTTAACAGCTGTCAATTTTTATCCCCGACAATAAAAAAAGTGTAAAATTAGTTAATAAAATGGAGTAATCTGTATTAAATAAGATGTAGAAACAAATGCAGTATTATTCTGTTCAATGTAGTAGCCGGTGTATCTTTGTAATATTCGATGAAATTTGTGTTTTAATTTATAGTTTGTGTTTCAGTGGCGAGGGATCTCATCAGTCAGCTTGTTCGGAAGACCGGACACCAGGAGCGATGGCGCGGGCGATAACCGTGCACGCAGACACGAAGAAAGTAATGTATTTCGCTTGAAAGAACAACTCGAATCGCCGAAAAAGAAAAGTTCAGATCATGATCAATTCACACCAAAAACAAAGCACGACAAATGCAAGTAGATATCTCTTCTAAGTAAGTTTTCTTGATATAAGTATCAAACGAACGTTTTTTGAAGAGTGTTCTTCAACTCGTTTTATTTTCTTTGTATGCGAAGTGATTTTGCACATCCGAATTTTCCTCAATCAAACAAGTTACAATTATGTTTTATAGATTTATGTTGATAAAGATTAACTTTATAAATGTCAGATGAGTGTGTCTTGTGTGTGAAGATTGTATGGGTGAAATTTGTACGGTTTTGTAAACAAATCGGATATACTTAAGTCGGTCGTTATTATGACTAAAAACATATTTTATTGTTAATTTTTGTTATTTGGACGAATTCAATAATAATTATGAATGGTTTTAAATCGGGACAAATTGGTGACAGTTATGATTTGTTCATAAAAGCGTAATAATGCACCATATAGTCTTTAAATATATGTTATTATAAACGTATTTATTTTGTAGAAATACTGCTTATGTGCTTTGTTGAATTTGTACTATGACACATGCCTTGAAAAAAATTATTAGGATATTGAAAAAGAAACAAATTAGGAAAAAATTATATCTGTTTATTTCTATTACATTTTACAAGTATTAATATTAAAATTTTATTATTGTAAGGCAGCACAAATGCAAATCAGTACAGCCGTGATATTTCTCATTCAATGCTACTAATTGTGGACAATCAGCTGATTGAAATTTACATTGAGCCCTAAAAGTCTCTCGACCATCATTTCATATTTATTTGTAGTTAGATTCATGTAGGCCTCATTTGACGGGACATGACAGCTTATATAATAATCATTTTTATTTCATTCCATTTTGTTTGTAAAGCGTCGGAATTGAGTTTACTATTACTGAATATATTATAATTATTATCAGGTATTCATTTTATGTTCAGTTAAAAATTCTTTTTGTGCCAAAATAATTTATATGAATTCAAAATATGTTATTGGAAAATGCCAAAAACGTCTAATTAAAAAGTATCGGGTCATATTTATTTAAGGTAATGCTTTATATTATACAATTTTTATTATTTTGTTGTATTTTTTAATAACGAAAATTGTTACGCCAGTCTCTCGGTTGAGAGTGGCAGCTCTTGACACCGAATTCAGATTGTAATAACTTGTTTATTATAACAATATTTGATTTTATTTAATGAAGTTACATTATTTTATAAATGATTCTGACACGCAGTAGTAGGTAAATTCTAAATAATATAAACCTAAACTCTTATCAATTTTAAAATTTTATTACGCAATTACTATGAAAAACTTTATTTCGTGCCTGAAGAAATTCTCATAAGCTCACTCTAGTCAAAGTTTGAGAAAATTCATTATTTTATGCACATTACATTTAAAAAAATTGAACGTCATCACAGTAGAAATATTTTCTTGCCTTAATGATTTCCAATTAGGTCGTGAACGAAATATTAGTATTATAAGTCGTATTATGGTATAACCACAACACCGTTTAATAATTTCATTATTTCATATCTTTGTTTTATTTTGGGGCCTATTATACCTGCTGAATGTTTCGTAAAGGCAATTAAAAGTTTAGAATAATTATCGTGAACCAAATAAAATGTCTTATGGAAAAATAGTGCTTAAGATTTTGAACAGTGCAAGAGCATGTTTTTACCATAAGCAACTGTGGACGCATATATTATAGATATTTATTATTATTCGTAATGAAATAAGTACCTCGTGTTTACTATAACTCCACTAACATCTACCAATTTTCTTGCTGATGAAAATGTAGAATCTTTATGTAAATAGTAATTTTAGAAACTAAATGAGTTCGTATATTTGTCGTAAGACAATAAGACCAGATATGTAAGCAGTGATACCACATTCCAAATGTGTAAAGGTGAATTCTTCAATCCAAAAAATTCTTGCACACTAAGGAATTCGCTCTGAACATTTGCCGAAACAACAAATATATATTTGTAAATATTAACAAGTTTTTAAAAATCTATTTAGAGGTTATTAAAGATCGGGAGCTCTATTCACAAATGGTTTTGAATATTATGAAATTAATAACTATTCATTGAAAAGAAAATTATTTAATTGAAGATAAGAAACATTTTCGTATATTATTTGTTTTATGGAATAATGTTAATAATAATAATACATAATTGAAAGTCGAAAGTGATGCCAGTAATAACATGTATGTTTTTCTTATGATGTCGAATCTATTGTTATAAGTATGTTATTTATTAATTTTTTAGTGTCCTTCAAATATGGAATTTTAGATTTTAAGATAAATTAAATTGTGCCCACCCATTAATACTGAAAGTCTTACTATGCAATTTGTTCATGCTGTCATACAATGTTCGTTGCAGATTTTTTTTTTAAAGTCACGCTTCCAAATTCATGAAACTTGATTAAATCATATCGGAAACTGAAGAATCGGTATATCAAGAAATCTGAATAATATATACTTTACAACTTCACATATCGAATTTTGTCATTTCTGTAAATCCGAACAATATCGTATTCATTGAATAAAGTCATCATCGCGAAACATTATTGTAACTTAAACAAAACAAATTTCATGAATTAGGAAGCTTCTGTAGATATATGTGCAAGTAAATGTTATTGATGTTGTAAACCATCATTTAATAGAAAATTACAGAATGTATTAAATCATTACATGATCATGAGATTTAATATTAAATGATAGCACATTACAAGTTCATTTCAAAAAGAGTGAGAAATGAAAATTGTTCACAAATGGAAGAAAATTTGTGTTTCATGTTTCAAATTAGTCTTAAATAGATGAATTTTAATAGGAAACTAGATTTTTTCATGAACAAATATTATGTTCACAACTCTGATTTTACCCATTTTATATGAATAAAGAAGTGTATATATTTATTCTTAATTAATTATTTTTAGTAATAAGTGATAGATGTTTTAGTTAGCAGTTGAAACCAAATACCAAAAAACAAACTGACCTATATTATATTTACATTTCTCACTTTGTTTCCAAAGTCTATATTTCTTAACCGTGCTTTCATTTACTATTATAAAAATCTATGACGAGCTTCATAATCTTTTGATATGAAATGAATTTCGCTTTAACTTATTTCAAAGTAACCAATTACCATTTAAGAGTCTTTCATAAAATGCCATGAAATTGCAAGAAGACATTATTCTTATACACGGGTGAAAATTTGACAACCACTTACAAGGGAAAAATAGAATATAAGCTATTTGAAGCCGGGTCAAACATTATAATAATTATATCGTGTCTATTAAAGTAAGAGCAGCAAAATAACTTATGAAGTAGTGTTAAATTTTAAAATTAGGAAATAAAAGAACACACGCATATAGTAACAATACATATACCCTTATATCAGTCGTTATTGTATTTTGAAATCGATTTGTTATAAAATCAAAGTTTGGACGTTGGTTTGCAATTAAAAATTAATATTTTGACAGTCATTTGAAATCTACATTTTTATTTGAAACGTGAATACTTTTTCAAACTTTAAGATGAATACTTAATTTTGAATATACGTAAAAATAAAGAAATGTTGAGATTGGACTGTGAAAATATTATATTTTAATTTTTTTGTTCAAAAAATGTACATGCTTTTCATATGAACTAAATTCTAAATTATAGGTACGGTCTACATCCTTAATTTAATCTACAACCCAAAAATATTTTCCTCATATTAAGATACAATCTATTTTTATTAGTGTATTGGAATATGCATTAAATAAAGGTATAGCGCACAATGTTATAACAGAACACCAAATAATTTAAAAATATAATGTCATATCAAAATTGTATGCGAAATTATCTTTATCTACATGCATATTTGAACATACACGCGTTATTGTGTACGTATTTTATTATTTTTTATTTTGTTCATTATACATTGCCAAGTTTTATTAAATGTGTAAGATTTTAGTTTTCATAAGATCTATACCATTATATTTAATATTTCTATGAAATTTGTATAATATGGGAATTGTCTACAAGATTTTTTTATTTGTATATGGGATTGGTATATTTGCAATAATTGTATATTTAGGATTTGTTTTATAGATATTTTATGCAAATATTATTTATTGGAGCTGAGTTTTGTATAATGGTATAGTTACTTATGTAATAATTATGAATTTAACATATCGCTTTATTTTAAATACCTTCTACTTTACATTATTAAGTGTACGATATTGTATTTTACGTCAAAAGAATAAATTATTGACTATTCTTATTTGTATATTAATAAAGAATTTTGCTGAAGTAACACTGATTCCTGTAGAAATATTTTTGTTATTATTAATTGCATTTTTCTTTGTTTAAGTTAATGGTAAAACAACTTACTAATAGATAATCGTTGGTGCAGGTGCAATCATGTGTAAAGCCATATAGCACAATTTGCATAATGGTGTAATTAAAATACCTAAATTATTGTAATTATTATTTTTGCAATCGTGTTGATATATAAATAGCTATACTTATTTGTGCAAGCATGAATATGCAAAATTTATATTTAAATGAGATATGTGCATACATGCATTTTTTATTTATTTTATAAACAATTTTTACTAAAAACTTCAAACAATAAGTTACGAAATAATTCCTAATTTTATTAATATAAAAATAAATGATGCTTCTTATAAATTGTTATAAATTTTTTAAATTGACATACAATTATAGTTGTTATAAAATGGTAAAATAATGGTTTTAGATAAACAAATATTGTTTTTTATAGTTGGTATTAGTAGCAATGTTAGCGCGCTAACGTTTTCAAAAGCTATATGACCTAATTCATTCTGCGCCAGTCACGATCTTGCTCTTGAGCGGGCTGGTCGTGTTTCATTTTACTCGTTAAAACTGTTTTCCTTATTTACTTTACATTTCTTCTATATTTTATATTATTTATGTTGTTTTTCTTATAAATACAACAAACATTATGTTAAAAATATAATTTAAGTGCCGAATATTCGTCTTAATTTTAGTGTGAATTGATTTTTGTGAATCTTCAATACCTGGATTTGTTCTTTTATTTTTTTTCGTAAGTATTGAAAATTTCTTGTCTTAGAAATAAATGTAATAATGTATTAAATACATAACCTTATAGGAACATATTTTAATGCAAGAGGCCAAGGTTACGATTAGCTCATTGTCTGTCTTTTATTATTAACGGTATTAAAATTTGTTTCTTAAATTAGGGCACTCTTGAGGAATCTGCTATTAGCATTGTTTAATTATTTTGCAAAATAACTGTTCATTTACATTCAGACGATGCGGATCAACCATCCACCTCTATAATATATTCCTTTCTTAATATTTCGTATATTTATTAGTAAGGTGATGATTTTTATATGCAAAAGTAAACTACTGATTGTTTGAATTTTTAATTAAAAGAAATTTCCGTACTGCATTTAGCTGAGCAAATAATTTACTTATTATTTCATATTCATCCATTTAAAAAATATATAATAAGGCATTGTTTAAGCTAAAATAAAAAAAGCATTATATCATATTGTCAAACAAAAGAATTGTGCAAATATTCACACTTCGTAGTTTTAAATAAAAACTGATACATGTTTTACAAAATCTAAATAATTATTCCATATATAAAATTAATTGAAAGGTATTTAAGTACTTGTAAAAAACGAAGTTTACACTATTTTAAAAATAAAGTAATTTCGTAACCAAAGAATTTCAATTAATTATCGGAAATATGTAGGTAACCGACAATATCGAAAAAATATGAATTAGAAAGGCGCAAATAATTATATTAAACTATTTTCGCAACTTCATTATATAGGTAATTGTCGGATATACTAATAATACCTTTTTAAAAACGAAGGTTAAAATTACAAATGCACTCTTAATAATAATGTAAATTTTTAAATTCACAAGTAACAAAAGTAACGTTTCTTCTGCCATATCATAATTGTATTTAAGATTTCTATAATAATTCATATGTAGTAAATGATGTTTTTATTTTAGTTTGCATAATTATCATAATCATTTACGCGCTAGGTTGAAGTATAATACTTATTATAAACTTTGAGATTTTATCAGTTAAAACATTTTTAAATGAAACAATTCATATTCATGCATCTTAAGAAATGAATTTTAATTAGAGAAAATTTGTAATGATATTTACATACCTTGTTTTACAAAGAAAAGAGTTATTACAAAACAAAAGTTTGTAAATTAAATACTGCTAGAACTATCAAACGAATAATTCATTTTTATCAGAACATTTATGTACTCTTCATTATATATAATAATTACTTGTATGATGAAAGTACTGCAATATTTACTAAGTCATTGTAGTTTTTTGTTTCCTAGTTAATATTCATGAAATGAACAATGTTTTTCAAAAGAAATTTGTATTCTATCAAGTGCAAAGAAGGTATTTCTACATAAGGAATACATTTGAAACATGTGAATTAACAAAGAAAATAAAGAGAAAGTATATTTCTACATGTTGATTTTTCGTATTAATCAGTGACTGGCGTACGAGTTGAACTTATTATATAAAAATAAATTAGTGAATATAGTATATCGCAATCAAGTTGTGGTTTGTTGATATTTTCACATGATGTTGACGTACATTTTAAATCATGTTTAAATAAATAAATGTAAGAGTAGATATAGTATTTTATCAGAATCAAAAGCGTATGCGAATTGAATAGAATTATGGAGCATTTAACAGGAATTTTTTCCGGGTTTTAATGCATCTACTTTAAAAACTTTTATTATGTACACTTTTTAGTTCCTAATCAATTTATATTTATTTCCGCATTCTTTACTTTGGAACAGCATCATTACATTCAAATTCTACATAAAACATTGATATCATAAATTGTAATCTACTATATTTTTTGTCTATTTTTATGAAATGTTTTTAAATTCACGTTTTATTTATTTTATTCTAATAAAAGTATTTGTGCAAGCAATGAGAATTGAACAAAGAATTCCATGAATCATGTTCAGCATGAATAATCGAATCTTTGCAAGTTCGTTCTTTGCACGTGCAAAATTTAGTCAATAACAAACAAAGAAAAGACTAAAAAAATAGTTAAATATTGAAACAGATGGGTAAAATAAAGCGTGGATTATTTATTTGTATTTCAGCTACTTTTCTTTCCAAAAATTATTGAAGAGAAATTTGATTAAAAAAAACTGTTTCTATATCTTAATTTTATTTATGTTCGACTGAGTTATGATCATTTTTAATGATATTATTTACCGGCAATAAAGTGGATCTTTATGGAGTAGTCCGATAAAGTAAAAACAATAACCAATATACAACTTGGAACTTGGTTACCAAACAACAGAAAAGAAACACATTTCGTAATTATCAATTTTTTCATGTTATATTTTAATGTCTCGCCGTTTTACCTCGTCCATAAAACCTAAATTATGGTCTTGTTACATAAATATCTATTATGTTATATTGTAATTTATGAAAGAATTGAATGCAATGTATATATTTTTATATAATTACAATAATTTTACATTTCATGTTTCATTAAAATTAGATTTTTGTACTAGGTAAATGAATTAGCTATGGAGAAAATAACTGCTTAAAAATGTAACTACATAATTTTATTTAGCTGTAATACATTTCTTGATGTATAATACTTACTCAGGTTCTTGTCATTTTGATCTGAAAAATCTATGTAGAAATTCAGAAACTAATTACAATATTTTTTCTGAAAATATCACGCAGTAAACTGAGTATTTTGTGTAATAAATAAAATAACACCTAAGGAACAGTCGAAGGAAAAAATAAATAAATCTAATGTAAAATTATACATAAAATTGTGTGGATCCGTAATAATTATACTTTACTATTCATAACTTGCTTCAAGGAAGACAAGAAAAACAAGAAGTTTCTCATTTGTGCAACTACTGCATATTTGAGTCTTTTCTCTAGGACGTTTTTGTATGATTCAAACTACTTCGGTATGCAAGAACTGTTAACCAATTGTCGAAATCCGGAAATACTGCTGCGACACCGTATTTTACAGGCATCACCAACGCGAGTGTCGTAAGTGTGTCACCAAGAGTCGCCACGATGCAAGCAAATTGGCGAATTTACGATTAAACTTACGAAATAAATCTAACCATTCTATTACGTACACTGTACAATGCTTTGTTAGTTGTTTAAAGATTCATTATGACCTTATTTAATAGAAATTGCAAAAATTACTAGCTAGTTAATTTTATATTTGATTTCATGTTTAATTACACAATATGATGGGGATTACTTTGGTTCATAGGGTTAATATAAATCATGATTTTTTTAAAAAAAATCAAAAAAAATCGATTTTTTTGATTTAAATCAGATTTTTTTGATTTAAATCAGATTTAAATCGTTATCAATATAAGCTTAGCTTATAATACCGATTAATGAAATAAAAAACACACGTGGAACATAGACGAGTGATATTAAATCCGAGTGACTAACAGACGATCAATACAAATATATTATTTAAATGTGAAAAATCATCAGTCAGTTTTTAAACAAATTAGACAAATGTACATACTTTAAGCAATTTAATCTGAATATATTATCTCAATACGTATACAACTTTTTTACAACTTATACAACGCAATTAAACAGTTTTCTCTTTGTCGTTAAATTGTTGAAAAAGACATACGCAAGTAACTAATACAGTTAAATGTCGTCAAAAAAATCTCTATATTGCTGATAAGTTGGCACTATTGGCAGTGAAATTTAGGAATAATTACGGTTTATGTTTGGCGTGATGTATAATCGGTTACGAATGTCCGCATTACGGACTTAAAAAAAATTTGAAATGATTTTTTTAACATTTTTTCACGGAAAAAATGTGTTTGATTTAAACCATGATTTTTTTGAGTTTTTCGATTGATTTAAATCATGATTTAAATCAATGATTTAAATCACTTGATTTAAATCATGTTAACCCTATTGGTTCATAATGATTGATATTGAACAGTTTCTTTATTTGATTTCAAATATAAATTTCATAGACTATGTTATATTTTTTTCTGTAAGTTTACTATAAAATCTTAATAATTAGTAGGTAAATAGTTCTGTGGTAACGCGTCGGACTGTGTATCTTGAGATCCTCAATATACCCCTGTTGTTCCCTCTCCACTAACATCTTTGGGGTATGTACGTTCTTTGACGGCTGGTAAACCTCACTTCACGCGTAAGAAAAATGTACCTATTTATACGCTTATTATTTATTTAATAACTAAAATTTAATTTGCAATTTGCGGAATTCAAATACAAAATGAAAATTTAATATTATTTTTAATATATATCTTTTACAGAGTATTTTTTTTTTTATCGGTAAGTAATACATTCTATCTTTCTATTTACTTCATGTAATATTATAATTATATATGAAAAAAAAGTTAAAAATCAACACGTAATACTGTTATATGTAAATATCTATAAAAGACCGGAAATTAGGAGATATCGTCATTTATTTAATTATCTTGCATAGTTTATAACAGATTACAGGCTGGAATCTTGGAAGAAAAAAGAATCTACAGTTATATCACCGCTGTGCAATTTTAATAATATAAAAAATAAATAATTTAATGATAAAAGTAACTTGCGCGGAAGCCTAAAATTCTTTTTTAACCCATAATTCAAATAATACTGTAAACTGTAGTAATTAAAATAATCATTTTAATATTCATATTACTTTATTATTCAATAAATAAATATATCATCACGGCATTTTAATCGCACTTTATGTTGTAACAGATTTCGATAAGATGTATTTAGATGTCAATTAAAAGTTTATGTTTGTAATTATTTTACGAAAACAGAGACCACCAATGAAATGAAAGATATTACAAAGGCAAATAAAAACTAAATCTAATTCATATAACTTTATTGCAAATAAATAAAAAATTTAGATTGAAACTAATTGAATTTTATCGTATAAGAAAATAAGTATACAAAAAATTTGTTGTATCTTTGGTAAATAAAAATTATCAAATCATTTTGCCGGAAATACAAAGAAAAACGTTTCTGTAGCTATTATCCGCTTGTTGATCTCAAATTAGAATTATTGTAAAAAATAAATGGAATGAATCAAATGGCGCCTACATGCCGGTGTGAGAATCGAAATTTCCAGACTCCACCTCTGTCCTACATACTTTAAATTTCGAATAACCTCAAATGACATCAGGTAACTTTTGCTCAAAATTTAATTGCTCATTTTACTTATAAATAATGAACTGTCAAATTCAGTGTCACTCAACGAGGTCGCACTCCGGATACGCAAAGAAAAGTTTGTTATTGTCATTACAACAGCAATTCCTAACAAGTTCTTTACTGTCTCCATGATTTTTACAAATGTTCACAAGTAAACTGTTTCAAAGGAGCTATTTTTAAAATTAATATTGTAGTATTGTTAAATCTAAGAAAAAAAATATAATAATCAGAAAGTGAAATGCCCTAAATTTGTTGCAAATTAGAACACTTTTGATTTTGTTAAATTAATATGTTTGTTTCTTAGACATTCCTTCATGCTGTCCTTAATTAAATAATAAAAATAATTGTCTTTTAGTAATCTATAAATGCGGCCTCAATAACAATAATATTAAAATATGTATTGATAAACATATACAAATGATATTAAATTTTATCTTGAAATGTTTTTGTTGTATGTTAGCAAACGTCAGATTTACAAAACAAGCAAAATCATACGATTCTGTCTGGTGTTAGATAAACAGAAAAGGTCGGTCACTCACTGTAACTGGCAAATCTTATTTTTAATAATTTAGCGCCAGAGATAATAATTGAAATATAGAAGTTATCAATGGAAATAACTTGAAAATATATGCAAGTGCAATCAATTAATTATTTTTTAACTATTTTTAGAATTTGACTAATATTTAGGTGCATATTTAAATTACTATTACAAAACGCATACTTACGATAGATCATAAATGCAATTAGCGATAGTCGCGTTCCCCATCGGCACTATTGGTGAAAGATTTTTTTTGCACATCTATGCTCCGCCTCCTGGTAGGATAAGCGGTGTTTAAATACACTTCAAATTTATACTGATAAAAAATAAATGATTAAAGCTTTTGAAGTTTTTAACAATTAAATATGCAAATTATAACTTCACATATTTTTAGAATTGTAAATTATTGGCGATAGTACTGACATCAAGTGGCTGGTCTCGAACCGGCCAGGAGGTGGAGTTTACCGCTTCGAGGCCAAATTTTCACGTTACAAAAATTGCAAGGAATGCGACTACTGCTAAGTGATAACATGAAAATTTTGTCTTCAAATTTATAAAGAAAAATTGTATAAATATAGCAGAACTATAATATATATTGTTTTAAATAATTAATACTATATATCTTGTGGAGTATTTTTCATAAAAAAAAAAAAAATAATGGGAACATTTAGCGGCGAAAAAAGACAAATATAGTTATCTGTAATTGTACTAAATATGTTGTTTATGCTATAAAAATAGATATTTAATAAATATGTAAATAATTGCACAAATAAGTTGTTTTTTTTTTTTTTATCAAAAGAGATAGTGTATAGGTAGACAACTAATAAACTTAACCTGTGGTTATGGAACAAAAAGCAAGATGACAATGATAATAATTAGTAGCTATTAAATATATGTTTCGGGCCTCACCTTGAACTAGCCATTGCACTTTCGCTACTCAGAACGAACCATAATAACAGGATGTAGTTGATTAATTGCAAGCTGTGTGGTTCTGGAAAAGTGTCCACATTCTGATGTGAGCTGTTTTCGTCGTAAATAATCGTATTTATTACAAAAATTATAGAGTTTCACTCCGAGATTACTGCGTAAAATGATGAAATTGATAGATTGGCGAATAAATATATGTATTTATAAAAAGAAATGAGGAATGCAATGCTAAGAAATAATGTGTACGACAGTGGCGCACTCGTAAAAATATGTGAGATTTTTAATGTCAAAGGCAGTCAAAGTAATATTTAATAGATTGTTGGATAACAAAAAAAATCGGATTTATAATGTCATACATATATCATCACTCATTATGAGTGTGAGTTAAGTGATATCATTTTGTGCATGAAATGAAGTTACCACTTTATATCAATCGGTAAAAAAATTTTCAGTTTTCTTTATGTATGTATTCGTTGAAGAAAATTTTATTTCTGACAAAATGCTTAGGTTAAATTCAAAAAATCATTAATTTTGTATATAAATTTTATTTATCTTCTTTTTTCTGCATTGAAAGAAAATGAATGAATTTTAAAGTTTGTTTAAAAAAATAACTACTTCTATTCAAAATACTTCGTCCCCATAATGAGTCTCAGTTGAATACTTTGATATTTGCCTTCAAAACTAAATTAATTTTCATACAACAATATATATTAACCCTACAAAACTTTTCAATGAAAACGAAATAGGATTGACACTATTAAAATCCATTTTTCTCTTCATTTAAGAAGAATCTGTTTGTTCCAAAAAAACATATTTCTCAGTGTAGCTACAAAATATGAAGTGTAAGTTTTATTCATTATAAGAATATTATGTTTCAAACAAATTTTAGCCGATGAGTGATGTATGGCTTACTTACTGTAACATAGCGATATGCAGAATATATAAATAGAAAAATATGTTGTCACATACAATGAAAGTTACTGACCAAACAAAGCAACAGTTTGAAATATGCCGAAGAGCAGTAATAAAATAATAACATGTCGCGTGTCAGATGCATCCGTGTGCTTTGTTGCCTTGACATTAATTTAATAAACTCGGTGATAGAACTTTGTGGTATTTCTTGGTTTCTCTCCGTCGAAGGGGGCGAGAGAGGAGCGCGGGTAGGAAAGTGACGCAGTTCTTCTCTTCTAGATCAGGAAGTGAATCACGCGATGTAAGAGCAGTAGCTAGAAAGTTGAATTGTATTCTTGTATTTTGTGTCTCATGTATAATGTATAGCATTGATATGAATGTTCGTTTTGAATTAGTTTTGATTTAAGTTTATCAGTAACAATTACAAAATATCTGACTTTGATTTTTATTGAGCTATATAAATAAGATCGAGTTTGTCAATATTATTATCAGTTATAGTAAAAATAATTTAATTAAATGTGATAATTATAGTTACTCTTAATCATAACAAAAAATGTACAGTGTTCTAAAATTACTTTATAATAGAATACTTCAAATAAATGTGGTAAATAATATATTTCTCTGTAAATTATATTCGAGGTATTTTTTTATAAAATAATTTTGGAGCATTGTACAGTGCTAAAACCGAGGTTACAATATTTCTCTTAAAACACCCTTAAACAGATCTCGTAGTAACCAGCCATAATAAATATATCAACACGTCATTTACTCATTTTGGGAGTGGCACTCTATTTTCGCAGATCTCCATGTCATATATTTACACTTACGCGTATAATACGGTTGTCAGCCGGCAATTCGCGGCCCGCAAAAATTTAAGTAAAATTTAAAACAGCAACTGTCGGTTGTGGTATTCGAATTGAGAATCTCTGATGTAGAGATCGATTGCATTGCCACGGATATATTTGCTATAATAGATAAAATATTATATTTAATGTGTTAAACATTCTCATTACTAATCAATTGGTTGCAATTTGACACCCGGTAATTTTATAAAAGATAAGTCATCTACCGCGATTTATAATTTTGTAGTTGCCACACCTAACTGCTAACTCTAAACCAAAAGTGATTAAAAAGTGTGATGATATACTAATTTTATTTTCTTTATCTTTTTATCAATTGTTGCCAAACCCATAATGTCGTAATCTATTTTTTCAAAAGATGAATAATAGTACCATATACAAGTGTTTTTGTTTAAAATTTCGAAATTTATGATTAATTGTTTAAAATTCTCAAACATGACAATAATATAAACTTTTGACGTAATGGCAGTCTTGAAAATAATCTCATACTTTTAACACTGACAACAATCCCTAGTTCAATGCCGTCTGATTAAATATATAAAAATCGAAAAGCAAAACAAGCTAGCACCTCTCCAGGATCTCTTCCGCAGCTGGAACAATGAATTTTATTTAGATCTGTCGAAGTTTCTCTCTCCAAATCAAACAAAGCGATGGCAAGTGGTTAACGTACCTCAACATATGTTATGCGACAGCGAAGTGTTCGTCTTATGTGGGAGACAAGGTATAATACTTGGTCTTGGTACAACGACTTGCTGAGAGGTCATTTGAACCTGACTTACGGGAAAGTTAAACTAATAAAAGAGATAGTTCTGTTTAGAATTAAAATGTTTATTTTAGACATAGTTTTAATGAATTGTTTTAGTTTGGTTACTAATATTCAACACAAACTTAGCATTATGCAAGTGCAACTACAGGGAATTTTCAATACAAAAAAATTATAGAACATTTTTAGTTCTGTATTGAGTACCTGTACCACAGCAGAAATGCTATTAGCAGTAGTCGCACTCCGCGGTATTTTTCCTTGAAGCGGCAAACTCCGCCTCCTAGCATTTAGTTCCAATATCGGCCACTTGATTTTAATACTTTCGCCCATAAGTTTTTATTCTAAAATATATATTAAGTTATAATTCGTATATTAATTGTTCATAATACGTAACTTGTATCAAATGTTATGTTTTAATCATATATTTATCAGTTTAAATTTGACATTTATTGAAATTCCATCGCTTCGTCTACCGTACAGAACATCAAAAGTGTATTCAGGGAATGAACTACTGCTAGCTTATAAATAATAAATGATCGAATTATTAGAAAATCGTTCCTAAAATTTTTCATTATATCTTGATTACAAAAATATGTACAATGCATGTAACTTCTATTCATTACAACAATGATATTTTGTCTCAAACAAATTATGGTCGAAATAGTCAACATATAGCGTGTTCATCATGCATCATCTAAATCTTTAGCAACCAAAAATACATAAATTATTTATTTTATCGTGTAAAACAATTAAAATAACATTGTATAACATGTAAGAGAAAGAATAAAAATAATGAACATACCGAAACAATTTCAAGTTTCGTGTTTTCTGTAATTATAAAAACGTGCGATTTAATGCTCGACTGAGCAGAAAATATTCGAGGTTGATTTTCATAAACATGCTGAAATATTACATACACCAATTAATGTTTACATAAATAACACATGCTGTTTAATATTATGTATTTTTTTTTTTTTGTAAATTTAGTGATTGTCAATAAAAAGTTTTCCGTTTTAAATATTTCCTGTTTATGATAAATATGCAGTACCGCTTATGCTGGAGATAATATGAATAATGTTATTTACTCTTTACTATCGAAATTTTAATCAAGCATTATTATTAAAATTCAGTGATTGTGCTGATAAAATTGTAATTTGTTTTTAATGTTTGCTGCATGAACTTGAAAAGTATTATGAAAATAAAATCTAATTCATGGGTAATACATACATTTTGTTGGTATATGTTGACGGAAGAAGATATTGTAAGAGTATGTTATACTGATATGTTCAAATTTGTTTTTAACTGATAATTTAAAAAGTGAAATACTAAATTTTAGAATTGATATTATTTGTCAGCACTTTCAACCAAAATAAACTAATTAACCGGAACTAATAACAATTTATAGAGCTATATTTACCAAATAAGTAAAATATGTTTTTATATTTTTTACTTTCTTTTCATCGCTATATAAATAAATAATAATTTTATACATATACACTGACGAGCAAAAAAGGGACAAATTTTTTTAAAAACATTTGTTAATATCATCGTTTTTGTAGTATTTAGAATAAAACGTTTAGTGTTTTATGAAGCAATTTTCATTTAGTGTGCAGAAAAAAAGCAAATATTTATCGGACTATTTAATGAACAATATTAATAGAAATTGAAATTTACTTAAATATTACACAAAAAAGAAAATAAATTCTTCCAAATTAAACTTAACAAAGATTAAAAAGAATTAAATTCTTACATAAGATTCAATACTTCCTTCGTATTGTCTTTTGCAGCTTTAATTATTGCAATTATTAAAATTATTTTCCAATTATTATTGTTCATTAAATAAATTAATAACTATAGCAAGCTATTTTTTTTACATGCTTATAGGCCATTGAATCAAAAGACACCAAAAGTGTCATATTAACAGAAATTAAAAAAAATAAGAGTGTTTCAAGTTTTTTGCTCGCTAGTTTATGCAAAATTTTATGGGACCAAAAAGTGTTATCTTCTAAAAATAATATACGTATTTAACATTTTTCCTATAAAATTATTAAATGAAATATGTAATCAATTTATCTTAACAAATCTTTATTTATGCTTTTACATCAAATTCATAAATTATTTATTTACACCTTAACTCTATCTTAAAAATCTTACAAAAATACAATCAACAAGAACAACTTTCATTTAATAGTTTTCGTCATATTCAATAGTTCATAGAGGTATTCTGAAGACATAACCTTAAATTAGTGCCGGTTACAAAACCAGGTGTACGAACATTTTGTGGTTTTATGACCTGAGACGGACGAAACGCAGTTCTGGTTTGGTTTGGGAAGGAAGTATGTCAGGTCGTCGAGAACGAAAATGTATGAACAGTTAGCTTATTGATGATTTTACATGACGTCATTTTGTGGTGGATATGATGGTTGTTCTATTTTTTAATTCGGAGAAGAGAATTTTCTTTAATATTTAGGTAGTTGTAAATAGGGCTATTTTTTGTATAAAGCTGAGATGAACGTGGAATGTACAGGAAAATTTAATTAAAATTAGTCCTTTTTCAAGATATATGTATATTTTTATTATTTAAATTTTGTAACAATATTTTTTTTTTGTTTCAGACTATGTTAATAATATACTTTTTAACATCTATACTGGGTCTATATTATCTACCTTTACATTTATACGGTAAGTACTAGTTGTGTATGTATGTAATATTAAACAATAAATAATTAAATAAGATAATTAACCATTATTTAAGAAAGTCATTCTTAAATTGATTTATTCAATTATTTGAAAGTTCATGTACATAAATTATTATTTATGAACATAATTTTAAGACAAACTTCTAAAACAAAAAAATACGTATCGAAATGAGCGCTATTTTTATACGCAATTGGGTTTCATATTTTCATTATGAACGTAGAATATAATGAAAATGTTTACTATGCGTATTTATTATAAATTAATATTTTAGAACTAAAATTAATATGTAATTAAGGGTTTATTTATTAATATAAACAGAACAATTTTACTATCATGATTGGTTCCCCCTTTATTTAAAGAAAATACAAATAAAAATTAATTACAATTCTAATTTAAAAATTGCGCTTTCTTACGATATATTATAACACAAAGTAGTTATAAATAAATTAAGAGATTAATCAAGGACTTAGACACAAAATATGAACAAATATTATACCATTTAAACATTATATTACATTTAAAATAAGTTGGAGCGGATCTTTTCGTTTTTAAAATAGTGACCTGCGCTTTCAATGTGTGGTGTCCACCGTAAGCGATACAAAATTGCTAACTTTTTTATTTAAAGAGACAGTTAAATTAGAATACCAGAACTTGTGCCATTTTTTTTGAATATTTCACCAGTATGAAATGAAGAACAATTGAATATGAATAAGCGAGTTACACAGACAACCAAGCGGAAGTCCATCTCGATCTCTTACAAAAATTTGATTATTGGTTCTTCATACATTATTTGCAAACTAATAATCAACAATGCCAAAAGAAATTGCAAGTGACAGACATAAATAAATTTTTAAGCTTACAAGCAAAACATTTCAATGATTTGAAGTTATCAGTGAATTTGAACTTGTACTTTTCCAAGACACTTTAAAGCCACAAATTAGCGGCGCCTCTGTTTGACAAGCGACACACACCGCACTTCTGCATTGTGCTACTGTTGCCTGTGTGTGGCTTGAATGTGTCCTCTGTGTGTCCATGTCGGAACAGGGAACTAACATAAGCATGTGAGAGTTAGCTACCCCTGATATAGGTATACAAGGAAAACCATGTTAGTTCATACTGTGTGTCTGTCTTAAAGGTGTACATAGGAGATTAACATGGGAAATCAGTTTTTTGCGTGCTGTTGCTCGGTGTTCTATCGGACAACAATCATTGTAGTACCAATCGAAAGATATCATTTTTCTGAATCAAGCGATGTAAAATACACTACTATTTAGTACTAATTTGGTTCCGTAAATTAATTTTTTAATTTTGAGAATTCTCCGGTTTATTCAATTTTTATCGTATTGTTGATTGTTTTGTTTTGATTTCTGTCATGCTATTTATTTGACGTTTCTGACTTTTGGACTTTGTTTAAGACAATTTGTAAATATATGGCTAGTTATACTACTGAAGAGCGTATTTTTATAGTAAAACTACTTTTTGGAGGAAATAGTTAGCTCAGAGTGCGAGATCTATTTTCTATTAAGTTTATGAATCGACCGAATCCAAGTGCAATCACAAATGCCAGTAATCCAGGAAAAATACACGTGAGCTTAGTAATTTCAATTTAGCAAGAGTAGAAGAACGTGCTTTATTGGAAGAAAGGGTTTTAGGAATGATACATGTAGATCCTTCGTATAGCAGTAGATTTTTTGGAAATGAATTGGGTGTACATCGTTCTTATTTTTTGAAAAAAAAAGTTCTTATTATTCCTATAAAATGCACTGCAATCAAGAACTTTTTCCATTTGACGAAGAAAGTGGAAGAGTATTTTGTGAAGATATACAAAACAGCTAATAAAAATGAAATTTTTTGTCATCGATTTAAAAAACTTAATTCTTAATAAATTAATATTATTTAAAGAAAACTGGTTTTTAGACTTTAATTTATTTAATAAAATCTTTACGCAAAAATTATAATACTCTTGTCATTACTGTAAATAACCATATTTTACAAATTGACAGAAACGTCAAATAAATCACTTAAAAGAAATCAAAACAAAACAGTCATAGGTATCTACATTTATTTTCGATAAAAACTGAATAAATCGGAGGATTTTCAAAATTTAATAATTTATTTACGGAACCAAATTACTATTAAATTGTAATGTATTTTACATCATTTGATTCAGAAAAATGATATCTTTCGATTGGTACTACAATCATTGTTGTCCGATAGAACACCGAGCAACAGCACGCAAAAAACTGATTTCCCATGTTAATCACCTATGTACACCTTTAATGCCCGGTTGCACCAACGTTAGTTAAATTTTAAACATGGTTTAAATAAATAAAAGCAAATCGAAGTTATATGTCATATGGAGTAATTGACATTGATGTCAAAAATTAGATACGCTTTTATTTATTTAAACCAAGTTTAAAATTTAACTCACGTTGGTGCAACCGGGCATAAGACAGACACACGGTATACATTTTCAGTGTAGAAATTATTTTGGCTTAGCTGGTATAGCTACAAAGGTAACATTTTTTAAAAACTGGAACTTCATTTTAATTTAGCAATGTTGTTTTGCTTACAGTAATCTCCCTGTATTGTATACATTAATAAAATAGAGAACGGAAGATATCAGACTATTTATCAATGTGTATTTAATTATGAGTTGTCGTTACTATGATGTTTTCCTTTATGCCAATTTAAATGATTTAATTGAGCAAATGACTTCTGACAATATTGACAAGCGTAAGGCTTTTCGCCAGTATGAATACGAATATGTGTTTTTAAAGTACTTGAATCGGTAAATGACTTCTGACAATATTGACAAGTGTAAGGCTTTTCGCTAGTATGAATACGAATATGTGTTTTTAAAGAACTTGAATCGGTAAATGACTTCTGACAATATTGACAAATGTAAGGCTTTTCGCTAGTATGGATCCGAATATGTGTTTTTAAATTACCAGCTGTTGTACATTTATATGAACACATGTGACATTTGTGCGGTTTAACGTTGTCATGGATTCGTTTGTGTCTTATTAAATTATCTTTCCGGGTAAACCTTTTTTGACAGACGTCACATTCGTGTGGTTTTTCCCCAGTGTGGATGCGAGTGTGTCCATCTAGATTACTTCGACAGGTAAAGGCTTTGTGGCAGTCACTACACTTGTACGGTCTTTTTATGCTAGCACTTTGTTTAATCAATTCATCATTGTATCCGCTATCGGTAGACGTTGAATTTGAATCTGTAAAATTAGAACATATATTAATGTTAATATCGAAATATTCGACTATTATTACCAATTTTTATTCGTCAAATATATACAATGTGTTTCAATTTGAAGGCACGCCATTGAGATCTCAACATCTCAACTATTATAAGAATTAGTTAAATTAGACAAAAGTTGCCACACTAGTAAGCCAATTTAATGATGTATTAACAATTTTTTTTTCATTTTTAAATAATTTTTTCCTACAACTGTCAAAAAAACTTGACATTTTTTCATTGTTTTCAATACGCAAAATATGCTATTTGGTAAAACCGTAGTTTACGGCCAAGTATGACGTTAGCTACGGATCGCCAATGATATTTGGTGGATATGACAGTTTGGGGTGAACAACAAAAACCTAGTAAATTTGCATTCTGAAAATGCTGTTGAACAAATTCGTGTTTATTCCACCTCAAAACTGAAATAAATCTGAGTTTCTTCTTTTTTTAAATTGTTTTTCTTTAACTATGACCGGCTAAAGGAACTTGGATCTGCAGCTAACGTCATATTTGGCCGTAAACTACGGTTTAGCCTGCTATTTCTTGGTTATATATAAACAACACTTGTGTTTCCCAGGCAACGTGAAAAAAAATATTTTGCGCACATGGGCTACAAACTCTTTTCCGCATTGTAAGAAGATTGAATAAAAATACGTATATTTGAAATGTATCCAATAATTTGTTTGTAAATTAAACATGCGCAAACGCACAGCTCTTGCATCTTTGCAACTGACTGAATGCGCCCTACGTGCTAAATGAATCAGTTACTTGTAAATTTTTGAATTTTTTTTTATTTATTGAACACAAACTTGCAACTAATTAAGAACAGAAACGACATAATAGAATTTAAAGGATGATTGACAAATTCGATAAATAAAAGATTGAATTAAATTAATAATTTATGACATTAACCTAACCTATCTTAATCTAACCTAAGAAAAATTATATAATTGGTAAGGTAAGGTAACGTTAAGTATAATTATTTATTAATATTTAAGGTAATGCTGCAGTTTTTATACGAGTAATGGCTAATATTTATTAATGCCCGATAATTTATTGGTTCAAGCCCAGAATTTGGTTTTCTATGTTGATGTTGACAGGTACGTGTTGAGTGTTTTTATTGCTTAGTAACATCAAAATGTATCAATAAATTAGTATGAAAAATATAATAATTTTACATATTTATGTAATTTATTTCTTTTATTTGAATATTAAGAAAGTTGTAGTATAAATATTGTGTGTATTACGGGTGCAAAATGGCATTGCTGCTCTCGCATAATTGAAGCTCTCAGCTGCGCTTCGAGCTTCAAACTTTATGCTCGTGCTACAATGCAGCATTTTGCACCCTTAATACACAAATAACTATTATCTACGATAGTGTGTAAAATTGATGTTTAACTGTTAGTTTCAAGTTTGTAAAACGGTTGTTTAGTAACACGATCCCATTAGTCACGGGCAGTAACGGGTTGCCAATCAACGAGTGATTAAAATTTTTAAATACGCCAAATTTGCAAAAATTTTGTTATCATGGCAAACTTCTCATTTAATATTGTCGTCCTACTTCATAAATAAAAATATTTTTTTTATATTTATTGGGGTTTTCCATTATATCGTAGATAAAATATTGTACGATACACATACGTAAAGCGTCTTTAGTCACGAATGGGTCAATGGGGTCTTTCACCATTTTTTTAAAATTTTTTTTTATGAAACTTTATCTATACTGAAGACTATCTACACTTTTAAAAAGTCTTATTTGTTATTCATTAAGCCGCAATGATTTTTTAAAAAATGTTGTGACGTCATAGTAGAGGTGTTGTTGGATCTAAAACAGTACAGATTGTAAGTAATTGTTGTCATATATTTTTTTACTTATTTTATTATTATTATTACAATAAAATAGAACATTTATGTAACAAAAATTATTTAAATCTCTACTGTTTTAGATCTCTACTATGACGTCACAACATTTAAAAAAAATCATTGTGGATTAATGAATAACAATTAAGACTTTTTAAAAGTGTAGATAGTCTTCAATATAGATAAAGTCTCATAAAAAATTATTTAAAAAAATGGTGAAAGACCCCATTAAAACACGAGCATAGCGAGTGTTTTAAGGTGAACCATACGGGCTGAAGATAGCACTAGATGAACATGACTTTTTTGAAACAATATATCATTAATATAATAAATGAAACATATAATGTTTTATACCTACGTTTGTAGATAAAAGTCCAAAGTTTTGTAATAAATTTTAAAATGCCAATTTTGTTTACATATTATACATGAACATAATTTTCAAAGTAGTCAAATATATGTCACACATTCCCATGAACGACTACAGTAATACAAATAATGTGTATATTTATAAATATGATCGTCTATAACATACTAAAATTATTTTACATTTGAATTTACAGTTTTTGAGAAACAAATAAAAATATACCAAAAAGTGTGTTTTTTGGTATATTCTTATTTGTTTCTCAAAAACTGTAAATTCAAATGTAAAATAATTTTAGTATGTTATAGACGAGTATATTTATAAATATACGAATTATTTTCATTACTGTCGTCGTTCATGGGAATTAGAAATTCAGTATCAAAATTCTGAATTTTTGACCAACTAGACTTCAACGAATATTTTTTTATAGTTGAATGTTTCAGTTATCCTTTTCATCCACATATATAAATACTAGAATGTTCAAAGACTTCACAGTAATAATTGTTTTGTTTTTCGATAAGAATAATTGTAAGAAATAATTTATTGAAATTTGAATTTGCAAAACAAAATTCATGGGAGTGAACGAACTCAACGAAAATATGTTCTTCATCTGACATTGCAATGTACAAGTCACTGTAAAAAATCCATGATATTTTGACGAATGGAGGTTGTTGGACCATAAAGAACATGAAAATAAATAAAGAATACAGAATTTGCTGTTTTTTTAAAAAATAAAGGGTTCGTTCTTTCGACGCGTATGTTTGACCCCCAGAGTACCTAGCTTTACGTACTTGTATCGTAAATAACTATTATCTACGATAGTGTCTAAAATTGATGTTTAACTGTTAGTTTCAAGTTTGTAAAACGGTTGTTTAGTAACACGATCCCATAAGTCACGGGCAGTCACGGGTTGCCAAGCAACGAGTGATTAAAATTTTTAAAGCACGCCAAATTTGCAAAAATTTTGTTATCATGGCAAACTTCTCATTTAATATTGTGATCCTACTTCATAAATAAAAATATTTTTTTTATATTTTTTGGGGTTTTTCATTATATCGTAGATAAAATATTGTACGATACACATACGTAAAGCGTCTTTAGTCACTCAGGGGTCTTAAAACACTCGCTACGCTCGTGTTTTAATTGACCCATTCGTGACTAAAGACTAGCTTTACGTACTTGTATCGTAAATAACTATTATAAATGGATCTTAAAAAAGTTTTCGTCGAGATTTATACCCTGCCACTTTTCAGATTGATTCCAAAGAAAAAAATTCTGGTGTGGTCACCACACTACTGTCTTAACATAAATAAAATAAATATAAATTTTTAAAAACAATTGATGGTTGCTTAAAAGTAAATTTTGATATTTTAGTACAATTTTCCTCTATGAAAGCTTTAATCGACAAGATTCAATTAACTATCGTAAAAACAAACAATTGACAATCGTTCAAAATTAATTTTTGATATTTTTATTTAACTGTGGACCCTGATGCCTTTAATTTGATATCAAAGTCGTTAGGATTCAATTATAATGTGTAAAAAACAATAGACGATTAGCGAAAATAAATGTTTGACATTTTAATTTAACTGTCCTCCCTGAGACCTTTAATTAGATACCAAATTCAATAGGATTCATTTAAAATATTTAAAAAAACCAATTGACGATCGTCGCAAATACATTTTGTGATTTTAATTAAACTCTTCTCCCTGAGATTAGATACCAAATAAGATAGGATTCAATAAAAAATATATTTAACAAAAACAATTGACGATCGTCGAAAATACATTTATGCCCGGTATTATAAAGAAATTTAAACTCCAGTTAAATTTAATTCCATACTAAATTTACATCAAGTTATCCAAATGACAATCATATTATTCTCTGCAATGTTAAGTCATAAAATAATTTGAAATGATAAATAAATAAATTTACTTTAAAAGTAAATTTAAGTGACAGTTTAATTTCTTTATAATACCGGGCATAAGTCATTTTAATTTAATTCTTATCACTAGACTTTTAATTTCACTCGATAGGATTCAATTAACTAGTATTTGACGATTGTCAAAAACTCATTTTTGATATTTGAGGTGAAGTCTTCTTGCCGAAACTTTTAATTAGATACCAAATTTGATAGGGAATCAAAAATATTTATTAAATGTAATTTTTCAAATGTGATTATCTCAAAACTAAAAGCAAAAAATTGCAAATAACATTTTATATTCGCAGCTGATTTCATAGTCGAAATAAATTAAATTTATTGATTAGTGAGTCAAATAATCTTCCACTTTCCGGTTTTGCAATTTCACCAAAATGAATTCAATTCTTCGCACTGTCACGAAACTTATAATTATGAAGTTTCGTTACCCTATTTTTACTCGTTTATGAATTATAGATCATACTGACACACATCCATCCATCCATCCACACGGACATATAATTCCGTGAAAATCGACAATCGATTTTTTCCTGATTGCTATACATTGAAATACGTATACAAAAGGAAAAATTCGCAAAAGGATTACTTGTCTTTATTTACAATTTAATAATTAAGAGTGATGATTGCATCACCCATAAAAATGAGATTAAGCAAATTGTAATCAAACTCTTAGAGAAATAATAATCTTTGTATAAGAATAGGTTTGTGTTAGAAAATATTCAATTCTAGTAGAAAATAGAATCAGCTTTATTGCGTGTTTTTTAAAATAATTTTGTTGACACTAGAATTATTACTTGTATTGAAATCACTATCATTAATTTCACTTATTATTACCTCCCGCCTACCTCTAGGTAAGGGAGGTATTGTTTTTGGTCAAAAAATTGGGTAGTGAGTTTTCAATTAATAAGTACGTTTTAGAGTCCCTACATTACGATTTTACTATTTTCGCGATGATGTCTGTATGTATGTATGTATGTATGTATGTATGTATGTATGTATGTGTGTGTGTAGTCTGTGGCAATTTTTTCGTCTCGCATAACTCAGATACTATAATACCAAAAAATACAATTTTGTGAATTATTGCTTCTTATATTTAAATGAAGAGCTGATTAGATTTTGGATAAAATTGGTCAACCGGAAGTAGCAGTTTACTTGAAGCCCTTAACAGTTTTTCGTGAAAAACACGGTTAAATTTCCTTTTTCAACAATTTATGTTATTTTGAAAGTTGAAGAATATTTAATTATACATGTGTTTTGATTACACTAATTTTATTAATTTTCATTAGATTTAGAGATAATAATATATAAAGAAATTAAATTTCATAAATCTTGCATTCCTAGTACACCATGGAAACATTTAATAATTTTCAATTTTTTACGAAATGTGACACATGTCATTGTGATTGTGAAGCTATTTTCTTAGTGAAATGTCAAAAAATTAAATAAATGTTGAAATATAATTAAATTTCTCAAATATAAATAGAAAATGAACAAATAAGAAGGTATGTTTCTGTATCATCAAATACTATTTTGTACCGTTTAAGAGTTGTATTGAGCGGGAGGTTATGTGCTGGACACATCAGATTTTTTTTTTGTTGATATTTGTATTGATCAATTTTTTTATTATATTATTTCTCCATTATTTCTGAGTTTCACAATTTTCTAAACTATTTTTGAGTGTAAATAAAATAATAAATCAATTTATATAAAATGCCATGTTAATTAAATTGTACATAAACAGAAGTGTCTGATTAAAATTTGACCAAAGCCATTTTGGGTGTGGCATTCTGTTTCCGCAGATCTCTGTAAGTGATACTTATAGTTTTACGTGTTATCAGTCATCAAGTTTGGACCGCAAAGATGTTATTGGAGGGGTGGACCACAAGAGTAAAGGTTAAAAGTGGCAATTGTCTGCTGTTAGAATTCGAACTATGGATCTCTTGTACCATAATTCGATGCGTTACCATGGAGCTTTTATACCGCCTATGTCACGAGTAATACAATATAAAATATTGATAAATTATTACCTGTAGGTTTCATCACGTCTTGATTATTTATGGAATATTGTTGATTTTTATCATATATGCGGTGTTTGACCACTAAATGTCGATCATAGAATGATTTTATTGTATAAATCATAGTACATAAATGGCACTTGAATAATTCATCTACAAAGATGAGTTTTTAAAAATATTTTACAGATATTCATAAAGAAATAATAGCTTACTGTTGTTGGTATTGATATTTGCTGTGCGGTCATCTCTAATTATTCTATTAACTTTCCTCTCCGTTGTAGTAATTTTTTTGTTACTGCACCGACCAGTGTGATTTTCAAGATATATTGGGCTGCTAAAAGTCAAGTAACAATTTTCGCATTTGAAAACATTATCTGTAAAAAATATTAATCATTCATTTGTTGAAAAACATTATGCAAATGTGACTACCTTTCAAAGGTTTGTTAGGAGGAGAATTAAAATTTTTCGTATCTATGCCCAATTCTCGAGCGAATTGCGGTCCATAGAAAACCATAAGTTCTGTACCAGGGGCTATGTCTTCAATGGCTCTATAGTATATTTTTCCCTTATATTGATAAGCCATTAAATTTTGTTCGCTCTTATTTCGAGCACAATTTACAAAACGCATCCAATTTGCAACACATGTGTCTTTGCCGTCTATGTAACACATAACTTTTCCGTCTCTTTTTATCTAAATAAACAAGGTGTCATACATAAACAATGATTTATAAATAAGTAGACAAAATGACAAGATTACTAAAAATCTTTCGAAGAGATACATTTTAAAGTTCAATAATTAAGTTGTTCATTCAAAATAACTTAAAAACTAGACATGTTGACAAAAAAAAGCGATGCGCAGCCCTAGGTTCGACTTCGACCATATACTACTATGTATGACCGAAGGTGATACAATATACAATACACACATTCGGGTTTCAAAATATACTTACATAAATTGAAACAATACAAAAATTAAACAATTATTTCCACTTAATAAAATAGGCAAAACAAATAATCAACCCCATTAATGTACTCCAGTGATATAACTCTGCTGTTTGCCTTTCTTGAAAAATTAAATTGTCTAACTTAATTTTTTCCGATTTGTGTACATTGACCGAAGGCAATATTATCCGTTTAACGCCCGTGATGCGTTCAACGATTATGTCCCACCAATATATTATTTCATTAAAGTTTTTTATCGATTTTTGTCCTATCATTGTGATTTTACATTAATCTATTTGCTTGCAAATGCTGTAACTAGGAAACGCGATATTCTTTTTTGTTTACAAAACCGATGTATGTATTTCATTATTTCTATCTGCCAATAGAAGTCAGTGTTTGTGTATTCTGTGTCCAATAGCAACAACGTCAAATTAATAACACGTCCTAGGGTGTTATTTGGTAAATAACAACATTGATAGCAGAACAGTTTGGTAACAATAACATAACGGTGGGACATTAAATATTTTTACGGACTCAGCTTGTAAACAGATTCTTTACCACTAGAGACAGAGATCAATAATCTTAGGTTTAAATTCAGTATATTTTGCTTAAAAAATACTTTATATCTGTAGATACAGATTTACGGTTAACAATAGACTAATATCCGACGAATGAAGTTAATTATCTACTGCAGATTTAAATTGTACATTCCTAGACTAAATCTCAATTTATAACAAACAGAAAATAATATTAAAGAGCATTATTGACATTACAAATATTTTTGTAGCATTCAATACAAATGTATTATTTTTCTGATATGTGTTAATTTAAATTAAGCGTTTTTGAAACCATATCGTTCAGAGCGGGAATCGTTTTGCCAACTTATAGTTTTAAAAAATATACATATTGACACGGTTGATAGATGAACTAAATTTTACATTTCAAAATGGCACTGCTGGTATGAAAAATAACCAATTACACTTACATACAAACGCAGTGGGGGATTTACGATTTTGCCGCCGGTAGGCTGAAATATTTTGCCGCCTATTCTCCCGGGCGCATTTAAACTCTTTTGGGCCATAGGCAAAATCTTTATTTCGGACCCATACGTTGAAACATAAAATATATTTAAAAAAAATTAAACTTTATTAAAATTTGCCGCCGTTAAAAATTTGCTACCGTAGGCTTCAGCCTATTTAGCCTAATAGGAAATCCGCCACTGTACAAACGAAAGAATTGTCTTTGGAATTATCAAAAGCAAAACATAAAGTACTCAAACTAGAGTATTGCCCCGAAAGATGTTTACTACTATGATTTATCTTTTAAGAATGGATAAAATCATTTTAATTCAATCTTCCACACTATCATAAACGTATCAGTTATAATAACAGGGTTGTTACATTACCTGCCAACTATATTCGCCATTCGTTTCTTCATTTCCGGTAATTCCTTCGTATGGACCAAATCTTACTCCCATTTTTATCGCCTTCAATGCCCACACACCATCACCTCCGTTACAGATTTTTGAACTGCAAACATTTAACCATCCTTTAGGAACAGTTTCTCGAGCTCTGTTAGGGTTTTTTGGAATCAAAGGAACTGGATTGTCAGGGATGTATATTGGCTCATGTATGTTGCACTTATGCAAAAACTCATTCATACATATGTCACAGTCTAAAAGGATGAGGTTTAAAGCATGTGGAAAAGGTTTCGGGATTCAATTTTGGTTACTTACACACGAAATAATCATCTGGAATAATTTCTTCTTCTTTGTAATTTTTAGTTGGCACGCTTCTTTTCGGGTATCGTTTTTTTAATTTACTATTTTCTAAAACAAATCAAATATTTTAACTCTGGAATTAATTCGTAAGAGGTAACTTTAAATTGACTCTTTTATTATATTCTTATAACTTTAAACCCTAATTGCAATATGACTTACCTAAATTTGAATCATTATTATCTTCACTTTTTGTACGTTTTGTTCTGTGTTCGGTATGCTAAAAATATTAATAATAAATTAAACAGAAATCATATGTAAGACAGAATTGTACCTTTGTATTTGCTAGGTTAGCAAATGGTTGTTTTTGAATTTCTGGCTGTACCATAGGCGTTTTTTTACTTTTTACCATGAAATCTGGTTTTTCCATTTCAAACCCTATTTCGGTAAAATAAAAACATTTTATTACCAAATTTCCAACATATTAAATATTATTTACCAGAGTTTGTCATATCCACGTATATTTTATACGTATTTCGTATACGGAATTGTTCGTAGTAGCTAAGACTTTTCCACCCATCTTCGGTAAAATATTTTGTTGGATCAGCTTCTAAATGTTCATCTTTATTATTTTCCATTGTACTGCTGCAAAAATTAATGGAACAATAATTATGCACGTATTGTTGTAATAGATCTTCATTATTGTCATAATAACTATGGTAATATGTACAATAATTTTTAGATACCCATGATACACTTACTATTTTATTTATATGAAATAATGATAAATGATAGCTTTTACCTCGTACTTAATATTTTTTCAAATATTTCTGAACTTGTTATTGATAATATTAAAACACTCTACAATATATTAACAATTAAACAAATGTTACTGAAAAAGTGAAAATTTGTGCAATTGTTTTAAACCCACAATACAGCAATTGTCCGAGCGGGCAATTCAAATATGTTGTACTTCGTCAACATGTAATCGCAATAGTCAAATGAGCTTTTAATTTTGACACGAAGTGTTATTATTTTTACATTTGTGAATTTAATGTTATTCGTTAAATTTTAAGTAATATATTATAAAACAATTAATAAAATAAATAATAATTGTAATATTTCAGGTGTTCCTGTGGTGCACAATGAATATTTTATCGATAAATGGAATTACAAATCCCACTCCAATAATATACCACTGGTTCGAAAAGCTAAAAATCATACCCTGCCACCAACATGGAATGAGACGGTTAGTCTAGGAGGTAGTACCATAGGTTCTAAGAATTAAACGCATTAAATCTAAGTTATCTCTCCACATATTCTATAAATTTAATCAAGAATTTAATCAAACTTTTCCAAAAACATTTGTTTTTTTCTTGCAGGGCCGTCTACTGTGGGACAAAGAACAAGACAAAAACACGCATTTACCTCAATTTGTAGATAAAGCTTTGAAATTATTAAATTTAAAACAAGTTGCTTTTGAGCTTGAAACTTCTGTGATGTCCAAAGTGTCTTGCACCGCTTGTAAAGCAGGTAAATATTACAATTTTTAAATTTGTAATTTTACTTCACACCATTATTGCTGTTTAGGTGCCGGTTTATTACAACATTACATTCGAACAGGAAAATCCGAAAAAGAAATAAAACAAACAATATTACAATTTTGTGTTTCTCTCAAAATACAGACGACTAGAGTTTGCGAAGGAGTAACTGAATTGTTTGCCAGTGAAGTTATTTACGTTTTGAGTAAAATTAAGTTAGGTACATATTTAAAAAAATGTTCAAATTTATTCATAACTTAATATTGGTTATGTTTAGGGCCAGAAGAAGTATGTAGTTTTGTAATTGGTGATGCTTGCGGCGATGTTTACAATCCGTATCATGAATGGGAGGTTATGTTTCCTCCAGTCGTTAAACCAACACCTCAACCAATGGAAATACCAAAGGTATATTACTAACTTAACCACAAAACATAAAATTTCATACACATTTCATTGTTAACACAATTACCTCTTTTAATTTCATGGAATCACAATAACAAAACTTTTTCTTTTATATACTGATTACTCAGAGCATAATGTAAACAATGAATATTATAAATGTTATTATTGTATGTTCCTTAGGCGGGTGCACCAACTTTCAAAGTATTACATCTTTCTGACACACACTATGATCCGTATTACAGCGAAGGAAGTAATGCTGATTGCACAGAACCACTTTGTTGTCGATTAACAAATGGACCAGCTAAAACAAAAGAACAAGCAGCTGGCAAGTATGTTTTGCCAAGTTTTTTTTTTACAAATATTCAATTATTTATAATTTGTAGATGGGGTGATTATAGAAAATGTGATACACCAAAAATTACTGTTGATCATATGTTGAAGAATATTGCGGATAATCATCCAGTATGTACATTAATTTTAAATATCAATATCATAATGTAATGTAAATAATTCTAGGACATAGATTATATCATATGGACAGGTGATCTTCCACCACATGATGTTTGGAATCAAACAAGAGAAGAAAACTTAAAAGTATTAAAAGATACTGTTCAGCAAATGTCGACAATGTTCCCTGGTACACCAATATTTCCTGCATTAGGGAATCATGAATCCGCCCCTGTAAATAGGTATTATTTATTTGTAAAAATATATAGCTACTTTAATCACTATTAAAAATTAATTTCAGTTTTCCTCCACCATTCGTAGACAGCCCAGATAGCTCAATAAACTGGTTGTATAACGAATTAGACGTGCAATGGCGAAAATGGTTACCATCTTCTGTCAGCAACACAGTTCGAAGAGGTGCTTTTTACAGTGTATTAGTCAGACCAGGATTTAGGTTAATTTCGCTAAACATGAATTACTGTAACAACAAAAATTGGTAAGTTATAAATTTTTAAAATGCAATTCTTTATTAGTAACATTTAGTTTTTAAAGGTGGTTATTGATAAATAGTACCGACCCAGCTACTGAATTACAATGGTTTATTTATGAATTACAATCAGCTGAATTTAATGGCGAAAAAGTTCATGTAATCGGTAATTCCACAAATCATTCAGGACAAAATAAATTCATAATTAATATATTTTATTTTTAGGTCACATTCCACCAGGACATTCAGATTGTCTAAAAGTTTGGTCGAGAAATTATTACGCAATTATTAACCGCTATGAAACTACTATTACTGGACAGTTCTTTGGTCATACACATTATGACGAATTTGAAGTATTTTATGATAATCAGGACTTAAGTGAGTATATCAAACTTTAGAGTTGAAATATATTTTTAATTATTACTGTTATAGGTCGGGCAATTAGTATAGCCTACGTTGGACCTTCAGTCTCGCCATATTATGATCTAAATCCCGGATACCGATTGTATTACGTTGACGGAGATCATACACAATCTACTAGAGTAAGTTATTGTTTTGCAAATCGTTTATTTTATTGAACATATTTTTTATGAATTGCTGAAATAAAAAAATCTCATCGAATATATGTCAGCAATGTTAAAATTTCTTGTGTGATAGTTTTCACTATTCAATATTGTTTAAAAATTGTCAAAAACCTGCTAAATGTAAATTATTCTACAAGACATGTTCCTTCATTTTTTTCTTAAAGCTTCTATTTCTCGGGAGACAAGAAACATTAATATTTGTGTTGGGCAACTGTCCTGATACCATTCCGAAAATGAACTGCTGTTTATTTGTTGTTAACTTCCTTTTAATTCATTTTTTGTGCAACCAGAATCGAAATAAGCATTTTGCAGTCGAAATATAGTTGTTAATGGTAACGGCCACGAAGTTGGGCAAAAAAAAACAATAATTTTGACACTTGAGAATTGGCATTATTTTCTCAAACTATTGTTTTGTTTATTAAATGTCAATGCCATAGCCACTTTCTATTTACAATAAAACTGTTTAAAATTTGTAATTAATATTTGTTACGGTTGCACAAAAAATAGTGTGTACACCTTGTCCGCGAAATCCTTTATCGCCTTCGAGATTGTCCTGCCTTGGCCACAATTTGTCTCTCGGTACGCTAAAGATTGATTTCGCGGCTTTAGTATACAAATAACTATTATGAAAATAATAATTTTATTCCTAAGATCATAGAGCAGAGAACTTTTTCAGGCAGTAATCGACCACGAAACATGGACAATGAACTTACGAGAAGCAAACTTATACGGTTACCCAATATGGTTCAAGTTGTACAGCGCAAGAAAAGATTATCAAATGGATGCATTGAGACCACAAGATTGGAACGAATTAATAGACAAAATGACTAATGATCCTCAAATATTCGACATGTTTTACAAGTAAGTTACTTTAATATCAATTAATGAGCTCAAAAATTTCTAACTATTTTTTGTTGTCAGGTATTATTACAAAGCAAGTCCTGTCAGACCAAACTGTGACACTGCATGTAAAAAAAGAATTTTATGTGATCTACATTCAGGTAGATCACACGATAGAAAGAATCTCTGTGAAGATATTGAGATGAGAATAGATGCTACCACCAATACAACGTGGCGGCAATGGTTCTATAATACCATATCTGTTTCGTGAGTATCTTAATTCTTAATATTTGATTTTTTAAGTAAATAAATTGACGGCCGATATTATCAACCATATTTATTTCATAATAGCATATTAAAGAACAAGTTTCATCATTTACCATTTTATTCTGTATGAACAAAATATTCGAGTATTATGAAATGAGTTCTTTATACATTTTTCTATATTGCGCCTTATATGCTCTTAAAAAAAATCGTAGTTTCAAAATTTAGTGAATTTTGTGTTGGTGTTTGAAAATTCAGTTGTTTGAATATGAAATGTCAATTTACTTAAGTAAAAATAAGTGAAGACGATTTATACAAAAATAAAATTCTTACAATCGTTTGTATTTACCGAAGATTGAATTTGTTATTTTCTGATATGTGATAAGTCAGCAGAGTCACCAACCTTCAAAATATAAATTGTACTGTACTACTACAACACTTGAATGAGCTATTAACGAACTCTTTGGAGTGCTTTAATAGCATTGTTATGGACGTAAAATAGAAAAATGTTCTTCGACGAATCATTTATTGGAAAATCCTATCAAATTATAAACCGCTTAGCAAAATAATGTATTTGAAATATTAATAATACAGGCCATAGTATCATATTAAAATTTCAGACGGGATGTTGTTTTAAATGATTATATTTTTTATCTTATCATTGCGTTGCAATATTTCATCAAACTTTATTTTTGATACATATATTTAAAATTTGTAAGATTTGTTTGTGAATTTGCAGTGTCTTTCAGTTTCATTTTTTTTTTCTCATATCGAATTGCAATGAAATGTTTTTATTTGTATATATGTAAATTATGTTGCATGAAGCTTGCTTCCTTAACGTAATATTAGTTCTTTGACAATATTTTTATAATTGTGGTGATGGTAAAGTATTAATATATTCATAATATTATGTTTCACAATTTATTGCAGTCCCGACTACAATATTGATGAAACTACAATTTTCGAACCCGTAGATGTAAATAATAATAACATTGATAATTATCAAACTATTGATTCCAGTAATACTAGGTAATATGAATATCAAGGTTAATAAAATTGTTGATATAGATAATAATATTTAAAATAATCAGGTACAATTTAAAAATATTTTTAGCACAATTTTAATTTAATTTTTCATCACCACTGAAATATTTATATATTTAACATTTTGTATTTGTGTGTATTATTGAAGTGAAACTTCTATGGACACAATTTCAACGACAGTTACGTCCGACTATCACGATCAGCGCAAGCAAACTAGTGGGAGTACGGACTTGCGCTCCACCCCAGTCCTATGGCTAGCGCTTTGCCTCTCTTTCTACTCGATTACATGTTGTAAAAATAGTCTATTTTTTACCTCAAGTAAACTACAGTGATTTCTACTACGGATTTATATCCCTTAAATCTAAAGGATGATTACATGGAAAGTAGTAGCTTTTCAATTTCCCACATAAGTTTCACTTTTTCTGTTTGGTCCTCAGCACATATATTTTTATATCATGTGTTTTGTTCAGTTTTCTTTTTGTGCTAACGACTGAATATTTGTTATTTCAGATATTTGCGGTGTTAATTTTCTTCCTTTCTCTAACATCACTATCTGCTCATGCTTCATCTCTGGCTTCATCTGTATTCTTTTGTTTGTTTTTTCTATCTTTTTAACTGTTTTTAAAGATACATATATTTTTCTAACTACTTGATCTATAAAATATACTTTATGTATCTATAAAATCAGTTGTGAATAAGTGTATATATCAATAATAAGACTCAATTGTTAATCTTTTCTTATAGTATGGTTTAATAGCTGCTATGGTGATAGACCCACTCACATACTTCACACCGGTTTTGGTAAGTGGAAAGTTTTTACTTCTGTAAAAAATAGGACGATTTTTTGGACAGGTTTATAAATAGTATATTGTAAAACAAGTGCGGAAACTGCTTCATTGCCAAAAATTCAAATAAATTCGGTTAATATTACAGTCGCATTGACATTTATATATTTTAAATCGTTCCCATGGATACGCGTACGGGTGTTTCAAAAGTCTATATTCAGTTGTCTTTTTTTTAATATTTAAAAATTTATAAGAACTGATTTATAAATCGCCCTATTTGCTTAACAAACTTTTTTTTTCTATATTACAAATAAATTTCAGAGTGTTTAATAATAACTAAGGGAAGTATTATATTGAACACAATACTAAAATTTAAAAAATTAAATCCTTTTACATAGATAATGGTATGAAAACAATATTTATGTATATAAATAAACTATGCTTCGGTGAAGGATATGACGATTTATCAATTAATATATTATTATTAACTTTTCCATGAAATAATATTCTAGTGTATTAATAAATATGTGTTTATTTTATTTTAGAATGTCCATGTTGATGTCGTTACCGCGATTAACAATTCAACTACCAAAGTACGTTCTTGGATTAGGGTGAACAGCTAACAAAAATATATCTGGTAACCAAAATGTTTTAACTATTTCATAAGTATATTGTTGTTATATAATAAGAGGTAATTATTTATGAAGACATTGAATAAAAGCTATATTTTTAGACTAGTTAAGATTTAAAATGTACAACAATATCTTAATGATGTTTCAACAAATTCAAATATGTGAGAATGTTTTAAATTAGGTTTAAAGAGAATAGTAAAATTATTTAACATTGCAAGTAATGAATAGATTTGTTATATAGTTAATTAATTGATTGTTATAATGTACCTATATTACAATTTGAGCTTTAATATGTGAATAATTAAGTATATTGAAAAGGTATTTTATTAGAAAAATATACTTTAAATTAATTTAAATCTTGTTTAAAATGTATTTTTCTCGTTGTTTTCAGACTAGTCTATGAAAAGTCGCAGTCTACATAATACAGGCAAGTAAAGTATTTTAATAAAAATGAAATGTACATCAAAGTTAAAATATTTATAGGTATTAATTACATCAGTACTTAGCAGTAGGTAAAGCACTACTATATAAAAGAACATCAAGTAAAAGAAAATAAATATGTTTAGATATCTTTTATTATATACAAATATACAGTAACAAATTTAAAACTTGATACATACATTATCGTATTTTTATATACCTTGAAATTAGTCGTTGAACATCATCTTTGATTTCATTAATTAGTCCATATTCAATAATACTTTCAAATAAATTAAATCTTTCTCTATCTTTCATGTTTGCTGTTAAAACAAATGCCACAGTTTCCACCCGCAGAAAGTTAGTACCCGATTCGATAGACCAATTATAAATTTCACAAACGGTGTCAACTTTTAAAGAATATTGTTCTACACATCTAGTTAACCAATCCGTTAAATTCTCAAGTAAATAAATGTCAGTTAATACAATTACTTCTAATATTGTTGATAACTTAATATTTAATTTATGTGGAGGTAAAGTTTCATAATCTCCTTGCAATAAATTTAATAAACATTGCAAAGCGCAGTTTGAAACATTTTTAAGCCTTATGGTTTCTTGATTTGATTCTCTAAATGCTCCTGTTAACATAACTTTAAAATAATCAGCTTTTTCTATCAAAAAATCTTTGTTAGTGTTCAAAGTCGATCCATCGTCTAATTTGATTTTAATCGTATTTTTACTATCTGGATCAGGTTTATATTGATCACTTAAATTACTTATAATGGGCGAATTTTGTAATAATATTGGATTATTGATATTTATACTGCAAGCTAGATTATTTAAAGCTGTAGTTATTGAATATCTGAACTCTGAACTTTCCACAAAGTTGTTTATCAGAATATTTAAGCCATTCCACGTATCCATAAATTTTAATAACATTGGCTTAAATCTAAAAAAAAAAAAAATATTAATATTTGTTGCGTGACTTAATTCTAATTTTGGTACTTACTTGACAATTAATGGAATGTTAATAATACATTGTCTTTTATCGTCTGAGTTGCCTTTCTGCATTAAATTATAAAGCAGCCCTCTACCAAAATCTGATTCAGCAACTACTGTAATATTAGTTAGTAAATGCTGTCCAATATCTGCCATTCTGTAGCATAAACTGCAGTCTAAATCATGTTGCGGATCTGTTAGAGTATGAATAAACTGTACTGTGTTAGATTCAATCATTTGCAACAAGTTATCGGGGTTGCTATAACAAATAAGAAAAATATAATCTGCATAAATTGTATGTAAGGAATATTTACCTAACAATTTTAGTTAGAAGCAATGTAATTCTCCCATGAGGATGTCGACTCTCTCTTAAATATTTTAATAAAATCATTAAAGATCTTTTGCTGCCCAAGCCCATTTCAGGAGAAATTGGTTTCATGTGTGAAATTCGAGACAAAACTACTAACATCATAATTATTGCTTTTTCTTGTAAATCAGACGACTCGAAATGGGATTTATCATTTTCTAAAACAAAAAAATTAGCATAAATATTTGAAAATTACAAATAAGTTGATTTAAAATACCATATTCTTCTTCATCAGTTTCTTGATCGGTTTCAAGATCTAAAGAAGTGGTTTCTTTAACCAATCCAGAGTCGATATCTTCTTGTTCCCCGTCACTACAGACTGGTGAATAATTTACAGAGTCATCGTCATCTTCCATGCCATATTCTATAACAGTAAGATTTGAAAAATTCATGTAATAGTTTATAATTATTAAAAATTACCAATTCCAGGTGGAGTAGAACTGGGCGAACTAAAACTACTAGAATCGCTATCTGGAGGTGTCATTCTTCCTGAATACATGTAGGAGTAAGTGATGAAATTGTCACTTATACATGAAATTTTTGGAGATGTCGAGCTCTCCTTAAAAATACAATAAAGTAAAATATATATTTCATACTTCTCAATTGTTAATACTTACTTCTGAAATACTATTTTCTCTTTTTCGTTTACCACATTTTTGTGTAATTTGCATATTAATTTTTAATTTATTTCGTTTTTTCTTTTTTACAAATACGTGTTTCTCATTTAAATCATCTTTTGATTTTAAATTGCGTTCCAAGCAATCTATTATGATATTAATGAGTCCATTTGATAACAAAATTTCCTGACTTTGTTCGTCAAAATGAAAACAGGATAATGCATTTACAATCTAAATTATATGAAATTAGTACATAAATACAAATAGTAAGTTGTAATATTAGGGTATACCTGATATTCCTGTCGTCTACTTCTGCAAAGACTTAATACCTTTAGAATTAATTGCAATCCGCCCGCTTTTTTAACTTCACTGCAGTTCATGGGATGTTTACAAAAGAGGCAGAATGCACTTACTATATCATTTGAACATCGGTTATCTAAAATACAAACGTAAAATCAATGAAATATAATATTTTACAAGTAAATTCACAAAAGGGATTAGCGATAATGCCATTTTGATTATTACTATTAACTTCATTTTCCATTCTCAACATATTTATTTTAACTAAGGTTGTAGTCAAGATTGGATAGCATAAAACTTGACACATTTTGTTAATTTAATTAATTTAGAAACGTAGTTACAGATATTGAAGAAATTAGCGTTTATTCCTTTCGTGAATCTGGTTGTTAAATTTTAATTCTTACTTGGGTTCTTCTCTATATGTTCTTGTATTTTTGTTATAATACAATTTACAGCAGCTGCATTTGCTATATCAGATCTTGAAGTTGCAACATGACTTAGATTGGTTAAACACTTCACCGCTGAATATGGGTTTAAGTTTATTAAAGATACTAGTGTTTTGAAACCATTACCATCGGCAAGAATCTAAAAATTTTATACATTTTATTTTAAAATAAAATTTATTTATATATTAAACTTACTTGTTGCGCACATTCCAAAGTTCCCCATTTACTAAATAACAACAAGCATTTTAAAACATTTTCCAGTAATTTTTCTATTTGTTTTCTTGCCGACTCAGAATATTCTTTCGTACACCATTTTTCGGTATGCCTTATCAAAACTAAAGATACTGCTTTTACTACTCCATCGTGTACCATATTTTGACGATTCGAATAACTTTCCCATAGCAAACTATACAAGTAAATAAAAGTTAAATTGATAAAATTATTTATCCCATGTGATATTACCGTAAAACTCGCACGGCCATAGCCTGGGTACCCATTGATATTTTATTTGGGAATTGTTTATTTTTCTTTTCTTTAGCATCACATTCGTCTTTAGAGGTAGATTTATTAAGAAAGCTGACAATAATTGTAACAATGCCGTATTTATGAAATTCGCTAGCATAATTATCAAATTGAGCAATATTTCCTATTATCCTACATGTGCGACAAATAATAGTATCAAGGGACCAATTTTTTAAAATATCAGATAAAATTCTTAACCCATTATGTTTTATCACCTGAAATTTAATAAATATCCATTAATTAATTTATTTTTTTTGCGATAAAAAATATTCACCAATTATATTTACAAGTTGTTCATGCTTTTAATTAATTAATTTAATTTAAAAAAAAGTTAAAACACCAATAAGTTCATAAGTGTGGGATATATTTTTCTTTATAAAAGTGTCCGTATTCATTTAGAAAACGCAAATGCATTTAAATTAACTAAAGTTGGTGCGGAAACTTTCAAATAGATTTTACGCAATACACGAACGAAATTCATGTAATTAAATTTTTTTTTTTATAAAATATTAAAAAAGTACCTCTTTTGCACAGTTTCGTTCAGTGCAACAATTGCCCAAAATACTTAGAGCTGTATCGATTAAATTAGCATTTTTTTGGAGTAAATATCCAGTAACAATACGAATTCCACCATGACGTAAAACGATTGTGAACTGCTCCTTATTAGTAACATATCTTCGCAGAGATGATAAATTTTGATAAATATTCTGTTTATTGCGAGATGCTTCTAGAGATCTTAAAATATTTGCGATTTTGTCATCTTCCATAATAAAACTATTACTGATAAATATAACTAGAAAAACTAATAAAAACGAATAAATATAGTCACTGACAGCTCACAAAGTAATCTTGGTTGTTCACAATAAAACTTTCTACGCAACGCAGTTTTAGTTCTACTACGTTTACATGACACTTAAGGATGTTTGGATTGTGAAGATGTTTTTTTCCTGTAGCAGTCTTATAATATTATAATTAGTAAATTTGAGTTCATATAATGATATAACAAGCGTTTTAAAATAAATTATGTATTTACGAATTACTCAAAATAATATTCTAAATTTATGTATTATTAAAATCGTTTTACAATTCTGTATGTAAACGATATACTTCTCTTTCATGTTAAATGTACATTGAATATTTTTCAACATTGGTGATTGATTTCAAACAATGAATTCAGAAAATATCAGTGACTCAGAGAAACATGAAAATGTAAAAGAACGTTTGAACACCTTATTACATAAGAAATTATTAGACCAACATGAGAGATTAAACGATTTAAAATCAAGTGAATTGGTCGATGACAAACAAAGAAATATTGAGGTGTCGTATCATCAGGGTGAAAGTTCTAATGAACCAATTGTAGAAATAAATGAACATTATGAAGATGAATTGACAAATACCTCAGAAGAAGATTTCAATCAATATTTACTTCATCACATATTAAACGAAAAGAAAAAAGCTTTATTAAGAAACAAAGAGGTTATAAATTTTCTACAAAGTAAATTAAAATTCAATCAATAACTTGCATATCGTCAAGTTCATATTATCATGCTGTGTAAACATATGTAAGAAAAATATTTCAATAATTTTAACTAGAAATTTGTGATAAATATTAACAAGACATTTATTTAGAGTTTATGTTCTTAGATGTAACATGAATGGATATTTCTTATATTGAATATATAATAATAAAGATATTTTCAATTACAAGCCGTTTATCTTTAATTTGCAGCATAAGAAACATAATTTTATTTAACTTGTGATTCAATCAGTGAATAGACATATATTACTTATGATTCCCTAAGATTCTGTTAGCGAAACATTGTAAAAAATAATATCGTTTTCTGTACGGAATTATTTTTAAGGTGTATAAATGAAGAATGCTGCAAGCAGGTATACCTTGATTTCATCAAATATTAACAAAAATATTGCTTGCATGTTTTTAGCTATTCTCTCTTATTTAACACATTGTCACATTACAGACATTAGTATATTTATGTAATATTGATAAAGCAGTTCATACAATCTTATAAAATTACCATAACTTGCTTATTGTTCCATTATTATTATTAGGATCTGAGAATTTTTATTGAGATATGCAATTATAGATCTTATCACAAGTTTTCCACTGTGCCTTTTTTATGAGATTTACAATAACGTTAACTTCTTGAATATTATTTACATATATCATTTTTCTCACAGCTAGAAGTGCTTCGTCAAGCCATTTAAGTACTCCAGCACAAGGTTTGATTTTCGTACGTGCTTTTAACTCACAAATCCGACTTCAAATACTGCTTGCTTCTGCAGAAGGCCAAGATTTTTAAGCATAGGTGCTAGTAGATGTTTGCCATGTGGTAAGAAATAGTTTGTGCTGCTTTATGTCCTTTTTGTTGGTTAAGTGTACAACTAAAACATCTCTAATGTTTTCAGGTTATCCAGGGAATGTTGGACTAGCTATATTTCAATGAGGCATACCTCAATCTCTAGAACCGAATAGCTTCTATGGAAGTTTAGGTTGAATGCATCGAAGAAACGGAAAGGAAATATAACATTTATAGATGTGAATTTTTATTCGTATTAAGAAGAAAACATACCTCCGTTTTTGAAGAACATTATTTCCTCCTATAAATCAAAACAAACATTAGATTAGGAACCATGGAAAACATCACCAGAGTTAACATTTTCATCTGGAGCATCAAGGAAGGTTACAGAAAATTCGCTGCTCGCAAAATCTACCGCTGCAGATCTCTGAAGATGCTGTAAGTTAATGTATCGTGTAATAATCAGGAGTAGAATTAATCGAAAAGCAGAACACAGTTATTCAGAACTTTGACACAATGTCTTTGTCGTGTTTATTTGGAAGATCAATTAAATTGTGCTTCTATGTGGTACCAAAATGTCCAGGGGTACTTGGAAAATAGAGCAGATGATATTATTTGTAATAATTGTGGTCAATTTAAATTAGTGGACCACGTTCATTAATCACTAATCTTTCGTTTATAGTTTACTTTAAATACTCGAGCAAGAAGTCAGACAAATATATCACGCCATTCACATAAATTTTAATGATACAAGTCTGTAACTACATATCTTGACTAATTGTCTAAATTATTGTGTAGGTTACTGAGATGATTATTGTGTATTCTGCCTTTTCCAATTGGAGTCAGGATTCGTTTGAGCACTTGGAAACTTCTGTGCCAGCGTCCGATAAATCATCTGGTTGGTCTTCTACAGCCTTGATGATCGTAGTATAATAGCTTGGAATTGGTTTGAAGCTTCTCCATTCTTCAAAGTATTGTAATATGTTTATTTAAATTATTAGTAAAATAGTAATAACCAATTAATTACATAGCTTTTTAAATACAACCATTTGAATATGGTTTTTAATCTTTAAAATGATTAATAAATGTTTCAAATTATTTATTTACATTTGATGTGTGCTTTGCAGAGAGCAATGATAGTTATAATACATTCGGGGTTCCTCAGGATTCTGATGAGATCTGCAGCGCCACAACGAACTTCTTCATCAAGGATCAACATTTCTGGAAGAATATTTTCAGTTGTTGCATCAATGAATACATTAAAAATTGTAATTTAAAATATAAAAGTGTCCATCTATGTATGTGCGGACATTTTATTATTGTTGTTTATTCTTAAAATATTTTAGCTAAAATTGTCTAGTCAAAAATTTTCAGCTCCAGAATAATTGTAGAGTGAGGAAATATTACATTTGTTAATTAATTATTAATTAGAAAAATATAGGCCATATAAACATATTCATGTAGCATCATGGCGGGCATTTTTACATTGTCGTTTATTCTTAAACGATTTGAGTTAGGCTCATCTACTCTAAAATTGTTCACTATAGATAAATTGTAGTATTAGGAAATATCACATTTGTTAATTAATTATTGTTAATTAGAAAAATATAGGCCATATAAAAATGTTCATGTAGCCATTATGGCGGGCATTTTTCCAGTATCGTTTATTCTTAATCTATTTGAGTTAGACTACTCTTTTCTGAAAATCTTAACTCTAAATAAATTGTAGTATTAGGACATATCACATTTGTTGTTTAATTATTGTTAATTAGAAAGATATAGGCCATATACAAATTTTCATGTAACTATCATGCCGGACATTTTTCTTTTGTTGTGTATTCTAACTATTTGAGTTAGAATAATCAAGTACTAAATTCTCAACAATATATTAGTTGTAGAGTTAGGAAAAGCACATGGTAATATATTATTGTTAATTATTAAAAAATTGGCAAATTAAAAATGTTCATGTTGTATTGTTTGTAATATTTATTGTTTATTTGTATAATTTTGTTGTAATGTTTTATTTATTGCAATAAATGATTAAAATTATGCTTGTGTTTCATATATTTATTCTCCATCATCCTTTTTCTATTGAATAACAACCCTTTGAATTAAGGAATAATGTCTTCCAGTAATGAGAAAATGATGTCACATTTGTCAGAAGACTCTGGCTTACTTGGCTGAATACGCAAATTTTTAACTTTGTATCCGGGCAGCAGAGACTGACAGAGCCCTCTTATAAGAAGTTGTCCATTTTTGCTATACTTGGCAACATTGATTTTGTAGTGTTGCCAACTATAGCAAAAATTGACAAGTTCTTCTTCTTATCCAAAAGAGTGCTCTTCCAATCCTTGCTGCCCTGGTACGAAATCTGATTTTCGCTTGAATCTTCGCCAGTCAGCCGGTGTCGAAAATACGTAATTAATTAAAGGGATGGAAATGTTGCTCTAATTAATGTAACTACACATCCTATCGCAACATGGTTTGTGAAATCGTATTCAGCACATTTTAAAAGGGGTATACAATCATTTCTAGTCTTTTAAAGTTAATATTATTATTTTAAATCACAGATTCGAAATCTATCTATGGACCTTAATGAAGGGTGTAGCGCCCTTATCTCAATTTTTTTACCCCAAAATTTAATCGTAAAAATACCAAGACTTTTTTTTGGCAAAAACCCAAAAACATCGAGTTAAGGGTGGATTCCTATAGATTCAGCCCTAAAAACTCCAATGGCGGTCTCGAAAATTGGCGCTCACCCTTAAATCTTATGTAATTAAATAAAGCAAAGTAAATACTGCTCTAATTATGTAACTACAAATCATATCGCAAAATGGTTTGTGAAATCGTATTCAGCACATTCTAAAAGGGGTATACAATCATTTCTAGTCCCTTAACGTTAATAGTAAGGGTGATTTTTAAGGGAAACTATTGTGAAAACTTTAAATCGCCATATCTCGGAAATGGTAAGAGATATCGCGAAAATAACGAAAAACAGCGGTTCGTTTGTTAAATGATAATATTAATTTTAGCTTTGTTTTTCTTTTTTAAAAGTAAATAAAACATATTTTATTTCTGTAACAATATCTTTATTATCTCAATGGATAAATACAAGTTATAATTTATTTATTACTATAACTTAAGTAAAACACAAGAGTACATGTACAAGTATATAATTTTATTAGATTATTTATTTGGAATGAATACAAAGATCAGATCTCCTGGATTGACATTGGAAGAAAGAGACTGAAACTCCTCTGGCATTCGCCTGACATCCCAGGGAAACTTCCAGAAAACCTAGGACAGAAGAGCAGTGTCGCCGCCCACTAAACAAACAGAAATACATCAGTAAATATATCAATTCATTAATGAATTAATTTAATGAACTTACATTTGTGTTGGGAACGGCGAACTATGTTGAAGAATTACTTAAAGGCTCTGAAACTGTATTTGCTGGCCACAGGCTCTTGCCTACGAGGGGTGAAACTCTCTTGAAGACTCTTCAACTGCATCTGCCAGCCGTACACTCTTGGCTGAAACAACAAAACAAATAAGAAACTGCAAATTAAAATGAAACAATGTATAATTACATGTGTGAAATAGAAAGTAAACACGTAGAAATCCAGCGAAGACGACTAAGTTCACTGAGTCATCTTCATTCCTGTTTTAAGAAACAAAACAAAAACATACCACAAAAATAAAACAAACAACGAAAGCAGAAAACACCTATACTAAAAGGAAAGAAAAAACACAAAAATATATAAACAAAGAGAAATTCAGGACGAGAAGTTCTGTCCCACGGCGGATGATTAATTTCCATCTGCAACTTCATCCCTCGATGGTAGACACAGGAACATTATACATTTCTCACGGTGGCTGCTTCTGCTACTGTTCCAACGACGGCAGTCGCAGCTACATTTCCCATTTCCCATGGTGGCTGACTCTGCAATGATTCTAGAAAAATAAAAACAACAAATTAGAAATAAATAAACAAATGTTGAAAAATTAATAATAAATCTTACTTCTAGTACTGCTACTTCTTGTCTTCATTATTCTTGATCTCTGTAAACAAATAAAAACAAACAAATTAAAAACATTGAAACAATTTAAATCTGCAAATAAAAACTTACGTATTAAAAATACAAATCTGAAAGAAAAATGCTGTAAAGGAATACAAGTGCATGGGTTAGTAGACTTAAATCTAACTTAAATTAAAGCTGAAATAAAATGGATTAACTTAAAATTAGCTTAAAAGTACCCAAAACCATTAAAGCTAAATTAAAACTAAGATTCACACAACCCCACAGACATTCCTGTGCCTTTAGGACTCTAATAACAGCAACCGGTGTGTTGACTGTTTTTAAAAAAGAAACGTGGGTCGTCTAGCCGAACCCCGCATGGTCTCCTACTTCGCGATCCCGCAGGGGCCCGAGCTCATGTCACAGAATCACGTTAGTCGATCAACTACTTTCTCTGCCATCCGGAATTCCCTTTGTACAAGCACTTATGAATAGAGCCTATCATTTTCATAAATGTAATGAACGAGAACTGTCAAGAGCGAATCTTGTTAACAGGCATCGGATGCGATATTTGCCGAGAGCTGGTACCAGTCATGACTCTGGATCCACTCTAGATGATCGGACTGCTGTGAGCATGCCCCACGCGCCGCGTTAGCGCTAAACTAGTAATCGGAACAAATTTAATCGATGGTCTTCACGTGAAGACAGAGCGCTTTGCAAAAATCCCGTAAACGGTTCCCGGCTGATTCTACAACGGACACAGAGTATGACCTGCAGCGGTGCGTTCTCACCCACCCACCTACTGACTGTACTAAAGCACTCCAGCTCGTACTGCGTAGGCCGCACATACGAAATCATACTCCGCGAACGTTCACTGATTCTACACGTAGTTGCAACGGACACAACAGTATGACCTGCAGAGGTTTGTTCTCTCCACCCTATAGGAAGATGGACAGACTCACAGACTGTACGAGCCACTCCAGGCATGCACTGCGTGAGCCAAACGTACGAAATCATACTCTTGTGTAGTGAGAGAAGCCCACTCGCGAACGATAAATTTTGATTGTAATACGCGCGCTGTGGCTAAGGCACAAGCCACCTTATTGTACGAGAACGCGCCCAGTCTCCATCCAAAATGCCCGACTGCTAACACATTTCGCAAAAAAATTTACACCCACTGAATCACCCAACGGTCAAACTGGAATTTTATATTTAAATACAGTAACTGAATACTATATCTAACTATAAAATTCACATTTAATACACGCGAGGAGTCGAGTAATTACACAATTTAAAATAGCACAAAACGACGCAGCTTCTACCAACGCGGCCATTACTCGACTGAACACTGAAGAACATGGCGCATGGATACCTAAAACTACTCCCCGCTACGGAACAATCTCCACGAAAGTCACGTAGGCCAGCTCAGCTCCAATGCTTTCAATGCTAGACTGCTTACGAACAAGTTTCAGCCAAAACTTGCCGCATTCTTCCTTAATTGAACCAACCTTGTCTGCAATAAAAATACATTTTTACTTTTATCATATTGCAAATAAAATATGTATTAATAATAATAATGGCAACAATTGTTTAAATATATCCGATTTTATATGATTTCATAGGACAAAACAAAAATAAATAAATACATACACGATATAACATACATATACGTCGTATGTTTATAACTACCTATTTGTTTGTTAATTTTCTAATACAAAGTATAAACTATGAAGTCAACTTTGGTAGCATTTGTATATTAAAACATCATATAACAATATACCACGCCAAACATACATAAAAATAATCAACATTTCATCTACAGACAGGTGTAAATAATTAAATTAAGTCGACACTGCCAATGCTACACAAGTATTTGTTTTGGAGTTAAACATATTTAAAATGAAATATTGAAATTTTAATTTCTAAACTAACATCTATCCTAAAAAATTAACATTGTTTCTAATAGTATCTTTATTACTTGAATAATAGATCAGCGTCTCTGAAGACAGATTCTATTTACAGCAAAACAACCAGATTCGAAACTACTAAGTATTTTCAAGATGTGTTTGTGTTTTTATAGAAACTTTTACATTATTATATTATTTTACATTTGTTCTACAATTTTACTTCAGGGGAAGGTGTTACGAGCCCAAAATCATATCATTTGGCCCAGTTAAAATCAGATATGTAAGGGAGGTATTATGTTTATATTACGAGTTGATTAGATTTTGGGAACAATTCATCAACAGTAAGTAGTAGAATATTTGAAGACCTATCAGGGTTTTTAGGCATATCTTAGTAAATAAATGAGATAGAGTAAATTTCATTGAGAAAAAATGTAGATTAATATTACCTTCAATCTTAATTTGAAACATTTTTCTATATTTTGTTGTCATCAGATTAAAAAACCGTGCTCATCACTATTTTGTATATCCAATTAGTATAAGGTAATATGTAAATATAACAGCATATGACATTAGGATCCATAGAAAAAAAAGATATATTTGACTGTCTTAAATCCGAATTAACTCAAAAAAATGCATTGGAGAATGTATTTCACAGTCTTAAAATATTTGATATGCAGAATCTCTCGTTTAGGGATGAAATTGTTTATTTTTAAGTACTTTGAAACACAATATAACGAATAAAAGACACAAAGTTCATATAAAAAGCTTATTTTATTCGAAAAGTATAAGGTTACAAACAAGGATAGATGTTTCATGGATTCGTGGAAGCGTATTTAGAACAGTAGGAGTTTGAAGGAATCATCTGGAACATGCCGAATAAATAATAGACATCAAAATACACTTACGATTTTCATGTTGCATGCAGCAAGATTTCCAAGCTATGTTGGGCCACATATTGTTAGATTTCACAGCAAGAACACTCTGAAGATTAATTTCAACTTCTCCTCGGTCTCAAGTCTTTGGGTGGTTCAAAATCACTCCAAACACCATACAGGAACAAACTACAAATAGAAAATGATTTCTTCCTGTAAATTTCAACGTAAAATCACAGCACATTTTCAATCATAATCACAAAAAACTTAGGCAATATTGGTCACATTTCTAATAATATAAACAAGGACTTTACGGATGGAACACAAAATAAATAAATTGGGATTTACTGTATGTGAAAATACCTTTTGATGTTCTGTTTTCAAAGATTTTTCCACCTGTCAAAAAATAGACACAACTTGTGGCGCCACCATACAGCGATTGCGTGAACTAGATGCGTTGAGTGGTGGGGAAATTAGCAGCGGTTTAGATTTCTTTGTATCTCTGTGTGAATGTGTAATGTAATGTGTAATGTAAAATGTGTAAACAATATTCAATTACTAGTTGACTAGATTTATTGGGTGGGCTAATAAATTTGATCTGTAAATGTAAATACGAATATATGTTTATTTGACGCAGGTTAATTATTTCTGAACCGCGCATAAAATTTTATTATAATGAGAAATATTTTAGACAATTAACTTAAATTTTAGTATCGAAAAGTCCTCAAATTATTATAAAATAAGTAAAAACTACTTTGCCGGAGACCCGGTTATATTCATTTCCTGTTGGTAGCACTGAAAATTTATCAGTTGTCAAACTGTTATTAGATGGTTAAAGATTATTATGTTGAATTATTGAAAAAGAACAACCAATCTTTATAAGGTTAAAAATGTTTATTGTCAAGAGTATGATAGTATTTTCATCATATGCGTGGCTACTGGTTTTGTCAGTGTCTGCTAGTGACATCACAAATGCAGTTTTTGGATCTTTGAGGGATGGAATGCCTGCAGCCTTTGGAGATTTTAATTCTGATGAATTAACAGACGTATTTGTATTACGAAACAATAGAAAAACTGTCGAAGTACTTTTAGCAGCCGAGGAGGAACCTTTGCTTCGACCAAATAGCCTACACTGTAATTTTACGAAAATTGTGACTAGTGTAGTACCCGGAGATTTCGATGGTGATGCGTTTATGGATATATTAGGTAAATATATAATATTCTATGTGAAAAATTTATGGTAAATCACTGTACTTTTTCTAGTGACAACATCTGATAATGACGACGACAACACAAATGTTTATATAATCTGGGGGGGTTTGGACCATGTTAATTGCAGTAAAGAACCTCCAATTTTAAAACTTCGTGGTCAGCCACTAGCAATCGACTATAATAAAGACATGATTATTGATTTATTCGGATTAGACGAAAGCGGCAATCGTTCATTGTGGGAATTTAATAATACTCGCAATGCTGCACCAAAAAGGCACGATTTGGGCACTGGCGAAAATAAATTAGGAAATATGCGAAAACCACACTCTAATGCGTATCTTGATCTAAATAACGACAATACTGCCGATTTGTTTATTACTGCTGAGAAAGGCTTCGAAGTAAGTTAATTTGTAATAGTGTTGCGAAATATATCTAATCTATATTGTTCTTTAGGTATGGTATGGTGTTGAAAATAGCGGTTTCCGTTACAGCCATAGTACTTACTGGCCAAATTCGTCAAAAATCGTCGGCCAAAGCCTTTTCATTGACATAGAATTAATTGGGCGTGCTGATTTAGTAACACCATTATGCTTTGATGAAACTTGTACAAAAAGTGCTATTATGGTGTATGCCTCTGGATCTTGGCATAATTTACAAGTCAATTTTAAAGATAATTCTAATACAGTTTGGAAATTTGTACATCCCAAAGCTGGTCGTTTGTATCGAGACACAATCACTCTTCGAAGTGGAGACTTCAACATGGATGGCTATCCAGATTTATTAGTCACTTTAACGCCAGATAGCTTATCTTCACCTGCTCAACCACATGCATTTTTATTGGAAAATGTGGCTTGTGAAACAAGATGCGGAGCATTTTCAAGAACTTTTGAAGTTCGTTGGGATGATTTAAATCCTTTATCTAACGGATCTGTTATGGCTGTTTTCTACGATCTCTATCAAGATGGTATATTGGATGTTATGGTTGTCAGGGAAAATGGAACCTCTAGTTCAGCCGCTGCTTTTAAAAATAGTTTAGATTATGATGCCAATTTCATTAAGGTAAATACTGATATGTGCAAACATTTCGAACACGATTATAACCAATACCTAATAAACTACACATTTGTTCTAATAACAAATTTAATCATTTTCCTTATTTCATGTATGCTTACAATAAATTTGATAAAACATTTTAGGTGATGGTACTCACTGGTTTGACGAACCCTCGAAGTCCGACCGTCGTAGGGCGCCTAGGTAAAAAGAAACGTACATACGGCACAAATTTACCAGGTCCAAGAATATCTTACAACACCACAACTCAAGAAGGAGCAGCTAGACATGGAGCAAGTGCCCAATTACCTCAAAGTGCACATATGGCTTTAGGATTACCGTACACTATTTTTGGATTGGGACGAACACCAAATTTCGTAGATAGCTTAACTGTCAGTCTCAGTAATCAACATCATGATTGGAATCAAATAATTCCGAATTCACAGATGGTTGTGATTCCATGGCCAACACAACAACCTTCCAAATGGAGAATGCAATTATTTGTAACGCCAAGTAAATTGATTTTGATGAGTGTAGCTGCTTTAACAGCAGTTTGTGGGGTAATTACTATTATTATAGGTGTTCTATACTGGAGAGAACGACAGGAGGATCGTAAAGAAAGACTACAAGAGTCACATCGTTTTCATTTTGATGCTATGTAATTGCTTTCCTGTGTACATCTTGTCTGTGATAATTTATAAATAATCTTTAAATTTCCATTGCATTTTTCATATATGTCTAGACATAGGACTATTTAATTTTTAATGTAAACTATAATATAATAAAAAGTTGATTATGAAACTATGTCTGCATTATTTTTTTTTTTTTTTTTAGAAATTGAATCTTTTTTAATGAAATATCAATTTATTACATTACTTAACTATGTATTTCATAGTTTTTACACTTTTTAATAGCACATGCTGATCAATTAACAAAAGAAAATAGCTGCTTGCATATTTCAAAAAATTTAAAATGTCAGTAATATAAATTGATAAAACAGTGCCTTGACAACGACCTAAATATGATGTAAATAAACATGTCAAACACTTTTTGAGTGATTTCATAAAATCTTTTTAAAAATGGTAAGTGGCAAGGAATTCCGTGCAAGCCTGCGGCACAACATGCCCGGGGCCCCGAAGAAGGGTCCTCGGGTAGTGCCAGCATTCACAATCCAAGCCTTGCAACGGGGCACAGTCGTAGGGAAGCCCCCGGAATGCGGGGCCTACAAACCGAAGCCACTTCGTCCTACAGCTTTTCGAAAATTTTATAAACGGGGAGATTTTCCTATTAGCATGGAAACTGATAAAACTGGGCATAAAATCTCTTGGAAGGTAAATTTCATCACGACAAATTTCATATTTAATAAAACTGTCAATTCTAAATTATTATTTTAAGGTTGATATTGATAAACTGGACTTTCACCATTATTTGCCGATGTTTTTTGATGGACTAAGGGAAACAACTATGCCATGCAAATTCTTTGCACGACAGGGAATTCACGACATGTTAGTGCATGGAGGAAGTAAAATATTTCCAGTTATACCTCAGTTAATAATTCCCATTAAAAGTCAGTACACACCACATACAAAATTTGCTTTTATCACAGTTTCATTTCCAGAAGCGTTAAACACTAAAAATAAAGAAGTGATGTGCACCACTCTAAAAGTTTTACAAAATTTAGTTACCCAAGTTGACATGGCCGGTATAGCACTTGTTCCTTACTATCGACAAATCTTACCCGTTCTGAACCTATTTAAAGATAAAAACGGTAGTAATTTCTATATCGACTTTCAATCAATGATTTCATTTAATATTTCTTTTGTTTCAGTGAATTGTGGTGATGGTATAGATTATACTCAACAAAAGAGAGAAAATGTTGGAGATCTAGTAAACGAAACTCTCGAACTATTTGAAAAATATGGAGGGGAAGATGCCTATATTAATATAAAGTATATGATACCCACTTATGAGTCGTGTATGCAAAATTAATATCTGTTGGCATTAATAATAAATTATAAGTTTGAATGTCTTGAAATACATAATTAGTTAGACTTGTTTTAAATAAATGTACAGTAGATTTTATAAATACATCTTATAAAAAATGAATTATAATAATAATATCTGCACATAAAAATTGGTAACGAAATAGACGTTTATTTAGAAATTTATCATGGTGCATGCACAAAAATACAAAATTGATAATTATATACAACTTTTAATAAAAAATAAAGTCAACAATACTCGAATATTTATAATTACGTATGAATATAAATCACGCACACTGATAAATTATCTAAAGAATAACAGTATAAAACATTGTTTCAATAATGCATTATTTACACGATTCTATTATTAAATATTGTACAAGTCAAGTCAATTTAAAACAATTCACGAATATATTACAAGAGCACCAGAATTCTGACTAAATTGACAGTTACCATTATCTTTATTCAAGTTACTTAGGCTCATCAAATTGAGAGCTGAACAAGTACTCACTTTATTACATGAATTATTTGGTTAATGTTTGCTTCAGAATAATTTCAATATTCGAAATATTACTTATTTTGAACGTAAGGAGCAATTTTTAATAATAGTATGGAATGAAACAAGTTTCTTTTAAATTTTGTAAACGCACCACACTTTGCTCAGCTCCTTTGAACCACAAAGTAATAATAAATAATTACTTACTTGTACTTTGATTATGGCGGGCAATGCCGTAGGTACTCCGAATCAAAATACACAACTGTGATTGTAATATCATCTCTGAACACCCGGACGACATCTTCAGGAAGACTTAGAAGTTGCGACAATTTGCTATGATCAATACCATACTCAGTACCTCCTAGAGCATGTCTAATGAGATGTGTAGCTGCATTTCTATCTTGAGGTTTGATTTTTAGCCCCTCTTTTCTTTGTAACAACATCTCATTGATCTCAGAGAGTTTCATGTTTTTTCTTGGTAGTTTTAAAGGTGATAAAGTTACTTTACCACTCATATGTTCACCAACTAATCTTACTACTTGTAAAGGAGAAATAATGTCCCATAAACCGTCAGTCGCAAGAACTAAAAATTTATCCCTAGGAGTTAATTTATGATAAATTACATCTGGTCTTGCTGTTAGATAAGGTGGTGTATAATAATTTGGAGGTATCATGTGTTCTCCGAAATGTTTGACGACTAAATTATTTATAATATCTCTGCTCCACTTGTACCTATAACAAAATACAATAACGTATTTTATGAAGAATGTTTTTGGAAATCATTACTTACCTGAAGTCACCCAGCGACCTTAGAGGTGCCAATTGTCCTAAAAGTCGTTCCATTTTAATAACAGTATCACATTCGCTGTATGGATGTTCCTTAATAATTCTATCGACTTCTGATTGGTTATAGGTATTGTGCTCTTGTGTTAATTTCTTTGCTGTCCAAGAATTGCTTTCACTGAGAACACCAAGAACTGCACAGCAGTCGCCAACATTAGCAATGTGAAGATGTGGTCCATCAATGTGAGCAACACATGCAACAGCTCCCGACATTGCTACGGATAACGTTTTCATATTTACGCTTTGCCTATCTGCGGAAATTGCTTCTTTAGATAAATCTTCGTCCAACTTCAAGAAAGCTTGCTCTAAAGCTTTACGCATTTCAAAGCTTCTGTAATTCACCTAGTAAATAAATAAATAAAAATAGAAACTGTAAAACGCATTATTCAAAGAAAACTCACTTTGGTTAATTCTGTAATAAATTCCATAAAACTTATATTATATAATTCGCGAATATCATCAACAAATTGAACTTTGTCGTTAAAGGTGTGAATAAGTTGAACATCTTCTTTATTTAATAAAGCTTTGTGATATTTTAACAGCATATCAGGCGGTAATAAACAAGCCGAAATATATTTGTATAGACGTTTAGAAATAACTTGAGAACAGGCTGCCCCTCCATGACCATCGAATACTCCTAAGAGTAAACCTACAAGAAATAAACTATAAATATGTACACATGTAATATTTGCAGATGATTGTATGGTACCGGTAGTCGTAAGACATGTTGCTTCTGATCGAGTGTCTTCTATAGGATTATTTGAAGCTAATTGATTGGAGTCATATGATTTAACTGATCCTGTTCCAGTAAATTCATGACTGTATTCATTAGCTCTTAATATGTGGTTCACCTAAAATGACACCATGAGCATGAGTATATACATTACATAACAATCCTAATTCTTGTAGAAATATAAAATAAAAAAATTATTATAACAAAAATCAAGATATTTATTTATGTTTTACCTCTTGTGGTGATAATTTTGCAAATCCAGCATAATATGATCGACTTGTATGGAAGTATTGTTTAGCACATAACCTAACAAAGTTGTTAGATTGACACAAAGTATCATTTTCATTGCACTGATTCAAAAATTTTTTACTAGCATTACTAGAAAGCTGCACCTTTTTCAAAAAAGATATATTTTTACTACTTGTTAATATTTTTTGACTTCTACAACCAACTACCATTTTAAATATTAAAGATATTTTATTGTCACTACACTAACAATGTCTTAAATTTATGAAAAAGAATATAAATTCTTAAAATTAGTTTATTCCACATTTTTATTTGTTAGTTATTTTTAAATTAATTTATGAATGACATTTGGCAAGTAAAATATTTTTCAACATTTTCATATCGACTAGTTTTAAAAGGAACTAAATATGTGAAACGAATAAAACTAAATATCACTAACTTATATTCTTAGGATTATAATTTTTAAAAGCGAGAATGAATAAAAAATACCTGTATTTCATTCGAAATTTAAGAATAATTTAATATATTTTCAGTTAATATTTTTAAGTGTTCTATTGAATTAAATTTTAACAAAATATTCTCACAATTGGATTATTAATACTTTCCACTTCAAAATAAAAATCTTGTTGTAATAATTGTGTAACGTTACTTTTCCATAAATAACTTATGATTACACAGTTAAGCATATTTAAATTCCTTGGTCGTACATGTAAATATTTGAATTCTAAAAATTTTATTAAAAATAAGTAAATGAAAAAATATAATACAATGGTTTACTTACGCTGATTTCCTTCATGTTGCAAACAGCAAATATCACTCAAGAAATGTAGATTTCTTAATACTCCATCAAACTCCAAATAGCACAATAATGTGCATTGTTTTACAATTTCATAAAGATGTTGATCAACTATTTCTCTATTATTCCTCAGTTGCAATGTTACGTGAGCTATTAAACAAATTAATTAAAATTTGGTATCTTTCACTACTGTTTTTAATAACTAACTCAGTGTCCTTTCAAAGTTGTTCATAAGTAAATTAAGCATTCCGCAATAGTTTCTGCTTCTACTTTGATCCCATACATATCCACAGTTTAACGAAAATTTTTGTAAAGGCATTGCATGAACTAGAATGTAATATATATCTTCATAATGGCAAATATTATCTAGAAATGAATTAAGTAAAGAAATGAAAATCATTTAGTTGGGTGAACCTTACATATTCGTAAAGCCACTTTTAGGTTTTGGCAATTTTTTACAATTTTCGACCAAACATCAGAACTTATGATATGTGACCTACTATCAACATCTTTAATGTAAATTTCAATATATTTTAAAGATGTATTTTCGTTGTTTATAAATGCTGTTAATATTTTATCCGATATCGAGGAATAGTCTAATTTTAGTATTTCTAAAAATTTAAACTGTTGCAAGGCATTCGCAAAACTTGGATTGATGAAAACATTATGGCATTCATGAAATGCTCCCAATAGTTCTAAATATTTAACAGTCATATCAGAATGCCTACACGCAAAAAGAATCTTCAATATTTCTGATTTGTTCAAGTACGCGTTAGATAAATTTATATATCTTAGTTGACGTTGTTGCCTAAAAAACAAATTCTAAATATTTGAATAATTTAGTTATTTCATTAATTACTTTAAAAAAGTTGTCAGATGGAAAATAACTTTTTTGTACTTCCAAGTAAAGTACCAATCCGTTAATTTAAAGGAAGTTAAACTAATATTACAATCTTTTAAGAACATTAAGAAGTGATATGTATCTTGGGCGACAGATGTTATTCTATTTCTGATCCATCTTCTTGGTAAATATGGTCTGGACCAAGCTAAATCTATTGATGTAATATTCTGTGCATAACGTTGTGCTATAACCATAGTGAGAGGATCTACAGTTCAAATTTGAATTTTAATATTGAAATGTTATACACTATGTAATAAAAAATATAATTAAATCTTACCTGTAAGGTCGGTATCCAGACAAACGACAAATTTCTTCCAAAGTAATGGATTGCGCATCGTCCTATACCACTCTTTACAGACGACACCGCAAGTGAGCCTGTCATGTCGACTCAAATACTTCATAATTTCTAATAATGTTAAATTTGGAATATACTCCCACGAATTCATAATAATTATAATTAATTTTTAGGTCATAAATGTGTTAAACAAGATGAATTTATTTCTGAAACTTCAAAGAATTGTAAAAGTACCAAATATGTTCATATTATATTCATTTTTTTCTAATTTTGAAATGTTTATTGTAGTTGGCAATGTACAAATAAATTATAGTATAATATTGAATTAATGTTCTTATATTTTACATCAAACAAATATTTCAAATTAAAACAATACTTTACCTTACTTAACCCTCATCCACTCTTCAAATAAACGATTCCTTCATTGATGACAAAACACCTAAGTAGGAGGACGTGACTGAAAAATTTAAATTGATACGTGCTGTTATGTTGTATTCATACTAACTAATAAATTTTGATATAAATTCACTTACCGCACTTCTAACTTACTTCGTCTTCAATAGTAACTAGAAGTAGCCGAAGTTCTTCAGCTAAAAAATACACTTCAAATGATTGAAAACGATTATAAAATCATAAAATTTCCAATATAATAAATTATGACAGTTATAATAACCATTGAGCATTATTTTTATTCCACCAACGAAATCACAGAATCATTTCCCTTCCAAATTGTGAAATGTATATATCAAAATAAAATAAATCTATCATAAAATATTAAACACAAACGTAACAAGAAAAGAATGGAATATTATTTAATTAACACAACTTATATTAATATATATGTAAATTTCTCGGAAACCGCAAACAACAATTAATAAAGATTTGAACTCTTATTTAACAATAGAAATAAAACATTTATGTTTCAATAATCAATTCAACAATAGCATTGATTAGTGTTTACCCTGTTTGAGGTGAATACCTAGAATCCCTTTAGATACAAAACCTTTATTGCACAGATGACAAACGTAAGGACGTTCGCCAGTATGATACCTACGGTGAATAGTAAGAGGAGACCGTTGCGAGAAACACTTTCCGCAAGTTTCACAAGCAAAAGGTTTCTCACCAGAATGAGTACGTAGGTGATCAGTAAGAATATCTTTCTTTGTGAATCGTTTTTCGCAGACGGTACAGGCATATGGTTTGTAACCAGTATGAATGCGACGATGTAATTGGAGTTTATCTGTACTTGACAATCTCTTGCCGCATATGTCGCATAAATAGGTGTTTTCTCCGGTATGTACTTTCATATGAAGTCTCAAACTGTTTTTATGAGAATATCTTTTCTGACAAATACGACACTCGTTTAGTTCCGGTTCTTTGAAAAAACAGTGAGGGTGCATGCTCTTTTTATGTGCTGTTAAGTAACGACTATAAGGAAAGCACTTCCCACATTCTTCACAAGAAAATGGACGTTCTCCAGTGTGAAAATTCTTGTGTTCCAAGAACCAAGTACGTGCTGGAAACACTTTATCGCATTCATCACATTTGTATTCTTGTCGAGCATGACTTTTTACATGTTTGTCAAAAGCTAATTTAAAATTGGTGGTAAAATCACACGAGTTACATTTTAATTCAGTATTAGACCCGTGAGAGTCCATGTGAAGTATGAAGTTTTGAGTTTGTTTGAAACTTTTATTGCACTTTTCGCAGAAAAAAGGACGTTGTACGTGATATTCGCTATGTTTATCTAACTGTGGTTTAGTTACAAATTCTTTCATACATACGCAACAACGAAAGAAGTCTTCATCCCCAAATTTATTGATGATTTCCAAATTAGATTTGATTTTATCTTCTTTGTGAACGAGATAGTGGTTAACAAGAGCAGATCTGCCACGTATAATAATTCCGCAAAGAACACATGGTTGTTTTTGACTACGATATATTTTTGGATTCGTTCTTGCTTTTCTTGGTTTTCGTTTTCTCTTCGGTGCAAGACCCATCTTATTCTTCAAGTCCATGAGAGTTAAATCTTCGTCATCCCAGTTGATGTCGAGTGGTTCTACTTTTATTGTTAACTTCTCAGCATAACATTCTGGAGACTTTTGATTGTTATTGTTCCAAACGGGAAATGGAAACTTAATTGCGTCAGGCTGTCCAAAAAAGTTATTGTTGACACATCTGAAATGATAAAAACATATTATTTTCGATTATGTGTTCTTCCAATTACATGTAAAATAGTGATATATTTAAATAGTAAATGAAATTTATACAAATGTACAGCATTTCGTCTTAAAACAATTTTATTGTATTAAGAATTTAAGATATTTTCATAACTTAGGTATAATTAAATACAATGAATATTTTTCACGAATTATTAATTTACAACTACAATTAAATATTTTAATGAATAGTAAAGAAATGTATCAAACATTGGAAGAAAATAAAACGCGGGATTAATAAATAAATGGTAACTGAAAAAAAGAATTGAAAATAAACACTAGTCATGTAATAATTGTTTCAAATGTAACCGAAGCGCTTTTTTGGTAAAGAATGTCCTTTCAGTAGGGCAAAGATGACATTTGTAAGGTCTTTCTCCAGTATGGGAAGATCTTCTATGCATTCGAAGAGCGGTCAGTCCAGCGTATCTCCTATCACACAAATCACAAGCATACGGCCGTTCTCCTGTATGGGATCTCATATGAGTGTTTAGCATTCCTTTTGTAGCAAATCTTTTTGAGCATACAGTACAACAATATGGTTTAACACCAGTATGCACTCTTAAATGTATCTTGAAGATGTCTGATTTCTTAAATTTTTTACCGCAAAACTCACACAAGTAAGGAAAAATGTCGAAATGACTTTGCATGTGTGTTTTTAAATTCCATTTGGTACTGAATCTTTTATGACAAATTGTGCATTCTAATAATCTTTGTTGGCGCAAGAATAAATTTTGCTCAGCATGTTTGTGATTGTGGTGAGCAATAAATGATGATATATAAGTGAAAATTTTACCACAAATTTCACATAAATAGTGCTTGCTGTATGGATCTTTAGGAGTTTTTTGACAGATTTTCGAGCAACGCTTGTTTCGGAATTTTTTGCCGCAAATATCGCAGGCGTACACACACTTATGTTTCTCTTTGTCATCCGAACCCACGCGAATAGTGTAGCACTTATGATCTTTAATTGCATTGCTCGTAAATGAATCTAAAGTTTGTTGTTTTTCAAGTGTTGTATCTTGAGATATCGGATTCACAATGTTATTAACGACATCTGTCCTGTCCACCAATACATTTTCTGTTGTATTTTCTACCGGTTCATTTTCTACTGGTTCATTTTCTACTGACTCATCTAAATATGTTTCATCAATGTACTCCTCGATAGTTGTATTTTGAGCGTAATCATGTTCCCATTCAACTGTTTCAATTTTCTCGTTGTCTGAATTTATAGCGAGAATGCCTTGATCATCTCTGAAATAGAAAAAGAAATATTTATGATAGGAATTTCATTTTAGCGAGTATGGTGATTTGTGTAAAAAAGTCCGATATTCACATGTTATTAGAATAGTTAGGAAGTAGATTATAATAATATATATAAATAATACGTAAGTATTTTTATTTGAAAGGCAAATAAGTATATAGATGTATATACACTTACTTTCCCAATAAATTGTTCAAACGTGCAACATTTATAAATTTAAACAAATAAAATATTAATTAATCAATGATAACACCAGGAAACATATACAACAACAAAAATTGCACCGATCATTCACGTTTAGGGATTGGCTCAATTAAATAGTTTCCAATTATATTCTGTCGATTGCAACTTTTGAGATGAATACTCAATACTCCTTTCGCAACAAATCCTTTGTTGCAAAGATGGCAGACATACGGTCTGGCCCCAGTGTGGTATCTAGTATGAATAACCAAAGTACTTCTTTGTGAGAAACACTTTCCGCAGACATCACATACATAAGGTTTTTCCCCGCTATGTACTCTTTCGTGTAGAGTTAAATTGCACTTTTTAGAGAATCCTTTTCCACATGTAGTACATGCGTAAGGTTTATATCCTGTGTGAATTCTTCTATGTAGTTTTAAGTGATCGTTGCTTGACAGTCTTTTTCCACAAATGTCACACAGGACTGTATTTTCTCCTGTATGTCCTCTCACATGTAATAATAAACTCTTTTTGTGTGCAAAACGTTTTTGACAAAACTGGCATTCGTTGATAACTGGCTGTGTGCCATAAGATTCCGGATGCATACTTCTCTTATGAGCACTCAAGTATCTTGTATAAGCAAACTGTTTACCACAAATTTCACAGCTAAAAGGTTTAGCACCCGTGTGAAAGTTTTTATGTTCTTCAAACCAAGTATAAACGAAAAATCCTTTTCCACAAAGTTCGCATTTGTACTTGTATTCTGCTTCGTGTCTTTTAATATGAGTTTTCAGTGCAGAATTATATGTTGTAGTGTAATCACAAACATGACATTTTAATTTATCATCATTTGAATGAAAACGCATATGTACAGCGAACTCATATGGACGCTTAAAACTTTTCTCGCAGTAATCACAATTAAATCGACTGTCATTGTGTGTTTCTGCATGTTTTTCGAAGCGTTTTTCTGAGGTGAACTCTTTAAGGCAGACTTCGCATTGGTACACTTCGTTCTCTGTTAACTTCTCGCCATCTTCTATTTTGATTTTATCTTCTTTATGTGCAGCATAATGATCGATTAAATCTGATTTTCCATTCAAGTTTTTATTGCAAATTAAACAAGTCCATTTAGTTTTAGATTTCGATTTTCGTTCTGGGGTTGGTTTGTCGTCTTTTGTGTTCAAATGGTCGTAGACAAATGGATTTTTGTAGCCTTCATATTTAGCTTTACGTGGTACTATTTTCCTGTTTACTGTTTTAGATACTTTAGTCTTCTTTTGTTTCGCCATATTGGATTTTGCTTTTTTACGAACAAGCAGGGGTTCATAATCACTATCATTATCATCATCATCTTTTGCTATCTTCCTTCTTGATAATTTCCAATCTGTTGTAGCTGGTAATTCTACGATCGTTACAATAGGTTCCATTTCGATGGGATCTTTAAGATTTAATTTGTTGTCTTCATAGAATGATTGTCTGCAATGAAAAGAAGAAATACTCGTTATATACTGTTCATACAACGTGAAAAATATATTTGATAGAAAAAAGACATCCATAATTATTTTATTTTTCTTAGTTTTATTCTAAGTTGAATTACGTATACAACTTTTAATAAAGTAACATGTTTTTAATTAATTATACAAATAAGAACAAACTAAGCTGAATGATTCTTCATATGGGTGTTTAACATAGATTTCGAAACAAATCGTTTATCACACCACAGACAAGAATACGAAAAATCACCCGCGTGATATTTTTTATGCTCTGTTAAGGTGCAGTTTTTCTTGAAAGACTTTCCGCATTCATCGCAAACATAACGTCTTTCAAGATTGTGTGTTTTGATATGAGCTCGAAGAGAACTTTTCATTTTAAAGCCTTTTGAACAAATTTGACATACATATGATCTAGTTTCTCTATGAGTCATAATATGAGCACGTAGACTACTTTCCCGAACAAAACTTTTTCCACAAACATCGCACAACATAGCACTTATATGTAAATGCTTGGCATTCACATGATGCACAACTCTTATGCGCGAATCACAGAAATAATCGCACATTTTGCATTTCCAGCCATCGGTCGTTGAGTCGAAATGTTCGGTATGATTATATTCAGAATGCATTTGCAATGTAACCGGGTTCGAGAAATGCTTATCACATTTATTACAATTATACTTAGGTTTTTCTTTGTGCGAATACATGTGGGCAGTACATCTTGATTTACTAGGAAATTCTTTGCCGCAAACTGGACAAGCAACAACAATAACTCTACATGGAGTTGTGCTGCGCATATGTGCAGTTAAAAGTTCAAATGAAGGAAACTTTTCGCTACACATCACACATAAATAATTAGTGCTTTTAATTTTTATAAATTCTCTGGATTTTTTCTGTGGCTGTGGTGCAGGATGATTCGCTACTTCTTTCGCAAGTTTTTCTTCACGTTTTCTTTTCAATTCCGGAACAAATTCCAAATCTGATTCGTCATCATCAAGAGTTTCAATTTCATATTCTGATTCATTATCATCATTGAAATCGTCGTCTTTTTCAATAGGCTTTGTTTCTGGTAAATTTTCATTTTCAGTGGTAATATCAGTAGTGCAAGGCACTTTTTTAATAATTAAACCACATTTGCTTAAATTTTCTACAATATTAGACGTATTTGGTGTTTCAATGTTTGTGGCAGCTTCTATCTTCTTAATTTTGATAGATGTAAGATGACTGACTTTACTTAAAAATTCAGTATAAATTGATTCCTTTTTACTATCATTGGCCTTCTTATTAGGGGTTTTAACCACTTCGTCCTTCTCCTCCTTCAAAATTGAGCTTCTGTCTACATTTCTTTCAATTCTGACTCCCGGCGGCAGTTTTATGTTTAATCTGAAAAGAAATAATTTATTTAACTTAATAATACATGATGAAATTTATGATGATTAAAAAATCGATTAATTCTAACAATATTGGGTGTAAAATAAAATGTCAGTAGGTATATATTTTCAGTGATTTAATAGTATAAAAATTGTTTTACATTATTATAAGACAATTAAAAAATTTAATAATTATTTTATGCTGGATAATATTGTAGCTAAATTATTTTATGTTTAGATTTTCTGTGATGATTCAATACTGATCTACTGACAAACTGTCCATTACACAAATCACAGTTATAAGGCCTTTCTCCCGTATGTTTACGTATGTGAATTTTCAACGGACTACGCTGTGTGAACTTTTTGTCACAATGTGGGCAAGAATGGGGTCTTTCGCCTGTATGTGTTCTAACATGAAGTTTCAAAGTACTTTTCTGCGCAAATTGTTTGCCACAAACATCGCAAGTTATGGGCTTCTCCCCTTTATGAACAATTATATGGGCATTTAAACTCATTTTTGATGACAATTTCTTTCCACAAACATCACAGACAAATGGTTTTAAATCGAAATGAATTATTCGGTGATGAGACAGAAGTGATTCACGTTTAGAAAAAATCTTGCCGCAAAGAATACACTGATGTCTAGTTGAAGCTTCTTTTCCATTGTGTTCAATAACATGATCTTGAAGTGATCTCGAATCAGTAAAATTTTGTGCACAATCATAACAGGAGAATTTCTTATCATGATCCGTAAGAACATGGATTAACATATTATCCTGAACATGAAATTTTTTCTCGCATTTTGAACACTGTACTGCTTTGTCCGGCTGATATTTTGCGATGTGTTTTTCATAGTATTGTTTTAATGCAAAGTGTTTTAAACAAATGCTGCATTTATAAGCATTATCCGTGTGAATATTCATGTGTTTAATTAAAGACATCTGCCGTTTGAAAGCGGATTTACAGACTGGACAAATAAAATTTCGTTTCTTTAAATGCTTCATACTATGATCAAGAAATTTGCTTCTGTTGTTGTATACTTTCGGACAAGAAGAACATTTATATTGCCTACGTAAACGATTATTGGCCGTTAATATGTGAACGAACTTTGTATCAGCTTCATGCAACAATTTTACGTATTCGGAATCCATTGGTTCTTTTTCACATCTGAAATAAAAAGGAAATTATAAATTAATATTTTCTTCTTGCAGCGGTAAATTTTAATATCACGAATCACTTTATTGCACAAAAGTTGGGGAATTTGACTAAAAAACCATGTGAATGTAGATTATTGTATTTATAAAAACGTAATTACAGCAGTATTTTCAAAGTGACAGTATCTTATGTTTAGATTTACGATGGAGATTTAAACAGCTCTTGCTGACAAAACGGTCTGGGCAGAGATCACACGCAAATGGCCGCGTGCCAGTATGTTTTCTAGCATGAATAGCAGCAGCAGAGCTTTGGGTAAAGCGTTTGTCGCAATGCGGACACGCGTAAGGCCTAACACCTGTGTGAGTTCGCAAATGAACATTCAGAGTATTTTTCTTAGCAAATGTTCTTCCACAATGTTCACAACTTAGCGGTCTTTCCCCACGATGGAGTAACATATGTTCATTAAGACTTGTACTTGATGAAAGTTTCTTCCCACAAATCTCACAAACTACAGATCTCATATCTAAATGTTGTCCACGTAAGTGAGCATTTAAGACATGGTTTTTAGCGAATCGTTTTCCACAAATTTCACACTGATACTTTGCTGTCATGTTTGTATTGTGAATGATTACGTGCTCCTTAAGAGCATCCACAGAGTCGAAAGGTGCTGCACAAGAATAACAAATGAATCCTTTATCATGATCTTTTACAACGTGGACCAACATAGCTTTCCGGGAATGAAATTTTCTATCACAACGTGTGCATGGCGCTACTAGATTGATTGGATAGGAACGTATATGTTTGTCGTAATTAAATTTAACAGCAAATTCTTTGTAACAAATTTCGCATTTATAAGTTTCTCCTTTGTGTAATTTCATGTGTTTAAGCATAGTAGTTTTATGTTGAAATGCTCGATCACATACGTCACAGACAAAATTTTTCGCCTTCAGATGCTTCATGCTGTGACTTAAAAACTGACTTCTTTCGTTAAATACTTTGGAGCAGGTTGAACACTTATAAACTCTTCGCCAACGATTCGTTGGTGCTAATACTTCTATGTAATTAGTATCAGCTTCTTGTAACAGTCTAACGTATTCTTCCAACCTGAAATACAAAACGAAATTTCATTTTTAACGAGGAAACAAAATAAATGAGCACTATGGAAAACTAATAACAAAATTATTTAGTAATAATAAAATTTATTTGCCCGAATATAAGTAGCTCATGATTTAATATTACAATATTTTATGTTTAGATTTTCGATGTAAGTTTAAGCAACTTTTACTGATAAATCTATCAGTACACAAATCACAAGAATATGGACGATCGCCAGTATGTTTGCGTACGTGAATCACTAATGAACTTCGTTGAGTAAATCTTTTGTCACAATGTGGACAGGCGTAAGGTTTGGCTCCAGTGTGCGTACGTTCATGAACTATTAATGTCGTTCTTTTGGTGAATGTCTTTCCACAGTGTTCACAAGCTATTGGCTTTTCCCCTCTATGAAGAAGCATATGGTCTTCTAGACTCCCTCTGGAAGACAATTTTTTCCCACAGATGTCACAAACTACAACCGATAATAAACCTAAATGATGTTTACGAAAATGACTGTTTAGAGATTGTCGACAAGCAAAGTTCCTGCCACAAAATTCACACTGAGATTTAATACATTCAGTGCTGTTGTGTATCATTACATGCCGTTTTAGAGAATCACTGTCTTTGAAACTTTTACTGCAAGAGTAGCATGAGAATTTCTTTTCATGATCTTTTAAAACATGAGTTAACATTGCTCTCTGTGAATGATATTTTCGATCACAATGTGTACATGGTACTACTAGATTTATTGGGTACGAGCGAATATGCTGATCATAGTTAAATTTAGCAGCAAATTCTCTATAACAAATTTCACATTTGTATGTATCACCTTTATGAAACTTCATGTGTTTAATCATTGTATTTTTATGTTTAAATGATTGCTTACACACATCACAGGCAAAATTCTTGGCCCTTATATGTTTTAAACTGTGATCTAAAAATCGACTTCGTTCATGAATTACTTTAGGGCAGCTTGAACATTTATAAACTCTTCGCCAACGGTTTGTCGATGTTAATATTTCAGTATAATTAGTATCAGCTTCTTGTAACAGTCTAACGTAATCTTCCAACCTGAAATACAAAATAAAATTTCATTTCTAACAAGGAAACAAAATAAATGAGCACTTATGGAAAACTAATAATAAAATTATTTAGTAATAATAACATTTATTTGCCGGAATATAAGCAGCTCATTATTCAATATTACAGTATTTTATGTTTAGATTTTCGATGCAAGTTTAAGCAACTTCTACTAATAAATCTATCAGAACACAAATCACAAGAGTATGGACGATCGCCAGTATGTTTGCGTAAGTGAATTACTAATGAACTACGTTGAGTAAATCTATTGTCACATTGTGGACAAGCGTAAGGTTTGACTCCAGTGTGTGTGCGTTCATGAACTTTCAAGGTATTTCTTTTGGCAAAAGTTTTACCACAACTTTCACAAGTCAGTGGTTTCTCTCCCTTATGAATCAACACGTGATCTTCCAGACTTCGCTTGGAAGACAATTTTCTTCCACAAATGTCACAAACTACAACCGATAATGAAGCTAAATGATGTTTATGAAAATGCCTATTGAGAGATCGTCGACAAGGAAAGTTCCTCCCACAAAATTCACACTGAGAATCAACACATTCAGTACTGTTGTGTATTATTACATGCCGTTTTAGAGAATTACTATCATTAAAACTTTTATTACAAGAGTAGCATGAGAATTTCTTTTCATGATCTTTTAATACGTGGGTAAACATTGCTTTCTGTGAATGAAATTTTCGATCACAATGTGTGCATTGCACTACTATATTTATTGGATACGAGCGTATATGTTTCTCGTAGACAAATTTAACAGGAAATTCTTTGTTACAAATTTCGCATTTGTATGTATCCCCTTTATGTAATTTCATGTGCTTTGTCATTGAACTTTTATGTTTAAATGATTGCTTGCACACATCACAGGCAAAATTCTTGGCCCTTATATGTTTTAAACTGTGATCTAAAAATTGACTTCGTGTATGAATTACTTTAGGACAGCTTGGACATTTATAAACTCTTCGCCAACGATTTGTTGATGTTAATATTTCAGTGTAATTAGTATCAGCTTCTTGTAACAGTCTAGCGTATTCGTCCAACCTGAAATACAAAATAAAATTTCATTTTTAAGGAGGTAATAAAATAAATGAACACTTATGAAAAGCTAATAACAAAATTATGTAGTAATATAATTTATTTGCCAGAATACAAGTAGCTCATGATTCACTTTTACAATAGTTTATGTTTAGATTTCCGATGTATGTTTAAGGAACTCTTACTAATAAATTTATCAGTACACAAAATACAAGAGTATGGACGATCGCCAGTATGTTTGCGTAGATGAATCACCAATGAACTTCGCTGAGTAAATTTTTTATCACAATGAGGACAAACGTAAGGTTTGGCTCCAGTATGCGTACGTTCATGAACTATTAAAGTCGTTCTTTTAGTAAAAGTTTTTCCACATTGTCCACAAGCTATTGGCTTTTCCCCTCTATGAAGAAGCATATGATCTTCTAAACTTCCTCTGGAAGATAATTTTTTTCCACAAATGTCACAAACTACAAGCGATAATAAATGTTGTACACGAAAATGACAGTTTAGAGATTGTCGACAAGCAAAGTTCCTGCCACAAATCTCACACTGATAATTACATTTAGTACTGTTATGTGTTACTACGTGGCGTTTTAGAGAATCACTATCATTGAAACTTTTATTACAAGAGTAGCATGAAAATTTCTTTTCATGATCTTTTAACACGTGGGTAAGCATTGCTTTCTGTGAATGAAATTTTCGATCACAATGTGTGCATGGCACTACTAGATTTATTGGATAACAGCGTATATGTTTGTCGTAGTCATATTTAATAGGAAATTCTTTGTTGCAAATTTCGCATTTGTATGTATTCCCTTTATGTAATTTCATGTGTTTTGTCATTGTACTTTTATGTTTAAATGATTGCTTACATACATTACAGACAAAATTCTTGACTCTTATATGTTTTAAACTGTGAACTAAAAATTTACTTCGTGTATGAATTATTTCAGGGCACCTTGGACATTTATAAACTCTTCGCCAACGGTTTGTTGATGTTAATATTTCAGTGTAATTAGTATCAGCTTCTTGTAACATTTTAGCGTATTCGTCCAACCTGAAATACAAAATAAAATTTCACTTTTAACGAGGTTACAAAATAAAAGAAACACTTATGTAAAACTAATAATATAAATATTTAGTAATAATAAAATTTATTAGCCCGAATACAAGTAGCTCTTGATTCACTATTACAATATTTTATGTTTAGATATACGATTTGAACTTAAGTAACTCTTACTCATATATCTTTCAGTACTCAAATTACAAAAGTATGGACGATCGCTAGTATGTTTACGTACGCAAATCAACAATCACTAATGAACTTTTTTTCACGATCTTTTAAAATGTGAGTTAACAATGCTCTTTCCCTTCGTTTGTTAAATATTTTGGAGCAGATTAAACACTTATAAACTCTTCCGCAACTATTCGTTTATGCTAATACTTCTTTATAATTATTATTAGCTTCTTGTAATACTATAATGTAGTCTTCCAACCTGAAATATTGAATAAAATTTCATTTTTAACGAAGAAATGATACAAGTGAATATTATAATAACAATCTTTTTGTATAATAATAAAATTTATTTGATTAAATATATGTAATTATTACAATATTTTATGTTTTGATTTTCGATGTAAATTTAAGCAACTTTTACTTATGAACTTTTCGGAGCACAAATCACAAGAGAATGGACGATCACCTGTATGTTTTCGCACATGTATTACTAATGAATTTCGTTGAGTAAATCTTTTGTCACAATGTGGACATCCGTAAGGTTTAGCTCCAGTATGTGTGCGTTCATGAACTCTCAAGGTGCTTCTTTTGGCAAAAGTTTTTCCGCAACGTTCACAAGCCAGAGGCTTCTCTCCTTTGTGAAGCAACATGTGTTCTTCGAGACTTCGCTTGGAAGACAATTTTTTTCCGCAGATATCACAAACAACTGATAATAACCCTAAATGTTGGCTTCGAAAATGAACATTAAGAGATTGTCGACACGCAAAATTTCTACCACAAAACTCGCACTGAGGTTTGGTAGATTCAGTGCCGTTATGTATTACTACATGCCGTTTTAAAGATGAAGTATCACTGAATGATTCGTTACATGAATAACACGTAAAACAGTTTCGATGATCACGGGTCATATGGACGTTCAGTTCAAAGTTATTATGAAATTTTCTGTTACATTTTTGACACGGTCTCACTTGATTTAGTGGATGAAATTTGATATGGGCTTCGAAAGAATTTTTAAATGCGTATTCTTTGAAGCAAATTTCACACTTATAAGGTTTTAATTTATGTTGTTTTAGATGAAGTGTAACGGTGGCTTCAGATTTGAGCATCATGTTGCAGATTGGGCAAGGGTAATCCTTTGTTTTGATATGTACTACACTGTGCCGAACTAATCTACTTTTGTACTGAAACGTTTTTGGGCATGATGGACATTTAAAGAGATTATTTACGCGAATATTAGTCTCTAAATTTGTAAGATTGCTTGCTTCATGAAGAAATTTTATTAGATCCTTGGATTTATCTTCACATCTGAAAGAAAAAATTAAAAATTCAAATCAAATTTCTTGGAACTAACACTAATATAAATTAAAACGCCAAGTATTTAGAAAATTAGAATTTATTAATGGAAAATCTACTAAAGATAATGTAAAATACAGGAACTCCTATCTACTTTATAATAGTTGGTGTTTTGTTTTACAATGTATCTTCAAAGAACTTTTACTAATCAATTTTTCACCGCAGAGGTTACAAATAAACGGCCGATCTCCAGTATGCTTTCGAAGGTGAACGACTAAGGAATTTCTTTGAGTGAAACGTTTTTCGCAATGCGGACATGCATGTCTTTTTTCTCCTGTATGAGTGCGAACATGCACATATAATGTACCTTTTGAAGTAAACCGTTTGTCACAGTGTTCACATGAAAGAGATCGCTCCCCTTTATGCATGCGCATGTGATCTTCTAAGACGGTTTTGGAAGAAAGTTTCTTTCCACACAGGTCACATATTACTGAGCGCATGTCTAAATGTAAGCTTCTTCGATGTACGTTTAATGTTTGACGTGAAGAACATTGTTTTCCACAGAATTCGCATTGAAACTTTGATACTACTGATCCGTTATGCTCTTTTACATGATGTTTCAGCGATTGTACATCAGAAAAAGATTTACTGCAAGCATAACAATTATAGCTGGAACGATGTTCTTGCGCTTCGTGGATATGTAAATTTTCTTTTGTATGAAATTTTTTATTACATTTATTACATGGAACCACCATTGTGGGAGGATAACTTCTATAATGGTAATCTAAACAGACTTTTATTTCATATTCTTTTTGACAAACTTCGCACTTATAAATTGTATGATCGTCGTATTTTAAATGAGCTTTGATTGCAAATCGGGATTTAAGTTGTTTATTGCAAATGGAACACACACAAGTTTTTACTTTCACATGTCTTAAATTGTGAGTTACAAATTGGCTTTTATACTGAAATACTTTTGGACATTTGGAACATTTATAACGCTTTATCTTGCGATTGTCCGGGCCAGTAACAATTTCCAAATATTTGTCGGCTTCGCGATATATCATGTTCATTTCCAAATCTTCATAAGCCTCTTGAGATCTGAAAGAAAAAATATATTCGTAATACAACTAATCTAAATTTTAATTGTTTTAAGTATGTTTAAAAAATTTATAATACTCATTTATAATAAAAATAATAAATTTCTTTATTAATACGGAGTTTAGCTTAGAGCTGGACTTACACTTAACCATTACAATGCAAAAAAATTAACAAAGAAATACATTTCTGTTACAATTGCGGATTATATAATTTATTCTTCAGGGTGTGCTTAAATTTAGACAAATTTGAATTTTTAAATTTTGAGATTATACAATTTTGGAGAGGAATAGGATAAACTAGATATAAAACAGGATGTGAAAAATTTGGGAATATATAAAATAAGATTTATAAAGCATATTGAGAGAATGTATTGAACCACCATATTTTAGCTGAACTAGGAAATACGGAGTTGTTTTCAAAATCAATACTTTATGAACGAAACATAGAAAACGTAAATGTAATGTATTGCAAATCTAATCCTTAAATCATTTATTTGATCAGTTCTTTATGTTGCCTGCGAATATGTTTTCCAAGAGATGTTGGCCTAGTATAACTTATATCGCAATGAGGACAAGAATAAGGTTTTTCATTTGTATGGCTATACATATGAGTTTTTAAATGACCCCTGGACATGTACTTTTCACTACATATACTACAAGAAAACGGCTTTTCGCCCGTATGTGTTCGAAGATGAATAGTTAGACCACCTCGCGAAGTGTAACGTTTATCGCAATGAGGACAGCTATGTGGTCTCTCCCCAGTATGAGTGATCATGTGAACTCGAAGACTACCCTTATTGATAAATCTGAGATCGCAAAGTGTGCAAGGGTAAGGTTTGTCGCCAGTATGCCTTCGAACATGACAAATATAAGAAAAATATTGACTGAAATGCATGTCACAATGGGGACAGGCATATGGTTTCTCTCCTGTATGAATACGCATATGAATAGTCAAAGAATTTGAGTTCCTGAAATTTTTTCCACAGTGTTCACAAGATAAAGGTTTCTCGCCAGTATGTAGTCGCATATGTCCTTCCAATTTCGGTTTGGTAGATAATTTCTTCCCGCAGACATCACACATCACTGAATCTAAATCTAAGTGTTTACGTTCATGAACAGATATAGCTTGCCTACTCGTAAATCTTTTGCCACAAAATTTGCATTGATATTTTCCGGTGCGATTTGTTTTATGTGTATCTGAATGTTCCTTTACAGCTTCCATAGTACTGAAGATTTTGGAACAAGAATAACATTTAAATAACTTTTCATGTTCCTTTTTCATATGAAGTAATACTGCTTTTTGAGTGTGGAATTTTTTGTCACACTGCTTACATGATACTATTATGTGAGGTGGATAACGTTCCATATGTTTCTGATACTCGCGTTTACCATGAATATTTCTATTACAAATGCTACAAAATGTTGAACTGTTCTTGGAATTGTTTGTTACATGATACATAGCATTTTTTAAATGTAAGATTTCATTGGCCGGTTTTTCATCTTCTTCTAGATACATTTTATCAAATTCTTCCGCTCTGAAATACAAAAGGGTATTCTTAGTTATAAACGACACAACTAAAAAACAAATTATAAATAGTAATAAAATAAATATGCCATCGCACTAATTGCTAAATGTCTATATGTTCATAGATCATGAGTAACATTTATTTTTTTTTTTCGTGGTATACTTCTTCTCTCACATTCTTTGCACTGTATAATAATATAGAATATTTTCCTGCTTGTTTTTTGGTAGTTTCTATCACAGGTATTGGAATTATATTTTCATATTAAATTCACGGTCTTCTCGATATACTTATCACATTAATTTCCTCTGAAATAAGGAAGGTAATTTAATGTGTATTAAAAATAATTATTAATCAACAAAAAGTAGTTACAATTTATTATTTGCAATAACATTACAACAAAAAATTACATGTTAATTATATTATTCAGGGTTTCATTACACAGATATAAATATTTATTAATTTTTAATACCTACGCACGTTAAAATTGCTAAATGATTTCAATCATTACATTCAGAAGTGCTTTATTTTCCCTACGTTCAATACTTTGTTTACTTAAAATAAGCAGAAAAATTTATATTAATAATACTTAAAAGAAGAAAGATAATATTACTATTAATAAATAATGTCTAAAAATAAATGAACAAAAATATATATATTTTTTTAAGTTACAATGTAGCTGCAGTAACTTCTAAAACAATTTACTGTTAATAGCTCACGTCATAAATTCTACAAATAACATTTAAAGGTAATACTGTTCAATATTTCAGTTTATTTTGATTGAATAATTCTTTGTTTGATAAGTTCTTTATGTCATTTCTGTTCATGTCTCTAAAGAGAAGCTGGTCTTGCGAAACCCTTTCCACAATGAGAGCAACTCTAAAAATGAATAATTTATCGAAATTAATGGAAGAAAAAGGACTCTTCCTTGTCTGGATTCGACGATGAATATTGAGATAATGTTGCGAGTAGAATCTTTTTTTTTTTACAAAAAGAAAAAGGATATTGTTCGCTAACAAAATATGTAAGCATATGCCTTAGTAGTTTAATTTAGTACATAAATTTTACACCACGGACATCGGAAGACAACGGTTTTTCATCGGTATGTGTTCGAAGATAAATAGTAAGACCAGACCGAAAAGTGTATCATTTTTCGTAATGGAAACAACTATTATGACCTTTTTCCCGTGTGGGTCATTAGATATTAAAATAAATGTATCGTTATTGGGTGTGGTACTCTGTATAGCAGATCTTGGATTGTGATATATCAAATCATGATCTTTAAAGATATTAGTAGCATGAAAAGAGGTAATTATGTAAAATGATGAACAAAAATCAAACTGAAGATATTTTTCGTATTTAACAAAGTATTACATTAAATAAGAATCAAGAATAATAAATGGTGATTATTACAAAAATAAATTGAAACGCCAGAAAAAAGCGGGAGCGATAAAAAATTTAAGTTGCTTAACACAATAACAAATTCCATATTTCTTTATTCAACAAAAAATAATTATTTATTCAGTTTTTATGTTGTGTTTGCTCATGTTTCCAAAGAGATGCTGGTTTCGTGTAACACTTTCCACAAAGAGTGCAAGAATGTGGGTTTTCGTCTGTATTTATACTTATGCGTCCGCAGATGAACTCTAGATATGAATTTCATATTGTAAATACTGCAAGGAATAGGGTTCGACGATGAACGTTAAGATAATGTTGAGACTGAAATATTTTTTCAAACCGAGCAAATATAAGGCTTTTTATAAAAATGATTAGTCATATCTCTTCATAGTTTAAGTAAGTTCCAAATATGGAATACCATTTTGTTTTCTTGACAAATAACAAAAATCATGGTAAAAGTTAAAGACCTAATGGTAATTATAATCAGTCATACATTTTCGTCTAACTTAGTAATAGTTTTATATTTTTTATATTAATTGACATTATTATATTAGTACAAAAAACAAAATAACAATAAAGTAACTATTTATGGAAAAGGCACCCATATATGGAACATGAGAATAAGGCACGTTTTTTTTTTTATTGAAAATAATGAAATACAAAACTATTCTTTACCTTAAATAAAATGTAACTTACTATTTACAAAAATCACATATCCAAGTTTCAAAATCTGAAGTAACGCAGTCATTATGTGCCCAGAACTCACACATTAGGCATTTAATCCAAGCTTCTCCTTGACTATCTTGAGAAAAAAGTCGTTGACAAAACATACATTCTGCATCCGAAGAGTCTGGAAATTCTTCTTCTATTGTGGCATCAGGTTCACTGTCTGTCTTAAACTGGACTTCGTCTTCATCCTCAGCAGGATAATAAATTTTAGTTTTCGTTTTTCCTTGGTTTCCTTTCTTTTTGTCTTCTGTTTTTTTCTTATTCTGTCTCTTTGTCGATATATTTTGTTTTTCAATTTTGTTCTTACTTTTCTCTATCAAATCATTTTTATAAGGTGACGAAGTTATTAGTGCTGCTACAGTAGCTTTACTTTCCCTGTTAAATATTTTACATTTCTTTTCTAGCACTGGGCTTGTGTCATAAAGAGATCTGGATGAATACTCAGGTGATCTGGTATTGGTATTTGATGGTCTTTCTTTAGACGAAGAGCTGGATTTTGTTGGAGTAACATGTGTACTTCTATCTTTCATAGCACTTTGTTCTGCAGCAATAAAGTCAATATCACTGAATACGTTTTTGTTTAATGGCCAGAGTCCTGTAACCAGAAACCCATTTACTGCAATCTCGACTGTTTGTACTTTTAAATAAGCATTTCCGAATAGCTCCACAATATCGAAAGGGGTCAGTGGTCTGTTATTGTTTTTAATCCAGATTCGTATTTCTTCACAATAATACACTTTCAACGGACCCATAAAAGTTTTATTCAATGGCTGGAGCTTGTAGGTTGTGTGAGGAGGAATGGATACTATTTCTACGTTATGTTTTCTAGCAAGGTCTATTACATCTATGTTACGTGTGTGACTACGGTGTCCATCTAATATCAGTAGAACTTTCGAATCTGGTGTTGGATTGGTATGTTTAATAAAATGCTTGAACCAGTTAGTAAATATGTGCATTTGAATCCACCCTGACGGGTGTGCAACTCCTACAGCTCCTGGAGGGCAGCCTCTCATTAGCTGATTGTTCATATTTTTCCGAGGGAAAATAATGAAAGGTGGTACAAAATGACCAGTAGCATTCATGGAAACAACTATTGTTATAAGTGAATCTCTTTCTGCTGCCGTAAGTGAAGCTATTTGTCGTTTTCCTTTGTGACCATTAACTTGAGGTATACTGCTTTCTATTACCGTGAGGCCTAATTCATCAACATTATATATACGATTCGGTGGATAATTTCCTTTGCTGTATACCTCTTCCAGAAGGTTAAAAAATTTAACATTTTCTTTATAAAATTCACACGCTTTCGCAAAAGACGTACCAGTGGGTTTTCTCACTGGCAATTCTTTTTTATGGCGGTTTAAAAATAAATTTAACCACTTTTTTCCGGCCATGCCGGTTTCAGCGAATGGATTATGCAAGTTATTACGTTTAGCCAACATATATGCCATTCTACGAACATCGGTTTTCGTCCAGCCATAGAACTTGCTTTCCATCGTCAAAATATATTCTACTAAAACATTTTCAAGATGTGTGCCTAACACTGGTTTTCTTCCTAAAGTGGTGGCTGCTGCCTTATCAGGAGACAGTTCATATTTTTGGCATAGACGAAATAAAGTGGTTCTAGGTACTTGAAAATACTTGGCTACTTTAAAATAACCCATTTTTTTTTCTCGAACCAATTTTATTGCTTCAGCCATGTTGTCTTCATTCCAATTCTTCAGTTTTCTTTTCGAGTGTGAAGACGGAATTCTAAAAAAAATATAACGCATTATAGAAAAACCAATTATGGAATATTCTATAATTAGACCCCCTAGTGACTGTCCATATTTGGAATTTCAGAGCAGTTCAAACTATTCGTCGTATTATAGAAATAATGTCATATAAACAATAAATCGTTTCGAAAATGTTAAAACAAATATAATCACAGTATTATGTCCAACGAATTAACGAAATAGTTTATTATAAATTAAGGGAGAGAGGTGTATGATTTTTACCACGGAGAAAAATACAATACGAAGAGGGAAAAATACACTTCTCTCCTGCTGTGTATATACTACCATTTTCACGACCCCAATATTTATAATGATTTTTATGTATTTAAAAAATATTTAAAATTATTTGAAATGTAATATAATTTATGATAATTACCTTTGATTTGTTTTATTTTGTTCATTTTTCACAACAAATATTTATTTATTCAGCACTTTCGCACCCAATGGGAGAGAAAGTACACAAATATCTTGTTGATATGAAATTGGCTATTTCTGTCACGATTTTGGTATCATAGAAACAGAGTTTCTCTCCTAGTTGTAAAAAAAAATACTTTCTAATATTTGAGAAAAGCAAATAAAATTGTACATTGTATAACAATTAGGAAAAGTCAGTCTTGCACGATGGAGAAATTATAAATTAATAATTACGTTATTAATAGAATTTGTGTTGAACCATTCCACAAAATTTACATTGATATTTCCTTGTATTATCCGTGTTGTATATAACAGCTTGTTTTCTACAGCCTCCATATTGCTACAGGCTGTTTTTCACGATTCATCATCTGTTCTGAAATATGTGTTCTTATTATTTTTTTAAATAAATTTTTGTAAATAAGTGATGCATATACGTCCTTCTAATCTTTCTTTATAAGCAAGTTAAAATTAAAATGAATGTGTCATTATTGGGTATGGTACTCTGATTATAGCAGATCTAGGATTATGATATATCAAATCATGATTTTTAAAGATATTAGTGGGATGATAACAACAGAGATGGATATTTATGGACGGTCGCGAAATTAAAATGAAGATAAGTTACACATTTAATGATGTATTGCATTGTTTACCAATAATGAATAAAAAATGACGATTTCCTCCCAAATATAAATATACAATTTATATACGTAATAATAAATTATAAAAATTGAAACTACAGAAAGAAAGTGGAAGCGATAATAATTTTAAATTGCTTAACATGTTTCTTTATTCAACAATAATAATTATTTATTGTGTTCTTTATGTTGTGTCTGCTCATGTTTCCGAAGAGAAGCTGGCCTCGTGTAACACTTTCCACAATGAGCGCAAGCATGGGGCTTTTCGTCTGTATGTCCATACATATGCGTCCGCAGATGAACTCGAGAGATGAATTTCTTATCACAAATACTGCAAGAAATAGGTTTCTCGCCTGTGTGAGTTCGACGATGAACGTTAAGATAATGTTGAGAATGGAATCTTTTTTCACAGACAGAGCAAGAATAGGGCTTTTCATCAGAATGATTATTCATGTGTCTCCGTAGTTTAATTTGGTACATAAATTTTGCTCCACAGATATCGCAAGAAAATGGCTTTTCGCCGGTGTGTGTTCGAAGATGTATGGTTAAACCAGCTCGAGAACTATATCGACTTTCGCATTGGGGACAGGTATAAGATCTTTCTCCCGTATGAGTGTTCATGTGAGAATTAAGGCTACTTTTATTGATGAATCTTCGTTCGCAAAGTGTACAGGGGTAAGGTTTCTCACCAGTATGCCTACGAACATGATAGATGTAAGCAAAATATTGACTGAAGCACATGTCACAATGTGGACAAGAAAATGGCTTCTCTCCGGTATGTATTCTAGTATGAACTAATAATGAATTAGGAGTTCTGAAATTTTTTCCGCAATGTTCGCAAGATAGTGGTTTCTCGCCAGTATGTATGCGCATATGTATTTCTAATCTTGCTTTAGTAGAAATTTTCTTTCCACAAATCTCACACATCGCTGAAACTAAATCTAAATGTCTAAGTTCATGAACGTTTGTAGCTTGTCTACTAGTGAATCTCTTGCCGCAAAAGTTGCACTGATGTTTTCCAGGATGATCCGTGCTGTGCGTATCTGAATGTTCCTTTACAGCTTCCATAGTATTGAAGATTTTGGAACAGGAATAACATTCAAATACTTTTTCATGATCTTTTTTCACATGAAATAATACTGCTTTTTGAGTGTGGAATTTTTTGTCACACTGTTTGCAAGATACTATTATGTGAGGTGGATAACGTTCCATATGTTTCTCATATTCACGTTTTCCATGAATATTTTTATTACAAATGCCGCAAAATGTTGAACTATTTTTGTAGTTATTTGTAACATTGGTAACAGTCTTGTTTACTTGTAATATCTCACTGTTTGATTTTTCATCTTCTTGTAGTAATGGTGAACTATTCTTAGAATTATTAAATACACTATGATTAAATTGAAACATTCCACTGACTGGTTTTTTATCTTCCTCTAGATACGTCGAACTGTTCTTGGAATTGTTTGTAATGTTAAACACACTATGGTTGAAGTGAAACATTTCATTGCCTGGTATTGCATCTTCTTCTAGATACAGATTATCATATTCAGCCGCTCTGAAATACAAAAGGGTATTTTTAGTTATTTAACGACACAAATTAAAATTAATTCATAAACAATAATAAAATTAACATTTTATCACATCACCCATTACTGAATGTGAATTATAAGAGATCTTAATTTATGATATACAAAATACCGGCGTAAAAAACCTCAAAAGATATTACTACTTAATAGAAATGTATGAGTTATGAAAAAGTTTCAGAAACGGCATTAAATATGATAGAGATTCTATTAGAGAATAGTAATAGTTTTAATTTATGTTGTGTGGTTTTATATTCGTTGACGACTTATATAATTTAGTCCATACCTACATATTTATTATAAATCGGAAATACAAAAATATAAATGACTTTTTTCTTCTTTCCAGTTTTCTGATATTTGCGAAATACGTTGTACATCAATTAGAAAAAGTACTTCCTGGACGATGGAGGAATTACAAATTAATTACTCTGTTATCAACTTCACCTTTTTAAAACAATTGATTTGATCAGTTAGTTCATCTTGTTGTCTGTTGATATTTCCGAAGAGATGATGGTCTCGTGTAACACTTTCCACAATGAGAGCAAGAATTTATGTGAACCTATTTCCACAAAATTTGCATTAATGTTTCTTTGAATTATCCGTGTTGTATATACATAACAGCTTTGTTTTGCAGCTTCCATATTGCTACAGGCCTTTGAGTTATTTTTGTGTTTTTGTTTCGGTTACATTGTAACATATTATTATATAAATTGGAATATTTTTCCGGATATTTTTCGTAGTCTCCGTCATATATTTTCTACTATTCTAAATTCCACAAAATAATGAATTAATTTTAGTTTAGGCAGTGTTAACGTTTGAAAATTCCAGATATATCAAAATCTTCAGCTCAGAAATTAAAATTATTAATTTTTTAAAACTCAAAAATAAATTGTTGTAAATAATAGCGTGTGCAGAAACCAAACATAACAAAATGTAAGAAAAGTATGTTAATGTTTGCATGATACTGGCCTAACGAGCTCTAGATTAGGTCCTAGTTAACATCAATGATAATTAGGTATATTTTACAGTAAAATTTGTTAAGATCCTACATGCAGTACAAGATAATAAAATAATACTAATTACTACCTTAATAAAAAAAGTATTTCAATCACTAATGTGTATATATGTATCAAAAGTTAATTACTAAATTAATTCTACTTATATTTATTTAAAATTAAAAGGAAACTACCATATTAGCTTTTTATCACTTTATTATAAATGTCGTACGATATTAAAAATTAATAATACAATGCATCTTAATTTCTCTCAGAAAATTATAAAATGCGATTTAAATCTTAGTGTGTTTCCGAAGATGAAACTTAAAAGATCTGTGCCATACAAAACATTTTTCACAGTGAGGACAAGAGTAAGGCTTCTCTCCAGTGTGACTGAACATATGGTTTCGTAGATAATTCTTGGAGACGAATTTTTCATCACAAATGCTGCAAGCGAATGGTCGGTCTCCGGTATGTGTTCTTATGTGAATATTAAGATAATGTCTCTGGGTAAAGCGTTTCTCGCAATGAGGACACGCATGCTGCTTCTCTCCTGTATGAGTAAGCATATGAACTTGCAAGTAGTTCTTTCCTACAAATTTATCATTGCAAAGACTACACGCGAATGGTTTTTCTCCAGTGTGTCTCCGTATGTGGATAGTCAAAGAATTTTTTTGACTGAAATGTTTGTCACAGTGAGGACAAGCGTACGGTTTTTCTCCCGTGTGTATACGTCTATGAACATTTAGCGAATTAGACGTTGTGAAATTCTTTCCACACTGTTCACAAGACACTGGTTTTTCACCTCTATGTATGCGCATGTGTAACACCAGTTTATCTTTACTCGATAACTTCTTTCCACAAATATCACAGATCAATGAACGCATATCTAAATGAATACGCCGATGTACGAATGATGATTGTCTGCTTGTAAACCGCTTCCCGCAAAATTCACACTGGTATTTCGCAGCGGGGTCCGTGTTGTGAACAGTTGCGTGTTCTTTTAAGATGTCCACAGAATCAAAGATCTTGGAACAAGAGTAGCATTTAAAATTTTGTTCATGATCCTTTATCACATGAACTAATACTGCTTCCTGAGTATGGAATTTTCGATCACATCGTTGGCATGATATTATTACGTCTAATGGAAATCGTTCAATATGCCTTTCATAATAGCGTCTGCTTGTAAATACTTTATCACAAATGGTGCATTTATCCGGCTCAGCTTTAGGGAGTTTAACACGTTTAAGCATTATCTTTTTAAGTTGAAGTGTTTCGCCGCTTAGATTTCTCTTCTCTTCTCGGAACACTCTACCGTATTCTTCCGCTCTGAAATATAAAAGGACATTTCATTTTTAACGACAAAACTTAAAATAAAATCAGTACGTTTTTAGCAGAAATTTTTAATAGTCATAAAATTTATTATTTATTTAAAAATAAAATACAGTTCCGAAAAACAAAATTACACAGTTGAAGATTTGATTTACTGTGCATTTTTAACCACTTCTACTAACTATTTGATCGTTGCAGAGATCGCAGATCTTCAGTAGGTTTTAGAATATGATAAACAAGGTAATTTCGATGACTGAACTATTTCTGTAGTTTGTATCCTTAGTTTGTACATGGACCCAAAGTTTTCCACATTGTTTCCAAGAAAGAGAACTGTTTTTTATTTACGCACAAATGGTCATGCAGACTACGTATATTACATATTTTTCCTCATATCATAAATAACTGATTGCTAATATAAATATTTTTGATGGCCTTACACAACCACAGCACGGTTTTCCACAGAATTCGATTTGAAATTTTGCATTTTGTAATTGGGAAAAAATGTTTATTGAAATCAAATCAACTATAGCTGAGGTTTTATTTTGCGTGAAATATGTATTACACTTTTACTTTATATTCCGTTTGAAACACTTCGAACTTTGCTCACATATTTAAAATTAAGTTTAAATTTTTGGATTTTAACGCCGAAATAACTTCTAAAGATTTATCAGCTCCCGAGCTAAAGCTATTGCTAAATCCTCATCCTCTTGAAATCTGGAAGAAAAAAAAAACTAATCTATATTATGAGTATATTTGTTTCAAAGTACGTTAAAATAATCTTTATGTGATCTGTTCCTTATGTTGTTTTCCCAGATAACAAAAAATAAAATCAGTACATTGGATGGCGAATAAAAAATTTTATTATTTTTTTTAAAAAATGTTTTATTTACTTAGTAATTAAAATACAGTTCCGTTGAAAAATTATTTACAAGAATTAAATTTAAAGTTCATATTAATTGATGCTTCGATCTGCGGTGCATTTTTAAACAACTCCGACTAACAAATTTTTCGTTGCACAGATCACAAGCGTATGGCCTGTCGCCGGTATGTTTCCGAATATGAACAACAAGAGAATTTCGTTGAGTGAATCGTTTCTCGCAATGAGGACACGCATGTGGTCGCTCTCCCGTGTGAGTTCGCACGTGAACTCGAAGCGTATTTTTTGTAGTGAATTGTTTTCCACAGCGCTCACAAGAAAGGGGACGTTCTCCTTTATGCATGCGCATGTGATCGTCCAAACTTCTTTTACAAGACAATTTCTTTCCGCAAATATCACAGATAACCGATCGCATATCTAAATGTAAGCTTTTTCGATGCACATTTAATGATTGTCTACCAGAACACTGTCGTCCACAAAATTCGCATTGAAATTGTGAAACGACTGATCCGTTGTGTTTTACAACATGAATTTTTAATGATTGAATATCAGGAAAAGATTCACTGCAAGCGTAACAAGTAAAGTTTGATAGATGCTCTTTCGTAGTGTGAACTAGTAAATCTAATTTAGTATGGAATTTTCTGCTGCATTTCGTACATGGCGCTACCATAGTTGGGGGATAATGTTTTTGGTGGAAATCTAATCCAGATTTTATGGCATACTCTTTTTGACAAACTTCACATTTGTATGCTCTGTGGTCATGTTGTTTCATATGAGCGTTGATGGAAAATCGAGATTTTAATAGTTTATTGCAAACAGTACATACGCAACTTTTCACTTTCACGTGTTTTACGCTGTGCGATAAAAATTTACTTTTGTACTGGAAGATTTTTGGACATTTGGGGCATTTATAACGTTTATGCTTGCGGTTATCAGGGCCGGTAAAATATTCTAAGAATTTATCTGCGTCACGCGTCATTTCGAGATCTCCATTCGCCTCTTCTGATCTGAAAGAAAGAAGTAACCATTCATAATAAATGTAGGAGACAGTCAACTTATTATTAATATACACTGTATAACAAGAATACGACTGTACAATATAATCATTATAGAAAAAAAAAACATATTAATATGTAACAATATTACGAGTTGGTACCAACTTATGTTTCGATTTTTGATGCAATTTAAGGCAATTTTTGCTAATAAATTTGCTCGGACATAAATTACAAGAATATGGTTTATCTCCAGTATGTTTGCGTGTGTGTATTGTAAGAGAAGAAATTTGTGTAAAAGTATTTCCACACGTTTTGCAAGAGTACGGTCTTGCTCCAGTATGCGTGCGCTGATGGACCCGTAAAGTGTTCCTTTTTGTAAAAGTTTTTCCACACTGTTCGCAGGTAATAGGCCGTTCTCCTCGATGAAGTAGCATATGATCTCGAAGAGAAGCTCTTGATGATAATTTCTTGCCACAAACTTCGCAAACATTAACGCAGCCACCAAGGTGCCTTGCTTTCATGTGTCGCATCATGGATTGATAACAAGACATTGGTTTTGCGCATACCTTACACCTAAAGCGACATTCAGGTGAACCATGCTGTTCAATAGCATGAACTTTCAAAGCTTCTGTAGTTGCGAAAGTTTCTTTGCAAGCATAGCAAGGCAGAGCTCCCAATTTTTCAATAGTAAGATGTACTTGTAATGTTTTTTCGTAGTGAAATTTCTTGTCGCACAACGGACAAGACAGATCTTTTTCTGGAGGATGACGACTGACATGTTGGGTGAGGTTAGGTCTGTAGTTGAAGGGCCTTTCGCAAACTTTACACTGAAATTTGCCTTTCGTTTCGTGCACCACCAAAATATGCCTCTCCAAAGCAATAGAGCTTTTGAGGGGTCTGTAACATAAGTTGCACCTGATTTGAGGGGTTTCTTCTTCCATATGTGTCCACGAATGTCGAATCAGAGCACGGTTGTTTTTGAATGTTTCAAAACATGATGGGCACTCATATTCTTTTTGTAACGTAATGCCATTTACATGAGCATTCCAGTCATTATCTTCTGACCTGAAATATAAATAATACACATCAAATCCTACTAACAAATCTTCATGAATTTAGAAAACAGTACATCTATCATTTGCTACTAATAGTTTGAAGAGTTGAATAATACTATATTTATAATTATACATTAAATCTTTATTGTTATTAAGGCCATTAGATGACCGGTTTTTAACAAAAATAAATTATAGCAGAACATAAGAAACTATATCTAAAGTAATTATTTATTATATTATTATTCAGTATTCCGTGTATAACTTTTTGCGGTGCGAGTTCAGTTTTATTACAAATTTGAATATTTTTTCGGCCTTATGTCGACGAATATGAATATTTATTTAGTGATGTTAGTAAATTTCTTCACAATATATGTAAGGGTAAAGTTTCTCTGCAGAATATACAACACTGAGTTTTTTTTAATTGAGACCCTATTCTCGTGTGTTTTCATATATGCATTTTTAAATAACTCAGACTAACATATTTTTTGTTGCACAGATCACAAGTGTGTGATCTGTTGCCGGTATTTTTCGAATATGAACCACAAGAGAATTTCGTTGAGTGAATCGTTTCTCGCAATGAGGACAAGCATGTGGTCAACCTCCAGTGTGAGTTCGCACGTAAACTCGAAACGTATTTTTTGTAGTGAATTGTTTTCCACAGCTCTCATAAGAAAAGGGGCGTTTTCCTTTACATATGCGCATATGATCGTGTAAATTTATTTTACAAGACAATTTCTTTTCGCAAATATCACAACATAACCGATCGCATATCTAAGCTTTTTCGATGCACATTTAAAGAATGTCTACCAGAACACTGTCGTCCACAAAATTCGTATTGAAATTGAGAAACGACTGATACATTAAGTTTTAAAATATGAATTTTTGATTCACTGCATGCATAATAAATAAAGTTTGATAGTTTCCCTTTCATGGTGTGGATAAGTAAATTAAATTTAGTATTTAGTTTTCTGCCGCATTGCGTACATGGCGCTACCATAGTTAGGGGATGTTTTAGGATAAATTCTAATCCCGATTTTATGGTATACGCTTTTTGACAAACTTCACATTTCAATAGTTTATTGCAAACAGTACACACTCAATTTTTTTAATTTTACGTGTTTTACGCTGTTAGATACAAATTTTCTTTTGTACTGGAAGATTTTTTGACATTTATAATGTTTATGCTTGCGGTTAGCAGGACGGATAAAGTATTCTAGAAATTATCAGCGTCACGCGTCATTTAGAGATATCTATTTCCCTCTCCTGATTTGAAATAAAGGAATAACTGCTCATAATAAATGAAGGAAACAATCAACTTGTTATTAGTAACAAGAATAAGACTATAATCATTATATTAAAAAAAAAAAAAAACAATAACATATTAATATGTAACAGTATTACGAGTTGGTACTAACTTATGTTTCGATTTTTGATGCAATTTAAGACAACTTTTGCTAACAAATTTACCAGAACATAAATTACAAGAATATGGTTTATCTCCTGTATGTTTGCGTGTGTGTATTGTAAGTGAAGAAATTTGTGTAAAAGATTTTCCACACGTTTTGCAAGAGTACGGTCTTGCTCCAGTATGCGTGCGCTGATGGACCCGCAAAGTAGATCTTGTAGTAAAAGTTTTTTCACACTGCTCGCAGGAAATAGGCCGTTCACCTCGATGAAGTAGCATATGATCTCGAAGAGAAGCTTTTGATGATAGTTTCTTGCCACAGATTTCGCAAACATTAATGCTGCCGCCAAGGTGTCTTGCTTTCATGTGTTGTGTCATGGCTTGATTACAAGACAGGGGCTTTGCGCATACCTCACATCTGAAGCGACAATCAGCTGAATCGTGTAGTTCAATAGCATGCATTTTCAAAGCTTCTGCTGTTGCGAAAGTTTCTTTGCAAGCATAGCAAGGCAGAGCTCCCAATTTTTCAATCGTAAGATGTATTTGTAATGTTTTTTCGTAGTGAAATTTCTTGTTGCATAACGGACAAGAGAGGTCTTTTTCAGGAGGATGGCGAACGATATGTTGAGAGAGCATAGTTCTGTAGTTGAAGGGCTTTTCGCAAACTTTACACTGAAATATATCGCCTTTTGTTTCGTGCACCAACCAAATATGTCTCTCCAAAGCAATAGAGCTTTTGAGGGGTCTGTTACATAAGTTGCACCTGATTTGAGGAGTTTCTTCTTCCACATGTTTGGGCATATGACGAATCAGAGCATCGTTGTTTTTGAACATATCAAAATATGATGGACACTTATATTCGTTTTGCAATGTAATGCCATTTACATGAGTATTCCAGTCATTATCTTCTGACCTGAAATATAAATAATACACATCAAATCCTACTAACATATCTTCATGTATTTAGACAACAGTATATCAATTCCCTTGCTACTAATAGTTTGAAGAGATGAATAAAACTATATAATTACATATCAATATCTTTATTTTTATTAAGGCCATAAGATGACAGGTTTCTAACAAAAACAAATAAATTTTGGCAGAACATAAGAAACTATATCTAAATTAATTTATTATTATATTATTTTTCAGTATTCCGTGTGTAACTTTTTGCGGTGAGAGTTGAGCAAAGATACAGTGACAAAATTGTTATTACAAATTTCACATTTGAATGGTTTTTCGCCCTTATGTCGCCGAATATGAATATTTAAATTAGTAGTATTAGTAAATCTTTTTTCACAATATATGCAAGGGTAAGGTTTCTCTCCAGAATGCACAACACTGTGTTTTTTTAATGCAGAGCCTTTTGGAAATTTTTTCCCGCAGATTTCGCAACAAAATGATTTTGCATTATTTGCGTGTGTGAGCATGTGATCATTGAAACTGTCCCCACTAATTAAATATTTACCGCAAATAACACAAACTTTACAATTGTATAAGTGTAGCCTCTTGTGTGTTTTCATATATGAAGCATTGGTAAAAAATCTTCCACAAAATTCGCATCTATAATTTCCTCTACTCTCTACTTCGTGATACTTGTCAACATGTGCTGCAAGAACATGAGAGTCAGAAAACGGTTTTTTACATGAAAAACAAGCGAACTGCTTATGATGAACCTTTAAGATATGAAACATTTTCGCAAGTTTGTTATGAAATTTTGAGTCACATATGTCGCACGGGATAGCCTCATCTGCAGGATATTTCTGAATGTGTGTTTGGTAACACGATTTCTTGGGGAATTCTTTATGACATACTGTGCACAATAAAGATTTTGTAGTATGTATCTTCATATGCTTTTCAAGACCATTTTTAGTTGTGTATACTTTCGTACATATTATGCATTGAAAATTTTTTTCTTCGACATGACTAATTGCTTTATGATTATTAAGTAAATATTTTTTTGCAAAAGTTTCTGTGCACCAATCACATGAATATTTTTTGAGTTTATCCAAAGGACCTGTAGAATTATTTGCTTCATGTAATAACTTAATAAATTCAGAATCTACTGTTACGGATAGTTCTTCGGATCTGAAACATAAATAATACGATCTAATCAAAATTTATTGTAAATAATAAAAGCTAAATTTAGACTACCCAATTTTCAATTACGATTAACGATTAGAATTAACAATTACGAACCAATGCTAGGGTTCACATCAACAAAATTTTAATATCGTTAATTTTCCATTTACATTTAGTGGGATAGTGGTAACATGCTCTCTCTTTTTTTCTGTCACATACATCATACAGCATTATTTTTATTAAAATATAAAATAACATGACACGAATTTTTATTATCGTTCGCTCGTAAGGTACCGTGCTGAGTAACAATCTAAATTATATAGTTTAAACAACACATACTACTTTATTACTGCATACATATATATGCCATTTCCACTAAGTGGCAATTCTGAGAATAATTCATATTTTAACATTAACTAGTCACAAAATAGAAAATAAGTCATTTATATTATGATTAGACCCAAAAACATCGTACTTGATATAACAGAAGTTTAAATATTATTAATTATTAATATATTTCAGTTTCAAAGAACTCTACAATGACGTCAAAGTATTACGGGGCATATCTATCCTATTCTAAATTATTCGTATTTCTCTTATTATTGGGCTGTCAGATTGTCGAAGTTTCGAAGTAGCTGGCAACTAATATGAAGGTTTTTTGTTTCATTTTAAATACATACAATAGTTATTTGTATTCCAAGGCCTCTCGAGAGCGATTATTTTTTGTGCAACCTTAGAAAATTTTAATTACAAATTTTAAACAGTTTTATTGTAAATAGAAAGTGGCTATGGAATTGACATTTGATAAACAAAACAATTAGTTTTGAAAAAATAATGTCAATTCTCAAGTGTCAAAATGATTGTTTTTTACCCTATTTCGCGTCCGTTGTTAATGGTAACGGACGCGAAATAGGTTAAAAAACAATCATTTTGGATTTCATGGACGTTACCATGACAACAGCCGCGAAATTAAATTTCGCGATCTATACTGCGGCTGCGAAATGCATATTTCGCGTCCGGTTGCACAAAAAAATATATTATTTATTTCTAACTAATAAATATTACTTTAGGTCGACTAAATGAAATTAAAGGCTTGTTGAATGACATAGATTAGCAAAATTTATCAGTGGTAATCATACATTAAAATAATTTTACAGTTTATTCATGTTTCTTCCAAGAATAAATGGAATTCATGTATATTTTAATTATTTACCATGAAAAGTGACTACAATTGTTTACAATCTCTACTGTTTGAGATCCACCAACACCTCTACAATGACGTCACAATATTTTAAAAAATCATTGTGGTTTAATGAATAACAATTAAATATTAAAAAAAAAATATTAAAAAAATGGCGGAAGACCCCATTCTGTTGTAATTATAAATGTTAATTTGAAGTTTATCTACGAGTAGAAGCATAATTTATAATTCTACAAGTTCCATATTTGATGAAGTATGATTTATTATTATAATAAAACAATTTGAATTTAAAATTATTATTTAATCATAATATTTTATGTTTATGTCTTGTATGCGCATTGAGTAAATTTCTACTCACAAAAGCTTGAGGACAAAGTGAACACGGATATGGTCTGTCACCAGTGTGTTTCCTAATATGTATTTTCAAAGAACTACTTTGAGTAAAAGTTTTCTTACAAATTTGACAGGTATAAGGTTTAGCTCCTGTATGTTTTCTCATATGAACTTTAAGCGTGTTTATTTTTGTAAAAGTTTGTCCACAATGTTCACAAGTTAAAGGTTTCTCGCCTTTATGCATCAATAAATGGTCTCTTAGCGATTGTTTCGAAGAAAGTTCTTTGCCGCACAAGTCACATATTGCCAAATAAAAGTTCAAATGTTGCGTCTTTATATGTTTGGTTTTGCAACTAACACTTGCATACACTTTACCGCAAAATTCGCAACTATTAGCTGAAGTAACAGTTTCATTATGTTGTTGAGCTAAATGTTGCCGTAATGTTTCCGAGTTATCGAATTTTTCTTTACAAGAATGACATGAATATTTCTTTTCATGTTCAGAAATATTATGTATAGCTAAAGCTTGGTAACCATGAAACATTTTACCGCATTTTTCACAAGTTTTCGCGGATCCTGGTGGATAATGTGTCTGATGGATTAGAAAACCGGATTTAGATACAAATTCTTTTAAACAAATTTCACAAGTATATACATTTCCTACGTGTATATTCATATGTAAAGTCATTGCAGATTCTGTTTTAAAATTCTTTTTACATTCCGAACATTGGAATGGTTTACAGTTCATGTGTATGGAACTATGGCGAAGAAATTGACTTCTGCGAGAAAATATTTTGGAACAATAAGAACAATTAAACACTTTTCGCCAACGGTTACTAGGACCTAACACCGACGTGAAGTTATCTGCTGCGTGTAAGATTTTAATATATTCTAAATCCATGGATTCTTGAGATTGTGATCTGAAATGAAAAATAAAATATTTTGAGTATTAAATTTATTGAGTTGATGTTACAATTATGATCACAAATCATGCTTTAAATGTAATTTTATAATATTTTCAAAGCTGCACTACATCTTTTACACTCAAATTTTTATTTCTCATAATTTTCACACAGTTGGATATAAAATTTGTATAATCAACTATTTTTATTTATTATACTATAATAAATAAATAAAATATGATTCACTGATCAACAATTTTATGCCTAGACTTGCGATGTAAGTTAAGTCCTGTTCTGCTGCTAAACTTATCTGGACATAAATCACAAGGATATGGTCGTTCACCAGTATGTGATCTCACATGTATTACAAGCGATTTTCTCTGAGTGAAGCGTTTTTCGCAATGCGGACATACATGAGGCCTTTCTCCCGTATGAGTTCTTTCATGAACCCTCAAAGTACTTCTCTTTGCGAAAGTTTTGCCACACCGTTCACAAGTCAACGGTTTTTCTCCTTTATGCAGCAGCATATGTTCTTTCAAGCTGCATTTACTAGACAGCTTTTTTCCACAAATGTCACAGAAAACACATCGGAGACCCAAATGCAGATTTTTTAGATGTGAATCCAGAGTTAAATTACTGCTGAAAGGTTTGCCGCAAAATTCGCACTGAAATTCGCTAGCTTGTCCGTTATGAACTTGCACATGTTGCCGTAAGGATTCTGTAGAATCAAAAACATACCCGCAACTGAAACAAGAGTAGCTATCACGATGTTCGCGCATCATGTGGAAAGAGTAATCACTCTGTTTGTGATATTGCTTGTTACATTTTGGACAAACAAGAACTCGGCTTGGAGGATATTTTCTTATATGTTTCTCGTATAGATTTTTGCTGTAGTAGCGTTTATTGCAGATTTCACAAGTAAATTTGTAAGCTATGCCGCTATGAATTTTCATGTGTTTTGTGAGGATGTACTTGTTCTTGTAGGCTTTTTTGCAAATGGGACAAGCGTAGTTTCGTGTCTTCACGTGCTTCATTCCATGTCTCAGAAATTTATTTCGCTCTCTGAATGTCTGAGGACACGATGGACACTTAAATACCTTAATCCATTTATTATTAGGACCTCGTATCTCTGTGCAATGGTTTCTCTCATGTAATAGCCAAATGAATTCTAGATCCTTCGACATGAACTGTGATCTGAAATGCAGAACGAAATTTCGTATCAACCATACTTGACCTGCAAAATTATTCGTACATTAACAGGCAACTCAAATAAAATTCTTAACTTGTAAATCTAACATGATGAATTAAATAAATTCAATTAAAAGACACTTATCTTTTTTCCATTTTCTTATTCGAATTCCACTTTTTGTTACTTAATTCTTCAGCATACAAATAATTGTAAGGGATTGTGATGTTTCACAAACATAAAAATAATTATAAAATATACGACACCCGTAAGAAAAATATATTTTTCGGGTATATGAAACGATAAAGAACTCTATCAAAACTTATTTTATTTCATAACAGTACAAAATCTAAAATCTAGAAACATTATGAATTAATGGGATTGCCGTGATGAATTTTGATGTGGCTCTTCATAAGAGTGAGAGTAACAAATTTTTTCGAACAAATTTCACAAGGATATGGTCTTTCGCCCGTGTGCAGTCGCAAGTGAACTACTAGAGAACTTCTTTGAGTGAATTTTTTAGTACAAAAATGGCACGCATAAGGCCTATAATCATTATGAATCCTTTGATGCGTGATTAAGCCCCCAGGGTTACTGAATCTTTTTCATCAAGTTTAACACACGTATGGCTTCTCTCCAGTGTGTAATCTTCTGTGGTTCATAAAGCTCCCTTAGTTCGTAATAGTTTTGCCACAAGTAGCGCAAACATATAAATTTTTTGATACATTTTCGTGTGTTTGTTTAATATGGGTTTACAGACTATTTTCTAAATGATACACTTTATCACAATGCTGACATTTGTGTTCTTGTTTCATGCAATCCGGTGCATGAATTTTAATATGTTCATTGAAATGGTAAGAGTATTTAAATTGTTTCTTGCAAGTATTGCATGAATATCTTACAGCTCTGTGTTTCACATAAGGGATTTTCGAATGTTTAGTACCTTTTGAAGCTTGTTCTGCTAAATCCAACGAAATACTTTCTAAATAATTCGTTTTCACGAAATGCTTCAAAAATTTATGAAAAACAACTTCATAATTGTTTACTGTCAAATTATGGTCGTCATGGATTAAAAACATTTGTACAGCAACCACTTGTATTAATTTTCTACTTGTCAAAAAAATTGTAAATTATTTAAATTTTTTAACATTGAGCAAGCGTAGATAAAATATTGTACAATACACGTGTGATAATGCATCATTATTATACTTATGTGATTACACAACTCGGCTATCGCCCAGTTGTGCAAATTTCACATGCCTATCTTAATAATGCTCTTATCCCACTTATATTATAAAAATCTATTAATGAATAGTTTTTGCCTTTTTAAGATTTGCGTTGTTTCGTAATGCAAAATGAAATTCCACCCTCTTATTCAAATTCCACTTTTTGTAATATAATTCTTGCACATAAAAATAATTGTTAGGGAATTGTGATGTTTCACAAAAATAAAAATATTTATAAAGTATACAACACCCGTAAGATAAATATATTTTTCGATTATATGAACGATATACTATATAATATAAAAAGAATCTATCATAAATTATTTTATTTCATAACAATACAGAATTTACGTAATCCAGAAGCTAGAAAACATTATGAATTAATGGGATTGCCGTGATGAATTTTGATGTGGCTCTTCATAAGAGTGAGAGTAACAAATTTTTTCGAACAAATTTCACAAGGATACGGTCTTTCGCCCGTGTGCAGTCGCAAGTGAACTACTAGAGAACTTCTTTGCGTGAATTTCTTAGCACAAAAATGGCACTCATAAGGCCTATAATCATTATGAATCCTTTGATGTGTGGTTAAACCTCCAGTGCTACTGAATCTTTTTCCACATGTTTGACACACGTACGGCTTCTCTCCAGTGTGTAATCTTTTGTGATTCATAAAACTCGTATGGCTCGAAAGAGTTTTACCACAAGTATCGCAAACATATAAATTTCCTGGTACATTTTCATGTGTTTGTTTAACATGTTTTTGCAGATTTTTTTCTACTTGATATACTTTATCACAATACTGACATTTGTGTTCTTGTTTCATGTAATCGGGTTCATGTATTTTTATATGTTCATTGTAATTGTAAGAGTGTTTAAATTGCTTTTTGCAAATATTGCAGGAATATCTTACACCCCTGTGTTCCACATCCCGGTGTGCTTTATAATCAGCGTTGCTGTAAAATCCTTTTTCACAGTGATCGCAATGAAATGAAAAATCTTTTGCATGTCTGCGTTTATGTAAAGCAAGGCTAGAAGAATTTGCGAAATTTTTACTGCAAAGATCGCATAAATACTCGGCGTTTGGGGAACCTTCATGTCGAGTTTCGTGTATCTTCACTTCGAAAGGAAACCGAAATTTTTTGTCACATGAAGTGCAGGGGTAGGTCCTTTGTTTATGTGTTCGATTATGTTTTGTGAACTTCTCTCGATTGCTGAACTCTCTGCAGCAAACAAAACATATGTATTTGCCTTCTGGATGTTCTGTTATGGTTACTTCGGGGCTGAGTAATATTGATTCTTCAATCTCGCGCTCGTTGGAAGGCCTGTAAATATAGCATTTTTATAGACGTTGCTCTAGAAAAGTGCCAGGGGTGTTCATGAATATCAATCAATATTTGTATCACTAGTGTTTCACGAATAATCGAATTCAATATATTTACATTAAAACATAGTATTTTCTAAAAAGGTAAATAAGTTATTTAAGACATAGGTAATAAAATACAGTGAAACAATATTTTTTATTTACAAGTCAAATGGTTGTTACACAATGAGATAGAATATTTCAAAATATTTGTATGCATTTTATTGATGTCAACCTACAAAGTAATACGGATTTTCGAATACTATTTTTTTAAAAATTGTATTCTCTTTCGTGTACGTGGATTTAAAGGCTCAAAATTTTCTGATGTGTCAAGATTTTACCATAAGTTGGGCTTATCAATGATTTGAGCCTTTTATGTTTTGTCATTTTACGCTGTTTCAAATTTCTTGTTGGTGCGAATGTTTCATTACATAATCACACTTGACTTAAATGTTACGTTTTCATGAACTACTTCGCCAATATGATAATTCACCTTTTTCCTATCTAGTTAGCTCTTAGAAATATACCTTTTGTTAGATTCTGTGCATCATGCCATTTTCGGTGATCAATATTTTTTTTCTTCTTACATAAATCACAAGGAACATTGCGATCCTGATTATTTTTGTGTTCTTTTAATTGTAAAAAAAATAAAATTTTCGGTAGTAGAAATCTGAAAATTAATACTGTTTATAGGTTTCTACTGATGAAAATTGCTTCACATACATTTGGTGTATGTGAGAGAAATAATAAAATTCATGAAGAATTAATTTTTTATTAACTATAAATCAAGTTACACAATTAACTAGATAGAATTGTATTCCACAACAGTCATTTAAATAAAATACGTACATACTTATAATATTCTAAGTATATTTGACAAATTTCAAATTATTTATATTTGTTCATTTTTTATGGATATCAGCTAACGCAGTGCCATGGATTTTCGAATGAAGGGTAAGAGCACTTTTTGATACAAATCTCTTGTCACAAAGTTTACAAGAATATGGTTTCTCGCCTGTATGTAATCTCCTATGAATAATTAGAGAACAACGTTGAGAAAAACATTTATTGCAATCTATACATTGATATGGTTTTTCTTTCGTGTGTACGCGGATATGAAGAACTAAATATTTCTGAAGGGTGAAGCTTTTACCACAAGTTGAGCACATGAAAGGTTTAACCCCTTCATGTTTTGTTATTTTATGCGTTTGCAAACTTCTTGCTGTCGTGAATGTTTTACCACATTCATCACACATACACATTACATTTTCATGGACTATTTCAGTGTGTCTTTGGACACCTTTCACAGAAGCATACTCTTTATCACAATGTTCGCATTTGTATTTTGGTCTTTCATCGCCAGTACCGTGAGTTTTGATATGTAAAAGCAGATAAGCGCGACTTCTGAAAATCTTGCCACAGATAGAACATGGGTAGGAAACAGAACGATGAGTCACCTCTATATGTCTCGCTAACTCTTGGTTGGAAATATATCCTTTATTACACTCTGGGCAATTGAATTTAAAAGTTTTTTCGTGCCGTCTTTGATGAACAATTAGATAAGCTTGTTTAGAAAATTTCTTTCCACATATGTCACAAGGAATATTTCGAACGTTATCATGATTTTCTTGGTGTTGTTTTAATTGAAAAATAAAACCAAATTTCCGGTCACATAGTTTACAGGGATAAATTTTTGGCCTGTGTGCTCGATTGTGTCTTACAAATTTACGTCTGGTAGAAAATTCTCGTTGGCAAATGGTACAGTACTTGTACAGAGGATCCTCCATCGACCTAATTGTCTCAGCTGACAGTGGTTCAACTTTTAATGGATCTTGAAACGGGTGAAGGTGGAGAAGCCTGGAAATAAGCACTGTTTATAGATATCTACTGTTGAAAATGAAAATTGCTTTACACACATTTTGCATATGTGAGAGAAAGTAATAAATTACAATCAGTTTGACAAACTTTATTATTTATTAATAGTAAAGATGATAATGTGTTGATACAAACATGTTTATTTGTTTAGATCAGCTAATGGAACACCATGAATTTTCGAATGTAATTTTAGAGAACTTTTAGACACGAATCTTTTCTCGCAGAAATTGCACGGATAGGGTCTTTCTCCAGAATGCAACCTTCGATGAAGTTTCAAAGGACTAGGTTGAGTGAAACATTTGCCACATTCGTCGCACACATATGGTTTTTCTTTTGTATGTACACGCAAATGAACGGTAAGATATTTCTGAGTGTTGAATCCTTTTTCACAAGTAGGGCATTTGTAAGGTTTGTCACCTGCATGCATCATCTTATGATCACGTAAACTATTTGCTGACGTTAGTTTTTTACCACATATATCGCACATGTAGATATCTATCGGTACTTTTTCATGAATTGATTTGATGTGTCTTTTATAACTTTTAAGCGTTTCATAAACTTTATCACATTGTTCACATTTAAATTGCTCTTTGACATAATCAGACGAATGTGTTTTCTTATGAGCACTGAGATAATCCCGTGTCCTGTACGATTTATCGCACATAGTACAAGGAAATCGTTTTCCAAGATGTTGCACGTTTCTATGATGAGTTAATTCGGAAAGAAAGAAGAATCCTCTTCCACAGTCTTCACAAAAAAGAGAGAATTCTCTGTTATGAATACGTTTTTTGTGTGAATTTAGAAGTTCCTTTGTAGCATATGTTTTGCCACACAAATCGCAGGGTATTTCAAGACTAGGTCCATGGAGAGATTCGTGAATTTTTAACTGGTACAAATAACGTAATTTCCTTCCACAAATTTTGCATGCATGAAGCTTCGGTTTATGCCTTCGATTGTGGCGTGTATACAAACGCCGAGTAGCAAACTCTTTACTACATATCGAGCAGAATTTGTTCAATGGCATAGATTCAGTCTCACTCGACACAGGTTCAACTTTCAATGGATCTTGATACCATTGTATTCCGATCTTCAAAGTCCTGGAAATATATCATTCTATAAAAAATACTTTTATAGTTTCATTAATTCCTTTACATTAATAACTATGTGCTTAATAATACAAGAAATATATCGCTCAGAAATAGAATTTATTGCTGCATAAACATAATTATACAACGTACCGTCATACAAAATCTATTTTTATGATTATTTCTTTCAAGTTAACATTTTTCGGTATAAAATTATCCTTACAAACACTACACAATACAAAAAGTTTTGCGTTGTTTCGTAATGCAGAATGAAATTTCGTATTAACCATACTTGGCCTGCAATATTATTCGTATATTAACAGGGTATTCCAAATAAAAGTCTTAACTTTAAATTAAACATGATGAATTAAATAAATTCAATTAAAATATACTTATCTTATCGTTAGGAATTGTGATGTTTCATAAAAATAAAAATAATTATAAAGTATACACCAGTAAGATAAATATATTTTCCGATTATATGTGCAATAAATAGACTATACAAAGAAATCTATCATGAATTATTTTATTTCATAACAATACAAAATCTATGTAATCCAGAATCTAGAAAACATGAATTAATGGGATTGTTGTGATGAAGTTTGATGTGGCTCTTCATAAGAGTGGGAATAACAAATTTTTTTCAAACAAATTTCAGAAGGATATGATCTTTCACCCGTGTGTAGTTGCAAATGAACTCTTTGAGCGAATTTCTTAGTACAAAAATGGCACGCCTAAGGCCTATAATCATTACGAATTCTTTGATGCCTGGTTATCCCTCCTGTGCTATTGAATCTATTTCCACATGTTTGACACATACATAGCTTCTCACCAATCATAAACTCCTACGGCTCGAAAGAGTTACCACAATTATCGCAAACATATAGATTTTTTGTGTGAATTTAGAAGTTCCTTTGTAGCACATGTTACGCCACACAAATCGCAAGGTATTACAACATTAGGTCCATGAAGAGATTCGTGAATTTTTAACTGGTGCGCATAACAAAATTTCCTTCCACACAATTTGCATGCATGAAGCTTCGGTTTATGCATTCGATTGTGGCGTGTATACAAATACCGAGTAGCAAACCCTTTACTACATATCGAGCAGAATTTGTTCAATGGCTTAGATTTAGTCTTACTTGACACAGGCTCAAGTTTCAATGGATCTTGATTCCATTGCGTTTCGATCTTGAAAGTCCTGGAAATATATCATTCTATAAAAATATTTTTATAGTTTCATTAATTAATAATGTGCTTAATAAAATATACAAGAAATATATATCTCGAAATAGAATTTATTGCTGTATAAGCACAATAGTACAATGTACCGTCAGACAAAATCTTTTCGATATACCCGTATAACTTTACCAGTGTAATGGGTCATCTATCTTTTAGCAGAACGCATTTTAGGTAGAACGCATTTTTAGGTGCACCGCATTCTCATATAGTATGTATATAAGGAATGAAAACTCGGCTGGTAACTACGCTCCTCACCTCGCAAATATATAGATTATGTATTCGCTCCTCACCTCACTAATATATAGGTAATATACTTGGTTAAGTTATGTACTCGGTTCGTCGCTTCGCTCCTCACCTCGCAAAACATAAATTATGTAAAGTATTTTGTTAAATTTAAAAATATTGCCCTTTTGATATATACTATTTGCTATACACCGATGCATAGAGTTGCTATTCGCAGCATCTTTATCCCAACTACACTAAGAGCTGTTCACGAAACAACATATTAAAGATAGAAAATAATTTTATATTTACTATTTATTGTATTGTAATACAATATGTAAAGAGTAATACAAAATAATAGCTTTAAACAAAAGAAAACTGAATAATTTGTAAAGTTTTTTGTATTTGCTATAGTTGGCAACACTGACTATGGAATGTAAAATTGCCGGGAAATGCCTTCATAAACGTAAATATTGATTAGTGATGAAATATAAAATAAAATTAATTTTTATGTATACAATACGTAAATATAAGATGTATTTTAATATAATATGAACTGATTTACACAAAATTAGCTATAAAGATTAAAAATTTAAACATAACCTAATATTTTAAAGATTTTTAGTTATACTATAGTTGGCATCACAGTTGGCGGCGTATTTCTTTACCATAGCAACTGGGGGATTTCTAGGGAATTTAACTGAAATTTAAATAAGAAACGTCAAAATTTATATAAAAATGTGAAATTTCAATATTTCTAAGCATTTTCACCTGATACTTTTCTTAATAATTTTTTGTAAACTTTAAATTGATATATGTTAGAATATGATACCCTAATAATACCAACTGACCTGGCCATTTCGTAAAAATTATGACCTCGCAAACTGCTGTTGTAGATTGTTTACCACAAATATCACTCAAATATATTTCCCGAGTGTTTTCATGAATAACTTTTGTCTTTTCAAATTTTACGTTGTAAATTTTATCAGATTGTTCACATTAATTTTTGAGTTTTACATAATTAGATTTGAGTCTTTAAATGACGATTAAGTATTACAAATATCACAAAAGGAAATAAGAATGCCCATTGAAAATAAAGATAAAAAATTGGATGCGCCCAGCACATAAACCTTGTGCTAATTTTTAAGTTGTACAAAGTATAGAAAATAGTATCAATTACTAATTGTAGTCAATATTGTTCTACATCTTTTTGAATATAAAAAATTACTCTAATTCAATTATTTACGGAGATTTGACCAAAACACTTATCTGTTAAATAGGTACTATAGAAAATTTTGACCTGTCACAATATCTTCTTTGCTTTGTTTAAACATACTTCATAATTAAATTCACATTTAAAACAAATAAAACACAAATAATTCAAGTAATATTTTAATTATTTTTCAATTTTTCAAAACTGTAACAGATACATATTAATTTTAAGTATATTGTTCATATTTATTCAAAATAAAAAATCTGATCAAAATTAAGTATTAAATTCAACTTGGTACATAACATATCTGATCCTTAGTTATACTTTGTAACATACACAGGCTGAGTTTTTTTAAACAACCAATCAGTTTTGTTAGCTAATAAAAATAAAAAATACAGATCCTTATACAGCAAGGAGGAGGACATAATTGTATGGTTGGTAAAATAACATTGTTACGGGGGAAAGTAAAGTTACATTTTTAAATGGAAAGAATTACTCTTTTTTAATGAAATAGATAGCCCGAAGTATTCCTTTTTCAACGATATAACATGTTCCTATACCTAAAATTAAATTTAAAGTTATAAAGTGAAAAAAAAAAACAAACATTAACATCTTTAAAGTGGACAATGGAAAATAGAACTTCATCTAGGCTGTTGAACAATTTATTGTTTTTCTTTATTGATACTCCTGCCATAAATTTGTTCAAGAATTGTTTTCGATGTAAAGCCATTGTCGACAGGAGTATCAATAAAAAAAAAACAACTTTTTTGTTGCACATCCTACCTAGTTTTATTTTTGCATATTAAAAATATTAAATGTTTTAATAACTTTATGACTGTAATTATTTTACTTTTAGGTATAGGAACATTTTACATCGTTGAAAAGGGAATACCGAACTATTAATGACAATAAAGATAAGTACCCCTTTCCATTTAAGAAAATATAACATAATATAATCGAACTTCGAGCTCGAGTGGGGAAAAGTAGCGTTTTCCTCTCTAGTTTGACAAGTAACTATTACAATTTTCTTGTATCTGCTTAATAAAACATTTAGAATGACATTTAATAAATATTACTTTTGGTAACAAATTAAAAGTCTTACAGAGGAGAGTTAAACTAAAATATCGAAAATTAATTTTTAGTGATTGCCAATTGTTTTCATAATAGTTATTAGAATTCTATCAAACTCCGTAACAATTTGAAGCTTTCTGAAGTGACGATGATACATTTTTATACATGTAAAAGAAAGTCATGCGTTATCCACACTAGATTTTTTAATAACAAACCGCAAGCTGTAAGTTCTGTGTAATTCCTTTAATTTCAAATAAATATGTACATACAGTTATTACAAACAGCAAAAATTAAAATAAATTTAATAAAAATAAGGTTCATTCATTGATTTCTTAACTATGTTATAAGTAAATAAACATTATTTTACAGATTCGCACGCATGTTTCTGTAAAAGATCTTCACTTGAAAATGTTTTCTTACAAGTATCACAATTAAAAGGTTTCTTAATATTCAAATGCCTCTTCTTATGATCACGTAAACTACTAGCCCGAGTAACAGATTTACCACAAATATCACAAATAAACATTTGTGTTGGTTGCTTTTCATTCTCCGGACAATGCTTCTGTTTTTTGTGGCGTTTTAAAAGTCTATTATTTTTGTATTTACAATTACATTCATCACAAGGAAATGGAAACTTATTTGCATAATTTGGATCATGAGTTTCTGTATGGCGATCAACATCACCTTTTAATACAAATCTCTTGTCGCATATTTTACAAGAAAATGGCCGTTCTCCAGAATGAAATTTCTTATGAGTATTTAAACTACTTATCTGTGCAAAAGATTTTCCACATATGCTACAAATGAACGGTTTTTCTTTTGTATGTACACGAATATGTATTTTTAAATAATTAGGATTTAAAAATGATTTTCCACAAATATCACAACTGCATACTTTATCTTTTGAATGAATATTCATATGAAGTCGTAAATTGTACTGCGATTGATAAACTTTATTACAAATTTCGCACTCATAAGTTTTCAATGGATGTTTCTTGGGATCAATTTGTGTTATAAGTTTATGATTAGTGTGAGCATGAGCTAAGAGAGCAGTTCTACAAACAAATCTTTTGTCACACAAGTTACAAGGGTAGGGCTTCTCGCCAGTATGTCTTCTTTTATGTATTTTCAATGCACTACTATTTGCAAAACACTTGTCGCAAAACGGACAAGTAAATGGCTTTTCTCCAGTATGTTGGCGTAAATGAAGTTTTAAAAGTCTGGTATTTACGAAAGGCTTTCCGCATGATTCACAAACATAAGGTTTTACACCCAAATGTCTGTGAATATGATCTCTGTAACTTGAAGTTAGCAGTACTTTACCGCACATTTCGCACATACTAGTTTCAGATGACTTTGAAACATTTGTATCTTTTGATACATTTTCATGGACGTCTTCAATGTGTTTATTTAAACAGTCGATGTTTTTAAATATTTCATAACAATGTTTACACTTGTATTGTTGTAATATGTAATCATGTTCATTAATAACTAATATAGCACTGGTGTTTAACTTGGGTGCAATTTTTCGTAGACCTTGTAGATACTGCTCAGCGGATATCCTGAAAATATAGAATTTTTGTAGAAAATTCTGCTTTTAAAAGTACAATTAAATACTGTTTTTTTTTAATGATATATTATTGATAAAATAAATACATTAAAAGCAGGGCAGTAGCTAAGCTATTTTATGTACAATTATCTACATAGAAAGTCTTAACAGTTGTTTCTTATTCTCAATAATTATTATTATTTGCTTTAGAACCCTTATATCAAAAACAGATAAAAAGTATAACATAGATTGTTTAATAAAGTCCTTACCTACATCAAAGCAAATAGCAATAAAATTTATATTAAAGTTTGGAATTTATTATTGAAATACAAAAGCAGTCAGGAAATGTTAAATATTGAATTAAATAGTTTGACAATTTATCTGATATCTTTTTAAATTAAATAGTGAGAAACTGCACAAAATATTTTAAATAAACCTAAACTGGGAAATAAGACTTGACAATTGATATGATATATTTGTTTGAATAGGCGATAATTTTTTTTATAACAAGCAAAAATAAAAATTTTTATCTGATCAGTGATCAATAAGAAAAAAACTTTTCAATTATTAAGATTCATTAAATCTGTAAAATAATTGTACATTTTAAAATATACATAATGATGTATTTTTTTAACAAATTAGATTTCTACAGAAAAAGTACCCCTCGAAGCTTTTAAAAGTATATTTGGAAACATAGTAATTAAAACAATTCAATAATTACTAGATCATTAACACTGCACATAACAAACAAATATCTTTATGAAATATATTCTATTATTTCTATTTATTTGTAATCATTCAGCTATTCCAAAAATATAGCTGTGATGGTGATTTATTTCATATATTTAATTTAGGCGCAAATAAGTAAATGCTTTGCAGTTTACACATTTTATTTAATTGTATACTTTGCTGTTACAATTACATAATAACATATAATTAATTTAATTGTAGTTTAAAATTTCTTCAAGCTCGTAATGTACTTGTGTTGCAATTAATTCTGCTCGAGGGAATTCGTATTTAAAATATTTTTGGTGCGAAACGTACAATTAGTTAAAAAGTAAAAACCTTCTGAAATAATGCAATTAAACAACTTTTTATACAACAATTTGTAGCTTCACTAACTTTTACAAGTCTAGCTTGCCTTGCTCTGACATAGTGAATGTTCACATACATTAGATGAAATACTACTTATGATTTGTTTATATTTTCCGAGGCAACGGGGTGCCATGGGTTCCTATATGCAATTTAAGAGCGCTTTTAGAAACAAAACTTCTGGCGCAGAATTCACAACTAAAAGGTCGTTCTCCAGAATGTAATCTTCGATGCAGTTTTAGTGTACCAATTTGAGTAAAGGCTTTTCCACATTCTTCACACGCATAAGGCCTTTCCTGAGTATGCGTACGAATATGCACAGTCAAATTATGCTGTTTATTGAAGCTTTTTTCACAGTAGGTACATTTATAAGGTTTGAAACCAGTGTGAATAAATGAATGCTCTTTCAGACTCCTTGCAGATCCTACTCTTTTGCCACATATGTCACACATGAAAGCAGGTGGAGCGTTCTCATGTACGGTGAGGATATGTCTTTTTAAAGATCTGTTTGTTTCGAAGACTTTCTCACACTGCGTACAACTGAACTCACGGGGTTTATAATTGTCATCATGAGTCTTCACATGCAGACTGAGATAATACGCACTTCGAAATTCTTTATCACAAATATCACACGGATAACGAATTCCAAGATGGTCTGCATCTATATGATGTGATAATTTAGCAGGACCAGAAAAGCCTTTGCCACACTCATCGCAATGATGGGAAAATTGTTTCAACGCTGCATCGTGATTCCTTTTCTCGTGCACTTTTTGAGCACTTCTTGAAAGAAAAGTTTTGTCGCAATCTTTGCATTTGTATGGGCGTTCTCCAGTATGTAATCTTCGATGAATTTTTAAGCAATAACGCTGAGTGAAAGATTTTCCACAGTCAGGGCATTTAAATGGCCTCTCGCCAGTATGAATGCGCATATGAACTCTTACGTGCTTTTTAGTAACAAAACGTTTATTACAAACTTCACAAGAATGTGGCTTTTTACCAAAGTGCCTCATCTTATGGTCCCGTAAACTAGAAGCTGATGACAATACTTTGTTACAAATGTCACAAGTTGTTGATGTTGTAATTCCATGGTTAATATTCATATGAATATGAAAATTTTTTATCTCCCGGAAAACTTCAATACATTCACTGCATTTATACTCCTTTTTATCAGATGCATGTGACTTTTGGTGCATTTTTAAGTACATTATATGGGTAAATTTCTTATCACAACGTTCACATTCCAGGAGTTTACCACTATGTAATTCATCTTTGTGTTTCTTCAACTCATCCTCCGTTTTATAAACTTTTTCGCATTTATCGCAGTGGTGCGAATATATTTTAGCATGTCGACGTCGTTTATGTTGATCCACATTTCCAAATTTTTTATTACATATTTCACAAGTAACATGGACTCTTTCGTGGAAACTTTCATGCAGTCTCATTTGGGATCGTAAGTTGAACTTCTTTCCACAGTACTTGCATGACAAGATCTTTGGACTATGAAGTGCTCGCATATGTACCATGTACTTTTGACGAGTAGGGAAGTCTCGATTGCAAAATGAACAGAACTTATTTGTCTTGGAATCGATTTGCAACGGATCTTGCGTCTGTTGTTGACTGGTACTCCTGTAAAACATTATTTTTATTGATATCTAGTTTTATTTTTAATCTTGTCTAATATCGTCTGTGGTAAGCTGGGTTTATTTAAATAAATGAAACAATGTACAGTGATTCAAAACTTTATAGTGTTCATTAATTACTCGATTAAATATAACATACATATTGCACAGTTTCATTATATCTAACTTTATATGATCTATTAACGATATTTTAAACTTTATTTTATGTAGAAATCTATACGAACACCGTGGTATTTCTCATGTAACTTTAGAGCACCTTTGCACACGAACCGTTTTTCGCAAATATTACAAGAACAGGGCCGTATACCAGAGTACAACCTTCGGTGTACGCCAAGAGAATCAGGTTGAAAAAAGGTTTTTCCGCATTCGTTACAAGCGCACGAGAATAAAGCAACAAATATTTATGAGTTCTAAAATTCTTGTCACAAATCGAGCATGTGAACGGTTTCTCACATGTGTGGGTTAACTTATGGTCCCGCAAACTAGACGCTGCAGTAACTGTTTTATCACAAATGCACAAAAAAAGTTATTGGAAAAAGGCTTTTCATAAAAGTTTTGTTTATGCCTTTGCACAATTTTAAGTCATTCGTAAATTTTATTACATTATTCACATTTACATAATACCATTCATGTATCTTAGCATGAACTTTTAAAGAAGAAACACTTTTAAATGCTTTCTGACATAATGAACAGATAAATCTCACACCACTATCTTCGACATCTTGATGATCTTAATTCAGATTTATTGTAGAATCCTTTACCGCATTGTTCGAAAGTATTTAATTTGTGCAACTTGAGCTCGAAAGCATTGCGAAACTTCTTTCCGCATTAATTGCAAGAGTAAATCTGTGGAAGATGACAACGAATGTATAACTTATATTGCCTACGATTTGGTAAGTCTCGAGAACAAATGGAACAGTACTTGTTTTGTGGATTATCGGGAGAAAGCCCGCTTAGTGCCTCTACTTTCTTGGGATTTAGAAACCAGGAGAATAAACTATGTAGTGATGAGTTAGCATGGAAATACAGTACTGTTTATACACTGCTGAATGCAGTGGCGTCTTCTCCATGCAAGCAAGGCAAGCAGTGCTTGCCTTTATATTTTATAATTTTTAATATATTTCAACAATATATTTGTTTATAATTATTTATTTAGAATTTTAGTATTTCTAAACTTAAAAGCAAACAGAAATACACAATTATGTTTCAAATTGCCTACCGCACCGCTAATGCAATACGAGTTCATACAATGACGTACGAACTATTAGGATCTTAACCTGTTGTTCAAAACCTGCAAGCACAACTTCGAGTGCTTTCGCCGCCCATGCTACAGTATACCGAACATTGTCGAACATGCAGGTTTCTATATTGGAAATAATGCGCCGTAAACGTTCCGTTGAAAGCAGTTTTTAAAGTGCTTCTATGAAGATAATTTACTGGTAAAAATTAAGAAAGGACAGAATAGAAGTAAATTTTATTTATATGGTATATTGCTGAATTAAATTTGTTATAAATAAATTTTGAAAGTAATAATAACTCTTGTATTTTAATAGAATTAACGACATTTGCACAATAAAAAAATCTTGCTTCGTTGGACGAAGAAAAAGCTTTCATTGTACGGGGTAGACCTGTTCCTCGTATGAAGTTACTGTTAAAAATACAATAAGATATTTACATTATTTTTCACAATTTTTTTTTACCTATTACCTATTTGTCATTGCTTGCCTTATTATAAAATCCACGAGACGCCACTGGCTGAATGTATTAATTCTCGTTGTTCATCGTAAAGTTTCATTTCTAATTCTGATTTATTTAATGCTGCTGTGAATATGCTGTGGATAATTTGTACTTTAATTTAACTAAAAATGTGTTTATGCAAAATAACAGTTATTTTTCAATTTACACATCTCAAAATCGACCAGAAACTGCTTGTTTCTGGCCTAGGCCGAGAAAATCTAGGAACTTTTTTAAGGTTAGGGTTGACATCAACTAGCTGTTAATTTTGTGCGTCGTTTTTGTTCAGTATTTGAGTGCTTGGAGGTTAGAAATTTCTATCAATTTCAGAGCTAAATTGTTCATTGTAAGCTCAAATATAATTATAATTTACTTTTCAGTTGCAATTCAAAAGCAATAAATAAATATGTACTAAATTAATGTCATCTGATGTTACCTACATAAAAAATTCCTAGTAACTATATAATGTTTGGCAAATACATCAGAATTTAATTTAATAAATATGACAAAATCGACACGAAAAATAATGTGGATCGGCCTCTCACAATATACTCGCACTCTCAAAAGTGCAGTTTTAAGACTAGTGATACCAATAAAAATTGTTGTTTGGTTTTCACGACAACGCGCGATAATGTTACTGTAAGATTGCTCTTCACAATGCATTAACTTTTCATTAAAAACTGAAATCGTAATTGTCAATATTCCATAGAAGTTATCTAAATTGAAATTAAAATATTGAAATTGTTTAAATGCCAGGTATTAACGAAATATACCGGGTGGTCTATCGGTCTGTATTTTTTATTATCTGCGATTATTTTGAATATTACCGAAAAAAATTTCGGTATAAATGACAAACTTTCTATTCATTTCATACATTTTCATAAATTACAATATATTCATAGGATGATTAAATTTAGTTTTCAGCAAAAATTATAAAGTAGGTAGTTTACCATGAAGTTGAAACAAATTTCACATGTAAATTTTTTGATACATGAATGTATCTATTGTTTGGTTATTATAGCTGCATGACATCTAATTTTTTGCATGCAAACCTAAATTCAAACTGTTTTGATGATGGATTATATAGTATTCAAATAAATACAAGTAACTATATATAAAAGAGTTAAATATTTATTTTAAAAAATGAAATACATATTTGTAACACAATATATAATACTAAAAAATATTCAATACTACAAAACTTATGAGCTATTAAATTTATGAAAAAATGTTTGTTTTCATTTTAACGTCAACCAAAGCAGTGCCATGTACTTTCGAATGTATTTTAAGCGCACTTTTCGAAACAAATCGTTTATCGCAACAATTACACGGATACGGTCGTTCACCAGTATGCAACCTCATGTGTGTGGTAAGGGAAGTTCGTTGTGAAAAAGATTTCTCACAAGATTCACACTTGTATGGTTTCTCTTTTGTGTGGGTACGAATGTGAACTTTTAAATATTTATCAGTGCTAAAACTTTTATTGCATGTTGTACACATAAATGGTTTAGCTCCCGTATGAGTTAGCTTATGATCTCTTAAACTGGTCAAAGAAGTTACCTTTTTTCCACATAAATCACAAACATAAAGCTTTTCCTGATGTGTTCGAGCGTGACTTCTGTATTTCCAACGAAGTGTAAAGGTGAGATCGCATTCTTGACACCGAAAAATACGTGGTACAAAATCAGGATTATGAAGATTCGTATGTTCAAGAAAATAATATCTGTCTCGAAACGATTTGTTACAGGGAAAACAAATATATCTGAAACCTTTGTGCTGAATGCGAACGTGTTCAACTAATTCACTATTAAAGTAAAAAGTTCGATCGCATTCTTTACATTTCCATCGATCTCCACGATGCTTATTCGAGTGATCTTTTAACGCATTTGGACACACAAATTCTTTACAACAGTATTCGCATTGATACCTTTTACTTGATTTATGTATTTTCTTTATATGCATGTCGAGGCGCCTAGAATTAAGGAAGACTTTGTTACAAAATGAACAAGGAACTGTTTCTGTATTGTGGACTTTCTGATGTCGATTGTATTTACTCTCATTTTCGAAAGCGAATCCGCAGGTACTGCAGATGTATTGGTGCTCTTGTTTGACTGGAACCCATTCGAATGCAATCCTGCAAACAATTTGAATACTGATGTAAGGACTCATCAACCACAAGCATACATAGTACTTTGCTATTTAAATGAATCTTTATAAAAACTAATTCGTTTCTAATTTAAATTGTGTGCTAGCAAAAATTACAGTTAACGTTAAATTATTTCACACCGAGTCAACACACTTGGCCATATTTTTAAAATCTCTTAAAATATTGAAGAGGCTATTAATGATATTTTTCTTGCTACTAGATTTTATATCAACTAGCAGATTTTAGATCGACTAGTGCAGTGCCATGAGTTTTGGAATGAAGTTTCAATGCACTTCTAGAAACAAATTTTTTATTACAAATTGTACAAGGATAAGGTCGCTCGCCAGTATGCAGGCGTTTGTGTATATTTAAAGATGATTTTTGAGTGAATCCTTTATCGCATTCCGAACATACGAAAGGCTTTTCCTTTGTGTGTACTCGAATATGTGTTTTTAAACTCTGTAGAGTGACGCAAGTTTTTCCACAGGTGGTGCAAGTGTAACGGGTTTCGCCGTTATGTCGCATTTTGTGTTCACGTAAACTTGTGGTACTTGTTAACGCTTTGCCGCATATATCACATATATATAATTTGTTTCTACGATGAATTAATTTATGTAAAAATAAACTTTTTTTATCTGGATAAACTTCACTACAAATATTACATTCCAGTTCTTCTGCTCGCGGATCATGTTGACTTAAATGGATATTGTACCATCCTTTATTTCCAAACGTTTTATCACAAGGAAAACAAATATATTTAAAATCGCTGTGTTTCACCCGAATATGTTCTTCCAGAACATGTTTCTGAAAAAATCCTTGATTACATGTTTCACAATAAATAGTGTATTCCTTCGTATGGCGTAATGTATGATGTTCCAAAGCCCTTTTACACGATAACTGGCGACTGCAGATTGTACATTCGTAAGTAATTGTTTTCAAATGAACCATGCGGTAATGATGATTAGCATGAGTTTTTAACCGGAATAGTTTTCCGCATTCTTCACATGCATGTTTAGGTTTGTGGTGATAATCCATATGTTGACTAAGATGTTTCCTGTTTCTGCAATGTAAGTTGCAGTCTGGACAGATGAGGTTAATCTCTTTTTCTTCTGCGCCTATTTTCTTTATGCTCTTCGAATATATCCTGTAAACATCAGGTTCATTATACAAGTCTTCTAAACCAGATCAAAGCTAGAATGAAGGGAAACAACTATCATTTAAAAAAATAATATGTCTGATTTATTGGTACAAACTTTATCACAAAAGTTAAAAAATTTATCGTATTTCACTCTGCAGTTATACTGGAGCTCCGGTTTGATTGAAACCCATCCGAATGCAATTCTGTAATTTTAATATTTTTATAAGGACTTATCAACCACAATCAAACACAGAACTTTGCTATTTGATTGAATCTTTATGAAAACTAATTCATTTTAAATTTATTTTGCGAGTATAAAATTATTTTGCACCCACTGAACATATAGATACACATATTTTACAAATCAATTAAATTGGTTAAATAACTCATTAATGGCTTTTTTCTCGCTATCGGAATTTAGGTCGGCTAGTGCAGTGCCATGAGTTTTGGAATGAAGTTTCAAGGCACTTTTAGAAACGAAATTTTTATTACAAATTGTACAAGGATAAGGTCGCTCGCCAGTATGCAGGCGCTTGTGTATATTTAGAGATGATTTTTGAGTGAATCGTTTATCACACTCGGAACATGCGAATGGCTTTTCCTTTGTATGTATTCGAATATGAGTTTTCAAAGCAAATAGAGTGACGCAAGTTTTTCCACAGGTAGTACAAGTGTAACGAGTTTCACCGTTATGTCGCATTTTGTGGTCTCGTAAACTTGTTTTACTTGTTAACGCTTTGCCGCATATATCACACATATATGATTTGTTGCGATGGATTAATTTATGTAAATATAAACTATTTCTATCTGGATAAACTTCACCACAAATATTGCATTCTAGTTCTTCTACTCGTGGATTATGCTGAGTTATATGAATTTTGTACCTTTCTCTATCTATATATGTTTTATCACAAGGAAAACAAATATATTTAAAATTGTTGTGTCTCACACGAGTGTGCTCATTCAGCTTATATTTATCTAAAAATCCTTCATTACAGGTTTCACAATAAAATCTGTATTTTTTTGTATGACGTAATGTATGCTTTTCCAAAGCCTGTTTAGATGATAATTGGAGACGACATATTGTACATTCGTACGTAATTGTTTTCAAATGAACAAACTGGTAATGATGAATGGCAAAAGCTTTGACCCGAAATAACTTTCCGCATTCTGGACATGCATGTTTAGGTTTGTGGTAATAATCCATATGTGTACGAAGTTGTTTTTTGGTCTTGAAATGTAAGTTGCAGTCTGGACAGATGGGATTAATCTCTTTTTCTTCTGCGCCTATTTTCTTTATGCTCTTCGAATATATCCTGTAAAAATCAGGTCTGTTATAAAAATCTTATAAACCAGATCAAAGCTAGAACGAAGTGAAAAATTTAAATTTAATTTATTATGAGAAATCATATGCACTGTATTATAAGTTTAAGAATGAATTCTGTGGCAAAGATAACAAATGTATCTAAATCCATTCTGTTTCACACTGCAGATGTATTGCTCTTGCTTGATTGGAACCAATTCGAATGCAACTCTGCAAACTATTTAAATACTTTTATAAGGACTCATCAACCCAATAAAATACAGTATGTTGCTATTAAATTGAAGCATCATAAATACAAATTTGTTTTAAATTTGAATAGTGAGTATTCCATTATTTTGCACACACTTATCATAGCTTCACATATTTTACAAATCAATTAAAGTGATTAAATAACTCATTAATAGCTTTTTTCTCGCTACCGGAATTTAGATCGACTAGCGCAGTGCCATGAGTTTTGGAATGAAGTTTCAATGCACTTCTAGAAACAAATTTTTTATTGCAAATTGTACAAGGATAAGGTCGCTCGCCAGTATGCAGGCGTTTGTGTATATTTAAAGATGATTTTTGAGAGAATCCTTTATCGCATTCCGAACATACGAAAGGCTTTTCCTTTGTGTGTACTCGAATATGTGTTTTTAAACTCTGTTGCGTGACGAAAGTTTTTTCACAGGTGGTGCAAGTGTAACGGGTTTCGCCGATATGTCGCATTTTGTGGTCACGTAAACTTGCGTTACTTGTTAACGCTTTGCCGCATATATCACATATATAAGATTGGTTTCTTCTACGATGAATTAATTTATGTATTAATAATCCTTTTTTATGTGGATACACTTTCCTACAAATATTACATTCAAGCTGTTCTGCCCGCGGATCATGCTGACTTAAATGAATTTTGTACCATTCTTTATTTGAAAACGTTTTATCACACGGAAAACAAATATATTTATAATCTCTGTGTTTCACACGAACGTGTTCTTTCATAACATGTTTCCGAAAAAATCCTTGATTACATATTTCACAATAAAAACAATATTCTTTCGTATGAAGTAATATATGCTTATCCAAAGCCTTTTTACACGATAATCGGCGATTGCACGCCGTACATTCGTACGTAATTGTTTTCAAATGCACTAAGCTGTAATGATGACTGGCGTCGGCTTTGAACCGGAATAGTTTTCCGCATACTTGACATGCATGTTTAGGTTTGTGGTGATAATCCATATGTTGATAAAGTTGTTTCCTGGTCTTGAAATGTAAGTTGCAGTTTGGACAGATGAGATTAATCTCTTTTTCTTCTGCAGCTATTTTCTTTATGCTCTTCGAATACATCCTGTAAACATCAGGTTGATTTTACAAATCTTCTTCAAAACTAGCAACGAAGTTAAACAATTATCATTTATAAAAATTAATTACAAATATTAGTCTGTACAATAACTAAATAAATCATGAGATCCTTAATTCGAATACATGAAGATCTGCGAAAGAAGAGTTTCACAAACGGAGTGTTTTCTGGGGTAAGAAGCCCAACTGCTGTAACTGTATAACTTTTTACAAAGCTTCTTTTATCTACGATAGTATGCAAAATTGATGTTTAGTTGTTAGTTTTAAGTTTGTTAAACTGTAGTTTAGTAACAAGATGCGGCGCATCCCTTAGAAATATTAAATTTAATTTTTCAATACTTAATTTGCTAAAACAATTGTATTCAATGTTACAAAATTAAGAGAAACAAATAAATTGTTCAAAAATTTGCGCCTCTGCTATCAAATATCTGCTGTCGTATCCGTCCGAGCTTAACCACGAAGAGCTATGCTGCACCATAGAAGCTGTAAAGCTGCTTTCATATTGCTTCCACTGTTCCATTGCCTGCCTCATCGCTGTAGTTGGCGCATGCGCGTTCTATTCCAAGATCACTAGCTGCTTGTGGAAGCGTTTTGAAAAACGCTTCCGGGCTGCATTGCTTGAGTTATAAATATTAAATATAGTTGCAAAGCACAGTTTATGTATTTTATCAGTTAAAAAAGATTAATATTGGTTAACTTTTGGTTCGCGATCATATATGGAAAAGGAGACCATTATTAAAAAATTAATAACTTACATTAATTTTGAACACTCCGGCAAGTAGAGTTATATTTTTTATCCCCTTTGCTTCTATTTATGATGATAACTTAGTTATCGAAATACGTATATAGATTTTTCTTTATCACGGCTTAGGGGTTAAATTTATTCTTTTTTATTTGGAATTACAAAATGCCATAGGTAAGTGTAACATAAATAAAACAATGCGTAACTATATTCTTTCAAATATTCAAGAAGATAACCATGTAAAAAATCAATGTTTTGTATAATCTTAATTTTCAATTAATAATACATATTTAAAATTCACACATGTAGCACAAATAAAACACTTTTCTCCTTTATATCGCATTTTATGTAACATGCTACTGATATACCAGAAGCATTACATATATACGATTTGTTTTTGTAATAATGCATAATTCTGTGTAAGAATAATTTTCTTTTGTCAGAAAAACTTCATCAGACTGGGCATTTAAAACTATTCTTGAAGCTGATGCTTCTGGGTTATAAAAAGCATAAAGTGTATCGCATAAGATGCTTTACTCATAAATCATTTATTGCACAGGAAATAAATATGTCTAAAACCTTTTACGTTTCGCGCATATATGCATATACATAGTATAGCGCTTTTTCACGATACGTTGCAGTTTATGAACTTATATTTAGTGCACTCACCATTTCGCTAGTGTATATATACCTATAATTTTTTCAGTATGTTACAAAATAGATTATAGTGTTTATTATGATAACGCATACGATTTTGCGTCAAATGCTCATCCCTTGCGTAAGAGAAAGTCTCCTGGGCTGATCAAGGTTTTATTTAAGGATTCTTTCTTGGTTTCCGCTCGCTACTGTAAATATTATCTTTATTTCACAAGTTATTTTAACCAATTCTAAGCATCGAATAATTTCATCCCGTAAAAGATATCGTGATAATATATACCACATAAGTTACTCAGTCCTCAAATTATTGTTCACACTACTTCGAAAAGATCAATAAAACAAAAATTTTACTGTATCACAAAATAACAGATTTCCGATTATAACGTAACTAACTTTAAGGTAGTTCTAGTTACCTATAGCAAGCTCTACTAAAATCTTGCTGTCATCTTGAAGGAAATGGCAAATATATTTACTAAAATACCTATAAAAAAATCTAACATTGAGTTTAAATATGTTCCTGAAATTATAATACAAAAAGCTAACTACGATTAACTATTAGCAAATAATATACAGGCTGGTGACTGACTCAGCCGATCAAAGTTATTATTTTACATGTTAAATAATACTTATGTAATTTCTTGCTTCCCTAATCATTTTAGATAAAATTGTTTCAAATAAAAGTTGAAGAGATTATTAAGATATATTTAATAAAGGCTAAAAAGACGTTCAAAATATCAAAAATTCAGTTTTTATAATGAGTAAGTATTATTTAAGCAAAATGCCTATGACCGGCTGGATCGGTGGTCACCACCCTGGGACCTTGTATATACAAAATGTATTTCTTTATACACATAAAGGCATGATAGTTAATTGATATCGTAGATTATTTTCTTATAGGGTAAATAATTTTCAGTTAATGCAAACATTGTAAAATTAAAAAATCGACTGTTTCAATACTTGAAATTTATTATTATTATTAAACATAAAAATACAAAATGAATTATTTACATGGCACTGTACAACTGTTCGCAATACAAATTCGTATGTATGCTGGTTTTAAATAATATTAGAATATATAGACTAGACGCACGAAAAATCGTGACCCTTGACTCGGGCTTTACAATTGATTCGAGCAACTGATATTTCAAATGTTACTATCATATAATAAGAATACCGAATATTAAGTTTTATTCATATCAGCTAAGGCAATGCCATGCACTTTGGAATGCATTTTCATTAAATTTTTGGAAACAAAAGCCTTTTTACAAATATTACAAACGTATGGCCTCTCTCCGGTATGATATCGCAAGTGAATAGTAAGAGTTGACCTTTGTGTAAAGCATTTCTCACAAACACTACACTTATGCGGCTTTTCATTTGTGTGAGTTCGTTGATGAAGTGTCAATAAAGCAGTTTTATTGAACGCTTTTCCGCAGGTTGTGCATACGAAGGGTTTATCGCCATTATGTATCATTTTATGATTCTTTAAACCATAATTAGATGAGAGAACTTTTCCGCATACTTCACAAATAAAGTTAGTTTTCTGATGCATACACGAATGTCTTTTATATGTAGAAGCAGAGGGGAATTTCTTGTCACATTTGGAACAAGTTTTTTCTTTTTGATAGTCAGGGTCGTGTTTTTCTTTCTGATGAGTTTTCAAATAATATTCTTGGCGAAACGACTTATTGCATGGAAAGCAAATATAGCGTAAACCTAAATGAGTTGCCTCCATATGACGTTGGTATTGATCTTTGGTATAAAATACATTTTCACATACAGAACACTTAAAAGTGTTGTCATTCGTGTGTCGCCGATAATGAATCCTAAGTCCATTTTTTGATTTATACTTACGACCACACGTATCACATTTAAATAATCGTAGATTTTCATGCACTGTTCGTACATGATATCTTGCATCTGTGTTGGACCTAAATAGTTTTCCGCACACTTTGCACGGTTTGTCATTAGGTTTATGGCTGCGCTTGTGTCTCCACAGTTTTTTCGAGGTTGGAAATCTTCTCTGGCAAATTTTACAGCAGTAGGGGTTTTGCAGGACATTTAAAGGCAAGTAGCCAATAATTTCATGCTTCGGCCCTGGCATCGTCGGCTGCTGCAGTGGCCTAGAAATACGATCATGAGTTAACCTTTTCTCTCTTTCGAATTGCGTGTATGGGGCTCAGCACAGGCAAGAAGTTTAAATGTAGTTCTTGAAAATACGCAACAATGCCATAATAAACTATATGAATAATGCATTTCTTTGATGAAAAATTCAGTAAATATGTAGACAATTATTCCTCTTCTGCAATTTTGGAATATTAATATACCTACATAATTCTAATAATGCTGGCTAAGCAATTAAACAGGCCCTACAAGGAATAAATTTATATATGTATTTCAAGTGTATGTCGTCTAAAAAAGTACATTATTTTCCAAAAATGTTTTTTTTTTTTTAGGAGAAACTTCTTCTGAATGAAATATTTATCACAAATTTAAAATGATGTACTTATTTATATAAAAGTGAAAGCATGTATATTTGTTTATTATACAAATCCGAACCGAACACTGAAATCTTAAAAAAAAATTCTTTCCATATTAAAAACAATTTATTTAAAATTTAGACGCGATTTGTTGAAAATGCGTCTGGAAGTAGCTGGCCTATCCCTATATTTTCTGCAACCTTGAAGTAAAAAAAATCTAGACACTTCAGAATAGGGTTGTAGTGGAAATACAAGTAATTCAACAGGGTATTTTTATCCGATCCAAAATCTCACAAAAAAATTGGTCTTTGTAAAGTCAAAAATTGTGGAATTAAAAAAAAAAAGAGTTTGATGTCAAGTGCAAAGGAACTTAGTAATTTAAGCAATCCATTTTTTTTTTTTTCGTGGGTTTCATTATAGTTATCTCACAACTGGTAATAAAAAACATCTTCCAATCAGATAGTTAGTTAAATAAATTAAGTAGCTAATTATTCACAAGCTGCTTATATTTATTTTGTTAATTAATAAGTAATGATATTTTATAATTAACAATTAAAAATAAAATTAAATTTGGATGTTTCAATTTTATTAGTAATAATACATTTCAAGGTGTATTAATTGTATTAATATCAGCTAACGCAGTACCATGCACTTTTGAGTGATTTTTCATTGAAGATTTTGAAACAAAAGTCTTTACAAATGTCGCAGACATAAGGCCTCTCACCGGAGTGATGCCGCAAATGAATTTTAAGCGAGGATCTTAGTGTAAAACATTTGTCACAAACGGTACACTTATGTGGCTTTTCATTTGTATGAGTTCGTTGATGGATTCTTAATAAACACGTTTTATTGAAGGCCTTTCCACAGGTATGACATACGAAAGGTTTACTACCAGTATGAATCATTTCATGATTCTTTAAACTTAAACGAGATAGCAAAATTTTGCCACATATATCACAAATAAAACTCTTTTCGTCGCTATGTTTTTTCAAATGTCTTTGAAACAAATATTTATCCGTGAAAATTTTTCCACAATCAACGCACGTTTTCTCCTCCGGTTTATAATCAGGATCATGTTTATCTCTTTGGTGAAGTTTTAAATAACGATCGTCATTAAAAGCTTTGTTACATGGAAAACAAATAAAACGTACACCTCGGTGATCTACATCCACATGCCTTTTGTATAGGGTATTGCTATTGCGGCGCATCCCTTAGAAATATTAAATTTAATTTTTCAATACTTAATTTGCTAAAACAATTGTATTCAATGTTACAAAATTACGAGAAACAAATAAATTGTTCAAAAATTTGCGCCTCTGCTATCAAATATCTGCTGTCGTATCCGTCCGAGCTTAACCACGAAGAGCTATGCTGCACCGTAGAAGCTGTAAAGCTGCTTTCATATTGCTTCCACTGTTCCATTGCCTGCCTCATCGCTGTAGTTGGCGCATGCGCGTTCTATTCCAAGATCACTAGCTGCTTGTGGAAGCGTTTTGAAAAACGCTTCCGGGCTGCATTGCTTGAGTTATAAATATTAAATATAGTTGCAAAGCACAGTTTATGTATTTTATCAGTTAAAAAAGATTAATATTGGTTAACTTTTGGTTCGCGATCATATATGGAAAAGGAGACCATTATTAAAAAATTAATAACTTACATTAATTTTGAACACTCCGGCAAGTAGAGTTATATTTTTTATCCCCTTTGCTTCTATTTATGATGATAACTTAGTTATCGAAATACGTATATAGATTTTTCTTTATCACGGCTTAGGGGTTAAATTTATTCTTTTTTATTTGGAATTACAAAATGCCATAGGTAAGTGTAACATAAATAAAACAATGCGTAACTATATTCTTTCAATTATTCAAGAAGATAACCATGTAAAAAATCAATGTTTTGTATAATCTTAATTTTCAATTAATAATACATATTTAAAATTCACACATGTAGCACAAATAAAACACTTTTCTCCTTTATATCGCATTTTATGTAACATGCTACTGATATACCAGAAGCATTACATATATACGATTTGTTTTTGTAATAATGCATAATTCTGTGTAAGAATAATTTTCTTTTGTCAGAAAAACTTCATCAGACTGGGCATTTAAAACTATTCTTGAAGCTGATGCTTCTGGGTTATAAAAAGCATAAAGTGTATCGCATAAGATGCTTTACTCATAAATCATTTAATGCACAGGAAATAAATATATCTAAAACCTTTTACGTTTCGCGCATATATGCATATACATAGTATAGCGCTTTTTCACGATACGTTGCAGTTTATGAACTTTTATATTTAGTGCACTCACCATTTCGCTAGTGTATATATACCTATAATTTTTTCAGTATGTTACAAAATAGATTATAGTGTTTATTATGATAACGCATACGATTTTGCGTCAAATGCACATCCCTTGCGTAAGAGAAAGTCTCCTGGGCTGATCAAGGTTTTATTTAAGGATTCTTTCTTGGTTTCCGCTCGCTACTGTAAATATTATCTTCATTTCACAAGTTATTTTAACCAATTTTAAGCATCGAATAATTTCATCCCGTAAAAGATATCGTGATAATATATACCACATAAGTTACTCAGTCCTCAAATTATTGTTCACACTACTTCGAAAAGATCAATAAAACAAAAATTTTACTGTATCACAAAATAACAGATTTCCGATTATAACGTAACTAACTTTAAGGTAGTTCTAGTTACCTATAGCAAGCTCTACTAAAATCTTGCTGTCATCTTGAAGGAAATGGCAAATATATTTACTAAAATACCTATAAAAAAATCTAACATTGAGTTTAAATATGTTCCTGAAATTATAATACAAAAAGCTAACTACGATTAACTATTAGCAAATAATATACAGGGTGGTGACTGACTCAGCCGATCAAAGTTATTATTTTACATGTTAAATAATACTTATGTAATTTCTTGCTTCCCTAATCATTTTAGATAAAATTGTTTCAAATAAAAGTTGAAGAGATTATTAAGATATATTTAATAAAGGCTAAAAAGACGTTCAAAATATCAAAAATTCAGTTTTTATAATGAGTAAGTATTATTTAAGCAAAACACCTATGACCGGCTGAATCGGTGGTGACCCTGAGACCTTGTATATAAAAAATGTATTTCTTTATACACATAAAGGCATGATAGTTAATTTATATCGTAGATTATTTTCTTATAGGGTAAATAATTTTCAGTCAATGCAAACATTGTAAAATTAAAAAATCGACTGTTTCAATACTTGAAATTTATTATTATTATTAAACATAAAAATACAAAATGAATTATTTACATGGCACTGTACAACTGTTCGCAATACAAATTCGTATGTATGCTGGTTTTAAATAATATTAGAATATATAGACTAGACGCACGAAAAATCGTGACCCTTGACTCGGGCTTTACAATTGATTCGAGCAACTGATATTTCAAATGTTACTATCATATAATAAGAATACCGAATATTAAGTTTTATTCATATCAGCTAAGACAATGCCATGCACTTTGGAATGCATTTTCATTAAATTTTTGGAAACAAAAGCCTTTTTACAAATATTACAAACGTATGGCCTCTCTCCGGTATGATATCGCAAGTGAATAGTAAGAGTTGACCTTTGTGTAAAGCATTTCTCACAAACACTACACTTATGCGGCTTTTCATTTGTGTGAGTTCGTTGATGAAGTGTCAATAAAGCAGTTTTATTGAACGCTTTTCCGCAGGTTGTGCATACGAAGGGTTTATCGCCATTATGTATCATTTTATGATTCTTTAAACTATCATAAGATGAGAGAACTTTTCCGCATACTTCACAAATAAAGTTAGTTTTTTGATGCATACACGAATGTCTTTTATATGTAGAAGCAGAGGGGAATTTCTTGTCACATTTGGAACAAGTTTTTTCTTCTTCTTGATAGTCAGGGTCGTGTTTTTCTTTCTGATGAGTTTTCAAATAATATTCTTGGCGAAACGACTTATTGCATGGAAAGCAAATATAGCGTAAACCTAAATGAGTTGCATCCATATGACGTTGGTATTGACCTTTAGTATAAAATACATTTTCACATACGGAACACTTAAAAGTATTGTCATTCGTGTGTCGCCGGTAATGAATCGTAAGTGCGTGTTTTGATTTATATTTAAGACCACACGTATCACATTTAAATAATCGTAGATTTTCATGCACTGTTCGTGCATGATATCTTGCTTCTGCGTTGGACCTAAATAGTTTTCCGCACACTTTGCACGGTTTGTCATTAGGTTTATGGCTGGGCTTGTGTCTCCACAGTTTTTCCGAGGTTGGAAATCTTCTCTGGCAAATTTTACAGCAGTACGGGTTTTGCAGGACATTTAAAGGCAAGTAGCCAATAATTTCATACTTCGGCCCTGGCATCGTCGGCTGCTGCAGTGGCCTAGAAATACGATTATGAGTTAACCTTCTCTCTCTTTCGAATTGCGTGCAAGGAGCTCAGCACAGGCAAGACGTTTAAGTGTAGTTCTTGAAAATACGCAACAATGGCATAATAAACAATGTTAATGCATTTAATTTCTTTAATGAAAAATTCAGAAAATATGTAGACAATTATTCCTCTTCTGCAATTTTGGAATATTAATATACCTACATAATTCTAATGATGCCGACTAAGCAATTAAACAGGCCCTACAAGGAATAAATCTGTGTGTTTTTTTTTTTTTTTTAGGAAAAGCTTCTGAATGAAATATTTATCACAAATTTAAAATGATGTACTTATTTATATAAAAGTGAAAGCATGTATATTTGTTTTTTATACAAATCCGAACGGCTTGTTATAGTACGCTGAAATCTTTAAAAAAAAATCTATCCATATTAAAAACAATTTATTTAAAATTTTGTCGCGATTTGTTGAAAATGCGTCTGGAAGAAGCTGGCCCATCCCTATATTTTCTGCAACCTTGAAGTAAAAAAATCAAGGCACAATTCAGAATAGGGTGTAGGGAATTTTTATCCGATCCAAAATCTCACAAAAAAATTGGTCTATGTAAAATCAAAATTGTGGAATTAAAAATAAGAGTTTGATGTCAAGGGCAAAGGAACTTTGTAATTTAAGAAGCAGACCATTTTTTTATTTCGTGGGTTTCATTATAGTTATCTCACAACTGGTAATAAAAAACATATTCCATTCAGATAGTAAGAAGCCGGCCATTTTTGTTATTTCGTGGGTTTCATTATAGTTATCTCTCAACTGGTAATAAAAAACATGTTCCATTCAGATAGTTAAAATTAAATAAATTAAGTAGCTAATTCCTCACAAGCTGTTTATATTTATTTTGTTAATTGATAAGTAATGATATTTTTGCAATACCTGTACTGTAAGTTACCCATTAATAACAAAATTTAAACACAGTAAGTGGAACTTTTATTGCACAATTGGTTTCCATGGTTACATCATTTACTTACCGTCCACGGTGGATGGTAAGTGAAACTTACCGTGCAAGGTGGACGGTAAGTAAATATATATCATTCAAATTTTATTTCTAACCTCAATCTGTCAGCTGTTAATTTTGATACCTATTTTTCCTTTTCTTATATTTACGCAGGTATTGCAAAAAATATCTTACTAACCTCGAACTGTAAGTGATTTATTAGGTCTCGAATGTTTAGGAAATCTCGACCCTACGGGTCTCGACATCCCAAACTACATTCTCGACCTAAAAACTATCACTTACAGTTCACGGTACGTAATATACTATTTATAATTGACAATTACAAATAAAATTATATTTGGATGTTTCAATTTTATTAGTAATAATACATTTCAAGGAGTATTAATTGTATTAATATCAGCTAACGCAGTACCATGCACTTTTGAGTGATTTTTCATTGAAGATTTTGAAACAAAAGTCTTTTTACAAATGTCGCAGACATAAGGCCTCTCACCAGAGTGATGCCGCAAATGAATTTTAAGTGATGATCTTTGTGTAAAACATTTGTCACAAACGGTACACTTATGTGGCTTTTCATTTGTATGAGTTCGTTGATGGATTCTTAATAAACACGTTTTATTGAAGGCCTTTCCACAGGTATGACATACGAAAGGTTTACTACCAGTATGAATCATTTCATGATTCTTTAAACTTAAACGAGATAACAAAATTTTGCCACATATATCACAAATAAAACTCTTTTCGTCGCTATGTTTTTTCAAATGTCTTTGAAACAAATATTTATCCGTGAAAATTTTTCCACAATCAACGCATGTTTTCTCCTCCGGTTTATAATCAGGATCATGCTTATCTCTTTGGTGAAGTTTTAAATAACGATCGTCATTAAAAGCTTTGTTACATGGAAAACAAATAAAACGTACACCTCGGTGATCTACATCCACATGCCTTTTGTATAGGGTATTGCTAGCAAATAATTTATCACATTCAGTACACTTTATAAAATCTTCTTTCTTGTGTAGTCGAACATGATTCTTTAATGCACTATTTGCTCCAAACATTTTGGAACATATTTCACATTTAAATAATCGTAATCGTTCATGAACTCTTTGTTGGTGATAATTAGCTTTGTAGACTGATGTAAATAATTTCCCGCACACTTTGCACGGTTTGTCGTAGGGCCAATGTATGCGCTTGTGATTTCTTAGTTTATCGGTGGTTGGAAATCTTTTCCCGCACTTTTCACAGCTGTAGGGATTTAGTAGAATATTAACTGGAACGTAGCCAACAATTTCATATCCCGGCGCTGGCATCATAGGCTGCAGTTGTAGTCTGGAAATACGATCATCAGTTAACCTCTCTTTTTCTTGGGTCTTGGGTATATGGAATCGGCGTGTGGTTTGTAGTTCATATGTAATACAGCGAAATGACACACGAACGAAGATTTATTAATTATATTGATGATAGTACTTCCATTTCTTCTTTAGAACATGTTTTTACATGTTGTTCAATTGTCGCGTATAGATACTTATTATTTGCATGTTAGGAAATAATATACTTCCTCCATACATAACTATGTAATAATAATAATATTTATTGAGGATAATCCATAAATATTACCTTAATCGAAAAAATAAAACGCTATACACAACACAGCAAACACAGACATTTCATTATGAGTGGCATACTACCATTGCATTCAGTATTCACTGAATTTTTGTATAATATGCACATAATGTTCACGAAAAGTTTCAATTTCGTTAACGTCGTATATCACAAATAATATTCATAAGATATATTCGGACATTTTAAAAGTTTCAAAGACCTAACGGTATTAAAAATAATGCATGTAATATTCAAAATATTACGTACCTTTGAAACAAAGGTAAAACTCTTCATTTTTATTCACATAACTTTATATAATCCGAGAAATATTAAATAAAAAGAAGTATATAGAAGTGAAATAATGAATGTATGAATTTTAGTAAAAATCGCACCTACCTGATATAGGTGTCACAATTATAAATATTCTTCAAGTCATATTCAAAATTCGTGTTACGGAAAACTCAAATACGCGGCATTTCAACGCGACATTTTATAATCAATCGATTGTAAAAATCATCAATAAATATAATCATTTAGTGAAAATGATATGAACGTTACATATATCTACATAAACAATTTTATATTAAAAACGTTAATTTTAAATTTGAACTACATATTTAAAAATAAATGAAAAGTTAAAGTTAAGATCAATAACAGTGAAACAGTAGTTTGATAATGCACAAGTGAACTGAGCAGTAAGTTATTAACTAATACATATATTTGAAATTAAGTATTTGGAGCACGGCACTATTAAAATTTTCGAAACATTTAGGTATACAACATTCAAATTTAATTTTTTTTTTTTTTTGTGCAACCGGACGCGAAATAAGCATTTCGCAGTCGCAATACAGACCGCGAAATTGAATTTCATGGCTGTTGTTATGGTAACGGCCGCGAAATAGGGTAGAAACAATCATTTTGACACTTGAGAATTGATATTATTTTTTCAAATCTAATTGTTTTGCTTATCAAATGTCAATCCCATAGCCACTTTCTATTTACAAAAAAACTGTTTAAAATTTGTAATTAATATTTTTAACGGTTGCACAAAATATGGAGTGTATACAGAGATTCTCTCGGTACGCTAAAGAGTGATTTCGCGGCCTTGGTATATAAATAACTTCTTTTTTTTTTTTAATAATGAACGAAAGGCAAAAAATTGTACTGCCTTTAATGATAACAATACTGACACATTATTTTTATTATTGTTTATTTATTTTCACTAATAAAATTTAATATTTGAACACTGTTATTATTGATCTTACAATTCAATTCAAAATAAATTGTTTATGTAGATAGATAAAAACACAATTTATAAATTTTACATTCAAGCAGCATTTTTAATTTTGCTAAATAAATAAAAATTATTCAAGTTCTTAAATATTACTTTTAAATAAATTTAAATAATATGAATAACAGTAATTAAATAATAAAATGTTAAACCAAAATAAAAGTATTTAAAAATGCTGCTTCTTCAAACAGGATGTGTTTATTGAACATAATTATTTAATACAAATTTCGCATACTTGTCCCAGTGTAACTTGCAGTATCGATAACATTGAATAAATTTGTTCTTAATTGAAATTAATTTATTTCCCAGCAAAATAATGTTCCCTTATTATATTACTACTGACAAACTATTAAGAATGCAAAATATATTAGAAAAACTGGTGAAATTATTACTTAACATTTGATCGCGTTGTGAATAATATAAGCATAATCTGTTGACAACTGGGGTAAAAATATACGAATTTTTATTTATTAATAGCATTTAGATATCAAAGCAATTGTTCATTATACTGACTAGTCGATTAAATAAAATATAAATTGGACTTACCAATATGTTCAACTTCATTACATTTTGAACGTATATCTTGCAGATTTAACAGAAATTAAATTAACCAGACCGATGAAAATTTAAACAAATATTCACGCCGAATACCCTACAAAATCCTATATAGCTATTATGTTTATTATAAAGACATTAAAAGTTTGATTTTATTGACATTTGAGCGGTACATTCACTACTTAGGCATGTTAAGAAAAGGTTGTAACAAAAGAACAACAAATTTGACATTTATGATTTAGTTTAATAAATACAATTATAACATAAGTAAAGAAAAATAATACTTAAATTTTGTGTGTGAACATTTACAAAGAATTTTGTCATAGCTGATTTTCACATAATAACGTCAGAACCAGAGTCCGTCAGCAAAATAGCAGACGTTCTGCGAAAGCAATGTCCATTATAGTCTTTTACATTTGGTAATTTCAAGTAAGAGGCAATTTCCTGGGGCATACTACCAAATCTATGTATACCTATTAATTGTTTGAAAGGTTTACCATGTGAAAACTTAAAAAAGAATCTCGGACTATTTAAACCTACCGGACGCTGAGCTGCATATTTTCTAAAAATTTGTAAATGTTTAGTGACCACAAAAGTTCTCGACTTGGTGTTACTAGAACCCGGTAGAGTGATCAATAATTTACTGCCTATATCTTCGATATCATCAATTCTCATTCGCATAAGTTCTCCGCATCGACATGCCCCAGCAACTCCAAGAACTAATGCAACCTACAATGGAAATTATATACAAAAGTTCTGTATTCTATACACATCCTTTGTATATACTTACTTTTGTAGTTAAGTACGTATCATCTGGAGCGTCCATTAAGAATTTGAGAATATGATTTCGTTCTAATACTGCAGATTTTTTTGGTTGATAACCATTTGCCTGATGTTTTAAGAAAGCTCGTAGTTTCAGATATGTCTTTATATCTATGTTATTATTAATGTGAATGGTTGTTTTTAACATTGAATAGACGGACCACAAAGTAGAAGATTTCATTTTTTTGGACATGTCCATAAAATATGCTAATAATACATTTTCGGAGAATGACGCAAAAGATTTTTCTTTACAGTAATCCATAAATCGCAAATATGATTCTTCATAAAGTTTCTTTGATTTTGGCGGCAATGTACTCAGTTTTCCATCTGTTGGCTCTTCTTTAATTTCGAGTGGATTTACATAACTCTCGAATGGATTTTCATAATTCTCGAATGGATATTCATAATTCTCGAATGAATTTTCATTAATCTTGAATGGGTATAACAGTTCTTCATCACTTTAAAATTAATTAATATGAATTAGGCTATGAATCCAGCGAAGGTAGTAAACTGCATTTTATCGTGTTGGATATTTATAATTTTTTCACCGATTTTTTTGTAATTAATTTTAATTTTGTGATCACTTTTAACACATCATCTTAGCAATGCCATCCTATTGCCAGACAATTTGAGATTTATAATTTTATAAAATAATGAAGAGAAAAGAAGTTTTCCCCGCCCGAAATCGATAAAATTTACTATTTGTATCCAACACCTAACAATAATAACTATGGTGATTTTAAATAAATAAAGTGGTTTATAAGTAACTAGTGTGGTGAATGAGTTAAACTCCATCATATGGTATAAGTACTAAGTTAAAATTAAGGCAATCTTTGAAAATAGGTCTACATTTTTAACGTTGTCGGTAACTTCGAAAATCTTGTCGACATTCCTTTAAATTTGTTCTCACAATTAGGCAATCAGTTAAAAGATGTAATTTTTGCTTCTTAAATTTCTGCTGGAATAATTAAATTTTCTTCCATGTAATTATGTGCAAAAAAACTATTTAACAATTAATTACAGGATAAATAAAAATTTACTATAGTCTTCGATACGTTACATTTTGAAATTAACTATATTAATTTAATATCAATCATAAAATAAAAAATATATTTATATGTATTATAAAGAGGTGTTGGATAAAATGTATGATACTCGTGTGATATTAGTCACTTCAAAAAATAAAAATTTGTACTCAAAACCTCAAAAATAATATTTGACTTTCGATTCTCACAATCGTGCAGTAAAATATACAAAAAAAAAAAACACTGGCACTGACAGTAAAATCATATTAAAAATTTAGTTCCTCAGATTTTTGTGTATCAAAACAAGCAAAAATCATATATAACCCTAAAAAAAATTTCAACTGTCTTAAGCTCGCTCGTGCCTTCAAGTAAGCGATAATGCGGAAAGAACGTCTTCCCGCACTTGGCATGTAAATATCTATTCTCGTGTGACTATTTTCATCATAACACACTAGTACCATAAATAACAATTATTTGCACGTCATAATTTAATAAATTGTCAAATTTGTATTCATTTTTTTCATAGCATCCTTTTCTTTACACCAAAAGCAGTTAAATGACACATCAGTGTGTGTCAAATGTCAATAAAATCAAACTTTTAATGTCAATTGGCGGGAACTAACTATTTCCTTCGTTATTACAAATTATAATAAAATAAAATTCGCAACGTTTACTAAGTATACTACTTTAAAGAAAACCTAACCAATAAAAGTGAAAGTGTATTTTCAAAAAGTATAAATAACTATTTGAATTGAGTGAAGTAAAAAAAATGTCTACGCTCATTGCGATATCTACGGAACTTTTCGCAAATACTAGAAAAAACGACAATCCGCAAAAATTCTTCCACATTATAAAATACAATATATAGATATCAACAAGTCAGTATTTATAAAAACATCCTGTTTGGGCGAGGTAGAGAAAATTAAAAGTCAATTACTCACCCTGATTCATTGGCGCCAGACGCAGGAACTGCTGAAGGAGTCTTGCCGGTGGTGGTGCCGCCGCCCAGGCCCGAAGGCCCTGGTTGATCGGAGTCGCAAGCAGAGGTAGATGGAACGCCGACGAAAGTTGTTGGTTCAAGAGATTCAGGGTTGTCAACATATTCTTCATCTTCTGAATCAGCCTCTTCCTAAAATAGAAGAGTACATGGTTGAGATTTAATATGTTAAACTAAGCCTAGTAAACACATGCATTTTTATGAAATTTAAAAGTTTGGACCCATCTAGAATATATACTTAGTTTACAGAGTATTTTTATCACAACAAACGGGGAGAATCACATATTCTAGTAGTAATACATCATTATTAACATGAATACATCAATTTAAAATCAAATTATTGTTGTTTTTATTTCTAAGAAATAACTTTTAAAATATTCCTCGGAAATTTCATTAGTGCGAAATGATTCAAAATTAGTTTATTAGAAGTTGTTTTCATATAAAAAAAAAAAAAAATTCATAATGGAAGGAACATTTTTTAACTAATTAAAAATCGTAATGAAAGCTGCATTTGTTTGAAGATCATTTAAACTCAACAATAAAATTTGAATGACTGTCAAAATAATTTTTAATGCTCATTTCTGTTATATAATCTAAAGTTAATATCCAAAAAATTTCGTGCCCAACATGCATGAAAACAAAAAGTACTACTTTCATTACAGTATTTGTACAAAGAACTCTATTTATTTATATAGAAATTATACAATTATTTATAGTAAATACAAAACAAAATAATAAAATACGTTTTGTATTTCATAAAACAAATACTTATTTTGTATTTCTTACAACATAAAAATATTAACTCCGCCTACATACGAACATAACAAATGTTAACGTTTATCTGCACAAATTTAAATTGCACCATTCGAGCCTATAGTTCAACACACAGTAAATAATATTCGAGTACATTATTGACATTGCAAATACGTTCATAGCATTTTTTGCAATATTTTATGGAGTAATAAATTAATCCGTCAGAATCCAGTGGCACGTCAATAATTGATTGCTAAGGGGTACTCGAAAGGACTGAATTCGATAAGAGCTCTACCGTTTCAGTTCCCTCTGAAAACTCACGTCTATGTTATCCTTTGCAAGGTATTATCCAAACTTTGATTGCGGTATACCTATTGTTCCAGATACAAAGAAAGCGGCATTTTATGGACATCACAATAAAATTATCTCATTTTTTAGCGGATTTGCCGCACAACTGACAAAAATCCATACTATTCGTCCCACCGGACTGTAAAAAATAACGACCTGCTTTTTAAGATGGCAAACAGAAATAAAAACCTCTCGTATTCCTCGTAAAAGTCCACCTACTGCGAGGGTCCGAATAGGCAATTGCTTAGCTTAGCTATAAATGTTACCCTCCAATATATATATTTTTTATTTAAAATTGTATAAACCGGTATAAGAGCCCCCGCTGTGATGAGTTTGATACCCAGGCAGGTTAGTTTTCTTATATTTTAAAATAAGTTTTAAGAAATGATAAACATAACTTTTGTGTTTTCACATAAAATATAAATATGAATTGTACGGATAAATTGTTTGTTACTACAGTGCAAATATAAAAATACTAATATACCTACTAACGCTCGAAATTCGCCGGAATAATAGGAGTAATATTGACTAAGGGCCGGTATTTCCAACCTTAGATAAACTATAGAATAAATTATCAATGGAATAAACAAAAAATATCGCATCAAAAGATGACAGCTAGAATAATAATCATCATTTAAGCTATGATTTTGATGCGGTATTTTTTGTTTATTCTACTGATAAATTTATTCTCTAGGTAACTAAGTTTGGAAATACCGGCCCTAAGAAAATCAAGTTGAAAATTGACTGCGTGACATGAACAACTGTATATACTTGGAGTTAGTTAGAGGCATAATGAAGATATTAAGTTGAAGACAAAACAAAAAACAGAAATATGTTTCGTGGTAGAATCATTTGAATTCTTAACTCACCTTAGCAATTCTTACATCCATGTCTTCATCATCAGAGTCGTCTCCTCCATATCGGTCATCGGCATCGCTTTCATCAGAGGAGGCATTAGCAGCGGCAGCTTTAACTGCTGCCGCCGCGGCAGCTGCCGACGATCGCCGCTTGGAGGCGGTAGTTGTCGATGCTACAGGCGGAGTTGGTGGAACTACAGGTGGTGCTGCTTTAACCGCTGGAGGTGGAGGATTCTTTTGTTTTGGAGGGCGACCTCGACGTTTGGCGGGTGTTGGCTTCGTTGGTTGTGCTTGTTGTTGAGGAACTTTTACCTCCTGCAAAAATAAATTAATACCCATGTATTCGTACAAATTTTACGTTTATATTATCAATATTAAAGATGTACCAATACTATTGAGAAGAGAATAATAATAATCTATAATTACCTCTTCCGCTGGTGAATCTGTTGGTTGGGTGAAGTCTGTAGGGGCACCAACGGTCATATTAACTTGAGGCTGGTATGGCATGTCGTAGCCAGAATACATTTGAGAATCCTGATAATTCTGACCAGTTTCCATAGCTTTCATGTCTGGATCTGGCCGTTCTTCCTTCAGAATAATAGCCTCGGGCATGGAATGTGGATGAGCGTGAGATTGGGGAACCAGCCGTAAATTTGGCGGCGTCGTGTTTTTCATATTTACATCTACACCTATTTCTGCGAGCCATTGTATTAATTGTTTCTCTGCGTTAACTGTAGTATTCCAAAATTGATATAGTAAATCTACTTTGTACAAGCATGAATCGCAAATGTTTTTAGGCAAGTTGTCTTCTTGAGATACCTACAAAGATAATGGCCCAATTTAAAACAAATACAATAATTTAATCTGTAATTAAGATTAATATTAAACCATAAATAATTAATTGATTTCATTTCATATTTGCCACTAGGACATAATATCTACAATAGAAAACTAAAAAATAAATAATATGCATTATTAACATGGCGGGTGACGCTACATACCTTTACAGGCAAACAAGCACTGATTTTTAAGAATATCTGCCTAAGATCACTTGCTTCACCAAAAATTGGCACATTCACTTTGTCTTTTACTAAACACAAACGACATAACCGCATATAATCCAATATTGCAGACATTTTTCACGCTTAAAATTAAAAAAACTCATCAACTAACGTACACCAAACATCCCAACCGAAAAACGAAAGATCAATGCCAATTCAAGATGCCGGATGGTGACGTCATGAAATAACAACTGAACTAGTCAAATTCATTTTCTTCATAGATTTTCAATTCTAAAAACTTTAAATTGAAACTTATTAATTTTATATAACAAATTTGAATTGTTATTAATGTTTAAATACTTTGTAACAGAATTATATTAATAACATGCAATTCTAATAACGCGGGCCATATGAATACTTGGTCCACATGTAACTTGAATTTATTTTATTTCTAAAATTACTGCTATAATAACTTAAAATACTATAAATACCTTAACACGAGATTTCTTATTTTTTAAATTATTGTACTTCACTTGTTAATTAATATAATATATGCTGACTGCTTATAGATATTGAGAAATACACATAGCACGAATATATCACGGTCCTGTACAATGAGTTGCATATGCTTGAGGCGATATTACTAGGGTAAATGGCAATATAATTTATAAAACAATAGTATATTGTGTAATTCAGATGAAAATTAAGATATATGTATTGAAATGAGTTAATGTTTTTTAATAGTTTTTCATCTCATCATGTATTACTCTATTAATTCACAATAAGTCAAATTATAAATTTTAAATAGCAAATATTAATTTAATATGTGTATTAAGTTGAATGTTTCACAGTATATATCGCAGCGAAAATAAAATTAAACGACTGTTAGTATTAATATATTACTTTGAAGAGGTGTTTGTTCTAGTTTGAGAATGCCTAATGCCAAGATAGAGTGTACAAACTGGTGTTATGTTAATAGCCGAGTGTAGTACGTTGGTATTTATAACAAACAGATCGGCAGCTTTAGTTCTAGCCTTTGGGGGTATCGAAACGGTAGTCTCAGTTATTTTTGAACCAACACTAGACGCGGTAATCTATTTATACCTAGATGCTTTTGCCCCCGTTTTAGGCCCAAAAATGGTAATGAAGCCTGCGGAAGAAAAAAGCTGAAATTATTATAGGCTTTGATTGAAGCACTAGGTGGTATAGGGAGAGAAGAAGAATAGATGAGCAAAATTCGAATTAATAATAACTGATTGTTGTTTTTATTTGTTACGAATTCATTATAATAATAATAATAAATAAATATTTGTATTCACAATGATGTTGTTCTCGTCATGTTTACAAAACAATTGTTATTATACTAATAGTAGGTAATATAATAGGTAATTAAATTACAAGTGTCTCTCATCTGGCAGTGCACCCATGATTGCAACAACAGAATTGTCGTGTAAACAGAAGTGTGAAAGTACGTCGCAGCCTTTCGTGTCGTAGCGACCGCCGCTTGCTGGTTCGGTGTCGAGTTGTTATCGCTGAGCTGCTGCTGATCACGCGGCGGCCGCTGCTTGCGTGGTTGTTGGGAGGAGGAGGCGCTTAGAAGCACTTGCGGTGGACGATGCCAGGGCCGGACTCGTCGTATTCCTGCTTGGAGATCCACATCTGCTGGAAGGTAGACAGGGAGGCCAAGATGGAACCACCGATCCAGACGGAGTATTTCCTTTCTGGGGGAGCGATGATCTTGATCTTGATGGTGGATGGGGCCAGAGCGGTGATTTCCTTCTGCATGCGGTCAGCAATACCTGAAAGTAGAAATAATTCGATTTAGATAGTTGAATGAATGAGTTGTAGTTTGTATGTATTGATGCATGTGTAAGTAGTAATAGTAGATTCAAGTTGTATTGATACTAACCGGGGTACATGGTGGTGCCACCGGAGAGGACAGTGTTGGCGTACAGGTCCTTACGGATGTCAACGTCGCACTTCATGATGGAGTTGTAGACGGTTTCGTGGATACCGCAAGATTCCATACCCAAGAAGGAAGGCTGGAAGAGGGCTTCAGGGCAACGGAATCTTTCATTGCCGATGGTGATGACCTGACCGTCGGGAAGTTCATAGGACTTCTCGAGGGAGGTGGAGGCGGCAGCGGTGGCCATTTCCTGTTCGAAGTCGAGGGCGACATAGCAAAGTTTTTCCTTGATGTCACGAACGATTTCACGCTCAGCGGTGGTGGTGAAAGAGTAACCGCGCTCAGTCAGGATCTTCATGAGGTAGTCGGTCAAGTCACGGCCAGCCAAGTCCAGACGGAGGATGGCATGAGGCAGAGCGTAACCTTCATAGATGGGGACGGTGTGGGAGACACCATCACCAGAGTCCAAGACGATACCAGTGGTACGACCGGAAGCGTACAGGGAGAGTACAGCCTGGATGGCGACGTACATGGCGGGGGTGTTGAAGGTTTCAAACATGATCTGGGTCATCTTTTCACGGTTAGCCTTGGGGTTGAGGGGAGCCTCAGTGAGCAGGATGGGGTGTTCCTCAGGGGCGACACGCAGCTCATTGTAGAAGGTGTGATGCCAGATCTTTTCCATATCATCCCAGTTGGTGATGATACCGTGCTCGATGGGGTACTTCAGGGTGAGGATACCTCTCTTGCTCTGGGCCTCGTCACCTACGTAGGAGTCCTTCTGACCCATACCGACCATCACACCTTGATGCCTGGGGCGACCAACGATGGATGGGAAGACGGCGCGGGGAGCGTCGTCACCGGCGAAACCGGCCTTGCACATGCCGGAGCCGTTGTCAACAACGAGGGCTGCTACATCGTCGTCACACATTGTGGATTTGTTTGGTGTTTAACTGCAACAGAACAACCCTACATGAAAACCCACCCTGCACCGCCAAAGATTCGTCCCGCGACTCACGATATATTAACTGTTGCAAACATATTATTGCCCGTGATTTTACATTTCTGACTATCAGAGATTTAACCTCGGGAACGATATAATTGTTGCAAACATATTATCGCCCGCGATTTTACAATTCTGACTATCAGAGATTTAACCTCGCGAAAGATATAATTTTAGAACAGTTTGTCTCCCGCATTTTACCTGTTCCGAAATAACGCTACAAAATTAGATTCAAATTTCCGCGATTTTTACTAACAAATGTTTCGAGATTCATACAAATTTGGAACAAAATTTTTCGTTGTAAGATTAATATCATTTAGAAAATTTGCCCGGTTTTAACGAAAAAAATAATCCCAAATTATCATGTAGTATTTTTACTTTTACGTTTTTCACGCGATTCTACAATTCCATCAGAGATTTAACCTCGAGAAAGATACAGATTTAGAACAGTTTGTCTCCCGCATTTTATCTGTTCAGAAATAAAGCCACAAATTTAGATTTAAATTTCGAGATTTATACAAATAGGAACAGAATAAATATAATTTAGAGAATTATCCCAATTTAAACGAACAACCGAAATTACCGTGTAATTTTGACGAGATCCCAATAATATCACAAATCGAATAAATGAATCCCCAATTATCATGTAGTAATTTTTACTGTTTCTATTCTTACATGTATAGAAATCTTCCCGGCATGTTATTTTAAACAACGCGAAAAAATACCGGAAATTATATCACGATTTACATATTTTATTCGCTGTCGTCAATGCATAGAAAGCAAATTTAATATTATTAATATAAAGACGAACTGATTTTATTGCAGCCATAATTTCAAAGAATTGATTTTACTCATGAAAATGAAAAAATATTAGAAATTTAGAAAAGAAACGAGATATTTTTTTGTACCGTGATCTATTTTTACATAAATTCTTTGGCAACAGTTAACACACGCGGCGCAGAAAAAATCTTGTGATAAAAATAAACGACTTTTCAAGCGTACAAATTAACGACGGTAGAATTTTCAAAAAAACAATTTTGTTATATCATCCAAAACAATTTTACTGCCAGGAATTTTGAACCAGAATTTTGAGTGCCAAACATTTACAGAATTATGAATTAAAATTTTGATTGCCAGATCCAAGATTTGATGCCACAAACGTTTTGGTTATGATTGAAAACTGACAAAAATGGAAGTATTTTACTGTACCAGTGGAATTCTATTGCTAAATAAGATATTATTTACTAGATATCAAAAAGAAATTCTATGAATGTGCATGTTTTTTTTCTACAAAGTATTGAATACTTTCAGTTGTAAGTTAATTGAAAGTGATTGATTCTAAAACTTTTAAATAAGAAAAGTTAATTGAAAGTGAATGAATTTCAAAATTTTGAAGTGCAAGTTTACTATTAGTGAATGATTACAAAAATTTGGAATTGTAAGTGAAAACTGAAACAATTAAGTGATAATCAAACACTAGCACAATCCATCGAAGTATCCAAAAATCAAAGAGAGCCACTGAACAATAAGATGCCACAGGTAAAGAAAAATGACTACCGCACTAACACAAAGTCGTACACTGACTTAAACGTTTGTAACACTGAACCGACCGTTGTTTCACGTACCTACGACACGAGAAGGACTCAGCTGCTTTAAGCGTCTAGGCTGCGAGTGACTCCTCTGCCTGCCGGCTGCAGCTTTTATACCAGGCGTGCGACGGGCTGAAAATAGTACGTAGCGTCCATGTAAGGACCGCGGAGCACGGCGACGCAACAGGACGGCGTCGGCCAAATAAGGCGTCCGCTGTGCCCGCCGCCCGTGGGAGGCCAACGCTGTGCTACCGCCGTCGCTGCCGCCCCGGACGTCGCCACCCTCCGAAGACGCCCTCCGCAACTCGCCCGAATATGTCGGTGGCCCTATGCGAGCCGTTCTTACTAGCAGCACATCAAACTTTTGCGAACTTCTTATCTATAGGACTTAGAAAATTTTTGATTAGAAACTGGCGTGCTGGTAGGTGCACATCATAAGTAAGGTACTTTCCTGAGTCTGTAAAGATAATCTTCTCCATGATTATTCAGCACTTTTATTTTGGTGTTTAGAGCTATATTAAATGTTATGTTTACGTGTAAATTATAATAAGATTTAACAAATATTAATATTTCCTTTTTATTTGCTAAGAATTTATACTGATCTATACATATCATGTGCCAATAGGTATACCGGCAGGTCCATCGGTTATTTTAAATATTACCGAAACAAAAATTAATGTTATAAAATGTCCACGTCCATGAATTTATAAAATGTTCAAATGACTGCCCTTCAACAATAATACAACAAACTAAATAAAATATGACAAAGAAAGTTGATAAACTGAGTTGAGAATACAAATAATAATTAATAAATATCTGACAGTAAATAATCTAATTGTTTAAACATTCACACAATTCATGCTATACTTAATGTATGTAATTATTTATTAATAAAATATGAATTATTTCTGTACTGATCCTTCTAGGACTATGATTTTGAACTGTTTTAAATAGAATCAAAAAATCTTTCAAATTTAGTAAAAATATATAGATGACACAATCTAAATATTTTATACATAATATTGTATCGATACAGTTCATTCCAAATTTCTAAAATCATGTATTTAATTTTTTTTAATTGAGGAATATTTCAAGCTTCAGCTTTCAGTTTCATCAAGCCCAATGGGCCAACGTATGGCTAAGGTATATTAACTTTTTAATGCCCAACATATACAGTTACAAAGGAATCTCGTATTTGCTTAATAACGCTGTACAGAATAAATTATTAATTAGTGTGCTCCAAAGTGGTTAATTTCCATATTCGCATATTCCATAGCGATGAGCTGCCGTTTTACCACAGCATACATCCGTATAATAGGCCAGAGACTTTTACTAAATCTAGACTGTAAAATTAACGCTCTAGTAATCACAAATAATTAAATTATTAATAAATTCATTCATAAACAGCAAGGAGCAACGATCGCCCGGCTAGAAATGGCCACGTAGCTATGGTTATCGAAATAATAAACAATTGACTCTTCATCTTCGAAGTCTTTGAACATCGAGATTGTGAGATTTCTTCGAGGTTGTTTAACCCGGAAGATTAAAATGTTTGTTTCAAAACGGGAACTGAAATTTGCAAAACTTCCTTTAAAAACTGAAAAATCACACTAAATTTAGCAGGACATTTATAGTTATAAACATTAGTCTCTCCATATAATTTTATGTTCTACTAAGTTTTGTTCAAAATTTTTATTATATATAAATGAATTTGTATGAAGCAATTAATGTAGGCAGAGTATAATTATTTAATTATCTACCTGATGAATTGAAATAATGAGGCTATTATGATTAGAATAATAATTACCTATGATGGTCAGTAATTTTTAATTATTCTAATAAACATGAAAACAACTTTTATTTTCTTCCATCATGGGAAACTTCACTGAAAATTAAAATTATTTTAAATTAAAAGTACCTAATATATAAATATTTCTGTAACAATACATATTGTGAAAGTTTGCAAACAGCGATTGTTGTAATCAATGAATCCAATCGTGACAACAAAGAGTCCATAAGTCATAGGTTGCAACAATTAAAAAATTGTTGTCAGTGTAACCATTGTTGAAATTGTTAAAACAGTACATCCATGACGTCAAATTAGAAGAGGGGAGTGTCCTAACTCAGTGGTACGAAAATAATCTAAAAATTCGTACGAGTGACTGTGTGAAACTTCTGTGCGCGACACGAGCATAGATACCAGCTTTTGGTGATCTTCTGCTGGTCCACCTTCTTCTGTCAAACGCATTGGCATTAGGTGGTTGCTAGTGCTGTCAGAAAACGCAAAGAACAGGTAACTATTAGAAGGTAACTGCTCTATTCACTAATTAGAACATTTTAATTTTAAAGTAAGATCATTTTGAATAAATTTTCAAGTAACTGATTTGTTGTTTACTCAAGAATAAATTTTACAAAAATTTTAACAACTTTTTGTCTTGTAAAGTAACAGTTTCCAAAATGAATATTTATCTAACGTCCTAATAGAGTGCATGAAAGTTTAATGAAATTAATTGTAGGTTTCTTACAAGTACTAATCAAGAATTCTGGGTTTTAAATTTACTTTTTCAGCCATTTCCCATTTAAATCAAGCAATAACCGCATTAATCATACTTTAAATTATTAGTGTATTTTTTTAAATAATCATAAGCTAACAATTTCACAACGTGGTTGAATTCTACTAAAAAAGGCATGTAGTACGTAAAACTTGGCACATATCCATCTACTGCGGTGGTGGCAGTAAACACAAAATCAAGACAGTTAAGCACATGAGTCAGAATGTCTATAATTTTTGGAATATTTTCAAGTGAAGTAACGAGAAGCAAAGCTCTTTACTCTTACACGGACATGTGGGTGTCCACCACATACTTCAGCCGTTACAAATACTCTTTAGAAATATTTGCCAATGTCAAACCAATTTTACACCTGGACCGTCTTTTCAACTATTAAAAGAAAATAAAGTTCTTTTACATTAATGACGTTTTCAATCTATCTAACTACTACTCTATTTTGAACATGCATTAACATATTATTTTGTAATTTGTATATATACTATTGGACATAATTATCGAATATTTAATTATGATGAATCAAGGAAAAAGTAAAGATGGTTTTTGTTCACAAAATAAAATTTGCAGTCTGTGATGTTAATGTTATTAATACGTAGTATTGCTCAGAGACTGCAAATTTTATTTTATGACCTAAAACCATCTTTACTTTTTCCTTGATTCATCACAATTAAATATTCGATAATTATATCCATGAGTTTATGTATAAAATAAATTATGCCAGGTATTATAAAAAAATTTCAACTCTATAATAAATTTTGTATCGCGTTATCCATGTGATCAAATTTTTGACGGCAATGTTAAAATAATTTCAAATGATGTGTACTTGTTAAAAACAAATAAATTTACTATAAAAGTAAATTTAAGTGACAGTTAAATTTCTTTATAATACCGGATATTAATTACTATACTTTAAACTGCATTAATTTTGCTTTAATTAATATCCTACAATTATTAATAAATCATAACAAACTACAAAATGAAACATTCAAATTTTTTACTCTAATATCGAATTTGATACATATTGTAGTATACAAATATACTGTTGGCCAAAAAAACTTATGATTTTTTTTTCGTTTTGTTTAAATTTTGTACAAATTTCATTTTTGACTTAAATTCATATCTATTAATTTAAATGTTATTGTTGTTTGATTATTATTATTCTTTAATTTTATTGTCTGTAACTATTCACAAACTATCACCAACCGTTTTATTAAAATTTAACGGCTAACATAAAAACAGAAATACAATAATACCTGCATGTGAATTTCTATTGAAAAAATAATACTATTTTATATAATTAATTATCTCAATAAAAGAATCAAAAAGTCTTGTACATTTATTTTTCAAGAATAATTTCTACGACACAAGTGTAAAACGTGCAAGCATGTGCAATATTAATTCTCATATTTACCGTGCTAAAAATAACGTTCCGTTATTAAACGTTTTCCGCGACTATTTTAAAATAATGTCGACAAATTTGCCCACGTGCTATATGCTCCAACAAAAATACTCTTTGTTTTACGCAAACCTGAAAATTTTTTTGACGGTACTAACCATATAATTTATTTTTAATAACTTCCTAATTCTAAGTTAGAATCTATAATTATATACTCAAAAATATATTCTAACGACTAACATTTTGAAATCTACCTACTAAAAATAATACTGTTTCCATTTACATATTTTTAAATTTTAACAAATTTTGAAAAAAATTCTTATATGACAACATACAATAAACATTATTTACGCATCTATTTCTAATTCTTTTGAGTTACTGTAGTTATCGATTTTTAAAACCTTAACAGTACTAAGGATTACCGCATTTATAAGGCAAGTAAACATTAAAAAAATACATGAATAACAGCACGTTTTGTTATTCGGTTATTTCATATTTCACAGTTCATTTACTCCGGATGTAACATATAATAAATCAAAAAAATAACAAACAATACACATAATAATGTGTAGCAAACATTTTTTTGTAATGTTTATTAAATGAGAGCCATGTGGCTGGTAAAACAAGACAAGCAAAAACACTTGGCAGAAAATATTACAATTTGTGTAGCATGGCAAGCTATCAAGTAGTATTCAAGGATGAGTTAACTTAAAATTAGTGTAAAAATTGTATCAAATATTGAATTTCTAAAATTTCTTAAATTTAACTTGTGACTGCTTAGTGTATCAAGAACAATTTTTCTGATAATATAATTTGAAAGAAGTATTCAGTGCTATAAATATATTATATTTTTAGAGATGAAATATATTTTTGGGTCTATCATGATGTATTACTAACATACTCTATATTAATTGGACAGTCTGCAATATATTAATAATATTTTTATAATTTTTAAATAATCCTCATTTAATTTTTTCCTTTTTCACGTTGTTTGTAGATATAGCGTTACATTTATTTTACATCATATTTTTTTTATATAAATGTGTGGACATAATAATTATTTGTCTTTGTTTTACATATTTATATTTACCGCATTTCAAATTACTTATACTTTATTGCATTTGTGTAATATAATATTTGAGTGTTCCCTTTTATTTGTGATATAAAAATGCATTTATACATATAATTACAACAAATTTATCTGTATACAGATACATACCATTACCTATGTTTTAAAATAAATAAATTATGTATTTACCCATTTTGAGAGTTATTTTCTAGTATGAAAATTCCATAAATTTCTTATGTATAAAAAAATAATCAACCCTCAAATTTCGTATTTCATGCTCCCCAATAAAAATTGCTATGTATCACAGTAGTTGACATCACCCCATTAATTTTTGTTCCCAACATCCCGACAACAGCTGAACCAAATATTTATTTTACCAAATACGGTAAAGTGACGTGACAGTGGCAAACGCGTGTCATGTAGCCGTGCGACATGACGGTTAGTTCTGTCGGATCACGGAATGTGTCGCGATCCCTAAACAGGGCTGGGAGCTTCGACGAACATGTGCGATTCTAAAAATACCACGCACGCACTCGCACCACGGGAGAGCCAGAGCTGCTGTTCTCTGTTGCTGTTACTGGCGTTGTCAATGAACCAGAACTTGTCAAAATGTTGCACGTGGAGGTACATTTGATAAAGAATTTAACTGAAATCATGACGCTGATGCATTTGTAGTGTATGAGCAATCAACTGTTTAAAATAAGTATGTAGTACGTCCAAATTCTGTACTAAGTTTATGAAAAAGATACAGGTACGTTTACGTACAAAAATAACAATAAACATATTTTTAGAACATGTCACTACCATATTAGGTAAGGTATATTGTGATGCATCTATTCTGATTGCTATTTTTCAAACCCAATGAATTCTTCTTGCATGTTATTAAAACATGATCGATTGAATACTTTAAATTTAGAAAATATTAGTTAGCTCACCTATTATTACATTAAAATTTACAAAAGTATTGTTGATGTTGCACTCCATACTTATTTACTACAATTACGGACTGAGTGAATTAATTAAGAAAAATAAAATGGCTCAGATAAATATACGATTATATCATAGATATACATTTTATTGGATCATAGATTTTGTACATTAATATACATATTACAGACAACTAAATTTAAAAATATATTTGTTACATTTAAAAATATCTAATTGGCAATATCAAACAGAGTGTCGTTACTAGAAGAGATATTTTCATATTCAGAGATGATAACAACAATTTGTAACTACAAAACGACACGTATATTGTCAAAGATTAAGAAATAAATATGAATAATATCTCTTCTAATAAAGCTGGATGTTTGATACTGAAGACTAGGAGAATCACATAACCTAAACTGATAAAAAACTAAATAAATATCATTTTAGAAAATTACAAACATTTACAAAGTGGACAAGAGATGCTTTGACAAAATGTTTCCTTTAGTAGGTTGTATCTATGAACATACATCAAGTGCAGAGAATAGAATATAGATTATTATCTGTAACTATTAATATTAGAATAGGAGGTACGGTTCTCTGAGAAGACTTCAAATTCAGTTTCTTTCTTTCTCTTTCCTTATTCATCGATTCATAATTGAGAATGTACTTAAGTAGAAATGATCCATTCGAGTCAAAGTATGAGATAATTCGAGTTCGTTCATAAATATTTGAAAACAAATAAATCTTACCCGCCACAGAATGTTATCAAAATGTATGAGAAACTATAAATCTAATATATACACTGTATAACGATAAAAAATTTTATCAAATAAAATGTCATTTCGATAGAACAGATCTAGTGTAAAATTATAAAAATGTACAGACATGTAAAACTAAAAAATAAATACCGTTTGTAAAAAATCGTAAGTAACATATCTCTCTTTCTCTTTCGTGGAGGAGTAACGATAATTCTTAATATATAACAACATGTTTAACACAAATCCACATTTTCAACACTTACGGGGAAATGTGACGTTAAAATCACGACAAATGCATTTTATTTTATTCTGGAATGGAGAACAACAATTAAACGGCGGAGACTTGAGTATCTTCGTCATCTGCAACACAAGAACCTTTAGTTAACCCTCAAATTCATCTTGAAATTATAGTGTCTTACAGTTTCATTTGCAGTCAGTTCATACAAGTAACTCAACTTCGCTGTCATAGTCTGTCACGTCCAGAGTCAATACATACTCGTCGTGTGTGTCACCATCTATGCACAAATAAAAATTGTACTTACGCTTATCTTTAGAATAATTGTTAGATTCTTTGTTTAACACTAATATTTCAATTTGAAATCAATACTACGGGGACAATATAATTCTTAAACATTTGTATGAATTCAGCAACCAATATAATTATGAAGAACTACTCTATTTCTATATTATTTTGAAATTAAAATACCCTCTTATATTGGGATCAGCGAGCTAAGAATATAACTTTTTTGCTTCTTTTTAATAATATAATGTTCTATGTTCATTTAAGTCGAAATGTAATTTATATATTACAACTAGTGGTAGCTGTCGAGTTTATGATTAAGAATTGCAAGGCAAGATTTGTCATTCATTCGGAATCAAGAGCTAAATGCTTTGGTTGCGAGTGCAGGCATAGATAGAATAGGCATTGCATTCAGGCTTCTTACCGTGGTCGGTGTCCGGATCGGTGTGGTAGTGGTATCCGTGCGTAACTCCTTCATGCGAGTGCGCCCTGCCGAGGCGATGCAGGCGCGCCATCTGCGCGGCCACGCTGTACGCGGGCGGCTGCCTACGCCCGGGACCTGCACACCAAGCGCCGACACGACATCAACAAACAGAACACATCGACCAACTGCCCTTCATGGCTTCATGCAGTGCGCTCTACACTCAGTAGACACTCCTTTCAATCACACGCCGACTACTAGTGGTTTAGTATTTTCGCGGCTGGTAAACTTAATTGCAAGTTAGCGAAGAAATCTTTTAATTTTAAGTATATTGGACGTCTACTTTTCTATAGGACATAACATATAAAATGTTAAAATTTCTATTAGGCGGTAGTTCTCTGTGAATTTTAGAACAAAAATGTAAATACAAAAAGTGTTCAGAAACAAAAACTCCGTCAAATGTGTCTAAATTTAGTGACATAGTATATTTCTGTTATAACATAGTGGTAAATGAAATTCATAATTTTTTTTAGCAATTTACAGAATGCCATACAAAAAGTCGTATTGTTTGAGTTTGGTAGACAATTATTTGTCTTTGTTTTGAATATTTATTAACTTTGTAAGTGCAGACTAATAAACGTAAAAGGAAGAACCAAATGAAGGAAACAGAATGTACTTTTTAGGCATGACAGAAAATCCAAATAAAAGTGTACTTTGTTTGATGCTAAAATAAAAAATATTAAAAAAGAAAAATATAGATACAAGTATTCCAAACATTAATAAATACTTGATGATAAAATGGTCAGCAATATGGCCTCACAACAATTAACCCTGTTTCAACTCCTAGTAACATAATATACTATTAATCAATCAATAATCATTTAAAACCTGATTTCCATGACACTGTAAATAGCTAATAAAGTAATAAATATATATTTTACGCCTATATCATGACAGAAATGTACTATATCAATAAATTTAGGCTCTTTAGAACAGTTTTTGTTTCTAAACATATTTTGTAAATTATGAAAATTTTAATATTGTATTTGCTATGTGCTATAAAAAAGTAGACACCGGTATATAAAAATATTCGCGTAAAACTTCCTCACAAAGGCGAAAACTTTGGTGATGTGCATTGTAAAAGCAAAAATTTGTTAACATTCCTGTTTCTGGTCCTGAATTTTATATATTAAAATTAAAAAGTATTTACTAAGTTCTATGCGTAAAGCACAAAAGCGTGGCAGGCAAAATGAGCAAGCGACAGCAACAGATAAAAAGATATAACCTAGCTACCACTACCGTTGTATGATACAGCGACAGTTTAGAATAGAGAGAAACTTACCGTTGCGTAAAGCATGGTTTGCAGGTAGCGGGGGCAGCACTGCCACCCCAAAGGGGCACGAGGGAGGCGGGGGCAAACAACCTGCACGGGGCAACCCAACATATCCTGGCGCAACACAACAAACAAACACCACACCTGGCATCACACTACTGCATCAACACTGAGACTTCATGGCTCAACATATAACTTAGTTGCTTCGCGTTCACATACACAATATTAGCACAAGATGATTATAACACGAATTAAGAACTGGATTAGTTACATTACTATCTTTACATTTTATCCAGAAGCTGTTAATACCTCATTTTTTTAAATAATAATACCACTGATTCGAATGAAATGTATTAAAAAAGAAATAGCATCTAAATTGGTTCTATCGCGAAGATTTCAATAAGAACTTCTTGAATGAATCAAAATCATTCCACAAAAATATATGCAATATCCATTCTTTGTCACTACTGAATGCCACATGCTTACAGAACACAAACATTCCGTTGAAGCAATAAAAAAGTAAATAAGTTACCTGGCAACGGTGGCGGGTGTCTCGGCGGACTTGGTGGGTATGGGGCGGTAAGCGCGGGTGGTAGGGCCCCGCTAGACATCTCCCCCGAGCTGTTGGTGCTGTGCCCCGAATCCGAGGACGTCACAGAGCCTACACACAAACACGGACATGCATCGACACTGAACGACGATCTACCTCTACATGCACTACACTATACATCGCAATTATTCTTAAGAGATTGAAATTCTCACTTACAATTAGATAATAAAACATGCGTTTCGAGATATAAAGAACACTGATATTTCAGAAAGAACACTTAGAAAAACATTTAGAATAAATGAGTTAACAGTATTTTTCAACCTCTTCATTTCGTTACAGTTTTCGTGTCAATATTCCAACAAATATTTACTTTAAACAACTAATAATCATATTTACTGTATAGCTATAAATAAAGTTGATATATCGTATGAAGTAATTTGTACTGTAAATAATAATTAGAATTATCTAAAGTTTACGCAACGTTATTTGTAACTTGTCACTAGGTGTATTGTATTAAATAAGTCTCGTTTAGATATGCACTTCTAAAGTCAGTGGCAGTTGGTTTTAATTAACATTTTTGATAAAGTGAAACAATACTCTATAGAAATGTTTCAACTTTCTTCTATAGAGGAAATTTAATAAGTATTTCGAAACTTGGCTAATTCAACTCGCAAAAGCCACGATACTTTTAAATACCGGTTGAGAAAACCTGTCCTATACTACTAAAACTGAATTTTATAATAACCTACCCGACGTATGCGTTTTCCTGAGCGGCATGTTACTCAGCGACGTAACGCTGCTGGACTCGGCGGACAGCGCAACAGAGGGCAGTGGTGTTGGCGTATCAGAATGTGAGCGTTCGTGCATGGCTCGCCCGCCAGCCGAGCAGCCGCTGCCCGTGCTGCAATAACTTGAGTAGCTGCCGGTGGCTGACGGTGCACGACGCACTGCCGGGCTCGGCTGGGGTGCTGCGAGCCCCAAGGCGAGGCCTGGACCACCGCCAAGTTGACGAGGTTGGTGAGGGCGAGTTTTGTTAGGTTCGGACAGTGCGAGGAGCTTTCGAACGGCCTATAAAGGCACACATTTTTATTCGAAATATCAATCATAATTCACATGAATTATCACATTTAAAAATTTCTGCTTTTAATATATAATCTATTAAGTGTTAGCTTTGGTTTCCGGAAATTTACCACTTGGATTATTGAGTTTGTATCGCTATGAAAATTAGCTCGAGTCGAAGACGAAATATAAACGAATCATTCCAAAAGGTAAATTTTCATAGGAAATCAAAGTTAACACGAAATAGATTCAACTACAAAATCGTATTTTGTGGTTAGACGGTTAGACATTGTTTTGATTAACAGATCTACTTATAAACAGACCAAAGATGCGTCAAAAATGTTTATGTGTATGTGTGATTGGTTTATAAAATGTAAAATACGATTTTCAATGATCAATTTTACTGTTGTGAATGTCAGAAAAAGTTATACTCTTACCTGTGGCGAAGCAGCACCGAATTTAGTGCCGCCACTTCCTGCCGACGAAGGTTTTCGTTCATCACTTGCACTGCTTGCACTAGACGTCGTCGACGGCGCTGGTGAAGCATGCCTGCGTCCTCTAGGCCCACTTCCACTTCCAATTGATCCGTTACTGGATCCCGCTCCACCTCCACCAGCCGACAGAGTGCTCCCTTCACATTCTAGGGACATCTCATGCAACCTAGTTTCATCCGAAACCACGCGCAAATTATTCAGGTACTGTTTTACTCTCCGGACCATCTGAGCCTCCTCGAACATCTTCTTGGGGTTAGGCGCTTGGGCGCTCTTCTTACGTCGCTTCACGGTTTGTTGACCGTGGGCGTGAGGTGCTGAACTCGCAGTTGTGAGCTGGTTGAGAGCGATCATCGCGTTGCTTGTTGGTTGTCCGCCAAGTTCAAGCATTGTGAGTAAATCGTAAGGACTACTGCACATGTTGCTCAACGAACGGACTTCTTTTGCGATCATGCGAAGTTTTTCGAAATTAATGAGGCCTTTCACGCGTGTGTCGTTACCCAAATGAATGAATGTCAAGTCCTTCTTCACCACCGGGTAGAATGGAATCTACAGATCGTATTGAAAAATTATGAACGATTTAATTATATGTGCGAATTAAGTACGTACGATGGGTGGTTGCGCTTGTTCGGCGCTAACCAGCTGCCGGTACTTGCTCATGTTCCTGCTGGGATCCATAAGCTGCTGCAGCTCAGAAAAGGCGCGCTGGTATTTGCCAGGAAGTTTATCCCAGCTTTGGCGCAGCCTCGACACAGCACCGTGACCCAATCCGCTTACAATTGCGAACATTGAGTTAAAATTCTTACACTCTTTACATTGCCCTATAACAACACAAAACAGAAACTTTCAATAATGAATTAAAGTTTTCTAAATAATCAATGGGATTTCGCTGATAATTAGTAAGAAAGTTCGCAAGATAATAAAAGAGGTGTACACTTACGCGCTACTTTGATAAACTGCTTGATGATTTTCATCCGCCTGACAGGATTATGTTCACTGCACACTTCGGTAACAACCCAGAACATTTCTCTGTTGACTAATGCCGCGAACTGTTCCAGCATTGGTGTGCCATATCTTGATCGCAACTCAAATAGTTCATCAATATACTCAGTCGGTTCTATTTGTCTAAAAATGCTAAAATCTTGCAAGGTGAGCTGAATGGCGACTTCAACAGCATTCAGCTGCAAGAAATGCACTGCCGACTCTCTTACGAGTTCCGGTGCAAGTTCATCAGGTACTAAAGTCTCCGTAATTCCATTTGTCTTTAAATAATATCGACTGCTGAGTCCAATTCTTTCCGCGAGGTTCTGTAACTGATCAGGCAGGCGCCTTTGTTTTATTGTTTGTGAGTCAGATACGCTGACTTCACATAAACTGTAATTCGAACTCGGATCTGTCATGCCGAATTCTTGTAATGCTAGCATCACTACTTCGTGTGCTGTTGTCTCTTTATGTACCAGAAGGTATTTAAAAGATTGATCGGGTTTGTAAACTTTTAATACATGTTCTGGATAATCTGTACAACGTAAATCGTCGTAACAAAGTGACATTAAGTCCGGATTGCTTTGTGATTGGTAAAGATTAGAACCTAATGGTGCCGGTTGTGGAGGACTTGTGTCTTGAAGACCGTCTGCAATAATATTCTTGGGAAGAATGTTCATTTTCATTAGAGCTTTCTGTAAGCGACGTTTCGGACCTAAAGTCATGAAACTCTTCGATTTGGTTTCTTTCTGAGGACTGCTAATTGTAACTGGATGCGAGCACGGAGATTCGTGACTTGTTGGTAACATTAACGCAGCATCAACACTTGACAACCTAGCACGAGGGTCTGCTTGCAGTTTTGAGATCTCAGAGACTTTTCTACCGCGTGGTCTTGGAGAATTATCAGGAGTATTTAACATCTCTTTGAAATTTAACAAATTAGATTTTACTGTAATACTTAAATGCGTTGTTCCACGTAGAACTTCTAGCGCTTTTGCATGACTGACATGTTCAAAACTTTGTCCATTCACTTCTAAAATCTGATCACCGCGTTTGAGACCAACATCTTCGGCTTTGGATTTCTTATCGACTTTTGAAATGAAAATACCGAAATTACGTTCATATCCACCCAGAATTTGGAAGTTTAAAACTTCATCTCTACTTGGCCTTGCGAGAACTACATTTCTCTTGCGAGCTTTTGCAGCACAAGCGATGTTGAGTAATCGCAACTGTCCGATCATTTTTTCGGTTTCCAGACCTTGTTCAAAAGTTTCTAAGAATTCCATCATATTAGGATCGGTTTCAAAGTCTGTGAAATGGTTGTTAACCCAAAGAAGAACGACCCGAGTCACTCGATCTCGTACTGTTGGTTCTTTGAACCAATCTAAAAGTTGCTCTGCTACATGTAATGGACTTGGAATGAAAGTCCGATGAGTTAAAAGGAAATCTTCTACGTATGTTGGGTCCGTTTGGGAGTTTTCTTCAATCAGTTGTAACATCAGACGTTCCGATGTACCCTGCAAGATAAAATTATGTATTAGTTTTTTTTTTATTATTTTTTGAAAGTTAATACTGTACCCTAATGACAACATGTCCCCGTCGAGCCCCGGTAGCATCTAAAGTTCCCCTGAGTTCAGTAACCATCACAAGTTGTCCGTTTTCCTCATGCTTCCGAGTATTTTCTTCACCTTGATGCTGAATTCGATAATAATCCGTTTGTGTTATACAAACAAACTGACAATCATCACATTTGGTCCTCATGACTCCCTGATGGTACAATTTGTCCATCGTTGGTAAAATCCCAAACGCATCTCCAGTGGTGAGAATTTGCGGATCATGAGGCGAATTAGGGTACACAATTTCCACGCAACCATTGACAAGAACTGACCACGAATCGAGTTCCTCTCCATCGTTCATAACAATAGTTCCAGCCTTTTCCACCACCGCAAAAACCATCACAGAACATAGCGCTCGTCGAACGGCAAGTGTCATATTAGTAAATGCTTTCAAATGCTGGGTGAACTCCAATAATGCATCAATATCATCGTCAGTCCTTTCGGATGGATCCTTTTCAAGGCAGTCCCGAACTCGATCGCGTACAGTGAGCGAGTCCATGCTCTCTGCGAGATCGTCGTCTTCATCGCTATCCACGATGGACTCGACGAGCCCGGTAAGGTCCAGCTCGTCGGGATCGGCGTCCAGCTCGCTGTGCGTGCTGGCCATGGTGTCGGAGCCGCTGTATGCGGAGCTGGTGTCGGAGGAGTGTGAACCACGTGAGCACTTGTGGTAGAGGCCGGCAGCGGTGGTGCGTCCTAACCCGCCCACGTAGCCCTCGTCGTACATCAGCCCCAACTGCCGGTGCTGGTGCTGCGAGTCCATCACGGTGGGGTAGGCGCGGGGAATGCCCACGCGGGTTTGTTGCTCGATGTCTTGGTAATCGATCTGGAACAATGCGTGTCATCAGCACATATTTTTAAATAAGAAAAAAAGGGATTTCATTTGAGGTCGAATAAAATTAATTCTTTATAAATGATAAGTTTTCCGACCATGATTTGCGGTTACAGAACTGATATTAATACACATTAATTGGAGCCACGAAATAATAATATTTTAATTGATGAAAAAATAACCGTAATAGCCAATATTTTCCTAACTACTTTCCCAATTATATGTATGGTATTATTGTTTAAATATTAATATAAATTTGATGAATGAATTCAATGTGATGTACAATGATAAAATGTGGGTCCTTTACCTTCCTGTTTCCTTAGAAATATACTAGTTATCTTACACGAAAATACTTAGAAAACATAACTAAAATCGTCATATTCCCACATCCGGCTAAGCGACAATCAAATTTTAATCACACTTCCATCTTACTGAGTAATATTAAAATAACTTTTGTTTCTTTATTTGGCAGCATATTACTCATACTATTAATTCTTATTTTTTTTAATGATTTTTACTTTCTTATACGAATTATTATGACAAAAATCGATAACAAGTTTTTCGCAGAAATACATGTTTGAAGGTCCCATGAATACGTTGTGGCAATTTTATCAATGAGGTCTGTGTGGATAAATGTGTATATTTGTAATGTTTAATAATGCACGAACAAGAAAAGATAGAATAACAAAACCATAATTATTAACTGCGTTGATTTATGGTTGTAAAACATATAACAATAAATTCAATTTATTTTGAATATTGAATAAATGTTAGGAATATATAGCATCAAAAATGTCTCCAACCTCTTCAAACTCATGGCAGGGTGGAGGTCCATGCCAAGACAAGGATGGCAACCTCCCCCGTCGTTTTCTAAGCACCACCGCATCATCATCAACAGTGGCTAACGTGATGACCGGCTTTGGAGGAGCCGCTATATCCATTGTAAAACGTGATCCTCGACGTACGTACGTCAGCGACACGCTTGTCCGACGCGTGACGCGCTCACGTTTGCGCTCACACGCGCTGCGTAACGCGTGTTTTAACATTGTCACTTCACTCGCGGAAAATCACTATCTGGAGGATGGCATTGTTTTTTTTTTTAACAGTTCTATGCGTAGGGCATTTGTATTTATAAGATGATCACTTAAGTGATATAGTTGTAACACTTTCGATTGCAGCGTGTCGACTATGAGTAAACTCGTAAAAGTGAACTTTTTAGAAAACTTCTGGCGCAGTCGTGTTCTGTTTGTGGGTTGGTCAAGTGCAGCAGAAGATGAAGTGAAACATTCCAAGAGAAATGAAAACCAGATGTTGGCAATTCTAGAACTCTCAGTCTCACAGTTTTACTGATTCCTATTCGCACGTTTTGACAATAACAGTTTTCTGCTTCGCACTTGGTAAACGAAAAACGTTTTCGATTTAATGTACGACAAATTATCGCACTACAGAGAAAAATTTTATTTCCAGAGCACTTGTGATTTATGAAGAGAAATAAATGCCAAGCAGTCAAATTGAAACTTACACGTGTGGGTAATAAATTAATAATAAAACAAGTAAATAAACAATTTTCTTAAACATAAAAATAAACTTTGGTTTAAAGAAATCGAACACAGTTTTTACAGATAAACACTTCAGAGTTCTGGTATTTTTATGATGTAACGAATGCGGTTTCACACACGCCGATAATTTCTCCAAAAACGCAAAAACAAAAACGTTTTCTAAAATAATAATCACTTGTAAACAATAGTTCTGCTATATCCAACAGAATATAAAACAATATTAGCGATTGTTATAAATTTGTGTAAAAACAAAAGAAAAGAAATCACAAAACCGGAAACAGTGTAGGTTGTATCAAAGTTTCTTAACTTCCGGTTTCAGCACATGAACGCACGTATCGCGCAACTAATTAAACAAACGAAGATCACTTGCAACAAATGTCAAACAACAATCAGAGCGTAACTAGCTACCGCCTTAGCAAGAAAGCGATATTCTCGATCGTCTGCTAACCGTTAACTAACAACGCTAAATACTACTGGTGGTGTTATACCGCAAGATAATGTCCTGGCTAAACGGAAGCTGATTTTTCCTGTACGACATTTATCTCCGTCGCACTCGTACACCCCACAGCAAGTGTTGTGGTTCTGTTTCTGTCTGTTCCGTTTGGAGTGCGGACTAAAATAGTGCAGCGTTGATAACACGATTCTCGTAACAGTGGCGTACGGTAGTTATTTACTCAGAGGCACTTTGTTCTGCTACGGTGTACGCCTGTTTTGAGATCAAAATTTAATTTTACCGTGACATCCCTTCCCTAATGAGTGTGTGTTCTATTATTATATAAGCTTATATTATGTTTGCGTGGAGTGGTAACTAAGGAAACGGGAGACAAACGCGAGCGTAAAGGGAATTTAGTTACTACGTACACCTAATCTAATTTTTGTGCAGTATATTAAACACAACATGATAAAATAATAATTATGTGAGATAATTGATAATAAACCTATTTTTAATTACAAGAATAAATAAGACTAATTTATCAATTCCATGCATGAAATATGAGTAAGTTCAAATATTTGGAAACAATTTGATTGATTCATAATTTGAACTTTTGACCTTTGGAGTTGGAGTGCATGCTTTTCGAAATTTTATATGCAAATGCTACCCTTTCATGTATACTGTATTGTTTTACAAATCAATTATTAATGAATATTTTATGAAATAAATTTTAATTTATAGTTGAATTGTACGAGTTTATTATACATATTAATCTATAATTGAATGCCTAATAACTATACTTAAGGCATATTTGAGATATTGTTTCAATTATTTGTTTATTCTCATACTATGATTATTGAAATATTTTATTTAATATATAATTTAGTTTTTCTCAAACTACTTTTAACATCTTTTATTTGAAACTTTTTTTCGCAGCTGATTCTATATTTGAAATAAATTGAATTTATTCTTTAATGTATCTAGCAAACTTCTAATTCCGATTTCGCAATTTCGTACATGTCTTATAATGGTGGTCGATTTAATAAATATTTTAATACTAGGTGTAGAATTGAAATGTGGCATATAGGGATTTCAATGCTATTTTTTGACATTGCTGTAAATTCACTTTACAACAAAAATCGTTCAGAATAAAAATGCATGCAATTTGCTTATCTAAATGTTAGTTTTTTACGATATATCAATCAAATTAAAATTAATATTTTTTAGAAAAATTGAAATACGGCCATGGAAAATTAAATAAAATCGAAAAATATTTGACATTTCAGAAAACAAATTTAGGTTTATTTATTACAATGTTGTTTTATTTCTGTAGAAATTTTGTAGAAGATTGTGAATGGCGAATTTAAAAATACATTTTTTTTCTGTTAAATAAATCAATTTAAAACTGTTTTATGAAATTTTCAATTTCCCATGGCCCTGTTATAATTTATCTAATAAATATTAATTTTAATTTAATTGAAATATCTTGAAATACTAATGTTTAGGTAACCAAATGGGCCTTATTGCATGCAATTTTAAATTTTGTATTTACACTTTTTCTGTAAAGTAAAGCCACTTTTCAAATCTACACCCCGTATACGAAAAACTTAACTAGTTAAAAAGTTTTTCAAAGAATTAATATAACATATATATTTTCCGCTTCCTCTCGCTTTTCCTGTACATAATAAAATCCGGAAAAATGTTTTAAATATAAAGATAATATTGCACTTACTTCCTTATAATTTTTATACTATCTTTCTTTTTAAAAAATAATTATTATTCTTTTATTTTCCGCTATCTTCTAAGTCTTATTTCTGGTCAGGAAACAAATAAATAATTTACCTTAAAATCCTGCATAGTTACACTACATAATCCACTAATTTCTATGTCACTCCACCAGGTCACGTGACCCTCCACCAAGACTCCACTACTCTCTGGCGAAGACTGCGATGCCGCGCTTCCAAACCGCTGTATCGCGTCGTGCCGCTGCTGCCTAGCAACCACAAGCACCGGGCATCACCAGGCGCACCGACGCTGAACTCTGACCTTTTGACCTGTTCTCCGAACGCTATACCACCACCGAGTTGTACTAATTACACACTACATAAGCTGCCGCATTGTACCTGTTACTTGTAGGTTAGGTTAATTGACAACTGCGAATTAGGTTAGGATTGGTTGTATCTAATGGTGTTAACATTTCTTCAACAAGGTAGAATAACCTGCAGATTTTAGCCTTCTATTTTCTTAGCGCTTTAGACTCTTGCTGGACGCCCAAAACTGTCCGATTGTAAAAAAAAAAACTTGTACCAAAATGACACAACGCTCATTATCTTACTGAGACTATGTTGAAAGGAATTCAAATTTCAATGTAGTGAATTCTTATGTCATAAATGATTAAGATTAAATTGTACTGAGTTAAAATTAAACATAATTGTAATACTGGTTGTGTAAGTTTACTGGACAATAAACTCAATTTATTTTATTAAGTTGGAAAAACTTTCTGAACTTATAATAAATTTATAAAAGACTTTTGGATTAAGTTTGTAATTTTTTTCGTCTATCACAGAACTTCATCAAGAAAGCAAATGAATAACATATCTATTGTTATTCTTAACGAAGAATTACGTACATTAATTTGAATTGTTGTATTATTACAAAACTTAAACCAAAAGTCTTTTATACCGGGTGTGTTTTTTAAATATTATTTGCAATTTTCTTGTACTAGTATCTTTTTGAGAAAAAAAAAATTATATGTTCACTTATATATTTAATTGTCGATATCGGTGGCGTAGTGTCTATGTCACTAGCCTAGCACACTAGAGGTCGTGGGATTGAATCCCATTGAAGAACATATGGTCGTTTGTGACGTTAACATAAATTCACATTCATCAATTCATTAAATGGTATAAGACCAAAGCAGTTAGTCCGCTTCTCATATTCGAAAAAAATATATAGATTTGATATGTTAAATATGTGTAAAGTGTAATTATTAAACAATCAAATATAGATTCATATGTATAAGATAGTGGTGATCAAACCAGATTTATTACATTATCTTCCGAGTACAAACGAACATAAAAATGAAAGCATAATAATTGATTAACATCTTAAAGTATCTTTAAATTTCATTTTAATACTTTCAACAATAGATAAAGCATAGTTGAAGTATCTGATTTATCATTCTATTTACAAATGTAATATCTAATTATTATAATTTATTATCTGACAATTTCATTCTAAAATATTCTGCCTGTAATGTGTGTGCTTTTCACATTACCCTAATTGAATTTGAAGCACAGTACATCACCCCAACTGAAATTGAAATCTATTAAAATTAAATTAAATTCTCGTTTCATTGATCAGCCCAATTCATCCCTAATTGTATTCACACGTACCAAATTCCAGTATTATTAATAGTATTTAATTTAAATACAACAGAATCCAGCATCCTGTTTCCATAACAGCTATCATATCTGCCTGGTGCGCAGTCGCCAGTCTATTGTTCACAACGCGTTGGCTCGTCCCAATTTCGCAACCATTGTTTTAATTATCCATACACTGTCGCAGAAATGCCTCTGACAACAATAACCAATACGGGAGTTCGTACCAATTCCGAGGGGATAAAAATTACATTTCTATACCGGTGAATTTCCCGGAAATTTACCGATACATTTTCCTCTAAGTCTATTTTTATATAACGTTAATGTGAAATGAATTGAGAGAGATATAAAAGCGTATATGTTTGTTGACATGTTTTGAAAGTGCTGCTTGTTACGTTAATTTGATTTTTATGCATATATACATTTTCCTTTCTGTGAAATGTGAACTATATATTAAATTGCATGAAAGTGAAAAATTTAATTATTGACTTCAAAAACATTAAATTTTTTCACGCACGTTAATGGATCCTTGAATTTATGCCTAATGGATTTTGCACAATTTTAATTAAAATATATTTTATTAATCTGCTTTTTGGATTCGCTATAATTTTAAAATACTTTTATTGGTAAATAAATGTATATGAAAAACAAAAATGCGTAAAGCTTAAATTAAAGGTCACATTGACAAATAACCCATATATTGCCACTGTTTTACCATATATTATTGGTTATCATCTGTTTTAAATGTATAGTAAAATAATTAATTTGTGTGCTCTCAACCGTGAAAACAATATTTGACGCACGCTTTTGACAACCTGGAACTTTCAATTCGCGTATTATGCGATAAAATATACAAAAAAACATTGGTTGGTAATTTTTTAATAGAAATTATTTAACCTCGGGTTTAGCGCTACACATTTTTCTAAAATTATTTTATATAAAAATACCTCAAACAAAAGTGGTAGATAAAATATTTTTCTGTAACTTCTATTTGAAGCATTTTTTATAAAATAATTTTAGAACATTGTACAACGCTAAAATCGAGATTAAATCACTTCTCTTGAAACACCCAAAAACAGAGCTAGTGGTACCAGCCATTTGTTGACCATAGAGCAAAAAAATAATAAAATTTAATCAAAATCTGCATAAACCATCAATAACAGGCAATAATAAAAAATAAATTGTGTATACTAATTGTTTGAACTTTCTTATACAAAGCATAAGGAAGTATTGAAATCATGAAAAAATAACTGACAAGATTTTTGCGAAAACACATATTATTTTGACGTCCATTGAATCCGTTAAGACCAATTTCTCGATGATGTCTGTGTGTGAGGCTGAATGGATGGATGGATAATAGATGCCCGTGTGCACAATATCTCATGAACGAGACAAGATATGTAAACGAAACTTGGAATTTATAAGTTTCCTGAAAATATAAAGAGCTGAGTTGAATTTTAATGAGAAAAACCGGAAGAGGAATTTTATTGTACACACAAAACAATAAATTCCATTTTTTATAAAATAGAATCAGCTGCATAAAAAGTTTCAATTGAAAGATATTAGCAAAAACATTTGGAATATAAAATGTTATTTGCACTTTTCTTGTACATGTTTCTAATTTTGAGAAAAATTAAATTATAAATTTAATAATATATTTCAACAATCTTTAGAACAAGAACTAAAACTATTTAACATCTATATGTCAAATAATTGTGTAGTGTCAAAAAAATGTGTCTTTTGAAATATTATAACAGCAATATTTGTATTATTATGTAGAAAGTTTTAAAGATTAGATACTATCTATTTTAAATTAAATCAGAATTACTATGAGAACAAAAATTTAAACTACTTTAACATCTATATGTTAAATAATTGTCAAAGTCATACGTAAGTATAAAGTCATAAGTGTTTATATGGTATGTATAAGAAAGTAGTGTGGTGCCCACACCAGATTTTTTCAATTTTCTTATCATCAAGTTCCTATGCAACATGCAACCGGTGATTGCTAATACTTTGCTGCTGTCAATTTGTAAATTTACGATTATTTTGATTAAATTTTAATTCCGTTAAAAATCATTTTATTCGTTACGAAAAGCATTGTACAAAGATCTTGTGGGAAGACTTGCTATGGAACCAACATTGTACATTCAATTAATTCTAATATTATTATCAAAAAGAATGCACCAGTCAATGATAAGCAAAAGAATAAAAGTAAACAAAACACAAAATAACAAATTGAATTATTTACTCTCCATTTTCAATCTTATTATTTACTCTGTGCCCAGCTAAAATTAACTGCCACGCCGCAACCCACACACGCGTCGCGTATATGTATGTGGGGTTAAAATTAACCATCATCTCTATCTCTCCTGATCCGTTGTGACTGAGTGACCACAGACAAGCCTCATGCTTCAGTCACAGGACAGCCGAGGCAGAGGTCGAAGGTTAAACCATCGCACCCGCCTACGCATCTGTCATGGCGGCGGTAAATTTATTTCGTACTTAACGCAACGACCTTACGTCCCGTTACGTCAACTAATTATTATTTAATGCCAATATAATCTTGTTACTACATTCATGTGAACATTACTCATTTGTAAGATAAATACTTCTGATTTATGGGCTTGGGGGTGGTATGAAAGCTGCTTAGATTTGAAAGAGGAATTTGAACTTCCAGGCAAAAATATATCATGTATTCGGATCTGCAAAAGCAGAGTGCCACACCCGACATGAGTAATTGCTGTGATGATACATTAATTATATGTAGATATGAGAAGATAGTGTTCAAGAAGTTTTGGTAAAACTAGAAGTTTTTTTATTATTTTTTTTCTGTCTACTAAATTTTCGAGTATTCATATCAAAATACTTGTTATTATAAATGTAAAATTCGTTAAATATGTTTTAAGAGATTATAGTTAAAAAAAATAGAATATAAACCATGGTTGGGAATATAATTATTGACCAGCAATTTGTACATACAATCTTGGCGCTGAGTTAATAATGATTGTTTTCTAAACCTTGGTGTATAATATACTATTAAATCACTTTAGAAATATGAGGTCCTCAGTTCAATTCCCATACAATGTATAAAATGGAAAATTATCGCTACATAATTTTTCATATTCACTAACAGCTTTAGAGAGCGTGATTTGACAGCTGGGTAACCGCATTTCACGCGTAAAAATATAATATATACCGAAATGAGCTTAAGCAAGTTGCCATTATCACATATGTGTAAATGGCGCGAAGATATATTTATTTATTTTATTTATATGAACAAATAACTACGAAGTAATTTAATTACAAATACATAACTGCATTAGGTCGTAAAATAATTAAAACTCACAAGTTCAAGTTCATTACACGCCCTATTAATATAGGAGATTAAATTTTTTTGCTATACTAAATTCCTAAAAATACATATTTATCATCATAAAACCAATTTGAGCCATTAGGGGATAGGAAGCTCGCTATATTAATTTCAATATTGAACAAATTGAAATCCCTATATTCCCAATCCGCAGAGTATTCCAGAATCCACCCACGATCCTGGAATACAAATGTCAAAGTTGATACGATCTGGCTTTGCAGTACCCAAGGTCGTCCTGGATGGAAAATTTAAATGCCACACAATAAACAAACAAGTTGCTATGGAAACAACAAGAGAACAAAACCGAATACACGGTGAAGCAGAAAGATAACATAGAATACACTATAAACAGTGGCGGCGATACAGGGGCAAGAGGGAGCTTCCGCGTCTGTGAAGTCACAACGACACTTCAGGGGCGTACGTCAGGCGGTGTTATCTACCACAAGGCATAGGCGACTCGTCTCTGGGACGCCTACTGATTACGGAGAATTGTTGTGGTTTTAATGATATACTTCTTTCTGATTAATTGTGAAATCTGGTTCGGAAAATACCGGAATATTCCACCCGCGTTCTGACTGTTTAAAATTTGGTGGTTTTATCAAGAAATGTGTAATTTTATTACAGTGAGGTAATCGTTCAATAATACTTTAATACATGACCGGAAACAAACACTTAATGGTAACAATATTAGAAGATTTTTCAGTTTCAGAAAGCATAGGTTAGCAGATTTAAACGAAAATGTTAAAATATAATTTTTCTTTAGCCTGCTCTAATTAGTAAATGGTGACAGTTAGAGAAAAATGTTTCAAACAATTATAGACAATAATATTACAAACATTATTCTAAAAATTGTCATTAAACCATAATTTACTGAGGTATTACACTTCCGGTTATTGGATTATCATCAAAAACTAATCAGGTCTTCCCAAGAGAATGCTGTATATCAAAATTTCCTGTTTAGTAGTTTTTAAGAAACCGTAACTCCAGAGATCCACTCAGAGCGACAGACAAACACACAGACATCATCCCAAAACTAAAGAAATCGTATTCTAGGGACCCTAAAATGTGCTCATCCATTGAAAACTCACTACCGAAATTTTAACATGATTCCTATACCTTCCTTACAGGATGTGGCGGCAGGTAAAAACGAAAGAACATAACATCTCTATCCCACTAATTGTAAGTGGAAGGTTTGTATTTTGGAAACTTCTAAATAGGTACTTAAAATTAACGCCTTAATTTTGCAGGTGTGAAAGCTCGTGCTGGTTTCCAATAGTCAAAGCGCAACTGTTAATTGTAATTGTTACTCGCAATTAATAATTGAGCTGCTCTGAAGTTAAACTACAGCTGAAGAATTACTACTACCCAAAATAAAAACAGGATTCATTCTGACCACTGGCGTGGCTAACAAGTTGTATAATCTCTATTTATCCCTCTCAGTTCCAATGATAATGCGATCCTAGTTCTCTAAAAATATAGACGACAAAAAGTTCCGTAGTACCAAACTAATCCGTAAGATGTATTTTCTGAAAATATCCCCACAATTAAAACTAAACAGAATTATTCACTTGCATCTTATAACCGCAGTTTACCGAATTGTTAAGTAAATTCTAAGGACCATATTCTTTTTTTTTGTGTTCCTGTGCGTATATAGATATTTTTTATATAATTCTAGGGATTTGATTTGATGTCATTACATCTTTATGTAGTTGAATAATTTATGGAAAAAGATTATTAAAAGTTATAAAATGTTTGGGAAAATTTCGAAGAATGAACTTACCACGATCATCTCCGAAGGTTCCAGCACGAAGCATTCGTTCGGTCTTCGAGCACTGCCTCCTGTACGTTTACCAAAACTGTAACAAAAATAAACATTCATTAGAAAATTATTCAACCACAACAAACATTTCGAAAATCTATTTATTTACTATTCTCTACTAAGTTATAATTTTTAACTCTAACTAAAAAATATTACTACAGTTCATCTACTAAACCTTAATAGATTAACGGTTAAGTATGTTTTTAGTACGGTAAAATAAATTGAAAATTTTGCATAATTGCTCTGGAAAATATAATAAATTTCGCCTTTAAAACTTATGTAGCCAATCTACAAATTAAATCTGCTTTGATTTAGTTGATCTTGATAAACCAGGTAATATAGGTACTGGTGTAATTAGCAATTTATCGCGTTTACCGTAACATATAAATATTTAGCAACATTTAAATATGCACAAATTTGAATATTTTGCTATTCAACTTTGTTCTTCTACCGTATTATCTCAAAGTAAATTGCTTTGTTACAAGCTCATGATGATGGCAATATTATTATTAATATCAAAAATAATGAGTAAAGAAATTTAATAAAAAAATCTCCAACAGTGAATGAATCGTAACGAAATTAACCCCGCTCTACGGCGACGTTTAAAAATAGATTGACCTACGCGAAGTTACCAATCCACCAATTCGCATCCTGCTTGTAGTGGGAAACACCCAAAAACAAAACTACAAAACAAAAGACTACTTAAAAACACTGCAGCTACTGTGATCCTAAATATAGCGCGCAAAAACTGTGAATGTGAATACTCCTACAAATTGGAGCTGGTTGCATAAAAAAAGAATGTTAAAAACGATTACTGCGATCTAGTTCACTACAGATGACGTAATACATCTATTGTTGCGAATTAAAAATAGCATTTTTCGCATTGCGACAGACAGATATTCAAGTATATACAACCGTGCGTGGGTCTATCTTTTATAGGTATAATACAATTTCACGTTTTATTTGATAAAATAAATTAGAAAAGTTTGCTTGCAACATTTGGGACTTACGCAAGGAAACAAATTTTTCCATAAATTATTATTCTTCAAATTAAAAAGAAAACATAGGATAAGATATGTCAATTGATTGATGTATTATATATGTTTAAACAATAAATATATCATCATGCCTTCTACCCATTTCGGGTGTGGCACATTGCTTGTGCAGATCTCGATAAGTGATATATTTTTAACGCGTACCAGCTGTCAAGTTATGCCTCTGAAAGTTATTAGTGGAGAGCGAACCCCAGGGGTAAAGTAAAATGCCAACTCGATTGTGGGATTCGAACTGCAGATCTCTTGATCCACAAGTCCGATACGTTACCACGGAGATATTTACCCTAATAAATGTATTATTAAACAGGATACTTCAAAATTATTGCAAAAAAATTATGGGTATATTATTTGATTTACTGATTACAACACCAAAATATTTATTCAGAAAATCACAAAATTAATTGCACATTGCTTATACTTGGTGGAACATTTTTAGTGCCACTGGTCTGATATAATACAGTTATGAATAAAAATGTATACTTCACTACCACCAAAAATCGGAAACGAATATAATAATGAGACTAAATTAATGAAATAAAATCGAATGAAATATTACACATCTTTAATTAAATAAAATAAATTTTAATTTCATTAATTTTTATTCATTAATGTTTACTCCAATAATGTGCAATTATTTTTGCGATATAATCAGTATATCAAATCATTTATACCCTAATTTTTTTTGCAACAATTTTGAAGCACCGTTTCTCAAAATTGTAATAAAAAGAAAATTGCAAATTGTTAACATGTTTCGTTTTAAACTTTTTTCATAAAAGTATAACAAATTAATTGTTTCATGTTGAGTAAATTTCCCCTTCCAGTTAAGCAATTATAACCAAATCTTTCACCATGCATCCATTTTACCAGGCGTCATTGATAATGGTCAAAACGGACTTCAGTATTTTTCTTGAAAATATATATTTCCTAAAACACTGTATGAAAGTTATGAAGTTAAAATTATATTTGTTTACAGCTAAAAAATTTAACCAAATCTATGAAATTTCTAACTCCAAGATCTCCATTCTCCAAGCACGTGCAATGGTTAGCAATATATGTCTTCAAATCTTTGCACGTGTGCAACTATCCATCTCTCTCTCTTCACTCAGGCATGCATCACAAGCATCTAGCATGCCATGGCATCACTGTCTCACCCTGTGTGTAGTATGTATATCTCTAGCAATAGCTGTGTCTAAACTATAAACAAACTTCAGGTATGTGTATATGTCCGTACGTACATAATATACGAACTGCAATTCGTGTTCTGGGTGTTTTATTTACATAGTTTCATGTCTTTACGAACTAAGGTTCATTCAAAATTCTAATGGACGTTCGCAGTTCTTGCAATGAGTTTACATCGGGTAATAAAATTGGATGGCTCGTTCGAGGAAATCAAAGAGATGGCACATAAATAAATTTATGATCAGAATAATAAATATCTAGCAGATGCACCGAGTTCACATTCTTAACATGTTTGTAAGCTTCAATAGCAATGTGTAATATTAATATTTTTCGCGGTATAAACTGTTATTGTACATATCAGGAAATAAACTAAAATATTTATGCATTGTCTATTGATAATATTATTTTTCTGTAGAAAAATTAATTAGTTTTATAATTTTCCTAGTAATATTTAACGGCAAGTCACAATAGTCAAATAAATAATTTATACTCTTAAAATTGTTTACTGATAAGCCTTTACTTACTAGTAATGACTAATCTATGCAGAATATACTAATCAACAAAAAATTTAAGCATGAATCATTGTTCATGCCTATAACACGCAAAGTGTCATTATGAATGAACGACTCGAAAATGCCAATCACATTTCTGATAACAAGAAAATAAATACAGGTAAGTAATAAACACTTCTTCTAACTCTTGTAGCACTCTCAAAAGAATCTATAAATTGTAAAATTATTAATTTTACAGCTAATTACTGAAATATAATAAAAGTGGAACGTCAACTCATGTTCAAAATGCGAGCCGAAAGAGACAACCAGTCGTTGGGCCAACTGTCTTTGTTGTACAGACCGCTTAGAAAGTTGATAAGAAAATATAAAAAAAAAAAACTATAAATATAATGCATGTAATAACGCCAAAATTATGACATTACAATGTTCAAACCAACAAAATTTGTTAAGCTAAAATTTAATTGTTAAAAACATTATCGCATTTTATTGTTTACCTAATTAGGTGATTCAAAACTATACATTATAAATTATTGAATTGAATTAATGTGTTAAATTTTATGTTAGTCCTTTTAACTAATCAACTATTGTTATCTTTAAACTGGTTTGTTTCTCAAAAACTACTAAAATGAACTTGAAACATAAATATTAACAAAACAAACTATATTTGAATTCCAGAGCTTCTCATTTATAACAGCCCCATCCGGTATCCGTGTTTATTTTCGTTTTAGAGTGGCTAGGTTCGCATCCGTGACAGTGAACCACGAACCACGTTTTCTTGACGTCAGCAGGGCTGACGTCACATGTAAACGTGCAGTGTTTGTGCCGGACTTCATATGTGGTGTAAAGGATGATAAAAACACCGACGACACTAGAGGATGTGATGATGCACTTGGCTTTGATATACAACACCAGCGAGGCTTTTTATGATGAGAGTGAAATGTGTGGGCTAACGCGATAAAATGATAAAACGGTACTGGAAGAATGTGAGAAATATAAGGAGTGGGAGTGAAACATATCCGGAAAAGCTTAACACATTTCTATAACATTTGAAAATTTGAAATACTCGTAGCATTACTAATTACAGTCGACTATCATGAACGGTTTGTATAACGAAATATTAACAGATTTGTTTGGCCGAATAGTCTTTTGAATTGTCAAGTTGAGTAATTTATAACTTTAAAATGGTTTATTGCCAAGAAAAGTAGTAAATTATATTTAAAGATGTTTATTGCCATTTTATACCATTTAAGAATAGTTCTGTTATGAACGAAAGATAACGATTTTCGAGGGCAATACCACAAGAGGTGTATAGATACTATCGGACGAAGTTTTATTTATAAAAACGTGGTTGGTTCATCTGTATTCATGAATATAAAAACTATATAAATAAATAGAACTTAACCGCGCATTTTCTGTATATTCAAAAGAAAGTGTATATGAAAACGTAACAACGTACTACAAAATCTGATTAACATTTTACAGCATAAGCGCCTTGCTATAGTTATATAACTATAATATCAATTATCTAGTTCTAGTCATAATACCATAGAAACAAAGAATGCTTGTCTAAAACAAAACGAACGATTTAGATATAGAAAAGAAATATAAATATAACTTTTCAAAAAAGAACATCAAAGTATAAACGAACAGTAAACCTGAGGTCTAATTATAGTTAGTGGTCCCCTTTTTCGCTTTACATTGTCAACTCTTTCCCCCTGTCATATCTAACACAAAAGTATTGTTACATATTTTTAACCCCTAATTTTACCAGATGTGCAAACTAAGTGATAATGAAATATAAATTTGCACTAGTTTACGTTGCTTTACTGCACACTTACAAATCACCATAAAACATAAAGTAACAGTATTTTTATTATCAGTAAATATAGCGAACAAACAATATAATTCCGTTTTATTATCATCATTGTTCCCCAAACACAACAACAACTGTAGTTATTTGTAAAAACAACTCAAAATTTCGAGAAAAAAAAAGAATAATGTGGTTATTCACATTGTTCAGCCATGCATTAAAGGTTCAAATCCCTAATAACCGAGAGCCCTCGGCGCCATCGCAGACAACACATCCTGTAGTTGGGGTGCGTGCAGTTGCCCCGATTCAATCAGTGGCTGTCAAACAGGAAGTGAGTAGGGACGCGCAGACGAACTACCCATCGTAGCATGGATAATTCGTTATGTTTCCTCTGGAAATTTTGTATTCCGAGGGTTACAGACAGCGGAAGGAAGTCAAGATTAAATAAAATTGTTGATGGAAAGTTACGCTAGACTAAACTGTGATAAAAGAATATTTCTGACATGATGTAATTGTTGGATTTATATTTATCTTCAATGGAAATAACGAATTATTTTATCATTTCCTTGACTTGATGTAATTCCAATGCTAATGGACAATACTGATTATTTTATAGGTGCAACTCTCGATATGAAGGAAACATCTCAAAATACCAGAGCGGAATACACATAGAATTATAAAAACAACATATAGGTAGAAAATCAAATGCACTATGTATATTTTTCTATTTCGATGTTCCTATAAAGCTATAAACGTACTGAAAACACGTCGTTAAGAAAATCTAGAAGTACACTGTTCCCGGCGCCTTTCATTTTCTACTGGTGGTATGAATGCTATCAAACTGACAGATACATGACATATAATCTCAAAATGGTAAGTTGTTAGTGTCGAAATATTACTTTCTATTATGAATCTTTTATTCTTTCTGTAGATGATGGGACTAAAAAGAAAAGAAATTAATTGATGTACATTTCAACAATGAATTGTCTTCTGTGAAGTGATGTGAAATTATATTTTTGATACGTCTCATTTATTTTAAATCTAACACCAAACAAAATTATAAAATAATCTGAACAGACAAAAATTGTTTAAAAAAATCATAAGACATGTTGTCGCACTTGTCCCTTGTAAAACTAGAATTCGTGCGATAACAGATCGTCTTATTAAACTTGTTTTTTTAATACAATATTTTATAACGAACGCGTTTATAAAATTATACATTCACTACTATAAAGATATTAGTTTCTAGTAAATAATTTTATCCATACCTCTCAATAAATGCTCTATAACTCTGGCGATTTTAAACAAGGAAAGTAACAAATTGCCCACTAGTGGGTATAATTTTGAGAATAGTCACTAGTGAGTAATTTTTTATTTGTAACAATAATAATAACACACAACACCTTGTTAACAACTTCGATTGACTTTTTAATTTAGAAAATTTAAAGCAAATGTTACTGTAAACATAATATATCTTCAATAAATTTTGCATTTATTAAGAGATGTTGGATAAAACGTTATACTTCACACGAGGTCAAAGTGGAATTACCCACTCGATTTCTCTCGTGGGTAATTCCTTACTTTGCCTACTTGTAAAACAAATAATTATTAATGGGTTGTCACAAAATTAGACCATTGTTATAATTTTTGCAAGTGTAACATGTCCGTATATCATATATTTCAAGTAAATCATGATTATTTTTTTGCATTTTTTTAACACTACGTTTTTTTTTCTACAATTTCGGGGGTCGTGACTTGACGACTGATAATATATCACTTACCGAGATATGCTAATGCATGGATAACAATGAATATGTATTTATTTTATTTAGTAGATATCGTAAAATTTTGCCTACATATATTATCTAAATTTCCTAATCAGAAATCTGTTTCCAGATTTAAACAGAACTGTCATCTGATCGAAATTCATTGTAGTTAGTTGTAATATATCTATGCTTAATCTTTAAACCTAGGTATATCCATTCTTATATTTATATTATATATACATTGGCTGTTATGTTTTATTTTCTTGTTTACAGTCCTGTTATTGGAATTTTCTGTAGGAGAGATTAAATAAATAATTGATACAGACGTAGTTGTTTTTAGAATATTGTAAATACAATTTTTTGCGGAATATTATTGTTTATATCAATAACACATATTTTTTTCCTTGTGATGTAGGCATTTGAAATAAACTCTGCGGTTCAAACGGCATTTCCTTTTTGCACAAACAATCATTATTCTAATTTAGTTTTTCCTTTATTCCTCACTCCATTTTCAGACAGCCCGACTACACGTAGACAACCCACAAAGTATTAATCCTACACTTTTATTTTTTATAAAAGTCATATTTACCAAATGTCGATCTTGCAAAAGATCAACTTTCAACTGACATTCAACGCTCTCCATTTTTAATATTAGAGACAAAATCAAATTTTAATTTCGATTTCACACACGCAATTTACGCTAATTATATTAATTATCTGAATTTGATATTTTGAAATTAATTAATTAATTGTTTGCACTAAGTGCTTACAAAGTGGCACAAGTAGGTAAATAAATTATTTATGTACACAAAATACTTTAATTTCATTTTCACATTTAGTATTTGACATTAGAAAATGTTGATTGCTTCATAAAATTGAAAATATGTTAATGTATTTCGATTCCATTCGCATGGTATGTTTAATTAAGTAAATTATTAAACTATTTGACATTTTGAAATATGTTTTAATCTATCGTTTGATAAAAAATAAAATATGTAAATGAAAATATATACGAACAACTAAGTAAGATATATAAATAATGTATACATACTAATGATTTATACTTTGAATACTATAATTTTGTTCCAGTACATTTTCTACATACAGTAGGTTCTCACGATGAAATCACAGTCTTTCAAACGAATCACGAACAAATAAGAAAATAAGTATAGCATCTCCATAAGAAAATATAACAAGTCTAACACAATACATAATTATAAAGAAATAATTACGTGTCAATCTATAAAAAATCATCTGTAATTAACATGACCTTCTGCAATTTCTCCATGGGCGGCTCGTCGCATCACAGTGTGGGGCAAACTAATTTCAATACAATGCCAAACAACGCAATAATCATTGAAGCGAATCATTGCAAAACAGGAAAACCGAAATATTACTAAATCTTAATTAGTAACACATTCGTGGAAACCTTAATAAATCTAATTTCAAAAGTATTTAGTAGCGATTAGATTTTATTTGTTTGATTCGACGACCATGAAAACAAATGCAGTCTCCAAAGGTGACTTGATTTTTGTGCTTGGGAAATTTAGTATCAAGGATACTGGGAGGAGTCAAGGATGAAAAAATTAACCGTTGTTACTAATTGTTATTCATAAAACACATCTTGCAGTAACACTTAATATTTTATAGCGAATTACTGTTCTTGAATTTGCAATCGTAAATATATTTGCACGTAATACCTTCTTAAATGAGTTGATAATCAATGGATCTACAAATAAGAAATTTTCTTTCTTTTTTCCGGTCGTTGAAATCGGGACACAAAAAATAATAGAAATAAATGGACCATGTTCAGCACAGAAGTTGTTTTTTATTAGAAAAATAAATTATTTAAACCGCTAGTGTAATAAAACAAATATTATTAAATAAATTAAAATAAAAAAGGAAATTAGGTGATTACGAAGGTTAGCCTTAGCAAAAGCATAAAAAATACGAACTAAATTAAATGACAATGACAGATAAATTTAATAAATATTATTACTTCCTTACTACCTACTTCATAGTTCCAAACTATGAATGTTAATTCAGAAACAACTAAATAAACTTTATTTCAAATAACATGGCCTTCGCGTTCGCGTCATCAAAACAAATGTAACTGTCATAACAACTTGAAGACAATTAGATAAATAAACTATAACTTAGAAATTTATGTTAGATAGGCGAAAAGTAATCTTTGTTTCAAAACATTGGAATAAGATTAGTAATCAAAAGTAAATAACATCTGTGATTATTACCTGACTTGCATATTCATTTTGATTTAGCATTATTAGTAAATAACTTAAAATTGAAATTTGTATACATATTAATCTATAGTTGATTGATTTATAATTACACTTGACACATATTTCATTAATTGTTCTCTTATCAAATATGATTCTTGAAATATATTATAAAGCATATAATTAATTTTTTCTCAGAATTGAGAAAAGATACAAGAAAAAATCAAATAATTTCGAAGTGTGCTCTTTTCTGTTGTTTATTATTTTTGCTTTATCGAACTAGACATTAGATCTTAAAGAGCCACTTTATGGACGCTTAACAATATCATAAACAAGTAATTATAGTACAGTCGAACATAATAGAATATTATTATATCAGGGATTATGACAGTCATTATTCACGAAGATGATGTTTGCGTTACGAGCCGTAGGCGAGTGATGCAAATCATCCGAGCATAATCCCGAATATAATACTATACTATTTCTACTCCTGTAAATTCGGATATCACTCAGACAGCCGTTGCTTGGTGATCCACATCACGGCTTTAAAATAACCGTGAATTATGTATTTCTGGCTCTGTGATTTGTCGAGAAGAGTGAATAATGAATCATAATTAACTGTCGTGAATTGGTTGGTACTATAATTCATCGAAAAAATTCAAATAATATAGATATATTTATACAGGACTAGAAAAATTAAATTTATTCAGTGGACTTCAAAACATTTTTTTAATATTTCGTATAAGAAAATAAAAACACTACGACATATTTCTATATTACGGACCTGTAATGTACTTGGTAATCGAAACTTAATATCCTTTTGTTTGGTGTTATTCAGAATGTCTTAGAATAATTTAAAAAGCAATAAAAATGCAGTTGAAGGTAAGCGATATAGGTATTATATTTCTTATGAATAATGACATACTTAAACCAAATAATTTATGTAGCAATTAACCCCCGTTTCCCGCTAATTCCAATCATTGTCACGCTCTCATCAACCACACATCAGCCTCTCACAAATCATTCACAACTCCATCAATCATTCCGTCGCCATTCCTTACCGGAAATGACTCACACACACACTCACATCGGGATGATTAACTCATCACGTTACCGTGAAACAAAGCGTGCTGTGCACGTGTCACGTGACAACTGACTAGTGCAGAGATAGCGCCAAGTTCGCGCACACCCTGTATACACTTCCGATTTCCGGCGGGAACTGACGACAGTGGCGACAGCGGCGGCAAAGATAAGAAGTTTTAATCGAAGTTGTGGTTGTGGCTGCTGTCTTTGAATAGAGGAACTGAATCGTCATGGTTCTTGGGAATGGTTATCGATTTGAATTATTTGATTAGGTGAATCAAGGTTGGTTTGTCGTAATTTGATGTTAATCATTTTAAGTGCAGATTGGTTCACTGAGTTACTTGGTCAATGATACAAGTTTTCATTAATGGTATTATTAATACATTCTTAAAATTGCAGTCTTGGATTATGACTCATATTGGTTTCATTAAATGATATATTTTTGCAAATACCAACTGTCAAATCACAACACCCGCAGTTAAAGGGCACAGCTAGAAACAATATTTAATTTATAGTAGAGTCATACGCCAAATTTTGTTGTATTATCAAAGGTAAATAATAAATAAATTCACCAATAGTATTATAGAAAAATTTGTTTGTAATTTTAGGTTTGTAATTCAAGTATATAAAAGTTTGTGAAGTAAAATTTTTATATAACAGTCTGTAAAGTTTTACTTTAGCTACTATTTTGCCTAACTTCACGTCGTAATATCGTGTACTTTAGTACTGATTACGGAAAAAAAATATTTAATTAATTGAATCCTATTATAATATCAATCAACTAATTTTATCTGGTTATTTAGACTAATTAATTTTTAATGATGTAATCATAAATTAATAAATACAAGTAAAATAATAAGAACGACATTTCCTAAGAATACTGTATTTGTCTTGGAAACTTTGTCACACTTGACCAAACAGTTACAAAAATAAATATTGAAATACTTGGGAATTTACAAGGTTGCCAAAGGTTACAGTCATAAAAACCAAGAACTATTCCACAATAAAATAAGTTTAATATTTAATAAAATCGTCTTTACTAACCAAACCACGTTTCCCCGAAATATTCAAGAACGCTGACTCACAATAGGTGAAACTTAAATTGTACGTGATATTTTATAACACACTTAAAGTTTAAACCTATTACATTCCGTTCGACAACTATAATATAATTACAAACAATTTTCAAGTAATCTGACACTCTAACAATAACTAATTAAATTTCTCTTAATCGCACCAAAACCAGAAAAACAACGAGTAATTCAAACAATTCAACGATTCGATTTTACGAGAAATATTCCCCATAATTAACGGGTTAGTAAATACTAATGTCCTAGATAAAGCGTTGTCATCTGATCCAGTTTCGTTTGAATTGGAAAGTCGTAAGTTATTAGCTGCGTTGACTGTTGTGGGAACGAAGTCTACAATATAAAACGTTTGCGCACTTGAGACTGTTGGTGTGTGTGGCTTTAGAAATGCAGTTTTTGCGAAATGTTTCTTCCTCTGTCGCTGAACGTATGGTCTCCTGTGGTTTAAATTTACATTGCCTTGGGAATAAAGTTCTACTTTCTATATACAGATTAAGATTTAATAGTTAATACTGTTCTGTAATGTGTATTGTGTAGATTATTAAATATGATTAATGGGAAACTTACATTTATGCGCATCATTTTGTGATTAAACTTATTAACGAGAATATAATATACTGCAACAGATAAAACCACAAAAGAAATTGTAGAACTAATTTGTAAATATGTCTTTTTACTTCTTACTATTAATAAAACATTTAATTACTGTCAAGTATAATGACGTATTTAATTCAGAAGAAGACACTGTAATATTAAATGTTAAAATGGTTTACTATTTCCATGTCTATTAACGTTTGCTACATCATAACAACAAGCAAAAAAAATGTTAAATCAATTTTGTGGCAGTTCTTTTAAAGATAAGAAATAGACGATAAACTTTAACCTGTGTTGTACAATTTTTAATTGTGCGATACATTGTACATGATTTTTTATTCTATTTGTTCCATATCGCTGAAAATTTAAGACAAAACATAAATTAATTGACTACATTTGATAAACTTTAACCCATTCTAATTCAACGGTTCTCATATACAACAATCATAATCAAATAAGTCAAATCATTATGAGATACATTCATATCTCAGGGAATCAAAAGCATTTATCAGACAATTTATAAAGACTTTACAATCATTATAAATAAGATTACATTCATTGCTGTGCTCAGAAATATGCTGGTAGCACTTTCAGACAATCAACGGACTTTACAAATAAATTGCATACAATCCTTCAACGAATATGAACAAACCCTATGAGTGAATAGGCAGTAATGAAGACGAAGAGAAATGGGGGAAGGGGTTTTGCACGTGCAAATGTCCCTCTTATAAGATTGAAACTTGTAAGTGATATGGGCACGACGTTTGACGTATGTTCTCTACAATTTGATACAAGCAAATACATTTGTATGTTCGTCCACTGCTGTGGTTCTGGGAACGGTTGAACATAAGCGGAAAAGAAAATCGCGTACGTCAGCACGAGTGCCGCACGTGTGCAAAGGTTCATTCATGACATGTGATTACTAACAAGTGCGTTTGTACTTAGAAATAAGTAGCATACTTGTATAATAAGTAGCGTACATATACACACATAACATTATACAAGTTTACTTTGAGGCTGTCTTCATGTTATCGGCTTGTAAAATTGATTAAAATTGTAGAAAGTTTTAGATTTCTACTGGCTGAATCATTGTTTTACCTAAATCTGACTCATTTATATGCTAAGAGAAACGCTGCACAATAAAGTGATGCTTAAGGCCACCGAATACATTTGAAACTAAAGTTATGAATCACCACCGAAATTTTCTTTAAGATGTACTAAATCATAAACCTACTATTATTGAGCTTTGTCTCTAATGGTAAAGAAACTTTTTACGGACTTAAAGAAAAAATAGTCATTAGATGAATGAAAACATCTCTTAAAAATTATTACCATATAAAATTATCTTTTTGTCTTCCGTAATTATACAGGAGGGTGACTGTGTCCTATGTCTTTTTCGAAAAAAAAAAAAAATGTTTCTAATAAAAGTTGAAGAAAGTTAATATTTGCAACTGAATCAGTGAACAAATTTCACTTTCCTTGTTCAATAAAGGTTAAAAAAACGTTCAAAAATATAAAAATTCAGTTTTTATAATGTGTAACCATGGACATGGAATTCGAGCAAATATTTAACGTTATTCATAATCAATTATACAAGTAAACAATTTATTTATTTAATTTTAATATCAGAGTAAATAATTGTTAACAAGGCAATGGCCATGGCAGGCAGAGTTGAAGCCGGTTCATTCGATAACGCAAGTTAAGCAGCACTGTCCACGGTCAATAATTAAATGGGTGACCACTTTGCGAAAACCCATACCAGCAAACACTGCGTACCGTTGTAACACCACCGAAAACGAGGTACCGAGGCGGCATATAACCATAGCAATTGAGACATCTTAATAAAAAAAAATATATAAACGAAATTCAATTATAAGGAACACAAAAATAAATCTAGTCTTTCTTAAAAATTCCTCCACTTATTTTATTGATACCGATTACTTATTATAAAAACAAACATTTTGATATTTTTGAAAGTCTTTCCAGAATTTGTTAAATAACTAAAATGAGATTTCTTCACAAACTCAGATGCAGATATTAAATCTTTAACTATTAATTGAAACATCTTCCTCTAAAATAATTAGGAAAGCAGGAAATTGCATAAGGACTATTTAACATGTAAAACACATATGATCGGCAGACTCAGACACCACTGTGATACGATCAAAGTAGTTAGTCCGCTTACCATCTCCATATAAAAAAATGGCAAATGTAGTTAGCGGGATTTGAACAGAGGATCACAGGACTCCACATCACTTTGTCGACGTAAAGGTATATCTCAACAGTAGTGGTATTAAATATTTACGACTAAAGCGTGACCGAAGTCTCCATTCTAAAAGGTTAGAATCTCCACTCTCACCTGACTGGTCGTCCAGTGTAACCCCAATACAAACCCGATACACTAACGATACAACGGCCAGTGCCACTGGCCTCTTACAACTCGGAAGCATGGAAGCTCAACGTTCAACTATAAACCTCTACAACACAATGACCCACTCTGCCATACAGCAAACACGCATTCTATACAATACTCTGTGGAATAGAGTTTACTGCAGACACCTGCATTGCTCCGGTGCACCTAACTCTACAACAATAGATAGGAATTGCACTAGTAATACATGTGTACGGACTAACATACAATTCAAAGCGAATTGTTGGTGTATGTGCATTTGAGGTACAAACTACTACTGAAATGCCAGTGCCCCGAATCAAGACAATTAATTATGATAAGGACTATTTTTTGGCTGGATGATAGATATAAATAAAACTCAATATTTTATTAAAATATTACCTTCACCAGTTTCGACGCCACATACGTCTTCTTCAGTATGTGATATTAACAGAAACTAATACAAAACATGTTAAAAGTATGAATAAAAAAAATACGTGTGGCACTCGGAGACTGCCGCGGTAAAGCTATTGCATAGCATTTTTTATCAACTTATGCAATTATAATTATTTATTTATTTTATTTATGCAGTATTTTTTTTCTTTGTTTTTTCTTTGATATTAATTCAAGTTACACTTTTTGAGCGTGGTGACCGATAAGAAAACAATTTTTTTTTTCTTTTATTGAATAAATGAGAAGTTAATATTGTTTAAAATATTTTTATTATCTTACAATATATGTAGGTTATTCAGGAATTTTCATCCTTGAAACTATAGGTTTATGGTAACTGAAATAAGAAACATAAGTTTGAGACTTGATATCCTCTAAATATCTGGAAAATACCGCGTCAACGGCATACGTCTACATAAATGAATCTCTCTGTCAAAATTTAAAACAATAAATTTTAATAAAATATTGACTGATTAATTAATTAAATATAGCTCGTAGTACCGGCCAATATCACGAAAATTATCACCAATTCAAGAACATGTGCTTACAGAAGAAGTTATGCGCAAAGCAATGCTGCCAATCGTATATGACTCAAAATCTCAGTTGGTGCGTAATTCAAAATGTTTTCTGAAAAGACCTGTATGCAAAAGCACTACAAACGTGCCACACACAAAGTGGATACATGGCATGACGATATATTTATTTATTTCTTTATAAACCTGTATAATAAAACTATATTGAAAAAATGTATAATAAAATTTAAAGGGTTGGAAAGATTTGTAAACAGAATTTAAAAACAGATGTAAGTATACGCGAATATCACAAAATCCTCTCAAATTCAGCGGACCGCACGGTTGAACTGATCCGTTCACGAATCTCCTTTCAGAATATTGAACAAACACAAAGAATCATAATTCAGCTATCCCAAAACGAATATTCCCTACAACACAACAAAGCACAAACACTTTATCTTGAATTTAATATTACAGCCCTCACATTCTCGTATTCCCATAATTAATCACCCCTTACTCTTCCATAATATGACAGCAAAATTCTCTCTACTTATAATTTAGCATGTTTACCAAGCGGAGCCACAGGTGTTGTGTACAAACTCTAATTCGTACTCAGGTGCGCTTACGCGAGGTGATGTCTCGGGACTTGGAACAGAGACAGGGATGCAGAGATGAGACTGAGGGTTTATGGATGATGTGCAAGGGATGAAGTGGGGTGGTACGTGTGTATTGATCCGCAGAAGGGAGGCTGTTGGTTCACTGGCACCACACAACATCACCACTGTTACAAACGTTCAGCAGGAGAGGTATTTGGTGATGACCGCGAAGACATGGTTGGTATTCTACCTTTTGAAACTAGTAAATAGTAGGATAGAAGCAAAATCAAAACACACTTTAAACATCTGATGTGCCCAACATTAAAACTAGAGAATACATTTATCAGTTACATAAACAAAAACTATCACATCAAAATTATTGCTTAAATAATGATTATTATTCTAGCTGTTATCTTTTGATGCGATATTTTTGTTTATTCTACTAATAAATTTATTCTTGGTTATCTGAGGTTGAAAATACCGGCCCTAAACGGTACAGAATATAGAATAAAGGTTTGAATGTAACAAAATTTACTGTGACTCTTTTTTTTTACTGAAATATGCCCAAAAAATTCAATTTCATTTTATTGAATAAAAAATCGTGGCAAACAGGCGCCTTGCTCAAAAAGTGATCGCCAAAATGTACTATTTTTGCAAAAATGTAGCACACACGAAAAAATAGTATTGCAAAATTTACGGTACTATTTGGCAAGTTGAGGATATAAGACGCATTTTCTGAAAATTTCAATTTAAGAACTAAACACTATTATTTACTTAGCAATAAGAAGTAGTTACAAAGAAGTTAGGTAAATTTTTAGAAAATGCATCTTATATCCTCAGTTTACTGAAAAGCCGGTAAATTCAACAGTACATTTGTAGTTTCGTGTATAGGTCCTTGTCATCATAATTTGCAGATTTATAAAAAAATTAAACATATAACTCAAACTGTAACCCCAATTTTACAAAGTAACCATTCGAATTACATATGCTGCATTTCATCTGGAACAATACGGTCATATATAAAATGATATCCATAGTAATACACTAATGACAGAAAAGTAAATGTTGCATCTCAACTGAAACTCATACAAATCTGAATTTGAATTATTAATTATTATTTACGTGAATTGCGGTTAGGTTAGGTTAGTTGTCATCCTTTGGAGGAGGGCCATAGGTTTTAGTGGAGACGGAAACACAGTGGTAAAGTTAAAAATAGCAGCTGTCGGATGTGAGAATCTTATGATCCACACTCCACAGTTCAATGAAATTAAACTTACGTACATACTTCTCCATCTTATTCCTGAAATATTGCATTACTAACAACACTCATATCATCACTCCATTTACCAATTTTGTTTGTGTCACTCTACACATTTCTAAATAAATCAACCAAGTGCTACAATAAATTCGATGATGGGAACCTGTCGAAGTCATCCTGGAATACTCGTCAAAGTACTCTCCACAGAGTTCTCCCGTTCGCTTCTTCCCAATTAAATTTACCCAATCAGAAATGTAATATTTACGAAGCCATCCGACCCTGAGCACACGTGGCTCGGCAACTCGGCTACTGCTTATTGATTCCTATCGAATTTCATCAGCTATCGGCATCGGTCTCTCATCTCCTTCCATCGCCCATGTCGTTTTCAAACTCGAACGTTTTCATCAATTCTCACAAAATTTTCCGTTCGTAAACGTTAAACGAGTTTTCGTGCCGCGAATGCGGAGTGGAGACAACAGAGAAAGGACAGTTTCATTTAATTTGCTTCCACAGAATAGAACAAAGGGAGAAATCGGGATTCGACAACTTTTGAATTGACACAAAATGCAAATAAAGAATTATTTATCGTGGAACATTTAAAATTGAACTTGCGCACACAATAAAATCTTTGTGTTCTTTCTCTTTGGTTACATTTTCCTTACTCTAATAGAAAATAACAGTATTATAATATACAATTAGTATAAAAGATTCGTGGACCGAGGACTTTCCTAAAATATTAAAAATTAAATAAATATTTGATACTATATTGAAACTAGTGGCACAAAAATGTGGTTCTTTATCAACAAATTTGATCAAATTTTAAATGATATAATTGAGAAATAGTCCGATAAATGAGTTTTTGCGGTACGAATAAGATGTTTCTGGACGAGGTGATGAAGAAACCAAGTCCGGAATTTCTAAATGAATACGGTGAAAATCATTAACGGACGTATGACGTATAAAGGTTTAGTTTAATACTTTTGTCGCTTTTTTGAACCAAAGTTTACTTTCTTTTTTCCTATATTTCTTAAAAACAATCGGGTCATCTTGGTATTAATAAAAAAAAAAAATTAGTTTTGTTGATATTTCCAACAACTTTTCTTAAAAATGAATGTAGAAAAAGAATTGTGGATAAAATTATATTCAATATTGTTTAGCACCGTGAAAAATAACAATACAGTACACTTCTATTTCCCGAACTGAAATCATTCCGGCAAGCTGGCAAATGTGATACAGTAAATTACCATATTTCAAAATAATTGATCCACTAGTATATCATATAATTCCTTATTAATTCTGGCAACGCCACCTAATTCTTTAATTTGTATCTAATTCTGGAAATAAACTAAATTCTCAGGAATTCCTATAGTGCTTAAAATTAATTCAGGCAATTCTCCTAATTCCCACGAAACCCTATAATTCTTATCTAATTCCACCAATTCACAGTAATCTCTGTAATTCTTAACTAATTCAAGCAATTTCACCTAATTCCCAACAATTCCTGTAATTTCTACCTAATTTAAACAAGTCCTAGTAATTCCTGCAATTCGTAACTTATACAATCCATCCTAATTCTGAAGAATTCCTATAACCTATAATCTCTAAAATTTAATTAAACCTATTTCAAAATTATTCGTTTATTATTATCGATTCTCTAAAATTTAATTTCAAAATCTCGAAAATAATTTTAAAAACTTGCGGCTGAATACACCTTCATTGTATTATTCTAATTTGTGTCATAAATATTTTATTAAAATTTATATTAAATGAGCACACAATATAGTTATCCAAAGTTAAATAATATACGATCGTTCGCTAACAAATTTTGTTCCAGCTACCTGTTTTCAAACCTCCCGTAACAACAAAAATCATCTCTAACGAAGACTTAACTCAATTTCCAATTGTACGCAGCACAAACTCCCAGTAATTACAGCTTCAGTGCTTCAGTGCATCGTCAGTCACAGCACACTCTGTTATTAGACATCAGCTAATATAATAACCTGTAGAAGGCATCCTCGTCAACCTATCCTAGTGCGGCTCTGTTGGTGGGCAGAGCCGCACTCCTTGCAATTTGCCCAGGGCTGTGCACATGCTTCGTTGCTCGCGAACCTGTTCCTTCACACACTGCAGCATATGTGATTATATGACACGTGCGCATGTTATATGTGTGTGAGAATGGGTAAGGTGTATGTGATACTTTCACTGAAGTATTTCCTAGCGGTGGTCTCTTCCGTATGATGTGGTTCGCTTAATTTCAAGTTGATTTTTATTTGTGATGTAATTTAACCTGTTGGATTCATTTGTTATTTTTTTCACTATAGCCACGAATGGGTCTAAGACACCTAAATTTTTAAACTTCGGCGTTACTCAGATGCAATTCGAACATTACTATGATTGTGATTATGATTGTAAGAAATAAGCAAATAATGGAAACTTGGTTTTAATAAAGAAAAAATCTGGTATGGGCACCACAATACTTTCTTATACAAATAAAACCAACTGAACACGTATGACTTGTTCCTTGCGTATGACTTTATTTTGGCAATTATTTGATACATAGATTTAAACTTGTTTATTTATTTTTTTCACTGTAACTATGAATTTATTTTAAAATAAAAATCAATTAATATCTAGTCTGCAAAACTTTCTAACTAATAATACAAATATTGCTTTTATAATATTTCACATATACACATATTTTTGATACTTCACAATTATTTGACACGTTTGACACATAGATATTAAAAATGTTTTAGTTTTTGTTTCCATTGTAACTAAGATTATTGAAATATATTCTTAAATATGTAATTTTGTTTTTCTCAAAATTAGAAGAATGTTCAAGAAAAGTGCAAATAACATTTTATATTACAAATATTTTTGATAACATCTTTCATTTGAAACTTTTGAAATGTTTTTGACAATATATATACAAAAACAAAACCTGAAACTGAAAATAGTGCAGATTTGTATGTGTTGTGTAAATAGCATGATGGTATATTCATATTTTATTATATGCATAGGATACAAAATTCTAATTTCATTTCAATTTCTTAGATTATATTATTATACAATATAACTTGATGTTCAAAACATATTTTATAAGAAATTCGTAGAACTACAACCAAAAAGTATAGCGTTCAAATCGCAAATGACAATTGTTCTTAAATAAGACAATAAAAGTTGAATTAATATTCATTTAAATCATACCAAAACAATTAAAAATGCTTAACTTTCTATGAGCACTCCTGATAAAAATCTGTCCGTTCACGTGTTGCTAACAGGTTTTCCTTACGTTACTATGTATTATTGCGTGTAAACTGATTAATTACCACACATGAATACCATACGTGCATGCGAGACAAACATGCATATGTCCAAGTATGCGTTAGTGGATGTGACACGGTAAAAAACGTCGCGACAAATTCACAATGCCACCAACTACCTTTTTTATACATCAACGGAAGTTAATAACGACAATTAACATAATTGTCCACCTTTCAAATGGCCTTCAGTCATCCGTTCGTTTGACGCATTCATTCATAGCACTCATATTAGTATATGAAAGAGTATGTCAGTATAGTGTTTGAGAAATTCGTTTTGTGCGGTAAAGTAATACAATTTATAATCCATTGAAAATGTTTGATGTTCTATACATCATTAATTTTAATGAATGTCGCTAATAATACGAAGTAACAATAACAAATTTGTGTTGAGAATTATAATATGTTATTAGTACACCATAATTTCTTTTTTCAAATTCAAAGGCATGTTTAGTTTGAGTTTGAGAATGTTTATTAATTACACTTGACACTTGATACATGTTTGACATATAGAATAGATGTTTCAGTTATTAAAATGTCAAATGTTAAATGTCAAAATTTCACAAATAAATTTTTATTTATTTTTCAAACAAAATAATATATTAAAGAATATGTTTCACAATTGTCATTTTATTTTGTGAGAAGGAATCAAATCAGAATTAATCAAATAATCGTTATACCTAAAGATTATCACTACTTTTCCAAATGAGATATTATTTTGAAAACGAAAATATATTTGGTTCAAGTAATGTCTGTAAATTTTTATTAAAATACAACGTTTCGAATTACTATACATACCTAATTCTTTGCCAGGAAAACAAATACATAAATTAAATAGAAACATTACGTAAGTAACTAATCTGGTTGTATTTTAATAAAAATTTACAAAATCCATTACAATGTAAATTTCTAATCCGGAGAATCTCTGTGAGGATAAAAACTAATATTTTCTGCAAACTTCAGTAATAAATCGGTTATCAGTTCCGCAATTTTTTGTTACGAAAGCACCGTTACACAAGTTATATAACATTGATAACACAGCACAAACCATAAAGGGAATATTGTGTTCCAGACATCAAGGGCATACGTTAGAACGAGATAGAAAATCGTGTAGTCTTTTATTTTGCATCGGACACCGTGTGAAAGGCAGTATCAAACGATAACATTGATAAGCCTGTACCATACTGTACCACGGCGTGATTCATTGAGGATTCGCTGAAATGTTGTTTTGGCCTTGCTACAATGGGCGTCTGTTTGTGATGATTTTATTCTGCTTTCTATGTTAATTTTTTATCGCAGATGTATGTGAAATTAAAACGAAAATAATAAATTCATATTCAATACAAACTATGTCACCGATCTCGTTAATTGTTTAAACACAGTTTTAATTCATTTTAATTAACAGCTCCTTATAAAAAATTTTGCTCCAAAAGCGGCTTTAATTATAATTACAGTTTAGCTCACAAGTTCGTAAAGACACAACTTTTATTTGGAACCACCGAGGTAAATGCAATTATAATTTAAAACAGGATAGTGTAACTGTACGATGCACAAGTTTTCCACTAAAAAGTAGAAATAACTGTTGATGTCTTTAAAAAAGTAGTTTCAGTCAACGACCAGACATTGTAAAGCTACTACTCTACTATGAAATGCGACTAGTTAGATGTATACTCGTTAACTGCTAAGTTTAAAGATTGAAGGTAGCCTTCAATTTTATTAAAAAGTTTTCAAATTGACAGTTGCGTCTTTGAAAGATAAAATAAATATTTTCTTTTATAGCCAATAAAAAAGATACATTCCAGTTGACACATTTACATATTTAGTAGTAAATTTAAGACTGGAACCAGTTTTTCTCAAATTCTTCGGTACTATTACTGATAAATATATATTAATTAAATAACAAATATATATAAACAAAATTAGAACATGACTATATTGAACTATATGCTCTATTTCACGTAAGAAAATAGCAGATGGCACTATAAGCACAATCCGTTTTACATGCATCACTAGAAAGAAGTTCAAAATAATACTTTAGGCTTTATAAAACACCCAACTGAAGAATAAATATAACATCACGCCGTTTATCCGTTTTGAGTGTGGCACTCTACTTTTACAAATTCATCCAGTGGTTCTCAAACCTTAGAATAATTTTTTTAATGGTAACCTTTTTTAGTCCAATAGATAGGGATTTTGTTTTCTTGTTAAACGATATAAATATGATATGGGGTTGCATAACAATTATTTCGAAAACAAATTATATTAAAAATCAGAAATAACTTTGCAATAGGCTATACAATAAACAACAAACGTTGATTTCTTAGTAAAACACGTTATTTTACATTACAAGAAAATAATATACTTTCGTAACCTAGACAATAGCCGTATTAATAGTTGTTTATTGCATAGCCTATATTGAAAAATTATTTCTAATTTTTAATGACATTTTTGTCTAAGTACTTGTTATACAACCCCATATAATATTTATATCGTTGAAATAACAAAAAAATTCTCCATCTAATGGGTTAAAAATTTATATAGGTTAATTTAATCTATATTTAAACTACTGTTTGAGAACCACTGGTTGAATTTTCTATTTCCTATTAAATGAGGCCCCTTTTTCTTGGTCACTTTTTGTACAAAACAATTCAAGTCATTAGTTCGCCCAAAAGAGTGCTGGTTGTTTTAAAGGAAACTCCCTGTAAAATATTGTTATTTACCTATTTTAAGTGCGGTACTCTTTTTTGCAATCTCGCGCTGAAGTTCGGTTACCAGTCATCAAATCCCGGCCCTCAAAGATGCTAGTGAAGTAGAAACCGCAAGGGTAAAGTTAAAATAGCAAATTGTCGGCTGCTGATTCGAACTGAGCATCTTATGATCGACAATCCGATGCGATACCATGAAGCTATTTGCGAGTTTATGACAAAGAAAAATCAATTAAGTTCAAACTTATTTTCCAAATTCCACAAATGGGAAATGCGAAATTATATTTCAGTTGCGATGAGTCATACAATAATATTTAATTACACATAAATTCTTTATAAATAAGGAAAATTATCAAAACATTCCCGGTACATTACTATTTTTGTAATATATTAATCATAAATACGTGATAAAATGCTTTGATATAAAATTCGCTTCATTTAGCTAAAATATACGAGTATCACCACAAAATTCCCGTTATTGCAATAGTGAAAAAATAATTTTAGACATTTATTTACGCTATATGGAAATAAAAACCGATATTATTTATAACCGTTATCCATTTTTTCTTCAAATTATAATGTCTATTCAATAGAAATTTGATCCATAAAACAGTTATTCTTGAAACTTGATAACATAAATAAAACAAATAGCGTTTCACTTCCTTATTTATAAATAAATCAATGCATTTAATCCGCGTCGAAAATAAAATAAATACTTCACTTAAACTGAAAAAGAATGTATGAACACACAATTGATTATTTCGCAACAGTGTCCAGTTTAAAAATACTTTTACAATTAGTAATTACGTCTATAAGTTTGTAGCAAACGCAATATTTTCTGCGTAGCCATCGAAAAAAAATGACGTATCATTCCAATAAATTCTGCGTGGTAAATATTAGTAAATTATGCTGCGGACATCATTCCGCTTAAATAACATTATGGTGTCACCTTGAATAAACAAAATGATTCTTTCAAGGCCAAGGTCCCGCAAAATGTTCAATAATAGATAACGTTCTTAACTGTTGCAAATGTATTTCATGTAAGACATTTATTACAACCATAAAATTATTATATATCTTGTAAAATATAGACAATAAAATTGCACAAGTTTTATATACTGTACATAAAAATTTATCGTATTATCAGTAGTTAAATTATAATTCACAAAATCAAACTGTACTAGTGCAAAATGCGAATTAATTTTTTATGGAGCTGGTAACCGTAATACCAGTGGTTTTTGTGGTATACTAACATGTTTTACAGTACATTTAAAGTAGTTTTGTGTGCTACAAAAACATACGTGCAGCTATGTAGCTTCATTAACTTAATGATAAACTAATGCACTGTCTACCAATATTCAATTATTTATCACTATTGTTTGCTGTGTTTCAAACAAGGTTTGGTTACGTCAATGGAATTAAATGGATCATATAATTAATTTTACAAATAAATACAAAATTGAGGGCCAGTATTATAAAGCGTTATTGTTAGGTAACAACGTATTTATTAAGAAGTTAACATTGGTCAAGATGGACAATAATAGCGCGATATGTTTCTGTCTACTAATTATTAATCTAAAATATTAAATCCAACCCCTTAGCCTTAAAGTAATAAAGAATATATTTATATACGTATTTCGAGAACTAAGTTTATCAGTAGAGGCAAAAAGACATAAAATCAAGATTACACAACTTGTAAACCAAGCCAGTGTCAAGATTAAATCGTATTATTGGTTTCCATATATTTTATGGTACCTATACAGGTTTAAATATTGAAGTTCAATTTCAAATCAACATTTATCCTTTTTAGTTTTATTGATGTTGTGAATTTAAATCTCGAAATGGGTATTTGGATTTATTGATAATTTTCTAAGTCAATAAATTTTAATGAGTTTTCTTTTAGAATATATTTTGTATAAAAAATTATTCTGTCGAATATATCACCTTGTTATGATCGTAACAACACTTTGGTCGGTCTTGACACACATCACAAACTTATCTTGTTATATCCAGGACTTGCAACAACAAAATCAAAAGGGCACAATTATAATTATGCAGGAAAGCAAAACGAAGAAATATGTTGAGTTTCTAACGCCTCTGTACCGATGGGTTAAGGAATAAAGGGTTGAAACTTTCCTTATAATAAATGGGACTGTATAAATAATCAAATGATGTATTGTTCATGAATCTAAGTTTAATAGTTTTGAAGATATATGCGTTTAAAGTCTTACATGTTGTAGATGCATCTTTGCTCGTGATATTTCATAGTTGTACTTCAAAATCGTTAGGTAAATCAAGACAAACATGTTATATTATTTTTTGAATGTCTCCAGAATGTTGTTCGTTATTAGATGGCATATCATATGAGCCAAATTTTTATCCCACAATCTCAACGACGTTACATTGAAAAATATTTATAATGATGCACTTCTATTTCATGGTTTCATATCATATTTCATATTTTATCTTCCTCGTAAAATAGGAAAAAAAAAAACAACACATAAGTTCTCGTTCTAAACATTACAGAATACAAAAAAAAGTTTGAATTAAAAATTGGAGCCAATATCATTTCACATCTTCTTTAACAAAATGTAGTCTAAATAAATTATTTACCGAGATATGAAGAAAAAACAGATAAGCCTTTCAAGTAAACTATCATTTCCGGTTGATATATTGTTAAATATGTCATTTCAAAATGATATCTTCATTACATATTGAGTTCTTGTGGACGAAAAGCGTCCCACACAAACGTCATCGTGAAAATAGTGAAATTGTATTCCAAGAACTCCAAAACGTGTTTTTAATCCATTCCCTGACATCAGAAGGACCAGAGTTCTAATTCAAAATTGAATTTAACTATGTATTGATACCCTGTAATGGGATTGGTCCAAGTTTTAAGATGCTGGTGTTACCAACTGTACTCATAAAGAAATAAACTGTTGAAAACTCACTACCGAAAATTGCGGGAGGTAAACCTTATACGATAAAATCATATTTCAGTATATTACCACATTAATTTATTATCTCCTGATAAACTGATTCAAATCCTAATCATTGGCCTTTCCTCTTGACAATCAAAACTCGTCGATCTGGAAATTTTGCGCACAAATTTATGATAATAGTATCAAGTTGAACTCACACAAAAAACTTCGAACAAAAAATTGTTGAAGGAATCTTCGCAAGAGGTCGATGTGTCTTCTTTCTTCAATCTCCATGGCCTTCGTCTAACATTGCCCGTGTGAAAGAGAAGGAAAGACTATTTAAGGTGTGGATAGATCGAATTTTTTGATGATTTAACAAGTGACTTGAATGCTTGATTAGATAATGTACTTTCATTTATTTGTGTGAAGTTCTTTAATACCTTTCACTGGTGGGATTTTAAAACTGGATTCGGAATTTGGTGTCATTTTTAGTTTGCTGCTATTACATAATTATTATCTATAAACAAATATTATGCTAATTGACTTGAATGCTGCCAGTTACGAAGCAGTTTGAAGCACGCACATTCTGCAGATACTTTTTGTAGGCTATATTTCCGCACAATATGTTGTTATAAGAGCCTAATCAATTTGCTGTTAAGTTTTGAGCATTTTAATTAGTAAATTATTTCCTTATACTAGTATATTCTATTGCTACTTCTTAAGGCCGTTTGGCATGTTACATTTAAACAGTATAATACATGGAAGGTAAGAACTAAAAATAAAAGCGAGATGAACCCGAGCTTTTTCAAACCTTTTACCAATACCAATACTATAGAAAGACCCGAGTTCAAATTCAGAATTGCCTGCGACTGTATTTTGGTGTCCTGTAATTAGATCGAAATTAGTTGTAGGATGCTAGTGTTATCAACTGTACTAATGAACCAATAAAATGTCTCTTCTCCTCTGCTCGCCTTTGTTTTCGTACTAATTAAGTTTTATATTTATATGTCCAATCTAAAAGATAAATCCGAAAATTCCAACTTAATTCTGTATCCTTTGTCCTTCAACAAATCTTGTTTATCCTCTTAAGCCAGATGGCAACATTTTGCTAATTTGGCACGAGAGGGCTACCAACCCTTATAATCCTCAAAATAAAAACCACAGTGTGTACAAAACACCCCCATTATTTTTAAAACGTTCACCAGTGAAGCAACGCGATATTTTCATTACCACTGAGTGAATTTGTGTGCAAGCTGTTGACGATGTAACGATATAAACCCCAGGGAATGAAGATCCTGGATGGTGATGGTGAGTCTTACACGATGCCATATTGACGCCAGGCGTTGCATGTTGGGTTTGAGGGTGGATTGGGGTAGAGGAAATGTTTGTTTACGATATGAGAACGAAGGGCGAGGGTCGTAAGGGTGTAAAAGCAGCTGAACCACTAAAAGGACTTTAATTTATTAGTAGGTGGTGACTCTCTCCTTGTTATTTTAGGACTTCCGGACATGATTGTTTAAATTTTTAGTAGATACGTACACTTGAAGATACTTTATTTAAAACATTCTAAAGAAGAAATTGAATAACTAAACTTTTCACTAGGTTTATTACGCGCTGACGCTAGTCTTTCGACTTTCATTAGGTGATTGTTTTAGCGGGGCTTTGAGTTCTCTTATACAAAGTGTAATAAATGGTATATTCAAAATTCTTAAACTTACGGTAATTTACATGGAAAACACATTTTTATCGAGCAACGTAAATGTAATATGTTCATTAAACAACGTCATGGAATGATGTATAATTTAATTTACCTAACTAACTAATTATGGGGTAACGCATCGAATTGTAGACGATGAGATCCTTGTTCGAATCTCACAACTGACAGTTACCATTCTAATTTTATCATTTTAGTTCCTCCGCTACTAACATCTATGGGGGTCGTAACTTGACGGCTAAGAACCGCATTTCATGTGTAAAAATATAACAATTACCGGGATCTGTGAAACCAAATACCATTATGAATTAAATCCTATAGAAATGATATGGGCTCAAGTTAAACATTATGTAGGAGTAAATAACAAAACATTCAAAATAAATGATGTCAGTAATTTATTAGAGGAGGAAATTCGCAATGTTACGGCGGAAAATTGGTAAAAATGTGTAGCACATATTAAAACAGAAGAAAAAATCTGGTGTGAGCACCACACTACTTTTTTATATAAATAAATCGTTTACTAGAAAATAAATTAAATACTCCTCCAAACTTAACTTGAAATTTGTTACTTATGTATAATTTAAACATGAATAAACTCATTGCTGTAGTACGCATCGTAATATGTCTTATATTTATCGAAATATGGCGATTTGTAATACTTTTCAAAATACGGAAATTTCCCCAAATATTACTTAAAATTGTGAATTTTTTTTATTACATTTCTTTATAATATTCGCGCCAGGAAACCCATTGCAGCAGAGCGTATCGTCATATCTCGAATATTTTTCGAGATATGACGATTTTTTATATTTTCCGAAGAGCAACTTTGAGGGGCTGTAACTCGAAAACTATACAAGATATCGAAGAATATCTCCAGTTTTGTGTTTTTCGTGCCATTTATAATAAATTAGTAAATTTTGAAAATTTTGAAATTTTTTTGAATTTTATTTCAAAATTTCGTTTGGAGATATCTCGACAAATATAAAATATACTGACTTGCAGTGTTCACCAATCGATTCAGCTCGTCGAAATACATAAACCCTGAAAATTTCAGAAAATTCGGACAACCGGTTGAAATGTTAGAGCTAAAAGTCTGAAAATGGCCAAATCCAGGCCAAACGTCAAGGGGTACCCCTTGATTTTCAGGACAAAAAACGCCATTTTCAGGCTTTTTGCTCTAACTTTCCATCCCGTAAAGCGATTTTTATGAAACTTTGCATACTTATGTATTTCGATGAGCTGAATCGATTGGTGAACATTGCAAATCGGTATCTTTAATATTTGTCGAGTTATCCCCGATCGAAATTTTGAACAAAAATACAAAAAAAATTCAAAATTTTAAAAATTTGCTAATTTGTTATATAAGGCACTAGAAACGTTAAACTGAAGAGAATTTTTAGATATCTCGTGTAGTTTTTGAATTACAGGCCCATAAATTTGCACTTCGAAAAATACCAAAAATCGACGTATCTCGAAAAATATTAGAGATCTGACGATGCGCTCTACTACAATGGGTTTCTTAGCGCTTATATTATAAAGAAATGTAATAAAAAAATATTACAATTTTAAGTGAAGATATTCCGTGAGTTTCAAATTTTTCAATTGGTATGTGAATCTGTATTGAATGATTAATAATTACAGTTTCTGTTATTTGTTTGTTCCCATAGCAACTAAAATTAGTTTATTAAACATATAATTCAGTTTTGCCAAAAGAAACAAACAAAATCTGGTGTGGGCACTACACCACTTTCTTATACAAATAAAATCAACTGAACTGACTTGTTCCTTGGTTATGACTTTATTTTAAAATAGAAATCTATTAATATCTAGTCAGCTAAACTTTCTAACTAATAATACAAATATTACTTACATTTATAATATTTCACAAGACATATTTTTGACACTTCACAATTATTTGACACGTTTGACACATAAATATTAAAAATGTTTCTGTGTTTAGCAAAGTTCCTCTTCCGGTTGTTCAATTTCATTCAAAATCAACTCAGTTTTTCATAAAACTTATAAATTCCAAGTTTCGTTCACATATCTTGTCTAGTTCATGAGATATTGCGCACACGGAAATCCATCCATCCTCACACACAGACATCATTGAGAAATTGATCTTAACGGATTCAGTGGACGTCAAAATATGTATTTCCGCAAAAATTAAGTATTCGGATTTATCAAGCAAAATAAAAATTAATCACACATTCCACGCAGCTTCAGCAAGACTATATTAAATTGTTTTGGTATAAAAATGAAGACAATTCTGACTTTTTTATTATCTAGTAAACATGGTGATCATATCATCAAGTAACATAATTACTGTTGTGTCGTTTCCTGAAATTGTTCAAAGATATTTTGACGAAACAATTATTCAATTTATAACAATTTAAATTTCCCTCATACTAAATTAAAATCTCGGAAGGCTAACATAAAAAGTAAGTAGTAACAGCATCAACAGCAACTTTAAAACAAGTGTAATATCTTTATCCTCTCAACTCTTCTTGCTTTCAACTCTCAATCGTGAGAAAGCTTCAACTTTCGATCGATCCTCCAGCGCTGCGGCGTTCTGTATGTGTTGATTTCTCTTGCTTTTTATCCTCGAAGACACAGCAGGCAGACGACACTTGTAACTTGTTCAATCTTCGACCACAGCAATTAGTTGTCTACATCTCTTGAGTTAAGTGGAGTATGCCGCCAAGAATCTGCAGATGTTAAGAGGAAGAGACCTCTCTAATCTCTATTTAGTTAAATCGTTAAATGAGTATTTCGTAATTATACCACAATTAATAAGGCTTAATCAAATAATAATTTATCAAATTTGATAAGGGTGGACCGTGTAAGGGCGCAAGTTAAATATCCGGTCGTAAATCACATGAAATTTGGTGCACTTACCCTGAGGCACTCGCCCTCATAAATTAAACGGGGCCCCAATGAATAAGGCATTGAAAATGGGATTACATTCGCGGCTTAGCAGAAAATAAATTTATTTTCCTTCTCTGAAACACTGCGTAATTCTAAAATACTGGCTCATAGAAAATGACCAAGTATAAAAGACATTTTGGGCACCGTGAATTAATGATTTTAGTGGTTCTCGTGGTAGTTTCCTTTAGATGAGAATCTACTACCTACTATTTAGAATAAAATTTATTGCTCATTCTTTGAAAATAAACTGAAACGTTTCGCTGAATATTCATTAGATGAGATTATACATTTTTTGGTTCTCATGAAAACCACCCATTCTATTTGGTATTCATATTATGTTTTTGTTTTAAACTATTTTTCGAATGGAAAGAAAATGTAACATTTATAGGGGTCTACTGTGTAGAGAATATTATAACGAAGAGGAACATTTTCTACATATGTAACTGTTTTCAGATTTGTATTTAATAATTTTATTTTAATAATATGAAAAATCTTTTAGAACTCATAGTAAATATATAAAAGAATTTTGGATTAAGTTCTGCAAAAATGTTGTTTAAATACAAAGTTTCGAATAATTGTTCGTAATTTTTCACCAGAAAAACAATTAGTTCTGATGGTTTAAATTTCAAGTTCGTGTCAAATAAATATCTCTCACATCACAAAAAAAAAATCTATTACGGGCTCCACAATACCTCCCACCATAGATTTCTTATCAAATAATACAGGAACACGGACCATCGCTATTATGAACGCTCATCTCTACAAAAAAATTAGTTTTCAATTATGATATATGTCAAAAAATTACATTTTTCAAGCGTTTTTTTGTTTGTTTTTTTTAAAGCACGGGTTAGCAGATTTAAACGATAAAGTAAATTTTTATTTAATGTGTTGAAAATTCACTACCGAATTTTTTAGCATGATTGAATTGAAGTTTCAACATTTAACTAAATTTGATTAAAATATGACATTTCGTAATATTATAAGTTTACTTGTTTTTCCGGACGAAGATTTACGGGTAGTATTTCGAAACCTAGAATTTAAAAAGGTACTATAGAAATTCAATCCAGAAATCTTATATTTATTACCATGAGTTTTGAAAGCCTTTTCAACTTAATATATTTTATTTCAGACAATAATTCGTTTTTAATGGGTTACATATTTTATTATTTAGGTAAAACTTAAACGTATTGTTTCGCGTACAAAATGGTTTCAGTCTTTTTTCTTGGAAAGCCAGGAAAGTCCATATGGCAGCAGCTTTGGCGCAGTGTACAGCACGAAAATCACCCCACGGCAGGTATAACAAATTGCGTATAGATTGAATTCCATCCCCGAGTCTGATCTCCCCGAATCTGCTGCTACGGGCGATTTCCCCCAAATGACGTTAGCGCCGCCTGCGGGGTTGGTGTGACGCGCGAGGGCGCTCCGCACACTATCGACCGGTGGGAAGTCGCCCAGCCGCCCCCACAGCCAAACACGCCAATTACCAGCCCTACACGCTGCCACCGCCGACACCTTGCACACAGCGCTTTTGGAATTAGTGAAATGTAGGTTCAAATATGCTCCCAACACGCTTCGCGGAACTTGAAATGATGCTGCCTGTATTTATGGTATGATATTACGTAATCGCATTTAAGGGAATCCTAACGTTCATGTGAACATTTATGCTGGAATTGAGAAATTGTGTAAGCATAAGAGAACTGAGCATTCGAAATCGCTACCATAAAAAACCCTCCTACTCTCTTCTATTTACTAAAAACAGTGGCTGCTTTCAAAGCTACCTAAATAAAATAATAATAATATATTTAATTTCAGATGGAAAGATAGGCCAATGATAATTTCGATGCATTCTTAATTTTATGTACAGATTTTATATGTTTAATAAAATATTGCAGTTTGATTACTAATTATTATTATGAAAATAATTTTGATGTTGTCTAATAAATTTAACAATATTATACCGATTATTATATATCATGATTAGAATTTGAATTAACAACTGTGCATAAATAACGATTGCGTTCACATCAATAAAATTAAGGCGTTAATTTATAAGTACTATATTAGAAGAAAATTTCCACTTACATTTAGTGAAATACTAACTCTTTTTTCTTTCAGAATAAAAATAACATGAGATGAATTTTTGAATGTAAGTTTTGCATATGAATTACTCATTTTATACAACAAATAGTACTTCATTTATCCCTGTATAATTAAACTATTGAAATGGTTTCAAATAACTTTAAAAATATTACTTCCACTAAGTGGAATAATTCATATTTTAAATAGATAATTTTAAGTACCTTCAAATGATTCCTAATTATAAGTGGTTTCTGTAATTAATAATCGAGTCGTTCTAAGTGTAACTTACTGACCAAATATTTTCCTCTGTAAAAACATTTCAAGTAAAATTCTAAGCGAACAAATAATATTCTACAACTTTCGTTTGAAACATTTGTTCAAAAATAATTAAGGAATGTTAAACATTTGAAAAGTAATAAAACATCTAGTTAGTTATCAGTTAATTACCCTTAATCAAAATTTTGACTTCTAGTACATGCGGCGTTTTTATTCCAATTCAATTTTTTCAGCAACTAACAACGTGATCAAAAACCTGGCATAAGTGATTTAAACATCTATTTGTTTATAACAAAATGATTTAAAACTTGAAATTCTGCTTTGATGTCATTTGTATCAAAATAATTTACAGGCGGACCCAACTAATTTACATTTCCCGTGTTACTTAACTAATAAATGACGTATTAATTTTAATTGCACAATTCCGACAATTTTATAGGTAGAATATTAAAGAGTTATAGATTTATTATAGGTATTTAAATAAGTTGTAATAAATAATTTTCCATGGTATTTAATTAAATTTACAATATATAAATAGATTTAACGGAATAATTATAATAATTATAAAGATTTAGACAAAAAATGAAATCGCTTAATTTTGCTCTATGTGAAGGATATAAATTATTATCTACATATTTATTTGAAAGTTGAAATTGTGGCAATGAAGCCAGCAAATAAAGAAATAATCGAGGAAACAACTTTTCCATTCACTTTTCGTTTAAAAATTATATTTATTTTACACTCTTTACCTCAATTTTCTATGGTTGTTTTTTATGCATAAATAAAACAATTATTTCGATGTACACAGACTTTAACAAATAGCTTTTTTAGAATTAGAACGCAAAAGAACGTGGATTCAATTATTTGCGGTAAAAAGTATGTTACTAATTATTATAAATTGTATTTCTTATTTCTGCAAGGTATATTGTTTAGCACTATAGCTAAAAATATATTGGCTGTCATCATTAATTTTCATTCTTACTTTTAAAAACTGATTTATGATTTTGATTTCACGCTGTTCGGCTGTCCAAACTACTTACAAACGAAAGTGTATGTTTCGGCAATATTGGCCGGCTATTTGTTTTATATTTTAACAAATGAAAGTTTAGAATTTCACTTGCCGTAACCGAAAATATGAGTGCTAGCTTATTAAAGATGATAAAGTAGTAAATGTGAAATTTTCTGCTTCATAAATTTAGCAGCAGAACAACCAACCGCAGAAATGAACAACATAATTATAGATGTTAGATAAAACTAGTTTTGGAAGTAATTATAGTGCTTTTACAGCTGAACCGAACGAAACATAAACTGGTGATTGAAAACACTTAAAACAAACTACTTCCTATATTGATTGAAAATGGAATATCGTTGACATTCAGCAGAAATGTACTATGCATAATGACCTTTGGCAAGCACGTCGAACTGTGTCGTTACTTAGTAATAAGCAACTTTATTTAGATTATTGAAATAAAAGAGATACAAAATTAAATTCTACTAGAGTTTCTTCTCATCTACAAATAAATCTGCATTTGATTATTTAATAATTACATTTGAGACATACAACATAGGTTGTCAATGTTGTTGCAGTTTTTAATTTAATATTTTTCTTGCGTTTTATATCTAAACATTCACCTCTTTTAAATTTTGTAAAATATTCTCGAAACGTTGAAAGGTATTGGTTCAGAAAATTCAGGAAATAAATTAGCAAACATTTCTCAAATTATTATCAGAACTGTACAAAGTAAACATTCGAATTTTATTTCATTAGTAAATTTCTTGAAAGTATGGTGACCAGTCTATTTAACATTGATATCCTGTATTACATTTTATCTGGAATACTGCGTAACAATACAGAGACACGTATAACTGCTAACCATAATAATACATTAATGAAGGTATAATATATTGTACAACGAGCATGGAATGGTAGTTATTTCCTACGAGTATGAAATGCTGCAAATCATACGAGTATGTAATGGATACTCCATGCGAATTGTACTCTATACTTCTACGACCACAATGTTATTTCGAAATTCATTTAATTTTAATAATAAATTTGACCAGCTTTCACTATTCCAATATTTATCAATTCTAAATAAGTATCCTAGCAATGGCACCAGTACTGAAATGAAGTGACCTGTATTGAAATACTCACAAAACAAATTCATTTCCCACGATGCTTGTAATGTACCTCATATCTCTAACAACAACAAACATACAATGAACAGATTTCTAAGAGGTCGTAGAAAAAAGTAAATGTTACATCTTAGATGAAACTCACTATAGATTTTTCAATGATTTACTTATTCTCATAACAACTATTCGCATCCATATAATTTAGTTTTCTCAAAATTTTACCAGATACAAGAAAAATTGTGATAATTGTGTGGGATCGAATTGAGGATCTTATGTTCCCAGTTCGATGCGTTACCATGAAGCTGTTTATTTCATCTATAAATAAGTTTATTAAGTACCATAAAATATAATTTTCCGATTTGATCGAAGATGGTCGTATTCGAAGCGGTGATAAAATCTGAGCATTTTATTTGCTTTACTATAAAAGGGGTTAAAGAAATAAAAATCTTTACATTCACATCTTATTTTCCTGAAATGTGGAGTAAACACTTTCACAAGCCAAACAATCCAAGAAGCAATAAAAGAGAGTCGACTCTTTTCAATTACAACATAAAAATAATTAATTGCGAAAAAGAAAAAAATAACTTTCTTTACAACCTACAAGCCTTTCTCGCGTGCGCACGGATACACTGCCGATTGTCTTAATTTCATTTTCCTGCTGTAAATACGCCAGAGGTCCCCAAACAATTACCCACGTCGAGATATGGCCTACAAAGTGAATTGCCCTTGATACAATTGAACACTTAATAAATGACGAAATTTGATGACATTTGGACCTAGTGCGCATTGGCATTAATTCGCCACCAGACAACTATTAATAAAGCAATAATTAGGATTAAAATTTTTCATCTTGCAACACATAAAAACAATTGGAAATTTCCATGGATACGTAACTACATAAAAACGCAGAAACAAATGACTACAAATAACAAGAAATGCAATCAAACAAAACATAAACAACAAAATTAATAACTCGTAATAAATTTGCAGGCGAATAAAATTATAATAATTAGTAATATTTTTAACACATTGCTTAATTTTTTCCTCATAAAATAATTGCAATAATCTAATAATGATTGTGAAAGGTAATGTAAATGAAAAATAACAATGTTTCGCTTTGAATAATTGCTACCGCATGCACTTTACATGTTTAATACGGCCTTTCCGGCTTTCGAAAATTGTTCCATACACGCAACAACAAACAAGAACAAAAATTTACACATACAATCACACTGCACGCATTCTCACATCGAAAAGAAAAGCGAAATCACGAATAGAATATTGCACAGATGCATAGCAAAAACAACAATATTTTCAGGGCTTTTAGAGTGATAGATTAAAAAAAAATACGAGTGGATTATTAAAAAAAAAAACTTAATGGGTATACCTTAGCAGTCGTTGAAATCGGAACCTAAAAAATTATTGAAATAAACGAACAAAATTTAGAAGAGAGGTTGGCTATAACTAAAACAATAAATGCAACTGCAACATTAGAAATTTACTTTTGCTATCGTTTCTACATATTAAGGTATAATGAAAAGATTACGAATAATATTTTAAGGTATATAATACATACAGAATGTTCAAAAAATAGAGGTCATGGATAATACATTGTAAAACAATAAAAAAAAGTTCATATAAATACATATCTGGAAATGCCTAGTTCTAGAGCCATAGCGATTATAATATTTTATTTCTATCATTCAACTCATACTTTTAACATTACAATGAAATCATAGTAGCCGTTTACAATGGAAAAGAGTGAATTATAAATAATAAATAATGTTCAAAATAACAATAATTAATGACAAGTAAGGAAAACCAAAGACTATCTTCAATTGTTTTCCATTGTAAACGGCCACTATGATTTTATTGTAATGTTAAAAGTATGAGTTGTATATGGCAGAAATAAAATATTAAAATCGCTATAGCTCTGAAACTAGGCTTTTCCAGATATATGTTTATAGGATCTTTTTTTATTGTTTTTAAATGTATTGTCCACACTTAAATCCGTGACCTCTATTTTTTGATCACCTGTATGTACCAAGTGCAGAATTTAAATGTGGCGTATAGGGATCTCAACGCCATGATTTTTACATTGCTGTAAATGAGAATTAAACGAGAATGTAAAAAAAAGCTCCCTATACTACCTATATTTACATATATTCTGATATAGTGCTAATAAGGAAGAACATTCTCGGTCCAATCGTTTTGTAGCTATTATAACTCAGCAATTTTATCAGTAATTATAAGAGCAAATAAAAATATGTTTTATGTTATGTGCTGTACTAGTAAATATAACAAATTTATGACCACACCTATTCTCAAATAAGATGGGGTCGTCGCTCTAGCAAAACAGCTATACTGTTATACAGTAGTTAGCTATTCTATCAATAGGTAATATTTCTTCATAGTGTAATTCATGGTACTAAAGTATGAGGCATTAAAATACTTCGATATTTATATTCAAACGCCGAGTCAAAGCCAAAGCTCATCTGTATGATTTATTACTAGTGTCGTATACCTGCAAAAAGAAGAAATATCTATTCGTATCGCGGGAGAAATAGAAACGCGCATTTCCTTATGACTGTCTTGCGAAAACACATTTGATGCTAAATTCACGCTATATGAAATGTACTATGATAAAAGCGACTTGAAAAAAACAACCATAAAATGACAAAAAAGGGCGCTATATATAACATGTTTGTCCATTGTTAACTAAAAATTTAGAACCTGAGTGGCTACGTACAAACTCTAATGGAATTTTAAAAACATAATGGTGGAATAGTGTATTTATTCTACAACAAGTGATGGAATGGCACATATTCCACACGGTTTGTGAGTGTGGGATATGTCATTCCGTTGCCTGTTGTAGACTATACTTGCTATAACAAGATTTTGGAAATTATACAAAAAATACAAATACAAAACTGTTGAAAACGTCAAACTCATATAAATAAAATTAAAACAAACAGACGTAACCATAGTAACTGAATATAAAGTCATATAGCGCGCAAATATGCGGCTCTGATTCGTCGAATTTATTCCATTCGCGACGTATGGAATGATAGTTATTCCAATACAATTTTTAGTTGTAGAATGCATAGTTTCCAAAACAGTGTTATAAGAAAATATGTTTTTAAATATTTTAAAAATATCAATAGTACTTTTGTAAAGAAAAATTGGAAAATATCACCAAAGAAAATTGGTTTATTTGACAGAGACATACTTTAATCTAATTTACTCCCAATACCAAAATCAATTACTATTACAACTATCTTGACAACGACTCTAATATATTTTTTATGTGATCCCATTCATATTTGCAATCTATCTGCAGAGATATTCAGTAAATTTGAGTGATTAAAAATTATATGACATGGAAAAGTAACATCCCATTGGCAGTACCTTACTAACATTTACTTAGTTACCATAATTACAATTGACTGATTAAATAGTTGGCCCAATTCTCTAATTCAGTTGTTAACTTTTAACCACTTGTTAATATTTTTGACAAATAGAAACATATGTAACAAGTGACAGTTTGATTTTTTCTTGTGTTATGAATTTTCATTGGATTAAAATCTTAGCAAGATGTTAAAAATTATAAATTAAAAACTGAATTAGAGAATTGGGCCTAATATTATGAAAATATTTAATACTAAGATAAACTTATTTATATCATGTATTATCGTGAGTATTTTTCATTCTTGCCTTTTAGAATTTAGAATTATTTATATCATGCGCCTTTTTGGTGGTCGCCATTATTGCAGGATCACCTTTGTAGATAACATTTATAATTTAACAACTTTTTCTATTTATGTCTAAATATCAATGTTGGTGCAATACACCAACACATGAATACGAATATATGGATAAAAATATCAGCTAATTAACTGTGAAATTTGATATTCATACATTTGGTGATATAAGGTAATAGATTGTACACTCACTGACATTTTGATGATCTAGCTTCTTTACACAAAATAAGGATTCTTGTCTAATATTTTTTAAGCATTAAAATTAAGCAAAATGACTACAAATCACGGAATGTAAATCAATGAAAACGACTTAAAAAATTCCAAATAAAATCATTTTAAAATACCAGCTATATTTCAACAGACCTACAAATAAAAGCGTCATAAACAGGAATGTTTTAATTGCCCAAAATAATTCTTATAAACTTGTTTATTGCCGGGCTTTATTATTCTCTCCCTAAAGCCCTGTTCAGTTGTTCACCAACTCTATTCGTCTTAATTACCATGTAATTGCGGCTCACACAGACGCACACGCATGCACAATGCCCACACACGCACTCGCACTCTGTACTCTATTACTACGTCCAGTTATATCGTGCCACAGCACCGTGACTACCATGAGAACTTACTGTACTTCAGCCTTTTTATAAAACGAATTCGCTTCGAATCACAGTAGAAATCAACAATTAAGGTACAGTTTTAATTATTGGGAGCCAGAGTATTGTTTACCGAAGTATAACACTTGTTTTGTTGTCGAAAAGCCGAAAATAAACTCGACATTTCAAGCATTTAGATACGGGGAAGCAAATATTTAAAGCTATATTTGGTTTTGTACGTGATATCATATCAAGAGTTGACTAATCTAAAACCGGCCACTTATGTGTCAATTATTGTCTTCAGATGTGACTAAGTATTTCCTTTAAAGATTAATTTTAAAAGAGGATTTTCCTGTTTGTAATAAAAAGTAAAAAATAATAAATCAAGTAGCTTATGAAACAATTGAAAGTATGAACAACTGAATAAATTAAATAAAATATAATCAAAATGGCTGCAAACATAAATAACAAATGAAAGTATTGCGAGTTTTATTTTCATCTGAATTATAAAACATTCTTCGGATGATTGTATTTAGCGATAATCTTACTCGTGTTGGTAGATATAACATTTGACATTTAGCAGTGCGAAAATGTTATCCAATTAAGGTCGAATATAACAACAATGGCTGAAGAATCAGAGGAAATGTATTATTAAAAGATAAAATACGATCCCACGGGTATAAAATTGGAGCATGCATACAGAAAGACAAATTTTGTTTGTCCTATTAAAAAATACAAAGAGCTGAATGGTTAGTTTGTCTGGCGGCTGCTGGGAAGTTATTCAATTAATAATCTGTTCTCATCATTCAACTATAGTTGCAGGATAGACGCAATATATTTTTATTATAATTTATAATAACTAAGTGAAATTGCACGTACCCATTGTTGGCAATATCCACAGTGTAGTATCCAAAAACAAAATTGCAAAAATATCACTTATAAAAATGAGTCACACTTGAGATAAAACAATCCACTGTCAATTAGAATCGATTGACAAAAACAACACTTTCACGAGGTATCACACATCGATAGCTGTGTTTTACACAAAAACAAGAAATTAACAAAAAAGTTTGGTTAACGTTGTCCAGCGAAAGTATTTCCAAGTCGTGACATATTCGTTCTTGATCCAATCTGGATTACAGTTTCTGGATATACGCAGGACACAGTCACACAGTTCATACAACAAAAAGTTCAATTTAAAACGAAATTTAATTTGTATATTTTTATTAACTCTAAGATAAATTTACATCAACAACACGCATACTACACAAGCTACTAACACGGACTGAGTCGGCCTAGGCGTTCCAGCCAGAGACCCTACCGGAGAATGCTCACACTATCACATTCCACGCAAAGATCAGAAACATTCGTTACGCAGCCAACTATCTTTAAAAATATGTAAATTTCACTACAATTTAAAGAAATAAATATATCAATAATATAAAGAGTTCCATAACACATACAGGAATAATAATAAACTAAACAAAATGATATAGCTATTTTGAAAGCAAAATAAATCTCACGAACGATGTCGAAGATACCCGACAAAATTTTATTTTCTATGTCCACGTGAGAGAATGAAAGCGGACATGTTGAAGTGACCACAAAACAAATACAACATGCTTCCAAATGATTTCACATGGTAAATGAAATAACCCCGATAGTAAATGTTTGAGAACCACACGCTGTAATAATCAAGTTATGAATGTTAACTTTTATGATGTTGCCACGTCTTAAATAGAAGAATATAAATAAACAGACAATAACGTCAATAAAAATACTTCTTATTGGCCAATTAATGTACATGACATAAAAGGCAATAAACTTTTAGGGAAAATAATTTACGAAATACAATAATATTTGCGAAGCGTTTTCAATGAACGTAAACATGTTTGTTGTTCATCGCTATTTCCGGTGTTTCCGGATATATAAATTGCAAATACTTACCTCGAACGTGGTAAAAACATGGAGCCATCAATAAACACGGATCCAGAAAGGAGAATATACCAGCATGTTGACAATTCTCCGGTACTGTAAATAAAAATAATTTGTTGTTAATAACTATTACGAAAATTTTAATCGTGAGAAATATGATTCTCAATAAATAAGTAGTAAATAAGTAATAATAGTAATAAAAAGAAAGTGTAATATGAAACCAAAAAGTGAAAATTTCAAAATGAAATAAATTTTCATTTATCAACAGTACATGCTTAAATTTTATTGTTTATGTCACCACGTCAGTGATTCTTAAAAAATGAGTTGTTGAGCAATAATACCAAGAACATAAATTATTTTTCATTTGGTTGTTGCCATGGCATAAAGTTGAACTCTGTTACTTGAAAAATCGTGAACTGGGAGTACCTATGCCTACATACTTCGAATACCAAACAGCTGGGTACCTGTACCGCGGCATAACTCAAGGTAATATGAGGTCACAAACAACATTCTCATGAACACTTTCAACGGGAACGGCCAACAATACGACTGTAGCCATCTAACGGCAAGAACGCCAAACGAGTGTTGGTAAGCTAGCGAGCTACATACCACGTGGTCACTTAAACTTTGGCGCGAAATTTTAAAACATTTAAACGGTACATCGCGAATTTTACTTTAAATTTTAAATAATACATAGAATCTATGGATTTATTTTTATCATTCTGGTAAGAAATTATTATCAACTTTACGAAAGAATATTATAAATTGAAGATGTCCTATCAGAGTGGTAGTAGGTATCTTCAAAACCCGAAGGATGGTAATACAACGATTAAGTACAAAAGAACATTTCAACGCCACAAAATACTGTTAGTCAGAATACTCCAATGCCCTGTGTCGAATTGAAAGAAAAGTTACGTTTGTTTTACAATAAATTTTCAATGATATTATATAATTCTGATTATGTAAATACAGATTAAGTAAACGTTATATTTAATATCTTTTTTACCAAATTACCACTGTTCGAATGTAATGAATTTAACCTGGATTAAAATCTCCAATATAAAATGTCATTTGCAAAAGACATTGGCTTGGTACCAGAAGCTCGTTTTTAAAAGTGTTTTAGGAGAAGTACTTTAGACTTTATTTTTGCGCTGTACAACATTCTAAAATTATTTATAAAAAAATACTTCAAATAAAAGTGACAGATAATTATATTTCTCTGCACTATCGAATCATTTTTTATAAAATAATTTTAGCGCTAAATCGAGGCTAAAATACTCGAAGACCCAAAAACATAGCTCGTAATATCAGCTATTATCTACCTGTACTATTTAATAAATTAGAAATTAATTTTCAGCATAAAATTACTAGTAAAATTAATTCTTATTTAAAAATCCATTTAAAAACTTTTGTAACTGCTAATAGTTCAAGTTTTGATACCAGTGAATTATTTTGACATGTAAATTGTCTCAATGTCGATATAAATTATTATTAATGTTAGTTATTTCCTATTAGTTTGTTGAGAAATCAGCGACCGTGTTCACCTTTTTATTTATGACAGGTACAATTTAAGTTTCTTTGTAAAAATAATTAAGGGGTGTTTAATGGTTTTATTACGATCCTTCGTGCTTTGGTGATCCATATTATACCGTCAACTTCTTTGTTTAATTTAGAGCGTAATATTTTTAATATTTAAAACTTACTAGTAAAGAACATCATTAGCCTGATGCCTCTCATATCTAACAACTTTGCAGAGACTCCTCAACGCTGAATCTCTTAAGGTGGCCAAGGCCTCCAATCCACTTAGTCCATAGTAAATCAGCTGCAGGTCCTGCAGAGATCTGCTGGCAGGAGGTCTTGCTAGCGCAGCGCCGAACATCGCGTCCATGGCGCCACCGCCGCCGCCGCCGCATGGCGCTCGTGCCGCGCGCGCTCGGGCCGCCGCCGCCGCGGACACCTCGCGCATGTGCACCGGACACGCACGAACACTCACGACTCCGTACGACCTGCACAGAACGGTGGAGAAATACGCGCGCGCATTTTAAATGTCACATTTGAAGAGAAGTTCTTGTCACCGAATGTCTGTCATTGCGTGGAGAGTTTTCACTGGATTCTTATATTCTCTTGATTGATATGATTACGTGGATTAATTATTGTGATACTCCAGAATAGTTCATCATCTCTTCACTTTGATTCGTACAGAATTTGATTGTTTTCTCCTTGTCATTCTGCTTGTAGGTTCAGTTGGTTTACATTCCTTGTAGTTACAATCTGTAAATAAAACGAAATTAGTAAATATGCGGAAATAAAAAAAACTAATTAATTCAAGAAATCGTTCAAGCTTAAATAAGAACTATTGCAGTTTTTTCCTTATTAACGATCAGTTGAAATTAAAATCTATTTGATATTACATGGATTTTCTTGCTTTATTACTTGTAAAGACTTTCTAGAATAACAAATAACTTCTTATGACAGATTTCTTTGTTAACTTTTTATCTCTTTTCATATTTACATAAATACCTAGCAAGTTTTCTGTAGGCATTTCTCTCTTAACTTGTTTACTGTAAAAATGTTTCGAGAAAATAAAAAGTGGTTGGTAAAATGCAGGTAATTCAAGGCCACGTATCAGGTAAGTATGCTCAATCTCAGCAGGCATGGGACAGCAAGGCAACATTGCAACTTTAATCAGTTACTATCGCTGTTAATAGACAGCTAATCGAATTCAGAAACTCGTCAATGTATGCGTGCAGAACAGTTAGATTTGTAGCAAGTGTCACAGCGACTGTAGCTATTTATTACAAGGCAAACACCGCGATCTCGCTGTACCTGACCGCAGGGACGTACTCGTACTTTTCTGAGGATCTAAAAACTTGAAATTATATCATAGTTTACCCCAAGACCCAATAACTATTTGCTCTTACAAGATAACATTAAAATAATAATTATGATTCAATTTATAAATTGTTTTTAAGCGAAAAACTTTATTTTCATTACATTTTACAAGGTATAATTGCAGCTAAAATCAAATTTAAAGATTAACAAAAATTATAGGATGCATTTACTACCATAGAGCTATAAATTTATTTATTTACTAAGATATATGAGGAGCAGCTGTGTTGACGGCTGGTAACAGCACTTCACATGCAACAATATATATTATCAATATCTGTAAAAGTCCACATCCAAAATGAGTGAATTTGAATTCCGTTGTTTAATAATTATACTTAATACACGTTTGGCAATATAAAATAGATATTTCAGTTATTTGTATGTTTTCACATTTACTATGAGTATTCAACATAAACATCAGTTTTATTGTAAATAGTATTTACATTCCAAATATTATTGCTAATATCTTAAACTTTTATTATAGCTATTTCTCTATTTGAAATTGACCGAACTTATTACTTTATTTATTACACTTAGGGTTTTGCAATTAAAACTAAAATAAATTTAGTTTAGAACATTGTCACGAAACTTATAGGAAATTCTACAGTTTCATTGTATAATTTTTCGTTCGTAAATTATTGAACATGTGTGTGAACAGCTATGGAAAGCAAGAAGAAAAAAAGAGAAGTGGAAGACAAAAAAATATGGGAAATCAACATGAAAGAAATACTCACTAGGAACCAAATTTGCTGTCAAGAAACAAAGAAGAAAGCAGAAACAGAAATGAATCAAAAGACTTTAAAAGCTTATAGGAAGTTATTGAAAATGCGGACACATCCATCCATTCCACAGACGTCATTGAATGAATGAATTCAAAAATCGATTTTTATACGACCCCTACATTGCTTTATACTGTGTATAAAAAGGTAACAAGTACGATAAGACTATACTATGTGAGTTTTAGTTAAGAAGCATTTTCATTAATGTGTTAATATGGATACCAGCTATATACATTAATATCCTGTTTCAGATAAAATGCAACATAGGTTGACAATGTTAAATAAACATTTCATTTCTTTTTACTGATTCATAAATATATTATAACCATAACTGTATACCGAGTAACCACTAGAATTTTTTCTTCGTTAGTAAACATCTTCAAATTATGATGACAATTCCATTTAACATCGACAATTTTATGTTGAATTTTATCGGAATAGTACTGGTATCCATAGTAATATATTATTGACAGAAAATGTTGCATCTTAACTGAAACTTATCCCATAAAGAATTTAAAAGTGCACAAAAATATTTAACTTTTTCCTCAGAAACGTTAATCGCATTTGCGGTTATCTTCGAACATCCGGTTTTTCTTGTTTTTGCCATTTTTCTTGCCTACTAACAAGATTAATATCAAACAAAGAAATACTCCTTTACTTTCTTAGCAAACAGCTAATTGAATTACCCACCGCAGCTTTCAATACAGCTAGTACTCCCCTTATATAGAATCTAATAGAAGTGATTACGCGTGTAACTAATATTGCTATAACTTAAATCCTTATATTCCTACAACCGATGCCAGAGTACCGGTATATCTATATATGCGTTTGCTAGAAAGAGAAAGCAGTGAAAGAAAAAGAAAGAGGCAGTGCATGCACCTTAAGGAAGTTAAATACGTGTATAATATATCGTATTAGATAGCAGGAAGCCCTGAAAACTTGATAACACTAGCAGTATGAGTGAGTAATTGTGGTCAGGCTTCACCATTTCTTATCTTTAAAATTATCGGAATTTTGTGCAGTACGGACCTTGCATGCAATTACAATTTCATCACACATCTATTAGAGCGTAGATTTGTAAAAATAAAAGCTTCTTCAAGTTCAAACATTCACTAGGTGACTTGAAAAAGAAACCAATTTAATATTACATAAATTTGTCATTGAGACAGATATTTCACTGTTTCTCTATTTAATTATAAGCACATTATTTTTAACTTAATGTTATGACACTTCTAAATTAATAAATAAATCAATATATCTTCACACCATTAACCCATTTTGGGTGTGGCACAATGCTTTCGCAGATCTCGGTGATGTATATTTATAAACGTGAAGTGCAGATACCAGCCGTCAAGTCACGATCCCCTAAGATGAAACCACAGGGGTAAAGTAAAAATGGCAACTATGAGTTGTGATTGTTGAGGTTACGAGCTGATTAGATTTTCGTAGCAATCTATAAACCGGAATTGGTAGTTTACTTGAAGACTTATCAGATTTTTTGGTATATCTCAGTAAATAATTGAGTTACAGTAAATTTTGTCATAATAAAAAAGATGTAGAATAGCATGGGCTACAATTTTTATTTGAAGCTTTTATCTATATTTTGAACCGTTTTGAAATAAAATTTTTTGGGAAGTTATGTAGTGGGCACATGAGATCATAATACAATACCATTTTCTAACTTAATATTTATACTTTACATGTTCAAATTAAGAACTAGTTATATTAATTCCAATTTGATGTGTGTATTTTTAGGTTTTGTGATTAATTTTTGTACTCAATAAATACATTGTTGTAATCAGTGTATTTTTATAATCAGCGCATTGTTGTAACCAATACATTTTTGTCATGAATATACTATTGTAATTTGTACATTATTGTAATCAATACATTTTTGTCATGAATACACTGTTGCAATTTGTATTTATTTGTGTCTTCTTTCAAAATTATTTTAATATTTTTCAAGTTTTAAGCGAGAGGTTATGTGTTGGCACATCAGATTTTTTATTAATGTTGAATGGCAAACATCTTTTATAAATGAATTTATTGTTCCTCATTTCATTACATACTTTCTGCGTTTTCAATAACATATTAGAATAATTATAACACATATTTGCTACGAGAACAAACAAATAATTGAAACATTTGTCAAGGGTAATTATTAAACAATCAAATTCAGATTTATTTTTTAATCATTGCAGAATCCAGTGAACAATCTGGTTGCGTTGTTAATAATTAAAATAGCGTGTGAACTTTTCAAGGCAAGAAATTTAATTAAACAAATGCAGTAATGAATCAAACATAATGCGGCGTACGTACTACGTACATGCGTCAGGTGGAGAACTCTACTCCCTATAAACTTAAGATAATTAACCAATGTTTCGTGTTATGTTCCGCCCCTTTTAAATAATAAATTAAGGTCGAATTAATTCGTAACTTGATCAAACTGAAGCCCGAGGGCTACATGTTTCTAAATCAAATTATCTTCTCAAATATCACATTTCATTTAGATAATTAAATAATCAAAAGATTGGACAGTAATATTGAAAATAAAATATTTCCCTCAAGGTAGGTATAGATTGACAAAGCGATATTCATTCCTTTAAGGTGTGTGATGTCTGTTATTGTATTGATGACCGTTTTCGACAATCTCGGTAGTTGATATATAAACACGTAAAGTACGGTTACCGGCTGTCAAGTCATGGCCCTCAAAGGTCAAAGTGGAGGCAGAACCGCAGGTGTCAAGAGTTGTAAGTTATTTACACCATATGTGCTTCAAATTAAATAAATAGCTCTTTGGTCGAATTGTGGATCATGAGATCTTCAGTTCGAGTTTATCACCTGACAGTTGGTATTTTAACTTTACTCTTGAGGTTCCATAATCAAGATCAGTGGAGATTGTGACTTGAAAGCTGGTGCTGGTAAACCCCCTTCATACTTAAAACTATACTAAGCTATATAATATAATAATAATAGATCTTTAATTAGCATAAGCTTCTGAATACAACAAAATACACAAAATGTATAACAAAATAATACACTTGAATTGACAACATTGGCTAATATGATGAGCTTCGTTTCTTGGTGTTTAAGGGAAGTGTTTTAGCTTTCTAAAATTATTTTTCAAAAAAATACTTTAAATAAAAGTGGTAGATAATATATTTCTCTGTAACATATATTCGAAGAAATTTTTTATAAAATGATTTTAGAATATTGTATAACTCTAAAACAGAGGCAAAAATACTTCTCTTAACACCCAAAAACAGAGCTCGTAGTACCAGCCAATGTTTTTAATTTATTTTTTAATATATTGAAATTACTAAAAATAGCGTATCATTGCTAAAATTAGCAAAGGTGAGATATTTATTTATCTACGATAGTGTGTAAAATTGATATTTAACTGTTAGTTTCAAGTTTGTAAAATGGTTATTTAGTAACACGATTCCGTTTGTCACGGGTTGCCGAGCAACGAGTGATTAAAATTTTTAAATACGACAAATTTGCATAAATTTTGTTATGCAAACATCTTATTTAATATTGTGATCCTACATCAAAAATAAAATGTTTTTTTCATATTTATTGGGGTTTTTCATTATATCGTGGATAAAATATTGTACAATACAAATACGAAAAGCGTCTTTAGTCATTCAGGGGTCTTAAAATTAACCCATTCATGACTAAAGACTAGCTTTACGTATTTGTATCGTAAATAACTATTATTCTTATATCCTCCAAATTAAAATCCTTCTAGAAACAAGATCATTAATTTGTAACCTCAGTTATTTCTTTTAATTCGTAAATGAACAATTTAAAATTTATAAGTTTTGTACTTGAGTGGAAAAGTTAACGTACGTACTACATATCAATCAATATAAGATCTTTTCCCTCTTCTGGGTGCGTTGACACCCCAACGATTTAGTCATGACAGCCTGGAATTAAACCCAGGGCTTAAAAAAGCAATCAATCGCTTAAACGCCTCACAGAATCTAAACAGTTTAAATGCAAAATAAAAACAACTGCCTACATAAAATCTTCCTTAAAACAGCTGAATTGGAAATTAGTTTTCTAAAACAAGGCACTTTAACCCATTTGAATACCCTTTAAATTACACTATTTATAAAATATTTCGAACACAATCTATTTTTATATCCATTGTTCTGGTTCCACAATAAAATCTCAACTTTTTGTCCACTTCAAAAATCTTGATGTTCTCTCTATTTTTACTCTCGACGTACAATACTTTGAATTAGAATTAGATTGACTTACCGTTAGTTCCCTTTTGTTTTTTTACGAGACAATCGCGAGCCGATTAATAATTTCATGGTCACAGCACACTTGGATACCTGGCAGTGAATAATAAAAAAAATCTGTAGCTGTTATTGAATTTTTCCCACTGATTCCGTCATGAAAGTTTTCCACTAGAAAACTGTACTAAATATCTCTATGATACTGTTAGTAACCAGATAAAACAAATGTAACTGTTTATTCGGGTTTCTAGTTCATTTTGTGTGAAATTGGAAATTATTTTGTAGATATTGTTTGTTTACAATTGTGTAAATAGCCGTAAGCATCGTACAACCAGCTCTCAATTATTTGTTGTTGCTATGGTAACGTATCGGATAAATAATACGCTGGAATTCGTATTTCTGACGCAGGATTTTATGCATCAATATTTATATTTTTTTGCGTAACTACGGAAAAATGTACTAACGAAATAAATAATCTTTTTAAACATGTTTGACATATGGAATAGATGTTTATGTTTTTGTATATATACTAACAACAGACATAATAACATTGCAAATAACAATTCCAAATATTATAGCTATAACATCATTCATTTGAAACTCTTTTTTTAGGGTCCCTAGAATACGATTTTAATAGTTTTGCGATGATGTCTGTGTGTATGTGTGCTTGTTTCTATTTACTACATTGAAATTTTTGATATTTTGTATGTATCAATTGTATCATCTTGAGAAGAGTTGATTAGTTTTTGGTGATAATCCAATAACCGGAAATGGTGTTTATTTCAAGCCCTATGAAGTTATTTTGAAATATCTATATTTAATAACAAATTTTGTTATTAGAATACTGTTTCAAATATTATTATTTACAAACAATTATTGCTGGAAATATTTTTCTCTAACGTTTGAAATAGTTATTTACATACCAAATGCGGGAACGCTTGGCAAGCTCGCGCCGCCATAGAACGAATCCGGGAACCGAGTTCACGCAAGAGGTTTGTACAATATTTTTTGTACGAAAAGTATAGAACTAATAACAATACATACAAAGAAATGAAGTTCTTCAAGGAGTTCTTTTGATATTTGTCAAAGTTGCACTATTAATATAAACACACAAATTAATTTGTCTAATATATTAGAAAACAATTAAAATATTTATAATATTTACCGTATTCATTTGTAAATTTATTATATTTCTTATTTCCGTAAAACATTCTTCACTCATTTAAATACAGTTTATATGATGTACTTCACGTAATATTACAAAAAATTGGGATATCCTTTTATTGTATTTCTATATAATATAAACCCTAAAAAACTCACTGGTGCAGAGCGCATCATCATATCTCTTAAATTTTTCGAGATATGGCGGTTTATGATGTTTTTCGAAGTGCAACTTTGAGGAACTGCAACTCAAAAATTACGCAAGATATCGAAAAATACTCTTCAGTTTTGTGTTATTCGTACATATTATAGCAAAATAACAATTTTTTTTAAATTGAAAATTTTGGAATTTTTTTTTCAAAATTTCGATCAGCAATATCTCAAATTATAAACGAGATACGAACTTGCAGATTAAGCCATTGGATTCAGCTCATCGAAATACATAAACCCTAAAAATTTCAAAACATTCGGACGATGGGTTGAAATTTTAGAGCAAAAAGTCTGAAAATGGCCTTTTTCAGGCCAAACGTCAAGGAGTTACCCTTTGACGTTTTTCGCCAAAAACATCATTTTCACACTTTTTGCTCTAACTTTATAACGCGTAAAGCAATTTTAATGAATTTTTACATACTTATGTATTTTGACGGGCTGAATCGAATGGTCCTGTCTCCGAGTCTGTATCTTTTATATTTATCGAGTTATCGCCTATCGAAATTTGGGGGAAAAAATCGAAAAATTTTAAAATTTTCAAAATTTACTAATTTTTAATAAAATGCATGAAATGATCAGAACTGAGTCGCTTTTTCAATATCTTTAATAGATTTTGAGTTGCACCCATTCAAAGTAGCATTTCGAAAAACATCGAAAATTGCCATATCTCTATAAATTTAAGAGATATGACGATGCGCTCTACAGCATTGAGATTCTTAGGGTTTATATTATATAGAAATACAATAAAAGTATATGCCAATTTTTAGTGATATTTCTTGAAATCTGAAATTGTGCAGTACTTTCTTTCATGTATTTGTTGTCAATGGTAAATGAACTTGTATTCAATATTCTTTTAAAACTGTTTTTTTTAAATAATTATTATATTTAAATTATATTAAATTGCGATTAGTGCCAATTGAAAATGTTTCACCGTTTTGCAATTTCAAAATCTTACTAAATACCATTCTGTGTTTACAAGTTCCCATTAAAATCTAGAATAAATCCACGGTGCCATGAAATAAAACAAAAGACAACGCAGAAGTGACGACATACTGCGATTATTTTGGGCTCATCAAGCGACTGTTTTCTAAACAAACATTTGAACATCACATCTTGCAAGATCGTAAAAAAACAAAAGACTTGCATAATTGGTAATTGTTCTACAATTTGATTGAATGCAGATGCAAGAATGTTGGAAGTATTTTAAACATCGTTGCGCTTTTATTGTTATTATTTTCAGTAGCGGTTCATTTTTTACGCGCTAGGTAGCGTTTGCTTCGCTCTAGTTAGCGTAAAACTGTCTACAAACATCTACAAATGTTTGTGACAGCTTTAACGACTTTAACTTAATTTTATTTGGAACTGTCTCACGAGATAATGACATGAAAAACTGGGTTAATCTTAATACATTCCTTGCTTTCTTCGATTATTAGGCGCAGAGCATAATGTCAATATGGGCAAAATAAAAAATATCAACGAATAAATTAAAATAATTCGTTTAACTTTGCATGTAATTTTCATACATTCAAATTTGAATAAGCTAATTGTAAAATAAATTATAATACGTCTACAAGTTCATATTCAAAAGCGCACCATTCTTTAATTTTTATTTAAATGAGTAACATAAATAATTACTTAAAATATATAAATATAATAATTGTATACCTACTTTCTGGCTTAATTACTCTCTTTTAAATAATCTAAGGCAAAATTATCATAGTTTGCTATACCTAATTGAATTTTAAATTAATATTCGAAAATTTCTAAACTCAAAACTTTTATTCTAATAAACCTGCAATTGTTTAATAATTACACATGGCACATGTTGGACATATAGGCTGGTACCACGAGCTCCTATTTTGGGTGTTTTAAGAGCAGTGTTTTAAGCTCGGTTTTAGCGATGTACAATGTTCTAAAATTATTATATAAAAAATTGCTTTAAATAGAAGTTACAGAGAAATGTATCATCTACCACTTTTTATTATTTATGTTTATGATTATGTTTACGTGCAGTTTTGAATTGTATAAAATAATTAACCTACACCCTTGCATGCGTGGTCAGTTTTAAAAATGACCTGTCATTTATTTATATATCTGACCCAATAAGTGACCTGACCGGTCATGGTAAAAGACCTACGTCACCAGTTAAAACTAATTCAGGAGAACTTAAAAAGGTGTATTTCGATTTTATCAAGTATAAGAACATAAAAATTATCCTTTAGATTAAATAAATACAAGTGCAAAATCTGCGATAAACCATGCTGATTTCTTATTACTTACGATGAAATTTTAAATTTTAAAATAAATAAATAAATTTAAGCCCCAAACAAGAAATCCAACACATGCAAACAATAAATCTTCAAAACAGAAGACACCACTACCAAAAACATTTAGTTTAAACACAAAATACAAAACATTCATACACACATGTCGCTAGCAAGCAGATATAAACTTACAGCAAAATCAGCAGGCTCTGTTGACATTTAAAACAAAAACAAATCAACGATGGTCGCGTGGCAACCAACAAACATCTCCTGTTTGAATGTTAGTACATTACGGAAACAAGAACCTGAACTCATCTTTCAACACCGAGGTTAATGTTATACACCATTTAATTTCTCGACGTGTACTTGCATTCCTGTGACGCATTAGGGCTTAAGCTATGCAGTTTTTGCCGGCTACTAAAAACGGAAATGGCTTTGTAAGTTAGCAACAATTTGTTTTGCTGGTAATAAATAATTTTCTTATGGTTAAAGCAAATTATACGATGCCACGATTGTATCAACAACATACAATGAAGAAATAGGACTTTAGTATAATAGTTCGGCTTATTATTATTGTTCCTCCGACATCATGATTACCATAAGTTGTTACGGTGGAAAGCACATATCACAGGTTGTAATAGAAAAGTACTTGAAATTATGGGTCAACATCTATACTCGTATGTTGATGTTGTGCAATGTAAGTGCAAAATTATGTCTTATTAGATAATTACCAATAAAAGTTTTTTTATTTTTAATAAATGGAAAATCACAAACGAAAATATAAAAACAATGATTGCTCAGGGTGCAGTTAATTTTAATTACTATTCCGTGAGTAGAATTAAAAATATTATAATTATGATTTTCATATAATCTAAATCATTTTAAAAATAATTATTACTATTTGCTGTCTAACTTAGAATCTAGAAAAATATTTGATTTGGTTTAACCTTCTTTTTAACTCTTTATATTTTTGGGTTTTTGTCATTATTAATATTTATATATTTTGCAATTTATATTACACTCTGATTTATTGCATTTCATAATTGTATCTCTTGAACTATTGATAATTTCGTTTAAATAAATAAATAATGCATATATCATCATTCCGAAAGGTTCAATTTGAGACCAAATTGGATAGAATACTAATAACTTTTATAAAAACAATTGACGATTGCTCAAAAGTCTTTTTCAGTACATCTTTTCTTTGTTAGACTTTTATTTTGACAATAAACTCGTCAGGATTTAAATAACTTTTGTAAAAAAAATTTACTATCGAATTACAAAATTATTTTGACATTTGTATTTCAATATTTTTCATTCCAAATATTAGTACTGATATTTTTCTTTGAAATATTTTTCTATAATACTGTTTTGGAAACTACACATTCTACAACTAAAAATTGTATTGAAACAACAATTTTTCCATACACCGCGTATGGAAATAAAAAAACGTCAAACTTAAAAAATTAAATTAAAACAAACAGACGTAACTATAGTAATTGAATCAAGATACTTCATATATTGCGCCAATATGCGGCTCTGATTCGTCGAAATTTTTCCATAATAATTTCGACGAATCAGAGCCGCATATTGGCGCAATATATGAAGTATCTTGATTCAATTACTATAGTTACGTCTGTTTGTTTTAATTTAATTTTTTAAGTTTGACGTTTTCAACAGTTTTATATTTGTATTTTTTGTATAATTTCCAAAATCTTGTTATAGAAAGTATAGTCTACAACATGTAACGGAATGGCATATCCCACACTCGTAAACCGTAGCCCTCGCCTTCGGCTCGGACTACAAACTTTTTGCTCGCGTGGAATATGTGCCATTCCATTACTTGTTGTAGAATATACTATTAACAGCTGATTCTATGAGTATATTCGAAATAAATTTAATGAAGTTTCGTTAATATATCTTTTCGCGTTGCTGAGTTATTGATCATACGGATACATATCCGTCCATCCACACAGACGTCAGCAATTCTTTTCATGATTTCTACAATTCCTTAGTAAATCATACGTTCATACTATATGGTCAATATTGTCTACAAATATCTAATTGAATATAATAAAAAATTAATTACAACTAATACTTTTCTCTCAGATTATTTAAAATAATTCTTTATTGTAATAATTATTTTAAATAGTAGAAACGACATAATTAATAATGAAATCTATGAGATGAAATTATGATTCACAAGCAAAGTATTCATTTGTCGGCTAGTTAAGTAGCACAAAGGTATGAAATGCCTAATGAACTAACTGATTGAAAGAGTCAAAATGAGGTCAGTGCAGGTCAATTAATTCATTTACAGCTTAACGGAAAACTAGCAGCTAATTATAAACCTGCAGGTCTGCACCACATTCCTCTCTATTGACTATTCCATTTTTCCATTTCATCGCGAAGAGAGAAACTCTTTTTTAGTTCATTTCTCTTCTGTTATCACTAGAGTAAAACGTGAGTAAAGTTGTTGAAATTCTATAGAGAACACAATGTAAACATGGTTGATGTTGGATAAACACTTCAAATTAGAAATGCATCAAATAGTGCAGTAGTATCTACGGGATAGTAGGTCACTCTTTATTATTAGCTTTTCATATTAAAGCTTTCAACGCCGATAATTTCCTTATTTGCATATCACAATAGACTGAATTTGTTCAACATTTTCATAAAATTCCATTTTTAAATTTATTGCTAGAATAGGCATTATACATATTAAATTTATTGCTAAAATAGCAATATTTATTGGAAATTGAATTGATACTGAAAAAATTTGGTGTGGGTTCTGAATTTGAATGTTTAATAAGTACATTAAACACATGTATGACGTATCTTTTATTGATTAGTTATATACGGGAACCTAGTTCACGGAAAAGGTGTATAAAATATATTTTGTACGAAAAGTATAAAAATAATAGTTAAGATAGTCCATACAAAGAATTTGCACACAAGAATATTTATTAAACCTACAGATATTTTCAATGAAAACGAAATCAGATTCAAATCAATATTTCTCTTCATTTCAGAGTAATCTGCTTCTTCCAAGAAAATATTTTCATCAGTGCTTTAATCATGTTTTTAATGATATTTTTAGTCGTGTTTTGAGTTACTCTTTTCGTCTAACAAGCTTATTTGCATATACCATCGCTATTATTCAACGTATAGGAGCTCCGAAAACGGATAAAAATTCACGTATTTTCCAATATTGAAATACATTGAATTCATTGTTTTGAGTGACCATTTCCGGTTTTGAAATTACGACGAAAATCAACTTATTTCTGCATATTGTCAGGAAACTGATAATTATGAAGTTTCGTTAATCCATTCTCGTTCGTGAGTTATTGAACACACGGACACACATCCATCCGGAAATTTCTTCATCGTTTAAGAAAGTATTGTTGGATCATTTTTACCCACACTTAATGATACTATTCGCAAAAATAAAATGAAATTTTTAAATAAATAAATATATCATTACGGTATTTATCCATTTTGTATTTTTGCTAAAGTTAAAAGCAGCCACAGTTTTTGACAGTTGTAGGGATCGAGTAAGCTATCTATCATATTTCAAAATGCAAAAAATTATTTATATTTCCATTAAATTTATACATTTGACTGTGTGACTTGCCCTGTACTAAAATATTTAAGGACCCTGACTCGTCCCGAACTCCACGTGCTGAAATATATCTTTAAAAAGATCTATTTTAAACAGAGAGCTACACCCAAAAATGGGTTACTGTCGTGAAGAAGATTTCCGATATTCCTTTGCTGATGTAACATATCGAAAATAAAATCTATTTCCATGTTATAATCTTATAAAAAAGACTTTTATTGCCTCGCATCCGTTCTAAATTTTTGTGGAGAATACCAAATTATTTTTATCTTGCACGATTTATGTAATTATTAGCAAGGTACAGATTTCACACTTTTTTTTAGATAAAAACAACATAATCACAACCTTCAAAATAATTAGGCAATATTTTAAACAGTAAAAAAGTAATGATTTTATGTAACAAATAATATTGCTTTATCCCAAAGCTGAAGATTAAAATTAAGCTGTACATCTCCACATAACATTCCTGAACGTAAACATAAAACATAACGTAAATTAACGTAACACAACATCCCGTTGTAGGTTGAAGCTGTTCTGCAGCAAATACCAACACACGCACACACCACAGACAAACATCAGTGCGAAGAACAGTTAAATCGACGACCGAGATAAACACATACATCTCTGATCTCTGCATCGGAGTATACACAGTACAGTGGTGTGTTTGTATTGGTGTATGTGGAGCACATGGACACAGTTGGTGCACAAACGTATATAAAGTTTATACTAAATTGAAGGAATTTTACGAGGAGGAACTTTGTGGTCGGTCAATCAACAGGGAAAGTAATGGGGAACGTGTACAGTGCATCTGTTTATGTCAGTTAAATGATAAATTACATTGAGGTAATACGGAAGAAAAAGTGATAAATGAGCGAAAATGAGATACTTTACACCTCGAATAAACATGGTAAACATATTTATACTCATAACTTGTAATTATATAAGTTTTTAGGTATATCTCAATATATTTGTAGAGCAGAAATAATTGCCTGTCTAGCTTGTAACTATTTTGTGGGTAAAGAAAAATATTATCCAGTAAAAAAAAGGTTGAAAGGGAAAACGTGGTGAAAAAGAGATTCAGATGGCGTGAACATACATGGAAAGCAGAAGAAAAAGAAACAATAAGATCAGCAGGTGAATGGATATCAGGAGAAAGAAGAAACGAAATATATCCAGATCAACATGGCTCAAGGAAGTAAGAGAAGATTTAAAAGCAACAGGTATTAAAAATTGACAACGGAATAGAAAAGATAGAAAGATGTAGAGAAACCTAACTACAAGGAATTAAAGGAAAAAAAAGCAGATTGATCCACTCATCTATACATACAAAATATTTCACTACAGAAAATATGTACACCATTTGCTTTAAAAATTAGTAAAGATAAATATGTAATTCTAGTTATTGTTCCGTGAATTAATCAAGTAGCTTCTAATACTTAGACAAAAATGTAGCTTGTCCATTTATAAGAAGTCATTAAGGTCCTCCATTTTGTTTTAAGATGGTGGATAAAGATAAACTGTATGGGTTGTTGCTATATTTTAACAATATTTTTGAAGAGTAAAATTTGATTAATTGATTATAAAACTAAAATAAATAAGTATATTATCATCATATTTTTGCACGTGAAGTGTGGTTACAGCTGTTTATTAATTATATTTTAATAATAGTTTTTGCTGTAATAAATACCATTTTAGAATTAAAATTGATCAATAAAAACAATGGTTAATTTTCGTATTGTTAATATATTATGTTAAATAATAAAACAATAAGTTTTTTTTTTAATGATTAATGGCATATTACACAAAACAACATAACATAAAATAAATGAATTAAACATAAACATAAGTCATCCTTTTTAATGAAATTCCACAATAATTAAAACACCTATTACTCGTATAACATAAAACCGAGCACAAAACAAAGGAGTATTATATAATGATATATTCGTGAAAAATTCGTTGAAAACTGACACAGGGATGATATTTAATACCTATAAAATAATGTTTTTGGTTTGAAACTAGAAATAACAACGCGCTTTTCTCTGTCAGTAACATGCCAATGTAACAGTAGATGAGCTCTTAATTTTAGAGGAATTTTCAATTTTCAAAAAATTTATATCGCACATTTTTGCTCTTCTTCGATAGCTGCACTACCAGTTCTACCATTCCTTGTAATTTATTTCAAAAAAACTGGCGAAAAACAAAATTCCTGCTAAATAATTTCTAGCATTTATACAAAAAAAAAAAAATCTTTCTTGTTTTGACTAATCAACTGACCAAAATATTTATTCGTACATCATTTTTGATCAATACAAGTGAGTATATTGCCGATGGCAGCCCAGGGCCTCTGATGACCGGATGCACTGTCACGGTGAGTGTTGGTCGCGGCTCGCGAAGAATTCGAAGGCGTTGGATTAAGAGCCGTAGAGCGGCAAACAAACGACCTATGGCTACATTCTTGCTTCTTGCCGACATCGCGTTAGTTGGTAAAGTATAGGTGTAGCACTTGTTAAACTCGTAGATTTTTATGGAAATTCGTTTAGTTCAAAATTATAGAGATTATTTATCTAATAAACCGGGAGGTCCATTGGTCTGTATATTTTATTTTATGGGATTATTTAGAATTTTTCAAAGTTTATTTTATATTTAAATGCTCACATATCTGCAGTATAAGTTTTAATACCTGTTTTCCATTTTTGCGAAATGATATTCATCTTTATATTTTTAAAGAAAATTTTAATATTTTAGAAATATTTTAAAGATATTTATTTTTTTTGCGGAGATGGGAAGCGAACTAACTGCTTTGGATGATTGTGAATTTATATGAACATCACAAATGATTATGCATGCTCTACAGTGGGATTCGAACCTGCAACCCCTGGTTGGTGACTAGTTTTTTTTTTTCAAAGATGGGAGGCGGACTAATTACTATAGTCATATGCCGCCTCATGTGTGGATGATGATGAATTTATGTGAACATTACAAACGACCATGCTCTTCAGTGGGATTTGAACCCACAACCTCTGACGTGCTAGGCCAGTGACATAGCCACTTCGCCACCGAGATCGGCTAGTTTATTCTTAAAACAGTTCTTATTCATTTTAGTGCTAAAATTATCAGTTCAAAAATTATTGATGTTTTAAATAATGAAGAATGACACACAGAAAGTATGCCATATAATTAACAACAATAAATAAATTTATAAAATAAGTTCGAATTTCACAATTTATCACCAATCTCAAAAACTAAAATATAACAACGAAAAGTTGATAAACTAAGTGAAAGGAGTAAACAATAATTATTAAATATCTGACAGCAATTAATCTAATTGTTAAAACATTCTCTCACAATTCAGGGCACACTTTCTGTGTGTGATTCTTTATTAATAAAATCATGAAGTGTTTTTGTAGGTACTGATCATTTTAAGTCTAAAATGAACTGTTATAAAGAGAAACAAAATATCTTTAAAATTAAAAAAAATGTAGGTGGGCCATTAAAAAATATAGAGTTGAATATCATTGCGCGAAAACGTAACACCCAGAAGAAAAGCATATACTTGCGGTGTCGCAATTTTTCTAATCAATTACTATCGTCAATTATTAGCAAACAATCACGTTTTCGTAGATAAAGGCAGACAATAACAAGAAACGTACATAAAATACAGTGAAGATAAGTTTTATCATAGACCTAACTCATTATACTTATTTATAGAGAAACATAAGATCTTTATAATTTTGTAAAAATATATAGAGTATTCCATTTAAAAATTGCTTACCATTACGCGAAAATGGAAGACCCGGTAGAAAAACTTATACTGCATATACATGGGCATTTTAATGTAAAATAAACTTTGTCTGGAAAAATTTTCGATAATATTTATAATAATCGCATAAAATAAAAAATACAGACCGATGGACAAGCCTATATATAGTAATATAGGTCTGTGATTTTACTGAACGTGAATTGAAAAGGCGCCCAAGATGTTAAGTAAAGGTCTGAATTTAAGTGCAAAAATAAGTTTTTGACACTGGTACGCTCTGGGACTAAACGATAAAACTTATGTCCTTAGGGAACACCAAAACTTCGAACAAACATAATGCAATAAAAGCATTTGAATAAATTATGTTGTTAACGCAGGTAACTGTAAAAGTAATGAAACCAATTACAATTCATGCTCTCAATTATTCTACATTTCATATTATTATTATAGTTCCGATATAATCGATACCATTAACAAATTGAATAATTTATGTGTACTTTCAAACTTGCAATAACCTATATGTAGAATAACAATGAAATTATTTGGTTTTGTTTTATGGAATAAATATTTATTTCGTATAAAATTAACATTCATATATTCTCGATCATCCGACCGACTTCACCACTGTCCCCGTCTTGATCTTGGCGGTTTCTGAGCGAGCTTCCGGTTTAACCGTCCACGTGCAGCCGCTTCCGGTAGGGCGTGCAGACATGCAGGTGGCACCACTAGCTCATCCAGAAGTTCTCAATCAACGAACATCAACCATGTACCCTTTCATTGCATTGCTGCTCTCTGTTCAAGAGCATAGTGCGTGACAGACTGTAGTAACGGACAGTATAGGGTCTTTGTTTTATTTTTAGGGCCCACGAAGGGTTTTCCGTGTCGTTAAGATGGAGAAATGATGATTTTATTGTTGGTTTCGGTGGATGAAAGCTTGAAAGGGATAAGGATAGCTCAAAAAAGAAAAATACGATGATAATATAAAAGATGCGGTATTTTTTAGCTTCAATGTATTTTCTGCGATATATTTATTTGTGGGCAGAATTAAATACAGTTTTATTCGTAATTTACAATTTTTTTATTTCCCTTAAGTTTATTTTAATATATGAAATATATTGCTGAAGAAAAAATGGAACACATTTCTTTACAATGACGATAAATTTTAATACATGAAAAGTTTTAAAACAATAAAATAAAATAGTATTAATAAAGAAATATAATTTCAATTAACAAACACAAATTAAAATGAAAAATGAAATTTGTACAAGCTTCAAATAAAAATCTGTTGTGAGCACAATGCAAAAACACGGACAACCTCTATCAAGAAACGTTCATCCCTTCACACGTCAAAAAGACATTTTTTCCATTTTTCAACCATTATTTTGTTTTTATCAAAAAGTATAGGTTTTCAGATTTAAACGAAAATGTCAAAATATAATTTTTCTTTAAAGTGTAATTCGTAAATGATGACAGTAACATAAAAATGTTACAAACAATAATTGTAAATAATAATATTGGAAACATTATTCTCAAAACAAAATTTATCATTAAACCATAATTTACTCAGATATTTCAAAATAACTTGATAGGGCTTCAAGTAAACTACTACTTCCGGTTATTGGATTATTACCATAAACTAATCAGTTCTTCCAAAGGGAATACAATTGATATATACAAAATATAAAAATTTTCAGTTTAGTAGTTTTTGAGAAACCCAACTCCAGAGATCCACACAAACTAACAGACAGACAGACAGTCGCGAAACTATTAAAATCGTTTTCTACTGAAAACTCACTACCCTTTTTCAGCATGATTCCTATAGCGCCCTTACAGGATGTGGCGGGAGATAAAAATAATGCAGATTCCGGGGACCTTAAAACGTATTTCCGGGAAAATCACAGTCTTCATTTGTATTATGATTCCCACAGGAAAAAGAAAATTCCTTAAGAATTTACCACCACTATTCGGTAAGCTGAGGATACAAGATGCATTTTCTCAAGATGTCATAACAAATAAGAAACTAAACACGATTATTTATTAAGTAATTATTAAAAAAAATTTGGTAAATTTTTAACAAATGCATCTTATATCCTTAGTTTACAAAATAGTTTGGTAAATTCTAATGAATTTTTTCTTATGTATACGTTCTTTTAATGTCTATAAGGGAGATAATTGTTGATTTTAAACGTAGGTAGGTATGTAGCTTTTAGAAAAGGGTAAATGGTGTTATATAACATCACAATCACTAGATTAGAATGCTTCCCGTGTCAGATTCCGCACATTTACAGATTTTCACAGAATTAATCTCTCTTCTGTGTTTACGTAAGTGAATTAATTTCGCTTCTGAGTGTAGAGCAAATACAGCATTAGATCATTTCACAGCAGTGTAAGTGCAAGTGGGTGGCCAGGTGACAGATCAGTGGGGAACAGAGATATTGTCTTGTCTTCTCTGACGTCAGCAGTCTCAGCCAATGGCCTCACCACGCACTATGACTCATTAGAAGGAACACAGAGACTTACTTAGCCGACCCGAGCGCGGGCACAAGCCCATCTGAATCTATTACAACACTTGGATCAAATAAAAAATAGTGCCTCATTTCTCATACTTCCTTAAACATACAACAAATTTTCATAATGGCTATCATTATTTGAATTTTTATCTACTGATTGGCGACTGCATACTCAGGGGTGAATAGCCGAACAATCTAATATATATTTATTAACTTTCTTACACAAATAAATCATAATTACACTTGACACATATTTAATATCTACTGCGTTACAAGCAAATTTCGCAAGTCTGGAGAATCTTCAAAAAGTTGAAAATTGTCTATGAAACATATATATTAAAAAATATAAAGACAATAAAAATTGTCAATAGTTTCATAAAAAACAGCCTAGAATAATAACTAAGTTATTAATTCATTGGAGAATCTGTAGGAACGCAAAAAAAAATCGACAACCTCCAAAATCATGTTAATTCAAAGCAAAATATGTTGTTTTGTTTTCTGCAAATTTTATATTTGTGACTTTTCCATTTGTATATTAAGCCGACGATATACTCTTATAGAATATATGTTTCAGTTATTAGTTTTTTTACCTCCCGCCTACATCTAGGTAAGGGAGGTATTGTTTTTGGTCAAAAAATTGGGTAGTGAGTTTTCAATGAATAAGCACGTTTTAGGGTCCCTACAATACGATTTTACTATTTTCGCGATGATGTCTGTATGTATGTATGTATGTGTGTAGTCTGTGGCAATTTTGTGAATTATTGCTTCTTATATTTAAATGAAGAGCTAATTAGATTTTGGATAAAATTGGTCAACCGGAAGTAGCAGTTTACTTGAAGCCCATAACAGTTTTTCGTGAAAAACACGGTTAAATTTCCTTTTTCAACAATTTATGTTATTTTGAAAGTTGAAGAATATTTAATTTTACATGTGTTTTGATTACACTAATTTTATTAATTTCCATTAGATTTAGAGATAATAAAATATAAAGAAATTAGATTTCACAAATCTTACATCGTTTAAGAGTAGTATTGGGCGGGAGGTTATGTGCTTAAATTCACAATCGCGGCATATGGCCAAAGCAGTTAGTCCACTGACCATCTTCCCATTATCGTAAAAAAAGAAAAATTGAATTTGAATAAATTTTGTACTAATATATGCAAAATAATACTAGCTTCAATTTTTTTTGTTTCTATTTTGTATCGTTTAAATGTTGTTTAGGCCAGGGGTGGGCAACCTTTTCTATAACAGGGGCCAGAATAAGATTTACGTTTCGTACGCGGGCCGTAGTTGTTAATTGACGTATTTTTGTTACTTATAATTTTTTTCTGAAAATATAAAAAACAATAATAAAACAAAATTAACTAAGTAGGTACTACATTTATTTCTTAATTCAAAGTAGACGAATTATATCGAAAATTAAATTGTAAATCTCCCCTTTTTCTTTATGTTGGGTACTAACCTAATTTAAAATTTTTGTTTTTGAAAATATTTATTTATTATTTCTTCTAAAGATCTCGCGGGCCGGATTGGACCTTTACGCGGGCCGGAGGTTGCCCACCCCTGGTTTAGGCCGTACATAATTTTTTAAGCAAGATTTACAAGTACGTGTAACATTGTGAAATTAATGTAATTTTTCCTCCCAAGTCCGGCCCTGTTCCGGAGGTCGACCGAAACTCCGTCTGCATATTTGGCGATGACTGGTCGAACTCCTTCAACTGTCTTGTCTTTCTCACCTGATTACGTCACAACATTCGATTATCTTTTGTTATCACACTCGAATGCAACCTGCTTTACTTTAATGTTATACCTGGTTGTGTGAAGACGTACTAACCGTTGTAAGTCTATAAAGTTATTTTTGTCATAAAACGCATATTTAATTGCACAATTTCTACAAGGAAGTTACTTATATACAAACACTTTAATGGAAAACAGTAATAAATATGTTATTGTAAAGCACATAGTTGCTTATGTAGTTAACCTGCTGTTGGAATTATTCGTCGCTTGCTGAGCGAAGGAATGACTAGCCGACAACTAACTGTTCTATTCTAACGCTTTAGTAAACCGTTGAATGTTAATTCATAAATTATTTCATAATCGCGAATAGGTGTGAACGTACATGAATCTACAGTCTGTTTGCAATACATTTCAATTAAAAATTCAGTGCTCCAGTCACTGTAACTGAACGATCAATATATTTAAATTAAAACTGACACATTGTTTTACAAAGCCAAAATATCTAGCTGAAAATTCTGCACATTAACCATGAAATTATTTCACTTTTTGTGATAATTTTAAAAAACAAAATTTGTCCCTGTGGTTCCTCTCTATTAATATCTATGGGGGCCTTGAGTTATCGGTTGGTAACTGTACTCCATGCGCTAAAATATATAGGTTAGATTTATCGGCCTGACAAAAACTGAAAATTAACGCCAATCAAATGTAAAGAACTAAAAATATTTTCTGCGACGATAATTTAACCATGAAAAATAAAAATGACAATTGCACGCCAGAAATATGTATTACCCGGTAAGCAAATTTTAGCTATGACAAAATCCGATCTGACAAGTTAAAATAAAACAATCGAATGGCAGAACATCAACTATACAGCTATTCCTCGTCTTCGTCAACCTTGCTAGAAATAAATTTCGAATCAACTTTGTGTGCTACTTCACCTCCGATTTGGATGAATCTTATGAATTTATCACATTTTGCGTAAAACTACTAACAAGTAGCCGTCGGACTCGAATGACCTTGAAAATACAGTTTAATGGGTCACACGTTCAACGAGAAACGTAAAGCAAGCTTATCTTTAAATAAGTTCCATTAAAAATGAGTAGTGTGATTCGAGTTTGTCGAGCGTGAGTTGTGTAGGCTTCGGGTTTGTTGGTGAAAAAGCAAGCGAAGTGAGCTTACCTACAGGTAAATTCAACATAAACAAAATTTGTACATTATTGTTTTAGTACCGCTGATGTATAAAATAAGTATGTTGCTATAGTTTTAAGATAACAACCTGGTCAGGTTAGAGAATTATTTCGTCAATGAGCCAACATGAGCTAATGGCGTGATATTTGTTTTTATAAATAGTGTCATCAATTATATTTTATAAATATTGTCACGGAGAGAATACAAGTTTACTTTAATATTGTTTTATGTTTCACCGTCTATTTATATAAGTGTTGCGGATTTTGATTCAAAAATAAATTTTCGTCTTTTTGCTCATTAGCAGGTATGTTAAATGGCGAAAACATAACCTACACGATGTTCATTATTTTCAAGTGCGCATTTACATCTAGCTGCCCTTATGTCTCGGAAAATATACTGGTTTCTAAATGTGTACAAATGCATAAAAGTAAACAATAGCAGAAACAGAGAAAGTAAATAAAAATACTTTCCATGATTAAGAACATCTAATATCACATACAACAGCCGAAATAATTATTCACATGGCCAATTACGAAACAATAGCTTTCTTCAACTACTTTTTCTTCCGTACGCTCCATTAAAAGTGATGCCATTGTTTTGTTTTACGTTTTATGCATTTAACCATCATCAAACATTAATATAACAAACTATTTAAAGTATGTTATAATAATATCAATACAAAACAAATGACTGCCTAATAATAAAAACAAAGAATGATGAATCAACCGCATAAAATAATACGTAAATAATAACTAAATATATTTTGAAATACCTATTTTAATAAGTTCACTTTCTCACCACTTTTAACTTTACCCTTGTGGTTCTCCCTACACTCACATTTTAATGAGTGACTGTATTAAACGCGTTAATATATATTAATACCTCCATGACTATGCATCGAAATTTATGTTATGGTATCCTCAGTTCGAATCCCACTGCTGACGATATCGCAACTTTACCCCTGTGGTTTCCCCTCTACTAAAATATTTGGGTATTTCACACGATATTGATGTTCAATATATTTATTATTTATATAAATATATTTGCTAAAATTATATTTTATTCATTATTCATTAATATTTATGAACTATTAAATATTTTGATGTGAAAAATAAAACTATATTACCTAGTTATAGAAGGTCAAACTAAAACGTGTAAATAAATTTCAGAATGACATGTAAAAATGAAGTAAATGATTATAATTAATTTCTCTCATTTATCAAGTATCCTATAAGTCCTTAGAATACAAAATACAAAAATTATAGTCACAAAGAAAAACTGTTATATTATTCTGTAATGTTGTTTGTTGAACTAAGTAGAAGTTTCTTGTCTGTAAATTCCAAATTTGGTACGTCCGCGTAGCGTAAGGCCAGCGGAAGCATTTTTGTAGAGCCTTCACGCCTACAAACGTAGCATTTTCTTAACATTATAACTTCTGTTATTCCGTAATTTCCTTTATAAAACATACAAATACACACACAAGCGTACTTAAATACATACAACGATGTCAAATATTTGCAACTTACTTAATCTTTTCGTTCATTTGTTTCGCTAGTCAGTGTCGTTAGTGTTTTGTTACAAGGACGTTATTGTTTTGTTTATAATAATATTCTGTTTCGTAAACTTTGTGTTGCTGGAACTGAATAAAATTACTCTAAAAATGTGTCCGTCACAAACGAAATTAAATATTGCAAATTTATTAAAGATGAGCTAGCAAAAATGTGCATTACGAAATTTAGGACCCTAATTGCTAAAAACATCTTTATCTTCTGAAGGTTCTCCAAATATTGTTATTTTTATAAGAGCTTGATAACTGGCTGATAACTGAGTTTTGTGAGAAAAGTTCTTTTTTCAAATAAATGTCATTTAGAAGATCCTATTTCCAAACTAACAAAAATTTATATTTTAAGATTTAATTTTTAAATTGTACAATAATATAAAAGTAAACCAAGTGAAAGTGAAGTCGTTAAAATGGTAACTCTCGGCTGTAGGATTCGAACTAAGGACGTTATGATCCACAGTCACTGAAATATAATAAATACTGGAACGTCAACTGATGTTGAAAATGCGAGCCGAGAGAGGAAGCCAGTTATTGGGACAACTGTCTTTGTTGTACAGTCCGCGTAGAAAGTTGTTAAAAAAATATTAAGAAATTAACATTCAATGATTTTGAAATAAAATATTTAATATAAAAATAAATAATACATTGGCAGAAATGAGTTCAACTAATTACAGTAGAGCGTCAATAATTCGGATTAATTGGTACCGAATTTTTGACGTGTCTAGATTTTCGAAATGAACCAATAAAAGATTTTTTGGGTGTCTTCAACGCAAAATATTAGCTGCAATCGATCATAAATCACTGTGATGTTTAGAGAAGGGAAACCAATAAATGAAACTATTTATTAATAAAATTTTACGTTTTTTTTAAAGAAATAATACTGCTTTGTACAGTGTCTAAGCTAAATATAAAAAATCGAATCCGGGTTATCGATCGTCCGGATTATGGACGCTCTGCTGTATTATGTATATGAATTTAAAGGAATTTTCAATTAATTGAATAATATTATTTAGGTATCATCTCGGGTATCACTTTTGGTTTTGGTCAAAACTGTACATGTTTTTACATAGCAACCGTTCCACAAACAAGTGTTAAATAAAGAAGGGTAGCCTTACGTCATATATCTGTCTTAGGATCGTTATTCACTTTAATAAAATCCTACAAATTAGCTAGTATTACTATATTTCAGTGTCCATAATAATCTAAATTAAAGAAATTATATGAATACTGTTCATTATCGTCACATATGTAAATTTTATAATTTAGCTGAAAATTAGATTGAATTTTCGAACGAGGAAAGGTTATCGAATTTCCCATTTCCCCCAGGTTTTTGTACATTAAAAAATGTAATTCAAAATCAAAATTAAATATTTGTGCACGAAGGAGATAAGAGAAAATGAGATCCAAAAATGTGAACGCTCCCTAAAATTGATAAGATAAAATCCCTGTTTCATTACTAAACCTTGCAAGTCTAGTGTGCAAATTATGAAACTGTCAACTTTACTTGAGACCACTGGTTATTCTGCTGATGAAGACTAGGGTGTAGGGTTGATTTTGTCCGTGTGACTGACTATGACACGTTGCAAATTCGAGTGAAGACGATCCTGGCAAAAAACGCACCGCGTGCAGCAGCCGACGAGTGAAAGTAGCATGTGAGCATCTGGAGAACAATAGATGCTTGTGATCCCGTTTCCATGGTGATTCGCGCCATAGAGACAATGCTCTGAATGACAACTGACAGATGATGATCCATTGATGGCACGAATAGTGGTTGAAGATGTTGTTTTTGGGGTAGTTCGTTGACATTTTTCAGCGAAATAGGTTGCAGTTTTTGACTACTACTATGTATATTTGATCAAAAATTGTGTTGAAATTATGTAATTTGAAGATTAGTGTCGCGTTGCTGACATCATTCTTAAGTTACAACTTTCTTTTATTTTCATTTCAGATACGGTTGTTACATATGTTTTTAAACTATTTTGTAGAAGTTAAGTTAGCAAATATTTATTTGTTACCGTTCGGTGCTCAAATTTATACATTCTCATATGATAATTCCATTTATTTATAACACTATAAAACTATTTTTATGTATAAATATTTTATCTGTTTTGTTGCACTCTCTTTATGCAATCAGTGTGTAGGCTTTCGTATAGTATCTGTTGTGTAGATATATCATTTCTTAGGTCTTCTGTACAGTCTCTTCTTAAGTGATTTATTGTCTCAAAGTCTCTCCCACATATTCTGCATTGTACATCCATCGTCTTTTGTCCAGTAATTATTTCTTTTTTCTTCGTTGCCCATTCGAAATCTTGCAATTATTTTTAAACTTCTATTTTCTTTTGTTACATATTGTGGTCTGCTTATAGTCAATAGGTATTTATATCCTGGATTATAAGTTAAACTATTTTGTAATTAATAACAAATACCTATATTATCTCGCTACTTACTTATTTTTAGGTGTGGCACTCTACAAATGACATATTTCATAATTTAAATAAACTCGAACGCAGTCTGCTTTTGCAGATCTCAGTGAATGACGTATTAAAATTAAATCACTTATCGTGATCTGCGTAAGCAGAGTGCCATACCTAAAATAGGTAAATAGTGTGATGAGACAATTTTTTTTAATACTGATAAACTATTTGTAGTTAAGAGAAAAGATACGTGACGTAATTTTGGCAAGAGAAGGGTGGAGATATTGGGAGAAAGAGATACATATAAATGTCATTTGCGAGGTTATTTATTTTTATTATATATTTTATATACTTAGGTATATTTAGAGGTAAGTAACATTCTATGCTTTTCTATATTATTATATGAATAATTTTTAATCAAGAAAATTGTTGTTTTATTACCAATATGATGTCACCTCAATGGCTTGACTTGTATTAAATTTAATTTCAAATAGAAAACACCATAAAATTGTAAGATTATTTGTAGTTTCATAATTATTCTAAGATAAAAATGATTAATTTACTTATAAATTGCATGTTTTAATTTGACTACAGTCGCAGACTCCATATTGTGTAATTTTCGCAGTTCGTAATTAAATTGTTTCGGTTTATATTTAAGCCTATGCATAATTCCATGTTAAATATAATAAATAAAACCCATCCCTCCGGTCTCAAATTTTGAGATAAAGAAACAAAATCAATACAATGCCATAGCAATAGACGATAACACAACATAATCTCAAACTACAGGTATATTTACTTATTCATTTCCCTTGAAAACAGCCCAATAATTTTCTTTATTATAAAAGTGAACTTAATTTGTTTGACGATAAATAGGTACTTAATTTTTTACTTGAATTAGTGAAGGTATTGTTTATATACAAAAAGATGTTTGTTCTGACAACAATGAAAGAATTGCAAGATGATATCAGTAAATGGTGGAGTATGAATTCATGAATACATTAACATTAATGACATTGTCAATCAACACAGGAAGAAAATAGAAGAACAATGAGGCTTCTGGACAAATCTACGATATGATTTGCGAGAATATTTTCACGTCTACTATTTTCTTATTTATAAAGTCAGGCTGAGTCTGGCTTACAATGGAAGAATAGAACAGCTTTTCTATAAACAAACTTGGAATCTTGTTAACGTTTACGTATCCACAACTGTATCTCATCTGTTCAGAAATAATGACTTAGTGAAATTTATAACAACTCTATCAATTTTTTCAAAGTCATTAGGGCTTTGAAAAGCATGTAATTTTGACGAAGTAAAATGTGAATAAATTTTTTATGTATTTGATAAACTGTAGTTTATATTATAGAGTATCTGTACTCTAATTCAACCACTGAAATATAATAATACTGGAAGGCCAACTGATGTTGAAAAAGCGAACAGAGACAACAAGTCGTTGGGCCACCTGTCTTTGTTGTACAGTCCTCTTAGAAAACTGATAAGGAAATATGAAGAAATTACCATTCAATGATTCTGACATAAAATGTTTAATATAAAATTTAAATAATACATTGACAGAAATAAGTTCAATTAACTATTATGAATGTGAATTTAAAGGAATTTTCAAACAATTGTTAATACATTGTTAAATATTGTTTATCACTTTTGAACAAGATTGTGCAATTTTTTTTTTATACCTATAGCAACCGCTCAACCGTTCAACAAACAGTGTTAGACAAAGAATTTCGTATTTCAGTCATTTCATCTAAAAAATATTGTTAAGTAAGATTTTCTTTCAGGTAATTGATCGAGGGTACGAAGTGAATTGATATATTTATAAAAAAATCACATGTGTTCGGTTTTAACTTGGCAATTTTTTTTTAAATATTCTTTAAACATCGATGTATTGTTGCGTGTAAAACGGGCTGCATTCGCTGTAACATCTGTTATTTTGTTAAGTACTTAAGTTTCTTAAATAAATAAAATATTACGAAATGTCTGAATATAAATTTATGTATTAATATTTAAATATTTATATAAACTTTTTCGTTTATTTTAAAAGTTTGCAAAGTTTGTTGGATAACCATGTTGACAGTAACATGCAAAAAAAATGAATAAAAGTTAGTACATTTACGAATGTCGGATAAAAAGTTTTATAAAAGTGTTTTAAACAGTTTCAAACTTGAAACGCAAAAAATGGCTTAACCACTAATATCAGGAATACAATATTTGTCTACAACTACCTATAAGTTAAATAGAGTTATCTTAGTAAGATATTTGTTATGAAATTTCTGAAAATCGGTAAAACTGAATTCTTATCAAAATTTCCAAGCAAAGTTATATTTTATGAATTATTCAAATATTACTGTTAAATATTGAAGTATTTACGAGTTATAAACAAAGCTTTAAAAAATTAATAGTATAATAAATAAAAACCTTGACGACCATAAAGCGAAAATTCCGTGTATGAAGGCGAAAGAAAATGAATGGATTTTACAAAAGATACGCTTTCCTTCTAGAAATATAAACAATGAACCTAAGATAATTCGAGGACACACATTGGTTCAACTTTGCGCAATGCATCCGTCTTTTTTCGCAATTAATGTCTTCATTAGACGATTAATTCGTTTTGTCAAGGTATATAACCGGTAACTCAATAAAACAAATGCCAAAACAATGTGCAGCATCAACCAATCAAGATGTCGTTGACATCCGAAAGGGTGATGGGATCATGGGAACCTATGGAAACAACATACGTCCGTCACTTGTTAATAATTAATAAATCAAAGCGGTCACAGGAACAAGTACTTATTTTGCTTCTTTTTTGTTTTTGGTGTACACATGTTGAACAAAATATAGCGACACTTGAACCTTTTAAAAGGCACAAAAAATTTCGGTTAATGTACTAATAAATATTAAATCAAGACATTAAGCCAAGACTATAAGAGTCAAGAACCTCGTATAAGGGATGAGAAACAAAAAATTGCTCAAAGACACGTTCATATTTAATTAGGCAATCTATTTATAATTAGATGATTAATATTTACATATTTACCTATGAACTAAGTTCAATGATCTGTTGCATATAATTAAATTTAATATCTATAAACTATCCACTAATCTTTAAATATATCGTCACATCATCAGCATAAGATATAGCAGTTCTGTTCAACATAATAATATAAGCAAATATTTTTGCACATGATATGTAGTTGTCAGCACAACATAATTTCTTTAAAATAATAACAGGTGCAAAAATGTTTATTTATTATTATAAACTATGTTGAATACTAATTTAATAATGTGCATTTATCATAACCAGTGAACTGATTATTAACAAGGCGAAAAATGATTCCAGTAAAAAATTACAATAATCTACACAAAGATCTTAAAAAGTGTAACAGTTTTTGTTCCATGCACCTGACGTCTACCGGACTGGAGAGATTAAAATTCATGCAGGTAGGAAATTTTTAGTAGCATAGCTATAAAAAGTATATAAAAGAATATTTGGTTGAATAATTCACAAAAATAATACAAATTTCTCGGTAATTTCATCCCACCCACCTTAGCATTCTTGATAAAATAAATAAAAAACATTTTTTCCTTATCAAAACTTTGTTTGTTTACATTTTTAGTTGATTATATTACACTTTAAACGCACTTTTCGTACAAATACAAGATAAACCTAGAAGTAAATTTAAGTATTTTGTATTAAAACAGGTTTCTTAAATAAAATTTTACTGGATTCTGATTCTGTATGATGCCCGGCTTTTCAGCAGACAGGTAATCAGATATGAAATTATTTCAACAATGGAAAAAACTCAAGTAATTATATTGAAAGTAGAAAACTTGTATTAAAAAAAAACTAAATATTCCAAGTAATAAATACCTTAATTTTTAAGATTTACACCAAGCATACCGTTAGACATTCATATCTTATTACCTGTATAAAAAACTTGTTCAAGTTAATTAACACAGTTCACTTTTAGATTGACTTAAACACATACCTTTACGGTGTTGTCAGAGATAAATAAGTAATCCTTTAATTGACACTTAAGTAACAATCACAAATTCACAAGTTTTAACGCAAAATATAAACAGAAAACAACGAACAGAACACACATGCACCAACAGCGAACGTTCAAGGTAAACTGAGACAACGAGCGGTGAAGAAGGAAAAACAAGTTATGTGCCAACTGAGCGTAAAAATACCCTAAGAACCCGTACCTAGCAACTTATTTTATGCGCGATTTTTGGTAGCAAAAATTATTGAAGAGTATCTAAATATGATAAAAACACTACAAATAATTTAATACATAAGTTGATTCAACTAATTTACATCATGTAAAACAAAATTTGCTTCAAGAACAAAAGAAGAATGAAACAATGTAAAGCTCTGTTTATATTACGTTGAGTATCAACAAAATTAAGTCTCTGGGCATTAGTTAATACTTCCTAATTCATTTTATATTAATTATCAAAAAGAAAATTATTTAGAATATGAAATTAAAAGTAACAAAGCTTAATTTTTCAAATTTAGAGTACTTTTCGTAATGCTGTTAGAGCGCAGCACATGATTTACACTTGACACGAATTTTCTAGATCACACTAGTGCGTACTCTATCTGGCGGTAACGTCACGAACTTCCAAAATGAAAATGCACAGATAGCTTTTGTTTTGAGGGTAATCAGAACGTAGTTGACGTTTGTGTCAAATATTTTTTTTATAAATGTCCTATTAGTTTATACATTTATAGTGAATTATGTTACAGTTTTACAAGATATAGTTGTCTTCATATATTTAATATATTTTTGAATGTTAGCTTATTTATATTATATTCGATTATTTTGAAAAAAATCTGTGAACACTATAAAGGACATGATGGTGGTTTTGATGTGTGTGTTTTGAGATTATACAAGTGTGGTTTTAAAAAAATATATTTTCAATGTATTGTTTATAAGAAATTTGCAGAGGTTGTTTAATACGTAAAAGAAATGTCTCTTAATTATATAGTATTATAGCATTGTATATTTTAAATTCAAAAAAAGAAATTGTGATTCGATGAGTGGTTTTAGTTCCGAAAATACAGGAATGGATCCAATATTTTTACCGTATTCATCTACAAATGGTGTTCCACAAGAATCAAAGTTAGCAACATATATGGTAAACGAGAAAAACCTATTTTTATGATGCATTTCATTGGTATTGTGTTCAAAGTAAAACAGATGTTGCAATAAATTTTCACAGTTATAGTGCATGCTTCAGATTTGAATCCACCAGGATCCAAAATAATAAAATATAGTTTTACAATCAACAGATGAGAAGTATAGCCATTAATAGTAGTAACCTAACCTGTAACATCTCGTGACATTGACTGAAACACGTTATTGCGCTTCTCTGTTTAGAATCGCCAGAATACAAGTACACCAGTAGGCACAAATAGTCTGTCTCAATCTTTCTCGAAAATTAACATTGGTTCTCCAATATCATCGAAGAAGGTAACTCCTCAATCTCCAGAGTTTGTTCCTGCCAATCGCTCAGCACCCGTGGGCAGTACATCTGCTTCTCCAAACTTCTTTAATTCATTCCCGGGTTTAGCTGGAACTCCTGCATACAGTCGAAACCTCGTGGACAGTCCCCATAGCAGCACTGCGTCTCCTAGAATCACCCCGCAACCGTCTCCGCCACCGCATCATCTGAACAATTGCTCGCCAACTTCATTTATCGAGAAACCTAACGTTGCTACGACATACCAGGTAACAATCAAATGATTGATCATCTGTCAAATTAGATTGTTTAGCTTGCATTTACGGCAGTATGATGTGGCATCAGGACACTTTGATTAGATTTCTAAATGAAAATACAAATTCTAAAATTTGACCTATTTGTGGCAACTTTTATGATTATCATGCAATTTTAATTCGTGGCGCCAGCGCTTTTGTAATTACTTTTGAAAAGAAAAACGATATAGATTGGAGAATTTGTGCCAATAATTCTAACAATCACGTAACTATAAATTATCGAATTTATAATAATTTCAAAGTATAATTCCAAATGAATGCGATGTCAAAAATTGAGCGGGAAATATAATTGTGCATTTTTCATTTGTCTCTGTAGCAGACTGTTATTTTTTTCTTAAAGTAAGCTAGGCATATTTTAGGTTTATTTAACAAACGCATATTATTTTTGAAATGCAATGAATACATCAATCAACAAGTAAGAATTAATTTTTGACAAGTATTCTTATAGTATTGTTAAAACAAATAATTATCTGATCTTGAATTTATATAGGATTTATTAATTTATCTAATTGAAATGTGAAAATATGTATATTATATTTTTTCAATATAATTTTGAGCAGGAAAATGTCGGCGGCACTACGTACTTCTACCAAGCTTCGGGCTCGGTTGACAACATATCGCACAATTCATCGGACAGTCAGCTGGTGGGGTCGATGAGCAATGTGGGGGCCGCAGGGGCGGCTCCTTATCAAGCGTATCCAGGCACCCCTAGTCACCTGGCAAGCCTTCGCCCCACTAAGGGCACTACAACGCAGTCGTCGTTCTTTGTGGCTGAAGACATGCGTCAAGAAATTATGAACAAGAACGCGCTTACGCTCTTACAACCTGGTCCTGAACAGTACCCCGGTAAGTACAAAACTTTTATTTTTTATTATCTAATCCAAAATAATTATTCTAATAGCACTGGAAATATTTATTAAATTTTTTATTAAGCTGATGATTACAATAATGATAAAAAGAACTTGACCTTGTAATCACTGTAATCAGTATTTTTTCAGGCAAATAAATTGATTACCATATATTTTTTTCTGTTTTATCATGTGATTATTTTATGTTTTTGTAATATACTCTTTGAAAACAATTGTTTATATTCGTATTATATTTGACACGCAAGTAGCATAATTCAGTACATGTAAATGGTGTCAACTGAATTGACCTCTCTATAGAGTTTAATGATATTCATTTGATTTTATGTACCTAAATTCAAAATCTAGTAGCCGATTGTACGTTTTTTAAATAAAGTATATTAATAATAATCATTAAACTTTTTATATTTGTTTATTCAACAATGGTCTCAATAATCTAGCAATTGTTTTAAGAAAAGTATTTGTAATCTAGTTTTTTGTGAATTATTGACATGTGTCATACGTCAGTTTTGTTTCCAACCTGACATATCCATACCTTATTAATGTTGTATGTAGCATATACTGTTAAATGCAAGAATTCTTGCGACGTAGAATGACAGCAGATCAAGTGTTATCCGAATTTTGGAAAGGTTATCACATATTCTGTTTCTGTTCGGTAGATCTTCCTCAGGAGGTGGACAATTACCATGAGTTGGCTCCATTGGAGCCGATACCTACAGGACCGTTGCACAAAGCCCAGCTTCTAGGATACCCTACCTCTACGTACAAGGCTACCAATGTTAAAACCGGCATTAGATATTGTCTTCGGAGAGTCCATGGGTTCAGGCTACAAAACACGAAATGCATGTTGATTGTTGATATGTGGAAACGCCTACATCATTCCAATATTGTTCAGCTCAAGGAAGTATTCACGACAAAAGCTTTTGGGGATAACTGTTAGTAATCATTTTAACTTCTTCATATTAGTAAGTTCAACGTTCCGACCCACTTTTCAACCTTCATCTAGGAAAAACAATTAAATTCTTTACCTCAATATTTCCACTCTTGATATATTGTCTTCTTTTGGTAATAAATTTCAAACTTCTAATATTTTCAACTCGCTAAAATCGTAGTAGGCAGGGTAGAAGTGTAATTCTTGTTTTTATCTGCGCAGCGATAGTGTTCGTATACGACTACCACCCAGGCTCTGAAACACTCTTAACCAAGCATTTCTCTCACACGGAGGCTCTAAACGGTTACACAGATCCATTTTCCTCGGACCCAAATGCTCCGCGGCCATACAGTCATCAGAAAAACACTCTTCTTCGTCAACAACAAACCAACAAGCTTCCAGAAACTGTTATCTGGAATTACATCATTCAACTCACCTCGGCTCTACGAGTCATCCATGCCGCTGGCTTGGCCTGTCGAGCTCTCGATCCCACCAAGATCATCTTGACCGGGCGTTCGAGGTTGAGGTTGAGCTGTTTATCAATCACAGATGTTATTACGTATGATAATAATACATCTACGACGGCCCTAGTGCCGCATTATCAGCAGGAGGACCTGTCCGCTCTAGGAAAACTAGTGTTAGCTTTAGCGTGCAAATCTTTAATCGCTGTGCAAAGAGAAAATATTCAAACATCACTGGAACTTGTTTCCAGGACGTACACACCTGATTTAAGAAACCTCATTATGTAAGTTTTCTACAAAAAAAGCATTACATTACACGCTGAAATGAAATCAAAAGTTTGAATCAGATATCAATAATATAATGTAGGGATAAAATAATTCTGTTTCAGGTACCTGTTGTCGAACCAGCAGCGACGAACTGTCACAGACTTGATGCCGATGATCGGAGCTAGGTTCTACACCCAGTTAGACAATTTACAACTACGTACCGACTTAATGGAAAACGAAATCGCAAAGGAAATGGAAAACGGTCGATTATTCAGACTTCTTGTAAAATTAGGAACCATCAACGAACGGCCTGAGTAACCACAACCATGACCATTATCTAATCATGAACTGATTCGATTGTTTCTTTTGCTTCCAGGTTAAATATGGACGGTGCTTGGGCTGAAACTGGAGATCGCTACATGCTCAAGCTGTTCAGGGATTATGTTTTCCATCAGGTTACTGAAGATGGTCGGCCGTGGTTGGATATGGCACATGTGGTGCAGTGTCTCAATAAACTAGATGCGGGTGTTTCAGAAAAGGTAATATTTATGCTATGCTTGCAATATTACTTTTTGGATTCACAACCTTGGAAACAACATTTGACGCATCCTTTTGACAACTGGAAACTTTCATTTCGTGCACTCATCTTATAAATAACTATATTTAGTTCATAAAATGTTACTTACATTAATTTTCGTGTGTCAAATCCGCAAGAATCACCGATAACTGCAAATTGTTTTATCAACTGTTATGTCGTCAAATTCCGTAGCAACCGGCGATTTCTATGATTTTGTTGCTGTAGAATGTATAAATTCACGCATATTTTGATTAAATTTTATTAAAAATGCATCATCCCCTATTTATATGTATGTAAATAACTATTTGGAGGTATTTGAGTTAGTGGATATGTATGCTTGTGGAAAAAGTTTGTTTTGTTTGCAGGTTTGCCTGATGTCGCGAGACGAGCAGAGTATCTTGGTTGTGAGTTACGCGGAGTTAAAACACTGCCTAGAACAATCGTTCGAAGAAATTGTGTCTTCAGCGAGTGCGTGCGAGACGGCGCTTACGTAAGGACACCCGCCTGGCAGAGTCCACAATCGGAAGCTGCTGGAGTCGTTTCCGTTTCCATTACAAATACATATGAGTGCTAACTATATTTTTCATAGTTATTTTAATACGTGTGATCAATCGTGAGGGTTCCAGTTAATACTCAAATCATTGTTTAGATCAAGAAAATGAATTACTATCGTTATTTTTCTGTCCGAAGATTATTGATTTGATTGTTTACAGATTGTACACGAAGCCAGTGTTTAGATTTTAGGGGGATTTTAAAAAGAAGTGAATTTAAATATTTTTTTTTTTATATTTACTTCTTTTGGTGAAAAACATTCGTGGGCTTATAAATTTTGTTTCATCATGCATTGTACTTTTTTATTTAAGATTATTTGCAGTATAGTATTAAAGATTTTTTGTAAATTATTTTTAAATAAAGCTGTTTATATTTGAATAAATATGACTTTTAATTTTGGTGTATTATTTATATGCCTCGTTTACCTATAAGATGTTTTTTCATTGCAAGGAAAAAGTTCAAGATAGTACACATGTAGTACAAAAATGTTTATTATGTCATGTATTAAAAAGTATTAATTATAAAAACATTTGTAAAATAAGCATTTCTTAAACTAAAGCAGCATATAGATTGGACGGATTTGTTATTAAATCTATTCTAGATAATGATTACTTTATTGATATGTAAAATGTATCTCAAGCATAAGATATTCTTTGTTCGTAAGTTTTATCTGACCAATCGTTCTCATCCGGCAGTGTATGGTGCCTAGACTTAAAAAGTCTCGGCCCATAACGCAACATAAGGAAAATGATCCCAAGAACAAACATAGTAAGAGCTGCAGTGGTTGGCCAATATACGTGGAACATTTTTACGATTAAATATCACTTTCTCGTTTCTGAAGTTCCAAATATTCACTAGGTTGATGATATTGAGGTTCTTCGTAAGAAACCTGTGGCGGAGGTTTAAAATTAGCTTCTAATTCTGAGAGATCCAATGGAGGTTGCTTGTGAGGAGTACTTGTCCACAAAGATACTATCCACCTGTTACCTAAAATAAATGAACGCATATTTAAATAAATATTTATTTACATCCGTAGATAATAAGGAATCTAACCTGTATGTTGATCGTTCCAGTACCCACTGTATCTAGAACAGCAACCCAAAACGATGTTTATAATGAAAAGAATTGCACCGATAATTGTACAAATTGTTATTGTAATATAAAATGGAGTGAAGTCACCGTACTCGTGTTTTTTAAAGAAAGGATTCTTTAAATATTCTTCACGATCTTCTATTGTAGACATATTATTAAACGCATGGAATGTTTACCTGGAAACAGTTAAGTTACTGTTCGCAACCATAAACAAACTTTATTTAACTTTATAACTTTCTACGTTTTGTTTTAATCGCTAACTTTATTGTTTATTATTGGCTATATTAGGTTATAATATTTATTATAAATACCTGATATGGAATGTTATTGATTGGTATAATTGTATACAACACAACTCTTTACAGCACAACGTTAACTTTCGAATAACAGAACAGGCGTGGCACTAGCCAAGCCCATCAGCACAAATTAATGATATTTTGAGAAACTGGTTGCTAGCATTCAGGCGATCTGCGCTCTTGGTTCTTTCTTTTTAGAACAAAACTGTTGGGAAAACCACAACATCCATTGCACAATAACAGCAAACTGCTACTAACCTATACAAATGTTAATACTTTTATCATTTCGATCTCTTATTTGTAATAATGGAAAATAGCTTTAAGAACGCCACTCTGTCTGGTACCAATTCCAGCAAAGATTATGATTACACTTTGATTTAGGTAGTAGGTATATCAGTAGCTTTTATTACTATACTTATTATATGTAACATATATATGTTCTTAAGATATAGGCAATTCTACTGTAGAAGTTTCAGGGTAAGATTCTAGTTTTCAATTTTAACATATAATTATACAATATATTATCGTTGCAGTTAAATTGTCCGTAGAAATTAAACGAGGAAATCATTTAGATCATATTCAGGGCCAAATACCTTAGTAATTACTTATAATGAATCATTTTTCTGTATATAATACATGCGTAAGAAATGTCGGTAATAATTTTTAAGTAAACAAATTATATATGTGCCTTTCTTCTCAATAGAATATTCTGCTGTACAATTATAAGCGTGCGTAAGATTATTTATTAATGATATGATTTAAAATTATATAATTTTTCATTATTTTAGGTGCATATTGATGATGTGTAGAAATTAGAAGCAAATGACGAATAGTGTTCATCAAGGATTAATTTTTACAGATACATTTCACCTTGATTAATCTACTTATGGTATAATTTATGAATATATGTATTTGTCTAGCACAATTTATGGTTCTTCTTTCTATTCATTACCACAAAGAATTAGGAATATTCTATTCCTTTCTTTTTAAGTATTTCATATTTTTTACTCGTTTTCCAGCTCCAGCATAAAGTTTATTTCATATTATTAGTGATTAGTGCATAAAGTTTCAACAGTTCCCTGAGTTCACGTAATGAATAAACATTAAACCATACATACAAATGCTATCATTACGGTTGATATGTGTTCGTATTATTTCACTTGCTCTAAAATGAAATTACTAGAGAGCAAATGACCCTCATTTCAGTTCCCAAATAGAGTAATTATTATAAATAAATGAAATGAAAGATTCAAATTAACTACATAAGATGACTATTAAAACGTTTTGAGAAATAAGTAATTTTGGCAACTACTTTTATGAAATCAAAGCAATATACTTAGAAGATGCACTACTTGCTACTTCGTAGAATTATAAAGTAGATTTTAATTAAAAATTAATTTTGATTACTAAATTAATGCGATAATTTTAATAAGCAATTTATATTTAGTGCACAATATTAAATAGAAATTATATAATAAATTAATAAATAACATTAAACTTGATTTAAAACTACTTAGTTTCCTATAATACTACATTCGGCCCAATTCTCTAATGAAGTTCTTATTGTAGCTTGCTAATAGTGACAATAGCATCATTTCATTAGCTTTTTTGTGACTATTAGCAAGTTGTTACGATAGTAATCAGTGTAGCAACGTTTTGGAGAATAGGCCCGAGTATTATTGAAAGTACTCAAAACTTGGGACATAAAAATAATCAGAGACTACTATGCCATATAATGAACAATCAAGTAATTTGTGGTGAATGAGTAAAGCTAAGTGCAACTGCAACTACCTATATAAACAACACAAACAAATAAAGGCCGCCCAAAATTGATGGCTGTCAAGTGCTGCTATCTACAATTTAAGTGTCAAAAGCACAAACCAAAAAGTCAAAACTTCAAATATGAATTTTGTTACCTGCTTTCCAAAAACGATACTATTTCTTTTATGTATCAAATATACATATTTATATGAAGTAAATTCTACGGATGATGATGATTACGATGATTTAGATGTTAGTTACAGGATTATAGGTGGAGAAGATGTTCAGGAAATTTATCCTTATCTGGTAAAATTAATTAAACAATATAATAGTCAGTTAACAATAATAAATTTAGGTTTCTATACAAATGTTTGATTCACACCATTGTGGAGGATCTGTAATTGCACCAAGATGGGTATTAACTGCAGCGCACTGTTTAATAACGGGCCTGAAGAGTAGGTACAGAAATAATATTCAAAACAATCCTTATAATATACAAATACATACCGATATTTCAGGTCACCGAGAATAATAGATCCATACTACTGTAGAACGATAGCAGGCACATTGAATTTACAAAATCTTCAAAAAGCAGAATATCGCTACTGTAGAAGCTTGCATGTTCATCCAAGCTACAAATTCTCTTCTTATTATGACATAGGCATGATTTCTGTAAGAGCATTTTGCATTAAAATAAGACAAGATGAAAAATAATTTTGTTTTAGTTAACAGAACCGCATAATTTAAAATTAGTTGATTTAGCTCCTACTACAATGATTGAAAACTCTTTAAAGTCGCTTGAAAAAACATATTGCAAAGTTATGGGCTGGGGAATCTGGCGCGAAGGTTTGAATAAGTTTTTGCCCTCTACTTACAAATAACTTATTTATTTTTAATATAGACATATTAAAAAGTACTAATATATTAAAAGAAGTGAAGCTTCCTTTACTATCAGGACTAGAATGCAAATCATATCAGCGACATGGAATGGTAGTAGTGGATATGCATTTGTGTACATTAGAAAAAAAGAAAGATGCTTGTCGAGTAAGAGAATTAAAATTGTTCTTAGCTATTCAGATGTAAATATTTATTTTTTATGTTCAAAGGGAGATTCTGGAGGCCCTTTAATTTGCAACGGATATCAATATGGTTTAGTTTCTTGGGGCCTTGGTTGTGCTAGAGATAGATCACCAGGTGTCTACACTCGAGTAGACTATTACAATGACTGGATTCACTCAGTTATGAGTTTTAGCGGTACATTAACACTAAATGTATTTATGTTATTTTTCTTTGGAATTATACCAATATATTTTACAACACTTTTCTTGTAATAAATATTGTTTGAACTAGTGTATCTTGATATATTATTAGGTATTATTAAATTTAAATTTTAAAATAATATGCACTTTTTTTGCAATTTGTAAGTTCTGTTTCATTTAAATTGAAAATATGCACCAACTTTAATATTAATTGTAAGGTATACAGGACGGTGCCTCGGATGGAAATTTATGAACAATGGTTCCAATAGATGCAGAATTTTTTTCTCTATATAAAATCTAAATAAACTTTTGCTCAAAAATAATTAAGGTAGCAAATAATTGTACACCAAGAATTTACCATTGAAATCCCTATGCTGCGTCGTCCAAGGCACATCCTGTATATTAATACATGTATTGTACGAATCAAAACAAAACTATTCTGTAGAAAACTAGTTGCTACATGGAATAAAATCAACGAAAGATGCTAAAATATTTTAGTCGTAAACGTAGTCGTTTACAGTTGGTCCACTGATACATCGATGTGTAACAATATTAAATTCTTTTAATATATTTGTGTTCAAATATTATTTATACTATACGGTTGGTTATATAGTTTTACAAATGTTTTAAAGTAATTATTTAAGCAGAGAATAATAATAATTGTAATTATTTTTATTGGTGTATAACTTCGTGATTCAGTTTTCAATTTTCTAAATAGTGTTTGTTTGAATAATTGATGGAAGACATGAAAAATAAGGTAAGAAATCATGAATTGTTAATAATGAGATCTGTGACTAAATTTTGATTTTCATATATGATACTAGACAAAAGATTAAATACCAGTATTTTTTAAATATATGTATTAATTATAGTTAATGAGACATTAATCCTTCTCGATAAATATTTAGCACATGAATCAATATTTAAATTTGTTGTCAGCTATACTGTATAGGTTATTTGAGTTAGTATTAACTTTTATTGATAAAACAATGATTAAAAATCATGAATGATAAAAGTGATTTATAAATAATAATTTCCTCGGAGTTATCGGATACCATATATTTCTGATAGTATTACCGCGAGGTGTGGCACCTGTTTAACAGTTTACCGGTAACAATTTTCCTCTTAACCGGTCTTGAACCGCAACTTCGCGAAATAGCAAGCATACGCATCGTCGTAAGCTAGCACGACGCCACGTCGTGGTTGCCGGCGTTGGCATCCAACGATTTACATATAGATGAGACTAAGATGGGATTATAATTTACGTACCGACGGAGGTGGCTGTGGCTGCGACGACGGCAGGTAACTCACCCCTTTCACCCCGTATGTCACCTTGAGACAGTGACTCTCAAACTTATTTCACAGGAAATTATATATGGAATAGCGAGTTTATCAAAACATCATTTATTAATTTGTTTATAAATTAATACGAAGCAATATGAAATTCGAGCTCACAGCCGACAAATTTTCGAAAATTGTTACCACATAAAATTATCCATGTTCCTTCAACTACCTTCCTTGGAGGTCGTGATTTGACGGCTGGTAACCGCTTTTCACTCATAAAATATATCATAATAACGAAATCTGCTTTGAACAGAGTGCCAAACCCAGAAATGGGTAAATGGAGTGATGATATATTTATTTTATTTATGATATTTTACAGCAAAAGTTTAGATTATTACGTTGTAATGTCCTGAGAGTTGAGACTAACAAACACTATAATAAAATAAGATAAAATTACAAACCAAGAAGATTTATCTTGTATTATTATTTTTTTTTTTATTACGAAGATGGGAGGCGGACTAATTACTATGGCCATATACCGCCTCATGAGTGGATGATAATGAATTTATGTGAACACAAACAACGATGCTCTTCAGTGGGATTCGAACCCACGACCTCTGGCGTATTAGGCTAGTGACATAGCCACTACGCAATGTATTATTATTATTATTGTTATTATTATTACCATTAACAACGGACGCGAAATAATGATTTGAGAATTGACATTATTTTTTCAAAACTAATTGTTTTGTTTATCAAATGTCAATCCCATAGCCACTTTCTGTTTACAATAAAACTGTTTAAAATTTGTAATTAAAATTTTCTACGGTTGCACAAAAAATAGTGTGTACACCTTGGCCGCGAAATACTTTATCGCCCTCGAGATTGTCCTGCCTCGGCCACAAACGGCCTCGGCGACAATTTTTCTCTCGGTACGCTAACGGGTGATTTCACGGCCTTGGTATAAAAATAACTATTGGTTGCCTAGGTATTTCACGATGTATCAATCAAAATAAAATTAATATTTATTAGAAACAGTGTATCATATCCATGGAGAATTATTCAAAACGAAAAGTATTTATATTTAATAAAACAGTTTTAGATCAATAGTAGAATAGTATTCTTAAAATATTATTATAAAATAAACAGATATAGGATATGAAATCTTAAAAAAATGTGCCACTTATGTAAAAAAAATATCCCTTTTTCAAGATACGCCCATTATTATGTGAAAGATTATCGTTTGAGAACTGCTGGTGTAAGCCTTCCGGACGAATTACACGGTCTTGGAACGTGTTTGCGCCTAAATAAGCAATTTGATTTCTTAATTGTTTTCAGATTATTTATTAAGTAGATTATGCCACTTTTTCCAAGTTTTCAGATTTGTGTCATTCATTAAATATCAACAATATTTTTATATATATCACTTATAAAAACGAAAGATTCATATAAAATCTGAAATAATTTTCAATAATTTAACAACATTTATCTACTCGATATAAATATAAACGTTATATACTTAGGTGCGATTGTGTATGTACAATATTCTATAATGGTTGTAGAAAAAGAATATTAACTACGTTTGATATTAAAATAAATCAGTAAAGGCTTGTAATCGTATTTAAATATTTGCAAAGTTAATTAGGAATTTCAAACGATTAAAAATTAAAACTTTGTAATAATATGCACGGTAAAAATGTAGTAAAGTGCAAATGATAAAAAATGGCCAGATAAAAGCTGCACTACAACCAGGATCGCAGTAAAGTAACCAAGGTTACCGTTTGTCTTTTCAAGGCGCACTATCTGCAGTGACATGCTGAAATTCAATTATTAAAATTGGAATTCTTCGTTGAACTTTTATGAATAATAAAGAAACATTACGAGAAATATTTTTAATTATAAGTTTTTCAATTAAAATACATTTTGAAACGAATTTAAATATACATGGGAAAAAGATAATTTTAAATTTTATGCATATTTATTCTACGTTTTGATAAATGTAATACGAGAATTTTATTTTATAATGAGGTCGATATTGTGTTACTGCGTAGATTTTTTTATATTTTGTAACTTTAGAACGAAATTGTGTTTTAGCAAGAGGCGTCATATTGCGAAAGTGAACCAAATAAAATTTCTCCCGAAGAGCAAATATTTGTTCTCTTGAAAATAATATTAACTACACTTTTTATTTGAAACCCTTTTTTTCTGTTTTGTACCGTTTAAAATTTGGAAAAACGATTGTAATTCTTGTAATACAACAAAGACCAACAAAATGTTAAAATAATTATAAATTGTTAAAAACATTGTCTCGCAATTATTGTTTGCTTAAAAGTGTGCAATTTCAAACTGTAAATTATAGAATTAAATTTATAAAATCTAATGCTAATAACAAATTGATCCCTCTTTATTATATTGAGAATAAAAATACCTAAAAATAAGAAAATGTGTAAAGTAAAGTGTCACCTATTTTGGTCATTGGTAATGTTTTACACATTTTTAATTGCAACCTTAAAATTTAAAATTGACATTTGTCATAAATATTTGTACAATTTCAAAAAAGGAACATTTGCCTGGAGTTTCTGACGACTGCTATAGAAAGTTGACTTTTTCGCTGCATTTGTTTTTGTTTTCTGAGGAATTTTACTTTGTCTCTCGTCTCCAAAGCAATAAATCCAATAATACCGGGTGGTAAAAGTTGGTTTGTTTTGTTTTTATTAATTCATCACCATGGATACGAGTAATAGAAATGCTACAACAATCTGTAATTAATTTGTAAATGTTTTTTTTATAATTATTTGTTATAAAAATTCTGTGTATAATCTTAACGTAAAATATTTTTATCGCATTCTTAATATACAAATTGATTTTATTTCGGTGTTCTATTGAGACTATATTCTCACTGAAAAAAACACGTTAAAAAGATCTATAAGCGCACTGTTTAGGGCGCTTTTTATTTTCTAATGGTGGTAAGAATGTTTTCAAAACTAACAGATACACTTATCACTATATATAACCACAAAATGATAAATTGTTGGTGTCGAAATATTACTTTAAATAATTATGAATCTATTATCCTTTCCCTATGTAATGATACTAGAAAATAAACATAAATATATTACTGTGTCAGTTAACAATGAATTTTCATCTGTGAATCGTTACTAATACAACTAATAAAAATCACCAGTTTTTATTTTTGTCTAATTTTTAAAAAATCTACTAGAATTATAAAAATACCTCAATAAAAAAAAAGTTTCCCACTAATTTTTTTTAATTCATATACTGTAGTATGATTTGAAACAGTTCTTTAAGATTAGATTTGCCTGATAAAAATGTTTGTAATTGCTAGGGAAATGAAGCGTTCTCTAACAAAAGATATCAGCGTGGAATTTAGCAAACCAAAATCGTACAAATTTAGTTGGCCGATTAGGGAGTAATTTCAATAAAATATGCGCCGTTCCATCGGGATTGCAAGCCACAGCGAAGCATTCAGTGCAGAGTGCGGTGTTGGTATTCTCCATCCTGAGAGCAGATCTTATGTAAGGTTCGAGCTTTCGGTGCTCGGTTTGTAATCAAGTTGGCCACTTCATTACCGATTCAGCATATGAGCGCTGGAACGGGTGTCGGCAGTGTTATCACGCTAACGAATGTGCCCTCTGCTCTTTCCCCACTGCCCAGTGGCGTAGGGCAGAGAAAATCCTCTCCCTGGAGCAGACTCGGATTGTAGGCTAACTAGTAAAATTATTTTTACTACATACCACAAATATAATTAATACTGTTGTTAATCTAGATATTTAATTATTTTGAAGGAGGTTAAAATAAAAGTACAATCCACCTTAAATACTCGTGCATCAAATACCTTTTATTTACCTAATTTTCGTATAAACTTACTACATAAATTATCTATATTTAATGCATATACTCTTTACAACAATATGTAGACACAGCTTGATGTTATTCATATAAAAAAAATATTAACAACTTAAATACTTGGTATATTATAGTTCACATCCCTAAGTCAGATTTATTACTATTTTTTGTATGAAGATGGTAAGTGAACTACTTATATGAACATCACAAACGATCATGCATGCTCTTCAGTGGGATTTGAACCCACGACCTCTGGAGTATCATGATTTATCTTAAAAAAGCTGAATTTTTTATTTATTTAAATCTTTTGTTATTATTGTCCTATTTATTGTTCCTGTCCTCTTAAAGGGCTTGTCCTAGATGACAGAGAATTTTAAAATAAAATAAAGAATTGAAAATACAGTAAGTAAAATGAAATGGCATTAGTGGCAAATCGGTTTTGTGAATATGAGTGTTAATTTTTATTTTAAGAATAATGCCGAACTGAATAAAGGATAGTTAGCTAATCAAGAAAAATAATTGGAGTAAGAAGCAATACATCATGTAACAAATGTCAAAATGACCTTTTCAATATAATTTAAAAGCAATCAAATACATTAAACTTAAAATTAATTGCAAGAAATATAATCGCACTACTATCGTTTATCTAAAATTGTGCGATTTTAATTGTAAATTATTTGTAAAATTATATTAACAAAATGTGTAAAATGTGGTGCCAGCCATTTTGTTTGCTAACTATCTAATTAAGTGTGTGACAAGCACAGCACACAACAGGTCGTGGGTTCGAATTCCACTGAAGACCATGGTCGTTTTTGTTTACACAAATTCACAATCATCCACTCATGAGGTGCGGCATATGACCGAAATAGTTAGTTCGCTTTCCATCTTCGTATAAAAAAATTCTTTATATATCTTGCTCTAAATAAATTGTAATAATATGTAAAGAGTTCCATGGTATCTCAATGGACTTTGTATCCTGAGATTCTCAGTTCGAACCCCACAGCAACCAATTGCTATTTTAACTTTATCCCTGTGGTTCGCCCTCTACTAACATCTTTTAGGGGCATGAATTAACGGCTGGAGATCTGCTTGTAAATGTGTGATGATATATTTAATTTTTTTGTATTCTAAATATTATTTTTATTTTGTTCTCAATTCCAACATACCTAGATTTTTATTATGATCGAATTCTTCTGCATTATGAAAATTCATTGCATGATTACATTTCATTGACTCACTTCTCACCACGCTATTATTATTTGTGGTTCTCGTGGTTGCTTTGATTTTATTGCTTTCAAACTGCATTTCACAATAAATTTTGTCGTTTATCATGACATATTATAGTAGAGCTGTCACACCCAGATAATATAGGTAAAATGCGTAATGATATATCTATTTATTTATTATAGCTTCGATGAGCTATCAAAGAAGTTTATAAACAATTCTATTCATTGTGATGTCAGTTGTGACACACGATTTAATCTCATATAGTTTCTTTGAAAATTCTTATCAAACGATGTGTTTAAAAATATATAAATGAATGATTGTATGAATGTTACGAAAAATTTATGCTCTATTCTGGTAAACTGGAATCTTGTAAATTAGTAGCATATTTAGTTCAAGTGTTGATTTGGGAAGGAAGATTGAAATAAGTTAAAGAATTATCCATGAGAAACCCTCAGCAAAAATTATATTTGTATTTAAGTCAAACCTTGGTTAGAATCAATCCTCTTTACAGTCTGAAACTATTGAACAAGGATAAATATACTGAACAACAAAGAAAGCTAGGTTTATTCAACTAACTTCATTAGAGATAATAAATTTACTTTTTTCTGGTTAAATATTTACATCAAGTAGTTGTTCTATTTATAATTACATCCATTCGAGAAATTTCCTTTATCATTTTAACTTCAATCATTGAAATACACTAAACATTAATACGCAAGATAAATTTGTTTTTTGCTGATTGATGTTTAAAGTGCGATTTTTTTTGACAACTTACAGTCTTACAGTTTAAAAATATTTTTACACAGTAAAAAAATTATAGTTAAATTTGATAAAAATTTAAGTTTTTAGTCCCAGACGATTTTTGTGCTTTTGACTAAATATTTTAGTAATTATATTGAAACAGAACAATAAGTCAGAGTTATAACAAATTAGGTTGTCACAAAGGATAACTTTCTTTAATAATTTCAAATTGATAAGTCAGCTAAATTTACTTAACAAGTTAAATTTTATAAATCCAGCAAATAAGTACAAATAACAATTCTTTTTGTTAAAAATTCAGAATTGACAAAACTTTAAATTAACAAATTTTAATATTTGTTCAAATTATGAATTTAACATAATATATTTGTCTATATTAATTAAAAATACTTAACAACCGCAAAATTAATAAATCGCAAATCAATTTTTTTTACTGTGTATGGTTTTTGTGGTGAAACAACAAATTTGATATTTCCATATTTCATCAAATAAACAGTAATTGAATCTTCCAAATATACACGTATATTGTGTTATCAAAGTAAAATTTTATAAATATGTATATAACAAATTTGTTTTAGAATAAACTCATAGCAACCGTTCAACAAACGTACAGCAATTTTCAAAATAGTTCTTCAATATAATCAATAAATTAATATTAATTCTAAATTGTCAAAAAAACGTGTTCCAAACACGATTTTACAGCTTCAGAAGTATTTATTGCCTCTGTTGTAAATCTGATATATAAGTAACTATTATTTCGTAGTTAGCTGGTTATGTCCAAAATCAGCTGATTCAAGTCAATCGTATGTTCACCGCTAGATTGAACCATTGCTTTGGGTTCACTCAATCAATCCAGTTAAAATAAAGCATTTGTTTTGTTGGGTAATCTCGGAAAACCCAAGTAGACGGAGAAAATAGAATGAGTCAATCGAATCAACAAATTCTAGTCGTAGTAAAAAGATAATCTTCTCTGGACGTTTATAATGCTTATATTATCTTATATTAAATTGAAAATTAAACAATAATAATAAATAAATTTCCCCGCAAATAAAAACAAAAAAAATCATCCCCGCTAATGCTCTCCTCCTATCTCTCATTCTCTCTCTCTCTCTGGTGGTTCAGGGACAGCAAAGGGAGTCTCATCTCTCATCGTTTGTCCTTGCATGCTGTGGAAATTTGCGAGCGCTGCAAAAATGCGATCCGGAAAGTGGGTACGGTACACCTACCTGCAGCTTGAGATCCTTATCCGTCTTGATGAAATTTTGTAATGAGTGCCTAGATTTTTAATAAGATAGGTGAATGTATTTGCTGTGTAATTACGTGGTATGTGAACCTGATTTGCTAGAGGAGATAAAATTAGAGCAAACTTAAAAGAAGTAAAATTTGCGCAGGAAAATTTTCCTATGATTTTCACTATAATTAGTAGGTAGACAAGGTTGGGATTATTCTTATCCTGTAATTATTCAAAGCCACACCACTTGAATTATAAAGAAGAAACACATTTTAATGTTGATAACATTTTATTTTAAGAATCATTGTGTGCAGCAATTATACTCCCTCCAAATACTTCACTTCCAAATTGCTTAATTTTTGTGACAGATATCAACTTGGGAGATATTTTCTTGCTTCAATTATTACACTGATAAAAAGGTTTTCTTGGAACAAACTGATTCCTCTTAAATGAAAAGAAAAATTTTTTTGAATAGTGCCATCCGATTTCGTTTTCATTGAAATCTTTTGTAGGTTGAATAAATATTCTTGCATGAAAATTTATTTAATACTGAAGGAACATATCAAAGTATTCTACTGAGACTCATTATAGGGACGAAGTAGTATGAATAGGAGTAATTTTCATTCAAAATGATAACGTTTTTAATATAAAAGTTTTGTTTAAATTTAAAACTAACTACTTCAATTTCATTATTTTTAAAAACAAAATTTAAAATATATTCATTTTCTTTGAAAGCAGATAAAAGAAGATAAATAAAATGTATATTCAAAATTAATATTTTTTTGAATCGAACCTAATCATATTGTAAGAAATAAAATTTTCTTCAACGAATGCATACTGTTCAGGTAATTTGATAAATGATTTAAATTTCTTAAAAACAAAAAAAAAATAACTTCTATATACCAGGTATCAACTTTTTTATAGGACATAAGAAATACAATATTAAAATTTTCATTAAACGATAGTTCGTTCCCTATAAATTTTAGAACAAAAGTGTCAATACCTACAAAATATATTCAGAAAAATAAAACTGCACCAATTGAGCCTAAATTTATTAATGTTATGAAATACTCGTAAATAAAATGTATATTTTTTAGCTGTTTCCAAAGAGCCATGGTAAACAAAACATATAAGCAGTGGTATTGTTTGAGCTTGACAGATGGCATTTGGCATAGTTTTAATGATTATTGACTTAGAATAAGAATAAGAATTGGTTTCTATTCTTCTATTCTTCTATTCTTCGATTATTGACTTGTTTAAATTATTTCTAAATGGTAAATGTGTCCACGATTTTTGAGATATATTTAAAAAAGTTAATAATCATTAAAGCTATGCCAAATCTCATCTGTCAAACTCAAACAATACGACTGTTTGTATATGTTTCCCTTACCATGGCATTTTGAAATAGCTAAAAATTATACATTTTATTTTACGTCTATCTCATGACAGAAATGTATAATTTTAATATTTTCACTTTTGTTCTAAACTTATCGCATAATGAAAATTTTAACATTGTATTTCCTATGTTCTATAAAAAATGAACACACCCGGTATAAGTTAGGTTTGTAGCGATTCACAGTTGAAAATTCGTTGTTGATTGACACAGCAATATTTTTTTCTTTTTAGTCCGAAATAGAAATATAGGTATTTAAATCTGCTTATTTATTGTACATGCTACCATGCTAGTATAATTTATAATGTGTACAATATTATAATTCTTTTATTCTGCAGTAACTGCGATACAAGCTCAGCATATTTTTGTTGTTAAATATTGTGCCCTTTTTGTTAACAATATAATATCTCGACAGTCGTACAACTAGAGTCAGTAAAAACTGTTCTATTTAAACTTTGTGACATGATTTAAACGAACATTATTCATTTTAATGTTAATGAAAAAGTCCACAGAAAGTTTTTAGCGTAATGAATATAACCGCTGCAGCATTCAACAAAATAAACTGTTTCGTAACTTCTTTAATCTTCCATTTACATCACTGAAGTATTTTTATACGTCGAATAAAACTTTTCTTGCAATTTGCACATTGTTTCACCGAAACAATCAACACGGTGTATCAATGCATGCTATAATTTTTAAGTCATCTTAACGTTTCTTTTCTACGTCGTTATTTTGATAAAGTTTCCTTATTATGAAGATAAATATTTATCTGAAATATTTCACGGAAGATGTATTTTGAACCCAGTCCTCTGAGGTCAAATATTTATCGGCGTCTCCATCTTCATCCCTCATTAAATCTAATTAATTAATGATACAGGCTATTAAACGGTATGATTAATTTTCGTTCATTCCTTTCGAGAAGTTTGCATTTAGTGATTTCCAATAAAATTTATCTCAAAGGCATAACTCATTTCTTGTAGCTTTATTCCGTGGAGATAAGCACAGCTTAAAACATAAAGTTCTCCATAACTACCGATAAATCCTTAAACAAAAAGCGCAGGACTGTACTCAGAGCTAATTTATAACAATTACCTAATTCTGCATTCCCCTCATCTAGGAAATAGCCACCTATCGTTTCGTTTGAAAACTAACCGCGCACTAATGGTATTCACAGTGGACTACGCACATCTTTAATGGGCAGCAGTTAGTGGAAAGGTCTTTGAACTGTTCATAAGCTTTTGCACACGCATGGATTAAATACAAGGACGCAGGACCGTATCGGGTTCAAGTTTTAACGACAAATATGAAAACTGCATAAAATTGATCATGCGAACCACTGATAAATTTTTATAGCTAAATCAATACTGTTTATTGGGAAGTAAACGAAACAATGTTACCAACATTTTTATACTTCGTCGTTTAAAGAGGAATCTAATATACCTTGTTAAAATAAAACACTCTGGTTACTTAGATCTTGGTAAGCGATATATTTTTCCGGGGTTATCAGGAGTAAAGTTAAAATGGCAACTTTGTGATTCGAACTGGAGATCTCATGATCCACAGTTCAATGCATTACCATGAGGTATTTATCATTTAATGGAATCAATAGTTTTCAATTGTTAATTGATAAATTTATTTTAAAGACAATTACACAAGCGTCCAAAATTTGTCCAAACTTTTGTTGAAATTTGAATTGAATTGAAATGTTTTGTCAAATATAAGTAACCAGTTACTAAAAGCAAGATTTAGATGTGACAACGAAGAAAAGAACAACACTTACTTGATCACCGGTATGAGAAGCTACACACTATGTGAAGAAGGAGAACATTAGAACACCTAAGATTCTACTGCTGAGAAACAGAAAGAGAGACTAGAAGGAAGATCAATTTGCTAAAAGAGAATGTTACGGGAGAGGACTGAATGAAGAAAATTGTAAAGAGCAGAAAGGAAGCATGACATTGTCATTTATATCATCTAATTCTAGTTTATATTATTATAATTATGTACGATTTACAAGTACAAATACAAGAATTTAAATGAAATAAAAATATCGACCATACGACTTTCTTACACATATGAATCTATATTTGATTGTTTAACAATTACAAAGTACAAATAAAAAAATTTATTGATTATTTTTTGACAATTTTAAAACCAATGAAATGCTTCATTGTATGTCACCAATCCTGTCATTATTATACTGAGAATAAAGCTCTAGTGATTATTCCTGGGAATAATCTCTGATTTTTTTTTTATTTTGTTAATAAATGTCTGTTGTCAGATAGTTATCATCAAACACAAGTAAAAAATGAACAAAAATATAAAATTAGTGCCGTACCTGATGATGAAATAAAAAAATAATCTAATTAAATATAATACGAAAGTATAATTTTGTAGTTCGTTCTCAAACTTGTTGTCATTTGGCATTAGCCACGAAAGCCCCGTAAGGCAATAAGTTTTGAAAGATATATCAAATTATTTTAATATATTATCACTCTCTTGTTATATTATCGTTATTACATCTTTCACTTGAAACATTTTTGTGGCTGTTTATATACTTGAAATAATTTTGCGTATTGTCATAAAACTAATAACAATGAAGTTTCGTTTCTTTATGTGTTATTGAACATACAAACATATTAATCCAATCATTGCGAAAATGATCAAATCGGATTCAGGGGACTTCAAAACACGCATGCATACTCTTTATGTTACTACGTGTTGCTGCTACGTATAAAAAATAACATACAATACAGAAATAACAAAATTTATACTTTTTAATATTTAAATTTGAATTAGTCTAAAAAAATGCATTAATCTAATGGTTTATTATTAGAAACTTTATCGCATTATCAATATTTATCTGAAAATGTATAAGCTACAAATTATATAATAAATATAACAAAATGTAAAATGTTGTTTTGATCATTTTGGAGTATTGTTAATACGTTATTGGATAATATTTAATTTGGATTTGTAAAATTAAGATTAGTAAAGATACGGCCCTGTCGCTGTGAACTCGAACCCTTGACCCTTCATTGGAAAAGAAACGATTTTCTTATTTATTTCGCTTAAGTTCGACGTGAAAAAATGGTGATCTGACAGGTAAGGGTAGTGTCTAATCATCCGTTATTCTTTATCATAATTATGGGCTGTGATAAATGGAGTGCACTCTGCACTACGCCACTGATTTCTTGCCAGTGGCGTTTTTCTAATACCTAAGAGGTATTTATTTTATTAACAATTTATTATTATTAAAAATGAACGAATTATCAATTGCAAAATTGTGGATAAATTTCATCTCCCGAACCACTGGGCTATGCATAAAACAAAAAATAACAAATTATGCAGGAAAATTCGCGATAAACTCTTACGTAAAGTAACTTTGGTAAAATTTAGGTTATTCCCCGTAGGCAAAAGTCGTGTGCACGCCGCTGATTCTGTCGTCAGTTTAATAAATAACGCTTCATTTTCAGTTCGAAGTGTGCCCTGGGCGAACAATCTTTTCTTTATTAACTTTGCAATGTCGCTTGCACCGACAACCCGAAGGCCTGGATTTTGTTATCGCTTCGTGGTCTCCATGACAACCGCCTACCTTTCGGATGTGAAAGCAAATAAATATATTTTCTCTGATCATATTTCATCGCGGAAAGTGGTTCTATGCAAACACATGTGTGCTATACTCGTAAATTAATGTATTAAAATATTCACGTGGTTAAAAATGTCATTAAAATTTTACGTAAAATCCTGTGCAGCTTATGTTGGAAAGCTTTTAACAGAAACGCTCCCGAAACACACCCCACCCACGTCGATGGCCCGCCGCTCCCCAATTCAACATTTCCCATTCCGGTCGTTAGATATAGTTGATAGACATTTAATTGCGAATTTCTAAAATTAAGCTAATATAAAACAATATATGTAGCTCAACAAAGAAATAATAATACTTATATAAATGAAGTGAATTCAAGATTGAAATCTTGAACTCGTGCGAGAATTGTCCACGTCTAATTATGCAGTGATAAAGTAGTGTTTCGTACAAACTAAATATTTTGTGTAATATTTGTTCTAAAACTAAGATTACACAACTTGCAAACTTGGCCAGTTCAATTCAATTAATAATGATGATGATAACATTGTTATCGAAATATTTACCTACTCGTATATAAATATTTTTTTATTACTATAAGGCTTAGGAGTTAGATTAAAAAATAGATTGTTCTTAGAAGAGAATTTACAATTTATTTATAAAACTATTGATATGTACAAATATTTTATCTGTTTCGAAGCATTTTTTAATCTAATCAGTGGTTCAGCTTTCGTCGTACCTGCTGTGTAGATTTGTCATTTCTTAGTTCTTTTACAGTCCCTTCTTAAGTGTTTTGTTGTCTCAAAGTCTCTTCCACATATTCTGCATTGTTTGTCGTCGTCTCTTGTCCAGCAATTATATATTTTTTATTATTTGTATATTCTAAATCTGCAATTGTTTTTAGATTTGATTTTCTTCTTCTTTTATTGATGTGAACGCTAGTTTCGGTTTTCATAAAACAAAGTGCAACTGTTTAATAGAAACGTAATTGATAATTAGGATGCTCTGAAAAGTTTAAAGTAACACTTTCTTAAATAGTAAAAAAACTGGTCATTCTATCTGTCTTAAACATAAGCAGCGAAGTAACTATTTAACAACAAAAATTATTTCGAAATAGGATTGGACGAAATAGAATCCTGCCCTCAGTAGTTTCCCTTTCTCTCTTGCACACTTTATTCATACATCCCAGGGATACTGCCAAAATTTCGGTACTTTTGATAATAACCCTACGTTGCGGTTTCTAACCATTTAAGGAATTTTTTTGGCAAATTTCATTATCATATATTTTTAGACCCTCATATTAACGCACAAGTATTGTATTCGAGATTATTTTCGATTTTAATAAGGTCTCTCATTAGATTACTTATTAGAACATACTAATTTTAATGCCTGGAAACATATCCGTTCTGATTTTTACCTTCCTATGTTTTAGTGACATTAGAACTCATTTTCACTTTTTTCACGATGATGTCTGTGTGAGTGCGTTCGGGTGGATGGATGGATTTTCTCAAGGACTGCTAAACAAAAATTGAAATATTTTCCAATTTTCATTTGTACTCTCTAAGGAAGAGTTAAACTGTCTGAAGAGACAAAGAGATCATACCAAAAGTATAGTGTACATCATCTACTAAATATAATATTACAAGAGTGAAGTTTGCGTTTTGAATTTCAGTAATGTACAAATGATACAGACATATAACATCAGATATGCATCTCTTCTTCGTCTTCTAACTGGTTTAATTATAGAATGCAAGCCATCCATTGCTATTCGTAGCCTTAAAATTCCTTATTGCCAATTACTGTCCAAGTTTTCCATCAACAATTGAATGTATGTTCAATGCTCATGCAGAACAAATAGTTTAGTGTCTGAAGCTCGTTATGCTAATTTCGCTGCTGATATACACTTAGATAATCCGCCATGTTGTTGTGTTATGCAATACTCGGACTGCAGTATCGGACGAGCCCAAACACGCATCTTTCATCAGCATTCATGAGATTCTACGAAAATATGTTCATGAGTCTATTACCTGGTACACCGAATTTGCAATTGCTGAATATTTTAGGTTAAAAAAAATGAATATGATAGAAAAATACATTGAAATCTTTAGCTTTGGAATGTATGAAATAATTATTGTAGTATTTTTGAGTGGGTGATTTATTCTATCATGTAAAATGTGTGATTATTAAAATTAGTTTTTGGAATAAGGGAAAAGCAAATGTATACGACGAAAGTTATCCCGTATGTGTAATAAAATACCATGTATCATCACGCCTATTCTCCTGTAATAGGAGTGGCAGTTGCGCTATTATGCTGATCTCAGTAAGAGATACATTTATATTTTTACGCTCGAAATATGTGGTGTTAAATGTACGAACGTAAATCCTCGATAGTATGATATAAATTAGATACTTTTTATTTTTCAATTTTACCAGGCTGGCAATGATAAAATAAATGTGTCGTTTTAGTAAACATACTACATGTATGCACTAGTATTTAATTATTAATTTATTAAAAATAATAATATTATAAATTAAATTACCTTTGAATTGGGTTTCTAGATCATGTTATCCTCAATTTGATTTTCTCAAACGACAATTTCTATTTTACCCCTGTGATCCCATTTCAATAACATTCTTGTGGTGTGGGGAAGAGGGGAGAATGTGATTTTACAATTGGTATACTTACCAAGAACCATACCTAAAATGGGAGAATATTGAAACGCTAACAGTCCTTGAAAATGCGAGCACAGAGAGACAACCAGTCTTTGGGCTAACAGTCTTTGTACAGTCTACTTAGAAAGTTGATAAGAAAATATACAGAAATTAATGTTCATTGATTCTGAAATAAAAATATTAATATAACAATTAAATAATACATTAAAATAAATGGGGTAAATAGCTCCGTGGTAACGTGTCGGACTGTGGATCGTGAGATCCTCAGTTCGAATCCCACTGCCGACAGTTACAAATTTAAATTTACCCCTGTGGTTTCCCCTCCACTAACATATTTGGGGGTTATGACTTGACGGCTGGTAACCGCACTTCATACGTAAATATATATCACTTACCGAGATCTGCGTAAGCAGAGTGCCACACCCTTAATGGGTCAAAGGCGTGATGATATATTTATTTTATTTTATTTATTTATTAAAATAAATGAGTGATGTATGTTTATTTAATGGAATTCTCAAATAGTTTAACAATGCACAATTAAATATTGTTTAACACTTTTGAATAAGACTTGCAACATGTTTTTACATTGCAACTGTTCAACAAACCCTTAGCAATCTTTTTATAAACAAGTGTTAGGCAAAGAAAGGTGGCCTTACGACATCTATCTGTTTCAAGCTCGGCTTTCGCTTTCATAAAAGCCTACAAGTTAGCTTTATAGTATTAGTATATTTCAGTAGATAGGTGTGATAATATATTTATTTTTATTATTTATGCTTTTCTGTATTGTTGTTCATATTTCTGTAGTTTTCGAAAATGGATTGGATTGGATACCTGAAAGTCTTTAATAGGTAAAAAAGAGGTATATTTAAAGTAAAATATATCACTACGCTATTACCATTTCTATTTAATAGCGGGCGTCAAATTTATGCTGTTATTTTTTTTCGAAAAATCCTGGGTTAGGATCGAACTGAGGATTTCATGATATATGGTCCCACAAATTTCAAAGTTAACTAATAAACTTTTATAGTCTGGATTGACATTAACCCTGTTCCATTCAAGAAGTCTAGTCCTCGTCTTGTTCGCAAACTTCTAGTGTTATCCAAGCCGTTAAAAGTATTTCCATACCTTCGATATAATTTTCACAACTCCGTAGTTATCTGTCGCAAGTAAAAGCGAATGTGTGTGCGGGACAAAGAGAACAAAAAAGGGGACAGGGACAAGAGAAAACTGCGGAGCAAGCAACAAGATCGCGGATCTCGGATCGTGCATACTGAGGGTGTAGAGTGTGCACAGACACGCAGAGAAAGATAGCCTACTTAGATATATCTCCTGGTTTCCGTAACGCGCAGAAAGCCGCTTCCAAGCATTTGCATAGAAAAATATAAATTTCGTCCACTGCACACACGAGAAGTAAGCTGTGGTGCCTACGAGCGGGAAGAAGTCCCGCAAACATAAACATTAGAAAATCGCGGAAGTTTAGCTATATTTTCGACCATTTTCGCTTGCGTTAAGCCTTAACGTAGCAGGACTATATAACATTCTAGAATTTTTTTCCAAAAGTATAATGAAGCATATTATTTTATACATTAATTTAATTTTACTATCGATAATGATATTCCACGAGCAATAGATTACAAATATTACTAAAGAATAAGGTTACAAAAAGAATTTCAAATAAACTGTAAATTAACCTAGATCTTCTAGGTGCAATAGATTCAGATATGCAAAAGAACTAATTAATGAAAAAATACTCGAAAATTTGCAATGATAGATATCACTAGTTGTTAAGGAATATGATATATGACAGTTGAAAAACAATCTGTATGCACATTTTTGTATGAATTAATAAAAACATGTTAAGAAAGTTCTGCACAATTTGATTTCACGAAATATCACTAAAAATTGGCATATACTTTTATTGTATTTCTATATAATATAAACCCTAAGAAACTCAATGCTGTAGAGCTCATCGTCATATCTCTTAAATTTATAGAATTATGGCAATTTTCGATGTTTTTCGAAATGCTACTTTGAGTGGCTGCAACTCAAAATCTATTAAAGATATTAAAAAATAGACTCAGTTTTGTGCGTTTCATGCACTTTATTACAAATTAGCAAATTTTTAAAATTTTGAAATTTTTCGATTTTTACCCCCAAATTACGATAGGCGATAACTCGAAAAATATAAAAGATACAGACTCGCAGACTGAACCATTCGATTCAACTCGTCAAAATACATAAGTATGTAAAATTTCATTAAATTTGCTTTACCCGTTATAGAGTTAGAACAAAAAGTCTGAAAATGGCGTTTTACGCCCAAAACCTGAAAAAGGCCATTTTCAGACTTTTTGCTCTAAAATTTCAACCCACAATCAGAATTTTCTGAATTTTTTATGGTTTATGTATTTCAATGAGCTGAATCTAATGGTTTAGTCTGCAAGTTTGTATCTCGTTTATTATTTGAGATATCGCTGATCGAAATTTTGAAAAAAAATTCAAAAATTTTCAATTAAAAAAAAAATTTATTATTGTGCTATAATATGCACGAGTAACACAAAATTGAAGAGTATTTTTCGATATCTTCCGTAATTTTTGAGTTGCAGTTCCTCAAAGTTGCACTTCGAAAAACATCAAAAACCGCCATATCTCGAAAAATTTAAGAGATATGATGATGCGCTCTGCACCAGGGAGTTTTTTAGGGTTTATATTATATAGAAATACAATAAAAGTATATGCCAATTTTTATTGATATTTTGGTATTAAATTGAAGTACAACATATGAACTGAGTAAGAATGTTTTACGGACGCATTAATTAATATAATAATAGTAGTTTATGTAACAAGTACATAATTTAGGTCTCTATTGGACGAGCCGGATTTTATGGCAGAACGAGTTAGGCTAATACATAAGGCGAGTCATAAAGTCCGATTATGTAAGAGTTGCATATAACGTTTTATGTTCGACTGCATGGAAAATATTTTCTCTTAAAATATGATATATATTTAAAACATTTAATTGCATCTCAAAGTGTGCTTCGTTATTATGCATTTATTGCTTTTGTTTAAAAATGTTATTTATCAAATTGTCAAAGTAAAAAAAGTGTTGAGATGGATGAAGACATTGAAGAAATAAAAGATCTTGCATGTAATGCAAGAGAATGTCGTATGACTTATTCCTTGCGTATGTAACTAAAATTATAGAAATATATTCTTAAATATATAATTTAGTTTTTCTCAAAATTAGAAGCATGTACAAGGATAGTGCAATTAACATTTTATATTCCAAATATTTTTGCTAACATCTTTCATTTGAAACTTTTTCTCACAGGTGATTCTATTTTTGAAATAAATGGAATTTATTGTTTTGTGTGTCTAGTAAACTTCCTCTTCCGGTTTTTCAATTTCATTCAAAATCAACTCAGCTCTTCATTTTTTCATGAAACTTATAAATTCCAAGTTCCGTTTACATATCTTGTATCGCGCACACGGACATCCATCCATCCTCACACACAGAGATCGTGATTCCAATACTTCCTTATACTTTGTATAAGAAAGTAAAAAAGCGTATGAAGTCCGGTCTCCAAGGATTATAGTGTCGAAAATTTGTCGCTTGTGAGAATCGAAGCGAGAATCTTATAGTTCCTAATTCGTTGCGTTAAATTTATTTTAAAGACAATTACACAAGCCATGTATTCTTTGCCCAAAAGTTATTGAAATCAATGAGTACCAACTTTGCAAGCACACGCAAATAATGTAATGAGTTGTGAAAGCATCTTTATTTACAAAACATAAGCATAGAAAACTACGGTATTTCTTTCATAATCAATCGTAGCCGTAGCAACATGAAAATATGTCTCTCACGTAGGTCGTAACTACTTTGCGACGGTAGAAGTAACAAGAACGTGAACAGGCCCTGCTGTTGGTATAACTCCTCGGGTGCTAGTGCACGACTCATGTTGATTTAATGAGCAATTAGGTGCGGATTACTAAGGGATTTGGCGTAATGAAGTCGCCAGGGCCGACAACCGAGTGACACGAAGTCACCAGAACAAACCCAAGTTACATTAACGTTACCGTACCCTTTACCGCATTGCTGCCACTGTTTTACCGGTTCAACACGAGATGAGAGATATGACATATCGCCTTGGTATTAAGAGAGATAAATTTAATATTTGACTACTCAATTTTCAAGTCAAAAAAATAAATTTTCAATAGCTAAATTTATGTATCAATAGGTGAAATCGTTTTCCTCATAATTTAATGATTGGCATGCATAAATCTTGTATCAGGTATTTGGTATTTTAGGTATTCTGATGCACTTAATCTTTTTTTTTAATTACAAGTGAATTGATTAGATATTTGAACAGATATGGATCAATAAATGTGTTCTTCAAAAGTAAATAAATAAAATAAATGTAACATCACACCATTTACTCATTAAATTAAATTAAAAGGACTTTAATAAATTGATAATATTTGCAAATTACTATAGCGACTGATTTCTAGATTTGCAGATGTTTCTTTAGGCGACATCTGTCATAAAATTTAAATAATTTAAAGAATGAACTATTTCGCAATAGGTTATACCAGATTTTTTTAAGCTTATGTTATTATTCAAGTAGTTTGCATACGAATAGTTTTCAACCAAATTCCATGTTTCTGTAAGTTGAATACCTGTCTACATATATTCTGGAATTAATGCATGGTAGAGTTCAAAACCTATTGATTCAAAATACATAGAATGTTTCGGTCAACTTGAAATTAGTAGGTGTACACATACAGTGTTTTGTTTTAATCCTTAAATTGGACTAACTTTTGAGACAAAATGCAAACATTTGTTTCACATAAAACCTTAATTTGGGTTGTAAATTGTAGTGGTGTCCTTTTATTTTGCAGTTATAAATTTTGCTTGGCTTTCGTCTGTTAATTGAGAGAGCTTGTTGTTTATTACAGACATCTAACGAGAAAATTGAAAATTTACATAGGTCCCTGACTGTCCGTAGGGACATTTTACGCATTTTAATAGACCTAAAGGTTCGTTAACAACGTTCTAAACATTTCAATTATCGTGTTCGCACTACTCTTACTCATGCTAATTTATGTCCTGGAGAAACTGTTCACAGAATTACTAATATTTACTGAATATCAGTGCTAGAATTATCATTTACATTACAGAATTCTATAAAATATATCATCACGCCATTTTATCATTTCGTGTGTGGCACTCTGCTTTTGAAGATCTCGGTAAATGATATATTATTGCGAGTGAATTGTGGTTATCAACAGTCACGTCACGGCCACCAAAGATATATTAGAGCAGAAACCATAGTTAAAATAGCACCTGTGTCGGTTATTGGATTCGAACTGAGGATCTTATGATTCATAGTCCACTGCGTTACTAAGAAGCAATTGGTCTTATTGTAATTTTTTTCTAGCTTTTATAAGTCAAGGGTAGGTAGTACCCCTATATGGGGTAACGTTGCTTCTTATGAAGCTAGATCCTTTGTTAGAGTGAATCAATCGCCTTTTCTTTTCCATTAAATCGATGCAGTAAGATTCTTCCACATCTTTCTATTTTTTGTTTTACTTTGTCAATTTATAATTCCTGCTACTTTTAAATCTCCTTCTTCTACATCCTTTAGCCAAGTTGATCTAGATCTACCTCTGCTTCTTACACCTGGACACCATTCTACTACTGATTTAATTACATCCTTTTCTTTTGCTTTTCATATTTTAAAATATTATTTAACAAATAATTTAGTTTTTCTCGTAGATATAAAAAAAATTCAAATAATATTTTTTTTCCAAATATTATTGTTAACATTATTTGTTATAAATTTTTTTCTGATGACTACTATGAAAAATACATAAATTCACATGTTAAACTATTATTGAAAGTTGATCACTAGCAATGCTGTGTGATATGAAAGCTCGTTAGCCAATCAGATGCGTCGGTAACTGTGCGATATGATTTTATCACACGCTGCGATAACTGAGCGAACTAACCTGAAAATTTGTTTTTAAAATTTTGACAGTTTCAGATAATTTTTTGAATTTACACGGTTTTAAAATTTTTATGTAAATTTTATATTGTTTATTTTTTACTTAAATGTGATCGACGGAAAAGTATCGCGTACAAGACGTGCTGAAAGGGTATTTTACACTCATGTGATTAAACCACACGACTTCGGCTCGTGGCTCAAACTTCACATTCGTGTGAAACATTCAATTTTCAACACTAGTTATACAATATACTATTTCATAAATGATTCTATATTTGAAATAACTTAAATACACTGTGTCCAGTAAACCCCTATTTCTTGTTTTGCTATTATGCAACTTAGTCCTGCGCATTGACATAAAGGCATGAAGCTAATAATTATGGAGTTCCGTTATTCTATCTTTGCCTATTTGAGAGTTATTGAAAATATTGTATTTATAAAAAAAAGAGAAACAAATGTGACGTACAATGGACATGAATAAAAACGGGGAAAACAATTGAACAAAATGAGCAATAATAATGAAAGGGTGTCTGTAAAATACAAGATATCCTTATATCACAAGAAGAAGACTAGAATGTTAGCATAGTTCAAAAACGATATGTTAATAAGAATAGGCTGAAATCTGGAGACTATCGAAAATGAATGGCCGACTTGTGAAATATAGCTTCAAAGAAGACATTAATCATCCATGGAGTCACCAAAAGTGTGAAGAATAACAGGAATGTAATTTACAACAACAAAAAAGTATTTGCTAGACCAATGCATGAATCATTTCAAGTAGAAATTTTAATAGTTTTTTATCTCGAAGAATTTCTGTTTAAGAATTTTGAACTTGGGTAAATTATTAGACAGCCTTTCACTGCTAAAGTATTAATACAAAATGTAGTAAATAAAATATATTTACTTCTACGTTGAAATTGAATTTGCTAAAGGGAGAAAACGGTGATTCACTACTACATTTGCGAACAAAATTTTATGAAATATTTCACTCTGTGAAGTCTTGCTGTCTGCTGAAATTCAGTGTAAAAGAAGCAACACGTACAATCAAGGCAGGCCTAGTCTGAGTGAAATATGTCAAGAAAAAAAGAACATTATTGCACGGCACGACGAATATATGAGACGGATATTAATGGCGTAAAACGACGAATCTCGAAGATGCACTTTAGGAAATATTCACATTTCGTTTGCTGCGACGCAACTACAGACGATATAATATTGCATTTTACAGCGAATAAAATCTGAATTGCGTTCTGTAACTTCTCAAGCATTTCTTTGTGTGGAACTTTAAATGTTGATTAAATATTCAGTCTGTAAATTTAGGGGAATTTATTGATTTGTTCTCACAAGAATAACACTGTTAATTTTTAACAGCTTTGAATTTTTGCTTTTTATTAAACAGTCATTAAAGGAGCCGGAAAAGAAAATTAAATAAAAATTATTTTATTAAATTCTCTCTCTTGTTCCCTAGCGTCTGTTCAACCAATAAACTTGACTCGCTTTTCAGCAAATCTCAAACTTTTCTAGACATCACAAAACTTTAACTAGCAAATATTTATATTGACTTACTTTTGCTAAACCTAATCTTACTATTTTTAAACAATTTATAAAGACAAACTTGTGAAAAATGAATTACAAAAAATTACGAAATATTAATAAGTTGAAAAACTTTCTGAACTCGTGTTTGTAAAATAAAATTATAAAGACTTTTGAATTAAATATGATAAATAGCTTCCTGGTACAGTAGTAGATCATGAAATCCTTAGTTTGAATCCCACAGCCGATATTAATAATTATAATTCAATATTGAGATTACAAAGAAAATACAATGTCAATTATTTAATATAATATGACATTAGTTTTTATATTACAATATATAGATTTATAGTTGGTAACACTGCGCACGTCTTCGTTCGCATCGCCTCCATTCTGTAATCATAAACGTCAAATAATTTGAATTTTAGATGTCATTTCTTGTTTTTGAAGAGTAAGAATTATTATTAAATAATCGTGACAAAAGTGTGATGGTAGAAAAAGTATAGTGTGCAACTCGTGAAGAATTACTTATTTCATGCTCGTGTGATTTCAACACTCGCCTTCGTCTTATGCAAAACTTTCACAACTTGCGTTAAATAGATAACTTTCTGCACTTGTTGCACATTGCACAATACACTAATTACATTTTTAACTAAATTAGGAAAATATGTTATGAAGATTTGTTTGAAACTCCATATATTTGTTATAATGAATGAAACTTGCCAAAGAATCAATGTTTAATAATAATAATTCAGTTTTCATAAAACTTATTTGGAGCGTATGCTGGACTTTAAGGATTGAAGATTTGAAGAGAGTGAAAGGAGCGAGCGAAGGAAATCGTTCTTAAGGGTTTCCGAATGTGTAGAATGCCTTGCATAAATAATTTCCCTACCGTTGTTTTCAAACCAAACCTAAGTGACAACAATTTGAATATTTTATCTGCGTGCGTAAAGTGCTTCATCTTGAAGTACATTTTGGTAACGTCTGCGTTAATCTAACCTAATTTCGTTCGTGCTTGAAATTTTTCAACAATCTATCACTTGGGCCGCTCGGCGCTCGATCCAGAATTGATTACACGAGATCAGGGCGCGGGGGTGGGTGGCGGTGATCGCGGCGGGGCGGCGGCTTGGCGACGGCAGTGGCGTGCAGCGGCGAAACAGATGGGGAGCGTAACAAGCACGGAAAGCGCTTCTGGTGCTCACAGCACGGAAACCGATACTGACAGGGGGACGTGAAGTTTGGGCCGCGGGGATTTTCGGTACTGAGGGGATGATGTTTGAATAGTGATTGAAATGCTATTTTTGTACGCGTAGTTTGGAATATGATATGAGTGATTGGAAATTGCTATTAATTTATTTAGCATGTAGGGTGGACGTCAATAATTAATTATTTAATTAATGTGACGATACTTGTTTGTTGTTATGAGAAAAATAGTTTTACGCCGGAAGGTTTATGACTCTTTAAAGTACAGTTGACTGCCAGCAATAATTACTCAGGCATATTAACTAGTCCTGATAATATATTTTTTTACATTCATATGTAATAATTGATAGATTTTTTACCTTATTTGAAGCTAATAATGGTGGACAAAAATAGCAGGATGCTATGAATATTAGAGGATTTTTACCGATCATGCGTACGACGCGACAACTATTTGATTGAATGTAATGTAATGTTTTTAAATAAATATCCTTAAATTTAGAGTGCAATAAATTGTTATATGCGAAATATGCTTCTTCTTTTTATTTTAGGGGAGTATTGGAAAACTCACTGTCATTATTTCTACGTATTTAATGTATTTATATTAAATAGTAACTATGTTAAGGGAACATTATTTAAGCGGAAAATTTCGAAACATTTCGAGATAAATAATTTTGTCATTCCATTTGTCAAAGCATGTTACATAAAAGCAACAATCTTCAGTACAAATTTCACTTGCAAATTGATGGAACCAATGTATTTTATTAGACTATTTCTCAAATAATAATAATTTTAGCCAAATAGTAATATACAAAAATAAAATAAGTACAATATTTTATCTAACACCGACTCATCATAAGGCTGTACTGTAACCATGGTTATTTGAAATAAATAATGTCCAACATTCCTCACTGAGTGAGAGAATAATAGAGAAGTCACGGAGAAAATAATTACTGATCAAATTCACTAAATTCTTTGTTATAAATGTCTCTGGAATTCTTCGGAATTAAATTCAGATATGCTTCTTATGCTTCTAATAAGATATTTAGAGATATTTACACATTTTCATCTACCTTTCTTAGTGTTTACAATTTACAATGACAAATCAGAAACAACAAGTCCATGGCAACTTTGTAATTTCTATATTTTATTAATAGTATATCAAATGTTAGTGTATGTGTCAAATAAAAAACGAAAATATACAAACGATTTAATGCGTTTTAAAATTGATGTTGGATAAAACGTTGTATAGTAATCTTATTAGACTATTTCCCAAATAATGACAATTTATGTCATATTGTAATAAACAAAAATACAATAAGTACAATATTTTATCGTATTTGGTAGTCATGGATATGTAAGCTACATCAGAAAACTCCGAGATGTAATATGCCCATAGCTTTCCTTATGAAGCAATATACTGTATTTATTTGATTTACTTATTACGCTTTTTTCTCATTTTTGTCGTCAGATATTTGCCTGTCTGATAGTACAAATTAAATTTCATGTCAAATGTGGTTTACTATTTTTACCAGTAATATAAATTTTAAATGGTAACTGTCGGCAGCAGGATACGAACTGAGAAAGCCATGATCCACATTGATGAATATTTCTATTCTTATTTATTTAGTTAACAACTTTAGACGCTACCTACCTACTACCCTTAAATGAAGTAGTACAGGAAGTTACAATAAAGACAGTTCAACTGAAAATGGTCAAAGTTCAAATTAGCACGTGCAGAAACATCCTGCATCACTGACAACTAATCCACCGAATCGACAGGTCCAGGTTTCCGGCCTGCTCGCTCGCGATCGCAGATCCAGCCGCCTGCTGCTACTCCTGCTGTCCTAACGCGATTCTTTTATGTTTTAGTTAACGGCTTCACCTTTCATTATTTCCTACCTTCGATCTGACAATTATATCGTGATAGATAGGTTGAGAGATTTATTGTTGTAATACTGCCTGTGTCTGTAATAATCATAAATCATCCAGCATTATTTTTCTTATTAACAAGATTGTAAACGGCATTACTTTGCTTTTACATGGATTAGTTTACTTATTCGCCTTAAAAGGATTTCTTGTTTCTCTTACTTGCCAAAGCGTTAAATATAATGCTTCATTTTAGTAATGTTTCTACCAATACTTTTAAAATAATTTTGTAATTAAACATTTTGTTGTTGTATTAAGGACACAAAGGTCCTTTAGCATTTGTGCTCAATTAATAGGAATGAAATATTAAAAGATTAATATAAATATTCATACTAGTCGGGATTCAAACTCGAAATTGTCTACTTTTTTTATAGGACATAGGAAATTCTATGTTAAAATTTTCATTTGGCGATAATTCGTTCCCTACGAATTTTTCAACAAAAGTGCCAATAATAAATATGTTCAGAATAAAAATTTGCATCAATTTAGCTTAAATTTATTGATGTGATAAATTAATGTCATGTGATAGATATATAATAAAACTTATAATTTTAACTGTTTCCATAGAGTGCCGTGGCAAACAAAACATACAAATAGTCGTATTGTTTGAGTTTGACAGATGGCATTTAGCATTTAATGATTATTGACTTGTTTAAATTATTCTAAATGGTTAATGTGTCCATGATTACAAGTTAACAATAAATACGACTGTTCGAATGTTTTGTTTATCAGGGCCCTCTAGAAATATCTAAAATTATAAATTTTATTTTACGTCTATCTCATGACAGAAATATATTATATCAATAATACAGTTTTTGTTGCTAAACATTTTAAAATTTACACTTTTGTTCTAAAATTCATAGGGAACGAACTATTGCATAATGAAAATTTTAACATTGCATTTTATATGTCCTAGACACCAGGTATATGTACGGAAAGTAAAAATATACGAGTATTATATTTCATTACTCAAGTAATATTATTAGAATTCTAATAATAAATAAAGAAATATACTTATACCTTTCGATGCTGTATGAATCGTATCCGCATTTTTTGCATTTCTTCTTCAGAACATTTGTATTTCTCAAAATGAATCGAATATCACATATTTACCTTTTCCATTTGTTATTTTCATAATTAAAATACCTCCAATGGAAATATATACAAAATACAATATATAATGTAGAATAAATAACAAGAGAGAAAAAGCAGCGAAAATCGATAACATAATAACACGGGAATGTCCTGAGCTCTGGAACAGATACAGACTTCTATTTGATCAAATTTCATATTAAGCGCATTATTAAACATGCCGACCATGTTATTCTAAGCTTTGCATAAATAAATATCTTCCTTTAACAAGTAAATATTATCAATATATTCTCAATTCAGCGCATAGAAAATAGTCAAGCACATTATAATAGTTGTTAATATTCCGTTCACTTAATTCATTTTGATTTTGAAAGCACGATATTTTATACTAAAGGGAAATATTTATTTTATTCAGCAGTAGGTTCGTATTTGCTCTCGTTTTCTTGTTATAAAATTCTCTCGAGGATTACTCAACTTTATACGAACATGAACCATGGTTCATCTATTGACAAAAGATGGTTACACTTACGAAAAGATATTGAACTTTATCAATACACAAAGATGTTGGTAAAGTTTGATGTTTGTATAGTTTGTAACTTACATTATTTAATATTTTGTTTTACTATAATAAAATTAAACATATCGTAGGTCAATACTATATGGGCAAATAACCTGATGAGTCAGTTTAAAATGTAGATGTTCAAGTTAAGTTGATTACATTTTGGTAGCAATCCAGTTTCCTTGAAGGCCTATCAGGTTATTGGGTAAATAGTTGAGTGGTAATGCATCAGACTGTAGATCATAAGATCCTCGGTTCGAGCCTAACAGCGAACAAATTTTCAAAATTAAATTTCAAAAATTGTCAGCACATAAAATTACTCTTGTGGTTCCTCCACCACTACCATTCTTGGAAGCCGCGATTTGACGGCTGGTAACCGCACTTTACGCGCAAAAATATATCATAATACCGAGATCTGCTTTGAGCAGAGTGTCACACCCAGGAATGAGTAATTGGCATGAAGGTATATTTATTTTATATTTTATTTTATATTTGAAAAAGCAAAATAATATCTACAATTTTTGTTTAAACCTTTTACCTCTGGCACATATAGTGAGCTGCAGCTAAGATGCAATAATTACTTTTCTAACATTATGTATTGTTATATTTATTATGAATACAAGATATAAGTATGTACTGTTCCAGATGAATGAATGCAACACAGGATGTCAATGTCAATACCAAATTAACTTCTCGTCATTCTTTAAAGATGTTTAATCCCTAGAATAAGATTTCATTATTTTTATGATGACGTATCTATGTGTGTACACGTGTGTGCATGTTTCTGTGTGTGTCTATTTTTTCGTCCGCGAAAACTCAAAATATAATGACAATATCATTTTCGCGCCGCCGTCCGACATTGACACAATTACATATCTCTAAAGCGGTCGGAAATCATGTTTTTGTCGTACTAGTTCGACAAAAATTGTTAACTTTTTATGGTTATATGTTGGCATCACTTCACTAACTTTAGCTAACTTCTGACGTTAGAAATGTCAAAGTATTACATTGACTTAAAAATATTATAGCAATATATCTACAATTTAGTATATGCAATACAAGAAAACAGAATATTTATGGATTTTAAACATATTTGTAAGTAATTATAATTGAATTTGCAGTGTAAAATCCAAACAAAATATGTAGATATTTTTGGTTATGATATTGGAAAATAAACATAATTGACATTCAAATATTGTGAAGTTAGCAACATAAAAAAATTCCCTGTCATTAAGAAAATGAGCAATAAATTAAATTTATTTATTAAATTTGCATAAATGTTGGCGCGAAAAATCTTGTGTATCCCTCGGTTGGAAACTATTTTGCGAGTGCTCGTATTTGTAGGACTCGCCTACGGCTCGTCCTATCAAAATAAACTCGCTCTCTCAAAATAGCAGTATCCAACCTTGTGATACAAATAACTATTTCAAATCTAGTATTTAGAATTTGGATATTTGTGTAATGATTATATTTTAGTAACAATCCATTAACCGGAAGTTTATATGTTGATGATGCTATGATATTTCATTACTCTAAATCTAAGCAAACCATTTAGTATTTTGTTTTTCCAATTGATAATTTGTTTATTTTGTAGTTCCCCTATAGAAGGTTATAGTCATGGCCGAAACAAAGGATTTTTGAATATTTTAGTAAATCTTGACTGCAGTCCGAAGTTTTTTATTATTAAATAATAGTTATAGTTTTTATTTGAAACATTTTTGTCTGTTTTATATTTAATTGTGTGAAAGTTTATGCGTTGGTACATCCGATAATTTCTATTTTAATTTAATAAAAATTATGCTAGGACATCAGCTTATTATCCTATAGTAAAGCGTTTCGGTGTATACGGTGTATATGAAGTAAATCCTGGAAAAGGATACTTGGTCACCAATAACATGAATGGTTTTTAAATTATTCAAAACGAAAATATTGAAATACAAATACAAATATGGATGTTTCATGAATTATCAATATTTGGCAAAAACAACTCAGAGATTGCCGTGAATAGAAGTCAGTAATATTGTCATAACTCATCTGAGAATAAAACTCGTTTCGATCGTTTCATCCGGGTAGTTTTGCGCAAATAAAAAATTTAATCTTTTAAAGTGGAAGTACGAAGACGGTTCCCTCGTGCCCTTTGCGCAAAAAACTTCCCTAGCGTTTACAAACTCACAAACACTCGCCATTTCGCACATAATTCTATATCGGCGGATTTTTCAACATGTATAATTTAATTTCGCGCTTTCTACTTCCTCTCGTGTGGAGATTAATGTGATTTTGAGAGACACAAGCTCAAATTGTTTTTGCATTGTTTTTTCAGGAATTCGACCCGTTAATTGCTTTTTTGCTAGTAGATTTTTCAAATTCAGACGCGTGACTCAAACGACTTGCCGTCGACGATTTTTCAGCAATCAGAACGACTTTCAGCTATTTTTCACGTCGTGAATTTCGCTGGGAAATAATTAAATGTTGGGTGTAATAAATAAATACTGCGAGACGTCATTTTCGCGGAAATGTTACGTTAATCATACCTCGATCATCGGCGCCATTATTATTTAATGTCCTAAATGTTTTAGTGAGATTCAAACCCTGTTTTATTACTTTATTAGGAAAACCATTTCTGCCGATCATTTTCTCGTTTCTATAAGCTGTGGGAATCATGAACTGATATTAAAATTTATGCACTATTCATTATAAATGGAAATTTAAATACATGTATTGACACAGCGATATCAAGTCCAGGTTCATTAAGCAGTAAAAAGGAACATCAATATATCCGTAAAATGTTTGATCAGAATTCTAAAATTTCTTGTTATAATGAAATAAATCTGATATGAGTAACGTAAAAAATCTTCTACATTTTTTTGAAAACAAGGAAGTTTACTCTAACTCAAGTATTTACTGATTTACGTCTAAAACACTTGATAGATCTTCAAGTAAACTACCACTTACGGTTGACGGATTACTGTCAAAATCTAATAATTCCACAAGAGGTGTCATCATGAAATTAGTGAAAACGTATTCTAGGAACTTAAAGTTTTATGTGCGGGAGGTAACAAACAGTAAAATATTGTCAAATTTAAGAGGTCAAATATACTGAATATCCAAAAGAATATGTTTAAAGTCTGCCTTTTATAAAATACAAAGAGAAATAAAGAGATTGCTAGGTACTCAATTTTGTAAATTCAATTCTACTAGACAAATAGTGAAAAATTTTCTACTTTCCCTGAGGTTTCTGTTTCTTGCTTGTATTTAATTATTTCATTGCATAGATTTATAGGAGTATAAAACATGTAATACAGTTAAAGTTCCTGGTTGAAAATTTTTTGAACATCGTTGTCAATATCTGTGGTAACTTTTGCCTCTTGATAAAAAATCTCAGAGTATCAAGATGTATCAAGAGACCGTATGTTTATCCTGGCCAGGTAACCAAGGTAACCTGTTTCTTTTATTTACTTAGCCGTCTTCTTGTTCACTTCAATTGTTTTCTTAGTAAATAAACTTTAACTCGCCAACAAATAAAATCCTACAATTCATTTCGAACTGACCTTTGGATTTGGTTCATTTTTGTAATTTTTTTTACTCATATTTGCTATTGTTTTTATTGCAATCATATCAAAATTGCTTTGTTGTCCCTTTAGAATTCGATATTTTTATGTAACATCACTATTTTCTTACTGAATTCAGTAATGTGGAGAATATGAATACCCTCCATCACTAATGGGGAAATAATGAATTCCTTTGGTAACCCAAGAAATGTAGTTTACAGTTAAAAATACTACTCCAAACATTCGAATAAAGTAATTATTAAATTTCTTGTTTTGATTAACGTAAAATTTAGAAAAAATATAAATTGCTTGCTGAAGAAATGTCTGTTTTTAAACATTTTATACTAGATGCTGGATGAATTAAGCTAGCGTCAAAGGAAGTGATTGCCTTTAAACATGATTTAAGGTTGGATAACTGATGTTCTCGATGGGATGGGAGGATGGGATCTCGACTACCGAAACGCTGTTTTCTAACATTTTAAACCGTTGATAGGTGGTCAAAAATCCCATGAAACATTTTTGAAAGGTTTCGCCATTTTGGGAAAAGGTCACGAACTTTCTTTAAACTCAATTTTAATGTGTACTATGTCCATTGTTCCAGTAATAAAATGACTTTAAACTGTAACACTTGATTTACATTATACAATATAAAAATAAAAATATTTTTTATCAATATAAAAAACATGAACTTCCAATTCCATTATTATGTGTTGGTTTTTATTGAACAAATATTTATATATTAATATGAGTTCTTTTTATATTTGCAAATTTAAAAAATAGGATCGGATCCGTCATGTCTACCTGTCAAATTCGTTCCCAATAAATATATTCGGGAACTGTCAACAAAATTTTTTTAGCAGACGAACTCAGATTGATGGATTTGGGTTGAATTCCCTCGCTGCAGTGTTAGGAGTTAGTTTGGATCTGGTTCACCTACAACTGATCCACAGATCCGATCATTTAGGATAATTTCACCGGCCAGCAGGGAATGTAATGTTGTTATATTGATGTGCTTTCCTTTGTAGGAATTTGATAAATTTCGTTTCTGAAGCTCCTTCGTTTGAAGTGAAACTTAGAGTTTTTATTAAATGTTGGAAATTTCAAGAGGTTGATTGTATAAAGCAAGTACTTGTTAAGCTCTTCAGCAAATATGGACTTATTTTATTAGTATTATATTCTTCATTTGAACAAAGTTACAGCGAAATGTGCGATGAAGGAGAAACTATTTGGTTCGTATAAATAATTTCCTTAGAGAGGTCTATCAGTATGATCAGAATTTGCATTTTCATTGTCGAAACAGAAATAAGCATAGTCTGCCTAACTTCACAGAAATGTAATAACTAGATTGTAGATCAATAGAAATGCAATTTTGTCTAGTTTGCAATATAGTTTTGCATTTTCCTTTCAAAACTAATATTAAATACATAAATAATCTTTTTCGCATATTTCAAAGTAACACATAGTTAACAACTTAAAAATTGGAATGAATGTGATAACTCTTAATAGATAATTTAAAATTTTTCTACAATATATAAAAAAAAAAAACTTAGGCATCTATCAAAATATATTTATCCCCCGCACATAGGGGAGATATTGCGACGAAACAAAAATTTCTATAGATAAACACGTTTTTTGGTCTTAGAGCACAATTTTACTGTTTTCGCTACGAATTCTGTATGTGACAATTTTTCGTCTACCGTAATTAAGAGAGTATAATTATAATTTTTAATTTACGAACTGATTAGATTTTGTAGCAATCCACCATCTGGAAATGGTAGTTCACTTGAATATTTATTAAGTTTTTTGGGCAATTTTCAGTAAATAATATTTAACTAAATTCACTATTTAACTATTTTGAGAAGTTCAACTGAATTGTAAAAGAATATTAACGAAGTGATGATAACTAATTTCTGCGACAATAAAAGGAGCAAATTGAATATTAATTGAAAATTTAAGGGATAAACCGAACAGGGAATGAGTTCTCTTGGTATAATTTGTTCTTGGGTATATCTCTACTGAATTTGTTGGGAAGCATATGGCACCTCTAGTAATTAATTACAGGAAATTAGCGCTCAAGTTTCCATCAACTTAATGACTAATCCGCAGTGCACGGTGCAGAAACCTTACATTGTGAACAGCAGCAGAAAATATCAACTTATTTACTTCGAACCTCTTAACTGTATCATCATTTCCTCGCCCCTGCGCTATCATGTCTACTTTTAAATTAAAATACAATCCAATAAATTACTTTGTAAAATGGAATGAATTCATCGTAGTGTCTACGCGATCATGTAAATGCTTTAAATTTGGAAATGCTGATACGTGCAGTAAAAAAAATAAACAAATTAAAAGAAGTTTTTTACTTGAAACCTTGACGGACCCATAATACGTATTGCTCTTTTTAAAAATCCTATTTATATTCAAATTTACATTTAAAACTCTGCTTATGCTTATTTCCGATTGTAGCCTAAAGCTTAAGATGGACTGAATATCTGATGTACTATGTACTATGTTTTTATACATCCATTTTTCACTAGATAAATTCGCATATTTACTCATATATCTGTGGAGTATAATATGATGGTACAACGTGCCATTTCGTATCATAAAAAAAAAATCCAAAAAACATGACAGGGAAACAGGCGTTTTAATATGGCGGTGTTAGAAGTCCTATATATTGCTGATTCAACTTAAGTATTTTATTGTCATTCTTACATCACATTAACAAACGTAATAGATTGATTAAAAAATTGAAGTGCGTAACATTTTTAAGAATTTCTAATGGACTACAAGAAGTTATAATAGTTATTTAAGTTACAAGAAATATAGAATATAAGCTCAAATAACTTTATTGAACTTCAAGTAAACTGCCAATTCCGATTGAACTGTTACCAAATTCTAATCAACTCGTAAAATAATATTCAAATTTTGAATAAATAGGTCAAAATGAGTACAGACACATACTTTATATGGAAAATAGTAAACTCGTATTCTAAAAACCCTTAAACATGATTATTTTTGAAAAAAACTGTAAAATAATTGGACTCATTACAATACCTTCCCTAACCCCTACATAACTTGCAGGAGGTAAAAATATTTTTTTAAAATGTTGTATTTCTTGTATGCAAAAGACTACTGCATTCACATTTCAAGAAATAATTATAGTTTTTGACGATTCAACAGACTCTTAAAATTATCAAGTATTCTGTCCTTGGAGGAAAGAAGATAAAGGAGGGAGAGCATAAGCTTATATTAGCGGCAAGGGGAATGTAACCTGGTGAGGGCAGACGCAAGAAAGCTATGGTTCTGGTTGGAGTGGGGATTTGCATGGTACATACGTTGAGAAAAAACAGTATATTCTTTCCTTCAAGACCAGGGTACATAGCAGCAAGATTTACGCACTATGGACATTGCAATGGTGTTAGTTGAGTCTCCTGCTATGATAAGATTATTGAAAATTTTTGGAAAATATACAGAAATTCGTACAAATATCTGTATAAAATCTGAGTTGTCAAATTCCAATTAGCGAATTGAATTTCTATTTAATTGGGATTCTGCACAGCAGAAAGTAATTGCCAATAACAGTACACGGGGTTTCTATAGATTTATAGTGGAACTCGACAATTCGCTTGTATATTTCTGGTTATAAATTGACGTAAACAAGATGTGAACCTGCAACTTCTCAATTGTAAGATGAGTGTTGTGCCTGAAATAAAAAAAAAATCGGAACATTTGTGGCCATATGTCAAATTATCTGAACAGAGATTTGATCATGAATGCACCCTTGAAAAATTACAAAAATGTCCTGTTCTAATTCTAGCCATATATCAATACTTCCTCTCAATTCTAATTGAAAGCTCGCATAAAAACATTATTCATTCATATCTATGCACCAAAAACAATCCAAAAAACGATCGTCTCTCTCTTCAGGCGCATCCGCTAGAGTGTGCTGGCGTCGCCCTCCCCTCCAGCCCGAGTCGCAGCCACCGCACCAGTCCACCGTCAGTGAAGTCTTCTCTTCTCGTTCTGTTGCTGCTCAGTGAATCAATAGCTGTGTGCTGGTTCGCAGGCTCTGCTGTTCTTTCATCGCCGTCGTCGCCGTCGCCGTCGCTTGAACCAGGAGGTTCGCCGCCCGCGCCTCCAGGACAACTGCTGGTGAAGCTCCCCAAGTAGGAAGTTAGATAGAGATAGTTGTTGGTAAGTGAAAGTTTTGTTATTTGGGGGTTGATAACCTGAGGGTTGTTTGACATTTTATTGAAAAGTTTAAGGGCTGCCCTTTGAAATTAAAAAATATATAGGGAGACTTTTTAATGAATATAATCTAATTAAATATTTTATGGTCGATTAAATATCGTACAATATTTATTTTAAATTCTGATAAATTTTGTTTATATTTAGTAAAGAAGATAAATTATTATTTAAAAATTTAATATTCTAAGTAGTCGATTTCAATTCATCAATATTTGCTTTGCAACTTGATGAGTAAATATCTCAAATATAATATATGAACATAATTGTTTTAACTAATAACAATAACTGGGCTTAAGTTCTGTAAATATTTATTAATATCACAACGTTTCAACAGCAAAGTGATGTCTTTTTCAGGTGAAATATAAAATATATAAAACAATAAATAAATAAATATGTAGTCAAGGATACAAGTTGACAAAACCAGTTATTGTTATTTGTTATACTATGAGTTCTGAAAGCTTTTTTCAATATTTATAATTGTTTTAATGTAAAAATACTGGTATAATTTTAATATTAAAGAAAATATAATACATATGAAATTTTATTGCTAATTTTAATATATTTCGCATGGAAATTGTATATATAAAAAATTAATTTTGTTACATATTTAATACCCTTAACCTGTTCATAATTTCAACCAATAAGAGAATTAATTTTTAATTCAATTTATCAATATATGTTTGTGTATATCTGGATATTTAGTATGTCTATTCCAATATTAGATATTCTTGAAAACAACAATTTAAAAAATTGTCTCCACTCGATTATTAAATCATAAAAAATATAACGACATTAAGCCGATGTTCCAAGAGTATTAAGGGAGCCTAATTACATTTTTTGATGTCGAATTTAATTTGAGATATTATCGACAAAGCCATACAGTCCACGAGCTTAAAATTTTCATTATAAAATACCTATTTTTGCTGAAAATATTTATCTGCAAAGTAAAATAACGTTGAGAGAATTTCCGTTTGTTGCTGTGTTTAAAAACAATCAACGGCATACATGTACGGCAAACAATGCTGATAAACTTGTTCACAGAACCAACAGAAAAATGCGAGAGATTCGTGCGGATACTCGAAAATACCGGGATTTGCAGCTACATCATGTCAGCTAGCGGATTAATATAATATTATCGACAACTACGAGTTTTTACGAATGATGTATTTCACTTTAAATGGATTGAAAAGTTTATTTTACTGATTTTAAATATGAAATTTGGTTTTAACATTGTTTAATTATACCGTGTGTCTGTCTTAAAGGTGTACATAGGAGATTAACATGGGAAATCAGTTTTTTGCATGCTGTTGCTCGGTGTTTTATCGGACAACAATGATTGTGGTACCAATCGAAAGATATCATTTTTCTGAATCAAACGATGTAAAATAAATAGTAGTAATTTGGTTCGTAAATTAATTTTTAAATTTTGAAAATTCACAGATTTATTCAGTTTTTATCGAAAATAAATGTAGTTACCTATGACTGTTTTGTTTTGATTTCTTTTAAGTGATTTATTTGACGTTTCTGTCAATTTGTAAAATATGGTTATTTGCAGTAATGACAAGCGTATTATTATAATTTTTGCGTAAAGATTTTATTAAATAAATAAAAGTATAAAACCCAGTTTTCTTTAAATAATATTAATTTATTAAGAGTTAACTTTTTTAAATCGATGACAAAAAATTTCATTTTTATTAGCTGTTTTGTATATCTTCACAAAATATTCTTTCACTTTCTTCGTCAAATGGAAAGAGTTCTTGATTGCAGTGCATTTTGTAGGAATAATAAGAACTTTTTTTTCAAAATATGAACGATGTACACCCAATTCCTAAAACCCTTTCTTCCAATAAAGCACGTTCTTCCGCTCTTGCTAAATTGCAATTACTAAGCTCACGTGTATTTTTCATGGATACTGGCATTTGTGGATGCACTTGGATTCGGTCGATTCATAAACTTAATAGATAACTAGCGGTCCGACCTGCTTCGCAGGTCCGACCCCTAGGCTCCGCGACCCTGAAGAAGATTACAACTGAAAATATATTGAATACGCTTAAATACTTTTAATTTGAAAATAATTGGCGAAGCAAGTTCATCACTTCGTTCCTCGCTTTCATGTCAATACATCGGCGAAGCAAACTCTTCCTCGCTTCCATGTTACTACTTTGCGACACTTGAGTTCAAATCTCCTCCGCGAGACTTTTAATTTGATACCGAACACGGTAGGATTTAAATGCTATTTATAAAAAACAATTGACAATCGACCGAAACAATTTTTTGCCACTTAAGTTCAAATCTATTCCGCGAGAACTTTAATTTGATACCAAACATGGCAGGGTTTAAATAATATTTAAACAAAACAATTGACAATCATCCAACATAACTTTTGACACTTGAGTTCAAATCTCCTCCGCGAGTCCTTTAATTTGATACCAAACGCTGTAAGATTTAAATTACATTTACAAAAAAACAAGTAACGATCGTCCAAAACAACTTTTTGACACTTGAGTTTAAATCTCATAAGTGAGACCTTTCATTCAATACCAAACACGATGGTATTTAAATTACATTTATAAAAAACAATTAACGATCGTCCAAAATAACTTTTTGACACTTGAGTTTAAATTCTGTAATTGATTATAAATATTTAAAGCGATCTTTTATATAAGATAAGTAAGTAATTAACTTATTTAAATTTTACCGCCTAAAATACTTAGAAGCATCGAGGTTATCGAGCAGAGACATCTGTTGTATATTTTGAGAAGAAAAAAAAGCCATATATGAAGTGAAAAATAATTTTCAACTTTTTTTGTGTTTTGATAAGAAATTAACTCATTTGAATTTTACCGCCTAAAATCCTTAAAAGAATCCAGGTTGACGAACAAAGACATCTGTCGTATTTGTTTTGAATTTGAAAAAATTTGAAAAAAAACTTCACATTTAAAAAAATTACAAAATAGTAATCATGTTTGATCATTTATTCTAAATACAATTAAATTACTAAACTTGTGAAACTACAATTAAAGTAATTTATGTTTAAAATTTCAAGCATATCTGTCAAAAATGACACGTTGCACAAAAATTTGTGAAAAGTAACAGCTATAATATTAAATTTTTTATATTCACTTTTAAAATATTTACAAAATAGTACATATGTTTGCTTACTAATTCTAAACACAGATAAATTTACAAAACATCTTCAAGTTGTCTAAAATAAATGTAATTTATACTTAAAGTATGAAACAGATATGTCAGAAATGACAAATTGAACACAAATTTTTGAAAAGTTACAAATAGAATCAACAAACTCCACTTTTATAGCAACACACATACTTTGATCCGTAAACGCATTTCCGCCTTATTTATTTAATATCTCGCACATCATGTACACTAAAAATGTGAATTCATAAAAAGCACGTATTCTAAAACAATCTCTACAGACCTTTAAAGGTTTCACTGAAATTCGTTAAACCGTCTAGGCTCTAGAGCTGCGCACATATTTGGTTACTAAGCAGATGAATCTATATATAGAATTATACTCTAACCGATTAGTATAAAGGATAATAATAATAATAATCTCGCACTCTGAGCTAACTATTTCCTCCAAAAAATTAGTTTTACTATAAAAATACGCTCTTCAGTAGTATAACTAGCCATATTTTTACAAATTGTCTTAAACAAGTCCAAAAGTCAGAAACGTCAAATAAATAGCTTGACAGAAATCAAAACAAAACAGTCATAGGTGACTATATTTATTTTCGATAAAAATTGAATAAACCGGAGAAATCTCAAAATTTAAAAATTAATTTACGGAACCAAATTACTACTAAATAGTAGTGTATTTTATATCGTTTGATTCAGAAAAATTATATCTTTCGATTGGTACTACAATCATTGTTGTCCGATAGAGCACCGAGCAACAGCACGCAAAAAACTGATTTCCTATGTTAATCTCCTATGTACACCTTTAAGACAGACACACGGTACCATAGCCTGCGGAAAAGTAAATAAGTCGATTATTATTTTTCTTTGTTTTATGTATTTCAAAGTTATTCGGTCTAGATTCTGATTATAATTTGTTTTTATTTTTTTAATTTATTCATGTATAATTTCAAGTGAGTATCTTACTTTAACTTACAATGAATCAAAGTGATTATTGAAATATTTTACAAATGAACAGCCAATAAAATTTTAAAAACAAAGTGTCTTGGCTTCTTCATTTTACGAAGGTGCAGTGTGCAGTTTATTATTTGTTGATATAAACCATTTGTTCGTTTTATTGTTTTCCATTTGTTTTCATCGAGATTTCTTGTGGATGTCACAGCGCTCTTGATTGACGTATTTTTCTCTGCTGCTTTTAGAAACTAGGACGGTCGGAGCAATAGATAGCTTATCACAAGAAAATATATTTTACTTCTCTTGATAAAAATAGTTTATAGCACAAAGTTTTTGATGCCAGAAAAATAATAGTCATGAGAAGAATGAACTACAGATTCATTAAATTGCAATTTAACACAGAAAAATGTATTATGAGATATAAAGTTGTACAATTTATTTATTTAAATAATGAATTTAGAGAAAAAGAAATCTGACGTTCAGCACAGAACTTCCCGCAAATTTTTAAACATAAATGGCTCAAAATATAAAAAAGTTTAAAATATTAATAATATCCAAATTCTAAATCTGTATTTTCAGAACAATATTGATCTTAAATTTTGAGTTATCTTGGACGAAAAAGCCGTCTCATACATGCATCATCGTGAAAATAGTGAACTCGTGGGACCCCAAAACATGTTTATAAAATAAAATTATGATGTTAAAAAATTAATTTGAAACAGATAATTATATTAATATTCCGACGATACTGATTTTATATATAGTTTTGGTGAAAGCATGCTATTTTTATCCCAAACAATATAAATTTGTTTTTATTAAATTCCTAGATAATTAATTAATCAAGAAGATAATTAATATTTGCTGTCATGACCCGGGAAATTAAAATTAATATTTATTTTGCGATCATCAGCGGTTAATTTGTCTCATTTGCTATTTATATAAATTATTGCCACGAAACAATTAACTATCATTAATTGTTTATACTATTTTGACATTTCTCTTCCTATTGATAAACAAATGAATGTAGTTTCCGAAACAAAACAATGATGCGTTTTCTTATCAAGCGGAATGCAGATAAATATATCTCAAAATTCTTTGTTTCGTGAAATGGAAGAGATTATTCTATTTTGATGCACCAAATACTTTAAATTATTAGATCTTTTGAAATTAATTTGAAAAGTAGGGAATTTTTATGAAAAGCGAAAAAATACGTGAATAATCAAACTTCAGTAATTTTTGTGCTGGAATGAAATGTCATGGTCTAATTAAATTTTAATATGGTTTATAGACACTTTGCGAAGTGGATTCACTTTTTTTATTCTAAAGCTAATTACCGAGATAAATTAGCTGAAATTTATGTGTAATTTGCCATTTCTGTATGATTTGCAAGAGTCTAGCAAATTACTATAGATTTTTCTTAGAAAAAGAAATTTTAGGTTAAATTTAGACTCATATTTTCTACTTTATCCATAAATTCAGTAAGTTGTTAATAAATACATAAATAATTTGCAGTAAAATATTATATTTACTAAATATCCTCATTTTTGGGTAATGTGTACAAAAGAAATATTGGTTAAGCAACTAAAAAAATGAAATAAATATGTTAATAAGCTTTTTAGCCACTTTGGATCTATCACACTGCATTCACAGATCTCGGTATGTGATATATTTTGGCACATGAAATAAGGCAAACTTTGTATTATGCATATTTAAATAAAAATGATACATTAATTTTGCATTTTTCTCAAATATTTTGTATTATTTGGTTATTACATGTGAACATCATTGAATTCAGAAAAAAATACTGAATCGAATAAGCAAATAAAAAAAGTAGGTTGCTATTTAAAATAAGAAAGTTGCACCCCGCATTTTGAGAACCACTGGTCTAAAAAAATTCTTTTTTATTCTTTTTTCGCTCATTTTAATTGTCTTATAATATAGAAATTGTTTGCTAAGTTCTCGAAATAGCAATAGTGTACCACTTAAAATGAACACCCTGTATATACTATTTTTTCACGACCACCATATTTATGATGATTTTTATGTAATTCAAAAATATTTGAATTGTAATATAATTTATGATAGTTTGTTTTAATTTGTTTAATTTTGCTCATTTTTCACATTATTTGAACACTTTCCCTCACGACGAGAGAGAAAGTGCACAAATCTCCCGTAGATATGAAATTGGCTCTTTCTGTCATGATTTTGGTATCATACAAACCGAATTTCTCTCTCGGTCGTGAAAATAAAATTATTACATTATGTACTTATGGTACGGTGAGTTTATTTCAATACGAAGTGTAGGAATAATTATATCCATGGTTACGAATTAAAAAAAAATATCTGTATTAATTTCAAAAATCCCCAATTGAAAAGTATACATGAGAAACATGCTACATACAAAATAATTAAATCTTAAAATTGAAAGCTGCTCAAATGTCTAATGTTGTTGAAAAGTTTATTCGTGAATGTAATTTTTTTTTTGAAAATATAATTATTGTTTTATTATTTGTTATTTTGTAAATTTCTTATAAGCCTTAAATATTATTATTATTGAGTTAAATTTTTTCTCTGTGTTTCATTTCGAAAAGGATTCATTCAAGGATTCTAATTCATTGTTGGGAAATTCGTAACAATGGATATAAAAACACCCCCATATTTCACGTTAAAATAAATTCACGGTAAACATTTTCTATTATGTTTCCAGTTATTGTAAATTCTTGCTATTTTGAAAGACCGAGCAGAAATCAGTATGCACATCCAAAAATAGAAATCCATGCAATATTTTTTGGTATTTGGTGTTTGGTACTTACTGATGGTATAGTAGGAAACAGTACCATCAAAACGAAAATTTCCTTGCTGTTTGGGTGAAATAAAATGGCTTACGCGTTTGAAAATCCGAAGACTCGTAATTCCATCGAGTAATCAACAAAATGTGTTATAAAACGGCGAAAAAACTACCCAAGTTGATAGGTCGGCATAAATCACAGTTGGTGACGTCACAAAAACTGCCTTTTCCTTATAAAACGGGGTTGGAATAATTTTACGGTCTATTAACGAGTTTGCAGTTACTGGCGTCTTTCATCCTCGTTCTCTCTCTCTATGCTTCGTTGTTCGTTTTCTTTCAGCGCACTTGTAAAGTGACGTAAAAATTTTATTATCGAAGTGCCAGAACCAATCGCTCGTGTCTTTTTGTCGCCGCCCTCGGCCGCAAATTGATTTCCAAATTAATTTGTTTGTGCGAATTTATGGAAACCGACTGCAGATTGATTATAACAATGGCTTCGATGGCGAACAATAAAACTTGATCGTCTGTTTGTTGTAAAATGATGTCTGATTAGTTGAATTGAATTTCCTCTGGGATTTCTTTAAATTGGGTAATTTTTCTTCGGGAGATTTGAAACGAATCTGCAGTTAAATTAGCCCACCGATAACGAAAAAGAAAAGTACGTTTCAATGTGTATCTAGATATGTAGGTTACATTACCAGATATATTGGAAAACAGGAATTAAGTGGATACAAAATATTTTTGCAGGGAAATATTAGAAATAGGAACTAAAAAGCTTTATTGTTTTATAAACTACATATGGGTATCTAAGGAGGTTTCAAAATTATTCATTGCAATCAGAATGTTATGTACTGATGTTAATCGTTCGTTAATTTGTTTCTGATTTGTAAACACCTCAACAGTATTAATATATGAGTTTTGCGGTAATGTGTTCTACATCGAAAATGGAATCGATCTAAAACGAGTTTGATTTGATAAAAATTAAACATGAACCTTTCACTTTCTGGTTTCTCGTAGGTTTAATTGAAAAAATAATAAATGCAGTAGTGCAATATTTATGTATACCTCATAGTAGTTACATAAAGTACTATGAATAAGCATAATATTTAATTTATAAAACCTACAAGATTAGCAAAGAAATATGTGAACTGAATTATAGCTTCATGTCACTTACAAAACGTTCAAATAATATACTCAACTTACAGTAAAATTTTTGATGCATCTACAATTTTTTTTCTGTATGACAAGTTAAAAATATTGAGGTAGTTAATCTATCAAATTGAAAACGAGAATGAAGAACGAAGATAACCTGTTAGATTTACGTATAAGCACAAACTCAAGAAACAACTGAATATATCAGTTGAGCAACGCGCAATTGATATTTCTCAGTTGCAATAACTGAAAATTCATTGATTGACGGTCCCAGTTCAATCAACTTTAGTTGGTATTAATTTATTTTTTCTGTTGCAAAAAATTACAAAATTTGTTCTACTTTAAACATATAACTTATATTATAATGAAGCAAAGAACGATTTAACTACTATATTCAGTAAAAAATTGAAGTATACAGTTGTTTGATTACTCAGTTAAGATGTCAGAATGAATTTTCTTTTCGGTGTAGCAATAGATATTTGGAATAAAATGTTCTCATATCAATTTCCAGTTTTGAGAAAAACTGAATTATTCGTTCAATAAGAATAACTATAGATACAATGACTACAACTGAAACTTTTATTCTATTTGTCAGACATTTGTCGGGTGTAATTATAAAGCAACCTCATTTAGTTTTATATGTATGCCACATGACACCAGATTTTTATATTTATGCAAACAATTAAATATAAATTTATCTCTATAACAAAAAGCAATTATATAGTTCATATGTATAATGCTCATGCACAAACAGTTTATTTCATTGTTTTAAATTTATGAGTAATAACACAACAGTTTCACATTTGCTAATGTGATGCTCATGAAAAACTACATTGCACAGAAAATTCATTCCTAGTGTCGTGAAATAATTAATGAAAGTAATTTATAATAGCTGAAACTAAGCGAAGAGAATTTATTAAACGAGTAAATCAAAAACAACAAATGAATGGGCTTAAACGTTCATTCCTACATGCGAACTTTATGTATTCTCGAACCATATTTTAATAAACAAACTGGTTACATAGCGACCAGTTATTGAATGTAAATGGAATGCAATACCTGGAGATATGAGGGTGCTATGTGTAATAAAACAATGTATCCAGTAATCCTACGTAATAGGAAATTAATTCCATATTATTATTAACATGGAAACGCGAGTAATTATAGCGTTCAAAGCGAAATGAATATTTGATATTTCTAGTAATCACGGTAATATCTATTGTTAGTGTGACACATGTTACAATTATTTTTTCCTGTAAATAATTCAAACATATTTCATGCTATTATTAGTTATATTTATTACATACATATACAAAGATAAAAATGAATTTGTACAATTATCCTAGATACGATGCAGGTAGGACTGTATTTCATGTATCCAGAATGCCGGGTTCGTATCTCGACTAGGGTACAGTTATCTATATTTATTTACCATTTATCCACTTTGAATGTGGCACTCTGCTTTCGCAGATCTTGTATATTTTGCGTGAGAAATGAGGTTATCAGCCGTCAAATCACTTCGTCCATCCCCAAGGATGTTAGTGGAGAGGAAATCACAATGGTAAAATTAAAAGCTGTGACTGTCGATTATTAAAAATCTCATGATCTACATTCGATACATTACCACGGTGCTATTTACATAGATTATTGTTATTGGGTGTAATATTCAAAGTAATTACTTATAAAAAACAGGATATTAAAGTTTTATGAAACATTTTTTACTTACATTGTATAATGTTCATTGTTATTTAGTGTAATATTCAAAGTAGTTCCTTAAAAAATAACAATAAAAAAATAGGATATTAGAGAACCAGTTTGATAAAACGTTTTTTCGCACGCGTCTAAGTTTTGTGAACGAGCCTTTAGCAAGATTACTAAAGGTCAAGTTCTATAAAAAGTAACACATTTTAAAACTACTTCTTTGTAGTATTTCTTTTATTTTGCATTTGTTTATATAAAAATAAAGAAAATACACCAATATGTGGATTACGGGTTGATTTAGGGAAATTTGTACGTGTAATTAACAATTATTGTATTTATGAAAACTGATTAATTAATCAGAAAAAACAGATTTAAGATGTTATTTTGATTTTGTAATAATTTTATTATTTTGCAAAAAATAATTATTAAAAAGTTTTTTAATAACTTATGTTTATGTTAAAATGGAAACAGTTTAAAGATAATAAATAGGTTTTTTTGTACCTGTTCTTATGTAATTAAGGATTCAATTAAAAATTCAGCAATTCAGCACAAATTAGGGTTGAGTTTTTGTGCCAAAAACAGAACTGTCATTTTCAAGTTTTTCTTTGCATCAAGCAACCTTAAGTTTTGTGAACGAGCCTTTAGTAATCTTGCTAAAGGTCAAGTTCTATAAAAAGTAACACATTTTAAAACTACTTCTTTGTAGTATTTCTTTTATTTTGCATTTGTTTATATAAAAATAAAGAAAAAACACCAATATGTGGATTACGAGTTGATTTAGGGAAATTTGTACGTGTAATTAACAATTATTGTATTTATGAAAACTGATTAATTAATCAGAAAAAACAGATTTAAGATGTTATTTTGATTTTGTAATAATTTTATTATTTTGCAAAAAATAATTATTAAAAAGTTTTTTAATAACTTATGTTTATGTTAAAATGGAAACAGTTTAAAGATAATAAATAGGTTTTTTGTACCTGTTCTTATGTAATTAAGGATTCAATTAAAAATTCAGCAATTCAGCACAAATTAGGGTTGAGTTTTTGTGCCAAAAACAGAACTGTCATTTTCAAGTTTTTCTTTGCATCAAGCAACCTTTATTGTGGCAGTTTTTTCGCCTTTAAAGTACTCCAATGTTTAGAACTTATGAATATTCTGGTTTAAATTTCAAACTCACAATATTCCTTTTTAATTTACAGCGAAAACTGTGTTCTATTGGGAAAAGTAGTTCGTAAACCAGGATTATAACTTAAGCAACTTTTCCTGGCGTAATGAAAATTTATTCTCGACGCAGTGACAAAAAATAATAGTTACGGAGCACTACTAAAATTAGTATCACTTAAAGGCAGAGTAAATATAAAGTTTCTGGAAGCTGTTAGTAAAATAACTAAATCCGAAAAGCAAAACAGCAATAATACCAACTTAACGAATATTAATGTCCCTACTTTGGGAAACTTAATAAAACTAGTTGCACACTTCGGCGTAATCTGATAATTATAAACTTTACCAGTGTGTTGCAGAAGTGGAGGAATTCAAATTGCCTTGCGATCGTTACAAAAATTCGACCGAAATTTGCAAATTAACACTCGGAAACCTAATTAGTATCTACGCAATTATACGCTGAAATTTCCAGCGCATCACAACTTCCGCATTAACTACAATAATATCATACATTGGAAATGGATTCTATTATTACATCTTATAAATACAGATATGCTTCTATCGGAAATAATCAAAATATCTTTAGCGATTGTAGAATAATTTTAGAAAAGATGTTTGAAATAACTATTTATTTCTGAAGTTATTGAACATATGAATATTGAAAAAAAAAAAACAAAAACAGCAGAAACGTTGTATTTATATTTACATACGTAATAATTACTCTTAGGGGAAAGGGTGATCAACCGTTCTCCGCCGCACCCCTCCCCTTGAATCCACCACTGATAGTAGATATCATCATCATTGTTTACAATGTATATCTTAATTAATTGATCTCAAACCATAATTTTTGAGTGTTCAAAGTCAAAAGCAAAAACTGTTAGTTTTTTTAACAAAAATTTCATCAGCATTAAATTTTATTTTGCTTTATTGTCTTGTTTTACATTTCTGGCAGAAAAACAATTTTCCACAAAAAATGAGTCTTGTTAGTGTTCATAACAAACAGACAAACATGTATCCCCGTTGACATGTGAAGCTAAGTTTAAAATTTAATTAAAACTGAAAAAAATATTGTCTAACATTTCTAGACACACGTGACATTTCCAGAACACAACCAAAAACAAAACCACCCTTTCCGAGATTAATAAACCTTCCTTTAAATTCACATTTTCACAACGATATACGGATTTGCGCAAAATGCGAAAATTTATATACATGCATGTAGCACATTCATGCGATAATTTCCATAAATACTGGGGCAAATAAATTCATATTTATTCTTATTGTATTCGGGGACTACAGGGCTATTAGGGCTTACGAGGGTGGATGTGGATTGGGGCCCTTCGGAAATTCGGAAGGCAATAGCAGTACTGATGTCGCGAGGGTGATTTAGAATTTCTTCGCTTTTGACGTGTCATTTACATTCGATGCAGGCAAACATCTTACTCGATACTGCGAGCGGCACTTGCTGGAATGTATTTAGACAGCATATGTGCCGCTGCGTGTTACTGGGGGCAGGGTTACTGTTGATACGTTTCAAGGCAGGGGTGGGAAATCTTTTCAGGAGGTTGGGATATTTTGTTTACACAATTTTCATAATACAAAATATAAAATGTTATGTTTGAACTAAGAGACAATGAGGAACGTAATAACGAACTCCTTTTAACTCCGTGATAACGCATCGGACTGTGAATCAGGAGACCTTCAGTTCGAGTCTCACAAATTTACTCCTGTGGTTCCCCCCACCATTATCATCTTTGAGAGCCGTATCCTGACAACTGGTAACTGCACTTCGCACGTAAAAATATATCACGTACTGAAATTTGCGTAAAGAGTGCCACACTAAAATTTAGTAAACGCTGTGAAGGTATAATATATATTTTTTCTCGACCGGGAGAGAAACTTAATTTATATAATACCAAAACCATGACAGAAATAGCCAATTTCATATCTACAAGAGATTTGTGCACTTTTTCTCTCCCGCCGTGAGGGAAATCAAAGGTAATCTCGCCAGTGATTATATTACAATTTAAATCATTCTGAAATACATCAAAACCATCATAAATATTGGGGTCGTTAAAATTGTATATACATCGAAGAGAGCCGTGTATTTTTCCCCTCTTCGTATTGTAGCCCTCGCCTACGGCGTGTGCTTCAATTTTACTCCGCAGGAAAAAATCAAACACTTCTCTCCCTTAATATATAATATACTATATTTATTTCATACTGTGTCATATTTACTAAGCAATATTTTAATAGTATTTGACCCGCAATATCGTTTTTCTCATACTTATTTCGAAACATCTTATACGTACCATAAAAGCTCATTTAGCGGACTTTAATATAAATAAATATTCAATATGAGTAGGAGTAGTGTGGATCATAAGATCCTTAGTTCGATTTCCACCGCCGTTAGTTGTCACTTGATTTGTTGCTCCCACTGAATTAATATTTAATTGTTTTCTTCGAAATGTTTTGTAATTATTCATTACCCATATTAATAACAGACATATGCCTAATGCTGATGAACCCTGTGCATCTGTAATTTCTTCCAACATTTTGTCATTTAGAATCTTAATGAAATAATTCTACTAATTTCTATCTATAAAATCGAAAGGTCGTCCCTGTGAAAGTAAGCGTTTGGAAGGGTATATGTTAAGGAATCTATTCTTATTTCTAAGATTCCTAAATTAATATTTCAAAGGTTATTCATTCTGGAAGCACCTCGTTTAATTTAACATATATTTCATTGTTCATAGGCGCCAAGTAAAATTCTTTTCATGTTTATTCCAGTTAATTAATTGTTTTATTATTGGTAGTAAGCCGTATTGTAATTAATTGATTTTTTTGTTATATTTTAATATGTAAATTTAAGTATTATTATACAATGTATTTTGAATGGAAATGAAGCAATTTAAACATTTAACATTTTATATTTGTTGTTACTGGCTTATAAAATAAACTTTTAAATAATTTTATATTTATTTACATATATTTACGAGTGTATCGGTTTTTTATTTATCGAAATATATTTTTAAATTAATGTGGTAGGTAAAATAAATGTTTGTTCCAATTATTATAATAAACCCTTTTGCTCTATACAATTTATAAACAATGAAGACGATTTTATTTATTTCAGAATTAGAAAACTGAACATGTTTCGCATATGCATGAAATTTAATTATGTAGTGTATTGCGCAGTGTTGTGCGTAGCAATTTTGTTTCAAATTCAATTGATTTCCAATGTGAGTAAACTTTGTTCGACCCTGTGGGTTACTCACCATCCTCCCCTCACCCCGTTCAGAAATGCAAATGCCTGCGGATTTTGAGAACGCGATTTTCGATAATATGGTAACAGGAACGCCATTCGGATTCGGAGCCACCATTCGCACGCTTCCCAAATACAAACATAAAATTTAACTACGAGATTTACCGCTTCGAATTTATTTCCTATTTGAATTTCCCGCCAGCCAATCACAAAACAACACTACGCATCATTTGTTCTTCCGCAAAAACAAAACACATGAGCTATAAATAACACAATCATGATTAATCACTGGTAGAATCGACAGTCATTGTTATATTTCTGTCAAACCTTTTCAGAACAATATAGATAAACCAGTCATACAATCACGTGCCGAACATCCAGGAATCTGCGAGGAAAAAGAAGATATACTCCACCTGCGGGGAATATTATACACGCTTCTGTTTTTGACGCTAATCTGGGGTGAATCTGATATACATTTTACATCAATTGAAACATTTTTTTTAAGCAGAAACGTAAGACTGAAAAAACTGGTGGCATATGTTTCAGTTATTTGTTGTTCTCATAGCAACAATAATTATGAAAATTCATACCGGAAGTTATAGCTAAGATGTAATATTTACTTTTCTGTCATTAATGTTACTATGGATATCAGTTTATATTTTATACAGGGTGTTCAATTTAAGTGTGCCACCATTGCTATCTCGAGAACTATAAGAGCTACAAGTTTGGTTAAATTAGCAAACAATTTCTATTTTACAAGACTATTTTAATGAGCTTAAAAAATATTTTTTGTAACCAGTAGTTCTCAAAATATGGGGTGCAACTTTCTTATTTTAAATGGCAACCTATATTTTTTATTTGCTTATTCGATTGAGTATTTTTTTCTGAATTCAATGATATTCACATGTAATGACCAAATAATACAAAATATTTGAGAAAAATGCTAAATTAGAAATGTATCATTTTTATTTAAATATGCCCATACAAAGCTTGCCATGGAAGAAAACCAATAAATCAAATGCAGAAATAATTGCAAAAACTGTAATTATGAGAATAATCATTCATTTTGTTGTTACAATACAGTAGTACACTTCAAAAAATTAATATTAAAATTGTTTGATTTATTTGTTTTCTTCCATGGCAAACTTTGTATGGGCATATTTAAATAAAAATGATACATTTCTAATTTTGCATTTTTCTCAAATATTTTGTATTATTTGGTCATTACATGTGAATATCATTGAATTCAGAAAAAAATACTGAATCGAATAAGCAAATAAAAAATATAGGTTGCCGTTTAAAATAAGAAAGTTGCACCCCGCATTTTGAGAACCACTGGTCTAAAAAAATTCTTGTTTCTCTCATTTTAATTGTCTTATAATATAGAAATTGTTTACCAATTTAAACGACCTCGTAGCTCTTATAGTCTCGAGATAGCAATGGTGGCACACTTAAATTGAACAGCCTGTATATTACCGTACTGTTCCATCATAATTTAGAGATTACAATTGAAGAAATAATATGAATGATTACTTGGTACAATTGTGGGTATAGTTTGAACAATGTTAATATATTTGTAAATCAGAAAATTATGATGGCAATTTCATTTACCATTGAGAACCCATGTAATATTAGAACTGCTCTGAAGAGAAACAAAATATCTTCCAAATTTATCAGAAATACCTATATATGGTATTGCATATCATTGCACGAAAATAAAACACCCGGTAGAAAAACTTATATTGTAGATATGTGAGCATTTTAATTTAAAATAAACTTTTGTACTTTTATGGGACATAGGAAATACAATGTTAAAATTTTCATTAGGCGATAGTTCGTTCCCTATGAATTTTAGAACAAAAGTGCCAATGCAAAATATGTTCGGAATTAAAAACTGTACAAAATAAGCCTAAATTTATTGATGTGATACATTTCTGTCATGAGATAGACGTAAAATAAAATGTATAATTTTTAGTTGTTTCCAGAGTGCCGGTAAACAAAACATACAAATATTCGTATTGTCTGAGTTTGACAGATGACATTTGGCATAGTTTTAATAATTATTGACTTGTTTAATTTATTTCTAAATGGTAAATGTGTCCATGATTACTGAGAAATAATCTAAATAAATCAATAATATGCCAAATGTCATCTGTCAAACTCAAACAATACGACTATTTATGTTTCGTTTGCCATGGCACTCTGAAAACAGCTAAAAATTATTATATTTTACGTCTATATCATGACAGAAATGTAGTACGTCAATAAATAGAGGCTAATTTGATCCAGTTTTTGTTACTGAACATTTTTATATTTACACTTTTGCTCTAAAATTCATAGGGAACGAACTATCGCATACTGAAAATTTTAACATTGTATGTCCTATATAAAAAAGTAGACAATCGGTATCAATATTTTCAGTAATATTGAAAATAATCAAATAAATTATGAAGTTTTGATACGTTCATGAGTTATTGCACATACATACACACATCCATCCATCTACATGTATTTCTGTCAAAACGTCGTCATTGATTATTTTCCCGATTCATATACTTCCTTATGGTATGCATAAAGGAAGTAAATATTCCAGCAAAATGTTATGATGAATTCATCCTCTATCCAAAGCAATTTAGACAGCATTTGGGGGCAAATATACCTTATTACGGTCGTATATTCTCTATGCGAGGCGCCAGATTTCGATTCAAGAGTTTGAAAAATAACTTCGCTTCTGTGAACAGATACAAGCTGAGTTTAGTTTAATCGAATGAATACTCCGCTGTATCATTAATCACTCTGAATATCATTCTGACGCGCCTTGGCGGTTAGCGAGTGTATTCACAGTTTATGCTACGGGGGTTCAAATCCCTGCTTCGACTTTGTAAGTGTGAGGTAATCTTATTCGTTTCCGTACTTCTATCATGCGATTCTTCGCGATAAATAAATAAAAATGTATCAAGTTTCTCTTTCTCCAACTTTCGTATTATTATATTTCACAGTTTATTTTTGTACATCACACTTGGTTATCATTCTTGAAGTTTACATTCTTTTATAAATATTACAAATATGTTTTTTGATGTGAATATTGTATGATTGTTAAAAATCTTGAGATACATTTATATTTTCTGAATTCCCTAATAATTATATCTCCTATTGTCACCCTATGACATTCTTTTTTTTTTTGCAGTTGTGATTAAAATTAGTTCAGTTTATACAATGTCATGAAGTTTTGTTACTCTATCTAATTGAACATGGTCACACATCCTTCCATCCATACAGACGTAATCGACTTAATTGTAAAAATTGATACAGATAGATATCATTGTACTTTTCCAGATAAAATACAACATAGGCTGAGAATGTTACAAGAACTTTAATAAATAAATTTGCAAATACATCACAAACATTTCTATAACTATTACTATAACCAAAATTATAACAAGTAACCATTAGAATTTTATCTTTATTAGTAAACATCTTTAATATATGATGACAAGTACATGTGACATTGACATTCTATGTTGCATTTTATCTTGGGTACTGGAATTCATAATAATACATTAATGTCACAAACATAGCTGAAACATACGGTATAAATAAATATACTAAACTATGTATATCATCACGAAATTTTCCCATTTTGATGGTGACAGCAAGCTTTTTCAGATTTCGGTAACAATGTGCGGAACCAGCTGTCAAGTCTCGTCCTCCAGAGAAGTTAGTTGACACAGGGATAAAGTTAAATATGTGGACATTTATAAAATTGTAAAACTAACAAAAAATGCAAATGAATAACGGTTCTTGACAGATATATCTTAATTTTTTGCCGTGTCAAAAATCTGCTGATTTTGTTTTGATTTTGTTGTATCAGAAAAGTTCATCGTACCTCATGTTAAGATTAAAAATGACTATGTAAATTTTTGTTTAAAGATTACAGATGCTATTTTTTCCTGTCAGATAGCGCTCACAAAAAAAACCCATCAAATATAAATAAATACTGTAACTTTGTTATGCTTTAAATATATGCAGAAGTGATTTATAAGACTCTTCAACTTTAGATAAAAAAATTAAACAAAAACAATAACAAACTCCATGATCTACACAATGAAAAAATGTGTCCAAAAAAGAGTCTAAAATTATGAGTCTGAGTTCGTGGTGTCTGCACGCGCGCACGCATGAACACACATGGCCATGCGCCCGAGCTAACCACATTTGTAAAACAACAGAATCACAGAACCGTATTAACTTGAAATTAAATCACATGTAAATTAAAAAACGTCACAACAAATAAACGAATTACTCGTGGAAAAATGAATTGTTCAGCGAAAAAACAATTATCAAGGAATTAAAAGCGCATGTCAAAGTTGATTATATAAAATGTTGTTAATTGAAAAGGTGCGTGGAAAGTTGTGATTACATTTTGAGTTTTTTTTTTCCGTTTTAGTTTGTTTCGCTTTGAGTAGTTGAGGGTTCATTTTGCAGAAAAGGGAACATTAATATATCCGAAAAAGTTTAGATCTTTTTTTAACGTTTCACTATAGAATCAAATGCAAAGTAACATAACTTTGGGAAATATTGGAGCTAAAACATATCGAGAATTCAGAAGGTTATTTTACAGACCACAATACATAAATACATGAGTCGTATTTATTAGCATTATTCTGTTTTTCCCTAAATTATTGCTTTTGGTATGCTATTTTAAATAAAATTACTACGCGAAAAAAGAAGTTCCGTAGAATTTACCGAACTATTCATGAAACTGAGGATATAAGAAGCATTTCCGGAAAATTTACCAAACTTTTTTGTAAATACTTTGTTTAGTAAATATTCGTGTTTCCATTTTATTATAATAGGATCTTTCACTATAGTTTTAAATTCAATAAACCAACCATTTTATTACCTCACAATAAAAATAAAAACTACACAAATATCTTCTTCTTATATAGTTAAGTTAAATTTGTTTTCAAGTCTTGTTATTGACATGACGTCAAATTGGTACAGCATTGGGGTAAATTGCTCCGTGGCAACACATCAGACTGTGGATCGTGAGATCCTCAGTTCGAATCCCACAGCCGACAGTTACCAATTTAAATTTACTCCTGTGGTTCCCTCTCCACAACAACTTTGGGAACTTTGTCTTGACGGCTGGTAACCGTATGTCATAGGTAAAAATATATCACCTACCAAGATCTGCGTAAGCAGGGTGCCACACCCATAATAGGTAAAAAGCGTGATGATATATATATTTTTTTATTTATTGATTTTATATATTGATGTTAGTCGTGACAGATAACGGGTAATGTAACCCATTTTTTTTTACAAATCCACTTATATGTAGTATTGGTAGTATGCAAAAATTTCAAATAAAAATGTAATTCTCGAAATAAAAAATGATTCATTTCAAAATACAAAAGCATATATGGAAATTTTCCTATACCTATTCTTAATGACGTCACGGATGTAAGTTACTTTTTTGATGAAGTGCATTGCATAAATATGCGAGATAGATGTCTTGAATTTAGATTTGCAATTGTAGAGTTGCACAAAGGACGTGATGCATTAAAATATTTATTGTTCATAGTAATTATTTTATTGGTACATGTATTATCAACATTTAATTCCGATAAATTGTTAGGTTTCTGATGACTTGTCATAAAAATAATTGAATAATAATTGATACCCTCCTTCAAGACTTCTAAATATTTTGTTAATAGTAGATGAAATAAGCAGTTCCAATAAGACACAACTACTGAATTATTGACATATAATTCTATTATAAAGTTGACATTTCATATCATAAATTCTAATTAACAACTGACAAAAGTTAAACAGACATCTTAGATAATACGATACAACAATATACAAACATGACCATACATATAAAGATAATGCTGTGTTACAATATTATCAACACTTTTGACAAAACAATTGTCTGTCGCTTGGATCTATCGGACATCTGTCAAGGATTTTTATTTTCGAGTAAATCTAAGTCATGTATACATGAAAGGGGTAAAAACCGTAACTGGGCTAGCCCGCCCCTGCACCTCGAAGATCCTACATCATCACGAACTTAGCAGCTGTCGTTCTTGGTATAATTTATATTAGCTGTGTCTCACACTGCGTGTATGTGTGTGGGGTCACGGGTCATCTTCCTGTCTACACTGTCCCCCTCGCCTCCTGGTCCTAGCTGGCCATGACAAGCCGCTTGATAAATGATAATTCCGATAAGACCTCGCGCTAAAAATATCGCAACTCGTCTGTCTTCCTGCGGGCCTGCATTTCGATCCCCTCGCGCCGCTGTGTTACGCACGAGGGTTGGAAAGTGCTCTAAATAAAGTTATCATACTTTACATGCCTGCTACAACCCCTCAATGTTTCTGGAACTATAAAGACATTATGGTAAAGTATGTCTGGGAGATTGTCATGCAGCGGAAAGCAACTGGTTGTGTTTGTAGACGAGAGCAAGACGGAAAATGTCATTAAAGTTTTCAGAGACTTTTATGGGTTGTAAAGTGAATTTTTAAGAGAGAATTAATGAGATAACCTATGGTTCAAATGCAGTAATGCCAGATTTTGATATAGAACTGTAAAAATTACAATAAAATTGCTACTATAATTGATATACATAATTATCTAAAGAGAATATGAGATTATTGGATAATACATGATATTTTTAAATGCAAAATTTGTTTGTTCATTATTCATCTTGAAAATTCTAACAAATTTTTTATACTTAACTAGAAAATACCCTAATAAGTAGATATGCTCCTAACCGTTTCGAAACAAGGCTAAGATAAATTATTAATTAAATTTCTTTTCGAGAAATCCTTCATTTACCTTCCACTATTTTTATAAATAAAAACAGAGTAAAATTTAATATCACACAGTTAATTAGATTTTTCATTTTGATAGTGGACATTAAAATTTAAAACAAAATACATAATAGTTAATTTTTCACAGCCTATATTTAAAGTAAATAATACTAAAAGCCAACAAAAAACATATTTGTAAAAACTTTTTAAACCATACACCTAAGTGTTATGTATATTTGGGTGCTGAAACCGTATCCGTTTTCTCGTATCACCCACAGTTCTCTCACAATATGACCGATTAAATTTCAAAATATAGAAAATTTGTTTCCTAAGGAAAAACTTCAACTGTACATTTATTTGATTAGGATACAATTTTTACTTACGATAACATAATTTACATCAATGCGAATATTTTAGATGCTTATTTTTTTTTAATTTCCTTTCTCTCTGATGTTTCTTCTTTATTTTTTCTCCAATGTGATGCATTTTGTTGTTCTCTATGAAGTGACCAACAGTAATTACCCATCATATTGATATTCTACATAAGAATTAGGTAAATTTATTAAAAAAGTTTTTTTGGCCTGTGTAATTGTTACACACTACATACTGTAAATATAAATCTAAAGCCCGTTGTATGAATTTCAAACCCATAAATATACATATCACGCTATATCCCATAGAGTGAGCTGGCATAAACCCTGAAACACAATCAACCAATAATAATCAATCTCTCCAAATATTTCTATCCTGTCATAGTACTTGCTTACTCCTCGTCCACATTAATAGTGCGATTCCTAGCAGCATATAAAATTTAAAAGGATGTAAGTGTTTTAAAATCATATCAACTGGTCCTGAAAACGAAGCTTTATAAACCCTCAACAATTCCAGTTGCCTTTTCAGTGAAAAGTTATGACTTCATCCCTTTGCCATTTACAGTTTACCTAATGCAAACCTATCACATCCAGACTACACGACCGCGGCCATCCAGTCGGAACTACACTAATTATTTTATAGTTACGCCAAGGCAATTCTCCCCATTGTACCAAAACTGCCCTTTCCATCCGTGAATGTGAACATTGTGGACCCTGTTGTGTTTGTGAATTTCACCCCTACCCTGTGAAAACATTCAGCGTGGCCTCAGATTGGCGCAAAGGTCTGAAGTTTTTCCACGCAGGGCTTAAAAGTTTTAACAAGTTGTCATTGCTCTCCCGGTCGGTCTGTCCAGGGTCGGTGCTAAGGAAGGGAACAAGGGGCATCGGTCCGTAATTAAGAGTTGGCGGTTGGTGGATTTTTTGTGTGTCCGTCAACCCGACCCGACCTAACTGCTGACGGGCACGATCTAGAAAGCGTGGACAGCATTTTAAATAGCGCTAGCAGGGAGATTCTTTAGGTGCTGACTCTGGTTGATGTTTCATAGTATAAGAGGGCATTTATTTAGGATGTTATACAGTAGGAAATTAATCCTAATTACAATACATGGAATCTACAACTGCTGGTAGAATTAAAACAACTCGGACGATCTATATTATGTTTGAATCACAAGAGAGTGAGAATATTGTAAATAATTTGACAGGTCTTTCTAAAACTTGTTACCAGGTAATAGCCACGAAATCCCTACACTTGAGTGGCTTTTGCCAAATGGCAACAAGTTTGAAAAAGATACTGGAGAATTATTTTCTAATTTATCGAACTCTCGAGTTATATTTAATTAGATTATTTTTTTATTTCTTCATCATGCACTAATTTTCTATAATTAATTTTTTCGGTAAAAAGCCAATTATAATTTTTTGTGCTAAATGCCATTTTAGCAAATTGAAATTAATTAAAATAAATTATAAAATTAAATGGAATGTTTTAGGTTTTATCATAATTATCGTTCCAACGTGTAAAATACCTACCTATATATTTTGTATTTCATTTCACTGTGCAATTAAAACAAAAAAAGATATTACATTTTCCAGTTCACCACTGAGTTCACTGTGTTTCAATTAACTATTTCTAGATGTTTCATTGTATTTATACTTTAAAGAACTTTTTTTGGGTATAATTAAAATACGTATTCTGCCTCTAACGAAATGAAATACCGGTACAGTGTGAAATAGTAACATTATTTTAGTTGTACTTGTTTGCTTTGTAAAAACAACCTGAATTCAGTAAATACTAGTTGACGGCGAAGACAACCTCATGATTTTTCTTTTGAAATAATGCCACTACATCCCAAATACATTCTTCAAAATGAAATTAGATTGCCAACACTCATGACAAAACTTTCAAAGAACAATTCATCTGGCAATGAAACAAATTTGACAAACATAAACACAGCAACAGTCTTCGGGTCATTGGCTCTCACGGGCAACTCGCACGATGAGTGGCCACGATTTATTTTGGCAGCTGATAACAAATGGCCTCGGTACCGCTCCCGCGGCCGCCACGGCCTCAACGATCGCCTTCTGTGAGTGAATTATCGTATCGCGCTGTACTCGCTTGCTTCAGTGCTTCGCATGAGCCGATTATGTCTTATTTATTTGACAGCACTTCGTGGACATAACCTCTTAATTCGTCATTTCGCAGATTAATCATTTCGAGAATGCTGAGTGTTGAAGTGTTGAGTGGATGTGTTATGTACACTTTGTACTGCATTGTTGAAGTAGTTCTTTTGGTGATAACACTGGAATAGAGAACAACACTTGTAATTATAAAAATAAATTGGAGAAAGTCTAAAGCTAACACCAATCTAAAATATTAAACCTAACCTTAAAGTTGATAACTAAGTTATTGGATTAAATCCAGCTGGATAAGTACATATACCCAATTTATACTAAAACGAAAACGAAACAATCAACCGTGTCAAAGTAACCAAATAACCAATAATAATTAAGAAAACTAATGATAATAACTTACATGTCTAAATACATATTTAGATATTTTCTTTATTACTTTGAGGCTTATGGGTTAGATTTAATATTTTAGCTTGTAATTATGTCAAAATTTTAACTGTTAATATTCAATTAATTATTAAAAACATTATCGCGTCTTCGAGCCATTATTATTTACTCAAAAATAAGTAACTTTAAACCTTAAATTATTAAATTGAAGTAGCAAATTGAGTAAGTAACATGTGGTATCAGGCATTGTGCCCATTGTTAACTTCAAACACGTTGGTAGCTAACAACGTCTTATGCAACTGGTCCCTCTAACATTCTATAATTCATAAATTGAAACCAGTTGCACTACAATGTATACTTTATGTAATGTGCAATTACAGCAAATTTTAAAAATAGTTACTTACATACTAAGTGCGGAAGACATTCCATCCACAAGAGCGCTTATTTGAAGTACGAGCAAGCTTGCGAGCAAAGCAAGGGCTTCATTTACAAGATTGCATGAAAGACGTTTTAGCAAGAGGTTTGTGAAATGCGGTTTCTAGCGAATAAAAAAATCTAAATGACATTCACATAAAAAGCCAAAGAATAAAATTTTCTCATTTTTCATACTTTTATTTTAAGCTTAAACTATAGCTGAATAATTGGTTTTAAGATTTTCTGCTAAATGTCAAATCATTTCCAAATTTGTTACAACAGTACGTAGCCTAGTGATGGTTGCTAATATTTGTTTATGTTGATAAACAAACAATTTTTTGTATTTGTCAGATAAAAAATTCTACCTATCTTATAATTTCAAAACAAATATTTGACGAAATGTGGTGGATAAAGTATAGTATTATACTCGCATGTAATTCGCATTCGCTCGTGATGCAAACTTCATTCTCATGAGTAATAGCATGCATTACATGCTCATTGAATAATATACTATTAACGAAATTAAAATTTTAATTCAAATCAAAATACTCGTAAATGTACAAATTTTATGACATGACAGTTGAAAAACAATTAATTAAATTATTGACAATTATCGATGGTTTTTGTTAGGCTTTGATAGCCAAAATTCTGTGTAACATTTGGTTATTCTGGTGCTGTGAGTCAAATGTTGTATCCGTGTTTATGAGTACCTAAAATAAAACATTTTTTATCGGCGATCATTGATTATTCATTGAATTATTTGAAACATTTTGTATATTGAAAAAATAAGTATACTTGTATGACAATTATTAAAATAGTTGAAGGAAAGGGCAGAAATTAAAGGTATATTTGCGAGTATTCTGAAAAGCACTTGCAGTGGAGTGCAAGCTATTCGTTTTTCAGTTTTCATTGTGTATTTTGCTGCTTTGTGCGGTTTTTCATTTTCCTAAAACTTTGTTGCGCGAACAAAATAGTTGAAAATGTAATTTTAACCACATAACGACAAAATTTCATCACTTAAAAACTACAAACTTTATTTTTAGCTTCAGACAGTAATAATAACTCATCCAAGAGTCGTATTCCAGCAACATTTCTTAAATTGAAGCACGTATAAATACCCAGACTTCTTCTTGTCTGCGAGCGAAGTGCCCTTACATTCTGGGCGTAAATTGCACTCGAAATAACTGCAATTAAGCCAAGTTTTTAAAACTCGGGTTGACGTGAGCGCCACACCTCGTCTGGTGGCCATCTGTCGAACAACACTCACCCCCATACACCACACAGGAAACAGATGCACGGTGCCCTGCACACAAATTGCGTTCTTTTTGCCATTGAAGGCCGGTAGGCATGTTAACAATTCCACATTTTTACAGAACTCGCATTTCTTTTCCTAAATTTAGAACATGCTCGTATGTTTATGTTGTAGAGTAAAAAATCGATCGCTTCCTAGGGAAATGCTTTAAAGTTTTAGAATATTTACTCGGTACCGTAAACCTGAATTATTTAACAACAATAAATGTTTAATTTAATAGCTCATAAACACTTCATCACTAGCACATAACCGTCCACAAATACTAATTTTTGAACGGTACAAATTTCAAATAAAAATTGTATATTATAATATTCTAAGTAAATTCTCAAATGAAGTATCCTCAAATAAACCTGATAGGCCTTCAAGTAAGCTACCACTTTTGGTTGATCGATTGCTATCTAAATCTAATCAACCAATACCTTGAAACTATATATGTGCAGAAGGTAAAATGGTGGAGGAGCAGATAGTATTTATAGTCAAGTATCTTTCTACCTTCCTGTTCGTTCACAAATTTCGCCCATTGTTACTTATTCATCGCCATCCTTCCTTCCTCTTCTTCAGAGTTTTTGAATTGAAATTTAATTCGTTGTCATCAAAATCTCAAAAATACTTCTTTTATACCGTAAGGTTTAAAGTGAAAAGGCTCTTAATCATGCACAAAGATTATTCATTGTTTCTTATTCTTCGCCATCCTTTAGTCTCCAAGTAGTGTAACTATCTTCTTCTTCAGAGTCTTGTTGATGATGGTATCCCATGTGTCTTTTGGTCTTCCACGATCTCTCTTTTGATTCATTCATTCTTATCGTATGTCCTCACCATACTAGTTGTCATTTTATTTTAATATTTCGTTTCTTATTCTGTCCAACATTGCTACTAGTCGTAGATATTTCATTCCTAGAGCCTGAAATTTGCTTTTCATTCTTTAAGACAGTACAAATAATCATTTGTCAATATAGTTCACTGTATACTCGTTTACTGTTCCTTTTGGTTTTCGTACTGATTTGGTTATTCCATATAAAACTGTGTTTCATTACATGAAAAATTCTTGACATTTTATCGATTCTCTTAAGTCGCAAACTTTTGTTGTACTGTCTCAAAAATTCATTCATGTGATATTATAGGATTTTTGGTTTAAGTTTTGAATTTTTTTTATTTAACGTGGGGTGTTTCTCTTTATGAAGAACTAGGTTAAAAATTTACAGAACCATGAATCTTTTAATTTATTTCTATGAGTTCTAAAATCTTTTTCAACGTACTTAATTTTAGTAATTTAGAAATATTTTACCATTCATTATTGATAGCCCTTAAATATCGTGCGATACGCAAGAAATGTAACAGTGCAATAACTGCTATAGAATTAATGAAAATCAAAGATGATTCTGTAATTTGGCTCCAATACAAATTCCCTTTATCCGATAAGATCTTACCCTCCGATATCTTGGAAGATCTTGGTTCAGTTTGATGCTAATTTTATTATCCCAATCTCCAATATAATTATTAGTTATAAACAGAGTAAATTAGATTAGGGTCAGTATTATGGAGCAAGTTAGGATTCCAAAACACGCTATCGGGGTCGCGGCATGGTGGAACACACCTGTCCTCTAAAATCAATAGTTCATTTGATTAAGCTGGGCTAATTCAGTTTTAAATTAGCTCAGCCCGTGTCTGTTAACCTCCGGGGGTGGAATTCGCCAGCCACCCCTTTTAGGGGAGAATAGAGGAAATATTCCATAGCAGTGAGAAGTTGTGACTACCCTCTAAGGCCATTTGTATAGCAACTCCTAAAGTATTTGGTTTTAGTCCATTTCCAATTTCGGACACAAAACTTTTGTTAAAATTTTTCTCGAGGTACCACTTAATTTATTTATACATTTAAATCTGAATTTTATTGCTTAATAATTATGCTTGAAGCATGATGCAGTTATTTGATTGTTCTCATGAAACATGAAATTCAATTTTTCTTGCAGTTAGAAGCAGATACAAGAAACAAAATATCATTTTTATTTCAAATATAGTTAACATCATTAACTTTTAGTTTTTGCAATTATTACCAAAAACAGTTCAGTTCTGCGTATTGTCATGAATCTTTCATTATTCTATCTTAACTAGTTCGTGATTTATTAAACACATTCATCCATCTACACAGACGTCATTAAGATAATGATCAAAATAGATTTAGGGGAACTTAAAATACCAGGTGTTTTTTTTTAACAGTATACATAGAGATGTGTCATTACCATAGTTACAATGATTTGCAGCAATGTATAAAAACTTTTTTATTTATACCGAGTGGTGACTTGTTTTTATGTTACATAGAAAATACAACGTTATTTTCATATTGTAGCGTCAGTTTGTTCCCTATGGATTTTAGACTAAAAGTGTAAATTAAAAAAATGTTTTGAATGAAACACTGCATCTAATAAACCTAAATTATGTTATTCAAATTTCACGAAATAAAAGCCATAGAAAATTCACAATTTCAGCCGATTTACAGATTACCATGAGAAGTTAAACAAATAACGCATTGTATTTTCCTATTATGCTATATGGGGTAAATAGCTCCGTGGTAACGTGTCGGACTGTGGATCGTGGGATCCTCAGTTCGAATCCCACTGCCGACAGTTACAAATTTAAATTTACCCCCGTGGTTCCCCCTCCAGTAATATCCTTGGGGGCTATGATTTGACGGCTGGTAACCGCACTTCATACGAAAAAATATATCACTTACCGAGATCTGCGTAAGCAGAGTGCCACACCCGTAATGGGTAAAAGGCGTGATGATATATTTATTTATATTTATTTTAGTACCAAATATCAACAATCCATCACCAACAAATAGAACAGTTTGGAAAAACAATATTTTTACGAAATTAGGAATTTTAGCGATATATCTTTTTATTTGGGAGGTTCAAATTGTGAATAAATCTATTGATGTCTAGTTGGGAATAAGTGAATTGAAACTTACCTTGTAGGGTTGTAGTTCCTGGCGTCACCTGGTCTTATCGCATGGCGCTAGTAGCGCTGGTGAACCATGATGGATGACACGCGATTTTAAAATGATTGCAAAAATAGGAAAATGCAAAGTGATGCAGAAATGCGACTAAAAAGATAGTTTTAGGTTAATGCACTTTATATGTAAATGGAAGCGTTACGGAAAATATAGTTCTAGTCGTTCTAATGTCGTTTATGTTAGGATAGAATAAGTAATACTGTTGTAAATAAGTTTAGATACTATTGCTACGTTGTACATACTGAGGCTGTATGCAAATGACCTGAAATTATAATAAAATTGAGAAACTGGAAGCTATAAATTAGAATACCACATAGTAGGTAAACTTGTTTTAAACATTAACAACATTTCATTGCATGTGTTGGTGATTGACAGCGCAACAACCAGCGAAATACATTGATGTTTTTAAGCAAAATATTTGTTTTTTTCTGTTATACAACATTCCTAAATCTGTACGATTTAGAACTTTTGCTACCATTCATATATTTAAAAAAAGTTGTTTATTGTTCTCTCATTAAACAGCTGTCATCAAGAGAAAAGTGCATGAAATTATGATTACAAATGTTTTTGTTTTTGAATAATGTAAGTTATTAATACCACCTCTTCGTCATTATTGGTGATGTTAACATGTACCTAAATATAGTTAATCTCGAACCTAAAGTTATTTCTGTTTATACAACTCTTCAAAAGGCACATTTTAGGAAGTGAAGTATATTTTAAATTGTTTTTTCTTTTTTCAGTATAAACTGAACTTATTTTCACTTTTACTTTTCAAAATAAAATTCCAATCGAAGTATTTTTACAAGGCGTTCAAAATTGAAATTGAAATTTTAAATAACAAAAATAAAGTGGATATTATTACCTTCCGTATACGAGTATATGTATATGTAAAGGAGGTACTGTGTCGGGTCAAATATTTTTTAAGTAAGTTTTCAACAGATAAACTTTTTTATGGATTCTACACAGTAAAAAATTTGATTTGCGATTTGTTAATTTTGCCGTTGTTAAGTATTTTTAGTTAATATTGACATATAGATTGCGTTAAATTAACAATTTGAGCAAATATGAAAATTAGTTAAATTAAAATTTTGTCAATAAATTTTTAAAAAGAGAAATTGTTGTTTTTATTTATTTGGAACCTTTATAAAATGTAACAAATAGTCTCGTCAATAAAAACAAGTAAATTTAGTTAACTTATCAATTTGAAATTGTTAATGAAAATGTGTATCCTTTGTAACAACTTAATTTTTATAATAACTATGAATTATTGTTCTGCTTAAATATAATTACTAAAATATTTAGTCAAAATAAATGTTAATAATTACTATATTCACAAATAATATTTAGTTACGAAATACACAGAAATTAACGATTGTTCGTCTGGGACTACAAATTTTGTTAAAATGACCATACATTTTTTACTGTGTAGAATACGATTTCACTAATTTTACAATTACGTCAGTGTATGGTGTACTATATAATACGATAATATCATTTTCAATTTTCAAGTTTAAAATTTGGATGTTACCAGTAGAAAGCAAAACATCAACAAAAAATGTTAGTTTTTTAAGTCCTATCAGTAAATAATTAATTTAAAGTAATTTTTGTTATATTTTAAAAAAAACAGAATATTGGTTACACTTTTTATTTGAAAAATTGTTTCTGTATATTGTACTGTTTAAAAATTAAGTATCTGAATCGCAGTTAACTTTGCACAGGAGTTTGTAGTAAAACTTAAGCTTATTTAAGTATTTAACGAAATTAAACACAAAATGTAACAATGCAGGATGGCCCGACGAACTCCTGCACTCTTCAGAGAACCGAAATAAATTCCGCGGTGTAAACAAAAAGTAGCCAATATTTGAGGAGCAGTGAAGCACTCTCGTATAAAGGTTGAAACAAAACAGTAGAGGACGTGGATTGTCGTTTGTTTCGCCACAGCAACTACAACTGCCATTAATTTCCTCTTTTTTATTTTTCTTTTCTAGTGGCATCGCTTTTACGACGAGTGTTATGGAACTTGGTGCAGAGAAGTGCTATAAAATACATTACAATCGTGATTGAAAAACATTAAAAAAGCCATTTTTACCTGCAACTCTGTCGATAGCAAGCTTTCCAAATATATATACTACACTGTTGTCCAATATCCATACATTTTGATATTTTTACCAACATAAAAGTTAGTTTATGTAATAACGTATTTTGCTTTGTGCCTTTGTCCTGCAAAAAGTTGACACAAAATCAGATGAATCTGAACATAAAACAATAACACAACTAAAATTTTTGTTTGATATTTGTGTATTTTTTTTCCCGTTAAATGCTGAAATGATATATATTTTCAGTAGTACAACAATATTGAAATTGACAAAAATCCAAATCCGTGCAATGAAACAATATTTAAATTAAAAAATAAACGAACCCGGAAACTGTTTTTTGTGTAAATAAATTTATTGAACACTAAAACAATATATTCTGCTCACGCAGTTTTAAATTACACAATATTAATTATGCAAATTGTCCACTACCTGGACTATTATAGCATAACTGTTATTTCCGTTAATAAAAATTTTAAAATTTATTGATAAGCATGAAATATCTGGTAAACCAAATAGATTATAAAAACATCAATATACTGTAAATATGTAAATTAATTATTGTTAAAATATTAACCTAGTTATATTTTATAAAATTGAGTACATATAACTAACTGTATTACTGTCATTTTAAATTTTATTATGCCTCTCTTTGACATTTTATTTTTTTCTATTTTCGCAAACAATTGCAAGGGGCAGGTTCAAAATTCCAATAGGGAATGTAGTAAAAACAAAAAGAATGCTTTATTTAAAATTTAAATCAGTTGACTTGATTAATTCTGCACAGTCCATTTATGCGTAATTTATTCTGGAATTTGCCTATATAGTAGTATCTCAACCAGATTTCAAAAAAACACACGTAACTTCATTCTAGAGCCGATCACACGTTCGTAATGAAATTCGCTGGAGTCCCCAGTATCATTTGCGGAATCTCTATTTCAATCGTTAATATAAAAGTTTGGAATGTATTTCTTTGTTGTCCTCATTTACTGTCTCTCTTCTGCTTGTTTCTTGTATTAATTAATTTAATTAAAGAATGATTGATTGTAATTGTAATTAGATTTTTAAAACGTGCTGCATGCTTTTGTTTCAGCCTGCTTTTTAATTAAGTTATTGTGTCACTAAGTTTTCGCAAATTTTGAGACTTCCATTATTCAAATTGCTTTTTAAATATGTCCTTTGCAAGAGATATTTATACTCGCAATGTGATTAACTACTAATACTTTGTAAGTTAATCACTTTTTCGCACAATCGTGTTGTTATATTTACTTACAGCTATTCTTGATATATAATATGTATATTGTAATAGTATATTACACAATAAATAAATTTTACTGAACGCTTATGGCTGTAAGAGTAAAAAGAGCAGCAAATTGGGTAAATCCATATGAGGTAGTGAGTTTTCAAGAGTTAAGCACCATTTGGGGTCCTTAGAATACGATTTTGCTATTTTCACGATGACATTTGTGAGTGGCGATTACAAGGGGATCATTTCATAGCATTTCAAACGTCATTTCAAAGTATTACAAGGGTATTTTTTTATTTCACGTGATTTAGAAACATTTCAGAAATGAAATTGTAATATTGCTGTTATAAGTAGCCAAGGCAGTAATTATAATATTATTAATAATCCTTAATATTAATTTATAATTAAATACTAAATATCGTACAAATGAATGATATTTTTTTTAATAATTAGTTCGTAATTTATAATGCAATGCAAACAAAATATGATTAAAATAAATTTGAAATTTATTATAAATTGATATCAATAAAAAAGTGCAAAATTTATTACGATGTATTTAAAGTATTTCGGATATTTTAAGTATTTCATGTTACTTCATTTCGTAAATGAAATTATAAATATTTGAATCCTTTCAAGTATTTTAATTCATTATCATTTCATATTAATTTGGTTTCATCATTTCAGACCTAAGTGATCAGACAATATTTTCGTCCACCATAACTGAAAATCTATCAATCTGAGGTGGTAGTTTACTTAGAAGCCTATAAGATTTTTTGAGAATATTTTAATAAATAATTTAATTTAAATTTATTATATTCGAAAAGATTAAATTAATATTGGCTACCATTTTTATTTTGTACCATTTAAAAGTTGTTTAGGCGGGACGTTATTCAGAATGCTGAAAGAACAACAGAATAGTACTTGAACTCATACCTATTATTTTTGTGTAGTGTGTATGTTAGCGCAGTTGGTTAGGTTAGGTTGGCAGGCTGTGTAGGGTGAACATATCGCAAGCACTTTATTTCCCGGACACTCCAATTATCAGCCGGCTATGAAATACGAGCCGATAGTCCATTGTTGTTCGTTTGTTTTTATTTAAGGGTCGAAAAATGAAGCGACCAGGGAAAAGGGATATTCATGAGAACCATATCCGCTATATACTCGAACTCATGCAGTTTCCCGTATAACGTATACCAAACGCTGCACGGCTTACGTTCATGTACCAAGTTTCTGGATACACATGCGACACACGTTCTCTCGTTCGCTTTTATTATATTATTTTTACAAAGCGGGAGTTTGGTTGCAGAGCAATTTAACTTTAAATTTCCACAAGAGATAAAGTGAATATTGCGCAAAATGAAAAACTGGAAGATGAGATATTAAAATGTAGACTTATTTATTTTAATTGCCAATTAAAGTTTGTCGAAACAACGTTACAAAAAAAAGAATTTATAAATTTATTTTTACTTTTCATCTATTTTATTTTTGCTACGTAAATTGCAAACATTTTAACACTACATTTTTCCAATAATCTTTTGTTACATAAGATTTTAAATTAAAGGACAACATAGCTATATAAAGTACGAAGGTAAAATGAAACTTTAAAGCACTGAAATACGAAGGCGGGAACCACAATTCAAATGTACGGTGTATAATTTTAAACCAAGTACTTAAAGATTTATAAATTATACAGCCATTACCATAAATGTATAGTTGGTTCGCAGTATATAATTTTTAAGATTCATAGTTTGTGAATGGCTTTCTCAAAATTGTGTTATTAAATAATCAACATATTTATATTATTAACTTTATAATAAAAATGAAAATGTGCATTATTTTAAAATGCAAACTAATGCCCAAATTTTGAGAAATCATACCTAGTGTCATACATCTTTATAAAATATTAGCTATAGTTTTATAAAAATGGATTTATTATTATAAAACTTTAATTCTTTAGCTACAAAAATATGTACGAATATAGTAAATTTCATTTATTATAACAAAGATTGTTTTGAACACATTATGTTTGAAGGGTGAAGTTCATCTAGCTTTATGGCATATGGCTTACTTTAATCAAAATATTGATTTGTAACTCAATGCCTGTGAGTTTTCAAATTAGGTACTTACATAAAATTTCCATATAATAAATTAACCATAGTAAATATTATATGAAGGCAGTAGCGTAGCAATATGTTATCGCAGGTGAAAAACATTAATGACCATATAGTCTTATAAAGAAACTGTCAGAATGTTTGCAGTACGCTGACATGAAAGGATTGCCGCGATTATTTCAGTTGTTTTGTATAATATAAATGTTTACTTTGAGTAAAGGGCAGTAAATGAGCGTGTAAATAAAGCGAAATAGCCGTCATTACGATATCATCAATATTTTTCATAGAGGCAGCAAAACGTCAGCATTAATCTTCAGTCCCAATCCGTTACCAAACAGCGCCCCTCTTGCATCCCACAGGCCCGGGGGGCTGTCAAATCAACCTGATACAACCCTGTCAGATTTATAGCGGCCCGCCAGGCCCGGCCGTCTGCTACATAAAAGATAAACGATGTCATTTAACAGATTTTTTATCATTGAACCGTCAGCCAGCGTTGGAGACGAGAACGCACCACTAGTACAAAGTAGAAAAATAATCGATATGAATCATGGAAAAAATAGAAGTCCTCTGCCTCTGCGATTTATTGTAGGATCATCCCTGCACAACATACATCACTGCGACGCCAGCCAGGGCTTTTCAAATCGCCGCTTTTGTAATAATTATTGTAATGGCTGAGCTCTTTTCGCTTCAAGCGTGCGATTGTGCTTAACACTTTCATGGGATAGAGGAAACTGATGTTTCAAATGGTTCATTTGTAAGAAACTGTCTGGGTGCAGTATTGAAATAACTAGTTTTAAAAATAGTTTTGGAAAAATCGTTCTTTTACTTTGAAGTATTGGAAGTATGGTTGAGCTAGCACGTTTTAAGCCGCTTATATTTTGCAATACTTGAAGCGTGAATGCAGAAATAAATTACTTTACTTGCGTCTATATTTATTTACCTTTATCTAAAACATATTGATCTGTTGAGCAACAGTTATAGTTCGTTGCATAAAGCGTTTTAACTGCATGTTTAACAAACAACGATTAACAGTGAACAATCGCCGAGGTGGCTAATACTACATTCATTTATTATTTTACATTATTTACATTTACATTCAGCTAAAATGCAAGATTTACTTTTCTGTCAGGAATGAATTACTGCGGATACAAGTTGTTTACATTACTGTACTGTTCCAAGTAAAAAGCAACATAGATTGCCAATGTTAAATAAACTTGTCATCATAATTGACTGATTTTTAAACATTTTTCAAACTATAATCAAAAAAATTGTATTGAAATTACAATATACATACAGGCCGATTCATAACGTACTGAAAAGATTGAAAGAACTAAAATTCAATAACCAAAAAGTCTCAGTAAATAAAAGTTCTTTTAAATTAATGCCTACCTATTAAATACACACGGTGTATAAACTAGTATACATAGTGACAGAAAAGTAAATATTCCATCTTAGTTGCACTCACGTATAATTTACCGATTAAAAATTACCATTTTTAGGTAAACAATGAAAGCATAATAATTTTGCTAACAATTAATTAATTGTGAAATGCATTTTATTTAATTTATACCGATTTGAATATTGGAAGGTAAGAAAATGACACTTATTATAATGCGTTGTTTTTTCGTAATTAACAACGTGATTATCTCACACATATGTGTCAGGGATGTATTGTGACTGTTCAAAATTTTCTTTAGTGAATTTTCGACAGATAAGCACATTTTTTTGGTCCCTAGAATACGACTATTTTTACGATATCATTTTGAAATTTCATATTTAGAATTTGGATGTTCAAATTGATTGATTAGCTGTAGTTAGCAATCCATCAACTAGAATTTTTAGTTCTTTGAAGGCCTCATCTCAGTAAACAATTGTTTTAAAGTAAAAGTATATATAATAATATTATTATTTTTTAATTCTGAGAATAGTTTTGATGAATAAACTCTTTTGTAAATGCTTGAATATGATTGAGTAGTCCCGCTTTTGTCTGTAGGATGATCTCGATCCCATCTAACCCACATTAATTACAGCCTCCAAATTAGGGTTGTATCTCTACATAATTCAGTTCCCCATTAATTTGCATACATTTCAGTCAGGGACTCTATTGTTTTTTGCTACTATTACCATATCAAAAGATAACAATCTCACTGCACTATAAATTATTGGAAATGGGCCAATCATATTACAAACAATGCTTGTTCCTCTGAAGGTACATCTAATGAACCAACCATTACAATAATAAAACCACCCACTGGGACTGTTCAAGTACTTCTGTTTATCAGGGCCGAATGTTTATTTGATATCTATATGAATATAGCCCAGGTTTGTGTGTATGTATAAGTGAGTTGTTATGGCACATGGGATCCAAGGCCATCTTTCCCTAAGTGGTGTCTCGTTACCAACCGCCCCCGCCGCTCCTCTGCCTTTGTCCTTATCCCCAGGGAACTCCTAACCGTCCACGACATCTGCTCTCCCTCTGCACACAGACACACTCATAGTTACATCAGTCACACTGCAGAACAGAAGACGAGAGAACTCACACACTAACAGACAGACAGCGGATGGTTTAAGGAGGTAGACGGATTATACAAACAGATCTCGAGCAAGAAATAGATATTCTATGTAGCGTAAGGGTTAGTCCACTAACCTTCAGTTTAGAAAACTGAAATTATTTGGGGTTATGTCTATATGAGCACATTGAAAGAAACACAATTTTGACTATCTTAAGTTTCTTTCTAAGGTGTTTACGCTCATAAAAATAACTTCTTGTTTCAAGAATATTTTCAGTTTTATTTTTGTATGCATTCGTTGAAGAAAATTTTATTTTTTACTTATATATGATATGAAATGATATGACATGTATATATTTATTATTTATTTAAGGGATAGAAATGTATAGTATTAAATCGAGAGGCAAATAAAGATTATTTACTAATACTACATATAAATTTTATTTATCTTCTTTTTTCTGTATTGAAGGAAAATGAATATATTTTAAGTTTTGTATTTAAAAATAATGACAAAGATGTTTTAATTTTAAACAATGTTTTTATTTAAAACGATATCATTTTGAATTATAAGTCCTCCTATTTAAATTAATTCCTCCCCATAATGAGTCTCAGTTGAATACTTTGATAGGTTCCTTCAAAACTAAATAAATTTTCATACAAAAATATTTATTAAACCTAGAAAAGTTTTCAATGAAACCGAAATCACTATTCACTGTTCAGTACAGAAACTATTCATGTTTTTATTAATAACGAATCACACATAGAAAGTATGTCATAAATTGTGTGGGAATGTTTAAATAATTAGATTAGTTGCTGTCATATCTTTAATATTTATTATATGTTTTTCTCACTTAGTTTTGCTGTTATTTTTAATTTAGTTCGTCGTATTGATATTGAAATACAGACATTTGTTAAGGGTAAAAAATTTTGATTAAGATAAATATGTTCTTATGATGCCATCTATTTGTATTTTCGCATTTCACATTTAGAATATGAATGTTCAAGTTACGAGTTGATTAGATTTTAGTAACAATTCGTCAATCGGTAATGATAGTTTAAGAAATTAAAATAAGTAAATAATGTTTCACCGAGAACCTACAACTTCTTCGATTCAAGTTAATGATAGTTTACTTGATGGCCTATAAGATTTTTCAAACACAACCCAGTAATTAATTTTGATACTTCTAAATTTTAACTAAATTATCTTCTATTAAACGACAACCTACTCATGTGATTCGGAGTTTAGTTTTGGTTTTGATATTTACTGTTTTTGACTGGCTATCAAAGTGAACGGTCTATGTTCATGGTTCACTTACACAGCGTGATGGGGAGAGTAATTTAATTTTGATTTTAATCAACTTGCCGAAAATTTGTGATGACTTTGATGATTTTGATGCTAATATGTATTGATTTTTGTAAACCAAGCGTAGCTAATATTTTGATACTCTTCATGTTGTTCATATAGGCTGAAATAAAATTGAATTTGAAAGAATTTTCATGATGTAATTGAAAAACCAGAATAAGTATTTTGCAGCAGGCAAGAGATTTCGTTTTCTTTTGATATGTGTGTCTACTTTTTTGAGAAAAAGTAAGCGAAACTGAATCGTAAAAATGAAAGAATTGTAACGGTGACACAGTTCTAAGGAACAGAAACTCGATACGAGTAGAAGACAGAGACGTAAGTAAAACCAGACACTACACTCCATTTTTCTCTTCGGGATCATATGGATATACAAGTCGAATAAATATTTTACAAAATTTGTCGCTAAGTTTCTTGTTATTTTCTATATCTCTCATTGTCTTCTATTACTATCTAAAAGTTATAACATATTGTACAACAAGCATGAAATGGACATTCCAAGTATGTCCACCATATTATATCCTAATTAATTTATATTTTAATAATAAAGATGTCATTTCACTACTTCACTATGACAATGAGTATCCTAGCAACTAGCTACAAAATAAAAATTAAACAGTATTATTTTTCATAAATGTCAAGTTTCTAGATTTTATAAGATACAATTTGAAAAGTGATATTTCATAAATTATCCCCAGATATTATAGAAGTTGCAAAAAAAAACATCTATAAATTTATTACCGGAAATTTTGAAAAAAAATTGAGGTGGTATATAAATTATTTATGGATTGGCGTAAAGTTTATGAAACATTATCGGTTTTGACAGAACTGTTAGATATGATTTTTTTTTGCGAAGATGGAAAGTGGACTAACTGCTTTTTTGATATATTCCGCCTCATCATGAGTGGATGATTGTGAATTATGTGAACATCACAATCGACAATGCTCTTCAGTGGGATTCGAACTCACGACCTCTCGTGTGCTAGGCTACAGACATAGTCACTTCGTCACCTAGATCGGCAAATATGAATTTATACCGCATGTCATCTATTTTTATTGTAACGTTCGAAATGAAAATGTGTTTACAATGTACTATGTGTCCGTAGCAATAAAAACACGTAGAACAAGCAAATATCTTAATGGTCGTCTATCCGGAATTATAGGTATATTCTTTTGCTGTAGTAATATTAATAAAAATTGTTTAAATTATTGTTGTGATCGTGATATATATCTTGTCTTGTAGCAACCAAATTTTGTCGAGAAATTTAAACTTGTTTGGTCATAAATACAACACTTAATCTCCTCCAAATAGTCCTATCCTGACACATCAAACTTTGCGACGTCCATATTCATAGTTCTATCTATACAAGCACTTCTCCTTGCTAGTATGAAACAATTTGCCAGCAGTGTTCGCGCACAAAGAAACACAGCATATACTTCAGTTTTCTCTGCGATAAGTGGAAACTGAGCCCGGTTACTGTCCTATCTTCTCAGATCCCATCTCATATCTCACTTCTCATCTCGCCTTACTCTGCACCGCTGTGACTGGCGAGAGAGAAATGCTTCACAGATGTGGATGTTGAATGTTCTGTTTGAAATTCTAACTTCCTACACCCGTGACACTAGATGGCCATGACGAATTTTAAGTGTTGTGGAGCTTACTTAAATGGCTCCATTTGCGAGATGTGAAATTTAAGTCAATGGTAAATTGTCGGAGGCCATGATACTTGCCTGAAATGTGGAAATATGAGAAATGCCTTTTGTAATTCGAAACTGAAAGGATAATATTCGTAAATACACTTTTGTTCAAAGCACAATCGAAATGTTACATGTTTTGTGGTCCGCTATATTTGCTTCAACCATTTTCTCAATGATGTCTGTGTGGATGGATAGATAGGTGGATGTATAAGTGTTTTCTATGTTCATGCAAGATTGTCTAGAAGGAAGAATGGTAAAATTGTTGATCAAAAGACTACGAGGAATCCAAAATTTCGTGCTGAATCCAATTCAGCAGTTGACCTTTAACCTTGTGGTTCCCCCTATACTTACATCTTTGGGGACACTGAGTTGACGGCTGGTAACCGAAAATTACACTTTAAAATATATTACTATTGTGAGATCTGCGAAAAAAGAGTGTACCACTCTCAAAACGATACGTTTTGAGATCCGCTGAATCTGTGTTAGCCATTTTCTCCATGACGTCTGTGTGGATGGATGGATAGGTGCATGTATAAGAGTTTCCTGTGATCATACAAAATAGTCGTCCAAAATGAAAAGTGGTTAATTGGTTGATCAAAGACCACGAGGTTCCCAAATTTTCGAGCTGAATTCAAATCTACTATTGACAGTGCAGATACATTTAACTATGGTGTTTATTATTGTTCTTGAGTAACACCTTGGGGATCGTAAATTGACGTCTGGTATTCGTACAACACGTGCATGTATCATTATTACTGTATCAAATTTCATATAGGCATACTAAACTTTTAAGTTCCCCTAGTTGGAAAATTGAAGTGGAAATTTACTTGACATATAAAACAACAAATTCAATTTATTTCTAATACAGAAACAGTCGTGAAAGCAAGTTTCACATGAAAGATGTTAGACATAATACTTGGAATAAAACAAGTTATCTGCTTTCAATTTCAGGAACAACAATATATTTCAATAATCATAGTTATTCACAACAATTAACTAAAACATCTTTTTTTGTCAAACTTACGAGTATATCAAGTATATTTATTTATCATTAAAATTTTGATTTGTTTATATACAAATGTTGTGTAGTGATTTTTTTAGGTTTATGCTCGAGATTGTACTTACTCAATATGAACCACCGGTTAAGTACTAATAAATATTATGGCTTTTATAGAGAAAAGTATATCGCTAATTGTGTTGTTTGTTTGTTGGCACAGACCAAATGGTTTAAAAGCAAACTTTTCAATGAAAACAAAACTTATAAAAGTTTTTCTTATTTAATGAAATATTAGTTTTAAAAGTTCATATTCCTTTAAAGAAGCAGTGCTGCAAGGAAGAACTAATTACTTCTCATGTATTTACGCTGTTTTCTAAAAAACTTCATCATTTATTCAAAACATATCTTCACTGTCACAAAAGGTTCCAACTGACAAGAAAGAATTAATTTCACACAACATAGTTCATATATTTTCTTGTTTATAACTCATTTCACGTTCAGAATTCTGTAGGACGCAGAAAATATGTAATAAGGATCAGTCAAGGTCTAAAACGACAACGAAAAAGAATTACTATAATCCAGAATAAGAGAAAATAAAATGCGTTATAGAAACTAGAAAGAGAGTAAGGAGAAATGGAAGAGTATTCGGTGAAAGTCTGTGTCTCTTCCTGAGAGAGTCGTGTAGCGAATGCATTATCGATTCCTCTTGTTGGCGCGTATCCTCCGGCGCCTCGACTTCGTCCTGCTTTCCTGTACTTGCTGTTCCTGATATGGATCCTGCTGTGTTTATTTACTTTTCCTTATGGTTCGCTGTTTCATAGCGACACGTTTCTAATGTTTTCTTCGCACGACTGCAATTTGTAATGTTTGTTGAAATCATTTTTGTTTTTGTATCCATAGATTAAAATGTGTTGTTTCGTCCGAAATGTCAATATCCCAGGTCTTCACCAGACGAGCTATTTCTAAAACATTTAATAAAAAACTGTATTGATAATGTGAAAGTATACTTTCTTAAACACTCGTTTGTTTAAGAATTAGAAATGAAAATGGGGGGGTATCACCTTAAAAGTATTCATTTTTTTACGACTATTAAATAGTTTATTTCTTTTGCGTATCTCGATAAATAATGTTATACTTTACCTGCTATCGTACTTTACCCACTGGGAACGTAGCATAAATCGACCAATAGGAACAACTGTCAAGTCTTCATCCATTTATCTCTCAAGTCTTTACTCTTTTATTCGTTTGTTATTTTGAATGTATAGATGTTAGCATTTAAAATTGAAATATTTTTTCTCTTGAATGAATTACGATATTCGCCTTCGGTCCTTGTTGCAAATTTCACCCTCATCAGTAAAAGCCTTTATTACACTCTCATTAATTACTCGTTCTGACAATAAATTACAACAATTAAATTACGTTTATCAATATTACGAGAATGGTAGCAATATACATATAAATTGAACCCGTTTATTAGTAATATATGTAAAAACACCGCAATATTGAACATATTGATAGATACATTTGAAACTAGCATAAGTTGAGCCAACTTATATATTATACACGATGTACTGAGGTGATGTATACTTAAATAAAATAACTATGCAATAATAACTTAGTTGCAGATGGTATTTTAAAATATGGACGTCGGACTACTCGTAGTTCCGTCATTTATCCTAGTTTCCTAGTACCGTGAATTTTTATTACTCTAAGGCGTCTACATTTTATATCTTGTCTTACACTATTACTTCTTATGAATTTTCCATGTCAGGTGCTACTGCATCTCATACTTATGCAAGTTCAGCAAATTCAAAAAGGAATTCTATATATTTAGTTCGTTTTTAAATTATAATTGCACCCTAAAACTAAATTAGTTTAGGTGTTGTTGTTCAATAATATAAATTCGGAAGTGGTTCTAATATAATATCGAAGGAATTATATAAATTATGTAATAAACCAAAATAGAAACCATCACCAACAAGACTCTGAAGAAACAGAACGTTACACTACAGGTTGCAAAAAGGATAGTGCTGAAAAAAAAAAAACAATGTGCATTTGTGCATGATTCAATAACTTATTTCGCCGTACACCTTACGGTAGAAAGATTTTTGACTATAATAAGTAATTCTTATTTTAAGGAAGTAGATTTATTTCCGAGAAATAAAAGCTCTATTGCGAGATATATGTAGTAAGCACTTTAAAGCAGAAATAAATATGTTTCACCGCGGCGATTGTTCCTTCCAGGTGAAATAAAAGACTGCGTTAAGAAACAAGCGAGCTTGGCTTGGGGCGGAAGGACGTTAGTTTGTGACAAGTGAAGGCGAGTGCAGTGAGTGCCCTACTTGCCTCAGAATTCCACGTTAGCCAACGCCAACGCCACTCACTCTAGCTTAATCCTCTTTTTACAGCAGCGCCGGAACGTTCGCAGAAGTTTTCCTTTACTTACGCGATACAACCGGGGAATTTATTTGCTGATTCACTGGAAAAGCATTGCGCGTTTCTTTACAGCAGAATTTTCTTTGAGAATTTTGCCTGTCGATTAAATTACTCCAGTGGCACTAGCATTCTTTCAGATGTTAATTGCAGTCACAATGTAATTGCAAACAAATATACCAAATTTGTAAGTAGCGTTTTAGGCATACTTTAGTATGCAGTTGTAGCACGGGCCTGCTTGCTGACTTAATAAGCACAACCAAAGACAAAAAACTGAATATGAGATGATGACCCAGAAAGGAGATGGGCAACATAATGAAACATCATCGGTGAAGTTATAAAGTTAATATTTAGTGAAACGTAAAAAATGATAAATAAACAAATGACAAATTTGCTGAGATGTTCTAAGAACACTTAAACAGTAGATCGGTATAGCCTAACCCGGATACGTAAATATGTCAACATGAATGATGTCTCGTTTCTGTAATAACTTAAAACCTAATAACATTGACTAACAATCATATGTGGCAATAACTTGAATCTTAAGAAACCTCTATTAAGTCAACGTACTGTTCGATATTTTAAGTGCTAATATTTTTGACGTCGTAAAGTAATAAATCATATTCAATTTAATCATCTTGTTATACAATATTTTTTATACTAATAATAACACAGTCCTTACAAAGAACAAAGCTTACTATTTCTAATTGTCAAAGTTACACTGTAAATATAAACTCGTATAATAATTCTTTTAGCCGATCTCGGTGGCGCAGTGGCTATATTACCAGCCTAGTACAACAAAGGTTGTGAGTTCGAATCCCATTGAAGAGCATGGTCGTTTGTGTTGTTCACATAAAATCATAATCATCCACTCAGAAGGCGACATATGACCGAAGTAGATAGTCCACTTCCCACCTATCTTCATAAAAAAAGAAAGATGCTTGAAGGTAATAGCCCTCCGCCTACGGCGTCGGCCGGTTACCAAGCAACGTTCTTTCGGTAACTGTGATACAATTATTTTGAATTATCAGTGGCCCAGGGATATTATAGTTGATAATTTCATGATAAGTATCTTGGACAATGGATCGCAAAATCCTTAATTTGATTCCTACAGCCGACATTGGCCATTTTAACATTACCCTTGTGATTCCTCTCAACGAACATCTTTAGAAATCGTGGTATGATGACTAGTAACCACACTTCACGCGCAAAATTATGTCTCTCGCCAAGATCTGCTCTAGGTAGAGTGCCACCTTCTAAATGAGAATACGGCGTGATGATGAATATTGTATGTGTAATACCGTACGTATCTAGTTTCTGGTTTCATGTTGCTCCAAGCAACAATCGTAAATTCGTGAGGCCACTTTGAAGGTCTCCTTAACAGTTACGCACAATTTCAGTGGTTAAATGATTGAAGAAGCTTGTAGCTGTTCTGACTCGTGTTTAGGGTCCTCGGCCGACCCACAAAGATAAACGCACGCACATCCTCTGGGCGTGTTGCGTTGCGTGGGTCATCTCCGGTCCTCCCACTCAAACATACAACGCTACATACAGCTCATGTGTATACGGAGTGTTTCCACAATTCTCTAACAACTTTACTCAATAATCCAACCGTAAACATTCAGTTTCAAGTATTACTATTATATGGAAAATGAAAACTTTGCAGGAAGTACATATATAGTAGATTGTAGAATTTATTTGTGGCGTATAGGGATTTCAAACTATCTTTGTATATTGCTGTAAATTTTTACCTGTGCCTTCTACAGTAAAAGTGTAAATACAAAAGTTATTCAGAATTAAAAAAAAACACACATATAATAAGGCCCATTTGGTTACCTGTTTCACGGTATATCAATCAAATTAAAATTAATATTTATTAGAAAAATTGTAACACGGCCATGGAAAATTAAACAAACACGAAAAATATTCAACATTTCATAAAATAGTTTTAGATTTATTTATTTAACCGGAAGAAATGAACTATGAAATTCGTCATTATATCATTACAATCTTCTACGAAATTTCTACAGAGAATAATACAAGACTGTAATAAATAAATCTAATTTAGTTTTCAGAAACATTATAGATATTTACGATATTAGTGGGATAAGAGCATTATTAAGATACGCATAAGTATATTAATAATGCATTATCACACGTGTATTGTACAATATTTTATCTACGCCTGCCCAAAGTTAAAAAATTTAAATAATTTGACTTTATTTTTTTGACAAGTAAAAAATTAATCCAAGTAGTTGCTGTAAAAATGTTTTTAATCCATGAGGACCACAATTTGACATTAAACAATTATGTTGTTGTTTTTCATAAAATTTTGAAGCATATCGTGAATTGAGTGATTTAGAAAGTAAGCTCTTAATTCACGCAAATGAATGATATAAGCGATATTTAACTCACGGGCGTAGATAGAATATTTTTCGTTTTTGTTTAATTTTCCATAGTCGTATAACATTTTTTAAAAATAAATATTAATTTTAATTTGATTGATATATCGTGAAGTTTAGGTAATCAAATTGGCTTAATTGCATGTACTTTTATTTTATTTATAATAGTGAATAGGTAAATATTTACACCAATATAAAAAAAATAGCATTGGAATTCCTATACGTCACATTTCAATTCTACATCCGGTATATACCAAAACAAATTATTATTTACACCACAGTACAAGTTAGATAACGGTTCTAACAGAATCGCACCACATTCTATACTCCTATTACAATATGTCAGCAGTTTCTAGGATGAGGAGTTTAGCAGCGTAGTGTTTTAAGATAGAATAGTCAGAATGTATTCAGCTTCAAAAGCGAACAGTTGTATCTTGTTTTGCTAACTTAAATAAATTTTTTAAAAACACCTTTTCTGATTGAACAAACATAACTGGCGCAGTCGGTAGGATTGTTAAGAGATTTACACCGAAATTCTTAAAAAAGAATCAATTCGTTAAAGTGTTAAAATCGTTGGTGTTCACCATTAACTTAACAATCAGCAAATTATTCTGACGGCAATTGCAACACCTGCAAACCCGACGAATCAACCTACGAAGTTCATCAGTCAAGAAGGTACAAGCAGATTGGCGATCATCCGAGGACTTCCAGAAGTACAACTCGTCGAAGGTGATCATCTGTTTCCTGTTCGTACATTCTCCTGGCCTAGCAGACCAACGTCTCTACCAGCATCACCGCTGAGCGCAAATCAGCACCCATCATCCGTCACCGTCGAGCGAAAATCGACAAAGACCCTATGAAGCTTTTATTAATTCTTATGTTGTAAGTAAGAATATTTATCTTTGTATTTTTGTAAAAATATCGTTTAATTTAAAGTCAAAATTGACGATTTAATTAATTTGTTAAATAATTTAAATATTGAACAACTCAATATGCCGAATGAACATATAAATGTAACCCCTGGTGCTCTTGTAAATTTGGACACCAATGTATTAAAAGTAGTAGATCTTATACCAGAATATAATGGTGATAAGAAAACTTTATCTCATTTCCTAAAAGCCACAGAGGAAATTTTAGAAATTATAAATCAGAGCAATCCCTCTGAAATTACTAAATCTTTGACATTAATAACTATTAAAAAGAAAATCACTGGAAAAGCTAGTGAATATTTAACTACTTGTCCCAACATTAAAAGTTGGAAAGATTTAAAAGAATTTTTAATATCTCAATATCAAGACAAACGAAACGAATGCACTTTAATGATTGAATTATGTCAATTGCAACAAAATAGAGAAACTATTTTCGAGTTTCTTAAGAAATATAATGAGTTATTTCTTCTTTATATTAATAATATTGAAACTAAATACCATCCTCAATCAGTACAAGATTTTAAAACTTTCGGACATAAATTTGCTACTCAATGTTTCATTAGAAACTGCAGAGAACCTTTTAAGTCACAATTAGCTGCTAGAAATCCTGGCACTTTAGACGAAATAAATAATTTATTAACTAACGATTTTCAATATTATAAAATTAACTCGAATACAAATCAATCACAATCGAATACGAGTAACTCCCAAACTAGACCACATGCATCTCCAATGCTAAAATACCCGCAACCTAAACCAGTGCAACAACAATTTTACCAGCCTGGTCCATCATGTAAATTTCCTTCACAACCAGCAAGATCACAACGCATGCAACAACCTGCACCTACACCCATGTCAATTTCTACCCGCACATTTAAAACATATAAAACCAAACCAAATAATTTTACTCCCTATGGAAGGCAAAATTATATTTCTGAAGAATTAAATAATGTAGAAAGCGATGACGCCGCCACTGGTACAGAAAACCAGATAGCATTCCAAGAACAATTGGAAACGGTCGACACCGACATTTGCAATGAAACCGAAGATTTAATTTACGATGAAAATTTTCAGTTGGATCAACACGTAGATTTGAATCCCTAGCAATTAATATGATATCAAAATTACCTTATATTGAATTACAAAAATTATTTATACTTATTGACACCGGATCCTCTCAAAATTTTATTAATAAAAATTACGTTTATAAAAATAAAGACAAATTTAAAATATTTAACGAAAAATTTAAAATTCAGACAATGAATGGTGAATCTGAAGGATCAGAATATACCTTTATAAAATATAAGGGTAAAAATATTAAATGTTACCTATATAATTTCCACAAATCATTCCATATTTTACTCGGTTTTAATGCTTTAAAATTATTACAAGCCCAAATAAATTTGAGCAAAGAAGAAATTAAATTATTAAATAATAAACATAAATTTAAATATTTTAATGAACAATCTAAACCAGTTTATAATACCGAAATAATAAAGAAATTAAATATTAGACATGAACACTTGAACTCGGAAGAATTAAATGAATTAACCAAAACCTTGAATCACTATAAAGACTTAATTATCTTTAAAAATGAAAATCTAACCTTTACCTCTAAAATAAAACATAAAATACAAACAACAGACGATATTCCCATCTACACAAAAAATTATAAATTCCCTGAAATTTACAAAAATCAAGTTAATGAAGAAATTGATAAATTATTAAAAAACGGAATAATACAACCAAGTTATTCACCGTGGAATAGTCCAATTTGGGTAGTAGAAAAGAAACAAGACGCCTCTGGCATAAAGAAAATTCGCGTAGTAAATGATTTTAGAAAATTAAATGAAAAAACTGTCGACGATCGATTCCCGATACCTGATATTACGGAAATTTTAAGTAAACTTGGCACTTCAAATTATTTTACTACATTAGATCTCACTAGTGGTTTCCATCAAATTGAAATGGACCCTAAAGATATAGAAAAAACCGCTTTCTCGACAGAAAATGGACACTTTGAATACAAGCGAATGCCATTCGGTCTGAAGAACGCGCCTGCGACGTTCCAAAGACTCATGAACTACGTTTTAAAAGATTTAATTAACAAGGCTTGTTTCGTTTACCTCGACGACATTATCGTACTCGGTTCATCCCTACAAGAACACATACAAAATTTGAAAGACGTTTTAGATAAATTGCGTGAGGCTAACTTAAAAATTCAGCTAGACAAATGCGAATTTCTTCGAAAAGAAGTAGCTTATTTGGGACATGTCATAACAACTGACGGAATAAAACCTAATCCTGATAAATTAAAAATTATTCAAAATTTTCCTATACCTAAGACCGTTAAAGACTTCGCAAAATTGACCAAACCATTTACTAATTGTTTAAAGAAGAATAGTAAAATTGACTATGAAAATAAAGATTATATCCAATGTTTCGAAAAATGTAAATTATTACTTACAAATAATCCTATACTTCAGTACCCTGATTTTAATCAAGAATTCATTTTAACTACAGACGCGAGTAATTACGCACTCGGAGCTGTGTTGTCCCAGAACATTAAAGGTAAAGATTTACCGATCGCGTATGCCTCAAGAACGCTGAACAATCATGAACAAAATTATTCCACCATTGAGAAGGAGCTTTTAGCAATAGTATGGGCAGTAAAGAATTTTAGAACATATTTATACGGAAGACGATTCAAAATTGTAACTGACCATAGACCCTTAATTTGGCTTAACTCGTTAAAAGAACCTAATCAGAAATTAATTCGTTGGAAATTAAAATTAAAAGAATATGATTATTATATAGAATATAAAAAAGGGAAACAAAATTATGTCGCCGATGCTCTCTCTAGAATTAAACCTACTTTTGAAATAAATTATAAAACGGAAAACATTTTAGAGAATAACCTGCCTTTGGTACACTGTATATCAAAAGATTTTTGCATGAAAAAAGGATTCGCCTCTCAAGTAAATGAATTATATAAAACGAAACAGTTTAAAGATAAAATAAAAATAATTGATGATAAAATAGCTATCCAATATTTTAATAATAAAATTATAATTCACCTTTTAACAAAAGAAAATTATTTCAATGAACCAACTTTATTAAATATTGAAAAATGTTTAAAGAAATTATTGCAGTATCTTATCCAAAATGATATTAATGAAATTAAAATGCCAAAAATTTGCTCTGGACTAGACAATAAAACTTGGTCAAAAATTGAGAATTTATTAATAAATGTATTTAAAAATTCAAATATTAAAATAAATATTCATGTGTTACCTGAAACCCAAGAAGTAAATAAATTTTTTAAAAACACCTTTTCTGATTGAACAAACATAACTGGCGCAGTCGGTAGGATGAGGAGTTTAGCAGCGTAGTGTTTTAAGATAGAATAGTCAGAATGTATTCAGCTTCAAAAGCGAACAGTTGTATCTTGTTTTGCTAACTTAAATAAATTTTTTAAAAACACCTTTTCTGATTGAACAAACATAACTTACACAAGATAGTAAAAAGATATTTGGGGAGCGCCCTGTATAGTTCGTGTACCACAAGCTTTCTGCATTAGTAAATGTGTGTGATGCCATACAGTGGGTATAGTAAATTACTCATGTATTTAGAACGTGGACATGTATAATTTACTTGCTACGAAAGACAAATGTCTTTCCTACCTTATCCACGGCGTTTCAGTTAATCTGAGGACTGGTTTATTTATCTTACAGATAATAAGTGAGTGGTTGAAAGATCTTGCTCGGAGAAGCCTACACAAATATAAGATTATATTTCTTTGCTAAACCTAAATTGTTAACACTATTCTACGAGAACCAAGCGGCTAAGGAAAGAGGCAGTCGTAAAATATGACAACAAAATTTTATCTTTATCTTTTGATAAATACAACGCACGACAGATCCTTACGGTAGTAATTATAAACAAATAAAATCATAGTAAAAGTATTTTATTATTTTTAAATTAGTTATGTACACCAAGTATGCATATACCTACCAAATATATTCATTGTTGATTCTAATTATTATTTCTCATGCATAGTACCACGAAATTAAATTAACAACATGACATTAATAGTTCACATTAATATGGTTATTAAAATGCTAGTTTACTTGAAGATCTATAAGATTTTTAAAACAAATCTTATTCAATAATTGTGTTACAATCAACAAGATTTTAAACTATAATTTTTATTTCAAACTTTTTTTCTGTAGTTCTTCCTCATTTGAATGGTCATAGTCGAAGCCGCTAACTACTAACATTTTTTTTTCTGTTATACATATTTAACATCATATAAATCATACCCAATTACTTATTCCTCGGACGTCCACACAATCGTCCACCCTCAATATTAATTTCACCAACATTTCATTCGACATCCATTCGAAATGGCCAAACCACCTTAGCTGAGTCATTCCTACTTTTTAACAACATTCTTCTCAATCCCACACCATCGTACGTACGCTAATACCGGACATGATCACGTCTCGTATACCCAAACATTCCTCTGAAATCACTGAAATATAGACGTGCATTTGTATGCTTTTATCAAAAAGAAAAACGAGCGTAAGACAGATATACATCGTGGGTTATTTATCCATCTCCATCCAACACTTATTTATAGAGCGGTGGTTATGGGTTTGTTGAGAAGTTGCTATGCGTTTGTTGAGCGGTTACTATGTGAAATCATGTTGCACAGTCTCATCCAAAAGTGATAAATAATAGTTAACTATGTATTGTTCAATTATTTGAAAATACCTTAAATTCACACACATAATAGTTAGTTAGACTTATTTTTATTATATCAAACATTTTATTTCAAAATTATTGAATGTTAATTCCTTTTTTAATCAACTTTTCAAGCGGACTATATAATAAGATAGGTATCCCACGTATTGCCTGTGTCTCTCGGCTCACATTTTACTTTAGTGAGCGTTCCAGAATTACTATATTTCAATTTCTGAAATACCTTATTTCCACAGCATTTCATGCTGATTCATCCACACCCAACATTTAGAACCATACGTCAATAGACACTAACACACCTTTAGCTTTATACACACTCAATCGAGCATCTCTTGCACCCTGAAGACAGTAGCCTCTCCCGATTAATAGATTCATCCCTTGAAAAGAGCGTATCACATTTAACTAGCAAACAATCTCCTCCAAACATTCCTATCCTGGCAAAAATTCTTCATTCCGAACATAATTTGTCATTTCGAAATAAATGTGTATAATACTTTATTGTATTGTAAGTAACAAACAATGTCCGACTAATAACCTCGCCCTATGACTCAAAATAAATCACTTATCGAAATCGAGCAGAAAACAAACCATGATATATTTATTACATTTTATGGCTCGGTGTCGTACCTAAATTTTGCGGAAGGCAAATGTTCTCAACAAATAAAGATTTACGTAGATCTCCCGCCTGTTGGTAGCACTGATGATGAACATGTTTGCAGGACAGGCGGATGACAGGGGTGCAGTGGATGCAGGGGTGGCCGAGGGCGACCTACGTCACAACTCACGGCCGCCCCAGATTAGATCGGACGCGCTTCACAAATATTTGAGCTGCGATGCTTTGCAACCGTGTGTCCAAACACACGTATGCACGCACACCACCCGCTATTTGTTAGCATTAGAGATGTCATGGATCTGCTGAATTACACTTGTGGTCTGGGATGACATCCAGAGCCGTGCAAAGCAAATTTCTCCGGGCATTATGTATATGAAATATCAGCCACAATCATTTGCCATCGTGCATGATTCATACACGAGGTTCAAAATAATATGAGAATGTATGCAATTAAACAAAATTATCTACGGATATACTTCTATAAATTCATATCTCGTAGTTTCAACAAATAAACAAAGTACGTTGTGCTCGCCGAGTACTTCGAATTCCAATTTAGTCTGCAGCTAGACTGTTCTGTGATAGAGATTAATTTCCTGTTTGTATATAAAAAACCAATATTATATTCCTCATAAAATATTTCTCTCTAAAAAGTCACAATAGGAAATTATTTTACTGGAAATACATTTCTATTTGTTGAAAGAATATCAAAAATAAAATCACGTTTGCTTCTGCAAATATTTATGAATACGAATGAAGCAAAAGAAATAAATAAAACTTATTGAAGTATCTTCCACACACCAGAACAATATTCCCGAGATACTTTGTATTATAAAACTACAAATCAAATATGAAACTTTCAGAAACGTTTCCAGATGTATAAATCAAATATCGATGAACAAGCATACAAATACAGCCGGAAAGAAATTCAAGTCTAACTTAATTTCGGCACACCAAAGAAAAATACGCAAGAAAACCTGAAACTGTTACCAAAAAATATCTGATACCAACACATAACTTCCCGTAAATTTTAATTTCCTACCGATACAAAATAAAAAGAAATGTTTCAAATATAAATTTTAGCCAATATGTTATGTTATGTTTATGAGTATTCCTAAATCAATTATTAACTGAAATACCTAAAAAATATAATTGATTTCAAGTGAACCACTACTTCCGGTTGATGGATTGCTATCATAATCTGATCAGTTTCTAACTTGTATATCCAAATAAGTAATTTCAAAATGATACAATAATTGTCTTTATTTTACTATTTACCATAAAGTATTAATAGAACAAAAATATTAAAAAAAAAATATTAAAATATACTTTTAGTAGGCTACTAACTAAATTTAATACCACCAAAACTATCCTTTTAATTTAATATGCTGATTAATGTGAAACTAAATTTATATTACCTTCATAAATAGTAGGTTACTTCATTTATAAAATGCGCTATCAAATTTTAACTTTCGTTTATAATACCGGCCCTTAGAATAATTATTTTAAACTCAAATTTTAAGTGATAACTTAAATAATAATTACATCTTTGCATATTCTACAAAATTATTATATTGTAGTTTTAAAGAAATCAGAATAAGTAAATTCGTTCGACCAGTGCAGGTACGAATAGGTTTGAATGAACGAACAAGACATAACTTAACATTAATTAAACTCGAAATCGAAGCAAACCTTCCAATGCAATTTAGATTGTATTTCGTTTAGTAGTGCTCGGATTTTATAGTGGAAACGTGTGTTTATGAAGTGCTCTCATTCAATTTGCTGTAAAAGGTCAGTTTTATTGTCATTTGTTCAGATTTTAATTATAACATGAAGGAAACTTACCCATTTGATTCTAAATTTATATATTTTTGTATATTTAAGTAACATGTATATAGGCGTCGCCTGTTTGTCGATGTTTATATAAAAAATATTTAAAATCTAGTTTCGGCATCACACACCTTTTTCTCGTGGTAAGCAAAAAGTACCACAAATTTTAGGAACCGCGTTCCGAAATCTTACCGGTAACCTGAAAATTTTACAACGGGAACTGTGGTTCGTTTTCGGAATACACTATTAATCACACTTGGGTGCTACTGGCTGACTACTTGTTCACCTTATGTAGATCTGACCGCATAAGAATCTCTCTGATGCCGCTTTGGTTACACTAGTAACTACAGGCCGTCGCACAGATAGAGATTCTGACCGCACCAGAACGAATTGATCGCGAAGCAAGTACTACGTTACTTGAGGCCCTAGTCCTCCTAGGCCTGTTGTCGTGTCTTATGAAGAAGACTTTACCTCCCTTACATACATTTGCGGGTGGTAAAAATATATAAAGTAAAATATTAATCGAATTATTATGAAAAAGTAGTCCACTGAAATGTAGTAGTACTGGAAATGTTGTATCAGAAATTCAAGTGCGGTGTCAAACATGAATAAAGCCCTCGAAACAAAACATTAGTGACAGTAGGCAAACAGTTGTAGTTTGAAGATTTCCATGAAAACAATTGCACTCACTTTGGAGTGGATATAACGGGACGAATTTAACGAGAAAGCGCTAATCAAAAGATTCTATAAAGCTTTCATGCAAACAATCGCTGGTAGAGAATAATGGTGAATCAATTCGATAACCCGAGTGGAAAAATATTGCAAAAAGTAGCGTTCGTTTGTTAGGGCACCGCCGCCTTTGTTATAGCAAAGCGTGGAATTTTCTTGCTGTCTTTTATCCTAGTTCTTCCTTCTTCTCTGTACTCACGTCCTTACTTTATAGAACTGCGCAGAGTGCCTTTACAAGTCTTTGACAAAAACACCAATACAGACTTACAATACACGTGAAGTAAGTTACAGAAACCTTAAATGGAAGATATTATTTCTTAGATATTACATGGATATTCTTTGTGACAGCCCGCTTCTGATCTTTCATATCAAAATAATTATGTATAGATATTTGTTTGCAGGGTATTTTCAGAGAAAAATTTTATAATTAATTTTTGGTATGAACAAGAGATTTTATTTTGTAAACAAATGTTTTATAATTTTCATATTTACGTCGTGATTTTAATTTACGTACTTCAAACAATAAATATTTAAAGTTTTTAATATCCTCATACACTTTTACGAACTACGAACTCACAATATTTGCTGAAAATGAAATAAAAATTAGTAATAAAGCTAACTTAAAAACGAAATTATAACGAACAAAGTGATGTGGAAACCAAATAACTTTTTTATACTTATAAATATAAATCCTATGTTTAATAATTACACTTGACATACCGGGTGGAGCATCATACCTGTGTACATAGGCGATTAACATGAAAAAACAATTTTTCCGTGCGCATTGCTCCCCAAATTATTTTAGGCAAAAATGCTTCAAATACATGTTGTAGAGCATAAAATTCTGCATCTAAATCAATAAACAGAATTACTTTTACTTGCTTTGTAACGACAGAAATTAAATATGAAAACATGGAAAATTACGTTAAAAATATCAAATAGTCATGGATTTGAAACAAAAATAAATAAATTTTTGACATTTGACAGATGAATGATTAATTTGACGGGTAAAATATCAAATAGACAGAAAAACGATAAGCATTTATTTATTTTTGTTTCAAATCTATGGCTATTTGATATTTTTAACGTAATTTTCCATGTTTTCATATTTAATTTCTGTCGTTACAAAGCAAGTAAAAGTAATTCTGTATATTGATTTAGATGCAGAATTTTATGCTCTACAACATGTATTTGAAGCATTTTTGCCTAAAATAATTTGGGGAGCAATGCGCACGGAAAAACTGTTTTTTCATGTTAATCGCCTATGTACACAGGTATGATGCTCCACCCGGTATATTTGACGTATTGAAAAGATGATTCAGATATTTGTTTGACGATATCCTAAAAGTAAGTTTTGATATTTAGATTCAACTAAGCTTATACTAAATATGACAAGATTAATTAACTATTGTAAAAAATAATTGACGATCGTTCCAAATTAATTTTTAATATTTAAATTTAGCTAAATACTTAAGAAATCAGTAGGATTAAAATAACTCATATAAAAACAATTGACTATCACCTAAAATTAAAGCATATACAAAAAAAAATGCAAATTATCTTCTAATAGTATATTAGAATACGAGTGAAGAAACTAAGAATTTCGCTCACGCATGTGTCAGTTTTGAACACGAGGCGTGAACCAAATGGGCAAAGACACATAAGTGAGCTAATTAGTTTCTTCACGAGTGTTTTATAGCGATTTGTTCAAACCTGCTATTGTAAGTACGCGCCCCCATCCTTGTGGTCCACATACTCAATGTTAGATTAGGTTCAATTTGGTAATGACAGATGAGTGAGTGAAAGTAGTGAGCGAAATGCCATAGGAATGAATTGAGTGGTTTCAAGCTCTGTAACCAAGTAAGAAACAAGTTTCAATAGCAGGATTGAACAGATATTAAGAAAGATATCTAAGAAAGTAAAAATTTATAATCTTGTATAGTTATTTATTAGGAAGTACATCTCGTTGTGTAATGTAGCAAATAAATAAAGATTATTTTAGGAAGAAAACTTAAACCTCGGGTAAGGAAATGAAAATTGTGATGTTGTAGGAAAAATAAACAAAATTAACACCGCTCAAATCAACAAACAGCCTTCGCGTTGCTTGTTGCTAAATATGATTTCATAGTCTTGACAAGTTTCCTCTCAAACAAGAAGAATCGTATTGTTCAAACAGAAGCTAATGATGCGCACAATTTGCAAAGCTTCGCTTTCGTGCACTTCGTGAGTTGTGTTGTGGTTCTAAAGACCAGAATGAAACGCGAACTAAACGAGGAGAACTTTGTTTAAAGCGTGACGAAAACAGAACAGCGCACCACGTCGCATTTCCCAGCGTAATTAAATATAAATACGTCGAGTTGTGTGATCTAAGTGTTGCGAATTAAGTTAGGGAATTATTTACAGTTCTTTGTGAGGGCGAAGTCTGGTGGCAACGGTTGCAAAATTCACTTGAGAGTAGTTTTGCTAAACGGGCGACGATAATTCTATTTTAAACTGAGAACTGGGCGACTGTGTTATGTACATTATTTGTGGTGAACTTCCTTCTGTTTATGTTTAATATTTATTTGTTGGTGTGCCGTGGCTGGAAAAGCTGAATATAAATTAAAGTAAATGATCAAAGGTATAAGTGTAACAAGTGTATGGAATCAAAAGCAATGCTAAGAAGTTCCACTGAACATGCATCAACGGAGTAATGTCAAAGTATTTAGTTGCAACGGTTTACCTGGAAGTCACATTGTATAGAATTCGTGGAGCAACTTTTAGGAATATTAGTTCGTTTATATTATTTAAAAAACAAACAAGGAGGTCGGAAGTATTTTGACTTTGATCGAACTTGGAACACTAATTTTTTGTAGACAAAAACATTTTTTCCATTCCATAATTTCTACTCTATTTTTTCTACTGACCATGAAACAATTTTTCTAATGTTAATCTTAACTTATTACTCGATTAAAATAAAATACTGTTTTAATACAAAACTGAAATATTTCAAAAATAGTTTATTTCCTGTCCATTTGTTTTGTATCTTGAGGGGCGTCGCCCCCCTTACCTCGACTTCCGACGCCCTTGAAAACGAGTGTATTAACTTGTCAACAATAAGTTTGTAGAATAAGTATCAGAAAATTAAGTTACGAGTATTTACTTTCATCGTATAACTTATTATTAATTGCAATTTGTATTCCTTGATTGAAGGAATCATCTGATGTGTCTGTGTTTTGTTCCAGTGTACCTGTAGGATATTTTCTTCGCTTGTGGCATCAGGATGAAGTGGCCCGTGATGTTTTGGTGCGTAGCAGCGCTCCTGGCCGTGCTGGCGTTGGCCGTGGTGGAGGCGGACGGTGAGATCTGGGAGGAGGATGACCGCGAAGTCCTCATTCGCTCCGAACGCGGCGCCAAGAATCGCGGTAAGCGTAAGTCAACACACAACTTTCATTACATTCACCACTCTGTGTAACACTAGTAATTTTGTGGTTTAAATCGTATTACTTACTGCTAATGGACTATCAAGCATATTTCATGTCTTGAAAGATTAGCATTTTATATAAATTTATATAAATAAGTATTGTTTATTTGTGGAAATCGCCTACCGTATTATTGCTTCTTTTCGAAAAGCTTAATTCTAAATTAGAATATACAATTTTTCCCTTTTTTTTAAACTACGGCTATATACGTTGAGTTTTAGTTCTAATGCAATATTAGTTTTCTGTCACTAATGTATTACTTCGATTACCAGTTATATGTAGTACTGTTCCGGATAAAATGCAATATATTAGGTTGTCATTTTAAATAAACATGCCATTATAGTAATAAATTAACAAATAAATCACAAACATTATTAAAACTATAACAAGAATTGTACCAAGTAAACCTTTCGAATTTGTCTTTCATAAATAAGTATCTTAAGGGACATAAATTACAAAATAAAACTATGAGAATTATACTTGGATGCACTAGTGTACGCAAATGTAAAGTAGATTAAATTAAACAGATGGTTAGGTGTAAAAGAATTTACCGCGAGTTTTATTTGACCTGGAGTTTTGTATATCTCGAAAAATACTACAGAAATATTTGCCGAAATAAAACTTAAATCTTAAAAAGGATTCCCTAATTTTTTATCACAGATTCGGATGCCACACTCGAAGATATTGAAGTTTCGATTCGGCAAATTTTTCTGTACGATGCAAGTTTTTCGAGATATACAAAATTTCACGATAAATGAAAACCCGGTGTAATAAAAATAATAAATAAAGTTGAAAAAAATACAAAAATAAATTTATGTCAATCGTATTATTCACATTTTACAAAATCTTGATACTCTTTTACTGAGTAAAAGGCATTTTAAATTAACATCCCCTTAATAATCAATTTAAATATAACGCATATAAAATTTAATACTATGGTATTTTTATATAAATTAAAAAATAATTAGCTTCCAATATGTATGAATAAATTGAATAATGTGTTCCAATGTACATATCTTCAATAAGAGATAAAAAGATAATTTTGATGTTGAAAGTACAAATAAATCTACAACGGCCAATACAGTTTAAAAATCTTCAGATTAGTATTAAAATTGTTTAACAGTTTCTTCGTTTGAAGAAAAATTGAAAATAAACTTGTTAAGTACCAGATAAGAGTAAATTTATGTTCTCTTCCTATGTTATTATACGTATTTTATTAGCTTAGTGCTATATAACAAATGATTTATTTATTTAAAGTATGATGACAAGTTCATTGAACGATGACATCTTATGTAGCATTTTATCTGGAATAATACTGATTTATAAACCCATTAAAGACGGAATTAATTAACAAAAAGTGAAGATTTGAAATAAATTTAACCTATTTAAACAATTATTTGAAAATAAAAACCATTTTAGCAAGTAGAGACATATCTTGTAACAACTGGAAGTATTTACGACTAGTTTAATAGATTCGCAGCCACCTAGAGCTAAAAAAGTAACTACATGTTTACGTGACCATATGGTGACGCTAGGCGTTGAAGGGTTTTAATGACGAAAAGTATAATAGATGACTATTCCTCCAATAATGTGTCAAATGTATAGATACAGATATTTAAGTTTTAATCAAAATATATTTAGTTTAATTACAATTTCGTTACTTAGCAGAATTATAATTAAAGTGTTAATTTATTTGCTATTCTGTCTTTCTTTTTATTGCGCACTTATTACTAGAGTGCAAACTATGCATTTTATAATTAAAACTACGTATAGTATTTTTAAACTACTACGTACATAATATAAAATAAAATTAAATTAAATTAATATAATCCTGTCGTCAATTTTATATTACATTTTAATGTCCACAGCGCTTATCTTCAAACTTCAAGAGTTTACAATTAAACACGTAATAATAAAGGCACTTAACAAAGTTAAAAATATCAAATTTGTGTTTTGTATTTTCCAGTATATTATACCTACGCCAGAAACACAACGGTAGTTAGTATAACTCACTACAAATTCAACCATTTAATAATTACAAAAACGTTGTACACATAAAATGTTTATTACAAAATTCATTTCGCGCACAACTATAACATTCTACTACAAACAATAAAACGCAGAACATATGAGTCATACCCAGCGGTAGCAATAAACTGTCTCGCCTCTCATATTCGCTAAACAATAATAAATCTATAAAACTATGAAAATGCCACACAGTTTATGGCATTTACCGGTAATTAAACTCAGGTTTAATGAATTGATCGGACGGTAGTGCTATACGGTAACGTGAAATCTAATCTTAACGAGCGTTCAACTTAATCTAATGTACAACATTTAATAGTGACGACGTGATGTTGTTCAAGTGCAACAATCAACCGAATTGTAAATATTGCGAATGAAGATTGTTTGATATTTACGACTTAGTAATATTAAGAAAAATGCTATGCTAGAATTCACCAATTCAGTTTGCATTAGATTTGAGATATACAGGCTGGTTTTGAAGTTAATGTCATAAATTCAAGTGTAAGTTAGTATGACATAATAATAATAAAAATAAATCTTTATTAATAGCTAGAAGCTATATACATTATAATATTAAAATATAACAAGATGTTACATTATATAAATATACTTAGGAAAAAAAAGGAAATAGTTATTTACATACCAAATGCGGGAACCGAGTTCACGCAAGAGGTTTGTACAATATTTTTTGTACGAAAAGTATAAAACTAATAACAGTCCATTCAAAAAAATGAAGTTCTTCAAGTAGTTATTTTGATAATTGTCAAAGTTGCACTATAAATATAAACACACAAATTAATTTGTCTAATATATTAGAAAACAATTAAAAAATTTATAATATTTACCGTATTCACTTATAAATTTATTATATTTCTTATTTATATTGAGATAACACTACATTTGTAGGTTATGTATTTTCAGCTGTCATATCGGGCAGATTTTATTGCCAACATTGGTAACCAAATGTACTAAATTTGTTATTTTTAAATTCAATTTCATTTTTATTCCATCATTGTTTATATTAATATTATGTAAAGGAATGTTTGAAATACTATATTTTTTTATTATAAATATAATTTATTAATAAACGCTTTAGAAATAGGAATGTTTTCGTCGAAATTTCCCGGTTGTCTATCTGGTGGAGACCTGGGAAATTGACATTTCGAACGTTGCTTAGGCAACGCTGAACAACACATTTCAATGTGTGAGTACAAAAAATAAATTAAAGAGTTATGGAGTACTTTTCTCTTAACTTTTTTTTAAATATGGCGAATTGTAAAATTTTTCAAAATACGGAAATTTCCCCAAATATGACTTAAATTTGTAATTTTATTTTATTACATTTCTTTATAATAATCGCGCCAGGAAACCCATTACAGCAGAGCGCATCGTCATATCTCTAATATTTTTCGAGATATGACGATTTTTTATATTTTCCGAAGAGCAACTTTGAGGGGCTGTAACTCGAAAACTATACAAGATATCAAAAAATATCTCCAGTTTTGAGTTTTTCGTGCCATTTATTATAAATTAGTAAATTTTGAAAATTTTGAAATTTTTTTTTCAAAATTTCGATTGGAGATATCTCGACAAATATGAAAGATACAGATTTGCAGTGTTCACCAATCGATTCAGCTCGACGAAATACATAAACCCTGAAAATTTCAGAAAATTCGGACAATCGGTTGAAATGTTAGAGAAAAAAGTCTGAAAATGGCAAAATTCAGGCCAAACGTCAAGGGGTAACACTTGACTTTTTGGACAAAAAACGCCATTTTCAAGCTTTTTGCTCTAACTAACCATTCCATAGAGCGATTTTTATGAAACTTTGCACACTTATGTATTTTGACGAGCTGAATCGATTGGTGAACACTGCAAATCTGTATCTTTAATATTTGACGAGTTATCGCCGATCGAAATTTTGAACAAAAATTCAAAAAAAATTTAAAATTTTAAAAATTTGCTAATTTGTTATATAAGGCACCAGAAACGCTAAACTGAAGAGAATTTTTAGATATTTCGTGTAGTTTTTGAATTACAGGCCCTTAAAGTTGCACTTCGAAGAATACCAAAAATCGACGTATCACGAAAAATATTAGAGATCTGACGATGCGCTCTGCTACAATGGGTTTTTTAGCGCTTATATTATAAAGAAATGTAATAAAAAAAATATTACTATTTGTCAGTTGAAATCCGAGCTCGTAGAGCGAGGATTTTAAGACATCTAAGGCCTGTTATGACTCATAACATCCGTGGTTTGTTCAATAGTTTACCGGTTTCAGAATATGAAGACGTTAATGTCATTAATAAATATTATTTATTGAAATTCTTTTATGAAAAACGTCTGTCATAATTTTAGAAGGTGATCAAGTAGGTCTGTTTGTTTTTATTTAACACCATGGTTACCCTTCTTTTGTATCATATTTAAAATTATGTTTTTACTTAAACGTCAAATACATATGTTCTTCATGGCTAGATAAAAAGTGGATTTTGGCGATGTTGAATTGCCTGAAAATATTTGGAACGCAGCAGGTGAATCTCTGAACATCTTAATTCCGTGTGTATTAATAAATAGCATTATATTATCATTGTGTATTATTTTCATTTTCTTGACAGTTTTGACAGGTCAGTAAGGTAATATTACCCTACAGAATAGAGTTATGACATACTTACCCTGCCTACTTGTGTGCATGTAAACATAGGTTTAATCTCCTGAAACCGGTAAAAATGTTTTCGTTTTTTTTCCCATTGTAACTAAGATTATTGAAATATATTCTTGAATATATAATTTAGTTTTTCTAAAAATTAGAAGCATGTACAAGAAAAGTGCAAATAACATTTTATATTTCAAATATTATTGCTAACATCTTTTATTTGAAACTTTTTCTCTAAGCTCAAAATCGTCACTCATACATAAACGCTATACCGCTATAGTGCAAATAGTGTTATCCGTTGAAAATTCACAATTGATATTGTTTACCTGTCACAATGCCATTAGATAAATGTGCCGAAGGTAAGATTACAATACACTAGCAACAATGAGAGAGGGACTACAAAGATTGAACGTTTAATTTGATAATATGGCGATAGGTAGACTCCCACATTAATATCATGATAAGACGATCTACTCCATTTATTTATTTAGGGTGTGACACTTCATTGTCACATATCTTTATAAGTGATATATTTTAGCACATTAAAATAAGCTACAGAATATAATACGGTTGCTTCTGACTTAGAATTAATTACTTGAACTGAAGGACTATCTAGTAACTACTTCTTTGCTGTTTTGTTTAATAATATTAGGAAATGTATCAGGCGAACATAATAAGCAAGCAAATACTTCACTTACAACACTCATTCTATGTATAATCTATACTGAATATTATATTTATGACTAACTGAAATCAAGCTCCGTAGAGATAAGAAAATGTAGAATTTCGTTCGAAATCATTCAATAATCAATATCACCAAAGAAATATCATGAAAGATTCATTTCTAATTTGAAATGCATTGCTTTTGTAAATATCTAAACAATACATGTTGACTGAAGCTTTACACTAACTATATTACATTAAAATTTAGTATATAATTCCATCGTCATACAACATACGCAAATATTTAGAGAGACCTGACATAGACCATCCCCGTGACATAGTATAGCACATTCATCTCCGAACATGAATACACTCTCTCTTGCTTCTGAATTTCTCTCCTCTGTATTGTCCGTACATTGTGTACTTGCACATTATGGGATGTTCATACATTGTTGTATTAACTGGAATATGTACGTACATCAGCACATCCATGCTAATGCAGTTAAAACAAGGTACATACGTATATCTAGTAATAGCACTGGGCTGAAAAATAGCTACAACGGTATTGAAATAGATTTATTTATGGTTTAGTTAACAGTTTATTGTTGTGAATTAATTATTGATAGTATTTAATGGACTGGAATATTTGAGAGAAGTTTGTTTGATTATGATTCAGAAATAATGGGCAACGATATTTGTTGGAGCGCTATATATAATTCAAATCAATTGTACATAACATAACTTTGTATTACATTCATCAAAATTAGCTAGTAAAGCTGTCAGTTTATAAAAAAAGTGATTAATTAATATCATATCTTTGTTATTAGTCTTACTGGCAGATTCATAAAAGGATTTAGCGTTAACTCCATTTTTTCAATTTTAATATTTATTGTATATGTTTTGATTCATATTACTAATATTGTGTCGCTGTCGCTCGTTTATGCTAATGTCAACTGTCAACATTTAATGATAAATACTTAGTGACATTTTCCACAATATATACCCAAGGATATGCAGCTGTGACAAGCTTAAAGAAGAAATATGTGTGTCATATCAGTGACAGATTTTTTCATGTAGAATCCGGGATATCAAGATATCATATCATGTTACATGCATGGCAGCGGGTATCACGGATATTAACCTGAATTCATACGTCACGAATGACGTCACTCGTGGAGAAGCTATTGTCGAATTTATTTTTCATGAAAAAACCTTTCAACAATATAAGCAACCCGAAATTTATTCAATAGCTGTGTGATGTGAGCTAAATTTATAAATATTAATAATCTTATTACAACAATAGGCCGGTTTTCCTCAATTTTCCATTGTGTGGAATTTCTTTATTTAATTTAGTATTTTGAAAATGCTCAGGGAAACAACGCTTGCATTCATACCAACAAAATTAAAACGTTAATTTGTAAGCACTGATTTAGAACCTTGCAAATTTCATATTTCATAATTTGAATTAATGCTACAGAGATATATGGTCTTCTTTTTTTCTGACACTTGCGTGATGGAAATTCTTAGTTTCTTCACTCGTATTATAATGTATTATAAAAGTAATTTTATTCCTTTAATGGAATTTAAATTATTATAAATAATTGTAGTTCAGTTTTGTTCGTTATGTTGTTGCTATTGGTAAATGATCACGTTTACATACAAAATCCATATCGATCTGTCTATTTACTGTCAGACTTTACCGTGTTCAGTTATAATTTGTACTCCTCGTGTTCCAGTGTTTTATAATACATACTAATAGTAATTGGAGTGCATTGTAAAAAATCTCCAACACGCATTGCGTTTTCATTTCAAACAGAAGTTAGTATCCCATATATGTAGTAATATTTTTTATTTTGGAGAAACAGTCAATTTAATAAAATCCAATAAAACACCAACGTTTCGACTGCAAATCAGTTTTCATCAGGATGATAATTGTTTATTAAAACTTAAAGAATATCATGAAAAAAATATTTTACAGAAATATGTCGTCAAAATTAGGTAAATTCACACACATACATGTTACTTGACATTCATAAACCAACCAGTTAGTAGACTGATTTGCAGTCGAAATGTTGATGTATTATTGGATTTTATTAACATCCAGTTGGGAAACGACTCTTCTATTTTTAGTGTAATTCATATATTAAATCGGCAGTTTTTAAGATGCTCCTACCGATTACTAATTGTGAGTGGTAATTGTAATTGATAATATATAATTGCTGTGAAAGCAGCTTCGTGCCTTTGAACTGCATAGAGTATGTTAAGCTTTAATGCTAATGATCATTGTGACGTGATGTGACGATGAAACAATTATTTAGTTATTTAGTAATTCATCAATGTTAATTTTAGAGTGTATCCAAATATAAACACTATAAACAGGTCGTTCCTACTCAACTCATCAATCTGTTAACATAATCATAACCAAACCATAACATGGAATTAACATAAACATTATCCAGAATGCTCAAACAAAAACATAGTAAACTAGTATGTAAATTTTGTTGAAATGCCGGAACAAAACATAAATTTATTTTAAAATAAATGCAGTCCTTTCCCCATGGCGTGCTTAGGTAATTTATAACTTTTGGCATTGTTAGTTTTTATTGACGGCCTTTGTTACCGACAGAGCCTTGGAAAATGGAAAGCTTGCTGGAAAACTGCGTCACTTTTCCGATATTTTCCACTCGACAACTCGAATTTATTCGACATTATTCTTCTCTCAACGGCGTATTATTAAAAAATCACCCGGCTGGCATAAACGTTATGAACTTGTTTTATTTCTCTGTTTATTTCAGACGTCGTTTGTTTTCCCTCGAAAATGTTTCCATTGTTATTAACAACTCATGCATATAGAACTGTTATTAAATGAATTATTTCTCACGTCGGATAAAAATAATTAAGAGATGGGAAGGATTTCCCTGCTATTTTTAATTAAATTTTTAAACTTTTTCATTTTTCAAATATTTGTGGATCAATGTTCTTTATTGATGAATACCGATATAACGATGTCGGTTATTTTTTATATTTAATTTTTTTACGGGCCATTATTTTCCACTTGCTTCATAATACCGGAAGACCTCAATGACCTTATTTATAGAATATATTTTATTATTTAATACAGTACGCTGCACTCAATTAAAGATATCTGATTCTGAAAGCTCTCAAAGAGTTTCAAACTCAAAGTGCAAATGCAAGAAAACGATTTTAGTTCATTTCGTACTTTGATACGTAAATTTTATCTTTCTCTGGGGGAGAGAAACTAAAAGTTAAATACAGCAACGAAACTTAATATTGCGAAATTTTATTCCGCAAAAGAACCGAAAAAACGAAAAACTCTTGACTGACATTTCATACAGCAAAACTTTTTCTTCCATAACTTTATGTAGATTCGGCTAATGTTATACAACACTTTATAGAACACGGAACTGAATTTCAACGTTCGTATTCAAATTCACTGGGTTGAGATAACCTCACCGTCTGCCATTTGCCTCTCTCTCACACCACTACTTCTCTTTTCCTCTCCTCAGGGCGTACCGCCCTACGCAGAGAGCGAAACGTGCCCTTATCCCTTCTTTTGACTTTGACAATCATATTTGATTTTATGACACACCGTTTCTGTGTTACCTTATGTTTGCTGAAGCTGAAACAGATTTATATCCAATATTGGAAAATTTTAATAAACATTAAGATAATGAAATTACAAATTAGGTTATCTCCATGGTGAGGAAAATAGCTTCATGGTAATGAAATCCTCAGTTCGATTCTCACCTGTGGTTCATTTCTACAGATATACTTCCCGCGAAATAATATTACCGGAATCTGCTGAAGTGTCAAATAGCGTGATTATATATTTATTTCTGTGATTAACCATTTTAATAGTTACATGTTTTTGTGCTTCTAACAGTCGTTAATTTAATTATCTAGTGGTTCAACCCAAAACTATTTATACATTTTATAATGTGATTAGTCTTCAATTGCAGATCATGCTAGATAACTTATTTTTTACGGTAAATGGAATTAGAACAAGTAAATATAATACTTATATCGTGAGTTTCAGCTAATATGCAATATATACTTTCAGTTATAAGATTTATTTGTCTGTTTTTAATATACTACTATGGACATCAGTTTATATATCAACGTATTGTACCAGATAAAATGGAACGCAGATTGTTAATGATAAATGAAATTCACGGTATTATAAATCACCGTACTTTTCCAAATAAAATTCAATATAGGTTGTCAATGTTAAATGAACTTGTAATACATAATCTATTAGATGCTAGTTTGATTTACTGAAATTAACCGCCTGGACTATTGAGTATTTATTGCTACGAAAATTACCACAAGTAAAGACGAGTGATGATTTTCAAGTAGCTATGAAAACATGAATTTCAAGTTGGAATTTTATAACAATATGTCATATTTATCAAATATTAGCAAAGCTGTCATCACGGTGTATTTGAACCAATCAAAAGTGAGAATCTACCAATCAAATTTCCATTATACTGGAAATTTGATTGGTAGATACGTCAAAAATTCTCTCTTCTGATTGGTTCAAAAATATATAATAACTATTTTCATCATAATTAAATTATTGTACAATTAGGATAATTTTGGCAGATATATTGACGTACTATAGTAAATTTGGACGTAACATGAAACAAAATTTGCAAGAAGAATTAACTAATTAATTCCGATGACGAAATTGAGAACAGAACACATAATTTTGAGTGTTATTTACGATAACTTCATTTCTCGAGGTTGGCAACACTGACTGTCAGTTTTAATTGATAACTGACAGATGAATAAACTTAACCTATATTCTAATTTTTTTAACAGTTTTTTCGAATTGTAGATTTCAAATAAAACTTAATGTGTATCTCGGCACTGAAGTTCCTTTTTATCACTCACATGGTTTATTTTCCTCGGCCCTACGGGCCTCGGTAACTAAATTCCATATTCGTGATAAAAAATTGAACTTCAGTGCTTTGATACATAAATAACTATTATGTTTGTGATATATTTGCTAATTTATTTCTTGAACGTCGTAAACAAAATTCTTCCACAACCTATTTTGAATTTTATCTAGAATAGTACGGAAATATACAAAACTGGTATTCATAGTAATACATTAATAACATATTTGTAAATATTACATCTTAGTAAAAACTCGCGGTAGATGTATCATTACAGAAATACAGTTCACCTCCATCGAATCTAGCACTTCAGGATCCTTACGATTTTCTATTTATAATAATTATGAATTAATATTAAATAAGATCAGTTATGTTTAATAAACGTTACGTTAATTTATTGGTCGGTATTCGTATTATACGCACAGAACTTACTGAGTTCTTCAAAAGCATAGTTCCGCACTCAAAATATGTAAATAGCGTGATTATATATTTATTTTATTTTATATGAAACCTACCTAAGAAAATATTCCATCTACTCCACTGTGTCGTATCGCTGTCTCCGTCTTTCCTCCTCGGTGAAGTTAAACAAGCATGCATTTCGCTAACTGAAACTTACGAATTCTTTTTGTAGTGTTTTGTTTGTTGCACTATTTGAATGTAAGAATTCTCTTGCGCTCGAGCGAGTGTGTATTTTGGCGGCAGTTGCGTTTCTCAAATAAGCAGAAGCTTCCGGGTTTGACTCCTGGCCAGGATATAAATATATTGCCGGTTTTACAGGATGTTTTGGAGTTTCTTTTGGATAAATATCGCTGTCATATATACTGATTTACAGGGATATAAATTGTTGCAGGGATAATTTCATGCTACTTTGTAGCATAGTTTGCTGTCTGACATTTGATTTATAAATTGGATGCTATGTATTCCATTACTTCAAAGAAACGAATCTAGGAAGTGACAATCTTGCATTGGTTTGAGTGATTTTGTATTTTATCATTGTATCTAATAATATATTAGCTCATTAAAATTGGTCCACTGAATTAAAATTGTTCAAATCTATAATTATAACCGTAAATAGCTCTAGAATACGATTATAATAGTTTCGCAATGATATCTGTGTGTGTGTGTGTGTGTCTGTCGGTCTGTGGGGTTAAGATCTACTAAACTAAACATTTTGATATGTTGTATACATCAATTATATCAAATTTGGAAGAGCTGATTAGTTTTTGGCGATAATGCAATAACCGGAAGTGGTAGTTTACTTGAAGCTCTATCAAGTTATTTTGAAATATCTCAGTCTATTGTGGTTTAATTACAATGGTTATGGTATAAACAAAATTAGATTAAACCTTACTTGATGTCAATGTACAAAAAAAAAATTTGTATTATAAAAAGTGAAGTTTCATTTCTATATTTTCAGATAAAGAGCGTAGAAATATTTCATCGCAAAATATTTCAAGTGTATATTATTTTCATCTTCATTAAACCGCATTCGCGTTTTTAACTACACCGGAAGGCTCGCAAGCTCGCTTTTCACGTGAGATTGAATGCATCGTACACCAACACCGACAGCAAACTGCACTATGCACTTTCATTTCCTCCCTTTGCTTCTCTACCCTTCGCCATCCGCAGCTTGACTATTGCAGTTATTTCATTTGAAATCGCATATTGTACACGTGTGTGTGATTTTCTTTTATCCTAGTGTTTTTAACTTCGTTGTGTTGGTGTGACTGACAGCCAGAGAGCCAGACAGACTTTAAAAAGAGAGCTTGAAACATTTACTTCTTTCTTTCGATTGTTCTTTGTTTCAAATGAAATGAATGTTGGAATTTGTTGAGAACAAAGTTTCGTCTCATGAATTTTAGGTCTTTAATTTAGTTTTACTGTGGAATTAATTACTTTTTAATAGGGGATTCTGAGATATCTTGAAAGTTACACCTTTTGACAATAAATATAATTAAGTGGAGAATATCAACATACCAGTATTCATTATTTTCAAATTATTTTTCATACTATTTATATTTAAAATTTCAATCGATTCTCTAGTTCTGTATTTTCAGAGATCTTCATTATTAACTACATACATATATTTTTTCAACTTTTAGAGAACGATTATCAAAAAATCGCACTGTAAATAAGCGCGCAACATATCTTATAATAGTTATATATAGAATTAGTTGATTTTGGTAACAGAAGTAACTTGGATTTAAGTAGTATGTCAGGAGTATAATGTCAAATACAACAATTTATAAAAATAAAAAGACGTTTGGATTATAGTTCTGTAAATATATTTATTTAAACAAAACGTTTCGAATTATTGAACATAATTCTTCATTTTTGTTCTGAAAGTTTTTTCAACTTATTAAAACAATTTATTTTGGTGACATTTTACAGTTATTCGTTACTATACCAATACGAGTATATAATAAACATTTTGTTTCCCAATTTATTATTAAAATGCCATTAGAATTTGTGCGTACAACCACTATAATACAATATAACGCGTTTTTTTTTTGTGCGGCTTCTAGTCGCTTTCTAACGATAGCCTTTATCATAATAAACACTCATATTAAAATTTGTATTTTCGTTTAATATTTCGACTTTAATATTTACAATAAAAATAGATATAAGTTGAAAAAGTTTTCAGAACTGATGAAAAATTACATAAATAAGTAATTCGAAACGTTATATTAAAATAAAATTTCTACAAAAGTTAATACAAAGGTCTCTTTAAAATAGATGTAGTTATGAATTATTTTCAATCATTTTTGCAGATATTGTAGTTCAGTGAGTTAGAGTACTGGGCTAGTGAGAAAATATAGTTTTAGAATATTGCAGGGTTTTAAAGAAAAATGAAAAAAGTTTCAAGAATAAATGTTGATGTAGCCATCTTCTTGTCCCCAATTTCAGTGGGCTTAACAGATGGCTTTAAATAAACTTGATTGCAACGGACAAATTTCCATTTATCATGATTCGATTTCCATGTCTTTCTGGTTAGAGCAAATAACACAAAGTAATCCACAATATCTACAAAGTGTATAAAATATTCTCGGGCCGTACATCAAGGGTTTCAATCCAGTGAAATCGCCTCGATTCGAGTAAATCGGGTCTCGTTCGATCTGATTGCACGCGGGAGGTAATCCTTGCTCTGTCGCCTCCGCCCCCGTCACATAAAGGAGAGCGGATCAACTTATCTCTTGTTATAAATCTACTTTCGCCCAAACGCTGTCCAGCGGTCACGTTCTGCAGATATCAATTTTAACTGCAAACGAAATATATCTTCCCCTTCGCATAAGAAATTTATTTACCTTACGCTATCCGTAAATAGAATTTTATTAATAATCCCAAAGGATTTATCACTTGAATCAAGTTCGTAAATATATCTTGCTCCCTTCCGTAAACAGAGAAGTTTGCACTATGGAAATAGTTGTTTGCACAACTTGTAATGAAAGCAATACTGAGTGCATCAATCAAATCAGTGAAAGAAAAAAATACTTAATTAACATTAGATATAGCCAACAGAAATGCACGTATTATAACTGCTTCATATATGTATAAAAAAGACGTGTGGAAAATATAAGTAAATAGGTCATGCAAATAGCCATCGTAGAATGCTCTAGAACTCTTGTAAATATTGATTGGGATTTACGAAAATACTCTCTAAATTGAATATTACAAAACAATTTAATTTTAAAAGTAAAGGATCAGTTTTTGTGTACGCAATAGAAAATCCCTTGGAAGCAGAAAGGAAAACAAAAAACTGAATCGCATATTTTAAATTTTTATCGAATATTTCGTAAACAATATATTTCCTGTTGTCAGGTCGCATATTTCCAACCACACTTAGTAGTTCTGGAACACATATAAATCTAGTTTTATACCCTCGTATTTTAAGATAATAGGTAGTTCTGCTATGATTTATTGTATCGAATTTTTAATTCCAATATGCCAGTCCTTTGATATTGAATCTATGATTCTCAAGGTTTCTACTGCTATTTTATTTTTGCTTACTTTTTTACTACCAATAATTACAAAAATACTCAAAGGGCCAAATGAGTACAGCGTTGTTAACTGCATTGTTAGATATTAATATTAAAAGTTACCATATTTTATTATTTTAACTGAATATATTTTATGAGGTACCAATTTTTAGGTAAACATTAAACAATAATAGCCCGATTATGGTATTTATTATAGAACTTACACAGGTTTGAATCAAGAATAGCCAAAATTTTGACATTTATTGTATGTGTTTTTTATATTCCAATTCAGCTTTTTTCCTTAATTAAAAAAATTCACTGACAAAGTAATGAAAACGACACTGCGTCAATTTTTTCTTGACCAAAAAATTAGTCAATTTATTGACACTGTAGAACATGTTTTATTTTTCAACAACTTTTTAGAGAATTCTAGAGGATTTTAGTTTAAAATCAGTCAATAGTATATTATTATATAATGGATTCTAATAGTCATTATTCACGAAGATGGAGATTGTGATGCAAATTATCCTCTAAATTCGGAAATCACTTTTGAAAATGATCGAAATTCGTGTAAAACTCAAGTTGGAAAACGTCAGCATAAAAATACACAATGACAACTGACTACATGTCAATTGTCAAACGGCCGTTGCTTGGTGAACTATATCACGTCTTTAAAATAACCGTGAATTATGGATTTTTGGCTCTGTTATTGGTTGATAAGAGTGAATTATGGGTACTATAATTTATCGAAAAAATTTAATAATGGGGAGTAGAAAAACTTTTTTATGCTTAGGTTAGTTGTCATTTTTATTTGTACCTATAGCTTAAACCAAAAATATTAGTAGGTTAGGTGACAGCTGATATCATGTTGGTACTACTGAAATTGTCACAATAAATTGACGGAAACTTTGACGTGCGTAAAATGAATGACATTATTTATGTTCTTGACAATTTATTGACAAAAACTTGGCCAATTAATTTACCAATAAATTGCGCCGTGTAAAGCAGACATTACAAATATTTAATATTGGAGAAATTTAGCTTTATCTTTGAAGTAATTTTATTGCCAATTTGTTCAAAAATATTTTTGCCCAAATTTAATCTTCTTGAACTTTGAATCGAGCTTTGTATGATCTATAAAGAACTAAGGACACATTCTTCCCCAAGTATTTCTTTATAACTTAAAATTCCGCTCTCCTTTTTGCGGCTAAGTTGAAGTAGTTTGATCCCACGTTGTTACATCTAATTCCTTGCGGACGTCCTGACCGTCCCGACGTCCGTTAGTCCGTTGTATCGCGGTCCGTGCTTCGTGGTTTGCGTCCGTGTTTACGCAGTGGATGGCTCACGACGCAGGACGCAGCAGTACAGACAGAGCCCCTGGTGGCCACACGCGGAAACTGCGTGAGAGGGCGTCTCTTGGGATTACCCTGGAGAAAGACTTAGGGGTTCTCTGGACTGTTAGCGGCCAAGGAACACAAGACGTAGTGTGCTGTGTCATATGTGAAAAAGAAAGGGGATGCTTCTGGTATCAGGAAAGTTTCTTGAGGGAAATGTGAAGATAAATTGTAATTATTAGATTTTTATTCATGTATTCGAGGTTGAAAGGTTCCTCTATTGTTGCCAGAATTTAATAAAGTTGTACTAAGAGTAAAATCATACCTATTAAAAAAGTAATTAATATTTTCTATGTTTTCCAATAATGGGTTGCTTTACAACTTCTAACTTATTTTTATTGGTTATACATAAGGAAAGAAACCAATGAGAAGCAGACGAACAACAAAACAATAATTATAGCAAGATCGAAATGTGCTAACGGCAGACTCGTAAGAGAAGACTCATAAGAGAAGCTATATAAATCTTTCAGTGAATCAGAATGAAGGCTATGAGTTGAATAAAACATGATTTCCTTTGTTTTATAAATCATAATTTATTGTTACCTACACGCAAAAAACACACCGTAGAATTTGACGAACTATTCGATAAGTTGAGAATATAAGATGCATTTTCTGAAAATTTCATAAAAATTAAGAAACTAAACACGATTATTTATTAAATAATTAATAGTATTTACAATTAAGTTGAGTAAACTTTCAAAAAGCTTTTATTTTAAACAGTAGTGCTTAATCTGATAGAAATTTATCAGTTTTTGTTACAAGCATCATCGTTATCTAAACTGTTGGATCAATGTGTAAACTGTAAAATTATGAATAAAATATGTTTACCGGTTTCAGGAGATTAAACCTATGTTTACATGCACAAAAGTAGGCTGGGTAAGTATGTCATAACTCTATGCTGTAGGGTAATATTACCTTACTGACCTGTCAAAATAGTCAAGAAAATGAAAATAAAACACAATGATAATATAACGTTATTTATTAATACACACGGAATTAAGCTTTTCAGAGCTTTACCTGCTGCGTTCCAAATATTTTCAGGCAATCAGCATCGCCAAAATCCACTTTTTATTTAGCCATTATGAACACATTTGACGTTTAAGTAAAAATATTATTTATAAATATGATAGAAAACAAGTGTAACCATGGTGTTAAATAAAAACAAACAGACTTACTTGATCACTTTCTAAAATTAGGACAGTCGTTATTCATAAAAGAATTTCATAAACTAATATTAATTAATGACATATTCTGAAACCGGTAAACTATTGAACAAACCACGGATGTTATGAGTCATAACAGGCCTTAGATGTCTTAAAATCCTCGCTCTACGAGCTCGGATTTCAAACTGACATCTGCGGCAGTTATAATACTCATAACATCGCTAGGAATGTTAATAGCTATTACTGTACAATATTTATTATTGTAGAACATATTTTAGAATTTTATTTGAATAAGGTGAAAAAACTTTCAGAACTCATAAGTGTAAAAATCTTTTTAATTTTATAGATCTATTTGCTTTCTCGTATATTGTTTGTTTTTGTGAAAATGAATTATTTAATGTCAATGTGTCGTAGTTGTGACGTTCCAAGTTAAACAAAAATTATGGAAAAATATATATTTCCTTTATTATACCGAAGTTACACGTCCCGATTTCACAAACAATAAGAAATTTTAAATTTTAAGCAATAATTTTTACTATTAAACCGCAAGCAATAAATGTTTCAATTCTGTATTTTTTAATTCTGTTTGTTTCCATTTACCATCTACTAGACTACTAGAGTGGAGATTTCTGAATTTGGTTCCAAAATCAATAGTTCCTTTTAAATTATGTACAACTCGATTCGAGGATTGAAATGTAATTTTACATGGACGAATATCTGGATAGCGAAAAGAGATATTTTAAAAATCCAAAAAAGTATAGAATTATTCATTGGCTACAAAATTATATGTTGTATTTCCCAAAATGTACAACTTGACACATGGTACCATGGTAACTTATTTAACTGTGGATTATAAGATTCTTAGTTTAAAATGTTTAAATCGCGCAGCCCATAGTTGTTATTTTAACTTTACCCCTGTGGTTCTCACTTAATTAACATATCTGTTTGAGGTCCCCTGAATCTGTTTGAGTAGAAAAAAATCGAGAAAAAAGAAGATGTACCTAATTGAATGTATCTCCTACCTAATAGTGTTGTTTTTTTATATGTGTATGAATAAAGTAGGTATTGCATACTCTACCTTTTCTGCATTAAGAACGATTGATTTTCGTACGGTGAATAAAGTGGAGTTAGAAAAAATCGGTGTCTGAATGAAGTTGTGTTTGGTCAAAGCAGTGATTGAAGAAATCAACGTTTGACCGGAACAATGCATGAATTTTCGAGTGTTGCAATGTTACCCTCGTTCGTGTATTATTGAACATACGGACACACATCCATCCATCCACATGGACGTCATTGCGATAATGGTTAAAACGATTTCAGAGGACCTCAAAACATGTAAAGTAAAAGTAATACACCTTTCAGCAAAAAAAATACACGATCTTTCGAGTATAATAAATTAATAACATAGCTGTCAGTTCTTATTAAACAAGTTCTCTACAGGGGAAGATTTCTTGTGTGACACTGAATAAAATACAAAACAAGTAACTTCCTTAAAGTTCACAGGCTGTAAATGGCGAACAATAATTTATATCCAAGAAGGGCAAAAACTTGAAACAATACACTTCATTTCAAAATTACTCCAATAATAAATAAATCACACCCCTCTAGCATGAATGTTTCACGCTAAAACGTCTATCACTACCTGTTTTTCAAAGTATCATTATTCATTTCCATCACGCAAAACTCGTCCTTAAATCCTAATCCACATCGGTGATATTCGCAACGATTTCGCCGAGCACGTCTACTTCAGGTTCAATATTAAAGTTTATTAATAGAAAGTGGGCGTAAAGTTGACGCGAATAAGAACAAGAGAAGAGCGCAGGAGTGGGAGAAAGAAGAAGAAAACGAGACGAAGTCAAGGAATAATTAAAACAGGAGCATCCATGATTAATCCGGCGGTTATTAAGTTTGACTCGGAGTTCTGGAATCGGGAAAAAATAATGCAGCAGGTTACAGTCTCGCTTACTTTATACATGACAAAGTTTAAGAACTGTAAGCTTTGTGTGCTGAAATATAAACAGCATTGCTTTGAAATTTATTCCACGTAATAAATTATCAGTGAAACGGCATTATGGTTTCATGTTTCAGTATCAAAGTGCATTGCATTATTTAATTATAACAAAGAGCAGAAAATACTTGTAATATACAAGTCTTTATTTATATCTTAATCTCATCAAAATGAATGTCTATTTCAACAGTTATTTCTTAAAGTATAAAGTAAAGTCCTTCATTAACTGGTTCCAAAAATCGTAGCACACTTGTGAAAGTAATTCGAGTTGCAAGTAAATGAAAAAATATAGTTATTTGTGTTACTTGTCTAGAAACTGCACTTTTGCGAGTACTAGTATAATTTGACAGACCAAGCCGAAGGCTTTAAATTTGTTAAATGAAATGATAAAAAAATTGAGAACCAGTTGATGCCAACCCTAGCCTTACAAAAGTCCCTAATTTTTAACGACCTAGGTCGGAAACAAAACTATTTCTGGACGATTTCGAGATGTGTCAAACTACTGTTTTTGGACGGAGACACAAAATAGTTATTTATGATATAAGTGTTACAAGTGATATTTTATGAGTAAGTGGGGAAGTTTGTGAAACGAGGCTTGTTTGTTGATTTATTGATACAAATCGTTAGCAACTTGTTAAAAGTAACAATAAAATCACTTTTAACGTTGCTTTGTTACTTTTAACACAAGTGTTAGTGAAAGTAACACTTTCAACTTGCTAAAAAAACCGTTAAAGGGCCACTTTTAACAACGGTCATAGATAAAATATATTTACTGTTATTCACTTGTAAACACCATTTACCCAAGCCCTCCATTGCCTTTGAAAATGAATCTTTACAAGTTGCTAATCGACAGTTTGCAGTTAGTAAACAAGGTAAGCAATGCACATTGCTACAGTAATTCTTACAAGGCTTATGCAAAATCATTTAAAATAATTTTTACAGAACAGTTGTCTGTAACTAACATGACTTGGTTATTATTTTAATTTGATTTACGAATGAGTAACAAGTGAAATGTACAATACACACAAGAAAGTGACAGTTTCGCCTAATCGGCTTAGCAATCATTTTCTCCATTTAATAGAAAAAACTGTTTTACCTTGCTTGTAATGTAAATGACTATATCACGCTATTTACCTATTTTGAGTGTGTAATGAAAACTGTCGGCTATGGAATTCAAACTGAGGATTTCATGATCCTTCCAAGGAGATATTTATCGCATCAAAACGAACAAATAACTGATATATCTAATAAACAAACAAAAAAATAATTTAAAAAAAATCAGGTGTAGGATATTGTAATATTAATATTAATTTCAATCCTTTGTACTTCAAGATGAACTATTTCCCAATTAAAAACAAAGTAACTTTGCTAATGATCTACATTAATATAAATGCCATTATCTATCCGGAACTTTTGTAATTAAATTTTAATTAATTAGGGCACAAATAAATTTACTGCCAGGTGGAGAGAACCGCAATGCAATCACATGTTCTCTACTGTACACATCCTCGTATGTGGTGGAAAGTTGTTAATTCGTCTGGATTATATTAAGCAAGTTATTGAGAAACAGTAAGACGTTACCTAGCAACTGTAATTGTATTTGTATGCGCCAAGCAAATTTGATTTCAAATAATGTAATGTTGTTTTGTTTTGTCTGTTTGTTGTGGTAAAGTAGGGTGCTAACTGCATGTGGAATGCAGAAAGACAGGGGAAACGCAAATGTAATAATTGTTTTCCAGTTTTTAATTTGTTTCGAGTGGAATTTAATATTACTGGAGGTTAAAGTAGAAAATCCTTTTTATGTGGAAATGTTTAAGAGCATTGAAGCAATTATTAAAGTTGAAACATTGAAATGAAATTAAATTCGCTCAAAAGCACATAGTTTTGCATTATTACTAAATGTTTGTAGCATATTATTAATCTTACTTTAATTTCAAAATAAATAAATATATCAACACACCATTTACTCAATTTGAGAGTGACTTCTGCTTTCGTAAATCTCAGTAAGTGTTGTAGAGAGGTTATCAGTCGTGAAGAAAAGACCTTCAGAAATGTTCGTGGAGAGGGATTCAAACTGATAATTTCAAAATCTACCACCATTTATATAAGGTGAGGTAGCTTATTTTTAATTACTCAACGTACGAAAGAAGAACAGTGAGAAAGTGAATAGGTAAAAAGATACAGCAATATAAAAGAAATAGCAATGAAACCCCTATACGTCACATTTCAATTCTACACTCTATATAGATATGTATGCACATAGTGACATAATTATGCATTAAAATTTGGCTAAATTTTCATCCCAATGGTCGCAGGAATAAACTAATAAGCACGTAATGCCCAAAATATGCCGCTCTCCAAACTTCGGCTCGCTCTTAATTAGGAAACGGTCGTGATGGCATTATAGTAAATGTTCCGAAAGTTTTTTCTCAATAAACGGGGCACAATTTTGTTTTCGGCAGGCATCCGCACTTCGTGCAGGTATCCCATCCTTTTAGTGGGAACGTGACAGCGCTACGCACATAATGAGTGCAGAAGTGAGACGCAAACATCAAGGCGCGAAACGAAATTAGAAATTTACGTAAATATTCATTTCGCGTGCGAGGCATGCGTTCGCTCCTGCAGAATTTTAAGGTACCAGTGGTGGGGGAAGGGTAAAAGGTGGCGAAGCGGTCCCGCGATGCGAATTTGTTTCACGGATGAAGAAATTCCGGCGAGGAAGACGTAATGAATCGTCGACGCGTTATTGTTGGAATTAATCCCGCGGTGACATCGGCCTGGTTGCCACGGTTACCGACCATCAACAAACAAATGAGGAGCGTTTTTGTCTAATCGAATCAATGGGGTTGACGCTCTTCGCATCGTGGATCTCAAATCGCGCCTGGAATTTCAACAATCTTTATTTCCAGATGGGATGATCTTAAATAAATATATCACGCCATTTAACCATTTTGGGTGTTCGAAGATCTCAGTTTTACCAGCTGACAAGGCACTGCTGCCAAAATGGCAACTTTAGAATTATTATTATTATTAGTTATAACACTGAAAAAAAACTGCGTTTAGTCAATTTAACTGACTAACAGTAAGCAGTTAATAAATAAACAATAACTGGGTAGTATTTATTAAAATAACGACGTTTCGACAGCAAAGTGCTGCCTTCTTCAGCTAAAACATAAAACAATGAATAATAAATTAATAAGACTACGAGTTGACAAAATAAGGGTAACATGGATCAAATTTAACAAATTTTAAACAGAAAATTAAGGAAGAACAATAGTTAACCATGACTTATTGCTCAAAGCCTGCATTCAAATTAAGATTATTAGATGATTTCTTTCAATGTTTAGTAAACTGTTAATTTGTGCGCAACTGAAGAATTCAGTCAAAGCAACTGAATACTTATTATTTACTGAATATGGTAGTTACATTATCCTTCGCTTTATTATGACTTAGTCTAAGTTATGGTTTTCAAGTAAAATATAATATTTAATATTTTAACACGTAATTAAATGAAAATTTGATAAAAAATATTGAAACATTTAAAAATCTTCACAAGTCGATTATTCACGAATAATTTTAAGTTACGAAACCTTGTCACAAAATTTGATTAACGTATCAATTCAATCGTAACAAAATTATAGTTGATTGGACTTAGACCGCCAGTAAATTCTAATGAATTTTCACTTATTTAAACTAAGAAATGCTAGTTGCGCGCTGCTCTACTGATAAATTTTGTTGCTTAAATATTCAGTAAAAACAACTAAGGTTTTTAGTTATACATCTTTATAATATAAAATTCCGGTGTGCGTGTTTTTATTTCTTCTCCTCCTGTGCGGCTTGACCGATTTTGACGAGATATTTTTTTAATGCATCTAACCATCCAGGTGACCTCATAAGTACAAAAAAAATTCATCAAAATTGGTCAAGCCGTTTAGGAGGAGAAAAATTACGAACACCGGAATTTTATAGTCCGGAGAAATATATTTTGCTAGCGAGGTCTACTGGACCGTCTGCCTACCGGGTCCGCTAGTAGTATAACTGAACTTTTCAGTTAAATAGATTGAATAATGCAGTAAAAAAGTAGCTGTCATTTGTACTAACTCGATTTCTCTGTGTGAACTAAATTCGTTTCATGTTTGAGCGATTTTACCTTCTTTGAATAATTTTTGAAGAATTAATTAAATTTTTTACCAGGCATATTATTTCTGCTCTTATAATTTTCAAGTGCCTCAAGTGAATCACGGTTAATATCTTGAAAAAATAATTATATTATTAAAATTATTACGAACTTTCCGTTTTGAAGCTAGTCTTGCGTATAAATTAAGCAATAACCACAAATTACAACCCCAAAGTTCAAGTTAAGTATTCAACACGTGTCTTTCGCAACCACGATTTCATTTTCCGGTCGGAAACTTCCTTCATACAACTATCAAAGTCTGGGAGAGAAACAGAAACAAGCATACCTACTTCATCGTATCTTGAACCTGAAGCTTCTTCGGGTCGTCAATAATGCAACAGATTCGCTAATATTCTGAGGCTGGCAGTATTTACATTTCACATGAGGTAATTAACGAGTGACTTGCTAGTAACTTAGTCAAACGTTTCTGAAATACTATTAAAAGTACAAGCTTTTTTTTCACTGAGTTAAACTTAGAATACCACGAATTCATTCGCATATGGATTGGACCATGTACATGAACCAATAGAATTTACATTTCTAAATTAAATTTAATACATTTATTTGGACTCGGCCCTGTTGCAGATAGGATAGTAAATTCCATTGTAAATCTAATATTCTTTCCTGTAACCAAGGAAATACATTTATAAGATGATTTTTGATTGGTTAACCTCATTGTTATATTAACATCGGAGTTAACTATCCTTTCTGTAACAGGACGCAGGTTTTTTCTTACAATTTATCTTTTTGTTGGATTACCTTGACAAAAGTGAAATAATGAAAAACTGTTATCATCGGTTTTTGAAACGTTCTTTAATAAAGTACAGTTGTAGTAATATTTTGTTCGTATTTCGTTTGCGAAATGCCGTTAGTGCTCTCGAGAAATTTCAAGGTTCGATTTTTTGCGCACTTGGTATAAAATATAACTAGTTCTCTCTAAATACAGTCTTGTATCACTTTTTTAAATTTAAATGCATTGTTTTAATAACATTTTCTTCAATTTTGAATCATGAATATAATATTATTTGAATATGAAAACAGTCGACGTTATAACGATACATTTTGATTATACGTATAGTCAAGAACTTCAGGGCATAGTTGTCGCCCTAGAATTTCCGGATTCAATTCTATCCTACCCCAACTACATCAAAAACTAATTTCCGTATCCGTATTGAAATTCCATTCTGTACCATCACAAATATCTGTACGCCCTTAGATAGATAAGACGGTATTCACACTTCAAGGCAAAAGTATTTCTACTAAAATTTGGGGCACACAATTTGAACAGAACCAAATTTTATTTATAAATACAAAAAATATTTGCGCAATAAAAAAAAGGAATGTAAAGGCTAGAGTTTAGTTGATCATAAAAACCTATTCCACTAAATTTGTTTTAAATACGGTTGTTTTCATTACAGTTCTTCTGATAAAAACACAGTTCGACTTATTTATTTTGGTAATTACCCATTAAGAATAATAAAAGTGGTTACTCCAAAGACGAATTTATCAAACTGATACACATAGAATTGGGTAAAGCATAATTAGTACTTATTAATATTCACTGTATTTAACCAAGTTGAACAATTCGCGTATCAATCTCGTAACTAGAGCGAATACAGTTGATTGAAGATTCCGGAACCTCGATATACAAAATGAGATATGATAACTCGCATTAACAAGGGTTAAGCTCAGAGGGGTGAAAACCAAGTGCGACAGATTCATCTCCGATCTCCAAAATATCTCGCGACGCGCGTCTACCATCATGTACTGAAGTGACGCAGTTCTTGTAGACTCTTCACGAAACTTTCCTCATCACTGCAGCGGGTGCGGGTGCGGGGTGTCTGTACTAGGCGGGCGGGGGCGTGCATATACAGAGCAGCAACCGCAGGGGCGGTAGAGCTGCAGGAAGAAGTTGGCTTTATCAGGGAATCATGACACGTCGTTCGTTCCCTTGCGCCGCGGGCGACGAAAGAGGAAGACGGGAGGGTTCGATGACGGAAACTTCTTGTCCTGGGACCGATTCGAGATCAGAGAAACTCGAATTACTGTTCAAGTTATGGGAAGTATGAGTTATGGCTGTATTGGTGATCTAATCATTGGGACAGAAAATGCCGGTTGATAGAAAACATTGCCATTTATTTTCTGTAATATAACAAGAGAGAATAAATGGAAATAATTTGATAGAGGCAATAGTCACGAAATCCCCTAGTCAAATGGCAACAAGTCTGAGAAAGACACTGGGGAACTATGTGCTAATATCTAATTTATCGAACTCTCGAATTATATTTAATTAGACTATATTTTAATCCACAAACTCAAAACAAAATTAGTTAACGCACAAATTGTTATACTAACCTTACCTAACTATTTGACATTTGTCAAGAAAAAAGAAACTAAAGAGATTATTTCCGGGAATATTGACCTGATTAGTTACTTAACTTAACCACAGCGATAAAGGTTCTGATTAAGCATTCTGTAATGTAACCTGGAAATAATTTCAGAATCGTGGTTGCATTTCTGAACGTGGTTCCTGAATATTTTGGTTACTTTTTCTTTTTCATGACTACAACTACAATTTTCTTGTGGTTGTATTTATTTTCAGATTTTTTGAAATATAATATATAAAATTATAAAGAAATATAAACAATCATGGGGTAAATAGCTCCGTGGTAATGCTTAAGACTGTGGATAATAGGATACTCGGTTCGAGTCTCACAGCCGACAAATTTTCGAAAATGTTCACCTCAGAAAATTACCCCTGTGGCTCCTTTACCACATCATCCTTGGAGGCCGTGATTTGACGGCTGGTAACCGCACTTCACACGCAAAAATATATCTTAATAACAAGAGCTGTTTTAAGCAGATTGCCACACCCAGAAATGGGTAAATGGCGTAACTAGATATAAATTCTATAAAAATATGTTTACAGAATTTAACCCAAAAATCTTAGATAATTTTACTATCCGGTCTGAAAAATTTTCAACTTATTGTTTCTTTTCTGTTTTTATTCATGAATAAATAAAAAAAAATAAAATTGAGAAATCCCTACTTACCGACAAACCAAATCACTAATATTTCAATAACCACAGCTTGATCACACCTACCACAACAAAACCCCATCCACAATCGTGGTTAACTTATGGAATATACTATTTATAAACAAGTTATAGCTGAAATTACACAATGCTTGGTAACAGAGAAAATGAATTACGGGTGTTTTATCCAGGCTCTGAAAAAGGCTTAAATGAGTTTTTGTTTGAAAACAATGTCACATGTTTTAGAAAAGTTAGCCGATTTGTAACTGGATTACATTAAAAACAGATCCAAATACTTTTTTATCTCTTAGAAACTGAAACTGAATTCCATGAAATGTAAAATTCAGTTACAGAAATCACTTTGGGTTGACTGTAAATAAATCTAATTTTAAGAAAGTTTGCTGTCACTTGAAATGCGAATAAGATGCAGGGAAACAAAAACGAGTATTTCTTATTTAGTTAAAGTTAGTACTTAAGCTGCGTTCTTTCGGTCGAAAAAAATCGGTTTGAGCAATTCCGATAGGATTGCGTACGTTCTTTCGGTTTTCGATCATATACCTACACTGTAAAATTCATACGTTAATCAGGTTGCTGGGGTTAATAAGTGTCATTTGGGTACCTACTTATTTTTTTAAAATAATAGAATCATATGCATAATATGGAAAACACAGATATTTATTTTACATTCGTTTTTATAGATCAGATCAATCACTTGTGTATGGCTTGTGAAGTTAAGGTAGACAAATGTCAAATATCTATGGATTGCAAGCCGGTCCTTTTAGTAATTATATTGAAGCAGAACAATAAATCATAGTAATTATAACAAATTAAGTTGTTACAAAGAATATAAACTTTCTTTAACAATTTCAAATTGATAAGTTAGTTAAAACTTGTTATTATTAACGAGTCTATTTGTTAAATTTTATAAATGTAGCAAATAAATGAAAACAACAAATTTTCTTCTTAAAAATTCAGAATTGACAAAATTTTAATTTAACATATTGTCATATTTGTTAAAATTATTAATTTAACGCAATATATTTGTCAATATTAACTAAAAATTATTAACAACCGCAAAAATAACAAATCAAAAACTATTTTTTTTTACTGTGTATGTAGGATGTACGTGTTACATGCAATTTATTATGTTCGACTTCATTGTAGTTGCAGAGATTATTTTTCTTAGTTTAAGAATGACAATTATATCTAACACATCACGTTGACATGAAAAAATTTTATAATTTCGAAGTGTGTTTTTTCTGTTGTTTGGTTAGTTTGTTATTTATTGTTTTTATTTTATCGGACTCGTTCGTAAAGAGCTACATTTTGAATGTTAAACAATATCATAAACAAGTGATTATAATACAGTACAACATAAATATATTTATTTATTTCATAAAGAATTATAAATATAATGATTAATTTGAAACGTTGTGTTTAAATGAACAATATTACTTTTTCGGAATTTGTATGCTCAGCCAGTGTTATAGGAGTAATAAATTTCGAAGTTATTCTTCCCCAGATATGAAACGAGTCTCTAAACCGCAATAACTTTGCTGAGAGTTCGGTCCTGGATGTTTCCATTCAGATTGAAGAGTCTACGAGACAGCGTGACTGTATCTTATTGATTTACGTAACGTTGTTAGGTGGCGAGCCACGAGGCGGACCCGGATGGTTTATGCGTGCAATATGAGACGTAAGTCCGTCCCTGTACCGGCTGTGGCGGCCCGCAGGCCCGTAACGCGAGAATTACGATCTAGTTTAACGGTTATTGCGCCTGATGGCTGCGTTACGCCTCCGTACGCGCGCGCACTGCGGGCTGCTGCTAGGTAAATGAGAGAGGTGAAGTTAATGACACATTTTGGTTTCATTTTTGTAATTTATTGACGCCATACGCATAAATTCTTCCAAATTACGCCTCTTTTATGATTGGCCATGGTTCTTGTTGACAGGTAACATTTTTAAAATGAAATTAATTCTTTAATAATGCAGTAAGTGTCTCGTATATTTACTTTTTTTAAGACCAGTAAACTTGACAATTTGCTGTATAATTTTATTCCACCGCTGTTAACCTTAAAATTTGTTGCAAAATTAAACAACTCGACTTTATTTTTTATTATAATTAAAGATGTATATCATGGTACCCTTAAAAAGCTGTAACATTTTTCAAATGGTGTATTCCGACATGTTCCGTTTGGGTCACCAGAAAAGTAGAAATACAAATGTGAAATTTTATGTAAACACAATATTAATATTATCCAACTTCAGTGTAAACAAGTATGTGCTCATGTTTGTTGTCAATGTCAACCTGTCAGTGTGTCTATTGTTTACAAAAAGCGACTGTCTATGAAACATATATATAAAAAATATAAAGACAATTGAAATTGTCAACTGTTTCATAAAATCTCAATTCCATTTACCAATCCATTGGGATCTTAGATCTCGCTGAGCCAGTCAATCGGTGCCACTGCCTAACAGCATTTTGCGGTTACACTACACTGATAAGTTCCATTAAAAACGAAACGCATCTGTAGTTACCGATTGATTGGATTGGCTGGTCTTTTTGACATTAATCAGAGATCGTATTTTATGAAACAGTTGACAATTTTTATATTTTTTATGTCTCATTGTTGTTTAATAATAAAAAAGTATTTGAAGAAAATTGGTTTTAATAACACCTACATGGAACTAGGAATCTGAATGTCAAAATGTTCAAAAATAATATTTGAGATAATAAAAATACGCTTAAAAAGCTATTCGTTTTTTAAACCAAATATATAAGCATGACGTGAGCAGTAAGCGTTGTGACGTCACAATTTTCAAGAATGTTTGCGGTCGCGCAGAAATTGCAATATTCTATTATAAAATTATAAATGTAAACTTGTTTTATTAAGCATGTTTTATTGTATAAAATAAAAGTGATTACTTGGAATGAATTCAATACCGTAATACCTTATTCTCTCTCGTTAAAAATTGTGTCTATTCCTAATTAGTTTAATCCCGCTTAATTAATTAAAAGACTAACTGAAAAATTAAACAAAACGAAGGAAACAGTAACAAAAACATTCACGCAGCAACTAGGATGTATTTATTTTTTTGTTCGTCTTTTGTTGTTGGTGTATGAGACAACAAAACAGCGAACAGCGACGCATCGCGCCCACTGTCAACTTTTTCCTCTCGTTTTTCGTTCGTGATGTATTTTTATTTAGGTTGGTTTACACGTGACAAGTTTTTTTCGGGCGGGTCTTTAGGGATCAGTCGCGGATTTGTCGTGAAAGGTTTCCACAGTTTTTCTCCGCAAATAAAAACTGGAAAAATGTATTGTTCCGCTGTTGACGCGCGCTTGTTTTGAATAAACAAATACCGATCTAACTACAACATTCGTGAGCACTAGCTTGCATTAGCGCACGACATAACATCGCACAGTATTTTTACTATCACCACGTTTTCACGAAGCCGTTTCGGCTTAATTACTGAAAAGTAAATAAAACGAATATCTAAACATACTGCTGCATCAATACCGTCTAGTTCAGATCATGAAAGTTAAATTAATTAATTAAAGTAATCAAACCTTGCAATAAGGTTTGACAAGACCGAAACGTAGTGAAAGTTTTATTGCAACTTTAATTTTCTTATACGTAGCATTAGGAAGTGTAATCATAATAGATATGACAATATATACGTAACTCTAATATCTATCCTACATGTTAGACAATAGAACTAATAAAATGTTTTTCGAAAAATGTGGTATTGAGCAAGAAATGGATATTAATTATATAACGAGAAAATTTTCAATCTAATGAAACTACACAAATTTGTGGGAAACATTTTCTTGATTTTTACAAATAGAAGTTTAATGCCAACATAAGAGAGAAACAGTCATATCTAAAATTACGCAGCGAGAGAAGAGCAGCATATTCATACCACATGACGGGTGGCATGAAAATGTGCTGTTCTTCTCCCTCTGTATAATTTTAGATGTGGCTATCTCTCTTTTATGTTGGTTAAAAATTACTGTAGCATAGGCAACGCTCCATCCATATATATTATTAAATCTATGTATTAGACATATGTCAAATGTTGCATAGTTATTAAACATGCAATTACAGCCATATGTATACGAAAATCGTGTGGCGATAATATTTGAAATTATTAGTTATAAGCACCTAATTTAAAGTTGTAAATTGTGGTGCATCAACTTTGGCAAAGCAACAAGTCCTGCGAAAAATATGTGGTCCTCCTGTGATGATCGTTTGAACAAATTAACAACTTTGCAAATTTGTTGCGTAGCTGAAGCACTCGTCACATAGTTGGATCTGACGGGCTAAATTAATGATAAATTACAAAATAATTAAAACAACTTCATTGTACATTGAATAGGATAACTAATTAGCAATGTAATAGAACAGAATATTAATTAAAACATAATCGTATAAATCTAATTAATAATAGGTTCACATGAAACATAATTAGTTTTGAAATATTTGCATCTATTTAACCAGAACGAGAACAGTGATGATGATAGCGTGCAGAGCTAATTATGTCGACGTCGGCCACTACATCCCGGGCTAATTATGTAGCGGGACGATGAGGTATGCGCGCTCCCGTCGGAATTCGAACATGGTACTCTCAGGTCAAGAACGACAGGAATGCACTCGGCACAGACTGCAGGTCACGCTATTGTTGATGAGAGTAAGAGCACTTGATGGAAATTTAGTAACTTAATTGCTCTTGCAAGTAGAACAATGCAAAATGAATGCGACAGAAAAGTAGAAACGAGAAAATTTGTAAAAACAATTTTACTAAGGATATATGTATGTATTGTATACAGAGACGTAGGAAAATATTTTTTGTGCAACTGGACGTGAAATAAGCATTTCGCAGCAGCAATACAGTGCGAAATTAATTTCGCGGCTGTTAAGAGTAACGGCTGGGAAATCCAAAATGATTGTTTTTTTCAAAACGAATTGTTATGGAGTTAGCAACTTTCTATTTACAATAAAACTGTCTAAAATTGATAAAATTTGCAGTTTGCAGTTCTCTACAAAATTTAGAATTCATGTAATCGTTGTTTGAAAAATATTTTGGTAACTGCAACTATTCAACATAATCGTACGATGTCGTCAATTGTAATATTTCTAGTTGTTGTGTCATTCTGTTCAATTCACCGTTTTAACCTTTTTATTACATTATCATTTTTATCATCCTAACAGTGTTTGCGTTCGTTCACCCCTTTATTTCAGCTCAGCCCCATGCTACACTACATATTGAGTAATTTTAATTTGAAAGTGGATAACCTCTTGTGCTTGGATATGAATATTACGATTGCCCATTCCTGTGAATTTTCCTTCCAACAATTGTCGAATAAACTGCCAACTTATTTTCAATTTATTTTTAGACTCTTGTTATATTACTGCTGAAAATTTCAAATAATATTTTACATATAGCCATCCATCCGCACATACATTGAGGGAATGGTCGAAACGAAGTCTGGAAACGAAAGCATGTATTTCCGCGAAAATCTCGTATTCGATATTCGATTACAACAACCTGTCTGTTTTTTGTTGTACAAGAGTCAATATTAAATCAAAATCACAGCAGGAGAAGTAATCCGCCCTGTGATTGGCTGCAAGTAACCAGGGATACTTTATTATAATTATAAATACGTTTCTTGGTTGACTTCATTTATAAACCCCTTTTAAAGAATACTATATTTTAGACCCTGTGTAATCAGTTTATCGTAACTCTTATACCTTTTTCACTTAGCGTCCAGAACATGAAGCTAGATATTTATTATTAATTTTTCCGCTAACACAAACGTAGTGCCTTGCGACGAGCTTATCCTGAACCACGCGTAGAATCACAATCACCTGTTCTCTTACCTTCGCGCAGGATGTTCTCTCTTCCCTCGTGCGTCTACTATGAAATTTAACTTCGTTATAAATCACAGCCCGCGTGCTCGCGCTGCACGTATTGCACGCGGAACGTGCTGGGTGTAGCACTCTCGTGGTGATATCGAACCAAAGCGATGACCCAAGTGCGGGTGTTTTAGTCCCGTAGCCACCGGGCAGAGCTGCCGATTTAATCACGTCGTAAATTGCGGGATATTACGCCAACCACCAGCGAATATGGACTTTTGTCGCTTAAATTTTAATATAGGACCACAGTACTATCACTTTATAAAAGATATTTTTTAGGAAAGTTATAGTTGTAATAAATGTGGGGAGAAACGGTCTGGATGATTTTAAGTGGTGCTTGATTTATGAATTTTTATAAGAATACAATATTTGGCTCTTTGTCTTTTTTATTAAAAACCAAACGTTGTTTTTTAAAGCCTGTTTTACATTAAGAAACACTTGCACGCAATTGTTGATTGCAACAGTTCCAGCCAACAAATCGCATAGTGTAATAAAAAAATTGCATTCAATTCGTGTTGCTGGAAATGTATTTTTATTCATGCAACTTGCAACTTTCAACCTTCTCCAGATTTGGTAATTACGAGTTACATAGTTTATGTTGGTGACCTGTATAACTGAAACATATTATATGTGTAAAACATAATGTCAAGGAAAATGCCTGTTTTACAAGAAAAAAATTAATGGTTTTCTTGTAAATAAATAGCCAAGAACAAAAATATTCAAGTTTACCTATTATACCAACACGATATCATCTGTTTACACAAATATTTTTGCTTTATGCTTTACGTAGAAAAATGACAAACTAACCAAAACACAAAAAAGTTTGAGTGGTTGGTAATGACTAAAGCCATCTAGAAATCCGTAAATAATTATAGAAAAATAGAACATGTTCTAATTCGTCAATAAATTGACCATTTCTTTTTTATTTGCGAAGATGGGAAGTGGACTAAATTTTTTGGTCATATGCTGCCTCATAAATGGATGATTATGAAATTCTTGAACACAAACGACCATACTCTTCATTGGGATTCGAACCCACAACCTCATGTGTGCTAGCTACTACATTACCGAGATCAGCTTGATCAATTTATTGGTTTTGAAAAAATTGCTTCTTGTAAAGCAGTCATAATAATTCAAAGTTCATATTTATATTTATGTAAGATATATAAGTATAAAAAAGTAATGTAGTAGCACACCAGATTTTCCTAACCATTACTGACAGTTAAACCAAAAGCGTAGATAATTAAAATTTATTACAACTGTCAACGAGCCACCATAATAAATTTCTTTTCCAAAGATTAAATTAGACAAAATTTGTTAAATCCGTCAGAAAATATTAAGTATTAATTTGCTTCAATTTAGCTGTAATTAATTTGAGCTTTAGTATTATAACACTTTATCAAAAGCGACAGAGAACTATTGCCAACAACTAACACCAAAGTAACCAAGCCTCAGAATAACGCAGCGCTTTCTCAAGTCTCAGGTTAAGCAAATAATCGAATCTTCAGTTAATTAGCAATGCAGTCTTGAGCACAATACTGCATGGCGTTAAGCGTGAGTTAGAGAACCATCATTCTACACAACAACAGCGAAACTTGCTTACTCACCGCACCGTCATGTGCAGGGTGCTTGTCAAGCGAAGGCGCTTGATATGCGACAAATTTACCCACAAATTTCTCTGTGGAAACTCGCATGTCACCTCAAAATAATCAACACTGCGTTTCTGCAGTGTTGAATTAACTATTCGTTGTTAGATATTAGACATTTCAGCAAAGTAAGACGATGCTGTCAGCGGGATCATTCGTAGAATTGTTTCAACCAAATTTACAAGACAATAATGTCACTATTTAGTGGCATTATATATCATCAGAGACTGGCAAAAGCAATGAAGGTATTACTAATAAAATCAACAACGGAAGGAGAGTCATAAGACAATTAAATTCAGTACTATGGATTGATGAAATCACTACACTATTTCTTATTAAATTATTCACCAATGAGCATCTATCAACCATAAAACTGCTCGAAAGGGAATGCTGTATTTAATATTTTGTAATGTCCTAAAAATTACATAAATACCTATTTAGGATACAAAATTGTGACCGAAATTAAAATATTATGAATGGTACCACTAGCTCTGCTTTTGAATATTTTAAGAAAAGAGTTTTAACTCCGCGCATTGTTCTAAAATTATTTTATATAAAAAAAATACTTGAAATAAAAGTGGTAGATAATAATTATATTTCTCTGTAACTCTTATTTGAAGCATATTTTTAAAAAACAATTTTAGAACGTTGTACAATGCTAAAACACTTCTTTTAAAACACCCAAAAACAAAGTTCGTGGTTCCAGCCTATTTGATTAAAATAGAAAATAATAATAGATTTATTATCAATCAATACATCAAAAAGCACCTATCTCTCACAATGTATGACACACGTCAAAAAACGACATTTTTCTTACGTTGTTTCTTTTCAAAAGCACAGGTCGGCAAATTTAAACGAAGATATGAAAATTCAATATTCTTTAATATATTGTAATTCCTAAATAGTGCTACAAAAACAGATAATAACATTTGCATAGTATATTATTATAATGAGAGATTATGATAGTCATTATTCACGAAGATGAAACTTTCGTCACTATACTTTTTCTTTTCCTGTAAATCGGAAATTACTTTTGAAAATAATCGAAATTCGTTGAAAACGTCAAAATAAAAATACACAATGACAACTGACTAAATGTCAATTGCCAGACAGCCGTTGCTTGGTGATCCACATCACGTCTTTAAAATAACCGTGAATTATGAATTTCTGGATCTGTGATTGGTCGAGAAGAGTGAATTATGGGTAATATAATTCACATTTATACAGGAGTAGAAAAATATTGTTCTATTAACAAAAATTGCCATAAAACCATAATTTACTGAGATATTTCAAAATAACCTGATAGTAAATTTCCACTTTCGGTTATTGGATTATCACCAAAAACTAAACCATTTTTCCTAAGGGGATAACAAATTTAAAATACAAAATATAAATATTTTCAGTTCAACAGTTCATAATAGACCATAACACCAAAGACCTACACATCGTGGAAATATTAAAATCGTGTTCTAGGGACCCTAAAACGTGCTTATCCATTAAAAACTCACTACCAAATTGTTAGCAAGATTTTTATACCTCCCTTACAGGATGTAGCGGAAGTAAAAAGAGCCATGAAAATAAGAAACATCCAAGAGACCTATACTTATTAAATTCAGCTAGTTTTTTTTTTTTTTTTAGCAAAATAAATGCTGAAATATACGTTTCCCTAAGAGAGGAATTCCTCTTGATCGTACTGTACCATTTCTTTAAATGTGACCGTAAATTAAAAATTGCTTCTAAAGTAAAAAAAAAAGGTTTATACTTCTGCAGAATCACCAGTGATTGGAAACCGGATTTTAAATGAATCTAATGATTCAGCTTCAGCAGAACTACGAGTGTTACAGAAGAAGCTGAACAAGAACAGCTGAAGCTCTTGATTGGTTTTGTGGGAAGCTTTAAAATGAGGAGGAGGAGACGTTTTAGCTTTGTTTTACGACAACTTTTGTGGTCAGTCGCATGGTCATTCAGATGTTTGAGATGGCAAATAAGCGGGAATTTTAATTGGCTGAACACTTGCAGTAAAACTTTCAAATATAGGAAACGTTTAAATAAGAGAAAAATAAATTGATTGATTCATATTTAGGAAGGAAAATAATATGAAACATTAATGCCCGGTTGCACCAACGTTACTTAAATTTGAAACTTGGTTTAAATAAATAAAAGCAAATCGAAATTATATGTCATATTAAGTAATTAGCATTGATGTCAAAAATTAGATACGCTTTTGTTTATTTAAACCAAGTTTAAAATTTAACTAACGTTGGTGCAACCGGGCATAATTGAAGTAATAATTGATTTATGTGTAATAGATTAAAGCAAATATGGACAGAAATATTGTGAATTATATATAAAATCCGAAATAATTTGTATATAATAATTCGAAAATAAATATTGTAACTATAGAAAATCATCTTGAATGTGTTCAAAAACATCAAACTCTATGATTACAATGATAAATATATTAGGTTAATTCGTTTTACAAAGATTTTAGAAAGCGATTTATGAACCTGAACGTAAATGTAAAATAAAAAAGGATTTGGTTTCGTTGGTGTAAATGTACATTTTCGTAAAGAAAATTATATGAAACATTCGTTAAACCGAGGATTGGATTTCGTGTGAAGGCGTAAAGCATTTGTTGGCAGAAGAATTGAAAACAATACATGCTTTCATCTTTTATAAAATTAAGTTCAATCCTTCAATTCTAAACCTTCATACAGCGCTTACTTTCACGTTCAGTTTGCGATAAAACTCCTTGTACCTCACTCGTAGCTTCGAAATACGGGCCAAGTGCAAACAGCAGCCGCCGCTCACGAAAAAGCTTTCACCCCTAGTCCATCCCTGCACTGCGCCTAATTCAATTTCACGGGCGAGGCGCTCTGTAAACACATGCTGCGTTACGGTCCTGCAAGAGGAGGTACGGCGCTACTGTAGCTTGATGCCACGTCGGGTATTTTTACTTTTTTACTTTCTGTTCCATGTTCCCTTTCTTCGACTTGTTTTAGTCTTACACTCTTGTGCTGTGGTGTGTTTTTAGCCATGTGTGTATTTGTTGTCGGGTTTTATTTTTGGTGTACTAACAATGAGATGGTAGAGGTATTGTACTGAATTTCTAAACGTGCTGGATGGAATTTTGCGGATAAAAGTTTCGTTGAATTTCATATTAAATTACGAGAACGTTGTTGTGAAGATACAAGAAAATTGTTGCTTTTTTATTAATGCACAAAACAACTTTTAAAACATAATTAGCTGAATTTTGTAATGTTACTAAGAAATATAGGTGGACGTTAAATATGTTATATGGTACTGGGACTCATTTATACATTAAATATTATTTATTAATTCAAATACAACTTGGCTTATTTCTGAAAAAATAATAATTCATCGTCAGACGAACAAAAATTAGTACCTAATAAATTTCACGTAAAATATTGTTAGAAGTATAGAAAGTTATATATCATTAAAATAAGAATACCACGCATAACATTGTACTGTGTTATCCGATAAACACACTGTATATATAATTTTCAAAATTTTCAATCATTTTAGGTTATGAAAACAGAGATGCAATATTGTCACATGCAACGAAACAACAAAATCTTCTATGCGATCTGAAAAACAGTGAACAGAAAACGAATGTGACAGTGTACACTAGCGTCTGTCTCATCACGACAGCCCTTTCGTTAAAGGGCTTTCTCGTGTTTTTATTTATCACTGAACGCCCTTTCTTGTCGTTGCTATCGAGAAATCACGTCGTTATCCATCCTCCTTGTCCCACTCACCCTTTCCTCGTCGCTTCGTGTCTCTGTCGCGCGCGTTTCAAACACTTTTCAATTTGGGAAATATTTATCTTCGCACTTGAGTGGCCCTGATAATAATTTCACGCTCTGAAAATCAAGAAGGATCAGTCGTTAAGCCCTCGAAAAATTGTTATGTATCTGTGTTTGTTTTTAGTACTGGACTGATGCGACATCTTTATGAATGTGATTTGAAATTAAAATTAACTTTTCAGTTTTTAGAAGCTTCGTTACACAGTCAGCGACTTGTGAGGCTGATAACAGAATAAACAAAATGTTTTCATGTTTTCGGGAATGTTATTTCTTATGCTGCTCATAAAATTTTCAGTGGGATAAAGAGTATTACTGCCCACTTCATTTCCTAACGCGCATTCGAAGTTTGGAACATTTTTATTAATGGAGAAAATCCTTTTCTGATTAGTGTCAAAATTTAGTTACAATTGTTGTAATCATCGCCGTCATATTTTAAAATAAAAAATTATGTCACAAAACTTCGATTGTGTTTAATATAATGGATTTGACGTATAAGATAATATTTTTAGCGAAACCGCTTGCTGTCATATTTTTAGTAATAATATAACAAGAGAAAATAATTTGACAGATTTTCCGAAAATTTTTAAAAACTTTATCAATTAGAATTTTTTTTATATCTTTAATAATAAAGAAAATAAATCGGGTGCGGTTTCGTTATCATTTAATTTTTGAAGCAGTCGATAGCTATTTAATATTCAAGAAGTTGTTAATTCTGCGTCCATTTTACAGGCCATTTAGCCGTTGTGTTAATAAATGTCTAGTATGATACAATGGAACTATAAAACGTTTTAGTTTTTTGCTAAAATAAGGCACATAACAGTAAATCATAAAAATAATAGTTAGAAGCCATCCGAAACCACTCCAGTAATACTGGAGAACTATCAAATATGGGGGAAGATATTAACTGGGTAATATTTTTCTCAAAGGATGTCCTTTTTGTAGCAGTTTCCTAATTTAGGTTGAAAGTAGCCGCCGCCTTATTTTGCGTCTCTTTCTTTAATCTTTTCATCTCTTTTGTAATTTGTTCGTTCGTCGTCAAGTGCGGCTTCTTTAGAATTCTCGTCCCTTCGCGGGTCCTACAACTTCGCCCTCAGTTTTATCCCTTTTGTCCTTGTTGCGTGATACATGGCACCATTCTGCGTGCTTTAATTTATGTGCGAAACATCCGTGTATTGTTAATTAAAAATGTAATTAACAATTTCGTAAAACGGATACATTATTTTTTAATGTATCATGCGAGAAAATGTGAAATGCTGGTGAATTATTATTTATTACTCTTTATTTTTAATGAGCAGAATTAAGCCTTAATATGTATACTCAAAAATACCTATATACGGATTTTGAGAACTAAAGTTATCAACCAATGCTCAAGCTTGAACAAGGCTTGAATAAGGTAACTAAATGGGTCTCGCTGTATGCATTTTTAATTCTGAACAACTTTTGTATTTACACTTTTGCTGTAACGTGAATAGGTAAAAATTTACCACAAAATCAAAAAAATTGCTTTGAAATCCTTATATTCCACATTTAAATTCTACACCCGATATAATCTACCGTAGATAACAGTAATCATGAACATAATTTCTGTTATATTATAATACTTTAGTCTGTTATTATTTTAAAAATGAACAGTTCTACTTTAATATTTACTCAGGTATTCGAAAAATTTCTGAAAATTTAAGAAACTGTTTTATAAATACTTATTTCTACGATCACTACTGAAAATTACACTTTAGCCACACTAAATAAAGCTTGAAAATTGTATATTTCGCATAGTCGGGGGGAATATCATGGGCAATTATTCCATACGCAAGTGTGACCAACTTACTAATAATATAATACTGTATGATATTAATATATCAAGTATAATTACATTTATATGCCATAAAATAATTAATAATTAAGTATTTCAGAGTTTATGTAAATCTTTGTTTTTAATATAGAGATTACAAAGAAAATACAAAACCAATTTTTAAATCAAATATGCCATTTGTTTTTATGATGTAATCATAAACGCAAATAGTTTGAGTTTGAGATGTTATTTATTGTTTTTGAAGAGTAAGAATTATTATTATTCAATCTTGACAAGAGAATAGTGCGATCGTAGATAAAGTATAGTATGCAACTCGTGCAGAATTACCTATTTCACACTCTTGTACAATGTACTATAAATTACTCACTAAATAATCGTGTTTATTTTCTGAATTTTTATGACATTTTCAGAAAATGCATCTTATATCCTCAGCCTAACGAATAGTTCGGTTATTACTACGGTACTTTTATTTTTTCGTGTATCTAAAATTATAAATAAGAAGATTATATGTAAAAATATGGAAATTTAATTATTTACTCCTCGTTGAATGAAAGTGCAAACTGCAGCTACAGGTGATAATTTAAATAAAGAAATATGTTCGTGGACATTTCGCAAACTCAAATAAAATTTAATTAACGTAAAGTATTCGAGCTTCCTTCCAATTAAAAACAGACAAAAAAATATTCAAATTAGCAGAAGTTCCGCACTGCATTTTTCTGCTTCAAATCTAATTTCAACTTGAAATTCCGCTTCGCCGACACAAAGAGTCACTCGTCGGCAAAACGGCAAAATTAATCGTGTTTTCTTTGACTAGTAAAAAGTAACAGGATCGCTTAACCAATAACTGAAACCGATAACCAGTGTTTGAACCGGTGAAAACCGTTAAATGCGTTTAGTCCTTCCGCGGCATTACCCGTAAGCCCAGTAATAAATTTGCTTTTCACGATATTAACGTCATAACAGATCGTCGTAATTCACCGTGGTTGTAAAACCACCCGAGCCTAAGTCTCTTCGCGCTAAATATAAAATATTATCTTTGAGAATAAATCAGCCCGTCGCCGAAAGCGCGCCTACGACGTCTTTCGAAAATGTTACCTACTGCATCAGCTGAGCCTAATCGCTCCTGCGCAAGCTTTCAGCAAGGATATTCAACGCTGATGTTGATCATTATTTTTCACTAATACAAAGAGTTTATATTTATCCGGAAACGTCAATATCCAATTTTTTATTGTATCTAAATTCTCCTAATGTTCTTATACGAAAAATCGATGATGAGATGTTTTGCGATCCCCTAAATCCGTTTCAACCATTTCTTACTGACATCAATGTGCATATATGGATGTGTGCCCGTATATGAATTAACTAACGAACGAAATAACACAGAGTGATAGAGCAATAGAACTTCATAATTATTATATTCATTTCATTTCATAACAATGCCTAAAACTGAATTGATTTTAGTCATAATTTTACACTTGAAGTAGAAAGTTAGTGGACACATAAATCAACATTTTCAATTTATTTCAAATATAGAAACAGAAACAGCTACAAAAGAAATATTTACTTGTGGGATGTTAGCATTATTTGAAATAAAATGTTATTTGCAATTTTCTTGTTTTTGCTTACAATTTTGAGAAAAACTTAATTATACTCGTGGAATCAACAATAGATTTCAATAATCATACCTGCTATGAGAACGAACGAATACATCTATTCTACCTAGAGTTTCTTTATTTGTATACATATACATAAGATATGTTTACAATAGTTACAGTTAAAGTAATTGACAGCAATGTTTTAAAGCGTTTTTAATAAGTAAACGTAGAGAAAATCTTTTCATTTATTACTGTGAGTTCTGAAATCTTTTTCAATTTGTAACAACTAAAAATAATAATTCTTAGTAATTTAATATAATTTATTAAGTACTGAAGAAATTAAAATTATTTCTTTAAATTTGGAATGTTTCTTGCACTATAATTGACTGTTATTAATAATCAATGTAAATTATCCCTGCATTTACTTATAAAGAAAAAATTCCGTTTATTATTCCATCCTGTTTAAATATATCCTCATTATTTCAATTTTTTTGATGAATAGTACCTATAATTCACTCTTCTCGACCAATCACATAGCCAGAAATCCATAATTCACTGTTATTTTAAATTTAAACTGAATTATATGTTTTATAAAAGATTGCAATAATTATTGTTGCTATGAGAACGAACAAATTACAATTAACTAATACATACCGTGAGTTTCAGCTAAGATACAATATGTATTTACTTTTCTGTCATTAATGTATTACTGTCAATGCAAGTTTGTAGTACTATTCCAGATAAAATGCAACTTAATGTCAATGTCAAATGAACTTGTGATCACACTTTAAAGATGTTTACTAATGAAGAAAAAATTCGAATGGTTATTTCGTACAATTCTGATTATTATAGAAAAATGTTTTACTAAATTATTTATTATGATGACAAGTTCATTTAACAATGGCAAACTAGTTCATTTATGACGGATTAGTAAATATTACATTTTAGATGAAACTCACTCTATATTCTATATACCAAAGAATTGTTACGCGTAATTATTAAACAATCAAATTCAATTTTAAATTTATGATGATTACCACGCCAGAATTTTAACGTTGAATCTTGGAAATGAAAAATGTTTCACTATAATTTAGAATAATGGGTTTTGAAGTTGCACTAATGAAATAATTGGAAATACTTGTTTAGTTCCAAACATAATTTCCGAACTAATTCATAATGATTCAAACGATTATGTTATAACTGTACCAAGTTCAATTTAACTCATATATCTTGATTGCTTTTAATAATCAAACGCCATGATTACAACAATCAATACATAGATTAATTCCATTATCAAAGCGATTGTTGCAGCCCAAACGAATAACGAATCTGTACTGTATCTGAAATTGGAGTGAGATGTAATTTATTTACACAACGCGGGTTGAACAGACAGACACAGTGGCCAGTGCGCACGGTGGTTAACCCGCCCATAGAATCACCCTCTTTAGTACAATAAACAGTGGCGTGGTAGGCAGGAAATTGATTTTATCCCGTTTATGTAAATACATTTACGTGTATGAAAAAACCTGGACAAATCTGTAAATAGGCTTCCGGCAGAATAAAAATGCTGATCGCATTTATATTAATTTGAAAACGTAAAGCAGTTTTCTTAATTAAATATATTTTCAAATATACTTTCCGCCAATTAATTTTTTATATGAAAAGCTTTATAAGGCTTCAATTGAAGTTGAATAACAAATATTCGTACAAGATGAATTAAAAACTTTTCAAATTTAATATACTCATAAGTTTATTGAATCATAATTAATTAATGTCAATAAAATTTAGATATTGATACCAATATGAAAATTTTATTCATAACTTTATGATAATCATGAAAAGTACAAATTAATTTAGATAGTTATATAGGAGTTATGTTTTATTATTATAACATTGATTTAAGGGTTCGTCAACCCCACTTTGTGGGATATAGTGTGATGTTATGTATGTATGTATTTGCAAAATGAACGCAACGCGATATGTGTAATTAATTTTGGAATAACAGTACAATAAAAATAATTCTCCTAATAAATATCTAATATCTTGGTAGCGAAAGAGCAAAGTTGATGTTTCGTATGCCGATGGACCTGGATTCAAATTCTGTTTATAACCATTTAACAATAAGAAATATAAATCTAATGTGTTCAGCACATAACCTCCCGCCTAAAAATTTACGAACGGTGCATAATACTGAGTAAAGTTCCAAATAAATATTTTAAATGATATTATTTTACTCATATTTTATTATAATTTAAAATAATCCATGTAGATATGTCTGAAAAACCTTACAGGCTATCAATTAAAATTGATGAATTGCTACCAAAATTTAATCCGTAACTTTTATTTGTCCTGACAATTGTCGAATAGTTAGGTTAGCATAACAGTGACTTATAACAAATTTTTAAGTGCGTTACCTAATTTTGTTTTGAATTTGTGGATCAAAAAATAATTTATAATGAAAGATAATTCGAGAGTTCGATAAATTAGAAAATAATTCTCCAGTTTCTTTCTCAAACTTATTGACTGGCAACAAGTTTTATTAAATTATGTTCAATTTGTTCTCACTCTCTTATTATATTAGTAATAATAGAATTTTACATTTAAATCACTAATCAAATTGTATTTTACACCTTTTGTAAAATGCAAAAGTGCTCATTTTTAGTTTTTTAATTTAAATAAAATTACAAATTATATTTATATACTTATGTATCAATTTTTGGTGTCCTGTAATACTTAATACTTGTACTGAAGTATTTATGTTACTTAATTTTTGAAAATTTCATCTATTAAAATTATAGCTTCTACTTGAGACTTAATTAATTTTATTGCTATTTTTTATATTGCTGTAAATTTTTACCTACTCATTTTACAGCAAAAGTGTAAATATACAAAAGTTGGTCAGAATTTAAAAATGAATAATAAGGCCCATTTGCGTACCTAAATGTAGGTGCTTCACGATATATCAATCAAATTACAACTAATTTAATTAGAAAAATTGTAAACCTTCCAGGAAAATTTAACAACAGATTTAAATTTATTTATTGTAGTGTTGTATTATTTTCTGTAAAAGTTTTCTAGAAGATTGTAATGATATAATGGCGATTTTGAGAGTTCATTTGTTTCTGGATAATAAATAAATAAATCTAAAAATGTTTTGTGCATGCAACTTTTGTATTTATACTTTTACTGTAAAGTATGTATCTAAAAATTTACAGCAATATAAAATTCCTTTACGCCAAATTTCAATTCTATATCCTATATATAAAAGAAGAACCTAAATTATGGTGCAAGTAGTTGGTTCATATTTTAAATATTATAGTATTTTAGAATATATTATATTCTACAATCAGTTTTATAGCAAATAACGTAACAAATATTATTCCTAAAAAAAAAAGCATTGATACTTATTTTGAAGTATTCTCGACAAAAAAAAACTGATAATTTAAACAAGTACCTTGAAGCTAACCTGCAAAAATACTTGATATTAAGTATTAACCATCGTTCCCAGCTCTGACTACATAACTGAAAGAATGCCAAGATAGAGCGAATGACAATAATGATACGGTGAATTGCTAAATAAATATTTACATAGTTTAATGTTAAATCATCAGAATTAGGTGAGTTATCCTAAGATAATCTCCCGTCTACGCCTATGGCCATTTGTCCATCGTGCAGTCCCCAGTCGAATATTAAATTACGATGAATGGGCCAGGTTCCGCGCAATCGAATGTATTTGTCAGAGAATTATGCAGCTTGATGGCTGTGCACTGCCCATTTTTGGTTATCGCGCTCTCGTGGAATTACTACCGACGTATACGACTGTTTCCAATTGTCATTTAGTTGAAATTATGGACGTATACATGAATTATAATGATTTGTCTAACCACTCATAGTATACGTTCAACTATTGACAACATTTTGTTTGTTGTTTGACGTAGGTAATAAATGTTGAATTTTACTTCCTGTATTTACAAATATTTGGAATTCTCTTTGATTTTATGTTCGAATTAATCATTCAGCTAGATTTATGCTTCAATAATGGATGATTGTCAATATATTTGTTGATTTGCATTACCTGGTGTCAGATTTGTGCTGAATAAATAACTCGTAAATATTATATCACAATATGTATGCTGAAAAGCATAGCATACTTATCTTTGTTCGTGATATATTTTAGCTCCGGAAATATGATATCATTCGTCTGCATTCTAAAGATCTTGTTGAAGAGTAGGTCTATTTTTTCTGGAGAAATTTTGCTGGAGACTGGATTTGAATTTGGTGCGGTACTTTACCACGGAGCTATTTATTTAAAATCTGGCGCGAGTATCATATGTTTTAATAATTACACTTGACACATGTTTGATAAGTAGATGGGATATTTCAATTATTTGTTCTAATAACAATTGTGATTTTTTAAATACTTTATTGTAACGTGAGTTTCAGTTAAGATGCAACATTTACATTTCTGTAATTTATATACTACTGTGGATAACAGCTATTAACATTACCGTACTGTTCCAGTTAAAAAGCTGCATAGGTTGTCAATTTTAAATAAACTTGTAATCATGATTTATTTATTTTTGCCGCACTTTAACTTTTGTTCTACTCTACAATATCATGTGTCAGAACTCTGATATAGATATTCTACAAAAATTACAAAACCGAGCAATGCGAGTAATATTAAAGTGGTCTAAATATACCAGCATTACTACCATGCTGAAAACTTTAGGCTGGATGAATGTTAAAAAATTTAATGACTACAATGTTCTGGTTTTACTTTTAAAATATTGAATAATTACGTACCTAGTTATCCCTCTGATAATATCAAATTTGTGTGTGAAATTCATTCTCACAACACAAGACAATTTGGTAAATTGCATGTTCCTCGAACAAATAAAGTTAAATCTGGAATATCAGTATTTAATAAAGGGTTGTTGATGTATAATGATGTACCAACTGATGTTAAAAATTCACTCAAACTTCGAGAATTTAAACATAAATTGAAGTTAATTATGTAATATTTACCTTCTCACTGTTGTAAATTTATTTGCACCTATTAGCATTGTAAAATAAAAGAAACTATTATAATTACTATTTTCTTGCCTAAAATGCGGAGTGAAAAAAGAATTTCCCTGCCTGGGCAAGAAAACATTTACACGTTGTGTTATCTTAGAAACGTAATCATGAAAGCGTGTTTAAACGTTCTGTTACCTTAGGAACGAGAGAAACGCGTTACTAAATACATATAGAAAAATAATTATTAATTTAAAATTAAAAGTAAATAAATTTAAAATTACATTTTTATTCTAAATATTATTAACATCTTTCATTTAGAACATTCCTCATAACTGATTTTATATTTCAAATAAAATTAATTTATTGGTTTTTGTGTCCAGTAACCTTCCAACATTTAATCAGTTCACTGTATTGTTATGAAACACACACGCAGATGTCATTGAGAAAATGGCCAAAACATATTCAGGAAATATCAAAACGCAAAATTCTTCCATGGATTTTTTATGTTTGGTACGTATACATATTTACGAATATATTAGAAAGTATAAATGTATCACAAGAACTTTAATAGAGCAGTGAGCTTATCTATTTAAAGCAAAGAGGTAGTTGATATTGAATATAAGAGTGAGAAAATGAATTAAATATTAATATATCAGTATTTACTTCAATTTATCTTTAAGTCCTATAATGAAGTTATATAATTAATTATTAAATATTTAATTTGAAACTTTTTTAAACTTTATACTGTATAAAAAATAATTAATTATTCTTGTGTTTTGTTCATTAATTAATCATTGCAAAATCGTGCTTATTACATCGTAATTAAATTTACCATAAAGGAAAATGCTTGTAATATATGTTCAGCAATAATTAACAAAACAAAAAGCAACATTTAAACAACAAAATTAAATTCGCTTTCCGCTGACACTGCTCCTCCACCAAATTTCACAATAAAAAATTACGATAACACGTTGCTAACAAGCCAGCATTTTTTCACATTAATCCGGGGGTGTCAGGGGTATTAATGAAGGGCCATCCCCTGTGATATCCACCCCTAGCGGGTGTGGGAGCCGCATCCATTATCGCTGACACTAACAATAACCACTGCGCACCTAGGTGTGTAGAGATTCGTTTTAATTAGCGATTCTCATTTTTCCTGATTTCTTTCACCCTGCGCGGTGGCAGGGGATGATGGGCGATGTTCTCTTGTCCCATGACCGATGTTCTGTTGTTCACGCCACAGCCAGAAGCGCCTGCGTCTGCGCCGTCGGACACATTGATGGATTATAATTAATGGAACATATTGCTGTTGTGCTTGATGACGACATTGCGAATATGTATGAACATGGCTTGCATTAACTGACAGGATTAATTGCCAATTGAGATTTGATGCCGAAAAATTAGGCCATTACATTGACTGTAAATAATACAAACATTATTGTTCCTACAATAGCTTTACAATGCATAATGGGGTCTTGCACCATTTTTTTTATTATTTTATTTTATGAAACTTTATCTATATTGAAGACTATCTACACTTTTATAAAGTCTTAATTGTTATTAATTAAACCGTAATGAGTTTTTAAAAATGTTGTGACGTCATAGTAGAGGTTTTGCTGGATCTAAAACAGTACAGATTGTAAATAATTGTAGTCATATATTTTTTTACTTATTTTATTATTATTATTACAATAAAATATAACATTTATGTAACAAAAATTATTTAATACTCTACTGTTTTAGATCCAGCAACACCTCTACTATGACGTCATAACATTTAAAAATATATCATTGTGGATTAATGAATAACAATTAAGACTAAATGTAAATAATCTTCAATATAGATAGAGTTTCATAAAAAAAATAAAAGAAAAATGGTGAAAGACCCCATTATTTTGTAAACACTGAATTTATAATTATATGTTTATGGAAGTTTCAAATTTGTTAGCAAGTAACAAATTATTTATAGTATATATTTATTTACGGAACATACTATTGTATTAAATCTGAATTCGCAAGTTTAGTAATTACACTTGACACATGTTTGATAGCTGGTAACCGTACTTCACGCGCAAAAATATATCACCTACGGATATCTGCGAAAACAGAATTCTACACCCATATTGGGTGTATTTCATATTGTATCATATCTATTTGCATTGCCCAATTTTATTTGATATTTACAATTCTGCGTTCTTTATCCTAAAATAAAAGTATAATGAATTTTAGCTACTGCGGAAAATACTGTAAAAGTTTCTAAATAAACTAGAACAACGTACAACTTCCAAAGATTCAGTAAAAGAAAATAGAAGTAAAAGGTAATTTAATTTGTAGAATTGAACAGTAAGAAATAAAAGTGAATCATCTTAATTTTCTTGAACCCTATCCAGAAATCCGAAATGAGCAACATAAATAATAAATCCTTCAGGAAAGGAAAAAATGTATTTATTGCCAAACACAAAAAGACTATAATAACTCATATCTCAAACCATTCTTGGCAAACATTTGAACAAGAAAAAATAATTCATTCTTTCAACAATTCATTGCTTGATTTCCTGCTGCCCGCGGCACTTCATCGTTCCTCGTCTGTTCCCGGCAAAGATCGACTGTATAAATATTGAAATTCGGGTTAATTGCATTCTCAACAAAGCCTCGCGCCTCTGTAGAGGCCGCGGATCGCTCTGTGCAGAGGTCTAATCTGCTGGTGACAGCGTTTTTTGCGGGAGATGTAGATCTCTTCGCTTGATTTGTTCTGGCTATTATACCCCGCATCCTAAATAAGAATCTGACGGGGTGTCGTCGCGGCTCAAGCGAGGGTTAAAGATTATTTATAGGGGTAAATGAGTTCATGATTAATTTGGCTGCCTCTCAGAACGGATTATTCATTATTAAGTTGGAAATCGATGGGCCAACAATTTTTTAACTTTTACTTTTAATATTTTACAGCTATAAAACTTCAACCCTGAGGTTTCCCCATGGTTGGGGGCCGTTCCTAGATGGCTGGTAATCTCACTTCAACATCAAACTATATAACTTATCTCATCCCAAACAGATGTACTATTAAAGACACGATTTTTCTTATACATAAGGATATGTATTGGAATGTTAACAAATCATATTAATTGATGCATGTAAAATCACTGATCTTTATATATAACTGAAGAGTTTACGCACAACAAATCATATAATCGACCTGACACATCCGCTATTACAAGTGAGAAATTTGCTCAAATATTTCGCGACAAATATAGATGATTGAAATATTCAAAAAAATCAGTGTGAAATAATGGGAAAAATTATCAATATATTTTTTCTACGACCACTTAGAAATCTGCTCATTTTATGTTGAAATGAGTTTGTTTTGTGATTATTTCAATATAGGTCAGTTCATTTCAGTACAGGTGCCATTGCTAGGATATTTATTTAGAATTGTCAAATATTGGAATGGTGAAAGGGGGACAAATTTATTATTGACATTAAATTAATTAGGAAATAATATCGTGGTACAACTTGCATGGAATATTCATTTCATACTGGTAGGAAATGAGTACCATTCCATGCTCTTTTTACAATATACTATAGTATATATTTCTAATTGAGTACGTACGAGCCCAGAATCATATCATTTACCTTTTGGCCAAATGAAATATTTATGTTAGTGATTTTTGTTAATTTATTATTATTTCAATTGTTATATTCCCTTAAAATAATTTTAAAAATAACAAAATTTAATATAGAAATAAATTGATTAAAACAATTTTCCCTTTGTAAGCTAAGAACAATTTTTTTTAAGTTACTCGAAACGTCTTAATTGGGCCAAATGATATGATTCTGGGCTGATATAAGAAATTTCATTAATTCATTTAATCTTGACTATTGATTTGTTTAACAAATAGAGTTTAATATTGATTGATCCCTCTTAGTTCTACTAATGATGAGAACTTAGTTCTTGAAATATGTAATAAAATTTTGTATTCATACATAATTACATTCGACAAAGATTTATTGCTTGATAATATTTGAAAATGAATAGCGACTTTTAATTAATAAATTTGTAAGATACCAATTATAAAATGTGTCTTGTAATGTGTCTTAGTGTCTACTACAGCGAACAGAAATTTTTAACGTTAAATAATATTCAAGCCTTATTAATTCGAATCAAATTATTTCATGTCAAATTTGGTCTCAAGGCCTCTATATTTAATTAGCTATCACCCCATGGTTGCATCTTTGCTCACCGTATAATTTCCTAAATGTGCTGGTACAATGTTTACCAGACGCTCTCCAGTTACTACCCCGCCACCTGGTGGTCGCTTTGTGGTTCGCACCTTAGCTACAGCTAATTATCTTTGTTAATGAGTCGACACGTGCGTCATGTATGTTTGTATGTGCGTAGTTTGTACACGTGGAAGTCACCCCGTAATGTGTTATTATGGATAATTGCTCCTGAAGTGTAGTAGCGATGAAATTTCATTAAAAGTTTTGTTAAAAGTGATGAAATAGAATTTCCGTTGACGGAGCTTTGGCTAATTAATGTATGGAGTAGTTCCAGGAAATTATATATTTCATAGAGGATAATAAAATACTAAAGGATAATTTGTGCTGTATTGCCTTTTTTGCCTGTTATCTTGTTACCGGTGGTCGAGCGCTAATCATTACTTGTTACCTGGGACACCCGTTCACTCGGGGTTCGAATCTACCTGTCGGCAACTATGTATGCCGTTAATATATCGCAATTTCAGATATTTAATCGTAGTTGGGTGCTACAGGCTGGCCACTTGTTCACCTTAAATGTAGTTCTGGCTATACAAGAACCTCCCTGATGTCGCTTTGGTTACGCTAGTTATGCTAGTAACCAAAGGCCGTCGCACTGATTGAGATTGTGACTGCACCAGGATGAATTGGTTGCGAATCAAGTACCACGAACCACAGTACTTGAGACCCTAGTCCCACTAGAACTGTCGTGCACTAGATAGATAATGATGATTATCTTGTTTTGGGGTCTCTAGAATACGATTTCAGCATTTTCACGATGGCGTCGATATTTGCTTACAATAACTCAATATTTAGAATAATATTGGCTACAATGGGGTCTTTCACCATTTTTTTTATATTTTTTTATGAAACTTTATCTATATTGAAGACTATCTACACTTTTAAAAAGTCTTAATTGTTATTCATTAAGCCACAATGATTTTTTTTAAATGTTGTGACGTCATAGTAGAGACCTAAAACAGTAGAGATTTAAATAATTTTTGTTACATAAATGTTCTATTTTATTGTAATAATAATAATAAAATAAGTAAAAAAATATATGACAACAATTACTTACAATCTGTACTGTTTTAGATCCAACAACACCTCTACTATGACGTCACAACATTTTTAAAAAAATCATTGTGGCTTAATGAATAACAATTAAGACTTTTTAAAAGTGTAGATAGTCTTCAGTATAGATAAAGTTTCATAAAAAAAAATTTAAAAAAATGGTGAAAGCCCCATTACAAATACAAATAATTGGAACTTGTTTCTATTTCTTGTACCGTTGAAATTAGGGTTCATCACAATTGACTATAACGCAATCACAAACCTATTTCATTTTAAATGCAGTTGTAGGTAATTCGTCTAATTGATAAGGGTATAAGGGACTAATAGTACATGCACAGGGGTAATATCGAGTTGAATAAATCAAATCCTGACAATCTGGCAGTCATTGAGGTGCATAATTCATATTTTTTTGATTGCTTTATGCTTAACTCTGGGCAATCAACACGTTCAATAAACCACCCTAATCAGTCAACAAAATTTAATGCACCCCAAAAGTGTATGTTGATGCAATAAAAACAATTGCATTTTTTTATTTTGGTTGTAATTGCGTTCATCTTTAATCATTTTATTTGGACAATTCAATTTTTGTCTTTTAAGTTTTGTAGTCTTTGATAATATTGAATATATGTCATTTACTCATTTGCAGAAATAATATTTTACTTAAAGCAGATTTCGATATAGGTCAACAAACAGATATGCGTCCCTGGGTTTGGGAGTTGTTTAAAATATTCTATTTTTCTGTCATTAATGTCAGACAGCATAGCATCAAATCATACTTTTTTCGGAATAGATTTTTTTGAAATAAGTTTTACACATAAATAACAACAAACACTACTTTATTTATTATTGTATAATTCAATTATTGAAATAGTTTCTGATTACTTCAGTAATATTTTAAAATATCTCACAGAAGTAATTGTAAATACATACTCGTTGAAGCTGATTCTCTCGATAACGCATGTTAAGCAACACTGCCTGCGGTCAGTAGTTGGATGGGTGACCGCTTTACGAAAACCCATACCAACTAATCCTGTTTCCCGTGTCACACCACCGAAAACAAGGTACCAAGACGGTATATAAACACAGCAGTTAGATCACTTTAAAAAATTGGTAGTTTTAAGATGTTTCAATCCGTAACCGATTGATAATTGTAAGGTCTGATTGTAATTGATAATTGAATCGTTCTGAACGTAACTTTGTTTTATTCCCACCCGCGTGCATATTTCCCGCCATTAAGATCAAAGGTCTTTTAATAAATATTCTTGGGAATTGAGATAAAATCATTTATCAAAGAAATCCCTTCGATGTCACTTACCTCTTGGTACCAAGTACGAGATAGCTGTTACAGTGACAATTGGGATCTCATAATTCTAAGTCCATTTGTCTTGATAATTTAAAATTTATCATATTTTATGAAGACCTAAAGGAAAATATACCGGGAGAAAACGTGAGAATTGCGTTGGTTAATCTGACGTTATTGCGAATTTAAATCTGTGTTTAAACTTTAAACAATATAAATATGAGCATTATTCTATCGGGAATCGCCCCCATATATCTTCATTCCAAAGCCAGACGATATTACGTTCACTCGAAAAATTATCCGCAAAGAGAAGAAACAGCCTCCAGAGGTGAAATATCACGGGATATTATCGGCCACCTTGCTCTCGGAGTTTCTTCTGGAGCTGCGGCAACATATTGAGCGGGTCCAGCATTCCACACCAACTAGCACCACTTCCTTCTAATCTGCATTTCACGGAAGTCCCCCTCCGCATTGTCCTGGGAGCGGCGCTCTCGGCAGCGTCGGCGGCGTCGCCGGATCGAACGAACACAATAGTTGGAATCTGCATGAACACGGTATAAATTACCGTTTCAGCTCATCTAGGGTGTCACGTGATACCAAGGGAGAAAGAGACGGAGACCGGGATGTTCTGTTCCTCTGAGAGCTATTTGAGTGCAGTGGTGTATAGACCACACTTACCGCTGAAATGTGTGATGGTGATTTTATTTTTACTCAAGTGCCTAAACGATTTTTCTGATACAATGTTGAAATTTTTATGACGGAGAGGACTGTGTCAGGACGGAGGCTGAACGCTCTGGGAGATTCGAAGTGGGTAATGAACTGTGAAGAATGAAATTTTATTTAAATTTGACAGTTCGTTTTGATCTGTTCATCCAATGAAATCTAACGCCCTCGCAATCTTCAAAATAATCATATTCGAATACGATTTCAAGATGTTTATTTGCGATGACATTATACATGGTTCCTTCTACAAATATACATAAATATAACCGCCACGTTTTCCTTTTTTTATAAATTATAACTTTAAAAACTAAGCTACATTACAGCTTTCTTGTGGTGCGGTTCACGTCATCATTCACATTCGTATGAATTAAATCAGCAATAGTGGGAGAAAATGAGAAAGAAGATAGTGATGCGAACCCCACCACAAGAAAGCTGTACTTTAAGTATGTTTTACGAAATACAAATCTTGATAGAAATAATAAATTATTCCCTATATAGATAGTATTTCAAAATTTCCCTAAAATAGGGAGTTTATATTATTATTACATATTGTTCGACAAATTGGTGTTAGTCCCTGAGAGGATGACTAGGTCGTCTGTACATTCTGTGACAAAAGATAAATAGCGGTTTATTTAAATGATCCCTTGAATACTTAAAACAGAGAATAAGTATTGATTTGCAGAAGGGTAATGCTGCTTTGGTGATAGGTACTTTACCTGATCAGAAGGCTCTAGATGAAATTTTTTATTTTTTGGCCAGAGATTTTTTTTTTGGGTTAAGATACTTTTACATATTTATATTTGTTTGATTGTATTTTATTAATTGTTTTTACTCTGTATTTTTATTGTAATAAATATTAATATCTCATTAAAAAAATTATGTAATTAACATGATATAATGGATTATTACAGCATACCGGGAATTTTTTTATCAGTATACTTAAGAATGTTCGAATGTTAAAGTTAAAATGATTGACAGGAATGTATTAAACAGTTTTTTTTTTTTTTAATAAATAATCATAGGCATAAATGAAAAGATTTTTGGTATAAGTTTAGTAAAATCTTTTTATTTATTGTTATAAGTTCAATTAACTAACTAATTGAAATACAGGGATAATTTTCAATAATTAAAAATAATAACATCTACCAATTTAATGAAATAAATTTTTTATTTGTTTAAACTTAAAATGTTTCTTTCATTATATTTGACTATTATTAATAATTCATGTAAATTATCCTTATGTTTACTTATAAAAAAAATCTGATGTGGGCAGGACATAACCTTCCGCTTATATAATTTTTTAACGGTGCTAGATTGAAAAATGTTTAAATAAATATTGTAGCCAATATTATTTAACACATTTTTTATTACACCAAAATTTACTCTAACTCAATTATTTACTGAGATATACTCAAAACATCTCATAAGCCTTCAAGTAAACTATCACTTCAGGTTGATAAACAGCTAACAAAATTTATCCAATCATCCAATCATCCAAAATCCAAAATTCAGTTTTTATTATTTAATATTTAATATTTTATTTCTCGTACTATTTAAGGGAGATGTAAAATTTAAATATCAATATACTGTGCGGTACGGTAAGAGACAAAATAAAATTCAACAGAGAGTAAATCGTAAAAAAATTACATTGCCACTGAAAATAACTACAAATTAATAATCCCTGTACAAAATACAATTAAATATACAGAAACATTTTTCCATACAATTGATTTTAACCACCACAAAAAAATTCTCATTGCTATTCGTTTTCCGCATATAACTCTTGCGCTTGGCTGCATCTCTCCCTCTCTGGGGGTTGTCCTATGCTTCTAGCAGGGTGGCGGGGGGGGTGTATGGAACACAAAACGAGTTTTCCAGCCGCCACAGAGGACACTGGAGGCGGCGACGGCAGCAGAGACGCCGTTCATCGCATTAAAATTGCATTACCGCACCCAGATTACGCACGGATTTTCAATCAAACATTCGCGCATCGTTTCCACCCCCGCGCCTGGGGGCCACCGCAGTAGATCTTTGTTTGGGGGCGGGGACGGTCTCTAGAGCCTGGCGATTGGATGCGCATTTTTATTTTTTGCTATAGTTATAATTTGTAAGTATTAAATTTTCTTCACACTCACACACCTGCATTCTAGTGCAATAAAATTGCATTGCGAGGGATTTTGGTGGTAGTCCAGGGATTTAATCTGGTTCACTGTCAAAAATATAACATGAAATAACTTTTATGACTTTTATTGCAACACATGTGCAACAGTACATACTAATAACGATAAATATACAAGTACATATGTATAATATATATTTTTATGTTTCGTTTTCGTAGATTAATATTGATCTATATACGAGTATAGTTTTGTGTAGTGTCATCTTTTGTCGTTTGTGAGTTATTTAACATACGGATACACTTTCAGATATCCATCCATTCATATAGCCGGCATTATCTCAAAATATGTATAACTAACTTCGTATATTACATATAAAATGATACTGAAAATAAATTCAGCTTTATATGTTATTTGTTTCGTTTTCTTCATTTTTGTATGACACTGCAACTGAACAGCCTGTCACGTAGTTGAAAATGGATTTAAAGAGCTAATAACAGATATCCGTTTTGACATTTTATTTCACGATGATATAAAAACATTACGATGATATGATACGTGCTTTTTCGAAAAATTGATTAATACATTGATAAAGCGATGTCCAATTCTAAAAGACCTGACTTTAGAGGCCGCTAGTATCGCCTGCACATTCTGATTTCAAAATATGAAATTCCACATGGAATAATCTATTCCATCAATTTGTTTAAAAATGCAACAAAAATTAAATCAGCAATGCGCTGGAGTATTATTTCTTTTATGCTGTATGTATAATTTAAACTTGTACAAATACATGAGGTAAAACGTATTCCTGCCTAGGATGTAAATTATCAAAATACGTTAATTCAACCTAAATAGGGCAAATGACTCGACTAGCAATGAGAAATATTTCATAATTCTATGATTTAATGTAAATTGTAGGCACAGGAAATCGATATGCTGCAATTTTGTCTCTTAATATATGATATTATGTATAGCTTTTTAGCAATGCCGTTGTTTTTGTAAATGTGCATTTGTGTTCATATATTGACTATTTGTCATGACACTGCAAATAACAACAAAACAAAAAATATAGGAGAACTTGACATTTTGATATGTTGACATTAATACATGCATTGTAAACAAAAAACAAAATGTGTTTCCAGTATGCATGACACTTTTTAATAAATACAATTTCGAACAAAGAATTATTTGATTAAATACAAAATCAGGCGTATATTATTGATTCAACTATCTGATATAAAACAAAACAAGAACCTCTTTCTCTGTTTCAGAAAAGAATAGTATATTCTACAATAAGTATTAGAATGGAACATATTCCACGCGAGCAAAAAGTTTGTAATACAAATATAAAACTGTTGAAAACGTCAAACTCAAATAAATAAAATTAAAACAAACAGACGTAACTATAGTAACTGAAACAAGATACTTCATATATCGCACTAATATGCGGCTCTGATTCTTCGAAATTATTCCATACGCGACTTATGGAATGATAGTTGATCCAATACAGTTTTTAGTTGAAGAATGTGTAGTTTCCAAAACAGTGTTATAGAAAGACATATTCCTGTACAGTTATTGATGCTAGAATGAGAAAAATGTGAAAAAGCTACGTTCAGAGTTATCCAATTATATTAATTACGATTAACAATTAGAATGAATAGTTACGCTTTGACTTATATCATAGAAAATTAAGGCGTATATTTATAAATAATTGAAAAGCTTGCAAAATCCAAACTTTTCATTTATAATTAGTGGAATACAGATATTATTCCCTTTCTTTTTTCCAGAAAGAAATTTTAAACAGCATTACATCTACACCGTACTTCTATCAAAATAGCATGACACTAATTTTGTTTATGTACATATAGGTTTTAGACATAAATTATGTATTCTATACAACATATCCTATCATAATTAAATTATTGAAATAGTTTCGAATTACATCAATAATATTTCAATAAATGTCACTTCTTTAAGGTACATTGTAATTCCAAGTACAATTCATATTTTAAATCGGTGGTTTTAAGATGCTTCAACCGATTGTTAATTGTAAGTGAAATTGTAATTGATAATTAAGTCTTTCTAAGCGCAGCATTATTGTGAAATACGTGTTTGATTTCCGCCATTTTAACAAGAATTTTTGCTGTTCTTAATAATCTTCATTAAATATACAAAATATCAAAGCAATGGACACAAATCATCATATATTATAAAAAAGAGTTATTTGAAAAGAAAATTTTTCCACGTCTATATGCAACCAGTAGTGCAATAATGTAAATTTATTAAAGACCTTTGTTCAGTAGGGTTGTGCTTTTGGGTTGTGCTTTGTGTTGAACAATTAAAGGTTATAAAATCACTATTTCACTTTTCAAGCTGTGCGGCATCTAAGTAAAAGCATATTTTTAACATAACGCACCATAGGACTAGTTAACGTAACTTCATTCATTTTGCTCGTCAAGTTACATCCTTGGGAATGTATACGTAATGTTATTTGCTTTTTACATCACTTATATCGTAAATTACTATTATTATTTATTTGTTCTTTAACATATTTGAATCCGAACCGCGCAGCCTTCTGTCTGTAACTTACTATTCAACTTAAATACTAGTATACTCGTATCAATATTGAAACATAGAGAATAACAGTGACAATCCTGTTAATATCCTATTGTTATGTGACTATGAAAATAATCAAGATTCCGCGAAATATTTCTGCACGTCTCCATGGTGATCGACTCGCGCTTCTTTCATTTTCAATCACGCCACCTACCGCCGCCGACGCCGCCTTGATGTACGCTCTCGTTCCTTGTCGCAACATTTCATTTCAGCTTCATAAATTATTCTTTTTGTCAGTTTTTCATCACAAACCATTCAACAACTTCAAGCTTAGTGCTGATGGAGAACCTCGGACGTAGTCTTATATCCCTAAATAGAAACAGAGTGCTGATCTTCGCGTGGAATTAAAAAATGATTAAAGGAAATTATTATTATTACAACACAAAGAAAGGAAACTAAATTATTTTGACAGTACTGTTGTAATCTTACTTTTTTGTATACTTTTTCAGCATTTCATTTCTTTCGGTTCTTTTCAGTTTAGAATAAATCATATGCAGGCTGTTCAATTTAAGTGTGCCACCATTGCTACGAGGTTGATTAAATTGACAATTTCTATTTTACGAAACTATTAAACTGAGCAAAAATTAAATACTGTGGTACTCAAAAAACCTACTATCCAATGCTCTTTTATTTCAGCCAGATACAAATAAAATAGGTACATATTAAACCCCATTCCACAAGATCAATTTATATACATGTTTTATCATTTAATATGTAGTTATTTACATTACAAGCAAGGTCTGTCACCTCCTTGAAGCAGTAAAAACAGTTACGAGTACTTTGCGTGTATTGTACAACATATGACTTGTTACTCATTTGTAAATCAAAATAAAAATAAAAAAATTATAACCAAGTCTTGTCGATTACACGGAACAGTTCTGTCAAAAATTATTTGAAATTATTTCACAGAGCCTTGTAAAATTTCTACAATGCAGCTGTCAATTAGTAGCTTGTAAAGATTTATTTTCAAATGCAATAGAGGGTTTACAAGAGTAACAAGAAAAATAAGACAGAAAATCTCTTTAATTTTTTTTATCAATATTTTAGTCAATAAAAGTAATAGAACGCGTTCTATTTTCTTCAATGTTTCTATCAATTAATGTCGCGTACATTAATCAAGTAGGTACCTAGTTGCGCAGTAGAACTGACAGTTATAGTATAATTTGAGTTTAGGTAAAGAAGTTAATTTATATTATATTTTTAACCAGGATGTCTTGGTCTCAGGTTAAATTGATTTATATGAACCAAATGAATGTTTATAAAAAGTAAAAAACCCGAAACACACAAATGAACACCCTAGGTGTGCTGCTTGGGGCAAAATTATGATATTTGATATATTTATCATGTATCACGTGCCAAAAAAATACGTACATGTTCACTTCAATTTTTTATACATGGAAAAAGTATACATTAATATTGAACAAAAAAATTGACGTCAAAAATTGCTTAAATAATTTATCGTGTCAAACGGGCTTAAAATATGATATATTTATATCGTTGTATTAAAAAAAAATACTATATCGAATAAGTGAATAAATAATATAGGGTTCAATTGAAAAAAGTTGTTTTCCATATTTTGAGAACCAGTGGTAGAAAAAAAAATATTCTTCCTAATTGTATTAGTTTTGTAAAATAATAATTGTTTGCTAATTAAACCAACCTCTTAGCTCTTACCCCATTTAAATTGAATACCCTGTATATCATTATAACGACATTTACTCATTTTTGGTAATGCTCTCTGCTTCCACAGATTTGAGTAAATGATATATTTTTACCCGAGAAATGCAGCAACCAGTCTCCAAGTATGTCGTATTATTGGTATGGATAAAGTAAAAAGTGACAACAATGATGAGTATGAGAATCTTATGATAGGGATAGGGTACCACGTATATGGTTTCCTATCAATTTTAGTTGAGCGTTACAAATAGCAGACTTCAAGTAAAAACATAAATCAAACCAATTTCCCATCTTTTTCACTGATTTCAGTTAACGTAGGTCTGTTTAGAAACACTGTTCGTAAAGTAATAAACCATAATCCTATTTCATCACGTCCTCGACCAATATTTATAAAATATAGAAGGTTGAAAAGCATGAAAGCAGGAGAAAAATGTGTTGTATACTTTATATAGTACCAATAAATTGAAAAAAGGGTAAAACTTAGATTTATAATAGACAAGTCGTTACGGTTGGTTCGAGATTCTAATACCACACTCGATTACCTTACCGTTCCGGTAATAAACTTAACCGGGTTGTACGTGTGACGTGACCACACATCAGACGCTTACATGCACACACATATCGCACGATCAGGGGCGTCCACAGGGTATATTATTAAAGGGAATGGGCTTATGTCTCATTTAAACCAGAGCAAAAATCTTTCTTTTATATATAACTTAGTTTAATAATTACACTTAAGGCATAGATGCTTCAGCAGTTTGTTCAAATATAAAGTGACTGAAAAACGACATTCCAGCACATCGAAAACTGATTTGAAATAGTATATTGTACAAGCATGGAATGATACTCATTTCATACGAGTATGAAATGAACATTCCAAACGAGTTGTACACTTATACTTTTCCTTCGACCATGCTATTATTTCCTATTTAATTTAAATTTTAGCAATATTGTGTATCTAGTAGGAAGTGATATATTCCCGAGTAATGGTGGAAATTTCAGGACGAGCCGTAGGAGAGACCTGCAACACCAGGAATCCGGGAAGTTTACTTTTCCTATGTGGTACTTATACATTTTTTTCTATCGGCTTATATTCAGTAATTAGTTATTTTATAATTCATTTATAAACGTCAGACAACCAACAATATATAATATTGCTTTGTTTTGATAAAAATATCTGAGGATAGCGTATCCATGGTTTGTTTATTTATTTTCACAAGCGTCAAATTTATTTGAATAGCTAAATCGTACGGGAATTACTTCCCTAGTGTCCGGAAAAGATATTCCCGTACTGTTTATCGTAACTTAGTAACGACACTAAAATATCGGATTTGCGATTCGAAAACACACCGGAAAGGAGTCATTTTTCGTCAGATCGAGAAAAAAGATATTTTCACATCACTACATCTGTATGGCAATGAGTATCCTAGCAACTAGCTACAAAACAAAAATTTTACAATATTATTTTTAATAAATGTCAAGTTTCAAGATTTTTTGAGTTAAAAATGGAAAGTGATAACGAAGAAATAGTTAATTAACGCCTATAAATATATTACAGGAAATTGCGAGGCATAATATGAGGTGGCATATAAATTGGTTATAAATTGCGAAAAGTTTATGAAATATCATTGTTTTTGACTGAACTGTTAGATATGAATTTATACCTCACGTTGTCTATAGTTACAACAAGCAAATATCTTAATGATCGTAGAAAAATTTATTTCCACCCTTCAGACTACTTCAATTTGGTACCAAACTCGATAGAATACTATAAAAACAATAGACGATCGTTCAAAAGTAATATTTGACATTTAAGTTCAACTCTCCTCAAAGAGACCTTTTCATTGGTATTAAAGTCGATAGGGTTTGATCAATATTTATTTTCTAAAATATATTATTGAACAAATACTTCTTACTGTCATATCTTATATTAACCTTTATTCACAACTGATCTACATATATTCGAAATAAATTGAATTAATTGTTTTATGTGTCAAGTTCCGCTTCCAGTTTTGCAGTTATAACTAAAATCAACTCAGCACAGCATATTGCCATAAAACATAATTATGAAATTGCGTTACTCATCTTTTTCATTCGTTAGTTATTGAACATATGGACTCACATCCATTTAGATAGACGTTATTGTAAAAATTACGTCAGTACATGTATTTCCGTATGCGTGAAAATTTCACTAGAAATTTTTTCATGGTGCCTATATTTCTTTTATAATACTTACAAGAAAGTAAGCATGGAACTGGACCATTTTTCAAATATTGCTCTTTTAAATGGTTATTGTTTTGTTTGCCCCAGAACAAGAGTTTCAAATGTCTTTCGGCAAAAATTCATAAACACAAAATCGAACTAGCAGTTAACTCCTGGAGTTTAGTTTATAATGTTACATCCCAATAAATCTAAAGATGGTTTCTCTTAGCACCAAGTATCATTAAGCAGGCATAATTTTGTTATTAAAGTAAAACAATTAGTTTTAAATCTGAAGCTTGCAAATGGAATATCGGTCTTTGTTTTTTGTTCATTGTTTATTTTAATCCTTTACATTTTGAGAAAAATATTTATTATTTTAGGATAAAACACACGTGTATTCGAAAAGGTTGGAACGCCCATGGCACGTGTGTATGTGCACAGGTCACAGTGACCTCAACGAGGTAAATCTGATTTTCTGCGGCGGTGAATATTCCATCTCTCTCCTTCACATGACTCGAAGGGTCGATAAATTCATCCCCTCTCTCTCATACAGAGACTGCGACCCCAGAATATTCGAGCTTCCCTACATTTAATATTCATTGCGATCAAAAATACGTTACTTAGTTTGTTTACGCTCCGATTCTTCTTTGTTTATTTGTTTGTAATTTTGTTTTGTTGTATCGTATATCAGCAGGATGCTGGGAATCTTGGAATTAATTCTATGGGTGTCTCCTTTATGATGACAAATTATACACAGCAGCTAAAATGCTTTGTTGAATCTTTAAAACAACTACGTTATTTAAATCTCGCTTATTTTTCGAATAATAGAAGTTTACTTTAGATGTAGTTAGTTCTGGAAACTCCACGGTAAAGTTGAAAGTGTATATGAGAAGAAAATAATTTCATTTGATATTTCATTTTGTACTTGTGCATAAAATGAAGAGAAAATGAAATGAACTTAATAAACTTTTATTTGAAGTAATGTTTGTAAAAGAAGAGAGAGGGATTATACAAATAAAAGCAGCTAGAATGAAATCGTTTTTACGATGATATCCGCTTTCATATGTTTTATCTTTTGTCATAAAATATTATTTGTTCAGTATTTTTAATATTTTCACTCAGTGACTTTCAAATTGAAAAGTACTGTTGAAAAAGTTTCGCAAGTAAAAAAGAATGGGCTGTTTAGGAAAACACAGATCTAAATTTATAAAGCTGGGGTTCGCAAGTGAAGTGAAATGAGTTTCCCATATTTATTAGGAAACAAACGCAGGCTGTCAAATAAAAATCAACGACATCGAAGATTGCTAACAAAAGAATCAAACTAACAACGGAACGTTGGAAGACAAAAGCAACAAAGAGTAACCGCAACGCGTTTGGAAAACAGACGAGAGAAGACAGAAGACAGTCGATGTCTTCTCGGGCAGCCAATCACAATCGAGTCTCGACTAAACACGGCAATTTTTTAACCGAATTGTTTCGGGGGCTGGCAGCAGTCCCGGGCGTTTTGTAAATGATCTTCATTTCCTGAAATTGTCAGGCAATTTATATATTAATCCGCTTACGGAATGGCATGCGTTTGTTTGCGTTTTGACGAATTGCACTCTTCAAACGAGCACATAACCATTAAGTTACATTTGCCATTCACGGAGTTACTCGCGCGTAATCGACGAAATCTAAAATATCATCAATTCAAGGCATGTTTTACGAGTTCTATAAATAAGTGCGACATGCAATTTTTATTTCCGAAAGCTATAAAGGCACGGAAATTGCAATCTTGCTAGGTATATTGCTCTTAAAATTTTGATAAATCTTTAAGTTTTAATGCTACGTGAATGAAATATGTTTTAATTTCAAAAGCGTTAGGATATTTATAAGTCGTATTTTATAACTGTTATTTGAGACCTAATAAAGTTCATTTTATTATTTGATTTTAAATCAGTATTTGAAGAAATCAATCATGAAAACTGAAATAAAGTTGTAATAAAGTTTTATGGGATAATAAAATTAAATAATAAGTCTGGAAACGCGAGCAGAAATCAAATCCTGGTGCGCGTAATTCTGTATTTACATTCGAATTCACCCAGGATTTCTAGAAAAATTACACATATATACTGTGTAATCAGTATGACTTATTATTACATTTTGAATAAAACGCGTATTTCGGTATCCGTTTCATTAAAAAACAAGCCAAATATTTTAAATAAGTAATCCGATTGAACCAATCAAAATGATAATTTCTTTCGTGTACTTTTATTGATAATATAACAAATAACATAAACGAATACACTAAATAAAACTGGGGTAGTCATCAGCACTCGTTTTGTTTTTTAATATAATTCTTCATTTGAATGTTTAATAATTACACTTGACAGTCTTGACACATACAGGTGGTAATACACAAAGCCCTTTTAAGCTAGAGAGATTTATTGCACAACCTGTATATAGAATAGATATTTCAATTATTGTTTATTCTCCTAGCTGTGATTATTCAAATATATTATTAAACATATAAGAAAATTGAAAATAATATTTTATATTTCATATATGAGTATTCCGGCTAGTATCTTTCATTTTTTTCGCAGCTGATTTCATATTCAAAATTAATTGAATTTATTATTTTATGTGCTAAGTTTCAGTTTTAAATTTTTAATTAAAATCAACTCAGTTCTGTAGATTCTCATAAAACATAATTATGAAGTTTCCCTATATTATTTTTTCTCGTTCGTTAGTTATTTAACAAACGAGCAACATCCATTCATCCACAAAACATGCATTTCCGCGTAAATCCCTCCACCGATTTTTGTCAGGATCCCTATTCTTTCTTATACTGTATATAAGAAAGTAATTCTGTTAAAGATGTACTTCATTGATATGTATTTAAATCATTTTCAAAACAATAATATTGTATTAAATATGAAGTTTTTTTTTTTGTTATGAAGAATTATTTTATCCCTGTAAAAATGATCTACATATATCATTTTAATCAAAGGTGCTTTAAATAAATGTTGCCTTAAAACTATAAGAAATAGATTTTGGCCATTCGCTAGGTTTACAAGTACTCTTGATTGATCCTTTTTAGTTCTACTAAATTACTAAATTACTAAACTTAGTTTTCGAAATACGTATATGTTGTTCGTATAGTTTGTTTGTTGATTTTATTTAATTAGTTTCAGCTTCATTTTCTTTATTTTTTTTTTCACATCTAGATAATTTACGAACCCAAATTCATTAGTTCGCCTGTTTCAAATTTGTCCATTTAATGTTTTACAAAATTCGAAAGACAAGTATAATGAATTGTATATTATATTTATTAAATTAATCAATTAATTTCGAATATTTTTTCATACATTTAACATTAAATATAACTTAAATATTAAACTGTACATCTGACAAACTTATTTGTTGTATAACGTAAGTTTGCTTTATCTTATATTATCTATTTTATCACAATGTAACTTTTTAAAACAGCTTTTGTATTCATATCTTTTATTTAGATCATTATTTGTATAATATAATTTAAAAACGTTGGACAGCGTTATAACAACAATGCACGTCAAACACATAATATCAATAAAACAAAAATTAACAAAAATACTGCAAACCTAGAATTTATATTGGATATACCTGTTTTACGAATCTCCTTGTAAATGTGTAATCAGTGTACTAATTACGGAAAGTATGATTAATTATTTAAATACGAACTACAAAGTACCCATGTGAGCATATAAGTAACATACTCAAACACACACTGATCGAGTAACCACATTATAGAACCCTCAAATTCATAACTCAAATATAAATTCGAAACTCAAACACAATAATGTAAAATTTTATGCATACAACTTTAATACAATTTCTATTCAAATATTGTATATCTTTCTCATATCAGCCATATTAAACAGTTGTGTAAAGCTCTCCAGCCTTCCCCAAACTTTAAATTGACCGTACCTCGCCGGCGTCGTGCATTTTACAAAACTAGCATACACGACCGGTGCTTACGGTAGCCAAACAGAACAACGTAGCTCACACAAATGTTCATTAAATCGGCAACTGTCCATCGCATATAAAATTCCATTTTGTGGGGTCCCACTACGTCCATATCTCATACTTCCGCCGCCCTCCCCGGAAGTTCCGGCGTTCGGGCGTTCCCCAGGTTCCGGCTTAGTCCGGAGCGTGTGTGCAAATTAGTTTTGTGTGAAATTCACACGATGTTTTTGGCTGCGCGAAGCTGTGGTGCAGTGTGCCGCGCCTGATGCTATTTTGTTTTTGTTTTGGTGCATATTTGTTTGGGTGGTTTCTAGGATTACGCATATTTATGTGTGGGTTTGCTCGCCTTGCTTTAATTTAATTTGCAATTGAAATTAGTTCTATAGTATATCGCCATTTTTTAGTTTTGTTTTTATAAATAAATAAGATAATAAATTTGGAAGTTGAAACGTGATATGGAATATTTTTTAATATTTAACCTTTAACAAGAAGAAGAGTATACATTAGTGCAAATAATAAAAGCTTTATTATCATTACTGTACATATGGTTTTTCATACATTGAATCAAATATGTATTTGAAAAATATTGTAAACTATTTTATGTAATTGGGGTAATTGAATTTAAAGAAACAAATTATAAAATAAATATATTAACGATCTATACTAATATTAGAAAGAGGAAGGCCTTTTTCGCGTGATTGTCTCATTAACGCAAAGCCGAAACTACCGAAGCTAGAACTACTAAATTTGAACAGTAGGTTCCTTTTATGGCCTAAGCAAGCAATAAGAAAGGATTGTGGGAAATTCAACCTTTAAGGATGTAAAATAGGGATTGAAAGTTTGTATGGGATGGGTGAAAAACATTGTATTTTGACTAGAAATTTTGTATTTAGACTCTTTAATAAAAATAATTAAACACGTGTATCAGCATTTATCAAAATGCATCAGTTAAGGGTATAAAATATTGGCTGAAAGTTTGTCTGGAGAAAATATTTTTGTTTGACTATTGTATTATTTTAGAATTATGCACACATAATATGTCTATTGACCTGAAATTTAGCACGCATACTCTTCAATAAAAATAACCAAACCGCTGAGTGTAAGTGCTGAAATTTTGTCAGTGCATTCCTATAATGATAACCGCTAAGAAAGAATTTTTTGAAATTTCATCCCTAAAGGGGCAAATTGGAATACTCCAATACGTTTGCATTTGTGATTGGGGTAAAACAATTTCGCAGTAGTACGATTTAAATTCGACCTATCGAATTCACTTCTTTCATGTGTACTAAGAATTACCACATAATACCAGTCACACTCGTATACTTATTATTGTCATTTATATACAGTACTTTATTTTTGTTTTAGAACCTTGCCGATACGTAAAGGGTGCGTGGTCTGAGTGTGAACCGAAGTCGAACACCAGGTCCCGCACACTTACGCTGAAGAAGGGCGACCAAGCGTCCTGCGAACAGACCAAGACCATCCAAAAGAAATGCAAGAAAGGTAGCGCTAAGAAATGTGAGACACTTTATCATTCATTACCCATTCTTTAATTTTAATTAATTAATTTAAATTATTATTTTGTTTATTTTTATTTATATTATATTATACTTTAAATATTCATTTATTGGTTGTCAAATAAAATATTTATAAAAACACGAATTTGTAAACATAAAAATAAATATTTCATCACGCCTTATACCAAATCTTGGTGTGGCACTCTGCTTTAGCAGATTTCAGAAAAGTTAAAATGGCAACTGTGGGCTGTGAGATATGAACTGATGATCTCATAATCCATAGTCAGTTTTCAGTTTAAAATAGTGAACAACTACTTTCTTATTTATTATATTATTTGTTATAATTTTCCGCACACTCATTGCTCACAACTAATAACAATTTCTAATTAATTCTAGTTGTAGATAAACGTAATTGTAATAACGACCAAAATCCAAATTGCTTTACTGATGATATCTGCTAATTTTAAACTGCAATTAAGTTTGGCTAATCATAAAAGTAGGTAATGTGCCCCGTATAGAAACTTCGAGGTACGGCCCTGGTTCATGCAAGTTTAGGTATTAAAATAACAATTTGCAAAGTGTAATTATAAAATAACGGTTTGTAGTCGGAATGTAGAGAGAGAGCAGAGGGCCTAATAAGAAAATGACCATCTTCCTTATTATTATATTATTTTCTGTCTCGTTACAGTTACGGGCGAATCTAAATATCGTTAGCGCGTACTACCTTAACAAAGTTAGTTTAACGAAGTGAAATCTTGTTTCTTTCCCACACCTACGAAACTCACCCGCAAAAATTTACAGCTGCTACAGTATCAAAATATCGTTTTCTAGAATCTGTTTCATATTAAATAATTGAATGCAACGAACTGAGAAATAATTTAATGAAAATTTTATATATTTTCGTGATTCACTTTGTGCCAACTAATGAATTCTAATCGTTTTTAATTAAACTGAATTCCGTTTTATAAAATCATGGACGATTTGTGCATCGCTTCATTTGTTATTTGTTTGCTTCGAATGTTTTTTATGAATAATTCATTCAAATTGCTGACGTCGATAATTTATAAAAAGCTGTCATTTTAAAAATGGATGGAAATACGGTAATGTGATTATTTTTTCACAAACTGACAGTTGTAATCATTAATATCTTTTGTTGGCAGAGTTTGTATAATCATTTCTCGGGCGCTTTTAAAAATTTGAATATATTTATTGATGTAGCTACATTCCGAAGATTAATATTATTGTAACAGTATCATAAACATTGAATTTTAAATTTTGCATATTTCATGCAGATATAACTCCAATTAGTAAATGATAACATGGCGGATATTTGTAAATAAACAATTTTTCACTTTTGCGTTTACTCACGCTGAATTATTGCACATATTCCTATTTTGATATAACTAAAAATACATACACGTGTTACAGATAGTGCCTAATGGTATTTAAAATTACATTTTGTTATTTATATCACAAAATAATTTATCGCTGCTTAAAAAATTATTTATCTACGAGGAAAATTATGTATATATAGATTTATGTTTAATATATAAATTTTCATTATCTATAAATCAGCAAGTAAAAAACAAATACTTAACACCTATATAAAAAGAAATAACTTTATATTTAACTTACGAAAACTACTTTTAGTGATTAACTACAGTTTTCCGTATTCGTTCTAGTTCTTAAATGTTTAATGTTAGGCAGTGCCGGATTAACCATTTCGGGGCCCGTAGGCAATACCATTCTCGGGGCCCCTTTACCCTTTTCTAACTTCCCAAAACACATTTTTTCAACCACAATACAATAATTATATTCATAATTACACTATTTTTTACTACATTAAGCTATGCCATCACCCAAAACAAATACAAACCCTAAACAATACAAAATACAATTATATGTTTAAATATCAACTCTTCTAACTTTTTTAGACACAAAATCATTTACAAGATCTTGAAAGTTGACCTTTTCCAATGTATCATTTTCAATCGCCATTATCCCAATGTATTTAAACGGTTCTGAGATATTGATGAACAAAGACAGTTTTTTATTAGTTTTAAATTCGAAAAGTTACGTTCACCCGTATGGCGTTAAGATCGCCGCGAACAAATCAAATATCATTCTATAATAATTTGAAATATGACAATGTAATTAAAGAAAGCAATAATATTGTCATTGAGGATATAAATCTTCACATTAAATTTTTCCTCGATGAAACATTTTCAAATTTGTATTTCTCGGTCTGCGGGGCCCCTAGCCGATGCTGGGCCCCTAGCCGATGCTGGGCCCCTAGGCAGTTGCCTACACTGCCTTATGGATAATACGGCCCTGATGTTAGGTATTACGAGAAATTTACAAAATATTAAAATAATAATAACAGTTGGTAATATTATTTTAAAAGTTTAAAAGTTTAAGTTTAAGTACTGTTTATTTTCAGTTTCTTAAGCTTGAAGTACATCCATTTTAAAAGAAAATTTAACGTTGACTACATCGTATAATTTATAGAAAGACGCTGTTAAAATTTTATCTGCATATAAAAATTATCTTCGAGTTTTAATTTTAAAATCTCAACCTCCTCTGAGAATTTCTTAAAGGGTTTACGAGATTACATCTTATCAATATTTAAATTATAAATTCCATTTCATCCCTTAATACTGCCATCAGTGGACAAATCTTCGTAAGTCCAATCCTGACTCATCAGTGAAGCTCTCGATCCACATTCAATTATCCTGCGATCCCCTTCGAATCCAAAACGAACAACAGGACAACAGAGGACACAAACACCAGCTCACAAACATCTACACACACATACTTACTCACAGAAACAAAGCAGTAAGCAATATTCCATCGTCTTCGTTGTTCGTCCTTTCGGATATTTTTCCGTCTTGCTCATCCTGTCGAGAGTGTTTTGTTCCGGTGGACTTGCCTAGATAGGTTGGGGGGCAGAGGACACGAACAGCTAATGACTACAGACTGGAGACTACCAGAGATGGAACTCAACTGAAGATTTAATTGCACGTTGTAGTGATGTTAACAAGACTCGATGTAAGACAAGGCATCGAATTGGTTTTTTAGTTTCGATGAGATGGATTAGTGCTTTCGCTAATTGATGTGTTTTAATTTTCATTAAAGTAATTGAAATAATGAGCGAGAAATTGTCACAGGTTGACGGTAATTGGAGCGTAAAACAATTTGTCACAAACAGATCTCAGAAAACGAGAATTCTTAGACAATAGCAATGAAAATATTGTTCTTCTTCTACTTCCATCCTTCACGTTGTAATTATGCTTAGTACTTCTGTTATTTTCTTACTTATTCATCAGAGCTAGTGCCAAATATTACAAGTATGTAAAATACTCAAAAATATTGCATTACCACAAAAAAACTGTATCAGTTCAGAGCCACGTTAATTGGATTTCATTCAAAAAAATTGTAGTTAGAAATGAGCTAAATCACGGTAATGACGAATGGAGGCAGTTAATGTTGTTGCAGTTTCAAATTTATAATGTGACGGAGACGATTAAAATAATAGTTATGTTTTGCTGGTATCCGGTGACAAATTGTAGATTAAAATATTTTTTGCTGGTGCTACCGGATAGAAACGAGAGATTATCACTTTGGACTCTGTTAAATCGGGTTTTAGTGAGTTAAAACAGTACAAAGTCCTTAGTTACTGTCAACCCTTCCACTCACAAAAACTAATGCAATTTCTAATCCTATTAAGGAGTATTTCAAAGTGTAATTACTTTTTTCTTCGCCACAAAGCGAACATTAATTGCACAAAAAATACCACCAAGAAGTATAATACCCACCCCTTATTTAATTTAAAGAAATCCTTTGGGGTTTTTTGTATTGTAAACAAAGTTAATGTATAGTTCACTTCTTTTTAAAAATAAACTTCAAATTAGATATACGAGATTTTAATTTATTTAATCTCTTTTTAAAACTAGTATAAGCAACAGATTGTCTACAATAGTTTCCAGACAGTAAACCTTAGTAAATTTAAGAAAACCAAACAGTACGAGGGCACATATATTTTACTGATATTTTATAGCAAAGTAAAGTTTAGATTATTGCAAAAGAAATGACAATGCTTGATGTGTGACACATGTGTTTCCAGCATGCCGGTATGAGAAGGGCACGTGGAGTGAGTGCAACGCCCAAGGCGAGATGACCCGGAACGACAAGTTGAAGGCCAACAGCGACCCCTCGTGCGAACAGAACCGGCAAATCACGAAGAAGTGCAAGGCCAAGGGAGTCAAACCTACCAAAGGTAAAGGTAAACTATCGTATCACACATTTATCTCATATATATTCCATTCCAACATGCTCTATAATTTTATCCTCACGCATCATCACATACATATTTTAATTGCTCGATGTGTTTTATGTAAAGTTGCGATTCGGTTACAGAATTGTTTCTGTTTTAGGTGGAAGACGTAACCGCCAGTAAATCAACAAGACAGCGTTTCATACGACGCATTCGAGAATGCGACTTTTTGAATCATCGTTTAGTATTTCATATGATTAAAATAGAATAAATACGATTATACCTAATAGAAATTGTCATTGTATCAATCATTCCAAGCGTGTTTCAAATGGAAACCCACTGCCATACCAAGTCAGTGAAGCTCTACCCAAAATCAACCTCTGTCATCCTCTACTGTCACTTGTCTTGTTTGCAGATTGGGAAATACGCACAACTGTCATATTTTCATCAACTAATTTCATATTTTCTTTCGCATTTAGTGTTGTAAGACTCTAGTGAAGTAATGTTGCATTTTGTTCGTTTTTCTGTCGTTTAGAAATGATAATGTTTGTATGTAAGTCTTTAGCTACTGCGGCTAAATAAAGATTGTGTTTCTGCGTGCCAATTTCCCATCGCAAGTCTTAAATGTTATGTGAATAGATGTAAACATTCATTTATGTATAATAGTGGTTTAGAATCATAATCAAATTATCATCGAATTATTTTTTAATTGAATCAATGCATACTGTATTGGTTGTCTGTAAGATACAAACGTGTTAAGTCAAAGAATTTTTTATTTACAAATATGTACGACAAGTTTCATATGTGTCATAAATGTATTTGAAATATTTAAAAAATTTCAATAAAATGTTTAACTTAACATCTCTTATCCCTTTACCTATTCCCATGATCTTTCAAGATACAGTTCTGTTTTTGGGTGTTTTACGAGAAGTGTTCTGGCCTCGCTGTACAATGTTCTAAAAGTATTTTATAAAAAAATGCTTCAAATAAAAGTTGCAGAGAAATATATTATCTATCACTTTTATTTTAAATAGTTTAAACAAAGCTAAAATGTTTCTCATGAAACACCCAAAAACAGAGCTCGTGGTACCAGCCATTGACTTTGATAAAGGTAAGGAAAATAGAATATCTTAAGTATTAGATATATATCATAAATAATTTTATCTAAAATAATTGAGGTACAAAGAAAAAAATCATAAAATTTTCAATAGTACGCTAATCGTAGTAAGCCTGGCATGGCCATCTATTCGGCAAGTATTGAAGTATTCCGATTATGTGGCAAGTGGTTGGCACTGTTGGGAAATTCTGTCAGCTGTTGAGGGTACTCCCGGTGTTCTTGTACCGGTACCTATGAATGATAATTTAAAAATGAATTACATTATAATTTGTGTTATTTAGTGAAAAAAACAAATAATAATGAGTTCTTCTGGCCATGGTAAAAGGCCAGCAAATGCCTGGAACAGGAATCCCGCAGGCAGAGGAAGAGAAACTCTTAATTCAAGCCAAAAAACAAATCCCACCCAGACAGAAGCAAAATTTAAAGAAGCTCAGCTTAAACTACAAGCTGCTGTTGAAAAATATGCTAAAGATTATGAATCTTCTTCATCTGAAGATGAATTGGAATCAGAGCAAGTCATTGGTAAGATAGGTTAACTGGATGTTTTTTTATATTTTGGTTAATCAAATATATTTTAGAATCAATTTTGAAGAACTATTCTCAAGTTGGTGGTAAAACAGACTCAATAGGACGCACACAAGCATTTCTCGAAGATGCCTTATCGTCGGGTGCAGCCACATGTTTAATTTGTATTGGATCAATTAAGAGAGTGGAAAAGGTGAGTAGTATTCTATCTACCATATATAAACTTGTTTAAAAAATGTGTATTATAGATATGGAGTTGCGTAACTTGTTATTGCTTCTTCCATCTCCAATGCATCGAACGATGGTCAAAAGATAACGTTGTTCAGCAAAAAGAATCATTAAGAGAAGAACCACATAATCATACGACCACAGTTAATATTCGTTGGGGTTGCCCAAAATGTAGGTTTGAGTATCGCCAAGAAGACATTCCTAGAGAATATAAATGTTTTTGTGAAAAAACTATAAATCCACCGTTTCATCCTTGGCTGGTTCCTCATTCTTGTGGAGAAACATGCGGCAAGAAATTGAAACCATTATGTGGCCACGAATGCATTCTTCTTTGTCATCCAGGTTAATAATAAACTAACAATAATTTTTCTATTTATATTCATACTGCAACAATTTTAAGGCCCTTGCCCACCATGTCCAAAAACTGTGACTGTTCCTTGTTACTGTGGAGCAAAACCAGCAAAACTACAACGTTGTTCCAACAAAGAATGGTCATGTGGTTCGCCTTGTAAAAAAAAATTAGGCTGCGGTAAACATACGTGCACTAAGTCGTGTCATTCAGGACAATGCCCACCATGTTCAAAAACAAGTAAACAAAAATGTAATTGTGGAGCCCAAGAACAATTAACGGAATGCGCTACTCCCAACTGGCAATGCAAGAAGGTAATTTTAACACAATCATAAAAATTTGAGCTTAATTTATGATTTAATGTTGTAATTTATTTCACAGGTATGTGGACGTAAACTATCTTGTGGTACTCACTGGTGCGAAGAAATATGCCACGCGGGGCCCTGTGGAAACTGCGCCTTAACTTTACCACGCTCGTGCCCATGCGGGAAGAGCAATTATAAGTTACCATGTACTGAAGAAACTCCAACGTGTGGCGATACGTGCGGCAAAGTGCTTGAATGTGGCGCACATACTTGCAACCAAAGATGCCACAAGGACAAATGTGGAACTGTAAGTAAAACTAAATAGTTGGACGTATGAGAAATCTCGTAGCTAGCACAGTGACACTGGGACCAGAAAAGATAGGGTTGTTAAAATAAAGGATGAGCGCCAAGGGGCATACCAAAATTTTATTAAATCTAATTACGATTTGCCTTTTTCTTAGATATATTGCTGTCAATGTATTTAATTAGATATAGAAATAACTTTAGAGCTGTCGAATATGACATCATTTACTGATCAATATTGTTCTACTTGCTGAGCACGAGTGACGGCTCGAATATATTTACTGACTGAAAACATTTTAGAGCTGAACAAAACTTCAATTTTAAGTTGACTGATGATAGCCTTTACAAATTACAAATGTTATGTAATTATAATTATTTATTGTAGTGTTTGGAAATGGCCGTAAAAATTTGTAGATGCGGATTACATGAAAAGGAAGTCCAGTGCAAGAAACAATTTCTTTGTGAGACTAAATGTAAACAAATGAAAGACTGCCAAAGACATCCGTGCAATAGAAAGGTAAAATAGTGTTAAATATATAAATTTTACATTTTTAATTTATTTGATTTCCTAGTGTTGTGATGGATCCTGTCCACCATGCGAAAAACCTTGTGGCCGAACCCTCCCGTGCGGACTACACAAATGCCCATCAGTGTGCCACCGCGGTCCATGCTATCCATGCACTTTGACCTCAACTGTCCGTTGTTATTGTGGAGGAACTACCATCACCGTCCCATGTGGTCGTCGTAAACGTACGCGCCCTCCACGATGTCTTCGCCTCTGCAAACGTCCTCCAATCTGTCACCATCCAACAAGCAAGCCCCACAAATGTCACTTTGGCGATTGTCCTATCTGTTCGCAGATCTGTGACAAGGAACTCAAATGTGGACATAATTGTCAGCACACATGTCACACTAGTGTTTTGGTGAAAGTGGGACAAAAAGCATCCATGCCTTGGGAACAGGGTGAAATTATGGAGAAGAAATGTTTGCCCTGTCCGGATTGTAAAATTCCTGTTCCGGTGACTTGTTTAGGAGGACATGAGACTTCTAATTGGCCGTGTCATACTGCGAAGCCGAGATCTTGTCACAAACCATGTGGCCGACAACTCAGCTGCGGTAATCATAGTTGTCAACAAGAATGTCATATCGTTGAGAATGCTAGTGATGATACATCGGTAAATATTTTCATTCTTTATGGCTTGAGTCATGAATGATAAAATAATAATATTTGTTATATAAGTATAGTTTGCGTAAGCAAGCCGAAGGAGAGTTACGCAAACTATACTCGTATTACAAAAAAGTCATTGTTTTAATTCCAGGCTGGAATCAACTGCGAACAATGTGAAAACCCTTGTACATTTCCGAGACCAGTGGGTTGTCAGCATGATTGCCCGCGCCCTTGCCACTCAGGACTTTGCTCTCCGTGCAAGAACATGCTGCGTTTAAAATGCCACTGCGGTTTAAACCAACAATACGTTCGCTGCGCCGACTGGATTGCTAAAGATGCGAACAAAGAAATTCTCCAAAGTTGTGGAAGTCAATGCCCTAAAAACGTAATATCAATAACAAGAAATCCTTTTTATATAGTTAATTTTATTTTTCTCTACAGTATGAGTGCGGACATAGATGCAAATCTAACTGTCATCCAGGTCCATGTCCTAATGCAGATTTATGTAAGAAGAAAGTCAAAGTATTTTGTTCTTGTAGAAGAATTAAAAAAGAATTCTCCTGTGAATTGGTCCGTAATAATTCAGCTGAAGTCCACTGTGATGAAATTTGCGCAAAAGACAAGGAAGAAAGAAAGAAGGTTCAAGAGAAAGAAATGGAAGCAAAGAAAAAGGAGGAAGAGGCGAGAAATGCTAAAGAACTTGAAGAATTTCAAAAGAAATTTCAAGGGAAAAAGAAGTACAAGGACAAGAAAAGGAATTATGAAGTGGAAGAAAAATCCTTTCTTCAGAAATACTGGATGTTTATTTTGGCCCTCATTGTAGTGTTGATGACAGCATACATAGTATGGTAATTATTTTGTTTATTCCAGAAATTATTTTATATTAAAGACCAACATTTGTTGATAATTTTATTTTAAGTATTTGAAAGAATTACTGAAGTGCTTTATAAACAGATAAAAATTATAGGAAAAATTCTTATTGATAATCCCAGATCTTTACCTATTCCTAATACCTAAATATTTTTTGGTCCATAAATAATTATTAAATAAAACAGCAGTTATTACAAATAGCTTATTATTGAAATACTTAAAGTTCACAAAATAGTTATGGAAAATAATATGCGCAACTACTCAGTTAAAATTACATGAAAATATCGGAAGTACATAACTTATCTTACATTACATATAATAATCACTTTGTGTGTCACATTGCCATCTGAAAAGAAAACACTTTTTGATAAAACCTGGCAAACTACACAAATGAATGATTATGTTTAACGAAAATTAAATAATTAACAATATTCTTCCGATCCTCCTGTTTGTTGTTGAAAAACTTCAATGGTATCACCTTCCTCCATGTCTAGAGCTGCAGGTGTGTCGGACTCGTTGATCGCTTGCCCATCCACTCGAAAACGGACCACATTCATTGCTACACCCTAATACATAAAAAAAAAAAAACGTTCACTCACTTTTAAACTTCTACTGACCAGTAAATATTTATTGTCTTATCTACAATAATTAATTTTGAATCAAACAGTTTTGAGAAACATGAAATAGAACAAGAATTTTGTTTACTAATAAACTTCAAGTTGTTTACTTATGTAAAACGTGATCATGCTTGTGTATGTAAACCAAGCAATTTTACTGTACTTACAGAGTTAAAATGAAAAAAGTACGTTATTCAAAAGTAATTGAATACATCAGAGTTACTTGCAAAATGTTAAAGAATAACAACTAGTAAAATTTGTTTTACATACGGGATTATTCGTATTCTAAGAACTTGTAACAATAATTAGAGGTCTGAATGGCGGCAAGTTACCGGCATGCAAGAAAAAACAACATACCGTCCTTTCGCAGTAAGCACTCATTAGTTTCCGAAGAGGAGTGTGTTTCTTAATTTTAAACTGGACGACTGTGTTGTCCTGTCCAAGAACTTTCAAATTAATATGCTCGGACTCTCCTCCCTTTACATCCTTAAACAATGCTCGCATTAGGTTCTTACACAAGTGTGGTTAGATTAATATGCGATTACCTTTTTTTCATCAGACATTGTGAATGTATTGATTATATATTAATAGTTCAATACAACAAAAACTCACACGAGTTTTAAATAACTGTAAGTCTACACCAAACACTAAATTAAAAGTTACAAACTGTTGTACCGCTTTTTCACCATTCGTCGCGTCAAACAGAAATGGGTGAAATGGCCGTGCGCTGTGGCTTCGCTTTACCGGAAATAAAGTTTCAAGGACGCTACGCTCTTCTTTTTCTTCTCAATATAAAGCGAAAACGCCATTTTGTTTTTCTATTCCATTGTTATTTTCGCGCCATAAATATATACTGAATTTACTGGCGTTCTAACCTACAATCGTTACTCTATGTTATAAATACAGTGGATATTTTCATGGAGAAGGGATTGGAAGCATATTTAGTTTTTTTTATTATAATTAAATTATGATATCCCAGTTATTGAAAAATCAAATTAACAAGTCGCCATTTTGTTTATATATAATATGAGTACAATGACTCATCATTTTGAACATATTTAAGTATAATTAAAAGTACTTTCATGTATGATAAATACAATTACGAAATTTAGAAACATTTAAAATGCAAAATAACTGATTATTCATCAATTTATTAGGATAGTATACCGGTAAATGACGTGAATAATTTATTATCATTTGAATCATTTCCGTTCAAAACGTATAATTATAAGAAAACTGGATATTGATAATTTTATTTTTAATGTATAGAGTTCTAATTATTTCAATAATGAATTTAGCTACTATAGTCGTTCGCCATAAGATCGTTTTAATAACTATTGATAATATTAGACGTTGAATTGGTTTATTACTGAAATTGTTCATTTTTTTATAAATTTGTTGTTATTGTACAGCGCCACCATAGCATCACGACATATTTCGAAACTTGTTGACGTTTTGTTTGCGCACATGTATTAAGTACGAATTTATTATTCAGTTTTACTTTTTTTATTTCATCTGAACAACTTTGAAAAGTTATTATTATTCGATAGGTAAATAATTTATCAAAAACATAAAAGTATAATGCTGTACATCGATTTATGCCTGGAATTAAGGTTATGTTCTAACTTTTCTAGATAGAATTTCCAGGATGATCATACCGGTTCGTTGTTTCACTTGTGGAAAAGTTATTGGTAACAAATGGGAAGCGTATCTTGGATTACTTCAAGCAGAATACACAGAAGGTGATGCTCTTGACGCTTTGGGACTCAAACGATACTGCTGCCGAAGAATGTTACTTGGCCATGTAGATTTAATTGAAAAACTTCTGAATTACGCCCCATTAGAAAAGTAGAATGTAATATTTCGGTTACAACATGAAATTGTCAAATAATTCCTTTAATTTATAAGTTGTATTATATTATTGACTAGTTATGTATCATTATTCATAAAAATAAGGAATCTTCGATAAAATTAAATATTTTATTTACATATTTTATACACATTTATAATCTTATGTATAGGATATTTAAGCACCTATCATCTTTTTCACTGTGTATCCAGGTACGGAATAGAAGAACAAAAGTAAAACAATAGCAAATGCAAGTATGATCAATATTTTAAGTATTTTCCATTTGTAGTTGTGCCATATGATATATCGAATTGATTTTAGTGGATTTAAGAACCACATAAATGATGCATCTGGTCGACTGTAAAAAAAAATAAATGCATAATCTGAATTACATTTGTTTATACGTTCAATTACTTTGGTTTATCCAGCGCATCAGGCTCATTTCTCCCCAGACCAGCTGGAGTTTTTTCCGCTTCTTCTTTCGACAACAAATGAATTTCAGCTTCAACTTTGCCTGTTAATTCAATGTCTTCATTATCTTTCTTCACGTAAAACGGCCACCACCCTTTTACTCGTTTCATTTTAAAGATATTGATCATAGGTACTGACCCATCTGTTTTTAACATATCTAATGTGCAGAGTTTTGAAGATTTTGCTCCTCTAGGGAATCTATTTAAATCTAATGTGATTGCTCCTACAATTAAAAACATTAGTAAAGTGAAATTATTTTTATAAATAAAATTAGTACCTAAGAAATCATCAGCAGAAAAATGATCAGCATCCCAAACTTGTAGTTCTAATCTTGCTGGTATTTTGCATTCTGTTTCATCCCATGAAAATAGAGATTCTTTTCTTGATATGACTATCTTTTGTTCTGCTACCATGTAATCAAACGGATAAACAAATCTCCAGTTGAAGTTTCCTTCGCCCGTTAATGATCTGTAGTGAATATCTGTACATTGGCAGTCTTCTGGTCCTTTCAACCATCTAAAAATTCATTATTATAGTCATTTATATTGCAAGACCGTTATTCAGAACTTTACGGGTGATCGCAGTACCCAACAAGCGAGCTCATAAAGTTTGGATTACGATTGAATTAAACTATTCGATCGAAATAGTCTTTGAAAACATACACAATGAATTTGTATGTTGCTATGGTTTTAAGATTCTTTACTACTAGAGACGGAACTCAATAATAGGAGGTTTACGATTCAGTATACCGTAAAACAAATAATAAGCGAATTATTTAGTTGTCAATTTGTTTCCCAAGTAAATTTTTGTAATCAATCTGAAGTTTAACTAATTTTATGTTATTACTTTTCTATATTGCGTCATAAAAATTAAATACCCTTTAACATAGATATCCGACATCTTCTCCCCCGTGAAGAAGGCATCATCTTCAAGCACCACGTCATCTGTATTCCATATAATAACCCTAAGTTCATAGCTCTTAGGTTTTCTGGGAGATATATCTATCGGCGGTCCAGGAAGTGGCATATCCATGGGGAACATGTCGACCCACATCTCCAATTTGCCTTGTTCGATGCCAGGCTTGTCTGGGTTGTAAAGAGCACGCGTTTCCACGTGTTCTGGCACCAGGTGACAACCTACACGCGGCATTTCATGCCACCGATGAAGGACATGAAGGGCCATATGCTCCTCAGAACCTAGTGAGTTTAAATGGAGTAAGTATATACGAAATTTAATATTTTAATGGTCGGAAGCTATAAAAGATATTTGTGTTTTTATTTGTAAAATAATTGATTGTACATTTAAAAACAAAAATTCTGAATATTCAAAATAAAATTTATAAGATAATTCATTTAAAGTACAGTGCCAATATTGCTACTAACGCGCGCCAATACATGCTTAATAAAGAACGATTCAATTCTTGTTTCATTAAGTGCGCAGCGTTCAGGCAAAAATTGGAATATTTTGCAGTATTTGGCAAGACGTCGTGCCATTTATATGTGTGCTTCGCGTCGGGTTTCAATATTTTCACATTTAAATACTGTTTAAGATATGTGAACAATGTGAATGTGTGTAAAAATTAAACATATGTTATTTGCAAGTTTTCACAATATTTCATTACATATATTACATTAGTTGACCATTTATCCGGTGAGAATATAATAAATGTAAGACAGACGTTCTAGTGACCAATACTCTTGTGTAGTGTTCGTTTTAGTGATTCGAGTTTCTTAAAAGTGTTTTGTTGTGTGTGTAGTAGTGCAAAAGGATCTAGTGATAGACTTTCGTGGAGCGCAGGTGACCAGGAGGTAGGATGGGGCGACGCCGTACTTCATCAGACAGTAAGCAAAAACTAGCACACCTCAAATCCGAATATTGTGTTCTAATTAAATGTATTTCTTTCAGACGAGGGTTGCTGAGATGCCGAGAATCTTCGAAAGGTAGGAATTTTATTATTTCACATGTGTCCTGTTGGGTTGTAAGTGATACAGCCGTAATATTTTATAGAAGCTAACAAAAGTAGTAGCTGCTACTAGTAGAAATACTAGAAAGAACCGCTCATTTTTACTGTTGGCAACAAAATATTAACATTATTTATATAAATATTTCAAACACACATTCAACAAAGTGGAATATTAATATTTGTTTTTTTTTTAATTTGTATACGTTTACATATTTAATTTTTTGAGTATTTAATGCTACTAGTTTTTCGTTCGCCGTATCTTTCGGTCCTTTGGGGCTCTATATACATATCATGTACTCTTCCCCGGAAGGCTAACGTCCTGAAGGGGACAAGTCAATAATTTCATGCTCGGAGATGGTCTTGTTCTAGTAGACAAGAACCTCCACTGTATAAATGTATTATAATATAATTATTGACCAAGAAACTTATGTCTCGTGGTGTATAAATGTAGGAGCGACAATGTTTCGCAAATCTAAATAAATTATTTAATGCCGGTTATATTAATTAAGGGAATTTTCGTGGAATATTACCTCAAGGTTCTTACAATCAAGAATCGACACTTATATTAGATTATTAAGTACAACCGAGATTGTTTTGCGAAAGTTTTTGAAAAAAATTTAGGATTCGTCAAAAAGTTAACAAATATTTAATGACGGCTAAATGAACTTTTGGTTCAAGTAACGGCACATATATTAAATATTAAAAAAAAAACTTGACATATCTACAAATTTATATTGAGTAATAACTTTAAATAATAGAAAATATTGTGTACTATTTGTTAAATATAAAAAGTTAGTGTATTTTTATTAAATGTTTATGTGTTCATTTATGTTATAATGTATGATTAAAGATTAAACTATTGTATAAATTTACTTACCTCTCACATTATTACACGCATCAACTTCTTCAGGAGGTACATTAAAGGTAAACCGTCCAACCTGTACAGTTCCATCAATTCCATAAGTTGGAGTATCCATCTTAGCTTCTTTACACAACCTTGCTATTATTTGAGTTGGTTTCAGAGCATCTCTCCACTGATTATACCCGTGCCTATTTGTAAAACAATACAAGAAATATTCATAATTAACAATAAAACTAAAATAAGGATGCAAGATAATGTATTACTCTTCGTATTTGTCAGGAAGACCGCAGGTTGCTCGATGTCGACTGTAAAATCGGTTCTCCAAGTCAATTTTGGTTTCGCCAACCATATCATCTGAACCAACAAGATCCCAGTCGTAGATTTGAACCGTGAGGAGAGAATCTTGAGGAAATGTTGCTTCAAACTCGAAACATCTAAATTATACAAAATAATAAAATTTCTTTTAGGTCAGCTAATAATAATAACTTACTTTCCAAACACAGGATTCAATTGCTTGCTGATATAATTATCCTTATCACTAATTCTTTTTGAGCCAAGCTGTAATACAACGTATGGATCTGCTTTGCCGTTTAAGTCCATAGGATGCAAATCAGTTGCTTTAACAACGTAAACTCGAACTAAAACGTGAATTGGTTCATTTGAGGGGAGCCCTTGGAATAGTCCATACTGAGGATCTAAACCCATTACTGTGGGTTCTTCTACGTCTCTAGGTAGGGGCCATTTGTATACTTTGATCGCACCCTTAAGTATAGAAATTTTAAAATTATATTGTTAAATAGTTCATAAAAATAAAGTATGTACGTCATACCTTAAAGGTCCCTACTATTCTACTTTCATCTTCTGTGTCATCGCCTGTTTTCTTTCCTCTGTATAAGTCAAACGAATGTAGCCATTCTTTAAATCCATCGAATTCTTGTTGCGCCTCCAATTCATTCGGATATACCTATACAAAATATACAAATATTACACCTTGTTTTTATTATTGTAAAAAAAAATAACTCTTACTTTACACAATTCGATTTTCTGTCTCGCTTTCTTCCGGATAGTTTTCGGACTAAGTCTCGTTGCAAACCTAGACGCATTTGCAACCGTTTTAAAACCAAATCGTTTTCGTTCAGGACTTCTTTCTGAACTCGTTAAATCTTTATTGCTTTGTGGAACATTTAAATTATCATCTAAAGTAATTTGTAAATTTCCATTTTGCCAATTTTTCTCTTTTCTAGCTTCTTGCGTTGTTGTGATCATTGTTTCAACAGATGCAAAATATTTCGTCCACCAATCTTTATTTTCTTCATCTTCAACATCTTCATCTAAACTTTGCTTCCTCTTGCGATTTATCTCAGTTTTTTGAGTTTTTCTCATGGGCTCTCTTGTTCCATAGCCTACTGATTTTGAAACATCTTTCGGCAAGAGAGGACTTCGTTCTTTACTACCGTCATATTGAGATGAATTAACACTACTTTGGTTTCCTGAAGGACAATCCATGTTTTGCAACTGGTTTAATGATTTTTTCCGGTCTTCTGCTTCTCTTTCGCGCTTTGTCATCGGACTGTACATATATCTATGTATAGAATTAATCATATGAGTACCAACTAATGTATATCGTCCAAAACTTCTACAATCTACAGCTCTAATTGTTAAAGGAGGTCGATATAATTCTTGTTCGGGTAATTCTACTTCTAAAAATTTAACAGGTGTACTAAAATTAGGGTTTTTCTTCGCATTTTGTATAATCGAAGAATATAGAATATGTCCAGCACATTCTATATCAACTCTAGGTTTATCAACAGTCATTAAATGTATTCTTTTTAAATCTCTTAACCCCCAAAAGAGAACTTCAATTCTATATCTTGCAAGTGTTGGTCGTATGCCTCTTGGCACAGGCAGTATTGGTCCTACATTCTTACTTTCATGAACATCTTTCGGGAGAATGATTTCTTTCGGTTGAGGTAGATTTGGGAGAGTGTACGTATCAGCATCACTTGGGATTTCCAACAGCTCGAAAGCTGCCAGCAGCTCTCCAGCATGGTCGGGTCCCCGAGTTATGTCAAACCATTCCAAACTAGGTGGATATTCCGGTTTAGCGTATGGTTCATGTCGTAACTTCACATGTGGTTTAGCAATTGCTCTTCCGATAAACTCCGATTTTCCCACTTTGTCTTGGTCGAAGATTTCAATGATGATAGCAGGTGGATCGTGTTTGATTTCGCCCTCTGTCCCGTAGATAAGAATTTCTTCGAAGATGAGGAGTTCGTCCCATGTGGGACTGAGAGTTTCGTCGATGACTTGGGTTTGCTTGCTGTATTCGCCGGCGATGACGCAAGCGTAAGGGTCGGACAGGCCTGAAGCATCGGAACCGATGAGTGAGCGCGCTTGGTAAATGTGGCACCTTAGTTGGAATATCTGCGAAATTTCATTTATATATACTGAATATCATGAAACAAAGCATCATAGTTAATGAAAATTATTGATATGACAGTTTGCATATTAATTAACTTTCAAATTATCATAAATTTAATTAGTACGTGCAGCACAAAACTAACTAATAAAAGGCAGTTAAAATATACAAATAAATTATCGGTCTACATTAAAAGTATATCGGATGTAGAATTTAAATGTGGCTTATAAAGATTTCTTTGCTTTTTATATATTACTGTAATTAAAATTAACATTAAAAAAGAAAAGAAAAATCATGACATTTCAAAAAATAGATTTTGATTTGTTTTATTAATTTCTGTTGAAATTTTGTAGAAGATTGTAATGATATAATGACAAATTTGAGAGTTCATTTCTTTCTGTTAAATAGAAAGGTAATCGAAAACTGTTTTATGAAATGTTAAATATTTTTCGTTTAATTTTCCATGCCCGTTTTACAATTTTCTTAATAAATATTAATTTTAATTTTATTGCTATATCGTGCAATTCTAATATTAAGATAATCTAATGGGCCTTACTGCACGCATTTTTAAACTTCTGCATTTTTTTACTTTTGCTGTAAAGTGAATAGGTAAAAAATTGCACCAATACAAAAAAAAAATAGCTTGAAATCCTGTACACCACATTTCAATTCAACACCCGGTATACATTAAGGTATACATCAAACAATATTTTATTTATTAAATGTCGTACATGCTTATCGGTATAATGAATGGTAGAAGGAGGTAAAGCTCTTGGTCTGTCAGCATTTTTCATCTCATGAGACATTTCATATCCTCGTGGTAAACCATTAATGAAGTTCTTCTTGTGCTTCAACATTCCTAACCACATGTAAACTTGCAATTTTGCTTGTATTGCCCATCCACTCTGTCCGCTCGACTTCTTTCCTGGAAGCTACGACAAATATTGTAACGTTCAAATAAGCGTCGTTTATTTAGATCTTTTATATTCAGAGTTAAGAATGACAGAACTAATCCAATACCTTTAGGAAAATAGTTTGTACTCTGCCGCAATCTTTTCCACTTTCTTCATCAACGATAGAATAAACAACATCTCTCGCTGGAATGCGTTTATACGCTTGACGTTTTCCACCGCTGATAATCCACAAAAACACGTCTGGGAACGAATGTTGTGGCTTAAAATAAAAAGTTTGACATCAAAATGATGGATTGTAACTTAATTTATAAGAAAAATGCTGTTTAAGTTTTATCTTTGAATTAATTGAGTTAGGAAAACTTTTATGTACGCAGCAGAAAAATAGAAGATGAGAATATTTATACTTACGTCTTCAACTAAAAATCGGAGTTTTGTTAGATAAGTTTGAGCAGTTTTGTATCGTTCCTTCACAGAATTTTTGGTGACAACCGCTCGTAGGTTTCTCGATGCAGTTCCGATATGTTCCTACAATTATAACGTATTGCATAATAAACTGTTTATTTGTAATTGAATGTTATTACAATTTCTCGTTGACATAGTTTCATGCGCTCCTTATCAAGTTTAGTTTTTCCTGCACCAGGCCCGGCTTGGTTACTTTTGTTGAGTTGTACATATTTGGTGCATCCCATAGATAGCTCTTCTAAAACGTGACGTAGATGTGTTTCGGGACCGCCATCTGCATCGCAATCTGCTTCGAAAAGGTTGTGCACTTCTTGCAGACCTTCGTCCTACAAATGTCAATAAATAATAATTTCGTTTAATGAAGTTTACTCAGCAGAACACATTTAATTTGTTAAATTACATAAAATATTCCGCGTTTTACGCTACCTACGCAGTATCTGTATAATTATTTTTAAATGAACGTTAAATAATTTATAATAATTAATTTATTTAGTGCATTAATGATTTAATTTATGCATAATTAATTCCTATTTCCTACCTAATAATCTATGTATTTATATCATGAAATAAAGTTTGATTTAAATTATGTATAAATACAATTTTCTCTATCTTGTTCATCTTCTAATTTACCCAAGATTTCCATTTTGATCTCGTCAAGATTTGGCGATACTATTCAGAAAAGATAATGAAACTAGATATCATCCGCCATTATTTTCATTCAGTTACGAAACAAAGCCCAAGTACAGCGCACATTATATCACATGACGAAATACGGACAATCTAACTAAGTTCTATATTTCTAAGGAGATGGAAAACACAAACAGTGATTCTGAATAATGAATGTTGACAACTGCTTTCCATTTTCATCTAGAAACGGAAAATTATGTCACTGGAGACGATCCATTGTAATCACAATAATAATAAGTAGATATATAGCCGATCTCGGTGGTGTAGTGACTATGTTACTAGCCTAGTACAGCAGAGGTCCTGGGTTCGAATCCTACTAAAGAGCATGGTATGATGTTCACATAATTCGCAATTCATTCATTCATGAGGCGGCATATGACCAAATTAGTTAGTAGTCTTTCCATCTTCTCAAAATAATAAAAAAATAAATAAATTCAAGCTGTATTTTTTCGATGTATTACTGAAAAGGTTATGTGTAAGAACAGCTTTAAGCTGAACAATTTGCCAAATAAAATGGTTTTATTATTATTATTATTATTATTATTATTATATAATGAAAGAACGTGAAAAGGTGCATAAAATTCTGCAGTCTTGTTTCACTTTGTTCTAAAAACTTGATTTTAGTGGTTTTATGGCACTTTCAATTTAAGTTCAAATAAAGCAAGTCACGCCTTGATGTGACGTAGTTTTGGTGGACCCAAAGTCATTGGGCGGAACATATATATTGAGGTAACTCGAAACGCTGTGAAACTGAAGTATCAGATGCCAGATAGTAAAATCTACCCAATGTACGTTTAGCGTAAAGTGACATTTGTATCTATATCTCTTTGTGTCCAAAAAGTCTATCTCTCTTTCCCCAAAACTACGTCAGGTAAGCCTTTTCCTAATTTTTAATAATCCTTTTCTCGAAAATTATAAAATAATTTATCGATTCAAAAAATTATGGGTATTTTATGTTCTTGTCTAGTACCCGATATAAATTTCACACTTACCAATTTGTCAGCTATTTTACCGATGATGTTCGAGTTGTACATGCGCCTGCGATGGTCCGGCCATACGCTGCGTACGTGCATACAAGGCTTATTATCCCAATACGGTAGAAAATAATACTGCCGGTCATGGGTCATCGGTTTTGAAGGGGGTGTTGTACTCTGCCAGGAACCGCTGTCCGCAGTTACTGTTTCTGTAAAAAAATAATTAGTTAAACAAATTGAACCGCCTACCATGAATTAAAATATCTAGAATCGTTGACCAAGAAATTTACAAGATTAATGAATAGTATGTTATACAAAATAGCGAAATATATTTTGAATACGCATTTAGATATTTGATTGTGTTTGACTGTTCTATTTGTTGAAATAGAAAGTAAAATTCATATTGCATAACAAACAGCAGTGTAATTATTTACATGATTGCTCGCAAATAACAAATACCAAATTTAATTTATCCCCAATTCAATTTAATTAAACAGTAGTTACATTATAACTAAAGCACTTCAATAGTTAGTTTACAACGTGCACTCCTTTGCCAATTAAAATTGAAGTATAGTTTTCATACAACAAATAATCAAAACTTTATTCCCAAGAATGTAATAAGTTATAAAGTGGATGACATTTATGTTCGGAATAAATTCAAATTATTAATAATTTTAATAGCTTTTATGCCCCTTGGAAAATAATCCGCACGCCGTTGGTTATTGAGTTTAACAATTGTTGGTAATTATATTCAAATGTATAAGCCATGACGTCAGGGAACAACGAAATTCAAAAGCAAATATTAATTTTCTGTGCTGCTAATTAATATGGACAAATTATTATGCCAAACTTTGGAACTAAATTAACTAAAGTAAATGTAATAAATAAAACTGCGGTTAAAAAAAACTATACCGCCTATACTGTAATTATAAATTGCTTCCTCTTGTGTCAAGGATCAAATAAATAAAAAAGAACAAAATAATATTTACTTTGAAGTAGTGTTTAAGAATATGGAGTTTAATTTTACTCGATTTTACATCACAACTCGAGAATAATTTTTTTCTAGGTCATTTTACGACTTTAATAAATATGTTAATTGTTTTTATCTCTAGATCAAATAGCAGCTAGTTTATAAATAAATGCAAAAGACATTAAATTTATCCCAGGCTGTTATTAATTCTGGTTGACGTGTCAGCTTATTGCTTATATTTCATGTGGCGAATATAAAAATGTAAATTTATTCCTTGGATTGCGCTTTGGGTCTCGTTAAGCTTGAGTAGAAGAAATTTGTTGTGCGTTTCACCAGTGAATTAGTTTTCTTTTTATTTGTGAAATTGCGAAGTGTTTGGGCAACGAATTCAACTTTGTATAATAAATTTTTGTTTGTAGAACCTGACAAAATATAAATGAATATTTGTGTGTTTGATATCTTTGAAACTTTTTTGTGACAGTTGTTGGTGTAATTTCAAGAGGTCTATTTAGTTGTAGTTTTTTATTATGGTTTGCTAGGGATTTAAAATGATAAATGTTCAAAAAAGTCAAAGTTTTACAGCGGCTATTAATGACTGGAATATAAATCAAGTTGTTATTTTTATTCTTTTTTTAAATACAATATGCATCATCTATTAGTAAACTTATGAAGTAAAACGCGACGTTTTTTGTACGTTGTTATCTGATATTCAACCCACAATATGAAACTAAAAAGTAACTAGAATTATCGAAAGAGCCAAAAGATACAGATTTATCCATGAGTACTGTCAACAAAAACCGTACTGCTAAATAAATAGATATAAGAGAAGCCTAAAAAATTAACAATATTTCTGAAGTTTGAACTATTTACTCACCTAATTCATCGCTATCAGAATCCCCAGTATCTTTCCTGCTTTCATTGTGTCCATCGATGGCGTTTCCTGCATTTCCGATGCTAATTTCAAAATATACAGGCTTTTCTCCTAATTTCTTGTCGATCATCGAAGCGTCCAAGATCGTGGTAAACAGAAAAAATTCTTCGTTCTTTCCGTATGAACTTTCGTTAACGGGCATAGTTGGTTCTAGCTCCACCTAGAGTACAAATTTAACTAATGTAAGGAGCAAGTTTAATTAATGGACTAAGTTTGACAAAGGAGGATTGGAGAGATTATTATGGTTTAATAATTAAATTGTAATTTAATTGGGGTACTGCCAATCTTTTGTAGGTAGCTGAAAGGAATTACTTGATAAAATATATACGTAGCATTACGCTATATCTCACTAAGTGAGGTACCACGAACCCATAAACACTTTCAACCACTAATCAATCTCCTACAAACATTTCTATACTGACACGTCTATTTCTTGCATTCGTATCTATCCATTTATTCCTCGAATATACACGCAATCGCTCACCCTCAAATATCTGTATTATTAAATTTCATTCAACATTCGCTCGATCTGTCCAAACCATCTCAACCATTGAAATATAATAGTACAGGAAAGCTTAACTGACGTTGAATAAGCGAGCCGAGAGAGACAGCCAGTTGTTGGGCTATTTGTCTTTGTTGTGCAATCCTAGAAAGTTGATAAGAAAATATAAAGATATTAATATTCAATGAGTTTGAAATAAAATGTTTAATATACAAATGAAATAATTCATTAATTGAAAGTATGTGAATTTAAGGGAATTATCAAATAATTGAACAATACACAGTTAAATATTATTTATCACTTTTGGGCAAGACTGTACAACAGACGATCTACAAACAAGTGTTAGACAAAGAAGGGAGGCCTTGCTACATCTATCTGTCTCAGGATCGTTTTTCGCTTTCACAGTGATTTCAACTAACTCACTTTCACTCTTCTATCATACTATCAACATTCTTCACAACTGTTCATTCTTCATTTTCACAGCAGAGGCCTGTTTCTTAATCCATTCCTAACACTCACTACCATGCATCATACATTAATGTGGATAATATAACACTATGATAAATACTTAATTGATCATCTCTACAAATATTCACGTTTGAAGTCAAGGTACCTAAAGCAATCCAATACCTTTTAATCTGCCGGTCAATACTACCCAAATAAACACATTCGTTAGTTCCAATCACACCATTTACTGAAACATTATAATCACTAACACTTTGCATTTATCATTAACATATTTATAGTTTTCCTATTTCATTTACCCTCATTATCATTCTTCTTAATTGTACCTCGTTTGTAAAATAAACTACATATCTAAAATGCAAATAAATGATTGAACATTATACTGTAAAAGAATACATATCACATAATACAGTTGCAGCTACGGAATATATGTTTCACTTAAATAAAAATGAATACTTTCATATGAACATTTTAAAAAATTATATAGAATTTAATTTTCGTAAAAGCTTGAGACAAACCAACGAAGGTACCTCTCCTTTTAATTTTAATTTCGGTATTGGACTAAGAACATTGTTGTATTTTCAAATTAAGTGTAAGTATATTGAGCCATTGGGGGAATGGGCCCTGCTTTAAATGAATCATTAACACAGCAGTTGTTTCTTAGTCATTATCATTATACCTCAACTTTAATATATATTTAATTTTTATTAATATTGTCCATTACCGTAATTACATTTTGCACTGCACGGTTCAAAACAAAGAAAGATAATTAGAGAAATGTGTACATGTAGCATATACCACATATTCAATTAAAACAGATTTCAAACACAAAGAAATAATTTAATTCAAACTGCAATTGTATTTGCTATCAGTAGCCAATTCTTTTTTTAAACAAACAAAAATTTAATAGTTTTTACTATGTTCATTATTAACATAAATTAAAATTAACAATCGTATTCAAAGCCACATTTATTACAATAGATAGCTCGATATTCGTTTCACATAGTTAACTTCCATTTCAAATATTGCAATTTTAGATACTGGAAAACATTTCGTATTTTATCTGTTTTGTATGCAAAGTTTTATCAACACTATACGTTATGTACATAAATCACAAATACAAACAACAGGGTGAATATGAAAGATTACCTGCTCAAGTGTCAAACATCAATGATATTTTTATTTTTGTTCAGCAGAATTTAATTTTAAACTTTGTATTAAAATAGGTATTATAGGTTGACGCTAAACACAAATACAAATACGCTCTTTAAACGACATTTCAAAATATATACCAGCCGTCAAATGGCTACGACACAAAGAACAGAGATTCTAGTTGAGATATAGTAATTTTTTTTCTTATCGTGACACGGAAGCTAAGATACTAATGTTGAGATATATTATATTATCACATTATGACAGGGTGCGAAAAAAATTAACAAAACAACCTGAATGTCTGGGATCTAACTAAATATGATATGAAAATAAATATAAGACTAAAATCTGATGATAACAAAAAAAGCAGGATGAGAAAATGTACATTGATGGGAAAAGTGTAGAACTGTAGAACAAGTAAAGAGATTTAAATATTCTGGAGAGATTACTTATGTGAATGTGATGTGAATCATTGCTACTTCCAAAGAGAATGAAAAGTAAATTCAAGCGTAAAGATAAAATATCTACGTAGAGTAAAGGGAGTAACTATGAGAGACAGAATACGTAACCAATACATTAGAGAAGCACTACAAACCTATATTAGAATTCATCGAACAAAGACAGCAAGAATGATAGAGACATGTGGAGAGAATGAATAATGACAGGCCAGTGCGAAGAAAATGGATTTCAAAAATCAAGGAGACGAGAGATCGTGAAAGGTAACGAAACATTGGATAGTATAATAAAGAAAATACTAAGCAGCAAAGGAAAAATGGTGCAAGAAGGAAAAAAACTAAAAACAGAGAAAAATGGAAAAAATCGTACAAGAATAGAAGAACAATCCCTACACCTTAGGGTAGAAGGGAATCTGATTATACAAATAATCAAAACAACAAATATTATTTTAAAATCATTCTTACCTCAGAGGGTGCAAAATCAATATTATCCGTAATTTCTGTCCTGATAGCAATGAGCAGTCTTGCTCTGTAAGATACTCCTTCTCCAAGTCCCATATTTAAATTTGAATGTTCATCCAGGAGTCTATAATCCCGAGTGGAGCCATATAAATGAATAAATGAAGGACCAAATGTTGGCAGGAACCCTGCATATAAACATAACTTGTTAGTGTTAGTATGTAGTAAATAAACTGTTTACACCTTTTAGGCATTATATGGAAGAATTGCTATTATAGATATTTCTCGCAGTATTTTAAAAGACTGTTTATGTAGGGTAAATTTAGGGTCAAGCGTGGAAAGTTTGGGGTAGTGCTTAACAAAGGACTTTAGAAAATAATTATGTTAAGTTAATTTATTCGAAAAACTTTGTACTAGAACTACGACTACAAGTAGAAATTAAATTGTTTTAAATTGAGTTTTAAACAGCAGTTGTTAGTCTGTTTAGGATGTAGATAGTTGTAGAACAAGTCTCCCATGATTCAAATTATCCATAACAAATTCACGAGTTTCTTCTGCAACCCAAACATCACTCTTGCTGCTAGTGATTTTTTGCAGAATATAGTTTGTTAATTGTAAATGTAAAGATGCTACTCACAATCAAGTTTTAAGTTCCATATCTATAGAAAAACTTACAATCTAATACGTGCAATCTAGTGTAAGATATCACGGTTATTACTTACATAAATAAACATATCATCACGTAATTTATTTATTATTGGTGTGGAACTTTGCTTTCGCAGATCTATATGATAATTTTTTTCACAATTTGAATCAATTCACAGCCCTCAAAGATTTGAGTGAGATAGAGAACAACAAGAACAAAATTTAAAAGTAAAATCTATACGAAATATAAACTGTCAATTTTACAAGAAACACCGGCTATAGTGTTTTGACGATGGAATAAATCTCTTTTAGATTTGAATAAATATATAATCGTGTGTCGTCAAATTATCAAAACAGATTATCTTTAAGATGTATTATATGTTTTGTTAGGGTAATGATAACAACGCCAGAAAGAAACATAGGTATTATTCGTCTTATTCTTTATTAGCTTTGCTCAATGCCCTGTATAAAGAATTTCAACATAGTTTTACTAGCTACTTCATATTATTACAGCTGTTATTTTTTATTGCTACTCCAAGTTCCAGCATAACCGCATACTCCAGATAATCGAAGATGTGTTAAACGTTTTCGCATATATATGGCAGTGGAAAAGCCGAAGAGTAATATTAAAAGTAGTTTACACTTTTGAATTGAATTGTTTTCATCAACTGTTAATTGTTTTAAAATATTTTCTGTTTACAATGAAATTCTTTCAATGAATATTTGCCTGCAACTTTAAAAAGATTAAAAAAAAAATCTGGTGTGGACACCACACTACTTTCTTATACAAATAAAACCAACTGAATACGCATGACTTGTTCTTTGCGTTTTGTTGCAGGGATATTCGCTGTATTCGTTATTATTTTATCGATGAGCTCTTCGATGATCTCTTATGCTCTTCGACCAGTGTGCATTACATAGGTCATCCTCAGAAGTGAAGCGTCAATGGAAAATAAAAAGTAATGTTTAACATATACCTAGTTGTCAAAAAAATATTTTGACATGCTTTTTATTATTTTTTTGACAACTAATAACATTTTAAAGATTACTTTGTATTTTATATTGATGCTTCACTCCTGAGGATAACATATCTGTAGATCAGTAAATTGTTACATTATTTGGAACTACACAATATGGCCCAATTATTTAAACGAGGATTGTGGTTATAATTTGAAAAATGTTTATAATATCTGTACAAATAAGAAAATTTAATACAAGTTCATTTACCATTGACAACAAATACATGTTAAGAAAATTCTGCACAAATTCAGATTTCACGAAATATCACTAAAAATTGGCATATACTTTTATTGTATTTCTATATAATATAAACCCTAAGAAACTCAATGATGTAGAGCGCATCGTCATATCTCTTAAATTTATAGAGATATGGCAATTTTCTATGTTTTTCGAAATGCTACTTTGAGTGGCTGCAACTCAAAATGTATTAAAGATATTGAAAAATAGACTCAGTTCTGTGCGTTTCATGCATTTTATTACAAAATAGCAAATTTTGAAAATTTTGAAATTTTTCGTTTTTTTCCCCCAAATTTCCATAGGCGATAACTCGATAAATATAAAAGATACAGACTCGCAGACTGGACCATTCGATTCAGCTCGTCAAAATACATAAGTATGTAAAATTTCATTAAAATTGCTTTACGCGTTATAGAGTTAGAGCAAAAAGTGTGAAAAGGACGTTTTTAACGTTTGGCCTGAAAATGCCATTTTCAGACTTTTTGCTCTAAAATTTCAACCCACAATCAGAATTTTCTGAATTTTTTAGGGTTTATGTATTTTGATGAGCTGAATCCAATGGTTTAGTTTGCAAGTTCGTATCTCGTTTATTATTTGAGATATCGCTGATGGAAATTTTGAAAAAAAATTCAAAAATTTTCAATTTTTAAAAAAATTGTTATTGTGCTATAATATGCACGAATAACACAAAACTGAAGAGTATTTTTCGATATCTTGCGTAATTTTTGAGTTGCAGTTCCTCAAAGTTGGACTTTGAAAAACATCAAAAACCGCCATATCTCGAAAAATTTAAGAGATATGATGATGCGCTCTGCACCAGTGAGTTTTTTTAGGGTTTATATTATATAGAAATACAATAAAAGTATATACCAATTTTTAGTAATATTTCGTGAAATTGAAATACAACATATGAACTGTGTTTAAATGAGTAAGAATGTTTTACGGACGCATTAATTAATACAATAATAGTAGTTTATGTAACAAGTACATTATTTAGGTCTTTATTGGACGAGCCGAATAATAAATAAGGCGAGTCTATAAAGTCCGATTATGTACGAGTTGCATATAACTTTTTTATGTTCGACTGCATGGAAAATATTTTCTCTTAAAATATGATTATGTCAATACCTATAAGTAAAACATTTAATTGCAATGCATCTCAAACACTTCCTTATACTTTGTATAAGAAAGAAATTAGGAAACCATTTTGAAAGCCATACTTTGTAATATGTCAAAAACTGATTAAAATTTGATTCATTAAATTTTAGCGTTAACGCTTTACGCTTTTAAATTCTTATAATTTTTGTGGAGGGATCAATACCTACGTATACTTTTAAAATATTTCCAAAGTTTGCGACTGAAAACATATCCACCACGAAATTAATTTTCTTTTTAAGAATTTGCATATTTTTTCTAAGTGTCTCGCTTTAATTTAAAATGCGTCTTTGACCCTTAATTTCATAAACCGGTCACCAAACACTTTTCAAGATCACTTCAGCGTTCACTTGATCCTGATCCGTCAAGGGTTAAATAAACCCGAACCCTTGCTGTGTCGCCAAAATTGAAATCATTTCGCATCTCGTAATACGTCCAGCCGCACTGTCACGTTCTTGGCCATCTGTTTGCTTTCTGGTATTCGTTGGACAGTTTCAATATCTTCTTTGCGACACCGAGTGGACAGATTCGCTACACATGTCGTATTCACATATCCGAGAAGAGTTTTCTCGTTTTCTGTATTGGTAGATAAGACATTTTGGAATATATTTGCCCTTCTTTTCAGGCGGGAATACTCTTTGCTTTGTTCTGGATAATATGATATTTTGATATTGTTTGTTCAGGAATCAGGATCAGAAGAGATCACGAGGGTTTAGATAGCAGATTTTTTTTTATATGCTGCAATATACCTGTAAATGGATATTGTGTTTATATAACCGCACTTCATAAACAAAAATATATCACTTACCGAGATCTGCGTAAGCAGAGTGCCACACCCACAATGGGTAAAAGGCGTGATGATATATTTTTTAATATAACTATAATAATATAACCCCGATTGGAATGTATTATGTCATAATGAAATTGAAATTAGCTGTCACATGAGAGACACAAGATTGACATTTAATAGATTTACCGTTATGATTATCCTTTGTTACGAAATAGCAATGCATTTATGCAAAATTTGATTTGTTATTCACCGAATTAATACATCATTTCAAAATTTTAATAGGTCTTGAATTATATAGTACCTACAGAAATAATTTGTCAACTAATTATGTATAATAGTGAGTTTAGGATTCAAGGAAAAGTGGTTCAAGATGGAGATGTCTTAAAAGTTTTTAGTACTTTCAATTTGAATAATTATTTAGTTTATTTTTCTGCAATATTTCGTATTGTAATTGTAATTATAGAAACAATACAATTATTTATATTTTCGTTTGATTTATGATTGTTTCTATATTTTATACAAAGGTTTATTTGGAGTAGGTTTTAGAGTAGACGGATAAAGGAACACAAATTAATTTAGTGCAACATTTGGTTATCTGTCATTGTAATATATTAATATGGATACCAGCTTTATACATTATCATACTGTTCCAGATAAAATGCAATATAGAGTATCAATGTTAAATGATATTGTTGTCATAATTATTTACTGATTTATAAACATATTACCAATCTATAAACATTTCTCAAACTATAACCACAATTATACCAAGTTACATTTACATCTCGAAATTTTTATGACAACTTTATTTAACATTGGCAAACTATGTTGCTTTTTATCTGGAACAGTACTGTTATATATAAACTGGTATTCATTAATGACAAAACATAAATGTTGTCACGGTATTATTAGTTGTCAATTATTGTTACTCATAAATTATTCATCTGTTATTATTATAGTTACAGTTAAAGTGATTGACATCAATGTATTAAAGCGTTTTTTTTTTTTGTTTTTTGTTTTTAATTAGTAAACAAAACATGAACTATGGTATTGTGATATACCACATATTCTTTAGGTACTTGTGTAAAACTATTTAACATTTCATTTTTAATTTACTTTGATGTCCATGCAAACCATCATAAAAAATTACAAATGTAGCTAGATGATGCAAATGCAAATCACAACAAATACTTAAAAAAACAAAATTCATCAATTTTTTGTACATATTTCCACATTATTTGATGTTAAATTACATGTAAAACCAGCAATGGATAAAAAGTGCAGTTTTAACGACATTATAAATGAATTAATATTGAATTAAACGACATGAAATATGCAGTTTTGAAACAGCTGTTACTGATATCTGAAATGCATCGTTTTGAAATGGGCTATAAATACTGTTTTATGGGCTTCGATATACAGCTGCGCGTATGATATCTGGAATATCTTTTACGGAAGCTTCATAATATTGCTGGAGCTAGCTAGGTTTTTATTAACAACGATAACGAATAATGATATACAATGATACAAACATAGAAGTGTAATATTTTGAAACAATATTCAAAGCAATTTTATTACATTTCAAATAGCATAAACTTCAGTAAGGCGACTAAAATATATGGTTTAATAAAGAACTTCATTTCTATCTATAAAATAATCTTATAATATTGCCTTCAATATTTTCTCATAATATTTCAAACTATACTTTTTTTGTGATTGTACAAATAAATTCAGTAAATTTTAGTGATAGAAGATTAAATGAAATTAACTGGCCATTAGCAGTACTTTACTTATATTTATTTAATTACTATAATGTATGTCTTACTTTAAATTTCCATTGATGCCATGTGTGTTGCCCAACCGGTGCAAGCTTTTGTTACAACTACTAGCCGGTACCCGATAGTTTTGTTGTTTTCAAGTTAATCCGATCCAAATCAGATAATAAAAAAATTTTATAACCTAATCCGGATTCGAATACATCACCTCTGTTTCCAGAGTATCCACTAGTATTAAAATTATGGCGAAACAAAATATGACCACCGAGGGCGCAAATGTCTGACACACTTACTGTTTGACAGATTATAACAAGATTCAATCATTAATTTCATATCATTTTCGTTACTCACCTTTCTCGCCGTCATTGGACATATGCTTAAGATCCAGGTGATGTGTGCCAATCACGCTACCGCTTCCACCGCGGACAGCATCACCAGCGTCACGCAGCTGCACCTTGATGCGCTGACATAGCGGAGGGAACATCTCCGTGAACACCAGCTGCTCGTTCCATACTGGACAGTAGCTGTGACGCTTCACCGATGTCTTGCCCTTGAGAACAAAATAACACATTGATTAAAAATTTCGTTAGAGATCAACAGCAGGTATTTCATAATGCTAATTTAGAGCAAATAGAGTTTAAAAACTATTTGTATACACATTGAAAGTTTCTGGTCGTGCGTGAAATGTCGTTTGCAAGGTTATACGTTATAAGCACAAAACAGTACAAATGATACAAAAAGAACAAGGGATATTGGTCTATAAATCTATTGAGTCCCTGGGAAGCGTAAGAAATTCAAAATATACGTACATAAATTATTTAAATTAGAATATGAGAAATAATCATTTTTGTTTCATAAAATTATAAAATATTTGCAAAGTTAGGAATGTACTCAAATATTGTTTCTAGTGTATTTTGACTTCCCTGTCGTTTGTCGAGCAACATTCATTCAACACGATCTTAAACTCAAAGAAGTACTTGGAATATTAAGTAGGATTGAAGTGGATGAATCTCAAAATAAACAAATTAGTACTTTTCCGTATTTATCATTCTTATATAGATCAAAATGGGCCTTTGAAAGATTCCATGACTTATTTTATTACCACAGTTTACTTTATAAGGAGAAGCTTGAGGTAATAGGAAAAATGGAAATGAGATTTAGGAAAAAGTAAAATCAGTAGCTCGGAAATCGTACGGATACCCAATACACAGCTAGAATACTGAATAAAAGAATTTGGTGAAACGTTGAAGAAATCAAGCGAAGCTGAAGTGATGAATAAAACTGAATCACGCTCGTTGACAAGTACTTCTTCAATCACTGTCAGGCTTTATTGTCCATTCTAGGAGATAAGTATGAGTGTATTAAGCTTAAAGCTGCTGTATAAATGGTAGGATGTCTGTGTTTCACTTATCAGACATCAACATCAAGTTGAATGAATGGAATATTGAAAATATGAATTTATTGTATAAGTACGTAGAGAGTACCGATTTGTAGCTAGTTGTTTTATGTGAAGTATTTGAGGATTTTCAGCTCAACTGACAATGTCAGCATTTCGAGACAAATCCGAGAGATATACGAGTATATTGACTGTCTAAACGTCCATCTGTTTGTTTGGCAGCGCTTGAATTTAGAAATAAAAAACTTTATTTGAAACTTGTATTTTAAAGTGAAATTCGATTCTACAAACATCTAGATCAATTTTGAAGGTTGTCAAGTTGTTAGAAGATGTATACGTTTATTATTTATTGCACTCGTTGGCGTATAATAAATTTGGATACGTATATTTAGTGCTATTAAGTCTTAAAATAATATACATTTCAGTGTAATTCACCGTATGCTGAATTATTTACAGACTGTTAATTATGCTGAGTATTATAAAGACCAACATTTGAATTTGAGATTACATGCATACATTAAAGTTTTGGTTTGTTAAATGTAAAGGAAACTAACGCAACACCGTACTGAGGCTGGCTTTCAGAGCAATTACGTGGAGTAAACGTTTATGTTGTGGTACACAAAGACGCGGAAGACAATAGTGAATGCATAGTATATTGCACTCATCTTCACGACAGCATTCACTCAATTTTTTTTTCTTTTGAATTTAAATTCGCTTATAATAGTGGTAATTATTTATTTGTTGTCTTGTGGTGTTCAAATTTCTATATTATCATGTGGTAATTTTATTTATTTATAATACTACTAGCGGACCCGGAAGGCAGACGTTTTCCTGCTACAGACCTTGCTAGCAAATTATATTTCTCCGAACTATAAAACTCCTATGTTCGTAATTCTTTTCCTCTTAAACGGCTTGACCGATTTTGATGAAATTTAATTAAAAAATTAAATGCATACCTATGTCATGAATAAAAGTCAGGAAAAATAAAAAAATATAATTATGTATGTGAAAAACACAAACGATCATGCTTTTCAGTGGGATTCGAACCCTCGACTTCTGGTGTGTTACTCTAGTGACATCACAGCACCACCACAACCGAGATCGGCTAGATTTTCTCATCTTAACTGAGTTTGTGTGTCTAGATCTATACATATAATTTTATCCCGCATATTCTAAACTAGATTTCTTCGTCTTTCTATATCCATCGTTGAATATCCGTTTCATTGGTTCCTTTCTTACTTTATTTTTTCTTTTCTTGATACTTCTACCCTCCATGGTGTTTTTAGTTTCTCTTTATACTTCTTTACTCTTTTACTTGCTTCTGTCTTAATTTTGTACCATTTTGTTTCTTCCTCTAATATTTACATTATCTTAAAACATAGAAGATTGTACTTACAGTTAATTTTTCTTGTGGTGCGGTTCACGTCACTATCTTCTATCTCTATATCTTCTATAACAATAGTGGGAGAAAGTGAGAAAGAAGATAGTTACGTGAACCGCACCACAAGAAATATTAACTGTAGTTGTTTTCTTAACAAAATACAAATATGTTTATATAAGAATATTTTGAAACTAAAGAAGGTTTACTGTTTAATTTGAAACATTTTTTGATGTTATAAACAATAAGCATTGAACTGGTAAACAGTAACAAAGACAAATGCAAATAGCCACACCATAACCGTTATTCGAACTCGGGGCCTTTTAGTGTAGAGGAGATTTAACATAATTGTTATTGACAAAATTATTCGAACAATCAGAATTAAATCCGGATTTACTAAACATTCGTCTAGACGTTTCAAATAACTGAATTTTAATTCCTAAATTGTACTTTGATGCGCACGTATTATATTTATGCACAGCGCATTTAAAAAATTGCTAAAATTAAGTTTTATGTAGTTGAACTGTAAAATTATGGTTCACAAAAGAAGCGAGACCTTAATGTCTGTATAAAATCTCTATTAAAAATATAAAATTATGTTAAAACTTGCTGAAACTACAAAGATATATAACGCCTATATTTTAAAAACAATAATCGCTCTTCTACTTCGCCTTCCTTCCTTTACCCTTAGCGGACGTATAAATTTCCGGTGACGACGTAATCCCGTTATTAAGCTCAAAATGTCTGTGGTCACGGAAACGGAAACAATTGTGTTCTCGTGTTCAGGATTCAGGTTAGGGCATAGCCGACATACCTTCTTTTTTCTAACAAGTGAATTCTGCGAACATGGCTACTTGTTGCGAGCTGGAAAATTGCCAGGTTTTCAAGCAATCGCGTATGTTTCATTTTGTAGGTTATCGGGAAGCAAGGCTTCGGGATATCAACTGTTTCTCATAACTGTTTTATGTTTTTCACGGCCTCGGTGGACCGGACGTAAATTTTAAATTTACGGAGTGACAGCACGGAATAAAGAAGTATGGGTGGTGCAGTAGAAATGGGATCTAAATTTTGGAATTGTAAATTCAACTCTGTTTCTTTCACTTTATTAAAATTTCTGGATTTTAATGAATAACAGAAAGATGATGACAGCTGCGCGAACTAAAAATTGAAACTATATTAGATTTGAGAAAATATTATCTGAGTTTGATTTTAGTAGATAATAAAATTGTAGTTTCATTGAAAATTCACAAATCAGATTGAGTTTTCAATTTATGTTTGCCAGTTTATTGGATTAGTATGTAATATGATTAAAAACTAAAACATAAAAATGTACTTTTTTTGGTTTACGTGTTTGTAACACCAAATCTAATAGGCTGCAAAAATATGACGTCAAAGTTTAATTGGAAATACAAATCAGGAAGGCTTTATAAGCTCATGGTAACGAGATAAATTTTATGCACACAATATTGGAATTTGTCCCAAAATAAAATTTGATTAGCGAATATGGTTTCAATAAATGTATATTACATATCGTGTTGAAAAGTTTTCATTGTCTATTTTCTATGTTTGAAGAAAACATGTATTATTCGGAGTAAATGTGACTTTGTAGAATTCGTATGTAATTATCCGACTCGCTTCGCTCGTCGTTCAAATTTAGATACTCAGCTTTCAAAGTATCACATTTACTCCTTATAACACATACTATTAGATGACAAAAATTGAAATAGAAAAAATACAGATTTTTCTTACTGTGAGTCCAGCAAAGGAAACCTGCACGTAAGGGTCCACCAAGTCGTTAACTTCTCCTGTAAAAGCCTTCTTCACGTTCGCCATCAATGACGAATTCATCTTCGGTAGTCCATCAGCTCTGTATACGCGTACGATGAACCTTGCCCTTTGTCTGTCGATGGGTACTCCATCTGGTAGAAGTAGATTCCTGTCGTAGAAAAATCCATACAACTTTTTATATACGTTCCCAAAATAGTTTAAAAAACACTTTTAAATATTTGACAGCATTTTTATTTATTTATTTGCAACTCTACACAGGGGATGTAACAGTAATTTAAGAAAGTGGAAACAACACCACTCGGTTGCTATTTAGGGAGAAGTAAGTTGAAGTAAACGAGGTTTCAACTAAAGAGCTCTAGTTTGTTGGACGAACATTCTACCGCAGAATAAACATGAAACGGAATTACCTAATAATTATTGTATTTGATACCCTATAATACAAATTAGATTTAGATACGTTTTACCTAAACATGTTTGAGATCCTGAATATAAATCTATATATTGCAAATAATATAATTTAATTCATTAATAGCAAATTATTTACGGAGTGGTTAATTTTGAAATATTTAAATATTATCTCTCGTAGTTGTTTCTCAGCATTTAAATAGTTTTCTGCACAGAATAAAATTCTACAACTAAAAATATCCTAATTTATAATTTTCCTTTATCCGAAAAACGAATTAAAGAAAAACAAATATTTGCAATTGCAATATACATTTGACATTTCATAACAAATAGCATTCACAATAAAATAAAAAGAATAAATATTAAATTTAATATTACATAACAAGAACATTTTTTTATTTATTTGCCATGAATTCTGAAAGTTTTTTAAGAACAATAAAAGTTTTTGCCGTTTGACATTATAAGTTTTTTGACAGTTTGGAAAATGTCACTTTTACTACCAAGACAATAAAAATGTTTCTACGTAGTAGCCGTTCAATATACGATAGCAATATAATTTGTTGGTGATACTGATAACTTTCAAAATATGTATTAAATATAAGAAATAAATTTATATTAATTTTGAAATCGGTAAAAAACAATGTGTTCAACCCGGCACTAAACACAGATTTATAGCTTTGGAAGCGTTTATTCATTCAATAAAACAGCGACCTCTGCTGTTAATCTGGTGTTTTAGTGCCTAGTTAAGCAATTAACTATATATTTTTGTTAATATCATGGTATTAGTGATTTGATAGAAATTAACATTAATTTGATGAATTTTTCTTGTTCCGTAAAAAAGAAAATTATAAATTAGATGAATATATATCATATATCTGTGTACAAACTACAATTTTACTGGGTACAATTAGGAGAGCTACTATTTGAATATTTTTAATTTACATTGAAATCCCTATGGTCTTCCGATGCACCATCCGGTATTCATTTTTTCTAGTTATATTTTGATGTTTGATAAAAAGCTTTGTGTAACATGCGTTATCTAGTGAACCGGCATCAACGCTCTCTGCCATGCCGTTGCTCAGAAAAATAAATTATTACACCACTTATTTTTTTCTGACTGGCTTTGAGAAAATTTTGGTACACGACATATTTCTGCACGAGAGTCGACAAAACACGCCCCCCTTCAAAGATTTTAGAAGAAGAAGAGTTACAAGGGTAATTTTATATGGAGAATTTGTGGACGGTGCGAATAGAGATCGCTATGTTACCATGGAGATGTTTATTTCATAGTCCAATACCACTTTTTTACGTGAGACGAATAAAAGAACAGTACCTAGAGCTCATTCAACTTTTGTTTTCTGAAATGTAATTCGGTAGACTTCAAGACAAATAGACAATCTAATATCGCGTTTGGTAAGTTGTCTAAAAGACAATTTCGTGCCCCAACATCGAAATAAAAATATATAAACCCATATTCAAATGGTATTGTAACCAAATGAATTGGGTTCATTTGACTAATATTCCGAAGATTATTAGCCTAATAGTGTAAATAAAATTTACAACATTATTTTGAGTCATTTAGACTTTTGGTGGCTTCAAAGTATGACAATTTTAAGAACAATATTCTTTTTTATTATCGATTACTACTTTATAATCTTTTATTATTAACTAAATAACTAGATGGTAACTCACGCTTCAATATCGTCCTCATCTTTATCACTCTTCGGTGGAACTTTGACACTGTCGCCCTTCCCAATGACGCTGATGTCACACTTCAGGTAGCCCTTAGGGCCTCCGGCAATGTCGTCTGGGTCCGTCAAAAGGGCCCATTTGTGGTAGAATTGATGGTCTGATGATATAAATTGAGTTAGCGAAATAGAAAGCCCGTAATAGGTCGGTAATAGATGTAATTACAGTTTGAAATGAATCATGTAGGGGAATTAAATTTCAGTTATAGAGAAATATAAAATAAATAATATCAAATATTTTATTAGTTAAACCCATACAGAAGTAGTTTCAAATTGCGATAATATTTATATATTACAAATTAACGAAATGAAATAATGTATTTCATATGCAAATATTTATAGATAAATTTGTATAATTAAACAATTTATTCATCAGTTACTTGAACATAAATAAATAACAAGTTAAAATCAATTATAATTATACATTCAAAATAATCAGTCGAAACAAAATATCCGTAGTTATGCTTAAATTTCAATTTGCGATCTGAAATTGTAAATCACAAAACAAAACTGACTTGAACAAACGTTGATTTGGTGCAAAACAAATATGATATCATTGTGCCAAAATAATAATAATTCGTTGCATGCATATTAAATTAAATTTAAATCAGTGTTGTGTATAATAACAATGACATTAAAACAGTGAAAGAGATATTCAAACTAAAATTGTTCAGCAGTTTTCCAAGCTTTCATTTGTTTAAACAACGTAAAGAATTTTTTAAATTAAATATATTCTTTTATTTTCTCTGCTGTGGTAATGTCATGCAATTGTTTTAACTTTACTCCGAAGTTCATTTATCTTGCCGATGTTTAATTGTTTTGTTTTGATTTATCTCCTGCGGTTTAATTAAACTTTCTGTTTAGGAAACGGATTAATTGTTGGGTTAATTAATCGAAGTTTATGTTGTAAACGGAACTTTCTTTACTTTATGAGTACTTTAATTTTTAGTAATTTACCTAAACTCGCTAATATAAATTTCTCATTAAATTCTTGGAAATATAAAGTAATACCTATAATTAAAACTTTGTTGATAATAAATCGTAACAAATATATTAATATAATAGAGCATTAGAATATTCAATTTTCTTATAGCTTATAGAAAATTGGTTTTACATTTAATTATGATTGAAAGATTATGCTTTTCTTAACGGATTATAATATTGTTGACAAGATTTTTATAATGCCAAATTTTATGATATTTTATTCATTTTAGTTTAATTTCAACGGTACCATCATAGGCAACTTAAAAACATATTTATTTGAAACTTCTATGCCTTATGTTTCAATTAATGTAATAATTCATAAAAGCACAATTATGGTATTCAAGGACCCTTTACATTTATCTAACCAAAACATCTTTAGATATAAATTGCCATTTTCATGTTGAATAGATAATATTTGACATACATGTTTCACACATAGAATAGATATTTGAATTTTTTGTTAATACTAATAGAAACTACAATAATTTTAAAAAGTATATTATTAAATTAATAATTTTAAAATTAGAATCAAATTGAAAAAGAACATTTTTTTATTTCAATTATTTTTCTAGCATCTTCCATTTGAAACATTTTTACCTCTCGTCGTATCCTGTAAAGGAGGAATCATGCTAAAAATTCGGTAGTGAGTTTTCAATGGATAAGCACATTTCGGATCCCTAGAATATGATTCTAATATTTCCGCGATGATGTCTGTGTGTGGATGGATGGATGTATGGATCTCAGGAGTTATGGTTTCTTAAAAAGTCCAGAATTAAAAATAATTTGTATTGTTATTTTATATACATTAAAAAGATGATGAGGTTTTGGTGATAATCCACTGACCTAAAGTGGTTATTTTGAAATATCTATGTAAAATATGGTTTTATGGCAATTTTTGTTATTACAATAAAATTTCAAATATTATTATGTACAATTTTTGTTTGAAATATTGAATTTTAAAATATTCATATAAATTTGACATGTGCTTTTTGAAAAGAAACAAAACAATTTAATTGTAAAGTGCATTTTAAAGCTTGATAGATATTCTGTTTGATAAAAAATCTATGGTGGTGGCCTACGTCAGATCATTTCTAAGTAGGTACACATTTTGGTGTATAATTTAATAAAAATATACTGCTGAAGGTAATATGCTGGCCACATCAGATTTGTACAGGTGTTTCTATATTCGAAATCAATTAAATTTATTGTTGCATTTGTCAGGAAACTTCCTCTTCCGGTTTTGTAATTATGACCAAAATTAATTCAGCTCTGTGCATGGTCACATATATTATAATATAAGTTTCATTACTCTATATATCCCCGTTCCTGAGTTATTTTACAAACCATTACACATTCAACCATCCACACAGATGTCATTAAGATAATTGTCATAACGAATTCAGGAGAACGAGTATTCGAATTTTTTCTTGATTCTTATATTTCCTTCCCTACGAATAAATAACATTGAAAAAAGTACTCCTATATCATTTTGAGTCCCACTGGCTGTAATCCGTACAAAATGAGCATTCGTATGCATCTGTTATTTATATTTGGAAACGCGTAAATTGTGCATACTTCATAGCTGCAATTCAGGTAATAACCTAATTAAAAATAAATGCACAGTATCTCATTCCGATCTCCGTCTATTTTATTCATCTATTCAAATTCCCTCGCGTTTATGTTTCCATTATTCTGGAAGCCTCTCTAGATGCCTCTTTGGAAACCTTTACACCGAGAAAATTAATCATATGTTTTATTGCTGACTTGGAAACAACTGTACGTGTTTCTTACACACTTATAGAGCTTTCAATTCGCAGTATGCGCACCACATACGCTCTGGGATGGATAATTACCACGCTGTGTCTCTTATAACGTTACACTCGCTGCAGGTTTTCAGGATAATTTAGTTTGAATGTCACTGTAATTAATGTAATGGAATGTCGTTGGAAAAATGTCATTGTTAATATTATGTGTACGGAAAATTGAATTTTCTTTTCTTTTCGTCCCGGGATTTCACGCAGAAGGTTTTGCGGTTGTAAAAAATAAGTTGCGGGAATAGAAATTGGATTTCAGGGAGGGAAATTATGTTTCTCAAGGTTGACACTGTCGAAATTTGAAAATATTGCTTTCAATTTCTTGCACAGCTGGAAGAATAGGGTCTATGGCAATAATTAAATTATAAAATAAGGAAATTAACCATTATGGTAAAGATAAATAAAACCTTGCGCGGATACATTTTTTCTACAGACTATATTTTCATCCGCTTAGATGTCAAAATTGTAAATTCGCATCCGCAACCATTATATCCGAAACTGATTCGCATCCACGCTTTTATTTATTCTTAATACTTTAAAAAATTAAGTATTAGACAGACACATTTAATATTCGCAGTATTGCACACAATGTACAACGGATTAGAAGGAATAATATTTACAATACCTACTTCATATAAAGGGGTCAGTTTTCATAAAAAGAAGGGACATTGTAAACGAACAAACAATTTTAGGATATTTCAATTTTCGCGGTAACAAATATAGTATGTATTTAGGAACCCATAGAAAATTTCTCGTTTAGAAGATCGATGTATGTACATATATATGTTCTTCTTCAGGACAGGAATTTACAACCGTTGCCAAAATATTTTACTTTAATAGAATATAGAGACGTATTTTTTGTTTAAAGTATTAGAATATTTGGTTTTATTCTGATTTTAGTTGTATTTATCATGTGATCCGAATTCGAACCGCATTCACAAAAAATATTTATAAAATGATCCGAATCCGTAGAAACTGCAGGATATCCGCAATTCTGCAGGATTCTATAGATAATGATCAAAAATATTCAGGAGACTTCAACCAAACACTATTGTTACAAAAATTGGTTTCCCCTCCATTTGATACTCAACTTATTTTAAAGAAAATGATTGCGATTAAAAATTATACAGAATAGTTATTACACTTTCCTTTTCTATCTATAAAGTTAGCCAGGGAACTGGCACAAAATTAAATGTTTGGGCTACGTTATGTGCAGAATATAATTATGTTCTTCAATTTTCATTTAAAATATCGCTTTAAATTATGTTAATAATGGGCTCTTTCATCCAAATTTGATTATTATATGTCCATACGTAATGTATAAATTCAAGATAAATATTATAGATAAATGATGAACACGATTTGATGTTAATCTTTCTAAATGAAAAGATTTTTGATTGAAGTTCTGTTAAATTTTCGAATTACCTAATTTTGCATCAGGGAAACAAGCAAACATACTTGTATCTCTGACGAAGAATAACATTTAGTAATTCGAAACGTTGTATTTTAACAAAAATTTTTCAGAACATAAACCAAAAATCATAACAAATTTTACCAGATAAATTTTAAAAACTTTTCATTTATTACTAAGAGTTCTGAAGGTTTTTTCGACTTATTGTTTACCTTTCTGTATCGCAGAAATAAACGAAATGTTTTTACAATTTAAATGTCCTTTGTAAGTGGTAACGAAGTTATAATATGTTTTTCTTTTTCATTTAAATATTCAGTAATCCACTAACGCGAATAATATTTGTTCTACAAGTTTGTATAATCAAGAGAATAGATTACCGTAAAAAAATACTTGATTGGATTGATCAAGTTGTTAAATACCTCTTCCATTATTTGCCAATCAAAAACAAAAAAGCGTAACAGGTATCGTTAGCAAAACAAACATCCGTCCTTTAATCAATCAGTCTGAGAAAAGTAAACAGCTCCCAAAATTCTTAAATCAATAAACCCGAAACAAACATTAAATAATTTACATCTCTTTTCGTCTTTTCTGTCCCAGAAAAAACTGTCAAAATATATTTCTTCGTCCCTGCAAGGGAGAAGTAGTCTCACGCTTCGCTATGTGATACGTTTGCCGCAGGGTTGTTGGTGGGGTATTTTACCCTGGCTCAGCGCGCAATGGTCGTATCTCTCGGGGTGTCACATCACCGTGAGAGTGGGGATTCCCCTGAGAAGTGGTGACATGATCGACGACGCTAAGGTAATCGCGGGAACGGGGGCGGGAATCGTGGATAGAGGTATAAGTCGAATACATGTGCAGCATATATTAAAGAGGTATGATATGTGTAGGAGCGCAGTCGTTGATTTGATATTGTTATACTGAAGAGAAGATAAGCTGATGTTTGAGAAATAATTAATTTAAAATTAGTGTTCTACGCGAAAAACATTAAGGAAGTATTAAAAAATACAGGAAGGTAAATAAATTTAATTTATTGTTATTTTTTTGATGTTGCTGTAAATTTTTACCTATTCTCTTTACAGCAAAAGTGTAAATACAAAAGTTGTTCAGAATATAAAAATGCATGCAATAAGGCCCATTTGGATACCTAATTGTTAGTATTCCTCGATATTTCAATCAAATTAAAAACAATATTTATTAGGAAAATTGTATCACGGCAATGGAAAATTGAACAAAAACGAAAAATATTTATCTTTTCAGAAAAAAGATTTAGATTTATTTATTATATTATTTTATATGGAAGTATCATAGAAAATTGTAATGATATAAAAGCGAATTTTAGAGATAAAATTTATTTATTTAACAGAAAGAATTGAAAATATATGATTGTTAGAGATCTACCGCCAAATTAAACATAAATATGTTTTTGTGCAACCGGACGCGAAATAAGCATTTCGCAGCTGCAGTACAGATCGCGACTGTTGCCATGGTAACGGCCGCGAAATCCAAAATGATTGTTTTTTTAACCTATATCGCGTCCGTTACCATTAACAACAAACGCGAAATAGAGTAAAAAAAAACAGTCATTTTGACACGAGAATTGACATGTTTTCAAAACTAATTGTTTTGTTTATCAAATGTCAATCACATAGCCACTTCATATTTACAATAAAACTGTTTAAAATTTGTAATTAAAATTATCTACAGTTGCACAAAAAAATAGTGTGCTGCGAAATCTTTTATCGTCCTCGAAATTGTCCTGCCTCGGCCACAATTTTTCTCTCGGTTTGCTAACGGATGATTTCGCGGCCTTGGTATGCAAATAACTATTATCATGTTAGACAATATGGCAGCGAATTGCGGTATTACGGTATTACGGAATTTGTGTAGGCTCAAGTGAAGGGTGAAGTAGTACGAAATATCACCAATATTAAATTGGATGATGTAATATAATATAATTATTTAAATAACAGATCACTCTAAAAAATTCTTTCTACGTTTATGTTACGGTCCAAAACGGATTATCGAAACGTTTATAACGGTGTTTCTATTATTCAAGAAGTAAGATTCGCTCTAGATATAAAGAGAGCGGCATACTATGAGTGTCTTATAGTAAAGTTATGTCTAAATTTTCTGGTAGATTTATTTGCCGCATAGCTTATAAAAATCCAATACTACTCTTGCAAATTTTAATTTATTAGTCTCTCATTCTTAAATTGAGTATAGTTTCTTTAAGCAGTTGAAAATTTGAAGCCTTAGCAACTTAACAAATGATCTTATTGTGAATGTAATGACTAAATATCTTTGAAACAACTATAGACCAGCATGAAGTGTCATTGCAACCAAATACTGTGTGCTCACATGAACTAGTACGTGCGAAAGGCTCAAGGGTAGAGTCGGTAATGCAGCCTCTCCATTACGGTCCTCCTGCTGAATTCCGTCATATCAAAGGATGCTCTTCACCCAACAACAGTGTTAATGCTGTTATAACTCAAGTCACCCATGTATTATTATGTGTTATGTAGTACATTTGTGTGCTGGTTTATATATGAGATTTAGACACACGTGAGACGAAAAGAGACAGGGAGATAATAAGAGAGAGAGAGATGGAAGGTGGGTCACTAGGGAAATGGGATTTTACAGTAGTTTGAATATTATACGGAATTTTGAATGAATTGTCCAGAAAGGATGTAGAGGGTTGGTCGTCGCTTTGTAGCACCTCATGTAATCTCAGTTAAATGGGGTGGCATGAACCCTTTTATACCACAAAACCAGGTTTTTGTTCCTTTAATTTATAGACATAATGGTACTAATTTTCATTTTACAATACATTAGGATATTGAAGAAAAAAGATTGGTATTTTGAACGTTATGTTGTCTCAAATATTAAAGTATAATTGATATAAAATATTAGACTTAAATCGGTTTGTCGAGATATACAGGGTGTTTCAGGACTAGTGTAACAAACTTTAACAGCTTATTCTTCAGGTCATTTTGAGCCAAAAATGTCATATGAATATAGGTCTTATTCCTTCTAGTTACCAAAATACAAGAGGTTGAAGTTCTATAAATAACACGAAATTTTCTAATTTTTGTAATCAAGGTACTTTCGAAAAACAAGAGTTTTATTGAAAAGTCATACCTTATTTGTCTTAATTAAAAATTGTTGTACTTTTGATTGTATTTTTGTTTCATGATGGATAGTTATAGTACTGCTGAATATGCAGATATAATTTTTATTTATGGATTATGTAATGGTAATATCCGTTACGCGTCTAGAAAATACCAAGACAGATACCCAAACAGACGCTAACCTTCCCATGTTGTTATGTTCTGTGTTTAGAATTTATGTATTTGTCTATTTAATTGTGTCATTGTGTGTTTTGTTCTCTAAATTGTATTCGTTAATATTAATAAATAAAATAAATTAAGGGCCGATATTTCCATCTACGAATAAACTTCCGAATAAGTTATTCGACGAATAAATAAAAAAATACGCATCAAAAAATGACAGCTAGAACAATACGTATCATTTGAGCTATGATTTCGATGCGACATTTTTCAGTTATTCGGCAAATAATTTATTCGGAACTTTATTCTCAGATGGAAATATCAGCCCTAAGACAAATAAGGTATGACTTTTCAATAAAACTCTTGTTTTCCGAAAGTACCTTGATTAAAAAAATTAGAAACTTTCGTGTTATTTGTGGAACTTCAACCTCTTGTATTTTGGTAAATAGAAGGAATAGGAGATATGTTCATATGACATTTTTGGCTCAAAACAACCTCAGGAATAAGCTGTTAAAGTTTGTTACACTAGTCCTGAAACACCCTGTATAAGAAAATTGATAAGGAACATAATTTTGTACATCCTTTTTTTCTAAAATAACTTAGAAAAGTGTGACAGTCTAAAATAAAGTTAGATAACCTAATTCTGGATTCCTACAATCACTGTTTTACTTCCCGCACATATATGTAAAGGAGATATTTTTACGGGTCAAAATTTTTCGATGTATTGGACTATTCAACAGAAAAGCATATTTTGTGTTCTTAGAATAAAATTTCACTATTTTCATTATGAAGTTTGTGACGACTTTTCGTGATAGTTTATATAAACCATATCTCAGTAAATAATTGAACTAGATTATATTTTAGTAAAAAAACTTTTTTTGAAACTTTGTGGTTATTTTGTAAGGTTAAAAAGTTGCTTAGACTGGAGTTTACATATTGGATTTTTCAAAATATTTCAGCACATATAAGTTTACATATAATTGATTTTCAGATTAAAATTTATTATATCAGAAGATGTAGAATAATATTTACCACAATTTTTGAATGAAATGTTTTTATAGATTTTGTACCGTTTAGAAAAATAATTTGCATTAAATTATGTGTTGTAATATCAATTTTTTTTTTATTTATTCAATTAAAAATCCTTTATTTTATTATAGATATAGGAAAAATTAGATAAGAACTAGGTACAGATAAACTTGAACTCTGTTCTTTAAATTGTTTATATTTTGTTCATATACTATTGCTAAATACGAGTATTTTCTGAATACTACTATTCCTAAAAAAATCTTTAAATATATTTTAGTACGTGCCTGTCTTTGAAATTAATTTTTTTAATGCTATAAATTACATGTTTTAATAATTAAGAAACAGTTTAGAAAAACAAAATCTGTTTTACAAATAATTTGTATGTAGAAAAAGGTCTTACTTTTCATATTTTCAAGCGTAATTTCCAAATGGCAAACTTAGTTAAACTGTCAGCCGGGGCTTAAGTTTCTGAGTGGAGTAGATTCACTCAATAATAAAGTATTAAAAGAAATTATGTGCGCGTATAAATGTAAATATTTACCGAATTAATTGAAACGATTCAAGATAAGTTTCCTTCGCGGTTCGTGCTCGCTGTTTTTGTATTATAGCTCCCAATAAAACACAAAGCGTGAAACAGTTCTTTGTTACATAAATTTCTCGTGACGTTTATTACACATTATCACCTAAAATTGAAACGTACGTTTATGAGGCATAACGTAGTCTTGCGTCGAAACATCAACAAGAATGAATACTCTCGATTATTATTCATAATATGAATTTATTTGGTATAATTCCGACGAAATTTAGACAAGCATTGAAGAAATTGTTTGTTTACGTATTTGGAATTTCAGTAAATTTCTGAAATAATAGCGCTTTTGCTGTTCAAGAAATGTCCAATCTTAAAATCGGCCGATGTCGAAAAAACGGTTAGAACTGAAATAATTATTAATACAATATTTAGTAACGCATGTTACTTTGCAATCCAACTTTAGCTCTGTTGTACTGGTGTAGAGAAAGATATTATTTATTAATATGTTTTATAAATTTACCTGAATAATTATCATGTCAAATTTTATATTTGAAACTATCTTTTAAATTTGAAATTTTCCAACATGTAAACCCGATTTTCAGACAGAAAACGAAATGGAAAAACCTTGTTGACAACATCGGCTTTTTGTCAAATATACCCTGCAACTTTTCTGGTTTCGTAAGAATCAATATCAGCTAACGGATAAAAGAGGTAAAAGGGTAAAAGTCTTGTAAAACAAAACAGTTGACATCTCAAATAAAAACACTGGTAACTTTCTTCAGCAACTCTGATCTTTTAACTCTGCACCTGTTAAAGTTGAAGAGTTAGTTTGCTGTGGGGACTATATTAAATATAATTTTAGTACGCCAACTATAAGTTCTGGTTGTTGTGAAATTTCCAGAATTTATGTTAATATTAAAATAATATTATTTGCATAACTCTTTCAATCACAACGCAATGTTTTTGAATTCCATTTCGCTTGAATTTCAAATGAAAATTCAACATTGTACCGAAAACAATACCAATCGTATTTGATATTTTTTAAATATTCTTGTACCTTGAAATCAAAACAAAACAATGCTAAACAAAACACTAATAACAAAACATATGACTGCGTGTTGTGCGAGCAAATATGTGCAAAATGTAGCTGCATTTCCCTACTAATTATTCTCACTGCGTCGCGGATCGCTTCGACACTCGAATTTAAATCTAGCCATTAGAGCACATCATTAACTGTAGGTAGTTCGTAAACTCTTGTATGTTTTATTATTCCACGAAGTCAAGTAACAAGAACAAGACATGTCTTACTGATTAATATTACAAGCAAAATGTCAATTACCACAGCGAATTCTAAACTAATCTAATCTCTAAAATGCACTATTTTGACACACTGTACATTTCTTTGATACAGTACGTCTCCAAATGTTTGAATCATAAGATTTAAAAAATAAAAAGTGAGGCTTGAACGAATTTGAAAGGTTTTCTTTTCATGATGACGTTTTATACTATTTTTTATGTCGTAATAGTTTTATTTTCTCAGCTACTAAAGCACGTTATTTTCAGTTCGGTGATTTTGAATAGTTCAGGTGCTATATTATTTTTTATGCTTTAGTTGCAAATTCACTGAACTTTATATTATATTTTTATCACCGGAAAAACGTTAATTTAGCTCCAATGATAATTCGCGGAATTGTTTCATAATTAAATGTTACAGTTTTGCTTGTAACTGAAACATAAGTAACAAAAATCTATATTGCTGAATTTTTCTCGTCTTTTTTTTTTTTTTTTGTTCAGACAAAAACAAAATTTGTTAACAAGTTAATTTGAAATAAATATACAACATTAAGCATAACAACAATAACAACGTTTGTATCTTTTTAGTTACTGACAGTAAATCACATCAAAATAATTCTATATCTCTCGGATAGATAAGATGTAAGAATTTATGAGAAAACTAACAAAAATTAAAGTTACTTTTAGTACTATTTGGTGTCTGTAATGTGAAGTTACATAGATTCGTGCAGTTTTAAATTTTAATAACTTTTCCTCGATATTAAGGCTGAAATTCCCAAGATACTACAACATATAAAGAATCTGCGGAATGCAGTTGAGATGGTATTTATGTGCTATTGAAAATATCTCAATACAGGAATTTTCGTAATTCGCAGTTGTGAAATGTGCGAAAGTGTGTAGGGAACACAAATATGTGCTTTGCTTTGTTTAGGTCGACAAACTGTTATCCGTCCTCAGCAGGAATGTGCGTTAACTTCGCACAAATACATAACATATATCTTAAACGTCTATTTTTACGAATCAAAAATTTATTATTATAACGCACAACGTTCGAGTGTATTACCGATATTATTTTGACATTTATCCATATTTGAATGCCAATAAGGTTTTTGAGACATATTTTAGTAAAAAATTGATTTATGTTATGTTATTAGTTATAATTTTAATATGTAACTGTATTTTTTAAAGATGTTTATGCGGAAGAAGAAATGTACAATAAAAATTGTTTTGTTTAAAAGTAACTTATAAAATTATTAATTGTAGTGAATGTTACTTGTATCCTCTTGGTGATTATTTTAAATTATCTAACAGGACAATGAAACTTTGGGATTTGTCAAAATCATTTATACTTTTTGTTTTTGTCAAATATATCTAATATTCATGCGCAAAAAATTACGTGTATAATAGTTGTTTACGATACAAGTACGTAAAACTAATCTTTAGTTACGAATGGGTAAATTAAGACACGAGCGTAGCGAGTGTTTTAAGACTCCTAAGTGACACAAAATTATTAAATGAGAAATTTGCTATAATAACAATTTTTACAAATTTGGCGTATTTAAAAATTTTAATCACGTTGTTCTGCAACCCGTAACTAATGAAATCGTGTTACTAAACTTATAACTAACAACTAAACATCAATTTCACACACTATCGTAGATTAAAAAAATAGCGAACTATTCGGTAAGCTAGGAATATAAGATGCATTTTGTGAAAATACCATTTTTCTGTGTATAAAAATATTTTCAATCATTCATTGAAACACATCTAATTCGTGAAAAAAGTGTTGTCGTTACTAGTAGTAAAAATCACTATTATATTATTTTCCTATAGTTTTAAGAAGTAGAAACCAATTTGTTTTGGGGATTTTCCTATAGTTTTATGAAGTAGAAATCATTTTGTGTTTAAGTGCTTCTGCTTGAATTAAGTGTACTTTAGAATTACAGAAAGTACAAGCAAACTGTCTCCGGAGATTTCAGGAAAGAATATCGCTTTGTCGACGTTTGAAAGATTCAAGGAAATTTAAATATTTTTTTTGAGAAATACGTCCAGTAATAAGCAAAAGGAACTAATTTTCAATTATATATTATTTTATAATAAGTGGAGACTGTCCATTATTGTGTATAAATCGTTATTGTAGCAATTATAAATGTAAACAAATGGTGGAGGTGCCCCGGGTATTTCCGTTAATTTATTAAATTATTAAAATTTAAAACTACACGTATCTATAGCTATTGTTACGTAAGTTATGTATTATAAATATGTAAATATTTTAGTAATATAAGCATTTAATGTATTGGATTAATAGTATTAGTATTATTAAGTTATTAAAATGTTGTCTTTGTGCAGAGACGTACTGTATGCAATTTATCTCAAACGCGTGCCTACCTGGCTGGGACCAGACAGTAGCGACATCTAACTTAAAGCTCCCCAATAATTTGTTAGCCCTCAGAAAGTTCCTAGATTGCAGAACCTAAACGTAGGCAAACAGACAGAAACGATGACATGTCAGAGAGCGAGCGAGAGAGAGAGATGATAGATCAACAGACAAAGATAAAACAAACTGGAGGCTACATGAGTGAATCAGTGAGTGGTGCAGCGAGGTATAGATGGCAGCCTTGGCGCAATTAGCTCGGAATCAATTGTTTCAAATGCAGACCAAGATTTAATTTTCAGTTGTTTGATGATGTTGTTTTTCTATCGTGATTAGTTTGCTTTTGTAAGTTGTTTCTCTTTAGTGCTGATTGTTGTTTGTGTAGATTGTTGATTGCATTATTCTATTTATTGAGGAGTGATCTTTTTACCTTTGACAGCTTTGATCATCACTTATTTACCTTCTAACATTTAACTAATACTGTACATATATAACAAATAGTATATTGAAATACAAGTGAGGAAAATGCTTTATTACAAAACTTATTTTGCTACACTAATAAAAATGTTTTCTTATTCCTCTTAAATGAATAGAAAAATTTAATTGAAAAGTGCCAATTTGATTTCATTTTCATTGAAAACTTTTATAGGTTTAATAAATATTCTTATATGAAAATTAATTTAGCTTTGAAGGAACATTTCAAAGTATTTAACTGAGACTCATTATGAGAAGGAAGTAATTTTAATATGAGTAGTTTTAATTCCAAATGATGTTTTAATTAAAAACGTTTTGTTTAAAATTAAAACGACTTCGTTTTCATTATTTTTAAAAACAAAATTTAAATACATTCATTTTCTTTTAATGAAGAAAAAAGAAGATAAATAAAATTTATATTCAAATTAATACTTTTTATGAATTGAACCTAATCATTTTGTTCAACGAATGCATACAAAAAGAAAACTGAAAATTTTCTTGAAACAAGAAATTATTTTTATGAGTGTATAGCCCTTTGCCCTTTCCCACGTGCATTACATACTATTTTTTTTTCAATATTGAACGCGAAAAAAATATTTTCACAAAGAGGAACGTTCAGCTTCAGACAGTTATTAAATTATATGAATATAAACCAATGTTATTTCTTCACAATCGTTTAAGATTTTAAAGCTATGTTTTCTCCTTTTAACATAGTCACTATTTTAGTTTTAAACCATAACCTTATGAACTTTGACATACATGAATCGGTTGAGTCGTTTCCACCGTCTGATTCAAACATAGTTATAATCAGTGTCATGACGTAAAAAAACAAAGTTTGGAAACTCCAAACTTTAGTCATAGTTGTTGTTTGTAGAGAGAGATAGGTGCGCTACTGCTATTTCTGTTTTTAATGCTGCAGTGTCTCGTAAATTCTATGTTTATGACTAGAACTGTCATCTGGTGTCATGGAAAATAGAAAAATGCACATTATATCTCTGGTTCTGAAGAGAAAAGGGATTGTTGCAACATTGCCATTACCTGAATAGTGATTATGACTACATTTATGTTAAGATCTGAAAATTGTCGAAGTATATGACAAAAACAAATATTTAAGACTGTGAATAAAGAAGAGGAAACGTAACTTAAGCCTGATGCCTTACCGTGGAGCTAAAATAAAATAAATTGTGAAAATTCAGTTCCTTTAAATATATTATATTTTTTTGATGAATATAAAATTAAATATAATCAAGATTACAACATTATTATTGTGAAAAAATAATAAATATGGCTGTTATGTAGAAAAACAAACAACATTTCATTAGAAATAAATGAACAAATTTCATTTTAGTTCGAGATAATTTTCCTCAACTGCCACCAAATACCTCATCAACTTAACAGTACCATTCCGTGCTAAGTGTAAAGTACTGAATGAATTTAGAAATAAAATCAAGTGAGCGTCTGATGTAGAGTGTGATAGGTCGTATATATATACCGGGTGCATCGTAGACCGTCTTCACGTCGATCTTGAAGCACCCGACCACGGTGCCGGAGCGCAACAGTTTCCTAGAATGTAACACCTAGAACAGACCCGCCGTAGGCGAGACATCCTGTATATATATAGCTGTTATGTAACGCAGTATATGTGGATGTTATACATATACAGGGTGGATGATCAATCGAAATGTGCATGATTTTGTGTACGTACACCCAGAATTTTACAATTGGCTTCATTTACATTCGAAATCTTTGACGATAAAGAATTTATTTATTTTGAATTGTCTTCATAATAAATACACTCAAGGTGTACCATACGTTATGAAGATAGGTACACTTCATTTATCGATCATCATTGTTTGGAACAAAATATAATGATTTTAAAATTTTATGAAATGTAAAGATTTTTGGTTTTGGTTTAAGTTCTGAAATTTTTATAAAAATTCTATATTTGTTGTTCACTTGTTTTACCTGATGAAGAATTACGCGCTGTAATTCGAAACGTGAAATTTTAATAATAAAAAAAGAAAACAAGAGATAATTTTCATGAAACTTAATCATTCGTTTTTTTTTAAACAAAAAGTAATGGTTCATTAAAGTGACCCAAATAAAAAAAATATTTCGTTTGAATTTTAAAAGTTATTTACTAATAGATGTATAATTGTAAAATTTTGACTCCTTAGTTTCTTCTTATAAAAATGTACATAGTGTATAAATTATTACCATAATTACAGTTAATAGATTGATAGCAATGTGTTAAAGCATTTCTTTTATAAGTAAACATAGGAATAATTTACATCGATTATTAATAATAGTCAATTATAATGAAAGAAACCTTCCAAGTTTAAATAAATAAGAAATTTATTTTAATTACTGTACTACTTTATAATTAGATTAAATTAGTAGGAATTATTAATTTTAATTGACGCAAATTATCCCAATGTTTCAATACGTTGGATAAGTTTTTAGAACTCATACTAATAAATGAAAAGAATTTACCAAACTTAAACAAAAAATCTTTTCAATTATCCCTATGTGTACGTATAAAAAATACACATTAATACATTGCTGTCAATCACTTTAAGTTTAAAAATGGTAATGGCACATACCCTATGTATATATACAGATGTAAAAACCCCTTTTACGTACCGTACATAATAAAAAATATTTGATTTCCTCCAAATTTTTGTATTTGAAAAGTCACTGCGTTTTTCTCACATATTCAGTGCATTTTTTTTACTTCTTTTCTTTGAACTTCATAGCGTATGTTGCACCTTAATGAATGCATGAAAAGAATATGCCAAAAGACTTACATCTAAATGTAAATTTTAAAAAAGCAACATCCATTTTTATTTACTTTATTGGCGATGACATACCCTCGTGTACGAACAAAATAAATGAGTTTTTATTTTTGAAAGGAAAAATTTATTCTCAATAAAATTAACTCAATTCGTCATTCCATGAATATTAAAACAAAAATTAAATTAAATTTGTAAACAGGCTGTACAAAAATCTACAATTCTAATGAAGGTAGCAAATAACCATTCTCTGATTAGTTCCTAGCCGTGAAAATTCAATTTCATCCGACGTGAAATTAGCTGCGAATACGTTGCTAGTTTGTAGGTTTACACTTATTGACGGGTTGGACAGTAAACAAAGAACATACAGACATATTTGTTTTGGTTAATATTGCTGAGAAACCTTTCATTGTATTGTACACTTCATGCAGCACTTTAATGAAGCCAGTTGTAGTTTATTAGTAAAAGGTACACAGAAATTCAGCATGCCACTAAAACAAGGAGACCATTAAAACTAAAGTTTTGTTTGCAAGTGCCAATCATGAATTTTTAAAATATGTAGTTTGCATTTGATTATTTTTAATTAACATTAGTAAACAACTAATTAAAACTGAATAATAAAATTATTTTACAGCAGAATTCTTCAAATATGAGCAGTACTACTACAATTTTTTTGGATTGTCGGATTTCTCTCTAAAATAATTTAGAAATTAATTGTTTAAAAAGTTTATACACATTATTGGTCAAAATTTTTAATTAATAAAATGAAATAGTAATCATAAAAGACTATAATTGTTACAACAAATAAAAAATAGGTATTTTATTTTACAATAGTTCAACTAGAGAATGAAAGTTGATGTTTTAATTATTTTATGCTTTGTGGTCTTTTTTATAGATGTACGTTATGAAACAAATTTGAAAATGAAAAACTACAATTATAAGAAACCTTAAATTCTTTCCTGGGTATAATATACATACCCAGTCAATTGTTGGATTTAAAAATTCCACGAACACGAATAGATTGTTTTGCTCAAAATATATGGGTTGTTGTAGTACCTCTATACATCCTTTTACTACAGTGATTTATCTATTTTAAGCAAGACATGCTAATATTTTTCTAGAACTGTCAAATTCAACACTTGACTGGGTATCTGGAAATAGAAACTAGGACCATAAATATTCTAATTCTAACGTCAACTTTCATGCTCACAATAAACTATATTAAATATTTCGGTCTACACAATTTAAAAAATTAAAATACGACTTTAGTTTTATTTTAAAGTATTATTGGCATCTTTGAAAATATTCATAAAACCACTGTAAAATATTGGCAGTTGCAAACCATTTTGTTGAATAGAAATAACGAACATTGGCTCCTTCACCATAATTCTCTCATTAAATCATGCATCAACAACACAGAAATCTCTCTTACCGACAATGTAATTATTTTGTCGAACAGCATTATGGGAGGCATATGGAAATCGAACACAAAATACTGGAACAAAATTGTTTTCATTAGTAAGAGTTTTATTCATCTAATTATAACAAATGCATAATTTGAGAATCGTTATCCGATTACTAGATAGATTTAATCATTTAGTAATATTAATTTATTAACGGATATATTAAAATGTTACAATAATCGTTGTGGTTATTAATCGGTTGCATATTATCATTATAATATATTATGTACATATTATATACAATATTTTATGTTTGAGTGCATTGCAGATTATTTTTCTTTTGCTAAAAATGTCATTTTTTATTTGATTTATAATGTTAACACGAAAATAATTCCTATTTAATTATCTAATAAATTAATGAAACTTATTTTGTTGTTTATTTTGAAAATACTTTATCGCACTAGTCGCTAAAGAGCCACTTTATCATATCATAAAGAATTTATTATAATAGAGGCTAACATAAATTAATAAATTGAAATATAGAGAAAGATATCATAGTAGTTTTAGAAAATCCCTTTGAACAAAGACATCTAAAATTTTATAACTCAATACCCTCTTCTCCATTCTCCTAAAACTATAAATTCCACATCATTTACTTTGGGTCTCCGGAAATTTACACATTTCTTTTACGATTCTGCTCCCAAACTAGATTTTCTTTCCCTCTTAAAACCTCAAATGTCAAAGTTACAACTACGGTTAAATAATAAATAACCGCCAGTAACTAAGGTCGTATTACTGAACGCAAGATAAGAGGCTTTCGAGGTACCTTCAGTCTAGCAGAAGAATGTATGTAATTCTGTAAAGATAATTAAAGTTCTGGGGCCTAGAATAAAATGGAGCATTCGCTTTAAGGTTGCGGAGCGCTTGTCGTTTGTAACCGCAACCGCGCTGGTTACCCGGTTATCAACTTTTCCAGTGGCGTTACAAAAAACGCCGAAAGAGGATTAGTACATTAATTAACACAAAGCTGGTGTGATATCTGTATGATTTGTTTAACGATCAATAAAACAACTCGTTTCACGTGAACATTGGAAATGCTGTTACTTCTAACCGAGCAAACATATGTAAAAATATTCGCTAATTATTTTACTATGAGCAAAAGTTTATTTAGGTTTTATCTAGAGAAAGAAATTCTGCATCTACTGATACCATAGTTCGTAAATTACCATTGTCAGGAGAGGAGAAACCGAAGAAATTAAATTTAACATTTTTATAAAAATCAATAATGTTATGGGACAATTAAAACAATAAATAAAAAACAAGCGCGCTAACATTTGCCCTATTACTCCATTTGCCAAATTACTTTATTGTAATTAGTTATTGGTATAAAACCATTTAGTCATTTCTACTTTTTCTTGTACTGAGTACATTATAACAACGGTATTTAATAATAAGTTTAAACGATTTATCCTCTTTCGGACAATGAAAATTTATGAACAATGGTATCAATAAATGCAGAATTTTTTTCTCTAGATAAAATCTAAATAAACTTTTCCTCTAAAATAATTAGGGGAGCAAATATTTGCACACTAAGAATTTACCATTGAAATACCTATGCTGCGATATACAACAGATGTTTATAACAACTAGAAATTAACCATTTAGATTTAAGATTATGACTTCAAAATGATTTTCTTTTCTGAATTTTTCAACTACCCGTTAGAATTCCTCTGTGGTACGTCACTGGTTACCGGTTAGCCGCTGGATTCTCTGCGAAATGACACGGTAATAAGTGGTTAATTATCCGACAAGCCCAAAAGAATTCTCCTGTTTGAAAATGAAATGGTTTTTTGTACGTATTCCTTTTGTTCTAAAAGTTCTACTCATCTGCCATTGCATGTTTACAAAGGATATTAAATTGAGATTAAATCAGATATATCAACAAGCTAAAACAGTGTAATGAAAAATGTATATAGATCAATTTTATTGGCAATGGCAGCACTGAAAACGTTTGAGAACTTTAGCTTGAAGATTTTGTTATTACTTGCTATTACTGTTTAATAACTGTTTTTACATATTTATATATAAGCTACAATAATCAGTTATTCACTGAATTTGGGGAATGATATGAGTTCAGAGAAATCATTGAATTAACAGAACAAAATTATCCTACTTACTTCGTTGTAGTAGGGACAATTGGTGCTTTCCTTAACACTGGTGTATTTTCTCTGGTCCCCAACTTGAATGCAGACCACTGGATCCATGTTGAGGCCAGCCAACTGGCGCGCCTCAATGATGGTGAGGCACACTTGGAAGTCTTGAGCCTTGAGAACGCTTCCCAGAGCAAGACCACCTGCTAATGCGTTCTTTGCTCTGAAACATCACAGAGCAAATCGACCATAAAAATATATTTCTATTAGTAATTAAAAAGTCAATAGGTTTAGAGTTTAATGATTCGGAAAGATGTTATTTAGCTCTTAGATAGTTTCCAACTGAGCGGATTTTTTCCTGGTTTGCTCATTTTATAACTAATTTTCCAGCGACTCCTAAAAATGAGATTACTAGATAGATTACTTTGAAATATAAAAATATACAATTTAAACTCCAGTATCGTGGATGTTGCTCTTGTATTTCTGAATGTATTTAAATAAATAGTTTTATATCCGACTGTATTATATTCACTTATTATTTAGCGTCCATAAAATGGCTCTTTATGAACTAGCATAAACTAGAATAAAGCAAAAAAAGTGTCAATGTCATTCTAAGCTAAAAACACATACATAATAGGGTTTTATTGACGCGTCCTTTTATGTGCCTGGTCCGTAAAACCCTAAACTATGTACTTGCTACGCAAATATCTATAACAAAACTCCGTCCAAAAGTTTTATAATTTTACTTGAAGTTCTGAAAGTATTTTCAATTTATTAGTAAAAGTCAATTGAGCAAATAAATATATATGGTTCATTTAACAGATCTAATAATATCTAGTTAAAAGATTTCCGTTAGTAGTTTTGTAATAATTAAAGGCTACAAACAAAAACTTTTGAACTACAGCAACAGAGATAGGATCGTTTCTGTAAACAGGTTCAACAAATGTTTAAAGAAGTTTTCCGATATAAAAAAATCAAATTATAAAATTTGGAGTTTCAGTTGCCAGTTTAACTTTATTCTTGTGTTTTCCTCTCCACAAATATATTGCATTATGTTTTTGAAATATTTTAATTAGGGGATAATTTTTTTCCTAAATCCTTGGTTTAGGTACCATCAGTGAGTACATTTTAAACATTTATGAATACACCGTGAGAAAAAAAGCAAAAATACTGATGCATAATTGATTGACTGGGGTGACGAAATAGCTTCCAAATCGAAAATTTCGCTCCACAAAATGGAATAAAAAATAGCTGTAGGTAAAAACCCAGCTCGTATCAGTTTGATGCATATTCGTCTGGCACCGTTTATAATTTATAAACATTCAAAAATTTATTACAAAATATTGTGATGTGAAATAGGAACGTTGATTAATTAATTAAATTAATATGTACTTCCGTAATTGCATTGCATTGTACAGTGTGTTGTTCCCAGATCTCATTTTACATTTATGAAAACCTTGTAACCCAGTTGGAGAATCTCTGATCATAAGAAAATGGGTCAAACTTTATGGAATTATTTCCACAAGGAATTGAAATACTAAGACAACATAAATTTATAAGAATAGCACCACAAGTACTATAGTGAAAGAAATGAAAACTTCTAATATTAGCAGATACCTTTACAAGTAGTTGAACGAACTTTTCAAAAACTTTATACACAATATTCTATTCTTAGAATATATTATTTTTTACTCTTTAATAAGCGCCGTCATCAATCTCTCGGTAATGTATTTAGATACATATTCATGTGTTAGGGAGTTTATTTCTCTCTGTTTATGGATATTACTGAAGGGAATTGTGAATAAATAGGTCAAACTCTATCTACTGATAACGTTTTGATAATAAATCTACTGTAAGATTAATTGTTATTACATTACTACTATATTAATAATTAATCGAATAATTGCAATTTGCAATTCCATCAAGTTAAAGTACATGATAGATGACGTGAAACATGATACAGATCTGCTAAAAAGGAATTAAACTCGTCTACTTCAAAAGAATAAAGAAAAAGAAATTTAACAGTACTTAATTTCATTAGGTCACGTTTCAGCTTTTGTAGTTCTTAGTTTTTATTGTCTTAGTTAAATACTATTGTGCACCCATTTCCATTTGTTCTTTTCTTCAAGATAATTTCATTTTAAAATAAGTAATCAGATTATATTATCATCATAAAACCTTTTACTGTTACGCGAGCTGCCACGTGCCAAAGAAATTATTATTTTTATTCATCGGTAAAAATAAAAAATAAATTGGAATTGAATTCACTAACACAGTTTTATTTAATTTAAAAATGAAGTAATAATTATCCAAATTTACTATAGTACGTGAATATATTTGCCAAAATTATCCTACTTGTACAATAATTATTTAACGGTTGCCAACACTGGGTTGCTCAAAATCGTCGTATAATGGGTTACTTTAGTAACAATTTCTGAGCTTTTAATGACGATTTTTGAGCACTTTAGTGCCGATTTTAAATAAATGATGTTTATCTAACAAGTAGGTACATAATTAAGGGTTTTATGGACGAGTAGAGATTGAGCGAACGCAACGAATCGAAGCACATAAAAGAGCTTATTTTTCTTAGTTTAGAATGACAATTATATTTGAAACATGACTTTGATATGAAAAAAATTATATTTTCGAAATTGTTTGGTTACCAAATTGTATATTGGTTACTATTTTTACTTTATCGGACTAGTCCATAACAAGTCACTTTATAGACGCTAAACAAGTGATTATAATAAAGTCGAACATAAAAATATTTACTCATTATTTTATTTGTCGCCATGTGTTTTCAACATTATATAATACTTGTTTCATTACTTATTTCGCACGACCTCACGATCTAACAATAACCTCCTGGAAATAATAAACATAAGAACTGTGTACGGATAAAATATGTTATGTGATTATCTGGTCCTTGTGACGCAGATAATATCTCCTCTCTTCTGTTTTGTGTGCGTCCGTTTATTTCATGTTTTGTTAGGAATGGCTCCCAGTCGGCCAGGACGACCGTTCATATGTTTACCCGTGATTTCTCGCAGCCTGCTTTAATAATAAACGACGCACAATGTTGTGTATCTCCCGCGGTGTACAGAACGTGGAATGGTCACAGGCCTGCTGTCCCTTGTGAGAGAATTTCGAGTTTGGAGGACTCATCGATTTTGGGAAATTGCATTAGGTTGGAGATTGTGGATATTTATTCTAAAAACAGCACATATTCTGCCTTCAATGGAAATTTTACAAAATCGCGAATTATAAAATATAAAATACTCGTAGACGATGAAAATTTGAGCCAATAACAAATTTTTACTTTGATAAATAATATATCTTCATTACCTCAGTTGATTCAAAACTCTCACAAAACTAGAAATTGTCCTTATGAAACTAATTTTAGAATTAATATGGTACAGATATTATAATAGTATATTGTGTAATTAGGAGTAAATGTGATACTTTGTGTGATGAGCATGTAATTGTCCGATTCGCTTCTCTCGTTTTCAAATTTAATTACTCATCACACAAAGTATCACATTTACTCCAAGTAACACATCATGCTATTTTTTCTTCAAACATAAATAGATAAATCATTAAAAAATACTTAAAACTTCAAACAATTATTCTGTCTTATCCAACATTTATAGTTGCCTTAGAATATCTTGTTTCGTAATTTTTTTTTTCATTCTTAACTGTCCAATTATTGTATTACAATGTTACTATTTTACTTTGTCTGCCGCCGGAGTAAATGTGTTTATCAAGGAGACACTTTTATGCCGGCGGCGAAAAGATTGAACTTCTACTAGTTTAGTACAAATACATAACAACGTACTTTTATGACATTTTAAGAAAAAGAAATTTCTCAACTTTATAATCATAAATTAGTTATCTGTTTTTCACCAAGATCCTATTTTGCTTTATTTGTATTTACGAATAATGTACGTGAAAAATACTAGGAAATATTTCAGCTTCTGGCATCTTTCGAATTCTGTTGCACCCTCAAAGTTAGCAAGTAAAATTTGTGGAATATTTTATCAAAAAATGTTTTTCCTTTTTCAAACAAAAAGGCATTCCTCTTTGAGTGTACGGTTCCATCACACACGTCACACCTAGTAAAATATTTCAGCACCACATACCTAGTTGCCTTTTTGCCAGCAGCACCCTTCTCTGGTGTCTGCACCACTCCCGCACCAGCAGACACCTGACTGTCAGTGTTGGAATCCAACGAGGTTTGACTTCCTGCTCTGGATACCGGTGCCGACGCTGACACTTCCTGGTGTCTGCTGGACTCGCTTCCTCGCAGAAGCGATTCGGTTTCTTCGCTGTCGCTCGCTGCAAGAAAAATAACTAAATAAAATTTAAAAAAAATTGTTTTTTATTTAATATTTAAATCAATAGTACTACTGGAAATACAAAAAAGAATAATTAAACCACCACAGTCGATATAAATATATTATTATTCTAAATGTTCTTAAGAATAACAAAATTATCATTATCAATTATTTACAGAGATATAGCCAAAATACTTGATAGGCCTTCAAGTAAACTACCACTTCCGGTTGAAGGATTGATTCCAAAATCTAATTAACTTGTTACTTGAACATGTTAATTCTACATATGAAATTTGACAGTTATACTATCAATAGGTTTTGAGTTATTGTGGACATCAATACCTACACAACACACACAGACGTCATCGTCATCTATGGACCCTAAAATCTTACCTTTTACCTCCATTACATATCGTGCAATATTTATTTTTCTGTCATTAATGTATTACTATAGGTAACAGTTAAGTTGTCAATGTTACAGAACTTTTTCTTGTTCTTTTCTTATGATTCTTGTCTAATCATTCATTACTTTGAAATTTTATAAATAATTCTCGAAATTATGAAAAGATTTGGTTTAGGATGCTCAGGAAATAAATTGACAAATATTTCTCAAACTATAACCAGAATTGTACGAAGTAACCATTCGAATTATTTCTTCATTACTAAACATCTTTAATGTATGATGACAAGTTTATTTAAATATTAACTACCTATGTTACATTTTTTCTGGAACAGTACGGTAATATATAAACTGCTATCCATAATTAGTTATTTGTATCACAAGGTTGGAAACTGTTATTTTGAGAGTGCGAGTTTATTTTGATAGGACGAGCCGTAGGCGAATTCTACAAATACGAGAACTCGCAAAATAGTTTCCAACCGAGGGATACACAAGATTTTTCGCGCCAACATTTATGTAAATTTAATAAATAAATTTTATTTATTACTCATTTTCTTAATGACAGGGAATTTTTTTATGTTGCTAACTTCACAATATTTGAATGTCAATTATGTTTATTTTCCAATATCATAACCAAAAATATCTACATATTTTTATTGGGATTTTACACCGAAAATTCAATTATAATTACTTACAAATATGATTAAAATCCATAAATATTCTGTTTCTTGTATTCCAAATACTCAATTGTAGATATATTGCCATAATATTTTTAAGTCAATGTATTACTTTGACATTTCTAACGTCAGAAGTTAGCTAAAATTAGTGAAGTGATGCCAACATATAACCATAAAAAGTTAGCAATTTTTGTCGAACTAGGTCGACAAAAACATGATTTCCGACCGCTTTAGAGATATGTAATTGTGTCAATGTCGGACGGCGGCGCGAAAAATACATTAAAGACAGAAAAGTAAATATTGCATCTTAGCTGAAACTCACGGTATATGTGCGGGAGATTAAAACAATAGTTAAATTATAACATGATAAAAGAATACAAAATATTTCCTGATATACGAAATTTGGTGAATTCGCTGATATCTGCAAATGTGTTGAACATACATTAAAACAATCGCGTGGTTTGATAAATAAAAATTTCATAATTGATATTTTAATGTTAATATTATTATTTTATTTTTATTTACGAATCAAATTGTACGTGCCTCTTTGCAAATAATTTAAAGATTGACATATTATTTCACGCTTATTTCATATTGGTTCATTTGATGCAGATTTTTATTTTGAATTTTTTTTTTGTATTCATACTGTCGTTTTAAAATTAATAAGTTAGAATGAAAATTTATTACCAATGCTGAAAAGTATAGGCACATGGGTATAAACATCAACGTCGTTATTCTTTATTATATTAAATAAATAAATAATAATATGGTAAGGGATCACTATCAAAGTCAAAGTAAACGCAGCATAAACACAACAAAACTTTAAACTGAACGTATCTGTCTAATATGTGTCAACTATCACAAAAACATAACAAGAACTAAACTACTAAACAATTTATTTAGTACATGTAACGCACCATTTTTCTAGTTTAAAGTTGGCAGCACTGCTGCGCAAGAAACCGATTCTAGTGTGAAAATTGTAGTAGTTACTTCACCAGCAGGACAGTGTTTTCCCATCGTCCTAATCCTTTTTGTTTTTTATTTGTTCTTGGTTACAGGCAAACCCAAATACAGTTTTCTATCTCTAGAGGTAAAAAGCTAATGATCTTTTTAATGTTAATGTTACTGTGAAGAAACAAGAAAATAAACTCGTAATTTGTTTCGAGAATATAATGAACATGAGCAGAAAAGAAATACAAATATTATTTTTAGATTCTTATCGTTATTTTATGACTTGTTAAGCTAGGCAAAATTATTATTCTGTAAGTACTTTAAAGCATATTTTGTAAGACGAATTAATCTTCTCGTGCTTTTTGTTGTATCTCCGCACAAATTAATTTCCAAAAACTAATTTAATAAAATGATCGAACACATTTTATGCGGGTAACGCGCAAATATAAAAATGCAATTTCATTTCTCATTAACTTTTTGTGGCAACGCAAACAACTCGGCACTAAATTCTATTAACTTGATTACACATCATTTGATACACGAAGATACACATGAAATACTTGCATTTTCATTTTGTAATACTGCTAAATAATTGCTGTCGACGTAAAATTTAATTAAAAAGTTTTCTAGCACATTCATTAAAATGTAAAAAATTCTTTGCGGAAAAATTTTCGGTAAAAAAATGTTTGTTTTTTTTTTTTAGTTGTGTCATTTTAATTTTATTACCATAGTTTTCTAAAATATTATTATGTAGGAAAAATGTTTTAGGACGGTAAAAGTTTTTCTCGCATTCTTTAGCAATTAATCATTTTTATAAATTAATTACTCCCAAGCGATAGGATAAAGTTCTGAAAGGGTTACTAGCTCAACGATATTAGTATAATAAATTATATTAGTTAGATTTATTATTGTTGTATTTTGTCCTATTTATAATGATATAAATATTACTACTAATACCTACTTGTTCTGTATTTTTAACTTCTTTTTCTCACCTTTCTCTTTCGGCGGTCGCTGTTTCCCGAGTCGAATCAAACTCCTCACACTCCTCAACGCCGAACTCCTCTTCCGTTCCATGGAGGAAGCCCTCGGCGTCGCCGCTGAGGTCGTAGTGGCCGCCGACCCCTGCCTCGTCCCCTGGGCGCTACCGCTTCCTGGAGCAGCAACCGCGGTGTTACATAGCGTTCGTTCTAAGTTCGCGATATTTTGTTCAATGTCGATCAGCATCTGCTGCTCGTCGTCGAGGGTTTCTGCGAATGGGGTGACGGAGGAGAAGGAGCTACGTCCGCTACCCGGAGCTGTGTATTGGACTTCGAAGTCCACTGTTGCCTGAAAGAAAAGAAGAGAAATTTTAAACACTTGTGTTTAACTTATTAAAGCCTTACATTATGCTAAAAAACTTAGGGGGAAGAGAAGCAGAAATCAAAGAAAAGATAATGGCAACAAATTTCTGAAAGTTAGATTTTAACTAAAGATACAAAAATGAGAATTTACCGAACGATTATAAGGACAATAATAGCAACTGAGACTATGACAATGACAACAAAAGATGAAGAAGATTTAAGAATAATACAAAGAAAAATAATAAGAACAATATAAGGACAAATAAAGATAAAAACGAATGCAAAATGGGACAAGAGTTAGAAGGAGAAGACATACTAAAAGTAAAAAAGATTAAACAACAAAGAGTCAAACAATTTGGACATATATGGAGAGCACAAGAAAATGATGCAATGAAATCAATAGTAGAATGGGAACCAGGAAAAAGAAGAATACGAGGCCTGGATTTGCCTCAACATGGTTAAAGGAAGTAGAAGAAGATTTAAAAGCAGCAGGAATTAAATACTGGCAAAGTAAAACAAAACAGCGAAACGTGGAGAAAACTAACTACAAAGATTTGAAGAAAAAAAAGGAGATTGATGTACTCCAATAAAAGTATCTATAGAGCTCCACAAAAAGCGGCTTTACCCCATAGGGGTGTTAATCCGCTATACCTGTATATAAACTCTTTTGGATTAAGTTGGATAATTTTATTTATTTAAATACAACTTTTTGAATTATTGTACATAATTCTTTTCTTTAATGTATTTTTGGAACAAAAAACTGACAGAACCATGGCCTTGTTTAATTTATTAAATTCAATTTCTAATTTCATATTTATAATTCGGATAATTAAGATACAAGCTGATTAGATTTTGGTAAGTATTCATAATCAAAAGAGATAGGTAGACCTGTAAGATTTTTAGGAAATATCACAGAAAACAATTAAGTTATAGTAAATATCGTTATAATAAAAAATATATATTTCCATATTTTATAGTATTTTCAAATTAAAAATTTGCATTAGATAATTATTACCGTGTAGTCTAATAGTTGGCTTCACGAATTGGAATAAGATAATTTTGAATCCATTCCATCCAGATAAACAGTTTATCCACATATAGAATGATTATCTATATTCAAGAGATTACCACTGTATTCTGCGTGCAAATATGTAGGGTATTTTTCTCTAATCTCTTGAATAGATCGTGAACTCTTACATAATAATTAATTTAATTACATTTCGGAAAAGCCATTAATTTCAGAAATTAAAACATCTATTTATATAATTAGCTCTTGTACAATTTCAAGATAAATGTTTATGATAGACATAAATGAATTTTAAAATTATATACCTTCCTTATCTCCTTTAGTTGATTCGAAAAAGTAAATATTCCTGGTGACATTTTTCTCCCTAAATGTCCATTACATTATTCTTTGAAATATTTATTCTTCTTTCAGTAAATGCCGCAACATCTGACACTATATAAATGTATATCTTTCACTGTCAAATAAAATTCATTATCCAGATTCAAAAACGTATACGTCTCAATAAACAACAAAGTACCACAAGTGTAAAACGAGGTTGGCCCGAGACATAAAACCAATTTCATTCATTTTTTACCGCGTGTCACATTTTCTCCCTGACGGGAGAAACAGAAAACGCATAAAGGTATTTTTTCAGAAATGCGGAAACTGAAATGAATATTAAAACGACATATTTTTAAACCAAAAACCTATAAATAAAATTTAGCTTATTGTTTGTTACAATAGCATGAGAAAGATTTGACCGATATTCACGAAACTTATATTTATTCAATTTAAATTATGGGCTATAAATTTTACGGTTATACGTGAAATAAAATGCCATCGAGCCATTTAATGAATGGTTTTACTGTTCCTTAAAAAACTTGGAACGACTTAAGGAAACTTCAAGTACCTATTAATTTTTTTTTATAACAAACAATTACCTAGTTTAGTTTATTACTTTATTTAAAACATAAAAGCATAAAAATATTAAACAACAAATTATAATAGTATTATTGTTTTGATAACTTATACTCAAATTTTTTTAAATTAATTGAGAGACAATAAAACTGAGGCGCACTCCAAACCAATTTATATAATTATTTATTTCAATTAATTAGTGCAAAATCATCAACAAATATATAATAAATAAATCCCAGAGCCGACAGTTGCCACTTTAAAGATGTATTTACAAAACGAAATTAGTTTTATCGTTAGTTGTTTTGGTTAGCCTTAGAAGTTTGACGTACGTGTTTCTCTCGTAGTATTCTCAGCAACGTTAATGTAAATTTGCTGACTAAGTCTAAACTGTTGGTTAGTAGATAATGGAAGAAGAAACGCGATAGATATATTTTGTATTTACGATATATTAGATAGATTCAAGTTCGTTTTTCAAAAATTACCGCACTGTTTATTTGGTTATCGTGATTTTCAGTGTGTTACTATTTTAAAAACTATCCGGCCTATTAATACTTTGATTTGAAATTAATTACATTTCAATTTCAATGAGGTAAATAGCTCCGTGGTTACGCATCGGACTGTGGATTATAAGTTCCTCGGTTCAGCCTCACAACGTCACAACCGACAAATTTTCGAAAATTTTCACCACATAAAATTAGGTACTCCAGTGGCTCCTGCACCACTACCATCCTTGGAGGCCGTGATTTGACGGCTGGTAACCGCATTTCAAACGCAAAAATATATCATAATACCGAGATCTGCTTTGAGCAGATTGCCACACACAGAAATGGGTAAATGGCGTAATGATATATTTTTTATGTGTAAAAAATACTCGAAATCTTACATAACCGACGTTTCGGTTTACACTCAACCTTCTTCAGGGTTAGTAAGAAGAATGTGACTGAGATTTCGTGTATTTTTTTACACTTTACAATTTACACAATCGAGATAAGATCCAGTTTAATTTTTTTTTATTTATGTTTCTATTTCAATGAAAACACCAATACCAAACAAAATTTTGAATGATCGTAGATAAAATGTACGCGGTACGTGGAATACTACATGCGACTTCGTTGTATAACTTTCACACGCGTGTGATAATCTCGTCTATATATTCCAGTTTTGCGTAAATAACATTTCTTTATTAGATTCTCAGTTCGCTTTGCAATTTGTAGTTAGTTTGTTAAAATGAAAACTCAAAAAAAAAAAAAAAATTGCAAATGATGTACCTCACTTTATACCGACAGAAATAATAATTCGACAGCGTTAATTTGCTTTAACCGTTCTTTACGCGGAAAAACATCACCGAAATCTGCGAAAATAGAGTGCCATACCCAGAATGGGCAAATGGAATGATGATATATTTATTTGTCTTATTTACTGAGGATCTCACACATAGTTCCTACGAGCATTAAATAAAATTAGTTGAATAAAAGTTTCTTTCTAGTTTAAAATGTTATTATGGCACAAGACCCTTTAATCTGCCTTTGCTCTCCCCCTAAGTACGCCTCTGCGTCATGTTCTCATGTTTAGTGTTCGTAGGAAAGCGAATTACTTTCGCGGCCCCAGTCGGCTCTCGGATGCGAAATGGTCTGTTTCTGTTTACAGCTGGTATTATTTTGTCCACGTCACACTGAAGACACAGCTCTACAAAGAGAATTTACTGTTACGTCAGCAAATACGTCATTAATTATTTGCAACTCATCCTTTTGTACAAGACGCAGTCTCGCTCAGGCATGATATTTTGAAGTTTCGCTAAATTTTTTCATAAAAAAACATACCTTTATCATTTAATAACTACATAAATTATAAAATAATAATAAAATGAAAGTGGAATTAAATCCTTATATGCTAATGAAACAATAACAGTTAAAACAATGAACTGGAGAAATTTTGGTGGAGGTGCCTGTTTATTTTTGTATAAAACATTTTATTTTAAAATAACAAGTGTTTAAAAACAATATTTTAAAAGTATACGATGAAAACAACAAAAGATACAGCTACAAATATTTGATCCGTCACAATACCTTTTTTACATATGTATATGAGGAAAAAAATATATAATTTTTTTACTACAGAAGTTCGTTTATCTAAATATCTAAAATATAAATTATATTTGTAGTGTGCAACATTTTACATCTTCATATAATTTTTCATTTAAATCGATAGCACTCATACTCACATGTAACTTTGTAAAGTTTCCCTCAAGAGATTTATCCACTTATAAATAAATTTAAAGTTCTGAAACACCTGTCCAAATACATATTAAGTTTAAGTTTTCAAATTTAGTATCGTCTAATACATAACTTTTAATATGTACATATATGGACGGGTGTAACTTGATATTAGCTTGACGATAATTAGTATGTAAACGGTAATTAATATCATTGGCTTGAAAGTAGATACAATTATGTTTAATGGTGTGGAAGGAGTTATAACAGTGCTTCGTATCTATGCGACAAGAGGTGTGGTAACATTATTATGTTTGACTCAAAGGAGTACTCTATTATTTGTCGGAATTAATTAACTAGATAGATCCTAGAATATATCATCTTATTTCTTTTGTTCAAATAAGGAGTTTATTTATATTTGACTTGCGGTTAATTAATGGTGAGACATTTTTTAAAGTGACAATTCATTTATGCTTCATTTCACTTAAAAAAAGTAAAACAGAAGCCACTGACAATCATTTGAAGAAGAAAATACCATATAAAATAATAAAATAATAAATCAAATAGGAATATATATATATATATATATATATATATATATATATATATATATATATATAATTATACTCTTGTACCCCATTATTTCAATATTTTCAATGAATTATAGTACCCATAATTCACGACAGTGAATTGTGATATGATTCATAATTTACTCGACCAATCACAGAGCCACAAATCCATAAATCACGGTTATTTTAAAGACGAAATGTGGATTACCAAGCTACGGTCGTCTGACAATTGACATGAAGTCAGTTGTCATTGTGTATTTTTATGTTAACGTTTTTCAACGTGTGTTTTAAACGTATTTCAATCATTTTCAAAAGTGGTTTCCAAATTTGCAGAAGTAGAAGTATAGTACAGTAATAATAAAAATACCGCTCTCGCCATCAGAGTGCAATCACAGCAGTAATTAATCATAATTAAACCATTAATTTTTAATTGCCACACCATTCATACATGTTTACTCTCTTTTCGCTATCATATACCTCCCTTTTCGATTGACTGGTTTTATTCAATTGCGATCATTTATATTTTGCCGGGCAATTTCCAAATTGTGAACCTGCCATTCAACGAGAAAATTTAATTGTCTGGGTTATGAAATATGTACGAAGGAAAATTTAAACGCTTTCTACTGGAAATGGTTTTCGTTTTACTATTTTGACTGTTGAAATCTTCGAGAAAGTTAGGATATAATGGGATATTCAATAGCAAATGATGAGTGATTCCTGAGTCGTGGAATGGAATTCTTTTCAAATTGTTCAACTGAAAGCTTTTATAGAAATGCATTTTAACTTCGGATTTTACTCTTTTCATTATAAACTGTATACATTACACAAAATATTGATGGAACTCTTTAACAAATTATAATAATGGTAATAATGTTATAGTTTCACAATATATTTTGCTTTTAATGATTGTATATTACATGATTTGATTATTTTTATTACTTTTATACATAAATAGCACTTATTACAGGCATGCTAATGATATTTATATTTGCTTTTAATTCAAACTTTATTGGTATGACTGCCATGAAATGTCACACTCGTATATAGGTAATTATTCTAGGATTAATAATAAATATGAAACAGAAAATATGAATAACTAGTAAATAAGTTTGCTGCAGCATATTTAATAGCTACCCGTAAGTAGGTAACTGCTGTAATGATTTTATTATTTATTATTAATATCATTGAATATTTGATAAACACATTGATTTTGGTTCTTAATTTAAATTTTCTTTTGTTACTTTAATTATTTTACTTCTACTAAAATGTCTAGTCGAATGATTATCTAAATTAATATTTCCTTCCATTTCGATGTTATTAAAAAAAGGAAGAAATATTGCATCACGCTATTTACCCTTTTTCGAATATAATACGCTGCAAAAATATTAGTAGTCACAGAGGTAAATTATCAATTACAATTACCATTTACAATTATAAGTCGGTTGGAATATATTAAAATCGATTTAAAATATGAATTATGCTTAGAATTATCACTAAATGGCTGTGACATCTATTGAAATATTGGTGAAGTAATCAAAACCCATTTCAATAATTTTACTGTACAGTGATAAATAAAGTATAATGCTGGGCAAAAAAGGACATTCCTTTTCACCGTTTTGTTAAAATTTTGTATAAGTTTCATTTTTATTTGATTTTAGTTTAGTTAATATTATTGTGTCCTGATTATTACAATTTCAATTTATTCTGTCACTATCATTAATTTTATTAAAATTGAACGGCAATAGTAAAGGAAGTGACCCATTTTATTTTCCAGCAGTATAGTATTTGTTGTGTAAATATATAATTTATTAATAAAACTTATTTTAAAAATTTCATGTCTTTCCATTTTCTATTTTGATAAATGTGCAGTTAGTTGCTATGCTGTTTGACATTACTGACAGGAAAAAAGAGAGAGAGCATGATGTGTCTATTCCACTCATTTTAAGTTAAAAGTTTGGAGTTTGCAAACTTCTCAATTCGTAGTTATAAATGAACACCATAATTTTGTTGATGAGAACCCATAAATTAAAACGAAACTAATAATTGTAATTTCTAATTATAATTGGTAATCGGGTAACTGTGAACGTAGATTAAAAACTATTCAATTTTACATTAAACTAATAATTTATTTCTAAGTTGAGATTGCAGCTTGTTCATAATCTCAATGGTGACTCTCCTGCAGGTTGATGATATATATATTTGCAATTAATTTTCCTTCATTTAAAATTTCCTGTAATGATTAAATAATAAATATAACTTCTCCAATTAGTAAACTAAACATTTATATAGTACCACAGTGTTTGTTTAAGATCCATATCTTATATTTTGATAATGGCACAACTTCCAAGTACCTAATTCCCACTCCACACGAATCTATTAAAATCGGTACTGTACTAATGCACACAAGATCGTGAATGTGATACTAAGCTAACTTCGTACTTAGTCGCGGGTTTGGCCCTGCGGAATGTCTAGCAAAGAGCAAGAGCTCGATGCTTGGCCACGGTGGGTGGCTGTGGAGAATACATGAGGGAAACGTGCCGCTGCATAACAATACGCCCATTACCAACTTCCATTTGGTTCACAATTCAAACAACTAACGCCTGCTTTGCATTTTTATACCAGGAATTATATTTGTGGAGAATGTGAGAGAGAGCAGTAAATCTTTGGTGGAGGAGCGATATAGTGAGATTAAATTAAATAAATAAGTATATCAGCATTACTTTTGGAAAATTACAAAAAAATGTGGTATAAGATATTACCGTAAAGTTCAGTTAACATTCGTTATTGACGGTGCCAGTATATGTTCGAGAATGAACTACATTCAGAAAAAGAAGATTTCCACAAAGATATTAAATATAAAAATCGATTATTAGAGGTCAAATTGTAGCACTACTGACTGCATTTTCGATGCAAATTTCTGATGTTCTTACATTATTTATACTTTTTGTACACACTATAATTGTTTAATCCATTAATACCCAGCGTATGGTAGATCATACGTAAAGTTGTCTTACTTTAATATTATGTTTTTGCCAGGCTATGGCTTTTCAAAATGGATATACTATGTCAGGTTATTCATTTGAAATTGGTCTGTTTATTTAAATGTAATATATTGTATACATAATTTAATTATACAAGTTATCAACATACAGAAACCAATGTTTAAAGAAAAATAGTTCTGGGCATACATGGGTTAATCATTTATAATTTGACTAACTTTAATAGATCTGTCAAACGCTCCTCAATGGTTTCAAAAAAATTTACTTCTTACTTTCCTATACGTAATGGAATAAAGAATGAATCACATATTAAAAAACACTTTGTATTGAATGGAAGTTGTATTCGAGTATTTTTATTTTTGTCAAAATTGTAAAAAAAAAAAATAAAAGTAACCTTACTTACAAAACTGTTGGGAAATATTAGATTAAATAAAATTAATATACTTTTGAGCTTTAAGATCTTTTAACTCAAAGCTATACTGCCTCCGTTTCGTTATCTTGTATTTATTTTCTTAATTATTATTATTACATTAAGATTAATTAGGTAATACATATATACAGCTAGAAAGTTCTAATTCAGTAGGTGTATGTTAATAGTTCAATTTAAAAAAATTAACAGTTATTAAAAGAAAATATTGAAGCTAACTACAACATGTGCTTAACAACTCTTCACGCATGCGTTAAATACCATTTTAATACCAAGAGTAGAAAACAAAAATAAAAAAATATATTAATACACCATTTACCCATTTTTGATGTGGCCTCTGCTTTCGCAGGTCGTACCATGGAACTACATACCCCATTAATAATAACTTTGAAGTGCATATTTATATGTTTTGTATTAAAAGCGTCGAAAAGTGACTCCACCAGATTTTTACTTATACAAAATAAGTTAAAATGTTTACTATCGCCAATTTATATCTATTATTCACATTTTATATTAAATTACAATGAGAAGTGATAGCCTTCGTTAGAGGAATAGTTATAATAATCGTATTTATTTTAAGAAACGAAGCTCCCCAACTCTGCCAAAACTAGAAATTCGTGACAAAACAAAGTTGAAACATAATTCGCTAAATTTTCTTTGTATCACAACGTCTTCTTGGCAGCGTAACAAACTTTTATATCTCTCTGAAAACTATAGGCTCTACTTTAAAAGAAACTAACTAGTCAGCAGTCATATAATTTGTCATGATCACATCTCGTTTGCCTGAATATACCTTTCAACCTTTTATTATTATTAGATTAAAGTAAAGTCTGTCAAGAGAAGCCAAATCTGCTGTAACCTTTACTAAAAATTTACTTTCATTAGTTTGTCTTTCATCTTTTGTAACAGTATTAGTTGGGACAAATTTTCTAGTCTTTGCTGTGATAACCTAAAATATTGTAATTGTAACCTCCATTTTGATTCTACTAATTTATTTCTCTGAAGCACTAAGAATTAAGTTGCTTTACTTCACCTACAAATCAAGTTAGAAACTTTTCCGATTCCCACCGAGAATTCGCATTATACCCTCTGGAATTAACGATTTTCATTCATTACAACAAATTTGCTTCAATTAGTTTACCCTTTCACTTTCAAAAGCACAACCATCCCTGCTTAAACCACGGCTTATTACGAGGAGAATAAATTTATGTGAAAATGACAAATGTGCAATGACTTTAATCCAGAGAACAATCGACTTATATCAATAATAATATTATTACGTTTTTCTGTAATTTGCGTATATTATTACCAATAATAATAATAATATTCTTTAAAACTGTTGAGACAACAGAAGAAAAAGAATGAATGCAAAACTTTCTTACAATGCATTATAACGATGTAATTTCTAGAATACATCATGTCCGTTCTGAAATGTCATATTAGTTCAATAGTTCGCCGTAGGACGTTATGCGTAGTGGCACTGTAAATATTTTATTTAAACTTATTCTAAAGTTCTGAATTTCTCCGAGCAATGTTCTCCCTCTTTGGATTATTAGATCCATCGGGAATGGATTCTATAACTTTAAGCTTCCGTCGAACGTTATTCAAATTGATAAAGCGCATATTTTGTTCCCGCATTTCGTTTTTTAATCGGACGTATCATTGAGCATGTTACAGAAGTTTTCTAAGTTCCGCTCACCTTTACTGAGTCAACATTTAAAATACGATCAACAGTGTGAGGATCACGGCAAGTCCAGACTGATCATTTTGATACATCGCGCCTATTCTAATTTATTAATTAAAAAATATATCTTTCATGTATAATTAGGTAATATTTAATTATTTTAGAATGAATTTGATTATTTAGAATCCTTCTGTTCTGTCCACTCAACTCATTCATATGGCTATGGGATTGGTAGACAGATGGGGACGAAAGTTCTTTCGCTCACTACTTTCGCCTACTGGTCTATCATTACCAAATTGACTGATTCGTAACATTGAGCATGTGGACCAAAAGGATGGGGGCGCGTACCTACTTATAGTTTCTTCACTCGTATTGTCAATCGTCTAATTTATTTGAAAAGCTAACTCGTACGGGAATACTTTGCTAGTGTCCGGAAAAGATATTCCCGTACTATTATTTATCGCAACCTAACAACGACACTAAAATAAAGGATTAATGTACTTTGCGGTTCGAAAACACACCAGAAAGGAGTCAGTTTTCGTCCGATCGTTATTCTGCAGTAATATGGCTTTCTTTCAATTTTTTCGTAATATAATTAACTTTCCAATTTGACTAGGTAAACTACTTAGAAAATCCATTTTGATAACCCGCCCCCGTTCTCTTTACTGCAGACCCGCGCCCGACGGAAGCTTAAAGATTTGGTTTCCAGTATTAAATTATTCCAGTGATCGTTACATACTTCTTATTCTTTACTTACCGGTAGCGGTTTATTGTTGGCATCCAACAGCGTATCCGAGACACAGAGACGTCCATCGCGTACGACTCTCTGCAGGACGAGACCGTAGGAGCCGATGACGCGATCCGGGAACAGACGACTCCGGGACAGAAACTCGATCGTCAGCAACTCTGTCGCGTCCACTGGTCGGGCCACTGGCCACTCGAAGCGCTAAACAAACACAAACACAGACCAGGGTAAATAGAGAAATGAAGTGGAGGGCGACAGATAACGTTGAGGGGAAACTGATACTGATTAGGTGACGAAGAGAAAAATAATTAATATTTCTCAAAACAGTCAGTCAGCCGTCAATAGTGCTGTATTTTATGAAATTTTAATTTAACTATTTCAAACATTCGACTAGAATCTGTTATTTACTAAGTTAAGCATAAGAAACAACCCTTAATAAAATAAAATTCATTCAAGTTAATAATTAAAAAATAATAATTTGCGTGTATTTGAGTGTATGGAATTATCATATGTAAATATAATAAATATGGTAATAGCAAAAAATTTGGATCATACAGCAAAAATTAGCAAAAAATTATAGTATAGGACGAATTTCAATATTTTGCTAAGGCCACGCAAACGTGAAGTTGGCGGGCCTATCTTATTTTGTTTATAACTTCTTAAGGATAATAGCAAAAAAATTAGATCATACAGCAACAATTAGCAAAAAGTAAGCAAACAATTATAGGATAAGAAATATTTCACTATAGGCACGACAACTTCACAGTACTGATGTAAAATGCACTACCAGACTTTTCTCAGAATTTTGTTCATAATTCATTTTACGAGTATATGTATGTTTGAAACTCTCAAAGAAAAATATCTATATAATGCCATCAAATATTTAAGTAAAACAATATTGACAGTTTTCCAAGCATTGTTGAATATAAACAAAACAAAATATTTTTATCGAAGTTGAAAGTTTAAATAACAAAAGTTATCTTTATGTAAATAATGGAAATAAACAAAAGCGAAAAAAATATTTCGTAACATCGCAAATACACCTTGATACATTTAATTTTAAAACCCAAATATTTGAAATAATTTAGCGAAATAAGACATTATTAAATTCAAATATTCTCTTAATTAAGACTGGCTCATTACGTGTGGTATTCCAGAAATGGAAACAATTTATTGTAATGAATTCCACGTTAGAATTATCCCTCCGAATAAGAGAAAACATCCATCGTAATCTAATCTAAACTTATTTCGTCACTCGAAACCAAAAGGATAAAAAAACTGAAAGCAATCATGCTTCAGCAGACAATTCCAGCATAGTTCCTCGTCCAAAATCCCCCAGAACCAGATTCCAGAATTCCGAGCAAATTGCGCCTGGAAAGGGAACCAAGTCCCACCTTTAATCTCTGTTCACGAGCTATATTTTTAATAATCCACATTCTTCGCATTATTGCGCTTTTCTGCCGATCTCTAGTCGCGTCACGTAGGCCATGAAACATACGCGCATCAATGAGACAAATAAAAAAATAAAGAAAATAACAAAAGCGGAAAGCATCTAGCCATCAGAAACAAATGCGTTATCTTTGGGGAGAATTATTGCTAGTACGTAGTGCTTGTTTTATTTTAAGCGGATATTGGAAGTTACTGGGTGTTTCGTACAACAAGGCGATGAAATTTGTTGTTAGTGAAAAGGGTATTAACGCGAGATCGAATTTCCCTGTAGCAGGCAAAGCACGTTTCGTACTTATCAAGATTTATTGGATTTCAAATGCCTATCATGTGACGGGAATGTCTGGAGAGAATCAGGAACTAAACGAATTATTTAATGATCGTTTCGTCGCTGTTCTGCAAATATCAACTGTAACTGTTTTCATCTATACACGTATTACGTATTAATAGATCTGTTCAGAAAATAACCGGACTTTGAATTACAAGAACGGAGATAGTGAATATTCTTGGAATGTTCATATCTCGTTTGCAACGTATAAATGTTAATAGCGATTTTTGAAATATATGAAATTCTGGAGCACCGATCAGTGTTGTCAATTGTCACATAAATTATTAGATTTTAACATAATTTTTAACAAATTCTGATACAAAAATATAAGCTAACATAATTGATAATTTTAACATAAATTTCCAGTTTTGTATAGCATGTTACCATGTGTAAAGTAAAATTTCCTTACCTCATCAACAGCAATAATTTCGGCACCATTGTCCTCGAACGTCCGTGAAACATGTGACACCCCTGAAACAAACATAAATCAATAATTAATTATCAAATGTATCATCATTAAAATTTAGTTTAATGTTGCTTTATTTAATTAAAGCTTTTAAAAGTTTAATTTAGTCAATGTGTCAATAAGTCAAATTAAACTTTTGTTATTTCATGTATTTCAGTTTTCGTATTGATTTTGCAAACAATTTAAGTAATTAAAACATAATACAATGCATAATAATTAACAGGAGACATTTCTTCTGCTATTGTTGTTCATTGAATGTCTGTATAAAGAAATTTTTCCGCATTTGCATTTATTAATTAATTTTCATATTATCTCCTCTTTCAAATATTACTTTTCTTTTACATCAACGAGAAAAACTGAAATATAATTAATATTATTATAGTTATTTATTCAGTTGATTTTGAATGCATCAACCATTCGATGTATTAAACTAATAATTCATTATTAGAAACATAATTGTATAGTTAAAAAAGAGTCATTGTAAATTATAAAATTAATATAACGAAATATGTCAGTCATCTTGGTTATTATTAACTTTTAACATGTTAGTTAACAACGAAACTCCTTCTGAAACAAGCCCATTGCTTAACATTGGATATTATTTTTAAAGATCCTAATTACTAACTATGATTTATAAGTCATCTTATTCCAATTTCTCTTCATTTCGTACTAACCATAATTTTGAGTAATAAAATTACAATTCCCTATATACCTCTCATTCGTCTCTCCATAACCTTTAGGCCTCTATAACGATAATTAAACCACACTTAGACACAGTTATCTGCTGGTGCCGAACGTACACAAGTTTGCAGTGAGTTTCGACCACCAACTCCAATTTTAATCCAAGATCAAGCAAGGTCTAATTGACCCGCAGTCCAACGCAGTTCACCAGACCATCCCGAGTAGAGGATATCCCTAATGTAAACATTGGAATAATAAGGGGACGGGGACTATTTCAGGGAGCATCTGCCAGACCCAATATCGCGGGATCGCGAGTGAACAAATATTTGATGGATTACGTAAAGTTCAAATTATTTAAATAATAACACTATAATCGAACGCAAAGGACACCAGGAGTTTGGTGGTAATTATATTCGTTTATAAAATATTAACATAGGTTGATAGTTATTTACGTTAAAGGTCCGGCAAATGAGTTTTTACAGTACGAATATAATGTTTTCGGACGAGGAAACGAACAAATCCTTAACAGATGTATGACGCATAACGGTTTATTTTATAACTGTGTCGCATCCTTTTCCCTTTTTTTTTTCTTAAAAACTATCAACTATTTTTTTTTAAGTTTAAATTTTTAACATTTTCAAAAATGAATGCGGAAACAGTTTATTGTCAAACCAGCATGGAATGGTACATATTTCAACAAGTATAAAATAGATATTCTAAGCGAGTTATACATTATACTTTTTATGAATTCAAATCAGTCTAGTAAACATGCAAATGAAATGAAAACAATTACCAAAACAAAAACTGACAAACCTGCCAAAATATTTCGAGAAACAAATTTTTTATGGAAAAGCTGTTCTTAAAATTTGAATTTTATCGGTATGCGAAAATTTCATTCATGTTAAAAGATACGATACTCTTGGTACATACGTAAATTATTATTTATTGATAATAAAGTACGAGTATAAAATGCGAACACAAAAATAATACAAAAAAATCAATAAATATAATACCTACAAATACAGTGGAAACTCTGCAATAAATAAACGTGTTTGTTATTTATAAATTTTCAAACAAAAATCCACAATTAATTAGCTACACAAATAATGGTTTCGCAGGGAGCGCATTTCCTTGAAAATCTCCGGAGAAGAGAAAAAGAAATTGACAATTTTAAATTCAAAGCTTGCTCTGATGATCTCGCATCTAAGCCGAAAACAAAGAATCCAGAACCCGTGCTTATGAGATACTGAAATTATTCTTTTATACACAAAGGGAAAATGCAGAGAATGTAGAAGAAGAGGAAGAAAGAATAGCCAAAGACAAGACGAGAAGCATTGTTTCTGAAACAATTTTTAATTCTTTTTTGGTGTAACCCCTCATAAAACATTACTTCAGCAAAAGGAATAAAAAATAAATATTTGTTAGACATTCTTTTAAAAGTTTCCTCTAAGATAAGAGTTTATAAATTGTACTAATATTTAACACAAAAGTTTTTTGACATCTACAAATATTTGTATATCTTTGTAACATTTTATTTTGTGAAAAATAATGAGGGATGAGGTGTGTTATCAAATCATTAATTTATTTTGGAATATTGTTTATTAAAAATGTTCAAAACTTGGGAACACTAAGATACCTGTCTGATTAATGATCTAGGGGGTGTGGAAACATCCATCAAGTTCACCTTTATACATAAGGGAACCTGCAAAAAGGGCCTTACAAAAACATATTTGTCACGAATTTTCCACATAGACGGTTTTTAAATTTTCTTCCACTTTTCTTTATACACATAATTCCGTACATTTTTCACAAAATATTGCTGGTAAGATAAAGCCTCTAGGGGCAGTAATTCTTCATAAATAAAATAGAAATAGTGCCTGAAATAAAAACCTGATACGATCACTTGGTACTGATTTTTTAACATTTATACATCTAAATTTGATTGTTTAATAACTATACTTGACACATACTCGACACACCGAAAAGTTAATTCAGTAATTTGTTTGACAAACGCTCAAAAGTAAGTTCTGGTTGTCTCTCTAAAACTTTTAATATAACTTCAAACTTAAGACGCAATTAACTATTATAAAAGAACAATTGACAACCGTTCACCATTAATTTTAGAAATTTGTATTTCCCTTCCTTTCTGAGATCTTTAATTTGATACCATGCGGTAAGACTCAAACAACTCTTATAAAATTAAAACAATGGACGATCACCCAAAACTAATTTATGATCTTTGAATTCAAGTCTTCTTCTTGTGATCTTTAATTTGATGACACCCAACCCAATATGTTCTACTAAATATTTATTAAATGTAATTTTCCAAATATGCATTATTAATTTAGTTCTAGCTTCTAACACGGATAATTTTAGACCGATTTAGTTTCTATAACATATTTTTGAATCGATTTCTAAGCTTTAAACTTATGAGTATGTTTCTTAACCTATTGTAATTTAACTAGTTCTTGAACAATTCCAGAAATTTGAAATGAGAAATAATTCATTATTTTTTTTTAAATGTACCCTTTTATTTGTTTTAAACTTGTGTTAGTAGGCCGACCTTTTCTTCTTTTTCTTTTAATTGCGTAGTGTTGTACTTCTGTTGTAACGGCATCGTTGTCTTTCTTTCAAGAGCGCCCTCTCTAGTTCCACTTCTTTGTTTTCATTGTAACTTCCTGTGAATCTCGATTATATACTTCCAGGAGATCATCGTCCTCTAGCCAAAAAATATACTATATTTTATGCAGACTTTTGTTCATAAAACTTGTAACTTTTAAATATCTGTAGGTCTCAATGTTCATGACTGCGAGTCATGTAATAAGAGGCTTTTAACATTACTTTTACTTAGTATATGTAAGTACACATAATTATTAAAGACTTTTGGAATAAGTTCTGTAAATATATTTATTTAAATATACAATGTTTCGAATTATACTACATAATTCTTCATTAGGAAATTATGAAAATTTATGTAAAATTGTTCGAAACGTTGTATTTAAATAAAATATATTTACGGAACATACCCAAAAGTCTCTGTGAGTTCTGATAGTACCCAAAATACTTATAGATATTTAATATTTCTAAGCCAGTATGATTGCTGGGATTTCTTTGTGAAAAGTAAAGTAAAACTATCTACCTCTAAAACAAGCACAGGTAACTAGATTTTCTTCCATTTGTGCAGGCGTTTCCTTCCGAAACAAGAAGAGTTAATAAGCAATTAGCAAAGAAATCGAGCTGCAGCGTGAAAACGCAAAACGACGCGCTAATTACATTATCCAGGGCGGCGGCACCAAAAAGGATCTAATTCGCAGCACGGAATCGTTATTAGCCCTCTCCTGCCGCCCGAAACCTCCAAGGCTCAAGCCGGAAGACGAAGGAATATTATTATCGGTGTAATACATTGGGAAATGTCGTGTTTGTCTTCTGTTATCTGTCAAATAACAGACGAGAAATGTGAGACGAAATTTGCAGCCTGTGGAAATGTTTATTGTCGTAGTGTTTCATTTCATGAATTCCAACGCAAGTAGATTGGATATGAGGAGAGTTAGATGGTATTAATAAATTGTTATTCCTTCAAACATACATTTTGCACGAGTAATTAAGAATAATAAATGTGGTTTACCAATGATATATTATTCTTTTAAATATCAAATTGATTTAACTAGCTGCTAATATATCTACTCCAATACATAGTTTATTTTGATAAATACTGTAAATATACCTACGTATGTCAATCCCAATAAATAAACCTTAACAGATGGCAATGGCTGGCCAAATTGTTGAACATTCCAAAATATCGAGACCATGGGAAGTAATCAGTACAAATTTGATAGGGCCAATAACGAAATCACAGTATTTCTATATTTTGTTTGTAGTTGATTGTTATAGCAAATTCTTATGTTTTTATTTTGGGCGAACTTATACAACAAGAATTATTAAACATATGGAATAGTATATTATTATATGAGGTATTATGATAGTTATTATTCACGAAATGAAGTGAATAATGAGCAAAATCCCGAATATAATACTGTACTTTTCTACTCCTGCAAATTCGGAAATAGCGTTTAGCAAATAACGAAAATACACAATGACAACTGACTACATGCCAACTGTCAGACGGCCGTTGCTTGGTGATCCACATTACGTCTTTAAAATAACCGTAAATTATACATTTCTGACTCTGTGATTGGTCGAGAGGAGTGTATTATAGGTACTACATTTCATCGAAAAAATTGAAATAATAAATGGTATTAAAATTAATATAGGAGTAGAAAAAATATATAATATTTTTAATGATCGGACTCCCATATCGGATAATGATGTCCCAAAAATATCTTAAATTATTGTCATCTTTTGGTGTAAAATATTCGTATACTTTTTTAGATCATCCACAGGTACAGTACACATATTTTATGGCTGCTAATAGTTTATCATTTCTCAATTAATAAAACCTTTCCTACAATTCCACTTTTTTACATAGAATATTCTGTAATCATAACAATCCCCAAAATTGTGAGTTATATTGTTGCTCCTCACAAAACACACAATCATCTTTGTATACATCACATTACTACTACAATTATTTAGTACGAGTACTATTTAAAATTAAAATAGTTAAAATAATTAAATGGGAGCGGCATTTTATATGAGAACAGTAGCGGCTGATAGGTTAGGATCCGCCCTGCATACACTAACAACCAGTTTTACTCAGAATACGACGAGGACTAGAGACCTGGCCCAAGGTACCATCTAGCCAATAGGATAACACATTTAACAAATAGGATTTGTTTACGTCCAGTGGACCCCCAAACTTTTACAAGTCGATCATTGTTGGATAACTTTTTTAACGCGGAATTTTTCAATACGTATTGCTTGTGAATTCAGTCTCCGCTAGTTGAAATTTAATTGTAAGTAATATATCTTATCTCGTGATTATATTATTTGTAAATATTTTAAAATATTTCAATTTGTGGTCTATATGTTCTCTTCTCTAACGCTTTATTTCAAACATCATTGAGAAAAGATTCATAGAAATATTAGAACAGTATTTTAAATTGAAATCAATAGTACCTATTAAATGCATATTTCATGGTATGGTAAAGACAAATTAATTCTGCGAATTTCATTTTATTCGGTGATCAGCATATTATGAACTATTCTATCCAATATAAATAAAAAGTCAATTAATTTCATACTTTAAACAATTTATTAACTGAACAATCTTCAATAAAATTAAATAAAAATTTTATAAATTTTGCAAAATTACAATTTTCTGCTGAGTAATAAACCAGTCATTTTTCTCGGAAACATTTATACTTTGACTTCCAACAAATTTACCATAAAAATCTTTCAATGCACGTTTAAATTTCCCTGAAAAGAATCGCATTATAAATAAAAAATTTTTGACACAAACTTTAACCTATAAAAAATCAATGAATTATTAACACATAAATAAACCGTAGATCAAAGCAACAAAATTTAAAGCGATTGAAAAGAAAAATGATGTATCCCTGCTTCCTGAATCTGTATACTATAGAAAAAACAGGATTAACTTTGACATTTCACTGAAAAATGGGTCAGTTTTCAGGATATTAAAATTGTTTTCATTAATTTACTGTGATTATATTTCAACGCATGAATAGTTAGTCTATTTTTTACGCCTGAAGACGAAATAAAAATTGAGTTATTAATCATCGTTTGTTTGTTTCAAACGCTTTATTTAATTATGATTAATGTAATGTGATTAATTATTTTTGTGTTACTAAATTTAATTAAATCACATTATATTATGTCAGGTGTAATGAATCAACTAAAAAGTAGACTCTTTTTTTTAGATACAGAATACAGGTGAACTGAGGGAATTATCCTTGTGCGTTATCATCGAAAATCGTTTATCTTTTGTTCATACATTCAGTGCTAAATAAATGGGTAAAAAAATATTCTTCATACATAAAGAATAAAAGTAAATATCAAATATAAAGTTGTACCAAACTATTTATATTTAAATCCAATCTCGGTACTAATTGTAAGGGAGGTATTGTTATGGGTAAAAATTTTCTATTAAGATAAGCACGTTTTGCTGTCTCGGAATACGGTTAAACTATTTTCTGATAACGATGCCATTTTCAATTTTCATATTTAGAATTTGGATAATCAAGTTATAAGCTGATTAGATTTAGAATTTTTTTGGTCATATCTCAAAAAATAATAGAGCAAGATTACATTTAATTATATTCAAAAAGATGTAGAATAATATTGGCTACAATGTTTTTCGCAAACTTTTTTATACATTTTCTACTTTTTATAAATTACAGGAAATTATGAAGTTTTCTTACCACAGCAGTCTGTATTTTATTTTATTTGAAATCGGCACTAAAGTACTCAGAAATCGTCATTAAAAGCTCAGAAATCGTCACTAAAGTAACTCATTAAACGACGATTTTGAGCAACCCAGTGTTAGCAACCGTTAAATAATTATTGTACAAGTAGGATAATTTTGGTAGATATATTGACGTACTATAGTAAATTTATACGTAACATGAAACAAACTATGCAAGAAGAATTAACTAATTAATTCCGATGACGAAATTGAGGACAAAACACATAATTTTGAGTGTTATTTACGATAACTTCATTATTCGAGGTTAGCAACACTGAATGTCAGTTTCAATTTACAACTGTCAGATGTATGAACTTAACCTATATAATAATTTTTTACCGTTTTTTTCTAATCAAATAAAATTTAAAATGTACCGCGGCGCTGAAGTTCCATTTTATCACTCACATGATTTATTTTCCTCGGCCCTACGAGCCTCGGCAACTAAATTCCATATTCGTGATGAAAAGTTAAACTTCAGTGCCTTGATACATAAATAACTATTTCCTTGCTGTTCTTTGTTGTTCCTTGTGGTTCAACCTCCATTAACTTCTTTTGACAAGCAGTGAAATTTATAATATATTATTTATATTTTTATGTCAATGTTTAATGTTAAAAAGTTCTGTTAAATTCCTATTCAAATAGTTCAAGAAAACAAAAGTCCAAACGCAGTGAAACAGAGAATTCAGGTAAATGGAGCAAAAAGGTACGGCAGAATCTCATAACTGAAACTTTTCGTCGAAGGTATTTCTCAAATTTCCAATAAGTCAATTTACTTCCAATAAATTTCCTTTTATCTCAACGAAGAGGAATAATCTGCACTTTTTATAAACTGTTCCACGTTCCACATTTTTGCTACCAGCAAAAAGAATTCTAACTGCAGGACGAGGACGATTCGCTCATCCCGTCCCTCATTATCTTCACGACACGAAATTCGTCCGTTCGTACGTTACGCTCATTATTACAGCGCCTGCGGTTACGGACATTTTTCAGTGTCTGTTTTAATTAACCACGGTTAGCGGACGCCAGGAAATGACGTTAATGCTTCGGAACGCCTTTGATACCAGGAGAGACAGCAGGAATCAGAAATTTCGTACAAATAAAGTAACATGATGGTAAATATTATATTTATCCAACACCTCTCAATAAATGCTCTATAACTATGGCGATTTTAAACAAGCAAAGTAACAGATTATCCACTAGTGGGTATAATTTTGAGGAAAGCCACTAGTGAGTATTTTTTTATTTATAACAATAATAATAACACACAACACCTTGGTAACTACTTCGATTGATATTTTAATTTAAAAATTTAAAGCATATGTCACTTTCAAATAATATTTCTTTAATAAATATTTCATTTATTAAGACGTGTTGGATAAAACGTTATACTTCACACGTGGGCAAAGTGGAATTACCCACTCGAAAAATTATCTCACTCAGCCTTCGGCTTCGTGAGCTAAAATTTCTCTCGTGGATAAATCCTTACTTTGCCCACTTGTAAAGTAAATAACTATTATTCCATCACGTCGTTTTACTTAATTTGGGTAAATTACTTTAAGGCAATAATGTACACCTATTTTATAAACTTACTATCGGAAGCGATAGGCAGATGTGTATAAAATTCCTGTGTTCGTATTCTTCTTCTCCTAAATGGCTTCACCGATTTTGATGAATTTTTTTGTACTTCTGGGGTCATCGGGATGGCCAAATGCATAATTCATAAATATGTCGGGAAAATTAAAAAATTCTGGATTTCGAAAACAACGTAATATATCGAGTCGAACTCTAGCTTAGAACCAGATTTTAATATATTTATATGAACAATATCAATAAACAATTATATTAGTAGCATAGGTGACAGCTGATATCATGTTGATATTACTAAAATTGTCACAATAAATTTACAGAAAACTTGATGTGTATAAAACGAACGACAATATTTTCGTTCGTGGCAATTTATTGACAAGAATACTTGACCAATAAATTGCGCCGTGTAAAACAGGTATAACACAAATATCAAGGATGATATGGGCAACGGCCATGGCAAGTGGCATTGAAGTAAGTTAAGCACCACTGCCAGCGGTCAAAAACTAGGTACCGAGGCGGCATATAACCTCAGCAGTTGAGACCGCTTAAATAAATGAATAAATTGTAAAAAAAACAGCGATATACCTATGTAACCTGATAGGCTTTCAATTAAAATACCTTTTCCATTTGATGGATTACTTCTAAAATCTAATCAGCTCGCAATATGAACATGATAAATCTAAAATTGAAATTTGACACTGACAACTTCATTAAATATTGAATTATCGGGGACGAAAAAATCGTCACACACACGCACATAGCGAAACCGTATTCTAGGGATCCTAAAACATGCTTATCTGTTAAAGAAACTCACTATCTAAAAATATGCGGGAGATAAAAATGTCTGCAACTATTCTTTACCAAATTCGAATTGCAGTGTTCCAAGTGGCATTATTAAGAAATAAAACTAGTGAATGCATTTTCGTTGAATAACAATGTAGTTATAACATTTGTATATGAAATAGCAGAGACCTTTATTGTGTATAACATCTGAATATCAATTATCCATTAGGATTTAATTGAATTATTGTGCGTAGTCCCAACAGCTGTGCATTAATTATTCATAGAAATTTGTTGATTTGAAACATTTATTGATTGTTTTAAACACAATTATTAATAAAATAATGTTAATAATTTATTTGGTGTTATTATGGAAGGTTTCTACACAAATCTAATTTCATTATTTTCCATTTCATTTCGAAATATCGACCAATATCAGTATAACCAATCACTCACTTGATTCACACCAATTTATCACAGTACACTTCACAAACCAAACAAAAGCCAAACAAATACCGAAACACAAACAAAGCTGGTAAAGAAAACAATAAAACAAAAAGCAAACTAATAAAATTTCACGCAGACATTGTACATGCCTCCACCGTATAACTCCGCAAGCTGACGTTTTGGTTTTGTGGCGCTAGTGTTGTCATATCCTGCGAGATTTTAAGGTTAGAATGTGGTACTGCGTCACGCATCCTGATCATAGAACGCCGTGGAGAAAAGATGAGAGAGTATAATACGAGAGAATGTTTAGATTAAATGGAAAAAGGAAATAATAAGTCTTGACTGACTCAAATTTGCTTCGACGGAAAAATACAGAAGCTTTAGAAAATTAAAGCGACTTCTGGTATTAAAATATTCTTGTAATATCTTTAAGCTTGTACAAGGAAAATGTTTCATTTGAATTATCATCATTTCTATTAAAACTATTGTTGAAATGTTCATTGTTTTGCACATGGTATTGTCTTCTAGAGTCTATTGTCCAAACTTTGAATTAAGATAAGCTTATATTTTAATTATTATATTTCAATTCAACGTACTTTTTTCTTGCTTCAAAAAATATTATACATTTTTAAAATAGATGTCATTATTGCATAATAGTTTATCACAAAATATCATAATTAATTATTTAAATAAAAAATAGTAATTAAAATTTACTTGAAAATTTAAACGATTAAGTTTGAAATTATCAACTTATTTAAAGCAAAAATGAGTGCATATTATTTGACATTATGATTTTTCAATATTTACCAACCTTTCAAATATAAATTTTACTGTACTATTACAAAACTCGAATGAGATACTAATTAACAAACTTAACAACTTTTGTATTTTGTAATCACTGAAATATTGTTATACTGCAAAGTTAACTTGTAGGATTTTATGAAGCGAAAAACGAGCCTGAGACAGATGTTGTAGGGCTATCCTTCCTTGTTTAACTCTGGTTCATAGAACGGTTGATATGCTTTTGTTGAGCGGTTGTTACCTAAAAACATGTTGTACAGTCTTGTTCAAAAGTGATAAATAATATTTAACCGTGTAATAGCTAATTAAACTCATTTCTATTAATGTATTATTTAATTTTTATCTTAATCATTTTATTTCAAAATCATGGAATGTTAATATCTTCATATTTTCTTACCAATTTTCCAAGCGGCTGTCTGACTCTCTCACTGCTCGCATTTTCATCGTCAGTTAGCGTTCCAGTATTATTATATTTCAGTGGATGTAAATAATGTCAATGAATATTCATTTAGAAGATTAAATTAAAATATTCCAAATTCCTAAATGCGCAAATTCCTGTCGCATTTATTTAATTTAAATTTTCCACTATCCGAATTAAATGTTTTCCTTTCTCGCGAAAATATTCGAAACTCTAAATTAAAAATTTTTAAGTATCAGCATTCCAAAAACTTCCAAATTGAAAAGTAAAAAATGCGAATGAAAGAAATCGAATTTCCAGTTTGTCAACCAATTAAATTGGAGAAGTACCATTAGAGCATAGCTTGTTTGTTTTAAAAACAAAATCGTGCACGAGACAGTCGACGATCTGGTTACAATCTCAAACGAAAAATCTACTTGACGTCCTTTCTGCTGTTAAGATATCAAGTTGCGTATTATTGTGTTGTCGTTGTCAATGTTCTGTCCTTGTTTTCATCCAGTTCCACGTCGAAGTTTCAAACAAAACACAATCAATTGCGCTTTAAGTTTAAATTACTTCCAAACGTTTTTAGAATTTTCACAGCGCTCAGGTATTTCGAGACACAGGAGGGCAAAAGAAATTTATTAGCACGGATTTTAAATTTTATTTGTAAGTGGTACTTTTGTGCACAACCAAGAGAAAACAAACAATATTCCTTGCTTGCAAGAATAATGAATTTTATATGCTCGATGTCATAAAGTTTAATATTCATAAAGATATATGAGAGCATTTGTAAATATTTAATAACATTTTAAAAAGGAAATATTTTATGTTATTCTTGATACATATACGAATACCGACTTAAAATCATAGTTTCTATAATTTATATATTTGTCACTACTAACCTAGCAATATGCTAATATTGAGTTCGGTTTGAGTAGTAAAATTGATTTTTTTTTTTCATATAAACGAAAGATTTCTGCTGGTAATAGTTGAGAGAAATAAACAAAATAAAACAAATCAAGGGTAACTGTCATAAATTATATTACAATTCAAATATTTTTTAAATATATACTACCATTACAGGAATATTGGGGTCGTGAAAATAATAGTATATACACCCGAGAAGAGAAGTGTATTTTTCCCTCGTCGTATTTTAGCCCTCGCCTACAGCTCGTGCTTCAATTTTACTCCGCGGGAAAAATCATACACTTCTCTCCCTCAATGTATAATAAACTATTTTCTACCGGATTCTTAGTAATAATCAAAAATGATTAATAACCAGGGTTATTATTAGAATTATCACTTTTCAAAGAAATTTAAGCTTTTGAGTGTATTTTAAATGAATTTAAAATTGACCCTTAATATTAAGTTAACAATTCAACTTTTTTCCTGTCAAATTATACATGAGTATAATTTACTTTAGCAATGTGAAATATGTATTTATACATTTATTTATTGCTAAATTCTCGAAAAGGTATATGTTTATTATAATATTATTTAAGTACCTTATATTGTACAGTTTTTATTTAGGGTTATAATTATATTTCTACATACAAAAACGGAAAATATGAGTAGTTTTAGTATTAATAAATTACAGTAGAAATTGATTGCATTTTCTTCAAACCTTGTTAGTTATTGTTACCAAAATAAAATGTCAAAATCTTTATATTATTATTAATATAAAATTCGTTAAGATACATTACACGATGAAGTTTGTCTTTTCAAATGATTTTAAAAGTTTCTCTCTTGCAAAATAACATAAATATAAGATAGTTAGATGAATCAAAAAAAGCAACATGCGGTACTTCTTCTTCAAATTTCCTAAAAAAAAAAATGGCCGTACACTTGCGCATTGCAGCTTTTACCGCATTACTATCTATGAACTTGATTTCAGTAGGCGAATTAGCTATCAAATGTCATTTTAAAATCACTTAGAAAGAAAAACTTCATTGTGTAATTCCTGCTTTAGCAAGGATTTAAAAGGTAGTTGTGAAAAAAACTATATTAAACTATGGTTGAGGGAGATCATTATTGACCAAGCGCCTTGTATATACAAACAATAATGATCATCTTCTCAACCTTGGCTTACAATGTACAATTACAACCTGCAAACATATAATTTTATTACAGAATAATTATTTTCTCTTGGTCACGATAAATTGTATAAGAAAATTTCATGAATAATTTAATATCTAATTAACCATGTATTCAAAGAAACATTATTAAATGCAAAAAATACTTAATTTCAAAAAGTCTAGTTTGTTTTACGGTAGAAAATTACAGTTATCAACAAGTTACGCTATATTTTATGCTCTCACGTAATGTAGCACTGAAACATTCACGAACATTCCTTGTTTTCGCATATTGATTTTATAATTAACCACTCACAGAATTAATAATTTAAATGCAACTCATTCATGAAATTAAAGTTGTATCTATATAATGTGTTTCTTATCGCATCCCTTTTAATTTACCGAAATTACTAAATACCGCATTTACTTTGTGCAGTTTTTCAGCCACAAATTCAATTAAATTTAGCTGATATTCAAATTTTTATAAAGATAAATTTCCAATTTATTTTTTAATAATTTTGAAAAGTGCATGATACAGAAAAAGTTCCTGTTAACAATTTTGGCCAATATTATAGTACTTTTTTTAATATAACAAAATTTACAAATACGTGCTCAAAATTTAATACAAAGGAAAATTGTTTAATTCACCATATTTAAATCTTAAATTCTATCATTTTTACCTCCCGCACATACATATATGTAAAGGAATTATTAGGTTTATGTTGCGAATTGATTAAATTTTGTGAACAATTCATCAACAATAAGTAATAGATTATTTGAAGGCCTATCAGGGTTTTTGGGCATAGTTTAGTAAATAAATGAGATAGAATAAATGTCATTGAAATCAAAAAGATGTAGAATAATATTACCTACAATTTTTATTTGAAACATTTGTCTATATTTTGTTGTCATCAGATTCAAAAACAGTGTTCGTGGTACCAGCCAATACCTCTGGGCTAAATTGTATTGGTTATTATTTCAGTTGATATTTTTCCTTAAAATATTCTTAAAAATAACAGTATTCAAGATACAAATAATGTACAACAATATTTCCTTAATTTTTAGTCTTAATTGGTCCAAATGATTTATAGGAACCCGTAATAGGAACCCATAATAAATTTGCGAAATATATATATTTTTTAAATAATAGCTATGTTTGTAAATCTTGTTTGGCTGTACCTACTATCATATACTTTTGTGTTACTGATACATGATTTTGTTTAAGAAAAGTATTGTTTGTGTTGATGATTTATTTTGACACTTTTTATTAAAAATATAAAGATAGTAATCGAATGCCACTTTATTATATACAGTTTGTTTGCCTGTTAGCAGTTAATCCGTTGCAGGAGGTACTATGTAATTATTACTTTAATCTGATGAGAAAGAATATAAAATTTTTATAATTAAGTTTACAGGATAAATAAAACATTACTACGCCTTTTTCTAGTACAGGGAGTAGCCGCGTTGCATTTTATCAAAGTTTTGTTTTACAACGTAAATTAAAGGCAGAATTTCAGTAAAATTAATAAAATTTATTATATCCTAAGGTTTCGACTTAACTTGATGTCAGTTTTAAGAGATCAGAACGCTCATTCAATATTTATTGTTAAAAACATATTTTATGGTAGATACTATAAAAATAACAGATATTTATGTAACAGGTACATAATGTAAGGTTTTATGAGAGACAGTTAAGGGGCCGAGCGAGTACAGCGAACCAAGTCTCATAAAACGACGAGTCAATAAAAACCTTTTATGTACGTGTTAAATACAATATTTTATATTTGACTGCTTGGTAGATTTTTTTTTTTTAACTTAGAACGAGATTTATTTTTGACACATAACGATGACATTAAAAATATGATAGTTTCGAAGTGTGTTTTTTCTATTGTTTGTTTACCAAGTTGTTTATTGTTTATTTTTGTGTTTTGAAAAAAAATGTGCAAGCTGATATTTCATATCTCGTTTATTCTGACCTGATATATTAGGAGTCATTCAAATAGCATCAAGATAATACTTCTAATGTGTAATTAAAACAACAATTACGAAAATTTGAATTGATTATTATTGTTATTTTCAATTCAAATTAATTATTAATATGTGGCTTTGTACTTTACTATGATGGACTAGTCAATAAAAAGCCACTTTATAGCCCACTAAACAATATCATGATCAAGTGATTATAATACACTCGAACATAAATAATATAAATAAATAAAAACAACAGTGAAATATCAATCTGGTGTGGGTACCACATTATTTTCTTATACATATTACTAATATTTAAATGTTTTTAAAATATATTGAAGATAAATTCAGTTTTTTTATAAAAGCAAGCAGATACAATAATATTTGCATATGAAGTGCGGTTACCAGTCGTCAAATCATTGAAACTTACAAATTCTATCTTTTCTAGTTCTTGAGATCACCGTCTCCCATCCATCCATCACATTGAAATAATTTTTAAAGCTGATTCAAGAATCCTCAAAATATGCATTTAAAACAGTAATCTGTCATTTATTTATGAAGAATTCACAGGAAAGTTAATTCAAAACCTTTATTATTTTGTTTTATATTTATTTTATGATCATTCTAAAAAAAATAATAACAGACCTGAGTCATTTACTGTTGTTTTCACATGTGTGTCCGAATGAAACTGAAATAAATTTAAACTGTCCTGCTGAAAAATCCAGAACATATATTTTGCTTACATATAAAACAGAGTTGAATCAATAAATAATTTAGCCCAATTAAATTATTAAGCCTTCTGTCAACCGATGTCGTGTGGATGTCGATGCTTCATTGTCCTTAATTTGTATGCGGACCACAGGTGAAGACTTTAAAGCATCATTCAAACTTTTAGCTGGTTTGTTGAATCTGAATCTGTAGTACCATCAATCACGAACAGATGTCTCCCAACCCAAATTTATCCTGTGAATAATCCTGCAAAATCTCATTCCTGACCGGAAATCGAGTCACAGACCGTGCTTGAAAAACCAGATTACCGATTTGCCGATTTATTTGACGTAAACGATTTAGCAAACGCGGCGAAATTGCCGGCACTGAGATATTTCAATCGTTGAAGTGCAGCATTTTAACTGTTTCAAACATTTGCAAGGAAAATAAATGCATTTGCAAAATAGGTTTTTCACGAAATACCGTATTCATTTTTTAAGGGCTTAAGTGTTTAAAATGCACGCGTATGCAGGCACCAGATAAATATACTTCTCCGTTGTTGTGGCGCTTTTGCATTATATGCGAACTGCCAACGTCATTTGTTCTCTGTGTTGTTTATTTATTTATCAACACAAAACATCAAAGTGGGTTTATGTTCATATGTGTATAACGTTGAACTTTATCTTGACTTCACGCAGCTTTACGTCAGAAAGCACACAAGGTCAATATGCATAATACGCACTCGTAAAAAGAGTTTTATACGCATTATTGATTTTCTTTGCACTCAGATTGTACAACCGTTTTAAAATTGTATAAAACGGATATAATTCAGTTGAATAATTTACCCTGTATGCTACTTTTTTCATACAAATTTATATGTAATTACATTTTCTTTTGTCACAATATTTAAATTATATTATTTACTTAAACTCTAATAAAATTAACATAAAATTTGCAGAATTGTACACGGGAAAAAAAGATTGTTACAATAGCAAAAAACTGTCTTACGTATAGTGACAGCAATTTAGATATTTACAATAACAATGTTTATATTTATATTAGTAATATGATATTATTTTCGTTTGCTGCTACAACAATCTAAATATTATCTTATATACAAAAATATGTATAGTAAATATGTAGGGGTTTCAAGAGAAGTGTTTTAGTCCCGGATTTAGCGCTGAACAATGTTCTAAAACTATTTTATAAAAGAATGATTCAAATGATTGATAATATATTTCTCTGTAACTTCTATTCGAAGCAAATGTGTTTTTCTAAAATAATTTTAGAACGTTGTACAGAGCTAAAACCGAGACTAATGCGGTCTTAAAACACCCAAAAACAGAACTCGTGGTACCACCCATATAATTTCATTCATTATCATTATATCAATGTTATTGTTTCAAACAAATTATGGTAAAACGCTGTACTATAAATTTTTTTATATATGATTCTAAACAAGAAAACGAAATAACCGCATATTTTAAATCGATAAATTATTTATAGTTATTAAAAAAAGAGGAAAGGTATTCGTGACATAATATTGATAGGAGATACATTGAAATATTGGCCGAAAAAGAGATAAATACAAATATTATCTGTTATAATTTTATATATCAAGAATTTACACATAATTTTCTATATGCCTTTTCCTTAAAATGTAAATAATTTTTAATCCTGGAATCTATAGTTTTATTCGAAATTTTTGCATGATATCAACTGTACGTAAATGTACTTGCAAAACTTATATTATATCACACGTCATCTGACAAACTTCAGTAGCAAAGCGCTATGACCTACCTAAATTTGCTCTACCAATTAGACGTCACGTCAATGGCGCGACTTGTAATAAATTTAATTTCAAATATAAAATACTGTAAAATTATAATTTTATATGGTATAGTTTTAATTATTAATATGAAATAACAATATTGTTAAGTTACTCAGAAATATTTTATAATTTTTCAGACCCATTACATTACCCATTACTTGTGTTCCTTTAAACATTGTAGGATAAATACATAAAGAAAGACAAAAAATCACACAGCAGAAAACTTCATTTTCAAATAATTTATTCTAATATCATCAATCACAATCATATTTAAGGGATGAAAAGAGCCAAACCCTCTAAACAAATCATTCCAATTTTTAATTAAGTTATAATCTCATCGTTGGCGAACCCCACATTATTAAAAATTAATTCTAGCCTATATTAATTAAATAAAGATCATTTTCTACTCTCCAATCTGATTCAGAAATTAATATATTTTATAGATGACGAAGGCATCATTGTTTAGAATTCCTGACACGTGAGCGAGTTTGCAAACCCTACAAGCCTCCAGAAATACGCGGCTGTATATTGTGTTGCGTTTGCATGATCATGGAATATTTAGTGAGCTGATAGCGAAGGGTGTCCTGCGAGAGCAATTTGATCTTGTTACGATATTCCGTCCTAGTTAATAATTGATTTAGTCGATATTTGCGGTGCGCATGAATGAAAGAGGATCAGTTTTGCTGCCGAAAGTGGGATTGTTTTACGGGAATTCTTATAGATAATGGTTTCTGGAAAGTTTTTGTAAAGAACTGCGTTTAGAGCTACCCACTTATCAATTAGAATTATCAGTTCAGCTTTGACTTATGGGAAACAATGTTAGTGATCACACCAACAAAATTAAGGCATTCATTTATAAGTACTGATGGTGAAGTTTGCAAACTCCAAACTTACCAATGGGGTCTTTCAGCAAATATTCTTGCTAACATCTTTCATTTGTAACTTTTTTCACAGCTGATTCTATTTTTGAAAAAAATTGGAATTTATTGTTTTGTGTCTTCAGTAAACTTCCTCTTCCGGTTTTTCAATTTCATTCAAAATCAACTCAGCTCTTCATATTTTCATGAAACTTATAAATTCCAAGTATAGTTTACATATCTTGTCTCGTTCTTGAGATATCCATCACACGGACATCCATCCATCCATCCTCACACACAGACATCATTGAGAAATTGGTCTTAATGGATTCAGTGGACGTCAAAATATAAGTAATATGTATAATTTATACATGAATAAACTCATTGATGTAGTACGCATCGTAATATGTCATATTCATCGAAATATGGCGATTTGTAATATTTTTCAAAATACGGAAATTTCCCCAAATATGACTTAAAATTTTTATTACATTTCTTTGTAACATTCGCGCCAGGAAACTCATTGCAGCAGAGCGCATCGTCATATCTCTAATATTTTTCGAGATATGACGATTTATTATATTTTCCGAAGAGCAACTTTGAGGGGCTGTAACTCGAAAACTATACAAGATATCAAAAAATAACTCCACTTTTGTGTTTTTTGTGCCATTTATAATAAATTAGTAAATTTTGAAAATTTTGAAATTTTTTGATTTTTTTTTTCAAAATTTCGATTGGATATCTCTCGACAAATATGAAAGATACAGACTTGCAGTGTTCACCAATCGATTCAGCTCGACGAAATACATAAACCCTGAAAATTTCAAAAAATTTGGAAAACCGGTTGAAATGTTAGAGCAAAAAGTCTGAAAATGGCCAAATTCAGGCCAAACGTCAAGGGATACCCTTTGACTTTTTGGACAAAAAACGCCATTTTCAGGCTTTTTGCTCTAACTTTCCATCCCGTAAAGCGATTTTTATGAAACTTTGCATACTTATGTATTTCGATGAGCTGAATCGGTTGGTGAACATTGCAAATCTGTATCTTTAATATTTGTCGAGTTATCGCCGATCGAAATTTTGAACAAAACAACAAAAAAAATTCAAAATTTTAAAAATTTGCTAATTTGTTATATAGGGCACCAAAAACGCTAAACTGGAGAGAATTTTTAGATATCTCGTGTAGTTTTTGAATTACAGGCCCTTAAAGTTGCACTTCGAAAAATACCAAAAATCGACGTATCTCGAAAAATATTAGAGATCTGATGATGCGCTCTGCTACAATGGGTTTCTTAACGCTTATATTATAAAGAAATGTAATAAAAAAATATTACAATTTTAAGTGAGGAAATTCGTGAATTTTTTGTTTTTTCTATTTTTTTAAAACAATTTTTTTTAACCTTATCAAAGACATCAATAATTACTAAAATTTACATAAATCATTTCTATCGGATCTTAAGTACAATACCTCAGAATTTTTTTAGACCAATCTATCCATTCATTGCCGAATGGTAGACGATCAAAAAAGTATAGGGTCAGATTGACCCAGAATGTTCTCCATGATCTAAAAAATAGATGTGTTCTCGGTGGGTTAAACGGTGAATTTATGAATCCTATTATTGCTATAAATTATAAACCGTTCTACAATATGCCGTGTTTGGTTTATACAATTAGCTGCAAAATATTTGCAGTATCTACGCTGGAGATTTGATTGTTTACAATAACATTAAGAAGATGTATCGTTCATAAACAGTGAGAGCCACAAACCACAAGCTATACGGTTGTCACAAAATCTAATAGCAAATCCGTGTAGAATCACACAATATGACGTTTTAATTAATGTTGCACGTTATATCACAAACTTGATTAATTAACAACACGTCGGTCGGTGTGAACTCCACGCTGTGCTCTACTCTAAGTCACCTAGTGCCCTATATACTTAGCTAGCATTTGAGCGCAGCGGTATAACCGAGAAATGTTCATTTATTTCTCAAATTCAAATTGGCCACTTAGATCTCTTGACTGATAGCCAATTTCTCGCTCAACAAGGAACAGTGGGAGTACATTTCATTTGTCATTTTTTGTTTGTTGCAATTTAACAAATGGTTCGAATACAACAATACATTCTCATTTATTTCTCAAGTTGAAGTAGATTCGAAGCAATTATATTTTGATTAGCTGTCAATTTCACAACAATTTATTATTTATTTTGACGATTTGCAACCGTACTTCAAATAAATTTACCCATTTTGGCTTTGGCACTTTATTTTCGCAAATCTCAGTAAGTCATATATTTTTGCATGTGGAGCCGTCAAGTCAGAGCCCCCCAAAATGTTAGGGGAGATGAAACCACAGCGGTGAAGATCTCATCATCCACGGAGTTATTTACCAAAAAATTTGTCGAACTGAAAACTACTAAAAGATAAAATGACTAACTAATTTAGGAAGATGTAACATGGATGCTAAATGAACACAAAAACAACAATCGAAAAAGGGATGAACAAAAAATGTACAAATTTTAGTGAACGAATATTTATAATTTATATGTGAGTAGGTAGTATGTTTTCGAGGGATGGACATATTAACCGGGAGATTGAAAGGTGTGTGTCTGCAAGATGCTCTAGGTACATTTACTCGAAATGTGAATGTATCTGCAACAATTGAAAAAATATTGCTTGGATATTATTATTTTGTGGTAGTTTATTCATTTAAACGAAGGAAAGTTGTGAAATTTGTATTTATTTCTGAGTAACGCTAGTCTCGTAAGAGTGTTGTTGCCGTATTGAATTTTATGTTAGCAACTTTTTATTTTCTGTTTTAGCACTTTAATAGATTGAACAAATACAATTGACCTAAAGTGCACAAAATTGAGTCTACAGATATTTGAATACAAAAATGGTCACGTCGACAAACATGAATATTTCAACACTTCCGCCCAGAAAATACAAAAAAGCAAAATTCAAAAACTCAATTTGCAAAATTTCCTGAAAATACTTAGAGGAAAATAGATCGCAACCGTTTTCCACTTGAGGGAACAAATTTCCTCTGCAAATAAAACCCACTTCAAACTATATGTCCCTTCGTAGGTTTGCCAACTTGAAAGAAATGAAAAGAAGCAAAACTAAAATCTATTTTAATATTTCATATTTCTGCAGTCTTTAAATTAAATGAAATTAACTTTATTCCAGGAGCTCGCAATTTCCTCTAAATTCCGTATTCCGTAAAATAGTAAATTCTTAGAGGTAACTTTCGTAATCTACTGATGAAATTTCCATTTACATTTTTCCTGGGTTCCGTTAGTTTTACGAACGAAACTGAAGATGCTCTTTAGTCGCTGGAATTCAGTGGGGAATGGAATATGAATTCATGAATTTATAAATATGCAAATTTCGTTAGGTGTATTGATTACAAATTTTAATCGCGTGTTTCAAAACGCTGATACGGTAAGATTGAGAGGACATTAGCAAATAAACACTAATACTACAAAGCGGAATTATACGCAACAAATGTATTTGGAATAAAAGAATATTTCACAATGTTAGACCTTTTAAAATTTATTCGTACTGTATTAGTGCAAAATGCAAAAATCTAAAATGATCACCGTAGGACTTTTTATTACGTATAATTTTCTGAAAACAAGAAACAGATAACAAAAAAAATTACAAATAACATTTTGTTGTTTTTATTTCATGTCCTTGACTTAGAACTCTGAAAGATTGATTAACACTCGAAACGTCGGTGTCTAATTAATTTTTAATTATATTGACTGTTGGTTTATTTTAATTTTGTCAATTTCATTCATATTTTAAAATATAATATTAGCGAGACACCAAAAAAGTGTAACAACCAATTATTCATTAGATACTTGTTAATTTTAATTACGAACAAATATCTTTCAGAATATAATTAGATGTAAGAAAATATATATTTTAGTTGAAGAATTTTAAGGCCGTGAGCTACAGGTACAAAAGAAAAGTTATCCAAGAACAATTTTTTTAACTATTCATACTATTTCTTGTAATGAAAGTAAACTTAGTTAAATGAAACTGAAAAGTCTTATTAAAACTTTTTCTAATTGACTTGCAAAAGTGTGCTTAAGAAAAGTTAATCAAACTTCACTTTTCTTATTTATTAATGCTGCAACTTTATCAGAAACTCTATTAATACGAAGAAATTTGTCCAGAACTTCTCGTTGTTAATTTCCATTGGCATTTATTAGATACATTACATTTATTTAAAAGAAATATAAAATATCATTTAGCTTCGTAGTTTCACGTAGTTTCTGATTTTAAAATGCACCATACCCGAGTCTCTAATTAGTGGAATGTGTAATTTAGTTTCAATTAATGTCACAGCCGCATATATGACTATGAGTAGTTTCAAGTGTAACGTATTACATGTTACATGTCGTGTGGAAAATACATTCCATGTAAACTCAATGTAACGTGACTTTATGTACGTGAATATGTCGTGTTTAATTACTGTCAAATTCACAGACAGATTCTACATATTTTATCAATATTTGTCTGTCACATCAACTATTATTATCATGAGCACATTTATGGTTGGAACTAACTTTTTTCGTTACTCTGCACGAGAAAGCGTTTACTTTTCAAAACGAACACAAAAAGATTTTAAGAAAATTAATGCACACTTTCATAAATATAAGATATTCGTAGTACGGTACAAAGAGGATAAACCATATTGTTCAACGAGTCATGCACCTTCAAAGACTGTAGTGTTCTTTAATGTATAATATGTATATACATAGTTAGTACACTTTTGCATTTCAGTAAAATTATTTTAGTTACCAAACCATCTAAGGTTATTAAGAAAATGTGACAATAATATTGTTACCCTTCAATAAAATTCTAGAGATTAAATGATAAAAAAACATTTAAATTGTTTGGATGATTCCAAATCAAAATATATGGTTTGGATGATTCCAAATTAAAATATGTTGTTTTGATGATTCTAAATCAACAGATATTGTTTAGATGATTCCAAATGAAAAGATATTGTTTGGATGATTCCAAATTAAAAGATATTGTTTGGATGATCCCAAATTAAAAGATATTGTTTGGATGATTCCAAATCAAAGATATTGTTTGGATGTTTCCAAATCAAAAGATATTGAAAATATATAATGTTTTATGTATGTTTCGAAATGTTTCAACCCTGTTTACAGATTACTTAAGATTACTCTCTTGTAAGTTAATCCTTGACAAATTTTGTTAAAAAGGTAGATAAGTAAGAGTTATGTTCCGTATAATGCGAAGGATTAAACATACAGAAAGATTATAATCCTGAAAATTATGACAGAATTTTTATTATAAATTCATAATCTTAATATAAATCAATATAAGAATGACGTAGCTGAAAGTTTAAATATTATCAAAAAGTTTTGAAGACAATGTTCAATAGCGTTGTTAATAACTTTTCTAAAAGTTAACTTATTGTGTTCGGTATTAAATAAAAGGTTACTAAGAAAAAAATAAATAGTAAAGACAATTATGTTATTTGTAGATAGGCAATTGTTTTTCCAAACTTTATTAGAAAGTCATTTGAGTTTTCCCAATAATTCGTAGAACCCAATTTTGTGCGTATAAATTGAAATGATTTAGAGACAGGACACCCTAAACTTAACTAGTGGAAATTGTTTTTCTAGAATTATTTCTTAGTATCGTGCCTTATAAAGATGAATTTGTTCGGTACATTATGAATTTTTTGCCGATTGACATTAAAAGTGTATTTTTCTGACAGCTAACAGTATGAATGTCAATTTACTGCCAAGGAAGTACAAATATTTTAAATAGCAACCGTTCAATAAACGCGTAGCAATGTAATTTGACGGCCATAATTTTCAAAATATGTAAAAAATAATCACTAAATTAATATTAATTCAGAAATTGTCAGAAAAATGATGGTTGGTAACCACATGGTTTATTTTGAGTGTTTTAACAGCAATGTTTTAACCTCGATTTTAACCCTGTACAATGTTGCAAAATTATTTTATAAAAAATGCTTCGAATAAAAGTTACGGAAAATTATATTGTTTACCAGTTTGATTTGAAGTATTTAAAAAAATAATTTTAGAATATTGTACAGCGGTAAAACACTTCTCTTAAAACAAACAAAATCAGGTATTTTGGTGCTCAGTTAAAAACAACTATTGTTTTGAAAATTCACAATGTATGTTTCACGCTGTGTGGTGGTTTTTTTTTTCCTTTTTGTTTTCGAACTTTAAGGGGATTGTCGGACCTAAAACAGTTTGGTTTCATTTTTAGTGTCCTGTAGCTTGTAGCATTAGATCTACCATAGTTTATAGTTTATTTTAGTGGACTATCTATCTAGGTTCCACTTCTGTATATGTAAAGCATCGCCTAGAATTGAAAAATAGACAGCTATAGTAATACAAATTAACTTTTGCTTCGGACAGAACAGATTAGTTTTATAGCGCAAAACCTTAGATAGTTAAAGATTGGCAATTTTTTTTCTTTTATCTAGTGAAAGTAGCCTAAATTCCCAGCAGGTAAAAATCAAATCTGACTCTAACTACTCCCCTTCTTGCATGGTAGAAAATTAACTGCAACTTACTGGAGCGTATAGTTCCCTACATCGATTATCGACGCGTTTAAGGTCAAATTAACGGACGCTACACGTAACCTGACCCTGCTAATAACCCCCGTTCAACGTTAATTATCCACATACATCGGTAGATCACTTCCGCCAACGCTCAAGTGATCGCTACGGATCCAGGATCGGTTAGGTACATGATCAACGAACGCATGCGTGAGGGAAGGTTGATTAGGTTCGCTGGTGAAATGTACACATGTGTGTAGATATATTTATACTGACCGCGGGAGAATTGGTAATTGGTGAATGGATGGAGATTAAATGATGATGTTACGGAGAGTGGTGAGTGACATGCTAAATGATTCGTTGAAGTTCAACCAGGATATTTTCAATAATAATATAACAAAAGAGTGTGAATAAATGAAAAATAATATAACAGATTTTTCTAATACTTGTTGTCAGACAATAGTAACGAAAACCTGTAGGTTGCAATATGGCAAAAAGTTGTGGAGAATTATTTACTAATTTATCGAACTCTCTAATTATATTTAATTGGATTATTTGTTGATCCACAAATTCAAAACATAATTAGGTAACGTACTTAACCGTCATGCTAACCTAACCTAACTATCTGACATTTATCAATAAATACAAAAGCTTGAGATTATAGCGGAGAATAATCTCTAGAGTTTTATTCTTACTATAATAATGATAGGATTGGTTAAATCGCAGACCCACACCATTGAATTTAAGCAATGTCAAAAAATATCCGTTAAAATATCTCTTTTGTTAATTATATTTGTCGTATATGGCTTTTGAATTTTAGACCTATAAACATATTATTGCGAATGGTCAAAAATTTCAGTACTTTTCAAGTATGTTTTAGCACAGTATAGCACCTATACTGTGGTTTTAGAGTCCCGATAATAAGATTTCACTATTTTCACATTATATATATGCGTGTATATGTGATGATATTTTATAAAGATAACTCAAAGCCTAATGTCCATATCATTTGTAATTTTTATACATATGTAAAATCTAAATATTCATTACAAGTTGATTAGATTTTGGTACCAATTCATGGTAAGAGTAGTTTCCAAGGCACCTACAAGGCACCATAATATTCACTACAATTTTTATTTGAAATTTTTTCTCTCTTTCAAGTTGTTTAGACGGGAGGTTATGCATTGACGTATCAATTTTTTTTTCTACCATCGATTGAAATAGTATCCATAAATATTATTTTAATAATTCATATATTCTGTTCCATTATGTACTGATACGTTATAAATGTATAATTTCAATTTCAAATATTAAAATATTGCATCACTAATGAGTGTCGTAAATTGATACCATAAATAATATCATATTCTATTTTTTATTTTAGTTAACCCAGCGGCTTTTAGTAACAAATATTAACGCAAGGGAGTTACAAAGTTTCAACTACAATTTATGTAAAACTCTGTAAACATGTTTAAAGTTAAGATATTTTCCTCCTTTCATAAAAGCTTTAAAAAAGCAAAACTAAAAAGTGAAATATTAAAAAAGAAATAGCGTTCTTTATTAAGAAACTTGCTATCAAATTACTCCAGATAGCTTTTCCTGTTTCCTGCGAAAAGATTGTTTTATCAATTGCCCTTGAAGCATTTCATCAACATATACAGGACACCTAGATATGAATACATAATATGTAGGTTAAAAAATAAATATGTTGAATTCGCAATTATTTGATTAATTTAACTTACAAGCATCAGAACTTCAAGAGACAGATGTATTATCTTCTTGTTGTGGGATAGTGGTGCACTTTGCGTAATAACTAAATGATGTATCATCCTAATATTCCTAATGGAAGATGAAAGTGTTAAACTACTCTTCAACTATCAACTTTAGTTTAATACTTTAAGTTTGTGTAAATAGACTAAAACATTTATTTCTTGACATATTAGACTATATTTAAGAGTTAGGCATATCCACATCAATTATCATTTTTAACGCATGCTTTATTATTTTTATTGTACAACTATTGAAAGTTTTTGTACGAAACTAATAAATACTGAATGTATTATTTATTATTACACTAAATATTTTAGTAGTAATGTCATTAATACGCCAGGAAAATTAGGCAATGCCCTAAAGATATAATCACACATAGATTAGAAGTCACACTGAATTTTATAAAGAAAAAGAGAAATATTTTAGTTCTTCACATTTATCAGAAAGAAAACTATAGTAAGAAGAGTTTAGTAGCGAAGTAGTAAAGGTTCCGAGTTCATATCCTGGCTTGGATGTAGATATTTGGGATCTTCTTTCACATTTCATGATAGCCTTAGTAGCTCCATGATTTAAAAATTTAATTCAGTTAATCAGCTAATCATGTCGTTAACAAAGAAAATTGGAATAAAAAAAAACAACACATACCTATACAAAATGTTAAAATATTTTCAATATTCAAACCTGAGTAAGTTCAACAAAATGTATGAAACTAATAATCAGTTATTAGAAACAATATCGAGCTAACAGCGATTACCTGTAATTTAATTATTTATATACCAAGTGCGGGAAGAAAATCTTATTTGAATTACGTGCGAGGTTGCGAGAAAGGCTCCATTTATTTATTTAGTAGCAAGATTAACTTTCATTACATTTAATTTATAACAGAAGACCTTCGACTCCAAATTCATATTTCGTGCGAAAGGAAATAGACAACTTATAAAAAAGCTCTCACATACGCTGCGAATTTCTATAAATAGCCCATGTGACGTAAAGAAGAACAGATCCTTTTGATCAAAGAACTCAACTACCTATACGTCGCTACCTCTACGTGTTACGTATGAGAACCATACACGAAAACCTGGACCAGCAGGAGAAAAGTCCTTCGTTTAGCCTTTCACGGCTTATAAAGGAATATCTAACCTGATTTTATCAAGAGGATCCTTTAGAAACTATCTCTTTCGCTACAATATTCTGGTGCGGTCTTTTGAACAAAGCGGTTCTTTAACGGAAAGGCAACGTAGGCATGATTTTACTGTTATTGGGCTTAAGTAATATTTGATCTTGTTTAAAAGCTGTGAAAAGATTCACTCAAATCCTTTTAATAATAATATTTATTAAAATAACTAAAAAATATGAATGGCAGTTGAATTATACTTTATTAAACATTTACGAATACATGAAAAGCGCGTAGAAACACATAATATAAATAATAATATTTAAGCCATTTACAGTTTTTTTTTCATGATGAGGTTTTCACGGAAATACGTTTTGAAGTCCACTGATTTCGTTTTGATCATTTTCTGGCGTCTGTGTGGATGGATGGATCTGCATCTGTATGTTTAATAACTTACAAACGAGATAAAGAGACTAACAGAAATTCATAATTATAAGTTTCATAACAATACGGAAGACTCAGTTGATATAGAAAACAATTGCTAAATTGGATGTGGAAATTTACTCGACACAAAATAATAAATTCAATTTATTTCGAATATCAAATTATCTGCAAAAAATAGCTTCATAAAATATGTTAACAATATTATTTTCAATATAAAATGTTATTTGTAATTTTCTCGTAACAGCTTCTTGTTTTAAGAAAATTTATTATATATTTAACTATATACTTTGATAAATTGACATGTAATTGTTGGGTTTCTATCAGAGAGAAGACTTTACCTTAAATACCAAGAATTAATTTTTACCTACCAGCAGTTTTCTTTTATACAAGTTTTTTGAATCCTATCAAATCCCGTATCAAGTTAAAGGTCTCGAGATGAAAGTTAAATTAAAATGCGAAAAATTAATTTTAAACTATTCGTCAATTGTTTTTTACAATAGTTAATTTAATCTTATCGAGTTTGGTCTCACACTATAGGTCTCCTATAGAAACGCTGAATTAATATATCAAAAAGTACTTAAATTTTATTAATGTCGTTGTGTATCTACGTTTCAACAATCATGGTTGTCATAAGAAAAAAGCATATGAGTGAAACAACTATTATATATTTATTTTATTTATATGTATTATAAAGTCAAGAGGTACAAACACTAAATTTTTAATAATGCACACGAATGGTATTAAAATCATTTCCAATATGAGTAAAACTATTCATACAAGCGTTTGTATGAAATTTTAGTAAACCAACCTTTAAACAATAAACCTTGTTCCCTTTTGATAATTCTGAAATCGAAAACTAAACAAAGCAGATAGTTTACAAGCCACAGAACTCCAGTAAATCGTTCACAATATTTTAAGGGTCTCGGTCTTGCCCTTGCCCTGACGTGCCCTCCGCCCAACAGATGGTTTCTGTGTTCCTCCGTTTCCTGCTACAATGTTCCTGCTTAAATAAACCACGCCTCTTCTCTTGAGATTTATCCTGCGACCTGATGACCTACTGTTTCCGTTCTAACATTGTTGCATTACTATATTATTTAGCTATTTAGTTTATGGTTTATGTACGATGGAATTGGATTGAATTATTTGAGTTTACATTATTTATTCGAATGGGATTAAAATATTGATGGAATGAAAAATGAACTAACCAACGGATTTTGTGTTTAATTTAATGAAAATATAAATGTATAACTACATCGGTCTCAAATATAGATATAAATATTGGTAATTTAAGATTTGAAATAAAAATATTTTATTAAAAATCACCGAAATGCTAAATATGAAATGAACAACAAATATTACTTTAGAAATTTTCCATAACTTTGACATTCAAAAACTATATATTGTCAAACTGATTCTATTTTTTACCTTGTACAATATTAATGTCATGAACTATATCTATTATTTATATATTAATTTCATTTGTCATTTGACATTCAATAAGTATAAATCAATATTTGTGTGCAACACAATTGGCCAATATAAATATTTTACTTTCACCACACTTCTTTCTTATACATATTAATCTATAATATTATGTTTAATAACTACACTTAAAACATTTTTACATATAGAATAAATGCTTAAATAAATAAATTCATTTGTTCTCGTAGCAATTACCATTAATAAAATATTTTATTAAACATTTATTCAGTTTTTCTTAAAATTAAAAGCAGATATAAGAAAATTACAAATAATATTATTGTTATTCCATGATTTTATATTCGAAATAAATTCATTATATTGTTTCTTGTTACTAATAAATTTATACTTCCGTTTTTGAGCTAATAATAATAGTCCCATTGTTCCGCTTAAGCCCCTCGCATTTGTTTCTATTCTTCTTTATGGACTTATAATCATAATTAATACAGATCTGCGCAGTTATTGTAGAATTATGAAGTTTCGTTACTTCATCATTTTTAAGTTTATGAGTTATTAAACATACTGACAAACATCCATCCACAGACATCATTGAGAAATTGGTCATGATTTCTACACTACAAAAAATTTATTAGCGATTTGCTAATTTTGCAGTTGTTATGTATTTTTAGTCAATATTGACAAATATATTACGTTAAATTAACAGTTTCAACAAATATAACAAAAGTTTTAAATTAAAATTTTGTCAATTCTGAATTTGTAACAACAAAAATGATTGTTTTTATTTATTTGCTGGATTTATAAAATTTAACATTTAGACTCGTCAATAATAACAAGCAAATTTAGCTAAATTATCAATTTGAAATTGTTAAAGAAAATTTATATCTTTTGTGACAACTTAATTTGTTATAATAACAAGGATTTTTTGTTCTGCTTCAATCATTACTAAAATATTTAGTCAAAAGCACATAAAAATAAATGTCAATAATTACTATGTTCACAAATATCTATATTTAGTTACGAAATACAGAAAAATAATTTGTTACTTTCTAACAAATATGAAACTTGTTAAATTAACAAAAACTGACGGTGGACCGCCTGGGACTAAAAATTTTGTTTTTACTGTGTATTATTCGCATATTTTAATTACAAATTGTAAATGTTTTACTTATTTACCTTGTTTTTATTTTCGTTGTGCATTCGCCTATATTCATGTCTACTATACGTAGTAGTATTATAAGTAAAAAGTATATTTCTTTGAAACAATTAAGGAACGTATGACAAAATAAATAGTTAGTCAAAACAAATATTTATACAAGCATTAATAGAAATATTTGCTTCAAGTCTTCTATCATTTCTAAATTCTAATGTCATGTATCTGACGTTAGACTTACTCCTATATTCATGGCATATTATACAACATACACATTAAAATTTCATGAGACAAATTCATCCATAAATCGAAGATGATGCCACCGCTACAAGCTACATCCGGATTTCCGGATTGCTGATCACCGGATCGCGACGGATAACGCCAACGCAAAACCGGAACCGCGATGGACGGTAACCGGAACTATGTGGCGTGTCGATCGCGTGGCAAGCGTGGGAACTATGCAAGGATATCCGAGTTTGTTTTGTTTGAATGCGGAATCTTAAGAATGCGCTAGGAAAAACGAAGAGCAGGACTTGAATTTAGTGGTATGCCGAGGATTCATTATAAAAGCGGTGAAGTAGAAATGAAGATGAATTTAATAAACGTAAATTCGAGCTCTCTTAGACATAATGAATGGGATTTATTTTTGAGTTAAGTAAAATAATTAATTGCTTCGAAACAATGGATCAAAACTATTCTTAATAAGATGATAAAGCTTTTTAACTGACGGAAAAAGGAGTAGGTTCTAAAATCGACGCGTGTATATTTTTGTATGTACGGCCACGCATAACTTTTTACAGAGTTGTCCGATTTTAATGATTCATTTTTTAATGGCTAGGGTATACCCAGAAGCTGGTCCCATTTAAATTTGAAAAAAAATCCACCCCTAAGGATTGGAAAACAGGGGATGATCGAATGATAACCGATTTATACTGGTTTATCCGATTTCGATTATTCTTTTTTTATTGAATAGGTTGGTTCCAATTTAAAAAAAAAAAACGGTAGACACAAAAAATTAAACCGACGGAAAAAGATAGGTACTGAAAAACGAAAAATAAAATAATCATTTCTAGTCAATAACCAAACTCTTAAACTAATGTAAGTAACTAAGTTTGAGTCGCCGCCAAACAAACAATCAACGAACGCTGACTCAAAATTAGTTATTTCGTTATTAGTTTGGGAGTTTAGTTATTGAGACTAAAGGGTTTATTTTATTTTTCGGTTTCGGTTTTGGTTTTCCGTTAGTTTAATTTTTTTTAAATAGTTTTTATAAAACTCATAATAATAAATGTAAAAAAATCTTATCATTTGAAAGTATTTTTCATGAAAGAAAAATATAAATGAGTCTTCTGCACTCGAAATAAATATGCGCATAAAGCCTCAGATTTCATTACGAAAATGAAATCTTACGAGTTGAACACACGCTATATTACGCGGATAAATAAAACATGTATAAAGTTTATATTTCATACCACAAAGGTGGCTTATATACATATACGTGTTCTGATTCATAAAGTCTTTATAAACTCTTTGACCTTTTACCAGATACAGCTGCTACCGGAAAATTATTCACCGCTCATAATTTCTCCTGTTACAGTCAATATGACAGTTACTAAATTTTATTACTTACCCAGAGCACAGTATAAGTAGCTCCTATACTGTGCCCAGAGTCTAAATTAAATGACCTATGGGATAAATAGCTGTGCAGTAAAGTGCATTATGAAATCCTCAGTTCGAATCCTACACACAACAGTAGCCATTTTCTTCTTAAGTTTTTCCCTAATATTTTGGTGATTTCAACCGCAGAGTGCCACACACAAAATGGATGAATCTCATGAAATTACATTTATTTATTTAATTTATGAACTGGATTTCAATTTATAAATACCCTTAATACATTGTAAGTTTATATAGCCCAAATAGCCTCTTAATTCTTAAAGTATTTCTATTAACCCATTTTAGGAGTCGAAACAATAAAGGTACACTTTAGCGCAATCATAAAAAGATACTTTTGCTTCCGTTATTAACAATAAAAACTTAATGTTGCACATAACTAGGACATAAAATTGAATAACTCTTTATTATACTCATATCCAGAATTTTCATAATATATATACTCATAATACCTGTAGTACACACACAAAAACCACATTATTACTATTGGAAAGCTGAAATTATTATATTATCATTTATTTTGCTACCCACATTTACTTTTGGATCTACGTCGCACTCAAATTTCTTTTTAAAAGGAAATTATTTGTCAAACAAATAAAACAATAGTAATACCATTTATTTTTTTCAGTGGAAACGTTTATTCAAACGATATTTATAGTACACATTCAACCAATCAAAAATAGATATATTTGAAACATTTTACAACAGAAAAATCAAACCTAGCTGTATTATTTTTATTGAACTATTCGAAGTATTATAAAAACAATACACACATATTTACTTTCTTATACGTAATATAGAAATAACTCCCATAATTTTGACCTGTTTCTCCATGACTTCTGTGTGAATGGCTGAATGCCTGTCCGTATCTTCAATAACGTACGAACGAGAAAAGATAGAGTAATGAATGAAAAAAAAAAAACTTGATTTATTTTGGTTAAAATGCAAAACCTGCATTAGGAGTTTACTTAACACATATAATCTTAGGAATAGTATTTGAAATATACAGTAACATTTACTCCGAATAACACAAGCTATTATTTCTTCAAACATAGAACATATGTAAATCATTAAAAAATATTCAAAACTTCAAGAAATATTTTAATCAACATTTATAGTTGCCATAGAATATGTTGTTTGGTTATTTGTTTTATTCTTAACTGTTAAGTTATTACATTACATACTTATATTTTTCATAATGTTTTACTTTGTCTGCCGCCGGAGTGAAAGGAGGCATTTTCATTCCGGCGGCGAAAATATTTAACTTCTTCTTGTTGAACGTTTAAAGAAATAAAATATTATTTTCAGTATTCTTGTGGCTATTCCCAATATTAAAAAAAAATTATAAGTTTAACAGATAAATAACTGAAGTATCTACTCATAATTCATATGTTAAACATGTATTAAGTGATATTATTAAATCATATTTAGTAGCTAGGTATAAGAAACTCTTATAGTGGCCTCACCAGATTTTTCTTATTTCTTGTAATAAGAATATTAAATAAAGTAAAGGTATCATATTTTCAATTACCTACCTAATTTAAATTTTATAATTTTCTTTATGATTCCAACCTCGCCTAATCCCGTTTGAAGAAATAAATTTGAACACAAATCAGAGCAGGGGCTGTTGATTTATAGCAGAATAAAAGTAGTACATTTTGCGTAGTCTTGAAGTCGTTAGTTGCCAAGTTCGTAAATTTTCAGCCATCGCATTTTTCTTCTCGTTTTATTGTTATTCGATTTCTCATTATTTTGAGTTAATAAATTTTGTTCCCTAACTTAATTTCTTTGTTTTGTTTATGTTTCTTATTTTGTTTTCTATTAATTTTATTTCCTAGCACTGAAACTAAACTATAGTAGAAGAAGAAGTATTATAAATTTCCTTCTATTAGAAAGAGTAAAAATAATTTATATATTGATCTAAAGATAATGAAAACTTCAGTGAAAATATTTATTATAAAATTACAAAATATCTAACATTTTCGTACAGATTCACAAACCAATTTATTTGCTAATATATAAATATTTAATTTGTTTATAGTTGTTTCCCAAAAACTGTTGCAAACTTCATACTATTTTTGGGAACATTTGCAGTAGAAAAACACATTTTCATAAATACACAAATACGGTGTAGCAAAAAAAAGTTGATACATTATTGTCTGTGTAAAAATAATGTTTACATGCAAAATACGTTCAGGTGCTTTGCGCAGAACATCGACCTATATATTTTGACCTCATTTTCCCAACCTCATAAATAATTTAACTCTGGACCTCCAAAAACAAAATCCATTTCGGGAAGACCCTTTTACACCCTAAGGAATACTTTTCCAAACATATTTATGACATTATAATAACAAACCTTTCAGAATTTTCAAAATATTTATTTAGAATACTCACAAATTGTTGAAAGAAAAGAAAAATGTGGTGTTTTAGACAATTGAAAATCAATAAATTTTTCAGCATATTGTTCTATATTTAATTAATTATAATTAACGTACTATTAAAAAAAAATTTTTTTTACTATGTATCAAATATATTTCTGCAAATAAAAATTTATAAAGGAAATATATGTAATGAAATTGAAAATTAAATAGTTTTTTTTTTACTTATTAGACGGTAGTAAAATGGGGGTAAAACAAGTGCCAGTCACGTGGCATCTTACCTCTAAAGTCGACCCTCGCTTGTTTATCGCCCTTGCACTTGGCCACGCGAAACTGTTTCAATTTAACAACCAGCGACATCGCAACGCGTGAAACAGTTGCCTATCACCGGAACCGCGTAGTCACGCGCGCGCGATCGTATTTTGTCCGTGTCGCCCGCGACCTATGACCGTCACTTGTTGCTGAGCCGAAACAACTGACTCGCGATCGCGACACCGTTCCTGCCAGTGCTTTCCTGCGCTCCTGCTGGGGGTTGAGGGTTGAAGAGCATGCGCCCTGGCGCATACACGCACCTCATTGACGTATGCACGCTGGACCCACCCCTATCTACTCCCTCCACTATCCTCTGGCAAATGTTTTTTGAGCAAAGGTAACTGTACCTGCTAATTAATCGTAGTAGTCAGTTGTTTATCTTTTCCCCGTTTGTTCAGTACTCGCTTTATGAGGGATTTTTTTATTGCTGATTTCTTTTTATTAACCATAATTTCATGCATCCAGATCATTAATTAACAGTTTAACAAAACAGTAAAACAAAACAAGAAATGAGTTTCCTTTTGTTTTGTTTTACCCTCTATATTTTCAACGTTGTTTTTTGACGCTAATATTTTTCTTCAGAATAATAAATCAGTTAAGAACAAAAAGTTTACAATCATTAACAACTTATAATATACATAAAGTTTCATTAAATTTAATTAAACAAAATGAAAATATCGTGCATTAGCTAAGTGCTTTACTTGTACGCAGATAAAATCTAACAAACTAAAATAATATATTAGACTAATTAATTAATTCTTCGGATTAACAGTCATAAAATTTATTTATTTCTAAAAATCCGACGTTTCGGTCATAACAATGAACATCCTCAAAATAAATTTAGTCATAAAATTAGACCGTTCAACATATAAATGATATAGCTATTGTAAAAAAGAGATGGGCGAATACCATCCGCGAAAACTCGAATACCTCGAATAATGAAAGTATTCGAGATTCGAGATTGCGAATATTAACATCAAAGAAATAAATTCGATTATTTCGAATGTTTCACTATATGTGTAATCAGTTCTGTGTTCAACAAACAGGTATAAAACTTTACTTTTTATTTTTATGTGCTTTCTTCTTTAGTTTTTTTAATAGTTGATAAGATTGAAAAGCTCGGTATGAAGTAAATATAATAGTTTATTAATTATATATTATTTTATAAAAATATTCGAGGTATTCGAGTATTCGAAATACTGAAATATTCGAGATGCAGTTAATATTCGAATTTAACATTCGAATTTGAAAAAAACTGATATTCGCCCATCTCTAAAAATAGTACGCCATATTTAAAACAAAGTTATATAAAAAATAACATTAAACAATAATTATTTCCACAGCAACAATGTAAATAATTATGTCCTATCAACTAAAATAATGTAATTCGCAAACTATTTTCTAGAAGAATGTTAATTACAAAAATTAATTTGATAAGATAGAACATCTCTCCTTTCTTCGTATTGCACAGGTGCTAATTATAAATTCAAATATTCGCCAAGAAACGGAGACATTTCATTTAATATGGAATTGAATATTATCTTACTTAAAATTCCGTAGAAATTTCACGTACCTCCGTCAGTCTTGGAAGTTTTGGTGAAGTTAGGCAGAGCAGAAGTTCAATATTTGCCCTCGGAACTGTAACATCCTGTCACATTGCTCTTATGTTTGCAGTTTACCGAGCTGCCAGATTCCAAGATCTTCAAACTCTAGTTTCTCGATATCTTTTATCGCTGTTCCGCTGTACTTGTTAGCTTTTGGCTTGATTACTAAATTACGACCTCATTTATTATCATTAATAATTCAATGTTTTTATCGATTGTAATTTATAGTGTAAATAATTTATTATTTAAATTTGTCGTCAATATTTGATCATCTACTAGAAGTAATACTTCTGTACAAATGAGTTTTTAATTTAATGTTAATACAATGCAATCTATTTTTAATACAAAACGAAATTAACTTAAATGTTATTGAATGCAATACATTTTATTTATTTATTACAAATACAGTAAATTATTTATCTTTTAATATAGATATTTATATAACTACTAATGTAAGCGCAATTAATAATATTTCTATTAAAACAGAAAATTGTGATGGTGCAAAATTCAGATATTTTTATGAAATTAATTTTAATTTTCAAAATATTCAGTTAGAAACTCTACCTACAATACATTTCTGATATGTTGAGTAGTCTAACTTGTTTCAATGTATCCAAATCTTTTTATTGTACATAATTAATTATTAATATTATTAGCAATATATTATTGTTAATAATAATTAAGAAATCAATGTTAATAAACTTTCTAAGTATTACATATTTTACAGAATCTATATTTTAGTTCTAGGGAATTTCATTTTTAAATGTTAAAAGTCTTCGTTGACAGTTCGCATGTTCGGCCATTTTTCAAGTAACAACTTTTATAAGAAACGTGACATTTTAATTATTTGTGTATTATTAGTGTAATAAGATAAAATGGTTAGTAATTTTGAACTGCATATTTATAATGCGGCACTAACTTTTACCCAACAAGTACTTTTATACCAAGTTATCGATTGAGAGCAACTTGTTCCCATATGTCAAAACCTAACCTCTTCTTATAGAAAATAGCATTAAAAATGTATAAAATTTTTTAGAAACCAATTTTGTTACACGGGCATGAGCGTGCCATCACGCAAATTAAATACAACAGGGAAGGAGATCTCTTATTCACATCCTCAAAGGATCCAATTCCAAATGTATGGTATTCACTAAACGGCGAACGATTAGGCACATTTAATGGACATCAAGGTGCTGTGTGGTGCATAGATGTAGACTGGCAGACTACTAAATTCATTTCTGGTGCCGGTGACAATACATTCCGGATATGGGACGTACAAACCGGCAAAGAAACCGGTCAGATTAAAACAAACTCTTCCGTGAGAGCTTGCAATTTTAGCTACTCCGCAAATATGGCCACTTATGCCACTGACAAAGCTATGGGATACCAGTGCGAGTTGTTTATTATTGATGTGAGAAACGCTGATGAAAGTTTCAATAATGGTGAACCTATTCTACGTATTCCCATCAATGGATCTAGGGTGTCTTCTCTCTTATGGGGGACTTTAGATGAAGTTCTTATTACTGGACACGAAAACGGGGACTTGAAACAGTGGGATCTCCGTGTAAGTACAAATAGGCATATGAAGTTGCAAATTATTTAAAATGCTAAGTAGTGAATTTTAAACAAATATTTATTTCTTTTAGATGGGCAAAGAATTAAATTCAGTCAGTGATCACTCGCAGTTAATCAACGACATGCAAATGTCTAAAGATGGAACAATGTTTATCACAGCATCCAAGGACCACACAGCAAAATTATTCGATACTGATTCATTAATGCTTTTGAAAACATACAAAACTGAACGACCCATCAATTCAGCAGCTCTTAGCCCTATCTTTGATCATGTAGTTCTTGGTGGTGGTCAAGATGCTATGGATGTAACAACAACCTCTGCTAGAGTTGGTAAATTCGATTCAAGGTAAGGAAAAATTACCACTGAATTCCTGAAATCTTTATAAAAATAACATTGTAACTTTTTTGTCAGGTTCTTCCATTTAGTATTTGAAGAAGAGTTCGGAAGGGTTAAAGGTCATTTCGGTCCAATTAACAGTGTTGCCTTCCATCCCGATGGTAAAAGTTACAGTACAGGAGGTGAAGATGGTTACGTAAGAATACATACATTTGATTCGTCGTATTTTGAATATAATTTCGATTATTAACTACAATTTGTATTGTCTAACTGTATTACAATAAAAATGGAAAACAATTAATATTCTTTTCATGTATTATTTTATTTCAGCATTTATTCATTGAAATAAAATACAACAATAACTTATTTAAATAAAGGTAAATATACTGGGTAGTGATTTTTGTTTTTATGTTAGATAGCATATACAATATATTTTCATATTGTAGCGACTGTTTGTTTCCTATGGATTTTAGACTAAAAGTTTAAATACAAAAATGTTTATAATGAAAAACTACATCTAATAAGCCTAAATTATGTTAATCAAATCGACCCCCTATACGAAATAGAAGCAATAGCAAAAATAGATTGCCATGAGAAATGAAACAAATAACTTGAACTTTTTTGTTAATAGATCTGTCAAAATATTTTTGATTGTTCCAAACTGTTCTCTTTGTTACTAATTGATTATTAATATTTGGTATTAAAAATGAAAAAATATAGCATAATAAACAAAAATATAATACGTTAAATGCTATTAAATTTTTTTCGAAGAATCTGTCAATTAAATTGTTCAAGTTTGTTTTATATCTCATGGAAATCTGTAATTTGGGTTAAGTTGCGAATTTTCTTTTACTTTTCTAATTCAGGAAGGAGACCGATTTGATTAACATAATTTGAGTTTATTAGATGCAATTTTTCATTCTAAACATTTCTTGTATTTGCAATTTTTCCATAGGAAACAAACTGTCGCACAAATTGAAATTTTGACTGCACCTAGACAATTTGATCGGGAATCAAGTACCACGCTACTTGAAGCCGGGGTCCTTTTAGGATGATCATGTCATTCATAATAATTAATACAGTATTTTAGTTCCCTTTATTACAATTATAGTCGTATCTAAACATAGCTAACATGATGAAATACAAACTAGACTAGTCGGTCATTATATAACAAAAACTTATTTTCGTACTAAACTTTGAATGAAATAATTTTGCAATGCAGTTATTTATATTTCCGGAGAATTCCTTATAAACATATTTCTAATTCAAATAAACTATTTTGAACTCATAATCGTTATAATTCCAAATAAGCTTATTCTAATAATTAATAAATACCGCACCAATAATGCCAATATTTATTTACGATTCCGGTATATATTTTTTTAAATTAATTGACCTAGTTTATTCAGCATGTGCGTAAAATTTAATTGACGGCCGTAATAATTAAGTCTGGTAAAATGTACTAAAGATCTTATTGATTTCTCCTAATACCCCTCTGATTTTCACCAATCAAACCCTCCAAAACAAGCAGAAACCAATCACAACACTGCAAACAAAACAGTATTGCATTTATTTTTTAGTTACAAATCGTGCTTCAAAGAACTCAAACGCACTTTTATAACTTCCACATCCACCGCGCGTCGTCGCTCTGTTCGGCGTCCCTATCGCGACGTTCAGTTTGACAGTTGTGGCAAGATGGCGACGGAGGACGCCTGACGTCTGTCAGCTGTCACCGCGGCATCATGCTGCCCACAGCACACAGTATGAGCGCTACGCTCGTTGTTTAGAGCTCGCGGTTTGAGCTAAAATACTAGAGCTGTTGCACTGCTGTGATTTTAAGTGAGTGGATGATAAGATGCGTCGTCAGGGGCAATCGCAGCACCAGCTGGACCACCAGAGCGACGACGATGTTGGTTCAACACCGGTGAGTCTTTTGTTCCGCCCGCAATTGTTATTTTTGTTTGTTTTCATTACTTTTGTTTTATGTTTTTTGTTTCGTGTATGATTAAATTTTTCATTTTGTTTTATTGTTTTAATATTTTTAAGGGCTGCTATGGAAGAAATTGTTGAGCACATTATTTTAATTCTTAATGAAATATCTAGATTATCATTTGTTTGTCATAAATGACAAGCAATTATTTATGAAATGATATTTTTAATTACTTTACTGACCTCTAAATTATACCTTACGTACAGGTGATAAAAATTTGCGTTGTACGTAATACTGCAAAATATTTCTTAACTAAACAAAAAAATTATTCAGTTTTTTTAACGTATAGTTTTGTTTTAAAATAATTCAAATGTAACTTTCAACATCGCGTCGTTGATAAAATATATACTCGCGATAAAAACGCTTTTGTTTAAACAGGAAATGTGCTACACTTTATTTTGTTTTGTTAAACAATTACAAATCAGTTTACAAAAACGCCCGTTCACGTGGAGTTAAAATCAAACAATTATCTGGAAACACTGCATGCTTGCACAACTGCAAGCGACTTAGTTAAACCTAATCGTATTCAAACATGATATCGCACTTAGTATGCAACAGAACCGTACTACGAAATATTAACGCAAATTTTCACTTTTCGCAATTCTTTTGTTCCTACATTTGTCAACAAAACAAAAGAGTGTCCCAAGAAATATTTTTGTTTTTGTAAATAATTTATGTCAAGAAAATGTAATGATGTTTATGTTTACTATTTAATGTATAAAACATTAATTTATAAATGCATATTTTTAAAACAAATGACATACTAAACTAGATGACAGATATACATTTTGTTTTGCATGTAGACATGCGGATAATGCTAATGTTATGGAATAATAACGACGATTTTAATTTCCATATTTTTAAATGAAATACAAGGTCGAATTCTATTCGTATGTGTTACATTAGTAATAAAAATGAAAGACCATGAAAAACTGATTTGCTTTTTGATAATTTGTATAAAAAAGATAAAAAAAATACAATAAAATGAAAAAGTAAAAATCCTGCAGTTTTTGATTCTTTGTTCACTAAAAAAAGGAACACAACTTACAGCAACAAAATACTAATTTGAATACAATAAGTAATTCTATGGAAATTACATATTAATTTTCCAGTGTTCACGCATTTTCAAAATACTAATTTTTCATTGTTCGTTTTAATTTATATTAATAGAAGTGAATCATTGCTGTAAGCTGTAAGTATTGAATTATGAACAATAATTAGCAAATTAATCACGTGTGTGCCACTCACGCGTTAATAAACTCGTGCAATACCGGAACTTCCGTATTCGGTGCATTTTTAACAGAGCTGTATTAAATCAATTATACTCTAAAACAGTATATTCTGCAATTAATAACGGTGTGTTAAATACTCGATTCGTCCTTACTTCCTGAGCAACATTTGTATTAAATGCCAAAATTCCTCTCTAGGCATTTTTGGAAAATAATACATACTTTTATGAAGTTATCTATTGGTTATTCAAATGTAAATTAAGTATATTTAATTGCTAAACTATCGATTGAATATTGACGTTTGAACCGAAATAAGTACACTCGTGTTTCTTTTACTCAAATATTAAAACAATTTCATTATAACGCACAGCATTTCTGTGCTGTTGGTGGACTACAAAGGCCACCACATTTATTTCAATTTATATAGTTGCGCTACAAAGTTCAAAGTTGGTGTATTTTGTCTGTTTTGTGTAGTTTAGTTATTTAAATATTTGTGCAAAGTATCGCTATGTTAGAAATGAATCATTTATTAGATCTTGGGATGTGCTAAATATAGAGTTCTTGAAGCTGAAACAGATTCGGTGAAGACTAGGATTCGTCATCAAATTTCCCACACGTTATGAGTTATAATTGTAAAACAAAACAATTAAATTGACTTGTTTTGTTTACTGCAACTATAAACTAAAGCAATGAATAACTATTATTATTATATCAATACTAGATTGTACAGATCAATATCAGTAAGTACTTTAAAAATTTAAAACAACTTCTTTGCGAGGACATTTAAAAATATATAATTATACTTATTTTATTCATCATATCTAAAAGGAAATCAATTGAATTCTATATTTATCGTTATAGTTTCAGTTCCTAATTTATTACAATCTATTTCATTGTTGATTAACGGAATAATTGAAATTAAAATCATATTTAAATGATAACCGGATGAGAATAAATAAATAAACAATAGTCCCAAAAATAAAATGATCGTTATTTATATTTAGTTCTGCACTTTTATGAAGTAGGTACTCGATATTTTTATGCACAATTATTTTCACATTCTTTTTAATTTTACAATCAACACAAACTATGATTTATAATCTAATCAGTCACAGATTCTCGAACGGGTGCAACCAGACCGCGTGACTGTTACCAAACCTGAAGAAGATCGTCGTCGACGCACCATCATCGTAGAGAAACGCAATGGTTCATTCGGCTTCACGCTACAGAGCTATGGCATCCACTACCGCAAAGAACAAGAGATCGAGATGATCACCTACGTAGATTACGTCGATTTCGACGGACCCGCTTACAGAGCGGGCATGAGAGAAGGAGATGTGATACTGTCGATTAATGGAACAGATATGGAAAAGGCAGATCATAAAACATTGGTGAATTTTATCAAAGGATGTGAGACTAGGATGAGGATGGTTGTTTTGTTTGAAGATTGCGTTCGAAAAGTAGGTTGAAGTAAATAGTTTTATCCTTCTTGTGTAAATATATTGTGTTGCAGGTAGAACTTCATATTCGTTACATTCAACTGCAAAGAGTTCTCCAAACTAAAATGAATGAGCTAGAAAAACTCTGCCTTCGTGAACGTCAACTCCTGGAAGGAAAATGGAAGACGCACAGTTTACCAGCACGGAAGAAGGCCTCTGCTGGTACAAATGGTAATTCAGGAAATGGAACTGAGTGCACAACACCAACACAAACCTCGTACGGGAGCTATTGCAGACCAACAGTGTCCACTGAGGATGTGGCAGTAGCAGCAAAACACCAACAGCCTCCACCAGGACCTACTTTAATGCTGGCCTATCAATATCTTGATCCTCGGTATAGAACTTATGTTCTACAACCATCAGCATCCAGTAGTGGTGAATATTTGCTTTCCTTTGAACCGCCCAGGTAAAGAACTCTATATTCTATCTTTTCCTTTTCATTGCTGCTGTCCATATTATTATTAACATTGACCACTAATTTGAACATCCGATTAGTATTTCACTACCTTTCGATTATTTATTATTGTCGAGATATATACCATAAATAAAAATTTACTCTGCATCTTCTTTTTTTTCAATATACGCACACAACATCACAAATAAAAAAATTGATATTAAAATTCTCTTCCAGATTCAAAACGGACCAACATCATTTCATAGTGAAAACCCCTTGTGATACTCATAAGCAATCCCGGGGTGCCCAGACCAACGGATCCTCGTCCAGTAAAACAAAATCTAAGAGTACAAGCGGTGAACATTCGCACAGCGGTAGTGATGGCCGTAGCTACGGAGGTCACTTGTGCAACCCTTGTATTCAAAGTAACTCGAATCACGATAACGCAAGCTTAGAAGCATATGATTTAGCTAGTCCGTGCTGTGATCCGCATTGTGTACCAAGCACAAGACGTAGATCTAGAAATCACAAGGAACACAGACGTAGAAACTCGAAATCTGGAGATGCGCAGAGTTCGGAGCAGCATCAACAGCAGCAGCAACAACAACAGCCGAGGTCGAGGCCGCATTCGCAATCTGGGCATCATCAGGAAACGAGACATCCTCCTACTCGTACAACGAGGTATGCTATAATATTGTGTAGTTGCAAATATAATTTTTCTTCAAACGTCATCAAAGTAAAAGTTAAAAATGAACCAAATAAACAAAAATAACAATACAACATATTCTAAGGCAACTGGGAATGCTGAATAAGGCAGATATTTGTTGAAATTTTGAACTATTTTTAATAATTTATATTTCTATTTTCTATGTTTGAAGAAAAGGCAGCATGTGTTATTCGGAGTAAATGTGACTTTGTGTGCTTCTTACATGCTCAGCACATTTGCTCCTAATAACACAATATACTACTATAAGCTTTATTTAGGTTTCTGTCCAAACCAATTATAAAATTTTATATACCTGTTTGCTTATCCAAAAATTATTTAAATCTTGTTGTGTTATAGTAGATTGCAAACATTTTAAGGGTACTACTTATTTTTGCTAAAGAAAAAAAATTGTAATAGGTAAAAGAAAGAAATATAATGAAGCAAAGCTGACTTAAAAAAAAAAAGAGTGAATAAGTTACAGCTAAAATAAAATAATTTTTATGTATAGTTTTATTTCGTGTTGTAGATACTTTAGTTTCGGAACGGGTTTGGTGAGCCAGTGCAGCTTACACTCCTGCACGTCCAGCGAACTTAGCGCAATCGCCCCAACAGCTGTTGGCGAAAGTTCAGCGGCCTCTTACACAACATCTCTGTCGACTGACACACTGTACTGGGATAGTCCGTGCGACACTCAAGGTCGCCGGTCATCGAAATCAGGAACAAGCGGTGTCAAAGTCGATTATCAGCAGCAGTATCCATCCACGTCGACGTACCAAGATACAGGGACCCAATATACACCGTCTAAACCTAAATCTTGGGATAATTTAACGACTAAAGCATACGGGGGGTATGGATTTGGTTACGGGTACATGGATACAACGAAACAATGCGCTTCAAAAAATCATCATGGAAGAACGCACAGTACTAAGAGCGCACAAGGACAATATTACCGATCGAGCAACGAAAAGCAAGTGCAAACGCAACATGTTTACCCCACACAAAGACGATACATCCACCCGACGAAGTCAACGGAAAGTCTTTTGACGGTTCCAAAGTTTAACAGTGGCGATGCTGCTTTGTCTGATTCTAGTCTTTCGTGCGAGTGTCTTGAAGCGGCCTCGCCAGATGTCAGTGAAGGCGCGCAATTCTTTCCGTCTTCTTCAACACATCAAAATATGTCTAGTCCCACTGACTCGAACTCGACTTATTATAGTAGAAGAATTCCTAGGCCAGAACACCAAAGAAATAATGTAGTTACCACTAGTTCGGAAATAACGCGACTGTAAATTACCAATCCTTAAACATTGTTAATAATGAATTAAGGGTCTTGGGAACATTACTGATGGTCTAAAAACTGTTATGTTTATTTTCGATAAATCGACGCTCAAATTATTACGGAGAAATCGCGCCTAGTGAAATTGAGCTAGTGAATATCTAATAATTCCATTTTTAAACCAAATATTTGTGATTTTTAGAAATGCTGTATTTTTACTCGCGTAGAAATGTATAGGTGTCGACGCACACGGTTTTTTAATTTGTTTTATTTTTAATAGCTTCAGACAATAAAATAAGCCTATTTTATTTCATATATAAATATGTATAGATAATTCTCGGTTGCTAGTATCGAAGATACACGTACATATCGGCCTGTTTTTATAATGATAAACAGTTTATGAGACGTCTGTTAAAAAATTTGCGTTTCAAAAATGATTTCATAGATTTTTTAATTGTTTGCTACGTTATGCCATTGACTGCCCTTATAAGTCATTCCTATTTGTAACAAACCGTTGTCATGTCATAAGGCATTGTGTATTGTCATTTATACAAAATTTTAGAATTTTTGAGATGCATGACCATATACGTTTGTAATAAATTTATTGTAATTTCAAATATACAGTGCCATACGTTTGCATATTAATAGAAAATATTTTATCCTTATTCCCCATAATAATAGAAACGCCATATTGTTATACTTATCAAATAATTAGAAATCGATTGTTGTAAAAATCGGAAATTTGGTAATAAGTCCCTAAATTTAAATTGCAATGTTGGTAGAGCTGAGGAAAAGTTACTAAAGTGATTTCATAAGTACAGTACAGTGTAAATTATTTTGTGAACGGAGCGTTGTAGTGCACCTCAAAATAATACATTGTAGTGTCAGTTAGTATAGTTTAGTATTTAATATAATTAAGTTATCTAAATGCTGAAATGTCAAAGAGAAATATTGCGTATGTAAAACCACAGGAACCTAGTTTTTTGCGTAAATTGAAAGAACAAATAGGTTATAAGGAAGGCCCCACGGTTGATACAAAAGTAGGTTAGGTTATAATGGAGAATAGTTTTGGTAGAGTTAAAATTAGTGCAATAGAGTAATTAATATTTTAATTGAAGAGGGAAGCTTTAGACACATTTGAAGACGATGAAGAATTCAATGACGAAGAGCCTACCATTGTTGTTTTGAAACCAGGTGATTTAACTGCAGAAGAAGCAGCGAAAGCCAAGGAACAACAAGAGAAAGGTAGAAATTTTATGCAATAGGATTGTTTTTTAATTGTAGAATATATTCTTGCAACGAATAATTGTTAAAAAGAATTGTTATTTTGTTTTTGATCAGAAGTCTTGTCTCAACTTTTATATATGTCTGTACGAGTTGAAAACTTTACGCATGCGCAACTGTTTCGCGCACATGAAAATTTCTGGCGCGACGCAAATTTACTTTGAGGCCCGCGTTTTGCAAACTATGTTTTTAATAAATTGTTCGCAACAGCGTCTAAAAACTATTAATCTATCAAATTTAGGAAGCAAATCTGCATATTTGGATTAAATGGCTGACGAAGCATAAATAATAAAGTAGATCATGGAGCGCTCCGTTTTGTGCATATTAATCCCTACTCCCCTATTAATAGAAATGGTTCGGTCCACTATACGAAAACGGTATTTTGTTATTGGAGTGGTTCGATTTTTTTCTATGCACATTTTATAACCTATAATATAATTATCTTCATGATTATCAATATTTCATTAATTACTTAAAATTATCAATTATATCCCAAAAAAATATTATTGCTTTTAATAATTATTATAATAATTCAAATGCAATGTTTATAAATCCTTGAACTTTTCATAAAACAAATGATACTATTATTAGTCATGAAATCAAATTTTAAATTATTTTCTTTAAATCGTAGAAAAGTCCGAAGCTCCAGCCGATTTAAATCAGCGTATAATTTTCAAAGTTCCCGAGAAATCTTCAGATAGTTCAAGTTCTAAAGGAAAAAAACGAGTTTCTTCAGATAAATTGGATAAAACTAAAGAGAAAAAAACCAAATCTTTGTTATCATTTGATGACGAAGAAAACGACGATTTGTAGTAAGTCACCGATCTAATTAATTTCATACAACTTGTACTGATTAGTAACAATGGAGTATGGAAAAATTAATGTTCTTTTTGCATGCATTATGTAATTATTATTTCCATATGATTGTTTATTAAAGTTTAAATTTTAAATACATAATTTCTTTTTTATAAAAATATTTCATAAGTTTTGCATGATATGAGGGAAATATGTACGCATTATTTTAATTTCTGGTGTTTCTCAGCGTTCCTACCTCCTGCCTTTGTTTAGTGCCTTTTGACAAACTACATATTTGAGATTCTGATAAAATCGATAAAGTATTTGATAAGCGCGTGAACCATATTTTGATTCTGCGCTAATTTTAATGCTCCGAAAAAAATTGAACTTGTATATTTTGTTCTTTTTATACTTTTCATTTTCTGTTAGCCCAAAATATTTTGTAATGCACTATTAGAATTACCTATGTATATTTAATTTATATTATGGTAATGTTTGTTGACATAGAAACACACGTGGTTCACACGTGCGGTTCAAAATTCATTGAGTAATTAGGGGGGAAATATTTTTTTTAATAATAATTATTAATCATAAAAGTGTTTCGCGGCAGCGCATATAAATTGAACATGTACAAAATGAGGTTTGGACCTAACCATTTTCAGTGAAAGGGATGGTGGGTAGAGAAATACTTCGCTGTATTATGAAGCGCGGTGCGGGGGAAAGCGGACGACGTTAGCCAGCGAGGGGCGCGGGGAACCCGAAACGAAATGGCTAAACCATCAACCGGGGAAAATTCTCATTCTCTCTATTTATTTATTCCATAACTAAGAAATTCCGAATTGACGCAAGTCTAGTTACCATCATTTTTTGGAAAATGTATGCGATAAATCATTGGTCCGTTAACTGATTATGCTTGGAAAAACTATTTTAGTTATTATTTGTTATGTAGTTGATTTGTATTGAGCACATTCGTAATTTGATAAACATTTGAACGTGCGTTGGATTCAAGATCCGTGTCTTGGCGGGAGTTGAATTTAGCGTTGAAAATACATTTAAAATTTACCCTGTCTGGTGGCGAGTTAAGCCACTGACCGAGTTGGAGTGAAATCTGCGGAAATATTATAATTTTGTAAATTACTATCACGTGACCATACAAAAATATTTTACTGGCATTTTGTGTGCGGACTGTATACGTCACTATTAAACCTGGTCACGTGACATACCGTTAGACGCCATATTGGCAGTTTTGGTGGGACTGGCGAGGGGGTTAGTGACGTCGCTCCAAAATAATTTCTAAGTTTAACCGTGTTCATTAAATTAAACTGAATATCTTTGGAAATATTGGTGGGACAATCAAGTTATAATAGTGTGATGTTTTGACTGTTTGATTTAAATATCCCGGGCACCGTTACAGTTCGGCTATTTACGATTGTCACAGCCTTCTATTGGTGGCGTGCAGATGCAGCTGTTTAATGTCGGTGTGTTATAAAATAAACGTTTTACATGTGGCGGGAGAACGGGACATGGTGCTAAACAATTCATTCTTTCGGATAAATAAACCGTGTTGCCGTTGAAATGATCCTACATTATATTACATTTTCATAAATGTTATAATAATTTTCCCCATTCACGGCATACTTAGATGTCATTAAAATAAAAAAAAAGGATTCGTCAGGTTGGTATCCCTGATTTTTTTATACTTCTCATAAATATTGAATTATATTTTTATGAAATTTTCCGCAAAATTCTATGTCTAAATAACCAATTCTTATACTAAAAAGTCCGGGGAATGAATATCTAAAATATAATTTAACCTTAGTTTGACGTTTTACCTAACCTGCACAATATCCACGCTTGGCGTGTGATTTCCTTTATGTGTTTCCGATTTAGCATCATTTAATTAAATTTTAGTGAAGTAAATGGGCATGCTCTTTTATAGGGGATTTATATTTTGCTATGGAGTCTCCTATAACCATGGGCGAAGCAGGAGATAACGTTTGTAAGGATAAAACAGAACATACAGATGGTAAGCAAACATTATTTAAACATTTTTTTATCGCATATATTAAATTCTCTATTTCTGTTATTAATTACTGATTTATTAATGAACCAAAAAGTCTTGTATGTTGTTTTTAAGTGGTACTCATTTTTATTATTATGACAAATAAATTATAGTTTTCAATCTTTTCGAGAAAATTTAGTTAATAACTGTTTTAACCTTCTTTTATTATTTTTTTATAGATGGTGCATGTGTCAACGGAAATTTGGATTGTGGGGAACCAATGGAAGTATGTGAGAACGATTCGAAGGCACCTGAAGTGAACTCAAATAAAATTGATTCTTTGAAAAACTGTGAAAAAGTGCCTGAGAATAAAGTGCCTACCCCAACAGTAAAATCTGAAGATGAAGAGCCGATGTGTGTTGATATATTGGAAGAAGAAAATGGAACTCCTAAATCAAACGTGGATGACTGTGAACAAGATTTAAAATATGAGACTAATGAAGAAACGGCCGAAAAACATGATGCTAACCGTGACAGTGTATCTGAATCTGTTAAAAGTAGTAGTATTAAAGTAGAAAAGGATGTCGAAAATAACGCTGTAAATGGAACAAGTTCAGATAATAGTGTAAATGGAACTACTGAAGATGCCGACGAATCAAAAATAAAATTGGAAAAAAATAAAATAAATAAAAAATCGAACAGTGTTGATTTAAATGACTCGGGTGATGTAGTGCTCGTTGAAAATGACAGTGAACATAAAGAAAACGGTGATTTGTGTAGTAGTCCAGACGTGGAAGAGGTGATTAATGTGAGTGACAAAGACACGGCAAACACTAGTTCGGAAGTAATTAATTTAGTATCACCTGCAAAAAAGAAAAAAAAGCAGTCTATTGAACGGACCCCTGATCCTCCTAGACGTAGTTCTCGCAATCTCAACAAACAAAAGAGTTACGTCGAGAAAGAAGAGGATCCAGAACCGGAACCAGAACCTGAACCAGATCCGGATCCAGACCCAGACGTTGAAGAAGTCACGCCCCAAGATCCTCTCGCCGACCCGCTGCGCGATGATAAAGAACACAGCAAGAAACCACCGGCTAAACAGCCTGCTCCACAACAAACTAGTTCTACGATTGTCGTCAGCGATACGAAACGTCTCGTCGAAATCGCAGCGAATTCAAAATCATCAAATTCTTCGGGTAAAAAAGAGCCCACACTGGTAATTATTGACACCAACTCTATCTTATCGGGCCGCGGTCCTGTTCCAGTGTCCCACAAGCCTTCTCTCCCTGCCTCTTTTTCCATGATGCCCGTGGCTCTCCCAGCACAGGGTGTTTATCCGCCAAATATGCGAGCTACCATAACCCCTATTCCTATGTCGGGAACGACGTCCAAATCCGTCACAGTGACCCCGGCCACTGTGTCTACCGTTGCAAGCCCTACACCTGCGCCAATCCTGCCCACCCTCACAGACGACATGTATGTTGTGGAAGCGCCGTCCTTTATTGTCCCATATGTGTATGAAAAGCCACCTATTAAACCCTTCCGGGATTTTGTTTCTAAAATTCAAAAAGATATTGAAGAACAGAAAAAACTAGAAGCGGAAATGAGAAAAGAACAGGAAGAAAAATCTGAAGGTGAACCAAAGAAAAGTGATGATGAAGATGAGGAAGACGACGATGAAGACTGTGACAGCAATGAAGATAAAGATGCAGACAAATCAAAAAGTAAAAATGATTCAATAGAAGATACAGACAAAGATAAAAAGTCTGATGATAGTGAGAAAAAAGACGGTAAGTCAAAAGAGTCTGAAGAATCCGATAAGAAGGATGATATCGTAATAGTGAGTTCCAAGGACGAAAATTTGAAAACAATTGATTTGGATGATGCTCCCGAAGATTCCAAACCAAAATCTAGTTCATATTTCGATAACGCTCTAGGTCAATTTTTCATTAACATAGGTTACGGTTTAGTGCAAGAGTTTGTACAAACAGACTTATTAAAACAACAAAAACGCAAACAGAACCGTGAAGGTACGGCCCCGGAGACAAAAATGGCGATCACTTCTCTCATTAAAAACTTGGAATACAGCAAAGAGAACAATGAACCATACAAGCTGGAGCAAAAACGCTGTGAGTTTTGCAGCTTTAAAACTGAATCTAATTTGGTCCTTTCGCACCATTTAGAAACTCCTCATATGAAAAATTATGTTTACAAATGTAATTTCTGCACAATGGAAGTCCGCAGTCCACATGACATACTCTTCCACATGGAAGCCGAACACAACACGAGAGGTCGTTTAGAAAGAGCTCCTGCCTTCCATCAATGTCCAAACTGTCCATTCGAGGATAATCAAAAAGGCAAACTCTCTCGCCATTTAGTAACCTGTGTCAAAAAATTCAAACCAGATCGAAATTTGGAACCTCCTATAGATTGGGAACCGCCTGCGAAGATACCTCGGGTGCCAAGGGTGAAACAGCAGGGTTTGAGCGCTACTGCTGCCACTTATCAAGCTTTAGCGCAGGCCAAGGGCAATTACCAACTGTTTTCCAAGTTGCAACAAGCGGCTTCGCCTCAAAACTTCCCCAGAGGACGTGGACGACCCTCGCTCCTGGGGAAGGTGAATTCCTTACGGCCACAGACGCCGTTGCTTCGTACCGCGAATATGATGTATCGACCCGGTTCCGCCGGCGGTTCTGTATTAGTGCCCACAACCTACCAATTTGGTGGCAATCAGATATTCCAGGTGGGTGCTTATTTTTATCAAGTATGGAAAGAATGTCAGCGAGAGAAAATTGTGAATATGTACTTTCTTTGGTTCTTTGCTCTTGTATTCTATTTGTAGGTACTGATATAATTTTGTAACACGTTCAGTAGAAACACTACACCTTCGTTTTTATCATAGGGGGCCATTAATTTGTTTATATATTTTTTTTCGTCTATCTGAGTTCAGGTTATATTGTATTTAATTGTGTTAGTTTGTTTTCTTAGTCATTTTTGTTATCAATGGGATAATAGATAGCACGTTGTACAGCGTGAGTAGATAGGGAGGTGTGATGACGTGTTTGTGTGTAGGTAGTGGGAGGGCAGTCGGAGTTGGGTGCGGGCGGCAGGCTGTCAGTGTCGGGTCCAGGCGCCCCGACGTCGGCGCCGGTCGCCCTTGTACCAAATCTCACGTCCACACAGAGCACCGTCACCATCCAGGTAACGTCCACGTTCACGTCGCCTCCCACAACACTTAACACTTTGTAGAAACACTTCATATACTACTTGTGTGCTAACTTGAATGATTGATAATTTCTTGATTTGTATGTTTATGTATAACACTATGTCTTAAGGCCTATTCTAATTCATTTAATTTAACTACTACATTGATACATCTAACATTTGTGGGTTTATAAACGCAGTTAAAATGCATATGAATTAAACTAGGTCTATTTTGCTCATATTTTCATTTTCTATACAGGTCCGGTTAAATATTTTCAGTGGAGAATCTAAAATCGAAACTGGTAGAAATGATGATTTATTTTGCAGAAACTGTTTTATTTTTGTTTTTAACATTACAGAGTTATTTTGGAATTAATTGTTCATAGCATTGTTTAAAGTATATAAATAATGTGTTTTCTTATTGGCATTACAGAATTCTTCGGGAACCAAATCATCATCGGGCAAAGTAGTCCAACAACCCAGCATTTCAATAACACCGCTTCCTCGACAGCCAGCCACCTCATCCACGACAATCACCAAAACCAGCGGCTCTGCGTCGGTAGGTAGCGCGGCTGGCGATCCTAGTTCATCGAAAGCTACTTTCGTCATTTGCGAGATCTGCGACGGGTATATCAAGGATCTGGAGCAGCTGCGCAACCACATGCAGTGGATCCACAAGGTCAAGATTCACCCGAAAATGATTTACAATCGGCCGCCGCTCAACTGCCAGAAGTGCCAGTTCCGGTTCTTCACGGACCAAGGCTTAGAGAGACATTTGCTGGGGTCACATGGACTGGTCACCAGCAGCATGCAGGAGGCTGCCAACAAGAGCAAAGATGCCGGCAGATGCCCCGTCTGTGGCAGGGTTAGTTGCTTTTACATGAGCATAATTTATTGTAAATGGATATATTTTTAAACAAATTCTGGGCGTGGTAATTACGTAATTTTATACGTGTCATCTTTATTTCTATTTATTTCGTAATACGAGTGATGTGTACTACTTACTACTAAGTAATTTGATTGATTGTGTAGGTATACCAGTGGAAGCTGCTGAACCACGTCGCCCGGGACCACAACATGACTTTGAAACCCGCGCACTTGTCGTACAAATGTACAGTTTGCACAGCCACTTTTGGAATGTACAAGCAGTTCGAGAACCACGTGTACTCGGCGCACAGCGTCGTGGCCAAGCGGGTCATGGAGAAGAAGTCGTCGCCGTCGTCAACGGGAGCATCGTCCTCGGCCACCGTCACGGCCGCCACGATCTCGGCGCGAACCGGCGACTCCCTGCTCAAGCCGCTGAAGATCAACGACGAGATTACCATTATACCGCAACCGGCCAAAGCCAGCAAGAGCAGTGCCGGAGGAATTACTGCCACGAGGGCGTCCGTCACGACGGGGAAATAATCCCGACTTCTGTGATCCGTGTGTGTGCGCGAATGACTTCATATGTTAACCTAACGTCGAGCAACTCAATTCGTCTGTATCACTCAGTCGCTTGATGTTCATACACTGTTACAGTTACAGATTATGTGAAATCTCAACAAGTATCATACAATTGAGAGGAGTAAGAATGGAGATGTTTAGTTTTATTGTAGATCCATGAAGTAGTTGCATTTTTCTCAATTTGCAATTTGGGGTCATCTTTGTGAAACAGTACAACATAATTTTTTATTTTAAATAGATAATTATGAATCGTTGAAAATACTAGTATTTTTGTTTTGTTAAGATGATCAAGAAGTGAAAATTGATAAAAATGTGATTACGATACATTAGAAGAACCATCGTGTTATTGTAGGTAAAACTATTACTCAATATAAGTACTATTTATTTATGCAGAAACAATGTCAAAATACTTATTTTTCATTAACAAAATAACTTATACGGTATAGGCAAATTTTATCAATAAATATTGTTATTGCACTTATTTAAAAATATTTAGAGTGTTGGCAGATGTGCGCATATTTACAGGGTGTACACTTTAATATTTATTACATACAACCCCCATACAGTGCCGATACTATACGAACCATTTTCCTTTTTTTAGTCATCGCCAAACGTTTTTCTTTTTTATCTAGCAACGTTGGTACCATTTGCCGTACAGACATTTTATAACAACAAACTGTAAATAAATGATCAGAAATAAATATATTCAATTCTTATTTTATATAATTTGCTACGCTCTGAGACTTCGAGCAACACAGGTCTCATTATTGTTTTTACGCTACTTTAAAGTGTACATTATGTATTTATATAAATTCTGTATATGCATAACGATATCATTTCAGCATTTCAGGGTTTTTAGATTCGTATAGCCTTTCGTTTAATTTAGTTTCGCCTTTTAATTACTTAGATAATCGTATAAACTTATTGACAAGGGACAATTCGAGAATGTATAAGTTTTAGTTGTAAATTCATGATTCTGTATATTTGAATTTTTTTTATTAAATTTTGGTTTGTAGAGTAAATATATTTATTTACATTCGTACAAAAAATAAATACAGTACATCTCAACTTAATGTCATATAACAAATATAAATTTTGTCAATTTTTAACGTAAGTAATTCGTAAAACTGTAAAATATTGTTTTAAAATATGGAAAATTATTTCTGAATTCATTAATTATAATTTCAATTAATTGTAACAACGAAGTATTAATTCATAATAATTTATTATTTTTATTGTATAAATAGGTAAAAATTGTTCATAATAAGAGCAATATCAATTATTCGATATTTGATTTTTCCGCGTCCTTGTTATTCGCGAATTGCGTAAGCCCCAGTAAAGGTGGTAGTCCCTGCAGAATCTGACTTCCGGTTTGTGGGTCTGTTGTGGTTAGGTTGGTAGTAACGCTGACTAGTGCATTTTGTAACGGAACGGTGGCAGCACCATTTTCCGGTTGGAGAATTGGATCAGTTTCATTCGATATCGGTAATTTTAATGATCCTAGATTGATCGGAGCCAGGCCTGTGATCACTTGGCCGCTTACATTCGTCTGAACCGGAACAGGTATGTTGGAAAGATCAAAGAAGCTGTCGTTATGTTCCGGGTTAAAAAATGTAACGGACACTTGTTCATGACTGAAAAATAAAACGATATGTTATTCTTACAATAGATTCATCTCACAGTATAGTAGGAATTGCACCCTATTACATACATTTTAGATTTTGCATATCAATATTTACTCTAAAAATTTTTTAAATCTGAACTTTTGAAATTAAATTCACTTCAGTGAATTTATAATATTAGTGCCTTTCTTTAAAATATAAAACAGAATATTTTCATTTTCGTGAAAATATATTCTTTTACAAGATATAAAGTATTTTACCTTTCTTCATCGTCAAGCGTGCTGTTATCATCAGTCAATATTCCAACTTCATAAACAACTTCTCGTATTACAAATCTTAAAACAACAAATATGATTAACTAAGAAAAATGTTTGTTTTCTTACAAAAATACATACAATTCGTTTGTATTATTCAATTCGTCATTGCTAAATGTTGTTGTTTCTAAATCTTCTGAAGACGTTGGTGCGGTAATATAAACGGAGAAATTTAAACAAATTGTTAAAAAGAACAAAACACCAACCTACAAACAGACAAAAAGCTTCAATAACCCTGTTCCACTATAATTATATTATTGCGACTTACTTTTGTTTCCATTGTTAACTGATTATTACGAACATCTGAACTAAGAGCAAATATCAGAAAGGCTGTATTTTATACTTGGAGCCATCTGGGAGTATACCGGAATAATTGATGTTCTAATTACTTACGTCATATGTATCAACAAACATTATTTTATTATTTGACAACATGCGAACTTTAAGTTTATTTTGTGACTGGCAATATTCGAGCATAAAAATCATTAAGTTTATTTTCATATGCCTGTCTGTATTTGCCTTACAATTCGCGAAATATTTGCAAATTTTTGTAAAATATTTAGTTGGTGACTGGAATTCTGAGAACCAAGTTGTATTTGCAAATTAGTTTGTCCTTAGCACTCTGCTCCAAGTAAACATGAAATTATTAATAACTAATGTTTTCAATTTAATTAGTTTAGTGTTCCAATTAACACATATTATGAATTATACGTCATTAGATAAATAGTTTAGACACCTCTTGCGAATTTCGTTATCTTTGAAAACATCCGGAATTTCTTTTCGCTCATAATTAATACTAGCATAAAAATAAACTAACTGAAAAGGTTTAAATAATTTAGTTGTACATTACACAATATATTAAGGACAAAAACACTTAAACTATGAAAAAATGTGGCCTTTCAGAACTTCAATCAATTATAAATGTGACTATTTATTGAAATTCACATATTATTAATTAATTAATTAAAACCAAATATTAATAATAATTTTTTCTTTTTACAGGTAAGTGACATCTGCTACTTCTATTTCAACACTGGCCAGTACACAATAGTATAAGGTAATTTACTATATTGTTGACATTTATTATACTTTTATCCACATTTACGCACTTATACCATCATGCTATATTTTACTTAATGAATCAGAAAGAGACCTTACAAAAGTTCAACCAACAATCAGTTTCTTATTGACAGCCATTTTTGTAAAAATATTTAATTCTTGTGAGAATAAAAATTGGATTTTTACTTCGTAATAAGTGGAGTATCACTTATAACTAGAGCTCTGCACAGGTACATTTTCTTGTGTCCGCATTCGCTTGTCAAATTGTAAATCCGCAAGCGATCCGCAGTTTACCACGCCGTGCAAAACCGATTCGCATCCTTAAGTTATATAAAATGAATCCATTTTTTCTCCTAAAATTCTAATAATATTTTTAAATGAAGTAATAGAAACATTGTTCATAATATTGCTCACTATATATAACACGGAGCCAATTTTCAAAGTAAGAAAACACATTGAAAATGAGCATACAAATTTAGGATATTTCAATTTTCTTAGTGGTAAACATGATATACTTAGTAGATACCCATAGAAAATTTCTCCTTTCGAAAAACTTTTGGTCTTCAGAACAAGAATGAACAACCATTTCTAAAACTTTAATATAATAATATAGCTGTAATTTTCTTAAAATATACAACAATATCCGCTTTTAATCCGTATTTATTTATCATGTGATACACATCCTCAATGGGGTCTTTCACCATTTAAAAAAAAAAAATTTATGAAACTTTATCTATATTGAAGACTATCTGCACTTTTAAAAAGTCTTAATTGTTATTCATTAAGCCACAATGATTTTTTTTTTAAATGTGACGTCATAGTAGGGGTGTTGCTGGATCTAAAACAGTACAGATTGTAAATAATTGTAGTCATATTTTTTTTTATTTATTTTATTATTATTATTACAATAAAGTAGAACATTTATGTAACAAAAATTATTTAAATCTCTACTGTGTTAGATCCAGCAACACCTCTACTATGACGTCACAACATTTAAAAAAATCATTGTGGCTTAATGAATAACAATTAAGATTTTTTTAAAGTGTAAATAGTCTTCAATATAGATAAAGTTTCATAAAAAAAATATTTAAAAAAAATGGTGAAAGACCCCATTATATAATATATTCGAATCTGCAAGAATTGGTAGATATCCGCGCTTCTGTAATGATCTACTTATTACATAATTGACTTTTGCGTTGTTCTTATCCCTTAGGAGTTAGTATAATATTAATTATCAATACAACTAATATGTAGAATAGATAACGAGAATTAAAAAACTATAAACATAATTGTATCAGATATGATGGTATGAACCGTCATTTATTATTATCAGGTCCTATCAATCGATAGTATAACCTGATGTTAATAAATAATATTATCTAATCTTTATTGACTTCCACTAAATTTAGTATTACTTTGAACATACCACGATGTTTTAACTGCTTGATTAACATCTGTACTGCTAGTTGTGAAAATCCATTACAAGCAGTAGTGAATCATGAACAGATCAATTTGAAATTATTTGTATTTAAGTGGTTTAAATTGTTGACAATATGGCGTGTTGCACCAATAATAGATGGTCTAAATTTATTTCGGTTTTTACTGTTGTAAGTAAACAAATATTTATATATTGTGTGTAGATGCTGAAAATTGGTTTCCAAATTTTATTTTTTTGTCTGTTCTACTAACTCGTACTAGAAATTCTCGCTTTATTAAGTTTTACTTGATGATAAATCACTGGTAGGATTGTAGCTTGTAATTTGGAAATGTAATTGTCAGTGTAAACATTTACAATATTAATAAAAATGTTAACGAATTTTTAATAATTATAGATTTTTTGTCTTGCATACGTGGTAGAACAAATACTGGTTTTGGTACTTAAACTTGATGGGCATTCAAATATTCCTAATATAAAATCGTATATAAACAGCGGTAAGAACATTTATTTCATGCGTTACTTAATAATTATTGAAAAAAAAATAACTACTAATATTTTTAGAACCAACAAAAATACACATTTTAATGTATTGCTCTATGGTTTTCAACATATTATGGGCAATTGTTTCAGCAATATTATTGGGTAAATACTCATTCTCTCTCTCTCTTTTTAAAAGGTAGAGGCATTATAATATTTTGTTCATTGCAGTATTTGTAAGAAGTTCTGAGACTAACGAATATTCCATGAGAGAGACACAAAAACTTATTAAAATTTATATAACATGGATTGTTCTAGGATTTTTATCGTATATCCCAGATATAGTATCTATGATTTTACATGGTTTATATTACAATAGTGCTTCTGTAAGTAAAATTATAAATTATAAGTAACTATTGCAAAATAATTTGTGACGAGGATAAAATCGCTGATAAATTTTATCTTACGTGATCCAATTTCGATTAAATTATTCATTTTTTAAATATGATATATTTTTACGCATGATAAACGGTTACCAACTGTCATGTCACGGCCCCCAAAGATGCAAGTGGAATGGGAACCATAGGGGTAAAGTTTAAATGGCAACTATGGGCTGTGGGCGTCATGATTATATTTAAGAGCAATTAAATTTAAACATTTTTTTATTTATAACTTTACAATATAGGATTATTAAAAATAAGTTAACTAAAAACAATTTTATAATTTTAGAAGCATAAGGAAGCATCGTTGTACATGCTTTTATTATCATCGCGATTTGTAGTAATTCTAGCTTTCCACATATTAACATGGATTGGAATGATAATAATAACATCAGCGCTTCATTCGTCGCTTGTTGCGGATGAAACAAAACCATTGGGACGAATAGTACCTTTGAAACCACCGAAACCTGCTTTAAAACCTTCCAAGGTTCCTTATTTAGAGGTAAATATATACTGTTTGTGTAATGAAATCAAATAATAATGGCTGGAGCTGGAATAAACACAAAATCTATATACATATTTCGAGAACTAAATTTTCAATCTCACATCAGTCAAGATATACATAATTTGTTATCCATACTAGATCAAATCCTTCACTGGAAGAAAATTTTGACAGCTAAAACTAAGAGAACATCATATCATAAAGATATTTTGTTCAAATACTTCAAATATATTGACAGATCTCTTAATAGAGCCAAAAACAGAGTTCGTAATACCAATTAATGTTAGATTTTTTAGGAAAATAATTTGGACAGAGTACGAGACTGGTATAAACATTATGAAGGTGATAATAAAAGTAATGGCAATAGTTCTGCTTATTATTCAGAACCTGCAGTTGCTCCTAAATATATTCCGAGATTCAATGGAAATACTAATCCTGCATATGAATATAATAGCAATTATGGTAAGTGCGTAAGAAAATGAATAAATGTTTGTGAACGTTAGCATCGAAATAGTAGAATATACGCCAAGGTTGAGAAGACAATCACTGATCCATAATATGCTTTTTTTAACTATTAGCTTTTAAATTCCATTTAACAAATTAAGCATTAACTATCATTTTCACCATAATCAGCGGGGCTCTTCCTTAGGGTGTACAAATGTAAAATGCAAAAGTTTATAATTTTCTGTTCAGTAGTACTTCAGAAAATATGTCTGAAAGAAATTATGTACACACATCCACCCATCCACACGAACGCGCGCACACACACATAGACATCCTCGTGAAAATAGTAAAATGAGTTCTAAGGGTACAAAAACGTGCTTATTAACTAAAATCCCGACATTTAATTTTTATTGTTTGCCATTTTTATTTTTCCTATCTGGTGTGTTTTCGAACTGCAAAGTTCAGGTTAGGGTATTTTAGTGTCCTTGCTAGGTTACGATAAATAACAGTACGGGAATATCCTTTCCGGACACTATCAAATTATTCTCGTACAATTAACTTTCCAAATAAATTTGACACTTGTGAAAATAAATAAACAAACCATGGATATGCTATCCTTGTAATAGTGTTATGTCTTGTTGATTGTCTGACGTTTATAAATGAAATATAAAATAACTAATTATTGAATATAAACCGATCGAAAAAAAAAATAGTTTGTGTACCACGTAGGGAAAGTAAACTTCTCAGACTCACTGTTCTTATTAAATACACAATATACTATTATAAAATATAGATCAGGAAGTATATTTAAGAATTCTTTATATGTATAATGGTGCCTTCTAGGGCCAATGTCCCGTCCAAAATCACCTCCAGTACCTCCACCAAAACCACAACAACACCAGGTAGGTACAAACACCAACGTCCTCGTGAACGGAGTTCCTTCCGGAACACTAAGACGCCAACTCCCGTGGTCTTACATGCCAAGTGGTAGCGAATTACCGCAGCGGGTTCAGAAGAATCCTACATCGCCTGAACCTTCTTACTCTTCAACGATTGGTGGTTTTGCTCCATATGTTCCGGCACCGGATTACATTAAGAGCCCGACGAAGATACAGAGGCAGGAGTTAAATCACCCTGGCTGGAGTCAATATTTATAAAAAGAAAATAGAAACTAGCAGAAGAACATGCCTATTAATATGGTAAATACTGGCACCCCAAACATCCAGGAGAACTACGAATTAAATAATACATTTTTGGATGAACTGCACAGTGTAAAATAAGAAAACTGAAACAATTAAAAAAGATATTTTCATTTTTAAACTGGAAGTTACCGGTTGTTCTTCATAGGTACTTCCTGTTAGTAATTATGTTGCTGTCAAAACAATAAATAGTTCAAGGCATTACACGGAATTAAAATAATTGTGAATAGAAATGCTACAAAGCAGCTTCAGTATTCTTCCTGGTGAAGCATTTAAAAATATTGATTTCGTACAAATATTGATAAAAATTATTTATCTCTAAATAGTTTTTTCTTTTGATAACATCTCTGATTATAAACGTCAAAATATTAAGTTCAATTTTAAGATTTTACTTTAAATTTATTAGAGAAACTATTTTCGTATTATCTTTAGAATATTAGCGTTCAATACTTCTAACTAAATATAATCAAAGATTGCAAAAAAAAGATCAATATGACATTGGTAAACGTTCAGGTAAACATTATTGATGTGTCGTTGACAAATATTTTTAATATAAATATTTTAATTTTGGACGGTTATGTAAGTTAGTAATACGCACGAGATTTTTTATGTACATATGTAAATAAAAAATAAAATAATATTTTTCTTCTGTATTACTAGATTATCTATTATCTATTGCAAACAATTATACATGCCCACACAATAATTAAATGTTTTGTAATATGTATGTTCATTTACTTTGTTACACATTGTCGTTAAGGAATATAATGTATATCGAAGAAAGTATATACTTAAGCCTTTAATCACACAAAATATACATTTATCAGTTTTGTATTCATATATGAATCAATTTACAGTTTATCTACAAGTGTCATTCATTATATTTCTTACAATTTTTAAATCTTTTAATCTTTTGACAACAGTGATGAAACATTAAACAATAGAGAGAATAAATTTAGCTGATGACATCATTTGGAAGTGTTCATTGTATTATTACAGAAAATCAAATCCGAGATTTATAATTACAAATATGTAATTATTAAATAAAATAAATATATAATCATGTCTTCTACGAAATTTACTTTGTAAATTATAATTACAGGAATATTATTTTTGATAAAGCTGTGAGTAAAGTAAACTATGCTTTTTAATTTAGCAAATGTTTGCTCGAAAATTTGACACTTATCCAATTCTGTCAATTATAATAAGGATACAATCAAGGAACACAAAAGTGATGGCTTTATTTAAAGGATTTCACTCTATCTTTAGGTACCTTGGCTTGATTGGTGCTATTTTCGCTATTGTAAGTTGACGTAATTGTGATAAAAAATTATTTACAAAATGTGTAACTTTATTCAGGTGCAAGCAGTTTTATGCATTATTTTAGCAGTAGTTGGGATTCTGTTTTACATCATTCAACCGGATATTTCAGATGATTATCCCATTGGACACGCCTATTGTTTCTTATATTTCAGTTGTAAATGTACGTATGTAACTATTGCTTAGGATGGTTTCATGTTTAACTCTTCTGTAGAGTAATTTTTTCTCGCTATTTTTCTATTTATTGTTTTATTTACTTTTTTACTTTCTTCCTAGCTAAACTATATGGTAATTATATAGACCCAATATTTTTTCATATAGTTATGTGGCTCGCCGTAATTATTTACGGCGTATGGATATATTTTAGCACCGTTTTATTAAAAGGTTGGGTTAAAGTAATTGTATATATTTATGACTCAGCTCAATCCATTACTTTATTTTAGTTTTCTACGAATGGAACAATAATGAAGATATTAATCTAGTGGCAGATAGGTGGATTTATACAACAATGGCTGTTTGTATATTTGATGTTATAATATTTTTATTCTTTCTTGTGGAAATGCATTTGATAATCAACGACAAAGATGTAAGCATTTTATTTACATTATTTTAATAATGTATCAGTACTCTATTTACCAACGAAAGAGAAAGAAATAAACAAAAAAAGTAGTCGACGAGAGCAAAAATAAGAATAGTATATTATACATTAAGGGAGAGAAGTGCATGAATTTTTCCCGCGGAGTAAATTGAAGCACGAGCCGTAGGCGAGGACGTCAATACGACAAGGGAAACTAAACTTCTCTCCTGCGGTTTATATACTTTTTTTTATTATGGTTTTTATGTATTTCAAAACTATTTGAATTGTAATATAATTTTAAATTTATGATACTTACCTTAGATTTGTTAATTTTTCACATTATTTGAACACTGACACTACAATATTACAGCATCCATAAATAATAAAATCTAAGACTAAGAACTATTTAAAAATATGAGTCTACTGCTTGGTTAACAAGTAGTGTATTCTTGATTGATTCTTGTTAGTTCTACTAACTTTAGTTCTCGAAATACCTGAATCTCGACCTGTATAAATATTTTTTTTTTATATTTGGGATTTAATTATATTTTATTAAATTACTGAAATGTATTGAATTAACTATTTGACAATTGACAATAATATTTAGTAACTCATTAGATTAAAGTAGATTAAATAAATAAATATGCTTTGGCAGTTGCAAAGGGAAATGAAAGGTAAATCAATCGAATCCAGAAGTAATATATCAATGAACTATAAGGATGAATTCCTGAAAAACCAAGAAGTTATAGAAACATTATTAAAAGCAAAAGCTGAAAAATTAGACATATTACGTAGTATGGGAGAGGAAGAAGAGAAAAAGAGTATTGATATAAATCCATTTGTACAAAAAGAACAGAACATATTGAACGACACATATATGTATGATGGTGATTATGATAGTGATTATATAAAAATGCGTGCCGAAAAATTAAATGTAACCTCTGATGATGAAGTAGTAGTTCATGCAGTTTCCACTTGGAATGTGGCTCCTCCTGCAATAGTAATGACTGTTGTTATGAAAACTTACATTGGATGGATTGCTAATGTTATTATTATTATTGTAATGCATAATTTGAATGAAAAGAGAGACAGGTAATTAGTTAAAAATTACACTTTCATATCACATACATTTTCTTTTGTTGATGATAAATGAGAAATAATGTATTGTTTTTATTTTTTTAGTCAAATGATGATGCTTAGCGCACCGAAATCGTAGACCAAAAATATATGAAGAATTAATAGAATAGAATATTTAAAACTATGTTTTCATTAATTGTAATATTTGAGTAGTCTCTATTAATAAAATACTAAAAAGTTTTGTATTTTATGTATAAATTAATTTATATTATTGATATTAATTGAATTAGTGACCAGCGACCAGCGCCATAGATGCGCATGTTTTAAATTTTGTAAAGTTTTTTAATTAGCATATAATTTTATAAGATGGCTGGTGGCTATTTGTAAACATTTTTTTATTAATCCAAATTTGACAACTTGTCAACTAACTGCTTCTTGTCAATAGTTTAAATGGGAAAAAAGAAAAAGTCAAGGCGGGTGAAACGAGTACATAAGTCAGCAAAACACATAGGAATAATATGTGCCACATTTACAGCAGTAAGTTTATATTAATTTTTGTTATAAGTTTCTCCCACAGATTTAAATTATAGGTACAAGCAGTAATCTGGATAATTTTGACAATTTGGGGTATAATATGTTTCTTCTTCGAATGTGGCAGCGGAACAGTTCCAACATCATTTTTTGGGCTTTATATGAATTTAAATTGTAAATAATATCATGATTTATATAAAAATACTTCATTAATTTATTGTTATTATTCTAGATCCGTTCAACAGTATGTCATGCATACTGCCACCTGCAATTTTTCTTACTCTTGTACTACTATACTTATTTCTTTCCTTGGTTTGGTTATTTGCTAGCGTCAAAGTAATAATTGGTAAAAATATTTTCTTATTTTGTTATTTTCAAATATATACAACTTAATATTACAGTATTTAGAGCATGGTGCGTCTATAAACAAATTAAGAAAGCAGCAAATATATGGATGATTGTGACGTTGGTAGTGTGTGTCGTTGATTTTGTCGTATTTATTTTATTTCTCACGGACTTCATATGCTTATATCAAGTAAGAAAGCAATGTAATAGTTAGTATTCATGTATCAAGGCACTGAAGTTTTACTTTTTATCACGAAAATAAACCCTGTGATGTGAGTGATAAAAAGAAACTTCAATGTCGCGGTACATATTAAATTTTATTTGAAATCTAAAATTAGAAAAATAAAACTTATAAAATAATATTATAGGTTAAGTTTACATATCTGTCAGTTCTAATATGTCAAACATTGGAACTTGCACCCAGGGTTGCCAACCTCGGTCATTGAAATTATCTTAAATAATACTCAAAATTGTATGTTTTGTTCCCAACTTCTTCATCGGAATTAATTAGTTCGTTCTTCTTGCATACTATGTAACATTTTAGGTATAAATTTACTATAATACGCCCTACATCCTACTTGTACATTAATTATTGTACGGTTGCCAACACTGCGTTGTTCAAAATCGTAGTATAATGGATTACTTGTGCCGATTTCAGAGCTTTTACTGAAGATTTTGACGTACTTTAGTGCCGATTTAAAATAAATTTAGTTTATACTATATATCCCTAACAAAGGTTGTCATAAACATTTAAACTGGAAAATTAGATTTTTGTAAATACTAAATCTATACATACATACATCTTATTTAACACAGATTACTCTATTTTAGCGACGTAATTTGATGAAATTAACAAAAATAATTCCTTTTTCTCCTGTTTTATTTGCTTAGAGTAACAAACTACAGAAATAAAGATTCTTAATTCGATTCCGGCTGTACAATAGAAATTGTCCTGTGTAATGTAATGTAGGATAGTTGTTCGCGGGACAATTTTTATTTCCAAATTTGTTTTCCATGTTAAACGCCTGTCACTTTTCTGCTAGAACCCAGAATATGTAAATGTTATATATTTTATTTCAGCATGAATCCGCTGAGCATCGATCAGGTATAATCGATTTAGAAGATTTAAACCTGTTGGATAAAGTGGCTGCTCAACGTGAACGAATAGATCATCTTAAAAATGTAGTTCAATCTATAAATGCAACATTTGATAATCAGACTAAAGGAGATGAGTTGAATCCGTTTTTACAAAAGAAAGTTTGGGAAAAAGTACCGTGGCCTACCAAACATAAACCCAAGACGAAGCAAATCAATTCTTCAGAACGTTAGTGTAGCATTTGTAACAATGAAATTATAATAGGTGGTATTTTAGGAATCCTATTAAAAGTAGTCCTTTATTCTTTGACAACTTTTAAAAAAATATAAAACAACTTAGAAGTAACTCGGAATCGCTAGCACCTATTTATTCCAATAATATTTTTTTAAAGAATATTTTGGATTCAAGAGAGTTTTATTTAGAACATTCAGATCACAAAAGTTTAACCTTAAGATTCCAAGTTTAATTCCTCCTTATCTGTATCAATAATTGGATCCCAGACTACCCATCAAAATATTTATTTCAATTTACCACTAAGTTAATTTATAAACGAAAATGTATTTTCTGCAACTTTCTACAAAGTTATCATTTTTACCTCGTGCATATATATTTTAAAAATTTATCAAAATTTTTTATGGAGTTTTCAACTTAGGGTCCTTAGAATACGATTTCACTATTTTCATGATGACGCCTGTGTGTGTTAGATGTTGATGTTTGTGCTGATTAGATTTTTGTAGCAATTCGTCAACCGGAAGTGGTAGTTTAAGATTTTTTGGGCATATAATGATATTGACTACAAATTTTATTTGTATATTTGTAGCATTTATGCCCGGTTGCACCAACGTTAGTTAAATTTTAAACTTGGTTTAAATAAATAATTTTACGAGAGTTCACACTTGTATACTAATAGTTATTTACGATACAAGTACGTAAAGCTAGTCTTTAGTCACGAATGGGTCAATTAAAACACGAGCGTAGCGAGTGTTTTAAGACCCCTGACTTATGGGATCGTGTTACTAAACAACCGTTTTACAAACTTGAAACTAGCAGTTAAACATCAATTTTACACACTATCGTAGATAAAGGCATTTACTGAACTAGATACATAATATCATTACTTAATAAAGAGATGTAAGAAGCAAAATACGCACGAGTTTGTAATTGCACGATGGCGTAACTGCTTTACGGGCCAATATTTCCATCTACGAATAAAGTACCAAATAAATTATTCGTCGAATAAATGAAAAATGTCGCATGCGTATTTTTTATTTATTCGATGAATAACTTATTCGGAAGTTTATTCGTAGATGGAAAGACTGGCCTATACTTTTTCTACGACCACTCAATGTTATTTATAAACTAAAAACAAAATTCAAATAGTCATAAATTTATTATGTATTTTTTAATCTCCAATCCATGAATTTTTGGTACACAAACAAAAAAAGATTATATTTTGCTTAGCTTTTGCTTGTATTTTTGGTGGTGTATTCGTAACAACGCACTTACATTGATTGTAGTTAGTTCTATAATGACATACTTATAGTAGTGGTCGTAGAAAAATATCTATTTTATTTTATTAAGGGCCGGTATTTTCAACCTCAGATAAACTAGAGAATAAATTTATCATGTGGAATAAACAAGAATATCACATTAAAATCATAGCCTTAAAAAATGATTATTATTCTCTCTGTTATCTTTTTATGCAATATTTTTTGTTTATTTCACTCATAAATGTGTTCTCTAGTTTAATTGATGTTGAAAATACCGGATTTTAAATAGTTAAATAGTTTTTCATGTTGTGCCATTTTATTCCGTAGCAAGCGATCCACTAATAAATTCCAAACTCAATATAATGAAAAACGTCTTCCCACAACCCCGGCCAATAATTCGTAGAAAAGAATCAAATATGAGTCGTACAAATGAGGAATCAACAGATACAAAAAATGAACAAGAAAAAACAAATTCGAATACCTGGCCTATAATTCCTCCTATAATATGCATGGCTGTTGCACTTAGAGGTCTGATAGCATGGATTGCGAACATAGTTCTGCTTCTATACTTTCGGAAATCAATAAAGAATCTTAGACTTCCAAGCTCAATATTTAATAGATGTTCTGGGTTGTGTGGACAAAGGAAAAAATCGAGAAAAAAATCATCGAAAAGAAGAAAATCAAGAAAGAGGAAGAAATAATGTTTATTTTTATAAATTTTTAAATGCGCTGTTACGAAGACATTTAATAAAACAAGATTTTTTTAATCAAAAATGTATTCTTCAAATGTTAAAATTTTATTTCTTCTAGAAGAAGATGTAAAATCGAACTGCAACAATGCTACAGAATTAAGGAATTCAGTTTTACATACATGCGTAACCAACAATCAATCTCCTCCAAACATTCCTATCCTGGCACACTACTTTCACCCTGTCCATATTCATAAATGTTTGTCTATTCTTCACGCTTGCTATCATTCGTTCACGCAGAACAAACCACCTCAACTGACTCACTCCAATTTTTTTACATTTTTAACATTCTTCTCAATCACCGTATGTTATCGTATTCCAGGCAAGATCACATCTCGTATATCAACACACTCCTCTCAAATATTTCGTTACCACAACAGTTATACATCGTTCATACTTCTACAGCCACACCCAACATTCAGAAACCATACCATAGATTTAATTATTACATGCGAGGCACACAAAGACTCACATAATATTTTGTCTTCAAATGTATGAAATAAAAGAAGACTCAATCAAAAATATTCACAGCGAATAGAATCTATAAATGGTAGATAACTTATTTTTATTGTTATTTGGCATTAATCTTTTTAATTTCTATTACCTTGTGTTTCATACATTAGTACAAATAAACACAATATACTATTCTTTGAGTAGGCATTTGTTGTGACATTGAATAGTTTTTGTTCATTTGTTCGAAGAACATTTTGACAATTATTCTGTCATTCGAAATTTCATAATGGAAGTTGTAATACCAAAAATTAAAGGCAAAGCTTCACTATATAGAAGTTTAGGAATAATTGGAACTACATCTACATTGGTAGGTAAGTTAAATCAATTTCATTACTACACGTATTATTTTACGCTAGTTTGTATTTTTTAGATTTTATCATGTTTGTGGAGTGTTTTATGTACCGGTGGTCTTATATATTTCTTTATTCGTGCTCCATACAGTAAAAGCAAGAATGCCCAATTATTAACCCCGTATGGATTGAGCTTCACCATGGCTTATTTCAACAAGGATTTATCCCGTTAGATATTTTAATTTATTTGTAATAATTGCGGAAAAGAACTTGTTCTTCTTTTTAGATAAAACCCAGTCATACATATCACCATTGGCAGTATGTTTTCTAATTTCTATATACTTAATTCTTTCTGTAAATCTGTCGGTAGCAAGTGTGTTAACATTCAAAGGTTAGTACATGACAATAATCTTAGATTAGAATATTTCTATACAGTCATTATTTCAGAATTCAGAAATTGGATGGAAACAATTCAAATTAGAAAGCGGGGATCGTATTGGGTAATTTCTGCCGTGGTTATGGGTATATACGAATTAATCTTCGCCATTTTATTCTTCGCTGATTTCGCCAAATGTTCTGTGCGTACAAATATTCACCAATATTTAAAACAATATTGTTACGAAAAATGAATTAAAAATCAAAGGCTAAGAACTAATTAAACAAGTCATAATTCAAAATCCAAAGCCTTGAAATTATAAGCAAATATCTAAGGCATACGTAGTTCGAAAACTAAGTTCTCATCTTGAATGGAACTAAGAGAGCTCAATCAAGATTACACAACTTGATTGGCTTGGTTAACAAAATATGTAATTTTGATTAACCCCTCTTAGTTCCATTGAAGGTGATAACTTAGATAACGAAAAACTTTGTTTATAGTTATAATGCTCAGCGGTTTGATTGTTACATTTATTTTTGAATCTCTCTTTACATCATTTCTGATCACATTTTATTTATTATATAATTTTAATAAAACAAAAATCTGAGAGGTTTCTCAGAAAATAACCGAACATTTTGAATTACGAGCCAACGGAGATATTTAATGATATGTCACATGTTCTTGGATTGTTGATATCTTGGTTAGTTCTCGTGATATTATTATTTAAGTGTATTGTGTTTGTTTAAATAGTAGCGATTTTTGAAATGTGTTATTTTGCTGAAACTGGGGAAAATTTTCACATAAACGAAAAGAGACCAAAGTTGTGGCGAGATAACTAATGGTTCTTGTACCACAACAATATGCCCACACACTCAGAGTTGCCAATTCGTCATTTTTGTGCCAAAAATCAGATGACTGTCCTTTCTCAGATTTCTTACTCATCAGACCTGGCTCCTTGCGATTTTGTCTGATTTCCGAAATTAAAATCAGTGCCAATAGGACGCCGTTTCAGACTATTGAATATTGATGAAATCGAAGCAAATGTGTAAGACCTTAAAGGTCATTTCATATGTAGTTATCCAGGACTGCGTCGTGAAATTGAAACATCGCTAGGAAAAGGGACAAGGACCAATAATCTTAAATATTAATAATAAAATATAAAAAAATGAAAGTTCGGTTATTTTCTGAACAGACCTCGTCTTAGTTATATACGCTGAAACACAATCAATCTCCTGCAAACATTTCTATCCTGGCACAGCTCTTTCGCCTCGTCCACACTCATTAAGGAATCAGGTTTTACATACATGCATAACATCACACTATATCCAACACAGTGAGGTGGCATGAACACTTAAACATAATCAACCAACAATCAATCTCCTCCAAACATTCCTATCCTGGCCATACTACTTTTGCATCGTCCACATCCATACATATACGTCTATTCTTCACACGCGGAATCATTCATTACAAATACGAGTAGATATCTAATAGTTTTGAATATTTCACATATTTTTAGATGACCCCTAATGGCGAATACGTAGCTGCTGCTGCAGCCACCATGGCAGCCCTGGGTATGAAAGGATTTTTAATGTGGGCTTTTCACATGGCTTTAAGTACAATGATGTTTTATATTCATTTCGTTAACAAAACTTAGTCAGTTACTTAATTTTTATTTTGAAACTGATTAACTAATTGTTTTTTTTTTGCAGCTGTCCTGTGTAACGATTAACGAACGATAAAAATATTATGTTTGAACAACTGTTGACGTAATAAAAATGATGTATTTTTGTATTAGAATTAATAAATTACATGCGTACAGAAATCAATTACCTCATCTACGGAGAATCATAAAAAGATAAACCTAGAGATATAGTAAATTAACTGGAATATGATAACGATAACAAATCAATTATTATCTCCGATTTTTTTTTATCAATTTTCTAACGACACTATGATGTCAGTTCGCAGTGTTCATGGCTCAAATAAATATGTAGTATTTAAAGAAACGAAATAAAGTTTATACGAACTATGGCCGAATCTGTGCTTTTTAAACCACTATCTATTGCATTTGCTATTGTTACTCTAGTAAGTATTATGAACTTTTGTGAGAACTAGTTTAAGTTTATTATATCATAGCCCCTAACAAATATGGTAGATAGAACTAAATAAACCTTGGTATTATAGATATATTATCTACAAAAGAACAATGTTTCAATTTTAAAATGGGTTCGAAAATGTATCCAGGTTAATTTTGTAAGAATTTAAAAATATAAATGGTATTGAAAAGATAAAAATCTGAAATGTTGAAATATTAAAATGTGATTTTCAATAATAGTTACGCTTATCAAAATATTAATCTTTGGATAATTTTTCACAATAATTCCCAAGAATGTTAGCGCACCCACCTATTAATTATCATTGTTTTCCAGATTGAATCATTTATTTGGGCTATTCTTTCATTTTTGGCTATTTTGTGCTACAATGACATTATTACATACGACAGTAAATCAAACTACGGATTAAATGAATTTATGGAAAATTTACATTATCTTTACCTTTCAGGAGAATATTGTAAGTATTTATAACAAAGTTTTATGTGAGAATTAGTTACAAATTTGTATTTTAGTCCCGGAGGGTCGTTTTGTTTCTCCAGATGTTTTTTACACTCTAATGTGGTTGTATTTCATGCTTTCGTTGTTTCTTTGCTTTGCCAGTGGTGTACATATTTCAGGTAAGATTAAATTAAATCAACAGAGCAAATTAAAAGATAATAATTGTGACTGAGGTTTCTTTTAGTTTTGACACAAAAATCAAATATCAGAAAAATAAATGTGTCTACATTAGTATGGCTAATTTTAACATATACAGTTTGCTTATACGATCTTATTACTTGTATATTGTTTGGAGTAGATTACAATTTAGTTAGGGTAAGAATGAATGAATTAATGTTACAAGCACAATAATTGTTTACACTATTTTTAGCAAAACTTAAAAGTCGATACAGCAAACACAGAAGTAAAGGTAGCTGTTATTTTAACTCTTCTCGTTTTAGCAGCAAAAGGATTTGTTCTTTGGATAGCAAATTTTGTGTTTTCAGTTATTATTACCATTTTATTCAGAAACAAAGTTACTCTTAACAATGAACCATTCCTTAGGGTAATATTATTAGTATTTTATATCGAAAAATGTTTTAAAATATATTCATTATAGACCGGTCCTCCAATACATGCAAGAAATTATTCTGCATATGATGCTTATGGAGACATTACCATTGATGACAACAATTTAGAGGTTAATAATAATGATAATATCCCCAAAAACCAAAGGTATGTTTCTTCTATCATTCTATGTTAAAAAATAATAATTTCTTAACTATATAATAATAGTTCAAGCTATAATCCTGAAGATGAATCTTCAGCACCATACCCATCCATGAACGATTCTACTTGGTTTACGAAACTATCGGTTGAAAATTCCCGGCGTAGCTACGCATTATCTGAACGTGGTGCTTCTCCCACCATCGACCCATTAGACGAAATCCTCTCTTCCAATAACATTTATTCTCCTATCCCCCGTGCAAGTTCCTTCCGCCAACCACGAAGCCTTGCTGCCTCACTCAGTCCCTCTCCTGTACCCCTACCATCAAGAGAATCGCCGACGAGTGGGAGAAAGAGTGCTCCTCCAGGTGTGTGGGATATAGATAGAGCACAAGGAGCATATAGCAGTGGATATAGAACAGATGATGAAAGAAGAGAAGATGATGAATATGACGATGATGAAGATGATGTCAGTGAAAGTATGAGCAAAATGAGTACGGTCTTTCCACAACACAGAAGATTTAATTTAGATGAACCTGATCCTGATTATGAAAGTAAATTTTAAATATTTGTACGTTAAAATAAATTCGTGTTTTATTTATCTGAAAGTAAAAGTTGTTTTACGTTTATTGAGTGAAATATGAGCGACATAAAAGTAGAGTGTCTATTAGGATAAAAATGTTTAGAAGACTTCTCTTATTAGTAGAATATAAGTGTGTTAGTATTTATATCAATTTTACTACATTGTCAAGTTCGACATGTGTTTTCAGGAAAATAAATAAAATAAATAATCATATCAACTAAATAGACTTTATTGTCAACAAAATAAATTATTCTAGTACACTACAAAACAAATTAAAACTAAACAACAAATAAAAGCACATAAATAATAAGAAAAGATCACCATTGTACTTTAGTAAGGTCTTCTACTAGATGTAGGATTACCTCTAAAATTTCTTACATACTGTTTGGCAGCAGATGCCTTCAATGCTTCCTCCATTGTATCATGATAGTGAACATGATGAATATGTTTCTCTGGTCCAATCATTTCCGTATACTGAATCGAAGGTTTAATAGGAGACTTAACAGATTTTATAACTGGAATATCATGGAACCGGTACTGGTTCTGGTTTTGCGTTGAGTAACTTGGGGCGTCATCTACTTCTTCATGAACTTCATACTGTTGGTTATCATTGAAGTTCTTCTTCGGAACGTACTGGTACTTAGATTTCTTGTAACTGGCACTGGGTTTTATGTTTGATGGACTGGTGAAGTCAGCAACAAGAAGTGATTGGTTAGCGATGAAATTTGCAGTGGATTGTTGTTGTTGTGGATTGCTCTTTGGGTGATATTCCGAAGGATGAATATTGTTTGAGTATTTCGATGAATAAATGTTTGGCTTAGACCGGTATTTTTGTGAGGGTTCAAGTGTACGAGTAGGGATATTGTACAATGGTTTCCATTGGTTCCCACCTTTGAAAAATACACATTTTTATTTCTACGACCACTTAAAAAACTGTTCATTGTTGCTAGGAAAATGAGGTACATTGCAAGCATCGTGCGAAATGAAATTGTTTTGTGTGTATTTCAATACAGGTCATTTCATTTCAGTACATGTGCCATTGCTAGGATACTTATTTAGAATTGTCAAATATTGGAATGGTAAAAGTGGGACAAATATATTATTAAAATTAAATTAATTAGGAAATAATATCGTGGTGGTAGAAAAAGTATAGTGTACAACTCGCATGGAATGTCTATTTCATACTCGTATGATTTGCAGCATGAGCCGAAGGCGAATGCTACAAACTTTCATACTCATAGGAATGAGTACAATTCCATGCTTGTTGTACAATATACTATTTTAATAGCTTCAGAATTTAATATTGTTAAACATACGACCAAACGAAAAATGATCAACATCTGCAGGTAATGATTTAATAGTTAGTAATTTGAAAATTAATGTTAGGTAAATGTAGGCTATAATACACTGGAATACTTTTATTATCATTTAAATTTTGTAAGTACAAGTTTAATTTTCAACTTTATGTTTATTAATTAAAATATTACTGATTCTTGATTATGAGACTTACATTTTATTGTCTTTAAACTGTTCATTGACTATCATCAACCGTTTTATTAAAATTTAACAGCAATTATAAAAGAAGTGTCCATTTTTTTATGCAGTTTATTTAATACAATTCTTACCTTCAATATAAGTGGGACGTTTCGTACTACCAACTACATATGAATCCTAAACGAATAACAATATATAAATGAAACATATAATTATGTAAAAATCTGTAACTTACCTCACTGATTATAGGATTTACAGGTCTTTTACTCAAAGCTCTCTGCCTAGTATTCCTCACCAATTTTCCCTCATTGAACAATTGACCCTCAACCCCCAATAAACAAAAGACTGCGCATAACACAGCTAATAATTTTTTTGTCCCCATTTCGAAAACAAAAACAATCTTAGTTTTCACTTTCGTTGTTTTGAATTTTTAAATATGAATAATTATATACTGGTGAGAAATACGATCGTGAAATTCTCAATCCCCCGAGATGTGGTCGGGTTGAGTTTTCTAGAAACAGTGAATTTGTTTTAGAAAGTGATCGGCCGTTTTATAACGTGACATTGCCACTGTGGTGAGTTTGTGTTCTCTGTCAGTTCAGTGTCATTACCAACGACTTGCGATGCAACATATGGCAGATGAAATGCTCTACTTGTGCTGTCTTTGTCTTTAAATACAGCACTTCACTTTCTGAAAAGTGACTGCTTTTTGTGCTCAATCCCTTATTGGATATCGGTGTAAAACAACAGAGGCGTAGATCGTAGAACAATAATTAAATAATAAACCGTCACTTGAGATTTCCTATTTGGAATGGGAATAGAAGTACAGTCCGGTATTTGAAAGATAACAACACCAGGTTTTTGATTTATTTATTGTATTTATTTTATGTTAAAATTTAGTAAGGCTTCAGAAATAGAAAACAAAGTTATTTGTGATGGTATATGAGTTTATCTTTATTGGACGTTTCGGGAGATGAACCATCCCATATTCAGCAGAAAAGAAATTTTGAATGTAAAACGTGGTACTATCACAAATAACTTTTCATTTGGATTTCTGAAGCCTTACTAAATTTAAACTTGAAATATTATTGAACTGGATGTTATCTCGACTGTATAAATTGTAAAGTGTAAACAAAGACTAGAATTCTCAGTCATACAGCATATATTCTTCTTACATAACCGACGTTTCGGTTTACACTTAACCTTCAAATAATCGTAACAAAATACATTCGTAAACATAATAACCATTCAGTTTTTTGAAAACTGCGAATTCGAGTATTTTTTACACTTAAAATATTATGATTTGTATCCTTCACATTTATCGAAATTTATTGCATCAATATAAAAATTTATACAATTAATAACTAAGAATTTGGTGTTACTAGCGCACATTCTTATAATTATATTTTAAACAATAATTCAATTATTTTCCTTCTAAAATTTCGTGACTTCGCCACCACTGTAATGGACAATGACAATGTAGAATAAGTAAATAATAATAATTTATGTCAACTGATCATTAGAAAACAATTTAAATTAGAAACGCAGAAACTATGAACTATATATCACAGCTATAATGTTAGTTATTTTTATCACATTAGAGAATAATAATACAATTATTAAATAAAAAAAAAGAAATAAACATTGGTTGTTTTTCCGAAAGAAAATAAATTAACTGAAAGTAAAATTTCTAGATATGACATTGAATGAATACATACACGGTTTAGCATATGTAAATATAATAGAATACGAGTTTATTTATTTTCCATTACTATAAGACTGTCGATTTTACTTCTTTGTGACTTTCATCTTCTAGAGTTAAGAGTTCAAATCTAATTATGTATAAAATTACTTAAACTGATCATTAAGTTTTAACTGTCAATCGATTTTTTGTAGAAGCATACGCTGAAAGTGAAACGCGATACATAGGTACTTTGGATGACCGCGTTGGAATTTTAAGTTTGTTAACATAATTAAAACAAATTTATAATTTAACCTTGTTTTACAGCCATTTCTTTTAATAATCGTAATTTTAATATATAGAAACTTATACACTTTCTTTAAAACAACATTGGAAATTTAGTTTGTGTCTGATTTTACATTTGCAGGTTGTGGGATTATATACATTTTGTTTTAATGTTCAAATGGTTAATTATAAAATATTATTTAATAAAATAAAGCACTAATCTAAAAATATAAAACAATGAATTGTGCGGAAATCTAAAATTAAAATTTTCAAAAATTTTTCTTTGTTTTGTTGCCTTGAAGTTGCAGATAATGGTGTCTGCTCAGTCTGCTCATTTGAGCTGCGCATTGCTCAGCTGTCAACTGTCATTCAGCCAAAAACAAAATTATTTGTGATATGTTTTATTTGTGCATGCGCCAATAAAGAAGGAACCTAAAGTTAAATATTCTTTCTCTAATTTTTGTCAACTCATCACGGAACTAATTACGACAAATAAGTATTTGCCATAGTTTAGTCAAAGAAGTTATATAGCAGTGTCATTGTTTGCAAACAAAGTAGAGGTCTATCGACTGCATTTTCACGGGCATGTTATTGTTCTAAAACCGCAAAAATGAATTTTGATGAAGATATGATAACAGATGATATAGATTCCGGCAATGAAACAAGTGGGGATGATGTCGATTTTCCCTTGGATGTTGAACCTTGTTCAACTCGGGATAGGCAAGCCGACATCGATGAATACATATACGAGGTATGTTTTACCCAAATTTTTAGTTTTCCAATTTATTAAACAAATAATTATAGGTTTTAACAACCGACGACATAGTTCAACATATGATAGATTGCATTAAGGAAGTAAATAGTGTAGTCGAAATTCCAACCACTACAATAAGAATTTTATTAAATCATTTCAAATGGGATAAGGAGAAATTAATGGAAAATTTATATGATGGAGATCAAGATCAACTATTTGCTGACGCCAAGGTTATTAACCCTTTCAAGAAACATATTCCGACAATTAAACAAAAACTCTCAAAGAAATCATCATCAGGAACTGAGGAGTGCGAAATCTGTTTTATGTTTTATCCTCCTTCTCTCATGACTGGTCTCGAATGTGGTCATAGGTTCTGCATTCACTGTTGGAGGGAATACCTGCACACCAAAATCATGGAGGAAGGAGTGGGGCAGTCTATAGAATGTGCTGCACATGGTTGCAATATTTTAGTGGATGATGCGACTGTCATGAGACTAATCAAGGATTCAAAAGTTCGTATTAAATATCAACATCTTATCACGAACAGCTTTGTTGAATGCAATCGTTTACTTCGTTGGTGTCCGTCGCCTGATTGCAACTATGCCATCAAAGTCTTATATGTTGACAGTCGTCCTGTAACTTGCAAATGTGGACATACTTTCTGCTTTGCTTGTGCTGAGAATTGGCATGAGCCTGTAAAGTGTCAACTATTGAAGAAGTGGATCAAAAAATGCGATGATGATTCAGAAACTTCTAACTGGATCGCCGCTAATACAAAGGAATGTCCCAAATGTAATGCGACTATTGAAAAGGATGGAGGTTGTAACCATATGGTTTGCAAGAACCAAAACTGCAAAGCTGATTTCTGTTGGGTGTGTCTTGGTCCGTGGGAACCTCATGGTTCCAGCTGGTATAACTGCAATCGTTACGAAGAAGATGAAGCGAAAGCTGCAAGAGATGCTCAAGAAAAATCTCGAAGTGCTCTACAGCGCTACTTATTCTACTGCAACCGATACATGAATCATATGCAGTCGCTCAAATTTGAGCATAAACTTTACGCTTCTGTAAAGTCTAAAATGGAAGAAATGCAACAACATAACATGAGTTGGATTGAAGTTCAATTTTTGCGTAAGGCTGTCGATGTTTTATGCCAATGTCGACAAACTCTTATGTACACATATGTATTTGCTTATTATTTGATTAAAACAAACCAGTCTACTATTTTTGAGGACAACCAGCGCGACTTGGAACGCGCTACTGAAATTTTATCGGAATATCTTGAGCGCGACATTACTTCGGAAAACTTAGTAGATGTGAAGCAAAAGGTCCAGGATAAATCCAGGTACTGTGATAGTCGTAGAAACGTTCTTTTAGAACATGTACACGAAGGTTATGAGAAAGATTGGTGGACATATTCCGAGTAGCTTGACAATTGATAGATTATTTAACCAGTTTTTCATTAAAGGTCTATTGTGAATTACAAAATTTTCATGTGTGAATTAAAATTAAATGCGGATAATATAAGATTTACTTATTTTAGAGAAAAGATATAACTGTTACATACTTTAATTTGTCAACTGAAATAAATATCAGATTTAGGAGTATAAAAATAAAATTCTAATTTTAAATCAACATTTATTTATTAAAACCTTTGTACATATAATTAAGTTTTAGGCTTTTTCGCTTCGGGTTCATCATCATCTTTACTTGTACTTGATTCTCCTTCTGCTACACTATCCAAGATAACTTTTGGTTGCGTTTTGGCATACGCTGGAGAAATCCAATATGGATTTTCTTCAGCTTCTTTAGCATATTTTAAAATAGCCTCTCTAGGATCTTGATCATCATCAACTCTTTTACTTAATCCTAAATTCCTGATTACGTATGAACTTAAAGTTCCTCCTGAAGAAGCAACTCTACCTCCTTGACCGGAAGTAATCGGAAGGTCTGGTCGTCGTGATTTAACCGGATCCAAACGATCTTTCTCCATCTGTTTTCGACTAGTTTTTCTTCTGTCTTGTCTGAAGAGTGGTAAGGCATGCGGTGTTATAATTTGCTGACTTGAAACAACTTCCATATGTTTTTGTTTTCTAGCTGTTTTGACAACACATAATTTAGCACCTCGTAAACTGCGTTTATGATCGTAGTAACATTTTATTATTCCATTACCACAACCAACAAATATTTGATTGAGTTTTGGATGCCAATAAGATTTAATAACATGAGAATTGGATACATTAATTTCATTTATTAAATTAAATGTTGCAGTGTCATAGAACAGTAATCTTCCGTTTGTTACATTTTTCTTTAATGATTCCCCTGTTATAATTATAGAATCATCCGGACTAAATGCACAATCAGTTTGACAGTATCGTGAATATAAATCTGTAGCTATATGAACTGGTTTTTTAAATGCTCGCAAGTCCCATAATTTTAAAGAATCATCACAACCTCTAGTTGCTAAATAGTTTCCTAGATGTGAATAAACTATTGATGAAATTTCTGAACCAGACTGATGCGCATTTCTGAGAAGCATTGAAGTATTAACAAAATTTTTTCGATGGTCCCACATTTGAATTGATCCATCCATACATGCACAAGCCACTGTGTTTCCATCTCGGCTGTAAGAACATGCTGTAGGATTACTTTTCAATCCATTATGAGCTCTAGTTTTAATAACGTTTTTATGTTGCTTAGCATTGTAAAAATTCCAAATTCTCATTGTAGCATCTTGAGCGCATGTCATGAATTCTTCTCTATTAAATGGATGCCAACAACCGCTGTACAAAGAAGCGATGTGACCTTTTGTTTTAGCCATGTCGGTAATATATTGATCTCCTTTTACACATTCCAATTTTTCAAATCCATCTCTATCGATTACTTTTGCTTGAGCACTGCCCGATACTACTAAAATCATGTCACCTGTTGTTGAATATTGCAGACAATTGATTGGGTGATTTTCGCATGGTTGTAATGTTCGGAAACTACGCATTGATGTGTCCATTCCAGCAAAATCCCAGAAACAAACATCGTAATCTACAGAACCAGTTGCTAAAAACAAAAATAAATATTAGTATTCACTACATACGAATAAAATAAATATTACCTAGTCTAGCTCCTGAAGGGTCAGAAGAAATTGCGGTAACTGCTTTATTACCATGTGTCATAGAAACTTCATGACTCGCAGGAATTTTGTTAACCAAATTATCATCATCGGTGTCACTATCAGAATCACTGCTGTCATCATTTTCGTCCTTAGAACTAGATTTCGTTTTATCTTTCGATGTTGTATCTTCTGTTTCCGTTGTTTTTGGAATTGGTGGTCCAATCAAATCGTCGTCTTCATCATCACTACTTGAGTTGCTTTTGTTTTCGGATTCAGGTTCAGCAACTGCAACTGGAGCTGTTATTTGTCGAGCTGTTTTCTTCACTTGTTCCAACATTTCCTACAAACAGAATATTGAATAAGTTCAAAGTTTTAATTTAAGATTTATGTTTTGTATACATACTTCGACATTGAAAGATTTGGCCTTCTTTCCAAATCCAGAAATGCCCATAACTTCTTTCATTTGTTTACTTTCTACATCATCTTCTAGAGCTTCTATTGCTACCGGGTTTTTAGGGCCATCATCAGATTTTCCGAATTTCCCAAAAGTTCCAACAGGTTCAACGGCATTACTGTTTTGCCCAAAATTGGCACTTATTTTACCAAAAGTAATTTTTTTACCTTTGAACATGATTACTATTTTGTTACATTTATACCTATCATTAACTATGGGCTATTTACAAAATTCAATAAACATCACTCACTAATATTTTGACATTTAGGGCATTCATGCGGCTAGACAGTAGCTGCAACACGTACATAAAAAAAAGAAATATATATTTTTAATAGAAATAGTTCTGTACATTAAATTTATTTTACATTATTGGCATTTCTATACAAACATTATAAAATGTTATAAAATATACATAAATATAATTAAAATAAAGCATTTTTCAAATTAATTTTTCATTTTTTATTTGATCATATTGGTAGTTCTTAAATTTTCCGTTCCGTAACTCTGTCGGTAACTACGCATTTCAAGTGGGTGGTTGTGAAACAGCTGACAAAACTGTCTTGTAATATTTTTATTGTAGCTAAATGAACATTAAAGTTTTGAAATGAAACTTAACTTGAAGATTAACAAAAAATGCAGAAAATGCATTTAGTGATTATGATTGTTAATAACCGATAACATTTCATTTATATCGGATTGTTGCGAAGCACTTATTGACATATCATGACATGACATTTACAAGGATTTTTGAACTATATACATAAGTATTTTTACAAATTTAGAAATACTACTTAAATAAATAATGGAATACGAATATACTCGAGAATATACATCATTCCGCAAAGAAATTGATCTGCATAACAAGTGTTGTGGCGGTTTAGTATGGTGTATAAGAGATATTTGTGGTATAATATGTGCAGTTTTAACATGGTTGTTAATATTGTATGCCGAATTCGTCGTTATGACAGTAATACTCATTCCTAGCCCATATCCAGTGTACAGTGCAATCAATACAATCATATTCCAAACCTGTGCTTTCATGGCATTTGCCTCACATCTTCGGACCATGTTTACAGACCCTGTATGTATTTTAAAACTTGTTATCTTTAGCATCACATTACATAATTTGCATTTTTCAGGGGGCAGTACCAAAAGGAAACGCAACAAAAGAGATGATCAAACAAATGGGATTTAGAGAGGGACAAGTTATTTTCAAATGCCCAAAATGCTGCAGTATTAAACCTGAGAGAGCGCATCACTGTTCAGTGTGCCAAAGGTACGTTCAATTTTCCATTTGACACCTTTCTCTTCAATTGTTTACCCACATATCCTTATGAACATTATTTAATTATTCATTCCTCCAAATATAGACGTTCTTTTAAAGTAATGAAATATTAATTTATTAAAGATGTATAAGAAAAATGGATCACCATTGTCCATGGGTCAACAACTGTGTAGGCGAAAATAATCAAAAATATTTCGTCTTATTCACGGTAAATTTGCCAGACTCATTACACTTCTTCCATTGTAATTAATATTGAAATGATTTTTAGTTTTACATTGCTGCAATATCTGTTCACTCGCTATTTTTATCAGTGAATCAGTTTATAATGTGCATACGACACGAGTGGAAGGAATGTTCTGCATACTCTCCGCCCGCAACAGTCGTGCTACTTTTATTTCTTGTCTTCGAGGCTCTTTTATTCGCTATATTCACCGCTGTTATGTTAGGCACGCAGTTACAAGCGATATGGAATGATGAAACGGGTATAGAACAATTGAAGAAAGAGGAAGCACGATGGGTAAAAAAGTCGCGATGGAAAAGTATTCAGTCTGTGTTCGGTAGATTTTCCATTGGATGGTTTTCACCTTTCACAAAACCAACAATCAAAACAAAGTTTGATAGTTATTTGTATTCTGTATAAATATTTTTTAAGTTTAAATAAAGTTTTGTACTTATTGTTTTCGTTTTACATTAGCTTCAGATTAATTAATAAATGTCGGATATTTAAAACTATACTAAATGTAATAAGGTAGATGCACAAGTAGTTATTGTTATTTATTATACGGGATTCAAAGGAACTGATGAATATCTTCGTAAGATTATTTCCAACTGTGAATATAAACAGTCGTTATTTAATAACTGAAATTTTATTCGTTCAGAGTATCATTGAGTATCTATGTATGTACAATGTAAAATATTCAAGAAAATTCTAAATTCATGTGCATTACGTTCTTTTAGCACGCAATATTCAATGTTTAAACGCCTAATTTTCAGGGAATTATTCATTTCTCTTACATTTTCGCCTAGCTTACAGCATATCAGTATTACATGCGTGTTTTGCGTCATTTGGTTGTATTATTTCAGGGGTATAAATGTAAACATAACGTTTAGCAAATCATTACTTTTATTTAATATAATGATACATATTCTTCGCTATATTTTAATTTGTATATAAATGTATGTCTTCAAACTCACAATCATGCCCTTCTAAGTCAAAATATATATTTATTATGTAGTAGGTAAGTTTAATTTAAGATCGATGAATCAAATGTAATTCAGTTCGATTTAACGGCGAATATCGAATGAGATTAAGATAAAGGACCAATAATTGCACTTCTAATGAAATGATAACTGAAATATGGTGTTACACATTTATATACATATTCTGAAATATACTTGTTTGATAACTATTTATGTATTTGGTTTCCTGAAACCAACAAATTTATTTTATGTACAGTTTTTATTATTTATTGTTAATTTTTATTAATAAAATAAAAAATATATATAAACTTTGAATACTATATAATACATAGATATAAATTAATCGTCAGTAATTTTTAATAGAATTACACTACATAATCAAGTTATTAAAAATTAAATATACAGTTAAAATATAAAATTATAATCTGAACATTGTTACATAAACGATATACAAAATTAATACTTACATGGGCGATTACCCAATAATTTATACCAGGAAACAAATACAACAAATTTCCGTAATGAGTCAATTGTTAATATTAATTAGTTGTGTCCACCCAACGGTGCCATTTTGGATGACCAATAACAAATAAAAGTAAAATGTTATTTCACGATTCAGCTGTCTCCCTTCCATGGCTACTTTGATGGTGGTATAGGTTGCATGAACCGAGCTTTAGGCAAGAACTGAAATTCTCGTTAGTTGTGGTTTTCGTTCGTGTACTGTGAGGACCACTTCTCTTTGAGGTAAGTTAGACATTAATTTAGAAATTTTAAATGTGTTTTCCCATAAGCTATAATACTATTGCAAAGCAACGATAGTTTCAATCTGTGCCTTTTAAAATTATAAAATGTTCAATTTTTTTTTATTTGAAAATGAAGTTTTTTTTTTTAATTTATAATATAGGTACAAGATATTTTATGCAATGTCCATATATAATTTAATGCAAATTGAAGTTTATTATTTTGGTAATCTGGTTAATAATTGTAATAATTTATATTTGAAAATATAATAAAACTTTCTTATTTTTCAACGCATTCGAAATTGATATCTTATTAAAATTCTATTACATATTTATATCAAAAAAGTTTAGAAATCAAACATAATCATATCTGTCTTAAGCGTGAGAATATGTAATAATGTTAATAATTAATTGATTCAATAAAAACTGACGTTTTTATTGCAAGTCTAAAAATAAATCTAATTACTACTACGTTATACATCAAGGAAGTATAATAAATCATTTCGTTCTTATTCAGCAATAATTTATAATTGATCTTGATGATCTGAAAGATTATTTGCTCCACATGAAGTAAAATGTTGTTTATTTTCACTATTTGCTATAATGACAGTAATAAAATAATTGTTACCTATAAATTACTTTATAAAACAATCACATTATTAAGAAACAAAACATGTCAATAAACAATTATACATGTACGGAAGATAGGAAGAGGAATCATGTATTGAAAACAATATTGTTCTAGATTATTTGCAAATGTATTTTGTCTATTGAAATAAATATTAAATAACATTTCATCAGATAACTAGTCTGTAATATAGGATAATTTTTATTACAGAAAATTTTAGTCTTATCCGAAATCGTTTGCATCACAAACCATTTCTTAACGCACTTGAAAATCTATCTAATTAGCCTGCACTGGAACTGATGATATGAAACTAAATAAACTAACTTTTAATCATTGCAAAGAAACAAATAATATATGTGTTTAATTGCAGTAATTCCAAATGAGACATAATAATCTTGTAAACCAGTTTCATCTAAATCTAAATTTACATGTTGGAAGAAAAGGTTAATGCTAGATTCAACCAGGAAAGAGAAATGTATGATAAGTAAAAATAAGTACGTGACATTGCGTTTTATTGCGATATATTTCACTGAAACTCACATACACAGGTGTTTGGTTAAATCGTGTTTATAAATTACTCCAGATCTACTCTTATTCTTGATATGGTTATTAGATGTTTTATTAATCTAATTTTGATTAGACATATTGTGTGAACGCAGATTGAAAGGGAAATTATACATTTGTAATGTTGTTATTAATAGTATAATTGTTAAGTAGTTTGTACATGTTCATGCTACGAGGTATTAATATGTGTCAGTATTTTTTGCTGGAAATTTACTTTCAGTTAAAAGTTTTTTCAAATTGTTTGTAAATTATAGAGTTATAAATTGGGTTAATGTATTATTACAAACATTAACATTTTTGGTAGAATGACTGCTTGTACAAAATAATAATAATTTGATTGCCAGTTTTATTTTCTCAAATATAGTATTTTTTCTTGGAAAATCAATGCTTGTAAGGAAAATTTATTCTTGCCATAAAATGTATTCTGGCTTTTAGTACTGTTAAATCGATATGGTGAATTAAAAAAAATGTTACACTGCTATAATATAAATTTAAAATTATGTATTTAATGATTACCTACATTATATACAGTAATAGAATTTGAACTGGAAATATATGGTTTTTTATACATTTTTTACGTTTGAAAGTAAAATATTGTTTTGCGTCGAAAATGAAAAAAAAAAGAACCAAAATATATGGGAAATTTTAACTTTTGTTACCATTTCAGCACCTCAATAATATCACTAATATCCCCATCTTTGATTTATTTCAAATGATATATGGAATAATTACATTTTGAAATTAAGCTTCTCCTTTGGCAATTAAAATCAAGTTTTGCATTGAGGTTAAATAATTTCAATTTTTTTTTTGCATTATTTTACAATTTAAGTTAATACACCAAAAACCGGAAATAGAAATTTATACTTATATAGACATGTGCTAAATATAACTTTTATACATTTTTTTAGTTTGAAAGTTAGTAAAACATTATGTGGAAAGAAATTTCTTGTCTTGAATCTTGAATAATAAAAATAGTTTTCCATGTTTCCTTCTGTAAAATTAAAATAATGGCTAGTACCACGAGCTCTGTTTTTGGGTGTTTTAAGAGAAGCGTTTTAGCCTTGGTTTTTGCGCTGTACAATGGTCCAAATCATTTTATCAGAAAATGCTTTGAATAGAAGTTACAGAGAAATGTATTATCTACTACTTCTATTTATTTTAATTTTTTTTTCTATATTTTTAGAACATTGTACAGCGGTAAAACCAAAGATAAAACACCAGCCAAAATGTTTATTTTGTTCTTAGAACAATTTTGTTGCTATTTTAATTACATGATTAATGATTGATGGTTATCTACACTTCATTACACCTCTTGTTTTTAAATTAAAATGCCTACAAATACTGAACAAATATTTAAATATTACTTTAATCTGGCAGTTATGATACATTGACTAACTACGTAATTACATAAAATATAAAACTATGTAAACATACTTTCATGCGTATGGCCAACAGACAATTATTTTATATAATATTTGATCTATAACGCGTTGTGATCTAAAGGACAGTGAAAGTTTTTTCTCCTGCAAAAATTAAAGATTCCTAGTAACACAGATAGACTATAGACTAGGTCTAGAAATAAACAGTATACACTAACCAGTAAAGTATCTAACTTTCTTCGATCTTTACGCAAAGAAAAGTAACACAAATTGTGAATCTTGATTCATGGTACTGGCCAATGGTCAGTGTGCGTTAGTTCCTTGTTGTGCAACTACGTATAATTTTCGGCGAAGAAATTTCGAGGAAAGAAAATTATCATGAAACTGTAAATAGCTCCAATTAAAGTTGAAGTTATTACAAGTATTTCTACACAGGAAACGTGACATTAAACTAGAAATATTTAATGCATTTTAGTCTCTGTTGTTAGTTTCGTTTTGTTAATTAAGAATATATTAATAGATCGAATACTGAAATTTATTATAGTTATTACCACTTGATATTAGGTTTCAATTTTTCTTACTTAAAAGGTTTTTTCTGAATTTTTTAGGAAATTTGCTAATTAACGTAATTGACTCTCTTTATGTTTTATACTACACATCTAAAAAGGTTGAGCATCACACTTTCCTCATATGTGTACATACTTAGTTCCTTTTCCACATTTCAATTAATTTTTACCTCTGCTACATTATGTAAGGGGGGTATAGGGATCATGCTAAAAATTTGATAGTGTGTTTTCAGTGGATGAGCACGTTTAGGGTTTTAATAGTTTCGCGATGATGTCTGTGTGTGCGTCTGTCTGTCTGTCTGTCTGTCTATATGTGCGGATCTTTGGAGTTACGATTTCTTAAAAACTAATAAACTGGCAATTTTTATATTTTGTATATATCAATTGTACGCCCTTGGGAAGAGTTTATTAGTTTTTGGTGATAATCCAATAACTGGAAGTGGTAGTTTACTTGAAGCCCTATCAAGTTATTTTAAATATCTCAGATGCATATATCTTAAGTCTAACATAAATACTTAACCGTTTTAATGTCGCAATGTCAATAATAATTATACACTACAGGAATAATTCCTGTCGTCATTGCACACTTGCATAATTGCAAAACTAAAACAATGTCCTTGGTATAATAATTATGATATGATCTCTTTCACAAATTACAATTTAAAATCGTTTTGTCGTGAATTCAACGTGAGAAATAGGATGATAAGATAATAGGTAATGACACGCGCGTAACTGCCCGCTTTCGCTAGACGGAAGTCTTATTTTTACAGAGGAAGCACGATAACACAAAATAATTCTAGGTATATCAATAAAGTTGACCTCGTTCACATAAAATAGCCACTTACTGTCTCTTGAATCGAACTACTATTATGGAAATGTGATGTAATGTAGTACTTGATAAAGAAACCAAGAAACGTTATTTTTGCTCTATTTACCAGTTATTGAATGTTGTTTAACGTTGCATTTATGTCATTATTGTTATTTAACTTATATTTACATTCGATAGCGGTACAACTATGTAAAAATATATGATTATACAAGAAAATGTTTCTATAATATCGTGAAATAGGGTCTTATTTATTTACTCTTACAAAATAGGAGAAATGGAAAGCAAACAGCAAAAGCAATTTAGTAAATTTACATAGCACATGTTCATAATTGGACTATGGAGTAAACAAGGGGCAGTTTTGTAACAATATATACCAGGTCCCGGTGAAAGGCTGTCGTAAGTATTTAACATAAAAAATTAGTTTTTTTTTCTTCAAATTGAAACCGTCCAGCTAACGACGCACATTACAATACTTTATTTTAATAACAAATTAATAGTTATTTACGTTATAAGTTTGGTAAATAAGTTTTTACGGTACGAATAGATGTTTCCGGAAGAGGCGTCGAAAAAGCCGAGTTAGGAATTTCGAAATGAATACCGTAAAAATTATTAACGGACGTATGACATACAAATATTTATTTCATACCTGTGTATTGGACGAAAGTTTTTCTTTTTTTTTTCTATAAAATATTCAGGTCGTCTTGGTCTTGGAAAAATAATGATAGCTACCACTTTTGTTTTGTTACATTTCTAACAATTTTAAAAACAAATTCGGAAAATAGTTATTTACATGAGTCTAGAAAGTGGTACATTACTGTCGAGGAGCCATATTGAAATACGAGCAACATTGTGTCGAGCATTTTACGGCTCCAAATGATGTACAGACATTTTACTGACCATTGGTAATAATAAAAATTAATTTTAAATTTCGAAATTAAATCTGATTTTTTATAAGTATCTAGCAGCGCGTTTCTTTCGTTTCTAAGGGAACAGAAAGTTTAAACGTTTTCGTGACTATGTTTCTAAAGTAGCAGAACATTTAAAATGTTTTCGTGACTAGTCTGGGAAATACTATTTTCGCTCCGCATTTTAGGCGCGAAAATTGTACTTTCGCTCAGGTTTCAGAAAAATAATATAGTGGATCAAATCCTATTAAAATATTGCTCGTAAAAAATAATATTCTGGTATGTGATACAGTATGAGATAAAAAAAATTATTCCAATTTTTTCTTTGTTATTTTTTTTTTTTTTTTGCTGACTTCTGTAAATTTGTAGTCAGAGTAACTATTCTTGGCTCGATTCTAGACAGGGAGCTGTCTAAAATAATGATCTAGATAAAATATTAATAGATCGGCCACGCTATTTTTCCAACAATAAAATTAAAATTTCAAATCCTGCCTGTGAGCATATGTCAGGTGGCTTACTTTTTACTAACATAAATTTAGAAGAAAGTTACGCAAAATTTCACAATTTTTTGTGTTAGTAGTTATTGCAAAATGAATAAACGTGACCATGGCTTGAACCTCCACCAAATTCAGGTTCGAGGTAAAACTTACTCGCCTGGAAAGTAAAAAAATAAACAACCAGATTTCATAAATTACGCATTCTCCTTTCTTCATTGTGACACAAATAATTTATTATGTCTACAAACATACACTGAGAGTAGCAATTTACATATTATATAATCATTTAATTTATATTTTTATGAAAGTGTATTATAAAGTAATAAATATTTCACGTCGTGAAATCTTATGTTTGGATTATGTATTATTCGCATAAAATTTTTAAATGTATATTTTGGCAATTAGATATCCAAACAGCAGAAATTAATAAATCATTGTGGGATAATTAGTTTTTTGTAAAGTTTGCATTATGAATAAATAAAGATAATCAAAATCGTATGGAGAAATGTCAAAATTAATTGTTTTTGCTCTAATTTTTAATCTAACTGATTTTTAATGACTTTGAACATGAAACGAAAAACTTATAAATATAATAATTAGTTCTATTTTCAATTTAATTATTGTAGCATGACTTCCGCTTTCGTAATGTATTCTATAACTAGGTACCTACCTAAAATTATTAAAATTAATATTACTTTAACTACCAGATCACGTGTTGAGATTTTTTTGTGTTGAAATTTAAGCATTTCTTCATAACATATTTGGAAATAATTTCTTTTTTTACTGGCACATGTTAAAACATTTTTCTCCTTAAGTGAATATAAACAAACAAATATTTGCATACCTACTTGCTTATAAACACAGTAAATATTATTATTATTATTATTAATACATGTACCTACTATAACAATAAAACAATACGACTTTCTATTGATAATTGCAATATATTTCAATAGCTTGATATAATATGCAGGTATTAAAATAATAGTTTCTCAATAAATGGAAATTGAGTAATAGGATGTAAAATATATCATAAAATTGATTATTTTTTTGCAAATAATTAGTTCAAGACTTAAACCTTGAAAAATTTAAAAGTTAACCACCTTGACAGTACCTATAAATATTTAGAAACTATAAACAAGAATTATGTACCGGAAAAGAAATTTAATATTAAAACACCATAATAACAATTAAAAACATCCACGAATTATATTTATCGCACGGAAAATATATTCGGAGTTAGTTCATCAACTTTACGCTATCTAATCATTATTCTAACAAGATAATTAACATCAAAAGTGTTAATTACCAGTCAGGATTTAGAGAAAGGAAAGAAAGTAAAACAAAGGAAACAAAAGATCCTGTTTGTCAATCACTAATGTTTCTAATTTATCTAAAACGATAAATAAGTAAAGATTTATGTTCGTCATGGATAAGATTATATAATTTCACAAATCCGCGAAAGAGAAACATGAACACAATGATAAATCGACTTTCAGATGCTTATAATTAGGTCTCTCATTTATTTGAAATTAATTAATTATACAAACAATTCGCAAAAAAAAATAAAAGGTTTCGCTTACTCATTAATTAACAAAACAAAAAAGTAAAACTTCAAATTGTTGCTCAAATTTGAACTTGCGAATAATGCTTTGGAATTTACAATGAAAGAAGTAAAGAGATAAATTCTGCAATTTTACAAAATCGTGAAAGTGTCGTCAGCAGTAGAAGTATGTCTCGTATATGCATTGCGGAAAACATTGTTGAATACATACGATTATAAATATTAAGAGCACGAGAATAAATCGCAAGTGACGTAATGGTTAACCCACGGAGACGTCATACAAGAGTTGTAGACGTCGTCTACAGAGAAAGTTACGTAACTGGAAACGTATAACGTAAATATAGCAACCGGACTGGTAACAGGTCACTGGTCCATGAACAGGGTCCAATGCTTTCTACTGCGCTTCAGGCTACTAAATTTTATTGTTTGATACATTAAATTAGACATCTTTTAGGTTTCTAATGTTTGATACCCAATAATTTGTATATCCGCTCTTCAAAATATAATATGTTTACATTATCGAGCACCGGAAATATTTATATAAAACAAGAAACTAGATTACCAAATACTTTTATTTTTATTATATAAACAAACAGCATGCATTTAAATCAGTAACAAGGATATTTTATTTATCAATTGACCTCTCAATAATAATTAATGTTGAACTTTTGTTATGTGGATAATTAATTAGCTGTTTAATTAATTTCAGATGAGTTCAACTCAAGTAATTATCTCATATCCGTGGATCGGCAAAGACAAAGCGATCCAGGATGAAAACGGAAACGAACCAATTATCCAGCCGTACAAAGGGTTACGCGAGAGCGTAGTGGAAATAGCGAAGAAAGAACTCCGTGAAGATAAAAATATTCGAGAATCCACCCTGGAACAATTCAGGGAATGGATCAAACAAAACAGAGACATCGAAAATTGTATCACAGGTATTTATAAATATTTCTCCATGTTTTTATCATTTTATAAAACATTTTCTTTTGCAGATGAGAACTTCTTGCTTCGATTTTTGCGCGCAAGAAAATACAGTCTTCCGATGGCTCAACAAACATTACTGAAATATTTAAATTTACGACAAACCTTCAAACATTTCTTCTTTGATTTGGATTATACTTCTCCAAAAATTCTTGATTTAATCAACAGTGGATACTTATTCGCTAGTCCGTTTCGCGATTCTGACGGTAGAAGAGTGATACTTGGTTTCGGACGTAAGAAAGAAATAATTCAACCTTAATTGAGCAATCTTTCTTATCTAATTAAATTGTACCTATTTTAGAAAATATGGACCCATATAAGATCACTTGTGTTGAGATGGCAAAAATACACATGCTCACTTATGAAACTCTACTAAATGATGAAGAAAATCAAGTTCTTGGTGTGACACATCTGGGAGATGGTAAAGGAGTTAACATGGCGCATATTACTATGTGGTCTCCAACAGAGTTTGCCACCGTTGTTAAATGGGGAGAGGTGAGATTTAACTATGCTTATGTAAGATATTTCAAAGAAAAAAATTGAGCTATTGCCAAATTTTATTGATCCGAACGCTAGAAGAGAAAGGAGAGAAAATAAAATTAACAATAATTTGTTTAATAAAATTAACTGTAATCTCTAAACATCTGTGTGTATTTATATAATTTGTTTTCCAATATTACTATTATTACAAGAATATGTACAATATTTAGTATTTATGTTGTATATTTAATTATTAATTATTTTTACGATGTACTGAATCGTATATCTACTATTGTCGAATTCTGTCTCTAGAGTGGTAAAGAATATTTTTAGGAGCTGAGCCCGTAAAAGATTTTATTTCATATTGTATCGTTGCTAAAAAATATTTTGATAGGGTTTGATCAACAATATCGTTTCACGCATTCATTTGTTAGAATTGTCAAAAAAACTAAATTGGTTGCTATCATTATTTTATTTTTTATGTTTATTAAGACCAAGATGACATGATTGTTTTTAAGAATGGAAGTAAGAAAGCACACTTTCGTCCAAAAATGCGATACTTGGTCATAGCAACATACATAATATTTATTTTATATGTTTTCGAAAAGTAAAATAAATGTAATTTTTGTTTAATTATTTACGATTCAGTATATCATAAAATATTATACAATGCTGCAATGTAACTCGTAATGTAAATTTCTATTATAAATCTTCCAGCAATCATTCCCAATGAGGCATAAGAAAATATTCGCTCTCAATGTTCCTCCAGGATTAAAATATGTATATGACTTCGCCTGTGGAAGAGTTGCACCGAAAATTGTTGACAGAATTAAAGTAATTTGATAAATAATGTATTTTATATGATTATAGTTAATAATTATCATTGTTTTTGTGTGTATAGATATGCTCCTCGTACGACGATATAACAAAATCATCTGACCGTGTGGTTTTGCCAAAAGAAATGGGTGGCGACATGCCAATGAAAGAAATGATTGAATTATGGAAGCAAGAATTAGCTGTGAACAGAGAAAGATTACTCTCATACGATAAGATGCAACTTTTAAGTGACAAGGGTATCCTCCGAAAACGTGACAAAGCAAAGGATATGACAGGCACTGGCAGCCTACCAGGCAGCTTTAGAAAATTGGAACTTGACTGAAAGAATTTGAAATTTTCTTTAGATTTATTTTACAATTTTGTGATACATGTTACTTCTACCACTTAGAAATGACGGGTTTACAAGTGTTCAACATTTGGGTTTATAATTTAGTTTTAGATTATTAAAAAGTTACCTACATATTATTATAAAATTTATTAATCAATAACAATAAAACATAATGTTTAGTAATGCTTTATTAAATAAGTTCTATATTACATATTAAAACACTTTATTTCAAAATATATGTACAATAATAAAAGCGTATTTACAATTAAGGCATTGACATACTTCATTGCTTGAAAATTAAATAATAGTATAATTTACTACACATCTAAAAGAATGATGTGCTTATACAAAATAAATTGTATAAAATCTAACAGCCCAAGTTTATTAAAATCAGCAAAAAAGCTGATGATAAGTTGATAAATTAAATAATTTTATTCTTATGTCACTCTTCTTTTTTTGTTTTACTATTGTCATTAGTTTCTTGTTGTACTTCAGGAGAGGCAATTTCAAGATTAGATTGATTTAATTTTTGTTTTTTGATGACTTTGCCACCTACAAATCCTAATACTCCACAACTTAAGGCAGCTAAGCCACCTACTTTTAACCCGGCAATAAGACCTAAAGGCCCTCCTATACAGGTACCTACTATAGCGCCTGTTACAGGATACACAGATGCTTTTAATCTAAAAATAATAAAAAATTACGTTTTAAATATAAACAATAAAACCAAATTTTACCTCGCTGCAGATATTATATGTCGTGTCCCTGCCGTAACATTTACATGAGCTTCTTCAACATTCTCTTCAATAACATCAACATTTTCTTTTTGTTCCACAACCATGTGATGCAGCGAACCATAAACTGAATGTAAATCTTGAATATCAGTTTCAATTTTTTCAACATCTTGTAAACATTTTTCTTTTTGTTCTAATTTTAATTCATCGATACTCTGTGACAGTTGTAGTTGGCTAGGAACAGATTCATCGTTGTTTTTTATTGAATGTGCCGTTTGTTTTTTTGGTGATGGTGTCAAGGTTGCTGTCGCTTGTTTTAGAAGTTCTGTGTATTCACTTATTATTTGTAAAATATTTTTTCGTAATGATACTGTTTTAATATCGAATTTGTCGAGATCACTGTCCTCAACTTGTGCTCTCAAAGTATCTAATTCATATAGTAAACCTTTTAGTTGGGCGACAACTCTTTTAATACTAACAATTTCACTACGCATTTTGCTAGTGTCATGACTTTCCTAAAATATAACAATTTTATAGAAGTTTTACGATAATGCGTAAATAAAATACAGTACCTTTTGGATAGAGTTCTTGTGCTCTGCCAGCAATTTTAAATGATGCGGAACTGCTACGTCTTTGAAATTATTAACTGGAATTTCAACCAGTTTATATGGCTTTTTGGCATTCTCACTGTTTGACATTTTTTTTTATGGTTTTTGCAAACGTACAATGATGCTAATCACATAATCACAATAGATTTATATTATCAACAGTTGATACATCAACTTTGTTACCCTAACAATAGTAATTTATCTTGAGTACCTGCAATATAATAACTATAAAACACCTACAAATTATAACAATGCGCAATGTTATTGTTAGACTAATGATTTTAAAAGATATTTTTATGACATTTCAAATAAATTTTTAAATCGGTTATTCCAGACAGTTAATATAAAATGATGTCGTTAAGTTAGCCGCAGTACAATAAACTAGTGACTTTATTTTAAGTTTGAACCAAATCATAATAAATCGTAATATCGTATAATCGTAATAAGAGATGTTTTAGTTGTACACTTAACCAACAAAAAGGACATAAAGCAGCACAAACGATTTCTTCCCACCTGGCAAACATCTACTAGCAGCTATGCTTAAAAATCTTGGCGTTCTGTGGAAACAAGCAGTATTTGATTTTGTATTTGTGAGTTAAAAACACGTACGAAAATCAAAGCTTGTGGTGCAGTACTTAAATGTTTTAACAAAGCACTTCTAGCTGTAAGAAAAATAATATCTCATTGTATTTTCTCTAATTGAAATCTAAATAACGTTATTGTAGTATAGTAATTGCTTTACATCTGTAATTATGTACGTTTGTTTGATTTATTTGTTTGTATATTTGTTGTTGCTAGGGATATGAGGTGCATTGCAAGCATCGTGTGAAATGAATTTCATTTCAGTACAGATGCCATTGCTATGATACTTATTTAGAATTGTTAAATATTGGAATGGTGAAAGCGGGTCAAATTTATTATTAAAATTAAATTAATTAGGATGTAATATAATAACGTGGTCGTAGAAAAAGTACAGTGTACAACTCGCATGGAATATCCATTTCATACTCGTATGATTTGCAGTATTCGCCTTCGACTCATGCTACAAACTTTCATACTCGTAGGAAATGAGTACCATTCCATGCTCGTTGTACAATATACTATTACAAAAATCGATGTATGACTCGCATTGCGCCGAATCCAAATTATTGATTTTTTGAAAATCTGCTGTGGAATTTTAAATATGCGGAAGTGGAGCACAAAGTATCGTTTACAAAATTGGCAGAAGATGGCAGCAAGAATCTCGTCCTAAAGTTAACAAAAAAGTTTCTTGCGATTTTAGACAAACGGTTGACTTTACAAAAAAGTCGTATTGAAAGAAAATATTCGCTAATTTTTTTCTCTATACTTAGTTTCCTATTTTTAAATACAAATTTATTTTATGTATTATGTATGTATGTATGTAAATTTATTTTATTTCTCTGCGTTATTTGTAAAATAAATAAATATAAATAAATATATCATCACGCCTTTTACCCATTACGGGTGTGGCACTCTGCTTACGCAGATCTCGGTAGGTGATATATTTTTTCCTATGAAGTGCGGTTACCAGCCGTCAAATCATAGCCCCCAAGGATGTTAGTGGAGGGGGAACCACAGGGGTAAATTTAAATTTGTAACTGTCGGCAGTGGGATTCGAACTGAGGATCTCACGATCCACAGTCCGACACGTTACCACGGAGCTATTTTTATTTATTTGAAACATTTTTGATTAGGGTCGAAATTTCTAAAATAATCACCCATATTAAAAAAGAATACTTATCTTAGAATGTAGGCTTGAAGAATGGAGAAGCTTCAAAACAAATCCAAGCTATTATAGCACGATCAAGGCTATAGAAGATCTACCAGATAATTTATCAGACGCTGGCAGAGAATAATGAATCAATCGCGACAAATTAGCTTATTGTAGTTGTTTAGGTACTATTCTTTTAACAACCATCAATACCGAAAATTCCGTCAATGAAAAATTAAATGTTGGGGAAAACATTGGGATTCCGGTATGCGTTTCCACTAAAAATTACTAGAAGTTCGTTGCTAATTTAACGACATCACATTTAAAAGAAGGTGAGATGATGGTTGTCAGAATAGGATAATCCAAAAAAGAAATTACAATGTCAACACTACGTTCTTTTCGAAATTATATTTTGGTAACTACAATATCTAAATTGTGGTAGAACATTGATTACGTATGGAATCTATTAAGCAATGTATATAACTGAATTGTCAGTAATTCTCTTTGTGCAGTATTATTTATTAATTTTCTTTCTAGTTTTTGTGTGTATCAAAAAACAAACTCTGTCAACCGAACAGAATTGTGGGTTAATTTTAGTACAACGCCATTTTGCATCATAACCGCCTTTTCGGAGGGTTAAGACTTATTAGAAGATACAAGATAATATTTACATTAAAAATAACCAAAAAAGGTATGAAAATATTACATAAAGTGGTATTTAAGTATTGTTATTATTTATTTAAATTCTTTCGTATACTTATACTGAAAAGTACCACGTATATACTTTTACTTTCATTGCATTTGTCAAACTAATTTTTATGTCAATATCTAATTCTTACTTTATAGATGGGTGATAGTGATGATGAATATGATAGAAAACGTCGAGATAAATTCCGTGGAGAAAGAGCGGAAGCTAGTTATCGTGGTGCGGAAAGAACAGTAAGACCCCGAGATGACTGGCCTGAACGGTGAGGGACTTATGCAAATTAAGAGAGTGTTGTGCTAAAAGATGCTAAAATTTTAGAGAAACATGGTCTAGACCTCGTCCTCGGGAATATAGAGGAACCATGCGAGATAGAGGTTATTCACCTAGTATGGAACCTCAAACAAAAAGAATGCGACATGATTACTATCCACCTGATAGTTATTACAACCATTACCAGCCTTATCATCAGCCATCTCATAGGTATGCGCTTCCATTTAACATGAAGTAAAATATCTTTAAGCCAATGTTATTTCTTGTTGGTGTTTAAATTGTTACTTTTAAGGTGCTGGTATTTATTGCACTTTTATAGTTTTTGTTTTTTGTTTGCTTTCTAGGGAGCCACCTTCCGCTAGCAGTGCAGAGGGCACCCAACCTCCGATGATGTCCTTCAAGGCCTTTTTGGCAGCCCAAGATGACAACATCTCCGACAGTGAGGCTGTAGAAAAGTACAATGATTACAAACTTGAGTTCCAGCGACAGCAACTCAATGAGTTCTTTGTTGCACACAAAGACGACGAATGGTATGTGATGTATATACTTTCTATTTATTTATCATTTATGTATATTTTATTATATTGCATTTTTAAAACTACACTTTCAATGTAGTTAATTAATTTAACTGTGATATTCAGTATTATATTTCATATAACCAATTTATTGTAAATATAAGAAAAATTAAATATATTTCAGTAATTTAAAAAAGTTAGTGTATATTTTGTATATTAAATGGTAAATTCAATTCAGTTCTTAAACTAATGTCTAATTTTGTACGTAATGTCTGATTTATTTATCGGATTTTGCATTAAGTTCAATTCATTAGGTTTAGGGATGCACATTGTCGGCAAGGGTAAATTTAATTGCATTATTTTTGTAGATACCTTGCTAAATAATGTGTCAAATTGTGTGTTACAATCAATCAATTTTAGTAAGAATAAAATTGTAACATGCAATTTGTGAAATTAATAATTTCAGATTAGGTGCATAAGTCCTGGGCTTGTATCAATCTGTATTTTAAAATACTTTCTCTCTACAGCAAAATGAATCGACCCTTGTGCCTTCTTCGTTTGCTATACTTATTGTGTGTGTGACATGAAACAAAATATATATCAAATAACTACGTAAAAATGTATCAAATAAAAATGAAATGTTTTATCTACGTTAATGTCGTGGTGTACAAATTGTTCATACCGTAAAAATAATAGAGCTATGCGCGCAATGCATATGCTTCTCGCGATGGTTTTTGTTAGGTTATGTCAAACAGGTGAGATTCTACGTTCAGAATTAATCAACCGTTTAATTTTATTGGTTATGTGTACGATTGAAGAGCGACTGGTTTTGGAATAAATTTCATTCCGAAATATATCAGAGAATCGAAATAATAATTAACTGCAATACATTTGGAAGTTATTGTTTGATTAACTTTTTAAACCTGATATATTTCGATTGTTCTGCTCATGATTGCAACTATAATGATTGGTGTATGAAAGGTTTTCAAATAATCCGTGACCCATTCTGGTAGTGAATATATAGGTTTAACGAATGTTTTTGATTCCTTGTAGGTTTCGTCTAAAGTATCATCCTGAGGATTCGGTCAAGCGAAAGGATGAACAGATGAAAGCACTAAAAGTAAGATACTTCATAAATGGAATGTTCCAATATAATAAACTATTTTATGCATTACAGCGTCGAGTGGATGTATTTTTGGAATTATTAAATGGCGGTAAATTAGAAACTGCAAATGTGGATTGTTCTCAAACTGCAGAACTTGTTAAGCTACTAGACACAGTGGTTATAAAGTTGGAAGGGGGTACTGATGCAGATGTAGCCATTTTAGACCAAGAAGAAATAGGTAAGTTTCAGAATGTTAGTAACAATTCGAAAATTAAGTAACAAATCTTTTATTTTACAGAACCAGTAGAGGAAAAAAAATCGGATCAAAAAGTAAAAGTAGAAAATGGGACATCAAAATCTGAAAAATCCGAAGTAAAATCAGAATCTGAGGAAGGAGAAAAAGAAAAACCAAAAGAAAATGACGAGGAGGAGAAATCAGAAGAAAAGTCTGAAGATAATCCTAAGTCTCCTAAAAGTGATGAAGAAAAAGAAAAGACAGAAGAGACTGAAACTGCAGCTCCTGATGAACCTGAACAACCGGAAGAAAAACAAGAAGACGAGCCTGAGCCAAAAGAAGATAAACCCGTCGAAGAAGAAGGAGAAACAAAAGACGAACCTGGTGAACAAATGGATACAAGTACAGAAAAAACCGAAGATGAAGAAAAAGTCGAAGAACGGGCAGAGAGTGAAGAGAAAGAAGTCCCTGAGAAGAAGCGAAAACGATCTTATTCTGGCAGCAGTAGCAGCAGTTCTAGTAGTAGCGATAGCGAAGCTGAAAATGGAAAGAAACAGGAGGATACAAAATCGACAACAGAAAAGGAAGAAACAAAAGAAGAAGAGAAGGTTGAAACTGTTGAAGAAGACGAAGAAAAATCTATAGATGAGAAAAAGTCCGATCAACCACGTGCCCTTCACAAAACTACTTCAATTTTTTTACGAAATCTTGCGCCTACTATCACTCGCCAAGAAGTTGAAGCTGTGAGATATTTTATTTGTTTTTATTGAATGTTTATCTATTAACTATTTTTTTTTTTTTTGGTAGATGTGTTCTAGATACGCCGGATTCTTAAGAGTAGCTTTGGCTGATCCTCAACCCGAAAGAAGATGGTTACGGAGAGGTTGGGTGACTTTCACAAGAAATGCGAATATTAAAGAAATCTGTTGGAACCTCAACAACATTCGGGTAAAATATCTTTCAGGTGTTCGAGTGTGCAACCATTCATATTTCGGGAAGAGTTACGAGGTTGGTTAAATTAGCAAACAATTATAATTCTCTCCTAGTGGTTCTAGAAATGCAACTAATTTAACCAACCTCGTAGCTCTTATAGTTCTTGAAATAATAATGGTGGGGCACACTTAAATTTAATATTCTGTATAATTATTATTACTTTTTACAGTTGCGAGACTGTGAGTTGGGTGCTATTGTCAATCGGGATCTAAGCCGAAGGATTCGACAAGTAAATGGTATTACTGCTCACAAACAAGTTGTTAGGTCCGACATAAGAATTTCTGCGAAAGTTGCTCTACATCTTGATACAAAAGCTGGATTGTGGGTTGATGAACAGTCTACTCTACCTCAACAAGTACAAATTACACTTCCCAAACTTAATCCAACAACTATTTATATTATTTTTAATTTTAGACTTTTGGTTTAGTCTCAAACAATCCTGTCCTCCATAACATCACCGATTACCTGATTGAAGAAGCCTCAGCCGAAGAAGAAGAACTTCTGGGGTTAGAATCATCCACCGATAACCAAGATAACACCAACGTAATAGTTGAACGAGATGATACTCTCATTAATGTTTTGGACAAAATCATTTTATATCTCCGAGTTGTTCATTCCGTTGATTATTACAACCATTGCGAATACCCCAACGAAGATGAAATGCCCAACAGGTGTGGAATTCTTCATGCAAGAGGACCTCCACCGTTAACACAAGTAATATAATAATTTATTTTCAAAATGGTAATATTTTTAATAATTTTATTATTTTAAGACGGATATTAGCGCGTTTATTGGGTCAGTAGTTGAGGCTAAAATGTCTCATTTCTTACCGGAGAAGCCTAACCGAGAAGAAGGTAAAAATGAGAGTAAACTCATTACTCTTGCGATGAAAGATGTCGATATGGAGATCGACAAATTTGTTCAAGCCAACACTCGTGAACTGGCCAAAGATAAATGGTTGTGTCCATTGTCGGGAAAGAAATTTAAAGGTTTGTTTCCCTTTTTCAATCATTTACTTTCTTATACATAGTATATACATATAGCAATCATGAAAAAATCTATTACGAAATTCCCTCGATGACGTGTGTGGATGAATGGATTTGTGTTATGTCCGAACGAGAAAAGATAAGAATAAAAAACTTCATAATTAAGTGTCATAACAACGCAAGAATCTAAGTTAATTTTGGTTAACAATAAAACTGTACTTGATATTCAAAACAATAAATTCTATTTATTTAGAATATGAAATTAGCTGCGTAAAAAGTTTTTGATAAAAGATATTAGTAATACTAAATCTGATTATATTTTTAATAATACTTTTGGAAAATAGCATAATAAATATTCATTAAACCCTATCAAGATTATCATATTCGAAGCCTCAGGGAGGAAAGAAATTAAAACAAAAATTAATTTGTAGACTGTCGTTTTTTTTTTTTTTTTGTCAATAATTATTTGTATGTTTTGTTTTGCGTCAAATTAAAGGTCTTAAATCTTTTCTATATGTATTATATTTATATGTATAAGAAAATCGTGGGATACTAATACTAGATTTTATTATTTTATTTATTTTGCTTTATTATTGTTTTTAGGGCCTGATTTTGTGCGTAAACATATCTTTAACAAACATGGTGAAAAGATCGAGGAAGTGAAGAAAGAAGTTGAATTCTTCAACAATTATTTGAAAGACCCAAAAAGACCTATGTTGGAAGCTGCTCCAGTTAAGCGAGAAGAGCCGCCTGCATACAGCCATCCACCGTAAGAATTTTCGTATTTGTTTCTATAAGAATAAATATATTTTTTGTTTTCTTATTTTAGGTATGGAAGTTCTTATGGTGGATATAATGGACCTCCGAGGTATTACAATCAGGGATATAATCAAAGATCGCGAGGATACCCCAGATCAAGGTACAATATGATTTAAAATTTGAGCGCAATTCAAAATTTTGTTTTACAGAATAGTTTCTACCCAGATACATTTGAAACTGTTTATATTTGTTTTATGTTTATTTTTTGTGATATATAATTTTTTTTGTTGAAATAGAAGACAAAGAAACAATTTTGATTTTTTATATGTTCAATGTTAATATTTATTTAAAATTTAATTTTGCTAGTACCCGCTTAATGATTTTAACTAAGAGTCAGCCTCATTTCTATGGTAGTCTTCTTTTTCAGTTACTAGTACAATTAAGTTTTGTAATTTCCTAATTCGTTTTGGTCAACTTTGATCGTGTGCAGGGGTGGCTCAAGTAATGACTTCCGGCCCGTGATCCACTACAGGGATTTGGACGCCCCTAGAGAACCCGAAGAATTCATCTAAGCAATGAGATCATGAGGCACAATTATATTATTATAACAGACTGTGAATTAAATTTTGTTTGTACTAAATACGTTTCTCCCGTTTAAAAAAAAAACACCGTAAAATTATTTTAATTTTATTATTCTTTATAGTGTAATATGACAATTGACAGTAAATAAATCATTTACTTATATGTCTTGTGTACTTTTTAAAGTTGTCTAGATTTTTTACTAGAAAACAATATAAATGAATGTTTTTAGTTTGATTAATACAGAGTAAATGCATTTATAAGGGTGGGGCTCTCGGCTGCATTGTACTGCATAGTAATTCTGGGGTGGGGGTACAAGTTGATATGAAGCGTGTTTGAAGCTCCGTGACGTCACAACTCGGTTACTGATTCCAGTGACCGCAAAACTTACACTCTTGATAACGCATTAATACGTATTTGCATTATATTATCATTCATTAACAAGAAAAATAGCTTAAATAACTATTTTTAAAACTAATTTATTTTTTACCTTGAGGGTTGTGTTGAAAAATGAAATAATAAATAAGTAAAAGCCGATCTCGGTGGCGTAGTGGCTATGTCACTAGCCTAGCACGCCAGATGTCATGGGTTCGAATCCCACTGAAGAGCATGGTTGTTTGTGTTCACATAAATTCATTATCATCCACACAGCTTTATAAAAAAAATAAGTCAAGTATGAAAAATTACTACTTTATAGTAATTGTATTCCAAATATTAATGTTAAATCTGTTAAATTTTTCTAATAAACACAATTTGGATGTAATTATTTATGTTTCTGTGTAAAAGTAATTAATTATTAATGTTATTTTTATTTGAAAAAAAGGTAATACTTTAAATTGATAGTAATTGCATATGTTGAGTTGGTGTTCCAGAACGGATGCAGGAACGCGGATCGCGCGTGAGCGTTTGAGAACCGCTGATGGAACGCGAGTCGCGCGCTTCGTTACGAGTCAGGGTGTTGAGTCGGTCACAGTTGCACTCGTACGCTGCTGAGGAGTGTTGTTGGTTACTATTAAACGTGCCGTAGTGTTTCACGTGAATTTTTTAACTTAAAATTCTCGAAATGGCAACCGAAGTTGAAAATAACGTGCCCGCTCAAATCGAAACAAAAGAAATCAAGGAAGAAGCGCCGGCAGATAACAAGACCGAAACAGCCGCGAACGAAAAACAAGAGGCTGCAGCGGAAGCCCCGGTCGCTGCCAAAGAGCCGGCGCCTCCTAAAGTCGTCGTGCACAAAAGCAACTTCGAGAAGGATGTGGTTTACCTCTATCAGTTCTCACGCACTCCTCTGCTACCGTCGCTGTCTCCGTATTGCTTGAAGGTTGAGACCTGGCTGCGACTTGCCGGCTTGAAATACGAGGTTAGTGCTCTTTCTTATTTACCAACACTTTCTTGTTGATTCCCTGTTCGAATCTCGGTTGCTGCAAGGTACACTTGTTCCTAGTGGCATCTTTTAATTATTATAATTGTGCGTTGTTGTCCGGCAGCCCGGCTGGGCCGGGACTGGTCCACGGGTTGTTGCCCTCGTGTGGGCTGCAGGGTGGCTGTGCTCTGCCGAGGCTCAGCGGCGGCCATCTTACACATCTCAACAACGCAGCTTCCAAACTTATTCACAACTTTTTCACTCAAATCTCCACGCAAATAATATTACAAATTTTCACTTAATTTCACTGTATTTATGAAAAAATATTTTTAAGTTAAATTTTAGTTGTCTCATGAAAATTTAAACAAAAGAAAAGTGATTCAAATAGTAGCGTCCCTATTTTTTGTCTAATCAATGCTAACAATGAACTTGTGATGAATAATAATTAAAATCAATAAAAAAGATATGTTTCATTCAGTGAAATTTGTATATTCATCGACAATAGAGCCATTTGGATGTAATTCAAAGTATTAATTTAAAATTGTAATGTTAAAAACCCGTATGGGCGTGTTGTGTGTTATATTATTAAAGTTAGTAAAAGATGCGGGTATTACTATTAATAGACTGATAATGTACTATTCTAATCTAGTTTTCGTACATTATTTTATTATTATACTGAACATATTTTTTCTATAAACAACATCGCTCTGCATTTTAACATCTTATACGCAATTTATTTCGAGTAACAAGCATATTAAGAAGCAACGATAGCAGTTAATTTAATTTAAATTCTCGATTGCCTAAACAAGATAACGCGTCGTTCTAAGTGTAATTTGTGTAAAATTTAATTCATAGACCCACCTACTGTTTACTGTAGCTACTTATTAAGCCTCAGTAAATATAACTTCGTAAATATTTGAATACCTCTTGTATAATAAGCTCCTATATACTAAATAAATAATTTTTGTTCTTAAAAAGCAAATATAAGCATAATAAATAAATTCAGAAGGTTGTAGATTGTATAAAATACGAATAAATATTATTAACATAACATTATTTACAACAAAGTAAATATGTATTATACCATCTAATTCCATTTTCGATATAAAATATTTATTTTAGTATAAAATACATATTATATTAGATAACGAAATAAAATGATACATATTATTCACGTCATTTGCGGAAGAACATTTGGTGGTCTCATCTCAGACGGCGAGATGTGTCATTGGACGATTGTGAATGTGTCACACGGGATGCCAGATAATGCGAATGCTGTGGTGAACTACTCTTTACACCAGTATCACAGGAATTCCCAACTGCCCTTTGAAGAGGAATTGTCATCATTTGGGGGACATATTCTTGTAGTGCAATCTGCTACATCCTCTGAAATTGCCCTCATTTATTTCTGGTACTTTCTCCCAAAACTGCACATTTTTCTTCATAACCTAAAGTATAAAATTAGTTTCATTTTAAAGTAATTACAGAACACATTTTAAATATTCTATTCGGCTTTGTTAAGAACAACTATCTGTCAACATCTGCAAGAGTAGGATAGCGCAGGAACCACGCCCACAATCGTGATTATTTAAATTTATTACTGAAAGCATCGTTCGACATCTTCATCAATTTATGAGCAAACTTGTCTTAATTATAAATCAACAATATATTCATTACACTAGAATATAAAAGCAGAAAATTATGCATTATTCAAGTTCCGTGCAATCTTACACCACAGTAACAAAATACTGTTCCAGCTCTCATGTTACTGCGCAATCCGGGATAGTAATCATCGCAGTAACAACTAGCAACAGTTTTTGCTGCAAACTTAAACGAACAACCAGCTTACTTGTTTAGTTTTAAATTCCATCACATTACTTTATATTATGATGAGTAATTAACTCTACTTAAAGAGTGAATCATTTTGAAATGTCACACTAGATAAGATAGTCTTTACAGAGAACTGTAAATAGTTTTGTTTATTTTTGTACGAAAATAGAAAATAGCCGGTTTGACTATTATCGGTTAACGGTCAAAAGTTTTAACACATTCACACATTAAACAGATTTTTATTTGCTTGTGACAAAAAGTATTCTATTGACAGTTATCAATGTTTTAACCTGCTTCTTCATTTCTAAATTGTGTGCATAAAAATTACAAAAATTTTAAATTGACAAACTATCAATATCGAATAGAATATGCTTCATGATATTTGATTTCGCTCTGCTTGTATTTTCTTTATTATCATTTTATTATTGTTTTAGGGTTAGCAAATTCTCCAATTTCCTTTTCTATCTGATTCTTTTGTTCAATTTTTTTCAATTTATTATGTGTTCGATTCCAGACAGAATAAATTATTTATATCCCCCGCTGAAAAAAAGCCCTAATTCTTTTTACCATCTTGGGTGCCGTAATTTGAGAATCGGGCCCAATTCTCTAACGAAGTTATTATCGTAGCAATTTGCTAAAGGTGAAAAAATCGCATCGAAACTTCATGTTTAATGAAGAATATTTTATTAGCTGTCAAAAAACGATTCATTTTTGTCACAATTAATAAGTAGTTAACAACGAATAGGTATTGGTTTTTTATTTTGGGAACAAGACGTAAAAAGAGCAAAAAAATAAAATATATTAATGATAACTTTAATTGAACTGTTAGACAAATAAAAAATTATCACACATGACATAAATTGTGAAAACTATACAGAATGTCTATTTTATTTTGAGTTATCAGACATTTTATCCGGAAATGGAAAGACCGACTGAATGTATGTTGGTTAATAAAATAATTTTTGGTAAATCCCTTTCTCCTCAATGAAAATAAAACAATCTGATGTATCAACATAATCTACCGACAAATGGTTTTCTCTTCAGATTAGATACATTTAATTTTTATTACAGATGTCTTATTTTGACCACCTAGAGGAGGTATTGTAATCTATAAGGTTTTTGAGAACATCTCAATTCAGATTTAGAGTAAATTTTGTTATATTAGAAAAAAACAGTAGAATATTGGCTGTAATTTTAATTAAAATTTGCGGAAGGTTATGTGCTTAGATTATCGACTATTTTATAAGTTTCTTACATAATGGCGAGCAATAAAAACTAGAATTAAATCACATTAAAATCTGTCAGAATAATCCTAGCGCATCGCATGGCTGCCCAAAGCTACTCAAACTGCGCTGTATCATTTTTCAACAACACAACTACAAAAACAGTTCAAATAAAAAATGATTTGGTTCCCGCCAATTTCCGGGGCATTCCCCCCGTGACATTTCATGGTGCCAGCGTCTGTGTCAGTTGGTGTTTGTCTGCTTAATTATTAAAACCGTATGGGAGTGTTCACTGCTCTGTACTGTGCGTTGCTCTTGCCCCAGAGAGCACCAAATCATACCACCGCGCAAATAAATTACGGAAGAGCTAGGTTGTTAGTTCGTGCCTACATCGTTTTATTCGTTTTAGTACCTAATGTAATTATTTTTATATTTGGGTAGATAAATGAGAGATAATATGTTTTGGTGTAAATTTGGTGGGGTTCGTACAAATTAATTCTGCTTTGTGTTTTGGAAATTGATGAGAATAATAAAACCCAGTACTTCATTTAGAAATTAAGCAGTGAAATACGATAGTTTTACTAAAGAAAACTGATACACGCGTAGCTACTCAACTGTGTTCATAAAATTGATCCAATGGGATTTATTAAATATCGAATTACATTATTGAAACACTCTTGTTAAAATTCTGTTCTGCCTGCGGGTAGCAAATCTCAATGTAACAATCTTAAAACATAAAATAATGATTTTAATGTAGTATTGCAAACATAAAAAGGGAAATATATTGCAATGAAACATGATTCATTACAGTAAATTGTACTTAAAATTATAAAATCTTGGTAGAGAGCAATTCTGTAGTAGCTGATTTTGGCAGATGACATATAACTGTGAAGTGAGGTTATAACAACCTGCAAAATACAAAGTGAAGCACTGCAGTGCTTTTGCATAGAAGAGGGCAGCACAAGCTAGAATAAAACAAACATTATCTTTATTGTGAATTGACTAATTTTTATACATACATTACATCTATTTCGCACACAGTTGGGTAGCACGAGTCCTAAAACACAATCAATCTCCTCCAAACTTTCGTATCCTGGCGCGCCACTTTCGCTTCGACCACATTCATTCGTTCACGCAACAAACCATCAATCATACCTAAATAATTCTCGGACGCTCACGCAATCGTTCACACGCATATTTTAGTTTCACGAACCATTCATACGACATTCACTTTTTTAACATCATTCTTCTAGTATTTGTAGTTACATATGTTTAATTTGTCTCCTCTATAATAAAGTAACTTACTAGCAACTAGCCTTAATGTAATTTGCAGATTGTCTTTTAGTGGAGCTGTTTATAGCAGTAATTAAAAATAGGTTAAAGCTGTTTGTTTAACGCACACGACTAAATAATCTTTATGTAAGTGAATGTGTGTAAGCTTAAAGCTTGGATTATTTGCATACGACGTGTAAACTGTTAGCTAGTGACGTATTGACACTCTGTTTATATTCTTTATCGGTGTTTATTCATGTCTGAATACTCAACGGACATCCCAAGAATTTCGTTTTAAAAAGTTAGTTTACGTTTGAATAAATCATGTTTGTCGACTGGTACTCTACTGATACATGAATTTTTCAGATCCAACCAAGATTATTTTTAGTGTAAATAGACATCTTTCTGTCAAATTCAAACCGTCAATTTAAAAATAAATTATAAATACATGGACAAATGGATGGTATGCTTGCTAGACTGAAAGCGATTCAGTATTTATAGACTCAAAAATAAACAATTCTATTTTATGTTATCGTCCTTTAAAAAGTTTAGTTGCACTAAAACAAAATCCCTGTAATAAACCAAATGTGCCCATAGACCAAAACCACCCAACTCTAGAATTAATCGAACTTGATTCCATTACCCGTTCCTAAAATCCGCAAAAATCGAATACCACATACATAATTTTCTCTTCTACGTTAGCATGAAGTTCTCCTGGTGGTTTTAATGATTCCTCTCTCAATCCTCCGGTAATGTATCGGTTGTGAGGAAGAGGGTTGTTAATAAGGGGTAATGCGACCGTAATGTAAAGACGATTTGTCTAACTTTGTTCACGGCTGATTTATTATACGATAGATTCGAGCTTCGTAGATTTATGATATTGCGAGTTCGACTTTTATGGCGATTTTTTCCTCGTTCGTTTTTTAAACCTGCTACATTGGTTTGGGAGGAACAAACAAAATAATCAAGAAATGACTTGAACTACTTCTTCGCCAGCAGTTTCAATTTGACTAATAACATTGCTGTTATATCTTTATACAAAAACATTGCGAGGTTATGGGCACAAAATATAAATACATTGTAAACAATGACGTTATAATACGCTATTTATTGTAAACCACCAGAACAATCTACACTTCAAATTTAAATATACTATTAACAGTTCAGTATTCAAATGTGCACCTGTAAACACAATCAATCTCGTTAAATGGTGTATTTTTCAAACGTTAGGTACAATCAGAGGCAAAAAGGAACAGAAACGCACCAAAATATAAATATAAAAGACAAACAATACAACAAAAACATCAACAACAACAATTATATATTCATATAGCAACCAATTGCGTAAAAAATAACATAAGATTCACAACAGATAAACATTTTTTGGTTAACAGAAATGTTTCGAACAATAAAAATTGTAGCTAATATACTTAAATCTACATCTTTTTTAAAATTAACTTTACCATAAATAAATTATTTATTGGGACAGACCGTCAAGTGCTACCAATTCAAATTGATGACCCAGCTAATATTAAATATGAAATTTGAGAATGATATATTGTCATTAGATTTTGATTTATAGTGGACGAAAAAAACTAATTGAATTTATTGACTCGTTATCAATACACCAGAGAGTAAAAGAGCATTTAATAGTTTTTTGTACACTCTTTCATATGAAATAATGTTATTTTGACAAAAAATTATTAATATTCGACAATATGTTGGAAATATGAATATCTGCAGTCAACTGTTCACTATTTCTTTTATATTTAGTGGCAGTTGTGTCTTAAACAATTATTTAACAAGTTCAGTCCATAGACTGGCGTAACAAGTTGAAACCGGACAACAACGAATGAACAAAAAATTTACTCGTGGCCGAGTAGTGCAGAATCAACTACAAACAGTAAGTCGCCTGATCTTGTAATGTGAACAGTTTCTATTATTTGTGCTTCGAAATAAATATTTGTAAAAAAATTGTGAGCGGCCCTGTTGTGAATGGTCAGTTGTATTAATATGTGAATGTAGTGTGAAATACGTGCAGTGTCCCCTCATACTGTTAAAACAATTTACCGAGTAGTTAACAACAATTAAAGTAAGTTGCAACGAACCGTTATCTTAGTATCTAAGTAGGCAGGGCCGGCAAACTGAACCAGTGAACTGTAAACTCTTCCCGGAACAGATTAGTCGTTTATTTGTGCATTTGTCTTGATTACCAATTATAAACATTCTCAGAATCATTGCCCCTGCTTCAATTATAGAATACAACGTTTATCAGAGGGTTCAGTTTCTCATTGGTCCAAATCTGATATGTACGGATAGAGTGGTCTAAATGATTAAACCAGATTCGGAGGCTAATTATTTTTAATGACTTTAAGATCGTAAAATTTTATTCCCTCAGAATTAAAAACTGTGATATGATTCTCTTTGCTTTTTTGTCGTGAGATTTTTTATATGGAAAAAGAGAACAATGGCTATATTAACTCACGGATCCGAGAAAAAAATGTACGTTCAAGCTGATGTCCATGTCACATTTGTATGATTCAATTCGATGAAAATATATTTGATATGAAAAATTGTGCAAAATGACACAGCAGTCAATTTTCATATTTTCTTTGTTTACTTATTCTTAAACGATTTTTTGTGACATTTGTTGTCATGTCTGTTTCTCCATGTATGATTGATTTAATGCTATTTTTTAAATGTTCAATTATTAGCTTACCTAATTATTTTACATAAAAAAGTTAAATAGTTAATTATAAAGGAAGAATTTTTACATTTTTGGACACTAATATTTATAATTTTCTGTACCTAGAACCGTAAAAATAACGGAAATGTTTATTGATAATTTTCTTAAAATCATCAGTGTCATGAAATTGTATATCGCACATGACGTGTTTCATTAAGCATATCATTTAGATGTGAAAACAGCTGATTTAAATTTACAAAAATATATTTATTTGTTTAGTACCCAACAGTAGTTTTGCTTGCTTCTTATTATTTTTACCTTACAGTAGTGAAATCACTTTAGGTCATCCATACGGGCTGAAAATAGCTCAACATGAACATGACTTTTTTGAAGCAATATATCATTATTATAATAAATGAAACATACAATGTTTTATACCTACATTTGTAGATAAAAGTCCAAAGTTATGTAATTTGAAAAGGTAATTTTGTTTGCACGTTACATACATAATTTTCAAAGTAGTAAAATTTATGTCATATTCCCATGAACGACTACAAATAATGTAAATGATTCGTATATTTATAAATATGATCGTCTACAACATACTAAGATTATTTTCCATACAGTTTTTGAGAAACAAATAAAAATATACACCAAAATGTGTGTTTTTTTAATATATATTTTTATTTGTTTCTCAAAAACTGTAAGTTCAAATGGAAAATAAATTTAGTATGTTATAGAAAGATGACCATATTTATAAATATACGAATTATTTGCATTACTATAGTCGTTCATGGGAATGAGAGACACAGTATCAAAGTTTTGAATTTTTGACCAACTAGACTTCAACTAATATTTTTTTATAGTTTAATGTTATAGCTATCCTTTTCATCCACATAAATATATACTAGAATATTCAAAGACCTCACTGTGATAATTGTTTTGATTTTTGATAAGAAAAATTGTAGAAATAATTTATTCAAATTTGAATTTACCAAACAAAATTCATGGGATTGAAGATAACCACCTAACGGAAATATTCGGTCTTAGCATGTGAACTGTACTTGATCTGTCACTGTAAAAATCCATAATGAAAATAACAACATGAAAATAAAGGAAGATCACAATTCCAAAAAAAAAGGATTCGTTCTTCAACGCGTCGGTTTGACCTTAAAAAATAAAAACAACAGCACCACTTGAAAGTAACTGTATCTGTCGTTGGTGTGTGATTTATAGAAATTTATTTTAAAATTCAAGTTAGTTAAATTATTTTATGGAGAGTTTAATTGCTTTAACAAAATATAAGAATTATTTTATCAAGTCGACGATGATGTGGGGCGTTATCGAAGCAAATAAGAACGAGAAAAAGAGTCCGAATAATCTGGAGATCTATGTCAGTGTATCTGATGAAAAACCGTCACAAATTCAAAAGATTGCCCGCGTCTTGGTCTTCCGGTGTCAGACAAAACGCACAAAAAGCTCAGGGGTGGCGAAGCCAGCGACACACTTGCATTCTCAGACAGATTACGGGCGAAGACCGCACCCTACTGACGCATTTTAGTATTTGTTTGTGTGCCTCCGGCGTGCTTCTTTCCCTTCACGCTCATTTGTCTTGACGTGATGCTTTTTTCACGCCAAGCTACGCTATGATTTCTACCGTTAATGCTTTTGTTTTGTTCTGCAAATGTTGTTCTTGTGATCTTGTGTACGTGATCACTTAAAAAGAAAACTTTATTATTAATACTTGATTGCTTGAGGTTTCTTGGCGGAAGGGATACTTTACTTGATTTACCATAATTGTACTTTAAATTAAACTCATTTGTCGATTTATTAAAGTAATTAAGTTTAAAAACATTTCAGCCCATTGTAATTAAATTAATATGTGTAAAAATAGGAAATTTGAGTAAATTATATGTAAACATTAACAGATCGTAAAAATAGTCCATTTTAACACGTCATAAAAACGTCTGGAATAAACTTATTCCTTTTCTCATTTGTTTGTCGTAAGATTAATCCCGTCATATCTTAAACGTCAGTTCTCTCTTTTGTGAAGCTAGCATTATCATCACAACCTCTCGAGTAAATATAAACAATGATAAGAAGAAGAATAACGTTCATATTTACCTAAATCAGCAACAATGATAACGAACCTTGCACACAATGTTCCATTAGGAAAGGCGTGATATCTTGAACATTCCATGCATTATTTCATCTGGGTACGTGTGTACTAATACTAACACACTCTCGCGCACTTGCCTCGCGAGCGATAGATCTTCAGTTGTTAGTGGTAAACAAGCGGTAATCAGATTCTGTTGCCTTGGTTACAGTCGGTTGTGTGGGCTTACGCACCTGAGCTGCAAACAATCAAATTAGCATTGATGGTGCAGTAATAGGTTCACTTGCGAGAAAAGCTATCTTGAATAAATAATTAACGATAAAGTAGTTTACCACTCATCCATTTACGGTGCAGAGAAAATTTCATTCACACTATTAAGTGCTTCGAATTATTTTGTGTGGAAAGTTACAAATAAATGAAATTCGTTATTCCTTTTTAAAAACGTTGTTTCTTAATAATCAAATATCGCGAATAATATTCGTTTTAATTTCTTAAAACTTCATACGAAATTAGTAGTTTTGGTTAATAGTTGTAGTTACAAGTTTATAATACGCACTTGGCTTTGTAGCGTTCACAACGAAATTAGCGCAACGTTACATCGAGGTTAGCACACAAGTTTACAAACTCCAAACTTTTGATTAGACAGCAAAACTCGTCCTCTGTCATATTTTAACGTTTGAGGTTATAGACAAAATCATTTCGTTTTTTCATTTATAAAGAAATAGAAACAATTATTTAGGTAGCTGTCGAAAGATCACACAATAACATCTAGCGTAACACAATTTGACAGATAAGAATACGTCTTTACCACTGATGTCTTTAACGATTGAAATGTCTATTTTAAAACCTGAATCTGTGAATGTAATGTATTACTATACTAATTATAACTAATAATTTCAAATTTCATATTGAGGATAAGAAGTTTAAAGAAAGAGAACTTCAAACAGGAACAATACCGGGTGTTCTATTTTAATTTACCATTAGAATTCTAGAAGAATAATTCAAGATTTTTGTACCGTAAAAAAAAAATCAAAATAAAAGTGTAATAATTTCGTGAGAATCTAGTTTTGCAAAAATTATCCCACCTGCTGTCTCCCTGTAATAAAAGACAACTTTGAAACTTGAAATGTGTATTCCCATTATTTTTATATACTTTTTGAAGAATTAGATTTTCCCAAAACAATTAATCTTTCATTATAAACATCCGAAATACATATTGAAGCTTTGCTAGTGAATTAATATTTTAATCTTACAGTATTAATTCAATATTTAAATTAGTTAAAAGAAGAATAAAAAAGTTTCCCATATCTGAATTGAAGTAGGTTTTGTGATCGCGCGCCCGATTTCACATACTTTGCATGAAGCTGACCTTGCCAACACAAAAACCTTCTGTCTGTCTGTCTGTGCGTCTGTTCGTCCATCAGTCAGCTTGGCCTACCACGATACAATTATTATTCCATGCACTTTCACATGCATTCGCCTTCGCACGCACACGCATATGTGCCCACTGAATTAATGGAAGAGTTATATACTGCACTCTTTTATTTTTCATCCAGAAAACTCGATCGAGAAATGATCAGTAATCATAAGTAATATACATGGAACTTTAATAACAAACACTACATTATAAACTCACAAGTCGTTTTTGATGATTAAAACTGTGACAGTTTACCTTTTTAGGTTAAGTTAAATATTATTTCAGAATAATATAAATTATAAAATACAACAAATGAATTAAACAGGCGAAAATTGTTAATGTTATAATAATTTTAATAACACTTTGTTAACTGTTCGTAGTTTAATTTTAAAAATTATGAAAAGTATTTAAAAATGAGGTTAGAAACATATATATAGCTACCATTTTGGTGTGGCCAGAAATAAATTGAAATTTTCTGTACAATATCTAAATCAAACCTTCACCACTTTGATAGAAGATCGTTAATTTTGTTTCGCTGTGTTGATATTGGATCGTACGTCAATGTACTATTTGAAGGTTAACCGTGAAAAACAGATTTTTTTGTTCCTATTACTTACATCTTGTATATAATGGATACTTTCCTATTGTTTTTGCGCTTGTGAATTACATAGTATTAATTTAGGAATTATATCCGGCAGTTATAAAAAATTAAAACTAAAAATGATTCATTGCTGAAACATTTAAGTTGTTGAAACTTTTGTCTAAAACGAAAAATAATTAGGTGTAATTTATAATTCACACACATTTTATTAGAGTGCACTCAGGCAAGGTCAAGACCCTAGAACTAATTATAAAATAACTGTTTTAAAATTTACTGCAGGATTAAAAACGCACATAAAAACTTGTATTTTGTAAATGTATACTCATAAAATACTGTCTTTTAATTTGGACTCTCGGTCAAATTGCATGCAAAATTCCAAACAGCTTAACGGTAAAGTGGAATGAAGGAATGGAGAAGTGAGTGTGCAAGAAGAGAAGAAAGAAGTTTAGAACGTCGGCTATGAATGCCGGCATTCGGCATTTGTTATTTCGTAGCCTAGCGTGCACAAATGGCCAACTGCTAACAGGTTGTAGATTTAGGAGTCTTTGACCGAGCTGTGAATTCACTTTCAGCCTTGTGCCGACCGTGCACGATATGGACAGAGCCGCACTCAGGATTTACAATTTTTTTCTTTATTCTGAATAGCTTTGATTTTCTCGATTGCCAATTTGTCATTTGTTTGTTTGTCTCGCATTTAAAAAACAAATAAATAGAGCCCTTCCAGAGTACATCTTTTTGTATCCGAACCGCATCATATCTTCATTGTAAATCCGCATCTGCAGCTTACCATATCTTAAACCAGACCTGCGGATGCAAACGAATTAGAAGTTTATTTCTAAAATTTTGTTACTACAGTGTTGCGCACAGTATACAGCGGATTAGAAAGAATAAATATTACAATTACCTACTTCCTAAAGCGGACAGTCTTCAAAGAAAGAAGGGACATTGTAAATGAACAAGCAAATTTAATATATTCAATTTTCTCGGTAATAAACATGGTATGTACTTATACTTAGGAACCCAAAGGAAATTCCTCGTTACGAAGAATAGCCCGTTGTAAAATACATCTGGTTTTCAGGACAGGAATTAAAACCACTGCCAAATCGTTTTCTTTAGTAGCTATATTATAAGTACAAAAATATACGCTTTTAATTGTCACTCAAAATTGTCAAAGTTATTTTGTTTACCATATACATTTCTCTTAGTATTTTGGTTGAAAACATTTAATCGATTTTACAAAGGTCTACTTTGAAAGCCTCTTTCTAGAAAATCTAATCTCGCAGCACATAACTTCTCGCCTAAATAATTTCATAAAAAATTGAAGCCAATATTATTCCACATCTTTTTGAGTTTACAAAAATGTACTCTTAATTATTCCGCAAATTCTAAATATGAAATTGAAAATGATATCGTTATTAGATATAAAGTTATCATGGACGCAAAATTTCCTTACATATATGTGCTGTAGGTAAAAAATAACGGCAATAGGAGCCTTCACTATTTTGTTAAAAAAAATAATAAATTATGAAACTTTATCTAAATCGAAGACTATATGCAGTTTTAAAAAGTCTTAATTGTTATTCATTAAGCTGCAACGATTTTTAAAAATGTTGTGACGTCAGAGTTTTCGCTGTTGTAGAGGTTGTAAATAATTGTAGTTATTAAAATGTTCTATTTTAATGTTTAGAATATTATTTAAATGGAATTAAAATAACTTTTCGTGGTAAATAATTGAATTATACATGAATACCATTTATTCCAGGAAAACATAAATAAACTCTTAAGATTATTTTAGTAAAATGTTTGATTACCATTGATAATTTTGCTAACCTATGTCATTCAGCATGTCTTTATTTTCCTAGCCGACCTAACTACGTGGATTTATTATCACGCGAATTCTCAAACAAGTGTCATTCGAGTATTTTGTTACGAATTCAAAACTAAACAAAAATTTCAACCATTTAACACTTCTACAATCTGACAGCTCAATAAAGAAGACAATTGCAAAGAATTTAGAATAAAATAGATGCGTGAGAGAGAAACTTAAACAGAGAAACATAATACTGTTACGCCAGAATATCTTAATAATTAATAATATTTTTTAAACTTCAATTATATCTAATACGATGTTTTTGGGTCTAGTTATAATATAAATGACTTATTTGCCATTTTGTGACTCTAGTGAAGGACCCCATTCGGTCTCATTGTGTTTCTGCCGCTTTCTGTGACTAATTAGAATATTTTCGTAATAAATCTGACCTTATTAAATTTGATTTACAAAAGGGTGCATTTTCCATTGTAATAATTCATCCTTTAATTAAAAATCGTAATTGTGAATCAGTGTGTTTGTAAACATACACAGCGAGTGAAACATGAATAATAACTAATTCGTGGCGCTTTAATATTCAACGAGAGAGAGAGCTTTAGCGTAATCTAGTGTGCGGTGGTTGGCACGAAGCCCGCGCAATGCCGAAAGCTCGGATTATAACGACATAACGCCACATGATATTTTCAGAGACTCTTGTGTGTAAATTCAAGTTTACCCGGTTACGGAATTATCTTGGGAAATATATCCCCATTTTATAATTTAGTTTTGGGAAATTTTAAACACCTTAATACTTCGGAAAGATTAATAGGGTTAAGCCAGATTTTTTACACTGCCCTAGTTTTCACCAAGATTATATTATTTTTAACTTGTTGGACATATTTAGGTTTATGAATTTATAACTTTATTTTACTTACATTTCTCAAATAAAATACAAATATATCTTTTTGTTACTGGTTATTTGTACAGTGGCAGCTACAGAACTGCCAACAAAATTTATTATTTATTAGAAACAATAACGATTCTTAATGTACGCATGTACGTTTGTCAGATGCCAGATAATATAACCTACACAATGCATTTGCAGCGCAAATTGTCATTTCTAACTATCTGTTTCTGTGCAAATATGTCTATCTCTCTTTTACCAAAATTACGTCACCCATCTCTCCTCCTAATTTTAATAGTTCATTTCTTGTAAACTAAATAATATATATATAGATTTAAAAAAAAGCGGTTATTTAATTTCTTGTTTGGTATTATTTTTAAAAAAAAATCAAAACGTGTTACAGGCCTCTATTGGTGACTAAATTTAAATAATGTAAATATACGAATACGTATTATGTTTTTTATTTTAATCCTGGTTTACAATTCCCAAATAACAATACTAAAAATAAATAATTTTAAACAAGTATGCTTCTTATTTTAATTTTAAATTCTTTCTGTGCTACTCTACCGACCACTAATTAGCAAATTTGCCGACAGTACTAAAGCAATTAAAAATTAAAAATAAATTACACCATTTTACCTATTTGTAGGCATGATGGCACTGTGATGATAGTGCCAACTGTTATTTAGGTTTATCCGGAATTCTCATTTCCACATTTTGGTTCATTATATTTAATTTATTTAAAATAATAATAGTTCCGAATATTCTAATCTCAAATTCAGAGTATGCTAATAAGGACGATCATAAATTACTTTGCTAACCGAATACCAACCGGATATTGTTTGTATAAACAACCCCCACGCCAAAATGATTAGCTAATATCATACCTGATATATCTCCAAGTTTCCCAAATTTCCCGCCGTTTCCAATATGCAATATCTATTTCATCTTCAAATGTTCAGAATCTACCGCATTGAATCTCTCCTCTCGAACTGGATAGCACCAATCTCTCATGTTGGCATGCGAAGGCCGAGGACGGCTGCGGAATTGCCGCTGTTGAAGTCAAAGACGCTACGTAGTTGCAGCTCTTGAATTCTCAACCAAGCGTGGGCTTCGGGTTCGTTCCACGATCCTTCGAGTTCGCCATCGGCGTCCTGAAAACATGAACAGTAGCTCTCAATATTTTCATTCTTTGTATTTTTATCTCTAAGCCCAAACAAAATAAACCGAAGATTGATTTAATAACTAAACAAAGACCCAACATTGAGGTTAAGTTTACATTCATTGGAAATGAAATTTTTAGTTTTAATTATAATGCATATGGCACACTGGTCGATGAGTTCTTCGATGAAACAACAGAACGAACTCGCCTTTCAAAATTTTTAATTTCGTCAATGACGATTACAGAGAGTTTTCTGTGATAAAATAAGTTAGCATGATATGAGTAATGAGACACGAAAGATACGTCTGAAATGAGACAAGTTTGTTTCATTGATACTCTCGATGAAAATAGAGGAGCTTTCATTTGTCGTCGATGACCGGTGCGTTCTGTCGTTTAATCGAAGAGCTCAATAGCTCATCGATGCTCATCTTCCAGTGGGCTATAGGTTTATAGGTATAATTGTCAACGTGTCTTAAGATTTGAAAAACAAGTCCTGTACATGGTAGATGCAAGAAATTAAAATATTATTTACAATAAGACTCCACACATTTCATGTTGTGTATTAAAACAAGGAGCCACTTGAATAAACCGTGAATTACTTTGATATTTTTCTCATTTCACAAGCCTCTCACTTACAAAACTGTGCAACGTTGACCAATGACAACTAAGAGCTGTATTGTGTTTCGCATGATTGCCAAGTTACCAGTTTGGCGGGCTCCACAAATGCAGTATAAACATAGAAATAATCTTTCGTTTTTCAAAATAAAAATTGCGAAATGATGCAACTAAATCAGAAAATAACTACAATTAAAAAGTAGATAATGTCAGTGAGAATGCTGTTTATACAACTGGAATATTTATTCCTTTGATGTAGTATATAACCAATTTAAACCAGATTTACGAAAGTAGATAATAACGTATTAACAAACAAAACTTTTAATTTGAATTTGAGAATTCATGTCCTAGTTTGTGGTGTGGGGTATCTTGTACAATATACTAAGTATTATACAACGTATGTACGTGGCTCGTAAGATTATTTGTGTAAATTGCATGCTGAAAGTTGTAGTACTAGTAGTGTAGAACACGGGCTATTAAATAGGAAATGTTGGACCAAGATAAAGTAGATTATAATTGCGGGAAAATAGTATGTACGTTGGACGAAGTTGAGACTTTTCGTATATATTTAATAAGGCAATTCAAGTTGAGTATCAGGGTATAATGATAGCTATATAACGTTAATATCAAAGAGAATATTTGACAGTTATTAATTTAATTCAACTATTAATGATTAATTTTTAAATTATGTTGATAGGTACTCCCTATCAGATGAAATTGATTAATAGTTTGTCTGCTCCGTGACATGTAATGACTACATAAATATATGATAGATATACTGTTAAAATGTGTGATTCATTGAAACAAAATCAAAAAAAATAAATATCACGGCTTTTACACTTTTTGTGTGGTGGCACTGCTTTCACATATTTCTCTAACTTTGTTGAACATTTGCTTTAGTTCTGTCATTATGTTGAAAGTTATTTCTCTAGTTGATTAATTTTTTTCTTTAATTTACTACATAAACATTGGAAACCGATGAGTAATAGTAGAGGTGTAAATGAACGAAGAGATAAATATTATAAAACAATATCAACATGATTTCAACAAAGACGCGTAAAATAAGCGTATGAATCAGTCCGCATAAACTTATAAACTTTCCCATGTGCTGCTGGCTGGAGATAAAAATACTATCCGATGCTCTACTGTTCGTTTGTAGTTCTTTTTTCATGAGGCAGAGCAGAGAGTGTGAGATGTCAAACACCAGATGTTCTTTTTTATTCTAACAGCTTTTACAGCTATAAATCAGGACTGGCTTTGGGGTACATGGAATTCGTAAGGTCAATGTTGGATATTTTTACTCCTAGTAACGATGAGTTTGTTTTTAGGTTATAGAACATATTTTTAATTATTTTTCTCTAAACTCTAAACACTATTAGCTCTCTGATGTGTAGAAGTGTAAAAATTTGGTGACATCTATGAGAAATTTACAAAACTAGGGGGAAGAAAAGTAATGGGTTTGGATGGGTGAAGTTCTTGGGTTGTCATTTCTGTGCAATAATAAAGTTTATTTGTATAAAAATTGCAAATATAAATAACTTTTTTGTAATTCAATGTGCCGATATGTTTATGTTATTAACCAGGCATTTTTAAAAATCCTTTTACAGTTGTCATTCCTTGCGGTTGGATAACCACAAACTGTGAATCATAAATTTGTTCCACTTGAAAAATTCGCGGTTAGTTCTATATAAAAAAACAACATATTTATAAAATTACTTTTTAATGTTTCCATTTTCGTAGGAAGGGACGAATATCTTAAATTCTTCCTTGATGAAAACAAGGCATCAATTTATAACTTAGCACAAACAACATTTTTGACAACGTCCACAAAAACGCTGACAGATAAAGATAGCGATTCATAATGCAGCCACTGTTTGAGCTCTGCGTCGTTTTTATTGCTTCATTTTAACCTTTTAAATAACTGGGAATAATAAATTGTCTGATAAAGTGCAGCTAGCGCGGCACAAATAGCCTTATTTAGGTTACGTGATGTCTGACAAACAACCGAGGAAATATCTTAGGAATGCGAACTATTTTCAACTTTGACGCCGTTTCCGCTCATCCATAGCGCAATTATTTTCTAAGATTTCTTTTACTCAATCCGAATAATGTCAGCTTTGTTTTCACAAAATATTTTTAACTTATAAACAAAATTTGGGAGAAAGAAAATTGTTTCTTTCAGCTACTTTTCGCAAATACTTCACATTTCGCATATAAGCATTCAAATGTCAAATTGTGCTGTGTTACCGACAAGTCAGTTATGCTTCTTTACCGACTGGCATAAAAGACTACGGCTTAATGTGAATCCCATGTGTGAATTCGCAACATAAAGGTTAGAGAATATGTTTCGGTTTCTGCATTGTAACTAACAGATATTTACATACCACTTGCGGGAACCGAGTTCACATAAAACGTTAGTACAATTTTTTTTGTACGAAATTGTTCCTACGAATTTCTACTTGTCCTAGTTGAACTATAGATATAAACGTACGAAATAATTTGTCTAATATATCAAAAAGCAATTAATTTCATTTTTATTAGTTACCAAATTCAATGTAAACTTACATTATATTTATTGGTTGTGTTTTTGACTGCTAAAAGCAGCCATCTTGGACATTAATTATTGCCAACATTGATAGCCAAATGCACTAAATATATTATTTTAAAATTAAATATTTTTCTATATTCCACCATTTTCTTTTATAATTGCTAAGCAAATAAGTATTTGAAATACTATACTTTTTATTATAAATATAATATTTTAATTAATACTTTAGAAAAAGGAGTATTTTCACCGAAATTTTCCGCACGATTATCTGCTGGAGACCTGGAAAATTAACATTTCAGGCGTTGATGTTTTTTAAATCATCAATTACGGTAGAGGTAAAAATAAAATTTAGGGTTAAAAATATAGTAGATAAATGAGAATGAATTTCCAAATGAAATATTTGAGTCAAGTAGTGTCATAAACTACAAAATTTATTAATCATTTTGTTTGAAGTCGATAGCAAAATTATTTTTAAATTTTATTGAAACTTGCTTTTAAAAACTTATGTAGCAGCACTCAAAAAATTCTTATCAAAATAGAAATGTGTTACATTATTTTTTACTCTTGTTCTGTGCTTGATAAGCTCTAATTTAAAAAAAGAAACTGCTAGTTCTTAATTCAAAAGACTAATTAGCAGCAGGAAACAGAGAACTACAATGATTATTATTATTATTTTTATATTAATCGATTTGCATAATACCAAAGCTCATTCGAGAAAGTTCGACGGCTGGCAATCAAAAGCAGAAATTGTCAGCTTCCTTATACGAATCAATATTTTTTACATTAACTATCCTTTTTAAGCATTGAGGCCCTTACTTTGTTCATAATGGTATTGGAATTGCTGTACATAAATAACTAGAATAATAATTTAGTTAACCCATTATTGAGCTTGTCGATCGATACAAATGGAACCAGTCCAAAAATATTTTTCGTTTTGCTTTCTCCGAATTCTTGATTATGCCTACATTAATCAGTTACATTTGTTAAATTACCCTTCATTATGGTCTTGATTATAGCAACGGAACATCTAACAGCAAATATATAGATACTAAGTTTTACTACTTCTTATTGAAAGATATTTTAAAAATTTAGTGAATTAATAGCGTACATATTTTTAGAGCTACTGCTTACGTTGTTGTTCTTCATAATAACAAAAATTAAATTACTTATAATAATAGAAATCTGTTTTAGCAGTAATTTTATCACTAAATATCTATAATTTTTAAAGCGCAGTGCAATTTTGGTAAAGAAAATAAACTGTTGTTTTCGAATGTTTTATAAATAAAGTTGTATTTTTAGTTCAGTTTCTGATTATTCTCACATGCGATGTAACGTGCAAATTACATGTATTTTTAATCAAATGTAAACAAATTAAAAAAAACTATATGTTTTGACGCACAAAAATCTATACTTGTGTACATTGCACCTGTTGTGAACACGCAAAAATGTATAAAAAGGCCGATTTCAATTTAAAATTTAAGTAGTTATTTCAATTTATCCAGCGTGTAGGATTAAATGTTAAATGTCAACGACCGAAGTAATTTGCCATGTGTAATTGTAGAACATTTGAAATTCATATGAAATGCAATTTTTGTATGAATACTAAATGTTATCTGTAGGTTGTGAATATTTAAATATGCAAGATGAAAAATGATGAAGCAATTATTCTATAACGAATGAGTTGAGGAATAAGCGTTATATTACAATACAATTAATAATTGAACGGTTAGTTGTGAAGAATACAAAATACACTCTTGTTTTTTTGTATATAATAATATTATTTATTTTACCCAATACTGTAAAATTGTTGTACTTTTTACGTCTAATATAAAAAGCAATTATATTGCAATATTGCCAACTGTTTTGTAATTGTTGCTTGCAACGTCATTTCAAGTATTATTGTGGTGATAAGGTTAAAAGTTATGAACAACATCATTAATATTTTGTAAAATCCTTCAATTTAGTACGCCCAACCAAATGTAAACATCAAACAAAGTCTGAATTTTTTAAAAATGAAAACTGTCCGGCAATATGTTTCATTCCAATAGTAACCCTATCAATTAAAATGTAAATTTTCCTATTTAAATTCAGCATTTTTGCGGCAAATACTGAAATATACCTTGTGTGAAAAACGTTTAAAATGTTCAAATTTATATTCATTTCCTTCTCGTTTTATTTATTTACGTTGAAACTTTACTACCTGAATTCATTACCATTCAATCAATGAAACGCAAAAACACTCAATATAAAAAGTGCGTCTATTACTCTGATGGGTACTCCACAAACAGACATCATACATGGTCATCAGAATGCAGCGGTCTGTATGATTCACCTGCATTCCGCGCGCTTACAGACTGCAACTGCAACGCATGCTGGCATTAGCAGCAAGGACACCACGCTACGTACGCGGAGTAATATCGGAGCAGTGGTTCTCAAATGGATATCACAACCGATACTCTTCTATACATATATCACAGTATAAGAATTCACAAAAAAAAAAATATGAAAGGAGTACACAGCTTTATTCGATCAATGCAAGGTTGTTCTCTTGCAATAACTTTAAATCACATTGTGTATTCAAGAATAATTTTTGTTAGTATATATTTTTCAAAATTAGTAGATTGTAAGAAGAACATATTTAATTTATTTATCTACGCCCGTGAGTTAAATATCATTTATCTCACTCATTTTGTGTGAGTTAAGATCTTCATTACCGCACTCGTTTTCATTAACGTACTATTTATTATAAATGTTGATATAACAATCTTAATATTTCTTTAAATTAATTAATATTTTCTTAAGCTTTTTTTTCTATATCCGACGAAATACATTCTAAATCACTCATTTTCACGATTTAGATTTATGAAAAATAACTTATAACATAATTGTTTAATGTCAAATTGTGGTCGTCATGGATTAAAAACTTTTTACAGCAACTACTTGGATTAATTTTCTACTTGTCAAAAAAATAAAGTCAAATTATTTAAAATTTAAAATTAAAACTTTGGGCGGGCGTAGATAAAATATTGTACAATACACGTGTGATAATGCATTATTAATATACTTATGTGTTTACACAATTCGGCTATCGCCTCGTTGTGCAAATGTCACATGCGTATCTTAATAATGCTCTTATCCCACTTATATCGTAAATATCTATTATGGAACGTGTAGATATTGCAGTAAATATATGTTACATCTGAATATCGTCAAACCAAATGATAGCTCTGTTTCTAACCTCACTTTCAATGTTTTTCATGTCTTTTGAAATTATATTCACCCAGTTGACATTGCAAAAACTTCCTTATCTTCATTAGATTGTCTGACCAACAAAAATTGTCACCACTTTAACTTACAAGATCTGCTAAAGCAGAAGACCTTATCCACTGAAATGGGTAAATGGCGTGATGATATGATATATAAATTTATTGTTATCGATGAATCTGTTGCCTGACTTAAAACAACCTAAAATGCTTGTGCATCAATCTTATCTCAATTATATAAATATGATTTAAATATTATAAGTATGTTTTATATTTAGGATAACAATCAATTAAATAAAATAAAACCGCCGATCTGGGTGGCGTAGTGGCTATGTCACTAGCCTAGCACGCCAGGGGTCGTGGGTTCGAATCCCACTGAGGAGCACGGTCGTTTGTGTTGTTCGCATACTTTCATAATCATCCAGTTAAGTCATGAGGCGGCATATGACCATAGTAGTTAGTCCGCCTCTCATCTTCATAAAAAAAAAACCACAAAACTTTAAAATATAAACAAAGAAATCTAAATGATCTAGTCTAGAATGACTCAATTCAATTTCAAGCTAGGATAACAAGTTGTGAAATCATGATTATCCCTTTTTAGTTCTACTGATGACAAATTCTCGAAACACATATTTAGATTTTAAACTATTCTAAATCTCAGGGATTTTATTTTATTATATTAAGTTAGCGATTTCTTTTCCTGTAAATTTCTTGACAAAGATAAAATAGTGTCCAAGCTATCTTCGCGTGAATATCTTTGAGAACCACTGCCAGTTCTGAACTCATAGGTGCAGAGCTGCTGCTGATAGTTGATGTTGATGTAACTGATGGTGTTAGGAGTGCGAGTGGATATGTTGGATGTGTGCTGATGGCGTCTGAGTGTTAATGCGATGTTAGCTGAGCTCTGAAACTCTGAACAGGAAATGCATGTGGATGGTGATTGTCTGTTGGAATGAATTAGCTGCCTACATGTAGTATGTGGTGTGATTTTATTAAGAGGAATTTAAATACTTTATTGTTGAGAAACTAGATTCTGGGTACTGGTTAATAGTTGATGAATGATGAAAAACACTGGCTACAATTTAAGATTTTTACTTTCCTATTCCTGTTATTGAAATTGAGGAGATAATTTTGCTCATGTTGTATCCTGGAGATTATGCAGTATCATCATTTTTTTTTCTATTCATATAATGTATTTCCTGTATGAATCATAGTTATATTAGATATACCTATGGTACAATAATAATTTTTTCATATAAATAATTAGATTAGTTACACAATTTTACATCACTAATATACGTTTTATTTTTTTACAGGTAAGAATGCTTTCTTTCTCCGAATTTCTTCTGTTAAAGTAAAGTCGTAAGTACCTACCATTATATTACCATTTCTTATAAGAATATAGTAATTTTGTTTCGAAAAGCTGTAGGTTTTACAATCAATTAACAAGAATTTAAATTTTAGTTGGTTTCTGTGCATTGTATGCATTTTATACTCCTGATATATTGAATAAATATCTTACAAACTTAATGTTTCGACGTTGCAAACTTGGCTTTTGATTTCTGAGCTGTGATTGGTTAAAATTTTGGTTCCATCTTTCTAACACTGTATTCTTATAAATAATGAACTATAGTCTATTCCACGAGACCTTTCTTTAAAGGGACAAATATAGTTCAATGGTTGGTTAAAAAAATACAGTTTACCATTACAAGCATTCGGCATAGATATAGTAGTTTTTCGATTACAAATAGAAATAGCATCATAAGATTGTTGAACATAAAATACTCATATATTTGATAAGGAATTTTAATTCTTGCACCTTATTCGCATAATTTGAATTATGACTAATCATTTAAGATTAATTTATACGAATAAGTAAATGGTTTCAAGTTTCTGCAACTATAAAAATTCCTGATAATTTCTGAGAAACAGCTGTAACAATATAATTTGTTTCTGCGATTTCCGAAAATGCATGATATAATAATTTGTAGAATTTTTCATCTGCTAGTTGTAGTTTGTTTTATATTAGATTTTAGATATTGTTAAAATGAACGCGTAGCATAAGCGAAGCTCTTCTTATTCCTTCTCAGTTTTTTGTGATGCTCCGCTGTTGACAAGCTTCACGTCGAATATTCTTCACCGAGATTGACGTTTAATACTAAAAATCTTCCTAAAATCCTTGGAATAGAAGCATCCTCAAATGGCAATGTGTCTAAAGCCTTTCAAAGTCCAGCAAACTGCGTTGCCATGAACTTGACATGTTCGACTGCTCTCAGACAATCGTATGTGCTAATCGTTGTTTGCCTCGGGTGATTAAGTCTTTCTCTTCTTCGTCTCGAGTGAATCACGTATCAGCTCTTGCGTTTGCCGCACTCGTTCGACCATAACGAAGAGTTCCTCCCACAGTGAGGTCTTTAAATCGCAGACTGAGCTCGTGTCGCCATTTTTTAATTGAGGCGATGTAGGAGCGACTGAGCGGGTGCGGACTGAGTTATTTATAGCTTTTGCGGAATTGTGGGTACAGGAAACTCGCTTCATCTGTGATTTAATGCCTGGATAAGTTAGTAAATTGTTTTCGGGTGACGCAGACGATGTGTTTAAGTGTTTACTGGGTTGATTGTCGTGATATTCTGCGTTTATTAATCACATTGGGATTGTCACCATTACTCCAAACTAGTGATATTTTATTTCAAAAGGTGAAGTGTACCTATCTTCATGTCGTATGGCTTATCTTAAAAGCTATTCTTTATCTCCTAAAAGTCTTACGTGTGCGATGCGAAAACCAAGCGAATTTACAAAATCCTTTTTTGCGTAGGGGAAGCTTCCAAATTCGTTTTCTACTTTTAAATCAATTTTCTGCCTTAGAACAAAACCCAACAAAAGTACCGTCAACTTGAGAAAAGATTCCAGATTTAAATGTAGTAAAAAAAATCTTCATTTCTGTTGACAACTTTGGTTATCTCTGGTGGATTCCTGTATTATCAACATGTTGTCTTTCTCTAAACGAGACTCTCTTTTTAACGTGATATCTGTTGTCACGGAGCCGGATGTAGAGATATTGACTTTAAAACTCACATAATTTTTACGAAATACGAGGATATCGACAGAACGACAGGTTATGAAAAACGATTTCCACGTAGACTTCAATAAATCTTACCTTTTTGTTATAAAGAAAGGCATTTCATTTTTCTAAATATCCTTCTCCGTTTATTTTTCATAAATCATAACCTGCATACAACTATTGCCAACTTAAAAATTAATTGGCATGCCACTAGTTTAGATTCGCGGAAATTTTAACTATCATTTAGCCAGTAGCATACACAATGTAGTCAAAGATTTAAAAAGTATCGTTTTTTTAGTAATGCGATTTTTTTTGTACTTTCTTATGGCTATAGCAATACTAGTTTCAAAAGGATGTATTTATTTATGAGGCTTCCTTCCTTTGACAACTAAAAATCTGAGACAGAGAAGACCTACAAAACCACATCAGCAGTTGCAAAACGTTCAACTAATTTCATTTCATTGGCTTCTACAAAAATTTTCTTGTTTAGTATTTTGGGGTGACCGAACCTCTTTCATTTGACCGCGGATTTCACAAAAAAATATTTCAGAAATTTTATTTAAACATAAAATCAATATTTAGAAACCAACTTTAATATTATTTACAATTTTATGTAAAATAAACAAAGATCGTTTAAATATCTTGAAATGTCGGTTAAAATTTACATTTGAATCACGTACATTTAAATGGAATATTTGGCCAAGTACGCCAGTTATACGAATACGAAAATAGCATCAAAACGTGCTTGAATGTCAGTACAGAATTGTTGACTTTACGGATTTATATATTTAGTGTGAAAATAATTTAATAGCACAATAAAATTGCAGAAATATTTTCTTTATTTAAAAATACAGATTTCTTTTTCTTCTTGATGTTATAACTGTTCATTTATAGTTGAATGATTTCCTTTATACTATTTGAAACTGGAGGCGTTGACCTATTTGTGTAGATAAAGAACTTTGTAAACAATAATTTAAAGAAGAGGAAATTTTATCTTTTATTTATTAGCGAAATTGTTTGCTGGGGTTATCGCTAATTATTTGTTTATCTTTTTTATACTGGATTATTTGTAGTATAATGTGTGATGAAAGGAATTAATTAAACTACAGAGGCATTTTGGGTGTTTGAGTAATTTGAAATTTAAATTTCTGAACGAGGAACAACTCTAAGATCAGATTAGAACTTCATGTATTTTAAGTGAAACAAAACTTTATTGTATTAATGTTCATTACAAGAAATTTAAATTACAGTTTAATTAAATTTAACATGCATTACTTTGTAATTAACTTACAAATTACATGTCTTTGTATCTTAAGATCTTAAACAAAATCCATTAGAACAGTCTATAAAGTATAAGTTAATTCGTAAAAAAGTTTAGTTAAATGATAAAAGCGAAATGACTAACTAACTCATCCATGAATACAACGCAAAAACAAACAACCTTTTAGAACAATTGCTCAGCTCCGGATATTGTCAAACAAAAGACGGTTAATTCATAAAAGACGCCAGTTTTTAATTAAGTCATTTAGCTGTGTATGTACAGAGTACGTAAGCACTTATTGTGAACCAGATGCAGCTTATGTTTTCAAGCATAATTAGCTTCTCTAAAAGAGCTGTAGATGAATAGATGACAGTAGGGTAAACAAGATAGCGGGGGTGGATGTGTCATCTAACCTGTGACGTCACGGGTCACGTTTTTCATGGATCACTAGATAGATGAAGTTCATTTAGCTGAATGTCATATGACAGATGATACTCGTATTCGTGTCTTTAACATTGTACAATGTACACGGACTGCAATTTTATTATATTTCAAAATCAAAATTAATTATTTTATTGCTCTAACAGTTACTGTAATGCTTTAATTAAATGTAAGTAAAATAAATATATCAATACCCTTTCAGCACGTGTTGTACACGATACTTTTCCGACGACCACATAATTAAGTAAAAAAATAAAACAATATAAAATTTACATAAAATATTAAAACTATTATATTAAATAAATATTAAATCTGCAACTGTCAAACTTTTTTAATACAAATTTTTAGGTTAGTTCGCTCAGTTATCGCAGCGTGTGATAAGATCATATCACACAGCAGTGCTAGTGATATGCAATGACCAACTTTCAGTAATAGTTTAGCGTGTGAATTTATGTACTTTTCGTAGTGGTCGTCGGAAAAAGAATGTTTCAAAATTATTAGAATTGTGATATAATTTATGACAGTTACCTTTTATTTGTTTTATTTTGTACATTTTTCACAACACGTCATTATTTACGTTATTTATTTTAATTATTACAGAATCTATGTTTTTACAACTCATTAAAATTACATTCAATTTCATATTATATATGTCAAACTTATGTTACGAGTAAATATTAAACATTATAATACAGACTCATATGTATAAAAAAAAGTTGTGTGGTTATGTCAGATTTTTAGGACAGTATTTGTTAAAATATTAAACTAAAATCATGCAGAATGTTGATCATTTCGTCATCTCTCCTTATACAAACAAAATATACATCCAGATCCTCTTGTATCCTAATGTGTATTCTTGACTTTCCTTTGTACCGCATGGAGATTTTGGATAAAATAATATTATGTTATTTGCAGGAAAATATGCTGTAACATTAAAATTTTCACAGAATTGTTCTTTCCCACCACATAACTAAAGCAGCATGATTACTTTAGTACATAATTACATTACAAACCTACATACAGGCCATGTTGACAGCGAAGCAGAAATCCGCAGAGATAATTGCAAGCGTATGTTCCAACTTACATATACAGGGCATCTCCGACACAATTTCCTCTGTCATCCAACTCCGTCAACTGAAATAACACTTTAGGATTGTTATCATTGAAATATGATGTTGGAACATACTTTGTATAATGTAATGCGAGTGAGTGTGGTTAATTTGACGTTTCCGGTTTTGTCAGATTCCATTTAAGGCCGTAAGGTTGAGAAGTTACTAGTGGCAGGTTTATATTACTATTGTCAGGTCATAAATGCATTTTAAATTGATATGAGTAAGTAGTTGTTCAAATAATTATAATGTGATTCAGAATTCTGCAGAATATTATGTTTCATTATAATTGTATGCATTTAAAAGGTCAAGTTTCATTCATGTTAATGACAGAAATTACATTAAACATATAAATGCTTACTACTAATTATATATCTAGGTATACAGTGTTTTATTTTTATTGCTGTTTGTAAAAATAAATATTTATGACTACGATTTTATTTTTAGATTAAAACTGTATAAATAGTTTTGAAGGATACATAAAAGCATTAATAATATTTATGTTGACAGGAAGAAAAATAATTTTATAGTCGCCATTTTGTTTTAACATGCCGGGCTGTAAAACTACAACAACCATGAAATAAAAATAACGTTGCGATTTCAAATGAATAAACATAAAGTTAAATTTTTATTAGGTTAAAAATAAAATGATTCGATTAAGATAGGTTAGGTGTCGGTCATCTCAGTGGGACAGAAATGGACATTAAATACACTAACGCAAATTGCACGGTTAATGATAAACAAAGCACTTAATTTGCATTTAATTACAGTAATTACGATGTTGAAATATGTCCAAGTTAACGTAGAAAATTAAAGCGCGAAAATTGAAGTTTTTAATTTCATTTTGGCGTGCAAAAATCAAGGTTGTAATCAAGTATCCTCGTTTATTTTATCCTGCAATGCTATTACAAATTACATTTTTAAACGTGCGACAAAGAATGCCATTAATATTAAATAAATCAAGCAGTCATATGCAATGCTATTCAAATTATTAATGATATTTTTATTTGCCTACGTGTGTGTAGCATTGTTATGTGTTATTTATACTTGCAAAGAATATTAATAATTAGGATTAACGTAATTGTAATTGTAATTGTTTACTTTGTTCAAGGAGCAGCATTTTCTATTTTTTTTAAATAATATTATAGACTCTATTTCGGTTAAAAACGTACAATTACGAGTCTTCAATTTTGATTTCGTATTTTATTCTATGATTAGAAGTTTTGCATAGATTTAAATTGTCTATTAAACATATATTTATTGTTGTATACTGCATATGCAGTGGCATGTGCTATTTTCTACGGTTAAACGCAATTTATTTTTATTATTTAAGTAAATAATGTGAGTCACGTTTGTGTAAAATTTGCGTCCAATTTATGGGGTTATTCAAAACCAAAATCAATGAAAATTTGCATAGTTATTAGCAAAACCGGATCAATTTAGATTGGGTAAATAAAACTAAATTATATATTAAATGTAAAGTTCCATGACCGAATATTTCCAATGTAATTTTAATGTCTTATCGCAGAAGAATAATTAAAACAATTTAAATAAACGCAACAAATAATTAATAAGCTGATAACCATTCTTGGCTTCTTTAAAACAATTGATGCAGAACGTGATATTATTTACATGACATAGTTTCTAGTCATGTTTACAATGTACTAATTAATGGCTAATTAGCAGTCAGTGAGCGAATTCGCTCTATTGCAAATGGAATCAAATTTGGAGCTATTTGACCACCGATCTCCAAACATTTAGCTTCGGAATGCAGTGATAAATTGGTGTGAAAATAGTCAGTAATGATAAACTGATACCAGAAGAATTTGTTTATGAATAATTGTATTCACACTGGCGCCAATTAATATGAATTAATTGATAATTTATATATTAATGTGTTATTTATAAGTTTGTTTATATTTATCTTTAACAGTTTTATATAAATTTATAACTCAATTAAATATAAATACGAGGATATTCGTGATTTACAGTTGAATTCCTTTATTTAATTTTTATATTCTACACAAATAAAATAATATGCATATGGAATAATTCAAGGTAATTCTGCATCTAAACATACTAACACGGATTCAATAATAATTAGCTAAGTACGTTATGCTATTGCTTACATTCCTCAAGGATTTGGTTTTGGTTTAGGTCTCTGTATAAAAACCTCTCTTGTGGTCTCGGTATTCGCACCATTTAATATCTGCAACTTGAACTGTAGAACTCCCAAAACCAAGAGACATCTATGATTAAATCTCTATTCACTTGATTGAAGATTTGCTATACTCGGTTAGATATTTAATCTGATCTGTGCTTATCCGATTTCGAATATTTGTAGAGGCTAACTGTAAAATTATCAAAATGTCAAATTGTAATTAAAAATAAACCGTAGTTTCTATTTGTATTTCGGTGTTCTTATTAAGCTATAAACGCACTATAAACACATCGTTCATTAAAATTAGCTCACTGTTTTTAGCGGTTTTCATTTTGTAGTGATGGTATTAATGCGTAAAGTGATATATAAATTACACATAACCTCAAATTGATAAGTTGTTGGAGATGAAATATTACTTTTATTTATTAATCTTTTATCCGTTCACTAGGTGATGATGGGACTAAAAATAAAAGAAAATTCTGTGTCAATCAACATTGAAGTTTCATATGTGAAGCACTATCAATACAACTGAAAAATAACAATAAATATTTTTTACAAGTTACACCTTTTTACAAAATCTAACATTAAGGTATAAAAACTACGTTTTATGATGCCTGTTATCGCACTCTTCTTTTGTGAAACTGGAACTCGTATGTTAACATATTGTTTTATGAAACAGTTTTTAATATACTAATATCTAACTAAATTCATTTTCAAATTACATCAAGTATTTACAGTAATCATTTGTTTAATTTGTACCACTTAATTTGACGCTTTACCTAAAAGTGATTCGATATTTGTCATGAAAGCGATAAGAGATTGTTAGATGGCATTTTGCACCATTGCAGTCAAATAGTTGTCAGTAGTAATATAACAAGAGAGTGAGAATAAATTGAAAATAATTTGGCAGAACTTTCGAAAACTTGTTGCCAGGTAATAGCCACGAAAGCCCATAGGACTTGACTGGCTATTGTTAAATGGCAACAAGTTTGAGAAAGATACTGGAGAATTATTTTCTAATTTATCGAACTCTCGAGTTATATTTAGATTATTTTTTATTTCATCATCAGGCACGGCAATAAATCTATCTTTTTTGCTCATAATTTATTTGTATTGACATTAACTATTTGACAACTGATATTTGTCAACAAAAACAAAAGTAACAGAAATTATTCCCGGAAATATTCACTAGAGCTTTATTCTCAGTATGATAATGACAGGATTGGTTAAAATGCAGACACGTGACATACATTGAGAAATTTCATTGGTTTTAAGAATCGTAAAAAAAATAATCAAATGTACACAATTATTCTGATCCGAGATTTCATTAGAAATGTGAACTAAGACAAATAATTTATACTTATAACATTATACATACCTAGCTATGTTCAGTAGTCGAATTTATAATCCTTGAATTCAATTTGGTTCTCTGAAGAACAAGAGTTTAACATGGTTGCTTTGAAAAAACTGTTAGATCTTCAAGGTAATGAAGAACTAGATTTACAGATCTGTATTGAATGAGGTTTAATGAATTTATTTGTGCTTTGGAAGAATAATTCAAACGTGTAGAATATGACAGTATTTATTGTCATATGTTAACATCAGTTTCAGTGTTCGTCACTCGAGAGAGTATTTGTCGAACAATTAAATTTAAAGTATCTTATTGAGTTTAACAATCTAAAATGCAAATACAATAACGCCAAGTAATCCAACAACGGTAAATCAACTCTCACCCATCAAACAGACAATCAGCACAGCCCACTGTCTGCGAGTCTACATCTACCAGTTTGCTAAAGAGTTTCAACCATCAAAGACCACGCTAACAAGGACAGTAGTGTGCACTCCGCATGCACTACTTGCGATTAGGGACGCAGACAGACATCACACAGACATCCGCGCACAATCACACAAACCTTACGGTCGCATTGCCTTGCCAACTGTTCTTTCTGCACTGGTCAGCGCAGCTGATTTATTGCCGCAGATAGCAGGCCACGTTTATGACAATCGAGGCTTAGAAACATGAATGACAAGACTGTATTGACTCTGGAAAGATCAGATTAAATTGGGTTACAGATGGCTGAAGTTTGTGCCCCAATTATTGAGATGAAAGCGGACATCCGAGTTAGCGCTCGTTCGATTATAATGCCATTTGTTTTTGTGAATTTGCGAATGTGACGGCAACATGACATCAAAAAGTCTAACGGGACATGAAATCTTTTAGGAGAATTTAATTTTATTCTAGAATTTTAAATATCTTTTAGAAATGTAAATTTCAGGAAGATAAGAATGCTGTCTAATATAATTTTTTTTAGGTCCGTCTGCTTTTCAATAAGCTTAAGTTTCTGTCCAAATTTTAATGACTAGAATTATAATCCCTGAGATTTATATTAAATTTTTATGTTATATTCGGTAGAATACTTTTTGACATGAAATAATAATAGAGAAATGATAAAAAAAGAGGGAATTTAAAATCTTATAATAGTATATTTATGTATGTACATTAAGGAAGAAAAGTGTATAATTTTTCCCTCGGAGTAAAATTAAAGCACGAGCCGTAAGTGAGGGAAAAATACACTTCTCTCCTGCGGTGTATACACTATTTTTTCACGACCCCTTTATTTATAATGGTTGCTAGAAGTATTTAAAATACATTTGAATTGTAATATAATTTATGATAGTTAAATTTGATTCGTTTTATTTTATTCATTTTTCTCAAAAAACGTCATTATTTAAGCATTTTCCCTCTCGACGGGAGAGAAAGTGCACAAATCTCCCGTTGGTATGGAATTTGCTGTTTCTTTCACCATAACGATATTGGTATCATAGAAACCTAGTTTCTTTCACGGCCGTGAAAAATACTATATTATACATTAAGGGAGATAAGTGTATGATTTTTCTCGCGGAGTAAATTGAAGCACGAGGCATAGACGAGGGAAAAAATACACTTCTTTCCTGCGGTTTATATACAATTTTTGTCACGACCTCAATGTTTATGATGGTTTTTGATGTATTTCAAAATTATTTGAATTGTAATATAATTTATGATAGTTTCTTTGATTTAATTTTGTTCATTTTTCATTTAAACACTTTCCCTAACGACGGGAGATAAAGTTTTCAAATCTCCCACAGCTATGAAATTGGCTGTTTCCGTCATGATTTTGGTATCATAGAGACATGAAGTCTGAAGAGTTTAACAAATTAAAATCTTTCAAAGAGTATATTTCGTAGATAAAATTTAAAGTAGGTACTTTTCTCAACAAGGATGACATAAAATTTTCATATCCTACAAGAATAGGAGTACAATCTGCTATTAAAACCGTAATTCCCGTCTTGGAGCAAAAGAGTGGAATAAGTGAAGAGTTATAGATTATGTATAGTAGTGTCCCGCTGCACTTTGACCTCGAGTCGTCGGGGTCAAGCACCATGAAGAGGGACGCCGGTCATTTGCATGACAAAGACATAAAGAATAACGCACGTCGTTAATTAAGTCGGGAATTTTCATGTAGGTCGTCTGCACTCGAACAAGGCTCTGTGTAGTCTTCTGGATGGCTTAAGTGAATTAGTGGTACACTTGTACTAATTACATTTTTGCATTCAACTGTGGAATGTCAGTCACAATTTCTACTCTCTTTGTTAATGTTTCGTACTGTTCCACTTGGTTATTTTCTTCCTTGCAGTTAGCACCGAGATAATACTTTTAGTAACAAAAAAAAGTTATTCCAATTTTGTAGGCTTGTTTGGATTGATAATTCTGAGGGGGGCAGCACCTGCCAAGCGTGGCAGAATTGCCAGCATTCAAAAAAGTACCTAAGTATTTTATATCACAACCTAATTTTATTTAGAAATGTGTAATGTGTGTTTGAATAGGTCAGTTCGAAGTTCGATGACTTGCACTAGGTAGTTCCAGTGCTAACTTTTTAACACTAAAGCGGTCGATGCCTTAAGTGCAACTAGTGCAGCTTGTTCGATGAGAAAAATTTCAGAATCAGTGCATACTTTTCAGAACTGACTTTCGAGGTGGTGTAGTTAGAGCAAGCTGAAGTGGGGGTAACGTAAATGTCAGTTTTGAATGTGATTTTAATCTACTGAATTAATGAATGTTGCACTTTCGTGTTTTTTGAAAAAGTGGCACTAGTGTACATTGCACTAACCTGCATTGCACTAGATTGCACTTTTATAAATTTCATTGAACAGACCTAATGTAAATCCGTTTTATTCAGACTTTAGTTCTGCTATAGAGAAATATACGGTATCAACAAAGCTTGAGATGTAATTTTAAAATGTGTAATCTTATCATTAAGCCTTTTTGTGTTTTTGTCAGGAATGTAGCATCCGGGTAATCACGACAAAATTAATATAAAATGTAAATTAACTCAAAGAATACTAATAAATTTTGGACATAGGGGTCATAAAATGCTTTCTTAATAGCTTATGATGCATAGAGGATTGTATTTTTGAACGATGTAGTTGGATTTTAGTTGTAGACATGTTGCTCTCCCTGTTTTCTCTGTTCTCGTTTACAAAATCCCATTCCGAAGACTTTTTTTTTTTCATTCTTAAATATGAATTTTTTATTTTTAGATTTTGTAAGATGATAAAGATAAATACTTATATTCATTGTACTTGCCTTCATTGGGTGGTGTTTTTCATGCCCTAAAAAGTACTTACAATTTTCTAATATTTTACACATGCAGTCTTTATTTACAACGATATTTTACGCGCAGAGCCTCTCTAGTTTCCTGAATCTAATTTGTTACCGTTGAGTGTCCAAATCATTATTAATTATGTCTGTCTGAATCTTCAAAGTGGAATAGTTTCATTTAACTTATAATTGCAGTAATTAAGGATTCATCAGAATCCCAAATTCAAGAATAAAATTACAATTTTTTCCTTGAATTACGAAATTATCTTGATGTTACTTTCGCCGCCAAAGAATTTGATTTAATCTGTAACGCAAAAAGGCGCAAGACAAAAAGATCTTAATGACCTTTCCTGCCATTAGAGGAGAAATAAAACATCCCTCAACTCTCTAACAGCATTCAGATGTTTTCGAATTAAACTTCGTCTCTGGAGACGACATTAAATGGTTAAATATTTAATCGTGAACAAATTTTGTGAAATTATTTTCCTTTGGCGCTGTTTGTCGAGCAAATTTACAAATTACATTTGTACACCAACATTGATTGCCATTTGTATTTATGATATTTTTCCTACTTAAAACATGATTGAAGTGATTGAACAGAAAAACAATATTTACTTTTATTACGAGATTAAGTATTTAATAAACACTGCTGAAGTTACAGAATGGAATTTAAACATACAAACATAAAAATAAAATTTCCGACTATACTGTTTAATGAACTACTACAAATAAAGTTGAAGTTTTCAGTCAACTAATAGGTAAATAAACACTAAAACAACTTGTAAACTCCAGTATTTTATGACCAATTTCCGTTTACTGGTCTCAAGTAGCTTCATTTATGTTTAGCTGGAACTTAAACAAATAATAGCAAACAGTTACGAATAATTACCATAGTGAAATTCCTAAACTTTTAAGTTACGAGAAGTAATATTTAAAAGTGTCTCATTACGAAACCCGAACAAGTACCTACTTATATCTTAAAATAAATAAATGGAGTTTAATGTTACGCTATGAAGATAGGTGCATTTCAACTTTTGGTCAAAAATAGTTTGAAAAAAATTTTCATTGTTACGTATTGTAAATATTTTTGAAACTAGTAAATTAGGGTTTCACAATTCACAATTTTGGCGGATTCGGATAATTTTACGAAGATTTATTTGAATGCGGATTACAATTTCAAAAATTTACGTCTATATACGAGCACAGAATCATTTCATTTAATCCAATTAAGACTTTTAGAATACCTTAAAAAATTAGCTCTGATCTGGCAATGGAAAATTGTTGTATTTATTTGCATCTAAATTTCTGTCACTATTAAGAATGTTTTAAGGAAAAAATTAAATAATAACAAATTAACAAAAATCACTTACTAAATGATTTCATTTGGCCCATAGGTATAGGCAGATACCACGAAACTATCTTTGAATCTGACAACAAAATATAGAAAAATGTTTTAAATAAAGATTGTAGGTAATATTATTCTACATTTTTTCTATTCCAATAAAATTTACTTTATCGGATTTACTTAGTAAGATGTTCCCAAGAACCCTAATAGGCCTACCACTTACTGTTGATGAATTGTTCTCAAAATATATTCAATTCATAACATAAACTTAAACCGCCTTTCAGAGCTGGGAAAGATACTTTTAATAAATATCTAGATACTTTTCTAAGATACTTACATAAATTTGTTAAAGATACTTAAGTATCTAGATACTTTTTATTCTAAATATTTTAAGATACAAATATTTCTAAAAGTATCTAAATATAAATACTTAAGATACTTTTAAATATTTTAGATACTTTTTAATATCTTAGATACTGTGAGATGTTTTAGATACTTTTGAATATCTTAAATACTTTAAAATATCTTAGGTACTTTTAAGAAATATTTGAGTAAATTTTAAATATTTATACTTAAATATTAAAAAATATATCAGATATTTCAAAATATTTCACTGGCACATACCTTAAATATTTGCAAATAAGATACTTTATTTTTAATAAAAGATACTTTTTACGAGAAAAGATACTTTTTTTAATATAAAAGTTACTTTATAAGATGAAAGATACTTTTTTAAGATATAAGATATTTTTTAAGATAAAAGATACAGATACTTTTAAAAAGTATTTAAATAAAAGATACATTTTACATAAAATAGAATGTATCTAAGATAAAGTATCTTAGATACTTTTAGTATCTTAGATACTGTCGAATATCTTTTTATGTAAGATACTCCCAGCTCTGCCGCCTTTACATAATGTATGTGCGGGAAGTAACTTTGGTAGAATTTAGGATATAAATATGGTGAATTAAACAATTTTCCTTTGTTTGGTTTTAACTGGCCTAAATGATATGATTCTGGGCTCGTATTTTATTAAAGAAACCGTTTTGGCAATGCTTGTTCGTTCGAGTTCTGAAGACCAGATGTATTTTACAATGGTCTATTCTTCGAAACGAGGTATTTCCTATGGGTTCCAAAATACATACCATCTTTATTATTAAGAAAATTGATATAACCTAAATTTGTTTATTCATTTACAATGTCCCTTCTTTCTTTGAGAAATGACCGCTTTAAGAAAAGGTAATTGAAATATGTATCCGCTGTAAACTGTGTCCAACACTATGAATCAGATCAGGGCTATAAAGGAGATGTCCAAAAATTTCCCACTGATTTAGCACAATTGGTTTCCATTTGCTTTCTAAACTAATAGAATTTTTGGGTGGGAAAACAGATGGGCAAACGATGAAGACCTCAAAGAAACTGACATTCTTGCTCAGATTTTTGTCGGTGGAAGTGTATAACATTGAAAAACTGATACTACATTACAATAAATGTCTTTACAACTACATTGAAAAATAGAGTAATGTAGGTACTGTAACTTTGTAAATAAAGTTTTGTGTTGATACCTTTCGTTTTTATTTAGTTATTCTAAATCGTTCTTTACTTCTGGACGACCCTCGTAATTATATTTTTGAAAGTCAACTTGTCTTCTAATTTCATAGCATATAGCTACCTAATATCTTGACTTTTATGCATAGTTTAACTGTAAAGTAAAAATATTTAAAATGTATCTCAATCAGTATGCAAATTTAGATTCAATGATTCTAAAGCTAAACCGAATTAAATGCAAGTAGCGTTCTCCACCTAAGTAGGGTTTCATTTCATAGGTTTGGTTCGTCAGCGCGAGCACCATATGTGCCGGTTTGGTGTGTTCATGTAAATATGTCGCGCATATGGTGAAACCAAGCGCCATATTAATGTAGGAATGTGGACAAAACAGACGCGTCTTACACTGCATGGGTATCTTGATAAATATGCAATGACTGTTGGTTCGCAAGTGAATAAACGGTTGTTATTATAATTTGCGTAACAGAAATTGTTTTACACCATGAATAATGAATTAATCATATGTTAAATGAAATAGCAAATAAAGCATATCATGTGGACATTTTTACTTGGTGTGATATTAATGTTTAGACTGTTTTATATTATTTAAATTGTAAATACGTTGGTTAAACAATAACATGGTTATTCAGAAACCAAATGCAAACAGTGTCTCATTTGTTTTTGCTTAATTTATTTCATTCATATTCATATTATTCATATGTATATCAACTGCTATACTAAACAAAAATCTAATTTTATTCAAACGTAAGTGGCAATCGAAAATATCCTTCTAGAATGATCGTGATTAAGTAATCTAATATTTAAGAATATATTGTAAGTAAGATTTTTTCCAAGATCATGCGAAAAATAATTCGTTATACAGGCTGTTTAATTAAGTGTGGCACCAATGCTATTATTGAAGTCGATGAACATATTATTATTCAAGATAATATTGTTTCATTGTTTGCTTCAATTGTTATGCTCATATTTGATTTGATATTTGTAGCACCATTTTCCAATCATTTTTTGTCTATATACTCTTAATTTCAACCATGTATAAAGAAAATACATATAAATTTAACTTATCGCCGTTATTTTATTATATTAGGATGTTATATGTTTATACCTTTGTACTGTAAAAAAATAAATTGACAGGTACCCCGAGCTCTGTTATTGAGAGTTCTAAGCAAGGAAAATGTTTTAGCTTCGGTTTTAACGATGTACCGCTCTAAATTTATTATTTTTTAAATACTTCAAATAAAAGGGTAAATGATATATTTTTGTAGTAGTTATTTTATAAAATGATCTTTCGAATTTGTTGTTAGGTGAGGTAAATAACAAAAGTGACATACACACTTATGTTTAAGAAAACAATTTTAACAACTTTAAAATCATCATAAAGTAAAATTTCGAAATAAGTACATAAATTAATTTAATAAATTTTTTGACTTATGTGTTTTTAAACAGCAATAGTTAATATTTTAATTAAACCATGAGTTAAACAAGCGCCCATTATTATTTTTTTTTCTGTTAAAAAGACTTTGTTTAAATTTGAAATAAGTACTTTAAGTGGTTAATTACAGACTAGCAGTCAGTAATTCCGATCTTGTGATGTCATACATAAAGCATTCTTCTCGTAAATTTTATTCATTACATCGTAGTACCACAGTAATTCGATTCGATTTTGTTTGATCCGAAACACAGATAAAATGCTGAAACGATTTGCGAATTACTAGCAAAACGTTTCAAATGAATTTTCAATTTTCTGCCAGATTAAATTTGAAGCTGAATTTATTACAGTTGCTAAACGAATTACGATCATTTTTACGATAAATTTTGTTTGGTATTCCGCATGATAGTTTTCGAATGAAATAAAATTATATTAAAATTTTCATAGCAAGAATATTTTTTGCTGGCAAAACATGTTTTTATTACTCTCTAAATTTACTTTCTCAGGGATAATCTTATATATCTGACAGATCATCCATCTCCAAGTTCTTTGATCGAGCTTTTTAGTTTCTTTGGAGGATCTTTTCAAAGGAAAGCGCAAAGCTAAACTTGCAGAATTTAAAACAAGATTAACATCAGAGTGTGTCACGCCATTTTAACTTTTTCTTTCGCGAAAAGGAATTAACTTCAAATATATACTTTAAACACTTAGGGACTATGATTATTCAACGATAAGATTGTTTTAATGTCGTACAAACACAGCATTTTACGGAATTAATTTATTTCTTTTCCTTAAATTGCTAAAGTCTTTTATCATTTGAATCGGTTTCACCTTTATTTGCATAACCTGAAATACCGAGATCTTCGTAACTACAATCTTTGGGGGATGTTATTTAACAGCTAGTAACCACACTACACGCCTAAATGATACATATATCACTTACTGAGATCTGTGACAACACAAAAAACAATTGGGAAATGGCGCGTTAATAATTGTTTGCTAAGGGGTACTCGAAAATAATGAATTCGATAGAGATGTGTGTTACCCTTTAGAACTAAACGTTTATTGCGGTATTTATATTGTTAGAAAATTGTTCCAAGTATAAAACAAATGGTATTCTATAACAACCATAATACAGTTATATCTCATATTTCTGATTGTTTTATTTGTTGCATTCCTGACAAAATTCCAATACTATTCTAGCAAATTTTAATTTATTATTCCAGCTCATTTTCGAATGGACTTACTATCTGAAACTAAACTAAACTAAATGACTATTTATTTGAAATATGGATTAACGAAAACATAATTTTTATTTTGTACAAATATATAGATTTTTTAAAACATATTAATAAATAATAATAATACAATTTCAAGGTGGTAACATTGATTGATTCAATAAACATTTGAAATAAAATTAATTTCGATATTTATTAAAACTGGTAGATTTATGTTTAATATTTCTACAACTAAAACTTGGCACCTCACAAAATATCCCTAAAAACATATTTTCTTTGTAATCGCGATGTGGAAAGAAATTACTTAAAATCGAAATGTGTAACTGTAAAGCAGTAAATATATAAATAAATTGTTTTTTTTTAAAGCATTTACTACCTGAAAATTTAGGTAATGATTAACTATGATGCTAATAAAATGTTTCTGTCATACAGAAAGGAAAACGGATTATACCTAATGAATGAGGCATGATATTCCTGTGCAGTTAGCAGCAGTAAATAAACTACTGCGCAAATAAGTGGAATTGTAAATAAGGTGAGAGAAACAGATGCATATGTTCAATTTCAGAGCATGATTCATCCAACACTATATTTTTACCCAGTGTTCCGACTTACACACTTACAAATTCCTAGTGAACCACAAGTTCGAATTGCAGCTGTTGTGAAGTATATTTATAAATATTTTATCCTTTTATGCAGTAATTGTTTACTTGCAACAGAAAGAGTAAAATACGTAGCAATGTAAGAAACTTATTAATTATGACATCTACGCTTAATAGAAATAAATATCACATTTATTATGCGATGAATGCCAGAGTCATTTTAAGAAAATTATCGTCCTGTTTCGCAAGGTTTTTATGTAATTTACAGAAGGATAATTATACTTACATTAAATAAGTTGTTAATACTTTATTGCGTGTTATTTTTATAGACTTATATTGCAGAGATTTATTTCTCTGTCTGAAATTAAATTGCAAATCTGACACTTAGTAATTTATCTTGCTTTACATCTTTTTCATTTTGAAATATTAAATTGGTTCTATGTTTTATTTACTCCCACAAATCAGTATTTTTTTATTCCACGGTCAACTATAAAATGAACTACAGATAGACAACAAATAGAAAAAAATTGAGGAGTATCAAAAACGAAACGAACATCCAACCATAACAAATTTGTTATTATGGGAAACTGTAAACTTATGCAATATTTATTGTCTGCAAATATGAATATTTCAGTGATAAAATTACCCTTATGAGTCACCCCTCAGGTTTTGCCAGCATTAGTCATTTAACAAGCTCTGCAAAAACAAAATTTCTCCCCCAGAAATAGGGGACTAGAAAGGAAACTTAATAATAATATTTACAGATATGAGTGACTATAGATATTTAACTAGGGGCACTTATATTATTTTCTACTTAATACAGAACGAGTTCCATTTCATTTATTCACAATTATGTTATAAACATTATTCCATGTCAGGAAGAAAACATTAAAAACGAAAACAGCTAAGTTCAAAAGAAAATAGCAACGCACCAACCTACCAAGACGAATTTTCTAAAACCGAGAATCTACAGAAAATCTCTTGTAATTTGTTAACACAATTCTTGCAGTTTTCTTTTATTGCTTCAGCTCATTTTCAAATGGATATACATAAATATTTTTATGATTAAGGAGTTAAAGTTCTAGAATTATACAAATGGGCAATTTTTTCACATTTCTTGCAAAGTGTAATGTTGGAATTTGTTTAAAACTTATGCATGGGCATATTTTTGTTTAAAGTTTAAAATCTTAGAATTTTTTTAAAAATTTAAATCTGTTATATACTAATGGACAAAAATAGGACACTTTTCTTTTTACCATTGCTGTTAAATTTTATATAACAGTTAATGATAATCTATGAAAAATTTAAATACAATTATGAAAATGTAATAATCAACTAGCAATAACATATAATTAATAAACATAAGCTACAGTTAAATATGAAACTTATTCAAAATTTAAATATTACGAAAAAATATAGCAAGTTTTATTAGTTACAAGTACAACGGTGATATTTAGTTTCAAACATATTATGGTCGAGGCATAAAATCTACATAACATACGGTGTTCCTTAAAAATTAATAACTGTAGTAGCTTAGTAGCTTAATTCTTAAATTGATGTCGTATCTGTTTGATTTGTGCGGTGTATTATAAATTCAGCATGCGATAAAAATAGAAAGGTTGCACTATTTCCATCACACAAAATCCTATACAACATTTGCAGGATTTCACCATGATTTGAATCGCCATTTGTATATCGCTGTACAGTTTTCTTAGAACAGAAATAGTACAGCTGTAACCCCAGCATTAGATGTTAAAAATTCCTTAATTGTTTCTGAAAAGAGGTTTCAAATAAAACTCTTGTTTATTGAAAGCATTTTTCTTTAAATTAACTTGAAAATGATAGACTTAATCAGTTGTTCATACTATCTATTAAACTTGCAATTTTAACCTACAGGAAATTGAAAATTGTGTCATCTTCCTGATGACTAAAATCAAGCACAAAGTATCCACCTTAATCCAATTCTAATTTTACACTTGTACGCCGCATTCATAATTCATATTCCCCGAGAACCTGTCTTCCTTTCAAGAAGTCACAAAAAACTGTTATATTTCTTCACCGATACGAAAAACCGGTTCGCGGACAGAGGCAGCATGCATCCACGTCTTCAAACAAAAACCATCGACATCGACTCCTTTACCTTTCTTATTCTGGAGCACGGCGTACGCCTTGCGCCGTAAGTCGTGTAAGCAATAGTAATTTGTAACGGATACTAAGAGCATACGTACCCATAAGAGCTGAACCCTTGACTGCGTTGTTCGTTATTGTCTGGGTTACCTTGCCGACGGGGACGCAACATTGAGGCAATTGTTTTACAGGGTTAATGGATTTTTGTTACTTTTGGTGCGTTTCCAGTTTAGGAGCGATTTTCTCTTGTTCTCAAACTGCATTCAGACTCAGTTATCAGTTACAATTACCACTTGGAAGTATTTTAACATGTTGACTGCAGCCTTAAAAGCATTGTTTGAATGGAAATGAATCACATTTCTCCGGGAATATGTAGGTAGTCTGCTTCTTTCAGCAATGCATATGCCTGAGGAATAGGTATGATCAATTTCTTTATGTTTAGGGCCAATCTTTCCATCTACGAATAATATACCGAATAAATTATTCGCCAAATAAAAGAAAAATGTCGCATCGAAATCATAGCTAAATTGATAGTAATTGTTCTAGCTATAATTATTTGATGCGTAATTTTTTATGTACTCGACGAATAACTTATTCGGAAGTTTATTAGTATGAAAAGACCGGCCCTTAGAATTATCACTTATTGGAAGAGACATCTATGAATATTGTTGAAGTAATTAAAAACCATTTGAATAATTTAATTATACTGTGTCATCATCATCACGCCTTTTACCCATTACGAGTGTGGCACTCTGCTTACGCAGATCTCGGTAAGTGATATATTTTTTCGTATGAAGTGCGGTGATGGGGTAAATAGCTCCGAGGTAACGTGTCGGACTGTGGATCGTGAGATCCTCAGTTCGAATCCCACTGCCGACAGTTACAAATTTAAATTTACCCCTGTGGTTCCCCCTCCACTAACATCCTTGGGGGCTATGATTTGACGGCTGGTAACCGCACTTCATACGAAAAAATATATCACTTACCGAGATCTGCGTAAGCAGAGTGCCACACCCGTAATGGGTAAAAGGCGTGATGATATATTTATTTATTTATTATTTATAATTATACTGTGATAAATGCAGTAGTATTGGTTGTGTAAACTATATAATTTATGTGTAAAACTTATTTAAATAATTTTCTATTTTGATAAAAGTACTGTTAGGTGTGCTCTACTGTTTGACATTTCTGCCTGAAAAAAGAGAGAGCATGATGTCTCTGTTCCTCTAATTATAAATGTAAACTTGGTAGTTTGCAACTATCTCAATCTGTGTTTATAAATTTTGATGGTATAAACGCTAGCATTGGTTCTCATAAGTCAAAGCGCAACTGTTAATTATGATTGTTAATCATAATTGGTAATTGGGTGAATCTGAAAGCAGCTTTAAGATGCAACATACTCTATGAAGTTCTAAGGCAAAAAATAATATAAATTAAAAGCAAATATAATTTCTTATGTACTTTGTATAATTTTGTAACCAATAAGACAGAGTATTATAATTAAATTAAATCTGTGGCAAAATCGGTGCAAAATATCTTAAATTTCACACGACTAGAAACTGCTTTTGCGAGTATTCTGATTGGTGTATTTATTTAAAAGTTCAGAGTATTTCTGTGTATCATAAAACTATTAACAATTAAAATAGATAAAATCTAAGGTGTTTGCAGTGCAATATAAACAATTTAGTTGCAACTCTATTTCATGTATCTCGAGATTTAGGTAACAGAAATCAAATATTTAAAAAGGTCAAGACTGTTAGAATCCTTGTTTTATTACTATATAAGCGATTTGAGGTTAGTGGGTATCTTCAGTAAAACATACATGAACATTCTGTTTCTAATTGCTTCATTTTTGATATTATAAAATAAATACATTAAAAATTATTATCAACATTTGGAATTACAAGTAATTACCTAAAGTTTACATTTGTATTAAGTATATTTTATATTCTGTTCACCAAAAAATAAGATGGGGCTACTAGCCTCGCTTATTTACTACGAGTATTTAAAAACAAAAGCTTTAACATTTTAATACCATATTTCATGGTTTCGTATTATCTCGCTCGAAGCAACCAATAACAACAGTTGCTCTCTTACAGAAATGAAGGCAACTTGAATTATTTTAGCGATGTCGGATCTCGCCTACCCGACAACTGTTTTTCAACTACTGAAAATTTAATGGCAGTGAATTTGTCGGCGTACAAATTAATAATGTAAAGTTTCATTTAATTATCGTAATGCGAGCTTGTTACTCGTCATGTCTGTCTACGATTATTTATTGCTTCAATTTTGTTTGTTTTAAACTCACTAGATTGGATCTGTATTTTTGATGAGTGTTTCAAAGCTTTGTTGACAAATATCAGTTTATCCTTTACAAATCCTGCTTTTGACATAAATAAATGAAATGAGTTTATCAGCATTTATCATCCTAGCTTGTTAGTGGCTGGTATTTTGCCGTTAGCAGATTTTCAAGAAAAATATTGTGACAATTTGTGATCAATGATAGAGACTTCAGAGACATGTATTAATGAATATAGGATATAGGATACATGAATGTGTAATATATAGGTACATTCTTGCATTATCCATGACTGGATCAAGTTTGAAATCGGTTATCCTTATTTGGATGTTGTTTGACTTACTTTGCTCTTACAAGATATAATTTGTTTTTCAGCCTGTTAATCATCAAGTAATTTCTTTGAACATTCATGTAATTAAATTGAAATTGCAACGGATATCAGGAAATGAAATGTTACAAAATAAATACTAATAGCTACATAGTAGATGATTAATATTAACTTTGATATGTGGTTATTAATAATAAAATTATAGAATTCAGAAAGAGAAGTCAATTATTGGTAGAGCTCTGCAAAAATATTTGCCAATTCTTGCTAATTTAAATAATCTTACAATTATTTTATGCGGATGCGAATTGTAATAAATAAATTCGAAATTAAAGCGGATAATTGTGCACTTTTAAAAAACCACATCTATTTCTTTTAAAGAAAACTAGGTAGAGATTCGTATCCAGAAGTTTCATATTTATATTTTGATTTAATTTATTTTTCTATTACGGAAAAGAACTTTTTCTGGTCGAGTACACTGAGTTCAATTTCAAAGTTGGGAATAAACCATATTTCATTTAAATAAAATATTAGCTCTTATATTACATGTAAACTGTACTAAATGTCAACATAAACTTCAGAGAACAAATTTCAAATTTCCGAGATGTAGTTAAAGCAAATATAAAAATAATAAATGTTGAGCTTGTTGGTACATTACAAAATTAATATTTCATCGTCTTGTTTCTTGAGTTACTTTGTGAGAAACGAAGTACATCCGGATTCACAAACGACTGTAAAAATTCATAATTGAACACGGCATTTCGCGGCGCAAACTCGGAGAAATGCTTTACATTTTGCATTTTATCTGCTCGCGAGAATTTGCTATACATCATCACTCTTGGACCTGTCGCTGGCGCGCTGGAAATTATACAATTGTACGAGAGTAAACACATGAAACTCAAATATGGTAGAATGGAGGAACTTTAAATAAATTTCATTACTATTTGTTTTTCTTGTCGCGACGGTTTTTGCTTCTGATCACATTTTATTTGTTTAGGTTGTGCGAGCATATTTAATCAAAAGTTCTCGACAATTCAACAAAGTATAAAATAGAACTGAGTGAATTAGTGGACTACAGTTAAATATTTGCTTTTGTTGATAACAACTGAAAAGTGTATTTAAATGGTTGAACAACAAAAATATTTACTTCTTCATAGAAAATAGCGCGGTGACGTTCTTGCAGTTGATTGGTCCAGACACGAGCTGAATTTACATTAGCGAAAATTATAACAGACCTTTCTGTCAGATTTTCGAAATATACTACGAATATAATCATCAATGTGTTTTTTTTTTTTCATATTTTAAAAGTGGAACAGCTTTGCAAAAATCTAAAAAAAATTGAAATGATATACAATTCAAAAATCCTATTTTTGGTCAAAGAACCTCACCGAACTGAAGACAGAGGACCGTTTTTTTGTTTGTGTGTTTTTTTTTTTATAAAAATCAGGCTTTCTTCTTAGTAATGTAGTTCTGTTTAAATCGAAAAAAAATATTTTGAATGTCTATGCGATCATTTTACTGACATGAAGTATTCTCATTGCGTAATCGCAATACAAAAATTTCTTTCTAAAAAAAAAACTGATTTTTTACTTATAAAATAGGGGGAGGCGATAGGCGGTAATTAAGTAGATGAAAAATATTTTTTTTAGTCCTAAATATATAGACAGTGGCGTCATGACATTTGGTTCAAGTACATTTTTGACCATCTTATCCTGGAGTACCCTTTATATTTATGAAGTTTTATTATTCTATTTTTTCTCATTTTTGAGTTATTGAACATACAAACACACATTCATCCATTCACACAGACGTCATTGAGAAAATATTTAAAGTAGATTCAGGGCATTTTAAAATGTATCTTGTTTTAGAAAGTAAAAAAGTAGAATCTTGTGTTCGATTTCGATTTGTCAATTTATACGGCATTTTCTTCTTCAATGACGTGTTGTACATAATCTGGAATATTCTTTTAAACGTGTGTCCTATTGGTGCGGGTAACAGGGCTACATCTGTAGTGTCATCTATTGTTTTTTAACGTGAAATATCGTCGTTAAAACTATAAAATTCTTTCCGTTTTCCTGTTAAAACATTCTGCTTTCTGGGATAATTTCGAGAAAAGTGTGCTAATAAATGAAGATATGTTCAAGAAGAGAAAGAGCACAAAAACGTTTAATTTGTGAAGCAGCACAGATTTAAAAAATTTCCTTGGTCAGAATAGTGTTCTGTTATTTTTGCTCTCGGGTAAAAAGCAAAAACTCCTTCACTCTAGAATAGATTTACAGTAAAAAGTTAATGAAAAACCTTCCGTCTATTTGTAATACTGAGATGTTCGCTGCATTCGTATTATTATAACAATACTGTTTTTTTTCTGTGTAATTTTATTAGAAATTCTTTTATTACTTTATTGTAGTTGAGGTCCGCTGGTATAATCAAGTAATATGTAGAGCAATTCTTGCAAAGAATTTACTCTAATAAGTAAGTACCCAAGAAATAAAAATACTTTTTTCAAAGACTAAATTATGTAGGTATTTAGTTTCCACCATGAAAATTGTACCTACTAAATATTCTACTTATTTTATTTCTTGCACATAATTGGACAATTTATTGTTAAATGCAATATTTAATAGATACCAGGATATTATCGTTAAATACAGGATAACGATTTTTTGTAATTTAGTTGTATTAGCAATATTTTACAATTGGCTACATAGCCTATTAGATTACAGATATATTGGACTTTGCGATTAAACCGAAATTATTTCGAGATTTACTGCTATATTTAGAAAGAAACTGTTGTAAGATTTCGATGAACTATAAATCAAATATATCTTTATTCTATTTACCCCATTTAGTTTCTCGATCTTTTAAGTAGTTTTTATTCAGATCCTTGTTCTTATATTGAATGTTCTTTGGGATCTTTGTAATAAACTATTCCAGATTTTCTTTCTGTTATCATACTGTTCTTTCTTCTAATTTTTGATCATCGTAGTATATCTCAGTTTATCATATCTAATGCCTGTTCTAGTTCGCCAATTCTGTCTTCCTGATATTTACGTTCCTATACAGGGTGTCCCAGACCACTCTTTTGTAATACAGGGACTAAACAATATGGAATCTTATTAATGTTGATATACTTTATCGAGTTACGCCAAAATTAAATCACCCCCAACCCCTTTTGTGGGGGACATGCGGGCAACTTTGAGATTTCAAATCGGAACCTCTATTTTTTATAGCAATTTATTCTATTCATCAAAATCTGAAGAATTTATTTGGATCATTTTTAAGTTGTTTCTGTGGTTACCAGACGTCTTTTTACGGCCCCAAATATGCTGGTGAAGGGTGAAAACCACAGGGGTAAAGTTAAAATGAAAACTGTTAAGAACTTACTTCAACTTTTCGAAATAACATTACGAAATAGAAAACATTTTCTAATTAACATGTTAGTTAGTTTGTCTATACTTATTAATAAATGAAAATGATAACGCCTAGTTGCATTTTAAATTTACCTACTTTTGGATTTTGCATATTTGGGTGTTGGAACTGTAAAGAAAAAACTATAAAATATAGTTGAGATTTTATCTAAGCGTATATTTCATCCGATCCATGTTTGTCGGTGTGCGTTGTCGTCAAAACAATTCACCCATTCCCATAAACATCATCAAACTCATCGCCTCATCCTCATTCCGTTCCAACTGTCCGCTATGCTCGTATGTGTGGTAGTGTGTCTCCGTGCCGCTAGACGGCAGCGCGACTCTCCGTCCAGCTGCATCGTCTCAACGACCGCGCCCTTGTTCACGCGTCTCCATAGCAACGGCCAGTGACTCCGGGTGCGTCCCGGAACACACACACATACACTGACACACACCGGCGCCTAGCAACCGCCCAGGCACGCGGCGATGCCAGCGACGCCTAGCGTCACAGCAACTACGGTACGCCCTGCTAAGGGCTTTGTTTTCTATGCTGGAGGTATTGGTTGACATTTAAATTTGATCATGATGAGGGTAGCTTGTTAGATGTTTCTTTATGTGTCAAAGGTCACTACCGGGGATATAATTATTTGGGTAGTAGTGTAACGGAATTAACATGTTTGGTTATTAAAACAAGGCAAATTCGCCGGTGTTTGTGGAATACTAAATTTAGTATTCAAATTAGTTTCCTACAATATACTGGGATATCTTGTTTATTTGTGAATGCGCTTACAGGAAACTAGTAGTTTCACTAAATTTTAATCAAAATAACAGTTATTTCACATTTTAAATTATTTTCTTTTCATTTTAAACTAATTTTAATACATCGCACATTTAGACTAGAAGTTAATTAATGAAAACAGTGTTATTTTGAAGATTGACTAAAATGGAAAATTAGTCGCATCCATTACTTAAATATCTGTGACACAACAAATGTTAAAAATAATTTCAATTTTCGTCGCATATAGAAAAGTTTTTATCTCCGATCTCCGATCATGCGATATATCCTACATATCCCACTCATTTCAAACAGGTAATGATTTATATTACTGCAGTAGTGCGATCTTTTTAAATATTTATCGCACTGTTTATTTGGTTGCCATGATTTCAAACGTGTTGCTATCATTTTAAAAACAATCCCGGCCTGTTGCTACTTTGATTTGAAATTAATTAAATTTTTATTTCAGGAGTAACTAGATCTGTGGTAACTTATCGGATCGTGGATCATTAAATCTTCGGTTCAATTCACAAAGTCAAAAATTTTCATTATTACCCCTATTCCTTCATCACCACCATTCTTGGGGGACGTGATTTGACGGCTGGTAACCGCATTTCATGCACAAGAATATATTATAATTCCAAAATCTGCTTTGAGCAGAGTGCCACACCTAGAAATGAATAAATGGTGTGATGATATTTTTTTGTTTCAATAAAAACATTTCACTTTTTAATTCAGTTAATTTACAAAATTCTAAACGATCGGAGATATAATTTTGTACGTAATAAGTGGGATAATACATGATTATCGCACATACGTTTTACACTTACTCGATCTACGGTCTCGTTGTGCAACTTTCATATGCGTGCGATAATCTTTTCTATATCCCACTATTTGCGTAAATAATTTTTAAAAACAGGCAGCATTTCGGCTATTTGTAACTCAAGTTAGTAGTTAAACCTTATTATAGTCAGAAACTAAAATAATGATAATGTATGAGTTCACTATAGGAATGCGTATTATCTGCGCCCTTTGATATACATAACGAATGGCATAACTATATTGTACTTTGTCAGTGAAATGTACAGTTCAGAAAACAAGTATTAGGTTTAGTTTGACAGTATGGTCAGGACAACAAAATGTAAATAAGTTTTATGTAATAATTTAGTTATTTATGTTGTTTATAATAAACAATTGTGTTGCTAAATGCAATAGTTGCATCGTATTATTGAAATAAACCACTCCAGGGATTACAATCGGTTTGTTGACGTATATATTTGTGTTTAAATCATGGATATATCAATCAAATATGGAACAAAATTCTATTCCATTTTCTGCAGAAACTAGAAAGCAGAGTTCTCAGAATAAAATGTCAGAATTCCGCTACAACAAACTACAAACTTTATATTTTCTGAAAAGATTGATTTTTGCAACATTTGATCTAATTTCCTTCCAGTATGTAGTTCAGGGATTTAACGCAAGCGAGCAGCATTTTTCCATACTTCAATTTACTGCAAATTCTTGTTTGGCCGGTCTAGCAATATTTATGAAGACGATTCAATATTTCATCACAATCTAGTTGCTTGGCTCGCGGAAACAAAAACGTCGACCGCGGGCATCAATCTTTTCACCGGCTAGCGACCATCACCCACACTCACTCAGAACTGCGCAGGGCGCGAAATTGAAAGTCTTCGCTCTACGCGTATATTAGATTTATTTTATCGCGCTTTTTATAAATAGCCGGACCGGTGGACCTGGAGTTTTCGCAGGGTTGTTGCCTGCAAAATGTTGAGGGAAATGACGCATGAGGTGGAGTGAAATACTGGTTATTGGCTATTTTTGCTCGGGCTGCTTCGCGAAGATTATTTTTTTACCGGGTACGAGATTTAAACCGCTACTAGTGACCTAAACTACACTCGGGCATAAAGAACGAGAAGGTTTATAACTCATGTTTATTAATAATAAAGGTTTTGCGTCGAAACCCTGCAATACCCAACATAGACCGTTTTTATTTCATGTAAATTTACTGCTTCTGGGATAAATTGAAACTATTCCCAGCAGAATTCTCTACTAATAATTACATACAAAATAAGTATTTGTTTCAACTATAAAATAATTCAATCAATGTAAAAATTTACAAATGTAAAAGTTTTCAATTAGTAAAATTTAACACTGGTATAATTATAAGTCCTTAGATGCCTGAAGCACTTTACTGTAAAAAATATATAATCTACCAGTTTTATATACATGAATCTAAAGAAGAAAGTAAAATACCCGCATTTATTTAAATGAATGAATTATTTTTAGTTGAAATTAGGAAAAGAAATACAGAACGTAGGTTTGTCAGGAGAAAGATATGTTTGAAGAGATTGTGACAGATACAAATGTCAACTGTTGTAATCTTATATATTTAGCTTAGTTTAGAGCTTAACAGGTTTCTATACTTTTCTATTATTACATAAATAAATTTTAATCCTGGAAACTATAGCTTTATTCTTAATTTTTGCATAAATGTACTTTTGAATATAGGTTATGTAATTCGATATTTGTCATAAATCGGTTTCATAGCGCTTTGACCTACCTCAATTTATGATCTACCAATTTGACGTCATGTCAATGGCGCGTCTTTCAAAGTGAATATACTACAAAATTAAAAGATTGTAGGGAGATTTTATTATTGTTATAACATAACATTATTATAATTTACTTTTTTTGTTATGAAGATGGTAAGCGAACTAACTACTATTAGTCATATACCGCTTAATGAGCGGATGATTGTGAATTTATGTAAACACAAATGACTATGCTTTTCAGTGGGGTTTGAACCCACAACCTCTGGCGTGCTAGGCTAGTGACATAGCCACTACGCTACCAAAATCCGAGCCGAAGTCGACATGTAATTTTCTTATTTTATAATTTGTTTCTTTAAAGTTTAATATGGTCATAGATTTCATTGCAACAACGCCTAGAGACGGGTAGAAACTAAAATGTAAGAGTGGGTTGTTTTTGTCTAGTACAAGGAAGAATATAAATGAAATCATTACCTTTTTTTTGTACATATACTTTTTGTTGTAAATGTATTTGTGACATTTGTTTCACTAAACTTTATGAGTGTCATTTCGTGCCGCGGATTAATTCCAGCTCGAGTGTATTACTGAAATATTTGCACGCACTGTTTTCACCTGTGGCTCATTTTCTATTTCCGTTCTTCATTTGACCGTGCGTATTCCAAATATTAACCCACAAGCCAAATTCGAGTCTTTTTTCATTTATTAAATATTTAATATAACAGGCCGGTTTATACATTATTCCGTAATAACATACATACTGTAATAACGCTTCAACTCACCACAGTTCCATTTTTTACAAAATGCAAAATTACCATGATCACTCACAAAATATTCACGCTCGCGGCGCTTTTTTAACAAGTGCCCTGGGGTGACGGACGTCCCTGTCCGCTTAGTATTCATGCCTTCTGCGCGTCTGCAGTCACACATGACAGCATTTCGTCGCGACGTCGCTCGCCAAATCTAAACATGAATCATTCATGACGTCTGGACTTCCAACTCCGGGAGACCGAGATTATTCCGGTTTGCACACAGGAAACGGCTTATTTTTTACGTTTGATGGGAGAGATTGATTCGCGGCATGTTTTTGCGCGGTGAAATGAAGTGAGAAAAAGATTGGAAGTTGCTGAATGAATGTACATATTTTATTTAGAGCCAGAAATAAACATTGTGATACGCTAATTTGTTTCTTAAGCCTAAGAACTCAATAACATTCAGTACGTCTACAAAAATCATGTTCCTTAACTTCTGCCCCCAGTATTTATGGACGACGTTATTAACGGAATATTACAAAATTTAAATATTGAAAGAAATTTTTTATATAAATAAAACAATATTTGGTTAGAGTTTTATATAAATAGAATTGATTTCAAAATACGAAGATTTTAGCAAGAGAAAATAAATGGACGAGAATACTAATTAGGGAAGCAAATGAATTCAAGATATCTTCAAATAATCTTTTATAATCATTCTTTTATGTGTTTTTTTTTTTATAAAACCATTCATCAATGTTTCCCTCATTCGTAAGTATTATTTATTTTTTGTAATTTACGTTATCCTCGTTGTCGAAACGTCGTTATATTTCAATATTTGTAATTCTTGAATATCATATACAACTGTAGATTTATCTGGTTGATATACTCTAGTATATCGTTTGTTAATTGCACTTTTCTTGTACATGCTTCTAATTTTGAGAAAAACTAAATTATATATTTAAGAATATATTTCCATAATATTCTATAGGAACAAGTCATACGACATTCTCTTGCATTACATGCAAGATCTATTATTTCTTTTGAAACGTCGTCAATGTCTTCATCTATCTCAACTCTCAACACTTTTTTCACTTTGACTATTTGATAAATAACATTTTTAAACAAAAGTAACGAATACGTAACAACGAAGCACACTTTAAGAGCCAATTAAATGTTTTAAATATAGGAATTGACAGAGAAAATATTTTCCATGTAGTCGAACATAAAACGTTGTATGCAACTCGTACATAATCGGACTTTATAGACTCGCCTTATTTATTCGGCTCGTCCAATAAAGACCTAAATTATGTACTTATTACATAAACTACTATTATTATATAAATTAATGCGTCCGTAAAACATTCTTACTCATTTAAGCACAGTTCAATGTTGTTCTTCAATTTCACGAAAAATCAATAAAAATTGGCATATACTTTTATTGTATTTCTATATAATATAAACCCTAAAAAACTCATAGGTGCAGACCGCATCATCATATCTCTTAAATTTTTCGAGATATGCTGTTTTTTGATGTTTTTCGAAGTGCAACGTTGAGGAACTGCAACTCAAAAATTACGTAAGATATCGAAAAATACTCTTCAGTTTTGTGTTATTCGTGCATATTATAGCACAATAACAAATTTTTTTTAAATTGAAAATTATTGAATTTTTTTTTCAAAATTTCGACCAGCGATTTCTCAAATAATAAACGAGCTACGAGCTTGCAGACTAAACCATTGGATTCAGCTCATCGAAATACACAAACCCTAAAAATTTCAGAACATTCGGATTGTGGGTTGAAATTTTAGAGCAAAAAGTCTGAAAATGGCCTTTTTCAGGCCAAACGTCAAGGGGTACCCTTTGACGTTTTTCGCCAAAAACGTCATTTTCACACTTTTTGCTCTAACTCTATAACGCGTGAAGCAATTTTAATGAAATTTTACATACTTATGTATTTTGACGAGCTGAATCGAATAATGCTGTCTGTGAGTCTGTATCTTTTATATTTTTCGAGTTATCGCCTATCGTAATTTGGGGGAAAAAATCGAAAAATTTCAAAATTTTCAAAATTTGCTAATTTGTAATTAAATGCACGAAACGCACAGAACTGAGTCTATTTTTTAATATCTTAACTAGCTTTTGAGTTGCAGCCACTCAAAGTAGCATTTCGAAAAACATCGAAAATTGCCATATCTCTATAAATTTAAGAGATATGACGATGCGCTCTACAGCATTGAGTTTCTTAGGCTTTATATTATATAGAAATACAATAAAATTATATGCCAATTTTTAGTGATATTTCGTGAAATCTGAAATTGTGAAGAACTTTCTTAACATGTATTTGTTGTCAATTGTAAATGAACTTGTATTAAATTCTCTTATTTGTACAGATATAAACATTTTTCAAATTATAACCACAATCCGCGTTTAAATAATTGGGCCATATTGCGTAGTTCCAGATAATGTAACAATTTACTGATCTACAGATATGTTATCCTCAGGAGTGAAGCATCAATATAAAATACAAAGTAATCTTTAAAATGTTATTAGTTGTCAAAAAAATAATAAAAAGCATGTCAAAATATTTTTTTGACAACTATATGTTAAACTTTACTTTTTATTTTCCATTGACGCTTCACTTCTGAGGATGACCTATGTAATGAATATTGGTAGAAGAGCATCAGAGATCATCGAAGTGCTCTTCGATAAAACGACAACGAATACAGTGAATATCTTAGTTAAAATGGGAACAAAAACCAAAAACATTTTTAATATCTATGTCAAGATGTGTCAAATGTGTCAAAAATATGTGTCGTGTGAAATATTTTAAAAGTAATATTTTTTGTTATAAGTTTGTAAGTTTTGAAGACTAGATATTAATTAATTTCTATTTTAAAATAAATTCATAGTTCAATTCAATTCAATGAGAACCAAAATTAAAAATGTTTAACATCTATATATCAAATAAATTTCAAAATAAAGTGATACGCAAGGAACAAGTCATACTTGTTCACTTCTAGTTGGTTTTATTTGTATGTAAGTAGTGTGGTGCCCACACCAGATTTTTTTAATTTTTAGTTTAAGAGACAGTATTGTTTTTATAAGAAGCTTAGGTCAACAGATGTTTGTAAGAATGTAATTACAAACAGTAATAGACAAGGACAAAAGTTTAAACTAATAACATTTAATACAATAAATATATATATTTCTTGAACTATTAAAGAAAGCTTTAAGTAAACTACCAGTTCCCGTTTCCATTTCCCATCTAATCAGTTCATAATCATATAAATTCTAAATATAAAACTTGTGAACAGTATTTCCATTTTTAGTTAGTTTAGTTAGATCTGTTACATTCAATGCTGTTATTAATTGATATATAAATGCTTAAAATCAGTAGCTGATACCACGAGCTCTGTTTTTTTGGTGTTTTAAGAGAAGTGTTTTAGCCTGGATTTTAGCATTGTACAATGTGCTAAAATTATTTTATAAAAAAATACTTAATACTTCTTTGTAAACTCCCAAAAATAGACATCGTGGTACCAGCCAATATTTTTATGTTTTTTGTTGAATAAATACGAGCAAAAACATTTGGAAGTCACTGATCGAATATTCACAATTTAGACGAACTGGGTGAAGGATAAAGGTTAAAGTAGGCAGAGTAATAATAACACAATGCGTATTAGGGTTTTCGTTGATTAATATCACTGACTGTCAGCTTTATTAGAATTGTTTATTAGGAAAATGTCACGGAGATACATTTGTTTTATTTGACATTTCCTTTTAATAATGTGGTTTACTTTGAGATCATCTGATATAATTTACTTCGTATAAAAAGTTTAATGTACACAAGGATCAAATTTCTACTGCATTAACAGACTTGTGTATCTTCACGCGTACTTGGTTTTATGATTTAATTTCTTTATTTCTCACACTGTATTTGATTAAATTCTTTATGTAAAGTGACCCTCGCGACAGTCTTGCAGAAAAAATGGAATATTTTATTATTATTTCTTTATCAGCAGCTTTGTAATTCATCTTTATTAATATTAAAATTTTTATTATCTGGTTTGTAGCTAGAATTTCCGGAAATTGTAAAGTAATAATAAAATTTCGGAGTACTGTTTTTATTATGGGATACATTTCTGATCCTTCGCTTCTATTTATTTTTCGACGAGTGCTGTATAAAGTTGACTTTTGCGCTTGCATTTGTCAAAGTAAAGTTGATGTTTTCTGAGGAATTTTAGTTTGTCGCTCATATCTAGTAGCAACAAGCGGTAAAATTCTTCTCGCTCGTCTCCAATAATAACGAGCTTTTTCTAATTCATTACCATAGATACGAAATAAAAGAACACGTACAACAATCTATGACAAATCACAGGAAAATCATACAATCGTTTATTTTAATGAAATCAGATCTCGTCAAAAAAATATTGTGTATAATTCGAGCGCAAAATATTTATGTCGCTCTCACACGATATTCATGTTCGAGTGACAAAACATAATTATGCGCTCTAAATATACAAATAGCTATTGTGCTTTGAAAACAGTAGTAGTAGTGATGCACTAAAGAGGCATTTCCCGCACTAAGAGATGTTGGTTTCACCTCTAATCCTCAGTTCGAATCCCTCATTATTTTTATTTTTTTATTGTATCCACGTTGTTCCCCTACCATAACATCCTTGGGGGCTGTAACTGAACGTCCGGGGACTTCAAAAGCAAAGAAACAAACCCAAAATGGGCAAAAGACGTGATGATATATTTAGTATTGTTGCTAATGTTCTCTCGTAGCATACATAGTAGTGACAAAACTGTAAGAAGTGCGTAAACTGGAGTGCGAAACGCAAATGTAAGTCGTTTTTAATCCCAGCAATTAAAACTGTACCGTGTAACGAACTCTCGAATTCCAGTTTTTATTCGGTGCTGCACACCACATTAATTGCAGCAATTTATTAGTTTTTTTGTGAAATATGTATAAAACAGCGTTAAATGCACATTTACCGGAAAATAAAGCATATTAATGACCGCCTATTAATTTTGTTTTTGTTCGGTTATTTTATTACCCGAAGAAATATTTCATTCTTCTCTTACATGTAATTTTATAGATCATAAATATCATTCATTTGTTGGTAATTTCTTAGTTGAAACTGTATAGGTTTTTGTGGAGCTTTCTGTCATCCAAACAATTTTTTGTTCGGATTTTAATTAAAATATAAGTCATCCAGCACCGTGAGTAATTTCTATGTAAATGAATCTTGGAAATTAATATCGGTAGTTAAGAATTTCTCACTTGATTTTACAATTATCCTTGGGTATTCGTGTTTAATTAATTTTTTAACGTACTGCATTCGCCATCGGTCAAGCACTATGCCATTCACAAATACTCTTCAGAATAAAGGATTTTCTTTAAAACTTTTTAAAAATTCGTCAATTCGTGTCATGTCAGAGTAATGAACTACGAAAATGTAGATTCCTAGATCTATTGCAACAGAAATTGTCAGCTTATTTACTTACTATTGGGCTTCCAATATTAAAATACGCTAACTAGCGGCAGAATTCTGAACTACGTCTCGCGGTACATTGTGTTTTTGACGTTTATTCTGAGTTTTTATTTGTTTAAAGAATTTGAACTTATTTGTTATTTTTTCTAAATTTATATCAACAGTAGTGACTATAGAAGAATTTCAATGGAAGTATTACATTTATCTGTGACGTATTATTAAAATAAGTACTACATTTAATTTGTAGATTAGAGGTTAAGATGGAGTTTTCTCCAAAAAAACCTGTTAAAAACAGAAATATTTGCATTGTTTATGGCTGGAGTTCTTCTGCTAATAAAAGTCGAACAGTTCGATTTCATTCATTCTCAAAAAAGGTGAAAGACTAGTTTGTGTGAAGAATAAATGGGGTGTCACAATGATGTGTGACAGTGTGACAAATTAAAAGCATGGAAAAGAGCATTGAAAATTGCGATGATATTGTTGATGTACTTCCACATAATATTATGTGGCCACTATTTATTATTTGCTGGTCTTCTACCATACTTCTAGAAGATAAAGAGTAACGTGCGAACTTACATATACTATCTAAATCTAAGCAAATAAATGAATCTATACTACTATTTAAACTAAAAGTAAAATAAAACTACTGAAAACAACAACAAATAACTACAAAAATATGAATATTAAATACTACTAGAAAATATATACAACTACAAACTAATATCAACAAAGAAAAATGATAACCTATCTTAAACAAAATAATGCTACAGTTAATAACTACTTACCTACAATAAAAAACTACAAAACAACTAATGGCAAATGTAAATATAACTATAGTCAATAATTAATAATAATAACATCTAAACAAATCTACCAAATACACTAATAAAACACAAATTACCACAACTAAAGCACTAGAGAATTGTGATCAGCGCCATCTCTTGATAGTTTGGAAGCCCAATAGAATGGCCGCGTGCTTCACTGTAAGAAACGCTGTTTTATGTACTATAATAATTAATAAACAAACAACATAGTAAACAAAATTACATTAGTTTGTAAACTTTGTGCATTAAATAAACATTATGCGTTATATTCTACATAACAGACATTACTAAATGGTATTTAATTTAAAAGATGACAGCATATTAGTTCAAAGAAAACTTCTCAGAAAATAATTATCTCAAAGGGAATATCATGGTTGAAATAGTCATAAATGCGTAGTTACTCATCGGCTTGTCTTTGAAGCACTGAATTAATCACTTCAGAACTGATGCATGAAAATTCACACTTCCGGTCTGAAGGGGGAATAAATAACGTTAAGTGATGCCCCCATGACGTCATAGTGCAGTTGCACCACAGGTCACGTGATCTCTCAAGACAGAAGACCATCATGAAATTACTCTTTCCTTCCCTATGGCATTTCATACTGAATGGCTGATATGCTGCCTTAAGTGTTTTATTAAGTAATTACATGCTGTAAAGAAAATATTAGCGAAGTTTCCTTGTTGAAGATTAATTTTTGGTGGAACTTTCTGGAAGATGAATCTTGAATAATAATATTGATGTTCATTTCACAAGGATATTAAAAAGTTTTAATTGAATATTTACATTTTACTTCGGGAGTGATTATAATCGATAAACTTCTAATAAATTTTAAGATTTTCTGCTTTCTGACAGAATCATAACTTCGTTTAAAGAAATTATTTCATTCGAAAAAAATATTTTTCTCTACAGCCTGTGGATCACGAAATCCTTTGATAGTTGCCATTATAACTTTACTTATATTTATCTAGAGCTGTGAAAGCAGAGTACCACAACAAAAATTGGTAATGATCGCAATAATATATTTATATATTTTTCATGTCATTTACCAGTTTTTGAATGTGGCTTTCTGCTTGGAAGATACCTCTGTAAATGATATATTTATGGGCGTGAAGTGCAGTTACCAGCCGTCAAATCACGATCCTCAATGATGCTACAGTTTTGCGGAATTACTTACGAATGAAAAATGAAAAATGCATCTAACATAATTATTGAAAATATTTTATTTAATATAACTGTTGAATTTGATCTTATAATGTAATTTGAAATGACTTCCTGCTGTGCAGAATATAAAATAAGTAACTGAATTAATGATAGTGCAGTTTAAGACTTAGAAGAAATCAATTACACTTTTAAATGCCTCAGTTTAATTTAACGGTAACCACAATTACTAATTATTACAGACTGGAGTTTTACCTATTGGCACACTTCTCTTACAGTTACGTGATTTGCTTTAATTCCTCAAGAATCTGTCTTGTTCACTTCATTATGGTCTTCCTCAATTATATCCCTCCTATTTCATCATGACTCATGAAGTTACACTTATACAATGTCAGATATGAAGGCTATGGGATGGGAACGAATTCTGAATGGACAAATAATATAAACAATTGTGCTAATAGTTCTCAAGATATATGTAATTTTAGTTTGTTTGGCTTCTAAAAATTTGGCTTCAATGTCACTGCGTAGTGGATTACCTCAGCGTAATTGATATTTCTTAATTATTATTTTTTTGAAGGTTCTTTACTGTGTTAAATTGTTAAATACTTCATTGCATCAACAAGCTAGTTAGGCTCAGTTTTAGATTATTTTTAATTTATTACTTTTATTAAATATTTACAGACTTACTCATTCGAGATAACAAGCAATTTAGTAAATACACATTTATCAAAATATATTTGTTTAAACTAAATTGATTATGTGTATGAGTAATCTACAATTTACAGAAAACAGAATGACAAAAATTCATTTACTAAAAGTAGTAAGTACGGTATAAAGTATAAATAATCGTCTGACATAGTGACACAAATAATTTTCATTGATTTTCAAATTATGAATAAATAAATATATCATCACGGCCCTTTACCCCTTTTGTGTGTGCCACTTTTTTCCCAAATACCAACCGCTAAAATTACGACCCTCGCAGATAACAATTGAAAACAAATCGCTTATAAATGTTTCTATATATTTTTAATATATTACTGGAAAATATTCTTGAATCTTTTGTTTGTTGAATTTATTAAAATGCAGTTTAACATCAACAAAATAATATGTTTTAACGACTTCTTTATAAAACGGTTGCTATGCGTATGTTGAGCGGTAGCTATGAAAAAAATTTAAAATGCTTGCAATAAGGCCCAATTTGTTACCTAAATATTAATATTTCACGATATATCAATTAAATTAAAATTAGAAAAACGTAATGTGGCCATGGAAAATTAAACAAAAATGAAACATATTTGACATTTCCGAAAACACATGTAGATTTATTTATTACAGTGTTGTATTATTTTCTGTGGAAAGTTCATGAAAGAATGTAATGATATAATGTCGAATTTTAGATTTAATATCTTTTCATTTTTTTCTGTTAAATAAATAAATAAATTTTAACCTACGTTTGAAATGACAAATAATTTTCGTTTTTGTCTAATTTTCCATGGCCATGTTACAATTTTTCTAATAAATATTGATTTTAATTTGATTGATATATCATGAAATACTAACAATTTGGTAATCAAATAGGACTTATTCCATTCATTTTTAAATTGTGAACAACTTTTGTATTTACACTTTTGCTGTAAAGTGAATAAGTAAAAACTTACAGCAATGTCAAAAAAATGATTGAAATACACCCGGTATGTATTAGCTTAGAGATTATATTATATTGAATTTATTTTAACTTTAGGGTTTAAAATTTATTTTCATTATACAGACACAATAGATCAATATTATTACAGCAAAGTGTCAATCATAAAATAACGGGAGTCAGTCATACACGGCTAGTAATAAATAATAATAAAAAATAAGGCGTTAAATTGTACAGACAGGCTAATTCAATTTGATTCGTTCCAATATCATTTCGTTGTGCGTGCTCCAAATTTTAAACCATCCATATTTAATCTTCTAGTTAAATTCTCGATTCGAATTGTATTTCTTTGTAACATATTCATTTAATAAAAGATAGAAAATCTCAGATTCTACGTCTGTCAAATTGGAAATAGCAACGCGTAACGGCGTCTGCAACAATACTGATAGCAATCATGTCATGCTTATTACTGCTCGTGCTCAAGATACACGAAACTTTACAAAACACCAGTTATGAACTCTCTGCAAACTACAATAGCTGTAGCGTACCAAACTTTACTTCGGACTAAATCTAGACGTTAAACGTTCAACTTGTCTATGAGACAAAATTCACTTAAGGTAAATGATCGCGAGAACCGCAATATGGGCACTCATCAACTTCGGTATTTACAACATTTTGCAAACAATTTTGTTAAGTTGTCTTCATCGAAACTTCAGGAAATAGTTTAGTTTGCAAGTAATAATTTTATAATTTTGTATTTACAAGTTGGTTGTGGTTAATAGCTCCATGATAACGCATTGTACTGTGGATCATGAGATCCTCAATTCGAACTTCACGCTTAAAAATATATAAGAGCGCCCCACCCAGATTGAATAAATGGCGTAATGATATATTTATTTATTTTATTCATTACACTGTCTCTAAATTAGATAGTGCAAATGGAAAATTTTCCGTTTCTTATCAACTATGTTTGAGTCTGTTCAATTATTTAAAATTATTATTTAAGCTTCGCATACATATTTGAAAAGACTTCAATGTTTAGCAAAATATTGACAGTTCATTTTGATTCGATATTGTTAATTTAGTGAAGCATCTGATAGCATCAGTAAACAAACTAGATAATAATTAAACTTTACATAGTTAAATGAGAAAAACATGCTCTATGTAGAAATAATTTTCAGATACTCGTTTCATTTCAGAGATAAATTTGTACCAGGTCCGAAAGTTGGGCCGACAAAAAGATATATTTTTTTTGTGTACGATGATAAATTTATGTCCAACTGGTGTCACTTTTGAGTTCAAAATATGCTTACAAAAATTTCACTTTAATAAAATTAAAACGTGAAATAAACATCTTCATTTCAGCTTCATAAAATTGTATAAAATGCTACAAAGCTATTTGCAATATTCATTTTAATTTTTTGTTTTCCTTGGTATCGCATTAACCAAAATTTTTTATTCCACATTTTGCATTGTCATTCAATTTCATATTTCGCATTATATCTATTAGTCTATTAAAGAATTTTACAGAAAAAACATTGCTAACATCACTGAAATATATTAAAACTGGAACGACAAATGATGTTGAAAATGCGAGCTGAGAGAGACAGTAAGACTTTGGGCAGGGCCAACTGTCTTTGTTGTACAGTCCGTTTAGAAAGTTGATAAAATGTTTAATATAAAAACAATACCTAATACATTCATAGCAATAAGTCGAATTAACTATTCTGTATGTGAATTTAAAGTAATTTTCAATTAATTGAACAATACATTGTTAAATATTATTTATCATTTTTGAAAAGACTGTATAAGATGTTTTTACATAGCAACCGGTCAACTACGCAAAGTAACCGTTCTACAAACAAATGTTAGATAAAGAAGGATGTGTTACAGGACCCATTTTCACTTTCATAAAAGCTTACACGTTAACGTTCCAGTATTACTATATGTCCACGATGTATTTACTGAGCATATTTTTAAAATCCCAGTGCTGGATGAACACCGAATTGAGCAGAATTTACCGGGTACCATTTTGCATGATATGACAATCTCTTCATTCGGTATTCATTAATCGTACAATGATATCACAACCACCTAATTTGCTTCTAGTTTAACAATGCTCCCCTCGTGTATTGATTCCAAGTAATGCGTCAACTCATCGTGTCGGTCAAGAGGGCCATGAAATACCTCATGTGCACCTGAGCACAACCGTACCACCCATAACAATACAACATCTACAACCAACTCTGTTAGCATCACAACCGCTTGTATTTATTATATGAGGATCGAACGAACCATAGCGTCCTCGTTTCTGACGAGAAATGAGCTAGAAATTTATGAAGCTCCTTCGGGAATATTTTATCGTCGCTATACACCATTTAACAACCTCCAGGATAAAAATAAACGAGCATTTCTCACTTCGATGGGTTTTGGTTTTATTATAATGATCCGCTAGAAAAATTAATAAAAGGAAGAATATTTCCGTCTTCCCAGAAGCCCAAGATGCTGGTAGAAGTGGTCCAACAATTAAGTGTAACTTGATATTTTGCGTAGGATGCGACGTTGAGTGGTTTCTGAATGGTACAGCGCAAAGTTAAGCGCTGTAATATATGTTTTATGCTGGGTTATAGTAGGCTTCTATATAATTTATATTGGTATTAATAAAACGTCGAACATAAATATATTTTCAATACCTATAACATTTTTCTGCTGTCGAAGTTTTAATATATTGGCCTGTAATATAAAGTGGATATAGTACCTATCATATATTTGATTTTTGACCCTATTAGTTCCGGGTTCAAATCTGTTTTCTTCGAGAATTGACTATAAACATATCACGACGAAGTATGCATAAAATAAAATGTAAAATGGCAATTTGTAAAAATGGAACAGTATAGCATTATACACTTTATATTTTATATTGTACATTCCAGTCTATAAACATGGAGAAACCATTTTTTGTCAATAAAAACTGTCCAGTTAACAACTCTGCTATCATATTATACAAGACAATACTATATTTCTTCCTAGATCCTATTTGATATCGATCACTCCATTTTAGTAAAGTAATTTAGAGAAATTATTATTATTTATATTGTTAAAAAACTAAATTGATAGCTGTCAGTTAACTGTCACCTGGACAGAGTTACAAACTATTGAAATACAGTTTCTCAGTACTATTCAATTATATCATAGAAAAAAACTCTTTTATTTCATACTGTGTCACATTTGCATGTTTACCGAAATCAGTAAGATTACTGGAACTTTACAGTGTTTTTCTTTCTTATGGTACTACGTCATTGCAAAGCAATATTTTAAAAGGATTTGATCCACAATATCGTTTTCCGCATTCATTTTTGAAATATGGAGTTACAATTGAGAACAAAACTAAATTTGTTGCTTTTTTTTTTATTATTATTATTTTTATTAAGACCAAGACGACCTAGTTGTACCTAAGAAAGAAAGCAAACTTTCGTCCAAAAATATTTACATCTTATTCGAACCGTAAAAACTCATTTACCGAACATGTAACGCAAATAACTATTCCTATGTTAAACGTCTATGACAATACTACGATGGACACACGGTATATTTAATAATTAAATAAATGTATGTCATCAAGCCATTTTGTGTGTGGCTCTCAGCTTATATATATCTCAGCAAGTTTACACGAGAATTTCAAGTCCAAGGAGCAAAGATGTTAAAGGAAGGAAAACACAACATACAACAAAGGTGAATTTAAGAGTGGTGATAGTTTCTCTTCTGATTGGATCTCATGTTCTACAATTCAATACGTTACCACGGAATTATTTACTACTTTTACACATAATAAACAATTTCAATGCCTTGTGGATGTATTGTGAACTACTTTGACGTTTCTGTATTTCTCACAAGTATGCATCATTGAAATGACATCCAAGATTTCGAACTTTATTATTACAAGCTAGCTCTATGCAGACAGTTTATCGCGTAAAATCATACAATATCGACATTGGTTTTATTAGATTTGAATAGATGAAGATGAGCAGTAGGAGTGTGAGATTTACAGCTTTGAAATAAAGTAGGTTTAACTTTATAACCCAGTTGAACTATTTACCTCCATTTAAATATATGTATGAAAGAATTGTCTGTCGTTTTTGTATAAAATAAAAGTGATAAAATATGGGTTATATATTTATATTCTAGTTCTGAATGGAAAACGGTGTTATCAGAAACAGGGTAAAATATAAGTGAGATATTTATTGTAATGTGTGAATAAATAATGTTTTATTTATACCCAGAATAGAATTTATGTCACGATTTCATCGCAAATGGCATAATTCTTCTTTGTTCAGCTGTGGGTGATGCTGATGCATGCAGCCCGATTACATTGGAATGTTGTTATGCGTGTGCAAAACATGTTTGTTTTTACAATTATGTTTTTATTAAATGAATTAATTCATTTATTCATAACATCGATCACGCGATATTTTACATAATAAATTATAGCGGAATTACATTCCAATATCCCAATAATCAACATAGTTTGCAAATTTCATTGTTTCATCTTCCTTACGTAAGATACGTTTTCTATCATCCTCTAAGTTTTGAGGGTAGTACCACAAGAGGTTTAGGTTTTATCAAACAAACTTCTTCTGTTTACGAAAACTTGGTTTGCTTGGTGACAACTGACGATACCTGAAAGTAACCATGTAGGAAATAAAACTCTAGTTTGATGAGTGGTATTTGGTAAGATAATTTTACTGAATGTTTCGTTTTGTCATTATCAAGGTAATGAAGTTAAATAAATGTTCATCCACTTGCAAATAGTTCACTTCCTTGTAATCCGATCTCACATTGTCAAAAGTAAAGCTTCTATAGGAAGATTTTATATATTTATGAACGCAGTAAGAATATAATCATAGAGTTCATATAGACTCAGATGTGACTTGTGACGTTTTAAAATTCAACTGTTTGAATTTGAAAGTCTCCACTTATTTAAAGTAAAAATCTGTTGTGGGCACCACATTACCACCTACCATAGATTTCTTATCAAACCATCCCTTCATATAATTTAGTTTTCAATCATGAGCATTACAAAAATGACATTTTTCAAACGTTGTTTTGTTTTTTTCAAAAAGCACTGGGTAGCAGATCTGAACATAATTTTTCTTTAATGTGTTAATTCGTTAACTATCACAATAAGAGAAAAATATTTCAAACAATAATTGTAGATAATAATATTTGAATCATTATTCTAATAACATAGAGTGTCATTAAACCATATTTTACTGAGACATTTCAAAATGACTTGATAAGGGCTTCAAGTAAACTACCATTTTCGGTTATCACCAGAAACTAATCATCTCTTCCCAGGGGGATACAATTGATATACAAAATATTAGAATTTTCAATTTTGTTCTCTTTGCGAAACCCGAACTCCATAAATCCTCACACATATAGACAAACAAACACAAACATACAGACATCATCGCGAAACTATAAAAATCGTATTCTAGGGATCTTAAAACGTGCTCATCCACTGAAAATTCATTATCGAATGTTTAACATGATTCCTTATACCTTCGTTACAGGTATGTGGAGGTAAATATGAGTTTGACAATTGATATTTTTGACATATTTCAACAGTCATCAACCTTATTATATTATAACGCTCCAATGAGATATTTTAGGTGTTATAATGGTTTTGTTATAGACGCGAAATAGGAAAACTATTTTCTGTAAAATGTAATAGTGTGCTAAGGCTCTGTATCCGTTGCACATTTTTGTGTTGATTACAAAAATTCTCATTTTATTTTTCATTGTTATCACAGTTTTCACTGCAGCTATCCTCTACTAACACACAGCTAAACCACGTAGTACAATTGCAGTAATTACAATAACAATTAACAAAGCAATGAAAGCATAATGCCACGGCACACGGCTCTGCTTCACTAATTGCAGCAGCAACTGCGATCTTCTAAACATCGCTTTTCACATCTTGTTATTATCCGAGAATACTTTGCAAACTTCTAACCGGATCTGGGAGCTCGCATCTGTGCGATGTTCACTGCGGTGTTAAGTCTCGTGGCTCATTTCACACTGATTGTGTTTTGTTCGAAGATAATTTCATGACTCTGGAAAACGAAGAGCTGAATGCCGAAGTCTTTTCTAAATTGCTAAATAAAAACTAACTGACTTGCGTCCCTGATAGAAGCGGCTTAGGAGCCTATACATTCATTTCTAGTATTTCACAAAATTGCTACAAAAATATTTGCATCGTTTAAGAGCTATTGAAAAAAAAAAGAAGTATATACAGTCAATAATCTTCATCTTGAAGGAATAGTTTTTCGAGCAAAAATGTCCTAATTTAAGACATGGTTGTATGCTCATCTTTCTGATTGATCAAATTTTCGTATTTTCAAAAAGATCTTGTTAAATCAATTGGCTGTGTTAGAAATTTGCTGAGTTGCTATGTCAGGGACACAAAAGAGGAAGTTAGGGGACAACCGGAAGTAAAATCGTTGTGCTGCGTTGACCGGAAGGAAATGTCCGATGCGCTAGTGCGATGACTCCGGGTTACGAATCCACAAAAACCTAACGGGTCTATTTCACGGATGCAATTACATTGCAAATCGTTCTAACAACCTAATATTCTTCTTTCGTAGTTTTCTTGAAAGTTAGACCACTGCATGAATTTTTAAATCCGTTTGTTTAAGTTCTTCGGCATAGGAAAAGGAAGAGCTTGATAGATTTATTTTTAAAATTGGTATTTTTCTTTCACTTCCTGCAAGATTAACAAAAAACAAGCACTAATGTTTCATTTTATTTATTATTATTTACTTGCTAGCATAAATAGGTATTCTGTTTCCTCATGCAAGAAATTAAAAGTTGTGTTTATATTTCTAGAACCTAAATTAAGAGATCGTTGACCTAATTTAAACGACAACTTGATTCCAGGAACCTGTGCGTTTCTTGCTTTAATCATCTTTTGAAAATAGGTTGACTTTAATCTTTACGTCATATCAAATCACACATTTTTGATTGTTCCGAGTCAATATTTATGAAAACGTCGTAATCTATTTTCGTCCATACCACAATTTGTTTAAAGTTGTAAAGTACCCGATAAACAACTATAAATTTATTTACACAAACGCTTGCGTGCGTTAAATGTTATAAATAACTTCCCGCTATCAAATATTGAACAATAAACACAAAAAATAGCTTTTTGTGCAGTGAACCGAAGTACCTGATTATTTTTATAATTCTCATTTTAATTAATTAAACGATTCAGATCATTAATTTTCACACGATCCTAATCACTATTCAATCAAACAAAAGAACTTTGTTATTAATTATCAGCAAATTAGTGCAGCTACAATGCTACAAAGTGATTGGAGTTTAATTATGTTTAATTGCGAATTGGACCCAAATGTGATTCTGTATATAATTAGCTTCAATTTCTCTTGTGTAAATGTGACAATTACGATATTGAATTTTACTAAATTGCTTTTAGTCTTTTGCGCAAATAATGGTGTTAATATTTTAAATATACACAGACGTTTGAATAAATTTATTAATTAAAACCAGTTTGATTTATCGGATTCGCAAATAAATAATTATTCAGAATGAAATATTGCCAAATACGCAATTATTTCTCCGTTAATTGTCACATAAATCAGAATCAATTTATTTTATTTGCAGATTCAATTTGTGATATCAAATTATATTGTAAGCAATTTTCACGGTTACTGAACGAGCTTTTCTTTTTATAATAATTTACATTTTGTCGTGACTGAGATCTATATGTATTATAAAATATTTCATAAGTACTATCAAAGTGTACCTCATTATAAAAAGCAAGATTCAATCATTGTAGGCTCAGCTAAAAAATAACAATTATAAATCAAGTCACGCAACGACTGAAACATTTGAAAATCGAAGTCATGGCCAACCCTGTTCGTGCGGCCTATATAATCACCAGCACAGTGTCATTCCGCTTGAATGGTCCACCCATTCCGGGTGATTTTAGTCGACTCCGGTTGCACATTATTCCGGGTTCCGGGGATAGTCGTTAAACGCATCGCATGCGTGTTGAATTCTGTAGCTGATAACCGCACAGGATCCAACGGCGTACCGGGAATTTTTCCTTTATTACGAATAAATTAACTGGCGTCCGCCCTTTAAGTTAACCCTTTGAGCCAACCCTTTGAGTAAGCCTTTTAAGTCAACTTTGATATATTTTTTGCATCTTACTCTTTTTGTCTTGTTTACAGTGGCGTGCCAGACATTTTTACCTTTAGGGCGTTATATACCGTGAGTTTCAGCTAAAAAGCAACATTAATGTATTACTATGAATAACAGATGTACGTATTATCGTACTGTTGGAGGAAAGAATATAAAGGAGAGAGCGTTAGATAGTGATAGTGAGCCGATTCCCCCACTGCAACCAGAGCCGTCGTTATCGCGTTGTTATAGCAACCATACCGTTTTTCTGAACGTATGTACCGCGCAAACCCCCACTCCAACCAGAAACATGGCTTGCAAACGTCTGCCCTCACCAGGTTACATTCCCTTTACCCCTAATATAAGCTTATCTCCTTTATCTTCTTTTCTCCAAAATCGTACTGTTCCAGATAAAATGCAACATATAGGTTGTCAATGTAAATAAACTTGTCATCATACTTTAAAGATGTTTACGAATGAGGAAAAATATCTGTACAATTATAGTTATAGTTTCAGAAGTGTTTACGATAAGTTAAGTAATTTATTTCCTGAACGTTCTAGAATCTAGACCAAATCATTGCACAGTTCCGAGAATAATTAAAAAAATTTAAAAGAGTTGGGTGTATAGATATGAATCATAAAAAAACAAGATTAAAACCAGCAACAACATTGAAAACCTATGTTGCATTTTATCTGGAACAGTGCGATGCTACATATATCATTTTATAATAGATTAGTAAATATTGTATCTCGGCTGAAACTCACGGTATATAATTTAGCACTACACTCTTTAATGTCAAATAATGACGTTCTAAGAATTTTGAGTCATCAATAATTGAGACGCCGCTGCTGTGCCCTTAAAGTTGTAACCCTTCAGTGGCCTTATTATTATTATTTAATAACACGACGCCCTTTTTCTGTCCGACACGCAATAAAAGGGGAAATATTGCATTACGGGCCTGCAATTAATAAAATATTCAAAGGATTCTCGTGTCGTTACTGATATGCTTTATAATTCATGGGTTGTTATTCTTCGAAAGGGAAAGTTGCGTTTGCGTATGAGTCAATATTTATTTTATAAATTTGTAGTATACTCAAAAAATACAAAAATTACTGAAATATCGGCTTCATCGATATTTGATTTAGTACTTGCGTATAATATTTATAACCGAACCATTACAGAATTTCCAGAAAATTTTAATTTCTTAACGGTACAAAATATAAAAAAAAAGTTTCAAATGAAAATTGTAGCCAATACTATTCTACATCTTTTTTTACATTAAGTTATAAAAAAACCTCAAAAATTACAGGACCACACAGTGAATTTACAAAATAATACTATGTATAATAGTATATTATGATACAAGTGTATAAGTAAGCTTTTAAAGCACGTACGACGAGTTTAAGAGCACGACGCGAAGCGGAGTGCTTTTAACGTCGTTAGTGCTTTGAAAGCACTTATACACGTGTGTCATACGCTATTTTTTATTATACCTGCATCATACTCTGAAAAAAACTGAAAAACAACATTTTGATTTTGATAATTTTACGCGTGTGACGTTTGACGTATATCATTTACATGGAGACTGGTTAGTATTTATTGTTTACGTTTACAGTTTTGACAGATAATTAACAGTAAATATTTGTGTTGTTGCTTAGCAACCTTTAAAACACGGCGTGTTTTAAACTGACGTTTATGAACGCTGTAGCGTGTTTTAAACACAGTTTATGATGCAGGTATAATAAAAAATCAATTATAATTATTGTATATTGCTATTTTAATTTCAAATGACTTTGATTTGGGAAAATATTTACTGTATTTATAAATAACATTTATTTCAACTGCATTCAAACCAATAATATTGTTATGGTAATACATTTTTCTACTCCAGTATAAATAGTATAATACCCATAATTCACGGTCGTGAATTATGATTCATAATTCATTCTTCTCGACCAATCACAGAGCCAGAAATCCATAATTTACGGTTATTTTAAAGACGTGATGTGGATCAACTAGCAACGGTCGTCTAACAATTGACATGTAGTCAATTGTCATTGTGTATTTTTATGTTGACGTTTTTCAATGTGTGTTTTCAACCGATTTTGAACATTTCCGAATTTACAGGAGTAGAATAAGTATAGTATTATATTCGGGATTATGGTCATTATTCACTCACTCGGATGGTCGGATGATTTGCATCTACGGTTTGTGACGCAAACTATATCTTCGTTAATTATGAGTATCATAAACCCTCATTCAATAATTACTATTATGATTATAAGACTCTTAGGCTAAAAAAATATGAATAATACCTTAAAAAAATACATTTATTATGTATACTTAATACTGATATTTTGTTTCAAATATTTTTGGTTTGTAGAGTTTAACTGTTGCTAACTTCATACCGTACGATTCATCTTAGCTGAAAACTGCTTCACAAATTAGTAACAATAATTTAAAATTGGTATTCATTAAAATCGTGTATTTATTTCTTGTTCAAATTGACTAATTTCTATATTTCTGTTACAGGTAAGGAATCATGAACTTTCGTCCACAAATATCTTAAGTTAAGCACCAGATTGTAAGTACAGCCTACATCTTACATTTATTCCACAGATACGTTAAACAATTTACGGAATTTCTCCACTTATACATATGTACATAAGTGCATTTATTTAGTCGTTTATTTATAGTATTACTCATTCGCATAGTTGCATGCAAGCATACTAATTTTGATTTGTTCCCATAAGTAGAATATTGTAGTAATTATTACCTCAACATCGCGTGTGAGATAACAGAAATGTCCAACCCGTATATCGACGCTTTCTTACCAAATTATTACTACACATGATGGTTTTTATATCGACCTCAATATTAAACAAAGGCGAGTTATATTTATGTCAACATTTGTTGTCGCGTGACTCTAAATTCCTTGTGCAAATAATGCTTGATTTTGGGGATCTAAAAATATGCACAAAGATTAATATTTGTTGGTTGCAAACCAATAATTTAATCATAACTTCTTCAATTAGTCTACAGCTATTTTTACGGTAGAACTTGTAACTATCAAGTTGTATAAAAATACAGATCCCTTTTCCAGGGTAAACATAAATTATTCTACTTTTTTAAAAGCTTTGGTCTATTTATATCGCTGCCAGTTTTCTAAGTAAAGACTTAAGGTATCCAAGAGCATATCCTGAAAAACTGTTTCATAAATAATGATTCATAAGGTACCGAAACATTTTTAGGTTTATAACCCTAAAAAAATATAAAAAATGAGGTTAGGAACATATATTTTGACGTGAGTAAATAGCATCTTTAAATATGTATAAAAGCATAATTAGAATAACTCTCAAAGTTTATTTTGTGGTAAGTGTTTATTCAGCCTTAAATACCCTAAAAATTATTTACCAAAGAAAGCATCTCTCAGCTGAATCATTTTTAGGAGCGAGCAAATTTAGTTTCGTTCCACAGAATAAATATTAGCACATATTACGGTTAATACTTTCTTTCATCCCCTCAACCGTGGCTGTTCGTTGAGGGCGGAGCCCTGCGAATGTACCCCCTCTGGTCTGTTCACAATGAACTCGATTCGAGCGCTGAACAAACACGTGTGCTCTGCCTAACGATTTATATCGCTATACAACGCTATTGTTTTTGAAAATATTGCTACTGTATGCTTGGAACCCCCGGGGTGATTGTGTTTTATCCGTTATTTTATTATTTGTGGGTGGGGCTCAGAATTGATCGATTTACTAGTGAAAGAACAAAGTAAGATAAAGTAATGGAGTTATAATGAGGCACGAAATTTGGAGGCGTTGAATGTTGAACAAGAATTTTGAAACTTGAAATGGTAATTATTACTTGGAGAAGTTTGGGAGATGAAATATTTTACTAATTGACTTACATCCATTTTCATTCCTTTCTCACGAATTGATTAATTTTGTTGTTACGTGAAAATTGAAATTGGTTTTCGGATATTTTCATTATTGTTACAAACGCAAAGCATCACAGAAATTTACCACAAAAATGAATTTAATAGTATATTGTAGAACAAGAAAGAAGAATTTAATAATAATTTTATTTAAGTTATAGGAGTTATGTTTAAATACAAATCACGTGTCTTTCATAACCACAAATAATAAATTACTTTCCTCACTAGTGAGGGAAATCACAAATTTCACCACTAAATTAAGTGAGGGAAATGTCATTTTCACAAGCGACTTTGCAAAAAATACTTTGTGTCCGACTGTATCACTTGTTTATGATATTGTTGTTTAGCGGCCATAAAATGACACGTTATAGTACATAATAGAGTTTTATTGACTCGCTCTTTAATGTGCCTCGTCCATAAAACCCAAATTTATGAACTTGTTACCTAAATATTTATTTTGGTATTAATATTTACAACTAATAGTAATTGAAATGAAACTGCAATGAATTTAGATGCGTATATGTTTTTTACTAGAATGATGTACTTATTCTTTAAAATTTCTATACGGTTTGTAAAACATCAGTCTAATATAACATGGCTTTTATAAACCGTTTTCAGTTAATCGTGTAGTTAATACAGAAAAAGTTAAATTAAAATATAAAACGAAGGATGTTATAAATGTAATAATTTTGACATTTCAATATATAATTCTGTATAATTTTAATTATATGTATTAATCAATAATTATTTGTTACAAATACACCACTCGGTTTGTGAAACATCAGTCTAATATAATATGGTTTTTATAAACCATTGTCAGTTAATCGTGTAGTTATTCAGAAAAAGTTAAATTAAAATATAAAACAAAGGATGTTATAAATGTAATAATTTTAACATTTCAATATATAATTTTGTATTGTTTCAATTATATGTATTAGGTAATCAATAATTATTTGTTACAAATATTATACACCATTGCACTGCTTGATAAATATTAATTAATTTTTTAGCCTATAGGTAATTATTAATTAATTAGAATTTAAATGATAATTGTGTTCCAATATCAATAAAGTGAAAAGTTCAAAGAATCATATAATTGTTATTCGGCAATCCTTACAAAAATAAGTAATGTATGGTGTCCTGTCACTTATCCCGATTGTTGTTAACTAATAACGCTTATAAATATTCTTAAACAGTTGCCTTTTTAACTTTCCCTCTGGGTGACTTGATGATTGGTAACCTCACATCACACTTAAAAATATATCATTTACGGAGATCTGCGAAAGCAGAATACCACACTCGGATAGGGAAATGGCGTGATGATATATTTATTTTATTAATTTATGCAGATAATCTTGGTGTCAAATAACTTGACATGTTTTGAAAAAATACGATTTTCACAAAAGTTTAAAGTTGTTGAAGGGAATAGTAAATGTAAATAGATTTAGAGCTATAAAGCAAGTTTATGAAGATGAAAATATCTTCTCCCCATATTATGTGGAACATTTCCAGTAATGGAGTAGCCCCGATTCCAGATTTTATCACAGACGAGCTCACAGAATCTTGAAAATGTATATCATACGAGTACTATCTCTGCAGCCAAGAGCCCCGGCAAGCCCTCTCCACTCCAAGAGTAAGCAAACTCAGCCGAAGCAAATCTGTCTGATCTGAAACCTGAACTTAGTTGTCGAACACTCTCGTGAAATCAAATAAAGGATCGCTGTGATCGCGTCTGCCATGAATTCCTGCCGGGAGCGAAATCACTGATTCTTCTTTGTCCCCAGGGCACTTAACCGAGATACACAGTCATTTGTTCCCAGGCTGTCAAAACAATTGAGACACGTTGCGTTTTATAACCGACTGAGAGTCTCGGATTGCTGGACTGTGTCTTACGTCGTTCGCTGGAAATCTCGAAAGCTCCCTTTAGAGATTTGGAATATTTGCGAAAGTAATTTGATTTTCTGTTATTTTTGCATTTAGCTTTGTTTGCCCTAAAATTTGGACGAATATCCCAAGTAACAAGAAAGCTAAATATACTAAAATTAAATATACCATAGGCCATAAGTTTTTCTGAATAGTAACTGTCTGGCCAACAACAAGTCCTACATCTTATTTCATACAGATACATTATTCAAATAGGTTAATCTAAAAAAAGAAACAAAAATAAATCTGAATTGGTCGCTTGCTGTTTTTATACCTATAAACGGAACATTGACAAAGTGTCAATTCGTAGACCTTTGGGAAAAGAAAAGTCAATAAGATAAGTATACAAAGCAAGGATAACGAAGAAGAAACCCATGGAAAAATTTGGGCAGCAGAAGGGAAGAAAGTCTTAGAAAAGTGAGGCGTTAAATGGACAAAATTGTAAATAATAAGAAAATCAAGCAAAAAGAAAATGAAAAACGAAACAACTACATCCGGAATATAACAATTTATAATAAAGTTATTGCAGTTAAATTTTTATGTGACAGATGGATCTCAAGTTTTCGGAAAACTAAAGAATGTCAATCTCCCTATATATTTCGTAATCAATAGTATAGTTATTAAAAATGAAAGATAGATTAATAACAATCAAATTTAGTTTCGTGCGATTTTCAACCCATGCAAGACTGTTTCTAAAACGTCCTTTAATCGTTTTAGCTGCTGTCAATATGAAAGTCTTTATAAAGTATTTAACGTTGAAGCACTTAAACTACAATTTCCATACAAATAGCACCAATTCTAACCTTTAGGGAACCCCAGCCCAAAATCATTCTCATCTCACAGTCTCATTCACTATTCATCTCGTCTCATGTCAATTGCCTTAAACGAAAGTGGTGGCACACACTAACAGAGAGTACATTGAACTAATCTGTCCCTCTTTCACGTACAAACACTAACACACATAGTTACACACAGCATTCATAACAAGTCGACATTGTTAGGAAGGAGAAAAGTTAGTAAGTTAGTGGCTGCTACGTATGGTTAATGTCTGTTTCAACTGATCTGTTACTGAGCTGTTGTCTGTTCGCCGGGGCCGTGTCGCGAACAAACAGATTTCTTGTGTGACGAACAGGAAGAAATCTTTCAAATGAGCTTCTTGGAATCGTCTCTTTGATGCTGTAATGAATGTACTCAATGTGGAATTGTTGTTTATAAACTGGATATAGATTTTATGAGATTACTGGACTACATTTTGTTTTATGTCCGTTCTAGGAAACAGTATTAGAAGTTGATTGATGTACTAGTTTTGTCACTTCGACCGCTGGTGCTGCAGTCGGATTCTGGATTCAATATAGACATGTTGTACAATGAAATTAAAATTGAAATGCACGCTGAACTCGAAATGACATAGTTCACTTTTTTGCCGCAACTAAGTAACTTGTAGAATAACAATAATAAGGAACTAATTTGAAGGAAGAAACATTTCCCAAATATATCATCACGCTATTTACTCATTTATGGATATTGCACTTTGCTTAAAGCAGATCTAGGTAACTAATTATGCGATGTCAACTATACGATGTTAGTGGGGATCGAACGGAATATCTTGTGATCCACAGACAGAGATGAAATACTTTTTAAATATAAATTGAACCAATATTAAGCTGTTTTAATCTTAATCTTAAATTAATTTTAGATATTAAGGCGTAAGAAAAGATTTAAAAAATCCACGAAGTAAACAAAACAATAACCTTAAAAATTTGACATACAAAATATTGAACTTGAACTGGAATATATGTTTAGATTTTCTATTTAGAATTTTAGGCTACGGAGTTTGATTTCATTTTATTTAATTAAATGTTTCATTGCAATGAAAACGAAGTATTCCATATGGTATATTCCTTCGGTTTTCATTTATCCGCTTATATAAAAATTATGCTTCATTTGGAATTAGCCAATTAGCAATTAGAATAAAGTTACGCTTTGATTTATAGGAACCAACACTAAATACACCAATAAAATTAAGACGTTTCAGCTTACAATTAGTGGGATAGAGATATCAAGTCCTCTTTTTTTTCTGTCAGAAACGTCAAACAGCATAGCACCGAACTATGTACTTCTATGAGAATACCAATAGAAATAACATTATTTGAAGAGTTTTTTAAGATTTATCTATAAATTGTGTAGTTTACACAACAAATAGTAATAGGTTTATTACTGTATAATTAAATTATTGAAATAGTTTCTGATTTCTTCAACAATATTTCACTAATAATAAGTGGTAATTAAGTATAATTGGTATTTAAATTGATAGTTTTAAGATACTCCAACCGATTATTATTAATTGTACGGAAGTAATTTAACTATAGTTTAAATTTTGACTTCAATGATAATGGGGTTTGCGACCAAATTTTGATTTCTTTTTTTGTATATATGATACTGGACAAACACATAAAATACCCATATTTTTTAAATTGATAAATTATTTATAGTTTACAAGAAATAATGACATCATTGATTCCTTGATTTGCTCCACCAAATCTACGTCACGTCGAAGCGCGACTTACATTATTTGAATTTCAATTTGAAAATACCAAAAATTATAAGATTATATATAGTTTCTATTATTATTGAGATAATATAATGGTTAATTTACTTATTATATAATTTGTTTCATTAAATTTGACAACTGTGTTATTTAAAACTAACCCAAGTATGGTGCCTTTTTTGTAAAGAAAAATCCTCTCAAATCAGGGTACAAATCCTCAGAGAGGCATTTACTAAAAATGTCGGTGAAGGTAGCAAAAACAGCCCCCATATTTCAGTGAGACAGTAGTTCGTTATCCGTTCCACCCACACTTTGGGCATCGCAGACACGAGACGCAAGGCAGTCTGTCTCGTCGCTTGGTCTGTCAGTTCAGTTCGTGATTGTTATCTGTGTTCACAACATTGTTTAGCTTCCCTTGTGAACGATCATTTAACGTCTCGGCATCCCCCAACCCCGCCAAGCTGTGAACACCTGAAAGTGAAATATGTTGGAGTAGTATCGCCCGCATTTTTCGGAAACTATTAATCTTTTTATCTGATAGAATGTTGTGGAAACTAAACTAAATTATGGTCTATCAAATTTTGTTTGAAAATACAGTTAAACTTTTAAAATATCACGGGAAAAAATTTGCGCTTCCTGTCGTTTGAAGCACCGGAGAAATTTTCATTATACTATGAAACATAACCACAAATATTATACTAGCATTCATGAGTAATTAACCGCATACCACATCAATTAAATTCTTACCTATTTAGTTTAAGCTGTAATACAATTATTTCTTAGAAATCCGTAATTATAAAAATATTTGTTATTACAATGAGACATTTTTTCTTGTTACCAAATTTTTGTCATGCTTGTTATCTCAAAAACCAAATGTAAGTAATTTTGCGGTAAACGGTAAATATGAGCGATGTTTAAACTGCAAACAGGAAGTTGAATTCGTCATTGTAATACGTGCAATTTTGCTGGTTTCTAAATACTTTATGTATATGCTAATCTAAATAAAAAAAAATACTCGTACTTTTTAAAGTAATTGAAGGAAACGTGACAAGAAATGGTAAATAAAATAAGTAAATATATCATCACGCCTTTTACCCATTATGGATGTGGCACTCTGCTTACGCAGATCTCGGTAAGTGATATATTTTTGCGTATGAAGTGCGGTTATGGTAATAGAGGAAAAAGAGATACAAATGCCATATTACATTTACGAAGTTACAAAAAAAATATTTTTTTGCAGATTGACATTAAAGATAAAACGTCACGGACTGCTAACAGTGTGTAAAGTGTCACTTTTATGCCTAGGGTGTAAAATTATTTTACATAATAACTGCTCAACAAATGCATAGCAACCGTCAATAAATACATAGCAACTGTTCAACACATGCATGGCAACGTAATTTGACAGCAATAACCTTCAAAATATCTATATAAAATAATCATTAAATTAACATTAATCTAAAGCCTCGTCAATGAAACGCCAGCCTCTGCTGTAAATCTGGTATTTTGATGCCTAGTTAAACAAATAATTATTAATTTACAAGTGAAGCATAATCAAATTATTATTTTAACATTATGATAGCCAGACAATAAATGGCATCATACTAATTTAAACAAAGCAACAAATTAAATTTTAAATGAAAAATGCGAACTATTTACAAGATTATTTATGTTGAATTTATTATTATTGAAACAATAATAAACAAAGCAGTGGTTTTTATATTTATTACAACTAACACATAGACAGAGCTGTCGTACTGTTGGTCGCATGTGATAAATTCAATTTTCTCTTAATTAATAATAAATAAAATGTAATGTAAATTATGGTTTTCTTGTCAATAAGCAATTTGTTAAGCACAACATTTGTAAATATATTTGTATTCATTTATTCCATTTTCGCACCATACAATAAAAATATAAAATGTGCGAACTAAAATCGGTGTATCCTGTCAGTTCCAAATTCTTTCGGTAACGTGAATGGACTGTAGGACTCATATATCTTTAAGTACCGATGTTAAACGTCAAATGTTGATATTCACGCAAGCATAAATGCTGGAGTTAAACTCAGAAAGACCTAAGATTTCACATTGAATCCCCAATTCATCGTAAACGTAAGCCTCCTATAAAATAATACCTGGTGCTTGCAAACATTGCATCGCATTTCACTCCCAACTAAACTGTCAGATCCAAGATGAAAAATCCTGTCAGCTACAGCTTCATTTCCGATATCCGTTCTCTCTCCAGTGACGTGCTTCACGTTTCTCCCTGGGGGCTCGGGGACTTGTCTGCACTTTAATCAACCCTCCACCTCTTATCACCACAATGTGATGACACTTTACAAAGAGAGGAGAGAACTCTCTTCTCTTAAGAGAGGATAATGACTTCATGCACGTGAAATTGAAACTGGGGTAACCGCGAACTAAACGTGCCGTGCCACTGCCACCCCTTTTTAGGGAGGACAGAATTAATTGCTTTTCTTTGTTTAATTAGGATATTGCCCGTCGAGGATTTTTTTGGGGAAGGATATTGTTTCCGTTTAATTATAGGTAATGGATTATTTTGAAGGTTATTAATGCTTAATGAAGAAGAAGCAGAAGGAAATTACTGTAGTAGATTTGAAAGCGATTATTAGTATTGGGTGTACAAAGTAATCAACATAAAATAAATTGCAGGTAATTGATGTTTTTGATTTATTTATATATAATTTTTAAATTGGTACAAATTTTGCACAACAGATCGATCTTTTCGAATACTGATACAGTTCAAAATAACTATCAGTCAAATAAATGAAAAATAAATGTAGAAATGAAATGTGGCGTATGCGGGTTTCAATGTTTTTATATATTGCTGTATTTGTTTACAGCAAACGCGTAAATACAAATTAATCAAAATTTAAAAATGCATGCAATAAGGCCTATTTGGTTACATAAATATTAGTATTTCACCATTTATCATCCATATTAAAATTAATATTTGTTAAAACAAATTGTAACACATCTATGACAAGTTAAACAAAAACGAAATATTATATTGTGCAACTAGTGCAGAAAGTTATCTATTTCACGCGAGTTGTGAGAGTTTTAGTAGGAGACGAAGTCTAGTGCTGTAATCACACGAGCGTGAAATAGGTAAATTCTGCACTACAGTATACTTTTTCTACAATCTCACTTTTGTTAAGATTTAATAATAATAATTCTTATTCTTCAGAAACAAAAAATGACATCTCAAACTCAAACTATTTGACGTTTATGATTACAGTATGAAGTCGGCGCAAGCGCAGATGTATGCAATGTTACCAAATATAAATCTATAGATTGTAATATAAAAACTAAAAACATATTTTATTTTAAAATGATAATGTATTTTCTTTGTAATTTCAATATTGAAAACGGAGATTTATATAAACTCTAAAATAATTATGAATTATTTTATGATACATAAATGTAATTATACTTGATATATTAATATCATACAGTATTATATTATTTATTAGTAAGTTGGTTACACTTGCGTGTCGAATAATTGCTCACGCTATTCCACACGACTGTGCGAAATATACAATTTTCAAGCTTTGTTTAATGTGGGGAAATTGTAATGTTCAGTAGTGATCATAGAAAAATATTTTACATTTCATAAAACAGTTTTAGATTTATTTAACAGAAAGAAAAGATAAAAATGAACTCTAAAATTCGGCATTATGTATATTATTACAATCTTTTACCAAATTTATACAAATAATAATATGTGTTATATTAATATAATTGTTTTTTGTTTAATGTTTACGTTAATATGAAATTATTATTTCCTTGTCTGAAGAACTTTTGATATATATATATATATTCAAACGAAACAAAAATATTACGAAATAAGAAACAAGTTAGTTAATTAAAATTTATTAACAAATAAAATAAATGAACATCAAGTAAACTAAATAAATGAAGAGATACTAGATGAATTTTAATAACAATGTTTACACTACTATGGGAGTACAATACATGAAAACAAACTACGTATTATTAGATATAAAAATGCAAATTATATTTTAGCAGACAGTGTCAATATTTTGCTGCAACACATTTTAGTTTCACCATGAATAAATATCAAACATTATGCATTGAAAATTGATGTTTTGCAAAACAAAATGCGCATTTGTAATGAACAAATTTCCAAAGTACTAATTCGCAAAAAATACGTAGTAAAACAGAAATATTTCATTCATTCGTATAAATTAATCACATATGCAAATCTTGTTCAACTAATAACAACAGAATTTAAATAATTCTTGCAGAATGTTCTATAAGATTGTCATACTCGTCGGATGCAGTACAGCACGTGCGGATATACCTATTTATATGGTCAAGTGCGATCATTGAATATTAATAGACTGAATTTTTCACATTCTTGAGATATGTGTTATCCTAGGCGTAAACAGAATGAAACCGCATGTGCTGTGAAAGAATTTTCAAGTTTATAAGAAATGTCGTTGTGTTTATAACACCTTGAATTAGGTGTGGATTGGATGATGGCTTCATTGTGGATTTACACACTTCTTTAGAATAAATTAAATATGGGATGTTTGTTTTAATTAGAGGAATGAAACATAATACCAATTTGTATATTTAGAGCGCAAAGTTATGTTTTGTCGCACGAATTATACTCAATATTTTTCCGATGAATGGTAGTAAAACTAAAACATTGATCAAATTTCAATAAAATAATAGTATATTATTATATGAGCGATTATGATAGTCATTTATTCACGATGATGCAAACCATAATCCCGAATATAATACTGTACTTTTTCTACTCCTGTAAATTTTAAAAATAGTCTAAATTCGTTGGGAACATACTTTGAAAAAGTCAACATAAAAATACACAATGACAACTGGTTACACTGTCAACTGTCAGACGGCCTAGCCTTAGCTTGGTGATCCACATCACTGCTTTAGCTTGGTGATCCACATCACAGCTTTAACTTGGTGATCCACATCACGGCTTTAAAATAAACAGGAATAATTGTTTTCGGATTCTGTGATTGGCCGAGAAAAGTGAATTATGACTACTATAATTATTCGAAAAAGTTGAAATAATGAGGATATATTTACACAGGAGTAGAAAAACGCATGTATGACATTCCTGTCATAGATTGTTGTAGCTGTTTTTTACTTCGTATCCATGGTGATATATTAGCAAAAAAAAAAATAAAATTTTTGCCGCTTTTTTTCTATTGTTGCTATTGGAGACGAGCAATAGAGTAAAATTCCACAGGAAATATTAACTTTGCGTTGATAAATGCAAGCGCAAAAGTCAACTTTATATGTCAATCGTTCAAAAATAAGACTATCATGATGGTTATATATTTTTCTTTGATACCACAAACTAAATAATTAATCTAAATGTTCTTAATGCAAATGTTATTTTGGAGGGTCGTACAATGAGGAATTAATTATTAATTTGTATTCAAATTGTAATGTACAAATAATGTTGTGTAAAGTAAAATTTATTGTGACCACATATAATATTTCAAAAAGCCATTAGAAACATCATTATAACTATCAGTGTATAATCTTGATTATTATTGCTTGGGGAGCGTGCAGTCTACACGCACAAGTCTGGACAATTTACCAGGGGAGTACTCAGTCTAAATTATCCCCCAAATTATAATAAACATACCACTACCCCATTAATGAGAAACAGGAACTGAAAATTTAATTATTTGAAGTGCAGAAAATTATGAGGAATATTAAAACAGCATTATGTTAAAATTAAATATTACGACAGCTCCCAATTAACATTATTAAATCCTCACTACCAACAAACAAATTATACAATTTAAAAAGATATATTATGGGGAAAAAAATCGTGGTAGAATAATTTATGGAATAATGTGATTACGGTCCTGGTTTTGCTCGCCAGATGTGCACCTACAGTCCACCCTCGACTTTGTACTGCACCCAGACACCCAGTCGTATACACTGTTAAACAAGGACAACACAGATGCATCATGACCCCTATCTCTCTTTTCCTTTCTATCACTTGCAGTGTTGCAGTGTTACCAGTGGCGTCTTCTCCATGCAAGCAAGGCAAGCAGTGCTTGCCTTTTTATTTTATAATTTTTAATATATTTCAACAATATATTTGTTTATAATTATTTATTTAGAATTTTAGTATTTCTAAACTTAAAAGCAAACAGAAATACACAATTATGTTTCAAATTGCCTACCGCACCGCTAATGCAATACGAGTTCATACAATGACGTACGAACTATTAGGATCTTAACCTGTTGTTCAAAACCTGCAAGCACAACTTCGAGTGCTTTCGCCGCCCATGCTTACAGTATACCGAACATTGTCGAACATGCAGGTTTATATACTGGAAATAATGCGCCGTAAACGTTCCGTTGAAAGCAGTTTTTAAAGTGCTTCTATGAAGATAATTTACTGGTAAAAATTAAGAAAGGACAGAATAGAAGTAAATTTTATTTATATGGTATATTACTGAATTAAATTTGTTATAAATAAATTTTGAAAGTAATAATAACTCTTGTATTTTAATAGAATTAACGACATTTGCGCAATAAAAAAATCTTGCTTCGTTGGACGAAGAAAAAGCTTTCATTGTACGGGGTAGACCTGTTCCTCGTATGAAGTTACTGTTAAAAATACAATAAGATATTTACATTATTTTTCACAATTTTTTTTTTACCTATCACCTATTTGTCATTGCTTGCCTTATTATAAAATCCACGAGACGCCACTGAGTGTTACACTATTCCAAGAAAATTGTATCATTGAAACAGAACATGGAAAATTGTTATTTTACTCTCTTCTTCTTATCCGACACTACAACTTGATGGTCGGCTTTGGCCTCCAGAACGATCATCGTTCTATTGACGACTTTCGATTTTCATCCTTTGATTTTTAGTCTGCTTCCCCTACATTCTCCGTTCATCTTAAACGTGGTCTTCCTTTTCTTCTTCGGTTCAAAAATGTAGTTTCCGTATTTGGTTTTGGCATTCTTAAAAGAATTTATGGATCTGTGAGAATGCCAGAACAAAGTTATTATATTATTATACACGAAGAAAGGGTATGGTAGAATTTACCGAACTATTCGGTAAACTGAGGACATAAAATGCATTTTCTGAAAATTTACCAAACTTATTGGTACGAAGCTAAGTACTTTTAATTGCTTAGTAAATTTTCCATTCCCAGAACACATATATTTTAAGTAAGGTTATAGTTAAGATTGTTTAGTATAAAATTTGACACATTCTGTTAATTTAATTAATTTAGAAACGAAATTACAGATGATGAAAAAATGGAGTTAGTGCTAATTCCTTTTGTAAATCTGCCTGCTGGCGCCTAAGCCTAGACAACTCAAGCTCGACAAACTCAAATCACAGTACTCATTTTTCATGGAAATATTTTTAAAGTTCACATTAAATATTTTCCCATCCATTTGGTGTCAAACTAAAACAGTTCCACATATTTTTAAATCATTTTGGCGTGAAGAACATTATCTCTATATTTGTGATAAACTTGTATCATCAAACACATCTCATACGTATGCAGGAATATCCGGTGTATATGTGTCACACTCACACACACACACAGTTTCACAGACACAGTCTAAAAGCATCGACACATGGATGGTCCATGTTTGCCTGTACCCACATTTAGCAGCGTGCTTTGAATGGGGGTAGTGTGACTGACTGTATAAGGGCGGGGGAGGTAGGTCTCGTGACCAAATGGGGTGCGAACGCACGGCAGCTGATAGCCAGACAGTGGCTGTCAAAATGTTAACAGGGAAGAGGAATTAATTTAATGGGGTGATGGTCATTTATGGGTTTCAGCTGGTTTCAATGTTAAAAGTTGAAATGTTAATTTAACATCCTTTATAAATGGGGTGAAATATGTTTTGTATTTGTATTTTTAGGGGCAAAGATAACAATTAATCACTAATTTAAACACCAATTATAGATTTGTTATTAATCTACATATTTCACAGTTAGAATCAATCAATTATTATTCCGAGGTAACGCATCGGACTATGAATCGTGAGATCTCAATTCGAATCCCGCAGCCGACAGTCGCCATTTTAAATTTACCCCTCCATAACACCTTTGAGGGCCATGACTGATAACAGCACTTCATGCGCAAAAATATATCACTTACCAAGATCTGCATAATCAGAATGCTGTCCTACAATAGATTAAGGCATGATTTTTTTTATTGTTGTAATCAACTTCAGCAATATAATATAATGATGATTTATACTTCCTATTTATTTCATCATAAATATTGATAAAACAATTTTAAATTTAGATCAAAAAAGTGAAAAACCTCGCCATTTCTGAAAATAAGTCTATTAGGTCCAACAACTACAAATGGAGTAGATCCGAAAACAAATTAAAAATCCATCTTCATCTCTCAATTCATAAGCCCCATAAAAATAAAACAAAACGATTATTTGACGAGTCGTCGAGTACGAACGAACGATTAAGCAATTAAACATGTCTACTACAACAATTCTTCTCCATGAGAATTCAACTCAGTACATCAAACGCGTTATTGTGATATACGAATGTGTTTACAAGCTCGTTCACAGCGACCCGTCTGGCACCCGCACCCGCACACGGCAGTTTATTGTGAACACGCCTGTTTTTCACTCTGGCATCAAGAGATACGGACAGGGTAATTGCTGTTCGATTTCAAATAAAATAAATCGAATGAGAGTAGTTTTTTTTGTTGCTGCAGGTTAACTGGATTACTAATTGGATAATCTCTTTTTGATTGATTGTACAATGTGTTGTGTTGTACTGCGGATTTTTTATTGCTTTTTTTGGGTAAAAAACTTCACGCAATGAAAAGAGGATACAATAATAAGATGAACTACAAGACGATTTAGAATTGCTGCCAATATATGTCTAATACAACATTTGTCAACAAAACAAAAAAGCTACAGAAATAAATCTCGGGAATAATCTCAGTATAATAAATGACAGGATTGGTTAAAACGCAGACACGTGGCATACAATAAATCATTTCATTGGTTTTAAGAAACGTCAAAAAATAATCATTTTAATTTTACCAGTATAGTTATCTACTAACATCATTATCTTTCTACTGCTTTTATATTAACACTAATTTAAATGTAAAAATAATTTAAATACAGCAGAAATATATGTTCTTGTTATCACTGCTTTCTTTTGAAAAAAATTAAGCTAGACCAGATCATGGTCCATTCAACATAAACAATTTTTTCCACATCACGTCTTTTAGTCATTATGTTTCAATTTCTTGTATGAAATCTTATTAATACAGTAATCAGATATATTACTTAACAATAGTTTTTGTAGTAAAGCTAACAAAACTTTTTACTAATCCTATTTTAAGAACGGATAACCTGTCCCAGTTCTTCGTAATTACCATCCTCAATTAGCAGCGCAAACTCTTCATTTTACTTGTATTGTTTCGGCGTGCGAACATTTTTGCCGCGAGCATGACTCATGAATCGCATTTGAACCATTCGCACCAGCACCAGCACCAGCAGCTGATGATCAGCACTTTGCTAATCGTGCGTGCGTCCTGTTTAGGCCATGCATTGACCTTTGCCGTAATGTAAGTGTAAGAATGGATATAGCGTGAGGAAGTGCGGTGTCTTCATGCCGATCCGGTCATCCATGGATGGATGCCGGTCACGTGATCATGAGGTGCCAATTGGTTTGGAGTGAATGTATCTGAGTAGGAACACATTCAACATGCCGAACTATTTCTTGTGGATTAGTTCGTTGTAGTATGTCAGTAAAAATGTATGTCAGTTTAAAATGTGAGCCATTAACAAACATTGATCGCTAGTAAGAACGCTGATTAAGGGCGACTAACTAGCAGTTGACTATCTGTGTTTTTCAGCTGTCAAACCTTCTTACATGATTATTGAGAAAAATATTTGAAATAGAAGTGGTAGAATATTTAATTCTGTATGTCTTTTATTCGAAGCTTATATCTCTAAAATAATTTAGGAACACTAGACAGCGTAAAATAAAGTTAGTCAACTGCTTGTTAATCACTATTAATCGGTTGTTCTTACTAGCAGTCATTGATTTTTCCACCTGCGCTAGTATTGCCTGGCAAAATAGTGAACTAACTTGACATTTCTAATTTGTATCATATATGTGTATATGTACTAAATACATAGGAATAAAATTAATCCTCCTTAAATATAATTCAGTACGTAATTTTCTTATCTATGAATTATTTGAAAGTACTATTTATTACAATTCAAAACATAATTTGTGATAAAAAGGCTTTTGGATAAAGTTCTGTAAAATATTTAATAAAAACGTTTCGATTTACTACACGTAAATCTTCGTCAGGTTATAAACAAATGAAAAACACAAACAAGTAAATAGATACGGTAACTAAGTAAATACAAATTATGATTTATAAAATGGAAACCATGTCTTGTTTAACTCGTAGTCTTCATTCTAGTTCACGGTATTCTTTTGCTTATAGGTACGAGTCTACCATTGGTACATTTAGCTTTAGCTATAATCTTCGTTTCTTTACAATATTCTATGGTATATCTTTATCAAATTAAGATTTTCTGGATCCTGAAAGAGTCCAGAATTCTTGTCAGTCATGTATTTTCGAAAAATTGTATCATTGTCTCTTCCCCACCAAATATACTGACACATTTCTTTACAAATAACACATGAAGACCAGATCTGAGTGTATCATTCTTTAATGAGAGTTTATGATGACGAACGACTACCTTTACCGTTTACCCTCTGAGATCTCGGAAACTGCTCGCTATAAATCTCTAGCGTGTGCGGAAGATTGTAAATCAAGGTGGCTGAGTGTCTGCGGTGGCGGCAGACAAGGCTGACGTGATATAATTAGTGTTCTGATTGTGAACGAGCCATGAACCGCACGTACCTACGTGGTTATAGTTCTGGAGTGAGGTATGTAATGTAGCAAGTGGTCTCTGTGCGACAATCTACGTACTTTGCGTTTAGACGGTGAGAAGGATTGCAAATGGAATGTTCCCAATCTTACAAAAGCACAGAGAGGGGAGAACTTGAAAGAGAACCTGAAACTCATACGAAATTTGTTGTAGATTTTTCAATATTGAAAAATAATAATTTTTATTTTCTAAAACTGTAACAGGTTTCGATATTTGATATATTTTGCATGTATGGAAGCTTACCACCTGTCGAATTACGCTCTTCATGGTATTAGTGGAGTGAGAGTAGCAGGGTGGAAATTCAATCAAATAATAGATATTTATGTAACCAGTACGTATATATTTTACGGTTTTGTGAACGTGGCACATAAAAAGGCGAGACAATAAATACCTATTATGTATGTGTTACATACAATATTTTATGTTTGACTGCATTGTAGATTATTTTTTTTTAGCTTAGTACTTTTAATTTTCCACATAACGTTGACTTAAAAAATTTATAGTTTTTTTCTGTTATTTGGTTATCAAGTTATTTATTGTTTATTATAATTAATTTTGTAAAAAATGTGCAAGCTGTCATTTCACGTCTCAGTCATTCTGACATGTAATTAAATCATTCTAATTGCATTAAAATAATACTTCTAATTGTGTAATTAATATTATCATTACGGAAAATGATGTAATTTATTTTGATCAATAGTCCTTTTACTTTGCCATTATGGACTAGTCCATAAAGAGCCCATTATGGCTGCTAAACGATAACATAAACAAGTAATTATAATACAGTGGAATATAATAGTATATTATTATATGAGGGATTATGATAGTCATTATTCACGAAGATGAAGTCGACGATAATCCCGAATATAATACTATACTTTTTCTACTCCTGTAAATTCGGAATTCACTTTTGAAAATGATCGAAATTCGTTGAAAACCTGACTACATGTTGACTGTCAGGCGGTCGTTGCTTGGTGATCTACATCACGTCTTTAAAATAACCGTGAATTATGAATTTCAGGCTCTGTGATTGGTCGAGAAGAGTGAATTATAAATCATAATTCATCATCAAAATTGAAATAACGGGGATATATGTTTACATGAGTAGAACAATTAAATTATAAAATTTAAGGCTAAGAAGTATTTTAATTTTATAAAGTCAAACCCCGATGTCTATTATCTATCTATACGCATTTTTAAGTAAGAGGGATCAATCAAGATTATTCAACTTAATCAATTCAGTGGTGAAGATTGAATCCGAATCATTCGAGTTAATAATAATTTTTTAAATCTTAAAAATGCTTCAGTTTGGTAACACCATTCGGATGGTTTTAAATATTATGTACTATAGCAACTCGTAGAGATAACTATTACTATTACTTAGATACTTCATAGCGATGTTTCACCTTTATTTGATTCCTACTAACATAAGTTCTTGCACATGAAAAAAAAGGCGGAAATCAAACGTAAATTTTTAGAACAAAATATGTCTATAAAATCAAATGTAATTTCATATACATTAAATGCGTTTTGCTACGTTTCATAATCATCGTAGAAGGTTATGATGTAGATAGTAACCATGGGTAGTAACCACATTAGTTGATAGATCTGGGTAAACAGCTACATCCTCGTATATTCTTATCATACGATGCTCACTATTAATTTTATCTGTTTTCATATCCAGCCAGAACATTCAATCTCATTTTATATCCTACTAATATAATATTTAAAGTACTGGAGCACTTATTTCTAACGATGAAACATTCTTCCATCATCAGATTTCTCCATTTTGCGCTCCCTGTGCAAATCTCCTTACCTCCGTCCATGAATGTGTCTAGAGGCAAGGAGTTTAAAGCAATATCCGTAAAGACGCTGCAGCGTATGTATGAGTATCACATTAAGTTAATGCGACACGGGAATTTACCCCTTAAGTAAATGGCACATAGAGACCTCAACTGCTGTGTGCACCAGCTACAAACGATTTGAACGCAAAGTTTTAATACATTCGCCGGGACGCTGTTGGGTTTTATTTTGTTGATTGCTAGTTTTGAATCCACAGGAAATATAAATTTTCGTTTACTCGTTTATTTCGTTACAAATATATTTTCAGTCAGGAAAATTGCTTATTAATAAAGATTTGTTTTGTTGTATTTTGACGTTTTGATTGAAAATTAAAAAATGTTTCAACTTCTTTAATTTGATATAAATTTAATTTCTTGTTCGAGAAGAATCTGCGTTTGACAGTTCTGGAATGTTTAAATTAAAAATGTTTTAAAATGTATTAATTAAACCCTTTCAAACTTTTAAAATACTTTTTATTCACACTTTTACTATTCGTATAATTATGTCATTTTAAAAGACATCTGGTTTTCTTGCATTAACAGGACTTTCATAATTTTTCTTAATTATTTTCTTTTAATTACGACAATTTGTACATAACGTACCGAGATCAGTGAAAGCAGTACAACATGTAAAATGAGTTTTCATATCTACAAATATTTGAAATGAGTAGCTCTTTTCACATGCGTTTTGCTACATTTTTTACTTTTTTAACATTGTCTTCTGATTTGGAATCCGTTTACAAAAACTCAGTGAGAGCATTGGGGTCCTTCACTAAAGTCACAAATTGGCAAATAAATCATATATAATATTATAACTAGACTCAAAACCATTGTACTCGATATAATATGTATTTATTAAGATATTTGAGCTTTAAATATAGCAATTCTGGCATCAAAGTATTATGTTTACTATTACTAAACACTCTAGCTGTAAGCTTCAATTTACAAGGTTACCAATGGAACAACAAGCAACATTTTAATTTAATACACAACTTCAAGAATAAATCCTTCGTCCAAATAATATACAAACCACAAATCCTTGCACTCCGGCGCATCAGGTTAGCAATAGCGTCAGCTGTGAACTCCGCTCTCCGTTGGCTTGGCGTAGTGGCGTGTAACAAAAGACGCTCACTACGGCGTCGTTACGGCGGGCGTCGCTCGAACCACGCCTGGCGTGCATTGTACGCTGGGGGTCGTTGCACCCCGACGCTGACGTCAGCGCCACTCACGGCGAAACGGGGAAACTAATGTGATGACGGCCGGACTGACAGAGATGTGGAAATATGCTTTGCAGGTTTTTTTTGTTTATTGAATTTGGGAAGAATTTGAATAGAAATGTTTGAAGGGGATTTGAAGAGTTTGGTTTGATACTAGCTTTTTGGGAAGCTAATATATAGCTCGACAAACAGATTTAAATCCCTGAGAAGTGTGGCTTCAGGGACAAGTAGTGTCGTTTGTGCACTCAGTGACAAACTTTTTTGGTTTTTTGATTTAATTAATAAAACAATTGTTTAGTTCAACATAAACAACTAAATTATTACTGTATACTGTATATACACAAAAAAACTATACCTACATGTTTCATTTGACAATGTTTTCTCCACCGTACTATCAAACTACAACTATTTTTTCTTTTCTAAACTTTACATTCCACTAGCATAATACATATGGGTCGAGTGGACTCAAATGAATTGGTCAATTGTTGAGGTATATCAAATGTGAAATTTTAATTACAAAAAAATATGTAAAAATTAACTAAATACAAATATCATTTGCTCGTGTTTACAATAAAATGTTAGGCGATTTTGTGTTTATAATTTGCCTTCTAAATTGTCGAAATAAGTAGTATATTATTTTAAAATAATTATTGTCAAAGAGATATCATGGATTAAGCCTTGTGGCCTATTCCGACTCACTCCATATCTTGTTTGGTTGTCCAATGTCTCTTTTGCCTTTGGGTTTGTATTGGACTGCTAATTTTGGATATCTATCCTTATCCATTCTTTCTAATTATTGCTGCCGTTTTGTCTTATAGTGTTTAATTTTGTTCTTAACTACAAATATTTCTAGTTTTTCTCTGATATTATTATTGCTAGTTCTTAGGAATTTCATTTCTGCTGCCTGAATTTTTCTTTTTATTAGTAGGAACTCATGTTTAACTTTCATAAAATAATATTGGTAAAGTATGTACATATTAATTAATACCAGCCTAATTCTTGAAAAAGTTGTTATCGTAGCAACTTGCTAGTGGTGACAAAATCGAATCGAAACTTCATGTTTAATGGAGAATATTTCATTAGTCAAAAATCTATTATTTTTTCTCATAATTAACAAGTTGTTGTGGCAGCAACTTTTTTAGAGAATATGCCCAATTTTTCAGATGTTTATTGACATTTCACACAAAAAAAGTACCATAGAATTTACCAAACTCTTCGGCAACCTGAGGATATAAAATGCATTTTCTGAAAATGACAACAATTAAGAAATTAAACACGATTATTTGCTAAGCAATTATAATTATTTACCAAGAAGTTTGCTAAATTTTTAGAAAATACATCTTATATTCTCAGTTTACCGAATAGCTTAGTAAATTCTCCTTTACTATATTTTTCGTATAGCTTATTAAAATAATCTTGTACGGTATAAGTTGTACTCATTTATTTTATTACAGCGTTTCTTTTAAAGAAACGAACGATTATCGATAACAGCGCACAGAGATTATTCATCTTGACTCATTTGTATTTCTTGTGTAATAACAACAATTTCTCTTTACCTACGAAAACTTAAAATAGCTTTACGTAATATTAGTTCTATTTCATTTCAATAATTAACAGTGACTATTTCTCCAATGATAATTGACAAACAACCAAACATTCTAAAGCGCCTTGATTTCATTAGTTGTTTTGAATCTTACTTTGTAACATAGTTACTATGTCATAGTAGCAAAAACGTAGAGAATTCGTAAAGAATAACACTGAAACATCATTGTTTGTCATATACCAAAAAAATATACTATTCATCTGGTCACGACCCTATATGAATATGGTATTATTTAGTGCTGAATCAAACCATACTAATTCTTATTCTTCCCGCTGTCTTGCTAAAAATTAGGGAACATTAGGATTATCTAGTAAATTGCAGATTAAACAAGCAAAGGTTTAACATTTAAATAAAGATTCGATCGCTGCTAAAAGCATTAGCGCTGACCCTAATTTTTAACCTAATTCCGGATTTGGTCTCGGGAAACCTAACCCTACTTGTAGTCCGAATAAAGGAAACGGAAGACTCCATCATGACGCCGCAACGCGGAAACTATTAAATAATGTATCTTGTAATGTTTAAGCCGTATTTACAACGACATTAGTTAGTTTGGAACACGAACACGCGGGACAAGAAGACCGGATATTAATATTTGATTCGTTGTGAATTGTAATAGGTAATGGAGTTCATTGCTCTAAGACTTTAGACGACTACGCGAAAGGCGTAAGTTGAACGCGGAGGACGCGGTTGTCGTAAACTGAAACTGCGAGGCTATTTCTACATCTGCAAACTGTAAACCTAAGCTCAAAGCTAAAATAATGGTCAACAAGACTCTTTCGACTGAACGATTGTTAAACAGAGAAATTCTGAGGGGCTACATTTATACCCACAACAAATTTGTAAGTAGTGTAGAAAGAGGCGTAATTAAAATATTTTTGCAAAGTTTATTGTAATAGTTACTTTTATATCTCCTGCACATTTTATTAAATATTAAAAATAATTGTATATATTAATAGAATCGGATAAATGCATTATTTAATCACCTATTGTATGAGGCAATACAATATTATTATTATTAGTAAATACAATTAATCTTGCAACAATTCAATGAGCAAGAGACAGTGCTGTTAATTTAATGGATATTATGGTTCTGAACAGAGAGAAAAAAATATGCAAATAATTAATTTCCATGCAAATGTTTGTGGTTTCCAGTATTATTAATACCATGATATGTATATTAGGGTTTAGTGATCCCTGCAACGGTAAAGATGATCAAAAACAAATTGTCGAAAATAAGGATAAAACTTTGAAAAATCGTGTTTTTAAACTTGAAATTGGTATGACAAATTTCGTTGTATCTGGCTGATTCTTTGTGCAATTCGACGTCGGATTAACAAATGGGCAAAATAAGAAATTGCTCTTGGAACCTGCAAGTCTAGGTGTCCTACAATTCCGGGAATATATGTAAATAAATAAAAATTTATTGTTACGATCCATGAATTTACTACACTAATAAAAATGTTTTCTTGGAACAGATTCCTCTTAAATGAATAGAAAAATTTATTTGAACAGTGCCAATCCGATTTCGTTTTCATTAAAATTTTTTGTAGATTTAATAAACATTATTGTATGAAAATTAATTTAGCTTAGAAGGAACATACGAAGTATTCAACTGAGACTCATTATGGAGACGAAGTAGTTTTAATTCAAAATTATATCGTTTTACAAAAAAAATTTGTTTAAAATTAAAACCACTTAATTTTCATTATTTTTAAAGATAAAATTTAAAATATATTCATTTTCTTTCAATGCAGAACGAGAAGATAAATTAAATTCATATTTAAAATTATTATTTCATTTAAATTGAACCTAATCACTTTGTAAGAAATAACATTTTCTTCAACGTATACATACAAAAAGTAAACTGAAAATTTTCTTGAAACAATAAGTTATTTTTATAAGTGTACGGCTGCAGATTTTTATAGCAGAGTATATTCTAATACAAATGACAGAAGGCAACTAATTCACGTACGAGTTTTTGAAATTTGAACAGGAATCGCTTTAGCTTCTGGTGAACCCCAATAAACATAAATTTAAAATGTTATTTGTAATTTTTACCGTTTTACGAAGACCCTTAATGTTATATATTTTCGAATATTTCTCCTCTATTTTATTGATTGGCGAAGTCACAATTAGTTTACATATTTGCCAACTTATGTTGGCGTGTACCCGCGCTGCAATATAAACTGCAAATTAATAACTTGTATAAATTATGAAACGAATAAAAATAAAATGTAAAATAGACAGAAGATATATGAATCAATTTATAAATCCATAAATTTGCTCAAGACAATACAGGGCCGGCGTCGCCCACGCATCCCTTCATCTCGAGTGAAGCAGCATCAGCGCCTCTTTTCCCAATTAATCATTTCAACAAACTTGGTCGACAAGCGGAAACAGCTCATATTATTAACCGCACGAGATACTCACAGTCAGACCACACGTACTTACTATGACTTACGCGACTAAACGTTTAGAATGGGCACACCCACATTACATAAATTGTAGAATTTACCGACTTACTTTACGCTTCATATAATATGATTTCTTCCACGATAATGAGTCGTGTTCATCGAGAATAATTAAGCGTAATAACTTCTCTCTGTAATAATAATATATCTTCACGCCTTTATACTGTTTTACATTAATTATATCACAGCAGCCTACTGCTTCTATTTTTAATAGCGATCCTAAATAATTTCGACAAGGAAATTATTCACAGTTGATAAGTGAGTCGTATACATGTACCAGTACAGCCTATTAGTGTCGCGTGATTTTATCGTGCTTTGTAAGTGAAATAAACTACAGAAAAAATTATTGGTTTGTTGACAATGGGCCATTTATATAAACCGCAATTTTTTTTATTCAAATTTTTCACTGAATGTACAGACTAAAAACACAGCAGTAATTCCTAGTTCTATAAATTTTGCAAATATTTTATTGGTACCTGTATTCAACTTTGTACCTTCCTACCATAAAAATTTATGAATCTATGGGGCATCCAAAATTAAAATACGCTAACTAGTGGTCGAAAGCTAAACTAACCATACATACCACTTGGCCGAAACCGGTAACTCAATAAATATATTTAGAAAACAGTGTGATAAAGACTAGAAGTTCTTTCCCTTCATTTTCCATCAATATGAGAATAGTTTCATATGATTTTTTTCATACAGGTGTGACATCATTTGTACAATTTTCGTGTACTTTCAGTTTCGGATGACACGTATGACAAAAATCATATGGTGTGACATAGGCATAAAACTGTATCATGTTGACTTGCATCTCGAAACCTACCTATATTTTCTATTGACAATTGTAATGGTAATGGTGAATGCTAGCTCACGGCTATTTGCACCAATTAAATGCTGTATAATTAAAATTTCTCGCGCAAAGTGCAACAAATCCTTGTTCCCATCAGCACTTTGCCAGTATAGAGCGCAGTGATTCAAACCTGCGCTCTTTGCATTCGTAACGAGGAAGTAATCGCAAATGCAGCCTTGGAGCAGACAAGGTGACCGTGGTGATCATTGTTAGCAGGACTCGTTCAATACGCAAATAATGCGCGAAATACTATAACTCAAACGTGGAGTTCGTGCTGTAGAAAAGAAGACTGCGTTTGTAGTGGAGAAAGCTTCAACCACAAATGCAGTTACCTACATTTTAGTTGAATGCCAATACAAACATTATGTTGTAAGTGATTTAAATTGGTTAAAGCAGACCTACTTAATTATCAATTACGATTTGCAATTAGAATTAACAGTTGGGAACCAACATTAGCTTTCACACCTATAAAATTAAGGCGTTAATTGCAAGTACTGATTGAGAAACTTACAAACTACAAACTTTCCTCTCACAATTAGTAGAGTAAATATATTATCTCTCTTTTTTCGGGTAGCACAGAACCTAACCGAACATTTATCAAAACTTTTATAGTTTATACAACAAATTAATACTATTTTATTTATCACTGTAAAATGAAATTATTGAACTAGTTTTTGATTACTTTTAAATAATGTTACTTCCACTGAGTGGTAATTCTAGTACAATTTATATTTTAAATCTATTTTTTAAGACGCTTCAATCGATTGCTATTTATAAGTGCTAATTGTTATTGATAATTACAAAATCACGATACATTACTAATTTATTTATTTATTTTTAGCTCCCGTTTTTTACCTCCCGTTTTTTACCTCCCGCTGTATATTGTAAGGGAGGTATAGGTCCCTAAAATACGATTTTAATAGTTTAGCGATGATGTCTGTGTGTGTGCCTGTCTGTCTGTCTGTCTTTCTGTGTGGATCTCTGTAGTTACGGTTTCTCAAAAACTACTAAACTGAAGATTTTGATATTTTGTGTACATAAATTGTATCCCCTTTGGAAGAGCTGATTAGTTTTTGGTGATAATTCAATAACCGAAAGTGGTAGTTTATTTTAAGACTTATCAAGTTATTTTGAAATATCTGATCAATTATGAGTATTGTTATGAGAATAATGTTTAAAATATTATTATCTACAATTATTGTATGAAACATTTTTACTGTCACCATTTACGAATTACAACACGTTAAAGTAAAATTACATTTTAACATTTCAGTTTAAATTTGCGAACCTATGCTTTTTGATAAAAACAAAACAACGGTTGAAAAGTGGAAAAAATGTCATTTTTGAAATGTGTCATAATTGAAAACGCAATTTTTTGAAGGGATGAGCGTTTCTTGATAGTTGTAGTCCGTGTTTCTGCATTGTTCGAAAAGAAATCTATGACGGGAGGTACTGTGGTGCCCATGACATTTTTTTTATGTGTATCTTTGTTTCAACGATCGTATGATTCCTCTGACATACTAACAGCAAAACTTCTTCTCCTTGTGGAGGTTTGTAGTGCACCCTTGTTCAGAATCAGTTTCCTTTTCATCTACTGATTTCAATGAAGTAGAAACTGTGAAAGCATAGCTAATAAAACGTGCAGCATCCAATGGAAACTAAGTTAAATTGTACTAGGGGTAGAATTTGGGGCGCTTTTGTACGATTATGTTGCTTATCACTGGCAAAATCTCAAATTTATGGGGGAGATTTAGGCCGCGACAGTGACACATATTATATTTTCTTTCCTCCAGAAATATTGTACTGAGGGGAAGTATTTCTCTTGTGCCACGAAATTAAATAAATTTACAGTCTTGGAAAGGAACATCGTCATATTTATTTAGGTTTTCTTTTATACTCGCATACATATGTATACATATTCTTTATTGTTTTAAACAGTCTGTTACATTTTTAACCTATAAAACAATTTAATGTAATTTTTCGTAGCTCATTGTTACACTTGATTAAAATTTATAGGTAGACAAAACGTTCTGCAACCCTAGCAGGAATGCGCGGTAACTCCTCTCACCCAATCAAATTACAAATGGTTCAAAGTTTTGTACTTCACTCAAAAATAATATTCTAGGATAAAGTTTCTTAAAGTGGGGAAGCGTACTTCTAGGGGTACGCAATGGGTTTTAATTTTTTTTCTTTGTGTGTGTGTGTATATTAGTACAGATTTTGTTTTCTCCTCAACTTCTGTAATGTTATATAGTGGAGATGCTAATACTTATGCCGTTATGCCAATAACCATAGCATATAGTTTCTTATTTCCTACCGGGTGTTGACCGCGACCCCGGAACATAGGACTTTAACATGTAAAATCATACTTTCGTAATTTCCTGCTTAACAAATCATATTAGACAAAAAAGGTTCAAATAAAGATGAGAGATCATAAAATTCTACATCAGAATCAATAAACAGAATTATATTTACATGCCCCATAACGCCAGAAATTAAATATGAAAATATTAAAAATTAGCTCAAAAATCGGGTTAGCCTTGGAAATGAAACAAGATTCCTAAAAAATATAGTCAATTATGCAATTTATAATAATAATTAATAAAAAATACAATTTTGTTTCATTTCCAAGGCTAACCTGATTTTTGAGCTAATTTTTAATATTTTCATATATAATTTCTGGCGTTATAGGGCATGTATAATTAATTCTGTTTATTGATTCTGATGTAGAATTTTATGATCTCTCAATTTTATTTGAAACTTTTTTGTCTAATATAATTTGTTAAGCAGGAAATTACGAAAGTATGATTTTACATGTTAAAGTCCTATGTTCCGGGGTCGCGGTCAACACCCTGTATATTCAATCCTTCAAAATTCAACGTTTTCTAAACGTTAAACTTAAAATTGACGGCTTTGTGCAAGCGCACAGACAGAATTATATTTCAAATTATATGCATATTTCATAAAAATTCAGAATTTGGTCCTGCTGACCAAAATGATAGATTTTGTAGTATGTCCAGAAATTTTCTTATGAGGGGTGCGAAGTATTAAAAATATTTGATAGTTGGTCGAAAGTTTATGAAACAATGTCGTTTTAAATATTTTTGTAACGTTTTCAATAAAATAGAAATAATATAAAATGTATTGAACCCAAAATATAATAGCGCCACTGTAGTGCTCTACAATGCCACATCTTTCAGGGGCGCATATTGGTTTGTCGACCTATAATATCTATCAGAATAGAATGCGGGTACTTTCCATATATCTAGTTGTACAAATATAAGTTAAATTTTAATCACGGTAAACATGAAAGTACCTACATCGAACTTATTTGACACACAGCGCTATCAAGTGCCACTGTGAACTAACTTGACATTTCTAATTAAACGTACATTTGTACATTTATTTGATTGCTAAACAAGTTAGTTTGCACTGAATTTCTTTTGGAACTCTGATTGGGATACAAATAATTCGCGGTAAGTGTGGTACTAAAATTCACTACAGCGCTCGAAGTGTCAATCGCTCGAATTACATGTAGGTAATAAAATTCCTATAAAATATTTCGATACCAGATTGTCATTTTAAGCCATATTTCAAATTTAATTTTAACGATTCAACTGACCATTAAAATTTATGAGTAAAATATTAAAAGTTTAATATATCCTAATAAAAACTACAAAAAGGTTTTTTCATTTACAATTAAAGTTTTAGAACAATCGCTACACAATAAAAAAGTAAATGCACCCGTGTTTTATTCATACGGTTCAGATAATAAAAAAATAAAAGTCTATAAAGTAGCTAGTGAAGCACTAGCTATTGATTTGCTCGGAAGCAACAGAACAGCAAATAAAATGAATTCATGAATATCTGAGTGCTCGCATTATTTCGATGTTGAATTAATCGTGTAAATCCTCTCACCACTTTGTCGGGTTGGACCGGGCCGCTACTCCAGCGTGTGTGCCGTGTAGATTATGTAATTTTCCGCCTCCTCGCTGTCATCTGCGCGTGTTACAAGCTCCTGACGAGGGTTGGAGAGTGTTCCGCGCCTTCTAAGGGTTTCGACCCGTTTTTCATGCATTTTTATTTTTTGATAACGATACGCATCTTTGAACAGGGTTATGTAATCATGGAGCGTTTTAATATGATAATTTTTTATTGGAAAGTGTAACAGGTATTAACGATAATTTCAGTTAATTTTTTGTCTTTGCCGTTTTAAATATTTTTTAGGTAGGAAAAGCTTTTGTATACATTGTTGATTAACAGCGCCTATAAGGTTTATATCGCCCGAAAAAACAGTGAACTATGTTATAAAATAAATAAATAAATATATCATAACGCCCTTTATTCATTATGGGTGTGGCATTCTGCTTCCGCAGATCTCGGTAAGTGATATATTTTTGCGTATGAAGTGCAGTTACCAGCCGTCATATCATAGCCCCCAAATATGTTAGTGGATGGGCAACCACAGGGGTAAATTCAAATTGGCAACTGTCAGCTGTAGGATTCGAACTGAGGATCTCATGATCACGCGTTACCACTGAGCTATTTACCCCATGTGACAATTTTAATTTCATTCATATAGCAATCATTTTTGTGTTTCAAAAAAAGATGCATGATATTTTGTTTTGTTCATATTTACTTAAAACATTTTTCGCTAATAGTATATTATACACCTAGACCTAGGTTGAAAAGACAATCATTATTGACCCAGCGGCATATAATACATTATTAATCTTGTCCAGTATTATGAAACAAGCGGTAGTGAAAAATAAATTCATGACTCCAAAATAGATCAATAATGGTATGTTTCTAAGCTAGGAGTAAAAATAAAATAATGTAGTTTGACAATAGTGAGGTAAATAGCTCAGTGGTAACGTATTGGACTGTGGATCATAAGATCCTAAGTTCGAGTCCCACAGCCGACAGTTATGATATCATATACGTACTTATCGAGATTTCCGTAACACACCCATAATATGTAAAAGACGTGATGATATATTATTTTTTAATTTATGAAACTAGTTTACAAAAATTTAAATCAATAAACGCATTGTAATTTACAATTTCAATTTTAAGTTTAATAATGACAGTACATGCATATTTGTTTGCATTCTTTTCCAGTTTCAAAGCAAAATATGCAACTGATTTAGATACAGAATTCAATTGTCAACAACTCTTGTTGGAATAAATTTCTGTTATTATAATCAGGAAGCAATAATGAAATAACACATTTCTCAATTTTCATGTTTCACTATTCCTAATTAAGTGGAGTAAAACAATAAAAACATCCTATTTTCGTTTTCATGTGCAATTAGTTCTATGAAGAACATTGTGGCATCTTTGATCTCAAAGTAATGATTTTGTTTGGTGCTTCGTTTAGTCTAGTAGGCCACGATTCCTTTGCTGCAAGTGATTGAGATTATTAAAGAGTAATAACTAGAAACAAGAAGAGATATATAAATTAGCTAGAAACTGCTTGGTATCTTTTGTTCAACAAGAAATTAATTTGAATATTGAAGTTATGCTTTTGTTTCATTTGAAGAAATTATTTTAGGGAGTGTTGGCTTAGGCTCCGAAACAAAAGCGCAACGTCTCGGGAATAGGTTTGAAATGGCGGAACGGTACAATGAAACAAATGAAATTTTGCGCGGTTGACGAAATTTTTATTGAAATATTAACATAACTGTTTCTGTTATATTTTTGTATTGTTTTTATTTTTTTTTTTCAATGAGTTCCAAGGCTGAAAATTCCTCCTTTTGTCAAAATTTTCTGTATTATTTGAAGAATCCATTGGGCAATGTATACAATTATTTTACCATCAAAACGGAGCTTGCCATAGTACAGGATAAATTATTCAGCAAAAAGCACAATATAAATTATGTTGATTGTTCCTTTATTATAAAGAAATATTTTTTGAAATATGTAAGAAGATATACTCGAACTTTCAACTTAAACTTTAAACTCAAATTACATTTTTGTCTCGTAATGTTTTGCAATGAATGAGAGAAATAAACGCAATACATGTGAGATTACTGTGAAAAAATTGATTCCTCAGTTTATTAACCTGTATCAGACCGATAGAACATCTGTCAAATTCAATATTTTATTTTGATTAATGGTGCCGTTACATCATCAACTACATGAGATATTTTATTATTTCTTTATCTGATCTCAATTTTTTTCCGATGCCATAAAAAGTGATGAGTCTGTCAGCCAATTCAATCGTACTTCTGGCGATATTAACACAGCGAAGCGAAAATGAAAAATGTTTGTTGTACGTTCGTGAAAATGTTTCCTCTTATTAAAAGTTCTTTTCATCAAGTTTTCGAAATTATTTACATTCGAGTTAAATTTAATATGTAGCATGGTTATTTATTTACACAAAATTAACATTTATTTATCTTATTTATACATATAATTAAAATTGTGAACAACTTGAAATAACAATCATGGGTGGTCTCATTTTGAATAATAACTTTTAAAATAAATATTTGTATTCCAATTTTGAATATTTTTAGAAAATGGAACAAATTAATTTAAATACTCTTTATCGTATATTGGCTTTGTAAATAAAATATCGGTGTTAAATGCGACCATATAAGGTCTACTCTCGCCCTCTATTTCACACCATCAAAAACAAAAACGAATCGATTGGGGTGCAACTTTGTACACTCCTGGGGGGTGGCCACCGGTTCAGGACCGCTGGAGCGCATCGCACATGTACCGTCACGTTTAGATCAATACAAACGGACGTGGGTGTTGCCCCTTCTCTTTGCCCCTATCTCCCCGCTGCTGCCCGTCACCATGGCAACCGTACCGGGCCGGCAAGCCACAGGGCGAAACTGAGCGACTGTTGCAACCACGCCGGGTATTATTGCTGAATGTCGTTTGTTTTCTGTTTGTTCCTTGTTCCCGATGTGTGCTGTCTTTGTCTAGATTCTGGGTTGCCAGAGAAATGCTGTGGTTTTCTTTTGTTTTTGATTGTATTTTTTGTTTTCCTCCCTTTGTTCTGATGGTAAATATGTCGTCTAAACTTTTCTAACGACCAGCGACGGTTGATGCCTACTTTATTTTCAATTGATTTTTTCCCAACCTCTGCTGGGAGGTGTGACATCCCATTGTTATCAGTTTTATATTTTAATATAAATTGCTATTAATCTAAAATAATTGCACATTAAAGACAATGGCTATTGGCTGGTACCTCGAACTCTTTTTTTGGGTATTCTAAGTGTTTTAGGACGTACAAAAAAAATGCTTCGAAAAAATTTACATATAAATATAATATACAGGATGGTGCCTTGGACGACGCAGCATAAGGATTTCAATTGTAAATTCTTAGTGTGCAACTATTTGCTTACCTAATTATTTTAGAGCAAAAGTTTATTTAGATTTTATCTAGAGAAAAAAATTCTGCATCTGTTGATACTATTATTGTATATATATTTCCATTGTCTGAAAGAGGAGAAATCGAAAAAAATTACAGAAATTACAAAAATCAATAATGCCATGGAACCATTAAAATAAAAAAACAAGTGCACTAACATTTGCCCTATTGCTCCATTTGCCAAATTAAGTGTTGTAATCCACTATTGGCTTGTTTTAATTTCGGGTATAATACCATTTAATCATTTCTACTTTTTTGTATTTAGTACATTATAACAACGGTATTTAATAATAAGTTTAAACGATTTCTCCTCTTCCGGACAATGGAAATTTATGAACAATAGTATCCATAGATGCAGAATTTTTTTCTCTAAATAAAATCTAAATAAACTTTTGCTCTTTAATAATTAGGGGAGCAAATAATTGCACACTAAGAATTTACCCTTTGCTGCGACGTCCGTAGGACCATTCTGTATACTAATTTAATTAAAAATTTTAGAAAATTATACAGCGTTAAAACACTTCTAGAATATCCAAAAATGCAAAAATAAAGCTCATAGTATGAGTCAATAAGTCGTAGATGCGCCTCCCATTGTGTTAGAATTAAAAAAAACCTTCATTATAATTCTAAGATAATCTCAGATATGAGCGAAGATATTAAATTATTATGAAGTAATAATAAAAGAAAATTGTTTTTATGTGAATTCCTCAGTGACTTATTATTCGGGTATCTTAATTATATTTTTAGTTCCAAGCTTAAGTAAAAAAAGTTCGCAATAAATAACAGACTCCCGCCGTATTACTCATAACGAATGCATAAAAAAACTTCCATACTCAGAATACCATCTCTGCTAAAAATACCAGCCTTCACATTTAATATTCCCTTCTTAAGATAGTTGGAAGAGGCTATAATTAAAATATTCCATGTTCTAACAAAGAACACAATATTCTTTTTGTAAGGGTTCATAATTTGTAATGTGAATAAACTCTTGCAAGCAAGAGCTGATCGCTTAGAACGCTTCACAAAAAGAATTCTTCAATTAAGACAAATTAAACAGTAATTGTAAAACGCATTCTTCTCAAATATTTAAGTTAATAAAAATGTCTGCATTCCTAAAATTGTTACTGAATGTTTCATTACTTTATTCACTGCACTTGCACTGTTGTAATAAATCTGAACGAATTCAAGATTTAATAAATTCTTGTTATTTACATAAACAGTTAAAATTTTATGCACCCAGTATTTAAATATTTCCAGAAATATATTGCGCAAAGTGCCTTAAAGTTATACAAAAAGAAATTTTATTTAAATTTGACGTACCTGCCGTACATAAAGTTATTTTCACAGTTCATTTATATTTTCTTCTCAGCAAATATTGTTAAAATTATGTGCAACATATCTCATGATGGCATTTCCGTTTCAGAATGTGGACCATAAGATGAAATTCCGATCAAAGAAAGGCCAACTCCCATTCGTTGAGCTGAACGGCGAAGAGATCGCTGACAGTACCATCATCTTAAAAGAGCTCTCCCAGAAGTTCGATAAGGATTTGGATGCCATCCTCACATCCGAACAGCGCAATGTAGCTCACGCGATGGTCTCCATGCTGGAAAACCACCTCGTGTGGGTTATCATGTGGTGGCGCACCAAGTTCCCTGACCAGGTGCTCAAGGGTTACAAGGTTAATCTCCAGCATGCACTTGGATCTCGGCTCCCGAACGGGATTCTTAACTTCTTCTTCAAGTTTGCCTTCGGGCGTAAGGTATGTATTGGTGTTGTGGATGGATGGTCTTGCATTCTGTTGGAGGTTTTGTCATTTTCATTTTGTTATCAGTAGTTGTTCATTTTTTACTTTCTAGAATTTAAACTGTATTTGTTGACAATGGTTTATTTTAGTTATTGTTCAGTTGATTACAAGAATCAATAATTTTATTTCTACAAAGTAAATAATGTCGTAAAGTTGAAGCGGTCTGATCGCAATACACTATAAATAAGTAGTTTGTTATAACTCAAAGTTTATGATTCATAACAAGTTTGGAAAATGAATTGTTATGTTGAATAAATCACCATAAATCCAGCTAGAAAAACATCTAAATTTAGCAAATCAAACAAACAAAAAGTTGTAAAATTTGTTATTTGCGCGCCATTGTCTTTTGCAAAATTCTAGAACCATTTTTACTGCATGAAAGCATTTAAAACACAATCATTGTAACTAAACATTAGTTCCCTTTGTCCCTGTGTAATTAATACCACAAACCTCATTGTCATATCGTTAGAATGCATCCATCACACACAGCACGTGTTGGTCCATCTGATCTCGCATGTATCAAGCATGCTTCCTCTCGGTGTTCGTTTGATGTGAGTTTTAATGGGGTATTATTGACGGGGGCAGTGGTTCCAGGGCGTGAAGAAGGTCAAGGCACAAGGCATGGGCGTCCACTCTGCTGAAGAGATCATGGAGTTTGGACAGAGCGACTTGAAGGTGCTATCTGATATGCTTGCTGACAAACCGTTCTTCTTTGGAGATGAACCTACCAACGTAAGTTTCACAAAGAAAACTGCCAACTAAATAGTATTCCTGTTCTTATTTATTGTCCTATTATTATTTTTAGCAGTTGTGATCGTACGTTTTCTAATTCTTTTCTCTGTGTAGTTGGACGTGGTTGCGTTCGCGAACCTCGCACAAGTGTATTTCATCGACAAGGAGATCAGCTACCCACTGCGCGACTACATGTCAGAGCACTGCGCCAACCTGGTGGGCCATGTAAATCGCATGAAGGAACGCTGCTTCCCTGACTGGGAGGATATCTGCACCACACTAGACCTCAACTCCCACCTGCCCAAACCACCCGCAGACGAAGCCAAGGACAAGGAAGGCTCCAAGGACGAGAAGGAGGGTGACAAAGAGAAGGAGCCCATGGACAAGGACCTTGACAAGGAGATCGAAAAGGAAAAGGTAGGAAATAAAGTTACACATGTCTCGAGAAGTGGTGTTAATGCTGTTGTTATGTTGCAGGCGGATGAGAAAGAAAAAGAGGTGGAAAAAGACACCGAAGAGAACAAGGAGAAAGAAGGGAAATGAAGTGAGCGGAGCGCAAAGTGAAGCCCCCACTGCCGTGGTATTTTGTTGTCCTGATGTCCCCCAAACCCTCGTACCCTTAAAATAAAAACCCTCTGTCTGTACCCCTGTTCAACCATCGATATGATACCAATACCACAGCAAGACCAGACTCTATCTCTTCTGTTTAAACTATGTGCAACATACCTAGTTTTAAGGCCCACCTATATTAATCACATTTTTATATATAATATATAAAAATCAAATTCAGATGATGCGTTTCCGTCAGATCAAGATTAATTTATGTAGCTTTTTTATTCAGTAAAGAAATATAAAGGACGATTTTTATTCATACGATATATTGAAGCTTAGTTAAGGATGAGTTTATTTGTATAAAATAAATTTTAGCTAGGTTTTTTTATTGTAAGCAGATAACTATGTGTACGTAGGACTCGGGGCTCAACTTGGAACAGGGGGCTTGCTTGAGGCCCCCTTTTCCAGAGTTCCGCCCCATACAAGTGTTAGTGACGTCCCGACTCTCTATCTCATTGTAATGTCTAGCGCATTTCTATCTTCATTGTATTCATTCCATATTAACATTGCATCACAAAATTGAAACTTAGCTTACCCGTATGATGACTATTGTAGATTTTTGTATTTTTTTAAACGAAATATTTTTTACCATTTTGTATTATGTAACTTTTCTAAATTTTTAAATCGTTTTTAACTTTTTGTCAGTATAATTTCGAGGCTCAAGATAATTATGAAATGACTAGCATGTTAAAATTTAATTTTAGATTTTATTATAAGTTTTAATTACAACTATGTTGTACGCTATTACAATTTAAATAAATAAATTAGGTATTTTAAGCTGTATACTTTCATTATACCCCAATCCCGCATAAATGCGTCTCAGAATCCAAAATCTGTTTTGAAACACTTCTACAATGTTTAAAACAAGGAAATGGAGACAATATTAACAATTCAATTTCGTACAATTTCTGTTTCATTTACAGAAAGCAAAATATTTTGGTTTTTATTTTATGCATGATAAATACAACTAGTTTTCTTTTTCATTTTCTGGCTCCCTTACAATAAAAGTAATTTTAATTACCCGAAAGGATAGATTATATGCAATGTATTTAGGTATTGGACTTGCGGGAGATACTGGCGTAAAATTTTCAGTGTTGCATTCGGAACTATCGCGGAATTGTCCGGAAATTCCCGATGTGGTCCACTCGAACCTAGACCATGGTGTCAGTGTCAGTATTCCCGCGTTCTTTGCTCAATACGCAACGTAACGTAAACCAAAACTGCATACAGCTGCGGCTTACACTAGGCCGGCCAGTTGACAGTCGCGCAGCAAAGTGTTTGTATAAAAATGGCGTCAGCCTTTCGATACACACATGCAGTCGTCTGCAGAATACCTTTGTCACTTAGAACACGGGGTGAAATCGAGTTAGAAGAAGCAAAAAAACAGCACGAATCATACGTTAGATTGTTGCGGGAATTGGGACTTGACGTCATTGAACTTCCGCCAGATGAGACGCTTCCGGAGTGTGTATTTGTCGAAGACACTGCTGTTATCTGCAATGGAACTGCACTTATCACAAAACCTGGGTCACCGCACAGGGCGAAAGAGGTAGGTGTGCCATTTTAGCAATTTGCGGTAACCTTTAGTCAAGTGGCAAAAAACGGGTTGGTTGACCAACCCACTGCCACAGTTTGACTTTTGACACATTCCGGAATTAGGTTATATTAAATGACAAATGCCTGTTTTGTTTATTCATTCGTTTTTACTTCTATTGTTTTATCAATCATTTAAACATGGTTATACATTCACAAGTATTTGCAACGTAAACAACATAAGTATGATTAAATTATACCGGTTAATTATGTCATATGTGTATCAAAGAAAGTTTCTTTTATTACTGCCCTACTTACTACAACTCTCTTGTAGTATGGTTTAAATATTTATGTTGTATACAAAGATAAAAATAAATTTTAATGGGAAATAAAAATAACCTCAAATCTTCAATGAATTTTTATTTATAGAAATGTTTGTTATTGATTAAATATTTATATTTTTCCTAGCAATATTAACTATTTTTGCGCCATTTATTGTCTATAAACAAATTTATATATACATATTGGTTTCTGGACTGACATCTGGACGTTGGAGTTAAATATATTGGCAATTTTTTAATAATTATTTTAAAACTGGTCCAGTTTGAATGATCTTGTTTGACTAGTCACATCACGTAGTAAACTGATTTAATATTTAATGTCAAACGACGTCATTGTGTTGTCCTAATGCTGACATCATTTCGTGATAATGTGACATATATGATCTTTTTTTACATTTGTCTCATTAAAAAATATACTTTAATTAAACTATGCGCCAGCCGCAAAATTAGAACAGTGGGTTTGGCTTTAATTATTTTACGAAATAATTCCAGCATTTTTGATAAAATTAACGCTAACTCGGTTTTTAGAATTAAACGAACATTAAATATATTTCTTTCAATGACATCAGTAATTATTCATCCGTATACTGTGGTTTTTTGATAAGAAGTAATAACATTTGTAACAATACATTGTAAAATTTATACTTCAATTTCCAACTAAAATTGATGATGTATTTTCAGAAACAATGAAACAAATGAAAGCTAGCGCAAGGGTTGCAGTGATTGGACATTGTCTGATTCTCTTTTGTTGGTTTTTTGTGCTGTCCAACGCGGTTCTGTCTGTCGGGGTAAATGTCAGTTTGTTTCGTGACTGATTCCCTCAATTAAGATTTATTGTTGTCTTATCATAGACGGAAATTGGTACTTTGTAGATCCTTTTGTAAGGCCTAAGAGAAACTTCACATAGTAATTTATACACGTCTGATTTAATAACTAATGCCATAATTTAAAAGAAGAGAAGACAGAAAATGTATGCTGTACAAATTGGAAACCAATTCGCTTATTTATTATAAATAAGATAACGTTTCTATCAATATTTGAGTTGTTATATTTATAGAAATAAATTCATTTATTCTGTTTTAAATCAGGCACCAGATTTTCATTTGTTACCTTGATATAGATAGGTACATATTTTATTGGCAATTACTTTTCTCTTATATGATTTGAATTTTATGTGCAGTAATCATACAAGTTATGGACATATTTGTAATAAATTTATAAAACATTTTTTTATAATCTGCGATTACTAACTATAGTTTATACAATACAGCTATTAATAATTATGACGGCTGATACCTGCATTTCACGATTACTTAAAATTTGATAAACATATCTGTCTTTAAACCAGCAATTTAAATTAATTATGAAAAAAGAATGTTTGGTTTTCACGATGTATTCGCAATTCAATTCGAGAAAACAGAATACTGAATAATGTATATAAAACAGAGTGTATGCCTGTATCATGAATATACATAGTTCCAGTATCATCACGAGTTACATTACACTAAAATTGAGTTAAGCTCAAGTTCTCTCCATGTTGAAAATTCAATTTACGACGGCAACTACATCGGGTAGTTAACCCGGAGTATGGAACAGCGATATTGATACATAATGCAATAATTTATCAAACGCCGGTTCTATTTAAAGAGCACTAGAGGCTTGGCTACGCTATTTTCGCTTGAAGATATCGTATATTCGTATAGCTAACTGTGTGCGTGTATTATGTACGGATATAGCGGCAGATACTGTCACTTAACGGATGGAAGATGAAATTAGCGAAGTGCTTTCTTGATTAATTAGCTTTTGGCCTCGTTAAGAGGTAAACTTCCTTTTTGGGATAACTTGTTTGCTGAACACACGAAAATGTTCACAATTTTTTTACCGAAAAATTGTTTCTGTGTAAATAATGTTTTTGGATTATTATAAACTTTGATGTGACATACGTATAGTAGGTATTTATATAAATTTCTATAATTGTATAAATTGATTACAATAATGTGAACGAATAATTGTCAACTAACAACTAATACTGGATATTGTACTGTTGGACAAAAAATGGAACATTTTTTTATGATTGTCATGAAATCTCAATAAAAGGGTTGATGGTGGTCTGCGAAAAGGTTAAAGACAGTAAAATGAAAGTATAATAATTAAGGAACAAAACTATTTTAATTAATAATCATAAACTGAAGTAAAAATTGAACAAAACGTCAGCATGTATTAAATTTAATGTAAGTAATTCTTAAAATAATAAGTTATAAATAGTAACACTATATAATGACACTGTAAGTAAATTAAATTAGAATTTGTTATTTTCAAATTATGTAAAAAAAATTACATAATTCCAAATGTAAATAATGAAAGGTTGTCCAGTTAACGTAATGTAGTAATAATATACTAGTTTTTTCGTATATAATTAGCGTTAAATACATTGTTAACTACAGTATTTTCCTGCGATATAACGGAGGTTCCACAATAAAATAATGTAAATTTCTGCTTTTAACTTTTATTCAGAGCATGACGTTACAATTCTGATTGGAGAATAATAGCAAACTGATATCAAATTTGTAGCAAACTTAACCATTGTTCAACTTGGTACCAGTTTGAAACTTTTAACAGTATTGTACAGTGAAGTTTTACAGCAGACAGAACCGCTGTCGTTCATACAATATTCAGACATTGGTCTGTAATTATTATACGTATTACAGTCGTATAGTGCGTGCATGTTGGTAATGATTTTCCAAAGATTGCAGATTACAAATACATTACTCTTTGCATGTTGTACAGATATTGAGCCCAAGAAAATTTTAATTTGTTTAAAGAGACATAAATAATTTTTTAATTGCTGTTGTTTCCCGATAAAGATAAGTAAAAAAGTTGTAAAAAAATTTATGATAACAATAACTAGCTACAGTAAAAATGTTGGAAAATGTGAATTTGCTTGCATAGATTAACATGACTGTAAATTATAGTTCCAGTCACGTATGTTACGGGCAGACAGTTTTAATTGTAATTACAATAGAACTGAGTGGTAACGTGTGTTGTATATTAAATTAAAATTACAAGTAATTAATTACTGTATTGACACTGTGCGTATTACTTTATATTTTATTTTATTATTTAAAAACGCTAACGTTATTTGTGTTTCAGGTGGAAACGATACGAGTAGTCCTGAAAAAAGAATTAGACCTTCCTATTATTGAAATATCGGATCAAGAAGCGAAACTTGACGGCAGTGATGTCTTATTTACGGGTAAAAACTCAAATGTATCTTTATACTTACCTAGCGTAGTCTTTTTTACGCTACAAAAATTACACTCAAATGTTTTTTCTGACTTCATGTGATGGGGTCTGTGACAAATTTTACATTTTTTATTTATAACAAAAAAATAAAATAACCGTTTTTTTTTAAACTATGAAAAAGAACAATAGTTGGAAGGAGAAGACATAGTAAAATAGATCAAGCAACCGGGTCTAATGGCTTGGATAGTTGGATATATTTGGGGAGCAGAAAAAAGGATACAATTAAATCAGTAGTAAAATGGAGACCAGGAGGAAGAAGAAGATAAGGCAGACCCAGATCAACAAGACTGAAGAAAATAGAAGAAATTTAAAAAACTGGCAAAGTAAAACAAAAAATAGGAAGATATGGAGAAACCTAACTACAATGATTTAAGAAAAAGAAATTAAGATTGACAAATCGATAACATTTAGGGGACGGGAAACGTACCTAGTTTTGGTAGAAAAAAAAACATATTTGGAGAGAAAGAGATTGATTAAAATGTCATATGTTGTGTATATTTAGCGTTTATATGCTTTTCTATTATGATATAAATAATTTTTCATCCTGGAAACTAGTTTTATTCGAAATTTTTGCATGATATGATTTATTTCACTTTATGTTTCGCCAATTTGATGTTATGTCAGTGGCGCGACTTGCAATAAATTTTATTTCAATTTGAAATACTATAAAATTATTGGATTGTATGTAGTTTTTATTTACATATTTTATTATTTGTTTTATTAAATTCCACTACGTTTACAGATCACATTTACATATATTCTATTGTTTTAAACTAGGTTAAATTTTATTATATTTTTAAATATAATAATACTAGAACGCTAACCAACGTTCAAAATGCGAGTTGTGAGAAACAGCTAGTTGGGCCATCTATTTATGTTGTACAGTCTGCTTTAGAAAGTTGATAAGAAAATATAAGAAATTAACATTCAATGAATTTGAAATAAAGGCTGTTACCACAAGCTTTGTTTTTAAGTGTTTCAAGAAAAGTGTACCATTGGTTTTAGCGCTGTACAATTATCTAAAATTATTTTATGGAAAAATGCTTCAAGTAGAAGTTATACACTATACAGAAATATATTATCTAGCATTTCTAATAGAAGTATTCTTCTATAAAACAATTTTAGAACATTTAGCAGCGCTAAAACCGATCCTAAAACACTTCTTTTAAAACACCCAAAAACAGAACTCTTGGTACCAGCCAGTGTGTTTAATATACAAAAAATAAAATAAATAATACATTATTATATATGAGTTCAATTAACTATTATGTATGTGAATGTAATGGTTTTTTCAAATAATTGAACGATACACTATTAAATATTATTTATTACTTTTGGACAATATTGTATAACATGTTTTTATATAGCAATTGTTCTACAAACAACTGTTAGACAAAGAAGAATGGCCTTACAACATATCTCTGTTTCAAACTCATTTATCGCTTTTATAAAAGCATACAAGTTAGCGTTCCAGTATTACAATATTTTTGTGTTAACTGTTATTTTAAATGAATAAACCTTATAGCTATGTTTTATTTTTGTGTTTCGTATAGGTAAGGAATTCTTCGTGGGTCTGTCCGAGTGGACCAACGAGGCCGGCGCCCGAGCCGTCGCGGCCGCGTTCCCCGAGTACCCATGCACGCCAGTTAAGGTAAAGCCCGAGAGTCCCCCCATTTCCTTGAGCGATCTATCTCGGTGTCCGGCGACGCAGGTGAGCGAGCGTGTACGTCGCCAGCACTCACACGTGCCCGACCCCAGCTGTGGGCACCAGCATCAGCAGCGCATCCAGTGGCATGATCTATCGGCTCCCGCTGAAGCTCTGCACTGTTTTGCACACGCTCACCTGTTGACAGACACTGTGATTTGTGTTTTCGTTTTATTGTTTAAACACGAGTAGATTTAAGAGGAATCTCTGGCTAGTCCACCCTACGATTCTAATATAAACCATCCAATTCAAAAACACGTTGCGCCAATCGTCAATGCGAATATAAGTGATAGTAGAAGATAAAAGCACGATTCGCCATTGTGTAATTTATTAAAGTAAACGGTTTAAAATTTAATTTATTTTTTTGGAAAAAATTATAAAAATTTCAGTAGTTTAGAGATGTATCTCGTCGCGTAAATGGTTGGAAATTATATTTTTGATCTGTTACGAATAATTAGTCATTGAATTTGAGTATAATATTAATGTTTTTGTGAGTACAGTATATAATAAAAGGATGAAAAATATTATTAATTAAATATCAACGCAAGTAGATTACATAGTCTTGAAACTACTACTGAAAATCTTTTGTTTTATATTTCTTACAAATATAAAATACAAATTTTAGCGCTGTGCGAAGTGGCCGTAGATTCTTCTTAAGGTGGTTTCACAGTTAGATGAGAATGAGGACGTGAAATTTATACATTCATTTACTTTCACAATGACTAAACCGTTCTATTTCAAACCTTTTTGGTACAATTTAATTGTTATGTTTCTTTCAATCTCTACACAGCCGAATTCTTAAACATGATTAAAGTTAAATCTGATTAACTAAATTATACTCTCCTTATCAAATTAACATTTAGTTTAAGAATTTATTACAAATTAATATGGTTGAAAATTCGGTTAATAATATTTCGTTCCTTCTTATTGTGAATCTACTATTAATATCGAAATACTGGGATTTTTATTTATTTAAAGATTGCGCTGATTGTATGAAAATAAAATCTGAACAAGGGTACACTTTACACAAAGCTTCTCAAGCCACCATTGCTCTCATTAATATTTTCTAGATTTTGCATTTTTCTAAATAGTCTTTTCCATTACTGTTATCATTAAATTGAATGAATTATATATTTATTTGTTCGTGAAGCTAAATTGAATTAGTAGATTTGTATTTTGTGTGAGTGTACGGCAAAATGTATCTTTCTGTGTACAATCACGTTCTGCCAATTCTTAATAAACGACCATCTTGTACGGATGAAGAAGAAGGTCTTGATGAGGAATTCGTCGCACAGTGTTTAGGTGACTCTAAAATTGAGCGCCTGAGTACATTAGTGTATTCCGGAATTCGAACTGTTTGATTTGTGGGAATTTGGAACTCAGTGCAGCTATAGATCCCTTTTGGGGGATGTATGCACACACAGCAAAAGATCGCTGTTATTTCGACCACGTGTTTACGACTGAAACCTTTTGCTACTGAAAATCTCCACCCTTGTGCGACCTCCGCTCCTTTGAACACGCCTTATCGAAACTATGGAGGTTATTTTGCCGCACCCTGTAGTTCTAATTTTATGCTATATAGATGCGCATTCTTATTTAAAAATTCCAATTATGTGCTTTCCTTTCACAGCAAAAATAATAATTGCAAACATATTTAAAATACTTTTGTTGAAAATGTTAATTATATTATTTTATTGTTCTCAAAAAAATTTAATGAGTTTTTATTAAGCAGAAACAAATGCATTTTTTTTGTGAAAGAAAAGTAGATAGTATTGAACTTTGTTCGCTTGATACATGGCAATTGATCTAAATGGTCAAACAATAATTTCAAATGAGCCTGGTTCAGTTCTAGTATTTTAAGATAAGGTAAAAGGAAGAATGAATGATATGGTATGGAATGAGTTATAAAAGGTACTATGATGCTATTGTAGTAATATAAGTTAAAATACAAATTATAATTTTTATTTATAAGGCAGGTAGAATCGTATAAGTTTCACAAAAATGCTTTAAATCTTGATTATTTCAAGTTACACATACCTAACTGCTAAATATTTTAAAGGTTAATTTTGGCATTAATTTAATTTGCTTATATTGTCAGATCGTAAAATTATTACAAATATTTTTGTTTGCTTATACGCTTTTCAACACGTACATAATAAATGTATTTATATAGAAATTGAAAGAAACAATTATGTTAAATAGATGGTCAATTGTTTTCGCAGGTGACAGAATCAAAACATTTGAAAGCCTATGTGACGATGGCAGGTCCAGATCTACTTTGTGTTGGAGCGGGGAAAGAATCTCAGGAAGTGTTGAAAAGGATGGAACGGGAAGCTACTTTCAATTATCAAACTTTAACTGTCCCTGAAGATAACGCAGCGAATGTATTGTACATCAATGGAACGTTGGTCCATCGTAGTCTTGACGACATTCCTCAGTCATTTAAAGTATGTAAAATGATGGAGGTCTTGGAATTTTCTTTAGAAATCGAAAGAGATATTTAAAACCTGAAACAGAACAATTTTAAATCGTTAGTTTTAAATGATCGAACCTTTGATAATTAAGTATTTCTAAACACAGATTAATACTAAACTTTTGAAACAAAGAATTGTATGTTATCAGAAGAAGTATGTTGTTTATTCATATATTAATTTATTTGTATAATTCAATCATAGCATGATAATGAGTAAAATATTATTGTTACAGGTATTTGCAGAGAAAGTCGACTTTGCGAGAAGATCAGTAAGTATTACTCAACTAGCCAAAACATCAAGTGGCCTCACTTCATGCTGCCTGCTCATCAAACGATCGCGCCACATCCGAAGTTTGTAATCTAAATGTTCGCCAGAGTTGTACAGAACATAAATCACCATTTTGTCTTCTCGTTATCGCGTAAGTACACCGCAATCATGCATAAAACTTCATGGTTTCTTCCAGTCATTTATCATATTAGGGTTGATATTCTTTTATTTTCATGACGCGTTTGTTTTTATTATGAGAGAAATTTTGCCTTCGCTGAAGCGTTAATTGGTTATTATTACTGTTACTAAAATAATTATTGAAGAAGATACAAAATTTGAGGGGCACAAATAATTTTTTATGATGGTTTTTGTATCTGGGACCAGAAAAATAATTACAAACAATTAAAATCTCTAATGTAAACTATAAAGAGTTATATTTATTTGTTTTAAAGTATTAAATGTTGTTCTTGAATATTAAATAATATAATTCAGATATTGGTTTGTACCAGAAATGCATTTGAATCGTGTAACTATGTATTTAAACGTTACATATAATAAATATTTTATGAATAACAGTAGATACGTTATAAATGAATCTCATTTACATAAATTTGAATGTGCTTTTTAAAAATATGCTCAATATTTCGTTAATTTTCGGTAAAGCAAATAATTTATATAAATAAATGAGATTCTACGTTAATAATTAATGTAAGTTGCATTTAAGTCTTGAGATAATATATTTTTATTAGGGAATAGTTTCGATTTCTCTGTTTCTATTTTTATATTTATTTATCTCTTCGTATTAAATCTTCATTCCATTTAATTTTATCTTTTCTATATTTCTCTCTATTTTTGATAGCTCATATTAGGTTAAACTATGTAATCTTTGTATAATTGTTATTGAAAAATACTTGCATTTTGACTGTTTATAAATATTATGTTGTTAAAAATTGGCTGCCATAAGTTGCTTCAAAAAATGCTTTAATAAAAAATTGCAATTTAATATTAAAACGAAAAATCGCAATTTCTAGAATCAAAATAACATAAGTGTTATTTGTTTTACAAGTTGGGGAAATATGAACTTGTCATTACATTATAAAATATGACAATAAAGATTGTGTTTGTTAATTTTGATTGTATAAAATACAAATAAATAAATGTCCAAGCTAGTCTTGAAAGTTGTAGCAATTACATTTTGTAAGGTAACAGGTGATATAGTGCTGCTAAACAGTAATTATAAGTTTGCCAATGTAATTGTAACTTATGTAAGCTCCAGATTTTTCGGATCGCATCTGTAAGTTGCTTTTGAAAATTTGGAGAGTTATACTTCGTTGCTATATCTGTCTGCATGTTTGTATTTTAACAGAAAACATTTTGCCGATATGAAATGCTGGAATTAGCTGAGGTTACATGTCGTTTACATGTTCTCATCTATTTCTGAGTACCGTTTATATTTGTTATCTTGTTAGAATACTCACAAATAAAAATATTCAGTATATTTATGATCTTTATTTATACTTACATAATTATTATATTCTTAACATAATTACTTCTTTTAATTTAAAAATTATTTCGTTAACGTATAGTTTTAGCAATACATTTAAATTCAAGGAATTCCCAAAGTGTTAACAACATCCTGACCACACCTTTACTTTCATGGTTTTTTTGTATTCATTCAACATTGAAATAAATAGCTATTGTTTAACTACAATTAAAATACAGTAAATTTGAATGAAATTGTTACAACTTTTTGTAAAAATATTCTACGTGAAAAACTTCCCAGTTTCTAGGAATCAATATTTCTATTTCAGGTAGAAATACGCATGCGTTGGGGTAACTGTCGATATTTGGAACGAAAACATTCAAAATGTTGTGAATTAGTTCTATTGCAAAATTTATCAAAATAGTTCAAATTTCAAAAGCCGAAAGAATGATTTAGTTGTATTTGTAAATTTAGATATTGAGTGTAGTATGTAGCACGTGGATCTTGAAACAAGTGCAGAGTTTAGAATCTTATATGACGTAAAAGAGTCAATACTATTTTAAACTGACACTGACACATGTGCCTTGTGACATATTTGGCTGCAATGTCTTTTCTTTTTTAACTTCTTATACAATACAGCTGTTACTACTCAAAACTACACGCCTTATTTCTTTTATAATACAAAAATATACGTTATCAATTCATGTGCAAGCAAATACTATCAAAAATGAAATAGATAAAATAATAAAAATAAAATATTTATGGCCACATAGTAGTCTAGCAATATATCAGCAAAAATTTTGTTATAATTACAAATTATCAAAGTGTAAAGTATCATATCTTGATGATTATGATTAAGTGTATTTCGTAATTGTATTATTGGGATCAGAATTCAATATGTACTTGATATGTCTTATCAATAAACAATTAATAAAAAACCAAGCAGTTGAGTAAAGTGTCAAGAGTTTCGACTTTACACAGACTTACTCAATGAATGAGATCTTTACAGTGGCGTGCATTAAACAGTTTCTTATGGGAGAAACATATTTCAAAGTATTAAAATTTTTGTTAAAAATGTTATTCTTGATTTTATTAGAGCAAATAAATAAATGAAGATTTTTGTAGGTCGTTTATTAATAAATTAAGGTTCATTTATTAAGACCGAATGAAATATTTAACAAGTTTATTGATTGTAGTTTAGGTAGATTTCATCTCATAAACTCATAGACTGGTACCGCGAGCTGTGATTTTGGATGAATTTTTTTATAAAATAATTTTAGAATATTGTACAGCGCTGAACACGAACTTAAAACTCCGAAAAACACAGGTCGTGGTACCAGCCATTCTTATGAGTAGGTTTAGTCTAAATCTATACATTTATTTAATGACTTTCCTTCTTTGAAGTACAGGTAAGTATAGACAAAAGTATCATTGCTTTCATTCATAAATTATTTTATTCATGTACAGGTAGCAAATATGGCGGAGAATATATGAAGATTATTTGAGATACAGTAATAATTGGAAAAGATTAAAGCATTGTTGCTAAGGCGGAATAAACCGGCTACGTTATGTATGCGGCGCCCATGAGCGAAGGTTAAGTCACACGCACAAAGCGACTGGATGCAAAAGGCGGTTGTGACGTAACAAGTCTCGATATAGCGCAGGGCCTGGGAGAACACATGACCAGAGGTTGGTGCGCTTGCGCATTCTTTCATTCCTCTAACACGTCGCTGTTCCGGCCGCGTCGCTTGTTCAGTCAGCCACTCGCCTGCCGGTATACGAGCACTCCGCACATACGGTGCGAGACAAGCAGTAGTCAGTGAACAAGAACTAAACCACCAGCCGTCAAGATGATGCCCGGTATCACCGACCCCGTGTCCTTCATGAAGGATTTCGCCGCTGGAGGCATCTCCGCGGCGATCTCCAAGACCGCCGTCGCTCCCATCGAGCGAGTCAAGTTGCTCCTCCAGGTCCAGCACATCTCCAAACAGATCTCTGAGGAACAGCGTTACAAGGGTAAGTCTTCAAAATCAAAAACTCCATTTTAAAGTACTTCACCACGTTGTGATCATAGAAAGATCAGTGGCAAAATGATCAGAAATCTGGAAAAATGTTGTAAAATGTCAAATAAAGTGTTTTGTTTTGCTTCTAAATATAATGTAAGGGTGTATAAGTGAAAATCCAGCGAAAAAAAAGAAACGGTTACGTAATTTGAAAAATGTGATAGTTCATGTGGTATTGATTTCTTGGATGGCGGCCATGCAGTGTAGTAACACCCTGACCTGGATTGAATTTTTCTTTTAGTTTTGTTTTTCATTTTTCAATGATCTTATCTTGTGTTCTAAAATCAATTCGTATTCCAATATAATTAGATATCTTTTATTTAGATTGCGAATAAAGAATATCAGTTTTGGAATCACTGGGTAGCCATATTGATTAATGGGAACCGGAAAGTGTTAAAAAATTTGCAAGATATGAAATTTTATAGTAAAACTAATTTAAACTGTATTTATATACAGTATATGACAAATATAACTCAAATTTGAGCATGAATTTAAATGTTATGTAAGATATTGCAAACTTATAATATAAAATTCTATTTATAAAGTTGGCGTTTCTGTCTATAAGATACAGACGCCAATAATTGTATTATGTAAAAATAATATTATGGCTGTGGGAATTCCGCAGTTTTTGGTAAAATATTGATCAGCTTCTCGGCGAAGGACGCCTATAGTTCAGTGCAAGCAACGTGGCACTTAGCTACTATTGTCACAATTAATTATGTTAGAGGGGATCATGAAGGTCAATAAAAGCAAAATTTAACTGTTTGTTCGCAAAATTGTTGCTCTCTCTTACATACATCATCCCTTATATTTATTTGATAAAATATAGTTGTCCCTAAAGAAATTATTGATTAAAATTATGCAGAAAACTTGCAGCATTTACGTTCACTTTAGATATTTCTCGCATATGTTTTGCACGTGACTTTTGTACTACACAATTATTTAGTTGGCATGCGCGGTCTAACCCAATAATACCTTGTATTTAAATTGTTTATTTATAATACAATAAGAATGTCCATTTTATAAAAATGTACTGAATATTTGCCCTAAGTTTATTATTGTTTCACTATTTATTTGATAGTCAACACAAATCATTAAAGCAAATGATAGTGTATAATGAACTAAAATACCGAGTCCTTGAAATTTTTAAAAACGATTTAGACTTAGTTTCATACTAAGCAAAAATTAAAACCAAATGAATTATCACACAATGTTGAATACCAATTTCAGGAAAATAAGAATAGAATAAAATGGCACATTAGTTAAACATAACATGTTATTATTTTTTATCAAAAACAGCTTGCTGTCAAATGTTTTCAATGGAAACTTTTGTTTGTCAACTTCTTACATCAACATTTCTAAATAAAATGAAAACAATTGACTCACCAGAGAATCATTTTAGGTAATCTTCTAACAAAAATGTAAATTGCTTACGTAATAATATAATACCTAGTATTACTGAAATTATCTTTTATTTTCTATATAACCCCAGTATCCTCTTCCGCAGAGAAGACCTCTAGCGGACAAAGGCAAAATTGTAAACTGTTATCTGCAAATTTGATAGTTTTACATGGATGTAATTGATGTTTGTACATATAAGGATTTGTTTTTCAATTTTAAACCGATACAAATAAATGTATTAGGCTTAGTTTTTGGTGACACAATTTTCTTATTCTGGATTTTCCTGTCATGATATTTTAACACAAAAAAAAAACAAATTAAAATGAAATATCCTGGATTCAAAATAATAATAAATATACTTCTTAAAAAACTAGGATTTGAACCCAGCATCCTCTAATATTTTATTAACCCCTTCAACCAACTTAATAAATACGATAAAAATTATTATTGTTACTTTTGTTGTTAGGCATGGTCGACTGCTTCGTCCGTATCCCTAAGGAACAGGGTGTAATGGCTTACTGGCGTGGTAACATGGCCAACGTCATCCGTTACTTCCCAACTCAGGCCTTGAACTTCGCCTTCAAGGACAAGTACAAGCAGGTCTTCTTGGCCGGAGTTGACAAGAACACCCAGTTCTGGAGATATTTCGTTGGTAACCTCGCTTCCGGCGGTGCTGCTGGTGCCACCTCCCTCTGCTTCGTCTACCCTCTTGACTTCGCCAGAACCAGGTCAGTACATTATGCTAAGAACGCCGGGTGGAATTTTGTAAAATTTCCTGAAGTGGAGTGGAAATTCCCGTAAAGTATCGCATCATTGAAAACTTATAACTTAATATTTAAATATTATTTGATAGTCAAGGTGATATTAACGCTTCTTTTTATTCATTGGTACAAGAAATGAATATATATCAATGCTTTGATAAGTTTGCGTAATTGCCCGAACAAAAAGCGCGGCAAAATGATTTGATCAAACATCAAACAAGAGTAGTTTTAATCGTAACAGTGTTTCATTGGCGTCGTAGATTTATTTTTGGATCAATTTGGATCACACTTTAGAGTTACATCAGAGTCAGTATTTAGGACGTACAAAGTCCATTTTACTTTTGGTTCCAAAAGGTTTCTCGTAATAGTGACCCTGCCCTAAAAACTATTATTTATTTTCTAAAAATATTTTTACAAATATTTACTATACGATTTGAATTTACGTAGAGTGTTTAAGAATAAGATAATTCCGTAAAAGGATTTATTGTATCTAAAAGAAGAACTTATACCTTTTTGTAAATGTACATAATTAAAATTAACGTGGTGTAATCTTTAATCTTCAGTCAACACAAGCATCATAAGTAAAAGTATTTTGTTGAATTTGCCTGTGTAATTATCAGAATTACGAGTATCGTTATCACTCACACATTCCCGTGAAGTAATGTTTGATAATTGCTGGCGACTATGGCGCGCAAATGTGACGACATGTGACTCGACATGCGTGTGTCTGATTCAAGGTCTTTGTTCGCTGTCTGACTCTGATGTTTTACGTAACAAGATGCTAAAAATATGGACTATTCCAAGTGCGGCTGATGCATGGCTCTGAAATAAATTTATGAAATGTTTAGTATGTGTTTATTTGATATCAATTTTTTTACCTTCTTATCGAAATTTTGCAAATTATACAATAAAAATATTCTATTGAAACTTTTCTCATACATATGATCATAAGACAAAAATTCTTTTAAATCATTAATGTGTTTTGAAATAAATAGATAGTAGGTTCAGAGCACGGAATGAAAAGGTGTCTAGAAATATACAATACTGATTAATGCCAATGATTTACCTAACTTTGGTGTTAAATAGTTTTTGTGCATAAATTTATTAAAATTTAAATGTTTCTTGTGTTATAGGTTGGCCGCTGACGTTGGCAAAGGTGCCGGTGAACGTGAGTTCTCCGGTCTGGGCAACTGCCTCGCCAAGATCTTCAAGTCCGACGGTTTGGGCGGTTTGTACCGTGGATTCGGTGTATCCGTCCAGGGTATCATCATCTACCGTGCCGCTTTCTTCGGCTTCTACGATACCGCCAAGGGTGTCCTCCCTAACCCCAAAACCACACCAATCATCGTGTCCTGGGCCATCGCTCAGGTACAAACATTATTTTATATACAAGATAAAGCAATCTCTTTAATTGCTTTACAAATATTTGTAAAATATAATTTTATTTTAAAATGATAATATGCTTTCTAGTACTAAAAGATAATCAGTTTTGAGAAATGATAAAATCTAAAAGAATTGCTATCAGCACACTATTTATTAGAATTAACCTTGCAAGTTTATCTAACAAACGACAAGGATAATGAGGTTATAGAGTAATCTATGTAAAGTACAACATATCTAACAATTGTGATAAAAAGAAACATTTTATTAAGTATGTTTAGCTTATGATAGTTTTGGAGAGAAAATGAATGTTAATGTTTGTTGCAGACCGTGACCACAATCGCTGGTATCGTCTCCTATCCCTTCGACACAGTCCGTAGGCGTATGATGATGCAGTCTGGCCGCAAGAAGACCGACATCGTTTACAAGAGCACCTTGCACTGCTGGTCCACCATCGCCAAGACCGAAGGCACTGCTGCCTTCTTCAAGGGCGCCTTCTCCAACGTTCTCCGTGGTACTGGTGGCGCTATCGTACTCGTACTCTACGACGAACTTAAGAAACTCATGTAAACCCTACCCATCCACCCATCGCATCTCATAGATCCATGTTATGTCCAACTGCTCACACTTTGAAATATCATACTGAGATTTCAACTTTTGAGCGGTTTAGTGAATAATCCATAGCCCTAACGCAGATCTCAAGCGCGGAGATGCATTGCAACTGCTGAACCATCTTCTTATTGACGATGGTTCGGCTGTTGCTCGGCTGTCAGTGCATCTTCGAAGAGTGATTTTGCTCTGCGCTGGGTGCTATGCCCTAGGTGCAAATTTTTATGTTCACGTCGTAGTGTTAAGTAAGCGTGCATGGACGATTGACCGATTCAGCGCTCACCGGCTCCTATAGGAACTTATTTTGTTATTTATTTGTTTTCAGTTGAGAAACCATTCGATTCGAAAGTAACGTTTTTTAAATTTTTTTTCAACAACAACTAAATAAAGAAATGTAATATACAATGTTACAAATCATGTTATCTGTTAATAAAGTATTCGTTTCGTATGAAACAGCCTGGACCTTAAGATTTCTTATTTTTACCAGATCCATACATAAAAAGGGAATATAAACTGAAGATGAAACAACATAATTACTGATTTTTAGGTTTAAATCTAATAAATTTATTTCATGTAAGTGGAAAACATTCTATTAGGAGTGATATTTTTTCTATATTTTTTGGGTTCATTATTCAATAACGGAAGTATAATAAATGATTTGAATACCTTCTCTAACGTCCTCTATTGATCACTACAATAAACTTCACTAATTACTAATTAATGACATTTCGTTCACAAAATGGCTGCATATTATAAAAATATGTTAGTTTGTTCTACATTTTAAGTGTTTATGAAAAATTCCATAACGTTGTTTAGCATTGAAATGTGCTTCTACCTTGCACAAGGATAATAAAGAAAATGTATGGATAGACCGACAAACTGTAAGTATTATGCATAATTGCTCTTGTGTTGTCATTATTACTGTATCAGAACATTATTTATTGAATATTTACTGTGTATACAGCTGAGAATACTATTTTAAATTATAATAATTTGGAATGCCAATTTTAAATTAGTTAATAGTTTATAGCTTACAGTTTTTTTTTTCATTTCAGGTTTTCAGGTTATTTTAATATTTGATTTCATCCCAATAATATTGTTGCAGACCAACATCTACAGTTATCTGTCAAATGAAAACACTCAGGATAAAATTGAAGATGGTTTTGATAACTTGATTTATATACGGAGAATCTGAATCGTTAAATCATGCTATAACGAATTTTGACTGCCTATCAAATAACAAAAGGTTGTAGTTTCTATGACTTACTTTTATTTCACGTTAAAAATATATTTTTTGCACTTCCGGGTTTAAATGCCCTATTTTATTGTTCCTTCTCGTGGACTAAAGGAGGGATTATTTTCGAAATTTAATCCCAACGGATTAAATTGACAAGTAAACAAGTTTCCACAGCAAAAAGTAGTAAAATATTTATTATAATTTTTTATATAAATTATTATTAATAGTTTTACAGTTAACAGAGTATATTTAAACGTTTTTGATAAAATTAGTTACTTTGATCATTAAAAATACCTTGTCTAGTGCAGCTTTTAGGAATTGATCAACTTGTTCTGTTGTAATTTTTACTTTTTAGGTTAAAATACAATATTTCTTCTTTTAGAGAAAGTAATTAATTTTGGGAAATTGCTTGTCAGTATTATTTCTAACCACCAACATTCCATTCCCTTCAACATCGAATATCGCCCAAATGATAGCTTGCACAATTTTTGATCGTTCATAAAATTATACTAGCAGCACAGTTTTCGTGTATTTTTGAACTTCCTTATTGTCCACCACTTAATGAAAGCTTCGAATTGTTTTTATAATTATAATTTCTAGGTTTTATCAGCAGTGTTTCCACTGTGGCTTCTTCAAATATCCAAAATGAAACGTCACTCAAAATAAACACTTATTTTCACAAAATTTAAATAGTGCTATCGTTGTTATCAAACCCATTCATTTTCAATATAAGAATATGTATTTTAAATCCTTTAAAATTAATTATAATTTATTGCTGAAACTAGGGTTGGCAGTGCAAAAAATAGTGTATATATCACAGACTGAAGTGTCTTTAATCCCTCAGGTGATTCACTTCACTTTCGGGATTAAATCATGTACTTCAACCCCTTGTTCTGTAGACTATTATTAAATTATGTAAATAATAATAATAATGAAAAGAATACGATGATCGACAATGCGGAATTATGGGAAGAATGAAAACAACGAACTAGCAGTCAAATTTTACGATAGGGTCGACTCCAGATTTTGTTTTAATGTAGATCGTTTTAATTACCTATATTTATTATTTTATTGTATGACCATATTTGTGCATAACATTGTAACATCTCAGAATTTTTTTTTTCTACTTAGCCCTGAAGTCGCTTTCGAAGCGTTGAAGTAGTTTTTAATAAATAATTGACTGCTTGTCCGTTGTTTTGATTCTTCCCATCATAACCCAGAATTGTCCGTTAATCAAATCATGATCAGATTTAAGATAAGTAACAGTAATAGGATAAACAGTAACGATCGGATACTTGGTTGTCATTTGAAACAAATATAATTTTTCTTATTTATTGGTAAACCACAATTTAATTTTATGTTCTATTTTGTAGATAACAATTATAATTACTTTTGAGAAATGTAACCATCTGGTAGATCTTCTATGGTCGTAATGATAGTTCTACAACAGTCAGGAATGGTTTCCAGCAAAAAATGTCAAATTGAAGAATGTTCTAGAGTCTCTTCGTACTTCCAAATAGTGTAATTTATTTATTTTAAGGTATATTCATAAATAATTAATTTGAATATTGTTTTAATCTATATATTTATTTATAAAATTGTTTATTTACACATGATTTATACTTTTCAGGGTGCAGTGATAATAATATTGCACGGTGGGTTCATTGGGATTTTGCTGAGTCCAACCGTTCAATCTCGAGCTAATTTCCTACAGCATCTACGTCAAGAATTAGAGTCTACACACCTGAAAGAATGTCCATTTGTTTAATTTCTCATGAACTATTTAAGTTATTGAAATTATAGATTCTTGACATATTAACGAAATGAAAATGTACGGAATTTTTAACGTTGCTTTAAGTTTTGTATTTTGTTAATATCTAAAAAAACTATTAAAGTTATGGCGTTAATTCTGACAACTATGGATATCTAGTAGAATGAATTATTACAGTTGTTAATATTTTGCAAAACATTATTGACTTATTGGCAAAATAAAATTGTTTAGTATGACGCCATTTTAAAATTTCAATTTCTTTAATTTTTTGAAAACTATTTGAGTTAGAATGTTCCAGTTAAAAATCCTGAATTGTAGATAATTTTAGAGTTACGAAATGTCACATATATTAATTCATTATTCTTAATTAAGAAGATATAGATGATATAAAAATTATCATCTATTTATAATGGTGGACATTTTTCTATTGTTTATTCTTATACTATTTGAGCTAAAATTTTATAATCACAAATTCTCATCTCTATATTTATTTTAGAGTTAGGAAATATTTCATTTGTTAATTTTATATTGTTAATTATGAAAATGCAAACAAGATATAAATATTCTTCTATCCATCGTGGCGGATATTTTTCTTTTGTTGTTTATTCTTAAAATATTTGAGCTAGAATTACCTAGTCTTAAATTTTCATCCCTAGATTAATTGTAGTATTAAGAAATATCACACATGTTAATTAAATATTTTTAATTAAGAAGATACAAGCGACATACTAATGTTCATCTATCAACCTTGGTGGATATATTTATTTTATATTTATTCTTGTTATATTTGAGCTAAAATTTTCTAGTTTGTAAGGCTCATCTCAAGATTAATTGTAGAGATAGAAAATATCACGTATGATAATAAATTATTGTTATTTAATAATATATTGGCCAATTAAAAATTTTCATGGCGGACATTTTATATTGTTTATGTGTATATTTTGTATGATATGTTGATATCTATCAACCTTGGTGGATATATTTATTTTATATTTATTCTTGTTATATTTGAGCTAAAATTTTCTAGTTTGTAAGGCTCATCTCAAGATTAATTGTAGAGATAGAAAATATCACGTATGATAATAAATTATTGTTATTTAATAATATATTGGCCAATTAAAAATTTTCATGGCGGACATTTTATATTGTTTATGTGTATATTTTGATTAATTAAAAATAATTTATTGCAATAAAATAATTAAAATTATACTTGTGTTTACTATATTTATCCTTCTCTTTCCATGTTTTGTTTAATAACCCTTTATATTAAGGGTTGATGTTTTCCCGTGTCGAGAAAATGATTTACGTCAGTTGTTTTGCTGTGCAGTCCAGGTCTAGGGTGGATTCCTATAGATTCGGCCCTAAAAACTATAATAGCTGTCAAAAATTGGCACTTGTTCGTAAATCTTACGTAATTATTCAAAGGGATGGAAATACTGCTCTAATTAATGGAACTATGAATCCTATCGTAAAATGGTTTGTGAAATCGTATTAAGCACACTCAAATAGGGTTATACAGTTACTTCTAGCCCTTTAAAGTTAATATTAAGGGTGAATTTTAAGGGAAACTTTTTGATAAACTTTAAAGCGTCATATCTCGGAAACGGTAAGAGATATCGCAAAAATAACGAAAAACCGCGGTCCCTCTAGTAGTGCCCTGAAGAATCGACCCTTCTCTACCACATATGTGAGTATGAAGGGCCTAGGGCCAAGGGTTAAAAAAACGCTAATTAATCAAGGTCACAGATTCAAAAAACGAGCATCTTCAATTAGTTTTAATTACCAAATCGAAAAAATGTGAGTGCCGAGTTACCGCATCGAGTAGTGCTGCCATCTCTTCAAAATTTGTGAACTATTATTGGGATTACAGGGCAACAATATTTTCAAACCATCAGTCAACACAGAACGTATAAGTCAGCTACTTCTTGATAGAGGGCAGCACAAGTATTGAAATTGAAAAAGAATAAATTTAAATATAAATTTCGTTTTAAGAAATGATAATTTTAATTTTTAACTCTTGTATTACATATTTTAAAGTAAATAAAACACATTGTTTCTATAATAATTTCTTTATTAACTTTATACATAAATACAAGTTATTTTTTATTATACCTGCATCATAATCCGTGTTTAAAACACGCTACAGCGTTCACAAACGCAAGATTAAAACACGCCGTGCTTTAAAGGTTGCTAAGCAACAACACAAATATTTACTATTAATATCTATCAAAACTGTAAACGTAAACAACAAATGCTAACCAATCTCCATGTAAACTATATACGTCAAAGGTCACATGCGCAAAATTATGAATTGAATGAAATAGTCCAGGCAATGAAGACATAAAAATGGGCTTTCATTACAAAAGTTCAAGGAGTTTTCATTTTTGGTAGATTTTTACAGTTCGATGTCCTAATTAATATTCTGAGTTTGCGACCTTGAGCGACCGCCGCTCGCGCCGCCATATTGGAAAAAGGGTACCAAAAATCAGTTTTTTAAAAATATCTTCTCTCCAGCGCCACTTAGGTTGAAAATAGTCATTACAAAAATTATAGAGCATAAAATTTCCAATAACTTCTGTTTTAAATATTTTCCAATGAGATTAGTATTTCATGAGTTATAGCGGAGTTAAACTCAACAAATTTCTACAATTTGCAAAAACGCTATATTTTTTCACGAAATTTAAGCAAATATCGATTACATAATACGTACTACCGTTTTTACTCATTTCCGCACCACCATGAGCTAGAATGAGAGGCGCGTTTTTTTTTTTCATGTGGTATCCCCAGTAGGCCTAATCCACAATTCGCTATTTACTGATATTTTTTACCCGTTTCGATGCCCTAGGCCTAGATGGTCCAGGCTCATTTATATCAACATCTTGTAAATTTATTTCCTCCTCTCCCGAGTTTCATCTTTGTTGTCTTCTTCGACCTCGTGTGCCAATAATTTCGCAACGCTTGATGTATCCCGAAATCCTGTTTGCTAATATTCGTTTAGTTCTAAGAGAAAATCATATGATGTAATCTAAAACTCCTGTAAATACCATCAATTTGTTGTGCGCAAATGAATAGAAAACAGTAATGCGTATTAAGTAATAGATAGATTTCGTGAAAAAATAAAGCGATTTTGCGAATTGCAGAAATTTGCAGAGTTTAACTCCGCTGTAACTCGTGTACTACTCATCTGATTGGAAAATGTTTATAACAGAAGTTGTAGGGAATTTTATGCTCTATAATTTTTGTTATAACTATTTTCAACCTTAGTGGCACTGGAGAGAAAATATTCTCGAAAATCTGTTTTTTGGTACCTTTTTCCAATATGGCGGCGCGAGAGGCGGTCGCAAACTCAAAACATGAATTATTACTCCGAACTGTAAAAATCTAGCAAAAATGAACACTCCTTAACCTTTTATAACCCCGAAAGTACTCATTGCCTGGACTATAATTTAAATAAAATTTTGAAGAAAATTTCTTAAAATTATTTACGTTTTCTCGGGTAATATGTATATATTACAGCTGAACTAGACTTACCAAAATTGTGAAAATAATGATGCTAATAGATATATGTCCGATCAATCGATTGCCGAAAACCGGAAGTCACTATTTGATTCCGTTCAAGATTTACAGTAATTAAAACACAAAATTTTAAGAAAATTACTTAAATTTATTTATGTTTTCTCGGGAAATATGTATATTTTACAGCTGAACTAGACTTACCAAAAATGTAAAAATTATGGTCCAAATAGATAATTGTCCGAGCAATCGAATGCCTAAAACCGGAAATTTCCTGAAAGTTGCAACTGCCTAAACTTGCCTATCTGACCGCAGCATCGTTTTTAAAACCACGTTAACAATTGGGTCAATTTTGAGATTTTTTTTGTCAATAGATTTACTAATATTCTATTGTTTTACAATACAATATTTTCAAAATAACCATATTTTTCTATAAAAAAAAAATCATAATTACATCCAATATGGCGGTTTATTTTTTCGTCCACCATGACACAAAATCTTTACTTTACTTGAAGACCTATCAGGTTTTTTTAGGTATATTTTAATAAAAAATTGAATACAATAAATTTTGTGATAATATAAAAGATGTAGTATTGGCTATGTTATGTATAGCGCACTTCAATTTAAATTTTTTCAAATTTAATATTTATTATAATAAGAAAGATGTTAAACAATATGAGCTACAATTTTTATTTGCAACTTTATTTTCTACTTTATACCATTTAAAAGTTATGTAAGCGGGAGGTTATGTGCTGCCCACATCAGATCATTTTCATTTTAAAATTAATTTTTATTTTTTCAAAAGAGACCAATTACAGGTCAATATGACTATTCGTTCTCAAGATATGGATTTATTCCACTTTTTGATCATTTGGCCCCACTGTGCGACGTCCACCGCCACCGCACTAAAGTCTAGTCTGACTATAGTCTAGTCAGACTATAGTCTAGTCAGACTAAAGTCTAGTCTGACTATAGTCTAGTCAGACTAGACTATAGTCTAGTCAGACTAGACTATAGTCTAGTCAGACTAGACTAAAGTCTAGTCAGACTAAAGTCTAGTCAGACTAAAGTCTAGTCAGACTAGACTATAGTCTAGTCAGACTAAAGTCTAGTCAGACTATAGTCTAGTCAGACTAGACTAAAGTCTAGTCAGACTAAAGTCTAGTCAGACTATAGTCTAGTCAGACTAGACTAAAGTCTAGACTAAAGTCTAGTCAGACTAGACTAAAGTCTAGACTAAAGTTTGGACCGGATATTGGATCGGTATTGGGACCGGCTTTTCTTGTCTAGACTATACTTTAGACTAGTCTAGTCAGACTATAGTCTATTCAGACTAAAGCCTAGTCTGACTACAGTCTAGTCTGACTATAGTCTAGTCTAGTCAGACTAAAGTCTAGTCAGACTATAGTCTAGTCAGACTAAAGTCTAGTCAGACTAAAGTCTAGTCAGACTAGACTAAAGTCTAGTCAGACTAAAGTCAGACTAAAGTCTAGTCTGACTAGACTAAAGTCTAGACTAAAGTTTGGACCGGATATTGGATCTTTATTGGGACCGGTTTTTCTAGTCTAGACTATACTTTAGACTAGTCTAGTCAGACTATAGTCTATTCAGACTAAAGTCTAGTCTGACTATAGTCTACTCTGACTATAGTCTAGTCAGACTATAGTCTAGTCAGACTAGACTAAAGTCTAGACTAAAGTTTGGACCGGATATTGGATCTTTATTGGGACCGGTTTTTCTAGAGTCTAGTCAGACTAAAGTCTAGTCAGACTAGACTAAAGTCTAGTCAGACTAAAGTCTAGTCAGACTAGACTAAAGTCTAGACTAAAGTCTAGTCAGACTAGACTAAAGTCTAGACTAAAGTTTGGACCGGATATTGGATCGGTATTGGGACCGGTTTTTCTAGTCTAGACTATACTTTAGACTAGTCTAGTCAGACTATAGTCTATTCAGACTAAAGTCTAGTCTGACTATAGTCTAGTCAGACTATAGTCTAATCAGACTAAAGTCTAGTCAGACTAAAGTCTAGTCTGACTACAGTCTAGTCAGACTAGACTAAAGTCTAGTCAGGTTAGGTTAGGTTAGGTTAGGACTAAAGTCAGACTAGACTAAAGTCTAGACTAAAGTCTAGTCAGACTAGACTAAAGTTTGGACCGGATATTGGATCGGTATTGGGACCGGTTTTTCTAGTCTAGACTATACTTTAGACTAGTCTAGTCAGACTATATTCTATTCAGACTAAAGTCTAGTCTGACTATAGTCTACTCTGACTATAGTCTAGTCAGACTATAGTCTAGTCAGACTAAAGTCTAGTCAGACTATAGTCAGACTAAAGTCTAGTCAGACTATAGTCTAGTCAGAATAAAGTTTGGACCGGATATTGGATCGGTATTGGGACCGGTTTTTCTAGTCTAGACTAGACTTTAGACTAGACTATACTTTAGACTAGTCTAGTCAGACTATAGTCTAGTCAGACTAAAGTCTAGTCCGAATATAGTCTAGTCAGACTATAGTCTAGACAGACTAAAGTCTAGTCTGACTATAGTCTAGTCAGACAAAATTATAGACTAAAGTCTAGTAATAGTCAAAAGTCTAACGGTCCAAAAACCGGTCCCAATACCGATGCAATATCCGGTCCAAACCAATAAAAAACCGGTCCAAACTAATCCAAAAACCGGTCCAAACTGTCAAAAAAACCGGTCTCAATACTAACAAGATCAGATCATTCTAGTCTAAAGTATATTAGTCTAGACTATAGTCTAGTAATATCCGGTCCAAACCGGTCCAAATTGATCCAATATCCGGTCAAAATCTATCCAATATCCGGTCCAAAATCCGGTCCAAACCGGTCCAAATCGATCAAATATCCGGTCTAAAATCATTCTAGTCTAAAGTATAGTCAAAAATATAGTCTAGTCTAAAGTATAGTCTAGTCTAAAGTCTAGTCTAGACTATAGCCTAGTCTGACTAGACTTTAGTCTGACTAGACTAGACTCTAGTCTGACTAGACTTTAGACTAGACTATACTTTAGACTAGACTATATTTTTGACTATACTTTAGACTAGACTAGATTTTAGACCGGATATTTGATCGAAATGGACCGGTTTGGACCGGATAGTGGATCGATTTAGACCGGTTTGGACCGGATTTTGGACCGGATATTACGTTTTGGTCCGGTTTTTGGACCGGATATTGGATTGATTTGGACCGGTTTTTTGATCGACTTGACTTGACTATAGACCATACTTTAGTCTAGACTAGACTATAATTTAGACTAGACTATACTTTAGACTTGACTATACATTAGACTAGACTATACTTTAGACTTGACTATACTTTAGACTAGACTACACTTTTGACTATACTTTAGACTAGAATGATCTGATCATGTTAGTATTGGGACCGGTTTTTTTGACAGTTTGGACCGGTTTTTGGATTAGTTTAGACCGGTTTTTTATTGGTTTGGACCGGATATTGGATCTGTATTGGGACCGGTTTTTGGACCGTTAGACTTTTGACTATTACTAGACTTTAGTCTAGAATTTAGTCTGACTAGACTATAATCTGACTAGACTATAGTCTAGACTAGACTATAGTCTAGTCTGACTAGACTTTAGTCTGACTAGACTAGACTATAGTCTGAATAGACTTTAGACTAGACTATACTTTAGACTAGACTATATTTTTGACTATACACTAGACTAGACTTTAGACCGGATATTTGATCGATTTGGACCGGATAGTGGATCGATTTAGACCGGTTTGGACCGGATTTTGGACCGGATATTGGATCGATTTGGACCGGATATTACGTTTTGGTCCGGTTTTTGGACCGGATATAGGATTGATTTGGACCGGTTTTTGGATCGACTTGACTTCAGACTTGACTTGACTATAGACCATACTTTAGTCTAGACTAGACTATACTTTAGACTAGACTATACTTTAGACTAGACTATACTTTAGACTTGACTATACTTTAGACTAGACTATACTTTAGACTTGACTATACTTTAGACTAGACTACACTTTTGACTATACTTTAGACTTGACTATACTTTAGATTAGACTATACTTTTTACTATACTTTAGACTAGACTTTCTTATGTTTTTACTTTTTTTTTCTCTATATATCCCGATACCGATCCTGGTAATAAATTTATTACTCCACTGCTTACTTTATTTAATAAACATAATTTATATTTTTGTCTATATTTTCCAATATCATAACCTGAAAAATCAATATATTTTTATTTGGATTTTACACTGCAAATTCAAGTATAATTACAATTTTTTTATATCCGTAATTATTCTGTTTTCTTGTATTACAAATACACAATTGTATTTAGATATACTGCCACAATGGATGGTACCACGAACTCTGTTTTTTTGGTGTTTTAAGATCAGTGTTTTAAACTCGGTTTTAACGCTGTACAATGTTCTAAAAAAAAAAAATTTTTAAATACTTCTATTAAAAGTGGCATATAATACATTTTTCTGTTACTTTTATTTGAAGCATTTTTTCATAAAATAATTTTAGAACATTGTACATATAGCCAATATTTTTAAGGTCGAACATACGCATGAAGACATAAAAATGGGCTTTCATTACAAAAGGTCAAGGAGTTTTCATTTTTGGTAGATTTTTACAGTTCGATGTCCTAATTAATATTCTGAGTTTGCGACCTTGAGCGACCGCCGCTCGCGCCGCCATATTGGAAAAAGGGTACCAAAAATCAGTTTTTTAAAAATATCTTCTCTCCAGCGCCACTTAGGTTGAAAATAGTCATTACAAAAATTATAGAGCATAAAATTTCCAATAACTTCTGTTTTAAATATTTTCTTTCCAATGAGATTAGTATTTCACGAGTTATAGTTATAGTTATACTCAACAAATTTCTACAATTCGCAAAATCGCTATATTTTTTCACGAAATTTAAGCAAATATCGATTACATAATACGTACTACCGTTTTTACTCATTTCCGCACCACCATGAGCTAGAATGAGAGGCGCGTTTTTTTTTTTTCATGTGGTATCCCCAGTAGGCCTAATCCACAATTCGCTATTTACTGATATTTTTTACCCGTTTCGATACCCTAGGCCTAGATGGTCCAGGCTCTTTTATATCAACATCTTGTAAATTTATTTCCTCCTCTCCCGAGTTTTCATCTTTGTTGTCTTCTTCGACCTCGTGTGCCAATAATTTCGCAACGCTTGATGTATCCCGAAATCCTGTTTGCTAATATTCGTTTAGTTCTAAGAGAAAATCATATGATGTAATCTAAAACTCCTGTAAATACCATCAATTTGTTGTGCGCAAATGAATAGAAAACAGATAGATTTCGTGAAAAAATAAAGCGATTTTGCGAATTGCAGAAATTTGCAGAGTTTAACTCCGCTGTAACTCGTGTACTATAATTTAAATAAAATTTTGAAGAAAATTTCTTAAAATTATTTACGTTTTCTCGGGTAATATGTATATATTACAGCTGAACTAGACTTACCAAAATTGTGAAAATAATGATGCTAATAGATATATGTCCAATCAATCGATTGCCGAAAACCGGAAGTCACTATTTGATTCCGTTCAAGATTTACAGTAATTAAAACACAAAATTTTAAGAAAATTACTTAAATTTATTTATGTTTTCTCGGGAAATATGTATATTTTACAGCTGAACTAGACTTACCAAAAATGTAAAAATAATGGTGCTAATAGATAAATGTCTGAGCAATCGAATGATGAAAACCGGAAATCGATATTTGATTCCGTTCAAGGTTTACAGTAATTTAAATACAAAATTTTAAGAAAATTACTTAAATTTATTTACGTTTTCTCGGAGAATATGTACACATACAGCTACTTACTAGACCTCCCAGAAGTGTAAAAATAATGGTCCAAATAGATAATTGTCTGAGCAATCGAATGCCTAAAACCGGAAGTCGCTATTTGATTCCGTTCAAGATTTACAGTAATTTAAACACAAAATTTTAAGAAAATTATTTTAATTTATTTAGGTTTCCTCGGGAAATATGTATATATTACAACTGAACTAGACTTCCGTAAAGTGTAAAAATAATGGTGTTAATACAAAAATGTCCGGGCAATCGAATGTTGATAACCGGTAGTCGATATTTCAGTCCGTTAAAAAATGTCAGCCGTTTTTGTGTATTAACACAAATTATGACTTGGTTTACACAGACTGAGAATTTTATATTTTTATTTTCTCGATTTTCTCGAAAACTATAACACTTACACAAAAACTATTAAGAACCTTTTTTCTAGAGAATTTTATGGTCTATAATTTTTGTAATAACTATATTCAACTTTGGTTGCGCTGGAGAGAAGATATTCTCGAAAAACTGTTTTTTAGTACCTTTTTTTCAATATGGCGGCGCGAGCGGCGGTCGCTCAAGGTCGCAAACTCAGAATATTAATTAGGACACCGAACTGTAAAAAATCTACCAAAAACGAACACTCCTTGACCTTTTGTAACCCCGAAAGTACTCATTGCCTGGACTAAAAATCAAAATGTTGCTTTCCAGTTTTTTCCAGAGTATGATGCAGGTATAATAAAAAATAGCGTATGACACACGTGTATAAGTGCTTTTAAAGCACTAGCGACGTTAAAAGCACTCCGCTTTGCGTCGTGCTCTTAAACTTGTCGTACGTGCTTTAAAAGCTTACTTATACACTTGTATCATAATATACTAATATTTCGTTTATTATTACATTATATTAATTTATAAATACATGAATATAGGTTATTTTAAAGATTAGTTTATCTTCACATGGTGACAACAATAGCTCCAAGGCGATGTCGAATTTCTTCCAGTTTGTTCCAAGTGAAGAACAGGAGAGCGACTATGTCACTTACCATGATATAAATTTTTAAACTTTATGTATAAAGATTTACCATTTAATGCATTTAGAAAATAACATATATGTAAAATAAAATCTGCTGTTAATATATTGAAGTAATATTAATTTATTACAATATGATTATAATACAGATACTTGTTTATTTATTGTTAAAATATTTTAATAGTGAAGTACACTTTGCAATAATAAACTTATATTTATTTATACTTGAATTACAAAGCCGAGCGAGATCAGCATCCTGGATTGACTTTGAGAGCAAGAAACTGATCTCACTCACGGAAATTCCTCCCGTCGCGTCGGGAAATTTTTCAGCGAAACCTGAAGTAGGGATGTGGCCTCGTCACAACTGTGACCTGTAACAAACAAAAACAAATTAACAACAAATACAAACACAACATGAAATTATAATTCGAATTAGAACAATACTTGATAAAAAACAAATAAATTTTACTAATTATTTCTGTTGCAAAAAAATTACTTTTGTGAACTAAGATTTTAATTGTTGCAAGTATGAATTACATGGTCAAACGCCAATATTCTTACAATTTATGTTGCTAGCAGCGGGCGTCGCGTCGGCCCTGATGTTATTTCTGTAAACGTCATGTTATTCACTCTGGTTAAGTTGTCCATGACGATGATGATGCAGCAGCAGAAGATGATTTCAAGTTTGTGATGTCCACGTTGATACAGGATACGGCGAGAGTGATCCTAATACCATCAGTTCCACGATGATGTTGCAGCAGCAGAAGATGGTTCCAGGTTTATGATGTCCACGTTGGCGAAACTGGTTAGAATATCAGCAGCTCCATGATGATACAGAAACAAAACATAGGTTTGTGATGTCCACGTTGATTACAAGGTCCGGCGATACTGGTTAGTATACCACCAGCTCCACGATGATGTTGTACAGGTAGAAGATGGTTCCAAGTTCACAGAGGTCCTGTATATGCAATACAAAGGAAGAATTGTGAACCTGAAAGAAAAAACATTAATAATACAAAATTATCAATAAAATTTAAATGTTGTAAAATTAATTTACTCACGATCGACTCCGAAGACACTGTTGAAGGGTCAACAAGGCCCCGGTGACGTTGTACACGAGTCGCCATAAACATAAAAACAATGTATTAGACAAAAGAACAATTTTGAAGCTGAAAACATATTTGTTGTGGTTAGGAAATATTTGTTGATGTCTGATGAAGTCTGAAACATAAATTAAAAATACAAAGCAGTAAAATTGTAAAATGTACAATAAAACAAGTTATGGTAAATCATTTAATTATTCGTATAAAAGGTGCATTTAAAAAATTACAAATATATTGCAATGACAATTTATTTTTGCAGTTGAAATGTAGATGTTTAATTATTAATATAATTTGCGCTTTATTGCTACTACCTCAGAAAAGTGTGTTTAAAAATTTAGTAGAACGGCTCCATTAGACCTCGTCGCAGGTATAACCGCAAGAGGATTAAAATACCAAAAAATACAATTTTGCGAATTATTGCTTCTTATATTTAAATGAAGAGCTGATTAAATTTTGGATAAAATTGGTTAACCGAAAGTAACAGTCTACTTGAAGCAGCAGTTTTTCGTGGAAAACACGGTTGAATTTCCTTTTTTTACAATTTATGTTAGTTTGAAAATTGAAGAATATTTAATTTTACACGTTTTTTGATTACGCCAATTTTATTAATTTTCATTAGATTTAGAGATAATAAAATATAAAGAAATTAGATTTCACAAATCTTGCATTCCTAGTACACCATGGAAAATTTTCAATTTTTTACGAAATGTGACACATGTCATTGTGATTGTGAAGCTGTTTTCTTAGTGAAATATGTCAAAAATTAAATAAATATACGAAAGAAAATTAAATTTCTCAAACATAAATAGAAAATAAATAAATAAGAAGGTATGTTTCTGTATCATCAAATACTATTTTGTACCGTTTAAGAGTAGTATTGGGCGGGAGGTTATGTGCTGGCCACATCAGATTTTTTCTTATAACGTTTCTTTTCATTTGTCCCCATATTATACCTTTGACCTGTTTTATATAATGTGAAGCTAGGCGCGGATGAAGGCTCAGATGGTCTGGTTGAGGTGAAGAAGGCTTCGGTGACGTTGTCGTGTCGACGAGTCCCTATAAACATAAAAATAACGTATTAGGTAGAGGAAGAGTTGTGTGCCTGTAAAAAAATCTGATGTGCCAGCACATAACCTCCCGCCCAATACTACTTTTAAACGGTACAAAATATTATTTGATGGTACAGAAACATACCATCTTTTGTTTTGTTTTCTATTTATATTTCAGAAATTTAATTTTATTTCGTATGTTTATTACATTTTTTTGACATATAATTCACTAAGAAAACATCTTCACAAGCAAAATGACAAGTGTCACATTTCGTGTTTTCATGGTGTACAAGGAATGCAAGATTTATGAAATCTAAATTTCTTTATATTTTATTATCTCTAAATCTAATGAAAATTAATAAAATTAGTGCAATCAAAACACATGTTAAATTAAATATTCTATAACTTTCAAAATAACATTCACGAAAAACTGTTAAGGGCTTCAAGTAAACTAATACTTCCGGTTGACCAATTTTATTCAAAATCTAATCAGCTCTCTCTCTAATATAAGAAGCAAAAATTTACAAAATTGTATTTTTTTGGTACAGTAGAATTTGAGTTATGCGAGACGAAAAAAATACCACATACTACACACACATGCACGCGCACACAAATACACACACATGCATACAGACATCATGGCGAAAATAGTAAAATCGTATTGTAGGGACTCTAAAACGTGCTTATTCATTGACCAAAAACAATACCTCCCTTACCTAGAGGTAGACGGGAGGTAAAAACATTAATAAAACAAGAGTATTAATAAAATTGAATTGCTGTAAAGTTAATTTACTTACGATCGGTTCCGAAGACACTCGGCTGCCTTGGTGCGCACTACGTTGGTCCAGGAGGAGAGCGCTTCGCCAGAATTCGCGATATGCACCCCCACGAAACGAAAGCACCGAATCTAACATATGATGGTCCACCTAGTGCAGACGTAGAGAAATATACACGAAGCGAATGTCGAGCAAACATCCACAAGATTCAACGATGGCAGCCTACTGACTTACAATAACCATGGCTGCGACATCTCAGCGCCGCTGCGACGTACGTCCCGCAAACCAAACCTATGCTTACAATGCAAAAGAACAGCAATAAACGTAGGTTCGTACTAACCACGCTTGCTTAAATTTAATGGTTTTAGTAATAGACAATAATGAAACACGCTTGGTCTTATATAAGTTTATTTGGCATGAGGAATTTATTCATTAAATATAAAATAAAAATTATGACATTTGTAGTTCATATGAAAACATTTAATATGTTTTAAATATAAATAATTAATATGGATTGTTATACATTTTCAGTTTTGTTGCCCCTTTTTTATATAAAATTATTTAAAATGTAGGCTGCAATAGAATTTGTTATAATTTAAATTTCACATAAATGAAAGGATTTATAATTGAAATTCTACGAGTACTTATTAAATACATAGGAATATAAAATAATGTTAACGTGATTATTTATAGAAAAAAAAAACCAAATTCACGTTCGTTGTTAGTTAACTTTAATTATATTAAGTCTGGACAAACAATGAAGGGAATTTTTTTAAACATGATTTTAAATATATATTTCAATCGTTAAATAAAATCAAATAATAAGAAATAAAGTCCTTTTGTTAATTGGTAGATGTCAAGTGCGCTATAAATGATATATTATAATGTTTAATAATTAGCAATTGTTATTCTGTTAACTAATAATAAATATAATAGAATACTTCATTACAATACATGTAAAATATTAGATCTCCTTATTAATTACCATTGATCGCAATTTAATGCGATTGAATTTTCCTGTCGCAGTTTTTGGAAGATCTTTCACAAATTTTACCCCACCTCTTAATCTTTTGCGATCATTAACTTGATCTACAAAAAAAAAATTTTAGTTTTATCATTATGCCTATCTAAATTCCTTTAAATACCATTAAAATATTGTAATATATCATTCTCTGAGACAATAGAATCATCTTTAAGAACAATTACAGCCATTGGATGATCGCCATCTTCCTCATTCGGATATCCAATTACAAGAACTTCTTTTACCGCTGGGTGGTTTAAAAGAATATTTTCTAGTTCTGTCGGTACAATCTATTGCCAAAACAGAAAGTTTAACTTAATTTTAGTGTAATAATAATATATAATTCTTACATGCCATGATTTGTGTTTAAACATTTCTTTAATTCTGTCAACAAAATAAAAGAAATAGTCATCATCGTAATACACGACGTCACCAGTGTGAAGGAATCCATCTTCATCAAAAGCATCAGCTGTTTTTTGAGCATCTTTGTAATAACCACTCATTAATTGTTTTGTTTTAACTAATAATTCGCCTCGTTTGTTTTTCCCTACTATTTTGTTAGTCTCTATATCAACAACCTGGCAAAATTAATAAAATAAACTAATTTGGATTCAAGTGAATTAATATTAATGTCTTTGACGTTATTGTGTTCATTATTACCTTACATATGGTACCGGGTAACATTTTTCCGCAAGACCCAATTTTTGTGTCAAGCATTAATGAATCTGTTTTAGGGTTGAATCCGGAAAAAAGGCATGTAATTTCTGTTAATCCATAACAATTATTGATGTAAGTATGTGGCAAAAGCTTTCTTATTCTTATTATTTGTTCACGTCCTGAGCTTCCGCCTGCTAATAACATTGAATGCAGACTTGAAGTATCATAAGTTTCTTTGTTTATTTCAGGTTGCGATGTAATAGCGTATAAGTATGTCGGTGGCAAGAAAAGGTAAGTTACCTAAAAGAAAGAACATTTTTATAATTATTTTATTTAGATGAACCTACTTTGTAGTTTTGTACCAACATTAGAGTATTACTTGGAGTAAATGTTTTAGATAAAATTCTTTTTCCACCAGATATTAAAGTACCTGCCATTATTAAAATATAACTTATCCAATATGGACTTGTATAAAATAAAACAGTTTTCATATTGAACATGTCTCTGTAACATTAGAAAATATTTATAAATTGTTTAATATTTAATATATTTGAGCATACTTAAATGTATACATTTCAGACAAGACCCCATAATGTGTGATACAGACACCTTTTGGAAGACCAGTGGTACCACTAGAATATAAAATAGTTGCAGTTTCAAAGATATTTTCAACAATTTCAGGTTTAAAATCTTCTTCTCCTTCTTGTGGTTTCAAAAACTCCTTAAATGGAATATGTTTTGCAGTTTCTCCAAACACTACCAATTTAGTATGTATATTTAATTCTTTTATAGCAATTTCCAAATTATTGACGTTTTCAGAAATACAGAATATGAGTTTTGGTTTTGTTAAACCTAATAAATATTTCATATCACCTAAAAATAATAACAACTGATCATTTTTTATTAAATCTAACGGGTAATAATTACTTAATGATAAAGTTGGATCCAAATTTGCTGTTTTAATTCTTGAAAACGCTGCAGCCCAAAACGGAAGACAAGTTTCAGAATTTGTATCCGAACATATACTTATAATATCGGATTCTTGAATTCCCATACTTTTCATTTTTAATGACACACGAATACTTTTCGAGAGAATTTCTCCATATGTTTCTGATTTATTTGTTTCAACATTAATCTAGAACCAAATTCATTTGTATGTTTTATTGTTCTTCGTTTATTTTACAACTTACTTGAGCAATATCGCTACTAAACTCCTTCATTTTATAAAAGCAATGTACACCGAATCCTCTAGTATCAGGTTCTAATTTTGGATCACCTGGCAGTTCCAAAATTCCATTCAAGTCTTTAAAATTCTCCATTCTTTTTGACAACTTGTTCTTTTTCACAGAAAACAGACTGACAGTCACTATTTGTGAACACACAGTGCTTTTTAAGATAATAAAGTATTATGCTGATATTGTGAATTTATGCAGTTATTATACGAATTAACTAACTGATAATTACAATTTATAGTAGGGAATATATTTACTTATATTTTATGTGATATATTTTTAAATAAGAAATAAACAACATAATGATAACACGAATCCAAAAAAATTGAACTATAGTTATATAAAATACTTACTTATCTAAGTTTTGTGTTTTATTTATGTTAAAATAATGAATTATACGAGCTTTATAAACTCTAGGTTTGAAACTGAACTTCGAAAATCACCTTTCATAATTATCTGATATATCAGCAAGGCAATTAAAAAGGTACTTTTTCTACTATCTTGCGAAAATAAAGAAATAAATAGGTATTTCACCTGACATGTGAAATATATTTGACAAAAAGAATTATCATTTCCTGAAAAATTTTGTTATTTTCATTGAAGAAAGAAATTACTTGTATGCTATATTATTTAATCTAGTATTGGAAAAATAATCATTCGACTGTATTGCAAAGGTTACTCTTATACACATCGAATATTTATTTTCAACCTTTTAATTTTAGAAAAAGAATTATTAAAATTTATTTTAAGAATTAAAATAGGTAGTACTACTTCCTGAAATCTTCACGAAAAAATAATTACAAAACATATGTATATTTTAAAACGCAAATAATCATGTTTACTTTACAAATACATTGACAAGAATAAACAATGACATTGAATTTAATTTTTTTAACTATACTAAACGAATTAATCATTAAGCAAATTGCATAATTTAGTTTAATTTATATACCAGATGATTTATAACCATCAACTTCATTCTCATTTATTTCATTTATATTGTTTTGATGTTTTTTTCACAATCATATTTCATTGTTAATTAATTATATTTATCTGTTGCCTTATCAGGTAAGAATATGTATTTTAGCTTATCTAAAATTTATAGTATGTTTGCTTCAATCATAATTTATAACATATTTAAGTAAGATTTAACTTATTCTATTAACTAATAATGAATATAATAGAATACTTCATTACAATACATGTAAAATATTAGATCTCCTTATTAATTACCATTGATCGCAATTTAATGCGATTGAATTTTCCTGTCGCAGTTTTTGGAAGATCTTTCACAAATTTTACTCCACCTCTTAATCTTTTACGATCATTAACTTGATCTATAATAAAAAAAAATAGTTTAGTTTCATCATTATCATTATGCCTATCTAAATTCCTATAAAATACCATTAAAATATTGTAATATATCATTCTCTGAGACAATAGAATCATCTTTAAGAACAATTACAGCCATTGGATGATCACCATCTTCCTCATTCGGATATCCAATTACAAGAACTTCTTTTACCGCTGGGTGCTTTAAAAGAATATTTTCTAGTTCTGTCGGTACAATCTGTTGACAAAAGAGAATATTTAATTCAATTTTAGTGTAATAATATATATAATTCTTACATGCCACGATTTATATTTAAACATTTCTTTAATTCTGTCAACAACATAAAAGAAATAGTCATCATCGTAATACACGACGTCACCAGTGTGAAGGAATCCATCTTCATCAAAAGCATCAGCTGTTTTTTGAGCATCTTTGTAATAACTACTCATTAATTGTTTTGTTTTAACTAATAATTCGCCTCGTTTGTTTTTCCCTACTATTTTGTTAGTCTCTATATCAACAACCTGGCAAAATTAATAAAATAAACTAATTTGGATTCAAGTGAATTAATATTAATGTCTTTGACGTTATTGTGTTCATTATTACCTTACATATGGTACCGGGTAACATTTTTCCGCAAGACCCAATTTTTGTTTTAAACATTAATGAATCTGTTTTAGGATTGAATCCGGAAAAAAGACATGTATTTTCTGTAAATCCATAACAATTATTGATGTAAGTATGTGGCAAAAGTTTTCTTATTCTTATTATTTGTTCAGGTCCTGAGCTTCCTCCTCCTAATAGCATTGAATGCAGACTTGAAGTATCATAAGTTTCATTGTTTATTTCAGGTTGCGATGTAATGGCGTACAAGTATGTCGGTGGCAAGAAAAGGTAAGTTACCTAAAAGAAAGAACATTTTCATAATTATTTTATATTATTTTCTTTAATCGTGCATTACACTATAAAGTTTTTCTTTTCAAGTGACATTAAAAAGTTTTGTCTTTTGCACAATGACATAAGTGTAAGAGAGATAGATGAATCAACAAAAAGAATATGCAGTACTTTTTCTTAAAATTTTCTAAAAACTTTGACTGTACACTTGTACATAGCTGCTTTACCGCATTACCACCTATCCGCATGTTTTTCAATTGGCGAATAAGCTATCAAATGGCATTTTAAAATCACTTGTAAAGAAAATCTTCATCGTATAATCCACGCTTACTGCCCGCTTCAGATGGACCTACTTTGTAGTTTTGCACCAACATTAGAGCATTACTTGGAGAAAATGTTTTAGATAAAATTCTTTTTCCGCCAGATATTAAAGTACCTGCCATTATTAAAATGTATGTTACCCAATATGGACTTGTATAAAATAAAACAGTTTTCATATTGAACATGTCTCTGTAACATTAGAAAATATTTATAAATTGTTTAATATTTAATATATTTGAACATACTTAAATGTATACATTGCAGATAAGACCCCGTAATGTGTGATACAGATACCTTTTGGAAGACCTGTGGTACCACTAGAAAATAAAACAGTTGCAGTTTCAAAGATATTTTCTACAATTTCTGGTTTGAAATCTCCTTCTCCATCTTGTGGTTTTAAAAACTCCTTAAATGAAATATGTTTTTTAGTTTCTCCAAATACCACCAATTTAGTATTTGTATTTAATTCTTTAATAACAATTTCCAAATAATTGACGCTTGCAGAAATACAAAATATTAGTTTTGGTTTTGTTAAACTTAATGAATGTTTCATATCACCTAAAAAATAATAACAACTGATCATTTTTTATTTAATCTAACAGGTACCTAATAATTACTTAATGATAAAGTTGGATCCAAATTTGCTGTTTTAATTCTTGAAAAAGCTGCAGCCCAAAACGGAAGACAAGTTTCAGAATTTGTATCCGAACATATACTTATAATATCGGAGTCTTGAATTTCCATACTTTTCATTTTTAATGACACACGAATACTTTTCGAGAGAATATCTCCATAAGTTTCTGATTTATTTGTTTCAACATTAATCTAGAACCAAATTCTTTTGTATGTTTTATTGTTCTTCTTTTATTTTACAACTTACTTGAGCAATTTCGTTACTAAACTCCTTCATTTTATAAAAACAATGTACACCGAATCCTCTAGTATCAGGTTCTAATTTTGGATCACCTGGCATTTCCAAAATTCCATTCATGTCTTTAAAATTCTCCATTCTTTTTGACAACTTTTTCTTTTTTACAGAAAACAGACTGACAGTCACTATTTGTGGACACACAATGCTTTTTAAGATAATAAAGTGTTATGATGTGTTATTAGCTAATTGATATTTATATTTAAAAGTAGGGAATATATTTACTTATATTTTTATGTAATATATGTTTAAGTAAGGAAAACAACATAACGATAATACGAATATAAAAAAATAGAAATATATAAATACTTACCAATCTAAGTTTTGTGTTTAATTTATGTTGAAATAATGAAATGTACGAACTATATAACTCTAAGTTTGAAACTGAACTTCGAAAATGTCTCTTTTTATATATATATATATTTTTTAATGATACGGCTTCAACTGCTATGGTTATTAGCCGGGGTGATGGGTGATATGACGATGGAAGTGTCGGCGCTGTACTCAGCAGCAGACACCGTTTTGGTGATAAGTGATATGAAGATGGAAGGATCTGCGCTGTACTCAGCAGCAGACACTGTTTGGTGCCAGCCCAGTCCGGGAATCGAACCCGGGACCTCTGGGTCCGTAGCTAGTAGTCTAGACCACTGAGCCACAGAGGCGGGCCTTTTTATATTTATTTAGTTTTTATATATGTCTTCTTTCTGATATATCAGAAAAGTAAATAATGGTAATTTTTTCTACTATCTTGCGAAAATGAGCTAGATATGAAATTAATGGAAATAAATAGTGTACCTATCATGTGAAATTTTTTTGACAAAAATAATTGTTATCTATAGAAAATATATTTTTAACAATGCTTGTAACGAGAGTGCAAGAGAAAACGATTCAACACTTACAATCACCATTAGTGAATAAATAATATCTACTTTCTGTTTATTTTCACGCTTTTAAATAAGAAAGAAGTTGAAGAATTTAACGATAACCTTTTGCCAATAAATGTACAATAAAAATCGGATATTGATGCTTTGGAGAATAATTGAGATAAAATTATTTGTTAAGTTAATTATTAATAAATGCTAATTATAAACCATTCGTTGAACTCCTTATAAATTAATTTAAGTCATTTTCTGTAAAATTTTGTTACTTTAATTGGACAAAGTAATTGCGTGTGTGCTGTATTAATTAATTAAATATTGCAAAAATAATAATTCGATTGTGTTGCAAAGGTTAATCATATAAACATCGAACATTTATTTTCAAACTTTTAATTTTAGAAAAAGGATTATCAAAATTAAATTTAAGAATAAATATAGATAGTACTACTTCCTGTAATCTTCACGAAAAATAATAAAAAATATGTATATTTTAAAACGCAAATAATCATGTTTATTTTACAAATACATTAATAAGAATACACAATGACATTGCATAATTTTTTTTTATTGTAGTAAACGACTTAATCGCTTTGCAAATTTCACAATTTAGTTTAATTTATATACAAGATGCTTTAAAACCATGAACTTTGTCCTCATTTATTCCATTTATATTCATAATCATATTTCATTGTTAATTACCATCGATCGTAATTTTATTCTGCTATATTTTCCAGTTGCCGTTTTCGGAAAACTTTTGACAAATTTTACTCCGCCTCTCAACTTTTTTCTATCACTTATCTGATCTAAAATAAACACATATGAATATAATTAATTAAAAATTAAGGAGACAGTACCATTAAAATATTGTAGAATATCATTTTCTGATACATTTACACCATCTTTAGGAATAATTATAGCCATTGGATGATCGCCATCCTCTTCATCGGGGTATCCAATAACCAAGACTTCTTTAACTGCTGGATGTTTTAACAAAATATTTTCTAGTTCTGTAGGTATAATCTGTAAATAAAACGAAAAATTAGACTCAGAATGAATATTAAATAAATAATTCTTACATGCCAGGATTTATATTTAAACATTTCTTTAACTCTATCAACAACGTAAAAGTAATATTCATCATCATAATACACAACATCCCCAGTATGAAGAAAACCATCCTTATCAAAAACTTCAGCAGTTTTTTTAGGATCTTTGTAGTATTCACTTATTACCCGTTTTGTTTTTACTAGTAATTCACCAGTTTTATTTTTTCCTAGTGTTTCGCCTGTTTCTATATCAACAACCTGAAATTGTCATTATGTTTGAAAATAACTTTTTCAATAAACAAGCAATATTTAATAATTCTATCTATAATTGGAATGAATGAGTTATGCTTTTATATTTAATATAAAATATTAAGTAGATATTTACTTTACACTTTGTACCTGCTACCATCTTTCCACAAGAAGTAATTTTCTTTTTAAGCATTTCTGAATCTGTTCGGGTATTAAAACCCGAAAAGAAACCTGTTATATCAGTCATACCATAACAATTATTGACATAAGTATGTGGTAAAAGTTTTCTTAGTCTTTCAATTAATATAGTACCAAAAGTTCCACCTCCTATAAGCAATATATGTAAACTAGTAGTATCATACGTTCCACTATTAACTCCAGTTTGAGATAGAATGCCGTACACCAACGTCGGAGCCAAGAACATAAAAGATACCTACAAGAAATAAAGAACATTTAAAGAATTATTACATAGTTTAAGGGCTTCTTTCGATTATATGCATAGTTTTGTTAACAGGAAAATTATATCAGTCTCGATCTTTAAAAGTTATTGCAAAATTAATGAGTAAACGATACTTTGAATTATATAGGGTCAAGTTATTCAGCTCGCAAAAGTCTTTGATTTTTAGAATTTATATTGATTGTTCTTCGTTATTAAATATTATATAATTTTGTTATTGTTGAATACGTGTTTGATCCCCACCTGCAGCATATTTTCCTCTATTTCATCATAAGTTTTTTTCTAAATACTCTCCGAAACGAGCTAAAATATTTTTTGGTGGCCAGCGACTACACTACTTTTGGTTATTCATTTAATCAATTTAAATCCTTTTGTATGTCAGTTAACTCTTGGTACTTGTATTTGTTACAGTACTCACCTTATAATCTTGTACTAACTTTAGTACATTACTAGCTTCAAACTTTCTAGCTAAAATTCTTTTTCCACCTGTTAACAAAGTACTTGCCAGAAGAAGCGTATTTGAAATCCAATATGGACTTGTGTAATACAACACTGATTTCAAATGAAAAAAGTATCTGAAGAGAACAAATTATTATTTTAAAATAGTATTGGATAAAAAATTAGACACTTTTTTACGATTGCCGTTAAATATTATTTAATAAAATATATGATGATAGTCCGCGAAAAGTTTAAAGACAATAAAATAAAGAAGCAATAGATTAATAGATTCCATTTTAATAATTAGAAAAAAAAACTACTTTTTTTTGGTCAAGCAACGTATTTAGACATACTTGAAAATATATGTTGTAGATAACAATCCGTAATGATTAACGCAGGCTCCTTTAGGCAATCCGGTCGTTCCGCTGGAAAAGAAGATACCAATAATCTCAAACATGTCTTCTGCATTTTTAGGATGAAAATCCGTTTCCCCTTCTTGTGGTTTTAAAAACTCCTTGAACGGAATATGACTTTCTGTTTCTCCAAACACCACTAATATGGTATCTAAGTTTAATTCTTTAATAACGATTTCCAAAAGTTTGACGCTTTCTGGTATGCAAAATATAACTTTTGGTTTTACTAAATTCGATAGATACTTCATATCATCTAAAAATAATATCATAATAATAGTTATGTGTTAATATTATTTTAGTGATTATATAATGTGTACATATTTTGAAAGGTTATCGTCATCAAATAAGGTCCTTAACTATATAAAAAATTGCTATCTTTAACACTAAAAAAATCTTAATTATAAATAATATTTTTTTTAACTTCTATTATATTTAGTATGATGTTTTTGGATATAGTTATAATATAAATGACTTATTTACCATTTTGTCAAGGACGACCATTTTGTAAAAATTCTTAATCAATTTATTACATAAAATAGAGCGTGATTAATATGTTTTAATTCGTTTTAGGGGTCTATTTTGTAACTTACCTTTCAATCATTAACGGCCTGTTAAAAATTTTAACCAATGATAACAGTCGGCACACAACAAAAATTGAAAATATCATTTTTTATTGGTTAAAATTTTTAACAGGCCGTTCAAAATTAATAGGTAAGTTGCAGAAAAGGTCAGTAAATACTTTAATTCGGAAGATAAACGAGTTTTGGAATGTGAAATTGGGATTATGATAAATATGTTAAATAATTTTACTGCCTAGGAAGTAAAACTGACATTTTACAGACTGTTAGCTGACAAAAAAGTTGCACTTTTAATGTCAATAGGTAAAAAAATATTATTAAAATTATGGGTAAATAATTACCTAATGCCAATGATGGATCCAAGTTAGCTATTTTTACACCTGAAAATATTGCGGCCCAAAATGGCAGACATGTTTCAGAGTGTGTATCTGTACATAAACTTACAATATCAGTTTCTTTTATTCCCATTGATTTCAATTTTAATCCAACACGTATACTTTTTAAAAGAATTTCTCCATATGTATCAGATTTATTTGTTTCAGTATCGATCTAAAATTATTGTTTTATTATCGCTATTAAATAATATCGGTTACATAACTAACCTGCGCAATTTGATCACGAAACTCTAGCATTTTATTAAAACAATGCACTGCGTAACCCCTGGGATCAGGCTCGAACTGTGGATCGTGGGGAACTTCAAGGATCCCATTGTTATCCTTTAAATACAGCATCTTGAACTACTAACTTTCACTTTAAATTATCTTGTTACTACAAAACTCAACCTCACAGTAAGCAACGTTTCTTGGGTACTGAGATTATGCATCTCTTGCATGATGCTCTGAAGGTCTTTCAAATTAGTGGGAGCATGATAGTTCATATCTTAATTTGAAGCAAAAGTGAGATCATTTTTATGGATAATTCATTCATCGTACTTGAGTTTTAATCAATATTTTCATATGTTATTTTTAAATAAGTTAAAAGATAAATGTTAATTATTTATTTCCATTGCTGTAATATATTTGCGTTCTATTATAGATAAGAATTTTAAATTACTGTTTATTACATATAATATTTTTATTATTATTACATAACAGTATTATCAGTAGTAAAGTACTTAAGATTCGGTCTCATGCATTTTTCAATTTTAATGATTTTGTACAATACTAAAATTGATAAATTTCTGCTACACTATAATGCTATATTCTACACCAAGGTTAAAAAACAATCTTGGATGTTGGGTCAATAATGGTTTATTTACTATTAGTTCTTAAATCGTATTTAACGAATTTTATATTAATAATAACAAGCATTTTGATATGAATACTTAAAAATAAAAAAACTAAATAGGCAGAAATAAAACTCTTTGTTTTAACATTATTTTGTATTATTTGACATTCATTTTGGTAATTGGTAACAATGTTCCAGTAACAAGCACATAATGAGTTCGAATTGATTGATTGTCTTCTCAACCTTGGTGTAGCATATACAGGGTGTTGACCGCGACCCCGGAACATAGGACTTTAACATGTAAAATCATACTTTCGTAATTTCCTGCTTAACAAATTATATTAGACAAAAAAGTTTCAAATAAAGTTGAGAGATCATAAAATTCTACATCAGAATCAATAAACAGAATTACATTTACATGCCCTATAACGCCAGAAATTAAATATGAAAATATTAAAAATTAGCTCAAAAATCGGGTTAGCCTTGGAAATGAAACAAAATTGTATTCAATTGGAAATGATAATTGTATTTTTTATTAATTATTATTATAAATTGCATAATTGACTATTTTTTTTAGGAGCGTTGTGAGCGTTGTTAGCGGCGTGAGCGTTGTGAGCGGCGTGGAGCGTTGTGAGCGGCGTGGAGCGGCGTGGAGCGTTGTGAGCGGTGTGAGCGTTGTTAGCGGCGTGAGCGTTGTGAGCGGTGTGAGCGTTGTTAGCGGCGTGGAGCGGCGTGAGTGTTGTTAGCGGCGTGGAGCGGCGTGGAGCGTTGTGAGCGGTGTGGAGCGTTGTGAGCGGTGTGAGCGTTGTGAGCGGTGTGGAGCGGTGTGAGCGGCGTGAGCGTTGTGAGCGGCGTGGAGCGTTGTGAGCGGCGTGAGCGTTGTGAGCGTTGTGAGCGGTGTGGAGCGTTGTGAGTGGTGTGGAGCGTTGTGAGCGTTGTGAGCGGCGTGGAGCGTTGTGAGCGGCGTGGAGCGTTGTGAGCGGCGTGGAGCGTTGTGAGCGTTGTGAGCGGTGTGGTGCGTTGTGAGCGGTGTGGAGCGTTGTGAGCGTTGTGAGCGGCGTGGAGCGTTGTGAGCGTTGTGAGCGTTGTGAGCGGTGTGGTGCGTTGTGAGCGGTGTGGAGCGTTGTGAGCGGTGTGAGCGTTGTGAGCGGCGTGGAGCGTTGTGAGCGGCGTGGAGCGGCGTGGAGCGTTGTGAGCGGTGTGAGCGTTGTTAGCGGCGTGAGCGTTGTGAGCGGCGTGGAGCGTTGTGAGCGGCGTGGAGCGTTGTGAGCGGTGTGAGCGTTGTTAGCGGCGTGAGCGTTGTGAGCGGTGTGAGCGTTGTTAGCGGCGTGGAGCGGCGTGAGTGTTGTTAGCGGCGTGGAGCGGTGTGAGCGGTGTGAGCGGCGTGGAGCGTTGTGAGCGGTGTGGAGCGTTGTGAGCGGTGTGGAGCGGTGTGAGCGGCGTGGAGCGGTGTGAGCGTTGTGAGCGGTGTGGAGCGGTGTGAGCGGTGTGGAGCGGTGTGAGCGGCGTGAGCGTTGTGAGCGGCGTGGAGCGTTGTGAGCGGCGTGAGCGTTGTTAGCGGCGTGAGCGTTGTAAGCGGCATGGAGCGTTGTGAGCGGCGTGGAGCGTTGTGAGCGGCGTGAGCGTTGTTAGCGGCGTGAGCGTTGTTAGTGGCGTGGAGCGTTGTGAGCGGCGTGGAGCGTTGTGAGCGGTGTGAGCGTTGTGAGCGGCGTGGAGCGTTGTGAGCGGCGTGGAGCGGCGTGGAGCGTTGTGAGCGGTGTGAGCGTTGTTAGCGGCGTGAGCGTTGTGAGCGGCGTGGAGCGGCGTGAGCGTTGTGGGCGTTGTGAGCGGCGTGAGCGTTGTTAGCGGCGTGGAGCGGCGTGAGTGTTGTTAGCGGCGTGGAGCGGTGTGAGCGGTGTGAGCGGCGTGGAGCGTTGTGAGCGGTGTGGAGCGTTGTGAGCGGTGTGGAGCGGTGTGAGCGGCGTGGAGCGGTGTGAGCGTTGTGAGCGGTGTGGAGCGGTGTGAGCGGTGTGGAGCGGTGTGAGCGGCGTGAGCGTTGTGAGCGGCGTGGAGCGTTGTGAGCGGCGTGAGCGTTGTTAGCGGCGTGAGCGTTGTAAGCGGCATGGAGCGTTGTGAGCGGCGTGGAGCGTTGTGAGCGGCGTGAGCGTTGTTAGCGGCGTGAGCGTTGTTAGCGGCGTGAGCGTTGTTAGTGGCGTGGAGCGTTGTGAGCGGCGTGGAGCGTTGTGAGCGGTGTGAGCGTTGTGAGCGGCGTGGAGCGTTGTGAGCGGCGTGGAGCGGCGTGGAGCGTTGTGAGTGGTGTGAGCGTTGTTAGCGGCGTGAGCGTTGTGAGCGGCGTGGAGCGGCGTGAGCGTTGTGGGCGTTGTGAGCGGCGTGAGCGTTGTTAGCGGCGTGGAGCGGCGTGAGTGTTGTTAGCGGCGTGAAGCGGTGTGAGCGTTGTGAGCGGCGTGGAGCGTTGTGAGCGGCGTGAGCGTTGTGAGCGGCGTGGAGCGTTATGAGCGGCGTGGAGCGGCGTGAGCGTTGTGGGCGTTGTGAGCGGCGTGAGCGTTGTTAGCGGCGTGGAGCGGCGTGAGTGTTGTTAGCGGCGTGGAGCGGTGTGAGCGGTGTGAGCGGCGTGGAGCGTTGTGAGCGGCGTGAGCGTTGTGAGCGGCGTGGAGCGTTGTGAGCGGCGTGAGCGTTGTGAGCGGTGTGAGCGTTGTGAGCGGTGTGGAGCGTTGTGAGCGGCGTGGAGCGGTGTGGAGCGGTGTGAGCGGCGTGGAGCGTTGTGAGCGTTGTGAGCGGCGTGAGCGTTGTGAGCGGCGTGAGCGTTGTGAGCGGTGTGAGCGTTGTGAGCGGCGTGGAGCGTTGTTAGCGGCGTGGAGCGTTGTTAGCGGCGTGGAGCGGCGTGAGCGTTGTGGGCGTTGTGAGCGGTGTGGAGCGGTGTGAGCGGCGTGGAGCGGTGTGAGCGGCGTGGAGCGTTGTGAGCGGCGTGGAGCGTTGTGAGCGGCGTGGAGCGTTGTGAGCGGCGTGAGCGTTGTGAGCGGTGTGAGCGTTGTGAGCGGTGTGGAGCGTTGTGAGCGTTGTGAGCGGCGTGAGCGTTGTGAGCGGCGTGAGCGGCGTGGAGCGCTGTGAGCGTTGTGAGCGGTGTGGAGCGTTGTGAGCGGTGTGGAGCGTTGTGAGCGGCGTGAGCGTTGTTAGCGGCGTGAGCGTTGTTAGCGGCGTGAGCGTTGTGAGCGGCGTGGAGCGGTGTGGAGCGGTGTTAGCGGCGTGGAGCGTTGTGAGCGGCGTGAGTGTTGTTAGCGGCGTGGAGCGGCGTGAGCGTTGTGAGCGGCGTGAGCGTTGTGAGCGGCGTGAAGCGTTGTGAGCGGCGTGGAGCGTTGTGAGCGTTGTGAGCGTTGTGAACAGCGTGAGCGTTGTGAGCGGCGTGGAGCGTTGTGAGCGGCGTGGAGCGTTGTGAGCGGCGTGAGCGTTGTTAGCGGTGTGAGCGTTGTGAGCGGCCTGAGCGTTGTGAGCGGCGTGGAGCGGTGTGGAGCGGTGTTAGTGGCGTGGAGCGGTGTTAGCGGCGTGGAGCGTTGTGAGCGGCGTGAGTGTTGTTAGCGGCGTGGAGCGGCGTGAGCGTTGTGAGCGGCGTGAGCGTTGTGAGCGGCGTGGAGCGTTGTGAGCGGTGTGAGCGGCGTGGAGCGGTGTGGAGCGGTGTGAGCAGCGTGAGAGCGGTGTGAGCGGCGTGGAGCGTTGTGAGCGGCGTGAGCGTTGTGAGCGGCGTGGAGCGTTGTGAGCGGCGTGAGCGTTGTGAGCGGCGTGGAGCGTTGTGAGCGGCGTGAGCGTTGTGAGCGGTGTGAGCGTTGTGAGCGGCGTGAGCGTTGTGAGTGGCGTGGAGCGGTGTGGAGCGGTGTTAGTGGCGTGGAGCGGTGTTAGCGGCGTGGAGCGTTGTGAGCGGCGTGAGTGTTGTTAGCGGCGTGGAGCGGCGTGAGCGTTGTGAGCGGCGTGAGCGTTGTGAGCGGCGTGAAGCGTTGTGAGCGGCGTGGAGCGTTGTGAGCGTTGTGAGCGTTGTGAGCAGCGTGAGCGTTGTGAGCGTTGTGAGCGTTGTTAGCGGCGTGGAGCGGCGTGAGCATTGTGAGCGGCGTGAGCATTGTGAGCGGCGTGGAGCGTTGTGAGCGTTGTGAGCGGCGTTGAGTGCTGTTAGCGGCGTGGAGCGGTGTGAGCGTTGTGAGCGGTGTGAGCGTTGTGAGCGGTGTGAGCGTTGTGAGCGGTGTGAGCGTTGTGAGCGGTGTGGAGCGGTGTGGAGCGTTGTGAGCGGTGTGAGCGTTGTTAGCGGCGTGAGCGTTGTGAGCGGCGTGGAGCGTTGTGAGCGGCGTGGAGCGGTGTGGAGCGGTGTGAGCGGCGTGGAGCGTTGTGAAAGCGGCGTGAGCGTTGTTAGCGGCGTGAGCGTTGTGAGCGGCGTGGAGCGTTGTGAGCGTTGTGAGCGGCGTGAGCGTTGTGAGCGGCGTGGAGCGTTGTGAGCGGCGTGGAGCGTTGTGAGCGGTGTGAGCGTTGTGAGCGGCGTGGAGCGTTGTTAGCGGCGTGGAGCGGCGTGAGCGTTGTGGGCGTTGTGAGCGGCGTGGAGCGTTGTGAGCGGCGTGGAGCGTTGTGAGCGGTGTGAGCGTTGTGAGCGGCGTGGAGCGTTGTTAGCGGCGTGGAGCGGCGTGAGCGTTGTGGGCGTTGTGAGCGGTGTGGAGCGGTGTGGAGCGGCGTGGAGCGTTGTGAGCGGCGTGGAGCGTTGTGAGCGGAGTGAGCGTTGTTAGCGGCGTGAGCGTTGTTAGCGGCGTGAGCGTTGTGAGCTGCGTGGAGCGGTGTGGAGCGGTGTTAGTGGCGTGGAGCGGTGTTAGCGGCGTGAGCGTTGTGAGCGGCGTGGAGCGTTGTGAGCGGCGTGAGCGTTGTGAGCGGTGTGAGTGTTGTGAGCGGCGTGGAGCGTTGTGAGCGGTGTGAGCGTTGTGAGCGGCGTGGAGCGTTGTTAGCGGCGTGGAGCGGTGTGTTAGCGGCGTGGAGCGTTGTGAGCGGCGTGGAGCGTTGTGAGCGGCGTGAGCGTTGTTAGCGGCGTGAGCGTTGTTAGCGGCGTGAGCGTTGTGAACGGCGTGGAGCGGTGTGGAGCGGTGTTAGTGGCGTGGAGCGGTGTTAGCGGCGTGGAGCGTTGTGAGCGGCGTGAGTGTTGTTAGCGGCGTGGAGCGGCGTGAGCGTTGTGAGCGGCGTGGAGCGTTGTGAGCGGCGTGGAGCGGTGTGAGCGTTGTGAGCGGCGTGAGCGTTGTGAGCGGCGTGAGCGTTGTGACTACTCGTCAAAAAAAGAATTAAACTCCTTAGTTCTTAAATACGTTAGAAAAAAGAGTAGTTAAACTACAAACTACTTGCGATTAAGTAATTGAAATCAATTACTCTTTAAAATACTTTATCAAAAAAAAAAAAAAAGAATTTACGAGTAGTAGTACCTACATGTTTGAGTTAATAATATAATTTATTTTATGTATTTATAAGGTATTTTATTTAAATCAAAACATACAGGAAAACAAATTAACATATGATTGATTTTTATGGATTTTTGGACATTTATCATTTGGACAAAAGTGGAGCTTCGCCCTTAAAAATAAGGTAAAAGCTTGAAAAAACGGGTTGTTGTCAATTTAAAATTAATTCGACAAGGGATAATTTTACTATTGAAAATTATAGCCAGCATTAGAATGAATCTAATGAGTCCAAAATGACTAAATTTGATTTCACTTTCACTTTCTTAAGAGTCACTATAGGTTAGTAAAGAAAGATTGAATTTAAATTTATTTATGAAGATTCGTGTGAATATTTTTTTTAACTGCTTGGTTCAATCGAGATTATCGATAAAATTAATTAGTAATACTATTAATATTTAGGCATATTATAGCTGATTATAGTTCTTTGGAACCTTAACTAAATTTTGAACTGATTTGTACAATGTTTAGAACTAGAGTAATTAAATTTATAGTAATTCTTAAAGAAAATTTCTATTTTTGCGGCTTTTACTGTCTCTAAAAGGAATGTGTTTTGATCAAATTCCAAACTCGTTTGATCGATTTTGCAATTTTGCGGATTTACAAATGAAATAATCTTTAATTGACAATTTTCTTTTTTTACCGAGTTGCGGCAATTTTTCTGAATCTTTGTCACTGTCTCCTGGGAAAGGCTCATCTTCAGAACCAGAACATGCAGTTTAGTAAATTCAAATTTATTTTTTATGATTTAAATAATACAAAATATTGATAGGTATGGAATGGAGGACAATTACCTCTTTAGACATACAGGGTGTTGACCGCGACCCCGGAACATAGGACTTTAACATGTAAAATCATACTTTCGTAATTTCCTGCTTAACAAATTATATTAGACAAAAAAGTTTCAAATAAAGTTGAGAGATCATAAAATTCTACATCAGAATCAATAAACAGAATTACATTTACATGCCCTATAACGCCAGAAATTAAATATGAAAATATTAAAAATTAGCTCAAAAATCGGGTTAGCCTTGGAAATGAAACAAAATTGTATTCAATTGGAAATGATAATTGTATTTTTTATTAATTATTATTATAAATTGCATAATTGACTATTTTTTTTAGGAATTTTGTTTCATTTCCAAGGCTAACCCGATTTTTGAGCTAATTTTTAATATTTTCATATTTAATTTCTGGCTTTATGAAGCATGTAAATTTAATTCTGTTTATTGATTCTGATGTAGAATTTTATGATCTCTCATCTTTATTTGAACCTTTTTTGTCTAATATAATTTGTTAAGCAAGAAATTACGAAATTATGATTTTACATGTTAAAGTCCTATGTTCCGGGGTCGCGGTCAACACCCGGTATACTATTATAGTGTAGTTTATATTAATCAAAACACAAATTTATCAATTTATCAATTTACAAAATTATTAAAATTGAATAATGCATGAGACCGAATCTTAAGTACTTTACTACAGACAATGTGGTTTTGTAATAATAATAAAAATATTATACAATAAACACTGATATAAACTAATTAAAATTCTTATAAATAAGTAAAAAACTTTGCTTTTACATTATTTTTTATTATTTGATATTAATTTTGATAACTGGTAACAATTGTCATAATCATTATTTATAAACGTTAATTTTTGTTATGGGTTACGTCATTTGCGTTGTACATTTAATTTAATATAATACTTTATGCAATGAGTTGATTATGATTTTACCCTAATCGTTGAATGGCTTACGCCAGTCAGTTTCTAACTTTCGAGTGTTTGTGACTGATAGCAGAGAGGTGTTTTTGCCTACAGGTGAGATAGTCTATTTAGAGGTATAGAGAGTGAGTGTGAGAATGGGATTGAATACATTGTGTGCTAGCAGTCTGCGGTTATTGAGATATTGTTTTGGCGGACTGTAGTGGCTACAGATAGTTCTGTAGTTGCCAACGGCAGCAGCCGGGAGCTGTAGCGGTCACAGATAGTTCTGTGGTCGCCAACGGTAGCAGCGTGGTAATGCTGTAGTAACCTGGCTTGAGTGTGTCTCGGGGTTACCAACGTAGCAGCCCCGTGAGCTGTAGTGGTCCTGGGTGGAAGTCCCGGTGATCGCCGACGAGCAGTAATGTGTGCTGTAGTGATCTGTCATGGGTTGTTAGAGTGTGTCTCCGGATCACCAACGAAGCGGCAGTGGGTCCGTAGTAAACCTGTCTTAACTATACGTTATGGGGTTTGCCAACGAGCAGTGGTTGATACTGTAGTAACCGGCGGGTGTGCCCGAGGTTGCCAACCGTGTGAATGATTATTTGTTAGGCTGACTCTCTCACTGAGCTTGTTGCTCACGGTTTTCTTATTTTTACAGGCGGGAACTAATTATACTCAGATTGGGTAGTTTGTACACGCGACACGCGACTCGGGATCGTCGGATTTATCGCATTTATGTTTTATTTCTGTTAATGAGTGTATTTAATTTGATTTGTAAAGGTGAGTGTCATTTTTGATAAATATATGTAAATGAATTATATAAGTGTACTTTGATTTACGTAACCCGACTAACGTTAATCTATTTAATTTTTCTATTCTCTGGTTTTAGAGTAGACATTGTGAGATTTTTGTATTTCTACGTAACAATTCAGAAGTGGGATCTGCAATCAACGCTCACGTCATGAATGCACACGGCGAGGTTCACAGTCCGGAACAACAACATCCTCGAGGACGAGGATTAAGTCAGGTTGGCCGAATGTCATAATCATTATTTATAAACGTTAATTTTTGTTATGGGTTACGTCATTTGCGTTGTACATTTAATTTAATATAATACTTTATGCAATGAGTTGATTATGATTTTACCCTAATCGTTGAATGGCTTACGCCAGTCAGTTTCTAACTTTCGAGTGTTTGTGACTGATAGCAGAGAGGTGTTTTTGCCTACAGGTGAGATAGTCTATTTAGAGGTATAGAGAGTGAGTGTGAGAATGGGATTGAATACATTGTGTGCTAGCAGTCTGCGGTTATTGAGATATTGTTTTGGCGGACTGTAGTGGCTACAGATAGTTCTGTAGTTGCCAACGGCAGCAGCCGGGAGCTGTAGCGGTCACAGATAGTTCTGTGGTCGCCAACGGTAGCAGCGTGGTAATGCTGTAGTAACCTGGCTTGAGTGTGTCTCGGGGTTACCAACGTAGCAGCCCCGTGAGCTGTAGTGGTCCTGGGTGGAAGTCCCGGTGATCGCCGACGAGCAGTAATGTGTGCTGTAGTGATCTGTCATGGGTTGTTAGAGTGTGTCTCCGGATCACCAACGAAGCGGCAGTGGGTCCGTAGTAAACCTGTCTTAACTATACGTTATGGGGTTTGCCAACGAGCAGTGGTTGATACTGTAGTAACCGGCGGGTGTGCCCGAGGTTGCCAACCGTGTGAATGATTATTTGTTAGGCTGACTCTCTCACTGAGCTTGTTGCTCACGGTTTTCTTATTTTTACAGGCGGGAACTAATTATACTCAGATTGGGTAGTTTGTACACGCGACACGCGACTCGGGATCGTCGGATTTATCGCATTTATGTTTTATTTCTGTTAATGAGTGTATTTAATTTGATTTGTAAAGGTGAGTGTCATTTTTGATAAATATATGTAAATGAATTATATAAGTGTACTTTGATTTACGTAACCCGACTAACGTTAATCTATTTAATTTTTCTATTCTCTGGTTTTAGAGTAGACATTGTGAGATTTTTGTATTTCTACGTAACACAATGTAATATGGAAAATTGTAAAAAGTAAGAAAAATCGTTGAAAATGTACTCCTAGTAGGTACTCGTATACCTATACTTCCAGGAGCAGGCATATAACAATAAGAGTTCAAATTTATAGATTACATTTCATAGTATATTAAGAGGATATTGACATTTCTAAAAATTAAAGTTACTTGAAGTTTTAAAGCGCCCGAAATGCTATATAAATGCAGGTCAATAATAATCCATTATTAACCCTTCAGTTATTATGAAGTAATAGGTAGTGAACAAAATCATGACTCTATATTAGAAAATTAATTATCGTTACCTTTTGTAATAATGGCATGTTATTATAGGCTTGTAGTGAAAAATAGTTTTTTATGATATAAGTGTTAAAAGTGACATTTTATGAGTAAGTGGGGAAGTTTGTGAAACGAGGCGAAACCGAGTGAAACAACACCACAAACGAAATAAATACTTTTAACACGAATGTCATTCAACATTTTATGTACAATCTTTCTAGTGTATAAAAATACTAAAAAAATTGGAATGATATTTTGACAGGTAGGGTTATACTTGATTTATTGATAAAAATCGTTAGCTACGTGTTGAAAGTAACAATAAAATAACTTTTACACGTTGATATATTACCTACACTAGTCTTAAAAAGTAACAACTTGCTAAACAACCGTTAAAAGGGCCATTTTTTCAATGGTCGTAGATAAACAATATTATATATTAAATTCCCGTAGATACCTAACTAAATCTCATTATTAATCACCATAGTTCTTAAAATTTTGCGACTATATTTTCCAGTTGTAGTTCTTGGTAGACTTTTAATAAACTTCACGCCTCCTCTTAACTTTTTGCGATCAGAAACTTGATCTAAAACAAATTATATTATTAAATGTGCAATATATAATTAGAATAAGTACCATTAAAATACTGTAATATATCATTTTCTGAAATATTATCTGATGCATCACTGTTAGGAACGATAACTGCCATTGGATGATCGCCCTCTATGTCGTTGGGATATCCAATAACTAAAACTTCTTTTACTGCTGGGTGCTTTAAAAGAATATTTTCTAACTCTGCTGGTACGATCTATTATAAAATATAGTTTAATTTGTGTTTAAATAATTAAATTATTGTTATTATTACATGCCAAGATTTGTACTTAAACATTTCTTTAATTCTATCAACAACGTAGAAACAATAATCTTCATCGTAATATACAACATCGCCGGTATGCAGGAATCCGTCTTCATCAAAAACTTCAGCAGTTTTTTTTGGATCGTTGTAGTAACCTTCCATTACTCGTTTCGTTTTTACTAATAATTCCCCGGGGATGTTTGGTCCTAGTACTTCATTCGTCTCTATATCAACAACCTAAAAATACAACTAAATAATATAGATTAATTTTTGTATTTATTCTTGTATACCTTGCACATTGTGTCAGGCAACATTCTGCCACTCGAATTCAATTTATTGAATAATAATTCAGGCTCATTTTTGTAATTAAATGCTGAAAATAAACCAGAAACTTCTGTTAATCCATAAACTTGAATCACGGAGCACTTTATGAAGTTCTTTCTTATTTTTTCTATCTGTTCGTGTCCGATACATCCTCCTCCAATCATCATTGATGTTAAACTTGAAGTGTCAAAATTTGCGTTGGTATTATCTACATATGTAGTAATAGCATATGTATAAGATGGTGGTAAAAAAAGGAATGATATCTAAAAAAGAATTTGGCATCTTAACTAGCTTAAAAATGAATCCACTTTCCTTCTATTCAATTATATTTCGGAGAATTATATCAAAAGCGACAAAATAATGAGCGTTTGAAAGATTGGAGGTACTTTTAGTAATTGCCATTTTATAATAAATTTGCTACAAACAATAACATTTTTTTTAAAATCCATTCATCTCTGACTGAAAACATATTTAGAGATCTAGATTGTATGTTTTATATTTTTATAATTTATGTATATCACTATGGCATGTTTTGTAGTTGTTTTCATTTGGCAAGGTGATATGCATTTGTGAGCTTTATCTCCAAATTGGAGACGGTACCAATAAAGTAAGGATACAGGTACTTGAAACATTGAGAGAAGGCTTTCTTTCTTGGTAAATAATCTTTTCATTTCAACTATTTCTTCTTTCAAACTTTGAAGTTCTTGTGCTCCTGTATTCACTGAAGAAATCGAAGGCTGACGTTCAAAATTCTATCTGCTACATCTGCCTTTTCGTCTAAGGAAACATTAATCTTTGAAGCAAGTATAATTTTTATATTAGTGGGAAGTTTTTGAATGAATATTTCTTCTAAAAATTCGTCATCCATTGATTGATAATTGACGGAGTTTACGTAAAAGTTGAGAAGGTTTAGAATCACCTAATTCAGAAACCGTGAGCAGCTTTTGCATTTTCTCCTTATCTAAAGAAGTAGCCTTTTTTCAATTTGGTATATGGTAGTTCAATAGGAAGATTAAAGATTAAATCCTGAATTTCTGCAGCATATTGTGGATTTAAAACTGCCACAATTTTATTAAATTTAGAAGATTCAGAAGTAATGCGCTGTTGGGCAATAACTGCTTCTACTTGTGCAAACCATAATTCTATATCCTTTGGCCAAAATTCAGGCACTTTGAAGTCCCCACGTATAGAAGATCTCTCAGGAACTTATATTGGCAACAAGGGAACATCAACATCTTCTGCCTTCATCATTCAATGTCGCCGCGGACGTCGGGGTCACCAATGTAAAATTAGAAGCATAATTTACTTTACTAATACCATTTAAACTGAATAACTTTATTATATAAAAACGTCTTTTTTGATTTTCGCCAAAATAGTAACTAATAACCAGCAACAACTACGTAAAAAAATGTCATAATGATATACATAAATTATAAAAATATAAAACATACATTCTAGATCACTACACATGCAAAAAAATAGAAGAAATAGAAAAAATTTGTATAGTACGGACTAATAAATTAATCTGGATTGTGAAATTACAAATACCTTATAATCCTGTATAGTTTTTAGAATGTTCCTCTCATCAAATTTGCAAATAATTCTTTGTGCTCCAGAAATGACCGATGTTGAAATAAACATAATATACGAAATCCAATAAGGACTGGTATAAAACAACACAAATTTGAAATCGAAATAGTCTCTAAAATAAAATACAAAGTGGTAAATTCATTTTACTAGTATGATAGATACTGTTACTAACTTTATAATATTAATCATATATAAAAGACCATAGTGAGTTAAACAGACTCCCTTTGGCAAACCTGTAGTACCACTAGAATATAATATTGACAAGGTGTCAAATAAATTTTCTGCAAACTTCGGTTCAAAATATTGCTCTCCCTCATGAGGCTTTAGAAATTCCTTAAAGGCAATATGTTTCCCAGTTTCTCCAAACACTACTATTATTGTATCCAAATTTAACTCTTTAATGACAATTTCTAATTTTTCCACACATTCAAGATCCGAAAATATTATCTTCGGCTTTGTTAAATTTGTCAAATATTTTATATCACCTAAAAAAGAATTTTATGTAAATGTAATCCCGTTTTATGGAAAAATAATATATTTACTTATATCTAATATTGGATCTAAATTAGCAAGTTTTGCTCCGATAAAAATTGAACCCCAAAATGGAAGACATGATTCTCTGTGAGTTCCGGTACATAAACTTACAATATGCTCATCTGTAATTCCCAAAGATTTCATTTGCAATCCAACACGAATGCTGCTGATAAGGATTTCTGCGTATGTTTCAGATTTATTTGATTCAAGATCAATCTATAAAATTAAAAAATTCAATATTTTAAATATATTGTAAAAACTACGAAGCAATATACTAATACAGATAATACTTATTTATAGTAATAATTATGTCTTATTATAAATTATTATTTATTTCACAAAAATAGTAATTTGATAAATTTTTGTATTATGCAATGCCTATTACATTACAAAAATAAATTCGTAAACGTTGACATGTTTTATATTGAAATAAATTTACAACCACAATGATAACAATATAATAAATATTATATATGATTAAATAAGTAATTGTTAAGTACCCAGTATACTTCTGTATTTATTTTAAGCATGATAATTTAATACGATAATTTATTCGAAAGATGATAAAAATTATTATCTTTCTATAAATAAATTACTATATTATTATTATATGTTTTATTTTTGTAATACAGAATAAATAATAGTAATTTAATTAACAAGATTTCATTATAAAAAATAAAGCTACGTAATCAAATAAAAGTACAAATAAATTTAAAAATATATTTACGCTCGAGTTCGACTGTACTATAATAACTAGTTTATGATATTATTAATAATAATTTCAATAATATTTATTTACTGTAAAGCAATAATACATGCACAGTGCATACGTCACAATATAAATATGTAATTACATTCAAATATACATATTGTCACAATAAAAAAATAATATATTTCTTAAAAATTTAATTGTTTATTTTAGAAATTTTCGTTTGTCATGCACTCATAACAACGTTGTAATATGATTTAGTAGTAACTTTGGGATATCAATATTTCTAAATTTGTTTCCCTTTAAATTTCTTATTTCATGTTGTAATCTATTATATAAATTTAAATTAAAGGTATTTACTTTTATATTTTTTGAGGCAATCTTGGGATTTATTAAATTAGAATATGTATTACACATTGCAATATATATTCAGAATAAACAGTTAGTATTTTATTTCGTTTAAATAATTATTTACATGAATCTCTAAAACCAGCATCAGAAGTAATTCTCAGTGTCTGCTTCTGAAGTACACAAAATTATTTCAATATGAGGTGATTGTCCCCAAACAATCAACCCATATGTCATTGTTGAATGAAAATGTGCGAAATAAGCAATTCCAGCAGCTGTTATATTAACAATGCTGTATATTTTACGCTGAACATGTAAACATTTAGATATTTTTTTTACTAAGCAAATCAATTTGGCATTTTTAGTTTAAATTACTTGTAAATAGCATACCTAAGTATTTAACTGTGAAGTCATTGCTAATTATCCATTATCTAATAGTTTTCTCGGTATTTAAAACCGTTTTATTAAATGTAAACCAATTCACAGCTTGTTGTAAAATAGCATCCGAACTATCCTTTAGGATTGATAACTCGGCATTAGAGCAAATGAAGATTGTATCATCTGCAATTTGTATTGTCTTACAATTCATGTTCACAGATAGATCATTAACATAAACTAAAATACTACCTTGGAGAACGCCTTTGTCAATTTTTGTAATAACTAATTAGGGTGCTATTTATAGAAACCCGTTGTACTCTATCTGTAAGACAAGTTTAAAAAAAATTAAGTCCTATACCTTTTATACCATTAATGTCTAATTTGCCTAGGAATATATCGTGTTGTATAGTATCAAAAGCTTTACTTAACTCGATAAAGGTAACTCTACATATTTCTTTAGTTTCCAAGCTTTTGTGATATTTTAAATTAGATTTAACATGGCGTCAGTAGTTGCTCTTTCTTCACGGACGCCAAATTGTTCATTTGATATGATATTGTGAAAATTCATGAAATTCAGGAAGTTCTCATTTTATTCAATGATTCAGAAAGGCACCTCAGATTATATGATTTTCTTGCTGAATTTACCTTGGACCTATATTCTTCTTTAAATTATTATATTTAGTTTTCAAATTTTGGTTGTTATTTAACTTTACAATCTCCCACAAAAATTGTAGACGCTAGCGAAATTCTGTAAAATCAGGAGTCATCCATCTATTTTTTGATAATTTATCTTGTTTGCTATACTCATGATTCATTAATTAGACTACCTGTGTTAGAACTATTTATGTTTTGTTTTAATTCAACCTGAAACAAGATCAACGAATGGTTGGACAAATCATAATCTTGAACAGAAATATAGAAATCCGTAAAGATAGTAAACAAATTGTATTTACAACTATTAGTATTACTAGTTACAAGCGTGAATTGATGAACAGTAAGTTTTAAACCGTAGCTTAAGAAGAGATCTATAATTACATTCTTATTTGTATTTGTATTAATCCACATTAAAATCCCCTACAAAAATATTTGTATATTTGATTAAAATGTTTAACGCCTGTGTCAGAATGTTAATAAATATATTAAAGTTACCATAAAGCATTAAGGTTATACAATTATGTTCTTTTATACAAATATAAATTAGTTCACAGTCCTGCTCAATGGCCAATGATCTTACATTATCTATCTCAGTGTCCAATAATGTAAAAACAATAAAAAATAAACAACTTGGTATTCAAACAACAGATAAAAAGTATACTTCGATATTATCAATTTTTTTCATGTCTCAACGTCATATTATGTGAAATACAAATGTCATTTTAAACTAAGAAAAATAATATGCTATGTAATCAAACATAAAATATTGTATGTAAATGTACATAATAGGGTTTTATAGACTCGCTTTAATTCTAAATTATGTTTACATAAAACATTTTTATTTTTTAATAATTTTATGTGGTAAATAGTTCCGCGGTAATGTATCGGACTGTTAATCATGAGATTAAATTATTTTTGTTACATAAATGTTCTATTTTACTGTAATAATTATAATAAAATAAGTAAAAAAATATAGGACTACAATTATTTACAATCTGTACTGTTTTAGATCCAACAACACCTCCACTATGACGTTACAACATTTAATAAAAATCATTGTGGCTTAATAAATAACAATTAAGACTTTTTAAAAATGTAGATAGTCTTCCATATAGATAAAGTTTCATAAAATAAAAAAATAAAAAAAATGGTGAAAGACCCCATTGACGACTGGACTGGTAACCGCTCTTCAGGTACTAAAATATGTCACTTACCGAGATCTACTTTAGCATAGTGCCACATCCAAAATAGGTAAATGGCGTGATGATATATTTATTTTTATTTATATATTCAGAAGCTGATGATGTTTATGGAATTAAAAACATAGTCAATGCCCGGTATTATAAAGAAATTTAAACTCCAGTCATTTTTAAATCTATACTAAATTTACATCAACTTATCCAAATGACAATCAAATTTTTGACAGCAATGTTAAATAAGTCATAAAATAATTTGAAGTGATGTGCACTAAAAGCTTTAAAAACAAATAAATTAACTTTAAAAGTAAAGTTTAGTACAGCTAAATTTCTTTATAATATCGGGCATTATTTTATTTTTAATAATAGACAAATAGTAGTTAAACATTTAATCTATATTAGTTAACCACAATCAAATTTAAATTTTTTAGATAGAAATAAAACTTACTTGCGCAATATTATTACTAAACTCTTTCATTTTATAGAAACAATGGGCTGCAAATCCTCGAGAATCAGGTTCGTATTTAGGAATCATCGGTGCTTTAAGAATTCCATTATTATTAGTCACTGACATTTTAAAACAGTCCCTACTTCTTGTATGTTAAGTGTAAAGAAAAATTCTGGTGGTATAAACTAAATGCACAATCAAAATGCACGATGAAAAATAAGTTCTCCGTATTTATCTTCGTGAGACCAAAGTTTATTTTTATAATGAAATGTATCAAAAAGATGTTATATGCCAAGGTCATTTTTTAAAGCAATATTTTTATCAAACATGGTTATTAGAAATAATTTATTTATTAGTGTTTTTAGATGTTAAATAACTCAATCCATTAGCTTATCTTTAAACAAATATAATTTATGTCCATATTAGAAGTGAAAATTAGAAAATGTTTTTGATAATAAAGCTAGAATTAGTTACAACTTAAAAAGCCAAAGTGCACCGGGGGTTATTGATTTATTAAATTATAGTCAGTTTTGAAAATATACATAATAACATATTTTAATGTTAAATATATAAATAATAGTTAGTATATTATTATATGAGGGATTATGTCCGGGTGAATAATGACAATAATCCCGAATATAATACTGTACTTTTCCTACTCCTGTAAATTCGGAAATAGCATTTAGCAAATTATCGAAATAGTTGAAAACACTTGTAGAAAAACGAGAACATCAAAATACACAATAACAGCACTGACTACATATCAACTATCAAATGGCCGTTGCTTGGTGATCCACATCACGTCTTTAAAATAAACGTGAATTATGGATTTCTGGCTCTGTGATTGGTCGAGAAGAGTGAATTATGTATCATTCTCTGACGTGAATTATGGGTACTATAATTCATCGACAAAATTGAAATAATAGGGATATATTTATACAGGAGTAGAAAAATATGTTAACTAATATATGAATTACTCGATATAATATTGAAAATGATACCAGCCATTAAATTTTTGTCATGTTTTATTTGATGTTAAACAATACAAGTCAAGTTAAAAAGAAACAAGGTAACAATTATTTCATTTCATTAATTACTTACTTTTAACTTTTAACCAACATGCTTTTCCGTATATTTTCCATTAATAGTTTTAATATTATTGAAATATTCAATTTTATCTTAGTTATAGTTAAAGCGAGAAATTATTTCTCACAGTTAGGAACAAAACATACAATTTTGAATGTTCTTTAAGATAACATCAATGCCCGAGGTTGGCAACACTGAGAGCATGTTCCAATGGTTGACGTACTGAAAACTAACAGATGTATAAACTTAACCTATAAAAGAGTTTTTAAATTGTTTCTAATTTCACATTCCAAAAAAATTTAATATGTACCGCGACATCGAATTAGTGATAAAAAGTAAAACTTCAATGCCTTGATACATAAATAACTATTAGTTAATTATGTATAATTAATTTATTTTAATATTTTCTACAGTTTAAGCTCATACATATACATATTTTTACTAACAAATTCCATTCCATTTATTATGTATGTATTGTAAAGTGTATGTACCTAATTAAATTTCTTTGTTTATCACCAAGTCTCTTAACATTTTGCGACTATATTTTTCTGTTGCAGTTTTCGGCAGACTTTTAACAAATTTCACTCCTCCTCGCAACTTTTCATAATCAGCAACTTGATCTAAAATACAGAACATTTTAATAATAAACACCATTTAAATAATCCGCCATTTCTTTAATTCAATTTGTATCACCCAATGAATAGGAGAAACAAGAGGTTTCCGAAACAATACCTCATTTCATTTTATCCAGGTGATGATAAAGAACCTACCATTAAAATAATGCAGTATATCGTCTTCGGAAACATCGACATCATCATTGGGCACGATAACTGCCATTGGATGTGCACTATCTACTTCGTCAGGATATCCAATAATAAGAACTTCCCTTACCGCTGGATGTTTTGCAAGAATTTGTTCTAGTGGTGCTGGTACAATCTGATTTAAAAACTTAGTTAAGTGAATGTATAGGTAAAAAATAATTATGATTATTACATGCCAGTACTGATATTTAAACATTTCTTTAATTCTATCCACAACATAGAAGCAGTAATCTTCATCGTAGTATGCAATATCGCCAGTGCGAAAAAAGCCGTCTTCGTCAAATGCTTCAGCGGTTTTCTTTGGATCCTTGTAGTAACCCGACATTATTATATTAGATTTTATTAATAACTCTCCACGTTTATTTGGCCCAACTATTTCGTTTGTACTTACATCAACAACCTAAAAAGAAAACATAGTTTGCACATTCTAATATATTATTTATTTCTTATAAACAACCTTGCATTTCATGTTCGATAACATTTTCCCACAAGAATTAGGCTTATTGAGTACTAATTCGGTTTCAAATGTTTTAAATGTTGAAAATACGCCATTACATTCTGTTGAGCCATAAACCCGGCACACTGCACATTTAAAAATCTTTCTCATTCTTTCTACTTGGTCGTCTTCAATACATCCACCTCCAATCGTTAATGACTTTAAACTTGAAACGTCGAAATTATGGTTACTGTTGCCGGGATGTGAAGTAATAGCATACGTGAAAGACGGCATTAATAGTACGTATGAGACCTAAAAAAATAAGTATTAACACAAACTCAGTACCTCCTATTCAAAACATTTTATGAAACAAACTTGTATATTTTAAAATAAAATATTAGTTACCAGTATGTTAATGATTGATAGTTATAAACATAAATATAACAAGTGCGGGAATGCATTCATCCCGCATGAACGCTCATTTTCGCGAATACGCGTATGACGCCTACCCGCAAGAGGATTTTTCTATGTTTTCTGTATAGAGCAAATTTTTTAGCGGAATTCAAAATTAATTAATAAAATAAATAATAAATATATCAAAGTTAATTAAAATACTCGTAAATTCCAAATTCCACAGTAGTAAAGTCATAGCAACCGGTTCATATGAAATTTATTGATATGACAACTAAATAACCAATTTGTACAAATATTATTTTTTAATTTAGTAGCAATTAAAGGTTCTGCGAGTTTCGATCGAAGATCGGTGTAACATTTTATGAACTAAATTTTAGGAGGAATTTGCTGTTGAATGCTTGAAAAAAGGCCGTGTTTTTTTATATATTTTACCGCACGAGTTGTCAACAGGATGCGTCAAATATTGTTTTCAAGGCTGTGAGTACAAAAAATTAATTAATTAATATTTATTGGATTTCTCGAATTGTTGTGGATCCATTAGTTTTCCATAATTATACTTTTGCGACTGACAAATTTTTCATAAATAAATGGGCCTAATATTAACCTATTACTATAAATTGGTTCGTTGTTATTTTTTACTTTATTCTGAAATTTAGAGGACTTATCTTAATATTATCTATGGACTTGCCTAACGTTTCATCCGTTATCATCCATTTATCTGTTGAAACACTATTGTACGCACTAATTACATAAGTAACTACAATGAAATTATGTGATGTAAAAATTTTGTAATCACCTTGTAATCTTGAATAGTTTTTAATAAAGTTTTCTCGTCAAATTTGGCCAAAACGAAATGTCCTCCATACATCAATGTTGCAGGAAGCATACAAATATAAGAAATCCAGTATGGTGTTGACATGTATATAGGTGATGAGAAATCGGTGTATTCTCTAAAATAACATTGTAAAGCAATAAATTTCATTAAAATATATTTAAATTTCTTACTTCAATAGATTGGCCGTATATAAAACGCTGTAGTGAGTTAAACATATTCCTTTTGGTAAACCAGTAGTACCACTAGAAAATAAAATTGAAATAGTATCAAATAAATTTTTTGCAACTTTCGGTTGGAAATCTTCTTCTCCACTTTGCGGCTTTAGGAATTCTTTAAAGGAAATATGTTTGTCCGTTTCACCAAATACTACTAATATTGTGTCCAAATTTAAATCATTAATAACAATTTCCAATTTTTCCACACTTTCAGGAGCAGAAAATATTATTTTAGGCTTCGTCAGATTTACTAAATGTTTCATATCACCTAAAAATATGTACTTTATAGAAATAATTATTTTATTCATACGGAAATATCATTACTTATTGATAAAAGTGTATGCAAATTTGCAGTTTTGGCTCCTAAGAACATTGTAGCCCAAAATGGATAACATGTCTCTATGTGAGTCTGAGTGCACAAACTTGTGACATGCTCATCCGTTATTCCCAAAGATTTCATCTTCAGCGCAACACGGATGCTGTTGATAAGAACTTCGCCATAAGTATCAGACTTGTTTGTTGCCACTTCAATCTGCAAAGTATATGATTGTTATCGTTAAGATATATCAGTTATTAATCATAGTCATTCAACATTCATCGCATAAAACTTTATATTTTTTTATAGGACATAGGAAATACCATGTTAAAATTTCCATTATGCGGTAGTTCATTCCCTATGAATTTTAGAACAAAAGTGTAAATACAAAAAAAGTTCAGAAACAAAAACTATATAAAATGAGGGTAAATTTATTGATATAATATATTTCTGTCATGAAATAGACGTAAAATAAACATAGAAACATTCGTATTGTTCGAGTTTGACAGATGACATTTGGCATAGTTTTAATGATGACTTGTTTAAATTATTTTTATCTACAATAGTGCGTAAAATAAATGTTTAGTGGTTAGTTTTAAGTTTGCAAAACGGTTGTTTAGTAATACGATTTTTAAATACGTCAAATTTGCAAATTTTTGTTATCATGGCAAACTTTTCATTTAACATTGTAATCATAATTATAAATAAAAGTATTTTTAAAATATTTATTCGGTTTTTTCATTATATTGTGTATAGAATATTGTACGATACACATACGTAAATCATTTCACTCAGGGGTCTTAAAACACTCACTACGCTCGTGCTTTAATTGACCCATTCGTGCCTAAAGACTAGCTTTACGTACTTGTATCGTAAATAACTATTAAATGGTAAATGTGTCATGATTACTGAGAAATAATTTAAACAAGTCAATATTCATTAAAACTATGCCAAATGTCATCTCTCAAACTCAAACAATATAACAGTTTGTATGTTTTGTTTACCATGGCCCTCTGAAAATAGCTAAAAATTATAAATTTTATTTTACGTCTCATGACAGAAATGTATTACATCATGGCCACTATGATTTTATTGTAATGTTAAAACTTGGGTTTTATTGCTGGACAATGTTCTAGTATGATATTGTTCAGCGTCCATAAAGTAGCTCCTTATGGGCTATGGAAAATTTTTAACAAAAAGTGCCATATGGTCCTAAAAATACGTGGAATTTTATTCTCTACGATATAGAAAGTATCATCGTACTATTGAAGCAATGTGCAAACACAAACCCAATCTATTACAAATTAATATGATATTTATCTTAGCGTAGAATAATAGAACATTGTTTGTTTGAGTTTTTTTAAATTTATCTCAAAAAATCAGCGAATTACATAAATAATATAAAATTCAACCGCCTTGACCTTGACTTTCGGGCGAGTTCATCAATAATGGTATATGGTATCATCATGGGAGGGGGGTATATCTCTCTCTTATAGAAGCCCCCCCCCCCCAACCGGAAATACATCATTGAAACCGAGGTCAAAATACTTATTTATTTAAAAGACAATAATTATAGGAACTTAATTAAAAAATCGCTTTGTGTAAAATTCACTGCATAAAAATGGTAACAAGATCAATTATTTTACATTATAATATTAATGGTCACAGTTTTAATTAATAAAAATATTCGGAATTGAAGATTTTCGATTGTATAATTTATTTTTGAGACCATTTCAAAAGTAACAATAACTGTTGGAAATGACATTGACTATTTCCCCCATAAAATTTAAGCCAATTTCTGAATGTCGTCTAATCAAGGTAGAATTACACGATAATTTTGCACTAGTGCAAATTACCAATGTGATTCTGATTTGCTGTCAAATAAAGTTTTTAAATTTTGCTTTATTTTTTTATGAGAGAAACAGCGTTTGGCTAAATTTTAATCGGGAAATATTCCTTCGAATATCCCTCGTGCATGTAATTGCCGATAATTTGACATGCACTTGGGATATTATACAGGTTGTCCCAGATTTAAACGGCCTAACTTAATCCATAGATTAAACACCTAAAAATAAGGTGACAAGTTCATTTGAGCAAATGTCCGTAAATGCTTCATTCCAGAGATATTCATGTTTTTCTTATTGAGCAGCGCTACTTTAAAATATCAACATCATAATGAAATATCAAATATTATCGTATTGAGATGTTACATATTAAATTAAAAATAATTTGTTTACTGATGTCTGGGAAAAAATGAGAAACTATCAATGAATTTAAAGAAATTTATTGTTTAAAATAATAATGTAATAACATAACTTCATAAACTATTTTTTTTTTTAATAATATTTGTTCAAAATGTTCACCTGCAACACGTAAACAAGCACTACAATGATCTGCCACTGTTTTGGTTGCTGCATGACACTGCTCGGGAGATATGGTTTCGCAAAGTTGAATAATTTTTCTACGTAGTGAGTCTAAATTATTTATCGGTTCTTCATAGACTTTTCCTTTTATGGCATCTTACAAAAATTTCTTATATTCATTGATAGTTTCTCATTTTTTTCTTGACATCAGTGCAAGCAAACTAAATTTTGTATTAAAATTAGATAATAACCAATGTATTATTAATTTAATTTAATTCTTCTGTCTCACATCAATAAGATAATAGTGGATATTTCGTTATGAAGTTGATTTTTTAAAGTAGTGCTACTCAATAAGAAAAACATGAATATCTCTGGAATAAAGCATTTACGGACATTTGCTCAAATGAACTTGTCCCCCTATTTTTAGGTGTTTAATCTTAATTTTAAGTTAGGCCGTTTAAATCTGGGGTATATGATAATTTTTCTATAAAAATAAATTATCTCTAAAACAGCAATGATTCAGCTTACTTGGGCAATTTTTTCACTAAATTCTTTCATTTTATAAAAGCAATGCGCTCCATATCCTCGAGAATCTGGTTCGTATTTAGGTTCCATCGGCACCTCAAGAATTCCGTTATTATTAGTTGTCGTACACATTTCAACACTTTGGCACTGGTTTATAAAGAAATTTTGTAATAAATACAAGACAACTGTATGAATCTACAAATTGAGAATACAGGATCGTCAATAAAGGTAGTGAACAATGAGTTTGGCAGTTATATATCAAATCTTAAACAATTGATTTGAGATTTTATCTTATCTTAACAATAGATAAAAAAAATTAAATATTTTGTGTTCAAGGTGATTTTTTTTTAGATTTTACATTGTCTGTTCGGAAAATTAGTGATAGCATCAAGTTGACGTCGTAAATCCTTATGCAAAAAATTTGTACGGCTCTTTGAAAAAACCCAAGTTACTTTTAGAAATATAAATTTGGCAACATCGAGATCGTGTTTCATATTCTTCTTCTACCATATTCGCATTTCCGTTGGAAAATCTGAATACCATATACATATCAACGTATTCGTTAAAAGTATATTGTGCAATGTTTCATTAACCATATAAAATGAAATTAATTTAAAAATATTAAAGCCAAAAATTATAATGTTTGATATATTAAGAAATCATTATAATATAAAGGTTAAATTTTAATTTTGTGTTAGTTAATGCATAATGATTGTTAATGATTTAAATTTATTTATTTATTATGTAACACCTCAATACGATAATATTATGTATTTCGTTATGAAGTGAATTTTTAAAGTAGCGCTACTCAATAAGAAAAACGTGAATATCTCTGGAATAATAATATATAATATGTACCGCGGCACCGAAGTTCTTTTTTATCACTCATTTGGTATTTCATATTGGTGATAAAAAGTAAAACTTCAATGCATTGATACATAAACAACTATTATTTAATTATATATAATTAATTTATTTTAATATTTCCTACAGTTTAAACTCATACATAATATATATATTTTTACTAATAAATTTCAATCCATATTCCCATTTCTTATGTAGTTATGTATGTTTTGTAAAGTGTATGCACATAATTAAATTTTTTTGTTTATCACCAAGTCTCTTAAAATCTTGCGACTATATTTTCCTGTTGGAGTTTTCGGTAGACTTTTAACAAATTTCACTCCTCCTCGCAACTTTTCATAATCAGCAACTTGATCTAAAATACAGAACATTTTAATAATTTCTTACTGCATACTATACATATATAAATTATAAATATATTCTTTAATTCAACTTTTATCAGGAGAAACTATAGGTTACCGAAACTATACCTCATTTCATTTTATCCAGGTGATGATAAAGAACCTACCATTAAAATAATGCAGTATATCGTCTTCGGAAACATCGACATGATCATTGGGAACGATAACTGCCATTGGATGTGCACTATCTACTTCGTCAGGATATCCAATAATAAGAACTTCCTTTACCGCTGGGTGTTTTGCAAGAATTTGTTCTAGTGGTGCTGGCACAATCTGTTTTAAAAAGTTAGTTAAGTGAATGTATAGGTAAACAAATAATTATAATTATTACATGCCAGTATTGATATTTAAACATTTCTTTAATTCTATCCACAATATAGAAGCAATAATCTTCATCGTAGTATGCAATATCGCCAGTGCGAAAGAAGCCGTCTTCATCAAATGCTTCAGCGGTTTTCTTCGGATCCTTGTAGTAACCCGACATTATTAGATTAGATTTTATTAATAACTCTCCACGTTTATTTGGCCCAACTATGTCGTTTGTACTTACATCAACAACCTAAAATAGGAAACATAATTCGTTCATTATTGTATATTTTTTATTTCCTATACACAACCTTGCATTTCATGTTCGATATCATTCTTCCACAAGAATTAGGCTTATTGAGTACTAATTCGGTTTCATATTTTTTAAATGCTGAAAATACCCCATTATTTTCTGTTGAGCCATAAAGCCGGCTCACTGTACATTTAAAAATCTTTCTCATTCTTTCCAATTGGTCGTCTTCAATACATCCACCTCCAATCGCTATTACCTTTAAACTTGAAACGTCGAAATTATGGTTATTGTTGTCGGGATGTAAAGTAATAGCATACGTAAAAGACGGCATTAGCAGTATGTATGAGACCTAAAAACATAAATATTAACACAAACTTAACATAGGCGAAGCTAGAAAAGTTTAAGAGGGGGTGACACAAACAAAAAAATAAAATGTGATCATTTAGCGCTATAGTAAATAAGCCAATAACGTCATCTATTTCATCCAATCGAAACAGTATATCAGCGAATACACGGGTCATGCCAGTATATCCCTTTACCATGATATATCGCGTTCCATTTGTTCAATTCATGAAATTTACTGTAGAAGTAATTTAGACTGGATTTTTTATAACCTACGGTTAATAAAATTATAGTATTTGCCCAAAACATTAGGGGATGCCCAGGCACCCCTGGCACCCCTCGTAGCTTCGTCTATGAAACTCAGTAGCTCCTATTCAATAGGTACGTATTATGAAACAAAGATAAAAATTTGCATATTTCCAGATAAAAAAACAATTTTTACAAATACGAGTAGTTTTCTTTAATTTAGTAGCAATTGTGAGTTTCGCGAGTTTTGATCTATGAACTAAATTTTAAAAGGATTTTGCTGTAGAATTTTACTTTAGCGTATTTTTGACAAATTTTTCATAAATAAATTCGATTTAATATTAAGCTGTTACTTTAAATTGGTTTGTTGTTATTTCTAATTTGGAATAATCTCGTACTCTACTCTGTATTTTATAGGGCTTCTCTTAACATTATCTACTGACTCTCCTAACGCTTCATCCGTTAACATCCATTCATCTGTTATAACTCAATTTGGCGCACTTATTAAATAACTGCTATGAAATTATATGAATTAAAATTTTGAAATCACCTTGTAATCTTGAATAGTTTGTAATAAAGTTTTCTCGTCAAATTTGCCCAAAACAAAATGTCCTCCATACATCAATGTTGCAGGAAGAAAACAAATATAAGAAATCCAGTATGGTGTTGACGTGTACATTGGTGATGAGAAATCGTAGTATTCTCTAAAATGACATTGTAAAACAATAATTTCATTAAAAGATATTTCAATTTTTTTACCTCAAAACATTGCTCATATATAAAACGCTGTAGTGAGTTAAACATATTCCCTTTGGTAAACCTGTAGTACCACTAGAAAATAAAATTGCAGTAGTATCAAATAAATTTTTCGCAACTTTCGGTTGGAAATCTTCTTCTCCACTTTGCGGCTTTAGGAATTCTTTAAAGGAAATATGTTTGTCCGTTTCTCCAAATACTACTAATATTGTGTCCAAATTTAAATCATTAATAACAATTTCCAATTTTTCCACACTTTCAGGAGCAGAAAATATTATTTTAGGCTTCGTTAGATTTACTAAATGTTTCATATCACCTAAAAATATATATTTAATAGTAGAAATTAATTCATTCATAAGGAAAAGTCTTTACCTATTGTTAAAAGTGGATGCAGATTTGCGGTTTTGGCTCCTAAGAACATTGTAGCCCAAAATGGATAACATGTCTCTATGTGAGTCTGGGTGCACAAACTTGTGACATGCTCATCTGTTATTCCCAAAGATTTCATCTTCAGCGCAACACGGATGCTGTTGAGAAGAACTTCGCCATAAGTATCAGACTTGTTTGTTGCCACTTCAATCTGCAAAGTATATGTTTGTTATCGTTACGATATATCAGTTATTAATCTTAGTCATTCAACATTCATCACACAAAACTTTATATACCGGGTGTTTACTTTTTAAATATGACATAGGAAATACAATGTTAAAATTTTTATTAGGCGACATTTCGTTTAATATGAATTTTAGAACAAAAGTGTAAATACAAAAAATGTTCAGAAATAAAAACTGTAGAAAATGAGGATAAATATATTGATCTAATACATTTTTTTCATGAGATAAACGTAAAATAAACATACGAACAGTCGTATTGTTTGAGATTGTGACATAACATTTGACATAGTTTTAATGATTATTGACAAATTCAAATTATTTTTTCTACTACATTGTATAAAATTGATGTTTAGTAGTTAGTTTTAAGTTTGTTTTTTAGTTTACGTCTGATGATAGTATGTGGTACATCAATAAATTTATGCTCATCTGGTGCAGTTTTTGTTTCTGTACATTTTTTGTATTTTCACTTTTGTTCTAAGATTATCACCTAACGAAAATTTTTACATTGTATTTCCTATGTCCTATAAAAAAAGGAGACATCCAGTATGCAGAGTGTTAAAAAAATAGAGGTCATGGATTCAAGGAGAAAAATACATCTCAAAACAATAAAAAAAGTTCATTTAAATGTATATCCGTAAATGCATACTTTCAGAGTTAAAGCGAATTTAATATTTTATTTTGTCTTTACAACTCATTCTTTTAACATTACAATAAAATCATAGTAGCCGTTTCCAATGGAAAAACAGTCAATTATAAATTATAAAAAATGTTCAAAATGGCTACCTTAAACTTCATTACAACAATCTAATCTTCATCTCATAGTATCGACGACTACTATGATTTTATAGTAATGTTAAAAGTATGGGTTGTAAATGACAGAAATAAAATATTCAAATCGCTTTAGCTCTGAAACTAAGCATTTTCGGATATATGTTTATATGAACTTTTTTTTATTGTTTTGAGATGCATTATCCACCTTGACCGTGACCTTTATATTTTAACACCCCTGTATTTTGTTTAATCAAGATTTTTGTATATTATCATGCAACTATTATAAGTTTTAGGGTTTAGATAAATGAAACATAATGGCTCATATCACGAGCTCCGTTTTTGGGTGTTTAAGGAGAAGTTTTAACTTGGGTTTTTGTGATGGATAATGTTCTAGTATATATATAATTATAACCACTTATTTATGATATTGTTCAGCGTCCATAAAGTGGCTCTTCTTGGACTTTTATTGGTTATTGTTTTTATTTTATCGCACTAGTTCATAATGGGTCCTTTTATGGACGCCAAACAATATCATAAACAAGTGATTATAGTGCAGTCGAACATAAAATAACTAATAGAATAATATGTTATCTAACACTTTTATTTGAAGTATTATTTAAAATAATTTTAGTACATTGTACAGAGATAAAACCGAGGCAAAACACTTATCTTAAAATACCCAAAAACCTACCTCGTGGTACCAGCCTTTGAATTTAACAGTTTATTTAAGAGACAAAAATTATAAGAACTTTATTAAACAATAGCTTTGTGTACCATTCAATGTATAAAAATGGTAACAAGATCAATTATTTTACATTATAATATTAATGGCTACAGTTTTAATTAATAAAAATGTTCTGAATTGCAAATTATCGATTACATTTCAAAAGGAACACTAACTGTTGGAAAGAATAAATTATTTTTAAAACAGCAATAATTTACTTACTTGGGCAATTTTTTCACTAAATTCTTTCATTTTATAAAAGCAATGGACTCCAAATCCTCGAGAATCTGGTTTGTATTTAAGTTCCATCGGCGTCTCAAGAATTCCGTTATTATTCGTTATCGTACACATTTCAACTCCTTGGCACTGCATTATAAAGATATTTTGTAATAAATACAAAGACAACTGTACGGATCTACCAATTGAGAATACAGAATCGACAATAATGGTATTGACCAATGAATATAGAAGTTGTATATCAAATCTTAAACAATTAGTTTGAGATTTTATCTTATTTTAAATATACATTTACAAAATTAAATATTGTGTTTAAGGTATTTTTTATATTGGATGTTCGGAAAAGTAGTGATAAGCTTCAAGTAGAACGATTCTTTGATTAATTATGAATCTATAATCGTAATGCAAAAAATTTGTACGGCTCTTTGTAAAGCTACACGAGTTACTTCTAAGAAATATAAATTTGGCAACATCGAATCAAACCGTCGATTTGGATACCGTGTTCCATATTCTTCTTTTAACATATTTGCATTTCCGTTGCAAAATTTGAGTACCATATACATAAAAAAAATACGTTAAAAGTATACATAGTGCAATGTTTCATTAACCATACGAAATAAAATAAATTAAAAAATGTTATAACCAAAAATCAAACTTCAATCTGACGTCAAAATTTGATAAATAATATTTTTATTATATTAATCAAAGAATCGTTCTACCTGAAGCTTATCGCTATTTTTCCTAATACCCCCTATGTAAATGAATGTTTTATTGTAATTGAGAAGATTAGAGTATTAAAACCGTTTGAATTTCGAGTAATTAAAAATTTTTAGTTTTACATGCAATTAATTAATAAGTATTCTCAGTAATAATATAACAAGAGAAGTGAGAATAAATTGAAAATAATTTGACAGATCTTTCGAAAACTTGTCGCCAAGCAATAGCTACGAAGGCCCGTAGGGCTCGAGTGGCTGTTGCCAAATTGCAACAAGTTTGAGAAAGATACTAGAATTATTTTCTAATTTATCGAACTCTCGAGTTATATTTAATTAGATTTTTTTTAATTTTATTATCAGGCACGCCACTAAATCTGCAAGTTCCAATTGTTGACGTACTGAGAATTAACAGATTTGTAAACTTAACTTGTAAAAGTTTTTTTAAGTTGGTTTTAATTCCATATTTCAAATAAAATTTAATATGTACCGCGGCACCGAAGTTCTTTTTTATCACTCATTTGGTATTTCATATTGGTGATAAAAAGTAAAACTTCAATACCTTGATACATAAATAACTATTATTTAATTATATATTAATTTATTTTAATATTTTCTATAGTTTAAACTCATACATATTTAACTCCCGCGCATATATGTAAGGGAGGTATTGTGACAGGTCAAAATTTTTGGTAGTGAGTTTTCAACGGATAAGCACGTTTTGAGGTCCCCAGATTACGATTTTACTATTTTCACGATTTTGAAATTTCATATTTAAAATTAGAATGTTGAGGTTACGAGCTGATTAGATTTTGGTAGCAATCTGTAAACCGGAAGTGGTAGTTGGCCCATAAGGTATTTTGAGCATATCTCAGTAAAAAATTGAGTTTTAATAAATTTTGTTATTATAAAAAAGATATTAAATAATATAGGATACAATTTTTATTTGGAACATTTTTCTATTTTGCACCGTTTAAAAATTGTTTTAGCAGGAGGTTATGTGCTGGCCACATCAGATTTTTTTACTAATACATTCCAATCCACATTCCCTTTTCTTATTTTTGTATTGAAAAGTGTATGCACCTAATTAAATCTCATTATTTATTACCATTTCTCTTAAAATTTTGCGACTATATTTTCCTGTAAAAGTTGTCGGCAGACTTTTAACAAATTTCACTCCTCCTCTCAACTTTTCATAATCAGCAACTTGATCTAAAATACAGAACATTTTAATATTTTCCTGTATGCTCTATATGCTCAAGTTAATAATAAATATAGAGAATGCCAATTCCCAGCTTCCTTTCATTCAGCTTTTATCACCCAATGTGCAGGAGAAACTAGAGTTTTCCGAAATTATACCTCATTTCATTTTATCCAGGTTACGATAAAGAACCTACCATTAAAATAATGCAGTATATCGTCTTCGGAAACATCGACATCATCATTGGGCACGATAACTGCCATTGGATGTGCACTATCTACTTCGTCAGGATATCCAATAATAAGAACTTCCTTTACCGCTGGGTGTTTTGCAAGAATTTTTTCTAATTGTGCTGGTATAATCTGTTTTAAAAAAGTTAGTTAAGTGAATGTATAGATAAACAAATAATTATGATTATTACATGCCAGTTCTGATATTTAAACATTTCTTCAATTCTATCCACAACATAGAAGCAGTAATCTTCATCATAGTATACCATATCGCCAGTGCGAAAGAAGCCGTCTTCATCAAATGCTTCAGCGGTTTTCTTCGGATCCTTGTAGTAACCCGACATTAGTAGATTAGATTTTATTAATAACTCTCCACGTTTATTTGGCCCAACTATGTCGTTTGTACTTACATCAACAACCTAAAAAGGAAACTTAGTTTGCTCATTCTAATATATTATTTATTTCCTTTGCCCAACCTTGCATTTCATGTTCGATATCATTCTTCCACAAGAATTAGGCTTATTGAGTACTAATTCGGTTTCATATGATTTAAATGCTGAAAATACCCCATTAGTTTCTGTTATGCCATAAATCCGGCACACTGTACATTTAAAAATATTTCTCATTCTTTCTACTTGGTCGTTTTCAATACATCCACCTCCAATCGTTATTAACTTTAAACTTGAAACGTCGAAATTATGGTTACTGTTGTCGGGATGTGAAGTAATAGCATATGTGACAGACGGCATTAGCAGTATAAATGAGACCTAAAACATAAATAGTAACACAAACTTAGTAGATCCTATTCAATACATCTTATGAAACAAACACTAAAACTCGCACGAGCGCTCTTCCCTCAAGAGGTTTGTATAATGTTTTTTGTACAGAGCAAAATTATTTTTACTGGAATTTAATGTACTAAATTCATAGCAACCGGTTGATATGGTATGACAACTAAATAACCAATTTGTACAAACATTTTTCTTTAATTTACTAGCAATTAAATTATTTGCGAGTTTTGATCGAAAATCGATGTGAAATTTTCATGAACTAAATTTTAAGATGATTTTGCTGTTGAATGCTTGAAAAGCTCCCGTTTGCTATATATTTTATCGCAACAGGTTGCGTCAAATGTTGTTTCTAAGGTTGTGAGTACAACAAATTAATTGATTAATATTTCCTGGATTTCTTGATAGGTTGTGGATCTGATAGTTTTCCACAATTTTATTTTTGCGTATTTTTGACAATTTTTTCATAAAAAATACGATGTAATTACTATATATATATATATATATATATATATATATATATATATAAAATTTTGAAATTACCTTGTAATCTTGAATAGTTTTCAATAAAGTTTTCTCGTCAAATTTGGCCAAAACAAAATGTCCTCCATACATCAATGTTGCAGGAAGCATACAAATATAAGAAACCCAGTATGGAGTTGTCATGAACATTGGTGATGAGAAATCGTAGTATTCTCTAAAATGACATTGTAAAACAATAATTTCATTAAAAGATATTTCAATTTTTTTACCTCAAAACATTGCTCATATATAAAACGCTGTAGTGAGTTAAAGATATTCCCTTTGGTAAACCTGTAGTACCACTAGAAAATAAAATTGAAATAGTATCAAATAAATTTTTCACAACTTTCGGTTGGAAATCTTCTTCTCCACTTTGCGGCTTTAGGAATTCTTTAAAGGAAATATGTTTGTCCGTTTCACCAAATACTACTAATATTGTGTCCAAATTTAAATCATTAATAACAATTTCCAATTTTTCCACACTGTCAGGAGCAGAAAATATTATTTTAGGCTTCGTCAGATTTACTAAATGTTTCATATGATCTAAAAATATATATTTTATAGTAAAAATTAATTAATTCATAAGGAAAAGTCTTTACCTATTGTTAAAAGTGGATGCAGATTTGCGGTTTTGGCTCCTAAGAACATTGTAGCCCAAAATGGATAACATGTCTCTATGTGAGTCTGGGTGCACAAACTTGTGAAATGCTCATCTGTTATTCCCAACGATTTCATCTTCAGCGCAACACGGATGCTGTTGAGAAGAACTTCGCCATAAGTATCAGACTTGTTTGTTGCCACTTCAATCTGCAAAGTATATATTTGTTGTTATCATTTAGATATATAAGTTACTAGCGGACTCGCTAGGCAGGCGTTGTCCTGCCACAGACCTCGCTAGCAAAATATATTTCTTCATCTTTATATGTATATAAAATTCCGGTGATCGTAATTCTTCTCCTTTGATTTTTATGGAAAAAAAAATTTTTATTGTACTTATCTGGTCAGCAGAATGGTCTAATGCATCGGTCATGTCATAAATATAAGTAAGTCAGGAAAATTTAAAAAAAAAATGGATTTTGACAACAGCGCCAACTACCGTTTAGGAGGAGAAGAATTATATATATGTTACCGGCCAAACCCGATTTCAGGATAAACTAGTTTTGCCTAGGCTAAACTAATTCTTCCTACATGCAATAGGATAAACTGGTATAGCCTAGGCTAAACTAGTTCGTCCTAAGCATGATAGGATAAACCAGTTTAGCCTAGGCCAAACTAGTTTATCCTGACAGAAATACACACTCTTAGGATAAACTGGTATGGCCTAGTATAAACATTACAGAATACCTAGAAAGACAAAATAAATAGGTAAATTGAATAAAATACTATTTAATTAAAAAATCATTTTTATTAAAACGATAATGATTCGTCGCAATAACTATTGGATGATTGGTAACACAAACAATCATATTGTAACAAACAATCATACTGTAACAAATAATAAAGTGTTTTAATAGAAACAATAACTATACCTCAATAAAATAATTATTAAAATTATTATTTATTTTTACATGGTGTGTTTTGGTGGCACTTCGAATTGCAGAGTATCATTTCTTTCTTGCACTTGCATCTGTTTGTGGAACAGTTTTTGTTACAGCTACATCTCACAAAACAATACAATAAAAAAAAAGAGTACTGTAAAGTCCCATTTACCGGACTTAAGTATTACGTATAGTAATTTGAAACTTTGTATTTAATAATAATAAAAGTTTGTTGAGCGTGAGTTGTAAAGACCATAGTGAATGATTACTAATTATGGTATTTCTAGAAGTGACTTCTATAATTTTTAGGTTTATTTCATGATCAAAAACGACAATAATATATCCTTTTCAGCACATTTTACTTATGTATTGAGAAAAACAAAATATTATTCCCGAAAATAACCTGTAGAGCTTTATATTCAGTAATAATATAACAAGAGAGTGAGAATAAATTGAAAATAGTTTGAGATCTTTCGAAAACTTGTTGCCAGGCAACTGCCAGAGGCCAAATGGGAACAAGTTTGAGAAAGATAATGGAGAATTATTTTCCAATTTATCGAACTGTTGAGTTATATTTAATTAGATAATATTTTATGCAATTTTCCTATTTATTTTGTCTTTCTAGGTATTCTATAATGTTTATACTAGGCCATACCAGTTTATCCTAAGAGTGTATTTCTGTATGTCAACGTCATTTGTCAATTATAATTGACATTCTAAGTTATGAAAAATTATCTGCATTATACGTACACTCGAAAATAAATATTGTATGCAACATATACATAATATGGTTTTATTTATTCGCATTTTAATGTGCCTCGCATCGCTGCGTTCGCTCGACTCTTAAGTTGTCTTAACCATAAAACCCTGAATTATGTACTTGTTACATAAATATCTATTATAAAAAAATGCTTCGAATTGAAGTTACAGATAAATATGTTACCTATCACTTTCCTTTGAAGAAATTATTATTATACAGTGGTAAAACCGAGGCTATAACACTTTTCATAAAACACCCAAAAACAGACCTCGTAGTATCAGCCGTTGTATTTATTAGTTTATATATGATAGTGTGTAAAATTGATGTTTAGTTGTTAGTTTGTATTGCAAAATTTTTGTTATTGTAGCAAACTTCTTACTTAATATTATGATCCTAATTCATAAATAATAGTAAGTTTCTATTCCTGTATAAATATATCCCAATTATTTAAAATTTTTAGATGAATTATGATTCATAATTCACTCTTCTCGACCAATCACAGAGCCAGAAATCTATAATTCACTATGCTTTTTTGAAGACGTGATGTGGATCACCTAGCAACGGCCGTCTGACAGTTGACATGTAGTCAGCTGTCATTGTATTTTTTTATAGACGTTTTTCAACATGTGTTTTCAACGAATTTAGATCATTTCAAAAGTTATTTCCGAATTTACATGAGCAGAAAAAGTATATTATTATATTCGGGATTATGGTCATTATTCACTCGGATGATTTGCATCACTCGCATACGGCTCGTGACACAAACTTTACCTTCATGAATAATGAATATCGTAATCCCTCATGTAATAATATACTATTATATATTTTTTCATATCTGTTGTCATCAATTTTATTCATTGTATAATAATAACGAATGCCACTTATGTGTTCAGTATTAACAGAATATATTTTATTGATTTACCTGCGGAGTCGTGAAATTCCAAAATAATACGATTCGTGGCAACAACACAATATATTCGATAATACCTAAACACACTTGTGCTATTTTATAATAAGATAATTTTCCATAAAAAATAAATTATTTCTAAAACAACAATAATTTGGCTTACTTGAGCAATTTTTTCACTAAATTCTTTCATTTTATAAAAACAATGCACTCCAAATCCTTGAGAATCAGGTGCGTGTTTAAGTTCCATCGGCATCTCAAGAATCCCGTCATTATTTGTTATCGTACTCATTTCAACACTTTGACACTACTTTACTGGCGTTAACTGCAAAGATATTTTGTAATAAATACAAGATTACTCAGTATCTTCAAATTGAGAATACAGGATCGTCAATAATGGTAGTGACCACTAATTTATAGTTATATACCAAAACTTTAACAATGAGTTTGAGATTTTATCTTTTTTAACAATAGATAAAAAAATATTCCTTTATTTTGCTGTGAAATAACGAAAATAAAAATGTTCGAAGGGCATTCTTAGATATTGTATGTAAATAAATGTTTTATTGTTAATTAACAATAAGACCATTTGAATTTCCAGTAGGTACCTAATTTAAAATTTTAAATTTTACATACAATTAATAAATTTTCTGTTGGATATATTAAGATATAAAATATGATAAATTTATAATTATTTTGTTACATTTTTAAAAAGAGTTTAACTTAGATTCTCGTATATTTCAAAATTGTTTTATTTAATTAAATTAAAACAGGGTAACAGCAAGATGATATATTTATAATCAATATTTTATGAATTAAGTAAGGAAATAAAATACAAGTATACTTACACAAATAATAACAGATATGTAAATAATCAACTAAATTATTAGAATTACGTTGAAATGAAAAGTAACTTTGTTCTATATCACTTTATTTATATATATATATATATATATATCTATACAATGTAGTAACTATTTCGACCATTACGGTCATCATCAGACTATGCGTACAATAAATTTACATGTGTATTTATACTTGGTAAAGTAACGTTAATTAAAACTTTTGAAGAGGCGGGAGTATATTAGGTCCGTCTGGTCGTTTAGTAAAATGTTATTTTTATCTACTTTATGTTTGTAAATTTCCAAGGATTCAAGTAATGTTAGTTTTAGACCTTTATTTGCAAAATGAATAGGTATTATTTCTGTATCTGGAGAATGGTGGCAAGCGAAGGTGGAATCCGTTTTTTAATATTTAAATGATCTTAAATGTTCACTGAATCTCGTTTTGAAATTACGACCAGTTTGACCAATATAAACTCCTTTACAATCTTTACATATAAGTCTATATACACCAGATTTATCTAAAACATTTTTACAATCTTTATTATTAAAAATACAATTTGAAAGTTTTCTGAATGGTTTAAAGGCAACAGACAGATCAAGCTTATTTAAAATTTTTTCTATAGATTCACTAATTTTCCCAAAGTAAGTTAAAGAAATATATTGTTTAGCTGAATCGGGCTTAGATGTGGGAAAGATAGATTTTAAGAGTAGTTGTTTTTCTTTTTTATTGATTAAATTTTGAATAATATTGATAGGAATGTCGTTATTTTTAGCTATTTGTTTTATAGTGTTAATTTCTTTATCAAAATTTTCTTTGTTGAGAGGGATTAAGAACGCTCTGTGTATCATTGAATTAAAGGCGGCAATTTTATGTTTAAAGCAATGTTGAGAATTAAAAGGAATTGTAGAATCTGTTGAGGTGGGTTTTCTAAATATATCAAAAACTAATTTATTATTAACTTTGCTGATATTTAAATCTAAGAACTGTATTGAATTTTATGTTAGGGTGGATGTTATTAATAAACTTATTAAATAAGTTAAACTGTCTGTCTGTTCCTTTAAAACATGCAATAATGTCATCTACATAATGGTACCAAAATAGGATATGTTTTTTACTAAGTTCTGAACTTAAAATGATATTAACAATATTACACATGAAAACCTCTGCAAGAAGCGGACTAAGCGGAGAACCCAGAGCTAACACATTATTTTGTTTGTACATTTTTGAATTGAATTGGAAATAGTTATGGTTGATAATGAGTTTAAGTAACGATAAGATATCTTGAATAATTACAATATTAATATGTTTTTTGTACAGTATGTTTTTTACGAGAACCAAACATTCAGATGGTGGAATATTTGCAAACATATTAGTAACATCGAAAGATACTAATTTACAGTTATCCGGTATGAAATTCTTCTTAATCTTATTAACTAAATTTACGGAATTTTTGACGGAGTGTTTATCTTCTGTAAGAGTTCTTAAAACCTCATTAAGTCTAATGGCTACCTGTCTACCTTGGCTATTTTTGTAAGAAATATCTACATCCTTCAATTTCCTTAAAGCTAATTCACATTCGACCGTTAAGGTTTCTTTAATATTTTGATATTTAACTTTTGGCGCTAATTTTGGTCCTTTCTTTAAGAGTTCTATTTCTGAATCAGAAAATTGAGTGTCAGATAAATTAGTGATGCGAGGATAAAATTTGTTGGGTGTGGGTGTACTGTCTATAGGAGTACTTGCCGTGGATTCATCTTTTTCTTTGATAATTAAAAGATGTTTTAGCTTCTGATTTTGTTTTTGAAAAATATGATAGCCAATAATACTAACTTTTTCTCGAATCTGGTCGTCCAATAGGTCAAATTCAACCGCATGAAGATGATAAGTTAGTTCTGAGTGGAGAACTTTGAGGTAGATTTTTATGACGTCTCTAGTGATGAACCAGGATTTCGTTTCTTCTTTAATAAAAAATTTTTTCATAGTTAGCTCAGTCTTCTTAGCAGCTATCGAGTTCGCGTAAACTTTAACTTGTACGTACTTTGGTGTAATGTTATATTTTATGCACTGTTGGTTAAACCAAATATTTTGCACAGCACGTTTAAGTTTCACATGAAATTTAAAGTACATTTTGGCCTGTTGTGCCACACTAGCAGATTTAATCATTTCAATTGTTTCAGCCTTTACTTTGTGATACATTTTATAAGAATTACGTTGAAAACTTATTGTACGCATAGTCTGATGATGACCGTAATGGTTGAAACTAATTACTACATTGTATAGATATATATATATATATATATATATATATATATATATATATATATATATATATATATATATATATATATATATATATATATAAATATATAAATATAAATAAAGTGATATAGAACAAAGTTACTTTTCATTTCAACGTAATTCTTATAAAATGTATCACAAAGTAAAGGCTGAAACAATTGAAATTAACTAAATTATTATTTGCAATAAAAATCTAGATGGTTAATAAATGCTATAATATATTTTTTTTACGACCACTTAAAAATCTGCCCATTGTATGTTTGTTGTTGCTAGGAAAATGAGGTATATTGCAAGCATCGTGAGAAATGAATTTGTTTTATGAGAATTTCAATATAGGGCATTTCATTTCAGTACATGTGCCATTGCTAGGAAACTTATTTAGAATTGTCAAATGTTGGAATGATAAAAGTGGGACAAATTTATTATTAAAATATAAATTAATAAGGAAATAATATTGTGGTCGTAGGAAAGGTACATTGTACAACTTGCATGGAATGTCCATTTCATACTCGTAGGAAATGAATACCATTCCAAGCTTGTTGTACAATATAAAGTATATTCCGTTTTCAAAGAAGGATAGTAATGAAATAGGTGAATTCATTGTCAGTAATTGAAACAAAACAATTTTAAATGGAAACAATCATTGAAAAATTAATTCTCTACATGATAATTACAAAAATATTCATGAAATAACAAATTCTGAATATATTAGTTTCATATAAAAAAACTATTGTTAAATAACGTCACATATAATACCAGATGTTATCTTTGGAGGAAATTTTAAAACTTTTGTTATAATAAACATTTCAATTTATATTCGCATAATATGTTTCATAAATATTTCTTGTAACGATGTAGTAGTTAATCAAATTTCATTATTTAGCACCATATTCCTTAAAGCCCTGCGAAAATATTTATTTGTTGCAGATCTAGGAAGGCTTTTAACAAACTTTACTCCTCCTCTAACTTCTTGTAGCTAGATACTTGATCTAAAAATATTTTTTTTAATTATTAGCTATATAAATGGTATTATATAATAAAATACCATTAAAAAAATTCAGTATATCATCTTCAGAAACCTTTACTGTATCATTGGGCACGATGACAGCCATTGCATGATCGTCATCTACTTCGTGAGGTAAACCAACAACAAAAGACTTCTTTTACTGCTGGGTGTTTTAGAAGAATATTTTCTAACTCTGCTGGTATAATCTATTCAAAAATTATTATTAACCTGATGTTTAAATAAATGAATTGTTGGTCTTATTACATGCCAGAATTTATATTTAAACATTTCTTTAATCCTATCCACAACATAGAAGCAGTAATCTTCATCGTAGTACATTACATCACCAGTGCGAAGAAAACCATCTTCATCGAAAACTTCAGCAGTTTTTACCGGATCGTTGTAGTAGCCTTTCATTACTAGCTTTGATTTAATTAATAATTCGCCCGGTTTGTTCGGACCAAGTATTTCCTTCGTGTCAATATCAACAACCTGAAAATTATTCCGATAACAATGTTATTCAATTTTTCATTATTTATTTGCTAAAATACTTTGCATGTAGTCCCAGGTATTAATTTTCCACAAGAATCAAATTTTGTTAGTAATAATTCAGGATCATATTTATAACTGAATATTGTGCATAATCCAGTAACTTCAGTTAATCCATAAGCATTGAATATAAAACTATTTTTGAATAGGTTTTTTAGTTTCGTTCGTTGTTCAGCTCCGACTTTTCCTCCAATGAACAATCCCGTCAAACTTTAAGTGTCATACTGTTCCTTGGTTCTGTTCAAATGCGCAGTAATAGCATATGTAAATGAAGGCATGAGAGAGACGCATTCTATCTAAAACAAAAATATACACACAATTGAACTTATTTTATAAAAATCATTGTAATTCTATGTTTGCAATTTTACAGAATGTTTTGTAATTAAACGAAACTGAGATTGTGACACTGAAAAATGTGAAAGAATGAATGAATACAAGAAAATATCTAAAACAAGAAACTATATTTAATTGTATTATTTATAATAGAAAATTAGTTTTTTTTTTAAACGATATTACTACGTGAAATTAGGCAAAATATATCATCACGCCTTTTACCCATTACGGGTGTGGCACTCTGCTTACGCAGATCTCGGTAAGTGATATATTTTTTCGTATGAAGTGCGGTTACCAGCCGTCAAATCATAGCCCCCATGGATGTTAGTGGAGGAGGAACCACAGGGGTAAATTTAAATTTGTAACTGTCGGCAGTGGACTAAAAAATTTGCTCAAATGAACTTGTCACCTTATTTTTAAGTGTTTAATCTATGGATTAAGTTAGGCCGTTTAAATCTGGGACATCTATATATATATATATATATATATATATATATATATATATATATATATATTAATTAATCTTAGGTATTCTTCATTCATTATTCAATACTTTATATGTATTTATTTGGATTAAGTAGAATATATATATATATATATATATATATATATATATATATATATATATATATATATATATATATATATGGTTTATTTATGTAAAATGATGTGCAAAAAGGTAGAATTACTTTATTACATTTTTTAAAAGGAGTTAAATTCGAAACTGTGCTGAGCTTTCTCGTATATTTCAAAATTGTTTTCTTTTTGAATATTAAATAAATAACTTTTATGAGGTAAATAGGTTTGTATTTGACCCAGAAATGGATAAATGGCGTGACGATATATTTATAATTAATATTTTATTAATTATTTAAGGAAATAAAATACAAGTATATTAAATTAATTCTCGCAATTTATGTTTTTATTCTTCTTTCTTTTAAAGTGTAGATAATAATACTTAAGAACGCCAAAATCGTGACTAGTTTTGAAATTGACATTAACAGTACTAGTAGTCCATTATACTACGATTTTAAACAACACAGTATTGACAAACGTATAATAATTATTGTACAAGTAGGATACTTTCGGTATATGTAAAACATATGATAGTAAATTTATACGCAAAATGAAACAATATATGCAAGAAGAACGAACTAATTAATTCCGATGAAGAAGTTAGGAACAAAACATATAATTTTTGAGGGTTTTTTTTATGATAACTTCAATATCCGAGGTTGGCAACTCTGAGTGTAAGTTCCAATGGTTGACTTACTAAGAATTAACTGATGTGTAAACTTAACGTATAAAAGATTTCTTTAAAGTTGATTCTAATTTTACATTTCAAATAAAATTTAATATGTACCGCAGCACCGAAGTTCTTTTTTATCACTCATTTGGTATTTCATATTGGTGATAAAAAGTAAAACTTCAATACATTGATACATAAACAACTATAATTTAATTATATATAATTAATTTATTTTAATATTTCCTACAGTTGAAAATCATACATAATATATATATATATATATATATATATATATATATATATATATATATATATATATAATTACTAATAAATTCCAATCCATATTCCCATTTCTTATGTAGTTATGTATGTTTTGTAAAGTGTATGCACATAATTAAATCTCTTTGTTTATCACCAAGTCCCTTAAAATCTTGCGACTATATTTTCCTGTTGGAGTTTTCGGTAGACTTTTAACAAATTTCACTCCTCCTCTCAACTTTTCATAATCGGCAACTTGATCTAAAATACAGAACATTTTAATAATTTCTTACTGCATACTATACCTACATATAAAGATAAATAATCCACCATTTCTTTAATTCAACTTTTATCAGGAGAAACTATACCTCATTTCATTTTATCCAGGTGATAATAAAGAACCTACCATTAAAATAATGCAGTATATCGTCTTCGGAAACATCGACATCATCATTGGGCACGATAACTGCCATTGGATGTGCACTATCTACTGCGTCAGGATATCCAATAATAAGAACTGCCTTTACCGCTGGGTATTTTGCAAGAATTTTTTCTAGTGGTGCTGGTATAATCTGTTTTTAAAAAGTTACTTAAGTGAATGTATAGATAAACAAATAATTATGATTATTACATGCCAGTTCTGATATTTAAACATTTCTTTAATTCTATCCACAACATAGAAGCAGTAATCTTCATCATAGTATACAATATCACCAGTGCGAAAAAATCCGTCTTCATCAAATGCTTCAGCGGTTTTCTTAGGATCATTATAGTAACCCGACATTAGTAGATTAGATTTTATTAATAACTCTCCACGTTTATTTGGCCCAACTATATCGTTTGTACTTACATCAACAACCTATAAAGGAAAATAGTTTGCTCATTCTAATATATTATTTATTTTCTATAAACAACCTTGCATTTCATGTTCGATAACATTCTTCCACAAGAATTAGGCTTATTGAGTACTAATTCGGTTTCATATGATTTAAATGCTGAAAATAACCCATTAGTTTCTGTTGAGCCATAAAGCCGGCACACTGTACATTTAAAAATCTTTCTCATTCTTTCTACTTGGTCGTTTTCAATACATCCACCTCCAATCGCTATTAACTTTAAACTTGAAACGTCGAAATTATGGTTACTGTTGTCGGGATGTGAAGTAATAGCATATGTGAAAGACGGCATTAGCAGTATACATGAGACCTAAAACATAAATAGTAACACAAACTCAGTAGATCCTATTCAATACATTTTATGAAACAAACACAAAAACTCGCACGAGCACTCTTCCCTCAAGAGGTTTGTATAATGTTTTTTGTACAGAGCAAAATTATTTTTACTGGAATTTAATGTACTAAATTCATAGCAACCAGTTGATATGGTATGACAACTAAATAACCAATTTGTACAAACATTTTTCTTTAATTTACTAGCAATTAAAATATTTGCGAGTTTTGATCGAAAACTGATGTAAAATTTTCATGAACTAAATTTTAAGATGATTTTGCTGGTAAATGCTTGAAAAGCTCCCGTTTGCTATATATTTTATCGCAACAGGTTGCGTCAAATGTTGTTTCTAAGGTTGTGAGTACAACAAATTAATTAATTAATATTTACTGGATTTCTTGATAGGTTGTGGATCTGATAGTTTTCCACAATTTTATTTTTGCGTATTTTTGACAATTTTTTCATAAAAAATACGATGTAATTACTATATATATATATATATATATATATATATATATATATATATATATATATATATATATATATATAAAATTTTGAAATTACCTTGTAATCTTGAATAGTTTTCAATAAAGTTTTCTCGTCAAATTTGGCCAAAACAAAATGTCCTCCATACATCAATGTTGCAGGAAGCATACAAATATAAGAAACCCAGTATGGAGTTGTCATGAACATTGGTGATGAGAAATCGTAGTATTCTCTAAAATGACATTGTAAAACAATAATTTCATTAAAAGATATTTCAATTTTTTTACCTCAAAACATTGCTCATATATAAAACGCTGTAGTGAGTTAAACATATTCCCTTTGGTAAACCTGTAGTACCACTAGAAAATAAAATTGAAGTAGTATCAAATAAATTTTTCGCAACTTTCGGTTGGAAATCTTCTTCTCCACTTTGCGGCTTTAGGAATTCTTTAAAGGAAATATGTTTGTCCGTTTCACCAAATACTACTAATATTGTGTCCAAATTTAAATCATTAATAACAATTTCCAATTTTTCCACACTGTCAGGAGCAGAAAATATTATTTTAGGCTTCGTCAGATTTACTAAATGTTTCATATCATCTAAAAATATATATTTTATAGTAAAAATTAATTAAGTCATATGGAAATATTTTTACTTATTGTTAAAAGTGTGTGCAAGTTTGCGGTTTTGGCTCCTAAGAACATTGTAGCCCAAAATGGATAACATGTCTCTATGTGAGTCTGGGTGCACAAACTTGTGACATGCTTATCTGTTATTCCCAAAGATTTCATCTTCAGCGCAACACGGATGCTGTTGAGAAGAACTTCGCCATAAGTATCAGACTTGTTTGTTGCCACTTCAATCTGCAAAGTATATATTTGTTGTTAACGTTACGCATTTGTTCATCTCTTGTTTTTAATTCCATGGCTGTTACTATTAATTCGCAATTCCGTGAAATTTCTAATTAAATTTCTGCAGTTATGAAGCAATCAAAATGAATTTTGTTTACTGATTCGGATGTAGAATTTTATGCTTAACAACATTTATTTGAAACATTTTTGTCTAAAATAATTAGGGAGGCAATGCGAACGGAAAAACTGATTTACCATGTTAAACGCCTATGTTTCACTTTTCAATATACACCCTGTGACAGATTAAAATATTTAAAACAAATTGCAAACACTATACGTCAGTAGCAATAAAAAGAGTAGGCGAAAATTAGGAATTATTATTATTAATTTCATTAAATTGCGGTATCAAAATAAAGTAATCTGTATTAAATAAGATGTAGGGATATTGGCAGTATTGTGATATAAAATTTGGATGCATAATTTTTTGCCGGACACTTTTTATTTACAAAAAACTGATTTTACATGTTATTTGCCTATGCCAACCTTTACGTGGGACACACGGTATATACTTTAATTTTCCATAAAAAATAAATTATTTCTAAAAGAACAATAATTTGGCTTACTTGAGCAATTTTTTCACTAAATTCTTTCATTTTATAAAAACAATGCACTCCAAATCCTTGAGAATCAGGTGCGTATTTAAGTTCCATCGGCATCTCAAGAATCCCGTCATTATTTGTTATCGTACACATTTCAACACTTTGACACTACTTTACTGGCGTTAACTGCAAAGTTATTTTGTAATAAATACAAGATTACTCAGTGTCTACAAATTGAGAATACAGGATCGTCAATAATGGTAGTGACCACTAATTTATAGTTATATACCAAAACTTTAACAATGAGTTTGAGATTTTATCTTTTTTAACAATAGATAAAAAAATATTCCTTTATTTTGCTGTGAAATAACAAAAAGAAAAATGTTCGATTGGCATTCTTAGATATTGTATGTAAATGCATGTTTTATTGTTAATTAACAATAACACCATTTGAATTCCGAGTAGGTACCTAATTTAACATTTTTAATTTTACACACAATTAATAAATTTTCTGTTGGATATATTAAAATATATAATATGATAAATTCATAGTTATTTTGTTACATTTTTTAAAAGAGTTTAAATTAGATTCTCGTATATTTCAAAATTGTTTTATTTAATTAAATTAAAATATTGTAACAGCATGATGATATATTTATAATCAATATCTTATTAATTATGTAAGGAAATAAAATACAAGTATACACACACCAATAATAACAGATATGTAAATAATCAACTTAATTAGTATTTACAATAAAAATCTAGATGGTTAATAAATGCTATAATATATTTTTTCTACGACACTTAAAAATCTGCCCATTGTATTGTATTTATAAGTATTTCAATACAGGTCATATCATTTCAGTACAGGTGCCATTGCTGGGATACTTATTTAAAATTGTAAAATATTGGAATGATAAAAGTGGGACAAATTTATTATTAAAATATTAATTAATTAAGAAATAATATTGTGGTCGTAGGAAAAGTATAGTGTACAATGCCATTTTCATACTCGTAGGAAATGAGTACCATTCCAAGCTTCTTGTACAATATAAAGTATATTCCGTTTTCAAAGAAGGATAGTTATGAAATAGGTGAATTCATTGTCAGTAATTGAAACAAAATAATTTTAAATGTAAACAATCATTGAAAAATTAATTCTCTACATGACAATTACAAAAATATTCATGAAATAACAAATTCTGAATATATTAGTTTCGTATAAAAACATTAAATAACGTCACATATAATACCAGATGTTATCTTTGGAGGAAATTTTAAAACTTTTGTTATAATAAACATTTCAATTTATATTCGTATATTATGTTTCATAAATATTTCTTGTAACGATGTAGTAGTTAATCAAATTTCATTATTTAGCACCATATTCCTTAAAGCACAGCGACTATATTTATTTGTTGCAGTTCTAGGAAGACTTTTAACAAACTTTACTCCTCCTCTTAACTTCTTGTAGCTAGATACCTGATCTAAAAATATTTTTTTAATTATTAGCTATAAAAAATGGTATTATATAATAAAATACCATTAAAAAAATTCAGTATATCATCTTCAGAAACCTTTACTGTATCATTGGGCACGATGACAGCCATTGCATGATCGCCATCTACTTCGTGAGGTAAACCAACAACTAAGACTTCTTTTACTGCTGGGTGTTTGAGAAGAATATTTTCTAACTCTGCTGGTATAATCTATTCAAAAATTATTATTAACCTGATGTTTATATAAATGAATTGTTGGTATTATTACATGCCAGAATTTATATTTAAACATTTCTTTAATCCTATCCACAACATAGAAGCAGTAATCTTCATCGTAGTACATTACATCACCAGTGCGAAGAAAACCATCTTCATCGAAAACTTCAGCAGTTTTTACCGGATCGTTGTAGTAGCCTTTCATTACTAGCTTTGATTTAATTAATAATTCGCCCGGTTTGTTCGGACCAAGTATTTCCTTCGTGTCAATATCAACAACCTGAAAATTATTCCGATAACAATGTTATTAAATTTTTCATTATTTATTTGCTAAAATACTTTGCATGTAGTCCCAGGTATTAATTTTCCGCAAGAATCGAATTTTGTTAATAATAATTCAGGATCATATTTATAACTGAATACTGTGCACAATCCAGTAACTTCAGTTAATCCATAAGCATTGACTATAAAACTATTTTTGAAAAGGTTTTTTAGTTTCGTTCGTTGTTCTGGTCCGACTTTTCCTCCAATGAACAATCCCTTTAAACTTGAAGTGTCATACTGTTCCTTGGTTCTATTCAATTGCGCAGTAATAGCATAAGTGAATGAAGGCATGAGTGAGACACATTCTATCTAGAACAAAATTATGCATACAATTGTACTTATTTCATAAACCTTTTATAATTCTTTGATTGTAATTTTACAAGATGTTTTGTAATTAAACGAAACTGAGAATGTGACACTGGAAAATATGAAAGAATGAATGAATACGAGAAAATATGTAAAACAAGAAACTATATTTAATTATATTATTTATAATAGAAAATTAGTTTTATTTAGAAAAGATATTACTACGCGAAATTAAGCAAAATAGTAGCTAAAGTTAAGCTTTACAGACTCTTATGGCAAACTTGAATTATAAACCTTAAATAACAAACAAATTATTCTATAATACTATTGATGAATTTATTTATAATTTACATTTGACAATCATTTATCGGATTTAATGCAAATCATATGTTTCATTCTCCTCAGCAACCGCCTCGGAGAATAAATTCCATATTCGTAATAAAAAAATTATACTTTAGTGCCTTGAATTATTATCTGATCAATTTTGAAAAACCATTGTACAATTAAATAAGGATAAAGTGTTAAAATTACCTTGTAGTCCTGAATAGTTTTTAGAAAAGTTGTCTCGTCAAATTTTGCAAAAATTATATTTACCCCGGATTCTAGATATGTTGTAATCGTTGTAATATAAATAATCCAATATGGAGTCGAAAAACATAATACTGATTGAAAATGGAAGTAGTCACTAAAATATTATTTCTGAATAACTACTTGAACAATTAACAGATGATTCAGTGACTCACTTTGCAATATTCATCACAGATAGAAGACCGTAGTGAGTTAGACATATTCCTTTTGGCAAACCTGTAGTACCACTAGAAAATAAAATTGCCACAGTGTCAAATAAATCTTCTACAGATTTCGGCAGGAAGTCTTCTTCTCCGTCTTGGGGTTGTATGAATTCCTCAAAGGGCATATGTTTTTCGGTTTCACCAAATACTACTATTATTGTATCTAAATTTAAATCCTTTACAACAATTTCCAAATTTTCCACACATTCAGGATCGGAAAATATTATATTTGGATTCGTCAGATTTGACAAATACTTCATTTCATCTGAAAAAATTATTATTTAATCAAAATAATTTTTTCAAATATAAATATTTACCTAACATTAAAGATGTGTGTAAGTTAGCAAGCTTTGCTCCCATAAAAATTGCAGCCCAAAATGGAAGACATGTTTCATTATGAGTTCCAGTGCATAAACTAACGATATGTTCTTCTGTTATTCCCAAAGTCTTCATTTTCAGTGCCACCCGAATGCTCTTCGTGAGGATTTCTCCGTAAGTTGCAGATTCATTAGTCTTCAATTCAATCTGCATCACAAACATGTTATTACTAAGAATTATATATTCTATAATCACAGGAATTATTTAATGGCATTTTACCTGTGCAACTTTATCGCTAAACTCTCTCATTTTATGAAAGCAGTGAACTCCAAGTCCTCGAGGATCAGGTTCATATTTAGAATCCGTTGGTGTTTCAAGAATCCCATTGTTATCCGTTAAATACGACATTTTAATAGTTGATTAATTTATTGGAGTTATAATAAACTTTAGCAAATAGTAGCCCTGATTTCTCGGCAAGGAAATTTATTCTATGAAGAGAAAAATTTAAAAATTAACGTTAGTAATTTGTTTGAAATTATTGTTTATCAGTAAAATATACGGCGATACTCTTAAAAGAAATAATTGTATGATTCTATTTTCCGTTGTACAATACAATAGTTGGTGATTTGAACTTGTATTATGTTACACTAACAAATAATAAATAATAATACACACTCTCGTTGTTTATATAAGTATGAGGTATCAGTAGCTCATGTCGATTGTTTTCGAAACAGCCTTGGCAATATTTATAAATAGATATGTACCTAATTAAAATGATACCTAATCGTAATTTTTTAAATCGTTTCATTTTATTCTACATCATTTTATTGGCATTGCTGCTTTCAAGCTTTATTGTTGTGCTACAACGCAGCACTTTGCAATCTAGTACACAAACTATTATAGTAAAAAATAATTTATTTGTAAGAAATAGTCGTTACCTATTGTTAAAATTAAAAGTGTATACAAGTTTCCAGTTTAAAGTTTGTAATGTAGCCCACAATAAATAATACGTATCCCTGTAATTTTCGAGTACACTTGATAAGGTCTTCTCCATAACTATTACTTTTGTTTGTTGCTACTTCTATCATTTCAAGCTGAAGAACAATAATCTACAATGTAACCGAACCTAAAATATTGTAAGGAACACATACATAATATAGTTTGATTGACTCGCTCTTTTATGCGTTTCGGCTACGCTGGGTTCGCTTGGTCCCGAAACTGCCTCGTTTATAAATCCCTAAGTTATGAACTTGTTACATAAATATTTATTTTTGAAAAAGTTACTTATTAAGAAAAAGTATTAAAATATTTTCACTGCAAATTTTAAACAATTTCTCAATCATAAGTAGATTCAATTAATATCTATCCTAATACGACTTTATATAAAGAACTTTACCGTTATTGAAAAATATATGTATACTAGCGGACCCGGTAGGGTCGTACCACAGACCTCGCCAGCAAAATACATATAAATACAATTACAAAGATACAAATAAATTAAGTACAATTTTCACTTTGTAAGATCAGAACAAATTTTTGAAAAGTTATTCTAAGTTTTAATTGTGAAAAATGATATGAATCTGGGCTCGTATTAAAAAAATTTAAAGATCTTATGTTTCTCTTTAAGCAAGTTCGTTTTCATTATAGTCTTAAAATGATCAGTACAGAAACTATTCAAGTTCTTATGATAAAATAATCATACAGAAAATATGCCATAAAATTGTCTGTTTAATCAATCAGATTATTTGCTGCCAGATCTTTAATAATTATTATTTACTATTTAACATTTTTAACAACATTTTTTGTTATATTTTGTTTAGTTTGTTGAACTAATGTTTAAATCTAACATTTTTTTATAAATTTATTTATTGTTTTTAATTTCATGGTATACTTTCTTTGTTTGATTCTTCATTAATAAAGATCTTTAAAATTTTGCAAAAATATATACACATTATTGCGAGAAAATGGAATACCCGGCAGAAAAACTTATACTGCAGATACGTGGGCACTTTAATGTAAAATAAACTTTATCTGAAAAAATTTTCTGTAATAATTGTAATAATCGCAAAAAATAAAAAACACAGACCGATGAACTATACTGTATAAAAAGTATATATTATGAACATAAAAATCAGAATACTTGCATAATATTATCGTGAAAAAAGTTAAATAGCACATATGTAAACAGACGATATCTAAGATTTTATAGAAAGAACCACAGAGAAATTTTATTTACACCAGAAAAATATTAATAATTTACTTTTACAAACAACTATATATAATTACACTTCATTATTTATCACCATATCTCTCATAGCCTTGCGGTTATATTTGTCTGTTGCAGTTCTAGGAAGACTTTTAACAAACTTGACTCCTCCTCTTAACTTTTTATAACTAGAAACTTGATCTAAAAATGATTTCAAATGTAAGTATCTATAATAATCGTAATATAAAATAAAATACCATTAAAAAACTGCAATATATCATCTTCAGAAACATCAACTTCTTCATTAGGCACTATTGCAGCCAATGGATGATCGCCATCTACTTCGTGAGGTAAACCAACAACTAAGACTTCTTTTACTGCTGGGTGTTTGAGAAGAATATTTTCTAATTCTGCTGGTACAATCTATTAAAGAATTATTATTAACCTGACGTTTAAATAAATGAATTATTGTGATAATTACATGCCAGAATTTATATTTAAACATTTCTTTAATCCTATCCACAACATAGAAGCAGTAATCTTCATCGTAGTACACTACATCACCAGTGCGAAGAAAACCATCTTCATCGAAAACCTCAGCAGTTTTTACTGGATCGTTGTAGTAGCCTTTCATTACTAGCTTTGATTTAATTAATAATTCTCCCGGTTTGTTTGGACCAACTATTTCCTTCGTATCAATATCAACAACCTGAAAATTGAACCGAAAACAAGGTTATTAAATTTTTCATTATTTATTTGTTAAAATACCTTGCATTTAAACCCAGGTATAAATTTTCCGCAAGAATCATATTTTGTTAGTAATAATTCAGGATCATATTTATTACTGAATATTGTGCATAATCCAGTAACTTCAGTTAATCCATAAGTATTGACTATAAAACAATTTTTGAAAAGGATTTTTAGTTTCGTTCGTTGTTCTGGGCCGACTTTTCCTCCTCCAATGTACAATCCCTTCAAACTTGAAGTGTCATACTGTTCCTTGGTTCTGTTAAAATGCGCAGTAATAGCATAAGTGAATGAAGGCATGAGTGAGACACATTCTACCTAAAACAAAATTAAACACACAATTCGACATTTTATAAAAATCATTGCAGTTCTTTGATTGCAATTTTACAGATCGTTTCGTAATTACACGAAATTGAGATTGTGACTTACTGAAAAATATGGCAGAATGAATCAATACGAGAAAATATGTAAAACTATATTTAATTAGCTTATTCATAATAGAATATTAGTTTTATTATCTGATCAATTTTGAAATGACATTGTTCAGTTACATATGGATAAAGTGTTAAAATTACCTTATAGTCCTGAATAGTTTTTAGAAAAGTTGTCTCGTCAAATTTTGCAAAAATTATTTTTAACCCAACTGTTAGATATGTTGGAATCATTGTAAAATAAGCAATCCAATATGGAGTCGAAAAAAATAATACTGATTGAAACTGGAAGTAGTCCCTAAAATATTATATCTGATAATTACTTGAACAATTAACAAATGATTCAGTGAGTCACTTTGCAATATTTATTACAGATAGAAGACCGTAGTGAGTTAGACATATTCCTTTTGGCAAACCTGTAGTACCACTAGAAAATAAAATTGCCACAGTGTCAAATAAATCTTCTACAGTTTTCGGTAGGAAGTCTTCTTCTCCGTCTTGGGGTTGTATGAATTCCTTAAAGGGTATATGTTTTTCAGTTTCTCCAAATACTACTATTATTGTATCTAAATTTAAATCTTTTATAACAATCTCCAAATTTTCCACACATTTAGGAGCGGAAAATATTATTTTTGGTTTCGTCAGATTTGACAAATACTTCATTTCATCTGAAAAGTATGTTATTTAATGAAAATAATTTTTACAAAAATAAATATTTACCTAACATTAAAGATGTGTGTAAGTTAGCAAGCTTTGCTCCCATAAAAATTGCAGCCCAAAATGGAAGACATGTTTCACTATGAGTTCCAGTGCATAAACTAACAATATGTTCATCTGTTATTCCCAAAGTCTTCATTTTCAGTGCCACCCGAATGCTCTTCGTGAGAATTTCTCCATAAGTTGCAGATTCATTAGTCTTCAATTCAATCTGCATCACAAATATGTTAATACCAAGAAGTATGTATTCTATAATCACAGGAATTATTTAATGAAATTGTACCTGTGCAATTTTATCGCTAAACTCTCTCATTTTATGAAAGCAGTGAACTCCAAGTCCTCGAGGATCAGGTCCATATTTAGGATTTGTTGGCGTTTCAAGAACTCCATTGTTATCCGTTAAATACGACATTTTAAGAGTTGATGATTAACTTATTGGGTTTATAATAAATTTCCGCAAATAGTAGCTCTGGTTTCTCAGCAATGAAATTTATTCTATGAAGACAGAAATTTTAAAATTTAAATTAGTAATTTGTTTGAAATTATTGTTTATCTGTTAAATATACAGCGATACTCTTAAAAGAAATAATTGTAGGATTCTATTTTCTGTTTCAAAAAATATTGGTGACTAATAAAAATAAAGGGAACTAATTTTTACAACTGTTATTTAATCATTAGGGAAGTTATTATGATCAGTTGGAAAAATAAACAGACAGTCGTTTTATTTTTGATTGAAAACAGTGGCAAATTTCCGTTGAATGGGGCGAAGGTTAAAGCGAGCGCCCAGTCCTTTTTCCTCGCATTCATTTGGTTGCACAATTTTTTATAAAATGTATATGTGTTGTGTAAACGTATAATTGGCCTACCCATACGTTTAACGTGTGCCGTTCCTTCTGTTGAAGCCAAGAATATTCCTCTCGGACAAAAGAGGAAAAGGGGCAGGATTTCGAAACCAAACCTGTTCTTATTATACAAGAAGTTTAACAGTTTAGTTTCTGAAACGATTTCATTATATTTCCTAACTTAAAACAAGATAAATAATACAACCCTGCTTAATTATTTTTCCTTTTTTGCATTGCATACTGAAACATACAAGGTTCATTGTTTTAAGACTGCTTATAATGAGAATCCTTACCGAAGAATTCCGATTCGTGAATTGCCCACTCAGCTATTTCACTACTCAATATATATTTAATTACCCATTTAAATATTTGTTACAATTCATTTATATTTAGTTTACTGCTCAGTTTTTAATACCGAACTTGTTAATAAACATGCATTTTATAATTTTTAACTTACCAAAAATACAATATACAACTGCCGCTTTAAATAGAAGCCAATTATAAATAATATACACTCTCTCTTCGGGTATATAAGTATGAAGGTGCGTATCAGTAGCTCACGTCGATTGGTCTCGAAATAGGCTTTGAAATGTTCATAAATAGGCATGTACCTAATTATCATGATACCTAATCGTACATTTTTAAAACATTTAATTATATTCTATATCGTTTTACTGGCATTGCTGCTTTCGCTGCGCTTTGCGCTTAATGGTCGTGCTACAATGCAGCACTTTGCATCTTTAATACACAAACTATTATAGTGAAAAAAGTAATTTATTCGTAAGAAATAGTTTTTACCTATTTTTAAAAGTGTATGCAAGATTACAATTTGAAGTTTGTAATACAATTGATAAGGACTTCTCCATAACTATAATTTTTATTTGTTGCTACTTTTACCTTTCCAAGCTAAAGAACAAAAATCTGCGATTTAACCGAACAAATGATATTGCATTTAACATGTATATAATAGAGTTTTATTGACTCGCTTTTTTATGCGTTTCGGCTACGCTGCGCTCGCTCAGCGCCGAAACTGTCTCCTCCATAAATCCCTAAATTATGTACTTGTTACATAAATATTTATTTTAGAGAAAGATTGAGAAAAATATTAAAATATTTTCACTGTAAATTTTTATCAATTACTCAATAATAAGTAGATTCAATGAACATCTATCCTAATACGATTTTATATAAAGAACATTATCGTTATTGAAAAATATATAATATTATAAAATATACGGTAGGTAGACGTTGTCCTACCACAGTCCTCGGTAGCAAAATATATTTCTTTACACCTACTTATATAAAATTCCGGTCCTCGTAATTCTTCTCCTAAACGTCTTGATCGTTTTGATGATTTTTTTTTTGTATTTATGGGGTCACCTGAATGGTCAAATGCATAAGTTATGAAAATAAGTCAGGAAAATTTTAAAAAAAATTGGATCACAACAATAGCGCCACCTACTGTAGCTAAGAACCATCCAGGTGATCCCATAAGTTCAAAAACAATTTTTTCATCAAAATCGATTAAATCGTTTGGGAGGAGAAGAACAATTTTATATATAAAGAGTATACCTGGAGTTTTTTTTTTATCAGTATACATAGGGATCTGTTATTACCACAGATACAGTTAATGTGATTGAGAGTAATGTATTATACCGTTTTTTTATGAGTAAACACAATAATTAAAATTATAATTTCTACCAATTTACTGTAACTTATTTTGTGCTTAAGTAATTAAAACAAATTTCTGATTTGTTTAAACTTGCATTGTTTATTTCATTATGATTGACTATTATTAATAATCCATGCAAATTATCCCTATGTATATTAATAAAAAAATGCTTTATAACAATGCTGTCAATCATTTTCACTATAACTATGGTAATGATGACACATCCCTATGTATACTGATAAAAAAAAAAAAACTCTCGGTATATTATGAACATGAAAATCATAATATTATCGTTAAAAAAAAGTCAAATAGCTCATATATAAACAGATCATACGTAAGGGTATATAAAAAACAACAGAGATATTTCATTTACACTAAAAAATATTAATCTTTTACTTTTACAAACAATTATATATAATTACACTTCATTATTTATCACCATGTCTCTCATAGCCTTGCGGTTATATTTGCCTGTTGCAGTTCTAGGAAGACTTTTAACAAACTTTACTCCTCCTCTTAACTTTTTATAACTAGAAACTTGATCTAAAAATTATTTCAAATATCAGTATCTATAATAATCGTAATATACGATAAAATACCATTAAAAAACTGCAATATATCATCTTCAGAAACATCGATTTCTTCATTATGCACTATGACAGCCAATGGATGATCGCCATCTACTTCGTGAGGTAAACCAACAACTAAGACTTCTTTTACTGCTGGGTGTTTGAGAAGAATATTTTCTAACTCTGCTGGTACAATCTATTCAAAAATTATTATTAAACTGACATTTATATAAATGAATTGTGATTATTACATGCCAGAACTTATATTTAAACATTTCTTTAATCCTATCCACAACATAGAAGCAGTAATCTTCATCGTAGTACACTACATCACCAGTGCGAAGAAAACCATCTTCATCGAAAACCTCAGCAGTTTTTACTGGATCGTTGTAGTAGCCTTTCATTATTCGTTTTGATTTAATTAATAATTCTCCTGGTTTATTTGGACCAAGTATTTCTTTCGTAACAATATCAACAACCTACAAAATGAGCAAAAAAAAACAATGTTATTAGCATTCATATTATTTAATTGTTGAAATACCTTGCATGTAATTCCAGGGATTAGTTTTCCACAAGAATCGAATTTTGTTTCTAATAATTCGGAATCATATTTCTCATGGAACACTGTACACATTCCAGTAGCTTCAGTTAATCCATATAATTGAGCCACAGTACAATTTTTGAAGATGTTTCGTAGTTTTGTTAATTGTTCGTGTCCCACAATTCCTCCTCCAATGAACATTGTCTTTAAACTTGATGTGTCATATTTTTTCTTAGTTTGTTCTAGATGCGCAGTAATATCATAAGTGAATGAAGGCATTAGTAACACGCCTGTTACCTGAAGAACAAATCAAACACAAATTAGGGTACAAATATTTTCTTAAAGTATTTTTTCAGATAATATACAACATAGCTTGTAGAAGGATTTGGATATTCAGGAAATAACATATCGTTAACATTTCTCAAACTATAAACTATAACCAAATTTGTACCAACAAACATCTGTGCAAATATTTCTTCATAAGTAAACATCTTTAAAGTATAAAGCATGATTACAAGTACTGAAATGCTCGGATATGTCCAACATGTGTCAAGTGTAATTATTATGAAACATTAATATTTAAACGGCTGGTAACCGCACTTCATACGCAAAAATATATCACTCACCGAGATCTGTATAAGCAGAGTGCCACACCCAGAATGGGTAAAAGGCGTGATGATATATATTTTTTTATATTAAACAATCTTGTTGTAGTTGCAAAATAATAATTTACGATATAAATGATGTTATATAGTTCTTTTTAAAATTCTTGAGTGTATCGTAATACGGTTTATTTTATCCTAGTATGATGTTTACCGGGATACGGTATAGCTAGAACCGCTAACTTGGCAATACAGATACAGAATATGAACTTATTACAGAAATATGACATCCTGAAATATGGAAATAAATGTTTTCCTAATATTCAATAATATTTTTAATAGTAATTTACGTAACAAGACCTGAAAGTGAAACTTTACTGGGTGAGCAAGCATATTCCAGAGCAAGCCGTAGGCGAGCTTTGGAAGCTTGCGAGCTAGCTCGGTAAAGAAGGAATTTCCGGTCAAAAAAGCGATCAGAAACAGTTCATTTTCTGTGCTATGGTTTATTTATATTCTTATTTGGGGAAACAATTGGTTCTTAGTATATTTGTTGTGGTTTACATTTCTATTTTGACAAGAGTGAAATTATACTGAAATAATTAAGAATAAGGCGGATGCCGCAAGAAAATTTCAATGAACTCGACTGATGAGAGGTATATAAACGAGATGGATTTTTAATAATTGGCGACGGGTGAATGGGATTGACAAAAGTATACGTTTCAGTATTAGTGAGTCTTGTAGTGTGCATTATGACAGATGCCAAAATAATTATTTTTTCTACGACTGCTTAGAAATCTGCTCATTGTATGTTTGTTGTTGTTCGGGAAATGAGGTACATTACAAGCATAGTGAAAAATGAATTTGTTTTGTAAGTATTTCAATACAGGTCATTTCATTTCAGTACAATGCCATTGCTAGGATATTTATTTAGTATTGTCAAATATTGCAATGGAGAAAGCGAGACAAATTTATTATTAAAATACAAATTAATTAGGAAATAATATCGTGGTCGTAGAAAAAGTATAGTGTTCAACTCGAATGGAATGTTCATTGTTGTACAATATACTATTGTTTATCACAGTATTCTGAACATATATTATTGTCGTTATATTATGATTTATTTAACAGTAGTGCTGTTAAAAGCACAAAACAGCCGTTGGTAAGCAGTTATTAATAAGAATAAAAAAGACGGCGAACAAACATATTAAATTATATCGCAACAATTATAATTTTGAAATGATAACTGACGGAAAGAAATTATAAGTAATTATAGATACCAGGCTTATTTGTACTACAAATATTTTTTTATTTGGTCAATTTTAAGATAACGTAGTGGTAATTACATAAAGATAAAGTGTCACAATTACCTTGTAGTCCTGAATAGTTTGAAGAATAGTTGACGCGTCAAATTTTTCGAAAATAATATTTCCAGCATACATTAAGACTGATGGAAGTATAGTCGTATAAGCAATCCAATATGGAGTTGAATAACACAATATTGTTTTATTTTGGAAGTAGTCTCTAAAATATTATTGCTGAATAACTACTTGAACAATTAACAGATGTTTTAGTGACTTACTTTGAAATATTCATCACAGATAGAAGACCGTAGTGAGTTAGACATATTCCTTTTGGCAAACCTGTAGTACCACTAGAAAATAAAATTGACACTGTCTCAGATAAATCTTCTACAGTTTTCGGCAGGAAGTCTTCTTCTCCGTCTTGAGGTTCTATGAATTTCTTGAAGGGAATATGTTTATCGGTTTCCCCAAATACTACTATTATTGTATCTAATTTTAAATCTTTTATAACAATCTCCAAATTTTCCACACATTCAGGAGCAGAAAATATTATTTTTGGTTTCGTCAGATTTGACAAATACTTCATTTCATCTGAAAAATATGTTATTTAAGCAAAATAATTTTTATGTTTATGTTTATTAATATGTTATTCATTTATTATAAATTTTTACAAGAAAAATATTTACCTAAGGTTAACAGTGTGTGCAAGTTTGCAAGCTTTACCCCCATAAAAATTGCAGCCCAAAATGGAAGACATGTTTCACTATGATTTCCAGTGCATAAACTAATAATATGTTCGTCTGTTATTCCCAAAGACTTCATTTTCAGTGCCACTCGGATGCTCTTCGTGAGAATTTCTCCGTAAGTTGCACATTCATTTGTCTTCAATACAATCTACAACGTCGCAAACATGTGATTATAAAGCTGTATGAAAAAATAATACTTATTTGGGCCTATTCTCTAAAAAAATTAGCTACGTAGCAACTTACAAAAATAAATAATTTTTTGATAGCTAATGAAATATTTTCCATTGAATATGAAGATTCGATACGACTTTGTCACTATAGCAAGTTGCTACCTTCGTTAGAGAATTGGGCCCCTAGTCATTAATTTAATAATACTATTTTCATTTTATTTACTTATTATTTGTTACATGTTTCTAGAAACAATTGATAAATATAGGTAATTAATATGTTACTTAGAATAAATTGTATATTTAATTTATCATAGAAAATTTTTAAACAAATTAGTACATTCCTCAACTGCCTTGTCTCTTAAATAATTGATTTAATTATTATTAAAAATGGACTGACTCAGCTGATCATACGCATTTTACAAGTTAAATAATATCATAGACCTATACTTTCTATAACAAGATTTTGGAAATTATACAAAAAATACAAATCTAAAACTGTTGAAAACGTCAAACTCAAATAAATAAAATTAAAACAAGCAGACGTAACCATAGTAACTAAATCAAGATACTTCATATATCGCGCTAATGTGCGGCTCTGATTCGTCAAAATTATTCCATACGCGGCGTATGGAATGATAGTTGTTTCAATACAGTTTTTAGTTGTAGAATGTGTAGTTTCCAAAACAGTGTTATAGAAAATATAGTCTACAACATGTAACAGAATGGCATATCCCACACTCAGAAACTGTAGCCCTCGCCTTCGGCTCGGACTACAAACTTTTTACTCGCGAGGAATAAGTACCATTCCATTACTTGTATAATATACTATTCTTCGTGACTTCTTCATTATTCTCTCACTGCGTGAGGGATATTGGACATTATTTATTTCAAATAACCATAGTTACAGCCATATTATGAGACGGTGTTGGATAAATGTTTTAATGAAACTTAAATTTGGTTCTTTAATTAAAATAATAGGTTGAAAATGAATAAAAAAATTAATAACAATAAATAACTAATGTAACTCACTTGTGCAATGTTTCCACTGAACTCTTTCATTTTATGAAAGCAAAAAACTCCCAGTCCTCGTGGATCAGGTTCGTATTTGGAATCCATCGGCGTCTCAAGAACCCCATTGTTATTCAGTAAACCCAACATTTTAACAACTGTTGATTAATTTACAGCAGTTAGGTTAGGTATACTATAGCCGAAACTATCCACAAAACAAGTGCCAATCACTTTGCTAACAGAACACTTAAATACAAAGTAAAGATTCAGATTAATCTTTTTTATCTCTTGATAAATTATTGGGTAATTGTTCGTGAAGATGTAGGTAGAAAAAATTTTCAAGATAAGTTTATGCACATTATCATTGTATTTCCAAAAATGTTCTTGAGACACAATCCAAAATATACATAAACCTTGGTATTTTAAATATGAAATTTTCTGAGAAAATAGAATAGTATTCAGTACGTAGCCTTGATTTTAGGCGTTGGTAAAGTTGTTTTATTAAGACTGTATAATATTAAAATTTCATATTTTATTCATGTGAAAAAATAGTTGTAGATTTTAAATTAAGATATTATATTACAAAAGAAATGTAAAGCTAAATGATAATGTGCTATTTTTTCTCATAGTTCTGGTTTTTTCTAAAAATCTCCATTATATTAGAATACAATTTTGTTTCTTTACTAAATTACAAACTTACAAACTTACATTAGTTATATATTTACTTTAAACTATGTTTCTACTTGCCACAGGTTCGTTGCACTACTCTGTTTCTAAAATGCTATTAAATGCTAATGAAATTTTCGAAAGAATAACTAATTAGTAAATTCTTACAGTCCCATTAACGTGGCGATTGATGTTGTAAACCAGTACTTGTTAAATTTGTAATAGAAATTCAATTCTTTATAAATCAGTTTCTTGTGCGTTCCGTCAGTTGTATATGTCAATGCAGTACATGACGTAAGTATTTTTCTTGTATAATTCCTGTCATTAGCAGTAGGCACATATTACATTATCTATAGAAAAACAAATTCTATTTCAAATAAATATAGTTGTGATAGGTAATTACAAAGCAATTTTGTTGCATTTACAAATTTAATAGATTAATTTTATCATTCGGCCCAATTTTCTAACGCACTTGTTATCGTTACTACTTGTTAATGGTGACAAAATCGCATCGAAACTTCATGCTTAATGAAGAATATTTCATTAGCTGTCATAAAACGATTCATTTTTGTCACAATAGCATGTTGTTACGACAGCAACTTTTTGAGAGAATAGATCCGATTGCGTATATGCAATATATTATTTCTAAAGAAGTTAATCAACTGAACCTATTTTCGGATAGCTTCATTTGCGACACTCGTTGAACATAAATCATATTAATATGTTAAAAATCCCATTTTAGAACTAGGTACTTCCTTTTGTAGGGATTTTAATATGTATGGAGGAGTAGCCATTTATATTAAACAGGAATTGAGAAGTTCCTCACACTGGATAAATATAGTTCAACTTTCGATTCTAATTTATGCGGGATTGAATTGAACTAACCTTGAATTGAATTTAATCATCATAAATCTGTACAGATCTTGCGTGTGGATAATTTCAACACTTTTATAATAAATTTTAATAACAATATTACAAATAATTTAAATCTATATTAATTTTTGAGTCTAATGCATTCTTTCGAGCTGCATATTACTATAACGGATATCTCCAGAATAACTATAATATTCTCAAATTGCAATGACAAAATCCTTACGAACATTAGTGAAGGTTCGATTTTTATTAGTGCCAGTCTGACCACCTTGGTGAATTTGTCAAAGATAAGTCAAATGGTGTGGAAGAGGATTACAAATTCATACGGAAAATTACATTTAAGACTGTCGAACAGTTTAGGGTGACAAGTTAAATGGTAAATGATACCAAGTAGAAAAAAAATCATGAATATTATAGAAACTTTAGCATATTTATACCCTTTAAAAATACGTATATATATATTTTATTACAGAAAACTTTTTCTCTAAAATCCTATGTACTTTAAACATTTAGCAATATTTGTCTTAAAATTTGCATAGATTTAGAGTTACATGAAAGTATAATATAAAATTAAACTAAAACATTGTTTTTGTGATAATTAGAATATTAAAGTTTTTTTCATTGACCCGAAAAGTTTTCTTATAGTCACATTTAGATTATTTTTGACCCACCGCCAAAAAAGGTTGTAACAATGTACTGTATCTTCTACCAGTTGCTTCCATTTAGTTTTATCTATAGCTTCCATTTTTATTTGTTTTTGTCATGTAATTGTTGTTCTCTTGCCTTTTTCCTAATATTCAGGAACTTCTTTCGTAATAGCGTTGTTTCATTTCCTGGGCCTATGTCCTTTCCAGTTCCAGTTTATTTTTCTATGGTAATTTCTACTAGTTCCGAAGTTCTACAATGCATATTTTCCAGAACTCTTCTGAAGATGTTTTAAAACTCTTGTCGTGTAACCCGCGTATTTGCAATAATATCATTTCGTATCGCTAATACAAATAAATAGATTTAATTTTATATATAATTACATTATTTATACATAATTTTTGCAGTTAAAAAATATATCGCCTGATTTCTTTTCCAAATACGTAAGAGATTAATATCATTTACAATGTAAACAATATTAACAATTGAATTGGCAAATGCATAAAACAATTTATCTGACTGATAATCTAATCGCTTTTGAATCTAAGTGCTTCAAATAACATTGTAATACTTTGTAAAATGTCGTACTGACTATATTTAAGAACCAAAGGAATTATACAAATCTTAATAGAAAATGTTCAAGGGGGGTGCCATTTTGCCTTTTTTGTATGATAACAGTAAATATTTCTCAAGAAGTTTTAAGTCTATTAAAACGTATCATTAGGTATTATTAAACCCTATTACAGTAATATAATATTGACAATTCTCACTAAACAATTCTCATCTTAATCAATTCTAACTTTGTCAGTTACAACGGACTACATAACTATATCTAAACGGCGATTTTGTCTCGGAAATTGACTGACAATCCAAATTTTGAAAACGTTTTCAGAGTTGTGTCAGAGTATTGCAAAGTTTTTCGGCGATTTTATTTCTGTAGGGGTTATCAAAGACAAATAAAAATAAAACATGCCCCCCTCCCCTGGGATTTGCCCTTAATGGCAAAAAATTAACATATTTAGAAAGGTACGGCTAAAAGTAGCAACATGAATGTCCAAGAAATCTGTGCATATCAGAAACCCGTGACGGTTGGTGAAAATTACAAGTAGATGTTCTGTTGTTCGCAGTTCTTGAAATATTCAATTGTCTAACATAACGTGTGTTCCATAAATACTGCTGTAAACAGTAAACTAAATAAATCGCAAAACAACGCAACGAAATTTCGGACTGAACTGGATATTTCGTTATACGGAAAATGTTCGGTTTTCTATATGATATAGTGGATTGGTACGAATTAGAGGCTGGCTCAAACATAACGCTGAAGTCGATTTATACAAGAATATTTCAACCATTTTTCATTGTGAAATTAGAGAATCGTTAATGTTTATAATAAATAATAATAAAAAGTTGCACTTATGCGCAAATCGTTACTGGGTAATTTAGCAATTATATGCGAAACACACAAAGACGTTTTTACTCCGAATAAAACATGCTACTTTTCTTTAAACATAGAACATAGAAATATAAATCTTTAAAAAAAGTGCAAAAGTTGCCATAGAATATGTTTATTTTTTTCATTTTTTTTTTCTTGACAAATTTGTAGATAAAAAAATAATCTAATTAAATATGAATCGAGATTTTGATAAATTAGAAATTTATCCTGAGTTTCTCTCACAAATTTGTTGTCATTATGTCCATATGGCAAATTGCCATTCAAACCCTACAGGCTTTTGTGACTCAAATTGTGACTATTATCTGGCCACAAGTTTTCGAAAAATTTTTCAATTTATTCTCATTCTCTTGTTACATAGCTATTGAATATTGACTAGATACTAACGTATGTAACAAAAGTTTGTCACTTATTTCAATCAACTTTCATGATAAAAAAAATTATATTACCTAATTACAAAACTTAAATAATATGTGGTACAAATACATATTGATAATGGCATATTTTTTTTAATGTTAACTATATTAATTTATTTTATTACATACATTAAAAATTTGTGGCAGATATTGCTGTATAGCATATAAATAAAATTTATTCGAAATCTTTCAAATTTCTATTAAAATATTTTATGTACATTTAACGTGTATTATCGCAGCGATCATCTAAACCTAAAGAAAAGAATTATAAAAATTATTCAGTTATATTGAATTAAATCAATTGTATTATTTACGTTTAATGAATCAATGTTATTAATAGATTTTCTAATAAATTATGAGAAGAAATTTTTTTTAAACACTGTAAATATTATTAAACCAAAAATTATAACACTTTTAACGTAGTTATTTATTTCGCATGGTTGTTTATTTGTAATGAAATAGCTGTTACTTGGCCTATTTCTTCACTCATAAGTATTAAAATGAATATCATAAAAATATTATCATTGATTAATAAATATATAGACGTCACAGATAATTTTTATAATCATATTATTTATTAAGTACATAATTTAGTTAATCTAAAATTATAAGTCCTGCTAACAAAAATCACATATGCTTCATTAAAATATTTACAAATATGTTTAAATCTAAGTAGGTAGATACAAACTAAAAAGGGTTGTTGCTCAAACAGTCTCTCAATTGCTTCTTCCTCGGTTTTCCAGAAGGCGTTCTAGGAATTTCATCGACTATATAAATCCCCCCTCTTAATTTTTTTGGTTCGTAATCAAGAATTTTTTCTGTAAAAAACATTTACAAACATTATACAACTAAATCCAATTATTTTAATGAAAACAACAGAATTTTTTTTTGTAACTCTTGAAAATGGAATTTACAGATAATAGTAGTATTAACATATTCAAATGAAATTAATTTATTTTTCATATTATTATTGTCTCATTAATATTTACCGTTGTAGAATGTTAAAATCTGTTCGCTAGTAAGTTCTGATCCTTCCTGTAACGTAATGAAAGCTGCAGGATGATCTCCATCGGCTGGGTTAGGTTTACCAAGGACAACAGCTTCATTGATTTCAGGATGAGTTAACAAGATTGCTTCTAACACAGCTGCAGATTGCTACAAATAAAAGTCAAATAATTATATATAACAATGTAAGAGTAAAATGATTATTGAATATTGCCATACCATCATTCCTCGGTACTTCAACATATCTTTAATCCTGTCAACAATGTAAAAACAGTAATCTTCATCATAGTAAGCAAGATCTCCAGTTTGAAAAAATCCTTCATGGTCGAAAGCTTTTCTTGTTGCTTCTGAATTATTTAAATAACCATTCATCATTACTCCTCTTATTCTTAACTCTCCTGTTTGGTATGGGCCCAGAACTTCTTCTGTCTCAGGATTGACTATCTAAAAATAAAAAAAAATACGTTTCAGCTACTCATAGGGAGAATGGAGCCGTGCATTCGATGTTTGGATAGTCGTTTCAACTTACGACGTGGAAAAGTTAGGTTTCTATGAATAACCGTATATATTTCTAATCAACAAATAATACTTTATCTGCCATCTCTTATTTACAATTTGAATTACGATTTCATGAATGAATGTAAATGCCTAAGATTGAAAATAATGTTGCTAAGAAAGTGAGAGTGGAATCAGTAAAGATTGTATGGAAATCTTAAGTAAGAAAAGTTGTTGATACAGATATAAAAAGATGAAACGATGTAAATGTCTAAAGAATTAATTAATTGATGGTGGATACGTTTATGGATTTGTTTTAATCACCTTGTAAGTAAATCCTTGAATCGGTCGTCCACATGCACCTATCTTAGTTTCAATAAAATGTCTATCTCTTGCCGAATCGAAAACGCAAATAAACCCATTTGCTTCAGTCATTCCATATCCGTTACTAACAGCTGTATGAGGAAACAATTGTTTTGCTCTCATCATCTGTTCTTCATTTAATTTTTCACCAATAATTAAAAGTGTGTTAAGCTTGGAAGTATCGAAGTGTGTGCTTTTGTATTTGTCTGCAAGTTGATAGGCCACAATTTGGGCCATAACAGCATATGTCACCTAAAAAATAAGTTATTATAATTCGTATATGTATATTTATATTCTTCGTTGTACATTACTTTGTATTTTGCTATAATGTCCATTGCAGTTTCAACGTTGAAACTTTTTGCAATTATTCTTGATGTTCCTCCCAACACAGACATTATTGTAGTTATTGTTGCTGAGATCCAATAAAATGTCGAGTATGTCAAGATGGTTGAATAATCACAGCCTTGTCTAAAATCAATCTAATTTTTTCATTATACTCGCAGAACAAAGAATTTTTTTGTAAAGTACTTGAAAATAATAAATATTTTAAATCTACGATTGCAAAACTGTCACACCAATTGTATAAAGAAGAATAGCGTACATAATTTATAATACTTTACCTAAGAGCTTCCTGGTACGTTTGCAGAGCATAGTGGGTAGCACAAATACCTTTTGGGTATCCAGTAGTACCACTAGAAAAATATATTATAGCTGTGTCATGTAGACTTTGTACTGGTCTGGCTTGAAAATTCATTTCAGCCCCGGTTGGTTGTGTGAAATAAGAAAACGGTATATATTTTTCTGTTTCTCCAAAAACTATTATTTCTGTATTTAATTGCCTGTCTTTTACAATTGCGGATAAGGTATCAGCGCATGATTCATCGGAGAATAAAAATCGAGGTTTTACTAACATTAAAAGATGGTCCAAGTCATCTGAAAATTAGAAATGTTGTTAATATTGCAGATACAGCAGAAAATATATTGAAAAGAAATATTAAGAAGAAACATTTTAAATGATATCTTGATGCATTTAATGAGAAATAATAAATCATGATTCATTAAACAAAGGTGTTTACAATTTCTGATAACTATATTCATCATGCAAGTTTATATCAATGGGATAATTTCTGTTTTGTTAATTATTTCTTGTCTTCATATAAAATAATAAGTACATTTGGGTAAAGATGGATCCAAAGAAGCAACTCTGACTCCTAGAAAAAGTCCAGCAAATATTGGAAAGGAAATTTCCATGTTGTTGAGGGCACACATAGCTATAATATCGTCTTGGGAAATATCTCTTGCTAGAAGATGTTGCGCTACCCGGATACTTCCTAATAAAACTTCTCCATGTGTAGAGACTCTTCCAGTGTCTGCTTCAATCTATAAAATGGATCCAGAATTATTTGAAATATCTTAGTAGAAATGGGTAGGTAATATGTAATTTATAAATAAATTTTGTTATTGATATTTCGCAACAAAATTTTGAATACCATATAAGATGGCAAAGAGATAACGATACACAGTAAAAAAAATATTTGCGATTCATACATGCTCGTTTATTCTTCACACTCGGAATCATTCGTTCACGTAACAAACCATGAATCATACCGAACCAGTCATTCCTCGGACGCCCATTTGATACCTTTTGTCCCTGTTTCGTACCATTAAAAAAATATTTATGTAGTGAGGTTGTGCTTACCACATCACATAGTCCTTATTGTTGATTTTCAATTTTATTTAAATTAACTAACATTCGCATATTAATAACTCAATACGTGCTAAACAGTTTTTGAATTTAAGTTTTGCGAAATTGTATTTGAAAATCTGGAAGTTTTACATGTATTAATTAAGAACGTTGAATTTTATTTTATTTTATTTTTTTCAGAAATTATACACAAAATTCTTTTCATTTAATACTATGTGTTCTGAAAGCTTTTCAACTTGTTTAAATTATTATATGAAAATTCTTAAATGTATACAAGTAATAAATGTTTTTATTTACCTGGGCCACATTGTTGCAATATGTTTTCATTTTCTCCATAAACAGCACACCTAACCCTCTTGGGTCTGGAGCACATGTTGGGTCTTCAATGCACCTTATAATGTTTTTATTTTCACCAATATGTTCTAAATTCATTGTTAAATCTTTACGTATTTGTTAAGTTGTTCAAGAAGAATATTTAAATGGTAAATTAATTCAAACACGGCTTATATATACTTTTTCTGTAATCTCTAAATGATTAACAACTTTTTCATGACTTGAAAATTAAATAAGATCTTAGGTTATCATTTAAATTACATTTACATGAGCGATCACTTTTAAAATGTTGAGTATCTTTCTTGATATGCAATAAGTAATAATCATATGAAGAGATAATAAATTATCTAAATGAGTAAATTTAATAATATGGATGTAGCAAACATTGAAAATTATGTGCGTAATTATAATTGCACTAATTGTAATGAATATTCGTATGGAAATAGGGAAATGATAAATAACAACAATAATAACACGTAAATAATTGAATTTTTAAGCCGAAAGAGCTTAAAATAAAAATAATTAATCTCATTTCAACAATATAGTAAATAAAAGATTAGTGTAGATGTCACGTTATTATTTCATCCTACCCTTTCAATATCATTAAATGTTCGTCCATCTCTTATCCCAAATTCCCAATTTAATGACACTTACTCTTTCCACTTTCCTTCTGCTAACTTCGAACTGATGTATATTCTTTTTCATAATGTAGATTGGAATATTTTAAAAGAATACGATGACGTTGATGAAGCATTCAGCAAATTCTATGATATACTCGATGATGTTTTCAGGGATTGTGTTCCGCTCACTCGTAGAAAATTATCTCCCTATCCTCCTTGGTTCACGAAACAAATAATTTCAAATCTTAAACTTAAAGATAAATACCATAAGTTATATAAAAAGACTAATGACGAAAGATATTATCTGCAATTTAAAGCTCTCAGATCTAAAATCAAAGCTAATGTTAAAATTGAGTACAAAAGCTTTGTTCACAGGTCTGAAAATATGATTGCTAGTGAACCAAGAAAATTCTGGAGTTTTATTAACAAAAAGAAGAATTGCTCACGAATTCCTGGAAATATGCATTGGGGTGATATCAATTATAATGATACTAAATCTGCTGTCCAAGGCTTTGCTGATTACTTCTCCAGTTTCTATTCGCAAATTAATGTTACAGACTTCTCTAAAATATATAAACCAATTACTACAAATAACTTTTTAGATATAAAAGAAATATCAGAAGATGATATATCAGCTTCTATTAAATCCTTAAAAGTATCACGTTCTCCTGGTCCTGATTTTATTCCTTCTTACATTTTAAAAGGTTGCTGTGAAATTTTTATCAAACCACTTTTCATACTATTTAACTTAATTTTAGGAACCAATAAATTTCCCGAAATCTTGCAGGAATCTCTAATTTGCCCAATTTTTAAATCTGGTGACACAACTGATATTTCTAATTATAGACCTATTTCTATTATTTCTAATATTTCTAAATGCTTCGAAAAAATCCTGTTTAAGAATATATATCGGTCTGTTAGTAATGAATTAACAACTGCACAACATGGTTTTATTAAGGGCAAATCAACTGCAACAAATCTTAGTCAATTTACTGAATTAACTATAAATGCTTTCAGTGAAAACTGGAGCATCAGTTTGATTTCTCTCCAGACTTGCTTCAATTAATACGTTCTTATATTACTGATCGTAAACAATTTGTTCAGTACAATAACCACAAATCTCATTTTTTTACTCCTCACTCTGGCGTTCCTCAGGGTTCTAATTTGGGCCCTCTTCTCTTTGTTTTATTTATTAATGATATTACTAAATGTTTAGAGTTTTCAAATACTCTTCTATATGCTGATGATTTGAAATTATTTAAAGTTATAAATACACTTAATGACTGTCATGAACTTCAAAAAGATATTAATAATCTTTTAGCTTGGTCGTCGTCTTCATTTCTCTTTTTCAACTTTTCCAAATGTAAAATTATGTCTTATTCCATGGGGCACAGTCCGGTAATTTTTCCGTACTTGATGGAGGGCCAGTGTCTCGGTAGAGTGAACTTTCATAGGGGTTTTGTGAGTTGTATTTAATCCAAGATTACTATTTGATTTACATTATAATTACATTATAAACGCTGCGTATAAAATCTTAGGATTTATAATACGTAACTCTCAATTTTTTACAAAGCAGGAAACTCTTAAATCCCTATACTATTCGTTTGTATACGATCTAGACTTGAGTACTGTCTTATTGTTTGGAATCCAATATATGACTTGCACAGTAATAACATTGAATGGGTACAAAGAAAATTTGTTGGATACTGTACTAGCAAAACTAAAATAAATTTCAATTCAATAGATTATAGTTATACTGCTGCTCTCCTAGAGCTCAATATGTATACGTTGGATTCCAGACGTAAGATGTACTCTTGTTTTTATCTCCATAAATTATTATCAGGCCAAATTGATGAGACTGTAGGCCTTAACAATGTTTTTGTTCATATTCCGCGCCTTACATCCAGAATACGGATCATATTTCACATTCCTAATATTAGGAGAAATTATTTATTAAAGAATCCGATTTTGCGACTGTGTCCCATTTACAATGACATTGAAAGGAAAATAGATATTGAGTTGGACATTTTTCATAATAATTATTTTGCATTTAAAAACATATTGCACGCTCATTTACGTATGATTTCATAATCATTATCTTATGTCTGTATATGTATATATATATATATATATATATATATATATATATATATATATAAAGACAAAAGTACATCTTATTTATAAAATTGTTTGCTTTTCTTTTTTCTTCATTACATGTACTGACTACTGAGTATTTCTATGTACTGATTCATATGTATTGCATATATCACTTTTTGTTTTCGCATCAAAACATGTTTCTTTGTTTGATTTTTATTGTATTTTTGACCCCCTTGTAATTGGGATTTTATCCTGTTAGGAGGTCAATAATCTTAAATAAATAAATTTGTAAAAGTTAATAAACTATTTTTTTTTCTGTAATGAAACAACAACTTTTTACTGATTCCATTAACAGAAAAAAAATCTGATGTGGCCAGCACATAACCTCCCGCCCAATACTACTCTTAAACAGTACAAAATACTATTTGATACAAAAACATACCTTCTTATTTGTTTATTTTCTATTTATATTTGAGAATTTTAATTTTCTTTCGTATATTTATTGCATTTTTTGACATATATTTCACTAAAAAAACAGCTTCACAAACACAATGACATGTGTCACATTTCAAAGAAAAAATTGAAAATTTTTAAATGTTTCCATGGTGTACTAGGAATGCAAGATTTGTGAAATCTATAAATAAAATATAAATAAATATATCATCACGCCTTTTACCCATTACGGGTGTGGCACTCTGCTTACACAGATCTCGGTAGGTGATATATTTTATTCGTATGAAGTGCGGTTACCAGCCGTCAAATCATAGCCCCCAAGGATGTTAGTGGAGGGGGAACCACAGGGGTAAATTTAAATTTGTAACTGTCGGCAGTGGGATTCGAACTGAGGATCTCACAATCCACAGTCCGACACGTTACCACGGAGCTAATTTCTTTATATTTTATTATCTCTAAATCTAATGAAAATTAATAAAATTAGTATAATCAAAACACATGTAAAATTAAATATTCTTCAACTTTGAAAATAACATAAATTGTTGAAAAAGGAAATTTAACCGTGTTTTTCACAAAAAAACTGTTAAGGGCTTCAAGTAAACTTCTACTTCCAGTTGCCCAATTTTATCCAAAATCTAATCAGCTCTTCATTTAAATATAAGAAGCAATAATTCACAAAATTGTATTTTTTGGTGTTATAGTATTTGAGTTATGCGAGACGAAAAAATTGCCACAGACTACACACATACATACATACATACATACATACAGACATCATCGCGAAAATAGTAAAATCGTGTTGTAGGGACCTTAAAACGTGCTTATTCATTGAAAACTCACTACCCAATTTTTTGACCAAAAACAATACCTCCCTTACCTAGAGGTAGGCGGGAGGTAAAAACAAAATATAAAAAAAAATTAATGTTTATTGAAACGATTATTTTATTAGCTTTTAAATTTGAATAATAATTATATTTTATGACGACTGCTAAAGAATGTTTTCGCTTGCATTTGTCAATGCAAAATAGAGGTTTTATTTTGTCACTTGTCTCCAATGGCAATAAGCGAAAGAGGCTCAGTTTTTTTTCTTTTTTTTTATTAATTCATTACCACTGATACGCTGTAAAAGAATATCTACAATTATCTATAACAGGAATATAATACATGGGTTTATTTTAAAGAAATTAGATTAATGTTTCTTCTTTCATAGTCATTCGTCGAGAAAACATTGTGTATAAATCGAACGCAAATTATTTGTGTTCGAGAGACAAAACAAAACTTTGTGCTCTAAATATACAAACAGCTATTTCATGAAATTATTTACATTAACTTCATCATATACAGGTGTTCAATTTAAGTATATGACCATTGCTTTTTCGAGAACTATAAGAGCTATCTAGGATGATTAAATTAACAAACAATTTCTATTTTACAAAACTATTCCAATGAGCCAAAAAATATATTTTCTACCAATTTGTTCTCTAAATATGGGATACAACGTTCTTCTTTTAAATGAGAATCCAAATTTTTTTAATAACTAAATCGATTCAGTATTTTGTTGCGAATATAAACATATTAAACATTTATCATAATATAACAAAATGAAAGAAATATAAGATAAATTTAAATGTATTTTGTTTATATCTGACTAAAATAAGAGTGTTCTAGATAGACAACAATTCATCATATTATTTTGGATAACATTGTTTCAGTGTTCATTGTAAATTGTCATTGTAAGTTTCATTGTAATAAAGATATTGTTTGCTAATTTAGCTCCTAGACATCTTTAAATATTAATGGATGCTAAAATGAACATCCTGTATACTTTTGTATTAAAAGTATGAAATAATTGATAATATAGATAGATTAACTTTTTTTGATAGTACTATCAGATAAGTATTTTTTATTATATTGAATAATACTTGCGTAAGAAAACTATATCATACGTTTTGAACAAACTATGATGCCTATATTAAATAATAAAAAAATATGTTAAATAATGTTGAAATTAAATGATTAATATTTGTGTTTATTTAGTAAACAATAATACAGCATATTAATGTCATATTAATATATTAAAATATATTTGTATAGATTTGCTCTTATAATTATTTAACATTTTGCTACTTAATTAATAATGAAAGTACCTTAGTAAAATTCTTTTAAATGTACCTTAACTTGTAGCAAAATATCACATAATGAACCGATCGATAATATTTGTAGCAATAAAATAATTTCTAATAATACTAATGCCAGGTTCCATAAAGCGTTCTCAGCTATTCACGGAAATAAATTGGAATAAAAAATAAGGCATGTAAATAAATGTCACAATATTGACTTTTTAATTAATAATTGTTAGAAAAATTATCGCGCTATTATTGTTTATCTAAAAACGAGCAATTTTAAATTGTAAATAATACATTATAGAATTAAAATAGCCATATTGGTTGTCAATTTTAAACACATTGTTAACTAACAATGTAGTTAAAATGAATTATGCAACTAGCCCTAGAAGTAAGAATAATAAAAATAATTAAAATGTGTAAGTGAATAAATATATTTTAAATAGATCCAGTCATCACCCAATCTCTAACATCTCGTCTTCGAAGTTTTCCTGACGGGGTCAAAGGAATGAATTCAACAAACTTGACTCCAGCTCTTAACTTCTTCCTTTCTGATACTCGCTCTATGTAAACAAATTAATATTATCAATGTTTTGACAATATAATAAATCACTGACGTGTTGATATTAATTTGCGTGTTTATAACTATTTATTTATAAAATATTGCTGTGTTAACTAACCATTAACGTATTCGATAATGTCTTCTTCTGTGGCACTGACATCAGGTTTGAGAACTACTACTCCCATTGGTAGATCACCATCGACTTCGTCTGGGACACCAACCACAACTGCTGCTTTAACTGCAGGATGGCCCAAAATTACGCTTTCAATTTCTGCAGGAGCCACCTATAATAGATATTTATGTTACAAGTACATAATTTATGATTTTTATGGATGAGAAAAGGATTAATCAATAAAACCCTATTATGTACGTGTTATATACGATTTTTATATTCGACTTCATTGTAGATTTTTTTCCATAGCTTAAAATGCTATTTATATATGACATGAAAAAAAAAATAAATTTTAATTTCAAATGTTTTTTCTGCTGTTTGGTTACCAAGTAATAGATAATTGTTTATTATTTGTTTCGAAAAAAAATAATTGTGTAAGCTGTCATTTTATATTGAAATCATTCTGACCTGTACCTATGAAAAAAAAATTTACCATTACTAGAGAATATGTTTGTATTTAATCACTAACCTCCTAAATTAATGAAACTTATTTGGTCTTTTATTTTGATAATAGGTTTTCTACTTTATCGAACAAGTCTATAAAGAGTCGCTTTATAGCTGCTAAACAATATCATAAATGTTTTGGTTTGATCCACACTATGTGGCTGGGTAATGAATGATAAACCAGAACGAACCAAGAAAGAACATATGGAACAAGATGTTTGGTTTTGGTTTATCATTCAATATCATAAACAAATGATTACAAGCTGATCTCAGTGGCGCAGTGGCTATGTAACTAGCTTAGCATACCAGAACTCATGGGTACGAATCCCACTGAAGAGAATGGTCGTTAGTGATCTTACATAAATTAACAATCATCCACTCATGAGGCGCAGTTATAGTCCGCTTCCCATTTTCGTAAAATTAAATGACTATAATATAGGCGAACATAATAGATATTTATGTAACGAGTACATACATTAGGGTTTTATATAAATTAGTACAATTGTTCATACTTACGTGCCATGATTGGTATTTCAATAGATCTTTAATCCTGTCAACGATATAGAAACAATAATCTTCATCATAGTAGCCAATATCTCCTGTATGGAGATATCCTTCACTATCCCAAGCTTTCTTTGATTCCTCGGGCCTGTTGTGGTAACCTGCCATTAGGCATTTGCCCTTAATTCTTACTTCGCCGCGTTGGTTTGGACCTAGCACTTTGCCTGAGTCTGGATCTACTACCTGCACAAGAAATAGTTGCTCGTCAAGATGCAAATTATAACTGGTAGTGTATATTAATGTTTGATATTATAAAGAACAGAATAAATTTACTAGCATAGAACTTGCTCAATATACTTCACATCAAACTTTATTGTTGTAAACTATAGATCATAAGATCCTCAGTTCGATTCCCAGAGCATTTTTGTAATCTTTGAGGTGGTTAGTTTGACGGCTGTTGTCACATCCAAAATGGATAAATGGCATGATGATATATTACCAAATAGTTATAAGGGATGTATTATGATGGGTCATAATTTTCGACTGAGGGTTTTCAATTGATAAGAGCGAGCCTATATGATTTCACTGTCAGAATGACCTCTGTGACGATTTTATTGTCCACGCTATCTTAAAATCTAATGATATCAATTTCACATTTCGTATTTAGAATTCAGATGATTAGGATACGAGCTGATTAGATTTTCGTAACCATCAATCGGAAGTTTGAGGACTAAGAGTTGCAATAAATAATTTTAAGTTCCCAATACACGATCCCCCGCCAAAACAACAATTAACCGGTACTCAATATTTTGGGTTTTTTGATTACTTATAACAAAATTCCGCTAACTCAATTATTTGCAGAGATATGTTAAAAAAAAATTTTGGACAAGCCCTTCAAGTGAATTATCCCATTCAGTTAATATATTGTTATAATCACGTAACTCGAGCATCCAAATTCTACTAGTTCCGGTTAGTAGATTGCATCTAAAATCTAATCAGTACGTACCTTGAACATTCCAAATTTTAAATTTGAAATATAAAAATGATATCATAATTTTTTTTGTGTTATCGTGCTCGGAAAAAATCGTCACACAAATTAACACACATACACATACACATAAGCATAGAGACGTCATCGTGAAAATATTGAAATCTATTTTAGGGCCCAAAACGTGGTTATTCTTTAAAAACTCAGTACTGAAAATACCTCTTTTTCCCTTATATTATATGTGCGAGATGTAAACTAATATTAGCAACAATTTTTATTTCAGACTTTTTTTCTTTTTTGTACTTTTTAAAAGTTTTTTGGGTGGATAGTTACGTACTACCACATCAAATTTATTGGTATAAATATGAATTAATTTGAAAATATGTTTATTTGTGTTTATAAATCTTTGTGAGTGAATAAATAGTACTTTATCAATTTTAGCTATCAATCGTTGTTATTAATATATTTTTTTTGAAAAACGGTTGACCAAACATTTAAATTCTTAAATGAAGCACAATCATAGAAAGAATATTTGTAAGCAACTCCCGTCAAAAGTTCCAATCACCTATGGCTTGGGCTACAAAATGTTCAGTTGTGCAATGAACTTATAACTACTACACTCGGAAAGTAATAAAATATTATTATTAAACTCTTGTGTACCTTGTAGCTTAATGCTGCCACCGGCTTCCCAGTGCTCTCCGGCTTAGATTCAATGAGATCTGTGTCTGTTTTCAGATCGAACATTGTGGCAATGCCAGCTAGTTCTGTCATTCCATACATGTTGCAAATAATTGTGTGAGGCAACAATTTTCTAAGTTTTTTCATTTGTTCTTCACCTGTAGGTCCACCACCCACAATCACGCATGTTAAGCTCCTGGTATCGTAGTTACAGGTCTCTGGATTCTGGGTTAGTTTGTAAGTGTAGATTGGGGCGAAGAAGGTCATTGTTACCTAAGAAATGTGGTAGAAAACATTGCATTTAGTAAACGTAGGTGCAAATTTAGATATGGCAGCTCTTATTTATCGGCTGGTAAACCTATTTCACGACTAAAAATATATCATTTACCAGGATCTACTGTAAGGAAAGAACTCCATCCAGATAATGATAAATAGAGTGACGCTATCTATTTATTATTTAATTAGAAATGTAAAAATGTGTCCTGACAAAAATTAATGCTAAAATAATATTTGTACATACCTTGTATTTTTCAACGTACTTAATGCAAGTAAATTCATCAAATTTTCTAGCAAATACTCTGGCTCCTCCAAAAAGAATTGTAATTGTTAATAAAATAACTCCAGAAATCCAGTATAATGTTGTGTAGTATAAGCATACTCGCGGATCTTGATTCAAACTGAAAATTAAATAAATTATTTATTTTTTAGTCTAAAACCGACATTTCGTTGACCTATTGGACGGGTTTCTTCAGGGCTAAGAATAATATCAAATAAATTACATAAATGTAAAAATAATACACAAGACTCAATTATTTACTGAGATATAATTAAAAAACTAAATAGGCTTTGAAATATTCGATTGGTGGATTCAGCTCGTAACGTGAAAATCTATAATCTAAATTTGGAATTTGACTATGATAACGTCATTAAATTTAGAGTTATCGTGGACAAAAAATCGTCACACTCACAGAGACATACATCATCGTGAAAATAGTGAAATCGTAGGTACTCCAGGGACCCCAAAACGAACTTATCTGTTAAAAATTCCCTCTCAAATATTTTGACCATTCACAATACTTCTCTTACTTACGTAGGTATATGAACGGGAGGCAAAAATTAGTGATTATATCAAGTATTGTTCATTCTAATGGAGTAAATAGCTCCGTGGTAACTCATCGGACTGTGGTTATCCTTGGTTCGAGTCTTACAGTTGACAAATTTTCGAAATTAAATTCCGAATATTTTCATTACATAAAATTACCCTTGTGGCTCCTCCACTACTACCAACCTTGGAAGCCGTGATTTAACGGCTGGTAACCGCACTTCACGTGTAAAATATATCATAATACCGAGATCTGCATTGAGCAGAGTTGCAGAGTGGCACACCCAAAAATGAGTATATGGTGTGATGATATAATTATTTTATTTATTTATATTGTTCATTCTAAATAAAAAAATTTGAAAATGATGTTATTAGAATTTAAGTTATAGTGAACAAAAAATCATCATATACAGAGGTCATCTTGAAAATAGTGAAATCGAATTCTTAGATACCCCAAACTGTACTGTAACTATCTCATGTAAACTCATTTTCGAAAATTTTAACGCATCACAATACTTCCAATACTTTTCAAATATTACAACTAACAATATTTAAATGTGTGTGTAATTCCTTATACCCACCCAAGAAGATGGTTTTGTGTAATAATCCCATAATGCGTTGTGCAGATACCCTTTGGCAAACCAGTGGTACCGCTGGAGAAAAATATAACAGCAGTTTCAAATATATCTTCAACTGGCCTAGGTTCGAATTCTTGTTCTGTTCCTGTTTCTTCCGCGAATTCAGAGAAAGGAATGTTTTTCTCTGTGTCTCCAAAAACAATAATCTCTGTTTCTAATTCGGCTTCTGCTATAGAGTTTTCCATCATTTCTTCACTTTCAGGAGTGCAAAATACGTATCTTGGAGATACTAATTTTAGCAGGTATGTTGAATCACCTAGAACCAGTTTTTTTGTATATAATATTCACCTACAAATTTTTTGTCTACGATATGGGCCAGTATTTATTAATTGCTATTAATTGCGTTTTTTATCATAAATTTTCCTGGAATTCGCATGAAAAGCGTAATTCATTCTAAAAATAATAACCTACACTTATAAAACCTTGAAAAAATATGAAATTTAGGTTCAATTAGATACACTTATCTGTAATTTGTAAAGTATTAACAACACGGAAACATATTTTTGTTGTATTATAATAATTAGGATAAAGAAATAAATGAATGTTCATTAGGAGGGTTGAAGTCCAAATGACGAAATAAAATTTGTTTTTAATTCACCGGTATTAAATACGTATTGTACACTGTTTTTGTGATGTAGGAAATATAATTTTTATTATTTTTTCTATTAATTTTAGAATAAAATAGTTTAGAATTAAAACTGCATCAAACAAGTACCAATAAAAATTCAGATTGATAAACTGATGTTAACTCGAGTAAATTTCCAATTAAAAACCATTTTAAAAACATAATTTTATAGTTCTTGGAAAACTTTTCCATATTTAATCAAATTTATAATTTTCAGTAACTGATAATTTACCACTAAAATAATTTAAGTTTTCTGGTTTTTCATAAAACTTTCAATTTGAATTTTTTTAGGAAACCATTTTCATTTGTTCTTGCTCGTGCATAAAAACAATTGAGAAACTAATTGGTAAGCAGTTTTACACTTGTACTTTTGCTGTAAAGTGTAAAGTAATAGGTAAAGAAATTTCGTCAAATAAATTGTTTTCCAATGTACCTAAAAATAAAATTGGATATAGTGCAATACCAAGGATATAATACATATGTATTTATATCACAGAACCAACTGAATTAAATATATCTGCAGAAAAACAATTTACTGAATTACAATAAGTGTCTGTAATTTTTTAAATTTCTTGTCACAATCTGAAATTAATAAAACCATAAATCAGGTTGACAAAATTTGGAAATGAAACTAGGAAAACGTAGAATAACTGTTAAGTAATTTAGTAAATATTAAATCACTACCACAAAAGTAACAATACCCGGAAATACATACAGAAAAGTTTTAAAAGATAAGGATACACCATCGTCAAAAATTGCTCCTATAGTCCTAAGAAGAGAGCGGTCTTCAATTATTGTTAAACATTTCAGTACAAACTTCGCATAAACTTTAATTTTAACCGGTACAAAATATAGATAAAAATGAAGCTATTATTATTCTACATCTTTTTGAATTTAACCAAATTTACCCCAAATTTATTGAGATTGTCAAAAAACCTGATAGCCTTCACGTTCACTTTGTGTTGGTGGATTGCTACCAGTATCTAATCAACTTGTCAGTTGTACATTTCGTAACAATACCTCCCTGGTAAGATATGAATCACTACTTTTAATAATAATTCGGAAATAGGAGGAGTTGTCCATATTTAGAAACTTCTACTCTATCTACAAATAGTGCATGAGTTATTTTACCTATCTATCTATATAGAAACACGTGCACCTAAAGAACATTATTATATATTATATGCAATTAAAAAAAGAATTTTACTATATTTATACTATCTATCCTATATTGTAATGTTTAGAAATGTATCTTTACTTGGTGATAAAGTTGGATCCAGTGAAGATACTCTAACCCCCAAAAAGATGCTGGCCAAAAATGGAATGCAACTGTCCATGTGATTATAAGTGCAAAGAGCTATAATATCATCTCTTGTAATACCGCGATCCTGAAGATGTTGAGCGCATCGGATACTGCGGAGAAGAACCTCTCCGTGGGTTATCATTTCGCCAGTTTCTGCATTTATCTACGAGTAAGTATACTTAAAATATATCATAATGCCATTTAGCTAATACTAATTCACTTTGGGGTATCTAATAAATAATTCTTTTCTGTCTGCTATTTTTAAAAATTCAATGTAGTATAAATAGAAAGCTGTGCATTTCTTATACGATCTACAAATTGGTGCACATACATCAGAATGGAATATAGAGCGGTGATATAATTCATATTAAGAATTTATACAAAATATGTTATTAATAGATGGAGACATATTTAATTATTTTATTTCCTACCTGTGCGGTATTATTGGAAAATTCAGTCATTTTGTCATAGAAAAGACAGCCCATTCCTCGAGGATCCGGCGTGACCCGGTTGTCCGGAGGTGGACACAACATCGGGTCTTTCTGAGAGTAGCATTCCGGAAGCTCTAAATATTTACATTTTTTTTAAATATTGGACAAACAGATATAAAATAGTTAAATAGTTTCGTGTTTCGTTTTGTACTGTGGATCATAAAATCCTCAATTCGAATCTCATAGCCTCTAAATTAACATCACTGGTAAACGTGACTTGATGGGTGGTATTCTTATTTTACGTAAAAAATAATTTACCGAGATCTGCGAAAGCAGAGTGTCACACACAAAATGGGTAAATGACATGATGATATATTTATATTATATTTCAAAAGCAATAATAATTACTACACGCTGTAAACGATTTTTTTGGAAAATTGAGTTCTTCAATAGTGGCAAATTATTGGTGAAGGAATTTTCCCGGTTAGATGTAATTATTTAATAAAACAACTAGTTGGGGAAATAGTCAATAATTTGAAATTATACACATCAACGTTTCCACTGTTAAACAGTCTTACTCAGAGAGATAATTAATAACTTATAAGAAATAGAATAGTAATCTATCGTCAATGAATAAAATGAAACATATACACTCTTCCTGTACTCATACTAAAGAACACTAGGTCTTAAAGTAGACTCATTAGCTGTCGAAACGTCGATGAGTAATTAATTTGAATTATTTATACTGCATCTTTAACTAGATGTTTTATTTAATTTATTAACGTTTGTTTAATTAATTTTGCATTATATGTAATGTACCTACATCAATTGGATTTTGCTTTAAATAAATAACCCTGAGTATCATCAGCTTTACTATTCTTAAATCATGCAATATTATACTAATTAAAAGCATAGGCGTAGAGTTGTAGGTGGCATGGGGGCACGTGCCCCCAATGAATCATTCTGTAGGGGGCAAATATATCAAACTGCCCCCGACAATGAAAAATGATATAACACAATATTTGAGATTATTATGGTAGTTTAAAGTAAACAATTTAATTCTACACAAGAAATACTAAATTGGCATCATTCCATTCATTTTCATCGAAATTACTTGATTCTTGGTCTTGGGATAAGCGTACTTAATAAGCTCTACGGAGGTTTAAAACATTTGACATTTCAAAAAGCAGATTAGATTTATTTATTACCGTGTTGAATTATTTTCTGTAGAAATTACGTAGAAGATTGTAATGATATAATGTCGAATATCAGGTCATTTCTTTCCGTTATTGGTGAAGTTTTTTTGTCAATTTATTGTTGTGTATATTACGAGACTTTGCGTCAATTTTTTCTTCAACAATAAATTGGTCAATTAATTGATAAATTGGAATTCTACTTTTCAACAATTTTTTTAGGGAATTTTATTCAAATTTGTTTATGTTTTGGTTAGTTTGTCATTTTTGTACGTATAGCTAGAAAAAAAATATTAATACTATAGGTGACAGCTAATATCGTATTAATACTACTGATATTCTCACAATAAATTGGCGGAAAAATTGATGTGTGTAAAATGAACAACAAAATTTTTGTTCTTGGCAATTTATTTCAAGAAAACTTGACCAATTTATTGACCAATAAATTGTATCAGGTAAAACAGGTATTATATAAATAAATGACCCTAATACTGTTATGAAATGTCAAATATTTTTCGTTTTTGTTAAATTTTCTACGGCAGTCTTACATTAATTTTCTTTTGATTTCAATTTTGCATAGTGAAATACTAACAGTAAGGTACCTAACTAAAGGGGCTTTGTTTCATGCATTTTGAAATTGTGAACAACTTTGTATATATAATTTTTCTGTAAAGTGAATGGTTAAAATTTACAGCAATATAAAAAATAGCATTTAAGTCCCTATACTCCACATTTTATTTCTATACTCGGTATATTTATATTGAACGATATTTATTTTTGCTTACGTAATAAAATAATACAAAATCATTTATACTTTTTTCATTGCCCCATTTTGCCCCATGCCCCCGACAAGATCTCAATAAGTCTACGCCCATGATTAAAAGGTATTAAAATAGATACAAATACAGCAATTATTAATGAAGGCAATATTTTTGTTATTTAAGATAAAAAAAGTGGTAAGTTTCTATTACCGAATAAAAGTTTTTAAAATGATTCTGTATATTTGTTATAAATTTGTTTGACTTACTTTGTCCAAAGTAGTCATCAACTTCAATGGTCCCCATATCACAACACGAATCAAAACAATCGCCACGACAATACTACCCAATACAATGTCAGTATGTTTATAAAAGACAAGTAAAGTCACGTGACTAAATTTACCCGCCCTCTACCCTTCGAATCATTACATGTCCGGCAGGTAAATCATTAATGACCGAGTATGGCGCAGATCCCACGTTTTGCTACGATGACGGCCAGTTTCATGCTTCAAATTACTTCTCTGACATGCAACAACACTTGATTCATGTTTTATGAAACGATTTTACAGAGGTATTTACTTTCTTTGTTCCGGGGATCATTGCCAATGTTAATAAGTTTACCCTCTATTTTATTTTAAGTCGCTCGCGATTGCAAAAGTAGGTAATCTTTGATTTAATGTAAAATTTATAAAATATCTCAGGGTTCAGAACAAATTTTAATCTAGCGCACCATAAATATATCATCACGCCATTTGGGCACTTTGAGTGTGGCACTGTATTTTCGCAGATATATTATTATGCGTAAATTGCGATTATCGGCTGTCAAATCACGGACTCCAAAGATGTTAGTGAAGGTGAAACCACAAAGTTAGAGTTAAAATTGCACGAATATAATTAAACGTTAAACATTTGTACTAAATTTGATTCGATACCAATACTTAATGGGTACATTAAGTAAAACAATCTAAATAGATGTTAACAGGATAAAACTATAGGTAAAACATACAAACTGTTAATTTTCAAATTTCTAAATAATTCATGCGTGACTATATTTCGAAATCATAGCTTTGTTTATGTCGCATTACTATTTAACCAAGCAATGAGCACATTAAACATAATTGAAGTTAAAGTACGATATTCTACATAAAATTTCATACATTTAACAAAATCGTGTATTACATAATTAATTAGTACGTTTTGCATGTTACAGACTTTTGCTTCTTTTGTTTCTCATACTATTATTTTGTTGATAAGTGCATAACTTTGTAATAGAATGAAAATACATTTTTAGACGTAATAATGTATGTTTAATTTTTAATTTCATTTCATGTTCACGTATTTTTAATATACTGCATGTTGTTTTCCGAGTTTCGATTAAATTTTAAAATATGTTAAACATGTACTAAATGGCTGTGGAAAATAAAAATATTTATTTCCGTTCCTGTTATTTTGTTTATCTACAAATTTGAGGTAATGTTTCAATAAATTTGATTACTCATACTTAATGTCATGGAAAATATATTGGTCAATATTTTTTTTTTTTGCCTATATAAACAGAAAAGAAATTTATTCTATTATTTCTAAGGTCAACATCGGAAATTGTTTACATTAATTTTAAATTTATTTTAACTCAATGATTAATAAAAACAGTTTTTAATTTAGACAGCTGAAAATTTTGATTCGCCAATTAATATTTTAAAATTGAATTTGATTCTATATGATTTCTCATACTCAAATATATTTTAAACATCAACATCATATTTGTTAATTAATGAATATTTGTATATAACTCGAATGTTGTTTCTTATGTATATTTTTTGTATTTTGTTCCTTTCCTTTTAATATATTTAAATTTATTTATTGAGCAGTGAATCGTAAAAAAATTAATAACAAAAATATATTAGATAAATATCACATTCTATTTCGTCCCGAATAGTCTACCACGAAGAGTTGGTTCCTTAACTAATAATTTAAGAACCCAATCGATTTTTTTCCTGAAATATTCAACAATTTTTTGTTTTGTTTTTTGTTTAAGCAATCACTTAATAGATACTAACACGTGAAGACCACTGAGTTTTTTCTGTTCATGCGAAATAAATTCATTTTAAATGAATTCCGTTACTAAAATAAAGTTAATTACTTCATTCGTTTAAAATATAGAGCACCTGTATATTATAAATGAAGAACCATTACCGACCTACTGCGAAAAGGAGGTTTTTGTGAGGAGTGTGTGGGTACATGAATTGTGATCTTATGAGATTGAGAAGAACCATGTTAGACGAATAAGAGTGAATCAGTTGTGATGCTTTGGTCATAAGGAAGAAAATTTGATGAAAGATTGTTATAAAAGATATATGTATGACTAGTGGTTCGTTGTGTGAAAAAAAGCTTCTACAAATCGAAGATCGGACTATGATATCGACGACACGAAAATGGTGTATTAAGATAGGAATGTTTAGAGAAGATTGATTGGGTTTCAGGGTTCGTGTTATCCCACTATGTGGGATTTAGCGTAATGTTATTGTTAAAAAAACTACAAAAATAATGACTTTATAAATTAATGAATTATCCATTCATTTCTTATCTCTTGCCACCTGTTTAAATAAATTTTATTTAATGTTTGTTGAACTTATCAAGAAAATAAATCTTCTAAATCCTAATAAATTCTTCATTACCTACCTCACTTACTCAAATAGTCGTTATTTACTGCATTACGAAAAAAACATACAACTGAGTCTGTAATTAAAACGTACAATATGAGGCTTTAATAGATACATAACGCTTTGTTAACTACATTAAGGCCAATCCGGGTAATAGTAATATCCAAGATAACATTTTGATGGTATTATTTATTATTATTATTATTACAAAGTAAATTTACTTATTTTTAGGTAGATAATAATAATAATATAATAATATAATAATAATGCGAGGTTTTTTTTATTTCAATTAAACATTTTTCTGCAATTAACTACGTGATTAATTGACATTTTATATTTGTATACAGGATGTTCATTTTAAGTGGTACACTATTGCTATTTCGAGAACTATAAGAGCTACGAGGTCGGTTAAATTAGCAAACAATTTTTATATTATAAGACAATTAAAATGAGCGAAACAAAAATTTTTTTAGACCAGTGGTTCTCAAAATGCGGGGTGCAACTTTCTTATTTTAAATGGCAACCTACTTTTTTTATTTGCTTATTCGATGAAGTATTTTTTTCTGAATTCATTGATATTCACATGTAATGACCAAATAATACAAAATATTTGAGAAAAATGCAAAATTAAAAATGTATCATTTTTATTTAAATATGCATATACAAAGTTTACCATGGAAGAAAACAAATAAATCAAATGCAGAAATAATTGAAAAAACTGTAATTATGAGAATAATTATTAATTTAGTTGTTACAATACAGAGGTATACTTAAAAAAACTAATATTAAAAAATGTTTGATTTATTTGTTTTCTTCCATGGCAAACTTTGTATATGCAAATTTAAATAAAAAGATATATTTTTAATTTTGTATTTTTCTCAAATATTTTGTATTATTTGGTTATTACATGTGAATATCATTGAATTCAGAAAAAAATACTGAATCGAATAATAATTTGTTTTCTTCCATGGCAAACTTTGTATATGCATATTTAAATAAAAATGATACATTTTTAATTTTGCATTTTTCTCAAATATTTTGTATAATTTGGTCATTACATGTGAATATCAATGAATTCAGAAAAAAATACTGAATCGAATAAGCAAATAAAAAAAGTAGGTTGCCATTTAAAATAAGAAAGTTGCACCCCGCATTTTGAGAACCACTGGTCTAAAAAAATTCTTGTTTTGCTCATTTTAATTGCCTTATAATATAGAAATTGTTTGCTAATTTAACCGACCTCGTAGCTCTTATAGTTCTCGAAATAGCAATAGTGTACCACTTAAAATGAACACCCTGTATAGCTAATTAGAATCCAGATTAATGACATGATACAATTATGTTTCATTATTAAACAAACTATAACGAGTATCTTTAAATACTTTTTAATTATTTTTATTGGTTTTGAAGATACAAATTCCTATCTCCTACTGATAACATAGATTACAGATTATTAATTAATAAATTGAAAATTAGAAATTTATCTGCTCCATTTCCCCTGGCTCTTAAATAAATATGAGCACGTAATAACTTAATTCTAAACCTTTTCATTCGTCACAAGTAGGTAGATAGTTAGAATTGATTAACAATTCGTAGTTATTGACACTGGCCTTGAAAATATACAGTATAATTTTCGGCACGTAACTCTTGTACACTTCTCATGATTTCAATTACTTACTCCATAGCTTTACTTGCTATATATTTAATGAAGTAATGTTAGTATTTATCTTTGTAAGCTCGATGAATTGTTAAAAATAATCGTTTGGTAATTTTTCTTTGTTATGTAAAACGAGAAAAGAAAATTGATTCTGGGAAGAATTGACTGAGAACAAAATAATATCTATTATAGCTTACATTATGATTGCAGTCATGCATACAAAGTAATTTTATAACCTGTAATTTTTACAATAAAATTATTTAGATACTAAATATTTTTATGTATCTTTAAGAACTTGTTCTTTCAAAACATTTCTCAACAATTTTCCTCTTGAGGTTCTGGGGATACTGTCAACAAATTTAACTCCTCCTGTTAGGTTATATATTCGAGGTAGATGTTCTGAAATAAATAAAAATATATAATTTTGTTAATAAAGATTTTTAATTGTTTACCAGAAATATACTGGACGAAATCATCCTCCTTTGCTGTAACGCCATCACGAAGTACTATACAAGCCACTGGAATGTCTCCTTTTTCATGATTTTTAGCGATTATTGCTACATCTCTAACAGCAGAGTGTTGCAACAATTGATCTTCGATTATTGAGGGCGATACCTAATATCAAAAAATAATTTTTTATCCCCTGCAAGGTCTGCCTCAGCTGATTATATGCGTTTTACATCTTAAATAATACTTATGTACTTTCCTGCTTCCCTAATCATTTTAGACAAAAAAAAATTCGAATAAAAGTTCTAGAGAATTAATATCTACATCTAAATCAATGAACAAATTTCATTTTACTTATTCAATAAAGGATTAAAAAAAAGAAGAATTTACCGTTATTCATAATCAAGTGAGTAGGTAAACAATTGTTTCATATAAGTATCAAAATAGGAATTTGTTAATAATAAAATTCAATTATAAGAACAAAAAAAATTAGTTTAAACAATATGCTCAAACACATCTCCATTATTCGCCAAGCAAAATCCAAGTATATCGCAAAATTTGCTCTGTATATTTTATAGATGCTGGGCTGCAGAATTTTTCCGAAATCGATGCTAAAATACACGATATTACTACGCCAAGTTAGCCAAAATAGTAGCTAAAGTTAAACTTTACAGACTTTTATGTCAAAATTTTACCTCACAGACTCTTATGTAAAGTTTTCAGTCGAATTTCCAACAGATATGCACGTTTGGAGTCCCTACAATACAGTTATTCTATTTTTGCGATGATGACAACATTATTTTCAAATTTGATATTAGAATTAGCATTAGGATGCTTAAGTTACGTGTTGCTTAAATTCTGGATTCAATCCTCAAACCGGAAATGCTAGTTTACTTTCAACGCCTATCAGGTCTTAATAAATAATTGACTTATGTTCAATTTTATTATTATAATAATAAAAATGGCAAAAAATATTAGCTAAAATTTTTATTTGACACCTGTTTCCACACATGTCTGAAAGGAGGTAGAAGGGGGGGGGGAGGGGGTTCTGTAACGCGTCAAAATTCCCGATAGATAACGATAACTCAAAATCTAAAGACGATATAATTTCGAAATCACTATTAGAATTAGATTAGTATCTAGGATGTTCAAGATACGAACTGATTACATCAAAATGACAAACAAATGATAAATAATACTCGTACACTATTTGCAATTGGAGAAGGTCCTAAATATATTATTAAAAGTAGTGGTAGTGATTAGATTTGGTTGCAATCCATTAACCGGAAGTGGTACTTTATTTGAAGATCTTTCAGATTTTTTGAGCATATCTCAGTTAATAAATTATAGAGTAGTTTTGTTCAATTCATAAGATGTAGATTATTGGTTATAATTTTTATGTGAAACTTTTTTTTCTATTTTGTACCTTTAATAAACTATTTATGGGAGAGGTTATGTGTTAACAATATTATATTTTTAGCTGCTTTGTAAATTTGACATCTGCATTCGCATTCATATAAGTTACATTATAATAGAAGTTGTCATTAATGAATAATGACGTTTCTAGCTGACAAATTGTATTTACTAATTCAACGCAATGGATGCAAAGTGTAGGAAGTTATCTACATTGTAAGTCCGGTAAATGAGTTTTTACGATACGAATAAATTGCTTCTGGTGGATGCGATGAATGAGCTGAGATATGAATTTCTAAATGAGATGAAAGTTTGTTTCTTTCTTAAAAACAATCAGGGTGTCTTGATCTTAATAAACATCAATAAAATTATGATGGCAACCAATTTTGTTTGTTGATATTTTAACAACATTTTTCAAAAATGAATGCGGAAAACTGTTGTAGATTAAATATTATAAGAAATATTGTTTGGTAACAATACAGTACAGTAAAAAATAACAATATTGTAAAATCGTTTATACTGAAATTAGTCCGGTAAACATGCAAATAAATACAGTAATCAATGACAGGAATCTAAAACGAATGTTTATGCTAATGAATTAGATCTATTATTTTCTTTTCTAATATTTCGGCAAAAAAAGTATTATGTTTAATTCATTGAATAACTTTACGCTATTAATATAAAAATAGCAATTATTGTTACATAAGTATTTAAGTAATCTAACAGATAACGAATGTTATGTGTAGTTAGATTAAAAATTAATTACATGTTAGCTTCACTGAAGATATTAAAATTTTGTTATTAGGAAACACTTGTATAGATAAAGAAAATTAGCAAGTCATTAATTTTATGATTTATTGCGACTATAAAATCATCAGAGCATAAAATGACGTTATTAAATTAAGTAGAATATAAATAATTATCAATTATTTCAACCGGGCCACAAACGAGACGTGTTAAGGTTTTGAAAATTAATTATATAGCCTTAATATCTGAACAATATTACTTACATGTCTGCCATCAAACTTGAATATTTCTTTCAGTCGATCAACAACATAAAACAAATAATTTTCATCATAATGCACAAGATCTCCAGTTTTAAAGTATCCTTCTTCATCAAAAGCTTCCGCAGATTTCTCTGGATTATTGATATAACCAGTCATAATTCCTTCATACTTCAATCTTAATTCTCCTTGTTTATTTGGTCCTAAACATTCTTCGGTTTCAATATCTACAATCTACAACACAATCAAATTTTAAAACAGGATAGTTTTACTTAAATTATGTTTACTACTTTGTAATAAAAGCCAGGAGTAGGTAACCCAACAGTGTACCGTCCAGCATTATCGAAATAATTTTTATCTGTTGGACAAGTAAACAACAGACCACCAACTTCAGTCATGCCGTAACAGTTAAATAGAGCAGCATTAGGAAATAACTTTAATATTTCTTTTAGGGAATTTTCTCCAATCATTGTGCCCCCAAACATTATATATTTTACTTCGCTTGTATCGTAATTGCAGCATTCAGGAGATTTCATTAGGATGTTCATCATATTTTGTGTTAGCATTGTAACGTTTACCTAGAACACAATGAAAATCCGAAAAAATAATCTAATCCCTAAGCCTTAAAGTAATAAGAAAATATCTAAATACGTACAGGTATAAAATCAAGATTATTCAACTTGTAAATCAAGTTAGTGGATTCAACCTTGACCACTGACTTAATTTACAAGTTGTGTGATCTTGATTTTATCCCTCCTCTATCTACTGATGATGATAACTAACTTATTAAAATACATATTTAGATATTTTCTTATTACTTTGAGGCTTAGAGATTAGATTCAATTAATAAAATTGTTCTCTGTATTAAAAACCAATTAAGTATCTAAAGAAGTACACTTCGCCGAATTTGGACCGTCAAAATTTAAGATTGAGCTCAACGTATCGCATCCTAATCTAGACAGTTTCTTCGGGAGAAAAAATTGCAATCTTCGAAAATAAGAGCTAAGAAATATGTTGTATTCCTTGGGAAACCGTTTATTGTCTACTCCATATTTCTTTCTTCTCTCCATCGCTCCGAATATTGCTATTTCCCATTATCGTAAGGTTGGATAACGTAAAAGGACATTGTAAATAAAGAAACAAATAAAGTACATTTAAATTTTCTGAGTAAAAACATGATTATATACTTAGAAACCCATAGAAAATTCCTCGTTTTAACGAATAGACCGTTGCAAAATACATCTGGTCTTCAGGACATGAAACCATTGCCAAAACGTTTTCATTGATAGAATATATAGATGTAATATTGTACAAAAATATACGCTATTAATAGCAATTTATTTACTATGTTATGCGCATCCGAACTACAACATCATAAAATGCAGAACTGGGTTAATTTTTGTTAAAATTGCAAAACCGAAAGTGGAATTTTACTTGAAACATTGAAACACAAAACAAGGAATTCAATTCGAATTTGGGATCAGCTGCAACAAATAGTTTTAAAAGAAAGATGTAGGAAATAACATTTTTAATAGAAATTGTTATTTGCAATTTTCTTGTATTTGCCTCCAATTTTTAATAAAATTGTAATGTTAATACTACGAAAATAAACTAAAATATATATTTTGTTCAATCCTGCTGTTGAAACTTATTATTTCTTACTTGGATACAGAACTCGAAACCTTCTGTTTTGTCCACTCAACTCACTCCTACTTTCACCCACTAATCTGTTATTACCAAATTGAACCTAATCTAACATTGAGTATGTAGACCATAAGAATGGAGGGGCGTAATTATAATAGCAGAATTGAACAAAATACTATACAACATTCGTGAAGAAAAGAATTCGCTCACGTATGTGTCTTTGCCCACTCGGCTAACGTCTCGTGTTCAAAACTGATATATGCGTGAGCGGAATTCTTAGTTTCTTCACTCGAATTGTATTGCATGTCAAACATGTATTAAGTTTATTAAATATTCCAACATAGGTTTTATGTACATTTGAAAGTCGTGTGGTGTCCACAGCAGATTCTTTTTTAATGCGGTCCAAACTCGTAACTCGTGTATTTAAAAAAATCTTAAACTTTGTTATGAGCTTAGAATTTGATTATAAGTAAATCTAATCATGAATAATTTTATCAAGATTTGGATGAATTAAAAATTATGACAGTACCTTATAATCATACAAATTTTTAATCAAATTGTGTTGGTTAAAAACTTTATATATGACTCGAGTAGAACCAGTGATTAAAGATGAACAAACATATGATATATTGGAAATCCAAGACGGTAAAGTGAAGATCATTCCGACTGAGATATTTGGCGATGTTCTAAAATATGCGTACAATAAAATTATCGTTAAACACTTTTTACATGATTTTCAATAACAAAACAGAAATATAATGGAAGAAATGTTATAATTTTTATTTGATATGGTCAGTCATTTTTATCTATTTGATAATAGAAAGCTTCAGAGCTGCAGTATACAAACTAAATTATAAATTACCTTTTTGCTGTAATGCCTCCATAATATAATCCATACCCTGTGATTTGGGCACCTTTCATGGCCCCAGAAGTACCACTGGTAAAAAGTATGCAACGAGTATCTTTAAGCTTAGCACTTTTATCAAGTATAAACTCTTCTTTCGATTTATACTTCTGGATAAAATCTTCTAGTGATATGTATTTATTACTTTTAGCGAATGCAACAATTTCACAGTTTATTTTAGTTTCATTAATAGCACTCTCTACTGATTTCTCAGCTGATTCATCGCAAAATATTACTTTCGGATTAACCAAGTTTATACAATGAACATATGTCTCTGTAAGATACAGTATTGTTAGAATTAGAGTATGTACACTACAGAAGACTTAAATGTTACTTGAATCAGCCAAATTATCAAAGGCTGAAAATATAGCACCGATGAACATCGATGCAAGGATGATAACAACGTAGTCCTTGTTGTTGGCGCAACAGTAAACAATAACATCTTTTGGTTTTATTCCTTTATTTCGCAGCACTTGAGCTAAGGTAATAGCGCGATTGAGGAATTCTTTGTACGTTTCTTGTTGACCTGTTTCCGAATCTATCTAAAAAATTAAACGAAACTTTAATTTAAATAAACAATAAATGAGACCCGAACAAGTGAATGGATTTGTATATTTGGATAGTATGTTTTCGTTGGATGGACGTATTGACAGAGAGATTGGGTGCTCTGGGTATATTTGCTCGAAACATGAATGTATTTAGAGATGCTCGATTGAGAATTTTTAATAGTATGTTAGTGCCTGCATTGATGTATGGTTCTGAATGTTGGGTATGAACGACGTATCTGCTGTGGAAATGAGATATTTGAGAGGAGTATGTGGATATACGAGACGTGACAGTGTCCGGAATACATTGGTGTATGGTGAGTGTGCGATTGAGAATAATGTTGTTAAGAAAGTGGATGTGAGTCAATTGAGGTGGTTTGAACATCTTGAGCGAATGTGGAATGAAAGGTTCGTGAAACTAATATATGTGGGTGAGATTGAAGGTGATTGAGTGGGCATCCGAGTAATAACAGGTTAGGTATGATTGATGGTTTATTGCGTGAACGAATGATTCCGAGTGTGAAGAATAGACGAGCATGTATGAATCGCACTATGAATGTGGACGAGGCGAATGTGGTGTGTTAGGATAGGAATGCTTGGAGGAGATTGATTGTTTGTTGATTGTGTTTCTGGATTCGTGCTACCCCACTGAATGGGATAAGGGATATAGCCTGACATTATGTATATATGTAAAAAAATGATATTTGTATAGTAATTAACATTACAAGACCGTTTGTCAGAACTTTACTGGCGAGCTGGTTCTTCGTGCATGCGCATAAAGTTTTAGTTACGGTCGAGCATTTTTCAAGTTTTTATGATGTATTGAATTGTAAATAATATTAAATATTAAAAATCTTACATTTATTGGAGCGTGTATCAAAACACATTAAGTTGTTCGATAGAACTAGTCTATGAAAATATACACACTAAATAAGTATGTTGCTATGGTTTAAGATAACAGCCCGAAAAAAGTTTCTTTACCGGTAGGGCTCAATAATAGTAGGTTTACAAGTCAGTATATCGCAAAACATTAAACACAGTAAATATAAATAACGAATGTTATATAGAGATGGATTTTGCAAATGTTATTGTTTCAAACAAAAATGTGAATGAATGTACTGGATATGAATTTGTCAGAATGAAAAATTGATTATTTAGAACACATATTATTCTTTTAAAAGAGTAAGTAAGAAGCATTATTTATAATTTATTTGTTTAAGAAAATACATACCTGGGCAATTTTATAACCATGTTTTACTAAAGCATCCCAAAAATATTCACCTAAACCTCTGTTACTATCTAGAGTAATGTCGGATGGTAAATGAATAATATTGCCGGTGTTCTGAATTTCTGAAAACAATAAATTAAATAATTTATGCCAATTAATACTAGAAAATACTCTTAATTGATATTATTATTTCTATTAAATTAAAGTAAATACTATACATAAAATAAATAAGGTTACATTTAGGTACAACATTAAAATTTATCATTTTTAAAAACTAATGACCATTATTTTTATTTGTTAAACAATGTTAAATTAAAAAATTAATAAAAACTTAGTAACACATTTTTTTTTTTTGTTATACTGAAGGATTGTTGCATACCTTGTTGAGAACCATTTAATTAGAAACTACATCTAGATAACAAGTTGCCGTTGAAATTTAATTACATGTTAAATGTATACAGTTTATATTTTTATAAAATTGGTGTGAATTTAATGATAAAATTGTATTGAATAAAATAAGTTACATTATTTAAAAAAAGTTGTATTTACTGCTTTTACCATTAGTTTGTTGGTTGCATTATTTACAATTAAAATAACAGCACATTACCAAATTTTGTAATATGTTTTTATGGAAACAATAAAGATATTACTAATTCTTCGCTGTTTTTGTTAAAAGTTTATTAAGAAATAGACATTATTTTCGGCTCTCTGAGATACACTTTTAATATCCTCCGTACATCAATTTCGCTTACATTAATTTAGAGTACAGTCAAGTACCAGTCAATGAGCTTCAATTAATTAAAATAAATATGATCAAACATACCTTTAGATGAATACATCTTAAACTTCAGCCAATGTTAATATTACTGTGTATCAGTACAAATACAAAATTAAATATACAATCTCTTAACTTCAAAACATATATGAAAATTACTTCAAATACTGCTTTATATATAAACAGATAATTTAGAACACTCCGATAAAGAATTATCCTTAGTTGCAAGTCATTCTAATTTACAAGAAATAAATAAAATGACTCCACACAATTAAGAGATCTGTTATTGACGCAAGGATGAGATTACTAAAGACCGAACGACGATAGACTGTACTAAGATGGTGTATTTATATTTTCAACATTTCAAAATGAAAGCCAAGATCAACTAATTCTGTATCTAGTTACAAATATAAACTACAAAATGTTTTTATGGAAGTACACAATCAACTCAAATAAATTAAATAATTGTTTTAGCCTTCATATGTAATATGTAACGTGTTACGCATTAAAATTAAGTCTTTCTAAAACTGTGGGGGACCTTGAACTTTTATAAAATAGCAACATCCGCATTTAATTAGGTAATTGACACCTCCAATCACATCAATTTTAATTGCATTGTTCTTAAATTTGAGTGGCATAAAAAATCATACTTGTTCTAATATATATTTAGTATTATTAGTTAAAATTAAATTTATTTACTGGAGACGCATGATGTTTTGTGGTTTTAGCACACTAAAGTACGAATGAAGCAAGCTTTGCAAAAATATATCCCACAAACAAACTTTTAAATAAGTTATTTTCTAATAAAAACAATAAGTAAAATTTCATATTAATCTTAATTTCAAAAAATATTATAATTGGCTAAACTGCTTCGTAGTAACGCTGTGATTTCTCTTCCAAAAACATCTAGGTATTTTATTCAGAGTGCCTCAACCACGTGTGGGTAAATGATGTGATGAAATATTTTATTATTATGAAAAAATATGTAACATGGTAAAAGCAGTCATATGTTAACTCAAAATGAAAATGATGCAATGATCGACTGATGTGGGTATGGGAAGAATTAGTTTTTTAAATAAATATTTGACTGATAGTCCGTTTGTTTTAATTCTTAACTCAAAATGTTACATAATAAACGCATGTGTGAAATACGAAAATATTTCATTAATAACTAATATATATTATTATGTCCTTCCTTAACTAGTTAACCAGAGTATAATTACATTATTTTCACAAATATAACCCTCACTATTCCGCGTAACATTCCCTATATTTGCAGCTCTTGTATAACTAGTTCCTTCAAAACATTTCTACGCAACTTTCCTGTTGGAGTTCTAGGTATTCTGTCAACAAATTTTACCCCTCCTCTAAGGTGATACAATTTCGGGAGATGCTCTAAAAAAAACAGAATTATTTAATTTTATTGAAAACATTAGTACAGTTCTTTACCGTTGACAAAATGTACAAAATCCTCTTCCTTTACAGTTGAATCTTCTCGAAGTACTATACAAGCAATCGGAATTTCACCATTATCATCTGGAACTGGAACAATCGCAACGTCCTTTACAGCGGAATGCTGAAGTAATCTGTCTTCGATTATTGATGGCGATATCTACAATCACATTTGTAGATAAAAATAAAATATTTTTTTTCACGACCGGGAGAGAAACTCGGTGTCTATGAAACCAAAATCATGACAAAAACAGCTACTTTCATATCTACGGGAGATTTGTGCACTTTCTCTCCAGTCGTGAAAGAAAGTGCTCAAATAATGTGAAAAATTTACAAAATTTAACAAATCAAATTATATTACAACTCAAATAATTTTGTAATACAATAAAAACCATCATAAATATCGGGGTTGTGAAAAAAATTGTATATACACCGCAGGAGAGAATTGTATTTTTCCCTTGTCGTATTGTAGCTCTCGCCTACGACTAGTGCTTCAATTTACTCCACGGGAAAAAATCATACACTTCTCTCCCTTAATGTATAATATATTATATTTTTATTATCAAGGGTAAGCAAAGGTTCCAATTTGTTAACTTTCATTTATGAAAACGTAGTAATTGGAATTTTGTTTTTTAAGTTAATTTGCTTGAGTTGTTTTACGTCAAAGCGATTATGATGGAAAGAAATAAAAGTTTAATGAAAAACAAACAAAAAGATAATTTGCTGAATGTACTTCATTTAGTAAAACAATTTGTACTAAGTAATACAGGTTAATAAAAGTTTATCGACTTGCAAATAATTCTCTTCCTTATATATCTTAATGTCAAACTAACAAAAGTGACATTTCCGAACGAGGTGAAAAATCGTTTAAATAATATACTATATTTTGAAATTGTTTCATGTTATCAAATAAGAATGGCGATTTTAAACAAGCAAAGTAACAGATTATCCACTAGTGGGTATAATTTTGAGGAAATCCACTAGTCAGTATTTTTTTATTTATAACAATAATAATAACACACAACACCTTGGTAACTACTTCGATTGACATTTTAATTTAAAAATTTAAAGCATATGTCACTGTCAAATAATATTTCTTTAACGAATTTTTCATTTATTAAGAGGTGTTGGATAAAACGTTATACTTCACACGTGGGCAAAGTGGAATTACCCACTCGATAAAATTATCTCACTCAGCCTTCGGCTTCGTGAGCTAAAATTTCTCTCGTGGGTAATTCCTTACTTTGCCCACTTGTAAAGTAAATAACTATTGTACACAGTTAATTGCAATAATTTAAATGAGATAAAAAATATGCAAATCATATAGGTTGTTATTTATTTTCAATTAAAAAAATTCGGAGCATAAAATAATGCATTTTGATGCATGTACGATAAGCGGAAAGAACGCTTATTTATATATTATAACATAAAGAAATCAATTATTATAACTTACATGTCTTCCACCGTATTTAAAAATGTCTTTCAGTCGATCAACAATATAAAACATATAATTATCATCGTAATAGACTAGATCTCCAGTTTTAAAATACCCTTGTTCATCAAAAGCTTCAGCAGTCTTTTCAGGATTATTTATATAACCATTCATAATGCCTTCATATTTTACTCTTAGTTCTCCATGCATATTTGGTCCTAAACATTTTTCTGTAGAAATATCAACAATCTGTAATTAAATTCAAATTTAAGAACATCTAATTACCTTACGAAATAATTAATTTACCTTATAAAATATTCCAGGATTTGGCAATCCAGCGGTCATTTTTCCATTAAGATCAAAATAACTTTTATCCTTGGGACAAATGAATAACAGACCTGCAATTTCGGTCATACCAAAACAATTGATCAAAGCAGCATTGGGGAATATTGTACTTATATCAAATAAGGTATTTTCTCCAATAATTGATCCTCCAAACATGATGTATTTTAAGTGGGACGTATCATAATTACAATACTTAGGACATTTTATAAGAACGTTCATCATACTTTGGGCTAAGAAGGTTAGATTCACCTAGATAAATTTGAGGTAGTATAATAAACTTAAGTAGAATGTAATATGGTACCTTGTAATTGTAAAGAGTTTCTATAAAATTATCCTTATTGAAACTTTTATAAATAACGCGAGAAATTCCACAGACTAAAGTAAACATAACAAAAGATATATTGGAAATCCAGGATGGCAGAGTGAAAATCATGGTCGTCGAAACACCTGGTACTATTCTGAAATATATTATTTAAATAAATATATCATCACGCCTTTTACCCATTATGGATGTGGCACTCTGTTCAAGCAGATCTCGGTAAGTGACATATTTTTATGCATGAAGTGCGGTTACCAACTGTCAAATCATAGCACCCAAAGATGTTAGTGGAGGTGGAACCACAGAGGTAAATTTTTACTTTTTAGGGTTTTTTTTGTGTCGGGGGTTATTTAAATGTTTATATTGTTTAGCGAATTATTTAAATGGAATTAAAATATACATGAATTCCATTTATTTCAGGATGAAACAAGAATAAACTGTAAGATTATTTCAGTCAAATATTTGATTACCACTGATAAATGTTGGTAACCCATGCCATTGAACAAGTCTTTAATTTCGTCGACCTGAATCAATATTTAATAGTTAGAAATAAATAATATATTATGTATGGTATCAAAACATACTTACGAATTCAAAGTAAAACAAAAATCTTCAAATTAGTTGCCAACTATTTTGGCACTTCGACAATGTGACAGCACAATAATAAGAGAAGTACAAAAAAAGTTAGAATAGGATAGATATGCGGCATAATACTTTGACGTCATTAATAATTAATAATATTATTTAAACTTCTATTATATCTAGTACGATGTTTTGTTTTTGGGTCTAGTCATAATATAAATGTATGTATGTAATGCTTTTATAAAGTATTTTCCTCCCAAATATCGTAAAAAATATCGTATGCTCCACGGACCAACACTATTCTATGTGTCAAACAAGACAAGCCATTACATAGATTCACATGTACAAGAAAGTCGTATGATGACCAAAGAGATTTTCTATTTTTACAACTCAACACAGTCGAAAATTGCAAGCACATGAAATGTGGTTCCTCCTTAACGAATCTTTGGGAGCGTCATTTGACGTCTGGTACACGTCAATAAAAAATATAACATACCGAATTCTGTTTTAAGCAGAATGCCACACATAAAAATGGGTGAATGGTGTGATAATATATTTAATTATTACTTGCTGTAAAACAAATTATATTTAAATACTATTACCTATTGGCAGAAAGAGCTCCGTAATATAATCCATAACCAGTTACTTTTGCTCCTTTCACTACCCCTGAAGTACCACTAGTGAAAAGTATACAGCATGTATCCTTCAATTTAGCACTTGTATTAATTTTAAATTCTTCCTCTCTTTTGTATTTCTGAATAAAATCTGGCATCGATTCATACTTGCCACTCTTCGTAAAAACAATAATATCACAGGAAACTCCTGCCAAGTTAATGGCAGGCTCTATCACTTTTTCTGCAGGTTCATCGCAGAATATTATTTTAGGATTCACTAATTTTATGCAGTGAGCTATTTCCACTATAAAAACACATATTAAAACCTAGTAAGGTCGTAATTTTTATCGTATTACTTGGATCAGACATATTGTCAAATGCAGAAAATTTGGCACCGATGAAAATCGACGCCAAAATGATAACAACGTAGTCCATGTTGTTGGAACAACTGTAAGCAATGACATCGTCTGGTTTTATTCCTTTAGTTTGCAATGCTTGAGCCAAAGAAAAGATTCGTTTAAGGAATTGTTTGTAGGTCTCTTGAACTCCTGTTTCTGAATCTATCTAAAAATTATTTCAATACACTTTAAACAGAGAGCAAAATATTGAAAACAAATTATATTTCAAACTATAACTACAAGTAATTTTTTTATCGTGAATGTATATGATCAAAATTTCCCTCAGTTTATTTTTAAAATAACACTAAAACATAGTAATACTAGAACACCAAATTTTAGACTTTTATAATAGCGAAAAAATGTGTCTTCTTTGTCTAAGAATTGTTTGTAGAACGGTTGCTATGTAAAATCATATTGCAAAATGTTGTCCAGAAGTGAATCATTTCTTCTAGTTGGTTTTGTTCACTTTACAACTACATGTTTTATTCGCTTCTCTTACTAATTTTCATATTTATCGCATTTCCTTCGGCTCGGACTACAAACTTTTTGCTCGTGTGGAATATATGTCATTCCATTACTTGTTGTAGAATATACTATTTCGGACACTGGCAAAGTATTCCCGTACGACTTAGTTTTTCAAATAAATTTGATGCTTGTGAAAATATGTCTAATATAAAAAATATTGAATTTTGCATCATTGTTTTTGAGAAAAACAGTGTCACAATATTGTTTGTGTATACGTGAAATAGGAAAATATACAATACATACCTGTGCAATATTATTTTCATATTTAAGAAAAGCTTCCAACAAATATTCTCCTAATCCTTTTTCAAGATCTATAGGAACATCAGGTGGTAAATGAATAATATTCTCAATACTTTTAATACCTGTTACTGACAAAATAAGACTACAATATGATTCTTTTTAAACAAATATTAAAAATTTTACCTGCAGAAGACATTTCGAAAAACTGTTCACTTGAAACGATTAGACAAAAAAATATAAAACAACAGCAATATCTAGAATTTATTTCTAAAATATCGTATTTAAATTTATATTTACTCCGATAAACAGACATGCAATTCTTACACAATCATTATTAATTATTATTTATTATACACACAAAAGTATAAATAATTAGTAAATAATAATCACATGTTTCAACGATGCAATTAGTAGGAGAAATGTTTAGTCTGATATATGGCACGAAGAACGGTGCTTTGCGAAGTCAAGTTCAACCAGAATTTCAACTGTCTGTGAATGACGACTACGAGTATTTATGTAAATTTTTTTTCCAAACAGGCAACAAAACTAATTCGATTGTCATAAATGTCCTTCAAGTTATTATATAATAAATAGTTGAAACACGTGTACATTTGATAATACCATAGCCATAGTCCAACAGGATAATAAAAAATACTATTATTTAAATAAACTACAATGTAATAGTTTTATTAATAATAAGTAAATATAAAAATGTTTTAACTTTGGTTTAAAATAAGATTTTGTAAATATTTTTTTCGAAATTATCCTGTAGAAATTCTTGGTATATTGCCTATGAATTTAACACTTCTTCTAAATTAATAGGAAAGAGTTCATCGATCCACAAACAAATTATAAAATACCTTTTATGTGTTGTATTTAGTGTTTCATAAGTATCAAGTTACTTTTGATCTTGTCTTGAAATCAATTAATATTATTTCATTTCTGAACTGTACATTTTATTGAAGGAGCAAGATGTATTTACGCCATTCTATATGTAGTTGGATGGGCGGAGGTAACACACACTCCTACTCAGGGCCGTATTTACGCATGTGCATCCGGTGCGCGAGCACAGGGGCCTCCACAGCTTAGGGGCCTCCACACATTCCTGAAGCAAAAATTTTCCAACTAAAATTTTAAAATTTTAAATTTATTATTAAGAAAGTAAATGTAGGTACCAATATTGGAGCAAAATGTATTTTTGTTTTGATTTTACCTCTAATTTAATTAGTATTGATATATCAAATTCTCATTCTACTAAAACGAATGCTGGATGCGTTCTTTGCGAGGCATAGGTTTACGTTAGCGCAACGGAGGTTTGTCGCCAACGCCAAACTAAAGTTGAACCGATATAAACAGACGATAAACACGATAAAATATAGGAGTCAAAATTCGTGAAGCGGATCTCCCAAATCTAAAGTTGCACTTTTATTCACGATAAGAAAGCTTATAAAATTCTTGCTCAATGCGTAAACAAATTTCACGATCTAGAAGAATAACAGGTGGAGAATAAATAATATTCCCAGTAGTCTGAATACCTGAGACTAGTAAGTAATACTATAATATTGAAAATTTTACCCGAAGAAGACATTTTACAAAACTGTTTATTGGAAACGACTAAACACAAATATATAAAACTATTGATTGCTATTACTATCCCTAGTTTATATTTATATTAATTTTTGAAATCTGATACTTAAATACTACCACAGTTGAATCCAACAGGATAATTATAATTATTGTTATTTAAAATAATATTTGCTTTATTAATAATAAGTAAATATAAAAATGTATTTAATTTTGGCTTAAAATAAGATCTTGTAAATACTTTCTTCGAAGTTTTCCTGTAGATGTTCTTGGTATAATATCTGTGAATTTAACGCCTCCTCTAAGTTGATAGGGATCAGTTAAACGATCTACAAATAAATCATAAAATAGTACAGGTAAAATTAGCAAAATGACATCATACCTTTTATGTATTGTATTATATCTTGTTCAGTAACTTTTATATTTTTATTGAGTTTTACCACAGCCATTGGAAGTTCCCCGTCATGTTCATGTGGAACTGGAACTATAGCACAATCTTTCACGGCTGGGTGTAGTGACAACGTATCTTCAATTACCACGGGAGAGATCTGCAAAAAATACACCTACAGCCGTCCAATATATTGTGGTAAATGATATATTAGATAGACTGGCAGAACGATAATTACAAGAATAACAGAACACAAACGGGCCATTTGTCTGAACCAACTAGATAAATCTGCTGTGGCTAGTCATGCCATTAAATTTCTACATAAAATGAATTTTAAGGAAACGAAGATTACAGTAAGAGCTAAATATACCCATGGCAGACTCGTAATAGAAGCAATAGATATCTATAAGTAGAAGACATGGCTTCCCCTATTTTATAATTCATAATTTGTATTTACTTAATTACTCTATCTATTTAATTGTTTGTGTTTTTCATTTGTTTATAGCCTGACGAATATTTACGTGTAGTAAATCGAAACGTTGTATTTATTAAATATTTTACAGTACCTTATCCAAAAGATTTTTTTTATTAACTATGAGTTCTGAAAGCTTTTTCTAATTATTTTCTGTACTATTTTAAAGAGAAACAAAAAATCATTTATTTCAAAAATATATAGTGTGTATATCATTGCGCGAAAATGACGGACTCGGTAGAAAAATTCATTAGAACCTGTAAGTGATTTTCCGTATGTATTCGATTATATTACCCCAAATTCAATAAAATATTTCAGTTTCCAAATTCAAATCAACATTTTCACGAAACCAATATTACACTAAACTCAATATCTTACATGTATGCCTTTGTATTTGAAAATTTCTTTCAGTCTGTCAACAATGAAAAAGTTGTAATTTTCATCATAGTAAACAATATCACCACTTTTAAAATATCCATCTTCGTCAAAAGCTTCCGCAGTCACTTCTGGTTGATGCAGATATCCGTTCATAATGCCAGCATACTTTATTCTTAGTTCTCCTTTTTTATGAGGACCTAAATTTTCTCCTGTATTTACATCTACTATCTAAAATATAAAAAAATATATTTATCCAACACCTCAATACATGCTCTTATAACTATGGCGATTTTACACAAGGAAAATAACAAATTACCCACTAGTGGGTATAATTTTGAGAAAAGTCACTAGTGAGTAATTTTATAACAATAATAATAACACACAACCCCTTGGTAACAACTTCGATTGTCATTTTAATTTATAAAATTTAAAGCATATGTCACTGTCAATTAATATTTCTTTAATAAATTTTGCATTTATTAAGAGATGTTGAATAAAACGTGGACAAAGTGGAATTACCCACTCAATAAAATTATCAAATTCTCTCGTGGATAATTCCTTACTTTGCCCACTTGTAAAGTAAATAACTATTATTTGGGCAAGTAATAAATTATAACTGTTTCTTACTTTGTAATGGGTTCCTGGAGTTGGATTTCCAACAGAGCAATTATCATCCGCGTCAAAGGTCACTTCTTGTTTGGAAATACATACAAGTCCAGCCAATTCGGTCATTCCAAGGGCATTCAAAAATTTTGTATGGGGAAACAATTTTCTTATTTCTGCGATTTGATTGTGTCCAATCTTAGAACCTCCGAAATACGCGTATTTTAAACAAGATGTGTCATATTGACACACTTCAGGATTTTTTATGAAATCGTTCATAACATGTTGCGTGAAGAGTGTAATATTCACCTAAAATACATGTCAATTAGTGAAAGAATAAATTTTCTTTGTTAATTAATGTATACCTTATAATCTTGAACGATTTTTATAAATCTATCTAAAACGAAAGATTTAAGGATAACTCGTCCAATTCCATTGATAATAGACGTAATACAAAATGAAATATTGGAAATCCAATACGGCAAAGTGAAAATCATAATTCTTTCCACTCCTGGCATGGTCCTAAAATATATTATCATGAATCAACAAACAACAATTATTCTTTTTTTCACGACATGGTAGGAAACCCCACCGTTCTTCTCCCGAAATAATGAGGAAAATGTGTTGTTCCTCTCTAGAGAGAAAAATATAGAAGTGTTACCAATATAAATGTTATTTACAAAAAATATATTATAAAAATTATAAATAAATTCCTAATTTTATTGAAAATCCTTATTTTAGTGATATACGAGTACATACTTTAAATTATTACCTTACAATTATGTCTTATACTTTTCTTTTTCTTATTTAATTATAAATTTGACAACTTATTAAAGATATTTAAGATTGGTTCATTGGCAACACTTTTAACGTGTCAGTCTATCAGTTGTGTTCTCAAAGTGTATTTTAGGTCTGAGCAAATCGTTTTTAGAAACATGTCGTGAAAAAAATGTTGTGTCTAACACGAGAGCAATGCTCTTCTTCCACTCTCGTTCGAAATGCCTCACTCGCTGCGCTCATGAGGCAAAATTGAACTCGAGGGGGAAAAAGAAGCGCTTTACTCTCTAGTTTAACAAATAACTATTATTTCCCGCACATGTAAGGGAGGTATTGAGACGGGTAAAAAAAATTATATTTTTAAACGCACGTATTGGGGTTCATATTATACGATTTCACTATTTTCACGATAACATTTAAAAATTCACATTTGGAATTTAGACTTTCAAGTTCCGAGTTTATAAGGTGACCGGAAATGAATTGAAGACCTATAAGGCTTTTCAAACATATCTCAGTAAATAATTGAATTGTAGAATATAAAATAATAATATCCACTATTTGCTCTATTTTGCGCCGTTTCAATATTATTTTTATTTTTCAAGGTATTCAGGCGGAAGTTTGTGCTGTCATCAGTTTTTAAGTAATAATTAAATAATACTAAATTAATTTTTTTGTGAGCAAAGAACATAAATTGTCACCGGGCTTCCTCTTCAATTTTATCATTGAGAACAGAAATTGAAAAACTGGTAATGGCCAAATGATATTTAAAAGGTCAGACAAGAACTAGTCTAAAGTGCATTCTGTTTCGTATGACGTCACTTTGTTTATATATTTATATTGCACCTATATAGAATATATAACACAACTCCTCATTAAATAAGGTCTATGACCACAGGGTAAATAAATAAATGTATTATAACTCCATTTATCCATTTTGTACGGACACTCTTTCGTTTGGATACATTTTTACCCGATTACCATCTGTCAGCAACAAAAGATGTTAGTGCATGTGGAATCGCAGGGGTAAAGTTAAAGTGATACAGTCGAAGTATAATAAATAAATTACACAATTAACATTTAACCATCAGTATGCAGTCGCATACTTATATCGTATTATCAGTTTAAAAATAAATTTAATGCAAGTCACGTTATAAAGTGAAATAAGTCAAGTTGACAGATAACAGATAATAGATAATTGGAGCTTTAAATGCACTAATCTGTTGGTGTTATTTAGTGCTTGGCTATCAAGCAATTAAAAATAAAAAAATAGTAATTATTTTATAAGCATATCCAATAATAACACTATCAAGTATTTTTGTAACTCAAACAGTGGCAAATACCATTTGAATCTATCTATTTATCAATAAACAATATGTTCATCTTTCTCTTGCTGTTCCACAGCACATATTACTTCCATTCACTTTATCGAGAAAACTAACTTGAAAACAGGGCTAAGATATTCTATTATATAAAATCCCTAGAAAAATTTCATTCAATTATGGGAATGTAGTTTTTCTATTCTTTGGGTATCTCAGATCCCAGTGGTAGTTTTTGTAACTATGAAATCAGTGTGACTGTCCAGGGTTAAATCTCCGTAAAGGAAAGTTACGCATGCTAGAATAGTGCATAATTTGTCCACATAGATATAGATAGAATAATGCAAAATAGCGTGCCCGGAATCAAATCATTTGGCCCATTTAAAGTCATAAAAAGAAAAATTGTTTAATTCGCCATATTTATATCTTAAATTCATTTATTTTTTCTTCCGCACATACATATATGTAATGAACATATTGTTTATATTACGAATTAATTAGATTTTGGGAATAATTCATCAACAGTAAGTGGTAGATTATTTGAAGGCATATCAGGGTTTGTGGGCATATCTTAATAAATAAATTAGATGGAGTAAATTTCATTGGACTCAAAAAGAGATATAATAATATTACTTACAATCTTTATTTGAAACAGTTTTCTGTATTTCTTATCATCATATTTAAAAATAGTGTTTGTGGTACCAGCCAATACCTTTAGGCCAAATTGTTTATTTGTTATTATTTCAGTTGTTATTTTTCCTTAACGTGTTCTTAAAAAGAACAGAAATTATGATACAAATAAATTGAGAACAATAATTTTCCTTTTGTTAGATTTTTTAAAGCTATTCTAAAAGCCTTAATTGGGACAAATGATATTATTTAGGGCTCGTATATATATAAAAATTTTATTCATACCTCTTTGCATTTATTGCTCCATTATAAAGTCCAAAATTGCACACTTGCGCCCCTTTTGACAATCCAGATGTACCACTAGTAAATGCAATGCATCCAGTATCTTTTAATTTTCTTGAGGTATCAACTGTAAATTTGGTGTCTGACTTGAATTTCTGTACAAAATCTTCCATCGAGATGAACTTATCTGTTTTGTTAAAAGTTACAATATCGCATTTTATCCCAGCATCTTTTATTGAAGATTCTATTAAGTCTTCGTGCTCTTGCTCACAAAACATAATTGTAGGGGAAGCAAGTTTTATGCAATGAATTATTGCAGCTGAAAAATATGTTTCTTTCAGTTACTTTGTTAAAATATAACAAAACGATATCCAGCTCTGTGAGGTGTATCTCTTCAAAATATTCTTCATAAAAATGTTAAAAAGCTAAGTTAGTAAAGTTGCAAATATAATAATGAACTTTTGATTCGAAATGTACAATTGTTTAACTCCATGCATTGTAGTAGAGCCTGTCATAGGTGGATATCGGTTTGTCGACCTATATTTATTATTACGTGTAGCCGCTGAAATATCCATGGCAGAAAAACGTGCACCAATGAAAATGCTTGCAATAATTACAGCAATATAATCCATATTGTTGTAACAACATACTGCAACAATATCATTTGATGTTACGCCTTTCGTCTTCAGAGCTTGAGCAAGATTGATGCTTCGGTTAAGAAGCTCACCGAAAGTTTCTGTGTTCCCTGTACTGGAATCTATCTACAACGAAAAGAGTAAAAAAATATTCAATGATAAATATAATCATTTCAGAACGCTACTAATATTTACTAAATATTGGTGTGAATTTATTTGCGGTTTGCAATAACAACAATAATATAAATTTGGAGATTGTAAACGAATGCGTAATTCAAGTTAAAATGAAGATCATCATTTAAGAACTAAATTTTAATAACAATATTGTTTAACTTAAATAATAAAGTAATTAACTGCGATAAAATTATCAAATATTTATTTATTTAATGAGATGAGTAATTTAATATTTCGTGTGAACAGACACATGTATGACATACAGGGTGTAGAATTTAAATGTGGTGTATAGGGATTTCAATTCTATTTTTTAAATATTATTGTACATTTTTATTTATTAACTTTGCAACAGAATACATAATACAAAAGTTGTTTAGAAATTAATAATGCATCTAATTTGGTTTCCTAATTATTAGTCTTTCACGATATATCAATAGATTTAAAATTAATATTTATTAGAAAAAATGGTTCACAACCTTGGAAAGTAAACAAAAACGAAAAATAAAAAATATTTGTAATTTCAGAAAACAAATTGTTTTATTTATTACAGTGCTGTATTATTTTCTGTAGAAATTTCGCAGAAAATTGTAAATAATATAATGGCAAATTTGAGAGTTCATTTCTTTCCATTATTTTCTGTTAAATAAATAGATAAATTTAAAACTGTTTTATGGAATGTCGAATATTTTTCGTTTTTGTATATTTTTTCAAAGCAGTATTACAATTTTCTTAATAAATATTGATTTTAATATATCGTGAAACACTAATATTTAGGTTACTAAATGGACCTTATTACATGCATTTTTAAATTTTTAACAAATTTTGTATTTACACTTTTGTTGTAAATTTACAGAAATATCAAAAATAACATTGAAATTCCTATATGCCGTATTTCAGTTCTACAAATATAAGCACAAAACTATTAATATTTCACAATATAACAATTGAATTAAAATTAATATTTATTAGAAAAATTGTAACACGGCCTTGGAATATTAAACAAAATAGAAAAATATTTCACATTTCATAATTTTAATTTAATTGATATATCGTAAAAAGTTAATATTTAGTTAATTAAATGAATTTTTCAATTTTTGTTGTTAAACAATAAGTGAATAGATAAAAAAAATTGCATTGAAACCGCTTGTCTATTTTTTTCATGACACATACACTTCCTTAGAGAACGCATAAAAATTTAATAGGAAATACTATTTACCTGTGCAATTTTGTCACCGTGTTTTGTAAGAGACTCCAAAACATATTCGCTCAATGCTCGATTTACATCTATGTTTATGTCAAAAGGAATATGAACAATGTTCTCATTGTTACCTAAAAGTAAGATTAAAGTTATAATTTAAAATAGAAAATATCAACAACGAAACATGCCAGACAGCAATATTCAAAATGAAATTATACAGAAATTAAAACACAAATAATTGTGAAAGTTTCTAAGTACTATGAGATTAGAAAGTTTACTTAAAATTAAAAAATATACAACTGTAACAAATATGTTTTGTACATCACCATGTGCAGGTGAAAATTTATTTTGCACATCTTTCTACATTTTATTCATAGACTTAATTTCCAGTAATTGATGTGCATGAAAGTCAAAGTTTTAAAATATATATATATATATATATATATATATATATATATATCAATTTTAACTTGGGTAAACCATTTCTTCCCTGAAAAATAAAGAAAGCTGTTCCAAAATATTGGATGTAAATAAAACTAATTAAATAACTCAAATCTAACTGGAATTTCCTCCTAATCCAATATATAGTTCTGTATTTATTGAATATAAAGACAGTATTTATGATTAAAATAAATGAAAGTGGGCTAAATAATGGTTAATTTATTAAAACTAAGTACTTACTTTTCGATGTAGGAGCCATCGTTCAAAAATGTTAAGAGCACAGCAACTAAACAACTACTAATTATCTCTATTTGCTCGTCTTTTATAAATTCACTGATCAGACAACACAAATTACAGACAAAAATAAGTAATATAACACAGATAATTCAAGTATATTTGGAGATTTGTATAGTCATAGTCATATCGGCCAAATAAAACAAAAAAAACTTGTGACACAAATAATTTTTGTTAGTTCACTTTTATCTATTACTCGTGTAAGATAAAAGATGTTTGCGTCATATCACGAAATGATCTACTCTCTTCAGAAATCGCTAGTTTTATTCACTATCTTTTAAAAATGTGAGTTCAACAGTACTGGATACTTTTTGTTTTCACCTTATATCTTTAGTAACCAATCAAGTTGCAGCAGCTGCCTATACTTAAATGTAATTGCATGTATTTCTTGGAAACCCCGTGCAAAATATTTTAAGTAGTTTCGCAAGATGAATTTTTAACCAGAAGTAAAAAGCAACGAAGGGAGATAAAATATTTAGTACGAGAACAGTTGATAAGGTAGATAATTCAGTCAAATACAGATAAAAGTTATAAATATTTAGCTTCTTTAAAATTAATGTGACATGAGTAAAAATATGTTAATCATAATATTAATCTCCTAAGATATTGACCAGCTATTTAATTATGATAAGGAATAGTAGAATAAACATGTAGAAATATATTGTTAGTTTAAGTAGTCAGCTCTTAACTTTGCAACCTGCAACATTTCGGTGTAGTAACTAAAGTATTTTTTAAGTCACTTAGGATATATCTATATGTTGTCTCTGGGATATATACATATTCTAAATTTGTATAAACTATTCCTTACATTAATTATTATTTAAACATAACTAAATATATCGTTTATCGTATATGATTATAAATTTATATCATACAAAATACAAAAAAACTGCATAGCAACCTCAAAACGATGATTAAAAGCTGGACTAAAATTTTAGGAGAATAATTAAATTTCTCGAATTACTTATGCAATAGTATAACCTATATGTATTTTGCTATGAAGAACTTGAATTGTAAAAACCCTAACGCCAAAATAAATTCTACAGATACATTATCATGCTTACTCAAATTATTTTATTGCAGTATCTGTAAAATTTTAAATACAAATTGTGTTTATTATTCCGAATTTATAAATGTACTACAGTAATCAATTTATTTTAAGCCAGATATGTTTTTCTGGAATTTTCATATTCAGCACATGACTGGGTATCTCAAAACAGACACTTAATTCATGTGAAAGGAAACCAAAACCATAAAGTAATTTGAACGTCAATTATCAAACTAGTGGAACTAAACCATTTATGTCTTTCATACATTGATAAGGAATTAAAACAGAATGTATAACACAATAAATCTAAGTTTGTACATATTTCAAAACATGTATATTTCACTAGTGATAGTTAATAGTGAAAGTAATGTGTAAAGCTATGTAAAACATCTCAATATGTACTACATGTAGTACGCACACTAAAATCTCTTACAATAATTAAGGAATAAATTACATCAGTATAAAATAGAACCGAAACCGAAACACAAATATTTAGAATTCAATTAAGTGGACAAGTGGAGTAGCTAGAATCGGTGTCACCCGGGCAACAGCGATGGTATCTCAACTTTTGTTTATTTACATTAACTTTTTCGAGATTTCAGGGCAGCAAATTGATCTATAATTTCATCAATATCAATGTTTGATGCTACAACATTTTCGAATGATTATAGAGCCAAATCAGAAAGTATTGACTGACTCATTGTTAACCAAAGTAAAGATTTTTATTAGTTTTAGTTTCCAGAAGCTCCTTTCACAAGATGCAATAGATATAAATTGTGAAAAATAATTTTATACTGAGAGAAAGATTTGGAAACGATTCTACGAAGTTCCACTCAGTAATGAAATTCAAAATTTGTAAAGATGACCAATCGTTAGTTTCTATTAGGTTGATAACTGATTTTTAAATATACAAAATTTCAAATTATATATTTATAATTACAAATTTTTATTTGCAATTAAATTCATACCCGGGTGTCACCCCTACAATGGTGTCACCCCCACCCCCGCCTTCACGTCGCTACGCCACTGGTACAATTTATAGATTGATCTTTCGTTGATGGAGGATGAAGTCAGTGACCTTATGTCGCTGTAGTTTACCTGAAGGGTTTCGTGGAATCGAATCAATCATATATACTCCTCCACGGACGTGGTATTTATCCGGAAGATGATCTGAAAGAAGAGAAATAGTTAGAAAAACAATTTCATTCTTAAATATCCTGATTATAATTCACACTTAGGCTAGCATCATTCAAGTTATAGAGAGGAGTTACAAGTAACTCGCAAACAGAATTTAGTCATTCTATTAGTCAAATGCGTTCTTCAAAAACAAAGTCTTAAGCAGCGTGCGAAAGTGTCCGTTTTCTTCAATTTAAATCACAGTTCAAATTTTTGCTTGCACCATATGATTAAATCTGTTTTAAAATCAAATTCTTTTGAGTGAATACATATTTCAAACTACAAAAAATTAAAAACCATGTATTCAATTTTATCCGAACAAATGGCCATCGGACAAATCTCTTGATTAATTATTTCATTATATATTTGTCAAATATCTATTATATAATTTCTTTTTAACCAAGAATCACCCAATTGTAAAGTAGAATTAAGAAGGAAGGAATAAGGGAAGTAAATCCCTATTAGTCTTTTCCACACTGTTCTGTAATCAGTTTAGAAAGATTGCTACCGGTTTCGACCAATTAATGATCATCATCAGGCCATCGGTGAGACTACAATACAAAACCAAAACTTCAAAATATAAATTTTTAACGAAACAAGGATTCTTTTATAACGAGAATACTTACACTTAAAACTACAGGTGGACAATTATACAGGAAAGAAAAAAAAAACATACCAAGTCAACAAAACAAATATCATAAGAACAAAAATCGAAATTAAAATTAACAGCACTAATATGTCAGGTGATGTTGCGAAGACTGACGCTGGGTCAACGATCGTGTGGTAGAATAAATGATAATTATAAATTAATAAACTGGTAAAAACAAGAGACAAATCAAGTAAGTAGTAGGTCGAGAAGCGGGCTAGATTTCAAATTTATATTCACTTGATCATTTAAGCGGGGTTTAAAGAACATACTCGCTGTGTTTAACTTAAAAATTCCTGTTAATTTTAATGAGATTTGTTTCACTGACTTGGTTTGGTTTTTATCCTCTTTCCTGTAAGGACATTTTTTTTAATCTACAGGTGGATATATATATATATATATATATCCACCTGTAGATTTAAAAAAATGTCCTTACTTTTCGGTTTTGTTATAAATTTATATTTTGAGGTTTCCTTTTTAGTCTCACCGGTGCCTTGATGATGAATGAAACCGAAACCGATAGCAATCCAAACTGATTATAGAACAGTATGAAAAAGACTAATAGGGTTTATCTTCCCTTATTCCCTCCTACGTACTATAATAAAAATTCATTACCGTGCTAGGAAAATTAGGTTTATAATAATTTTGAAATTCTTACAAAATAAATACCTCTAATAAACTGCATAATTTCTTCTTCGTCAAATTTCTTTTTATCTTTGACAACTACAGCAGCGGTAGCATGATTTGCTTCCCCATCTACAGGGATACCAACCACTATAGCCTGGTTGATATTCGGATGTTTCAACAACTGTTCTTCGATCAATACAGGGGAAATCTGAAATTATATCACAATTATTTTGTGATGAAATGTTGAACAAAATATTGAGTAGTGTAATGAATTCGGTATAATTAAATATATCGGGGATTTTTGAAAAAAGATTGCAGTTGATACCACGATGTAAGAAGAGAGGTGTATCGACTCCTTAGCAATCCATGGAACCGAGCCAATCGTACGTCGTTAGTTGCATTATTCTCCACAGGCGCTGCGATCGCCGCATCGAGGGTAAAATGGCGGCCACTAGCCGGTCTATGTCATAAATGTTACATGTTTATACGCCGTCTTGAGGAGAAAGTATTTTGTCGCGAATTGTTCCAGTGACACATTTCTATTTTCAAAGTGTTTATACTTTGTGGCACTTGTGAGTAGGCATATATTTATATTACATTACTAACCGTAAATGTCATAATAATCATTCTAACCTTCATCAACTTTTATCTAATAACGTTTTTTTGTCGTCGTACTGTAATTTTAGGTTGCTTTAGTTTAAATTGACACTTGACACACCCGCACAGAAAAGTGAACAACTAACAACTCTTCTTACACCGTAGTTGATATTAACGTTGACTTAATTGTTGCACAGTTTCCTCGTACTTACGTGCCATCCCATGTACTTGAACAAATCCTTAACTCTAGTGACATAGGTGAATGTGTAGTCCTCATCGTAGTAAACAATATCGCCCGTTTTAAAGAAGCCATCACTGTTGAAAACTTCTGCATAAGCTTTCGGGTTTCTGTAGTACGTATTGAATATAATTTTGCATTTTACTCGTAATTCCCCGGATATATTTGGACCACAGGTCTTTCCTGTTTCAGGGTCAACAACCTAAAACAACCACAATTTATAAATAAGTTCACCAGTAAAACTTTCTGCTCATGTATTTATTTTTTGGATTGAACGTGATACTATTTATTTGTATATGAATTATTCCAGTGATTCAGATAATATACATTAATATTATTATTTTAAAAACTTTTCCACATATTTACCGATATTATTGCTTACTACTCCTTTTCCTTTCTTTACAAAGCGTAAGGATGTATAAGAATAATGAAAAAAATTATGCTTGTTGTTATGTTTTGACCATTTTTCAAATATCCGAATATAATAAAGAAATATTTCTTCGATTTACCTAGTATTTATTAGTTATCGAGTGATCCAGCTTTAACGCTCCCTGCCAAGTAGTTGCCTAATTCCCCTTTTATCTGCTTTTTTAACGCGTTTGAAATTAACACCACTGCGTTAGTGTAGCTATTAATATTAATTTTTTACGAATAGATTATTTAATTGAAGGAAATATGAACACATTTATATGATTTATTTACAGTCTTGTTCAACTCGTAGGCTTCATTCTAATTCATTTATATAGCAGTCATATCACAACCGCAGCATCCAGGGATTAAAATGGTTAATGGTTTGATTTTATGATTTTATTTTATTAAATTAGTTCTTACTTTGTATCTGAATCCTGGGACAGGGGTGCCAACCGGGGCTCTGTTCGTTCTTATCAGTTCTTCTTCGGTTTTTATATACGGTTTCAGTAGAAGTCCTGCAGTTTCAGTCATGCCATATACATCAACAATGATCGCATTGGGAAAAGCTTTTATGTATTCCAAGAATTGTTTCACAGATGTTGGAGTGCTGCCAGTAAAAAACACTTGAAGGGAGGATAAATCATAGTTGTAGTATTCAGGATTCTGCAGAAGTTTGCTGCCGTTTACAGGTGATATATACAACATATTGATCTGAAATAATTAGATATAAGAATTAAGCACGACAGATAATATGAAGAAACTATGAACCTTATAATCTTGTACATATTTCATGCAAGTGTTTTCATTAAAAACTTTAACCAAAACCCGGATGTCTCCGTTGTATACAGCAACTATTAGATTAATCATGTATGATATAAAGATTGGAGTTGTTAAAATCATGACAGTTTTGGATTCTAGTGCAGGTCTGTAAAAATGTGATTAGTTGGACAATAAACAAATAATATAAATATAATTGAAGTACTCGTATTATGTACAACACAAAAATTTGGCAAACTGGAGTTCGAAATAGTACATTGTAGCACAAGTTTTCTTATTAAATGTGTAAATTACACTTTTCTAAAAATCAGAATAATCACTACAAAAAATACTTCTTTCACATGTTATCACTTTCAGTATTTGCGAGAGAAATGGCTACATTCAAACTAAATTGAATGAGGGAAACTATATTTCATTACAATTTTTATAAATGTTTTTATGTTTATTATAATCTCCTTTTTTCACTCATTTTATTGAAGCACGTATTACTAATTACTAGTGCAAATAATTATTTCCATACAAGTGACGAAAGTGATTTACTTTCATCGTTAATAAGAGTAATAATTTATTGTTTAAGGTGACCAAAGAATCGTGATGTGAATTTGCAAATACATATGTTATTGTTTACATTTAAAATAATTACTAAGTTTCATGTATTGACTAAAGCAAACGTTAGAAAAATGACATTTTCACATTTAATGTTGAAAAAAAAAATGGAATATAGCATGTGGTACTAAAACACGAACTTTCGTAAAAGTTTTGTAATGAAGCACTGTATCTGACTTGTAAACCAAAATAACAACAACATATACAGGGTGAGCTTTTGAAAACAACTAATCAGTTTTGCTGGCTAACTAATAACTTAAAAAAAAATTGAAATACACAGGCTTATATAACAAGGAGGGCTACATAATTGTACGGTGGGTAAAATAAAATTATTAGGGGGATGTGGCGGCGGAGCAATGAAAATTATATTTTCTTAAATGGAAAGGGGTGAAATTTTTATTGGAATGGATCACAAGGTCACAAAGTTCCAAAATACTTTTACGGTTTTAATATGTAAAATATAACTTCAGGTAGACCATTGAACAAAACCAAGTTATTGTTTTTATTATTGATACTCCTGTCATCAATTTGTCAACAATTATTGTCGTAAAGCCATTGTTGACAAGAGTATCAATCAATAAAAAAAAGTTGTTCTGTTCAACAGCCTACCTAAAGATTTATTTTCCATTTTAAAAATGTTAATATTTCTTTGAACTTTCTGACTATTATTTTTAATTTTAGGTATAGATATGGAAAGGGAATATTTCGGGCTATCCATTAAAATAAAAAGTACCCTTTTCCATTTAAGAAAATGTAACTCTCATTCCTCCCCGCCAAATCCCCCTAATAATGTTATTTTCCAACCGTACAATCATGATATCCTTTCTGTATAAGCTTGTGTATTTATTTTTTCTCTAACGGTATTAGTTAGCTTTAAAAAACTCATCCTGTACAGTTAGTTTCAGGAGTATTATAACAAACTTAAAATTATATGAACATAGGTACTATTCCTTCTATTTTTTACCTATAAATAAAAACAAATTTTCTGATATATTTCAAAAACAAATTATTTTGTAGCCGTATCTTGCATTATTTCGGTCAAGATTAAAATTATTTTTCTTCTAATTGTATCTTTATTTCATAATGATTTTATTTATGTAGTTTGTTATACTAAACCTGAAACACACTGTATTGCCATAAACTAAAACGGAATAAAACCTAGCAAATCCTCGCAGTGTCTGGCAAACATAAGCAAGCCCATAATGCGTAACGCAGACCGCCTTTGGTAGTCCAGTAGTACCACTAGAATAATGAATACAGCAAGTATCATAAACACTTGCAGGTTTATAAACCTGAAAATCTTCTTCGGGTCCTTGTTCTTTTAGATATTCTGAAAAAAGTACATTTCTTTCTGTTTCCCCAAAGACAACGATGTCAATCTTCAGTCCTGCTTCATTCATAGCTCTTTCCATCAAACTTTCGGTGTCACTGTCGCAGAAGAGAATCTTTGGTGTTAAGATTTTTAGCAACTGAACAAAGTTGTCTGAAAATACAAATAGTTGAATGCTTTTTTATGTCTTTAAAATTTAAACAATCTTTGCAATTCTATAATTTGAAAAATGTCACGATTGACTTATTCTTCATCTTTCTGAACTGAGAGTTCTGAATAAAATCTTACATAATTCTGAATTAGGATCAATGGGAGCATTGTAACAGCCAATGAAAAACGAAGCAAACACAACAGTGGTACAATCCAAATTATTGAAAGTTGACATAGAGATGGTATCACCGGATTTTAATCCTTTGGCCTGTAAGTTCTGTGCAACTCTGATGGACCTAGAGAGTAGAGATTCATAGTTTTCCTTCACTCCTGTCTCAGGGTCAATCTAAATTAAGTAAAACGAGAAATATACAAATTGAATTTTTTGTATAATTAATGTAATTAAATATTTTTTACCTGTGCAATTTTGGAGGAATGCTTTTTAATTTCTTCCATTATAATTTCACCAATACCTTTGTCTATAACCACTGGTTTCTCCTCAGGTACATAGATTTCTTTATCTGAACTCTGATTTACAACAGAGTCTTCTAAAATTGTAATTGATAAATTATTCATACACTATTTTCAAATTAGATGAAAGAGCGTCAATTTTCAACTTTGATGTGTTAATAATTAGTAGAGAGCGGATTATATGCAAAGTGCATATATTTTAATTTTTGCATATCTTAAAATAAAATCAATTTTCTGGACGAATTACATTAATTAGAGTTAATTAATACTAATTCCTAATTGCATATTTGGGCATTCTTATGCATATTTTTACAAAAATTGCATATTTCAATATTTTTAAGACCTTGTCTAGTGATAAACATTCTGAAATTTCTGGTAATGCACATTGATAATTCCCAAATATTGGAGGAGGCCGCTATAAATAGAAGAATGCAACGGAAAAAGCAATAAACAATATAATAAGCAAATACACAAACCAATAAACTCTAATATTTCTAGGGAAATCCCTGTAACGGTAACGGTAGGTGTTCATTGTATACACGAATGCTGGTAAAAGTAGGTACAATAAATATAAGACCGAGAATTCTCAGCTGAATATATCTTTCACTTTCTTTTTTTTTTTAGAAAATTTTGAATAATTTGTTATTGTAAGTACGTAAATATATCATAATCTTATAATATCAAGTTTCTAGACTTAGTTTATATGTACTAGCGTCGACCCCGCCTACGGCGGGGGTCTTAGCTAGGGCTCCGCCATCTCAAAAAATCTCACAAATCTTATGTACTTATAATAATATAATAGGAAAAAGGTGATTAGTAATGTATAGCGGTTCGACCTACTTCGCAGATCTAATCCCTTTGCTCCTCGACCCTGAAGAAGATTTCAACTTAATTTAGGGTCCAACTAAAAGTATGGGATAATGAATCATAGTGCTTTGTTAATAATATCTCATATAAGACCATGCAATTGATGAAGAAAGGTCAGTCCTCCCTTTCATGTAACTAAATTGGCGAATATCATCACTTTGTTCTTCGCTTCCATGTCACTATGGGAATTTTCGTGTCTCCCATAGTGAAGTTGTGTGTCTCCCAGGTTTTTCATTGAGGGAAGAGTGTGTTTTCCATTGAGGGAAGTTGTGTGTTTACCACTGAAGAAAATTGCGTAATTTCCATAGAGGGAAGTTGTGTGTTTTCCATTGAAGGAATTTGTGTATATTCCATTGAGGGTAGTTATGTGTTTACCATTGTAAAAAGTTGTATGTTTTCCATTGAGGAAGTTGTCCGCTTTCCATTAAGGGAAGTTATGTGTTTTCCATTGAGGAAAGTTGTGCTATTAGCACTGAAGAAAATTGCAAATTTTCCATTAACGGAAGTTAGATGTCTACCATTGTGGAAATTTGAGAGGTTTCCATAAGGGAATGTTGCATGTTTCTTATTGAAAAACCTATAAGTTAGCTTTCTAGTAATTTCTACAAAAACAATTGCCGGTCGTAATGATTTGTGATAATGAATCTTCCTCACTAACGTTCCTCAACTTACTGCTCCTAAAACATTTCATTTAATACCCGACAAGTCAGGTTTCTATGAAACAAAACAAAAAAAAAACAAGTGCTGGTCGTAACGATTTGGAATAAAAAAATTTCGTCACTGCTGTCCTTCATTTCCTGTCATCAAAAAATTTCATTTATTACTTCATAAGTTAGCGTTCTAAGAATTTCTATAAAAGTAATTACCCACTTTTATAAAATTTCACTTGATACCCCATGAATTTTTAGCAAAAAACAATTGCACATCGTATCTCATTTCATTTCACTTAAAAAAAAAAAAATAAATTATATCAGTCGTTCTATATTTTTCACAGATCGTTAGAACATGTCAATTCAAGACTTTTCATTTGATACCAAACACGATACACTTTTTATGACTTTTAAAAAAACAATCGACAATCGGTCAACTTCCATTTTTTTATATAATCATTTATCTCGTCTTTTCGAGACATTTCTTTTGATACCCAATAAGTGATTTAAAATAGTATATTCTACAACAAGTAATGGAATGGCACATATTCCACGCGAGCAAAAAGTTTGTAGCCCGAGCCAAAGGCGAGGGCTACGGTTTGCGAGAGTGGGATAGGCCATTCCGTTACATGTTGTAGACTATACTTTCTATAAAAAGGTTTTGGAAATTATACAAAAATACAAATATAAAACTGTTGAAAACGTCAAACTCAAATAAATCAAATTAAAACAAACAGATATAACCATAGTAACTGAATCAAGATACTTCATATGTCGCGCTCAGAAGCGGTTCTGATTCGTCGAAAATATTCCATACGCCGCGTATGGAATGTTAGTGATTCCATAACAGTTTTTAGTAGTGGAATGCCCAGTTTCCAAAACAGTGTTATAGAAAAATAATTAAATCACACACAATTTACATTAATATTTGATCATGTAATAAAGACTTCTGTCAATCGGACACTTTTATTGTCATCTTGTCATTTTAAAAGTATCTACAGTCAATAATAATTTGCATCCTACATTAGCTTCAGTTTCCGCGGTTTTACTTTATTTTTACTATATTTAATCGTTTAACACCCACTTTTATAAGGACGTCAATATACAATCAAAGCAAAAAGTTTTATTCGACATTTCTAAAAAAATTTAAATTAACGTTTAAAAAATTTGCATAATATCAAACACGTTTGTTCATTTATTCTAAACACAGATAAATTTACAAAACTTCTCCAACTTGTCGGCAATTAATGTAATTTATATTTAAAATTTTAAACTGAACTGTCAAAAATGACAAACTGTTATAGACATTCATCTTAAAAATTCCACGACCGCCACACTCTTAGTTGATTTTGGCCCAAAAATGCATGTTTTTTCAAGTTTTCTCGCAAATCGTGTGCAGGAAAAATTTGAAATCATCAAAAGGACCTAATCCTAACCACACTCTAAATATCTATGAAGGTTTCACTCAAATCCATCAATCCGTCTGAGCTCTAGAAATTGGCAAAGTTGCGTGATGAATCTATAGATAGATAGATATATAGGCCCCGATTAGCCAAAATAGTATTTGGATATTAGTAGTATATTTGTTAATTGTGAATCAGGATTAAGACTGTATTGTGCAATAAAATTCTTAATGCATTCATTTATACTTTTTAACTAGTAATTTAAGATTTTTTTGCACATTTTGCTGCATATATAGTGCATATTTCCCAAAAAATCAGTGCATATATATGCGCATATAATTCATTTTTTTCGTGAATATAATCCGCTCTCCAATAATTACTTTAAATGATTCTATGTAAACCTCAAATATTAATTCTAGTCAACCTTGCGATGTGCTACTTGACCTCCGATTTGGATGAAACTTCGTGAATTTATTACATTTTACTTAAACTAAAGGGAAAAATACTAACAAGTGACGGTCGGACTCGAATGACCTTAAAATTTAAAAACACAGTTCAATGTGTCACTTTATTCGTTTAACGTGGAACGTAGAAGCGAGCTTATCTTCTGATAAGTTCTATTAAAAATGAGTACCTACTTAGGGTTTGTTTATGAAAAGTGCGGGCGAAGCGAGTTTACCTACAGATAAATTCCACATAAATATAATTTGTACATCGTTATGAATGAATTTTTAGCGATATTAAAACTCTTTGGCAATGTTTTTCAGCGATACTAAAGCAATCGCTCGCAGGTTTCAAAAACAAACCCTGAACTTACACAACTCAAGTTCGACATGAATCAGAGTACTCATTTTAAACTAAAATAAAATCGTTTCCACGTTCCACGTAGAACAAATAAAGTGACTCATAAACTGTGTTTTCAAGATCATCCTAGTCCGACTGCCACTTAGTATTTTTCCCTTTAGTTTGACGAAAAATGTGATAAATACATGAAGTATCAGCCAAATCGGAAGTGCAGTAGTGCAATAGCATGATTGACCATAATTCAAATTTAAAGGTTTAATTTCATCATTTAGAAAATTTACTTTTCACCGAATTTAATTTTTAACAGTAACAAATTCACATTAATCTTTTAAATGTTCGTTTAAATAACATTACTATGAACTAAATTTAAAAACCTACCTTTGCGCGACGACATAATACTACTTTTACTAATAGAACCGGATTCAATTCAAGCTGAATGTTACTTATATAATTGTAGCACCGTTAATAAGTCTATAAATTTCAAACTAAATTAATAAGGGACTGACAAGAAATATATGCAAATTAAAGAGCATATGAACACAATTTTCCTTGGAGAGGGAAGGGGGGTGGGGTCTAGTAGTACGTGGAATTTTTTGATTGCGCTAAAACGCCTGATAATATATAAGTAGTTCCAATTTATAGCTATAATTATGACCTATTTTGCTTTTAAAAACTATAATTCACCAAGTAATGTCTGTTTTTACCTCCCACCTGCCTCAGAGTAAGGGAGGTATTGTTTTAGGTGAAAAAATTGGGAACACTGATAAAAATGTTTTCTTGGAACAAACAGATTTCTCTTAAATGAAGAAAAAATTGATTTGAATAGTGCCAATCCGACTACCGTTTTCATTGAAAACTTTTATAGGTTTAGTAAATATTCTTGCATGAAAATTAATTTAGTTTTTAGGGAACATATCCAAGTATTCAACTGAGTTTGAATAGGAGTAGTTTTAATTCAAAGTGAAATCGTTTTAAATAAAAACTTTTCGTTTCAAATTAATACGACTTCTTTTTCATTATTTTTAAAAACAAAATTTTGAATATTATATATATAAAAAGAATATTCTTTTTCTTTAAATGCAGAAAAAAGAAGATAAATAAAATTTATATTCAAAATTAATATTTTTTTGAATTGAACATAATAATTTTGTAAGAAATAAAATTTTCTTCAACGAATGCATACAAAAGGAAAACTAAAAATTTTCATGAAACAAAAAGTAATTTTTATGAGTGTAGTGAGTTTTCAATGAATAAGCACGTTTTAAGATTCCTACCATACGATTTTACTATTTTTGCCATGATATCATTATGTATGTGTGTGTGTGTGTGTGTGTGTCTGCGTGTGTGTTGTATGTGCCGATTTTGCGTCTCGAGTAATTCAAATACTGTAATATCAAAAAATACAATTTAGTGTTTTTTTTCTTATATTTATATGAAGATGTGATTAGATTTTGGATAAAATTGGTCAACCGGAAGTAGCAGTTCACTAGAAGCCCTTAACAGTTTTCCGGGAAAAAATACGGTTTAATTTAATTTTTTAGCAATTTGTTATTGTTGTTATTTGTAATTTTACATCTGTTTTGATACACTTCAGGTACATAGATTCGTTTAATTAGGGTGTCATTTAACACAATGACTTCTTAAATTTTAATTTTGTTATAAATTAGATGAAAAAGCATCAAATATGATGTCTCAATATTTTATTTGATTGATTCTATATAAACCTCAAATCCAAAAACGTATATTTAAGAACTGGGAAATGTACTTTTCTACGATTTTAATTTTTAACAGTAACGAATTCACATAAATCTTTTAAATGTTTCAGAACTAAAATTATAAATGTACCTTTGCCTAACGACATGTTGGAAATGTTACTGATAAAATCGATTCAGTTGAAGGTTACTTTTATAATTGTCTTTAAACACTACAAAAATTGTAACACTGTTGATAGATCTACATAGGATTAACATGAAATATAAGTAAATTCAGTCGCGTAGGAATACAATATGTGGAATTGTGAAATTTTTTGGTTGCATGTATTTATTTTGACCGGAATTTTCATATTCAGTACTTGATTGGTAATCTGGTAACAAACAGTTCTTGTGAAAGGAAACCAAAATAATAAAGTAATTCGAACGTCAATTATTATACTCACCTGAAACTAAACCAGATGCCTTCCACATTAAATTGCATTGATAAAGAATGAAAACAAAATGTATAAAACAATAAATCTAAGTTTGTACATGTTGCAAAATAACTATATTTCATTAGTGACAGTAATTAATTAAAATCATGCCTAAAGCTATGAATTAATTGTAACATCTAAATATCTGAATATGTACTAAAAGTACACACACTAAAATCTATTACAATAATTAAGGAATAAATTACATAAATACAACAGAAACAGAAACACAAATATCTAGAATACAATTTATAGTTTGATCTTTCGTTGTTGGAGGACGAAGTCAGTGACCTTTCGTCGCTGTAGTTTACCCGTTGAGGTTCGTGGAATTGAATCAATCATATATACTCCTCCACGGACGTGATACTTATCCGGAAGATGGTCTGGAAGAAGAGAAATTTCATTCTTAAATACTCTGATTATAATTCACTCTTAGGCTAGCATCATTCTAGTTACAGAGATGATTTGTAACAAAACTTAGTCATCCTAATTAGTCCAATGCGACAATATTAAAAATAAATGCACACAGATCTTTCGTTAGATAGTTTGTTTATACAAAAAATAGTTTATAAACCATGTATTCAATTTTATCCAAACATATTTAGATGCCACCGGACAAGTAAGTCTCTTGATTATATTCTTTTTTGCATAAATGTTCACCTATAGTTTTAAGTGTAAATATTCTTATTACAAAAAAATATCCTTGTTAATTGTCTTTTGGTTTTATTATAAATTTATATCTTGATGTTTCGTTTTTGTATTATAGTGTCACCCGTGGCCTAATTATGACCATGAAATAGTCGTATCCGGGAGCAATTCAAACTTTTAACTTCCTACCTCTAACAAACTGCATAACTTCTTCTTCGTTAAATTTATCTTTATCTTCGACAACTACAGCAGCGGTAGCATGATCCCCTTCCCCATCTACAGGGATACCAACCACTACAGCCTGGTTGATATTTGGATGTTTCAACAACTGCTGTTCAATCAGTACGGGAGGAATCTGAAATTATATCAAAATTATTTAGTGAAAAGAGACTACATTGAGTTAATACTTCCGTTGACTTAATTACTGCATAGTTTCCTAATACTTACGTGCCATCCCATGTACTTGAAGATATCCTTAATTCTGGTGACATATGTGAATATGTAGTCCTCATCGTAGTAAAGAATGTCACCCGTTTTCAAGAATCCATCACTGTCGAAAGCTTCTTCATAAGCTTTCTGGTTTCTGTAGTACGATTTGAACATACTTTTGCATTTTACACGTAATTCTCCAGGTTTATTTGGACCACAGGCTTTTTCTGTTTCAGGGTCAACAACCTAAAAACCACAATTATTAACAAAGCTCAAGGAAGTATAGAAATCAGGAAAAAAATAGTTCTTGTTGTTATGTTTTAACATTGATCTAAATATACACTGTACATGTGTAGATAATTGGACATATAGATTTGTATCCGTACGTGCAATAGCTAATGAACGAGACAAGAAGGAGTAAAGAAATTTCGTAATTATGTGTTTTATAAAGACATAACTAAGTAATTTTGGTTATAAATACAAGACCAGAAAAAGAAGTTTACTGATTAAAAAACAATGTTACTGCTATTGGTGAAAGAAATACAAATTTAATTCAAAAATGTTTTGAATTTAAATATTATTTGGCATTTTCTCTACTTCCAATTTTAAGAAGAAAACTAAATTCTATTTTCAACTCAAAGACTACACAATTTATTCCAAGCTTAAATGATTTAAATTCAATTCTGTATTAACAAGTTGTGTAATCTTTGATTGATCTCATTTAGTTCTACTGGCGATGAACTCATAGTAATAAATGAAAAATAAATTTAATATTAGGTTCTGAAATATTTATTAAAATTCGACATTTAGAAATTCTAAGCTACTCAAAAAAAAAATGAAAATTATTATTACCACACATAAATCATGGTCAAGTAACACCAAATTATAAAATATAAAGCAGAGGAAACCAAGTCTTGTTCAACTCGTAACCTATATTCTGTTTCATTGTCTTTTTCGTATATATATATATATATATATATATATATATATATATATATATATATATATATATATATATTGTTTATATTTGAAGGATTAGGGATTTGATTTTATAAAAACAAATATAAATACATCACTGCGCCATTTACTCATTTAGGTAAGGCACTCTGCTTTTGCAGATCTCAGTAAGAGATCAACTTTTGCACGCGAATTTCAGTTTTCAGCCATTTTATCACAGCCGCTCCCAACGGGGTTGTGGAGGGATTAAAATATTAATGGTTTGATTTTATTTTATTAAATTAGTTCTTACTTTGTATCTGAATCCTGGGACAGGGGTGCCAGCCGGGGCTCTGTTGGTCCTTTTCAGTTCTTCTTCGGTTTTTATATACAGTTTCAGTAAAAGTCCTCCAGTTTCAGTCATGCCATATCCATCAATAACGAGCACTTTGGGAAAAACTTTTATGTAATCTAAAAATTGTTTCACAGATGTTGGACTGCCGCCACTAACAATCATTTGAAGAGAGGATAAATCATAGTTGTAGTATTCAGGATTCTGCAGAAGTTTGCTGCCGTTTACAGGTGTTACAAACAATATATTAATCTGAAATAATTTGATATAAGAATTAAACACGATAGGTGATTTGAAAAACTATGTACCTTATAATCTTGTACATATTTCATACAAGTATTTTCATTAAACTTTTTAGGCATAACACGGGTATTCCCACTGTATATAGCCAGTATTAAAGTATTCATGTTTGAAATCCAGAATGGAGTTGTTACAATCATAACTGTTTTGGATTCTGTTGAAATAATAGGTCTGTAAAAATATGATTAGTTAGATAACAAACAATGAATATAAATATAATTGATGACTTATAATGGGCAATACATAAATATGTAAAATTAGAGTTTGAAGTCGTATATTATAGCACATGTACGGAAAGAGCTTCACGGCAAAAAGAGTACGAGAACAAGTTTTCTCATTAAATTTACAATTTTCTTTTTTAATAATAATTTTTAAAATATCAGAATAGTTGTTGCGTTCACCACAATCTAGGACTATTATAACAAACTTAAAAAGCCGAAATTTTCTGATACATTTCTAAAACAAATCATTTTATAATTAAATATTGCCTTATTTTGACCATGATTAAAATTATTGTTCTCTTAGTGTATCTTTATTTCATAACGATGGTACTTTTATTTATGTAATTTGTTATACTAATCCTGAAACACACTATATTGCCATGAACAAACGGAATAAAATCTTACTAACCCTCTCAGTACGTGGCAAACATAAGCCAGCCCATAATGCGTAACGCAGACCGCCTTTGGTAGTCCAGTTGTACCACTGGAAAAATGAATACAGCAAGTATCATAAACACTTGCAGGTTTATAAACCTGAAAATCTTCTTCGGGTCCTTGTTCTTTTAGATATTCTGAAAAATAGACGTTTCGTTCTGTTTCCCCAAAAACGACGATGTCAATCTTCAGTCCCGCTTCATCCACAGCTCTTTCCATTATACTCTCGGTCTCATTATCACAGAAGAGAATCTTCGGTGTCACTATTTTTAGCAAGTGAACAAAATCGCCTAAAAATATAAAAAGTTGAGTGACATTTTTATCTGACTTGATATGGCGTGACGCCGAAAGATTATTGTTTATATTGAAGATTTTATTTTGTTATCTTGATTCTGAAATAAATCTTATATCGCCTTTAATTACTGCATTGCAGTTCATGAAATTGTAAATAATTAATTTGTGAGACATAATTTATTATTACTTTCTTACACCTAGTAGGAATCAAATAACGACTAGGTCATTATCGCAGAATTCATTTTGAAGGTTTTCTCAATGACGTCTGTGTGTATGGGTGTATGTGTGAAGTGTGATAGAGCAATAAAACTTCATAATAAAACCTTAATGAAAACGAAAAGAACTTTGCTGATTTTAGTACAATTTCAAGACCGAAATTACTTGAAACATAAAACAATAAATTCAATAGTTGCACTTAGTAATAATATTTGGAATATAAAATGTTCTTTACAATTTTGTCGAATCTGCTTCTGGTTTTGAGAAAAAATAAATTATATGTTTAATATTACTTTTTAGAAAATGACGTATAAATATTGAGTTTTGAAGGATTGTTAATTGTTTTTACAACAGTTAATAAAATCTTGTCGAGTTTGGTATCAAATTAAAAGTCTCAAGCAGGAGAGCTAAACTAAAATATCAACAATTGCTTTTGAGTGATCATCTATTGGTATTAGAATAGAATATTTAAGTGAAATTTAAACGTTTTATGTAGGTATCTTGGTATCTAGTACTACAATTCCAATAACTACGTTGAATAAAATTTTAAACATTGTTTATGTTATTTTGTAAGTTAAAAAAATATCACGATGGTCTTTTTTTCTTATACTGAGTCAATCTAAGCTGAGAATTGTGAAGAAATACTTACATAGTGGTGAAGTAGGATCCATGGGAGCATTATAACAGCCAATGAAAAACGAAGCAAGCACAACAGGAGTATAATCCAAATTATTGTAAGTACACATAGAAATAATATCACCGGGCTTTAATCCTTTGGCCTGTAAATTCTGTGCAACTCTGATGGACCTAGAGAGCATAGATTCATAGGTTTCCTTCGCTCCTGTTACGGGGTCAATCTGATATAGGTAACAGGAAAAATATATCAATATAATGTATTTTCAAGCAGCAGTTTCATATGATTAGCTGTAATTATTGTAAACTGTTATCTAATATTTTTACCTGTGCAATTTTGGAAGAATGCTTTTTAATTTCTTCCATTACAATTTCACCAATTCCTTTATCTATAACCACTGAATCCCCCTCAGGTATATAGATTTCTTTAGTTGGAGTTTCATTTACGACACTATCTTCTATAATTATAAATTAAGATTATTATTCATACACTCTATTGAAATTAAATGAAAGAGTGTTATCTTCAAATTTGATGTATTTTTAATTAATTTAAATGATTTTGTAAACTTCAAATAATAATTCAAATTCAAAAACAAATTATGAATGGTTGAATTTCAAAAACTAAAAATTTTTTTCGCTTAAAACTTTTAAATGCTTCTTTAAATAACACTACAATGAAACCAAAGAACTAAAATTAAAAACGTACCTTTGCGCGACGGCATGTTGAAACTGTTGCACTACTGATAATGCACCACCGTTCGTAGATCTACAAATTTGCATCTAAATTAATAAAGGATTGGCGAGCAATATAAATGAATTACTATCTCGAAGATAACATTTTGTGCAATTAGATTTATCTCAGATTGACATCGATTATCAAATGTCAGAATCTTTGTACTTATATTACCGAATTTGAAAGAAATTATATTATTTTTTTTATTTTTCATTTTCTCACGTACATATTTTTACATAGATATATTTAGAGCATGAAACAATTAACAATGCATATTCTTTAATTATTATTGTTTAATAATAATAACTAACAAGTAATTGTAAAGGACAATGACAACTAATTGATGCAAGAATATTTTAGGCATACATTGCGAGCAATTATTAGTATGTTCCGAAACTTAACCAAAAGAACCGCAAGCATGTAACATGCAACCCGTTAATTTAATGATAACTGAAATTCTGGGTAAGTTTTGAAACGCTCTGGTTTATTTAAAACTGAATAAATTTTTTTCAGTTATCCTCAAAATAAGTTTGTGCATAGTAAATATTAGAGAAAGGTACAATGATTTACAATAAAAATATAAATTCGCATATAATTTAATATAAAAAATTTAAATAGTTTTACATTTGTAATAAATAACCTATGAGATATGTTGCAGTTTATAGTTGTGTATGTCATCAAATTTTAAATACAAATATAATTTTACTTTAAAAAAAAATTAGATTTTATAATTGTAAATATAAAACAGTAACCGAAATTCTAATATTAACAGCGTATTAATAATTTATTTTAATTTGCTATTCTTTTTAAATAATAATATATTAAGTTGAAATTGATGGAGACACTACACATAATGTCCAAGATTAGGATCAACATAATACCACTATACCACTAAAAAATAATTTATTGATATTTTATACTAAAACTATATTCAAAACACCAGCCTTCCTACGCGTTCCTACGATTACTAGAAAGTTACCATAAAGTACCGCGTATCGAAACTTCACCGGTTAGCTAAAAAACAGTACTACGGTTGCTGTGGTTAAATTTCAGAATGCACTAGCTTGGCATATGAGGCAAATACGAAAATAAATTTAAGGTTTTCTTTTTAATTTCTTTTAATAATAATTAAATAAGGTATCATGTTATAGGATAAGGATGTAATGTTTTATTATATTTTGCACGTGCTTATTATTGAGTTTTTTCGTGATTAATTTTAATAATAAGCAATAAAATATATTGACATCAATGATAAGACAATACAAAGTGCACGTGCCTGATTTGATGAGATATTCTGATAATAGAATAATTCGTTTCTCCATTAATTGTTGAATAAATTAAATAAATAAAAATATAATTATTTTTTTGATACGTTCTCCTTGAAGAAGATCTTCGATAGATGCACGTGAAATGATACTACCAGCCGTCAAATTGCGGTATTAAAGATGTTATTTAGAGAGGAGCTACAGATTTTTTTTTCGAAAGCGGGAATTGAACTGAGGGTCCATGCATTGTGAAATAATTTTTTATACCATACACCATAATTTGCACATGTTTTATAAAATGTTTAAAATACTACTTATGGTTAAAAATGAAAAGTAAAATATTAATATTGTATCCACAAGCTATGAAGATAAATAGACAGTCATTTAAATATAACAAAACGCCATTTACCCATTTTCGGTGTGGCAGTCTGCTTTCGCAGATCTTGGTAAATAATAATACGGGGTTTATATTTTAATTATCAGATGTTAACCAATCCAGTTTGTTTGTAATAAAAAATATATGCATAATTAAAGAAGAAATTTATTGGTCAGCAATTTTTAATTTTAGACTTTCTCAAAACAGCTAAAAGTATTCTTTAATAGTTGCCTAATCAAACGTCTGTTACTCCTAATGAATAATATGTAGGTAACTAAATAATAATAAATAAATGTTTGCCAATTAAGATATGCTCTAGTAAATGTATTTAACAATAATAGTACAGTAATATCTAATCACTTAAAAATATACAAATGTAGACTATTGACTCTTACTGTTTACCTAATTGAACCAAATTAAAAAATATAAGATATCAAATCTTTCCATTGATTATCATCTGACGCAATTCCAGTCTGCGTAATTTTCCCGTCGGTGTCTTCAGTAACTCCGTCACAAATTTAACCCCTCCTCTTAACCTTTGTCTGTCTGATACTCTCTCTAAAAGAAAGTATTCAAAAAAATATTTACTCAACAAATGTAAGCACAATTAATCAAGGATCATTTTTATACCTTCAACATACTGAATAATATCGTTTGGAGTAACAGACGAATTGGGCTTAAGGACTATAACTGCTATAGGATGTTCGCCATCGGTTTTGTGAGGGATGCCAGTAACAACAGCTTCCTGAATATTTGGATGAGTCAAAAGAACTGATTCAATGGATGCAGGAGTCACCTATAAGTTATTATTGAGAATTTTAAAATGCTACGCTCTTAAAAATGAGCAGCAATTGATGAAGATATTTGGACAATTTTACTTGACAAGTTGAAAGTATGCAAATTACTTCACTATTGCTACGATGAAATACATGTTATTTAAAACAGGAATAGTGATTTCACAAGCTTTTACTACTTAACACAATACTAAAACCTTCCAAACAGGAGTCTTTAGTAGACTTAGCAATTCTTTTTGCACATAGACGCGCATAAATTTTCTAACTGACAATAAGAAAGCTACAAATGATTCATTTTTTTTTTTTTTTTGCACGTGTTATGAATGAATGAAGAAATGAGGGCACTGATAGCACTGGAAATATAAAGTTTACAACAAGAGGAATAAAGAGAGACCAAAATTGTAATGATGTGCGTCTGAAGGAGAACTATGGCCAGAAAGGAGTACCCAAGGTCCACTTCAGAATGTTAGAGTTAGAAATGATGACTGTTGAGGACGAATTAATTATTATTAATTGTTCGTAAATTAAAACAAATCTAATATGCCATTTAATAAAGTTTTGGGACAGTGTAAATTAAAATGTGAAGATTTCTTTTTTCTTTCCTCGTTCCATCTTGTTGTATTTTAACAAATCAGACACAAGCTGCAGCAAGAACAGGTGAAATATGTAGTTGTATTAGATTAAAGTAACCAACCTCTCTCTTATTGTTATTTTTTATAATTATTATACAGTTAATTAATTTTTAAGACATGACTGTTACTAAGTTAAGCAAAATGTATCACTCATATCTCAATTTCAATAATATAAATATTATTTTACTTGCAATAGAATTAAAATATATCATTATTTTTAGATAATAGACTTCTTATAATAAACGGAAATGACAATTTAAAAAAATATCAGTTAGATCTCCATTAGCTTAAAATTTTTCATGCAGCTTGAATCATCAGATAATTTTATTTGAAATAACCAGATACTATTAAATCAGATAAATACGTATAGCTCACTAAATAATGAAGTGATTATTGATATTTTTTTTTTTAATTGAACTCTCACATACATGCCAGGATTGAAATTTCAACATGTCTTTTATTCTGTCCACAATATAAAAGCAGTAATCTTCATCATAATAGACAATATCCCCTGTAATAAAGTATCCTTCCTCATCAAATTGTTTCTCATATTCCAAGGAATTTCCCAAGTAACTTTTCATTATAGTTTTAGTTTTAATTCTTAATTCGCCAGTTTTGTTAGGACCAACGGGTTTTTGGGTGTGTAAATCTAGAACCTGACAAATAATATTAAAATGATGTTCATATATTTTTATTTAAAACAGTAAAATTCAATTCACCTTCAAGAACACTCCAGGAAAGGGCCGTCCACAAGAAACTCCTTTGTGTAACAATAAATTTAGGTCTTTTTTGCAATCAAAATGAACAGCACAACCACTAATCTCAGTCATTCCATAACCATTTACAATAGGTGGAATAGGAAACAATAACTTAAATTTATTTAAATGTTCGTCGCAGAAACGGCCTCCTGATATACTAATAATTTTTAAACTGGAATGATCATATTTACTGCAAAGTTCAGGATTTTGAATGAATGCCAAAAATGTTGTTGCTGACAAAGCCATAAAATCTATCTAAAAATTAAATTAATTGTTTGAATATTACTTCAAAGTAAATAAACATATCATCACGCCATTTGTTCATTTTGGATTCACAGAGCAATTTAAAATTGAACATAATAAAAGCACTGAAATATAGTAACTCTGGAACGCGTACTTGTAGGCTTTTGCGAAAGAGGAAAACGAACCTGAGACAGATATACGAGTACATCGTGGGCTATCCGTCTTCGGCTAGTACTTATTTATAGAGCGGTTGTTATGGGTTTTTTAAGCGGTTGCTATGCGTTTGTTAAACGGGTACTATGTGAAAACAAGTTGCACAGTCTTATCCAAAAGTGATAAATAATATTTAACAATGTATTTTTCAATTATTTAAAAATTCCTTTAAATTCACATACATAATAATTAGTTAAACTCTTTAACTGGTACCACGAGCTCTGTTTTTGGGTGTTTTAAGAGAAGTATTTTAGCCTCAGTCTTAGCGCTGTATCATGTTCTAAAATTATTTTATAAAAAAAATGCTTCGAATAAAAGTTACAGAAAAATATTGTTACGGGCCAGTACGACCCTGGACAGTCAGCGCGCAACGATGAATCATCGTTCTAGTAGGTTCTAGTGCCGTTCCAAGGTAGAAGCATCGAGACTAATCTCGATTACCAACACAACACATATAAAAAGTCGCTAGCCTACCCAGCGACTCAGACACGCTGTCAGAAAGTATCGAACCAAGTGGAAATAAATAAAGCGTTTGCATAGTGAATATAAATAGTATAAATATTTCTTGTGTAATAATCTTAGTTTAGTATTGATTAATCGTTACTTTGTGTTTATTAATAAGTATGTACAAATAAATAAGTAGTTTAAATAAATATAAGTGTTAGTAAATAAATTTTTTGTGTCATTTATTAGTTGTTTTAATTATTGATTATTAAACTTCAGCGAACCCGTTAGTAACAAACGTAACAATATATTATCTAGCATTTTTACTTAAAGTTTTATATTAAACTTTTTATTTCAAATTTATTGAATGTTAATTTCTTTATATTTTCTTATCAACTTTCTAAGCGGAATGTATGACAAAGATAGGTTTCCCACGTATTGAACCTGCCTTTCTCGGTTCGCATTTCAACGTTAGTGAGTGTTCCAGAATTAATATATTTCAGTGAATAAAACAAATAATAATAAGCACACTTTATATCATGAGATTCTTGAAAAATAGCAACGGCACTGGGCTCGTATATTATTACAGAGATCCGCGAAAGCACAATGTCACACCCAAAATGGACAGAGGCGTAATGATATATTTATTTATTACCTTATATTTCTCTACATATTCCAAACATTTTGCAGCTTCAAATTTAGGACAAATAACTCGTGTAGCTCCTTTGAAAATTGAAACTAAAATTGTTACAGTAGTACTTATCCAATATGTAGTCGCAAAGTTTATAAATATATGTAAATCCTTCAGCCTCATATCACTAAAAAAAAAAAAAAGGATAAGTATATATCCTTAATAGCAACAGGAAACCTACTGTAGCATTTTGAGTTGGTAAAGTATTCCATAATTCGAAACACAAATCCCTTTTGGTAAACCAGTACTACCACTCGAAAATAATATCACTGCTATGTCGTCCACAGTTTGATTAGATTCTACTTGATAACTGTCATCAATTTTTTCATTATCAATGACAATTGAATTAAAACTTAAATGCTTGTCAGTATCTCCAAAAACAACTATTTTCGTATTTAGATTTGTTTTTTCTATTGCAGACTCTATTAAATCTAAAGATTCGGAATCGCAAAATATCATTCGAGGATTGGCTAAATTTAGTAAATGAATTGTGTCACCTAAAATTATAAAATATGTAGTACGCAAAGATGTAACATACGTTATGAAGTTGGTTGCAAAAATAAAAGAAACAATACAAAAAATATAGGAGTAATAGATTACTTCGTTTCACTCTGTGGTGTTTTATTAAATATTTATTTTATTTTTATTTATTGTATGCTCTTAAACATTAAACGCCGCTGTAAGGAATTAAATCAGTAAAAAAAAAACAATTTTGTTCCGGTCTAATTAAATTTATCCAAAGTAATCACTTTTTTGTATAATTTATATCATAATAAAATGGGAAAATACAATAAAACTTGTTAATTAACAAGTTTTCGTTCATAATTTTATGTTTGAAAACTGCTGTTTTTAGGCTACTATAAACTCTCCTGAAAATTGTGACATCACAACGTTTACCGCTCACCTCATGCCTATCTGTTTGGTTTTAAGCATGGTTTTGTTAATTAAAATATTATTTTTGAATATTTTGATAGTCTTATTCCAGATATGTGTTATGGCCAATTTTCTTCGAATACTCGATAATTAATAGACAAAAACTACAAAAAAAAAAATTAAGATACTGACAGATTGTCATTGATAACATGTAAACATGAGCACGGGCTTGTTTACACTGAATTTAGTTGTAGACGTTGTGACGTCACGGCCTGATTATTTATAATTTGATGATAATTTTTTCACACTGCGAATGGATTTCTAAAAATTTAGTAACATTTGATTATATCAAGAAAAGTACGCATAATTAAAGTAATAAAAATTTAGTCGTGTATAAACATTTGCTCTAATTATGCATATTTTTAAATACAAACGAATGTTACAGTTACAGTTTTATAGAAATGGTTTTATTATTATGAAACTCTGATTCTAAGCAACTAAAATACACGTGACAATACATAGTAAGTTCTATGAATTGGAATAATGATATTTTGTTCTTTGAAGGAATTAATTTAGCCTATCTTCATAACGTATGGTTCACCTTAAATCTATAAAATAACTAGTTACTTAAAGACAGAGAAGGATCCAAGGATGCCGACTTTATTCCAAGAAAATAGCTTGCCAAAACTGGCAAACTATTCTCAAGACAATTTCTAGAACAGACCGAAATTATGTCATCCGCAACTAAACCATGTTTCTTCATTTGTTTGGCAAGAGCAATACATCTGGCGAGCATAATTTCATATGTCATTGTTTTCCCTGTTTGTGCATCAATCTTAAAGATATTTAAATCGCAATTACACATAAATAAATTAAAATAAGAACGTAACATACCTGCGCAATTTTATGTTTGTTTAATTTCATATGTTTTAAAATAAATTCACCAATGTTTCGTTCATCAGGAACCCAATCTGGATTCTCTGGCAAACATAAATGTTCACTATCGTCAGACATTTTAATATTACTAACGCAACTGTTAATATTTGACTGACGAACAACTATAGTTTTACCAAAAGTTTACCCTACTAAAGATGCCGTAATATTTATATACGTTTTATCACTTTAAGATAAATGGTTTATTCAAGATGATTTATAATATACGGGGGAGATAAAAAATGTAGCAAGAGGTCCTCAAAATAATCCTAAAATAAACATTCAATAAAAACTTAAGGACAAAAAAGATAAACAGTTGAAAGTTCTTTTAAATTAACGCCCACTTATTGAGTACCGCTGAAATTAATTAAGAGTATAACTATTTCCTCATTTTCATAGCGACATATTTTTTACAAAATTTGTTACATATAAATAGAATTTTATCAGTATAATACTGTTCCCATTAGTTCAATTTTTAAGTGTTGCTTCATGATTGGTTAAAAACTAGACGTAGGAATTTATCGCTGGTAATATCATAAGACCTCATGATTTTATCGATAAATTTAGTTTGTTTGTTTGGGCGAATTTTTTTTTGCTTAACAACAAACATGAAAGCAAACTGCATGGTAAATCCCGATTCCGAAGGAAGAGAGGTTTTACCTAATGTCAGTTTGCTTGAGTGATTTAGCTTAAAAGCAAAAAAAAATTAGTGCTTAAAAATAAAAATTTATCTGAGAACCTCAGAGAGGTCGAGTGGTATTTGATGAGATATATTCCATAGACAAAGCAAAATGTAACTTGAAATATTAATTTTCACACTGACAGTTATTGACAGTAACAATTATTTATTTCCTTGGTAGCGGGAAATTATCAGGGGTAACTCGGGTAACGAGATTTTATCAGTATAATTCTGTTCCCATTAGTTGAATTTTCAAGTGTTCTGCATCATGACTAGTCGTAGGAAATTAACATTAAATAAATTCAAATTTATAACAAAAACTAATAGCATTAACATTGACTTTGAAGTTTAAATGAAATCACAATTTAAACGGCAACGAGTGTTCCAGTTGTTTTGATATTAAATGGCTGTTAATTACTAAAATATAATTTAATAATACAGAAAGTCAACGGACATTGAAAATGCGAACCGAGAGAGACAGCCAGTCGTTAGTTCACCTGTATTTGTTGTATAGTCCGTTAGAAAGTTGATTAAAAAAAATTAAAGAAATTAACATTTAGGGCCGATATTTCCATCTGCGAATAAAGTTCCGAATAAATTATTCGCCGAATAACTGAAAAATGTCGCATCGAAATCATAGCTCAAATGATACGTATTGTTCTAGCTGTCATTTTTTGATGCGTATTTTTTTATTTATTCGTCGAATAACTTATTCGGAAGTTTATTCGTAGATGGAAATATCGGCCCTAAATGAATTTAATATAAAATGTTTAATAAAAAATTAAATAATACACTGTTATATATTATTTATCACTTTTGTGCAAGAATGTGCAACATTTTTTTACATAGTAACCGCTCAACAAACGCTAACAACCGTTAGACAAAGAAGAGTGGCCCTACGACATCTGTCTATCCAAGACTCAATTTTCGCATTCGCAAAAGCGTTATCACATTGTTCTTGACCATGTGAACGACAATTTTTGGGCTTTAAAAAAAAACAAATAGTGGTATCTTTTTTCTACTATTTTTTTAATAATTTAACTAAACAATAGTCAACTATCTCTCAAGTATTCTTCATTTCAATTTAAAACAACATTTAATGCGCACTACTTACACTTTGTAACAATGGCTTAGTAATTGAGTCAACATATTGCAATTTTCTGATTATTGAATTTTATTAAAAATTTATTGAGGAAAAGATGTTATTTTATTCTCCTCAAACTACACTTTTAATCTCCCCAGTACGTTTTGAATCATCATCCTGTATAAGCACATAACATTTGACTAAAAATGCATTATGTATTATTAAGAAAATTCCTCAACTACTTATCTAATACAAATACAAACTAAAATTTTAACATTCTTGATAATAATAATTTATAACAAGTAATGCATTTGTATATTTATTTATGTATTATTCTATATTATATAAGCTGCTCTTTTCATAATAAAATATAATTGAAAAGATAATACTAAAAATATTTATTGTTTATAAATATAAAATAAATTAACAAAGAATAAACATTATTCTAGTGATATTACTTGTTTATTCCGTAAATGACAAAGCAATGTGGACGAATAAAACAATTACTTGTTTAATTAAGCATGTGTAAAATATTAATATTGTTTATTTATTCAAACAAAAGCATACTCATATAGTTAAAAATTAATTTTGTGAAATTAATATGTACGTGAAAATTGAAGAAATATAAATTACAATATTATGTACAGTACTGGAAAAAATAAATCATACACCTAAAACTAATTTCATTTTTTTCTTGCATCTGTTTAACCTTAGAAGAAATAGCATTGGTACATACGAAAAATACTCCTACATATATATATATATAAAATTACATGAAATGATGAAAATGTTGCTGAATGTTTATAATATTTTATTTTCCCAATAATAATATATATATTGCCCTAGTCAAAATAAATCATACAATTAAAGAAATTGCTAATTAATTTAATTCAAAAGATCCGTATTATTTTATTCGACCAGTCTCCAAGGCATACTTTCCACAATTATTTTCATATAATCGGTCCATTTCCTACCACGTGTGTTAAAGGGCTGCAAAATATGACGTCTTATTCGTCACATTGGCTTTTTAAATATTTTGATCGTTTGCTAATAGTCAGGTCCGTTGGTCTACAAGCTTCGGATTTTGTTTTACCATTCGTACGGATTCTGTTATTTTTGCAAAGTATTTTAGCCCGCTTTCGACTTTTACCAAACATATTCGACACAATCCCATGAATTTCAAACTTTTTTCAATGGAAATTGAATGCTCCAATGGAAATATAATATCTTTCAGTAATTTTCTGTTAGATATTCCATTCTGTCGATCACAGATGATCCATTGCACATTAACAAACAGATAGATTTTTGAGCTGTTTTATAACACGGTTTCTTTAAATAATAAATAATAACAAAAGAATTGAATTAACAATTTTATGAAGTGTATGATTTATTCTGTCCAAGGCAAATTATTTTTTGAGGAGAAGAAATAATATATTTCAAAAATTAAACGAAATCTTCATTATATCTCACATATTTAACTGAAGTACTCTAAAATGTCATCACATTTTTGTATGTACTAATCAATTTGCATCTAAAATAAGAAAAATATCACGGAAATATAAAATTAATCTAAGGTCTATGATTTATTTTGTCCAGCACTGTATATATAAGATATTGATAGGTATAATAATAATAATAATAATAATTTTATTTTTGGTTAAGGAAATACAGAGATTTCTACACTACGTCACATTGCAATTAATTAATATACATTGAATTAAGTACTCCACAAATAATACATTTTATAAAACTTAACTTAGATCATTATAAATCACTAAATTAAAATGCATTAATAATAAAAAATAATATTACATACTGGTACTTACCAAAACTTGTAGTTGGGTATATAAACACAAATAACCAATTTCACATTCACCAATATTTCACACAAATATATTCAGTAATTCAGCTATTTTCTTACTGAGGCAAAAACTTGACTAGTAATAAATTGATCATCTGTAGACTTTATAAAAATGAACTAACATATGTAGGTCTTCCTTCTCTCTTACCACGCAATTCGAGAACAGTATAATTAGAAAATAATAAGAGAAAATTAAACTCACGATTTATTTACTCGAGTCATCTGTGCTAAATGACAGTTTTTTTCTGTACTATAATTTATTAAATTCTATGCTGTTGATACTGCAGAAATTCAAAGTCGACCTGCGCGGAACTGAATTATTTAATTAACAAATAGTTCAATAAATGTATGCCTTTGCAAAGATATATTTATCTGCCTGCTGTGTTAAATTATTCAGCAAATATTACAGGTAATAATAGGTTGGATTAAAATTAGAGTAATTATTTTTTCTGAAAATTCTATACACTTTTCAGTGGAAAAGTATTGGTATGCTAAATTATATAGTAAGCTATAATAATTATACTGAACGTAATGTCATTCTTTTGTTTATACATCAAAGTTCAAACAATATGATAAAAATAAACAAATAATTTTATCCGAAAAACGGACAGTGATCCCGAGCAGATAATCTTCACTAATAGTGATAGGAACATTTAAAATACAATTATAAATACTTTAGAGATAATTTAATTCACCTTGATTTCCAAAAAAAAAATACTTATTTTTGTCAGATAATGAATTGATCGCAATTTGAATTCAAATGATTAAATCAATATTAGAATAATACCACATATTAAATTTTATAAGGTAGACAATGAATGTTATGTATTTACCTATTACCAACACTTGTAAGCGATAGCAACAAGAAGACGTTGGATACACTTTTTAATTTTTGCATAAAATCAATTGATTGATAAAATATTACGTTAACAAACTTAGTTCCACTACTTTTTAAATGGAATACTTAAATGCTGATATATTAAATATCTAATGAATAAGAAAAGACAGACGAATGACACTTCATAATTATATGTTTCACGATAATGCACAGAATTGATTGATACTTGATATTGGATATAATTGTAAAACATAATAATGAATTAAATTTATTTATAACATGGAATCAGCTGCAAAAAAAATTTAAATTGACGATGTTAGCATTATTTGAAATATATTTGCAATTTTCGTGCTTCTAATTTTGAGAAAAACCGTTCCAGTTCTATAATATATAGTCGCTTCGGATACTCGGTTTCTGCACATCATCCAATAAGTAACTAGCATCTGTAACGCCATTAACCTGTATGTAAATATAGGTTTTAAAATTGAAATAAACAAAATAAACTAGTCTTGAAAAGACTGATTTTTAATAAATACGAGTAAGAATAAAAATAAAAACAAAAGGCAAATAACAAAAATACGTTTATTAAGTATTCAATCATGGAACCTATAAACCACATACAAACATACGTAAAATATTAGTGTTACCATTGTTACAAAAAAACAGACCATTTTATTCATTATTTGATAATTGCACTTTTATTCACACTGTAGGTGGTAAATAATACACATACACATTTTCTTAGTAATTGTACACGATTAAATAATTTTTGACCCTCAAAAGGATCAAAATTTTTCTGTTCTTGTGATTTTTCCAGTTGGTAAGTGATAACGTTTATTGTTGGTGTATTATTTGATGAGTATCCGAGGTGAGTGAGAACAAACAAAAAACTGAAACATTCATTCTATATGTCAAGCATGAGTCAAGTATAATTATTAAACAATAATCAAATTCAGATATATACAGGGTGTTAGGAAAAGTACTGATAAGCTTCAGGTAGAACGTTTCTTTGGATAATCATAATGAAAAAATTTGTACTGCTCTTCGTAAAGCCACACGAGCTACTTAAAAGAAATGTAAATTTGGCAACACGGAACCAAACACGTGTTATAGCTGTCATCAGGTAACTATGCAAATCACTGCGAATATTATGTCAACATTTGACTTACGTACAGTCAGTGGAAATTAAAATTGTTTACTTGCGATAGCAGCTTTACAAGATTAAAATTAATTTTATAAAAAAAAACCGATGATTGATACGAAATGAAATAAATAAATAAAAATTATAGCCATTTATTTTTCAAACAAAAAACTTTTGTAAAGGTTGCCACATGTAACAGAATTAAAAAATACGTCTGTAAAGGAATTAAAAACTTTATATAAGAAAGTCGTGTGTTCGACACCAGATTTTTTTTATACACACATTTTTAACGAGACTACCTGTAAATTTTCGTATCAATTGACCTGTTAAAAAACAATAATTGAAATCGCTACAATAGTAAGATTTACTACATTTTATTTTGTTTCTTTATATCAACCTATAAAATATAGTTAGATATGTAACATAAAAGATTTTAACAAAGCATCGTTTTAACCTAACCCCAATTTCCTAAGAAACATGCCATCTCTGTCATATCTAACATAAATTTTTACTGCTGCTACCAAAAGTCCTTCCTTTCCTAAAGTTACATTTCCCCAAATCATCATATTGTCCCAAGGCATATCTGGAATTTTCGTGGAATCCAGAACATAATTCTTCACGTGATACGCTCCCTAAAAATAAAAAATATTATATTATCTTGAATAGGTTTGTAGTTGCGCTTTAACATCGAGTTATCCGGTAGATATATAGCTTGTACAAAAATCCGTGGCGATTGATTCCATTAGTGTTTCTCAGCAGGTATTCCATAAGAGGATTAAAGAAATTTATGAGGGAGTACTTTACAGGGTTGTACTGGATAATATTTTCAAATGAGTTTTACACAAACAGACACAAGTAATATCAAAATATGAAAAATTTTAATAAAATGAATTTTAAATGTCGTTTTCTGAAGGTATATTTGTATAAAATTATCTTACTTAACAGTTTTCGGGGAAACAATTGAAAAGATAATCGTATTAAAAATTTCGGAGATTGAAGCATCTAAGCCAAAAATTATAATAATCCACTCCTGAACATCAGACAAACTTGCACCCCACTGGCTAGGGCTGGCTTATCCCATTAGCAAGTCAAGTCAATCGCCACGGATTTTTGTACAAGCTATACAAAATTCATGGAATTTTTATGCTAAAAATTTTGTTGTTTTGGATGTATACCTGCCCAATGCTAGCGGGCATGCAATTAGCAAGTAGCTAGATAAAAGCCGGATTAAACAATCAATTATATTCGTAGTATGATTACATTATTTTAGTCCGAAATGTATATTGTTCTTTAAAAAAACTGTGTTACAATTTACCTCGGTTGTAGCATCTTGAAACTGCACATTTAAAATATGAGTTATACCTAGCTAAAATTTCCACGTAGTGGAAGTTGCATATATTGAAATATTGTTCAAGTAATCAAAAACGAATTCAATTTCAATGTACAGTAATAAATAAACAAGTATTTGTTGTATAAACTATATAATTTAAGTGTAGAATCTATGGGAGCGCATGCATCTGTCTAAAATTTCATGAGTGCTATCCAATTTCCAATCCCTCGAAACTTGTCTAATGTTCACTTGTTAAATGTGCAACTATCTAAAATGGCCGACGTTGCAGAGATATGAACCAAAAGGAGTTAATATTTATGAAAAGGTTCCATTAAAAATGCGTACTGTGATTCGAGTTTGTCGGGCGTGAGTTATGCGTTTTTTTTTTTTTTTAGAAAAAGCGCAAGCGAAGCGAGATAACCAAAAAAACAAGAAGTTTGGTTCGTGTCTCTGCTAATTCAGCCATATTAGATAGTTGCACATTTGGCAAATGTACAATAGAATTGGATAGCAATCACTGAATTTTAGGCACGCTTACACCCTCCCGAACCTACTTAAAATTTTCATGTCAAACTATTTTCTAATTTGATAAAAGTATAGTTTGGTGCTAACATTGTTTGACGTTTCTGACAAAAAAAAACATCATATCTCTATTAAAATAATGCAAAGTTTGTAACATGTTTGTAATTTGCAAGCAAGTACTTATGTATGAACGCCTTAAATTAGTTAAAGTGCAATTGTTAATTTTCGTAATTGCTAATAATTGGTTAACTCTGAGCGCAGCTTTGCTCTTAACTTTGTCCCATCCTAATAACAATTTAAAAATTGTTCTGGTGAAAGTGAAACAAATTGTCACTTATGTAGAACTAACTTGAATAATTGTTTACGTTTTCTTTTCTACGTCTAGAAGAAAGAAAACTAATGAAAATTTTTGAAACGTACGGGAGGAACTGGACATTTTCGTGGTATATTTCCAGTTTTAATAACTTCGTCAGCAACCCATTGCCATTCGCTATCCATAAATGCACATACAGATTTGGAAAGCTGGACCGGCATCAACTTATATTGATTGCTGAATAATGCATAGAGTTGAATCGATACCTATAAATATTAATTCATTTTAATTCAAATACTAAAAACATAATTAACATATGCAATTACATGAGCAATTGCATAAACATCTTTATAAATTTCAATAAAAACGGTAATTGCTGTATCCCTTCTATTTATTTTAGAGACTGTTACGTTAAAGTTTCCGTACTTTGTATCGATATATAATTTTTCGGCTCTTTCGACAATAAGATCCTTTTGCTAAAAACAAATAATTAATTAAACTCATTAAAATAATTTAATATTGTTACTTACAGTCAGTATCACTGGAATAAAATTAGTTACTAATGTGCATATTAATGTAAATTTTAAATTCATTTCAGTGATAAATTTTCGTTTTTCACAAAAAGGAAAATCTAGCTCAAAGGTAAAATATGATTAATAAAATATTTGTATTATTATAATATTTATGTACATTTCCTATTTCATTTAAATTATGCATGTTTCCCAGCAGTAATTTATTTTAATTTCTGATATAAAACTAGATAAATTGCAGTTATTATAGTTATTTATTTGAAGATTCAATCTTTAATAGGTACTTTTATTATAATATGTTATTCCGATGGCCTATACGTAATTTAGATATTAGATACATTTTAACATTAAACTATTATAAATATAAATATATTTGATTGCTTAATGTTATAAAATGGCTATAAAAATTCCCAAATCTGTAGAATTATTTGTATCAGATGAATTTAGTTTGTATAAACAAGGTGAGATCTTAACTATTATTTTATTTCCAATCATCAGAAAAACAAACCGATAAATCATCGGTAGAAATGCGCGTAAACGCAAAGTATATAACGAATGGTATAACTTTGTCGTACAGTGATATGTACAGTAGAGAAAAGAAGTACGATTAGTTTAATATGACGGAGAATATGACATCAAATGAAATATGTAATATAATTTTTGTTTAAATAAATATTATATATGATAATTTAGTTACATGTGTTTGAATAAATATGTACATATCTAAATATCACAGGTTTATTTTCCTTGAGCGTACTCTACAAGAATATGGTGAGTGAAATATATGTTCCTAAGGTTGGCAACATTGTGCAGTTGCTGTCAGTTGACAGCTATTTAAAAATAAACCTAACCTTTTTGGAACATGTTATAAACTTAACGTAAATATTTTTTATTTAAGACGTACTTTGTATTAGATTACTATGGACGATGATGATGATGATGTTCTATTAGAGGTAATATTATCAACGTTATAATATATTATAGTTGTCAAAACATCATCATCTTTCAGAACGATCCTCTTGCTATTTATTTAAAAAATCAACAACTTGATGACTTCGAAACGACAAAAATCCATACTGAAGATGAACACAATATAGTTTTAGAATCAAGGGCTGAAAATAAGACATCTTATTCGCATGAGGTACGTATAGTGTAATATTTTCTGCCGGGTACCAATAATGATTAAAAATTTATTGTGCAGGAATTCCAGATATATTTTGAAAATGTTTTAAAATCAGAACTGCTGTTAGAAGAGGATTATAATATTTTAGAAACGTATTATTCAAACAATTTTCTTCCAGTTCAAGATAAATTTATATATAAAACTTCATTATCTTGTTCTCTTTCATTATTAGGTGGCGCAATATTAAAATGTTGTAATTCAAAAGTACTTAAACTAATCTCTCCGTTATGCTCAGTACCATTAGCAATAAACTTATATTATTACATAAAAAGAAAAATTAAAAATCATAAAGTTACTCAATTATTACAAGCGTTAAATAAATTAACTTATACAATTAAAAAGAGTTTAAAATTAGTTGGAGAATTTTCTACAATTATTAATTATTATTCTCCAGCAACACTAAATACGTCATCAATAAATAATGTTTATGTTCGATTTGCAAAGCAATTTTATGCACTTTTACTAAGTATCATCAAATTATTAGCATTTAACAGTTCTCAAATAATGTCTGCTGTTCCTTTAACTATTGACAATAATTTTAAATACGGTATGAAGGAAGATTTATTTTTAAAAGAAGATGTAAATCTTGCTGATTTGAAGCTTTTATTTGAATTATATCTTCTAGTTCAATCTGATTTTATAAAAACAGTAGGATTGTCATTTTGTTCTTATTTATGGGCAAATCCTAACTGTGATATTAATAAACTCTTAACAGAAAACATATCAACCTTGGTACTTGTGTTAAACGAAAAAATAAATTTATTAGAAAAGGAATATTACGTTTTAAGAAATTACGGAGCACATTCTAAAAATTCAAGCATTAGATCACCGAGAAAGTTTAATAATACTCCCTCAAATTATATGAATTCCTGTTTACATAATGTGGAAATTCATTTTCAACAACTTTTATGTAAAACTAGAGATTTACAAAGTATTATTGAAGAAGTAAGTTACAAATTTGCCAAAATTACTAGAACCTATAAGATTAATATGTATTATGTTAAAGACTGATCTTGACACACCAAATCAACAAGCAGAAATTGTTACAGCAATGCTAAATGAAATAGAAAAACAAATCATGTCTTCTAAAAATGTATTAGAAGCTGTAACAAAATATTTCAACCAATTACAAAACAAAAGTATCGAACCTGAAATCAAAGTTACCTTGCCTCAGCCTCATACGGTTTTAAAAACAGTTGAAAATCAAGAAGAAGAATTATCTAAACAAGAAAAATTGACATACGAATTATATATTCCTAAGGAAGGGCTAGATTTATCTGAACTTGAAGTTGATACACAACGACCTGTATTTTCTGTTAAGGATTTAGATTATTCCGGAGTTCTATTGCAAGAACTTCGTACGATTTTAAAGACTAGAAACCCAGACGTATTTGAAGAAAATACAAGGAAACCCGATATTAATTCTGAATCAGAGGTAGTAGATTGTAGTTATATAATATTATTTACTCTTAAAATGAATTAATTCGCAGAGTGAAGATGAATTTTATAATTCGTATAAACGAAGAAATGTTTTCCGGCCTACACAGCAACCTATCGGATTAGCGGAGAACTTACAAACCATTAGCCATGTTCTAGCAGCTCGTAAAAATATGTTTCAATGTGAAGAAATTTGTGGTGACTCCAGTGATGATACCGAAGATGCTGTTATTGAAAATTAATATTGCTTTATAATAAATGTTTATTAAAAATATTGATTTTATTAATGTGCCCTTCCCTTAAAATAAATATGGGACGTTTATGTCTCTTTGACAACCATGAATCAAAAGTAAGGTTATATTACATAAAACATTTGGCCATTTAGCGATTTTCAAAATTTTAGTAGTAAATAATTAATTCTAATGAGACTTTACAGCAATGCAGTTCGTAATATATTAAATAAGTGGCCTGGAAAGCAATATTTTGGAATATACAGATTTCTGCCATTATTTTACATATTGGGTGCTGCTCTAGAATTTTCCATGATAAACTGGCAAGTCGGGGAAACAAATTTTTGTATGTCATTATTTTTATGGAATTGTATTTCAATAATTAATGTGATTATAATTTCAGATAGAACATATAAAAAACGACAGGCAAAAAATATTCTAGAAGAAAAATTACATCCATTGCCTTTACCAACAACTGATCATAAATCTTAAAATGCCGGCTGGTGTAACATGGACAAGGTATTTACTGTTTTCAACAGCAGCTCTTCTAACTATGTTGGCTGGGGCGCAGACAGTTCACGTATATTATAAACCCTTAGATGACTTAAACATATATATCGAGGATGAAATAAGAAAACATAAACTTCAAGTTCCTGATAAAACATGATACAATAATACTTTATTGTTTCCACTATAGTATATAAATGTATAAATAAATTGTACATACGAAAAAGTGTCTTGTAATTTAAAAGAGTTACATAAAAATAATCGGTTACCTTAATATGAACATGATGCTAATAATTAATTTGGCAGTTAAAATGTAGATTACACCTGATTAAAAATCTAATATACTTGATTGTTTTAACATTATAGAAAAAAATAATTTGTACGAATTAGAATTCCGATAAATCACGAATTATAATTATTCAGATGCAATCTATAGAATACAGTCTGATTTGTATATCACAGAAACTGCTGTGACAGTTTAAAAACAATAAAATTAGCGAAAACCTTTTGCATCTTTCAATATTGAGATAGTATCATCAAGTAATGGTTTTCATTTGAGCAACTTGCTCCATGTATTCTCTGTATAGCCGTTGCCATGGCAATCTGTTACCTATTAAAGCTAATGCATCATTTAACAAACTTTTTTTTGCCAAACCCTGAAAATTATTCAAATATGAATTTTAATTTCAAGAGAAATAATTGTAACTTACTAATATAACACGATCATCTTTACGGGCAGTTTTATGAGTAGGGCCTAGTAAATCATCCAAAATAGATCGCAATCTACATTCAGGACCTAAAAAACAAATTTTTAAATAAAGCCCCAGATAATAAATAATTGTGAACCTTTTTCGAGTAAATGTTCCACTGTAGCCAACAACCAGTGTCTAAATTCAATAGGCGATTCTAAAGCTGAACATGCCGCAAGTTGCGTCTCTAAGAAACTTAAAGTTACACCAGAAGGTAAAGAATCGGCGATGACTTGTGACATAGGACTGATTTTTTGAAGAGACGACAACGGTAGTGATTCAGGAGCAGATACAATTAGTCCAGAACCTACTCGATGTAGTGGGTCCAGCGGATTTGACAATAATACCCTAAAATTTTAATTATAAACGATAAAACCTGAAAAGGATAAAATGTTCGTTATTAAACTTACCAAGTACATAGATTTAAATTATAAATATATGCTCTACCATCATTTAATGTAATGAGTGGCAAATCTGATGATGTAAGTACACAAGTACTAACAGAGACTGAAATGTCATAATCATTAATATTTTCTTCCATTTTTGTTTGTTTAATCATACCTCTATTAGTTAGCAAACCGCGAACTGATATCCTACTTAAAATTGATTTACAACTTTCAAAATCCCACATGTGTAGAAGCCCTGTCGCTGTTAAAACTAAGCACAGACATTTTTCAGATAAACAAAGTGATACTACAGCATCTTCAAGTAACAATGGAGGTAAATTACGAGCCCCAGTTGTTATTTTATAGCAATTTAAACTTAAATCGACACAACATGCAATCATAATTTTACGGTTTGCTGCTACGCACCTAACTGCAGAACCTGAAAAATATTACATGTAAAACATGTCCCACAAAAATTAGAAGTTTGCGTACCTAAATAAGTTTCCCAAATAGGTTGTTCATCCGATATTTTTTCAAATATTTGTAATCTTGCTAATGATCCATTGGACACCATATGACATTCATTTGTTATCTAAAATTATATTAACTCAAACATTTGAAAATTTATATAACTAACATTTTGCTTACATGAATTTTAGTTTTATGGCAAATTTTAGTGACAGTTATGCCACCTGAAGCTTTTAATGGATCAAGAGAATTAATAAAATGTACAATTGGTTCTTCACCTGGAACATCTCGACATGATACAGCGTTAATTTGTATTCCAGGAATTTTATTCGCAAAAGATTGCGTTAAAACTTGGCGTTCTGATAATTTCGTACTGCAAGAAACAAAATATATTCACATTTAAAGTAATTATTAATTTTTTCATATGAACCTTGATTTAACTGGCGCAGGATGGAACAAATTCTTTGAAGGAACGTCGCGAAGTTTTTCAACAACAATTTTACTTTTAGTAGGAGATGAACTACTGAGTGCTTCTGGTTGTGGCGGAACTCCGAGAGAATCTCTATAAGCGTAAAATAACAAATAATATTTGTTTACAAATAATATAATTTTAAATATTACTTGGAAGTTTCCGAAGCAGTGGATGTTAGAAACATGGGAGTAATTCTTCTCTTACCATCAGGCAATCTAACTTCTATTTGCTTATTTGTTGGTGAAATAATATTCACCGGTTTTATAATTGGTGGCTCTTTTCTTGTAACACTTACGCTACTAATTATTGGAGTAGTTGGCATTGAAACTTTTGGCTGCGTATCTTTATTCGATAATTCTTCTAACATAGTTAACATTTCTGGATTTTCAACAATTTGTGTATTTGAAAAACTTTGATTCCAGTTCTTTTGGAAACTTTTTCCATACATTCGTTCATACAATGTATGCTAGAAAAAAATAGGGTTATATAAAATACATCAACAACTAACCGGTTATTATTAAAAGCACGAAATTTTAGAACACTTTCTGTTGGAAACAATTTCGTACAACGTTTCAAGAAAGGAGTCAACAATAGATCTGTCATCTAAATAACAATCACATTTTTAAAAGCGCGAATTCGCAGCTTACTTTGACTAAATGAAATGATTAATTCTTACTTTGTCTGAACTTGAGAGTGGTTTGCCGATTTCCTCAGGAGTGAATTCAATACAGGCAACAGTTCCATCCCAAGAGCAGGCAAGAAGATGTAACCCAGAGCTGGACCAGGATAAATCCAGTACACTGCTAGTAAACAAGTCATGTATAACAACCAGAGGTCTTTTTAGAGATGTTAACCATACACTTAGAGAACGATCTCTGGCTCCAATTGCACAGCAGCAATACTGTTGTGTTTTGGGGCTTCCCGGAAATGATTTTTGAAGAATATTTGAATTAAAACGCTAAAAGATATAATTAAATCAACTGAAACAAAATATTTATTAACATATTTACCACACATGTCACAGCTTTCCGGTGTCCAACAAAATCCTTATCTTGCTTCCACCCTTCGCGTTCAATAATTTGAGCTGTTGGGCCACCGCCGTTCATGGCGTGAGCAGATACAAGATACTGACCATCAGGAGACCAGGAAAGTCTAAGTACATGAGTTGTTCCTGAACATTCCTCAAAAGGTTCCGAAATAAGAACTTGTTGTCCCCAATCTGCTGTTCTCCAAACACGAACTGTTTTATCATCCGACTGGCTGGCTAAGTATTTGCCAACCGGATCCCAAGTTACACCCTAAAATTAAAATATTTCTTCTGTTTTTCATTTGTTATTTGTCAGAAAAAATTCATAGCTTACTTTAACTAAACCGGTGTGTCCTTTTAAAACGGCAATTTTTTCTGGAAATTTTCTTGCATTCCACACTATAACACTGTTGTCAACGCTACAAGATGCTAACCATCCGTCGTGTTGTGCCCATGCTAAATCTAACACATCACCAGTATGTGAATTTAATGTTGCAACACATTTCCATGCCTCTACATTGACTTTTCCACCGCCACCAAATACAGCACTGCTTCCTTCTCCAGTTAATTTCCAGATCATTACTAATTTATCGTCGCCTCCAGAAGCTAAAAGGTGCCCTTCACAGCTCCAACGAACTATATTTACGCAAGCTGCAAACATGTTTTTGTTAAGAGGGAAAATTGAAACAGATTTGTTAGGTTATACCTAAATGGTTATCCATTTGACATAACATTTTTGGTACGGATGGATCAAGTTCTGCTTTTTCAGATAATACAGGTTCTAAGTTCCATATAACAATTCTACCAGAGTCACCTCCTTGACCCCCGGTGGCAAATCGTCCACCTTTGGGGTGAATATCAACAGAAAAAATTGGTTTGTCTGCAAAACAATTATTATCATACCGTAATTACTGATACCTCTGCATTACACTTACCATCATGAGTGACCCAGGAAGGCTTTAATAACTGCATAACTTAAATAAATGCAATTAATCATACATAATTATATATAAATCAGTATAAAACGGTTTAAATCATAATTTACACATGCTTCACAATTTTTGTTGACAGTAGGACGCTGCAGTATGGCCAACATTCTAGTAAATTTAGAGAAAAGTAAGAAGATGTATAAGAATAATTAAATTTTTGTACTTGTAAAAAAATAAAATAGTGCGCTTATTTGTTACCCACATTACAAGAGTGTATCGCAGTCACCTGGTTCTATAAAATTCAGGCGCAAAAAATACCTACATTACACATTTTCATTTTTAAATATTACACAAAATACTAGGAGACTCCGTTAAACAAGACAGATCATCCATAAATTAATAAATAATATAACAACCATCGTTTGCAATCCTCAGAGACATTAACCCTTCAGGAAGAACTAAAAGGTACAAGATATGCAGATAGACGGCACAGGCGCATATGTGATGAAATTAGCTAAACTTTTACTAAAATATGTTTTCATTTTGTAAGAAATCAAGTCTCTTTGTAGAAAAATAATAGAAAGAATAAAGTTTTTCTAAGGAAACGACATTTTGTTTTTATTAATGCGTATAAAATATATTCATTCGATCACAGACCATACATATTCGATGAATATGTTTTACATATAAGATTCGTGAAAAATCAAACTATTATAATTGATCAAACAAATTACAAATGAATAATTTGAAGTAAATAAAACGTGTTTCTGAAAATATATTTCATGATAATTGTATAATGTCTAAAAAATTAACTATCATACGAAATAGCCAGACATTGTCTATTACTCTGGTTTTTAACAAGGATTTTCGATGCACGGCTCAACTACACACTAAATTATGAGAAAATGCTACAAATTATAGTTATATGTAGCTATTGTTTCCAAAAGTTTGTATTAATTTCAATCATTAGACGGTGGACACAGAATACGTCAATATTAACAATGCAGGTTGGAATCATATTTAAAATGTATTATTGAAATATATAAAAGCACATGCATTCTGACCTTAGCCTTCTGTACTTCTCAGATCCTGTAACAAAGAAAAAATGTAATTAGTACGCAGCATAATAAAGATTTGAAAATTATTACAACAGATTAACACAATGTAACGAATACTTAATCATGTGTATGTACCATTTAGAAGACTTTTACGAAGCCTCCAGGAATCACGAAAGCCTATCTGGGTAAAACGGAATAGAGTCCTTTCCAAAATAAAATTTAAGTCCACTTATACACTGCACTATCACTATATTACATAACCTAAGTACACAAATGAAATGCTGGCTATGTACACTAACACTATATTGAATGCACTACAAAATACAATTACCGATTTATTCAAATAAAGTACATTTGTTGTAACAACATTATGATTAAACTGTTCCACACAATAAAAGAAACTGAACTGTTTCGATGATCAAACTTAAGCAAAATGATCGTGTTTGTGAGTGTTGACTTCGCCTGCTGCAAAAAATAAATGAATAGACTTGTTGAGTTTCGTCAATTTGTCGTTTGCAAAATAAAATTGTGTTTATACGAATACCAATACAATATTATGATAATGAGATTTAAATATAAGTTATTTGTAATTTTTTATTTTATCACGATCGTTGTTTTTAGGGTGCTTTAAGGGAAGAGTTTTAGCCTCGGTTTTAGAATTGAACAATGTTCTAAAACGGAGTCTAAAACAATTCTTTGAAAACACTCAAAAATAAAGCTCGTAGTACCAGCCGCTATTATAATACCATTGATTCTAGAATACTTATCGCTTAATCCAGCATAATGAATTTAACATATAGATACATTTTTTCTATATACATTTAGGGTGTAGAATAGATTATTTGATTAATCAATTAATCGATTAATAATAAAGTTCAAAATTTCAAAGTTGATTGGGATCGAAATAGTAAAGTAAATACAGTAAGGAGAGAAGTGTATGATTTTTTACCGCGGAGTAAATTAAAGCACGAGCCGTAGTCGAGGGCTACAATACGACAAGGAAAAAATACACTTTTCTCCTGCTGTGTATATATTATTTTTTTCACGATCCCAATATTTATGTTGGTTTTTATGCATTCCAAAAATTATTGTAATTGTTATATAATTTATGAGACTTATCTTTGATTTGTTTAATTTTGTTCATTTTTCACATTATTTGAGCACTTTCCCTTACGGCAAGAGAGAAAAGGGCACAAATCTCCCGTAGAGATACACACACAAACATACAGAAGTCATCGTGAAAATAGTGAAATCGTATTCTAGGGACCCTAAAACGTGCTTATCCGTTGAAAATTCACTACCGAAAATTTTGACCCGTCACAATACCTCTCTTACATATGTTGGAACTAGAGTGAGAAACACGCTTACAGAAGTGTATGTAGGGATGTGTAAGTTCAGGTGTACAGTTTTAACCAAACACGACATTTGTAAACCATCGTCTGGTAACATTGTGGTGACTAGTTGAGATGACAGAACTAAGAAGAAAAACTGTAAATGAGAACTAATTCCAGATGAATAGCGAATCATAAAACAAATAAATAAATAAATATAGGTATAGCTCCGTAGACAAGCATCGGAATGTGAATCATGATCAGTTCGACCAGGGGCGGATCCAGACTCGATTAGGGAGGGGGTCATAGTTTTTGTACCGGGGGGGGGGGGGGGGGGGGGAACATTTTCCATTTCATTTCCTTAAAAAAATAAGTTCTTTATGTTGTGTATCTTAACTATTGGGGCCGTAATAAAAAAAAAGCTTCATGCTTAGGGGGGGGTCATGACCCCCATGACCCCCCCCCTTGGATCCGCGCCTGAGTTCGACAAATTTTCAGAATAAATTCCGAATATTGTCACCAAATAAAATTACATCCGTGGCTCCCACTAATAATTGCACTCCACACGTAAAAATATAGGTATCATATAGAGCTCAGCTCTTCTCAAATACAATGTTGAAATTTCGTTGACACGCAAATAGAAGTATTAAATAATGTTATGTTATGCAGTATCGCAGAATCCGTTATTCTGTGGGAATTCATACGGCATTTACAACACAAGAGGCCTACACTAATTGCAATGATAATGAAATGAAATGTGAAACGGCGAAACCTGTGCAAGCGCGTGCGTGAGAATGAGACAGGTGAGTGGAATGCGTTTCTTGTATGCAAATGTGAATACAGTCGTGGTCATTCCAAATGAAATTTATATTCATAATAATACTATTTTCACGGTAATTATTTAACAATTTGTTGCTAGTTGATTTTCTTTATTTATTCACTGTAATATTTTTTACTATGCCATCTAAGCATTTACCATTAATTTCAGAATGTTTTATTGAAATAATTGAAATGAGAGTGTTAGAATGTTATGCCAAAATCTTCATCTACATATTTACTTTAGAGTTACAACGACTTTTGCGATTTAAAATATCATCTTTAAGGAGCTATAAAAACACGGAAAGATATGGAATAGTATATTGTACAACGAGCAAGGAATGGTACTCATTTCTTACCAGTATGAAAGCAAATCATACGAATGTGAAATGGACATTCCATGTGAGTTGTACGCTATACTTTTTCCTAATTAATTTAATTTTAATAATAAATTTGTCCTGCTTTCACCATTCCAATATTTGACAATTCTAAATAAGTACCCTAGCAATGCCATCTGTACTGAAATTCTCACAAAACAAATTCATTTCACACTATGCTTGCAATGTACACCTCATATCCCTAGCAACAACAAATATACAATGAGCAGATTTCAGTGGTCGTAAAAAATAGCGGGAACCGAGTTCACGCAAGACGTTTGTACAATATTTTTTGTACGAAAAGTATAGAACTAATAACAATCCATACAAAGAAATGTTCTTCAAGGAGTTCTTTTGATACTTGTCAAAGTTACACTATAAATATAAATACACAAATTAATTTGTCTAATATATTAGAAAACAATTAAAATATTTATCATATTTACCGTATTCACTTGTATTATATTTCTTATTTCCGTAAAACATTCTTCTTACTCATTTAAACACAGTTCATATGATGTTCCTCACGAAATATCACTAAAAATTGGCATATACTTTTATTGTATTTCTATATAATATAAACCCTAAAAAACTCACTGGTGCAGAGCGCATCATCATATCTCTTAAATTTTTTGAGATATGGCGGTTTTTGATGTTTTTCGAAGTACAACTTTGAGGAACTGCAACTCAAAAATTACGCAAGATATCGAAAAATACTCTTCAGTTTTGTGTTATTCGTGCATATTATAGCAAAATAACAAATTTTAAAAAAATTGAAAATTTTGGAATTTTTTTTAAATATTTCGATCAGCAATATCTCAAATAATGAACGAGATACGAACTTGCAGACTAAACCATTGGATTCAGCTCATCGAAATACATAAACTCTAAAAATTTCAGAACATTCGGATGGAGGGTTGAAATTTTAGAGCAAAAAGTCTGAAAATGGCCTTTTCAGGCCAAACGTCAAGGGGTACCCTTTGACGTTTTTCTCCAAAAACGTCATTTTAACACTTTTTGCCCTAACTCTATAACGCGTAAAGAAATTTTAATGAAATTTTACATACTTATGTATTTTGATGAGCTGAATCGAATGGTCTAGTCTGCGAGTCTGTATCTTTTATATTTATCGAGTTATCGCCTATCGAAATTTCGAGGAAAAAATCGAAAAATTTCAAAATTTTCAAAATTTGCTAATTTGTAATAAAATGCATGAAACGAACAGAACTGAGTCTATTTTTCAATATCTTTAATAGATTTTGAGTTGCAGCCACCCTAAGTAGCATGTCGAAAAACATCGAAAATTGACATATCTCTATAAATGTAAGAGATATGAAGATGCGCTCTACAGCATTGAGTTTCTTAGGGTTTATATTATATAGAAATACAATAAAAGTATATGCATATTTTTAGTGATATTTCATGAAATCTGAAATTGTGTAGTACTTTCTTAACATGTATTTGTTGTCAATGGTAAATGAACTTGTATTAAATTTTCTTACTTGTACAGATATTATAAACATTTATCAAATTCTCGTTTAAATAATTGGGCCATATAACGACAATCCTCGTTTAAATAATTGGGCCATATTGTGTAGTTCCAGATAATATAACAATTTACTGATCTACAGATAAGTTATCCTCAGGAGTGAAGCATGAATATAAAATACAAAGTAATCTTTAAAATGTTATTAATTGTCAAAAAAATAATAAAAAGCATGTCAAAATATTTTATTTAACAGAAAAAACCGAGTTTACGCAAGAGGTTTGTACAATATTTTTTGTACGAAAAGTATAAAACTAATAACAGTCTATACAAAGAAATGAAGTTCTTCAAGTAGTTATTTTGATAATTGTCAAAGTTGCATTATAAATATAAACACACAAATTATTGGAGATGTATTGAACTAACCTTCAAGGTTAAATTTTCACGGTACAAAAATACCGGAGAGTACGACTAATGCCTATAGCATTTATAGGAATACCGTGATTATATTCTACTCGTATATGGTTTCATTGTAAAAAATATATGATAGCCAGAATTTAGAAAATTTTAAAGGTTTTGAGTGATAATCTAAAAATTTGCTAAACAAATCGATTTTGTCTGAACGTAGTGTAGCCTTACGAGAAAATAGAAATATAGTGAAATTTCTTGTGCACGTATAACCTCCAATTACCTTCAATCCAATCCCATCGCGCCAGCACTTCTGCCAGCACCCAATAGCTCAACACGCAAATGTCCGCTGCTGGCGTCATGGTTGCCGGTGTGCGGTGTATACGTTCTGCGGTACATAACACGACACGTTGACCACGGCGGCCTTCGCCGGCCGGTACCGGTGCCATGCGGTACCAGGCCGCGGTGGTAGCACTTCCCGCACCAGCGGCGGACTTGCCCAACGCGCTCCCGCGAAATTATCAATATTATTTCTTAATTAGAAAAAGTTTAGTTAAAGAGAATTTCGTGCTCTTGTTTTATAATCACATGGGTGCACCTGCATAAAGCGTTGTTAACCCTGCTGTTAAAGTAACAATAAAGTATGTACAATATATTTGGTTATTCCTACTTCTGTTGTATAAATGTACAGGTAAGGTTCCCGATCCGTGAACACGTAACGTAAAGTTGTACGTATGAGAAACATGGATTTTCCATATTCAATATAAAATTCCGGTGTTCGTAATTCTTCTCCTCCTAAACGGCTCTACCGATTTCGATGAATTTTTTTTAAGTCATGAATATAAGTCAGGAAAATTTTTAAAATCTGATTCTCGACAACTGCGCCACCTACCGGGACCAACTGTAGCTAAGAACAATCCAGTTGACCCCACAAGTTATTACACCGAACATATAGATTTCATTCATCTGACTTTATTCCAATTCTTGAAAACTGTTTGTAACTATGTAACACTAACAATTATTTAATTTTTATACAAACTTGCTGAAGAATTTAAATATGCTGTATCTTTTTACCTGTTCACTTTATATCAAAATTTAAATACAAAAGTTGTTCAGACTTTGAAAATGCATGCAATAGCCTTAAATAAAAGTATTTCACAGCATATCAATTAATTTTAAATTAATATTTTTTAACTAGAGAAAAATTGTAACACATACTTGGAAATTTAAACAAAAATAAAAAATGATTCATATTCATAAAATAATTATAGATATATGCATTTCTACAGAAAGAAATGCACTCTCAATACAATATTCTACGAAACTTCTACAAAAAAAAAAAAAATAAAATAATAATAATAACAATACAGCACTGTAAAAATTAATTAAAATGTATTTTATGAAATGTAGTTTTTTCCCATAGCTGTGTTACAATTTTCTAATAAATGTAAATTTTTAATATAAATTTGATTGATTATATATATTTTAATTTGATTTATATATTAAAATAATTGATATACGCATTACATTTTTGCTGTAAATTGAATAAGTAAAAAGTTACAGTAATATTAAGAAAAATAGCATTGATATCTCTATATCTGCTAATTTTATACTTATTTATTAAATAGTGAAAATCAATAATTAATCATTTAGACTGTAGGTATTCTAAATAGTTAAATAAATAAATAAATAAATAACGCATCGGACTGTGGATCGTGAGATCCTCAGTTCAAATCCCACAGCCGACAGTTCCCCTACGCTAATATGTTTGGGGAATATAATTTGACGGCCGGTAACCGCACTGATTTGCGTAAGCAGAGTGCCGCATTCTTAATGGATGATATATAATAAATAAATAACCAATAGTTCATCTCGGTGGCGTAGTGCCTATGTCACTAGCATAGCACACCAGAGGTCGTGGGTTCGAATCCCACTGAAGAGCATGGTCGTTTACGAGGTCGTTTGTGTTGTTCATAAAATTCACAATCATACGCTCATAAGGAGGCATATGACCAAAGCAGTTAGTCCGCTTGCCATATCTTCATAATAAAAAAAAAAAAATTATCAATAATTAGAGAATTGAAATCTTGATCACTTCTAATTACAACCAAATATGTTAATTTGTTTACATCACTGATTCCTATATAACATTAGATTGGGCTTAAGCCGCTATGGTGCGTTCCCAATTGAACACCGCCATGATGGTCAAAATTGAGGTTTTGTGAAACACCTATATTTAAAAAATATAATTCTCTTGTCTGTGGGTATGACTATACTTCGTAGTATGACCCAAAGAGAAGTGGTGGCGAACGCGGTGTAGAGAGAGTGAAGGCAGAGCTTCAGATCGCGCACTTTACTTTACAAAAGTGTCTCAAAACCTCAACATCACCCGTTCAATTGGGAACGCTCTCAGATGGCAGAATATGGCCTATGCCCAATCTAGTGATATATAGAAATCAGTGGTTTACATTCATACTGTTGTTTCCTTTGTTTATTGTAAAATTAATAGGTCTAAATATATCGAATAAGAATTTATAGCACTTGTAATCTTTAATCTCGTTATTATTATTGTTATTGTTAATGCTAAATTTAATTGCATCAATGCATAATAAAATATAATAAATTTAATAATATTTTCATCTCTTCTAGTTGCACTAAAATAATTTTATGCTTCTTCAAAAGTTTTCAAAACAAATCGTGTAAAACGAATACGAAAATTGTATTATAAATTATTTTAAGAACAACAGCTAGAATTTAGAATGACATTTCAAACAACAAAAATACGAGTCCATAAAAATTATTGAGTATTAAAGTCACAAAAACAAGCAGGAATGATTTATTTTGTATAAATATTAGATAATATATAACTTTCATGTTTTACCCGAAAACAATAAAATTTTATTGTGAACTAAGACGTCTTTATTATGGAAATAAACAACAATCTTGTTTTTGTTTAGAACAACTGAAAATAAGAGAACATAAAGTTTAAAATACTTTTATTATTTAGGTATTATGTAAATTCTGTTATGGAAATATTAATAAAATAAACATTGTTTTATTTCAAACAATTTTAAATGGGCAGCAGGTACCAGTTACCACAATTAGCAATAAATTATTTTAATGCGCCTAATAAATCAAATTAAGATTTATTTCCTATAAAAATATATAGAAACATGACCTAAAATATGTGTAATTAAATAATGTTCACCTTGATTTAATCCTATTATGTATTGCATCATATTAAATATGAAAAAATAATTTAAAACATCTTCTAAATCCAATCCTGAAGCCATTATGACGAACCTTATAGTAAATAAAGGTGATCGACGTTGTAGCAACACTTGAAAGACAAGACAACGCATCATATACTAACAGAGCTGTGCTGCCATCTAGTGGCGTATTTGTGAAGCTTCCTGATGTGTCAAAGACCTACACATCAGCTCAATCACTGCTTGTCTCCTGGTTAGCCGAGCAATTTGGCAATTTGGATGAACGGCAGCAGAAACTGAATTAGCGAAATGGATTAGTCATTCGCCATTTCTTTTGATTTGAGGAAATAAATATACTTACATAAATTTACGCTGCAGAAATATTAAATAGAAATACACTTGGGTGCAGTTGTTTTAATTATGAAACAAGAACGCAATTGCAACTGATCGTATAATTAATATTGATAGCTTTTCATATTATTTTTTCTTTTTACAACTTAAGATTTGCTATGGGAAATAAATATTTTGAAACGTTTTCATATTCCTCGGATTTTAAATATAGATTAAAAAAAAAAAAACAAATAAATTTCTTCAAAAATTGGAAAAAACTTTCAGAACTCATAAGTTAAACAAGACGTGGCTTCTCCTGTTTTATAAATCTTGATTTGTAAATCATATCTTATGTTATTTATTTGTTTATCTGAAGAAGAATTACGTTTATTAATTCATATGGGGTAAATAGCTCCGTGGTAAAGTATCGGACTGTGGATCTTGAGATCCTCAGTTCGAATCCCACATCCGACAGTTGCCAATTTAAATTTATCTCTGTGCTTCCCCCTCCACTAACAACTTTTGGGGGCTACCTACGGAGATCTGCGTAAGCAGAGTGCCACACCAATAATGGGTAAAAGGCGTGATGATATAATTTATTTTATTTATTTATTTTAATTCAAAACGTTGAATTTTAATAAAATTACAAAACTTATTTGTATTTTATAAAATTGTTAAAAAAGCTACAAATTGTTTTGTAACGTCAATGATGTAGGTACTCGAATAGTAATTCTTGTAGTGTTATAATAATAAAGTTTTGACACAGAATGTACACTATTCGTTATGTACTTGCGTGAACGAAGTTTTTGTAGGAATGGGGTATGTGACCATAATCGAATTTCAATGTATACGCCATAGCATATGAATGTTCTTCATTGTAGTTTCTTATTACAACAATAAAAACTGTAAATTATTTTGTAATAGTAAAGTTATTAGTAATTTTGTGTTTTGGAGAAGGGATATGTGACGTCACTGTGGCCGCACGCATGACCCGCTGATATATATCTATTTCTTTCCTTTACAGTATCTCGGTCTTTTTCTAGCACCATACCTACCGCCGCAATCTATTCAGAAGACACAGTGACGTCTCACATCCCCTCTCTAAATATTTAAAAATTAATTTCTCGTTAACTATAAACAATTAATTCATTTAAAAAAATACGGGTATTTTATTTTTGTATCTAGTATCATGTAATGTCAGAAAAAAAAATTGGTCACATACCCCATTAAAAATAAAAATAACTTTAAATTTTGTGGATCCAAATAATTTATGTTAATCACATTTTAAAATCTTACAATAATAGAAAATTGTTTCATTTTTACGAAATAGTACATAATTCCTAAATTATATATCATGTTATTTATGTCAACATTAATTTTGTACCAAAACATTTGAACAAAAAAAAAATATATCATTGATATTTACGTACTACAAAATGATTAATATCTTTTTACAAAATTGAAATTATTCGCAAATAGAAACTAATATTATATAACTGAACATATCTACATGTTTTTTCAATTAATATATTGCAAAACAAATCAATAAAACTAAAAAAATACGTATGAAAGTTTTGTGAAAACTTTTTTGGAAGGTTTTCGGATAATAAAATGAAATTATTCTTCCACACAAGCATCGAAAAAAGACTTAAAAAACAAACGTTATTTAAATATAAAATAAAAACATTATTTTCTACATTGGCCGTGACCAACAGTCACATGTCATTTGCACGGAATAAAAATCGCAACTGTCAAACAAACAAATCTATAATTTTTTATGCCTACGTCATATTAATGTTACGTAAAATTATTCGTATTGTGGAATGTGGTACGGGTCGTACCTGATATTTATATATCAAACTGGGAAAATTACATATTATAAAATTATTATTGTTAAAATGGAGAGAGATAACAGACAGGTACGGATTTGGCCTTCGGAAATGTAGAATAGCAACGGAAGTTCATTAAAAATAGCTGAAATGATGGATGTGATTTTTTTCAAAACTCACATGTTTTCTTGTTTTTCTAATACAATTATTACTGTCGCCATCATGATAATTATGTTACAATGTTAATACTAATTATTCCTATAATTTTAAAAAATTAAACCGCCGAAAAGAAACTTAAAAGCGAAAAATAAAATAAACCTTTTTAGTCTTAATAACTAAGCTACTAAATAATGTGAAAATTAAACAAGCCAAAGGTAACACTGTTAGTATAAATTATATTACAATTCAAATAATTTTTAAATACAAATCGTCATAACTATTGGGGGTTGTGAAAAAATAGTATATACACTGCAGGAGAGAAGTGTATTTTTCCCTTGCCTACGGTTCGTGTCTCCATTTACTCCACGAGAATTATTGGGATTAATTTACCTACTACACAAATAAGTTTTCTTTGTAAAAATCTCTTCAATCTTTAATGCAAATTCAATAATTATAAGTATACGTTTTTATCTTATTTATTCATTGCTGAAGATAAAAATTTTTTTTAATACTTTTAACGTATTTGTATTAATGTCAGCATATAAGGATACTTAATTACATCCTTGAGTCTAGTAATAAATTAATTTTACTTTTAACATTAAAATTTTACTTAACATGGGAAACTTTAATACTACGTAATAATACGAACCCATGATTTGTTTTTGAATATCAATTAAAAATAATATATTTTATATTAAAATTTCCCAGTTTCTCAGTAAATACTAAAAAATCTTATACTTATTTATTTACATTATAATTATTTATACACTATTAATTTTAGTATTTAAACAAATTTAAACATTACACGATATTATTACTTTTAATACTTTTATGCCGTGGCAGTACACAAACAAATTAAATGACATTATGACAGATGTTTCAATTTTTTGGTTTACATTCGACATAACCTTGATATTGACATTTGTGACCTATAAAATGGCGGCTGTTTCATCTCAGGGACGATCTACTTAAACATTTATCTCTGTGTTCATTTGATGTTTGATATTTCAGGCTAATTTCATTTTATATTACAAAAGTAGGTATATTGTAGCAATAAAACATGAAGATATGATTTTTTTTCATTTGTTTAGTAAATGTCACGTATTATAATAAAAACATATTATTCAAATGAATAAGATGTATTAAATTCGCATAAAAATTATGCATTTCATTTAGAAGTTATTACCGTAATTTATAAAACTTATTCAGCAACATTTTAATTTTTTTTTTCTTGCTGTGAAGAGCACTTTTTAAATTATTCTTGTACATTTGTGCAATATAATATTTATCAAGAAAGATATGGCGGTGATAGGAGTATACTTGTCATTCAATAAATTTATACAAATTTCCATGCATTACTTTTAGTTCTAATATTAAATATTCACGTATTTTGCATTGTCAGTCGTAATTTGTTCGTCAGCCCTCTAACTAAAATAACAAGCGAATGAGGCAATTAGATCGAGAGTCAAAGAAGCGCTTTCTTCTAGTGTTAGACATAACATTTTTTTTACGACATGTTTCTAAAAAAGATTTTTTCGGACTTTACATATACACGTAAAAAGTGAGATTAGATTGCCAATGAAATTGTGATTTAATAGAAAAAAAAATAAGAAGATAAGGATTTTCAATAAAATTAGGAATTCATTTATAAATTTTACAATACAATTTTTGTAAATAACATTCGTATTGATTGGTAACACTTCTATATTTTCCTCTCTAGAGAGGAAGAGGAAAAGCACATTTTCCTCACTATATCGGGAGAAGAACGGTGGGGTTTCCAGGCGTGAAAATAGTTAACTCCATTTGTCCACGTGTGAAGTATAATGTTTTATCCAACACCTCTTAATAAATGCAAAATTTATTAAATTTGATAGTGACATATAATTAAATTTTCTAAATTAAAATGTCAATCGAAGTAGTTACCAAGGTGTTGTGTGTTATTATTGTTACAAATAACAAAATATTCACTAGTGACATTTCTCAAAATTATACCCACTAGTTATAGAGCATTTATTGAGAGGTGTTGGATAAAATAATATTAGCTACAATTTTAAATTAAAACTTTTTTCTATTTTGTACGGTTTAAATCTTATTTAGGCGGAAGATTATGTGTTTGACACAAGTTTTCTCGAAATTAATCAAAAATTTACTTCATATGTCTACATTACGTAAAGTAACTTTATCGGGTTCAATTAATACAATTGGGAAAGAAATATTAGATTAACGAGAAATATAAAATAAATATATCATCACGCCTTTTACCCATTATGGGTGTGGCACTCTACTTGCGCAGATCTCGGTAGGTGATATATTTTTGCGTATGAAATGCGGTTAAATGCCGTCAAGTCATAGCCCCAAAAATTGTTAGTGAAGAATAAATATGGATATATTTTTATGTAAATTTTTATTTAGTTATTCATTAATCCCGAAGCTATACTTCTCAGGGAGATATATCGGTTTATCGAGGTATATCATGAATAAAAAAAAAATGTAATTTCGTAAAACTGAAGTAAGTGGTACGAATATCATTTAAGTTGAATATATTACAATTAGCGGCAAGTGGTAAAAAGTAAACATATTTTTCGTGGGCAACAAGTGCCGTCCTCCGAATCACCTGGCTTGTGCGGCGATCACCTGGATACGCGCCCCGGTATAGCAGGCGATCGCGCCGCTAGAGGCATCTACCGGTCACGGAAATCGCGAAAGCTCGGGCCAACTCCAGTCTGTTGTTGAACGTCGAAGACGATAGACGCTGCCACCCAACGGCGTCGGAACTCCTCGCTTCACGCAACTTTCAAACTTTCTCGAACTTTTAACAATCACAGTGCGCAACAATTAACTATTTGTGTCGGTAAAGTAACGCGTTTTTTAGTGCAATGTTTTGAATAAATAACTTATTTACGTTTTTTTTTTGCTGCAACAATCATGTGTAGTGTAACAATGTTATAATTTTTTATTTGTGGGTTGTTTTACGAACTTTTTTAATTGCATGAGTGTTTTTTTATTATTTTTGTGAGTGCTGTGATTATGATGTGTGCGAGGGATTTATTATCCCGGGGAACCAAAGGATTTCTGTTGATTGCAACCGCAGTTTCGTTTGTCGTCGCTGATGTCCGACCAGGTAATTGTTGTCATCAAATTTCTTTTACTTTAGTTTGCGTGCGTGTTCAGCGATAATTAGCTATTTTGAGATGTGATTGCCATCTTAATGATGATTTGAGTTTCTAAAGTGAGTGGCAAATGCAAACAGGTAGTTTCTAAATACGCCGGTTAACTTCACTGTAACTTTAACGGTAAATTCTAGTCGCCATGATGCAGTAAAATTTTATTTAATTAAATCTGTGCTATAGACGACTTGGAAATGGTGTTAAATTGGATAATGACATTTTAACTATTCATACCATTGCTTAAAATAATTCCGGACAATTATTTTACTTAATAAAGTGTTTTTAAATGTCATTATAATGACGTGTGGTCTGTAATTCATTTTAATTATATGTACTCATGACTTTGCTATCATTAGACGCAAATTCCCAAAATCGTTCTTTTCAATAACTTGCATCGAGTAGACAGTATTTCAACAACATTTAATACCTGGCGACAGCTTGGATAATGCCCGCTAATGCAGGTTCAATAGAGTGATTATATTGTATTCTTCGAACAAATTACGGTTGAGTTCATTATTTAAAACCGAAGGGTCATCAGAATTGCTTATATCGCTTAATTCGAAATTTTCATGGATAATTTATTTTTAATTTCGCTGACTTGAAATCCGTGCGTAAAATTTTCCGATGTGCAGAATTTTGAAATCGTAGGTGTAATATTGTAATTTTACGGATCGCTTAGTTTACACGAAGTCGGTGTGAATGCACTGTCCGGCTAATAAATTATGGGAACGGTATTCATAAACGTAGACAAATGTTTTGCGTTTCGTGTCACGAGTTCCAATGAGATTTTTGTTTTGGAATAAATTTAAATGTGGGACTATGTGACAGATAGAAAGTAATTTCGAAGTTCCCCTCTTATTTCGCGTTGTAAAATAAATTAATTGTGTCATTATGTTGATTTCCAAATTGGGGAGAGTCACGGAGACTTAACATTTCAAAGTTTGATGTAAATATTTTATGGAGCGTTTTTGGATCCATTATGTTTTTATAACTTTGCAAATTCGCTGAACACAATAATATATGCCTATTGATCATTGAAATAAAATATTAATAATTTAGAATAATAATAATAAAATTATTTTATTTTATTTACGCATTTTGACTTATACGCTCTTTTCGCAAATCTCCTTAATATATAGAACGGTTACCAGCAGTCCATGAAGATGTTACTGGAGGAGGAACCACAGGGGTAAAGTTAAAGTGGCGACGTTACAGGCTTCGGGAATAAAACTTATGTTCTATAGTCCGCTGTATTGCAATTAATCTACTTAATTTACTCAATAAATATGAACACCGCGCGGTAGTTAAAAATATGGTTTAGTTACCTTAATTTTAACAGATAACTTAATTACGCAATTAACTTTTTAAGGAAACGATGGTTTTCCTGTAAAAATTAATATGATTCATAATAGATAATATTTGAAAGAGAATCTCAATTTAAACGTATGTTTAACCATTGACAGAGCAGCGGGCCTATTTTTTCAATCGTATTATTTTGATTATCCAAAATGAGAATATTCAATAATATGTAAAAATGTCGGAAAATTTTTGATTACAACAATGAAAATGTATAAAAGTATAAAATAATATACGCAAATTTTAAAATTGTAGTGATATATTATAAAAAAACCTGTTAGGCCCTCTAGTAAACTAGCACTTGATGGATTTATATTAAAAACTAATCAGCTCATAAATTGAACATTCAAATTCTGAACATAAAATTTGAAGACGTAGTCATTACTTTTGAAATTATTTGGCCAGTTGAAATATATCTGCAAAATAAAAATATTATCATACATTAACCCATTTTGGGTGCGGCACTCTGCTCTTGCAGATGTCGGTAACAGATATATTTTTATGTTATCAGCCGTCAAGTCATGGTCCCCGAAATATGTTAGTGGATGAGGAACAATGTCAACTGAGTTAAAATGTCAACTATCAATGTTTGCAAAACAACTACAGTATGTAAATTTTTTAATATATAACTTGTATCTACAGAATTTACTATATTACTTCCGAAGTGAAAAAAAAAAATTGTTCGATACAAATAAGCCAAGGGTGAATAATAATATATTTAAAACACTGAGGGGAAAAGTAACTTTTTTTCCTGATGTGTGTGTACTATTTTTTTCATGGTAAGGAGAGAAATTAGATTTTTGCAACGAAGAAGTAGTTAATTTTCTTCATTAGGAATTGAATATAAAAATTGCTACTGTTATCATAAAAGTATAAAATAGACTGCTTCGATTTAACCGGTCATAAGTTTTGTTACATTATTTGCAATATCTATAATTTTTTGTGGATTAATATCTTTAGCATTTTAACACCGTTTTTTCGTAAATATTTAATTAATACTTATTGTTTGTTACTTTGACATTTGAATTAGAACAAAACAATAAGATATAAGATGCGTAATGCTATTGTAATTTGAAATATTTTAAATAAATAACATATGACATTCATAAAACACATTCTCGTGTTTTATTTGGCGCGGGTATTGAAAAAATAGTTATTAAAATAAAAATTAATATTAATAAGTTTCTCCCTTCTTTCTACGCCGCTGTGTTCGTCTCAGCATCCAAGGACCAACTCTGATCCGCCCGTAAGTTGCACAGAATAGTGCGGAGATCTATCCCCCTCTCCGCACAGGTACTGTTTCCCCTCTCCGCACAGGTACGGGTTCCCCTCTCCTACCGGCAAATCCCTCTACCTGTAATTTGAGAAACCGGTTTCAAGTTTGTGATGTCGTCTATATATTGGAGAATTTTTATTGATACTTCAACGTCACTATATTATATTTCGTCTTATTGAGAGCGATGACGAAATCAGTGGTAAAGTGTTTTGATACTTGATGCCAGTGTTTTAGAAAAGAGTTGGTATAATAATAGCACTGGAGAAAGCAATTTTTTATGATTCAAAGTAGTCTATGAGGTGAGCTTTGAGGTTAGAATTTGTGGCAAATTAATGGAATGTTTTTGATATGTGATACTTTATTTTATAGAATAAAATTGTTTTTTATGCTTTTAGGAAATAAAAGCTCAATTTTCGTTGTAATGTTGTAAGGGGTTAACCCAAATATCAACTGCATACTAAAAATAAATACCATTCATAATTTATATATGTAATTCAGTCACAAAAATTATTTCATGATATTCGGCAACTGATGAAAATTAAAGTTAATATTATTTCTATATAAATTTTTAATTAAAATAAAGCTAGAGCAGCAATGAAATAAATCTAAAATATAACATTTGCTGCTACAAAATTGATATTCAAATAATAAAACATTTTTAATATTGCATGTTTATATTTTGTAATTTGCAGATTACAGAAAACATGTTTTAATGTTAAATTTTAATTTAAATATTTACTGAAGCATTTAAAATTGTAATTCTCAATTTGTGATTTAAATATATATTCATGAACACACCAATGAATGTTTTGTGTTTCATATGTTGTTCATTTGGTGAACAATGGACAAATATCTTCATTACAAATATGAATTGAAATTGAAACAAACAATTTTTTACCATTCTTCAATCGTAAATTACTGGGTACTAAACAAAAAAAACTAGAGGTCCTGTATATATAGAGATTGAACATTATTTGTTTATTTCAATTTGATAAATTATAAATAATAAATTTGAAGTTCGATTGGTACACGGAAAATGGATTGTTACAAGATCAAAAAGTATCTTACGTATAGTGACAGCAATTTAGATATTTACAATAACAATGCTTATGTTTAAATTAGTAATATGATATTATTTAGATTGTTGTAGCAGCAATCGAAATTAATATCATATTACTATTGTTATTGTAAATATATAAATTGCTGTCACAATACGTAAGATACATTTTTGCTATTATAACAATCCTTTTTTTCGCGTAGGTCTTAGGATCAGATTAAATTGATATATCAATATTATAATATATTTTTATTTGGACATTGCAACTTTTACACAAGTCACCTTCAGCAATAAGTACGTATTCAAATAATAAAATATTGAATGTAATTGTTAGGAATATATAAATATAAATAAAACAAACTCTAAACGTCCTAATAAAAATAAAAGTAATAGTAATTTTAAGTGATCCAAAATATTTTTAATTTATATTTTGTCTCCATAAACTTGCCAGTCAAGAAGTTATTCATTATAAATACTAAATACAATTGTTTTCTTCAGGATGAAATTTTGTAGCTCGTTTTATTTTTCACTTGTCTTCACTACACAAATATTCCATCTCTCCTCACCAATAGCTTTACAATACAACGGTTCGATGGGCATTTATTTCAAATCTTAGAGCAAATAGAAAGCGACAAATGCAAAAGGTAAGTCATAGACCAACAAAACATACTGGCGTATAGGATGGTGTGCCAATCTCTTCAAATAACATAAATTTAGTATTCCGTTATAAGTCATGCTGTTTAAATGATTGAAACAGGACTTATAACGATTGCATGCTTGTATATAATATATTACTACTAGACTAGTTGATGTGTAGAAATGTCGTTGATTGTATATATGCTGACAATATCCAGAGTATATTAAATGGTAGATTAAACATGATATACTAATCACGGATAAAATAAATTTTGAACATTTTTAATGTCACTGGTTTCAGTTAGTGTCGCAGATGTTTAATTAATTTGTTGAATGTAAAATATTTAATTTAATATTATCATATTCAAAAGAAGAATTTAAATGTTTACTTCGTATAAAATGCAATTTATTTTCAAATTTTCCAAAATTTCTTTTTGACCTGTCATCAGTACCTGTGTGCCACCTGTCAGCGGCCATTTTGTGCGAAGAAATCGAAAAATATTTTGACGTAACGTCATCATTTTTAATATACACGATGTGGAATTCAAATATAACGTATAGGGGTTTAAATGTAATTTTTGTTTTACAAAAAAAAGTGCAAGTACAAAAGTTGTGCATAGTTAAAAAATGCATGCAATAAAACCCTTTTAGTTACCTAAATAGTAATATTACACGATATATTAATTAAAAATTAATTCTGAGATATAAAATATTTCTTGTTTTATTTAATATTCTACGCTGTAAGTACTACAATTTTTCTAATAAATGTTTTATTTTGATTGATACATAATGATATATTTTATAATGAAATATTAATATTAAGGTTATCAAATGATCCTTATTGCACGCATTTTTAAATTATAAACAACTTTTGTATTTACACCTTTGTTATAAAGTGAATAAGTAAAATTATACAACAATATAAAAAAAAACAGCATTGAAACCAATATATGTCACATTTCAATCCTACACCCGGTATACAGGGTGAGTTGTTTTAAAGCAACCAATCATTTTGTTGGCTAACTAATAGCTTCAAAGAAAAAATAAATGTACAGGTTTATACAGCAAAATAGGGGACATAATTGTACGGTTGGTAAAATAATATTATTACGAGGATGTGGCAGGGAGCAATGAAAGTTATATTTTCTTATTTGGAAAAGGGCACTTTTATGTACAGGAATGCATAGCTCGAAGTATTCCCTTTTCTGCGATGTAACATGTTCCTATAGCTAAATTTAAACTTGGTCACAAAATTAAAAATTTAAAACAAATTATTGTTTTTACTATTACCAAACTATTACCATTGTTGACAGCAATATCAATAATGTCATTAAAATTTAATGTACAACTTTGAATTTTATTTTACTAATACTTTATATCTCCATAATTTTATATCTATTTAGACTTAGCACAGGTTGACATAAAGATCAATACTGTCGCATTAATAAAAAACAAATAAGTCAATAATTATTGAAAAAGTGGAGAAGAAAAACTCGGATCATTCATCAAAAATTGCTGGCTGTCAAACATCGAAACTAAGATTTGTAATTGATATGAATAACGGTTCGAAAACTTTGCTTTTGGCCAATAGTTAGTTCTTCCGAAGGCCGCTAGGCTATATTTGGATTCAGAGAAAGTTTGTGAAATATACTTCGTAGAATCGTAATTTCCGAATTCTTTCAACAATTAGGAAATACCCTTTGGACAGCTAATAAGGAAATATCACATTAAATTTGTTTACTGATGAATGGATCATTATGAGTAGAAGTTAACTATGTAAAATTTTCGAGAAGTGGTGAGCAATTCTAAATTATATTATTATTCGTAATATCGCAAGTAAAACGTATTTGCATAACAATTTGGTTTTACCGCGAAAATGAGTAAGTACATAGGCGAAAATGTTTATAAAATACTTTTATATTTGTTTAATATTAAACTATATGAGTAGTGTATTAAATATGCCTGTAGCATACATGTAAAAGAAGCAAGAAAATGAATGTTATTTCAGAATCGGAAAACTCCCAAGCCTTCGAAAATCGGTAAAATCATCAGTAACGTAAAAACGAAGCGAAGAATTTTAAGAACAATAGCAAATACCAGATGTCAACGTAAGAAAAGTCGTTTGGCAAAATGAAAAAAGTTTATAAACAGCAGTGTCGCTGATGACACAACGGCAGCTTACGCTTACGTTACGTTAAATACTTGCGCGGACGTAACGTAGGAAACTTTGCGTTCGCTACACGTTATTACGACGTTGCAACATACGCCAAAGTGTGAAGATTCAACTTTGCTCACTGAGATCAAATTACGGAAAACTTGAGATAGTAAAAAATTTTAATTATAATAAATGGAGACGAGGTGCTCTACTTTCTACGGGAATATATTTTATTTGAAAATGTTTATGAACTCAAAAATATTAAAATTGGTCGTGATACTATTACATAAGCACATATAATGAAGGGTATTGACATTTACCAGTTATAAAAAGAAAATAATAATTTCATCTTTCGTTTTCAAAGTTTCTCTTGATCTTGTTGACATTAGAAATATAAAAATAATAATAATAATGTTAGTAGTTAAATTAATACTTAAATTAATATGAGTTTGTATGTGATTCAAGCTCAATTAATTGAGCATAACAAGGATTACTCTTATATTTCGTAGAATGAATGTTTGCTTTCGTAATTGATATTTATTATTTCATTAATAAGTTAAATATTGTTTTCTGAAGTATTTGAATTAAATTATAAACTATAATGTTTGATAAAATTTAATTATGCATGACATCATCTTATATGAATAGTTTCATGCCGCTGTGGACTTATATTGTTAATAATTTTTGCAAATTATAATTATTAAAAAAAATGTGATTTCCCGACTGGATAGGTACCTATTGAATTAATGAAAGATGAAAAGTTCTTGAAAAAATCAATCAATTATATAAAATAAATAACATAAAAGCGTATCGGCTGTAATAAAAAAAAATCCTTAAGTCGTCAAATGTGATAAAAAAAATGTACATTTTTTATTATTTGTGGAATTTGATAACTAAGCCCCAGAGCCGGTTTTATATATTTAGAGGCCTAAGGCGGAAGAAAATTAGAGGCCGAAATAAAATATCTACTTTTTTTTTCACTAAAAGTTTAATATCAAAATAAAATTATTATGTGACATAATTATGTAGTTAAATATCAAAACCAAACAAAAATTGCAGTACACAAATATAAAATAATAGTTTTAAATCACAATATGAGATAGCTCCTTTCTACATATGTTTTTTTTTACATTATTTTCTAATAATAACTTTTTCTTTTTTCTGTAATTACTTATGTCCAATCGTTGTCTGTTTATTTTGTTTGATTTTCAGTAACATCTTTTTGCTTGTTTTTTTCAATTATTTTTATCACATTATCCACAGCATCAACATTTGATACAGGCGTGTGGCTACTGCAGACTCCCTAATCTATTTTTGGATTTGCATTTTTTGATTCAAAATATTTTTCAATTTTGCCATACCTTTTTCTAGAAATAACTTTATACTTACTGTAATTATTTTTATTTCTATATAAATTCTTCACCTCTCCGCTATATTTCACCACTGATACTTGCTAAGGGATCCAATTTCTCAATTTGAGCTTCTCTTAGAAATATATGATGGACCATCACGTGAATTGAAACAGCCCGTATTATTACCAAAACTATTTTTAACGAGCGGTATAAAGTTAGTATCAATTTAAATTATACATTCAAAATGAAATTATTTAACGCGGAATACAAATGAAAATGAAATTTCGTTTTATATTTTTTAGAGGCCGCTAAAATCGGAGGCCTAGGGCAGTCGCCCTATCGGCCTTATGGGAAAACCGGCCCTGCTAAGCCCCAGTGGTCATTATTGCATCAAAATTCAATTTTAAATTTAATTTATGTTTGACTGTATTATAATCACTTGTTTATGGTATTGTACAGCGGCCATAAAGTGGCTCGTTATGAACTAGTCCATGATGATAAAATAAAAGGGCCTATTATCAAAATAGTTTTTATTTTCATCTTTACAATGTATATTCATTTATTCTTCAGTTCTTTTGACATTTAAAAGTGATTCCTCCGCTTTTGATGCTATTTGAATGATAAATGGAAACAATTAACACACTCATTACGTTGAAATGTAAAAATCGTATTAAACTGTAAAACATAATACTTGAAATGTAAATCATAAATGTAACAACCCTTACATCGAACATAAAAGGGCACTAGACTATACAATCAAACAATAGAAAAAGAAGCACATTACACAACTATATCAAATTTTTTCATGTCACGTGTCAAATATAAATTCTAAGCTAAACTTAAAATATTGTTTGTTACACGTACATAATAGGGTTATATTGATTAGCCCTTTTATGTGTCTTTTATGGACCATAAAACTTAAAATTATATACTTGTTAAATAAATATCTATTAATTTAATTTTATCAAATTAATTCTTAGCCCTGGTTTTTGTAATTATTTAATTTATTTTTCTTGGAAATAAAATTTGCAATAATTTTATTGTGAGCAATGCTTATATCCTAGAAATAATGATTAATAATTATCAAGAAATAAAATTTTAACTTTTAACAAGCGTGTAACATAAACATAAAACATGTATGGAGATATGATACATTCATGTTTTACTTATCTTCCTACTAAGTCAATTCCAATCTACCTTCGTGAGGCAAGATATCCCTGCCCCCAACATTTGTACAAGGCGATACGTCAGTGCAATGTGAACACATAACATATTCGTTCTTTATGGTTGTAAGTCAGGTTCATTCTAAGCCCAGAGTTCAGCCGCCTACTAAGGCATAAGCCGTGATTACAATGGGGCACTTGAAGGTGAATCATGAACAAACAATATGCTATTGTTGGACGAGCAACGAGCACACCCTTTGTAAACATCCTGAGAATGCATTGTGAGCTTGATTGCTGGCAAAATGAGACTGACTTACAAGATGGAAATTAATTTTTATTGTTGGTGAGATCATGACATGACCAAGGAAAACTTGATGTGGATTATGAGATCACCGGAAAAACGATTTATTTTTAAACGTATTACTGCGATTTTATTCTAATACACAATTTCATTTTATGAAGTTAAATTAATAAATTTTCTAACGTAGGAAGTTTATTTATTAAACCAGAATTAGTATTACTGCAATTAACATAACATTATACGAACCTAATACGGATCCCCAGCTATTGTATGCAAATTTGTTTGAGTCAGTCACTTATGAAAATTCTTTTTTGCGATTTTCAAATGAAAATAGCCATGCTACAGAAAAAAAAACTCCAATTTGTGAGCACGACTCTCTTTCAGAGTGGATCTCGGTACGATATACGGCAGTAAAATAGTATATTTTGTTATTAGGAGTAAATAAGTGGAGCATGTATTTTTTCTTCAAACATAGAAAATAGGATTTCAAATCATTAAAAAATATTCTGTCTTCTCCAGCATTTCTAGTTGCCATAGATTAAACTGTTTTGTTATTTTTGTTTATTTGTTTCATTTTTAACTGTCAAACTATTGAACTGTTTTTCATAATATTTTACTTTGTCCGCCGCCGGAGTAGAAGTGTTGCCAAGGAGACACTTTTATACCGGCGGCGACAATACTGAACTTCTACTTGTTGAGTAGAAATACATAACAACGTACTTTTATGACGTTTGAAGAAAAACTATATTATTGGGCTTCCATGTCATGAAGAGATGGCGTTGATCACAATTCACGAAAGGTACATGTCAAATTCATTTTGTGTGATATCTTATGATGGCGAATACTTGCTTTAGTATTGGTAGTTTGCTTTTATTGGAAGCAGAGCTGTTACTATTCACATTGCAACATTTCCTGTTTTTATAGGTTTTTTTGGAGAAAATTCAATTTTAATCTATAATCTACAAATACAATGTTCCTTTCATTTTTACATCTTATTTAAATAATACGGCTTAAACAAATGTATACTTAACATTGAAATAGTCTTAAAATAACTAATATTGTTATTAATTTTTAAAAAATAACAATTAATTTCAAAATACAGTGAAATGTACGTACCTTATAGTTAGTTTAGCTTTCTACCACTAGTTAGCGTATTTTAATTTTATATGCCCAATGCTTATGGAAGCTTAAGTGCTTGAGTAATGTAGTCAGCGCCATCTGTTAGTAGGAAAAGATAAAAAGGCGCCATATTATTTCAAAATGGCTTTCAATTAATAGCTCGTGCAGTATTGAAATGTAAAGATAACAAAAACTATTCAAAGTTTATAAATAATAAAATTCCAGTCCTGCAGTAAAATAAACTCGAGTAAATAACTCTTTAAAATTTAGCAAAGTACAGCACTGGCCTCATAATTCACTATCTGCACTCCTACAAACTTATTCTCTGAACCATATAAAATGCACATTGTTGATCAACCTACACCATCACACATACGCAGCCCCGTGCTGTATAGACACCTGTGTCTATGAATATAGAGCACGTTCTTGTGTCAACGCTGAATTATTCCACGCAGTTCTGCGCACTTACGCCAGACTGCGCTAGTGTTGTCCACGTGTCAGAAGCAGCCGCTGCAGCAGCCAATTACATGCACCTGATTGCTAATTAGGTGCCAGGCGATGTGTGCGAAGTGTGCATGTGTTTGTGAGAATATTTACCAATAGGGGCAGCAAGAAGAAAGGGGAAATTGAATTTTATAAGTTTAACTGTTCTGTTCGAGAGTTTGTGGAATGTGAGGTTAGAATATTGAAAGTTATTTGTGGTTCACTTGTGGGATAGAATTTGTTTGAATTATAGAATATTATCTTGCGGTTTTTAATGAAATGCAATAGAAAATAATTATTCCAACTTGTAGTATGAGAATCTATGAATAAGTTAAATGGAATTGTTTAATGTTCCTAGGAAATCTATTTTTCTTTTTACATGTATATGTTGTATGAACAGGTTATGTTTTGTCTTACAACCAACTTCAAGTCGGTTAAAAGGGCTATATAAATACAGTTGCTCGAATAAATGTTATTTTAATGTATTATTGAAATCAGTATCTTGGAACTATTATAGAAAATTATGGTAAACAGGACATTGACATAAATGAAAGAATAAACAAAATGGCAAAAATATTTCATGAACACACAACTTCTTAGGGAAAAAAGAAGTGAGTACGAAAACAAAAGCAACAGTATGCAATTATACAGATCTATTTGGACATATGGTTGCGAGTCATGAGTACTGTTTCAAAGAATAAAAAAACAAAATTTAGGCGCTGGAAAAGAAATATCTAAGAAAAGTAGAAGGAGTAACAAAGTTGTACAGAATAAAAAACGAAATTATTACTGAACAACTGTAATGCGAACCAATACTAGACTTCACAGAAGACAATAAGCATATATTAAGAATGAATGAATCGAGACCGGTGCGGTAAATTTGGGTAACAAATATAAAGGAAAGAGGAATCGTGGAAGACCAAAAGACATCTAGGATACCATCATCAACAAGACTCTTAACTTTAAGAAGAGGAACGTTACACTGTAGGATGCGCGGAGGATGACGATGAATAAGAAACAATTTGGTGTAGTTTGTGCACGATTTAAAAACTTTTTACAGCATACACCTAACGGTATAGTGCTCACCAAAATAAATGGTTATGGGTAGCCGATAATCGACAGGGTTACCACAATCAGTATTGAGTCTGATTACCTGGTACGCCAGGGTGGGAATATTTAAAATCTTATATTTCTAAACATATAACGTTAAATTTTCTAAGAGCGCAATTTGTGTAATTTTAACTACGGGAAAATAACATTTATAATCTGGAAAGAATTAACGGTAAATAGTAGCTTGCTAGTACTATACCGGGTGTCTACACCAAATGAGCCTAAAATTGATGGGATACATTTCTGTCATGAGATAGATAGATTGAATTGTTTAAATTCATTCTATATGGTAAATGTGCCCATGATTAATGAGAAATAATTTAAACAAGTCAATAATCATTAAAACTATGTCAAACTAAATGAAAATTTGAACATTGTATGTACGTCTTATAAAAAAAGTAGACACGGGGTATAAAGAATGCATTACGAAATTTTATATTAGTTACAATTTTTAGGGATGACAAATTTTTATTGCTTTCAAATACGTGTCTGTACTTTCAACCCCTATAATCCTCTTATTAGGTACCTGCTGTGAGGGTCTCCGGTAAGTAACCATTTAATTTTGTGAACCCTATAGAAGGGTTGAGGGCGTGGAGTATGGTTACTAGCCGTCAGGTCAATGCTTACAAAGGTGTTAGTGGAAGATGAACCACTTTAAATTTGGAAATATAAAAGATAGCTCTGGATGTATTGTTATCTAACAGTTACACTTACCAACCTGTTGGGATCTTAGAGTTCGCTAATTAAGTCATTCGGTGCCACAGCAGTTGGCGAGTTACACTACGCCGATGAGTTCCAATAAGAACGAAACGCGTCCGTAGTTACCGATTGATTGGATTGTCCGGTTTCTGTGACTTAATAACTTAGTTATTATTCAGGGATTGAATTTTATGAAACATTGACTATATTTTTTAAATAAAAAAATATATTTTTGTAGATCCTGTGGGTAAAATAAGATCAAAAATGTTCCTATGAAAATTATAGTAGTTAATTCAAACTTAGCATAGTTAAATGTCTGACGTTCAAATAGTTTAAAAATATTGTTTAATATAATAATAATCTTTTGTATATATACCGTGGGATCCGAGTATAATTTTCTGACATGAAAGTTTAGATACATCGTTTAATTTAGAACATGTTTCTAGGTCAACTGACTATAGTTTGTTCAACAAATGAGTTTCACACTATATTTGTCTTAGAAAATATGCATTGTGTTCCGCAGATATTAATTACTATATTTTTAATTATAATTAAAATACAGCTTGTTTATAAATTCTAATTATTAACAAATAGAAATTCCTATGATTTCGAAATAAAAAAGCTATTAAACTATATTGAGTCGTCTTGTATCTTATCACCATAAATAATCTTCATTATAAATTCAAACTCTCATAGTATCCGTATGCAATCTTCACCATTAATTTTTAAATCCAGTGCCTAATTAAATAATGACACAGCTGAAAATATCTCCATGGTTTTCCGGTGCCCCTCCGCCCTTGCGACATCTCCGCCTGTGTCGGGTACCTGATATGCTTACGAATATGAATGGACTAATTAGCTGGTTAGTAACCCCGCGCGGGCGAATGTGCCTACACGAAACACGCGCCCGTGCCCGCGCAGCATCGTCAACGTATTGTTTTATTCGTATTAGCTTAATACGCTTCAATGGACATCACGGTTAAATCGTGACCAGTGACTTCCAAAATGTGGGGCAACGTCGATATCGCCTTAAACATTGAGCTCCAAGTAATAGTAGATTGATATCTAGAGTTTTGCATGGGAATTTATAAGTAACGGAAAGGAAATTGTTATGAATTATAATTTTTAAATTAGTCTTTGACGTGGTTAACTTTCACTAATATCTGGAGTACTGTAGATGAACGGCTGGTAATCTAAGTACGTTTTAAATTTGCCATATACGTATGGTGACTCTTTTAAATATTGGTAATTTAATTAGATTTTCTTACATAATCTATTATGTGCTAGTTTGATTTCCGAAAATTTACCGCCTGGACTATTTAATTTTTATTATTACTAAAATGACCACGAGTCGAAGACGAGTTGTGATTTTCAAGTAAAAATAAAAACGAAATATTCCATAGGAAATCAAATCTACCACGAATTAGATTCAGCTAAAAAATTTTATGTTTTAACTAACAGAACTATTTCTAAAAATTAAATTTATTCAGTTACAACTATAGCAAGAAAGTAAATAAACAACGATAGGAAAAATTTTAAAATGTGCGAATTTAAATCGAAATGTCAACAAATAACTCTCCTTTATCTGCAAAGTCCATTTAAGAAATCCCCAAAATTCACCAATAAAATTTCGATTATTGTGGAAATTTGATTGGTAGAAACGTCAAAAATACTCACTTTTGTTTGGTTCAAAAATGTAAAATACGATTTGCAACCAAATTTTGTAATATTAGACAAATATAATATGTTGACTGATTTGGAAGCAAAATATATTTTTTTAAAGAAGAAATTCTTCAAAATCTGTTGACAATAATCAGAAAGACCACTGACCAGTCGCACAAGCGTTATAACAACATTTTTAGCTAACATGTTCAAAGGTTGTGTTTAAAAATTTATTATTAGTTTAATACGAGTACATTTTATTAACTGTGAATCATTTTAAATTTGCCCCTGTGGTTTTTCCTCTACTAACATCTTTGAGGGTTACAACTTCACGGCTGGTAACCCCAATAATATATAACTTAAATAAATCCGCGAATGAAGATTGACACATCAAAATGGGTAAATGGCGTGATGATATATTTATGTATTTAAACAAAGTGTTTAGCTGACAACGCATTATTCAAACGGGTATAAATTTTGGTCAAATTTGACAAATGAATTCTAAAAGATTAAATTTTGCTAAACTGCACACAACCGGTTTTGCCTGGGAGAAAAACTGGAAGAGGTTAGAAGTTAGAATGCTCTTGGCGCATCCAAAACCGTAAATGGTTTAGGATTGTAAGCGAAGATTTCTTATTGTATTTTTATATCAAGTAAGATATGAAATGTTGTTTGAATTTTATTCTTTATCTAAGTCTTAATCTCTTACAGAAATGTATATTTAAATGAAGTTGGTTCTTGGACTTGAATTAGATTCATGAACCTCCGAGCGAAAATATTTGTTTATGTTCTAATTGTTTTTTTAAATATGTGTTTATCTCAATCTATTAAAAAATGCTGAACAATTGAGTAAGTGTAATGGTCAAGTGTTTTTTTGTTATGAAACGAATATGAACCGAGCGTGACATAAAGCTTTTAATCTAAAGAAAATTCTAATGAAATTTGCAAGCTGTGGGTGATATCAAAGAGCAAGCATAACGAGAAAAAGCCAGCGATAGTCAACTATCAAGCCAGCGTCACAAACATAGCGAGTCAGTCTGTCCCGGTTTTTGCACCGTACCATGCGGTGCCTTGCTGTGGTATGTCGTTACCTACTTTACCGGCCGTTTACTGTTACCCAGATTATTTCACAGTGCACACAACCGTGTTTGTTGCTCGCTAACATTAGAAACAACACGGCTAATTGTTCTGTTGTGAGTAGTTGTCATGGTGACAAATGAAATGTTTTCAATTGTCACTCGCTTTTGCTTTGTTTCCTTTCTGGTGTTGATATCTTAGTAGGCCTAGGCTTTGTTGTTTGTTATCCTTGTACTGGTTATAATTATACGTAACGATTAATTATGGACTGTATTTTGTAGCTGAAGTATTATTATTTCTGCTAATTTATGTTTTATCGATGGAGATAAAATTGTTGTTTAAATTGTTCAGTTTAAATAACAATATTTATATTGCTGTTGTTAAATTGTTTATTCTAAATACTTTAAATGTTTCATTCTACTATATGAACTTACATGTCTCTTTCTCGGAAAGGAAACACAAATAAATGTTTTAAATATTTGTTTGTTCTCATAGCATCTCTTTATGTATTTCAAATAACCAAAATTAATTCAATTGTGCGCATTTTCTCGAAACTTATATTTATGAAGTTTCTTTACTATATCTTTTCTCGTTCGCGAGTCATTGAACTTACGGACACATCCATTCAACCAGACCCCACAGAGAATAATGGTCAAAAAGATTTCAAGAAACCTTATGCTTTTTATAGTATGAAAGTAAAAACGAAGATGTCATAATGTCAAAAACAAAGGCCGAATTAACAACTATTGGTAATTGAAATATTGAAGTCCACCCTTTTATATATTGTGTAATGTATTGAGACAAATTCACACTATTTACGAGTTAGCTTGTCCGTTAATCCAACTCTACTCATTATGCTCAATGTTCAACAGAACAGGATGAGAAATAAGGTTACTCGATATGTTGTCCAAGAACGATCTTTGAAATGAGTGGAACGAAAGATATACAGATACAATCATCTTGTGTTTCCTTACAGAACTTTTCACTACTTCCACCGCTTATACTTGTTAAAAATCAATTGTACTTCAATCAGTGTTACATATTACAATTATGTTTGTTTGTATTAAATTAATATTTACTTTGAAAGCTCTTATATCGGATTAAAATGAATGTCAATTTAAATATATTGAATATTTTTTGTAATTCCCAAATGAGCATATAAAATAAAAGCACATCAATTTAGCCGGATATTTAGAACAAAGCCGCGGGATACAATCTGTTTCCAGTAATTAATGAACAAAAAGTCAATATATTTTTTCCTCCATCCCTTACCTCAGTAAATACACTGCTTGCAAAGGATGAATTTTTTGTTTAAATTCAAACCCTTTTGTCAAAAAGGTTATATTCAACGGACTTAATATAGAAAGGATAATTAATTTCATCAAAGAGTTAGCCGTTGGTTTTTTTATTTTTCTTTTATAAATTTTCCAGAGACTAGTTACCTTTCAAATTATAACGTATTGTTCAATTTCAACTGCATGTCAACAAAGAGGTTTAAATTATTTAAAAACTTCAGGGACTTGTAATCATACAGAAGCATATATTGATTCTTAAAGTAGCATTACAGTCGAAGGTACCCTGCATTAATAAATAAATACTGCATTATTGTTACCTTTTGTTCTTTGTCAAATAAATGAAAGGAAATTGAAATCCTCAGAGGAAACAAGCAGGGGTATTTAAAATATAAAATGCTGAGGAATTTGGAGATGGACTTTTTTTATTTCCTCATAGAAAAAAAGAACAATTTGGAGTGGCTATCATTTACTTAATTATACAAATAAGTTTGATCTACAAAATAAATCTAACCTGTCTATCTGAAAGTAAAATGAAAATATCTAAATAAGTATTTCTTCATCACATCAGTAAATGCAAAAGGGATAAAATCAAGATTACACAACTTGTAAACCAAGTCACAGGCCAAGATTGAATTCAATTTAATATATAATAATTTTATATAAATCTGAATTTGAATGTATAATAATTATATATAATATACCGTATGTAGAATTGAAATGCTATTTTTCTATATTGTTGTATCTTTTTACCTATTCACTTTACAACAAATGTGTAAATACAAAAGTTGATCAGAATTCAAAAATGCATTAAATAAGTCCCAATTCATGTACAGTCTACATACAGGGTGTAGAACTGAAATGTGGAATATAGCGATTTCAATGTTATTTTTTGGAAGTTGCTGTAAAATTTTTACCTATTCACTTTACAGCAAAAGTGTAAATACAAGAGTTGTTCAAAATTAAAAAATGCATAACCTAAATATTAATATTTCACGATATATCAATCAATATTTATTAGGAAAATTGTACTACGGGAATAGAAGATTAAATAAAAATGAAAAATATTTGACATTTCAGAAACCAGATTTTGATTCTAGTGTTGTATTATTTTCTATGGAAATTTCGTAGATGATTCTAATAATATAATTGCGAATTTTAGAGATCATGTTTATTTATTTTTTTCTGTTAAATAAATAATAAATTTTACCTGTTTTTGAAATGTCAAATAATTTTCGTTTTTGTCTAATTTTCCGTGGCAATTTTCTAATAAATATTGATTTTAATTTGATTGATATATCGTGAAATATTTACAATTAGGTAAACTAATTGCATGCATTTTAAATTTTGAAAAGTTTTTGTATTTACAATTTTGCTGTGAAGTGAATAGGTAAAAATTTACAGCAACATAAAAAAATAGCATAGAAATATTCCACATTTCAATTTTACACCCAATATAAAGACGTCATTAAGAAATTTGTCAAAACTGAGTCAAAAGTCCTATATATTATATTTCGTAAAAGAAAGTAAAAATGATTTAAAAATTTAATATGACAGTTATTTTGTCATTACTTCACATGTTAAATAACAGTTTTAAATTTTGTAAATGCTATGTGAATAAATATTTCGAATTAACATAATTCTAAAATGTTTTTACCTCCTTCGATAGCTTAGAGGAAGCGGTTTTGCTTCGTTTATTGGAGGACGCGGTTTCCAATCCCAGTTTGTATTAACATTAATATTGGTCTGTGTAATTGTTTTCCATTTCAATTATCATTGTATGTACATGGGATACAATAGACAACGCAGCTTTGTGTAGTAGAAGAAGAACTTTAGTATTAAACAAAAAATAGGGTGCATCCTAATAATAAAATAAGTTAATAGTATCTGCCTCTAGTAACGACAAATATACGATATGTCAAAGCCAAGAGCCTTTAGAATAGTTTTGTATTGAAAAACAGATAATTACATAGAGTTCTTTTGTTAAAAACGATTGCTATTTACATCCACCATCATAATAATCAAAGAACTCGATAACTACATCTCTATTCTCTGGGCTCAGTCATAAAGTCTCTCAATCTTGCTAACCACGCACGCCAATATTTCCACAACGAGATCGCCATTATGGAACACTATTACTCTAAGACTAGGATGAGACTCTGAGAATATAGTGCAGAATCCATGGCACAAGCCAGGGTGTGGACACATAATGATGACTCGCTTGGCTGCATCTAGATGTTCTGCTCAGGAGCAACAGCAACGCGTAATGCGTCTAGACTTAATACGACGTTGGGATGTTACAATAGCAGGATGGGGTAATGTCGTTGTGGTTATCTGTTGATGTCGTCTTGTCGTCGGAATCTGTGACCATGATCATGCTGCGTTCGTGAGTTTGTCTGTAATTGGGGAGCGGGAGGAACACATTGGGAGGAGGGATGAGAATGAAAGCATCTTCACAGATAAATAATTATAATGGTAAATGAAAAAATTAGCTGGAATCCCTTAAAAGTTCTCAAGATTTGTTTGACAGTGAAAATAACAAGAAAAATTTAAAATATTAAGTTACAAACCAAAGTATTGTATTTGAGACAATTTACTGTCTAAAACGTAGAATAAAAATGTAGAAAATAAGACGGATTGAAAATATGGAAAGATTAAAAGCATTATAAATAAGACCAAAGAATGGAAAATGTAGACTAAAAATAAGATGGTTACATAGTAGAATTAGAAAAATTAGTAATTAAAAGATGAAGAAGAGAAGCAAAAATAGAAATGAATGGAAAAATTAGTCGGCTAATGCCAGGGCGTACAAGGCCTAATACTCGTATACACATATGAGGAAAAAAATGTTTCCAAGTTTGCTGAATAGGTTTTGGACATTTTCGAAATATATGGAATGAACAGATGCAAAGAATGAATGCGTTGATCGTATGTCCAATAACTAAGGAACGAGAAAAAGTAGAGCAAGGAAACTTCATAATTATAAATTTAATGATAATGTACAGATATGAGTTGATTTTGGTCATAATTGGAAACCGGAAAGGGAAGTTAACTGGAATCAGTTGAGAAAAATTTTCAAGAAAATTAGTGACTAGGATTATTAAAACTTTATGAATATTAAACTAGATAACCAAGTTTAAGGGGTCATTTTTTTAAAGGGATATACTAGCTCAAATTCACATGAGTTCGCCCAAATCAAGTTTTTCGTATATATATATCATCATATCATCACGCCTTTTACCCATTGCGGGTGTGGCACTCTGCTTACGCAGATCTCGGTAAGTGATATATTTTGGCGTATGAAATGCGGTTACCAGCCGTCAAGTCATAACCCCCAAAGTTGTTAGTGGAGGAGGAACCACAGGGGTAAATTTAAATTGGCAACTGTCGGAAGTGGGATTCGAACTGAGGATCTCGCGATCCACAGTCCGATACGTTGCCACTGAGCTATTTTTCGTTTAATGTTTTATAAAAGATTGAAGAAGAATCAAAACACTATTAGAATATTTTCATATTTATAAAAACTGCTATGCAAATAATATTCCATTGCTGGAAGGATCTTTTAACAGCTTATTATAGAACCCGATGAAAAACAAAATAAAGAAATCATCCTGTAGAGACAATTGAAGAATTGCAATACAGTTTGCAGGACATTTCTTTTTTTAGAGAAGAATGTCAAAAGCTTGTGGCTATTAAATTTTAAATAAAAAAGATGTTACACGGTGGTAAGATAAATAATATTAGATAGAGCACTCTTAGGTTATACAACAAAAAAATTTGCCAGCTTTACAGATTATTATCTAAATTTTATTTACTCGTATGTTTCATTCTAAAGATCATTATCAGAAAATTTAAAAAAATGTATAGATGAATTTGGGGGAATCAATCAGTCTATTAAAATTCTACAACACAAATACGTTTCGACTTCTATTAAGTCATCATTCCATCAAGAGCTCTTCCCCTTTCATTTCCTATCCAGTCGAGAAATCTACATATTATTTAAAAATGATGCGCTGCCTTCAAGCAGATCTCCGAATCATGCAACCTGGCCTCACGTGGTAAAGACATCATCGCAAGAAGCACGATGTCAATTAGCGCGTGTTCGCCATCTATTAGCCTGTCGGGCGACAGGACTGCCAGACGGCCTCCGATCCTGCGATTTAGTCCAGTTCACATGGCTCTACACAGTATACACTCGGCTGTGGCTCTACATGGCTGCCTGGTAATGGCGCGCATTGTCCACCAGCTAATCGGGTTGGCGATTAATGAATTCCTAAAATAACTCAACACATTGTCGCGCGAAGCCTCCGGCTAGAAACGGGGTGGATTTAATCGCGGAGGTGATTTTGTTTGCCGGTTTAACGATTTGAAAGCGATTAGGTTGGTTGGATATTGTTGATTTTTATCGTTGGGAGAACGGTTTGTACGATGTAACGGTAAAAGGCTTTCATGCTTTTCAATTATTTAAAATTGTATTGTCCACTTTACCTTACATTTTCCACTCCTATTGGGGTCTGTAACTATGATCGAATTTGAAGAAATAAATTATGAAATAAGTAAATAATAATTTTGTCATCTCAATAATATTTGCAAGTCTCTCAACCTCAATGGACCTGTCGTCAAATAGATAGAGCACCATCTGTCGTAGGTCATAGCGCTCTGAACTGAAGTACAAGGAATCAAGGATGTATTGATATAGTTATTTACATTACAAGCAAGGTAAAACAGTTTTTACTGCTGAATGGAGGAAATAACAGGCGAGCCTGTCACCTCCTTGAAGCAGTTATTGTACAAAAAATTACTTGATACTCATTTGTAAATCAAAATAAAAATTATAACCAAATCCTGTCAGTTACACATAACTGTTATGTTAACAATTAATTTAAATCATTTCTCATAAGTCATGTGAGAATAACTGTTGGAAAGGTGCATTGTTTGCTTTGTATACTAACTTGTAAAATTTTTACACTGCAGTTGTTGCAGTTAGTAACTTTTATAGATTCTTTTTTAAACGCAATAGAGTGCTTGGGTAATTGGTGTTTACAAGTGAGTAACAGGTAAAATAATTGCCAAGGGACATTTTCAATTATCGGAAACAAATTCTGTAGCTATGGATAGTAGTTCGATATTTAGTAAATAGGTACATAATATTTGCAGGTCCAGATAAAATGTTTAAGGTGTCTAATTTAGAAAAAAATGAAATATCCTTTTCCTGGTTTAGGACCATCGGATAGCCACTGTATATCAAGAGACTAGAGCGCTCAGCTTTACAATCTATAATCTGACGGTAAGGGACATGTCGAGTTATTGAAATAATTATTATTCGTAGCTCTGATAAACAGCTACAGATGGGTCCGGGTGATTCGGAGGTCATAACCTATAAGTCGACGGTACCTACAGTTGTCTGTTGACTGACTACCTTACCAACTTCGCTAATGCAAGTAATACATTCCGTCAATGAAAGCAGTGGAATTCCGTTGAAATGAATAAGTGTTGTTGAAGACTGGTTGCAGACCAATACAAGGTCTCTCTAGAGTTACTATATTTCCATATTGTATAAAGTTGAAATAATCGTTGAATAATCAATTTTCGGTTTTGAAACTGCTAATTTTTTCTATGCAGTCACGTTCTCATTTGTCAGATATCGTTAAATAACCTATATTTTCATATAATTCATACAAACATTTCAAATGAAATTACAATATCTAAGCAGAATAATTATTTACAAAAAACAGAAAAGCACCTACCTCTAAATATACAAACTATAGAAGAACAGTGGATTCCATATGTATCTATTTCATTTTCTCCAAATATGTCAACCTTTACAAAAATTACGTCACATATCCCTTCTCTTAATTTTAAATATTTAATTTCTCTCTAAATAATTTACCAATAAAAAAATACGAGTATTGGTTTTTCTTGTTTAGGCTCATATAAAAAAATCATAATTATTCCCAGACCCCAATCTAATTAAAATAAATATGGAGAAGATTGCGCTGGAAATTTTTGAAATGTCATTATGGCATTAAATAATACAATTTACACAGAAAAGCTTTTTGAATGCAAAGTTAATGGTATCAAATTATCCCCTTTTGACATAAGATACATAGCTGTGGTATTACTTTGTGAATAACAGCCAATAGGTGCTTTGCTTCCGCCCTATAGGGAATTCATAGCATTTGCGACGTTACCAGAGTTACCTGCGTGGCCTCCGAGCCTGCGAATACATATTCATTAAGATTTCAATGGCTTGCACTTAATGCTCGCCTGCATTAGACAACAAGTTTCTATTATCAGATTAGAATCTATTGCTATAATGTGGTTGAGAACACAATGCACTCCGGAATTTACATGTGGTTGTTATCAGCTCATGTTCTTGCAAAAAGATTTGTGAATTTACAAGGAGGGGTATATTTTAGTTGGGAGCTAATCTAAATGGTCAATTATTTGTGTGAAGACTACAAAGTACTAGAACAATAATTGCGAGTGGGTTATGTAGTTTGATGTAAATTTTAACGCCCTTTTGTCCTGGATGCGAAAATGCATTACCGAGATTAGTTTGTAGACAAAGAGACTGTATTAAATTTGAAGAATCCAGAATATGTAATTATACGTAGATAATGGAATATTCATCCACTCTTAGGAAAATAGAAAACTACCGGCTATAAACTATTACAACCTGATTAATTACGTACTACCATTATTATTATTCTCTTAATCCTGTTTTGCATTGGGTTTTTCTTGAATTACATTATACAAGCAAACCTTAGTATATTACCAAAGTTTGCCAAAGTTTCTAGTCAAAAATTGTATAATGTAACAAAACAGGCTTCAACAACAAATTGAAATTTAAGACTTTTGAAATGTTGAATGAATTTGGAAAGGAAATAAGATTTCTGGTTTTCAAATTATTATCTCAAGTCAACGTATAAACCCCACGTGGATCATCATCAGGAGTTGATGTTAATTAAAAACAAAATCTGTGTTGTAAAAAGTCAAATTTTAAAAATGTATTAACAAGTGTCTAAAAAAAATTATATTTAACCCTGGACAATCACAGTTGTTTCACAGTTACACAAATGTCACACTAGGGCCTGGGAAAGCCTCAAAAAAGAAAAACTACTTCCCCTGAACCAGATGTACTTTAATTTTGCTAGAGATGTTACCTATGCAATATTTGTTTAGGTTTATAGAAAAACATTAAATAGTTAATAACCTTTCTGTACCACATATTTGATTAAAAACACGGCATTTTTCCGAAAGTTAACTTTTTTGTTTTGGACTATGAGAACACATATGGATTTTACATAATGAATATTTGTTTAGGATTAAAAAAACTCAATTTAGTACGAGGTAGCCTCGAAGTTATGCGAATGCTGCGCATATGAAAAATTAGATGAAAATCATGGGGTATGACGTTCCAGGTTTAAGTCGAAAAAAGTTGAAAAATGGTGGTTCATTTTTAAAATTTACAAGGTTTTTAAAAAAATTGACATCATCTCCCGATGATGACCCACGTGGGACCGAAATGTTGAGTTAAAATAATAAAACAAAAAGTGAAAATTTTAATTTCCTTTTTCAAATTTAATAACAAATATCATTAAATCTCATGTGTTCTAAATTAGATTCGTTACTATCTAAGCTAATCCTAATCTCACTGCTACATATACAGTGGTACATTTCCCAATGCAAGATGTTGGTTGGAATCGTTCTACAGAGACCTTTAGGTGCGGTATGATGTAGACGTGTGCACAAACCGAAACCTGTATATCTGTAGCAACAACGAGGAACATTGCAAAGCAACGAAGGTCGTTCCAGCTGGCAGGTCGTCAGGGGCCCAGACCGTCCGAGAGATGGCGTGACCGCCACTTCCTGGTGGAGATAGAGAAATTCTTTGCACTGAAAAGTAGGAAAAATATACATGTTACAGATGCTCCACAAAATTAGATGTCCAATATTTGTTACAATTAAAAATCGGAAAACATGCAATCTGGAATTAATTGCATCTACACCATTGACTATTTTTTTAGATGTGTTTAAGAAAGATTTGGAACAGACCACTCTCGATTAGGATAACAGTCCTATGTTCAGAGAAATGAGATTATTTGCGGTCAAAAGCTCATAGAAAATCTGATAATAAAACAAAATCTAACTTTTGCCCTTTCGTTCATAACCTTGGCAGATCGCGCATCGATTTTTATTTAAACGTTAAATTTTGTATAACTGACAATTAATTGTTGTGCCTGTATGATGTAAACTAAAAATGAATAACCCTATTTATAAAATTTTAAGAAGCTTGTTATTAAATTGGTAAAAATGTATTAAGACTATCGGCCCAATTCTCTAACAAAGTTGTTATCGTAGCAACTTGCTAATGGTGACAAAATCGCATCGTAACTTCGTGTTTAATGCAAAATATTTCATTAGCTATCAAAAACTATTTATTATTGTCACATTTACCTAGTTGTTACTTATCAACATTTTTAGAGAATAAGCCCGAATATCTGGATAACTCTGCTGTGTTTAAAATGTGTAAAATTGTCAATATTTTAAGCATATCCACAAATATATTCTGTGAATATTTGTATTTGTGCAAACTGAAAATTAGGCGTATTGTATATATTGATTATTAAGTTAATTATTTACTTTGATGTTCATTTTACTGTCAATGTTTAAATTATATGTATGCATAATGGATTAGTGCCAAAAAATCGCTTAGAGTCAGAAATCAAAACTGGCCTACACCATACTATTTACGTAAACATTAAACAGGAAGGAATAGACGAAAAAGTACGACCGAGTTTGAGCGTTGTAAAAATGACCAGTATTCTAGGGTTAAATAAACTATGACCTGTTTTATACTTAGCTTGAAAGCGAGTTGAATCTACATGTAGATCGGAATAATTAACTGCACAAAAACTTTACCATGAAATATTGAAAAAAATGTTCTTGATAAAGTCTTACTTAAGTTAAAACGTGGATTTTCCTCATTTCCAGCAATATCAAACAAAAATATTATTTGTATAACCAGTGATGTTTCATTTTGAGTTATACCGAAAGATAAATGAGAAATTGTTAGGAAAAACATGAATGTAGTCAGTAAATAAAGACTGCTTTTATGTAGGGAGTTTTCGGATTTCATTTCCTTGTAAATAAAGAAGCAAAAAAAGTCGTGTATCAATGGCACCTTTCCAAACAAGCAACCCCAGCATAATCAAGTAATGATGACAGAAGATCCGAAAATACACTGCGAACCCTACACATTGGCAAATTGAAAAAACGAAAAGGGAAATGATTTTTCCCGCCTGTCTTCTCTTCGCCGCTCTTAAATTCACATCCATAAAAATGATGTGCGTCTCAAAAGACCGCGTGCCCGATACTCGTGAAATCCAATTTGTCTTCCCCTTGCCCGAACCGACACGGAGGGCGGGTGATGCAATGATGGATGTAAGGGTTGGTAATAAGATGATTAAAAGTGCGTTTTCAGCAATCAAGTAATGCTTTAATCGCTTAGCAGATTTCAAGAGACATTTTCGCAGCAGTGTCAGCAGAATTCTCACTACCTTAAAATGTGCATTTAGTTTCTTTGGGATAGAAATCTGAACAATATTTTAACATATTATTATTAGTTTTGAGCTGAAATATGTTTTTCTCACATTATTAGTATATCTAACTGGAAACTAAACTAAAATATTAAAATAATCACAATTTATTATTGCTGGAGAATAAATATTATTGAGGGAGTCCGAGGAGTAAATGGATATAGCTATAATGGGGAGATTTCAAGTGTGAGGAAATAACATAAATGTGTTTACGGGTTTCGTGTTACTCCATTTGTTTGGTATATAGATGCCAAATTATTTACACCAAATTGGAAAATTAAAATAATGAATAATGTAATTTTCGATTATTTTAATTATTTTGACATACTATTTTTACTTTCTTATACTTAGTATTCCGTTTTAACCATTTTATGAATGACGTCTGTGTGGATAAAGAATGGATAGATAAATGGATGAATAGACGGATGGATGGATAGATGAATGTGTGTATTGAATTGAGTTGATTTTCGATTGGGAAAAAGAAGCGGTTTCCTCTCTAGTTTGACAAATAACTATTAATTATACATTTTGAAATATGATACAAGTAATAAATATTAATTAAACCCAATCGAGTTGAGTATCACATTAAAGGCCTCAGTGAGAAGATTTGAACTTAAATGTCAATTGTTATTTACAACAGATAAATTTAATTCTGCTAAATTTGGTACTCGTATCAAATTAAAAGTCTCAGGGACGTATAGTTACCAATTCATGAATAAGAAAAGAGAGAGTAACAACAATTCATAAAAATTACTGTAAATTTAATAGAAATCACAGAACTGAGTAGATTCGGATCATAATTGTAAATTGTAAATTGTAAGTTTACTTGAGATACAATACAATAAATTCAATTTATTTCATATTATATAGCAAAAATATTTGGAATAATACTTATTTGCTTTACAAGTGGGTAATTCCACTTTGCTCACGTGTGAAGTATAACATTTTATCAAATATCTCTTAATAAATACATAATTTATTAAAGAAATATTGTTTGACAGTGACATATGCTTTAAATTTTCTAAATTAAAATGGCAATCGAAGTAGTTACCATGGTGTTGTGTGTTATTATTATTGTTATAGATAGAAAATTACTCACTAGTGACTGTTTTCAAAATTATACCAATTAGTGGGTAATCTGTTACTTTCCTTGTTCAAAATCGCCATAGATATGGAGCATTTATTGAGAGGTGTTGGATAAATAATATTATTTGTCTCCATCCCATTTTGTAAAAAATGTATTATTTTTTGTATATTAGGTAATATATTTCAATAATCGTAGGTGCTATGAGATCAAGCAAATGAAATATCTACTCTTATGTATTATATGCTCTGCTTTTTATTACTGGCTTGCAGAGTCATAGGAGCTCTGAATATTGTCTACATTACATATCTCATAAAATATTCTATATCAAAAAGTCTCATAGACCAAGCCTTTCCTACGGCAAAATATTAATAACCAAAACAATAAAAAGCACAGGCTGCGATATTGTGTCGCGGTCGACCGGTGAGCGTAGCCAAGTTTTAATATCAGCGTTCTTCTACCAAATGTCATAGTCTGTTGACAAGTAGAGCAAACACCGACGTCTCGGTCTCGGTCCCGGCAGCATCGCATACCTTCCAAGTCGCTTAGCGTAGTCGGCGTAACCAACCACCGAACACAAAGTGAACTTTAATATGTTCTCTCTTTAATAAAACAGAGTGGGCGGCGACGGTAAAGCCAAACTTCTGTTATGATAAGAAGTTCCGGATGCGAAGAGTGTTGTAAGGCAAAGGCTGCCCGGATGGGCCGGATGCCGGATGAGAGCGCTGTTGTCTGAGCCAATAAATTTAAGAAAATAATCATAACTAAGCGATGAATAAATTACCTCGTGGGTGCTGGCCTAAACTTCGGGATTTATGATGTGAGAATGGCTGAGGAATTTTTTCCGGAATTAAACTACTATAAATTATAACTGCCTAAAATTTGCAACCTATCCCGCACCAGATGGTTGCCGAGCACGAGAAGGTATTGGCTGAAGACCAACAAGCATAAAATTCGTTTTTTTAACATTTCTGAGGTTACTACATTAATATGTATCTATTTATTACAAAACCTATAGTTGCATTTTCTCTATTGGTGATTTTTCCATTGCGCATAGCCAAGACAAAGTGAGAAGGCATTAAATTTTCTGGTCGTTACATCCAAATTTTTTCTACAAATATCCACATAAGTAATTATTTCGTTTTCTTGCGTGGTATCGGGAAGGTACTCGGTATTTTAGTTTTTAAGTTGGAAAAATAGGTTATAATAAATGATCCATTATCTTGAGTGTCTTCTACTTTCATACTATATGCATTCATCGGATATTTCAAATACCAAATCTTGTGTCATATTCAAATAAACATTATTAGGAAATTCCTTTTGTTCTTCTTTCGAAAAACCTTTAGATCTCTTCGATCGGTATACAGGATTTCTTTTCTTAAGAAACACAATTAGTATAGTAAACTCTGAAATATCAACTGAACTGTTTAAAAAGATTGTAATCTTGAGTATAGAGTACTCAGCCCATAAACTCCTTTTTGTATACAAAATTCGTCAAGAATAAATTTTCTGTGATTCCATGCAATTTCTAGATCCTACACTTCTCTTCATTTTTCACAAGTAATCTTTAATTTACGATGACATTATATGACACATGGTAGAACAAATAAATTTAAGAATGTTTACATGTTTACTTTCGTTCATGTAACACAACAACATTGACAACACGACAGCAATCAAAGCATACTTAGAAATAACAACTAATAAATTTTACCTCCCGTCAGATTCCTATAAGGGAAGTGTAGGAATCATGCAAAAAGTTTGGTAGTATTTTAATAGTTTCGCCATGATGTCTCTGTGTGTGTGTCTATCTGTTTATCTGTTAATGTGGATTTCTGGAGTTACGGTGTCTCAAAAACTACTAAACTAAAAATTTTTATATTTCTTATTATCAATTTAATCTCCTTGGGAAGAGCTAATTAGATTTTGGTGATAATCCAATAACCGAAAGTGGTAGTTATTAGATTAATTTTCCAAATATTATTATTTAGCTGTGCTTTGTTTTAAACAACACTTGAAAAATGTTATTTTTTGAAATGTGTCAACTGAAAATTAATTTTTTTTTAAGATTTTGAGAAGCGTTTCTTGACAATGCTGGTCCATGTTGATGTATTGTTTGATAAGATATCTGGGGCGGGAGGTATTGTGATGCCCACAATAGTACATTTTGAAATGTCAAAATAATTTTCACATGTCTGTAATTTTTATTTTGTTATTGGGTCGTCGTACAAAAAAAAATATCCAATGTATTAGACTCCCGACTTCCTATTGTTCTCCAAAATCATCCTCAACTGGTAGAAAATAAAGTAAATAACTATAATTTGCAAGTTTGACTACAGTATAAAAATATTATAGTTTTTAATATAACTACTTATAAATAGTAATTGAAAATGGATCGTCAATGTAAAAGTCTGAATCAAACGGTTACCTAATAACCCGTAAAAGATTAATACAGGATAATGAATCAATTACTCGTACTTTTTAATGAAATGAAAGCTAGAAAGCAACGTGTAGTTCCCGTTACCTACCTACATATTTTCCAGAAATTTACTCTTTCAAGACAACTCAAATCGAGTGCTGGAGCTCAAGTGAAGCGTGAATTTTTTCTGTGTAGTTATTAACATGAACCCGTATACCTTCTTACCCATTTAGGCAAATTTCTTGCTCCCCATTTGAAGCTGTGATACAGGCGAAGATTACTCCAAGCTTTGTAAGTCAGTGATTATTACGCAATGTAGCTGAACTCAAATTAAAGGGAATTTAGGGTAAGGACAAGGGTTCAATGTTTTGTGCCCACGACTGATGCGATTTTGAAAGAGCACAGTTTGTGCTTGACTGCGCCGGAATGGCGGAATATTTTTTAGGAGGCCTGCACCATTAACTTTGATCTAAGGAGAAATGTAATTTACGAATTTTGCTGACTATACACAAAATAAATGTGTAATGAATATAATCGCAGGGAATATTTTTGTGGACAGTTTTGTAAAGGAAAGCTTTTCCTCATATATTAAAATAATGAATATATAATATGGGAAAAATCAGTGTAAATACGAATTATTTTATGCGCATATTTTCATCATTTTATGTGTATCATTTAAGTCACGTAATGGCTCTTTTTAAATGCTAATATAATTTATTTATACGATAATGCAATGCTCGTCCTTTGCTAATGCATAAGAGAAACACAATATACCTAATGCATTTTTCATATTCTTATTTTAATTCCCTACAGCGCAATTGTTTTTAAATAGTATATTAAAGAACTAATTTAACAATTGTGATTTTATTTTCTGAGTAGTGTTATTCTTCGACTATTATGAAATGAGTACTTTTTGCTATTTTTTTATTTTGCACCTTTCGTGTTCTTTTAATTAATAAATGTAGTTAGTGATATTGCTGTGACGTTAGAAAATTTAATTGTTTCAATTGTGAAACGTGAATTTGCTTAGCAAAAATGAGTTTGACTTTTGAACAAACTTAAAAGTTTAAATTATACTGTATTATTACAAAATTCGAATAAACTGTTAAAGGATTCTTTTGGGTCCGTAATAGGTTTATTGTAGACGCAAAATATTCAACAATTATAATGTTATTGAACAGGAGATTTATGAAGTAGCCTATACTACTTATACCCAGACGATCAACCGTCAATTTTTGTTAATTTAACAAGTTTCAAATTTGTTAGCAAGTAACAAATTATTTAGTGTATGTCGTAACTAAACAAATTAGTGAATATAGTAATTATTAACATTTATGTGTATGTGCTTTTGAATAAATATTTTAGTAAGTATATTGGAACAGAACAATGAATCATAGTTATTATAACAAATTAAGTTGTTACAAAGGATACAAACTTTCTTTAACAATTTCAAATTGATAAGTTAGCTACATTTACTTGTCTTTTGTTAAATTTTAGAACTACAACAAATACAAAATAGGAACAAGAATTTTTCTTGTAAAAAATGCAGAATTGACAACAATATAATTTAACTAATTGTCATATTTGTTCAAATTTTTAATTCAACAGAATATATTAACTAAAAATTTTTAACAAGTCGCAAATCAAATTTTTTAATGTGTAGTCCAATTGTAATTCCGTTTCTAATTCATAAAATAATCCACTCTTCATATTGGACAATGCAACAAAAATACTAAACAATAAGATATTTTAAACTTTTATTTATTTGAAAGTTTCTCTGCACAAGAGGAAGTTATTCCTAATTACAGTACAGGAGGTCTTATACAGAGACCCAAACAACTTGGTTTAAATTATATTTCTTGTTATAATTTAAAGTAAGCGAGGTCTGATTTCAGGATCGCTCTAGCTTGTGATACAAAGGTTCTAGTTCTAATTACAGTACCAACAACTGCCCTTAAATCTTCTTTATTAATATGCCTAAAATAGTATAGCTATGATTGATTTAACCACCTTTTGATAATCAGATTTGTCTTAGAAAAATATTAAAACTAAGGCTAAAAACTAACTAATAAAATAAACCTTCATCTCCAAAGATAGGTAACTAGATTGAGTAGGTACTATGGTATCAAATAATGAAAAGTAATTCTATATCTTATTGCAATGACTAAATGCTTCGTTAGCCAGATGAAATCTTCGTTTACGTCTTACAGCAAATAAAAATCCCAATAATCTTTCATCACTGGAGATCTCTCAATCTATTTCACAGCTCTCGAACACAGCTTCGATATATATCACAATGTTCTAATTTTCCTTGATCTTTATAATCCCCAGCAGAGAGAAAGAAATCTCAGTGTTAATGGCGGGTTCACGTTCGCATTTTTTACAACGCATGCGCACAAGATCACGAAAACGCCATTTAAGTTCCATGTTCCAGAAAATGTTTATGCATGAGCTCACTCACTGCCCAGACCGTCGTATGTTTTCACGAGTTTACAGTAAATATCGTGGTGGCTATGGAACGGAACGGTCGAAGAGAATATGTTTGAATTTAAGGCAAACGCTTAAATTTAACGATCTTTAAAAATGAACTAGGTTATGTGGAACGGGAGTTTTATTACGCGAGGGAATAAAGGCTATAATAGCTTTTTTTGTTTGCAACCAACGTTAAGTTTTAAGTGGTTGTTATAGAAATTAGGCTATTATCTGTGGTTGAAATATTTCTCTCTTACTTGGAATTTTCAAAGAAAGGTTATCTATGTAAAATACATTATCGTAATTAAAATGTATGGAATCGTGAGAGAAAATACTTATGCATACACAATTACCAAAAGAAATTATGTTACGTACGTGTATATGAAATATTAATTAAATTGACAAACGAACTAAATACTATATTTTAAAAAAAGGCTAGCAGTTTTCACAATGTTTATGTGATATCACGACCATCTTGTTTCTAATTGATCAGAACAGATTGATTAAAAACTATAACTTTCACATTAAAGCAATTTACAGTTTATATAGTTTTTTTTTTTCATTGTCTTATTGCTTCGAAGTAAATTGTTCTTGTTGCTCTTTGACTGACGTACGTCAAAATATGTTTAAGTTTCCATGACAGTTACATTTGTTTTGATGACGTAAAGTTGTGCCTGTGTTTGAGATAAAGTTTATATTCTTAAACTCGTATACAGCGCGAAGAAGAGAAAGCCATGCGGAGAAACTGTGAACTAACTTGACATATTTAGTTAAATAAATATCAGTATTATTGAACACTCTCAGTTATCAACCCTTGCTGTTGTTTCGATGTTGCTATCATAAATACTTCATTTGTATTTTTTGTGGAAGTCATACAATGTTTTTTTTTTTTATTTTCTTATTAATATTTAACACTACTAATTTATGTATATGCATCTATGTTGCACAATTATATGTATTGTATTAGCTCTTATTGCTAAATAAAAATAAACTTATTATTATTATTCGTAGTATAGGATTTTCGCAGAAATCTTTTGGAGTCGCCGAAATTTATTTTCAACATTTTCTGTGTGTGATTATTTAAGAATAAGAACATGAATAGTTTCTGCATTGATCAGTTTAAAACTACAATTGATAAGAACTGTTTATATAGTGTATATAAAGATGCAAAGGTATCATTGCGCGTAAATGAAACACCCAGTAGAAAAACCTATACTACATATATGTAGGCATTTAAATTTAAAATAAACTTTGTTTGTCAGTAACCGCATTTCATACGCAAAAATATATCACTTACCGAGATTTGCGTAAGCAGAGTGCCACACCCATAATGGGTAAAATGCGTGATGATATATTTATTTTATTAATTTTTAAAATAAAAAATACAGATTGGTGAACCAGCAGGTATGTTATATTTTATTTTTAATAATCATACTTGCAATGAAAACCAATAATAGTTATTTGTCAAACTAGAGAGGAAAGCGCTTCTTTTTCCCCCTCGAGTTCGAAGTTTGCCTCATGAGCGCAGCGAGTGAGGCATTTCGAACGAGAGTGGAAAAAGAGCTTTCCTCTCGTGTTAGACACAACATTTTTTTCACGACATGTTACTAAAAACGATTTGCTCGGACCTAAAATACACTTTGAGAACACAAGTGACAGACTGACACGTTAAAAGTTAGGTTATCAGACACCAGGCGGTGTAGCAGTGTTGCCAATGAACCAATCTTAAATATCTTTAATTAGTTGTCAAATTGTGATTTAATAAGAAAAAGAAAAATATAAGACATAATTGTAAGACAATTTAAAGTATGTATATCACTAAAATAAGGATTTTCAATCAAATTAGGAATTTATTTATAATTATTATAATAATTTTTTTGTAAATAACATTCATATTGGTAACACTTCTATATTTTCCTCTCTAGAGAGGAACAAGACATTTTCCTCACTATTTCGGGAGAAGAACGGTGGGGTTTCCTATCATGTCGTGAAAAAATAAATGAAACATCTATTCTATATGTCAAACATGTGTCAAATGAAACTATTGAACCATCATAATCAGATGAATGTGTATAAGAAAGTCATGTGATTACCACAATAATTTTTGTATTGTTCAGTAAATTATGGAGTAAATTGTTTTAATCTTCTCTGCAAATATGTGAATTGATTCTATCATTAAAACTATAAACAACATTAAATAAATAAGTATAGATATAGACATACAGTTAGGTGCTTAGATTTCTGCGTAGCAATAACGTCTGAATGTTTATGAATATTTAACCAAGTAACCTATATCAACACATCATGTCAACCGACTGAAATGTATAGTTATTTACTTCCGCTCTCCTTTTGACGTGTAATTGTACCAGTTAATATATTTTTCAACCACACGAAATTTATTTCAAATACTAAAGTATTATGAGAAATGGGATACACAAACAATAACACAAAAACAGCGTTCGTGATGAAAATTAAATTTTGGGTTACCACAAACGCAAGGCACAATGAATATAATTACTTTCTACCTTTTTACCTTTGTATTATTCTATATACAAAAGAATTTGAAATAAAATACTTAAAATGTTAAATGCACACATTTGCTGTGAAATTCATTTTTGAGGGTAAATGTAAATAATATAAGAGACGCTACGCTGAACAATGTGCTTGTTAAAATAATATGTTAGAGATTTTTACATACTTTATTATTCATCCCACTTATACTGTAATATATTCCTAGTTTTAGAAGTAGACAACCTATCAGGTTAAAATACAAGCCCAGACATTTCGCCCAATTAAAACTTTTAGAATAACTTAAAAAAATTGTTCTGATTTTCAAAAAGGAAAATTATTGTATTCAATTAATTGGTATCTTAAATTCTGTTATTTTTAAGAATATTTTATGGAAATATAACAACTGAAATAATAAGAAATTTACAAAAATCACTAACATAAAAATTTCATTTCTCCCAGTGGTATTGGCTGGTACCACGAACACTGTTTTTTATTCTGATGACAACAAAATAGAGAAAAATGTATCAAATAAACATGGTAGGTTTTATTATTATACATCTTTTTGATTCCAATAAACTTTACTATATCTCATTTATTTACTAAGATATGTTCAAAACCTTGATAGACCTTCAAATAGCCACAGTTACTGTATTTTATTTTACTAAAATAAATAAAAAAATATTTACTTTCATGAGTAAACAAGTGGAAAAGAATTAATATTACGACTGTATAACATATTTGCTTTAAACTTTTGCTTCATTTAATTGGCCGAGTAGAGACTATAAACAAATCGTCTGAGTGAAATATTTTATTTATTCAAACATAAAAACAAGTGTTAGTTGACAGTAAACAAAAGAACATATTTGATGCATGATTTCACTAACACTTGAATATAATATAAACAATCTTTAATGAACTACGCATTTAATAGACATGACCAGTGCAAATGTTTTGCATTTTGCATTAAGTTCTCACGGGATATATATAATAGATGTTAGTGTGACGTCATCGTATGTGGAGTGTCTAGTGAAGGTCAGGGTTCGTATTAAAGCAAGCTGTCATTAAGACTGGCTTAAATGCTTGCTACTGTCACTTTTACTTATATAATGCTGTCTTAGTAAGATGAATTAGAAGCATTGAAATTCATTACTTGTGGGTGTTTTTGGTATACGTTCATTGACCTAATTGCGTTAATTAATTTATTGAATATATTGAAATGACAGTAAACAAATTCAAAATCAATTTAAATAAAATATATGTGCTTTTTTATATAAATAATATAATAATTTTATAAAACTAAAATGAAAATTGGAATTTAATTTGTTTTTGCTGTTTCATACGTTGTCGTAATTGCAAAACAAGAAATGGAAACAAAAAAACAATAAATTAAATTTATTTCAAATATAAAATCAGCTACAAAAAAATATTTCAAACGAAAGTTTCGAACATATAATATTTAGAATTATTGGAATTCTGGTAACCGCACTTTTTCGCAGAAATATATCAGTTAGCGAGATCTGCGAAAGCAGAGTGTCACACCCAAAATATGCAGAAGACATGATGATATACTTAGTTATTTATTATTATAAATGTAATAATTTTAATAATTCCTATAATGGCTGTTTGATAGATTTTGATTTGAAAGTATTAAATTTTAAAAGTGTCTTATTTCTGTGTTGGTAGAAATATCAAAGGAGATATCAAATAAATCGCATTATACGTGGACGACACCTACATCTATCTCCTTTATGTTTTATTTTATTACATGTAATACAAGCCGCATAAGAAGAAAGAAATTGAAACTAGTCTGTTTAAATCAAGGCAGCGTTGAAATTCTTTCTGCACGCGGGGGCTTAGGGTATTGAATCAGGATCAGGATCAGGATTTGTGTTGAGGCAGCGCAGTCCTCCTACAGCAGGATTTACGTAGGTACAACGCAGAGTGCTGCGCTGGACCCGCACCGCGTGTGTTTTGTTTTTGTTTGGCAGTTGTTTTAAATTCAACGCCAGCTAGGATATTCTTCAATTTCTCGTGCAATAGACTTGCTCCGCGTACAAATTAAAGTTACCGTTCACGTTCTACCGCTTATTTATAGTTTAAAATATAAATCGCTAGATTTATCAAATAAAACCTCGGACAGAATTTATTTTCTTGCTTACATTCTTCTTATACGTAGGTTAGGTTTTAAGGATGTACAGGAATCAAGACAGAATCGAAGACAGGATTTTGGCGTTCTTTTTGTTTTGACTAGTTTTATGGAATAATAAATATTATTTGTAATTATCTTATATCTGTTCCCAATTTTGTGAAAAACTAAATTATATAAGTTGAAAAACATTCAGAACTCGGATTGTAAAATTTAAAAGGCTTTTGAATTATAGTTCTGTTTCTTGAAGAAGAATTAGTTTCAATAACTCGAAACGTTGTGTTTTAATAAATAAATTTACAAAACTATAATCCAAAAGTCTGTTTAATTTTACTAAATTATATATTTTATAATAAATTTAAATAATTGTAACTATTATAATAACAAACAAATAATTGAAACATTTATTTTATGTACGTGTTAAACATGTGTCAAGTGATTCAAGTGTAATTATTAAACAATCAAATTCAGATTTATATTGTATACGAAAGACATGGTAGACGTGTAGGTATATTTTTAGACTTTCAGATAATAAGAATAAATACGAGAAAGCAACTGTTTGCTAGGATAAAAAAAAAAAGATGGTGCGAAGACCACTTAATCTTTTATTTGATAAAAATATTGTACATTTTTATGAGTATATGGTGGTAATTTATGTAGATCAAACATCAGATAAATTTGTTGTTCGCCGACATCTTGTTGGAATATTTTATGTATTTGTAATATTATTTTATAATAAAACCATAAAAATATACAATAGTTTGAATATTTTACTGAAATAAAATGAATACTAAAACAATTATTATTTATGTATTTCAGTAAATCCATATTAAAAATAATGCATAATATACTTTTAAAATAACATCAACCTATAGGTAACCCATATACATTTTTATTGTTGTAAGTTGACCAAGTTCAAATCTGTTGAAATTTATGACTTTAAACAGCTTTTCTGTTTCACTTGAAACCACCTCAGGCAATACTTTGAAGTCGGGGCCAATTTAAGCTTAGTGTTAGTCACATCTAAGTCGATAGGCGTTTGTTTGTACCCTCACATCCTGCCCGAGTAGACTGTGAAGCCGTTTGTGTCTTAGAAGCGATTGTTCTAGTAGGTGTTAGTTCCTTTGACTTGTCGACAAATTCGAAGCTGTTGCGTTTGCTGTGTTAGTTTTCAACTCGTTCGTTTGTTTGAGGGTAACCTGATGGTGATCAACGATGGCTTGGGGAGGTTTCAAAGCCAGCTTGATTGTTATTGAAGTTAAAGTTCGTTTACATATATATTACCAAGTTTGTTTTGGTAATTATTTCACCATTTGAAATTCCTAGCTAATATTAAATCAGAACTTTGTTGCTACATTCTTCCTCGTATATTCAGTTTGAAATAGGGTGTATTTAACTACCTTAATTACAGTGAGATATTGATATTATATGTTGTTAAATTTATCAAGTACATCATTTGAAGCCGATGAATTATTCAAATAAATAGAATCACCGCTTTTGCCTATTTTGGACTTGCTCTCCATCTCAGTTGATTTTCTTGAATTATCTGATTTTGTGTGTAAGTTTTATCTATATACTTTCTTAGAAATTCCATTTGTACTTCTTAGTCTACTTTAATATATTTCTGATGTTGTCCACGACTTACATTCGAATATTATTACTGGCACTATTAACTTTTGTTTGTTAAGTATTGCATAGCTTTTATCGCGGGCTTTGAGCGCGGCGACCGAATCAAGAAATTCCGTAACGAAAAAACCTGACACCTCCCACTCCGACCGGCACAGCGGTGCGGCGATAAAAGCCGTGCATCGTCTAACGTCGTTTCAGTTCGGCAGACTTCGGCACGGTGTTTGTGTGCGTGCGACTAGACGTATGCCATTGACGCGGTATTTTCCAGATATTTAGAGGATATCAAGTCTCAAACTTATGTTTCTTATTTCAGTTACCATAAACCTATAGTTTCAAGGATAAAAATTCCTGAATAACGTACATATATTGTAAGATAATAAAAATATTTTAAACAATTTTAACTTCTCATTTATTCAATAAAAGAAAAAATTTATTTTCTTATCGGTCACCACGCTCAAAAAGTGTAACTTGAATTAATATCAAAGAAAAAAACAAAGAAAAAAAATACTGTATAAATAAAATAAATAAATAATTATAATTGCATAAGTTGATAAAAAATGCCATGCAATAGCTTTACCGCGGCAGTACCCGAGTGCCACACGTATTTTTGTTTTGTTTATTCCTTTTATTAGAGAATAGTGTTAATTAAAATTAATCTAGAAATGTCGTGGAAATAGTTTGACAGTTTAAAATAAAAACTAAGTTGCATTCTATACAGTAAGTTTGTCTTCTATGAGCGCAATAGGTAGATTTCAAAATGAGGCAGGACTTTAAGTTTATTTCATTGAAATCATACTTACTTTTAAATAAATCTGTTTCCAACATACAAAGTGAGTTCCAACTCCCTCTCAGCTAGTTCTCCTCGCTGGCTCCGACGCCAGCGTCGTTTTATAATTTGCATACATTCTGACACGTGTCGCGCACAAGCACCAAGCCGGAGCTTTTCAAAAGCTCGAAGCTCCGAACAAGGGAAAATTACGAATTCCGTTTCGGAACCTTTTGCAGAATGGTAATCAAATCACAGATGGTAATGCCGTCTGGTGGCATCCGTGCGTTATACGTTGCGTTAGCGTTATGTGTGTGCGTTATGGTTACGGCACGACGCGGGGCGCACTGTCTGTGTTGTGTTATGACAAGAGTTTGTGGGGTTATAAGGAGGGGAAAGAAAGGGTAATGTGTTTGCTGAAGAAGTTGCTTTATTTTGTTACTGGTTTTGAGATTTTTCCACGGGGAAGATAGGAGTTGAATACAACTTGGGCATTGAATATTTTTATTTATTGACTACTCTAAAGAGTAAATATTTACACAGTAAAAAATGTTCTGGAAATATCGACATATGTACACTTTTATATTGTGCAATTTTTCTCGTTGTGCTTAATCCAATTATTACATTTTTAATTATAATTATTTACAGCGGAAAATAATTAACATATTGACTTGTTCTTCAAATTCTATCATTTTCTTTTCTTTTTCTAGTTTTGTGGAATCAATGATCTTGTTGTCAGTACTACACCTGATACCTGTGTGAGATCATTTTATTTTCAATGTCATTAGTTTACAAATCACTTTTAATATATTTTAAATGCTAACTTTATACGATATTAACTATTGTTATGCTCAGTTAATGATATGTGAGTTTCTTGGTATAATAATTATAATACCTTAATAAAAAATTGCTGTACCCTGAACACAACCTTTCAACTAAAGGATGCAATATACAAATATTTGAAATAAAAATTGTAGCTATTATTGATAAGGACTGTTTTTTGGCTGGATGATAAAATAAAACTCTTAGATATCAGCCAATATTTTATTAAATTTCGAATACAAAATGTGGATTTTTTCCATATGGTAACATCCACATTTTGTAGTTGCAGTTCCTCAGGAAGACGTATGTGGCGTCGAAACCGGTCGAGGTAGTATTTAACAAAATATTGGCTGATATTCAAGAGTTTTATGCGCATATGTAGCTATTATTGTTTATGGTAAAATTTTATATTATATCAATTATTCACTGAAATGTTTGAAAATCTTACAGGTTTTCTAGTAAACTCCCACTTCCAATTAATGGAATTGCTAAACAATTCTAATCAGCCCTTAATACAAGCATCAAAATTGTAATTTAAAATCATATTCAAGGGAGCTTAAAACGTGCTTATCTATTGTAAACTGACTATCGAAATATATGGCCCGTTACAATACCTCTCCATTACATATACGTACGGAAGTAAAAAATTGCATATTTCTACTAGAAATTATATGACATTTAATGAAATTAACATTTTAAACAGTATTCTTGATAACTAACTATGAACAGGAAATTATTTTTGACATTTACATTTCATTTCCGATTTTCACTATTTTATGAACATAATACGTACCTATCAATATTGATATTTAAACACAGATATAAAGGTTTCAATGTTTAGTTATTCATAATAAATTAATTACTCCCTCCGGGACGGTTGCATAAAACATTATAATTAAAAATGGCCAATATGGCTGTCACCACATTTTACACATTTAGTTATTTTATTTGTATACGTTATATTATTTTCTTTTTTATTTGTTAAATAAATTTAGAAATAGCCATATTAATTAATCAGCAAATTTGTTATTACACTGTTATTACTGGTCCATCGATTACATTTCTTAATAAATAACATAGATTGAATTAGATTAGGACCAGATCTAAATATTTTCTTTTTTGCTAATGTCTTTTTCTTTCTTAATAATAACCTATATCGCTGGTTAATTACTAAATTGTTCTGGTGATTATTTAGTCTAGTGTTATGACCGAGGTTATGTTGAACGTTCATAATACGATTTATTGTTTTACTGTCAAAACGATTTTAAAATATCAAGTTACAAACTGCGTTTGTACTTAAATGCATTGAAAATTGTCTTGAGTTAAATTTATTGCCACATGTGTGTATGAGAAACTTTTTTAGATTCTTAGTTTTCATAAATAGTCATTTAAGATTATCGCGACAAATATTCTGAAATGTCGGCATGAGATGCCATCGAGAGTTGACAAATTTACAGATAGGCCTGGTCGAACCCTAGATTAAGTGGTTTTTAGTTTTTATGCAATATTTGTGTTGGCCTTGCGAGAGGTTCCCTGCCCCGCACCTACCCGCTTATGCGGTAGTTGGGCGTATTTCGCCAACACGAAGCAGACCGGTGGTTTTAAGATTTTTAAACTTATGTCTGCAGTGCTCTACAAGATGTAGAATTCAAGTAATTATTGTTAGTAAAAATGTTTTGGTAACTGCAACTATTTAACATATTCGTACGTTCTTGACTATTGTAATATTTGTATTTGTTTTGTCATTCTGTTCTTTTCATAGTTTTATAATTTTATTAAATAACAATTTTTATCATCCTAAAAAGTGTTGTGTTTGTCAACCCAATGATTTCGTAAATGGTCCAGTAAATTATAAAGCAATTTGATTCGTAATGCAGACAACTTGGTTGCTTGTTACACACGGCATCATTATCAAAACATTAAAACTTAATTAAAGTTGATTGACGACCCCAAAATAAATCACCGTCGCACGTCACTGCACCCCATCAAGCGCGTGCGTCTCCATACGTATTTAATCTGGCTGTGAGTCCCGGTCCGTCGTGCATGAAGTTATGCAAATCTTTTAATTGAACAGAGAGTCTCATGTCCGTAATAGAGAGATGCACACACACACACTGATTCGCACCTCACAGACGCTGATTACCTCACCAACACTAACATACAGTCACGCGGCTAAGCTCTCGCTGCCAGTGGCGGGGCCAGTGGAAGGGGCCGACAATGTACCCGTGACGAGATTAAAGAAAATTGGATATTCTCTGGTGAACGACTCGTTTGTGGATGTGAAATATCGTTTGTTGTCCGTAACTGATGAGGGAATTGGGAATAACTTGTACTTATGTTTTGAAGGGTGGTAGCACTGTGCCGAGAGAGGGAAAATTGGATTACCAAATTTGTGGGGTTGAATGATAGCGGCTATGCGAAATTTAAATTTTGATTGTGAAAGAGAACGTCAGCAAAAGTCTGATTTGCATTTTGTATTTTATAATATTCCATGAGCCATAGAAAAATTATTTAACGATGTGAATCTAACAAGAAATGGGACAAAACTAATAAAAAAGAAGTTAAAACGAACAAAGTAATAACACGATAACATCAAATCAATAATGAAGGAATTGGAATACAATAGACATGATGTGGATGTAAGATAGTATAAGACTTTGTTAAAAACTTAGAAATAACAAAAGCTAGAGAAAGAAAACTGCTTCATTATTATTTTACTGCATACTTGCTCCATTATCATATTTTATTCACATAGTTGTTTTGGAAACTACATTGAATATTAAAGGTATCCTTTTTAGATAAATTTAATTTAGCAACTTTCAATTATATTGTAGATTAATTAAAAGTAATCCCAGTGTGAAATCAGGAAAAGACAAAAATGACACTTAATTTCACGCATAAGATGCAACCAATCATCATCGCCGTCATATTGCTAGAGCATCAATCAGTTTTAATTTGAAGATTTATAATTGTTCTATATTTTAAGACTTTTCTGTACACGAAAAAAAATTTTTATAATTTACCGAACTATTCAATAAGCTGTGGATATAATATGCATTTTCTGAACAAATTATAACAATTAAGATACTACACACAATTATTTATAAAAAAAGTTTGGTAAATCTGAAAATGCATCTTATATCTTCTATTTGTAGAATAGTTAGGCAAATTATACGGAATTTTTTTTTCCATGTAGCTAATGTAGGTATATGTGTGTAATATTTTACTGGTAGTAAGGTTTTACTCCTTGTGATATTCTGTCTTCACGACAGTCATTTTTTTGTATTTTAGATCACATACCTTTCGACGCAGTTGAACTTACAACCGACATATAGTACAGAAGAATCTGTTTCTGATTTTTCAACCCCACAAAAGTTACCCTTGTACATCCTTTCTTTCATAAATATATTTGAGGGTCATAGTTTGACAGATGGTAACCGAAGCTTGAAACAAGGGCCACACTCAATAGGCAGGAAATTGCGTGAAGATATATTTAATTTTTTGTTTTTGAGTTATTTAATTTATGGAGAAAATATCTCCTTGATAACGCATCAAACAGTGGATCGTGATATCCTTAGTTCGATTCCCACAGCCGACAGTGGCCATTGTAACTTTAACCTTATGGTTAATCTACAGTAACACTATTGGGGGCTGCCATCTGACGGGTGGGTATCACACTTTACATATATTTATTTATTTTTATTATATGTAGATGGTATTGTTTCATATTGCTAGTTGTTAACATACAAATTCGTTGCAATACAAAGCATAGAAAGATGTAGCGTAAAAACTTTAAATAAATGTACTAACTTATTTTGTCATATATTTATAAAAGAAAGACTTTTAAAAATAACGTTAGCTAAGATTTTAACTGCGGTCTAAAAGTCGACTATTTCTCTTTTCATGTAGTGGAATTACTGCATTAATATCACTAGGTAACTTTCAAAAAAGAGAACAATATTTTAAATTCTGACAGATCAATGGATCATCTCTTCGGGTATAAATTTAAGCGCCCTACTTTTACAACAATTGTGGTATTGTGTAGCACAATTACGTAAATCTAATTTAAGTGTAAGCCATCAATCTTAATAGATCAAATTCGATACAGGAACATATCAAATCATTTTTTTATATTCCCATTATTGCCACACGATTAATCACACACAACATTTCGCTTTTTCAAAAGAAAGAGAAGAATACAAAAAAGACATCCATTATTTACAAAATCATCAATATCGCTTATTTTCAGGTAATATACAATATTCGCTTGGCGTGAAAAATATCGCAAAGTTTGTCGTACAACGCCGTACAATTTTTCAATCGGACTTTGGAACATTTGTTACGGAAGAATCTCCAAACGTCCTAACCTTACCCGAGATACTGTTGATGTCCGCATTCGGAAATGTTCGGAATTCTTCGTGTGTGATCGTCCACGTCTAAGTAGCACGGTTGTGCGGTCAAAGATGAGTGACCAGTGCAAAAGAAATAATGACTGACATATAAAAACACTCTTCGGAGGTAGTTTTTCGCGTCTTCGTGGCGATGTTTCTTATTTTCCGTCATAGGTTGCGATTGTGAAATAGAACGCTGTGATGAGATTGTCAGCGCCTGTCAAACTTTCTGATTGACCTACAAGACGAAAAACAATACTTTTATTCTTTAGAAAGAAAGTATGGTTCATTTATCTGTGGCGAAATTTTACAGTAGGTGAAATTAACAACCTTTTTCCTATTGTTTTTAAAGGAGAACGACTCATTTTAATATCTTTATATTTTCGCAATTACATGGCTCTACTCCCTTAACTGAATAAAATTTTTCAATCTCTATCTTTACTTGTGAGTTTGTCTGTAAAAGCCTCATTCACAAATCGAAATTAGTTCTTGTTTTGTTTTTAGTTTTAATAAGTTTGTAGCATGTCTTTTATATGTAACCGTTCACAGAACTGTGTTTGGTTTTTTTTAACACAAAGTTAACAAACTCCAAACTTGTGTTTTGGTTTAACGTTTAAGGCTTAGGAATCCACCAATAGGAGAATGCGTAAAATGATATAGCGATATGCAGTTATTTCTTTCTATCAACTATCATTCAAAATACGTACATACCCAAATATTTTGTACCGTAAACGCTTCTTCGGCATTCATCTAGAATAATTTGTATTCCATTGGTTTAAGTCCTATTATTTAAATAAGATGTAAAAATGTAAGGTACATTGTATAAAAACCTATAAAAACAGGAAAATTTGCAATGTGTATGGCAACAGTTCTGCTGCCAATAAAAGAAATCTACCAATACCAAAGCATGCATTCGCCATAATAAGATATCATACAAAATTAAGTTGACATGTACATTTCGTGAATTGTGATCAACGCCATCTCTTGATAATTTGGAAACCCAATAACCGACAACTAAAACGTCATTTGTGAATGCTACTTGCGAAGGCAATAAAACAGAACATAAACTAAAACTAAATTCGATTTGTGAATGAGGCTTAACAAGACAGAAAACAAGCACCTTTTGATATATTCAAATGTAGGCATATCCCGATTCTATACTTTAAAACATTTCTGACATTAATAAAAAGAACTCGCTACTCTGTAAAACAAAATTCATATTCTTATCAACTGAAAAAAGAAATCAGCAGCTTCAATCTTTCAATGCACGCACAGCCGATTTTTCTTTCATCTCGCGATAAAATTCAAAGTGACATCTCTTATTAATTGTGGAAATAAAAAGTCCTGGTGGGAGTCGTGGTTCGCCGGAGCCCGAAGCCTATTTCAGTCACGTTCCGGTGGCGGTGGCGGCCCGGAACTGGTGCCGGTTCGGCCTCCGGACGATATCGCACGTCTCCTGTCGAGCGCTCCCTGAGGTCGCCCCGTCGTCAGCTGCCGGATGCGATCATGCAAACACTACTTTGGTGCAGAATTAGAAGGATAAGGATGAACCCATTTGTAACTGTAAAATAAAAGACTATTTTAAAAACATTGCCTGGTACCACGAGTCCTGTTTTGGGTATTCCAAGAGTTGTGTTTTAGCACTGTACAATATTCTAAAATTATTTTATAAAAAATTGTTTCAAATTAAAGTTACAGACAAATATATTATTTACCAGTTTTATTTGATGGATTTTTTAAATAAAATTATTAACATTGTACAGCGATAAAACCTTTTTCTCAGAATACCAAAAAGCAGAACCAGCCATATTGTTCATTCTCGAGGGAGAATTACAAAGACAAATAAAATTATCAATACCTTAGCCGGAATTCGAACCAGGGAATCTTGGTGTACGAAATGCAAAGGGTATCTCGTTGCTCTAAAGGATAACTATTATTATTAATTATATTGCAATAACATCGTGAAATAATACATCTTCTAATTAATTAAATAAATAATTTTGATGGGCAACTGCTTGGCAGGTTGCGTTCAAGCCGGATCACTCGACAACGAAAGTTAAGCAATGCTGCCCGCGGTTAGTATTTGGATGGGTGACCGCTTTGCGAAAACCCATACCAGCGAACACAGCGTGCCGTTGTCACACTACCGAAAACTAGGCGGCATATAACCTCAGCAGTTGAGACCGCTTAATAATAATAATAGAAAAAATTTTGACGAATTTTTATGCATTTCTGTATGTACTGAAATCAGTTCGTTATTTGAAACTTTTTCTGTAAGCTTATTCTATTTTTGAAAAAAAATTAATTTATTGTTTTCTGTATCCAATAAAGTTCCTCTTTCGGATGTTCAATTTCATTCAAAATCAACTCAGTTCTTCATTTCTTCATAAAACTTATAAATTCCAAGTTTCGTTCACATATCTTGTCTAGTTCATGAGATATTGCACACACGGACATCCATCCATCCATCCATCCATCCTCACACACAGACATAATTGAGAAATTGGTCTTAACGGATTCAGTGGACGTCAAAATATGTATTTCCGCAAAAATCTCGTCAGCGATTTTTTTCGTGATTCCAATACTTCCTTATAATTTGTATAAGAAAGTAATATATTAAAACGTTACAAATATATTTTACTTTATGTTGATTATAACAAATATGTTTTTATATATTTGTATAGATGTGTTTTCCTGTTATTATCTATTCTAAGAGATGGTTCGTGAACACGCGTTTGGTTAAGTCACAATCGCTACACCAAAATGAGTTGGAAAAATGTTCGCCTTTTATAAATACACCCTAAAGGGCCATGTCAAAGATATTTTTGGAATTTCACGTGTTCTTTTCCCCCTTGATTCAAAAATAAATTATCTCAACTTAATTAAGAGGGTTGAGTATTTGTTTTGCTCCAGAGGCGTAGGTGTTAATTTTTTGCGAGTCGTAATATTGTTTGGCGAGAAAAAATGTGACAGCGCCTATGACGGTTTAATTAAAGTAAGAAAGTTTTTTTGGTTGATGAAGAACTTTGTTCTTTGACAATTATGGCTTAATATACGACGAGGAAAAGTAGAAGGGAACAAATTATAATTTCAAATTATTTTGCAGCTTACCCTTGCTGTTTTCAAACATTAATTTTTGTTACAATTTATTATTTCACCAATAGGTTTGTTAATTCAATGTAGGTTGACAAACCGAAATGCGTGTTTCTTTGAAGGTTCCTAGTGTTGCCTGTATAAAATATTAGAACAATATGAAAAGATAAATTGGTAAAAAAATGTTTGTAACATTGTTTATTATTTCTTTTGTATTTCAATATAAACTTTTAAAAGTAGGAGCTAAATCTATTCAATATGAACTTGGGTGAAGGTAATAATGCACATTCATTTGTTGAACAATTCATAAATCTGCAATTATTACCAAATTAATTTTGAAAGTAGGAAGCTATTTTGCACACGAATTTAAGTAGCGCTGTTTCCCTGCAATAATAAATACAGCAAAATAGCGATATTTCAAAATCATATTTAAAGTAGTGAGAGGAGAATATTGGTGTATGTTTGTTGTGGGTGGTACAGGTATATCTGCTGGTATTTTATAATAACTGGAAATGGCATAAACAAATATTTCACACTTTAAATTCTTTAAATATTTGTCCTCATAAATTTAGCATACATGAAATATTTTCCTGTGTAAATCAACTGAAAACAATCATTGTAAAATTTATTAATCCCGCGTTCAATCAATCAAATCCGAACCTCTATAAATCACAAAACCCGAACAATTCAAATGCTTCCTTTCTATAGTTACCACAAAACAAGACCAAGACCCAAGTTTCCACGCAAGCTCTTTCACAAACCCATTTACATGCCGCAATTTCGTATGACATTTATAAACCTCTATTCCTCTATTTCATACATTGCATTGGTCAGCGAGTGCACAATTCATGCACTACGTTTACCTCGTACACTGCAACGGCTTGAAACTGGAATCATACATCATATGAAATATTCATAAAATTAATAGCACATTGTCAAACGAAAAATAATTCTGCGTATTTACAATCAAGTTTAAAATTTTATGAAAAAACTCGTTTGTTGTGATTAGCCATGGAATTAAAAAAATGTACCAAACTTTTTTGTAAATACATCTAATAGCTTAGTAAATAATTATGTTTATATTCTTAATTGTTACCTATGTTATGTCACTTTTAGAATATACATTTTATATCCTCATTTTACCGAATAGTTCGGTAAATTGTACGGTAATTTTTGGTATATATTTGTTCTCAAAATTGTCTTTTGTCCAATTAAAAAATAATTTAATTGTGAAAGTACCTACATTTATTTATATATTTCTTCATTTTCACAAGGGTCCAAATTAAGATCAGATTAGCAGTATGGTATCTGTTAAGATTATAGTCGATTATACATAAGATTCAATTCTTTTTTAAATCACTAATAGTACAGACAATAAGTGTAAAATTGATAATTCGTATTTCATACATTACATTTTTACCCATTTAGGTGTTTTCCGCAAATTTTTGATATTAGTTTATATTTATATTTAATCCAAATCATATTTATCCTAATTACTTATCTATGTCTGTAGTATTAAATAAAATATGTGATACAGAATTAATGTTCGATTTGTCTTAACTAATAAAATTACATTATCATATAACGCATCGCACTGAGGATCATGAGATCCTCAGTTTGAATCCTATATTTTAACTTTAAACCTGTCATTTCCCACCACTAACATCTTTAGGGATCATGTCTTTACCGGTAACTGGGAACGCAGAATATCACACCCAAAATGAATAAACGGCGTAATGACACATTTATTTTTTATATATAGATTGTATTGTTTTATAGGGAAATAATATTACTATACAGATTTCTTTGTGAGATTTTATCGCGTTTGTTCAGATTTTGTCAAGTTTTGTGTAAAAACGATCACGTTTGTAGGTTCGTTGAGAGATTTGAATTTATATGAACGTACAAATTTGATCGTGAGATTGTGCGACTGAAACCCCGGGATAAACGTAGCCATAGTGGGCTATTGCGCTGTGGTCAGCATGCATTTGTCCTGCTGACGCAGCTCCTGCATACCTTGCATCAAGAGCTCTGGATTTACGCCCCGTCACAGCTAACAGCTTCTGAGAACAAGCTATGCTTTTCGAATTATAGGTTATGTTATGCCATGTGTGCTGTAATGTATTACATCGATTTGTTTCAAAAGGGGAATAATGTACGTTACATTTATTTACATCTGTGAATGTTGGAAAGATATATTGTGATGTAGAATAAATACGGACATTACGAATATATCATGAATGAATAAATATGTCATTTATTGTGAGGCAGATATTTTCAAACGATAATTCACAACCCTTTACCGTTAAATATTTAGGACAGAAATTTTCTGTTTCTATATTCCACAATTAAGGTAAACTACAGTATACGAAATATTAAAGATGTCCAAAACAAAGAGAGACAAAAGTACCTATCAAATAAAAATTGTAGTTAATATTATTTTAGGTCTGATTATTATAACAAAATTTACTCAATTATTTTCTTAGATACATATGTTTAAAATATTTAATTGGCCTTCAAGTGAACTACCACTTCCGGTTTGATGGCCAACCACTAAAATTTAATCAGCTAATTAAAATATTTCATTGAACCCATAACATATCTTATCGAAAATTTTAATTTCAAAACGGTACAAATAAAAATACTATTCTAGATTTTTTTTAATTTGACAAAATTTACTGTAACCCAATTTTTTACTTCGATATACCCAAAAAACCTGATAGGTCTTCCAAGTTAACTACCATTTCCGGGTGATAGACTTAAACATTCAAATGTTTGATATAAAATTACAACATGATATCTTTATTAGATTTTAAGTTATCGTTGATGAAAATATCGTTACACATAGACAGACGTCATTATGAAAATAGTGAAATCGTATACGTATTATCCGTTTTAAATTCACTATCAAAAATTTTGACCCGTCACAATACCTCCTCTAACATACAGGGTGTAGAATTGAAATGTGGAATAGAGAGATTTCAGTGTTTTTTTTTTTATATTCCTGTAAATTTTTACCTATTCACTTTAGAGCAAAATTATAATAATAAAAGTTGTTCATAATTTCTAAATGCATTCAATAAGGCCCTTTTGGTTACCTAAATAATAGTATTTCACGATATATCAATCAAATTAAAATTAATATTTATTACAAAAATTGTAATACGGCCAGGGAAAATTAAACAAAAATAAAATATATGTGACATTTCAGAAAATAGATTTAGATTTATTTATTGCAGTACCTATTGTATTATTTTCTGTAGTAATTTCATATAAAATTGTAATGATATAATGGGGAATTAAAATGTCAAATAATTTTCGTTTTTGTCTAATTATCCATGGCCAAGTTACAATTTTTCTCTTAAATATTAATTTTAATTTGATTGTTATATCATGAAATACTGACAATTAGGTAACCAAATAGGACTTATTGCATTCATTTTTAAATTCTAAACAACTTTTGTAATTACACTTTTGTTGTAAAAGCATACTACCATTTCTAATAAACTGCCATTTGCACGGCTATCAAAGAAGACTAGGAACTCCTTAAAATAAAATTATCGCAATATTTTAAGATATTGTATGAACTTTTGCTAAAATACGGACAGGTTTTGGTCCATTCCGAATCCTACCACTGTATTATTATTTAACTTTTAATATTAATTGTTGTTGCTGTAAAAATAACACCCATTTCTCAAAATTTGTTTTCTCCATTACTACCCAGCGCACATCCTTTCTCGTCCAACGATCCAGATCATTCCAATACCTCCAGAAGCAACTCTGCACGACTTCACCCCTTCCTTGTCGTATGCGATCCCGCCAAGAAAAAGCAAGTTAGAAGCATTTTTCTGTCTAAACATCAAAGATGCTGCGATCTCCGATCTTGCGATCTCGCTATCTGGGCGAAGTGCTCGTTGGTCCTGGACAACGTAGTTCTGGAACGGTGCCGGTGGAACGTTCCGTCGTTCGTAGACGAAAGACGAAATCTATTGTGTGCTCGCGACTCGCGCGAACAGCGGATTTCGTTGCCGTTGCTTCAAGTCACTAGAGATTTATATCCAGGACCGCACTGAAAGATTTTGTAAATAGAAAAGCAAGATGGAAGCACAACATTCGTATTGTAGATGTTGGAAACATTTTTAGTAAATTAAAATAGTGAATCATATAGTTTCATGTTTAATATGCATAAGAAATATTTTTTCTTTTTTTTTCCTAAACGGCTTTTGATGATTTTTGTACGTATGGAGCACCTGGATGGTTCTTAACTACAGTTGGACCCGGTAAGTGGCTCTGTTGTCGAGATCCAGAATATTTTTTTAAATTTTCCTGAATTATATTCATGACATGCATTTGACCATCCAGGTGACTTCATAAGTACAAGAAAAAAAATCATCAAAATCGGTCAAGCCGTTTAGGAGGAGAAGAATTACGAACACTGGAATTTTATAGTTCGGAGAAATATATTTTGCTAGCGAGGTCTGTGGCAGGACAACGTCTACCTACCGGGTCCGCAAGTTTACTAAAATTTCTGGATATGGAAGTATACATTGCATATAAGAAGTTAAAAGTACGATTCAGGATTTTATTTTTAAAACGCGACAAATTAAACAAAATTCTTTTTTACGTTGTAAAATTAAAAGGGAAAAATCATTTTCGAAAGATTATAGTCAAATTGTAATATATTGGCAAATTCAAAACTAGAAAATTTATAAAATAATAATAAATTCATGCATCATTCATTATCATTTTATTTTTTAAACGATACAAAATGTTGAAAGAAAATTCAAATAAAAATTGTAGCAAATATTATACCACCAAGTAAACAATCGAATTTGTTGTTTTTTTTCGGTAGTAAAAATCTTTAAATTATGATGACCTACGTTGCATTTTATCTTGAACAGTACGGTGTCATTAATGACAAAAAAATAAATGTTACATCTTAGCTGAAACTCATAGTATGTGCGAAAGATACAATAAAACATTAATATTAAATAAGAACAATAATATATTTTTGTTAATTTTTGGCTGTGTAAATCGAATTAAATTTCTTAACAAGCCTCACAAATACACAGATATAAAGGTCTTCGATGTAGATGGCATCAGAATTATTAAATATTTATTTCATAGTCAATCGTGTTTTGTTTCGTCTGTTTAGACCTGCGTTTCGATACAAGTTTTATTCGCAACGTTGTTTGAGTTCGTGAAAGTATGTAGTATGTTTTGAAATTTCATCTCGAACACGTGTGTTTCTGTGATTTGTGCTGTGCTATTTTAGTGAGTGTTGCAAATATATTCAAAATATGACTGTGCCAATTACATGTGTGTACATTTGACATATTTGTGATATGAATAATGTGTGAAACATTTTGTGCTGTTCAAATTCCGATGTCAACGATGCAGTGGACTCAACGTCGTTCAGAATTAAGGTTAGAGGCTTGTAAATGTTACATGCGATAAGTTAACATAAATAAACAATATGCACAGCAATATATTTGTACGTATTGAGACTCAAATAATAAATTTAGCGTTCTTCGTTATTTTCTTGTTTTAAATTTAACTAAAATGCTATTGCTAAAACCACGAGCTCTGTTTTTGGGTGTAAAAGTGGTAGATAATATATTTTTCTGTAACTTCTATTCGAAGCACTTTTTTATAAAATAATTTTAGAACATTGTACAGCGATAAAACCGAGGCTAAACACAGAAATCATATCCGAACATTAAAGACATGTGTCTTTCGTGATTCAATATGTTTTACAATATAAGAATACTCTTCCTTCCTCCTGATGCGGCCCTGGGTCGTAGATTTCGAATTATCTTTGCGAGTAGCTAGCGCGGTGGGAAAAAGGGTTCTTCGTGACTAGAGAAAATGCATATCTGCAGAGAAAGTCTTTGAACTATGAACAAAGGAATTTTATAAGTTTTAATATGAAATTCAAGTGAAATCATCATAATATAAAGCGTATACGGTACTCGGTACGTACCTGCACTGTTACAATATACATACCAGAGATGTTATTTTCTTATTTTGTTTATCTATGCAAATATATAGTCATTTTTATGTGTACTTGTATCTAATGGAATTATTTGCTTTAAACATGAATTTTAGTTATTTGAAAAGCACAAACTTTTAACTGGTTTAATTCATTGCCTCAAGCATCAGATAATTTTAAAAATCATTCACATTTTGTGTAAATATGTAAATATTTATTTGCACATATATACATTTAAATATTGGATTCGTTTAATTGAAATTATTCTGCTATTTGAAATTCTCATAAAATAATAGTATATTGTTATGTACACTCAAATAGTATATTATGTTACTAGGAGTTGAAACAGGACATTTTGAATAATATAATCATTAAAACTATGCCAAAAGTCATCTGTCAAACTTAAACAATATGGCTGTTTGTACGTTTTGTTTACCAAGACACTCGGGAAATTGTTAAAAACTATACATCTTATTTTGCGTTTATCTCATGACAGAAGTGTATTACATCAATAAATTTAGGATCATTTGCTATAGATTTTGTTTATGATTATATTTTGTATTGATACGTTTGATCTAAAATTCATAGGGAACGAACTATCGCCTAATGAAAATTTTAACATTGTATTTCCTATGTCCTATAGAAAAGTAGACACCCGGTATAGGTATACATGTTTTGTGGTCCTCTGAATTTTCTCAATGACGATTCTAATTATATTTTCATATTCATAGTGTGAGAATAATCGTGTAACGAAAACATCTATTCTATAGGTACCTATGTAAAACATGTGTCAAATGTAATAATTAAATAACCAAATTTAGATTTACCTCTAAGTATAGGAAAGTATTTTCGAATGTATATTACCGTCATATGTTTTATATACACGTTAGAAGTTCAGTATTCAGTAGATATATGATAATTGATAAACAATTTTGTAAGATACTTAAAAATATGTAATGCTAATAAAATGATTCTACGAAACTAAAAAGTTCAATAGGAAGAACATTTGTAGCTTTTGGACGACTGAAAGTCTCGTATAATCTAAAGAATCACCCCTTTATCAATTATTCAAACCGCAAGAGCAAATAAACAAATACATCCATTCCTTGGAAGTCAACAGCACAACATTTTGTGCTGAGATAAAAACCGGGGAAACGCCAACGGAACACAAGACAAGAGATCATCTGAAAAACAAACACGAAATAGTCCGTAAACCGGAGCCAACTACGCGCAAAAACTTCCTAGATTTATCGAAAATCGAGTGAAATACTGTGCCCTGCTCCGTGCTCGGTCGGTAACTTGCACGTTCAGTTGTCGCTATGTCGGTAAAACAGATTTATTTACTTATAGTTCGTGTACCTGGATTGGCCAACGCCGGGGAATATTTGCATTTTTTATGTTTATTGCTTGTTTTTGTTTACAATTGTTGCCGTGTTTGTTTTGTTCAATGGCGGATAAAGTTTAATCGTTGCAAACGTGTTTGCTTTAGATTTAGGTTTTTTCTTATTATTTATAGCTTTATTTTTATGCATGTCACGGTTTATGCCTCAAAATGCAAAATTCAAAGTACAAAACATAAAATTTGTTTTTTAAATTTAAATTTAATTTTCTTTGTTGTTCATTTTTCCTCGTCTCAATACGTTGTTATCGGTTTATTCTGTGCCACAAATTATTTTTTCAAATTTGTTTTTTTTTTAAAGGTTGCGAACATAAATACTAGATGGAACAATCCATTTTTGTAATCGTATATTTTATTTATTGGTTATTAATTTGACTCGAGGTAGAAACGAGCCATATAATAAGAATTGATTAAATTTATTACTTTAATTTATATAGCATCAATATAATTTTAGTAAAATAAAAATTGCATTTAAATTCGAATGAGCGCAATTTCAAAAGGCGTTAGGTACGTACATTTACTGCTTTCGCTACGACCCTGATAAATACATACAATAAATTTATTTTACGGTTTATTATAAACAATACACTATTTATACTATCAATAATGTTGTTTGAAAGATACAACAAATTCTTTGAATGTTTGAAATTTTGTAGTGAGATTATTTTCTAATAAATTTTAATGATTTATTACCATTGCGTACCAGTTACAAATTTTATAGGTTTCGATCAGCTGACCATGGCGAGAAAAATATGCTTCAGCAAAGCCCATAGCTTATTATTGCTTATAGTTATTTATTTTTTATGTTTTATTTGCTAATTTAAGATTAGCAATGACGGTATTTAAATTGAAAAAAGGCTTTTAATAGTAAAATATGCACTGCAGTACATGTATGGCGAATACTAAAAATATTTAAAAAATAAATATTGGATTAGATTTATCTACCTGAATGTGGTATTGTCCTAGAATTTTATATTCTCACCTGAAGAAATATTTACATAATGTATCATGTATGCTAGTTATTTGATATTGACTGCCACGTTACTTACCTTGATAACATGGGTATGATATTCTAATGTTAATGTTATTATTCTTAATATCTGAAAAAATCTAAGTTAAATTTATATGTATTCTATTATTTATATCTAGCTGAAAACGGTTCAAACAATAAAAATATTAATTTTCTTATTAACAACAACGAAAAAATATTATCGCTGGTAATATCACAAGACCTCATAACTTTACCGATAAATTTTTATTTTCCACAATTTTTTTTTGCTTAGCAACGAACACGAAAGCAATCTGCATGGTAAATCCCGACTCCGGAGGAGGAGGAATTTTACCTAATGTCAGTTTTCTTAAGTGACTTTATTAAAAAGCAAAAAATTGAGTGCTTAGAAATAAAAATTTATCTGAGAAAATCATTACAAACGAAACTTGAAATATTTATTAAATATCGTATTGACAGTAACAACTGTTTATTTCCTTGGATGCGGGAAATTGTCGGGGTAACGAGATTTTATCAATATAATACTGATCCCATTGGTGGAATTTTCAAGTGTTTTGCATCATGATTGGTTAGAAACTAGTCCTAAAAATTTATCCAGAATAATATGTTCAATAGTTTCTACTATAAGGGTACATTTAAAACGGCAACTGTTGACTGTTCAATTCGAACTGAGGATCTCACGATCCACAGCCCGATGCGTTAAACTTAATTATTTACCCCATTAAAATAGGATGACATGTTTATATCGTTATATTCTTATATTTCTCGAAATAACAATGGCTGCACATTTGAACTACACACCATGTATACATATATTCTATTGATGAATTTGTTTAACATTTACTAATATATATTTATTTTTGTTTCAGGTAATGTACATTTGAGTTCTATATTTCATAAGTATGTAAGTACAATTTTTTTTTTGTTCACCAGTTAGAATTTTCACTTGTTACTCTCTTGTAAACACAATTTACCCAAGCCCTCTATTGCCTTTGAAAATGAATCTTTACAAGTTACGAATTGACAGCTGCACTGTAAATTATTTACAAGTTAGTAAACAAGGTAAACAATGCACGTTGCCACAATGCTTATGCGAAATTATTTAAAATATTTTTTGAAAGAACAGTTGTGTGTAACTGACAGGACTTGGTTATAATTTTAATTTGATTTACAAATGAGTAACAAGTAAAATGTTGTACAATACATGCAAGGAAACTGTTTTTACTGCTTCAAGGAGGTGACCTGCTCGGCGGTCAGCAGTAAAAACTGTTTTACCGTGCTTGTAATGTAAATAACTATTTAAAAATGCACTATATATTAATAGAATTTAAAGCTAATCAACAAACATTGTACAATATTTCCAATTTCAACACATGCAATGGGTTTGGGTTGAAATATCATTCGTTCCCATTTGTATAAATTGTCTAATCAAAAAACAAAATTAGCATCAACAATCAACTAATCACATAATGTTTATTTACTATCCAAACATCAAACGCTGTTAATTTAAAACCGTTCACAAAATTCCAAATTACCTAAACAAAGAGGTCCAAAAATCAGCTAATCGCATCATTCGCATCAGCATTTATATCCCCGACTGTACATTCAAACTCTACAGTATACTCTCCACCGAAATTTGCATAACGTCGTTATTTTATCACGGGCTCACTAGTGTACTTCTAAATGCAGATTTGCTCTAAATTGTCTTGTTAGGGTGCGATCAGAACGCGGCCCGCTTATAAATGAGTTGGCGTGTTGGACACCGGCGCGAATCTCGCAAGTACGGACAGTTGTGCCAGTACGGAACTTCACATTCAATTATAGTTATTAATACACTCAATGATGGTTATTAAATTATGCAGTGGTGACTGTAAAGCTATTTCTCGGACTGTCAGCGAGTTTTATTGAGCTAAATGGGATTTAGAGTAGAATTTAGGCGGATAAAGATTTAGACATTTAAATATAATGAAATGTGAGACTGACAGGGAGGTGGTGGGTGTGTAGATAATTTTATGAAAAGTAAAATTTCAAATTAATGTCACGTAGTTTATGTTGATTTTATCGCACGGGATTTTTTTCTGTTGGAACTGATTGTCATGCGAGATAAAAAATACATCTACCTACCTAATGTCATAATTTAAAAATAAAAGTAACCGTTTTCACGATGTGGCTGCTCAGATTTCAGGTTCAGAATTTTTAAAAGGATTTGAATTTTTACAACCGGAATTCTAAAAAAGTCGATATTTTCTATCATTAAATTTTTAAAATAAACAGAAAGCTACCAAATTTCAGTAAAATGTTTGGTACAATACGAGTAAAAGGATGCACTAAAATGGGGTAACATCACATTTCTCGAATATTACAAATATTGAATGTTACAAATCTCGAAAATATATTTATCGGAAGTAAACAATACTAAATGTCGTATTGAAATCAAGATTCAAAGAGTATTTAAAAAAAAAAACTGCGAATCAAAGTGGCGGAATATTAAACATGTATTCAACCATAACAAAATTATATAATATCAAGTAACGAATATGTAGAATAAATCATTTGAATCAAATAATTTAACAATTACTTCCAAAGATCAAAACAGATATAATATTCGCTATTGACAATAGTCATGCATAGAACTTCAAATTACTTACATGAACTTACAAATAGAAGGATCACAAAAATTACACATATAATGTAGAAGAGTTCTTAAAATTTGTAATCTTTTGATCATTTCGCAAAGATTGCCAAATATGGTTCACCCTCGAGGTTGGACAATTTATTACTTAAGGGATGGGACATTTATACTCAACTAACTCTAACTGGACACTACCCTCATGTAAGAAACTGGTTAAAGGGCATCAGTTGATTAAGTGGGAAATGCAATAAACTGAAATTCTAAAAGACTGTATTTTTCCACGAACAACTAACAATGAACCATCTACTTTGAAATATCGTGCAAAATTTAATTCGCAAAAAATGCAAATGTTGTTTTTAACATACGTATAATGTATCAAACTGGCTAAACCATGTTACATAGATCCTATAGCGGAGGAAATATTCTACCCACAGTCTTGTAAGTGCTCTTGAAACAATTTAAAAACCGTTGGCCTTATCTAAAATCTCCAGTAGCTATTAGGCTGACTTTTCGTGTACGACGAGGGAATCATCGGCTCATTTAACTATTGTTTGCATATCAGTATCCTGATCCTGTTCCTCATTTTTCCTCTATATGCAAATTGAAATTGTGCGCCCTCAACTAAAACACAATTCATCATCTAGATTGAAATTGTATGCTGGAGGCTTTGAATAATAATGCACTCTCTATAAATATCATTTTACTGCTGTATGAATAAATAAAAGCCTAACAATGTAACACTTCTCATCTAGTGTCAAATACGTTTATATAATTACTAATTTATTATACATCATTAAGCATTCTGACTATTGTTCTATAATATATGTGACTACATTTGATAATTCGCTATACATCATACTATATATTTTGGGATTAGAGAAATATTTATTTTGACGCCATTTTAGATATATTTTGTGCAAAGTAAAAGTACCTAAATCCAACTTAGATATTAAGAACAAAAGTAGAATTTTCGAAATAGTATACCTAAATTCAAATTTGAATAGATATTGAATCACGACCGTTACTCAATTTGGACATGGCAATTTTGTTTCATAGATCTCGGTAAGGAATATAGTTTTTCTACGACCACTTAGAAATCTGCTCATTGTATGTTTGTTGTTGCTAGGGAAATTAATTTTTTTTGGGAGTATTTCAATACAGATCAGGTCATTTCAGTACTGGTGCCATTGCTAGGATACTTAATTAAAGTTGTCAAATATTGGAATGGTGAAAGCGAGGCAAATTTATTATTAAAATTAAATTAATTAGGAAATAATATCGTGGTCGTAGAAAAAGTATAGTGTACAACTCGCATGGAATGTCCATTTCATACTCGTATAATTTGCAAACTTTCATACTCATAGGAAATGAGTACCATTCCATGCTCGTTGTACAATATACTATTCCTGCATAAAGTGCGTTTACCAGCTATTTTAGTTACGCCCCCTAAGGATGTTAGAGGAGAAGAAACCACAGGTGTAAAGGGAATTGTGGACCCAATTTTCAAGATGGTGGATAATAATTTTTAGTATTATTTGTTGAGTTTAATCCAACGAACAAATAAAAATTAATAAATCGGTTATCAAACTATGAATTTGCATGATAGCTCGCGGCCATTTTGTTTGCGCATGGAGGATTAGAGGAGAAATAATAGGTTTGTCTTACTAATGTTAAAATTAGTGTTTGCCTTTCTCTAATAAAAAAGTTTTGCATCAAAATTATTATCATTTCTTTCTGGTAGAGCCTAAGAGAAATAGAAAGTAAATTAGATGTGAGTGTTTACAGCACCAATTTTCTTCCAAGTTTTTGTAATATTTCTGTGCTCCAGTTTCGCCAAAATTAGTTCGGATGTTACCGAGAAATTTTATGTAAAATTCATGCAAGAAAATATGATCAGATTATTTGAATTTTTTATTTTCTTATGAATGTAATTTTCTTCGATTACATGCAATTAAGGCCAAAGTCTTTAAAGAAATAACAAAATTGCGTCCGTAATTTCTAGTCAGCTTATTAAATAACAGTATTTTTCTGCGGAAGAAATGATGAAGCGTCTTTTGAAAGGTTACAAAAGTTCCTTTTTGCGATGACATCCAGCAAATTTCAACACACATTATCGCGATGTCATTATTTGCTCCACTGGCTGTTTCTCAAAAAACTAAAACGAATAGGATTTAGTAATTCATCTTGGCACATGATATATCTACTACTAACTTTCGTTCGTCTTAAATAAATTAATCATAAACAATAAATATATCATCACGCCAATCACCCATTTAGGGCAGATCTCGGTAAGTGATATATTTTATGCGTGAATTACGGTTACCAGCCATTAAGTGATGCTTCCTCTAGATGTTAAGGAGGTATTTCTGAAATCTAGAAAATAGTTGAATACACCCATAATCAAATGAATTACTACCACCGATTATATAATTCAATATTTTAATTCTTGTGAAAAGTTAATGCTTTTGCACGACTAAATTTGATGATTTTTGTTTGAAAATACAGAGTTTCCGCTGAGCCTATCATTCGATCATTTTGCATTTTGGTTTAGCTTTGAACTGATGTGTTATAAATGTGAAACGTCAAAACTAACCGCAATATTTATTAACATTTCATTTCATCAATATTTCCATTATCACTATTAGTGATCAATCATAACGACTATGTCAGCTAAAAAATCTTTGCATTTTGTAATAATAGCTGTCAATGTCCAACAGAACGCATCGTGCATGGAACATCGCATAGCCATTGCAAATACCAAATAAATTTTCCACTGCGCGCTCGACGATTCCCCATTTCCATTGTTTTATCTGGAAACGGTGACACTTTTATCAAAACAGTGACCAGATCTCCGATTTGTTCACATACGTCAGCGCCAGCATTCGATAACCGCTCATCGTTCAACTCGTTCATTCCGAACATACACAACCCCAACGACGTAGGCGCAGGAATTTACGTAGGGGAAAAAAAATATTTACTTCATTTAAAAATAATATTATTACACATATAGACTTTACTATGATAATGGCCACTTTTAAAGAGCTACCATCAGAAATGAGCATCAAAAAGGCGAGAATAAAAAATGTGCAGAATAAAATTCTATATATTATATGTGTATATCCATTCATAATTAAAAGTTTACCATCTGCGTAGCTATAGAATTTTAACAATTAATTGGGGAAAAATGTTTATTATATATTTTAGAAATAGTTTATTATTATTATATTATTTTGCAATAATCCTACTTATGACCGCTACATTTTTATATTAAAATACACTGACCTACAGGTCAAGCCTATTAATAGGATAGGAACAATAACAAAAACCAATTATGTGCGTACATTAGTGTCATAGTCATATGTAATACTCATATGATTTTTGTGTAGGTCATAACTTTGCATTTTGATATATTTAAATTAAGTTTATTGGTTTAACACTAGTGCTGAAGGCTAAATATATCATGTTGAAGAGACATGTAATCATTGATGGAGGAAATACTGCGAAATAATTTTAGATCATCAGCAAACAGTAATTTATTGCTACCTATTATATCAGTGATATCATGAATGAATAGAAGGAATAGGAACGGTCCTAGCTTTGAGCCCTGAGGAACCCTATATTAGACACCTATAGCTTTATCATGGACATTTCTGTTGGTAGCCTTTTTGATGGTCGCTCTTTCAAAGTAGCCTTATCAAAAGATTCCTAAATATTCATTGATTTTATATATTTATATTTAATAAAGAAAATCCCAGTATTACAGTGGAAACAATTTGACAGATTTTTCGAAAACTTGTCAAGCAATAGTCACGAAAGTTCATAGGGCTTGAGTTATTATTGTCAAATGCCAACAGTTTTAGAAAGAAACTGGAGAATTATTTTCTAATTTATCGAACTATCGAATTTTATTTAATTAGGTAGGTTATTGTTTGATCCACAAATTCAAAACAAAATTAGGTAACGCACTTAACTTGTATTATAAGCCACTATCATGCTAACCTAACTTTACTGACTTATCTGACATTTGCCAAGAAAATCAAAGCTACAGAGATAATTCTCGGGAATTGTATCTAGAGTTTTATTCTCGCTATAATAATAATAGGATTGGTTAAAACGCAGGCACATTGTAAACAATGACACATTTTGTTGATTTTAATAAATGTTAAAAAATAATCTATAAAAACGTCATGGGTAGGTAAATAATAAGAATTCGTCCAATTCTACATGACAAAAGTCTGAATATCGGTATAATTTGAAAAGCAGAAAAGCAGTTCCCTACACTACATCCAAAATTGGTTAAAATTCTGTAAATAGATGAAGTAGAAAACACATTGAAATAAGAAAAAGTATTTACATTTGAATCCTAATACATATTTTAATCGCAGAATGTTGCGGAATGATATCACTGTATTTACTAATCCTGTGGTTACTAGACCAGCGTCATGATCGTTGTAAACAACATTTGCTATGTAATATTGAATTTATGACTTTGACATCTTCGATTCTTTTTTCCCGCCCTATGTGCGCCACTGTCTCTTCCGTGATCATAAAAATCCGCAACCGTCCGGCGACTGTTCGGCACATGTGCGCGTAACACTCAGCTTATAAAATATTTGTTATTAATGCGATGGTCGATGGGATGTCATTGCGGATCGTTTGTGCCGTCCACACGTATCTCGGGATATTCGCGGGCCCAGAATGTCCTGGTGGGATATTCGGGATGTTCTGGTTGATGTACGTCAGGATAACACGACCATATATTACACTTTGGAAGTGATTGTTACAGTCGAACTTGCCTTGATTTATGGTTACAGTTTTACCGATACGGTTTAAAAACTAATGCTTTAATGTTTTGTATTCCTGCAGGATTATTTTATTATACCCGATAAACCAATATGAGTCTGCGTCAGGAATGCGAGTTAACTCCGCCTGTACGAGTACATAACGAATGACGTGACTTTATCGGGCTTCGTTACTGTAATGTACAGAAGTGTTATATTTAATTCGAGATTTAATTTGACAGTACACTGACAAAACGTGATACTAGTATAGTTTTCGTGAAAATACGTTTCTATGCAGTAAATTAGTTATTTTTATACATAAAATTCCGGTGTGCTTTTTGATGATTTTTTTTTTTTGTACTTATGGGGTCACATGGATGGTTCTTCGATACAGGTAGACCCGGTAGGTGGCGCAGTTGTCCTGACCAGATTTTTTTTTTAATTTTCCTGACTTATGCATTTGACCATCCATCAGGTAACCCCATAAGTACAATTTTTTTTTCATCAAAATCGGTCAATCCGTTTAGGAGGAAGAAATATATTTTTCGAACGAGGTCTGTGGCAGGAAAACGTCTGCCTACTGTTCTGCTAGTTTAATCATAGAAATGCAATGTAGCACTGAAATATAGATAATATAGATAGATGTCGTAGGACCACCCTTCTTTGCCTAACACATTTAAAACGATTACTGTGTGTTTTTTGAACGGTTACTATGTAAAAACATCTACAGAACTATATCAAAATTTCTCATTATTTCTAATTTATGAGTACTGAAAGTTTTTTCCACTTAGTAATGAATTATATTTAATAGCGTATTGTTCATTATTTGAAAATTCCTTTAATTTCATAGACATATCTAAATAAATAATTAAACTCATTTCTCTTAATATATTATTTAATTTTTATATTAAACATTTCAGTTCGAAATCAGTGTAACATTCTATCATTTCCATCACTGAAAATGTCAAATATACTAGAAGTCTCCGAAACCATAAATATCAGGAACTTTCGAAATAGGGTAGCATTAAGCTAGATATTCAACTGTTTGATTGAGCTTAAATATTTACACAAACCTTTATTCAACCTTATTTTGTTTCGACAAGAAGAATTAAATACATTTTTAATTCTACTGAGTTTCCTGAAAATTAATTTCATAATTGGCTAATCTATTTCAGATATCGACGTGCTTTCTAGAGTGGTTTACACGTCAGGTGACCTTGACTCTTTTTGGAATCTCCTGAGCGAAACGTTGGCTCTCTCTTGAAATCATTTCAACAATAAATTCAAGGAAAAATATTAAAATTTGATTACCCTGAAGCAAATGTGTGTTTATTACATTTACAGGTAAAACCAAAACCCAGGCCATTACGAAAACAAATTGTATTTCAATAAAATTTTATTTCGGAGACTTCAAATATCATTTAAATTAATAGCTTTATAAATACCCACAATAATTTTAAATATTCAAGGGAATTATAAAATTTGATGATACCCAAAGCAAAATTTAGTTAAATACCAAAATCAGAATTACTGAGACAGTAAACAAATAGGATGTTATTTATCTTTATCTTTAGGCAATCATTTATTGAAAATCGAGTTAAAATATGTACAATTATTAATTGTAGGAAATTATGAAAGTAAATATTTATTGTTGTGTCGATCTTCGTGAAGTTTCTAGTGTAACAAATAAGACAATAAATAATCGTCCTTTGCAAATTATCCCGTCGCCATGTTGAATATTAGCAGCACGCGCGTCTTTTGTTTCACTTAGAACGGCGTGGAGTCCCAGGCGGCCATGGAATTCGTGCAAGACGGTGCATCGCCAACTTGGATGCTGGAACGTCGTGCGATACACTTGTTATACATCGCGAATATTAAGTGTGTTTTTATTTGTTCACGACACTGTGTCTGATATGCTCTTTTGTATTCCAAGGAGCATTGGATGTTAGACTAACGTTGTTGTTTTGTTTATTTATTGGAAATTCAGCCACGTGATGCTCAAATGTTTTTCTCTTGTTTCTTTGATCTTGAATTTTTTATACGATATTTTTTGAATATCTTTGACGACTTGAATTGTAATTAGAGCTTTTTGTATTCCACGCATTTTCTGAATTTTTGCATTTTAATAAGATACTAGGAATTTGTTATCTTCTTTACAAGAATAGGAGGGAATTTCAAATTTACTTCATTTCTTACAAATATTTCTCACTGTGGAAGATTATTTATGATGTACTTGAAAACTTCTCTCCTTCATAGATAAAATATGTAGAATAACTTGAAATTTTTATTTAACAAATTAAAATATAATTGCTTTTGACTAAATATTTTAATAATTGTGTATGATTTCAATAGTACGGATCCAAAATATTGAACAGAATACCACGGTAGCAAGAAAATGTGAATGAAGGTGACATTTTTACTTTTAAATACAGCATTTTTTGAGTAAATATAATTTTGAAATTAAGATGACAATTTTCCTCATAAAATTTAAGTCAATCAGAATTCTAACATTTCTGAATGTCGTGCAATCAACGTAAATTACACGATAATTGTGCACTAGTGTAAATTAGCAATGTTATTCTGACTTGTTGTCAAATGAAGTTTTTAAATTTTGCTTCATTTTTTTTTTGAGAGAATCAGCGTTTGGCTAAATTTTAATCGGGAAATAGTCCTTTGAATATTCGTCGTGCATGCAATTGTCGATAAGTTAAATATAATTTATTGGTTCATTACAAACTTAAAAAGTTAACAATAGTCAAGATGACTGACACCAGATGTAACACATTTTGTTATTTTAATTCTATAATTTATAAGTTTCTGTATGTTCATTTTAGATTACTTATTAGTTGTTTATTACATTGTATTATATTGCACACAGATTTAAATATTGAAAAGCAAAATTTTTGTATTTATTACATGTGTTACTTTTATATCAATTGAAGTTCTTTCTGCACTTATGATGAACTGACAATGCTTTATGCAACCGGACAATAATAAATAAATTTTGAATTAGTCGTAAAAGTTAAACTAGTGCGTTTCAGACAGAATAATCCTTGTATTAAGAATAATAAAATAAATATAAAAATGTAGTAAAGATAACACAGGAATAGATAATAAAGTACAAAAAAGAAAATATTACATTTAACGCTACAAAATGTATATAACATTATCGTGTTTCGTGCTCCATATAATTTGATGTCACTGGTTTATTTAAGCTGAGTATAAATATATTTTATTTTAGCGCGATATTTTACGCTGAATGCTTTATCCGATGTTAGAATTATGTACTCAGAAGGAAATAAAAAATTCATAGTTCACGAGACGATTCTGAAACATAAACAGAGAGAAATGGAGATAGATCCAGAGAGAGACAGAACTCACTTTGATCTAATCGTAGCAAAGTGCACTTCGTATTTGCGACAAATTGTTTCATGTGTAATCAGCTTATTATTTAGCCGTCGTCTGTTTTTGCCACAGAGATGAAGTTTTCCAACCCTAATGCAAGGCTTTGAACAAAATAGAGCTAATATGTTGGCTGTTATTTTGCTGCGTAATTATTTATTAACATGAATAAATTACGAATTAAGTTTTAATTTGTTGTGCGACTGTTTAATTTTTAAATTAATACAAGGAACTGAAAAATATAATGTGTACAACAATGAAACATTTATTAAATATGTGTGAATACGTATATTTTATAATTATTATTATACTTTATTTGACATGTTTTTGAAATGTTAATTATGAAATTTGTTCGTATTAAGTTCAAATTTATTTTATAAATAAAGCATGAATGGTATTTCCCACGCTAAACGTGGGCGTTTAATTGATTTAAAAGGAATATGAAATATTTGAATTTCAGATAAACATCTTTTATTGCCTTCTATGTTGAATAATATAAATTAATGAAAGTTATAACTATGTTCTGGATGTTTTTTTAACCTTCACTAATTTATAAATAAATATTTCTGCGTATATATCCCCTTTTAGACGAATAAATCATTAAAGTGTTTTTAAAAATAAATTAATAACTTTGCTTATAAATTATCTTATTTGTTTGTCACTGTATATATTTCGACTAATCGATTTAAATACCTGATAGGTATATTTGTATAATATCTACTCCAATCATAGTATATTCCGTAACTTAACCACGGTGGTGGTGTGGTTATTTCAGGTTAGAGTAAGATTGGTTGTTGTCCGGTAGATTTTTGTCGACAATTTAGGGTCCTTTATTTACTTATGAATAATTTATATTTAATACTATGTATATCATCATTACATAATTACCAGAAATTAGCATGAAGAACCACAAAAATTTTGTGGTCACCGTGGTCATGAAAAAGTAACCAAAATTCTCAGGTATCACATTCCGAAAAGCAACCACAAACCTGAAATTATGTTCTGGTTGCATAATGGAATGCTTAAGCAGAACCTTACTTCCTTATACTTTGTACAAGAAAGTAAAAATTACATAGACTAAGGATTGGAAAAGAACCATTTAATCCGAACCTACAGTTATAGTGCTCTTTAATTTTTGAAGTTATAAGCTTCTTCTACTTTAATACTTGCTAGTGCGGTTACCAGCCATCAAGACACGGCTCCCATAGTTGTTTTTCAAGACGGAATCACAGGGTTAAGGTTAAAATGGTACCTACAGGCTGTAAGGATTGAATTGAGGATATCATGATTGATGCGTTAACACGGAGATTTTCCCCATACATAAACAATGAATCCCTGTTTCGAAATGCTTAAATAATCAAGGAGACAAATAACGGAGAAGCAGTCAATTTTTTAAACATTTTACAACACCAACGTTTCAACTCCAATGGAGTCTTCTTCAGGGTGATAAAATTACATTAGGATGAATAAAAATGAGTAAATGTAATTTTATCACCCTGAAGACCACTCAATTGGAGTTGAAACGTTAGTGTTGTAAAATTTTTAATAAATTGACTGCTTCTCCGTTATTTGTCTCCTTTATACATCTTCCAGTCAAGAAATCATCTCACTTATTAAATAATCAAGCCGAGTAATTACTTATTCCCTATAAAATTTTAAGTGCCACGAATCAGATTAAATTCTGAAAATGAAAATCTAAGTAGCATTAATTCCTCTTCTGTAAATTCAAAACCGTATTGAAGTTGTGAATCAGCCTTTAACTCTCCATATCCTAGCATTGCTTCACCACAATGACACCGAGTTTCTGTTATGTTCGGGTTATTCAGCTTATGTGGCCTCTGTTGCGGGCAGCGCCACCAATCCCGGTTCGTGCACCACTGCCGGTTAGACGGTTCAGTTTCCCGTTCGCTACCGGTTCAACTTCTGACCATCTGCGGGAGTTGCACAAATTAAAATTAGACCCTACTTGCCTGGAAGCAGAGCAGAGCAACTGGAGCGTTTTGTTAATACCGACACCAGAGGACTTGTTTTTATTGCCTTGCGGGAAAAAGTTTGCCTCCGTTTACGCCAATTTATGAGGTATTAAATACCGGAAGGTGGAATAATGGAGTACGGCGGTTCAGGGAAATAGTTGGAGTATTTTAGTGGGTACCTGTTTTTAATTTATAATGTTGCATAAGTGGTGAAGTACAATGTATTATGCAGCTTTTTATCCTCGTATAGAAACCTAAGTTGCATAAATTGTGGTTGGGTTGCGGTTTGCGGTACCAGAATGCAAAATTTATTTTAAATGTATTAATTTGGAATTGATTGATGGAGGCTTTCACAAATCACAATTCAATTACTCATATTTCATGTGTGATTAATATCATGTCAATTTGTTTTTTCGCATCATATTTTCCAAATTTCTGCGTATATTTTTAGATAGAATGACATAATAAAGTAACTTTTATAATTGCACCTAGTTTTCTGGGTGTGACACTCTGCTTTATGGCTGCTGAAAATAAGATTGCAGCGCCACAGTATGTGTACTAGAAATTAAATTTTATACAGTACCCAACTAGATAAGCCTTGTAATCGACCCAATTCGCTAACAAAATTGTTACGTAGCAAGTTGCCAATGGCGACAAATTGCATTAAAATTTCATGTTTAATAGGGAGTATATCATTAGCTGTGAAAAACGATTCATTTTTGTCACAATTAGCAAGTTGTTACGCTAGCAAATGTTTGGAGAATATGCCCGAATAGGACAAGAACATAAAAATATGTTAAAAATACAAAGTTATACATGAAAAAATGTACAAAAAGCAATAAAAAAAAATTAAGTTCGACAATATTCTTAAAATGAAGAATGGTCTTGTAAATGATCCAAAAATAATTTATATAAAGTAGTATTTCTTATTATAGAAACTCATCCAAATATGTGGAGATTTCTGGATGTACTCATAAATGTAATTTCCTTTTGTTGACTTTGGGTATCAAATTGAGTAATATTCAATATTCTATTCTACGGTTGCTATTTGGTTTGGACGTTCGAAGTTAAATTGTTAATTCGGACAGTGATAAATTTTAGAAATCATTATAATTTTAGTACGTTCACTAATTTAAGCTCTTTACCTAAACTATCACAAAATGAATATCCGACCCGTGATTACCTTGTATATTTAGTTTCCTCGGATGTAGGATAAATAGCTTCGTTGTAACTACCACACTTTACCACTATATGTTACCATAATAAATTATTTGTATGATTTCTCGTTTATTGATACCTTTGGGGGCTGAAATTTGACGGCTGCTAACTGCACTTTCCGTGCAACTTCACTTTACTCAGAGTCATATTTACTTGATGATATGTATATTTATTTTTTAATTCGAATAGTATTTCATCTTAATATTTATATTATTTATGGCATTACATATATTTTGTTAAGATAGAAATTTTGTATTTCCTATAAGCCCATTTTTAATTTCTTTATCTTTTCATTCGTAATATTACTAACATTGCATTGTAAAATATAGGCAGCGATGAGGGTTAATATGTTAAAGAAACTACAAATTGTACATAGAAATATTGAAAAAGAAAATGTAAGTATTTATGGCCTGATAACGTATCAAATTTCATTAAATATAAATATATCATCACGTTATTTACCCATTTCTATCTGCTTAGAGCAGCTATGTAGTACGAGAAATTATCGGCTGTTGAAATCGAACTGAAGATCACGTAAGTCCGTTTTATTATTTGAAATTTTATTTGCATTAATTAGTAGGAATGTGTAAAATATTTCACCTTACGAATTACTGGTTACGAATGTGAAAATGATTTACAAATTCACAAAACCAGTCAAAAATCTTCCACAACCAGTTCCATAACTCACAATCTTAATCTTCCCAAGCCCACTCATTCGCAACTTCACCATCCTTGTTCTAATGACACAGAATGTTTTAGCTGTAGTCACGCTGTGCAACCGGTTTCAGTTCTTGATTCTCGGATCTGAGTTCTCGTGTTCTTGTACCTTTCTCTGCTGCCGTGTCCGTCGTGCTCGCCTGTCCCTGGTACGAGCTCTGCACGGCATAGCGTGGAACATGGATCTTAGAACGCTAGCTGTTAGGTGTTCGCAAGATTTCTTGGATGATGTTGGAGATGTTTGCAACGGGGGAATTTCCATTGCATCATGTTGTTATTGTTTGTTGTGTGACAATGTGTGGGGAATTTTTGTTGGGGTTATTGGTTGGTAATATTCATACAACTCGTGATTTTGTGGAGATGGAAGGATAGCTTCTTAGTATGACATATTGATATGTGGTTTCTGTTATTTTCGTATTCATGGTTGCTGTGTGGTTAATACGTTTTAATGCGAACAATGAACACGAAAAAAAATATATATATATTTTTTACATGTATCTGATGTATCCGACATTGCCCGGGCGCAGTGGGATCTATGACCAAATTTTGATTTTTAATATATAATACTAGACAACAAAATAAAATACCGCTATTTTTTAAAAATAGATAAATTATACATTGTTTACAAAAAATTAAATATTAAAAATTAGGACAAGGGATACGTCACGTAATTTTGGTGAAAAATTTATGAAGAAATAGAAAGGTACAAGTCTCGTTTTTGCTCTGAATGTGTATTGTATAGGTTATATTACTTGGCATCTGACATGTCAGTTTGAGTGTTTCAACCTATCTCAATATATACTCTGCCCAATAACATCATTGGCTCCACCAAAACTACGTCACGTCAAAGCTCGACTTGCATTGTTTGGATTTTAAATAGAATACTTTACAATAGAACTGTAATAATATTATGTAGTTTTTATTTTTGTTAAGAGATAACATCATGGTTTATTTACTTATTTAATAATTAGCTTCTTTAAATTCGACTTATGTCACAGATTATAGATTAGTTTCCCATTACCACGAAATTAGGAATATTTTATATATTTATAATTTACATTAAGTACAAAAAGAAAACATGACTGTTTTTTGTAAATTTTGAGTACATTTCTACGCATTATATATTGTTTTTGCCCAAGCGCATCCAAAGTCGATATTTTAAAATATTCGTGATTTTAGATTTTATATAATTCAAAATTTTGTTGCGATTTTTTACTGCATGAAAATTCTCTGTTGAACTGTTCGTATTCTTATTACGCTCTATTATACTGAATTTTATCAGGTTTTTACTACAAGGGTGTAGAAAATACAAAGGAAGGACAGCTACTTAAAGAAGCATAATTTATTGTTGACGCCAAAAGGTATGGTTTTAAAGAATTATTGCAAAAATGTTCATGTGTCTATAACAAACAATGTGAATTTGTATAAGGAACAAATATACCGAAATGAACTATACATCTTAAAAGATAATAATCATGAGAAATTAAATATGTCGAAGAATGCAAATTATTCCTATTAAAATTAATATGAAATAATATTGTAAATAATTAAAATATGCACTGTACTATGAAAGTATAATGGTATTAAATTGCTATTCAAGGATCAAGTAATATTTCTATTTAATTCGCATATAAAATTAAAGTCAATTATTTGCGGTCAACAATGTAATATTTATTAGAAATCGTGATGGGTACAATCAAATGAATCATTCGTTAATACTCGCTTGATTATTCACATTTATTTTGTAAAAATTGTAATGGCAACTGTGGGTTGTGGGATTTAAACTGCGGATTTCATGATCCACAGTCCGATGCGTTACCACGTAGCTATTTACAATCAACTAATCAACATAATTAAAAAGTAGAGATTCTCAATCGTTTCTAAGATGTGTCTTTATGAATAACGTGAAGGACAATTCATCCGCGTAAACATATAGATGCGTTTTATTAATTTAAATATATAAAAAGTGTAAAATAAATTTGTAATGTGTACCTAACCTTGGTGTAAATGCTTAATAGATTTATGATATGGAAAAACCTTAACAAAAATATATTTCAGAATTCTTGAGAAATAATTAACCAATAAATTCTTAATAGTATTTGTAATAAAATCACTTTTCCTTACTGAGTATTCAAACAATACTTTATACCTTTTTCAAGGTGAGTTTGTTTTTTAATCCTAACTCATCATTAACTTTGTACACAAGTATACCAGGAAACAATAAAAACCTGTTTTATAATCTTGGATCTGAAACATTAAACTACATAGCTGGTTTATTATATCTATCTAAACTAGGATGTTAACAATATAACATTTTTAATTTCATCCTGTATGTCACAGAAGAGTACACAGCATAAATATACCTACATTTCCAGTATTTAATTTAATTTCGAATGCAGGATACAATCCATATTTTTGCAATAAATTTTCATTATTTATTTTGTTCGACATATAACTGAATGTTTTGCACATAAAATAGAAATTGGCAAACTTTTTTCTTGGCGAAATTTTCACAGAAACATGAATTACGGTCCTCTGAATCCGTTTTGACAACTTTCTCAATGTATTTGTTGGGAATGTGTCCGTAAGCTCTTAAATAACGTATGAGAAGGGCTAGACGCTTGAGTAACGAAATTTCATAATTATAAGTTTAATAAAAATGCGAGGAATACAATACACAAATTCAATTTATTTCGAATAGGAAACATCTGCGAAAAAGTCTCAAATAACAATTTTTAATAATAATATTTAAATTAAAAATACTGTTCGAAATTTCCTGGTATCTTCTACCATATATTTCAAAATCGTGGTTGCTATGAAAACAAACATATGTATAATTGAAACAAAACCAGTGAAATATAATAATACTGGAATACCATATGACGTTGAAATGTGAGCCAAGAGAGACGGCCCGTCGATAGGCCAGCTGTCTTTGTTATATAGTCCACTTAGAAAGTAGATAAAGAAAATATAAAGAAATTAACATTCATTCATTTTGAAATAAAATTGAAATGAGTACAATTAAATATCATGTACAGATGTGAAGTTAAAGGATTTTATAAATAATTGAACAATACACTGTTAAATATTATTTATTTCTTTTGAAAAAGACTGCAATATATTTTTTACATAGCAACCGTTCTAGAAACTAGAAGGAAGGTGGCCCTAAGACATCTATCTGTCTTAGGCTCGTTTTTCGCTTTCATGAAAGCCTACAATTTACAGTTCCACTATTACCATATTTCAGTGATTGAAACATTGATTTTATAAGTTAAAAATGTGTCTAGTGTAATTATTGAACATTTAAAAGGTCGTGTGGTACGCACATCAGATATAAATGAGATATTTGAAAAACAAAAATAGAAATTCGAATACAGTTCGTTTGTTATAAGAAAATGTTCTCCAATACGCACGTTGTAGACGGGAAAATGCTTCAAAATAATTATTTTTAATATTATTGCCTATTTGCAATATTGTACTACTGCATCAATGAAAAAGTTGTACAGAAGAGGTCAAGGTCGGATTCAGATTATCTCTTTACTTTTCTAACAGTTTCCACGGTTTCCAGTTTTGAATAAGATGTAAAACAAGTGGAAAGCAATACAATTTAGAACCATCCGCATTTCAAAGGGGTTAAAGAGGGAATGTTCAAGGGGTGAAAGGGGAGAAAGACAGAGTCACATAGCGCATCACAGTTAACAAACACGTACTTGTGCGGTTACGTGCCCGGTTAAAATGTAACGATTTGGTAAAGTCTCCTTTACACTGCATTCTAAACGCGTGTGATTCCAAGCACATACAAGTGGAGGATTCCATGCCAACATGGGTCGTTTAGAATGGGAACTGGAAACTGAGAATACGAGGGAAAGTTAAATTAAGTTAATTCTAAATAAATAGATCTGAACGGAACGAATCTGGTACTTAAACATTATCAATTTATTACCATAACAATGATTGCATATAGGTACTTATACCTTGCAAGTTTGTCAGTATTTCAAATACTAAAGCACAGGTGAAGTCAAATAGTGTTGGTGTTATAAAGTTATAATTAATAACAAGCTGCAAATTAAACTTTTTGTCGAGATCTGAAATAAGTTTGACACAAGAATATTTTTGATGAAATATATTGCATCGTTGGCATTTGTGCCGCATCTTAACTGGAAGCAACAAGATACTGGAGAATTATTTTCTAATTTAACGAACTCTCGAGTTATATTTAATTAGATTATGTTTTGATTTCATGATAACTATCTGACAACTGGCATTTGTTAAAACGCAGACACGTGACATATAATGAAGCATTTCATTGGTTTTAAGAAACGTCAAAAAATAAACACTATAATAATGCCAGAATGGATAAAACGTAGACACGTCTTTCCTATGGTTATTCTACAATTGCAGATCTAATATTTTTTTGTTATTTCGAAATTCTGATGAAGCGGTGATAATATTAATTTATCTATTATTTTTCATAAGTTTCGTGAGAATATTTTTTTGTATTTTATCGTTGTGAAATTATAAATATTTATAGCTAATAATCGGATAAATACTTAATGATAGGTTGTATCCATGCCCTCTAAGAATGATTAACTTTTTCTTCCGCTGTCAAGCATTTCTAAATAATTTTCCAGAAAACTTATTAAATAAAATTGTAGAAAAATAAGTTATTTAAATCAAGTTTTTATATTATTTTAGACAAATAATTTGCCGGCAAAAGAAAGAGTTAGACTGAAGGTTTCATCGACGTTTGTGAGTACAAGAGGTCAATGCATTATATTATAATAACGAAACTAAAATATTTGCTAAAAATAATAAAATATTATGGATATTAAAATACAGGTTGAATGGAAATATCCAAGTTCATTTGAAGAAGAACTTGTAATAAAACCAGTTCGAGACAAACAAATATCTTCGTTGAAAACGAGAAAATAAAAACCGTCATCAGTATAATCCATCCAAAATCGATTCCCAACTCTATCTCCCATCTTTCCGTCATTAGATTGCTCATTATCTCACACCCGATTGCACATTTCTTTAATTTCCAGCCATACACAGCCTTAATACCGGGACCTCAATAAGGATCCGCTTCCTTCATGCATCCTCAAAGGACTTATTAACGTTCCTCGAGGTCCCGACCATCTCTTCGGCTGTCCTCGGTTATCATCGGCGTCTAGGAGACGTAAACAGCCACCGTTGCGATGCCGACGCGCGTTCAATTAGTTAAAGCGAGATTTGTGTGCAAATTTTCAGCAATAACGTTAGATTAAACTATGAAATTAACGCTACCGGTGGAGTCTAGAAGTGAGACTAGCGATGTTCTCGGAACTACCGTGATATAGGGAACTGTTTCCTATTTGGAATTGGGTGCTGATTTGATAAAATACTGGTTTACTTGCGCTTAATTTAATGCGTGCATTCTCCCGCGAATTTCAAGGAATTATATAAATCACTTCAATTGATAGTTTCAATATCATAAAATTATTATTCTGTAGGTATGTGCACGTAGAGTTAATTAATGAAGTTCTCATTTTATATAATTAGAATGATACTTGTAATCCTGTATATTAAAATAAAGGCTGTTTGTTTTAGTGATCTATTATTTTATTTGGTAATAAAATGTATTTCGTCCGTTCGATATTTGAAGAATTGAAAATAATAATCATTAATATATAATAGAAAATATGGGGTTAATAGCTCCGTGGTAACGTACGATCGTAAGATCTTCAGTTCGAATCCCACAGCCAACAGTTGTCATTTTAAATTTACCCCTGTGGTTCCCCCTCTACTAACATCTTTGGGGACCATAATTTATCGACTGTAAATGATAAATTATAGAATTAAAATAACAAAATATGTTAACTATTTGAGACATTGTTAACTTCTAACACGTTGTTATCTAACAATGTAGTTAACAATGAGTTATGCAACTAATTGGTTTATATGGGGAAATAGCTTAATGGTAACGCATCGGATTGTGGATCATAAGATTCTTGGTTTGACCCTCACAACCGACAAATATTCAAAATTAAATTTAAAAAATTTGCGCTACATAAAATTACCCCCGTGGTTCCTCCACCAATACCATCCTTGGAGGAAGTGATTTGACGGCTGGTAACCACACTTCACGCGCAAAAATAAATCATAATACCGTGATCTTGTTTGAGCAGATTGTAACATTCAGAAATGATGAAATATTTATTTTATTTATTAACCTAAGGTTTTTTTTTTCATTCATTCATTCATTCATTGTATCATTTTCAAAGTATGTGGAAAATTTTGAATTAGGGTAAAAAAACTCCGTAGTAACGAATCTATAACTGTAGAACTTTAAATCCTCAGTTCGATCTCCACATGCAGCAAATTTTCACCACATTATAATTACACATCTTGTTCCGTAAATTTGATAAAAATAATATATGCAAGAACTAACTAATTTATTCCAATGAAGAAGTTTTATATAGATAAAATTCGGGACAAAACAAATAATTTTGAGTGTTCATAACTTCAATGTTCGAGGTTGCCAACACTGTGTGCGTGTTTCAATGTTTGACTTAATTGAGAACTGGCAGAATTTAAAAGTTGGTTCTAATTTATATTTCAAATAAAATTTAATATGTACCGCGGCACTGAAGTTCCTTTTTATATCGCTCGTATGTGGTAAATTGATCTCGGCCCTACGGCCCTCGACAAATAAATTCCTTATTCATGATAAAAAGTAAAACTTCATTGCTTTGGTACATAAATAACCATTACTTTGGTTATGAACAAAATTGTAATTATGTAATCTCTTATTTTTATTTATCCTATATGGGTGTATTTCATATTTTAATTTTAACAATGCTTGTGGAAAAAATGTAAATAGATTTTGTCACACTATATCCCACACAGTGAAGTAGCACGAACCCTGAATCAATCTCCTTCAAATATTCCTATCCTGGCACGCCACTTTTACCTCATCTACAATCATAGTTATTTATTAATTAGTGTATTTACCAGCGATGTACTCGTATGCCTTTTTCTAAACAAGAATTATTTTCAGAATTTTATAAAAATTGACCCCTTCAGTTAGTTAATTACAAACATATCTGAGAAAAATTTCACATTTCTCCAGTTAGCTTTTAGTTCTCCAGTGAGACTAAGTCAATCAAAGTCAAAAGTTTGGTTAAGATACACAAGCAGGGAGAAGGGTTAGAGCAGGCTCCACCACTCGAGCCCAGTTGCACACAGATATCAATCACAAGTTGGAACTTTTCCTCGCGATCTTTAATTGCACGATGGCGCAAAGCTCGCAAACCAAATATTAATTACACTTGTTGATTAGTTTTTCATTATAGCAGCGACGTGGAACTTGAAAAGGCTGAATCACGCCCTTAAAATGAGTTTCAATTTTACGTAAACTTTTCAATATCCTCATAAAGTTATATTGCACCCTTTGAAAAAGGTTTTCGGTGACGCTACGGCGAGCGGCGAACGACGGTGCTGCCAAGTGTATATTAGGTTTCTCTGACGGGATTTTTAATTTTGTTGGAGGTTGACAGACTCTCGTTTTTATCTTGGTGAGAATGTGATGAGTTTTATGCTGTAAGCGCATGGAATTTAATTTTTTTCACGGCTAATATTTATGTTCATGCAGGTCCTCTTGCACCCTAAAGTTTCGTGATTTCATCCATCGTTTTCTTGGTTATTTCTTGGTAGATACATCTCTTCACCTGACGAGCCACTGGGGAAAATGGAGTGATGATATATTTATTTGTTTATAAATTCAGATTTATATGCAAAAAAAAATCCTATAGTGCCTACACTGGGTTTTTGCTTTGTGGCCTAGAAACTATTTTTGTAGGGATAAGGTGTTGTATATTAATATTTATATGAATATGAAAGAAAAGAATAAAGCAGCAGGTCATGTACGGTAATGCACTCGCCTGCATAAATCCATTCCAGTTTTTATGGTAGAACGGCATAATTTGAAAAGTAATCACAATAACTTTGCTTTCCCTATTACAGTGAACCACAATTCAAACAATTTGTCCCGGGATAAAAGGGAGTAAATAACAATGACAGCAATTAACGTGGCACGAGGAATAAGCTATCAGTTATGCGGCCACAAATATGAATGCAACACCATGATTGCATTGACTTTCAAATTACCGGCTTTACGAGGACCACAGGATACGAAATATTTTTAACCGATAAAATGGAACTTTATGTTTGGCCTGGGGAAACAGTGTTTTATTTTACCGATGCTCAAATGTAAATTTTCATTTTAGAAACGGATTAATTTTGACAGTGTAATAACGCTTGTACTCGTTTTAATAAATGGATGTTTATATCGCTCACCGGAATCACCTGGGGATTTCTGGTAATAGTGTTGGCATTACTGTATATTCAGCCGTTTGCTTTTATTTGTTGCGTTTGATGTTTATGGGAATTTTATTGTTGCACAAATTATTGTTATTCAGCATTTTGAATTATTCCTTTTTATACCTGCCAATTGCTCTACGAATTATTCATGCAAAATATTTATTTAAAAGTAAATTTTTAATTTTTATTGCCGCTCACTATGGTACGATATCTGCTCAATTCTCTGAATAAACTTTTGTTTACATAATTTGATTATTGATCATACGGGAGGTGATATTTGATTATAAATATGCATGTAGATTTAGTCCAATTTAAAAACTATATTGAAGGCTATAAGTGTAAAGTGATCAGGTTTAACACACGATAATTTAAGAATGTATCATTTGCCATAGCTGTGTAGCAAAAACGCAAAAAGAATAAATTTTTCTTTAATTTAGGAAAGTTTTTACCTCACGCCATCCTGTAAGGGAGATATAGGAATCATGCTAAAAAATTGGTAGTGAGTGAGCACGTTTTAGGGTACCTAGAATACGATTTTGATAGTTTTCCGATGCTGTCTTTGTATCAGTTTGTCTGTCTGTCTATAAGTCTGTCAGTCTGCCAGTCTGTCAATCTGTCAGTCTGTCAGTCTGTGTGGATCTCTGGAGTTACGGTTTCTCAAAATCTACTAAACTGAAAATTTGATGTTTTGTATGTATCAACTGTATCCCCTTTGGAAGAACTGATTAGTTTTTGGTGATAATCCAATAACCGGAAGTGGTAGTATACTTGAAGCCCTATCAAGTAATTTTGAAATATCTCAGTAAATTATGGTTAAATGACAATTTTATAATATTTCAAATATTATTGTCTACAATTATTGTTAGAATCATTTTCTTTTACTGTCTCCATTAACGAATTACAACACGTTAAAGAAAAATTATATTCTCACATTTTCGTTTATATCTACTAATATGTGCTTTTTGAAAAACAAAACAACGGTGTCATCTTTTGACATGTGTCATAATTGAAGAGCTATTTTTTTTGAAGGGAGGTGCGTTTCTTGATTGTTTGATATGAATTCTATGGCGGGAGGTTTTGTGGTGTCCACAACATATTTTTTTCGTTAGATTTACAATCAACATAATTGTGTTTCTCTCTCATCTCAGATCTGTGTAGATTTGTTATACCTATTTTATACATAAATATAGAAGTTATTGGTGTATCTTATTTAAAAATAAATAATCTGATTAAAAAATGTAGCTTATATCGATAGCTTACTGAATAGCTCTGTAAATTCCACGGTACTGTTTTTATTTCGTGTATCTACTAATTTTTAATTACTTCCTTCCCATAACCTATAAATAATTCATCAATTTAGAATACGGGTATTTAATTTTCCTGTCTAGAATCATATACAAAAGAATCAGAATTTGTCTTCAGACCCAGCATCACGTGCCACAATTTGTCCCAAACACCCCCCAATCCATAATACAAGACACCCTCATCAACGTCACTAGAGCGACGTCTTCGCATCACGTCCAATACCCAACATACAAATACACAATCGCTAAGAGTTGCCAAGAAGGGCAAGAGTCTCGTGTTGAAATAAACCACGCAGAACGAGGACCAAGAGCTGTGAAACGGACATTGTAACGTCCCACGTAGGAAGCGACGGTTGTGGGGTCATGTTCAATTGACCAGGGACGATAGTTTGTGGTTTGAACAGTTTGAAGCGGTCAAGAAGGGTTGGGATGATTGGTGGCCAATATGAGGGTCGTAGAAAGATTTGTAATGCGATAACTAATCATTTAGGGTGCGTAAAGGGTGTCGCTCAGGGACAGTTCTGTTTTTGTTCACAACTCTGTTTGAATTATTTGACGATTGGACAGACATAGTCTGATGTTTGATCAGATGCGCACAGATTATCTGTTTTCAAAAGGGTATGGTAAACAAAATAAGAATTGATGAGCGATTTGTTAGGGCTAGCTTGCGAATAAACTAAATCTGACAACAGTTTGAAAAGTTTTTTGTTAGGTTAGGTTTTAGATTTGTCTTCTGATCATCTATCTAATTTTGCCTTTAAACGATTCAAGTATAATTACTATAAAAAGTTATAGGAATAATGAAAAACAACCATATATAATCTATTAAATTCATACTTTGACTTTTGGAAATTTACCGCCTTAACTATTGAGTTTTATTGCTATGCAAATTACTACGAGTCGTAATTAAAACATAAATAAACAAGGCTAAAAAAATAGAAAGAATTTAAAAGGAAATATTCAAAAAAGAAATAGTAACTTTCGGTTTTCTAATAACTCAAATTATGAAATCGATCAAGCAATCGAAGGTATAACCCCGTAAAATACTTATTACTAACATCTTTGGGGGCTATGATTTGACGACTGGTAATCACTTACCGAGATCTGCGTAAGCAGAGTGCCACACTCATAATGGGTAAAAGGCGTGATGATATATTTATTTATTTTATTTATCTTCACAAAATTCCCAAATAATTTATCAGAATTTATTTCATTCTAATTTCCATAACAAAGAATGTGGTGACCCCTGTACCCGCGGTAATGCATCGAACTGAAGGTCTTGAAAATTATCAGTGACTAAATAATTACCCCTATGATTTCCTCCCCACTAATATTATTAGGATTAAGTGGCGTTATGAAATATTTATTTATTAATTTTCAAAAATTTCAAAGCCCTATTGCGTGTCTTATAGTTACAAACCAACTACAACTACAGGCGAAACAGTATTGAAAATAGAAATAAATTCGCTTTTATGGTTGTTGATTGCTAAATGCTTTTACATTTCTGTTAATTGATTATACTTGTTCAGCAAACCACAGTTTAACCAATAGAGAATAGCTTTCATAATACGAATTTATTGAATTTAGCAGAATATAAAATACGCCGCGATACATATTTCTTTGCGATCGATAGGATCTAAACACGCAAGAATGGTATTACTATTTTATGCTGCGACCAGGGAATAAAGAAAAACGAAGATATATATTTCATTGGGGAGATCTGCCCGTTGATATCAGCGAAAACATCACATTTGGTCAATTATCTGACATGAAATTTCACATGTGAAATGTTATTTATAGAATATGTTTGCAAGGAAACACAAATATCGTACATTACGGATAAGTTTCGTTGTATTGTTAATTTTTTGTTGAAGTCATGAAAGAATAAGCTACATCATATGTATTTATTTATTTATTTATTTATTAATCAATCCAACAGGATACAAGATCCCAATTATAGGACGATTATATAAAGATAATTTACAAAAATTAAATGGTTGCAAAAAACTAAGAATTATAAAACCAAGATAATCAAAATATCAGACTTAAAAATTAAGAAAACATAACTAAAAGCAAACAAATGTGCTTAAAATGATAATATTAATTAATTAATTAACCAAGTAATGTAACAAAATGCGCTTAAATTTATCAAAGGAGTCGCCAAATATGTCTATATCACAAGATATATTATTATAAGCAATACAAAGTTGTCTTATTGGAGATTTAAATTCATAATTAGTTCTAGATTTTTTACAATGAAAAGTAATTTTATTTCGTGAAGTAACACGAGGAGTATAAAATGGAATATGCTCAAGGGTACACGGATCATCAATGGAGTTGTTAATTAATTTATATAAATATAGACAGGATTGTAATATTCTTCTGTCAATTAATGGTAACATTTTCATTTCATATAAAATATCGTAGTTGTAGTCATAACTAGGATAATGACCATAGGTTTTAAAATAACAGTACTTTAAGAACTTATGTTGAACTGACTCAATCTTTGAAATATATTTTAAATAGGTAGGATTCCAAACCTGTAAACAATATTCCAGTTTACACCTTACAAAGGCATAATATAGACTTTTTAGAGTTGACAGTTTATGAAAAGATTTACAATTCCTTATCACAAAACCAAGATTTTTATAAGATGTTTTAACAATAGTCTCTATGTGTGTGTTGAATGTTAATTTAGGATCAAAAATAATTCCAAGATCTTTAAACAGAGTTACACGTTCAAGTAAGTGATTATTCATCATATATGGATAAGTGTAAACATATTTCTTCACAAAGTAACTCATTAACTTACATTTACTGAAATTAAAAAAGAGTTTTGATGCATGAGACCAGGTTAAAATGTTGTTAATGTCATTTTGTAGAGCAATACAATCATTTATGGAATTAATAGTTTTATAAATTTTTATATCATCTGCATACAGTAGTATTTGAGAATGTTGAACACAATCTACGATGTCATTAATAAATAAATTAAATAACAGCGGACCAAGATTAGAACCTTGTGGAACACCAGAGGTGGGGGTGAATGGTTCTGATTTGTAATTATTAAAGTGAACTGTCATTTTTCGTTGTTCCAAATAAGATCTTAATAATTCGAGAAGGTTGGGAGAAAAGTGGAAATATTTGTCAAGTTTACTCAGAAGAACATTATGATTTACACTATCGAACGCTTTTTTAAAATCTGTATATATCACATCAACTTGCGTATTATCATGTAGTGAGTTAATAGTGAATTCAGTAAAGTTTATAAGATTGGTCGTAGTTGATCTGCCAGTAACAAAGCCATGTTGATGACGAGAGATATGGGTAGATATAGAATTATAAATGTATTTATACAGGATTGATTCAAAAATTTTAGAAAAATTAGAGAGAATAGAAATAGGGCGGTAGTTACATATATCAGAAGAGTCGCCTGATTTGAAGATAGGACACACGAAAGAATTTTTAAAGATAGAAGGAAAGCAGTTAGTAGAAATAGAAAGGTTGAAAAGAAAATGTAAAGGTTTTAATAATATGTGTTTGCATGCTTTAATAATGAATGCAGGAATATTGTCAGGACCAGGATTACGAGATGGTTTGAGTCTATTGATAGCTTCTAGAATATCTTCTTCTAAAATATGAGGTATAGTTACAGAATTGGAGTTAATATTAGCAGAGATAGAAAAATTGTTTACGGTATCATCAGAGACAGTAAACACACTAGAGAAGTAGTTAGCAAAACCTTGTACAATATCTGATGTGTTGTCAAAAAATTGATCATTAAAATGCATATTGCCTGGGATACGGGAATTACGATTTTTTATGTTAATATAAGACCATATATTGTTAGTATCATTGGATAGGGAATCTTCAATATTATTTATGTATTTCTTATATTCAAGTTTAATTTCTTTTTTAATAAGAGAACGAAGTTTTTTGAATTCATTTAAACATGTTTCTGATCTGAGAATTTTGTATTGGCGAAGATAGTACTCTTTGAGTTTAATATTTTTAATAATATTGTTGTTAAACCAAGGTGGATATTTTGAAAGTTTTCTAATATTGCGCGGAATACATTTGTCCATAATTTCATATAAAGTTTTATAGAATTTTTCAAATGCGGAATCAACATCAGAATATTGTTGGAGAAAATCCCAATTTACTACCGACAGTAATGTGTATAGTAAGTGATAATTAGCTTTACGAAAATTATAAGTAGTACTGTTAGAATTAAAAGAAGAAGGGGGAGATTTAACAGAAAGAGAAGAGGACAAAGATATTGATAAAGCAGGATGAAAAGAGTCTTCATCAACAACTGGATTTAATTCACGATCAACTGTACATGCATTGTTTGCAATAACTACGTCCAGAATTCGATTTAACGAATTTGTAATATTGTTAAATTGTTTGGCATTTAAAAACGAAATAAAGTTATTGTAATTTGAAGTAATATTATCTGAATAATTTAACAGTGTAGAATCAACTAGTTTGGTAATATTTAGATCGCCAACTATTATGAAATTACTGTCAAATAAAGGCAAAAAAGATGAGAGACTTTCGAAAATGTAATCTTGTTGTTCAACTGAGATTGGTGGTGGACAGTATACGACAAACAAATAGATAAATGTATTGTTAGATAGAAAAATTTTAGTGCCGACAATATCAGAAAAAGAATTGGAGTGAAGAGTAACATTTATCAGTGTAGACTTAAATTTATTATTCACAGCGCATAGAACACCGCCACCCCTTGATTTACCACCGGTAGTTGTGTCTCTGTCCGTCCTGTATACATTGTAGTGTGACATAAATAGTTCAGAGTTGCGTACGCTATCATTTAACCAAGTCTCAGATAGGCAAATAACATCATGGGTAAGTGAGCAACAATTATTATAAAAGATATCCACTTTAGTATTTAGACCTCTGACATTTTGATAAAAGATACGCATAATACTAAATTACTAGATGAAAAAATATATTTCTGTAAATATCAACAAGAATTATAATAAAAATAAAATATCAGTAATAACTTTACAGTGTAAAGACCTTGCAAAAAATGAAGTAACTCGTTGAAACCACAAATAAGACAACTTAAGTGATACGACCTTCAATACAGGTAAGTAGTTTTGACTGGAGAAAAAGTAATCTTAAATTTAAAAGTAAAAAGAACAGCTGATTGATAGAAATGAAATAAAATAAATTCTCTTATAGGCAAATAAACAATATATCCGTGATTGTTGACACTCCGGATAAAAACTAGGTAAGCGTGATTCGTACAATAAACTTAGAGTTAAACCTATTGTAATTCAATAACATCAGAGTGCGATACTCTTTTAATGCGTCCATCTGCTTTTGCAAAAATGATGCCATCATTGGACCACACATTACGGAAGCCATATTTGGTGCACGCAAGTTTGAAAAGTTCAAGCCTAGGTTTGGTTAAATCTTCCTTGATAGTGATCTTCGTGCCACTAAGACCTTTGCGGCTTTTTATTACATTCGAACGAGTTTTATAAGTCGAAAATTTAACTATTATGGGCCGCGGTTTGGAATTAGATGGATTCCTTTTACCTGTACGGTGGCATCTGTCAATCTGGTCAGGTTTAACGTTAATTTTGAGTTTGTCACTAAACACATCACACACTGCTACTTCTGTGTCTTCGTTCGCGGTCTCGGGAACTCCAAACACTCGGATGCAGTTACGGCGGGAGTACTGCTCCTGCTGGTCCAGGCGCTCCTCTAGAACCTTGTAGTCGGTGGTGAGGTCGGCAATAATGCCCTCATAATAGTTCTTTTGTTCTTCGAGCTTCTGGTCCAGGCGTAGAAGAACTTTGTCAACAAGTTTGTCGACAAACTCTTTATTTAGGAGCAAAGCGGTAACAGTCTCCTTAATAATGGTGTTAAGATGACGTGTAGACATTGTAGATATCAATATATATTATTAGAATCACAATAAATGAACTAAAAAATAATGATGGCGGAGCGCAAACTAAACACGTCTACTCGTCGCAACACATTTATTGTTGACTGTATGTATATATAATTAAATAAATTTATATATGATAAATCTCTTTTTTTAATTGCATTATGTTATTCGATTGTTGAGTCCATTCATACTCTAATAGTGTATTGTGTTTTTAGAAGTAAATGTAATACTTTGTGTGCTGTGCATTAAGTTTGAACAACGACCGAAGCGAATCGGGTAATTATATGAGAAGCACTCAAAGTCACACTTACTCCGCATAACACATGCTATTTTTTTCTTCAAACATAGAAAAGAAAAATACAAATCATTAATAAATCATCAAAACTTAAACAAATATTCTGTCTTATCCAGAATATCGAGTTACCTGAGAATATGTTGATTTGTTGTATTCTTAACTGTAAATTGAATTACAACATTACAATTTTTAATAATATTTTATTTTGTCTGCCACCGGAGTAAAAGTGTAACCAAAGAGATACTTTCATGCCGGCAGCCAAAAAATTGAACTTGTGCTTCTTGAATACAAATACATAAGAACGTATTTTATGCCGTTTTAAAAAAAATTATGTTATTACTCTTATTTGATTAATTCAGCAGTACAAATAAAATGACTAGACGTAGATATATGTTCTGAAATTTTTCATAAATGTACATATTGGAAACTGCGAGTGAAATTAAAAAGTATTTAATATGCTTGTATAAGCGCGGAATTTTCTGTAAGAAAATGTATATTTTATTAATGAAACTATAACTATTAATATTAAGATGTTAAGCTAATAATAATATTTTATTTATTCTTTATGAAATTTTTAACATTTTGTGAGAAGCACAAATATAGATTAAACAAATTTAAAATAACAGTAGTATTGCAATAGTATGAGATTAAAAAATATCGCAATATGAGAACTTTAAATCAAAGTGTCAAATGTCTTAAGATCCACCAAGGAGCTATTTAGCTCATAAATATAATTTTTAGAAATCAGAAAATAATTTTTAATCTTAACGATTTTAGAAACTTGGGTTGTTACTTATCTAAATGCGTTCTCTCTGTCACAATATTCTTTTGCAATTTCATCAAACCAAATAAAAACTTTGTATATATCATTAAAAAACTATCGATCCACACTATAAAAAAAATTTAATTACATCACTTCTCCAGCACAAACATACAGGCTGAAGTTCTGAGAAACGAACATTGTGTAAGGTTAACTTTTTACTTAGCGCGAAGTCTATATATCAAAGAAGATAAATAATCCAAGGAACTTCATAAATTTTTAAAGATAAAACTCAAACACGGCTGGTGCTTGTGAGAAGAGCGCAAGCAGTCTCAGAGTGCAGAAGTGCAGGTCCTGCCCTCATCCTTCCGTTGTTGCGCCAATATCGGGAAAACTGCGAACGAATAACGTGTTTGCACTTCACAAATAAAATTGAGGAAGCTGCGGACATGTACTTTATATAGTGCTGAACAGTTTTTAAATTGGAAATTTGAATTGTTTCAAACAATAATACTGAGAAGTAATAATTAGATTTTATAAACAATTCAACAATAGGTAATTAGAATAATATATGTATACCATTATAGCTAATTTGATATAGATATTATGATTTAACAAATATATATTTCTTAGGAATATTTTAACAAGAAATAAATATTTAAGAGTTATTAATCTTTACTGCTAATGACCATGAACTGAATATTACTAAATGCGTGACGACATTCGTTTTATTTTTCAAGTAGGCGTACCTAACAAATATTTGAATTCTATGACAGATTTGACAACTATTATTATACCGGGAGTAGATTTGAAATATGACGTATAGGTGTTTCAATGAAATTTTTTTTTATTAATGTGTCTTTATCTAGTCACTTTGCAAAAATAGTGTAAATACAAAAGTTGGTCAGAATTATAAAATGCATATTCTACAGAAAGTATTACAACAATGTAATAAATAAATCTAAATCTGTTTTGTGAAATGACAAATATTATTAGTTTTTGTTTTTTGACTGTTACAATTTTTTAAAATTAATATTTAATCGTGATATACTAATATTTAGGTCACCAAATGGTTATTGTATGCATTTTAAAATTCTAAACAACTTTTGTATTTACCAACACTTTTGCTGTAAAGTGAATAGGTAAAACTTATCAGCAATATAAAAAAAATTAGCATACGCCACCTTTCAATTCTGTACCCTGTATAGAGTACTATTTGTATCTGAAATATATAGTTATTTACATTGCAAGCAAGGTAAAACAGTTTTTACTGCTGAATGAAGGAAATGACCGGCGAGCCGATTAGGCGAGCCTGTCACCTTCTTGAAGCAGAAAACAGTTACCTTGCGTGTATTGTACAACATTTTACTTGTTACTCATTTGTAAATCTAATTAAAATTATAACCAAGTCCTGTCAGTTACACACAACTGTTCTGTCAAAAATTATTTTAAATGATTTCGCATAAGCCTTGTAAGCATTACTGTGGCAACGTGCATGGTTTACCTTGTTTTCTAACTTGTATATTTTTACAATGTAGCTGTCAATCAGTAATTTGTAAAGATTCATTTTCAAAAGGTGGTGCTCATTTCTTTCATAAATTTCATTCCAGAAGAGAGAGAAAGGAACGTCCCAACCCCTACTTATTCGTTTAATGACGTTTTATGAGAAATTAATAAAATTTTAAATAATCTTTAAATATCACATGAAAATATAGAAATAATAATTCATTTTCTTAATAGTTTCTTCTTTCAATATGCGATTTAGAATTGGAAAATTGAGGTGACTACTGTATTTAAGTGTCAAATTCGAATCGTTTTACAATTTGATCATAACGCCAATTTCTGATATTGCAATTTTAAACTGCGAAATAAGTTTGATATGAAATTTACGTACCTACTTGAAAATCAAATTAATTTTCGTCCCGCGATAATAACCTTGTTTATAAACTCTGAAATAATTACCTTTCTGTCAAATTTTACAGCTTAATTATTTGCAAAATAATTAGATAGTCGCATCATGTTCCTCCTTTTCATATTCAGATGAATCATGAAAATATTCCATTCAACTTCGTCAAATTATTCTTGTCGGCATTACGAAACTTTTTAAAATAAAACTTTTGTTACTCTCTGTCGTTACGGCAGAAAAATACGAAAGCAACGGTAACTAGAAATGAATTAAATTTGCAACCAACAATTCTTCAAACAGGAAATTAATTTTCATTGTTCGCAGATGAGATTCAGCAACTCTTTCATGAAAAATTTATTGTGTAGCTATTATTAATAGGACCAAAGATGTTTAGAGTTGCAGAAATATTACGTCTGCTTAGTGCTTACAATAATTTATACAGCAACAAGAATATCTGTATTCATATTTTAAGACAACCAATAAATCACCCATTCTCTATTGTTTATATTTGTTCAAACAAAAACAATATTCATAGCGCTACTGATTTCATTCTAAAAATATAATAATTTATTATTGAATACTGAAATTAATTCATATTATAATATTTTATTTATTATAAAATGAAATTCATGAACGTACGAAATTAATTTCAAAATGGAAACCATTACTCAGTCATTACAAATTAATTAAAATAAATTCTGAAATATTGTTTTCATAAAAACAAACAATACAACACTAATTAAAAGTAATTAATTGCATTTTATATCTGATACCAAATTGAGATAAATTATTTATAGGCAAACATATGTGGGCATAAAAAATGTAGAGGACAAATGAAGCACAAAGTATAATTTAGAGTTATGTAATTACTAATTAATAGTTTTTGAAATGCATAAATCTGTTGAAAGGAAGTCTTTATACGGTATTATACTTTCCAGAATAAATAATTTATAGATTCTTGCGCAATATGATCGCAAAATTCCCTGAAAACAAATTACTTATCTAGTGATGTATTTCTTTATTTTTTTTTTTACGTTATTACATGCATTATTATATGAACTAGTCAAGCTTACACATTCCTTTACAATGATTTACGGCTGCGTCCATTATCAAATCATTATTAAGACATAATTTTACATCCTTATAAAATAATCTACGGTTCGTACAAAAAAATCTTATAGACTTGTAAAGAAGTGGTAAGAGTTCTTGCCTCTCAGAGGTCGTGGGTTCGAATACTAGTCCGGTCTGGAAAAATGATTTGATTTGCATCGGTAGTCTCTCCTGTTACTATTCCAAGTTGGGATGTAATTAACTTGTCGACTACAAAGCTATCGGGCACTGGCTAGTAGTTGTAAGAAGGGCTTGCACCGGGTCGGGTAGGCAACACATATGGCATTAAGTATGTGGCAATTTTAAGGTAAAATTAAGACGTCGTTTGTTGTGGTTTACTCAAAAGGATATAAACCGTATCTTTATATATAAAATTCCAGTGTCCATATGTTTGTAATTCTTCTCCTTCTGAAGGGCTGGACCGATTTTGATGAATTTTTTTTATTTATGGGTTATCCTGGATGGTTCTTATTCGTAGCTAGAGTTGGACCCTGTAGGTGGCGCTTTTGTCGAGATACAGATTTTTTTTAAATTTTCCTGTGACTTACATTCATGACTTATGCATCATTGAGTTGACTCCAAAATTACAAAAAAAAAAATTCTTCAAATTCGGTCAAGCAGTTTAGGAATAGAAGAATTACGAACATCGGAATTTTATAATCTATGTCTGGACTCGGTAAGTGGCGCAGTTGTCCTCACCCAGATTTTTTAAAAAAAAATTTCTGGCTTACGTATACCCCATAAGTACAAAAAAAAAATTTTTCATCAAAATCGGCAAAGCCGTTTAGGAGGTAGAAATATATTTTTCTACCGAGGTCTGTGGTAAGACAACGTCTGCCTATAGGATCCGATAGTAGTTTCATAATTCCAAAATTAATACTTATACTATACCAAACTATTTGGAAAGATGAGGAAATAAGATGCATTTTGTGAAAATTTACTTTACTATGTCAACAATTAAGGAACTAAAACGATTATTTTGGACGCAAGTCTGTTGGGTATTGCATTTAATAATAATAATAATTTACTAACATTCCTTACATTACTTTACATTCCCAAAAATATATAGTATATTTTCAGAAAATGCATCTTATATCCGAATTGTACGATAAATTCTAAGGTACGTTATTCTGTGAAGAGTATCAGGGCTTTTATGGTTTTATGCAAATCCCTCGACTATCAAGTGAAACTACTATATAAATGAATTTTAAGATATTACAGTCTGAGATCCTTCTCTGATTGCCGGTTAAGATCTACGAAAGTAGAATGTCACCCAAAAATTTGTAGATTTTCTTCTTTAGATATTTATCAAAATCTCACTCAGATAATTTGCCGATGGGTTACGAAAAAATCTATATTTAATAGTTTAACAAGCAATGGGTTTTTATCTTGACCGCTATTGTTCTGCATTCACCAATATTTTTGATGATCCTGCTTTATTGGTTGGGTACCTATCACACACAAATATTATATGGCGTAATGATTATTCATTTATGTTAAGTTTTATCCTCAGCTTTTTTTCTTTTTCAATAATACAAACGGTGAACTTATTTTGTCTACCATGTAACAATATACAATTGAATTCTCTCCATGAACAATCAATTAATGATATAATCTCTGGCATATACAATAATACTAATTACACGTTTCGTTAACATAAATATTATCATATTAATTCAATAACACAACAATAATCTTGTAGCATCGTTCGATAATCTCCATCATAGTCTTGCGTCAGCGGCAGGGGCCACGGTCGTCCTCGCACTCATCACAATCCGAGGTGAGCTCCGAGTCACTCTTTCACCTTTCGATGGTACTCGGTACTCGTGCTAGGTACTCCTTGGTACGACTACGTACCAGCATTGTCTACGAACGGAATGTTATGTAAGCTAACTGTAAACTACACATTGTTTTATTTACTGAGTGACTGAGTGCTGAGGCTGACCGACTGTGGAGTGTTTTGCTTCGGTGCGAATACTCTAACCTTTCTTTCAACTTGATTGTTTGTAGTGGTTTTTTATTGGAATGGTGACCTTTGGCAGTAGATTGTAAATGGAAGGATGTAGTAAAGATGTCACTTGTAATGTATGAAAATGTTTTACACTCTTTAATACTCTTCTTTTTTAAGTAGTTTTGAATGGGGCTTCTCTAAAAATCTTGCGATTTCAATCTATGAATATAGATGCATCCTTCCAACATAAATTATTAAAAACAAGATATCATTGATATAAAGACTGATATTTATCATGTATCCTACATATTTTTTTGCGAAACAATAATTTTTTATGTAACAATAATTGGTTTGTAAAAAATAATTTAAATTTGTTACATTAATTGTGTTGCATTATTTTTAATGATTTTGTCTACTGTATCATCATCATCCCAATTCTCTCTACCTCTGTCACGTTTTATCATTATTTTTGCTTCACATACTTTTTTTAGTGGTATTATAGTCGATGTTCTCATTTATCGCCACCTTTCCAATTATATTTGTTCTACATATTTTAATCATGACTATTATCTTTAAAACTTTATAGATGTTGTTCTAGAAATTGAATCGTCTATTTGTGTTACTAATATATGTTCAATTACAGTAGAGGTGTTCTATAAATGACTAAATTTTCAGCAAATTAGTATTTTACAATTTAAAATACAAAATTATATCATAATAAGCATAAGAACAAATTGTATTAAACAATATTACCTTCTGAGGAATGCAAATATGTTGTCGAAACCGGTAGAGGACGATTTTCAATTAATATTGATTGCCTGCTATCCAGAAATTTAATTATTTTCCCAAACATCCATCCAATTAAGAAGCTTCAGATTCATCTTGATACCTATTCGTATGTTGATATGTTTCTCTTGGTACTCCACCTAGCAAAAGTTCCGAAAGTTCTCAGTAAGACAGAATTGTTATGTTCGAAATCGACTAAAATGTTGTTATGATTTTAACGAAAGGTTATATTTGGAAATTGAGATATTTGCTTTAAAATTATGAATATATTATCTATGTATGTAAGAAGGAAATAAAGATCTTGCAACAAATTGGGTTGAACACAATTAAAAGTTTATTTCATTTCATTACTTCAGAATACAACACCTTTAATTTCGATTATTGCCTCTTTCCCGGGAAACTTGCTGTTGATTAATTTTAGAGTTCTATTTCAAACAACTGTGATGCTGACATACTTCTCAAGTTCTGACTTAATACAAATCATCAACGAAGAAACAAAGAAAAGAAAAACAAATTACAATAAAAATCAGGAGGTAAAACAAGAAAATTTAAGAGTCTTTGACGGCAGAGGCCCGGCACTACGTTGGCGCTGACAGATTCGTTAGAAGTAAGTTTACAGCGTGCTTGAAATGAACCGCGTATATTTCCTCCTCTCGTCGTGTTCTTCTTCAGGAAGATTGCGTGAGGGATTTGGCTCCGACGCTGGGACTTGCCGGAGACTTGCTCGGGACTTGCGACCATGAGTTGTGGTGCTCGGAAGACGAACAATTTGCCTCTGGGTATTTTTCTCCCTGCTTCAGATAAAAGAAACGTTGTTTGCATAATTCTCTTGTATTGCATTGTGACATCCTGAAGCAATTCAGATTTTTTATGGATGGGAATTGAAATTGTGATGGAAAATCCGGAATTTTTGATTTTGAGGTAAAATATCTGTCAGCGACATCATTCCTGTATTACTTTTGTAAGAAACAATCATAACTACAGTAATAGAAATATCCACTGAAATATAGTAATTCTGGAACCCGCACTTGTAGAAAGAGAAGAACAAGCCTGGCACAGATAGATGTCGCGGATTACCCGTCTTCGTCTCACTTGTTTTAGAGCGGTTGCAAAATATGTAAAAACATATTGCAGTTTTATCCAAAAGTGATAAATATAATTTCACAAGGTATTGTTCAATTATTTGAAAATTCCTTTAAATTCACATACATAATAGTTGAACTCATTTTTAATGTATTATTTAATTTTTATTTTAAACATTTTATTTCAAAATGATAAAATATTGTTTACCAGAAAATAAATTAAATACCCCTCCAAACTAAACTTGAAATTTATTACTTTTGTATAATTTAAACATGAATAAACTCATTGCTGTAGTACGCATTGTAATATGTCTTATATTTATCGAAATATGGCGATTTGTAACATTTTTCAAAATACGGAAATTTCCCCAAATATGACTTAAAATTGTAAATTTTTTTTATTACATTTCTTTATAATATTCGCGCCAAGAAACCCATTGCAGCAGAGCGCATCGTCATATCTCTAATATTTTTCAAGATATGACGATTTTTTATATTTTCCGAAGAGCAACTTTGAGGGGCTGTAACTCGAAAACTATACAAGATATCGAAAAATATCTCCAGTTTTGTGTTTTTCATGCCATTTATAATAAATAAGTAAATTTTGAAAATTTTGAAATTTTTTTGAATTTTTTTCAAAATGTCGATTGGAGATATCTCGACAAATATGCAAGATACCGACTTGCAGTGTTCACCAATCGATTCAGCTCGACGAAATACACAAACCCTGAAAATTTCAGAAGATTCGGACAACCGGTTGAATGTTAGAGCAAAATGTCTGAAAATGACCAAATTCAGCCCAAACGTCAAGGGGTACCCCTTGACCATTAGGACAAAAAACGCCATTTTCAGGCTTTTTGCTCTAACTTTCCATCCCGTAAAGCGATTTTTATGAAACTTAGTATACTTATGTATTTCGATGAGCTGAATCGATTGGTGAACACTGATAATCTGTATCTTTAATATTTGTCGAGTTATCGCCGATCGAAATTTTGACCAAAAATACAAAAAAAATTCAAAATTTTAAAAATTTACTAATTTGTTATATTAGGCATAAGAAAAGCTAAACTGAAGAGAATTTTTAGATATCTCGTGTAGATTTTGAATTACAGGCCCTTAAAGTTGCACTTCGAAAAATACCAAAAATCGACGTAACTCGAAAAATATTAGAGATCTGACGATGCGCTCTGCTACAATGGGTTTCTTAGCGCTTATACTATAAAGAAATGTAATAAAAAATATTACAATTTTAAGTGAGGATATTCCATGTGTTTCAAATTTTTCTATCGGTATGTGAATCTGTATTGAATGATTAATAATTACAGTTTCTGTTATTTGTTTGTTCCCAGTCCTGTCTCTCTCGTCTCGCATTTTCAACGATAATGAGCGTTCCAGACTTAGTATATTTCAGTAGAAATATTGAATAGTTACTAAGCGATTGGTAGAAAAGCATTATCTTAAATCTTAAATGTATTACCACTTTAACATACTGTAAAAATTTCTAGTAGCAATAGGCTACGAAACGTCGATGCTTGTCAAATAAAATACTATCTATACGTACTACAGTCCTGATTATTTAATTTCTCCTCATTGGAAATATCTGCTGTTTCGGTAATCGTTTAATGTACTCATTGAAAAATATACCTTGTTTTATTCATTCAATATTAAATTACTCAGTAGCATTCGGAAAAGTTTTTAAATTGTTTAATATTTAAATAATTAATGATTCAGTATTACTGCGTTGTTGCATCATTAGTACGTAAATAAATAGCATTATAGTAAATCGGTTTTATGTTCTGCTTTGATATACTGTATAATTTAATAAACAAACAGTAATATTAGATATAGCCTGCAGATACAGTACAAATACAAGCATTCATATTGATTTACAATTATTTTAGAGTATAATTAATAAACAATATGCGTAAATACTCTCTTCATTTTATAAGTATCATTATATATGTAATAGTTTGCCTTAATAATGTAAGTATATAAAAAGTGAAGTAACGCTGATCTTGCGCCGTGATCAGCGTATGTTTGTAAAGGGTGAAAGTGGGTAATCCCGGATTTTATCTAAAACAATAAACTACCCTTGGTTTAGTGTTCTTTCAACCGGTTATACCATACATGAATACGTAACGAAGTCAAGTTGCAAGTAGCTCACTTTTGTTTCAAAAATGTTTGACACAGGACCGTATCAGCTCAAACACAACAATATTTACATAACAGTAAACTTCAGAATTTATTACTTACACTTAAATATATATACCTCTTTTATTTAAATTATATACTAGCTAGCAAAACAAATGTTATAGCTACTTATAGAGCTGTCTCTAAAATCTCTTCTTTATATTATAATTTAGAAGTTTTATGCCCGGTATTATAAAAAAATTAAACTCCAGTCATATTTATTTTCATACTAAATCCACATCAAGTTATTAAAATGATAATCAAAGTTTTGACAGCATTGTTAGGTAAGTAGCCTACATTCAACTTCGCACAACATGGTGGATAAGATAATAGGAGTAAGATTTTATTCTCAATATATCCTCTTGATCAATGGGATCTTTCACCATTTTTTAAATTTTTTATTTATGAAACTATCTAAATTGAAGACTATCTACACTTTTAAAAAGTCTTAATTGTTATTCATTAGGCCACAATGATTTTTTTTAAATGTTGTGACGTTATTATAGAGATGTTGGTGGATCTCAAACAGTAGAGATTTAAATAATTTTTGTCATATAAATGTTCTATTTTATTGTAATAATAATAATAAAATAAGTAAAAATATATATGAATGCAATTATTTACAATCTGTACTGTTTTAGATTCAGCAACACCTCTACAATGACGTCACAACATTAAAAAAAAATCATTGTGGCTTAATGAATAAAAATTAAGAATTTTTAAAAGTGTAGATAGTGTTCAATTTAAATAAAGTTTCATAAAAAAAATAATAAAAAAAAATGGTGAAAGACACCATTACATATTACAGGTTTGAGGAACAGATTTTTATGAAACAAATAGCAGAAATTTGTCCATGCTATATTCCACGCCATATTTCGGTTGTACGACTGTCAATTGTTTTTCCAAAAGTAGCTCTACCTGTACACATATAGCTATTTGGTGTCAAATTAAAACAGTAGTTCCTAAATTGATACTTTCAATGGATTTGTTCTAAATATATAGAAGCCTTTTTTAGAAACGTAATACAGACAATACATTGTAAAAAAATATAATCTTAATAATGTGTTAGATATCGAATATCAGGTTGCTAAAACTAATATTGAGATTGAGGGTGAACGGTTGCATAGGCGTGGAATAAGAAGTCATAAGAAGAGTTGGTTTGTTGCGTGAACGAATGATTCAGAATGTAAAGAATAGACGAGCATGAATGTGGACGAGACGAAAGTGCTGGTCCAAAATAGGAATGTTTGGAGAAGATTAATTGTTGGTTGATTGTGTTTCAAGTTCGTGCTATACCACTTTGTGGGTTATGTATGTCTACAATAAATCTGTAGACCCAAACAAAAATTAAAATCGTCGCAAGCAAATTATCAAAACCATAAACACAGGTAATCATAGCAACTATTCTAGTTATACGGTGCTCTTTTCTTTTCTGAATCATGAAGTGTAACAATAGAAACATAATGCAGATACACAAGCTCCTGCTCCAGAGACTGCCACGATTTATGCGTTCTCATTACCTAGCTTTGCAGCAATGTCATTCAGTTCCGTGCATGGTGCACGAGCTCATTCGCCTTGTTCGTTATTTTATTTGCCCGGCAGAAAGAACTCCTCACAGCGAATTACTGAAATCATAAATTATTAATGCAATAAAATGTGAAATAAAAGTATTAGTGCAGGTAGTAAATTAGGATCGTTACGAAGAAGAGGGATAGAGACTGTTTTAGTTTTCCTTTGATCTTTTGCATTTAATTGAATCACGTGTTTGAAGATAAGCTGATATTCAAATAAAAATCTGGGTCACATATTCGTCTAGCCTTTATATTTGATTTAGGATTTAGTATAGTATAATTCCTACTGGCTTCAATAAATTGTATAAGAATAATTCATGATACCTATATAAATTTTTATATCCAGGTTTATAGATATATATGATAGTTTTACAATAATTATTATACGTAGACCTCGATATATTTTCAGTTAAATTATTGAAATAAATTTATAAGTTTAAAGTCTAGATCTAGATAATCAGCAGGAGTGATTCTTTAGTGCAGAAAACTTTGGTCCTATTGTGTGACTGAAATTAAACCTTTGGAGCGGGAATCTATTCTTTTTTGTTACTTTTATAATTTTGTAATGAGCCTTTTAAATAATCGCAAAAAATGGTCCTGATCTGATCTTAAGAAAGGTTCAATTTATTGTAGTGGATATGTTGTTTTCTTTTGTTGTTGCATATAAAAAAATATGTAATCATCACATTTTAATTTAAAAATATGCAAAATACAGAAAAAGATTTTGAATATAACAAAATTAAATCATGTAAATCGTCACAAATATACATACCTATATAATCTGAAGTAAATTAAAAATATGGATAAAAGATTCAAATAAAAATAGCTAATGTCTATATCCACTAGGTATTAGATATATCACAATTTACTCAATTATTTATTAAGATATGCCCAGAAAACTTGATTACTTTGAAGTAAACTATCGCTTCCAAAGCTAATGGATTATTACCAAAATCTAATCAGCTCGTAACTGAAGCATTCAAGTTCCAACTATGAAATTTCAAAATTATACTGTTATTAGATTTTGAATTATCGTGGACAAAATAAAATCATCACATACACACACAAGCACAACACACAGACGTTATCATGAAAATATTGTAAATTGTAAAATCGTACACTATCCTGAAACGTGAATATCTGGTGAAAATCTTGACCCATTACAATCATTTAGTGCTCCCCAAAACAAATGATACCCTAACTTGTAGACCCTCACAGCAGGTACCTAATAAGATGATTATAAGGGTTGAAAGTACAGACACGTATTTGAAATCAGTAAAAATTTGTTACCCATAAAATTGTAAATAATATAAAATTTCTTAATACATTCTTTGTAGGTATAGTACTAGCCAACTACTATTTACCGTTAATTCTTTTCAAATTATAAATATTATTTTCTTGTAGAAAAAATTATACAAATTTCGCTCTTATAAAATTTAACGTAATATATTTAGAAATACAAGATTTTAAATAATCCCACCCTGGCGTACCAGGTAACCAGACTCTCTAATGTTTGTGGTAAGCCAGTCGATTATCGGCTACCGCCCATAACCATTTATTCTGTCGAGAACTATACATACTCGTATACGAGAGGTAAAAATATTTAGAACTGCTTCTAAATAGGATGTATTTCTCCTGATTTGTTTTGTTGTACAAGAGTAAGAAATAAGTATAATTTTTATTCAATAAAATTACAGATTGAAATTGTTATGGAAAGAAACGACACAAAATAATTATTACGGCAAAGTTTGACAGACACTGAAATATAAATTACCTACCCCTTTTCTGGATGTAGCACTTTGCTCAATACTGATGTCAGGACATGTACTCTATTGTGTTGCCATTTCTTAAAGAGATAATTAATTGTTATAAATATGGGTGCATCAAATATTTTTCCAAAAATGATAACTTTTTATTAACAAAATGTTTTTTTTGCGGGAAATTCCATGACTCATATTTAAAGTTCAGAAGCATTGAAGTTATCAGTGTCATTGTCAATGTGAAGTGACAAAACATCTTTTTAATACCTGTGAAATTTATGTGATTTATATCTGAATTAGAATATGTTAGCCACAATAATATTTATCTTAACCTACTTCATTTAAGCAGAACATAAATTAATTTTTGTCATTACTGTCGATAAAAAACCATACATTTAAATGAATTACAAAACATGTCATTAAAAGGCGCAATTTCCCCCAATTAACTTCATTATAAAAATATTTCCCAACATGATTCCATAACTACCCCTAACTCCTTTCCGCCGAAACCACGTCCCCATTTGGATTCCACTCACGTGCTCCCGCAGCGACACCAGCGCCGCGCGTCGCCGCCGACAACTAAACAGATTGAGCGTCGCGTCGCGTCGTTTCACCCTCCCCCTCGCGGAGGTGCCGCGTGTGCTGCGTGTGACCTGGTACACGCGCGCAACTTTGTTCTACAACTGCGAACAGCCTAAATGTGTTGACACCTTTAAGTTCTGACAAAGTGGCCTTGTTGTGGAGGGGTGTTAAGCGGTTTTAGATTGGTTTTTAGGGAGTTTTCTTTATGAAGGCAGAGATTTTACGGGGCTTATAATTATGCGGTAAATTGTTTGGAAAAATATGTTGGTGGGTAATAATTTTAGTTGTTGAAGAGTTGTTGTAAACTGGCTTAGAACACTCAAGGATATTTTTACCTTCTGCACTTATATAGGGTGGTGACTGACTCAACCGATCATAGGTGTTTTACATGTTAAATAATAATTATTCAATTTCCTGCTTTCTTAAGGACGTGTTGAAAACCTAACTTGTAACATCCGCAGTGCATAAATGACTTATTTTATCTCTTCCAGCAAAACCATGTAGTCCACCAAAATGTAGTTTCGGAATAAAGTTTTTCGCACATCTTGAACTCCTAGCGCTGTCGGCGGCAAAACGATGAACAGAAATAACATTGCGCTTATGAGGAAACAAAACTTCATAATTTTTGGACAAACTACACAATTTTCAGTAATAATTCTTGTACAGAATTTTAGATTATATTGTTCTGATTGTCGTAAGCTGAAATTTTATCTTTATACATTCGTCATAAAACTACTTACAAATTTCGCATTTTTCTACTTACCATTTTTGTTTATTTTGCAAAGTAGATTATATTTTAAAATTATTATTCTTTGGCTTAGAGCAATATAGAGACCCTAATGATTTCATTTTTATATCATACATATAATGACATTGTCTCAAATTGCTTAAAATTATGAAGTTATAGAGGCATAAAAATAACATGTTTTACCGGCTTTAAAACTCACCCTTAATAATTTGAGAGACAAATGATTCAAAAAAAATTTACTATCTGCATCTGAATCAGTACACAAATTTTATTTTTCTTATTTAATAAAGGCTAAAAGCTGATTGTTTTGCTCTTAATACATCAACCGAAAGTGGTAGTTTATCTGGAGACCTATATCATATATCCGTTAAAAATGATGTTTTACCTACAATTTTTAATATTATTATTTTTTAAATATATTGTATCGTTTAAAAATTAAAATTCGCATAAGGTTAATTTGTATGTATATGTGTGAGTGATGATATTTCGTCCACGATAACTCAAAATCTAACAAGAATATAATATAATTTGAATCGGAATGTTATAGTTAGAATATCAGATTTGTTGAGTATATCTGATTAAATAATTGATTTAGAGTAATTTTTGTAATATTTTTAAAGCTGTAAAATAATATTGACTACACTTTTTATATACAAATTCATTTTATATCTTGTTCCTTACATAAGGTTTTTTTTGTTATTCTCAACCAAATAATAAAATTTTGTAATAATTCCTTTGTTAGATTTGAAAGCATTACAAATTGGAATATTATTTCTTTCCTTGAAACCTTCTCAAAGACTTCTAGTTGTATCATCTTTTTATTGGTTCAGTATTTTAATAATTTTGTATTGTATACAAAATTAAATATTTGTTAAGGGTTTATCTGGTTCATTCTTTGAATATTAAAGATTAAAGATTGGCACAGCATTTTCGTTTCGTCCTTATGCTTGCTTTGATTCATAAATGCACTTCTATTAAAAAATTAATATAAGAAACGTTATTTTAACCTTTCATAGTTCAATTTATTGTATTGGTATTACACATTAGTCACAGTAAAACAATTTTATGGCTTAATAAATATGTAGGAGCTGCTATATATTTCGCTATAACCACAATGATGTAATTTCGCTTTGATAAATTACAAGACCGCTATTTCGTGCTCCAGTACAACGTGTTGGTTTTTTATGCAAACTAGTCGCATATTTTGCTGCATCCGACACAATTTAAAATAAATAAGGGTCTCTTTGAAATGCAGCAGAGTGTGTAAAATTTGTTTGAAAGAGTCAAATAGAGCCACATTATCATGAAATTTATGTTGCATTTTAAAGAACAATTTATTTGAAAATTCTGGATGAAAACATTTCCGAACAATAGCGTTTTACATATTTTTCTTTTTGTGTTTCTGTTACAAATTAGTTGTATATATGTGACATGCATTATTGATCAGCCAATAATATCATATTCCAGTGACGACGTCACATTATTTTCCTGGATGTATTGGTATTGTTTATTGATTTGTAACCAATTTTCTTTTTTGTTTTAGGTAAGAATCGTATGACTTCTCTGTTACCGTTGCATATTCCAATCGAAGGCTTGTGGTTAGGAAATGGCGGAATAAAAGGTAAAATGGATACATTATTCTATTCTTACTACTATCCTGGAAATACCGTCTTGACCACTTGGAAATTTATGTGCATCGAGAGCACCCATTGAAATTCATGTTTTTATTGTCTATGAAATTTTTCGGTTTTATATAAAGTTTCTGTAAGAAGGTAGTGGAGTTTCTCTTGAATTTAAAATTATAGTCATTTTAATACGAAATTAATAAACACTACTAATATTTTTTTTTGGTATTATACAACGTATTCCTTCGAACGTATCGCTTTGAATATAGCTTCAATAGTAGGCACATATAAAGATGTATGTAATAACTGAAACAGAGCTGGGAAAAGTACCACATAAAAATACTCGAGTATCGAGTTCAAGTACTCGGTAATCAAATGTACTTTAAAATATATTATTTGTACTTTACTTTGACAATTTTCATGGCGAAAGTATAGAGTACTTTTAATATACTCTTAAAGTACTTGTAAAGTACATGAACACACAGATTATTGCAAAATTATGGAATATCACTCATAATTATTATTTAAGATGAAAACTAAAAAAAATTACTTGTTTAACAGAATAGGTAATTTTATGGAATTAATGTTTAATTTTAAAATTAAAATTATTTATGTGATTTCAATAAAGGTTTGTTAAGGTTATAAATGCAATAAACACAGGATTGTACTATTGTACAATAGTTGTTATATTATTAGAGAAATAAAAGATAAAAAGAATAAATAATAATTTAGGTATAACAAATAAGATAGTTCTTAAATTATTATGTATATAATAATAACGAAAATTTTACAGAATACGCGTACAACGTAAAATAATTAAGTTTACTGAATTATATCTCTATTTGCTTTTAATAATACAAGACTAAGTATATATTAGTGTATTGAGTACGAGTATTTCGATAGAAATATCGCAAGTACGAGTAAAAATAACCATTTTAAAAATGTACTCGAGTACGAGTATGCAGTACAATACTTGTACTCTAATCAGTATTTTCAAGTACATGTACTCGAGTTCGCCCAGTTATGAACTGAATTATTAAGCGATTTGTAATTAGAGAAAAACAATTTTATGCGTAAATAACTACGTGGTAACGCATCGTACTGTGGATCATGAGATCCTTAGTTCGAATCCCACAACTTCCAGCTGCCATGTTCTACCATGTGATTCCCCTTTCACTAAGTTCTTTGCGAGTCGTATGTTGGCGGCTGTCAACCATAATTTACGCGCAAAATATATTACTTACCAAGATTTGCGAAAGCACATTGATATACCCAAAATGGGCAAAAGACGTGATGATATATTTATTAATTTTATTTATTCAGTAGTTGAATTATAATAATAATAATTTACTCATTTAGCGTAAGGTAACAAACATATGCAAATAGCAGATATATAATAGGAATATAAAGGTGGTAAATAGGTACATAAATTTGGAGTTCACTAATCATATTATATATTATGTTTAAACATATTTACAGTACCAGCATTTTTATTATTTGTAGGCAAATTTTTATATCTTTTTAGTTCATTATCAAAAATTTATTTGGTTGTTTGGGCCTAATGAAAACTTTCATACACACACTTCAATGCTGCTGTATAAATTAAGCTTTTTAATGACTATACTAAAATGTTTTACAGTAAGTAAAAAAAATCGTGTATAAATTTTCTTATTCATCGCCATCATTCGTGCATCCTGTACTACGTTCCTCTTCTTCAGTCTTATTGAAGATGATGCCTGAATTGTGCTTTTTATTCTTTTTCGGTAAAGCCTGAAGTACAGCTTTCAGTCAAGTCACGATCCTCAAATAACAATTAGTAAATTAATTAAATATTTGTGATGAAATAGGTTCATATTGTTAAACTGAAACCAATGGCGCTAAATATACATTTAGGCGATCAGTATTTGTCATTCGGTTTTCCTAAAGTATTGAAACTGTCTGTATAGATATTTGTGGCAATAACTAAAATACTATTTCGTGCTAAAATTTAGCACATCGAAATTTGTTGTGAACTTTCACATAAATCGATGGCGTTTATACCATATTAAAAGCATAAAGTGAGAAACCTCGTGTCGAGCTAATACCACGAATTTCGCTTCATATCACCACAGAATATAAATTAAAAACCACATGTATTAATTAACACACGGTTCTCTACCACTACCGCACTACGCCTCACGTGGTTCTACCTGGCTTGGCTCTTGGCTCGCCGGTAAAATAGCTGGTGAGTTTTTCATGCGAGTGGCGGTAGTCACGTGGTTCCGATCCGCGTTCCCGCCGGATATCCGGTGTTCGGTTCGCCGCGGCTTCCTCTCCTTCCTCTTCCCCTTCTTGTCTCTGTAGCTCTTCCGTTCTTTGGAGGAAGAATCGTGTTGGTCAATGGCTTCAAGGTAGCGTAGCTTCCGGGATGGAATCTTATAGGAATATTTTTCTTTGGATTGGGTTATTAATAAACGATAAATAAATATTTTTGTTAGTGTTTATTAACCAAAGAACAGCAATGCCGTATATTTTTGGACATATTGTTTTAATTCAGAAAAGATGCCGTTTTGAACATTTCTATTCTATTAATTTTTTTATCATAGAGCAATATGTATATATATATATATATATATATATATATATATACAATTGCTCATTGTACTTTATTTATTACAAAATATTAAATAAATTTTAGAAATTTAATTAATTTTGGCATTTCTAAAAATTGTTATAAACAGTGTGACATTATTATAATTAGATCTCAAAAAAAAAATATTATTTTCAGATTTCATTCTTTAGTTGAACTATTCCAAATCCTATATTTTATTTGATTGTTTTTTAGATCTTCTACCACTATATAAATTCCAGAAAGATAAATACTTTTGGGTGAGACAAAAATATATTTATTAATATTAATATTTACAAACTTTTAGGGTAATTAAGTAGTACTTACCGTTATTACTTCATTTTTAATTAAGGGTAGCAAGCATCTTAAGTATCTTGTATAATAAGATGTACATCGTTTATTATCATTAACTCTGTCTTATACAAGTACTACGTCTATAGATAAATGAGTTTGGGATTTAAATAAGCGATGTTTTTTGTGTATACGTTTTTGCAGGGTTCTTTTGATTGCTGTTTATAAACGTTTACACAGCATTTTAAATTGATTACTTTGCAATTGTCTTGAATTATGTTGTTAATGATGATGACATTAATTTACACTTACAAGGTTGCGCGGAAATGCTTAATACCTCTAAAAAATATTTTACACTTCATGCAAATTTAAGTTATTTTTTTTAGTAATATGCGTACTTTATATTTATTTGAAATGTCCATGCATGTATTCTATTTATATTTGTTATGTAAAAGGATTTTAATTATGAATTTGCATAATATTATCAATATTTGCATAAGTATTTATCTTACTACAGGACACAGGACTGTATTTACAGCAAAATATGAAATTAATAATTTATATTTTCTATGACTGTAACTGTGATGAAATATTCATAAACACAGCACAACAGCAAGAAAATAGATTATCTTGTTGAATAATCTATCTAAATTGGTTAGGTGGAAGAACAACTTTAGCTGAATCTCGCTATTGACTAATTGTCAATAAAGCATTATTATTTTCTATTATTTCTCAAATACCACTCGACCTTCGGTCTCGTGCTGTTTTTAACGAAACTTTTGAATCGCGAATTTTTGACGTAATAATTTGCAAAAACAAAAAAAAATTCAAAAAATATTCACCTCTAGTTGTTATTACATATTTTGCCTCCTTTACCCAACCCTGATTTTGGCAAACAGTTCTCCCCACCATAACATGAATCTTAACCTTGAAAGAATGAGTTTATTTATTTGTAGGTAATACTGCAGTGATAATTCATTTTTGTAAAGTAACTCCTTTGGTCTCGACGTATCTAATCATAAGTCTGAGACTGATACAAGTGCATTGTGTCTATGTAATAAGCAATGTAAGTATTCGTATGTTTTATTTTAACAAATTGGCAATGCTGGTCATTTGTTATTATTATATAATTGGTTATAGAGCAAGGAAAATCGATTTTTAATTGTTTAATTGCGCGAAACAAAAACTAATTCGTTTGATTAATTGCACAGAAAAGAAAATAAACACAATGTTTTTCTGAGAAGTATATGATAGGTATTAATAGTTATTTATGATACAAGGGATGAAGGTAACTTTTAATAATTGATAATAAGAAGCCTACAACCTTGGTTGCATATATTTAATACATTTTCCACTCTTGCATTCCAAATATACTTATATAAGATTGTATGATTAGTTTAATTTTGATATTTATTTGTTTTATTTATAAAAGATCAGTGATTGTAGATGATTTTTTTATATAAATTGCTTCGAATTGTGTAATATTGAGAGAAAATAATTTAGTAATTGTTTATTGTAAAAATCAATTTATTTGAAATTGAAGAAGTAGTGAATTATTTACTGCTATTTCGAATATCTTCTGTATTTAAAGTTTTCATCTATTTTATGTTATGAATATAAGATTTAAAAATTAACAGCTTTTAGATGAAATGAAAAATACTAATATGTTCAAATATCTTTCAATAGATAAGTATATTCTTACTTATATCTCATCGTCAATGGCAATCATATCTTCTCAGTAAAATCAACCTAACTCTGCATACAGAGTATTTATAGCCTACTTAACAATAATGGGAATGAAAAAATATTTTTCACTAATCATTAAATATGTATACGATCGTAAAAAGTATAAATAATTATAAATTTATTTTCATTGCAAAATGGCAGCTTATTTGAATAGTTAACAAAATAACAGCTTGTTACTATATAATTTCATTTATTTGTTTACATTGTCTTTCGTTTGTCATATAAACAAGCGAAATATTGTGGCATATTTGATCAAGAACGAACTACTGTTGGAATTACATACATTGTTAAAGCGTTTAAACAATTAAATAAATAGCGAGTTGTAAAATGATATTTTAAATTTGAAAGTATACGAATAGAAATTCTGATAAATGAGAAAACTTTTTGGGTTTCTAGCAGATTGGCACAAAGAGAGCATAATAAACGAACTAACCATTATATCTAATGGATTTTATAAAAATTGGATTACGTAAAAATATTGAATAGTAAAAAATTGTTTTGAACATTTTGTTATGTAATATAGATACAATGATTGAATATACTTTTTGTACTCGCATGTACTTTTCCATCTACATTCATTAAAAATATACATTAGGTAAAAAATGTAACATTTTTATTATCTTTCGATGATGTAACAATCAGTTAATGATAAGTATATTTTTAGATAAACCATGGCTTTGGAATCATTCTTAACATTACTATTTACTTCAATAGTTGGAGTATTATTATTTATATACTTCTACATGAAATTTGTCACTTTTACTTATTGGAAACGCAATGGAATCTGGCAATTTCCTCAAACATTTCCAACTGGAATGGCGTTACCCCTTTTCTGGGAACAGAAACATTTGGGAGACTTCTTTCGCGACATCTACCTTCGCATGAGATCTGACGGCCGAAGATTTGCTGGAATGTACTTGTTGTCCAAACCACAGTTGATGATAACACATCCGGATGATGTCAAACATGTCTTAGCAACCGACTTCACCCATTTTAGAAATAGAGGTATTTGGTGCAACGAAGAAGTAGATCCTTGCAGTGCAAGTTTACTGTCACTCCCTGGAGATAGATGGAAGCGTATTCGTTCGAAATTGTCTCCATTTTTCACGCCAAATCGCATGAAAACTATTTTTCCTACCATGAAGGCTTGTGGACCATCTTTAATAGAAGTTACTGGCGAATATGCTGACAAGAAAGAATGTTTCGATATGAAGGATTTAATTTGGAGATTCACTTCGACGATTTTAGGTTCCTGTGTATTTGGCTACGAATGCGATACAATGAAAAACCCTAACGATCAAGTTAAACTAATAGGAAAAGATATTTTTGAGCCCGAAAAGTGGGAAGCAATGAAGAGGCCTTTTTTCTTCTTGATGCCTGAAATCTTAGGGTATTTGAAAATGTCTAGCAACTCTAAATTCGTTACCGATTTCTTCTTGAATCTTGTGAAGGATTCTATAGCATACAGAGAAGCAAATAATGTGGATCGAGCTGATTTGATGCAAATTCTTGTTAACTTAAGACAGAAAGATGCTAATGATTCGAACGGCAAAGGAGTGGACGATGGTTTAAGTATGACTGAAATTGCGTCTCAGTGTTGGGTGTTCTTTGCTGGAGGATTTGAAACAGCTGCATCTTTGGTGACGTTTTGTATGTTTGAGCTTTCTAGAAACCCGGAAATTCAGAGCAAATTAAGAGAGGAAATTATTGATGTACTCAAAAAACATAATGGTGAATTCACCTATGAATCTCTGAATGACATGAAGTACACTGAAAAGGTGGTCAAAGGTAAATCAATTTAGATTTATCTTATCATATTTTAAAACTCAACGTTTTTTTTTGGATCATTCGATATTTTTCTTATTTTTTTCCTTTGCAAAAACGCATCAGATTAAATGAATTTGGCATTGTTTACGTTTCTTATCAACGCATCTATATTATTCTTAATCTTTTTAGGCAAATGATTAAAGTCCAATATAATAAAGTTTTATCTTAAAAATCAATATATTCACATTTTCATAAATCCGCAGCCTTTAAACTCGGTTATAGATAAAGCTTAATGAATGAAAAATTATATTATTACGAGTATAATGTGCTTGTCATATTGGAACTATATATGACATTGAAAATGCGAGCCAGTCGTTGGGCCAACTGGCTTTCTTGTACAGTGTGCTTAGAAATTTGATAATATAAAGGAATTAACAGTCAAAGATTTTGAAATAAAATTATTATTTAATAATTGAACAATACGCTGTTAAATATTATTTATCACTTTTGCACAAGACTGTACAAGAAATAAGTGTTAGACAATGAGGTGTGGTCTTACAACATCTATCTGTCTCTGGCTCGATTTTTGCTTTCATAAAATCCTTTAAGTTACAGTTCCAGTATTATTATATTTCAGTGGTGGTAGTACACTAATTATTGTTAGATACAGTATATACGTATATTATTACGCTATATCTGACAAATTGGAGTAGTACGAACTCTAATACGTATTCAACTAACAATCAATCAACTCCAAACATACCTATCCTAGTACATCACTTTCGTGTCGTCCAATATTTATAGAATCACGTCTGTTTTTCACACTGAGAATAATTCGTTCACGCAATAAACCATCGCAATCGTTCACTTTCAATCTTCATCAACCTTATGTTCGATATCCACTCGAAATGCCCAAATCCCACCTCAACTAATTCCTACTCTCACTTTCTTAAGAACATTCTTGTCAATCTCACAATCATCGTACACTATCGTACTACATTAAGACTGAAGAATATTTTATATTTGATGTTGTAGAAACATTGAGGAAATACCCGCCCCTACCATTTTTAAATCGTGAATGTACCTCAAAATCATACACGTTTCCAAATTCAAAAGTAACTCTTCGCCAAGGAGATGCCGTAGTTATTTCAGCGTATGGAATCCATAGAGATCCAGAATATTATCCCGATCCAGAAAGATTTGATCCTGAAAGGTTCAATGAGGATAACTATGTTAATCCTTATACGTATTTACCATTCGGAGAAGGGCCTAGAAATTGTATTGGTATGTTAATAATCTGATTGGAAGTATTTTATGAAAATAAATTTGTTTAAATAATTACAGGATTAAGAATGGGAATGATACAAGGAAAATATACAATTGCTCTATTGATAAGCAAATTCAAATTTCATTTTAATACGAAAACGCGATTACCATTACAAATGGCCAAGAATACTTTTACTGTTTCTGTTGATGGTGGAATATGGCTAGATGCAGAAAGAGTTTGATATTTAGAAATATATTTTATTTATTATTGATTATTACAAAAATATGGTTGTCGGCCTTGATTATAGATTGCACATTTTGTATAAAATAGTTCTTATGTTATAATTAGTTTATAGATTAATTCAATGTATTACATAGTTAAGATAAAATAATACTTTTATAGAAATATATATTGATTTCCTTATCACCAGTCCTTTTTTAAATGTTAATTATAGTTGATAAAACAACAAGAAAATGATAGCTAGTTTTATATACTGCTCCCATAATATAGTTAATTAATTCAAAGCAAAATAATATTATCTTTATGGATCATAAGATCTTCAGCTCGATTTCCATAATGGTTCCTCTCTACTGATATTTTTGGGGCCATAGCTTAACGGCTGGTTACCACACTTCATGCTTAAAATTATGTCGCATACTAAGATCTGTGAAAGCGAAGTGCCATACTTAAAATGGTTCATGTTGCAATTATTTATCGTTAATTATATTGAACAGAAAATGATTTTCTAATTGTAATTGTTGAAGAGCTAACGATCCTGCTTCATTTTCCAAGGATCCCGGGTTCGAATCTTGGCTAGGGTATTGATACTAACAGAGCTAGCTCTTTTTCAGTTTGCTTTTATTTTTGTCCGCCTTGTTTTCTGTTGCCTTTTTCCATGAAATATCAAAATACAAAATGGTGATCGACACAGCAGTTAAATGCAATTGAGTGTTAAAGGAAAATAGTTTTTCCTTTTTAAGAAGTGTCGTGTTGGGGTAGGTCGATATAGAAGAGACGGTACTTATACTTTATCCCAAATAACATGTTCAACTGAGAATATAAGAAATTTAAAACCGCTGAAACAATTAATTTGAATACGAACTAGATAAATCAACTTTTGACATTTTGAACGAACGTGGTAAGCATATTTCTCAATCGCACCTAGCAAGTGCGGTTTGTAAGTCAGCACCATCTTAATAAATTATGCAACTTTTGAAAGGTGAATGTACTCGGACTGGCAAACACGTTGCAGGCTAGACACGGCAATTCCATAAACGCCGACTTTCTGAATTTGCTCTGGGGACACATGTAATAGAATTTCAGAAATATCAACCGGCATTTTTCCTCTGCAAACAGAAAAATTCTGTGAATAAATAAACAAATAAATCATTTAATTTTACCGAACTATCTAATTTTGATGCCAGCTTGTCAGCCAATCAATTAGTTGTAAATGTCAAACATTTTGACTTTTCAATATTCAAATCTGTATACTTTCAATAAAATGCATTAAACTTACAAATAATTGTTAGAAACATTATCGCACTCTTTTTTATTACATTGCATTAAATGGGTAATTATACAAATACAAGCAAAATATGTGAAATGTGGTGTCAAGGTACAACAAGTACTTATTCTTCGTTTTTTTAAAACAATCATACTTCAAACTATTCTACTAGATACTAGTTATTTTTCATTATGTAAGGGTTTTTTTTTTGGATTGATGTGCGTCTTGCGCTTATTAATTTTCTTATAGCAATGTAGTTAACAACGTTTTAGGCAACTGGCCATGCATGCCTTGCAAGGGTTCCGTATTCGAATCCCGGGTAAAACTGTTGATGATGGTCTTCATGCTAAAATGACTTTAAAATATGTGGAACTGTTATAGTTTGGCACTAAATGGACAGAAAAATACTTAACCTAAAATAATATTTCAAAAAAATTACCATTCATGTTTTGACCTCTCAGGAACTTATCGGTGTGTCGACAATAAAACAACAATGCAATTGGTTCATTTTTAGGCTAAAAATGGCGACCGTAAGAATCATCCGCAATAGCAATTTCATTCGAATGCTAGATATTTTAGCCTTTTGTGTGTGTCCAGAAAATAAAAATTCATTTATTTGTCGTAGTGTATTAAATTCAATGCCACTAAACTAATCTTGAGCCATAATGTTCTGAAGTTTGTGTGTATGAAATGAGAACTGTGGAAATTTCCCCAAAAAGTGTGTTAAATCCGTAAATCATCAACAAAATCGATACCAAAATTAATTTCCTGTAATCAACTCCAAGATTCCATCGTCTTCCTATAATACCTTCTACACCGTTCTTGGATCAACTTGGCCATGTATCCGGAACCATGTCAGTGGGTTACTCTCCCCGTCCTTTCCCCTCCATTCCTTCTGCCAATGTTCTCACCGCTAAACTCACCTAACCCAACAAATCGTGCTGCGTTCACTCAGATCTCGCAGGACGGGATTCAGCAAGTTGTGTCGATTTCAGAGGGACGTAGATGGTGTTGATATGCTAGCGTGAGGTGGTAAGTGTTATTGAGGAGTTAGGGATAGTGTTAGGTCCTCTTAGATGGGTTTACATTGGGATATGTAGATCAATATTTGGGGTAGATAGTAAATATGGTATTACTGATGTTTGTAGGGTGAGGGTGTTTGTTGATATGTTTGGGTTTGAATATTTTATGTTTATATTTTCTCGGAAAACAAGCGATTTGGGAATAAGGACTTTAAAATAGTATTCTGACGAGAATAAACCAACCTTATGTGGATAATTAAACTTTATTCCAAATATCATGACCTCTGCTCTACGCCAATAATTTGTATTCGTCAATAATACTAATATTATTTGTGACATTTTATACGTACTTTTTAAGAGAACGATCTTTTATTGAAGTGTATAAACTCTGATTTGGGTAAAATTATATGATGTACAATGGGGTCGTTTAATACATTTTTTTAATGAAACTATCAGAATTAAAGACTACCTGCAATTTAAAAAAGTATTAATTGTTATTCATTAAGCCGCCAAGATTTTTTTAAAAATGTTATGACGCCACTGTTCTTGTATGTTGCGGATTTGTGTTATTTGGTTACGAATTCAAAACAAAACAAAAATCTTTAAATTAGGTGCCAACCATTTCACACTTCGGCAATATAACTAACAGCTCAATAATAAGAGAAGAGAAGATTTTAGAAAGAATGTATAACAGATAAACTTAAGCAGAAAAAACTTAATACTTTTACGTCAGAATTGCTATCTTTAAAACTGAAGTATCTAAATAATTAATATTTTTTAAACATCTGTTACATCTAGTACGATGTTTTTGGGTCTAGTTAGATTATATGTGACTAATTTGACATTGTGTGACTGTAATGTAGGAAAATATGAAAATGAATATAGCAGCAGTTATGTCCACGGCCCTAATTTCTTTAAAATATAATATCATTATTATATTTAATAGAACTTATTTTGTATTATACATATTCATACCGGGATTTTTTTTTATCAATGTATATAGAGTTATGTTGAAATGATGGTGCTTTATACCTCAGTAAATTTTGAACTAATTTGAATTTTACACTATTTGATAACAGTGCGTTTTTTGACATGTCTGTGCATGGAACTTTTCCACTTTAGGGAAATTGAAAATGTCTGCATCAACGATGCAACTATCAATAAGAAGGTATTACTGCTCTTACTCTTTAGGTAATGCTCCCTGTTTTGCAAGTCATTCATATTCCTATTGTTGGCTATAAATGTCTCCATTACAATTTACAATTACAGTTGCAAAACATTCGCTCCTGCTAATATTTCTCTTGTAATATCTCGCAACAATGCTTACGCATTGACGGATGTGCATTACTCGCTTTGTGTGCAGAACAGCGCTGAATGCGAAGAAGAAGAACGAAGATTCCGGTGCCGAGCGCAGTGAAAGTTTCTCTGCAGTTCCCACGGCCTATTTGGATTCGAACACTGTGCACATACACATACCTCACAGTCTAACATCTAACTTATATGCGATGTGGAAATGTTACTTACTTGGACGACTTTGAAAATGGATAACGAGCTGAGAATGTGAATGGCAGATGTAAGGATTGGAGTTATAAGATTTCAAATGATGAGGAAGATTTTACGTGGAAATATAAATCTTTTCAGATATTTTCTAATTTACTGAAAGGAGAAGCCATATTTCACACAACTTTGAGGCTGCTATATTTGCACACAGAGAAATCGAGTTAGTAAAAATAACACGAAAGATTCAGTAAAAAAGTATTTCAGTTACTCTTACTGTATTCTGTATTATTCAAATTAACTGAGATCCTCAATTGTATTTACTGAATATGGGACCTTTTATGTAACTTACCTGGTAATTTTTAACGCCCTGCTAAAAATTTTAACCAATAAAAATATATGTTCAAATAAAATTTTAAATTTTTTGTCAGTGACGTCTGCTATCATTGGTTAATATTTTTAACAGACCCTTAAAAATTAATAGGTAATTTTCAAATAGGCTCCTATTTCAGTTATTCGAAAAACAGCTGAATTTATCAGTAAAGCTGCGCGCAACTGACATTTCTCAATTGAAACAACTGAAAATTCAGTAGAATTGACTGACGATCGTCCAATATACTAAGAGTTAGTTAAGAAGTAATTGACTTGTTTATTATGCTTTGCGATAAGTTTCCGTAACTTAAAACTATTCGAAAATATTCGGCTTGTACAGATTTTTAATTTTTTTAATATTTTTATGTGAAATATGAAATTGAAATATATTATTTTATAATAATAATTTGTTGTATTTCAGAATCGTAACCCAATTATAAGATTATATGTCATAATAACTACCATATTCAGTAATAATTACTGAAATATTTATTCAGTTATTTATCCATCTTGGGGGGAAGTTAACTCGTCACACAGTACAATACAATAAGTACAGTTTATTTTTAATATGGAAACTAAATTATATGTTCTAAGAACAAACAAGTAACTGAACATCTATTCTATGTGTCAACCAAGTATAAGTGTAATTATTAATCCCTGAAATATAGATTCGCATGTATAACTCAAAATCCTACCTTGACAAAATAATAAAATTCAGGACGAGAGAAACTTAATTGAAATGTGATTAGAAAGAGAATAATTAATTCGTTGTTTTGACAAAATAACTTCGCAGTGACAAGCTTAATGGAATATGAATAAAATTAACTTCGTCAATTTATAATTTCAGTTAGTTCCTTAATAAAATTTCCTGAATTATAAAATGATGGAGGGAAGTTCTAGTTAGTTTATTAGTTTTTCATTAAAATGGCCCCAGAAGTTCAACTCGCAGATAAGATTTTGTATTGAGAATTCACAAGCTCAATTCTGTAGAAAGTTTCTTAAAGCTGAAAGGAAACATCTAACAGAGTCAAACGCTGAGAACTTTATGTAATCAAAGCGAAAAAAGAAGCACAAATAAAAATGCGAAGAATTTAACAAAAGACGAGAACACTGGCGTGTATGTTTAACTATTCTACGTTTTTGTTGTTTTGGCGTTTCTGTTTGCGCAGAAAATAACAGTGGCCCAGATACTTCTCGGCAACTTCCTATTGCAGTATTAAGACGAAATAATGACGTTTTTGTTGCGCGCAGACAGCGAGCTTACTTAGTTCAAGGAAAATTATTTTTAGTTTCGTTAACTAAATGTTGCTGTAGATTTACCACTTTCACAACTTAATTGCAGGCAATGAAACTTGTGAATTAGGTGCATTTAGTGCTAAACACCCTATAAAGCATGGATTCATTACAACGTTGTTAATGGTGATGACTTAACGTTAACATTGTACTAATATTTAGCTCGTTCGGAATATTAAAAAGAATGAAAATACTTCGTTTTCAGTTAATATTCATTTTACCTGCGTTTGAGATTCGAAAATATTTTTATATATTAAATTCGTGACAGGTACCTGGAAGCAAAAATAACGACGAAATATAAATTTTGTGTGATGATTATATTTTGCACGAAACCGTGACAGTCGAGCTTATAAATAATCTAAAAATATATTTTTTCTATCAGTGGTTCTCAAAATACAAGACACAACTTTCTTATTTTAAATGGGAATCTAATTCGATTTAGTATTTTTTTCTGAATACAAAAATATAAAGATATATCCTAACAAGACAAATAACTGAGAAAAATAAAAGTAAAATTTATGTACGATATATATGTCGTAGAATTTGAGTTACGATGACGAACGAAACGTGACATGCCGAAAAAACTAAGTTATGTTTGTTTATTTTGACTTATCGGAACGATCGGATGGAGATTAAACGGAGTAGTGTCTGCATTCAAGGAACAAGTGGTTGAAATGCAGAGCAGAGTGATTTGGGATTTGAAAGAGAATTCGTTAATAAGTTTTTCATAATATTAGTTTGTTAATCGAAGTATAGTGTTTTCACAAACTTTATATAAAAACTATCAATACAAAATGTCAGATAGTAGTGATAATGAATGTTGTACTCCACCACCACGTCCTTCGACATATACCGGGTGTCTTCTTTTTTTTTTGAGCTATAGGAAATACAAAGTTAATATTTTAATTTAAGCGAAATTAAAATATTAACATTGTAGCTAAAAAAAAGTAGACACTCGGTATATATTTTATTTAGATATGGCTTAAATAAGAGTGCTTTAAATAGAATACAATTGATCATATTATTGTAGATAAGCATTTTTTATTGTATGTTGTTAATTTTGTTTATTGTCTAAACCTAAAGCACTCGTATTTCAGTCAGATTTAAATTAAATACATATAAATTCTTGTATTTTTCTCTGTTATTTTGTATATTAAAACATGATGTATTTATGTCGTTATATTTAAAAACAAACTCTGATTCCGAATAATTGAATAATTGAATATAAAAGTTCTCATATGAATTAAGAAAGTTGTGTTTCATTTTTTGAGACTCACTGGTAGAAAAGAAAAATTCTTTTCATTGTAACAGGCTTGTAAAATGGGAAATGCTGGGTAATTTAGTCAACCTCGTAGCAGTCGTAGCTCTTATAGTTCTCGAAATAGAAATGGTGGCACACTTAAATTTAAGAGCCTGTATACTTCAAACAAGTAAAAAGTTTAATTAATAAACATTCATATGTATTACAAACATGCATAGATGATGATGATTCTGATCGGCTTTATAATAATCTTGATCTTGGGCTTACAATCATTTTAAACTTATTATTAACTTTATTTATCAAAAACAAGCTATTAAGTTCTAATATTAATAATTATTTAAAATATTAAATATATTCCCCTACCGATTTTGGTGGTGTAGTAGCTATGTCACTAGTCTAAGGTCGTGGGTTCGAATCCCACTGAAGAGCATCATCGTTTTTGTGCACATAAATTCACAATCATCCTTTCATTAAGTAGCAAATGACCATAGAACTTAGTGCACTTACCATCTTCATAAAAAAAATCTATTCCCTAAGCTTTAAAGTAATAAAGAATATATTGAAATGTGATTTAGATATTTTCTTTATTGCTTTAGGGGATAGGTTTAGAATTTTTGATTATTTGTCCATTTAAAATTTATTTTTGTATATTTTTAGTGGATTGCTACTGCAATTCTGTTAGGCAATAAGGTTTATTATTATTATTTGACTACTCGTAATAATTGTACATTTTATTGAGGATGAGGTCACCGAAATGCTGGGCTCGAGTCCTGAGATGAATCCGTTTTTAAATTTGTCAGTGAAAGTCTCTACAACATAATCATGAACTCGTGTGGCAGCATCCAATCCAATCGTTTATAAAAACTGCTGACACTTAAATCCCCAGCCCACAATAACTCAGGTAGCAAATCCTCATCTCCATTAATCCATCCAGCTCAGGCATCCAGCATTGAAACACGAACACCGAACACCCCAAACGCACTTTAGTCAGAATTAGAAGGAATATTATGACCATTTGTATCAGTTTGCGGTGGAAGCTAAACTCCGTTCACGCAGCTCGACAGACGCAACTGATACATCCAAGCTGCGGTTCTCCACTCGGTAGACTCCGCCAGGGGTTGCTCGCATTTATCTCCGTTTCTCATTCTCCGGGGATCTGTTTTGCTAGCGATCGCCCCGAATGTACGTCACTTCCAACTTGACCGGATTAGCGAGATTTTCTTCCTGCTGCCATTGGGCCGGATATTTAAATTAAAATTTACTACGTGGTTTCGGATAATCTTTCAATCAAATCAAATTGGTATTATGGTTAGGGACTTACTTGTTGAGTTAGCTTAGCAGGTTCAACGGGAAGCGCTGGATCCATTTTATCCAAATAATGTGTTTTAAAATGTTTGTCGTAAGAAGACCGGATAGAAACTAGATATTAATAGATATGAAATTTCATTGGGTCGAACAGACATACCTACATACTAACCTAATATTTTCGAGGAATTCATGGTAATTAGAAAATTAGAATGTTCTATGTAAAGAATTCAAGATGAACTGTAGTAAATGGTATTTTTTCGTTTATTACGACTTAAATATTGCAAACAATATTCAGAGATGTTAAACTAAATAAATGGTCCATGGAAATTTCAGTTCTTTAGAATCACTGTACTAATAATTTTAGGAATATAATGAATAAGAGCTGTTTTAAAGAGAAATAAGAGCCGATCTCGGTGGTGTAGTGGCTATGTCACTAGCCTATTACACCAGAGGTCTAGGGTTCGAATCCCACTGAAGAGCATTGTCGTTTGTAATGTTCACATTATTTATCCATTTATGAGACGGCATATGACCAAAGCAGTTAGTCCGCTTGCCATCTTCGTATATAAAAAGAGAAATAAAAATATTTAAAATTTGCAAAAATATACATTACAAAATATATAGTTGCATACCATTACAGAAAAATGGAACACCCGGTAGAATCTGCAGATATATGGGCATTTTTTAGAAATAAAATTTGACAACGTTTCCGTTATATTTAAAATAATTACAAAAAAAAATACAAACCAATGGATTCTTTTTAATTTGGTTCATTTGTTTAGATAGTAGCAACTCGTAATCATGCTTGATGATAAATAATTATGCACTGATGTGTATATTGTAGAGTTACTGCAGTCAAATTTTGGAGAAGACATAATCTGTCTTCCTTTTTGCAGGACAGTAATTATTATTTATCGGTTAAAGTTTAATACAACTCAGTACAAGTGTCATCATTGGAAACTAAACATCTGTGTGTTGAAGAAAACAGGAACAAAAACAATTCACAATTCATGTTAATTACAATTTGAGGAAGTACAACAGTACAAGTTGCACAGTACATGTACAATATATCTTGAAATTATACCGGCTCGTCTTGGCAAATGTTTTGTTAGGGTCAGTTCGGGTGCATTGTCATAACCGCATGTTGAACGCAACACCGTACATCTACCCCATACTACCCCGCCATTAGTCTACGATGGCATGTTCGTGTTTAGTTAGTTCTCCGTTTTGCCGGTGCGTTTGCTTGTAGCGCTGTGTGCGGTTGTCTGTTTACAGTACTTGTACTTGTAATTGGTGTGTTTGTTTGACAAGGCTGGGTACATTGTCTGACAACCTATCTTGCTATAGCTATAGCTGCAAATAGAACAAGTTTTATTGATAACAATAGCCTGCTACTGTAGCTAATTATTTGTAAAAGTTCCGGAGGAAGGATTTGAACAGAATTGTTTCAAGAGAAAGATTCATTTACACCTTAGTGCACTACACCTCTTTAACCATTACATACTCTTTGTATTTGTATTTACTAAGATAAAAAACTTTAGGAATTATTTTCTCAAAGGTGGATCATTTGTTTTACTTAAAACTCTGTATTATTATATAGATAATGTACCCATGATTAAATATTCTTCAAATTTAAATTGTACAGTCCCCAATTTTGAGAAAATTATCTGGACAACTTTATATTTTTGTGAAATGCTTACTCTATACCAGTTATAGTATTTTGAAATGTACAATAAATATTACGTTTGATTTACTAAAACTATAATATTTTTCATAAATATTGGGGTCTTGAAAAAAATAGTATACACACCATAGGAGAGAATTGTGTTTTCCCTTGTCGTATTGTAGCCCTCGCCTACGACTCGTACTTCAATTTACTCCGCGGGAAAAAATTATACACTTCTCTCCCTTATTGTATAATATACCTACTATAATATATTCCGTTCGTCTATTTAAAAATATTTCAATATTTTAATTATTATAAAAAATTTATCAGGGGTTTGAAGATTTACTCCTTTACATTTAAGAATAATTAACAATATCTTTAAAAATTTGTACTTTATTAAATAATATTTAACTACCTGACTATTTATGCCTTATAAATAGTAGAACTTATATCCGGAACGTTATTTTGCGATGTTTAATTATAGCATAAAAATTTTCTGAAGATGAAACCAATAAAATAATTTCGATTCAAACCCAAACAGTCATTTCTACTCAATGCTTGCTCCACGACTATCGTCCTCAGTGCCTCAATATCCGAAAGAAATTCACCAGGAAGCCATATCCTTTGTGAACACCAGGGAGTCATCTCAACCTCATTATTTCCATCCAGCGGTCGTTGCTGCACCGAGATAGAGTTCCAGCGTCTCTGGAGCCGCTCCAAGGCTACTCCGGGCAGACAGGACTACAGGACACAGGATATGAAGCAGCTGCAGTGTTTAGAGGATTACTGCACGATGCGGACTACGGACACGAAGCCAAGATGGCTACTTTCCACTTCTTATTATCCGCCAAGAATTTAATTAAAGTCGTGAGATAAACAAACTAGACTAGAACGGTGAAAAAACTACAGCTTAAGTTGAAATATGCTTTGTGTTTGCTGTGCATTGCATAAAAAGATACTTTTTATATGCATTTCATTTGGATATAGAAGATTATAATGCATAAGCTTCCGTCGTGTTTAAACCAAAATTTAGTTTACATATTAATGACTAATTTCAAATAATATAGTTATATATAATAATAATATAATACATATATTACAAATTGATAGATAGAGATATGCAGCGACAAACTTTCAGTAATAGTTTATCGTGTGGTCCTCGAAAAAAGTGATTTTTGATATTTAAATATGACTTTCCTCTAACAGATCTATAATTTCACTCCAAACTCGATTAAATATTTATATAACTGTTGTATAAAATAATTGACGATGGTTCAAAATTAATTTTCTACATTTTAGTTTATCTTTCCTCCGTAACACTTAGTAGGGTTTAATCAATATTTATTACATGTTATTTTCAAACATATAATTATTGCAAATTATGTTTTATATTCCAAATAATATTACTGACATCTTTTCTTGAAAACTTATTTTCTTAGCTGATTTTGTTACACGTAAACTTCCATTTCAGGTTTTGCAATTATTACCAAAATCAACTCAGCTTTTTGCATTGTCATGAAGTTTCTCGTTCATGAGTTATAGAATACACAGACACACACATCTATCCATACACGCAGACATGTGATTGAAAAATTGTCAAAGCACAATCAGGGGACTTCTTTGAAAATTTCGAAATCGATTTTTTATACTTGCTTTACTTCCTTATAATATAAATATAAGGAAGTATAAAACTGCATTAGAAACAATAGAACGCAGACATCTAAACTGAAAAAATCAGTTACATTTTAATACCTAATTAGATTTCGACCTAGAAAATGGTATTTCTGCTATTAATAACAAAATGCATTAAAGATTTAAAGGTTAAACAAAACAATGTAAAAGTTAATAATACAAACTTTTACTTTCTACAGATAGCTGTAGGTTCAAGGTTTGTCATGCAGAAAATTTACCATGTAATTTATTAATTACATTTGAGAATAGCGCATGATTAAATTGAATAGCCCAAGCACCCTACTGTGAGAAATACGGGAAATAAAAAAAAGTGTTTCAAAATTAATGTCATTCCATGATTAGCATTCGCAAATTATTTACCAGATTACAAAATACAATGTATTATCCTCACGCAAGTCTGGATATTAGCAAAGAGAAATTTGTAGATAAATTAAATAATCATCATTGTCATCCAATGTTACGTTGGCACAACAATTTATTATTTACCAACCTCATATCTCACGCAATCTTCCATGACAAGATTGTACACTCGCTATAAATGAATTTGGAACGACTCTGCGCAAACATATATTTTAAATTGACATTTTGTAATGTTCCAACGTCATAGCACAATAATAAAATTATTTAGCTAGTAAATATTTAGCAATCTAAGAAGATAAATGTTTGAATTATTTATCTTTCTAACGTCTACGTTTAGATTTCATGTGCTAGGTCGGGATTGAAGTAAGCTGCGATTCGTTTTTATCTCCAGAGAGAAGTTCGTGCCTTGTGTGCCTAATATCACACCGTTTTAGCTCATGGCAGCAATTCCATGGAGCATGAAGTTGTAGAAAGGAATTGTATTGACCTGATATTTGATTTTAAATTCAAACAAAATTGACCTGTCACTTTTTAAAGTTACTTAATAATTGTAGGTAAAGGAAATTTTGATAGTAGTAGTATGCCAATTCGTAATTTATCCTTTTTTGGGTGAATATAGATCGACAAACCGATTTCCGTGATACATAACGAATGAAATGAATGTCTCGTACAAGTTTAAATTGTACATTCTGAGTCAAAATTTTATTATTGCTTTATTCACTGTCTCCTACACTATTTGAAAATCAAATATTGAACAATACGTGTCCAATCGTCAAATAAGTTTTACAGAAATTTGATGTCATACTGAGGAATACTTATGTTGGGAGTCTTGGTAAGAAAGGAAAATATTCAGAATTTCGTCATAATTTCTAGTAATAATAATGTATGATGCAATTCACGCAGCCATCACCCAAATTTCCGAGCCCTCGAGAACATAAAATCAACAACTAAAATTTGTCTACACAGCACAGCGAATCGCAAAGCACAGCAATGTAATATGCAGTCAGCATCGTAAACTAATTAATCCTGGTGTGCCATGAATGTGCGCTGCAGCTCGCAGAGTAGGCGGCGGAAAATAAGCCGGAGTCGAGATATGGCAGCCGTGATGGAAAATCGAAGTTCAGGACTAGAGAGGAACATCGTCGCAGCAGACTTCATAAATTCATTACGAATTTGCGGAATGCTGATTTGCTTATTACGTGTAATTAAAATCGATGCCACTGATTTGAATAGGGGAAAGTTATTTTAGGGCTTGGGGAAGTGTTCTTCGGAGAGTTTCCTTTCCAATCAGCGATTTTTAGATGCTACCTAAACTGAACTAATATTCATCTTCATAAAGTGTATTAAAGAGGTCGAGACCGTTATCGACTTTATATTTTATTTAATAACTTAAAACATAACATAACATAACTTATCGAAATCTGCGAAAGCAGAGTATCAAACCCAAAATGAGTAAATGGTGTGATAATATATTATTTATTTATTTGTAGTGGCTTTACACCCCTATTAATCTGTCTAGATCCTTTTATTGGAATGGATTAATCTCCGTTTTTTTTTCATTAAATCCTTGTAGTCCTTCAAGTTTCATTTGTTTTACTTTGTCAGTTTATAATTACTGATGCATTTAAAAATTCTTCTTTTTCCTTTAGCCATGTTGATCTAGGCCTGCCTCGTCATCTTCTTCCTTTACCCATGTTGATCTAGACCTGCCACGTCATCTTCTTCCTTCAGGTTTCCATTCTAATACTGATTTAAATGCTTTCCGTATATGTCCAAGCTATCTGACTCTCTTTTGCTTGATCTTTTTCACTGTCTTTTCCTTCCAACTCTTGTTCGATTTCATAGTTATTCTTACTCTCTATTAGTTTTTTTGATATCTTTATTGGTCATAATATGATTCTTTGTTCCATAATTTTTTAATTTCCTTTTTTTTGTCATTATGAGTTAATGTTACAATTTTTAAATATATCAAAGTATATTACAAATATTTACTGAAATACGTAAAATAAACTTAAAAGGCCTTCAAGTTGTATACCACTTTATGATTGCTACCAAAGTTTAAATTATACTCGTAGATTTAAATTCTAAATTTAATATTTGAAAATGCTTGCTTTTTGAGTTATCGTGGAACAAAATAAATCTTCGCATACTGATATATTTCATGTTCCACATCCAAAATATGTAAATAGCGTTCTGATATATTTATTTTATTTCTTGAAATCTTTCGCCTAAACAACATAAAAAATATTAAAGTTTTATTAATGGTTCCAAATAGCACACTCAGGCGTCATCGTAAAAATTGTGAAATCGTATTTTAGGAACCTTAAATCATTCTTATTTATTGAAATTTTTGGTCTGTCAAAATATAGGTATGTGTGGTAGATAAGAACGTGCCTTATTTTTTATATTTTCGATTTAAATTTTGCAAAACAAATCAAAGCGTTCAAGTTTTAAAAACAATTATAATTAGTTTGGTCAAACCTAATTAGGTTTCGCACGGAATTTTTAAAACTTTTCACTTCCAATTACAGCTATCTTTAGAGTTCTTGAAAGTTATGTAGTTAGATAATTTATTTTGAAGAACATATTTGTTATAGTCACGTTCGTTATTACTAAATCTTTGTTGTTTATTTAGAAAATATTTAGTTTGTTGATGGTTACCTGCAAATTGGAAAATTCGTGCTTAGAAAATAATTAGCGGTTTGGAATGTTGCGAATTGGGTGCAAAGTGAACGTTGAAAATGTAACATGAGCCAAGTAATTAATGTTACTGTTTATATTTTATGGTTATTGCGTTGCAGTGCATATCGAAGTCAAGTTTAACGAATTAATTAGAAATGCAAATGCATTGATAAACTCTGGCGTGCATCAGAATTCATAGCTATACGTAATTTGACTATGTACAATCGTAACATTTTAAAGATTAAATTTGGTATCCAAATCGACCAACGGATTATATTTTAATTGCTGTCAAAATAAGGTGTAAAAATTATTAGTGACAGTTATGTTCTAGTTTCATGGCTAATCAGTAAATAATAAGGAGTAATTTTTAATCCTAATTTTAAATGTAATTAAATAAAAAATAACCTCGCACCAAATGTGATTTTAGGTTGGTTAGTTTATGTCCTACCTGCAGTGAGGTTTTTCACCATTAAAAAAATGTATCAAACTATATCTAAATAGAAGACTATCTGCACTTTTAAAGAGTCTTAATTGTTATTCATTAAGCCACAATGATTTTTTAAAAATGTTGTGACGTCATTGTTGAGGTGTTGGTGGATTGTAAATAATTGTAGTCACATGAATGTTCTAATTTATTGTTCGGGAAATTTAAATAAAATTAAAATAACTTTTCATGTAAATAATCAAAATATACATGAATTCCATTTATTTCTGGAAGAAATATGAAAAAAACTATAAGATTATTTTAGTCAAATGTTCGATTCCCGCTGATAAATTTTTCTAACCTACGTCATTCAACATGCCTTTAATTTCGTTTAATCGACCTAAAGTAATATTTATTAATAAATAATATATTTTGTATTTATTTAATACATATTTACGAATTCAAAGTGAAACAAAATACCTTCAAATTAGTTGCCAACTATTAGCCCAATAATAAGAGAAGTACAAATAATTTAGAATAGGATAGATGTGCCCCATAATACTTTGACGTCATTGTAGAGGTCTTTAAAACTAAAATATCTTAATAATTAATTATATTTTTTAAACTTCTGTTATATCTAGTACGATGTTTTTGGGTCTAGTCATAATATAAATGACTTATTTTGAACGATCCCATTCTTAAGGACAAATCTGTAGAACACTTAACCTATCTTTAAACACTTAACTAAATGCTGGATGCCTCAGAAAAACCGACTGTCATTATATTCGATTTTGAGTGAATAAATGATTTCCTAGTACTAGAGAGGAAAGCTTGCTGAAGAATTGGTAGACAGTATATTTTACAGGAGACAAAAATGAAATAGGTAGATGCAGATTTAAATTCTCTTCCCAAAAATACGAGCAGTCCGCGGTTGTCTAAATAAAGTACCAAAACAGAAATATTGGTACAGACCAGAAAATTGTATTGTTCGTAATGTATTTCTATTAAATAATTTATTTATATTATTTTCAATGTACGATATCGAAATAAGTGCAAGAGGTCGTGGCACCCAAAAGTTGGGGACAAATGCTCCTACATAAATCTTCCGTTGGACACGCACAAATCACCCCTGCAATATCGCAGTGAACGATCCTTCACACACGTTAATTTGCATTTCAACTTGACACATCTCATCCGAGCGACTTTTGAAATTGCTTATTCACAAATTCGCCGATTTTTCGGCATCGTAGAGCGAACTTAAAAAGATATGTCATCCCGACACGAGTATATTAATATTATATTACGTCCATCAATCTTTGCTGTCTGATATTACAGAATGAAGTGGAAAGAAAAATAGTCGCATTCAGCGCACTTGAATGATAAATTATCCCTTAACACCCCTCTGATTTGTAGGGTGTTTTCTACAGGTTTTATTTTTACCTGCTCCAATTTGCATTCTTTGTTGATCGAAGGACATTATTAATGGCTATACACAGTTTTATTGCCAGCATAATTGGTACAGGAATCTTGCAGTGTGTACTTCGATGGCGAGGGTTAGTTTAAGCCATTTCCTAATGACGTCTGTGTGAATTCATGTATGTGCAATAACTTACGAACAACAGAAGATACAGTAGTTATAATATATAGAACTGATTAGATTTTCGATATTATTTAAAAAATAGAAGTGCACTGGACACCGTAACAATAAACTAAATTTGTTTCAAATGTAGTATAATTGGTGAAAATTTTTTCATATAAAGGATGTTAACAATGATATTTCGCATGGAAAATATTGTTTTTAAGTTTTTTTTTTCGGTCTGCTTCCAGTTTTGAGAAAAATCACTAGTTTCAGCTAAGATGCAATATTAATTAATCTGTTATTACTCTATATTATTCCTTATTGGTCCAGATAAAATACAGCATATTTTGTCAATCTTATATGGTCTAACATGTTTAGGAAAAGAATTAGAAAATATATCACAAACATTTATCAAACTATAACCAGAATTGTACAAAATAACTATTCAATTTTCTTCATTACTAAACATCGTTAAAGTATGAATACAAGTTCATTTGACATTGACATCCTATATTGTACATATTTTATCGGGAATAGTGCTATCTATAATTGGTATCAATAATAGTAATACATTAATTTCAGAAAAGTAAATATTGTATCTTTACTTTATGAAAGTGATCGGAGCAATAAAAACATGCGCAATCTTTGTAAATTCATTAACAGTACATTTACAGGATGTTTCCATTACACACGCAAAGCTTTCGTTTGTAATTAATCCACCGTGAGTTGGCACACCTGACGTTGATTAATAGTGCGTCCTGCGATCCTGAGTCCTGCCATCCTGCCATCCCGCTGGGTGATGTTTGCTTTTGTGCAGAAAAAACAGATGGCTCTAGTGCTGCTTGCTGTTCCTTTATGCATTGTGCCCTGACAAATGTTCATTTTGCTTCAATTTGCGATCCTTTTCAAGTGGACTAAGTGACGTCATGTAGCGAACTGAGCTTTTAATTTGTGAAAAATGTGTTTTCTTTGTCATTTTTGAGGATGCGCAGTTGGCAACTATGATGATCAAAAGGATTTTTATGCTTGTTGGCCTGATGTGAAGTGTTGATGGGCATTTTTGCAAGGGAAATTGTCCTTTAATTTTGATTCTACAGGTATTTTAATCACTCTTTTAAAAGCACCCACACTGAGGATAGTACTTATTTTTCAATTCGACACACGAATTTGCACATTACTCAAACGCATTTATTCGACTGTGTTTATTGTAAACTGTAAAATACTCGAAATCTCAGTCCTATTAGCATTTATTCTTCTTACATAGCTGACGTTTCGGTTTACACTTAAACCTACTTCACGATTAGGAAGATCTTACAGCAAACTATCATGTAACAAACATTTGTAAACAATAAATCAGTTTGTTACATTGACAGCTGTCAGTATTGAGAATAAGAATGTGTATGTGTTACGCTTTTGTATGTACGAAGTTTTTATCAAACTGAATGATTTTTTACAAAATGTATTTGTTACATGATAGTTTGCTGTAAGATCTTACTAACCCTGAAGAAGGTTTACGTGTAAACCAAAAAGTCGGTTATGTAAGAAGAATAAATGCTGTATAACTGAGATTTCGAGTATTTTATAATTGTTGTTAATGGTTGATTTATCTTTGAAGCTAATAATAGTACTTATTAAACATTCCTCTCTTTTATTGTCTTCACACTGGATATTGGAAGTGAAATTGGATTTATCCATAACAACGAAATGATCTTCTCAAATACAGTGATGGTAAAGGTGTAGGTGGTGGGTTGTAGAGACGAAGTCGAAGAATGTTAGGTTTACTTATATTGCTAGCTGGATTTATGATAAAGTAAAGTTAGAGGTAATGCGGTTGTAGCAAAGTAACATAAAAGATAAATCTACGGAAAACATCTACATGTATTGGATCAAAGTTACATTCAATTATTGCAATTTTTCTTAGTTAAAATTTATTATATAAATTATATACAGAAAGACGAATGTGTATGTTTCTTACGGTTCCCTGAGGAAAACTTAAATTCTTTGCAAATTGTTGACATGACAACTGTTAGAGTGTTAGATGTGGAATTCGAACTAAGGATCGTAATATATGGACTGATGCGTTACCACGAAGCTATTTGCTAGTGTTAATTAAATTGTAAATCATTTGAGTGAACAAAGTTATTACAAAACGCAGCACTAAGATGTAGATTGGGTAGAAGTAACTACGAATACTTTGTTGTAAATAACACGAAAGCTTTTTACGTTAAGTCTGCCTAATCGTTGCTTTACTTTTCGCTGCCCTGAACCAAAACAACTCTGGGTCGTTTTCGAGGTCTTTGAAATTACTACAGATAAAACAGAATAATCTTCCAAACGTACTTCGACAAAACAAAAAACTGCAAAGTCAGTTATTTAATTTAATACACTACCCTGCAAAGAATAAATATAAAAGTTTTTTATTTTAAGAATGCTAGGAATGTTTTCTTTGTGGTCAAAACGAACTAACGGGCATACAACAAGGAAACTCAGTTACAAGAACATTGTAACAGTCAGAATAGCTCCGTGGTAACGTGTCGGACTGTGGATCGTGAGATCCTCAGTTCGAATCCCACTGCCGACAGTTACAAATTTAAATTTACCCCTGTGGTTCCCCCTCCACTAACATCCTTGGGGGCTATGATTTGACGGCTGGTAACCGCACTTCATATGATAAAATATATCACCTACCGAGATCTGCGTAAGCAGAGTGCCACACCCGTAATGGGTAAAAGGCGTGATGATATATTTATTTATTTATTTTATTTTAGAATTAGAATTTAAAAATTCTTTGTACAAAATAATAGAAAACAGTTGTAATTCTTTTCATGAAACTGTTATATGCAGCAAAAAGCTTCACAACTTTAAAAAGCTGCAGTCGACGCGACTTTGTAATTCACTGAAATTAAAGTTTTAAACAGGTAATTTTACCAAGCTGTGAAAATATCTACATCCATACTTTGGGTTCAAACTGGGTTCATATTTTCAACCTAAACATTATTTACGCTATATGAATAATGTAGTAAAGCTATTATTTTTTACGATATCCTCACAAAGCTAGTCGTAGTTTCAATGCGGATAGAAGTTGTTCTTTTTTAGACACATTTTTTCTAATGCACTTTACCGCTGCAATTTCTTTTTACAATAGGTACATTTCAAAAGAACTTTACAAATTTAAACACACGTGCTGTTTTTATTTATAGATCATCAATGAATGTTATACTGTAATGTAGAAAATTATTAACAAAACTACTAATTAGGTAGTAAATTACCACAACCAATTTTTCGGATAAAGCACATTTAAAACTGCCTCTTTTAGTTACATTTTGAAGAACTGTGATTCGACGTCGGGTTACCGTTCTTTGCCTCCAAAATTATATCAAATACTATGATGACTAAATGGGGTGATATTTACATTTTTGTCATTTATGTATAACTTGTTATCTGTATATATCACCGTACTGTTTCAGATAAATGCAACATAGGTTGTGAAAGGATTTGATCTACGACGTTCAGAAATTATGTTTGCAAACAAATCACAAACCTTTCACCTTTCGAATTTTTTCTTCTTTAGCAAATATCTTTAAAGTATGATGACAAATTCATATGACACTGATATCCCATATTACATTTTATCTGGATCAATAGTATGTTCATATAATTGGTATCCATATATTAATGACACAAAAGTAAATATTGCATCTTAGTTGCACAAAAAAAAAAACGGATTGTTACAATAGCAAAAATTTATCTTACGCAGAGTGACAGCAATTTATATATTTACTATTACAATATTTATATTTATGTTAGTAATATGATATTATTTTCGACTGCTGCTACAATAATCTAAATAATATCATATTACTATGATAAATAAAATATTGTTATTGTAAATATCTAAATTGCTGTCACTATACGTAAGATAAATTTTTGATATTGTAACAATACATTTTTTTCCGTGTATGGAAACAATTTGAATGAGAATAAAATATAAGGCATGTAATAAATTTAAATATTCAAACCTGTATAAGTTCAATACTAATAAATTAATTATTATAAGCATTACGCTATTATTGTTTACTTAAAAATGAGCATTTTTTACTACAAATTATGCATTAACAATTACAATAATGAAATTCGTAAAATGTGGTGGCAGTCGTCTTGCCCATTATTAACTTTTTTTTTTTATTATTATTAAGTGTCTCAACTGCTGAGGCTATATGCCGCCACGTTTTCGATGGTGTGACAACGGCACGCTGTATTCGCTGATATGGGTTTTCGCAAAGCGGTCACCCATCCAACTACTAACCGTGGGCAGCATTGCTTAACTTGCGTTATCAAGTGATCAGGCTTTAACGCTACCTGCCAAGCCGTTGCCTTTATTAACTTTTAACAATGTACAATGTACACTTTAAACAACCGGCACTTTAAGTTCAATTTTTGTTTTGTTAATGAGTCGTCAACATTTAAAATTTTCTTAAAATAAGCAAAAGAGATGAAATGTATAAAAAATGTGTGAACAATTTTTCTAATAGCCGATTGATTTTTTTTGTTGTAAACATTGTATTATTTACTATAAATAAGTTATTAAGAATATCGAATCGAATCGATACGATGTTGGTTTTTCTTTTAAAATTTATGTAATATTACTGCAACAGTATAATTTTAATGTTTGCTCTGCTAATTTTTAAATTTACTCGTGTGTTATATGTATATGCATGTATAGAAGACATAAAGATGTATTAAGCAATAAAATCTACTTCACTAACCATTTAGCGCAAACCCGTATAAAACTAATTTAAGTAATCTTATGTTAACTTTTAGCCACTAAAAGAGCAATTCTGTGTTAAACGCACCGCGCAGTCTTTTCACTTTCATACTCACCTTAACTCTTTCATTTACTAAAACCTCGCCGTTCTATGCACCTACATTCCATTTCATCTTTTGACGAAACTCCTCCTTTCGAGTCAGCCGAGTCGTTACTATCCCAACGTGTATAATGACGGATCGGAGATCTCGAGCCTTCTTGCTCGCCTAGTAATTTTCTTCTCCGTTGGTTCGAGATTTTCTCGCCAGCAATTTGAATACAAAATACAGATTAACGACGGTGCAAGGGCAGCATCTCGTAGGGCCCGAGGCCAGGATTGGGGAAGGATTCGGTAAAGGAATATGTAGAAGGAGAGGTAGAGTTGTGTAGTACGAGATTGGGAAGATATTGGGGATGGAGACCGATTGGAGAATCCTTTTGTTTGGTGACGTTAAGTTATATTGAGATGTTGGATTCAGTTCATTTTCTCGGGATATATGAAGAACAGAGGGGCACTGGTTCCTTTGGTTTTATTCAAAATATGTTGGAAAATTGTGAATTCTCATTTTTGCTAGTAGTCAGTTGCCAAGAATTTACGAACGTCTATCTTTTTACTTAAATGGAATAGTAAAGGTCCCGCTATCGTACCGTTTTACTTTCTTATAATTTATACATAGTTTAAGGAAATGTGGGAACCATGAATAAAATTGATGACGAGATCTTTACTTATAATATCCCAAATTTTAATGAATATTAAGGGATATTATATATAAGGGATAAATACAATCGTTAAATGAATTTTATGTACCTAACTGGTTATTAACAAAAAAATTACCTGTTTATAACCCACTTACTCATAAAATGTCACTTTTAACACTTATATCATTAATAACTATTTTAATAAAATTATTTTAGAATACTGTACAGCACTAAAAACACTTCTCTTAAAATATCTAAAAAACAGAGATTTTGGTACCAGTATTATGTTGCTTGTTTACATAATAATTTTTAACTTATAAGGAATTATTTTATTGTATAAATATCTTTTTATTAAAGAAATATACTTATAGAGTCACAATTAGTTTATATTCCTTTAGTTTTTATTGACATACATTTTATATTGATTTCCTATTGTACAGGTAAAATAATTGAATTCAAGTCATTATATATTTATGCAACGACCTAAAAAAGCAATAAATTGTAGATAAAGCTAGTTCAAATAGTGTAGTAGCTCAGCAAAAAACAGCTTTGCAATTCAATTGAAACTGTGTTTGCATGGAAGACGAGAAAACTTTATTTAGATTTCACTTTAAATTAAACTACAGAGCACTGAAGCATTGTACGATCCCAGTTCCCGATATAATTTTCGCAGCATCATTACTTTCTCCTAAATCCACTCCTGACATCTCTAACTGAAATAACCGTGTAATATCAGACCAGTGGCTGGTGTAGGAGTCCCTGTCTTACTACTCGGTTACTCACTGAACTCGCAGAACTCACTCCTGGTTGCAGGACTCTAATGAACGTCGCCCTTCCTTCTCTTAAACATCTCTGCTTCTCTGACTGCGTAGTGGTGTATATAAGTGTGTGTGTGTGTGTGTGTGTGGTTCTCGCTTTGTTCTGGATGTGTGGGTGCCTGCACAGATATTGGAGAGGTTGAAATTACTGCTACGTTTGAATTTGAAACTGTTGCACTAATTGGAATATTTATCAGGACGTCGTAAGGATGCAACATTGAACGAGGCAATTTCAGGCCGCGGCAATGTCATGTACTTGTATTGAAATACACAACTTTGTGCATATTGCTGTTCAAGAATTGTAACAGCATTGTATATTTAATATGCATTTATGAAATTTTAATCATGAAATGCTACAAATACTGCGGTTTCAAATATTGCAGTATTATTAATATCACAGTAGCGACACTCACTGCCGGCACTTTTAATCTTTATGTCATATCGACCGATGACCTTGAGCCAAGCGGCCATGTTGGCAGCTGCGTCATGCGGCGGTAAATTTGAATGGTTGCAAACGGGAAAAAATCTTAAGAATATTGTTACACCTGCATTATAAAAGTTCCTACAATTTTTCACAAATAAATTTACCTCTCTGTTTGCCTCTTATTTTATGAACTTAACATGACAGAAATACTGTGACTTGTTATTTGACAGATATAACTGACATTGACATACCATATTCTCTTTTCTATGGTTAGTAAGATATCAGCCTATCAGTGAACATTAAGCGGCCGTCACCACCACTAAAATATTGGGATTATGAAATATTTGAAGTGTCGCTACTGTGGTAATATACTCATCCCACAGCAGACAGTTGACATTCAGCTTTACCTCTGTTGTTCCCCTATTCTATCATCTTTGGGAGCATGACCTTACGGCTGGTAACTGTAATCCATGTGCAAAATATATTGATTATGTAAATCTGCGAAATCAGAGTGCCCCACTCAATGGGTAGATGACGTGATGATATTTTATTAAATACGTTCATTCCTTTGTTCATTTCGTGGAAGTCTTCAAATGTTTTCACATATAACCACTGAAATACATGAATACTGGGATGCATAGTAGGCCTGAGCCTGATTATGTTGAAAGGCCACCCTTCTTTGTCTAACATTTTTTTGTAGAACAGTTGTTATGCATTTGTTGAGCGGTTGCTATGTACAATCATGTTGCATATCCATAAGTGATAAGCAATATCTAACATTGTATTGAATTATTTTAAAATTCCTTTCAATTCACATACATACTAGTTAATTGGATTCATTTTTATTAATTTTTACATTAAATAATTTATTTAATGAAAATGAAGTGTTTATTGACTTGCTTGGATAAGGGTAGAAAAATACTCAGGTCTACAGTCACTCAAGTTGTAGGTATATATTATTTAATCAATATCCGACGTTTCGTCAACTCTTATGACTTCGTCAGGGTAAGCTAGGAAACACAAAAAATAGTTTGGTGTTTTTTATAGTCAAAGGACAACAGAATTCATGTGTTACAAGTGCTCATTTATTCAGTGACGCTACTAACAATTGATTGGCAGCATTTCAACTAGAACTTGACCAACTTTTATTTAGTTGTCAAACTTTTGATATTATATTTAGAAATTTATTGTTCAGTATATCTTTTACTGAACATACTTTTCTCTGAAATGTATATACTCGTATTGTTATCAATTGTATTTATTGAAATGTACTGTTTATCACTTTTATTTCTTTCAATAAATTATATTTAATATTTTGTCAACTCTAATTATGAGTTTCATTAATTACGAGCTAAATTTTAATTAAATGTAAATACTAAAATTAATTACTATTTGTAAAATCTGAATAATATTTAACAACGCTTTTTATGAAACGCTAATCATTAATTTTGTATCTGAATATTTATTTAGGTCCGGTTGTCTGTCGATTTTAATTTTAATTGCTACAAAAACTAAATTAAAATAACTACGCCCCACTGAATTGATTTATTTTCCCCGTAATACTTTCTCCGCTTTTCCGTACTAGCTATATATCAGGAAATTCAAATTGAAGAGAACCCTCTATACCCTAATCCAATTTAACGTTCTTTTAATTGGCTGGCAAAATGTTAAAGTTGAACCTTTTGGAGGTACGAATTGTAAATTGTTTTCTTTTTTAGAAATTAGTTAAAAGTAACTGTAAATATTAATAGATTATATTTCCTTAATTAAAAATCAAGACGTGAAAGTTCTGGACGGAAAAGAGATCAGTCCAAAATTTCTCAACGGAAATAGTTTACAACCAATAAGTTAATATTGTTTATTCATAATCTCATTTAAAAAACTAATGTGGACTTCACATGACCTTCTAATACATATGCATCTGTATAGGACTTCTTAATAATTACACTTGACATATATGTGACATAGAATAGATGTTTCAGTTGTTTTTTTTTACCATACCTATTTTGTTAAACCTATTTAGTTTTCTCAAAATTTAAAGCATATACAAGAAAATTGTATTATTTTTTTTTTTTCAACTACTCGTATAACCAAAGCAACTCAGTTGTCCGCACGTTTGAAAAACCTATTATTATGAATTTATTTGCCGCATCGATGATAAAATTCCATTCTTTATTCTTGTAAATTGTGATTTATTACTGCAGTTCATTTTCGAACCGACTATAGAAAAAATAATTGAAGACTATTATTTTTATTGTAGCAGGATATACATTTTAAGAAGACATGTACTAGGCCTAAATGTCCAATGTAGTACTTCATATTCTCAGAGTAGGTATATTAAATTAATATCATGTTTAACACTCTGCACATCCATGTTACAACAATATTTTATGATGATCACAAATAAATCAGTTTCATTCACAATTTTGACACATTTTACTGTTGTCAAAATTGTTTTTGTTTCGCAGTTAAGTTGATTGGTTGGATTTGGAAATTTAGATTTAGAATATAAAATATGGTGATATTTTAAATGTAAATTACAAATCTGTAAATTAGTATATCCAGCTAAAACCAATAAAGGTATTTCTTTGTATTTTATATTCAATTTCTAAATATAAATTTGTAAATTCAATCCAGTGTAAACCATCGGCACTTTTAACAAACAAACCTTACATCACGCACAACAAACGAATCACAGTACTCATTTTTAAAGTTAGAAGCGCACTTAGTGAGTTTGTTTTCTGTACATTTGGTGCCAAACTACAACAGTTCCAATCTAAGCAATTTACTGTGTGCACACAACAGCAAACACAGGTGTACCAATACTGAATGTCTTTAAATGTTTACTTCTGGTGGCACTCAATGTCTCGCATTCGCGGAATACGTGTTCCGATGTCTCTTCAGTGGTTCCAATAATATTGTATTCAGTAGTTGTCTCTTGAGGAAGTGCCCTGAAATCTGTAAACAATCCTACAATTACTCTAAGTTTCCTCCTGCTAGCGAACAATTAGTAGATCCAAGAAAAATATTTAAAACCTATAATTTTCTCTTGTTACATATCTAAAAAATAGTTCGAATTATACAATTTTGCAATCGTTTGTCTAAATAAGGCAAGCATAATTAGCAGCGATGTTTAAACTGCCAGTACCCGATTAAACTTTCATCCATCTTCACCTATATACCTCGAATGGAAGACCTTAAAAACTAGTAACATTTGCAGTAAGGCGCGGTAAATCGTGAGAGGGACAAGCCTTCGGTTCGTTCTTCGATCTCCGCTTTTTGAACCACACCAGCAGCAAAGTTCGTGACTGCGTGGTTATGAATTAGAATATAAACCTTTTCCTCCATCGCTCTCTCGCGGTATTGCGTCCACGTGGCACAACGTAACCCTAACGCAAAGAGTCTCATTCATGTGAGAGCCTTTTCGCCTCGCATCTCTCTTCAAGTTATTGATTTTGCTTCGTTGTTGATGTAAGATCGACAAGAGCTTTTGAGATTTTTTTTTAGAATTTCAGCGAGAAGGGTTTGTGGAGAGTTTAAGATTAATGTATGAATAAAATTTAGGTAGACAGGTTTCTCGGAAAATATTATTTTTTGACACTGTAATTTTATAAAAGGATTTTCCTTACCATACAAAATGAATAAAAAACATTAGAGCGATTTATAATCATTTATTAGGATATATTTTGAGGAAAGCCAAAATGCTACAAGGTCATGTTTAAGTGAATGTATCAGCGCACCTTTTTCCAGTTCTAGGAGGGACAGATCTTTCCTTTAAAAGTTACGAATTGGATGTTAAGAATTTTATACTTGCATTGCAACTAGTTGTAGCGTCAGTCTGTCCATGGTTACAAGTACGAGTTCATACTATTTTATGTAAACAGGATTTCAAACTTATTATATTTGAAATTTTCTTTAAACGATAAAATACAAAATAGGTATGTCCATGGAAATTATTCTTAGTATCCTAATACATTTTATTTTTATACGCAATATTGTACTTCAAATGTATAAAATGGTTTCAATAAAATATTTTTTCTTCAAACGTCATAAAAGTACGTTGTTATGTATTTGTATTCAACAAGCAGAAGTTCAATATTGTCGCCGCCGGCGTAAAAGTGTATCCTTGGCAACACATTTACGCCGGCGGCGGGCAAAGTAAAATATTATGAAAAATAGTTAAGTTGTAATTCAATAATTTGACAGTTAAAAATTAAACAAATAAACAAAAATAACAAAACAGCATATTCTACGGCAACTTGAAATGCTAGATAAGACAGAATATTTTTTGAAGTTTTGAGCATTTTATAATATTTATAATTTTATTTTCTATGTTTGAAGAAAAAATAGCATGTGTTATTCGGAGTAAATGTGTCTTTGGGTGCTTCGCATGTAATTGTTCGACTCGCTTCGCTCGTCGTTCAAACTTACATGCTCAGCACCCAAAGTATCACATTTACTCCTAATGACACAATCTACTATTTTATCTACGACCATTGTTAAAAGTTCCCCTTTTAAACAGTTGCTTAGCAATTTAAAAGTGTCACTATCTGACACTAGTGTTAAACATAACATAGCACCGTGTTAAAAGTGATTTTATTGTTACTTTTAACACGTTGCTAACGATTTGTATCTATAAATTTACAAATGTATTAGGACGATCATAGATAAAATTTTGTACGATATACGTGCTAAAAGTGATTTATTTTATTACCCCATTTACTCATGAAATGTCAATTTTAACACATATCTTAAATAACTATTTTCTACTGCTGTAGAAATATATCCCCATTATTTTTTTTTCGGTTAATTATAGTAGCCATAATTCACTCATCTCGGCCAATCCCGTTAATTTAAAGCCGTGATATGAATCAATTATTTTTCAAAAGTGCTAAACGTTATTTCCGAATTTACAGGAGTAGAAAAGTACAGTACTATTATATTCGGGATTATGGTCATTATTACCCTACGGCTCGTGACGTAAACTTCATCTTCGTGAATAATGACTATCATAATCCCTCATATAATAATATACTATTAAATATTTACTTTATAGTTAATTAGAAATTATAATATTTAATGCCCAATGTACAAATATTTTCAATACCATAATCATTACTTAAAAAAAAAAATCACCAAATAAGCCATCTTAACTGAAGAACTGAACCCATAGCGCTTATACAGGGCATTTTCGTTATATAATATTTAACGAAAATTGCTCGAAAATGTGAGGTTTTTGGTTGCAAAGTATAGTATCAAAATATCAGCAAAAATTAATAAAAGTCTGTAATGAAAATATAATGCAATGAACTACGACTGAACTGGAGGAAAATGAGGTTTTCCAATTGGAAAATAATGAAAAATCCATAGTAGTACGCTTGTAGAATTATACCTTCGTATAGCATCATACTATGTATCTTTCTTTACAGAAATACTTCGTTTTTACTAATTAGGTTGCAGCGTGAGAAAAACTACTTTATGAAGCATTGTGCTTTTAAACTAAAGAGAAACTTCACAGACAATATAAAAAAAAATGTTATAATAAACTATACGCAGCTTTGAGAAACGTACCTTGGCTAATTTCATTATTTTTATTATAAACATACTTTAATTAAACTGTCTTCAACAAAGTATAAAAGAAGAAAATAATTGAAAACATCAAAAACAATATTAGTAAAAGAACTGAACGTAAGGAATATTATAAACGTTTGTAAGGCAATTCATCCACATTAATTTCATTTTGAAAATCGCAGGCGTAATTGCGCGTAACAGTTTCAGTCTCATGTCATAAACAAAAGCGTAATCCAGTGTTTTCTAATTTTCTCGAGAGAGGCGCTCAATTTTCCACCACAAAATTTCTGTAATGACTTCAGTTTCAGTGACGCCATCATAAATTTATTCGGAATCGTCGACTTAATTAACAATTATGCACCTTAATCGTTATCTTTCTTGAAATGCTTTCTTCGCGAAAATTTGACAGTACAACAAAATTGAGTTGTTACACCAGACGGTAAGGCACACACTTGCTCATATTCTCTTATTATTTATTCATGCACACACATGAAAGTATTGTTGGTATTACCTCATTGTTATCATTACTTCTAACTGTATAATTATTGATTTCACGATGTGTGCTGGCACCTAAATAGTCGGAGTTCGTTGCTATGACGACAAACAATAACACAGACTAAACTAAAAGCCATAAGTTGTTTTAAGCGATTAATTTCATTGGTTGTTATGTCCTGTGTTGTTTTTCTAGGCAATTTCAATGTTTTGTTTACAGGCTCATGTTGAAAACATGTAAACAATATCATATTTCAGTGTTTCAGCCAACTAACAAAACACTAATTTTTATTATCGAAACCTGCGAATTATTGGTGTTGACGTCATTGAGTATATTAGTTATTTTTCTTTGTTTAATCATTGAAAAAATATCACGTACATTTTAGTCCTCAATAATTTTGTATAAATAATATTATATTATTTAGAATTAAACTTTACTTGAATACACAAAATAATATAATTTACTCTACCAAAATACTTTTTGTGTGAAAACTAGCATTTTGTGTTTTACTGTATTTTTATCTTATCAATAAAATGTGCAATCAACTAATAATTTATTTTTTGTTACAGGTATGTGTACAAAATTCTTCTTCTCTTCCTAAAACCAGTAGAATAGCCTGTAAGTCAGTTTATATATTTTTATCTTGTTATACGTATTGGATGGATGGATGCATGTATCTCTATCTATATACAGGGTGTTAATACTAAGTCGTTACACCCGAAAATGGTAGATAGAACTCATTAAAACAAACAACTTTTTTTAGCTTAAATTTTTTATTTGGAGCCCCATTTCATAGTTATTGGCGTTCTCTTGTTTTTCGAAAAATCGTCATAACTCCCTTATTTTAAGGAATATTTAAAAAATACAAAAACTTTAAGCATTTGCTTTCGGTTCTCTAAAACACTTGTATTTACAATTATTTTCTATTTCATCAAATAACAAAATGGCGGCCAATCAAAAATTTCTAAACAAGATATTTTGAAAACCACCCCATCGATTTTCGAAAATAAAACATTTTTAAAATCCTTAAACTTTCTATTACAATATTTGTCTGAAACATTTTTTTCTATCTGGCAAAAAAAAGGTTTTTGTTCACTTACTTGGCTTACATACGTATTAACAAACTAAAAAAAAGCATTTAAAACGAAGAAGCTGCTTAAAATAATGAAACAAAAAAGAGATTAGATTTGACAAGTACTCAAAAACAAGTTACTTCAAATTTAGCGCACGTGTATGTCCGTTTGTATGTTTGTATTTTGCATAATTTATACGTAAACATGCATCATTATGAAAAAGTTGAACTTCTTGACATGCTTCTGGTTTTTGGGGAGGCAAGGCGTAATGCACAGGAAGCTCGAAGAATTTATCGGGAAAGATACCCGAATCGTCAACAACCAAGTAGCCAACTCTTCAGAAAAATTTGTAGGCGTTTGTTAGAAACTGGTTGTTTCTACTCAACAACTGGTGGAAACGCCAACAGGGTACGTCGAACCCCTAGATTTGAAGAGGCTGTACTTAACATTATTGAAGATGAGCCATCGACGGGCACAAGAATAATAGGTCTCCACCAACATCAAAGCACGCTGCCGGGCTTGCGTTGCTGCGAATGGTGGCCACTTTGAAAATAATATTTAGTCCTACCCTTGTTGATTCATTGTTTATTGTTTAATTTTTCTTGTTTGTTTCTTGTTTTTCTTGTATAATAGCAGCAAGCCTACTTTGTTTTAAATGATTGTTGCAGTTTGTTAAAATTTATCTTGCAATTCAATTTCAATAAAAACTTTTGTTGGCCAGATAGCAAAAAATGTTTCAGACAAATATTGTAATAGAAAGTTTTAGGATTTTAAAAATGTTTTATTTTCGAAAATCAATGGGGTGGTTTTCAAAATATCTTGTTTAGAAATTTTTGATTGGCCGCCATTTTGTTATTTGATGAAATAGAAAATAATTGTAAATACAAGTGTTTTAGAGAACCGAAAGCAAATGCTTAAAGTTTTTGTATTTTTTAAATATTCCTTAAAATAAGGGAGTTATGACGATTTTTCGAAAAACAAGAGAACGCCAATAACTATGAAATGGGGCTCCAAATAAAAAATTTGAGCTAAAAAAAGTTGTTTGTTTTAATGAGTTCTATCTACCATTTTCGGGTATAACGACTTAGTATTAACACCCTGTATATATATCAATAACTCACAAACATAGAAAATAGAGCAATGAAACTTCTTAAGTTTCATGCCTATGCGTAGAAATGGCAGTCAAAGAAGCAATAAATTGAATTATTTCATTAGCATTAATAATTAACATTTTTTATTCAATGTTTCAAGTTCCTCGAAAAGGCACAAATTAAAATTGTATCTTTTCATGGAGAACATTGGAACAATCGATTTAATTATAAAAGTCTACATCATATTTGCTTCAGTGCTTACTTTGATCCAATGAAACATTAATTTCCTTCTTCACTGCACCATCTTTATTAGAATTGGAGATAAAGGTCATTAGAAAGAGATACTTTCTCAAAAGTCAAGTTAAACATCAGAAAATAAATTTTTAATTTACTTTTATATGAGCTTTGCTTGAAACTTCCCTGAAACTTCGAATTAATTTAATCTAGTTACTCTTGAAACATGATGCAGGTTGTTTTATTTACTTAGAAAGAGTAAAATATAAAATACCTAATATTTGACATAAGTTTAACACATAAATGCATTTGATATTTTACTTATTATTTACAATATTTGTTTAAAATTTTCAAGCGGTTTGACAATATTTATTTACACATTACATTATGTAATGATATTTTTGCATAATAAAAATATATAATTCGGGTTAACTCTTAATTTGAACCATAAATTAATCTAAAATGTTTATTTAATAATTACGAACTACTAAATGCAAATGCATTATTATCAATTATCGATGAAATTTGAACAATTTAAAATACTAATTATTGTGGTAATTATACAGAATTGTTTCAATTTGCACATATTTAGTGCAACCTAATTCAACGAAATACAATATATTAAAATTAACATACTCTAATTAATATTAGTTCTCCATATAGCAGAGCAATAAAATTATACCAAATAACAACGAGTGTGTGTGAGTATGTATTGATGAGATGTCAAATAAATTCAGACTAATTATTGAAATACTCGTACATCATTATTCTCTGATATTGAGATATTGATTTATTGTTACTGCTGTGGACCAAACTTTTTGGAGATAGACACTTCAGTTAAATATATTTTAATCTGGGATTTTCAAAATATTTCAAAAATATGCTTAATATGGTAACAAAATATTATTGGTGAAACCTGAAACCACAATACTAATAGTTTTTTAAATAACTATATATGCCTCGTAATTTCTACAATATTTTATTCAATTTTGACGAACTAATTATAATTTGTAAAAAAAAGTTTTGACCAACATTTACTATTATTAGTTTCACATTTTTTAAATATTTCTAGGTTAAATTAGATGTATTCGTTTTTCATTCAATCCTATTGAATAAAATTAATATAATATTGTTAATAATTAATGACCGTTCAGTCTAACATTTTCAATTTCAAATTTTCCGAGCAGGCCCATATGTTCTCATGTAGATAGATTTCAAGCGACAAACAGACTGTTGTAAATCAATTTAATTAGTTAATTACAATATTTAAAAATGTGAATAACCTAATTAAAATATAGTTCGTACCGTAAACAGACAGCATTATATTTGTCGATAATTAAACTCCATTCAATCATGATATTAACATTAATTATTAGTAATTGTGTCAGTAAATTCATATTCGATTCTATTGAGTTCACTGCGATGACACTTCTGAATTACTTTCGTCGTTTTGTGTTCATTTTCAACTTTGTTTTTTTAAATATTATTTTTATGTCAACATATTATGTACCTACAATAATTTTTCATTAAATCACAAATTTTTGAAATGTAATTTAATATTTCATTATATACAAGTTTAGTTGGACTGTTCAACGAGTTTATATTAGCATCTCGACAATTAATAATATTAATGTATCATCTCGCCATTTATCCATTTTGAATATGGCACACCATCTAAAGGAGTACAATTTTATTTTTCTACTTCTGTGTAAATATATCCCCATTATTTAATTTTTTTCCGGTTAATTATAGTAGTCATTATTCACACTAATTCTTCTCGGCCAATCACAGAACCAGAAATCAATTATTCCTGTTTATTTTAAAGACGTGATGTGGATCACCTAGCAACGGCCGTTTGACATTTGACAATGTAGTCAGTTCTCATTGTGTATTTTTATCATTTTTAAATGTGCTAAACGTTATTTCCGAATTTACAAGAGTAAAGAAAGTACAGTATTATATTCGGAATTATGGTCATTATTCACTTGGATGATTTGCATCACTCGCCTACAGCTCGTGTCGTAAACTTCATCTTCGTGAATAGAGACTATCATAATCCCTCATATTAAATATACTGTTATTTATTTATCATTTATTATCAGGGCGAATATTTCCCGCGAACTGCTTACAAATTATACACATTTTCCACATATTTCTTGACTAGGAATTCCGCAAACTAATCATTATTTTCTGCTATGTTTGCTGAAGTTGCTGTACATTTCTTTACAAGCACAAACATGCAAAATAAATAATTTATTCTACATACTCTAAATTCAGAGTGCGTTCTACAGTGATTCTCAAATTATACAAATAATACAGCAAACAATCTTCTGTACTGAAATATACATGCATTACTCGATAGACAAATTAAACACAGTAGCAGCAAATTGCATCTGATAGAATAACTAGTTGGTCTGTCTTGATCACTAATTAAAGTGCATTTCATTTCGAACTATTCGCCACTTGACCGTGAGATATGCACACACATACACATGGAATATTTGCGTGAGATGTTGGCAGAGACGTATTTCGGGCACGGGATTGTTTTTTGTTTGGTTTGAATAAATAAAGTAATAAATTTACACATGAGTTTTTCTTTTGCCGTATAGCAAGGAAGTTGCTTTAATAAAATCACTAGGCTGTAGGTGGTGTGATTTTATTTTTAAACATTTTTCCGAGGCAAATTGCAAGTTAGTTAGGAAAATTGAGATGGCAAACTTAAATTTATCTGAATAAAATAAATGTTCAAGTTTAATTCTACGAGACAATTCAACGATTTTTCTTTATCTTTTCCTTTATATGACATTCATTGACATTAGTGTTTATTTGATTGTTAAGAGGAAGTTTTAAGATTTTGAGAACTTCTGGAATTATACCTAAAATGAATGCTTTATTTTATAAAAATAACATTGTATTCTTGCGGTCTATGGACTTGTTTAAACTTAATAATTAGAAACGTCGCTGCAGAATACAAGAAAAATTAGGTTTGCAGTCAGTCTTCCGGGGACCTTAACAGTGATTTGTGTCGTGTGCTGTGTATTTGAATGTATTCCTATAGCAGAATAATCTAAAAGTAAGTGTATTTGATTATTTAGCACTTTAAATACATACTAAATAAAGTAATATATAGATACACTCATGAATATAATATCATAATTGATATATGCTGCACAGTACCTGTGTTTTTATTTTCTGCCACATGTAAGAAAGGTATTTTATGAGTATACTTATTCTATGATCTCATATTACTTCTAGTTTTGTGTTTTACAGTAACTTATTTTTCATGCGGATGCATGTACCGGGTGAATTTTTTTAATAAATAGTAATTTTTATAATAACTTGAATCGAAGAAGTTGTAGGTTCTCGGTGAAACATTATTTTAAGAAATTAAAATAAGTAAATAATAACACTCGGTGTAGTTTCACAAATGATGTATATTTTTTCTTTATTGCAATTTCGGCTAATAGGCCATCATCAGAAGAATAGCCGAAATTGCAATAAAGAAAAAAAAATATACATCATTTGTGAAACTACACCGAGTGTTATTATTTACTTATTTTAATTTCTTAATATGTTTTATTTTATTGGAACATCGTGAAATACTAATATTTTGGTAATCAAATGAGAGTTATTGCGTTCATTTTTAAATTCATATCAACTTATGTATTTACAATTTTACTGAAGTAAATAGGTAAAACGATACAGCAGTATAAAAAAATACGGCACATTTCAATTTTACATCCTGTATAAAAATTTTAGTCAGTAAATGATAGAAAATATAAAATTTTTAAAATAAAAATTGTAGTTAATTACATTATTTATAAACAAAATTAAACATGAATTATTTATTGATATATGGAGGTATATGGAAAATCTTTTGGACCTACTATCAAAATCTAATTAGTTTTTTACTTGCGCACCTAAATTCTAAATATGAAATTTGAAATAATATCACAAACATAATAGTTATTTACTTTACAAATGGGTAATTCCACCGTGCCTACGTGTGAATTATAATGTTTTATCCAACATATTTTAATAAATGCAAAATTTATTAAAGAAATATTATTTGACAGTGACATTGGTATGCTTTTAATTTTCAAAATTAAAATGTCAATCGAAGACGTACCAAAGTGTTTTGTGTTATTATTATTGTTATAAATAAAAAATAACTCAATAGTGTTGTTGAGGCGTCGGCTGGTAGTTCCGGTTTGTAAGACCGGAAATGAAGAACTAAAGTCAACGTAAACTGGAGCTTAATGATGTTTGACCCTCAGAAAAGACTCGAAGGACCAGCGTTGCGTGGAGGGTCCAAATCCCCAAAGATGGTAATGTTGACCTGTGATACGCCTGGCGTAGATGTAAAACCAGAAAATGGAGCAGTGGCAGATGCGCTGGTTGCAAGACGTGTCGGTTAATTTGGAACAATTGTGATGCGGCGGTGCGTGATGGATGCAGAATTCCAAAAGGAATGACAGGAAATCTGATAAAGCGTGATGTTGGCGCGATAGAGTATCCAAACAAGAAAAAATAAATGCAAATAGGAAAGGAATAAGGGTGGACACTTTTCACCTGCCCGAGCAATAAGCAGGACTTACACAATACAGTCGCTCTTTGGAAGGACAGGATAAACCACAAAGGCCCACAAATGTATGTTAGGAGAACAAAGCTAAATTAAACCAATCTTATTCCTAATAACAGCAAAGAAATAGAAGAGATAAATCAACAAGAAAATAAGCGTAGCGGAATCAAGATATATATGGATAAGTATACTCAAAATTAATACATACATAAAATATAATAATTAGACAAATAATATTCCAAAACTGGAAACTCAACAATGCAGTAATTTTGTGCGAATGTAAGTGAATATATACAAAATAAGTGTGTGATAATAACTAGATATTAACCAACAAACAAATAAATAAATTATAATTACTACGAGAAATAACCCATATGCGTAAGTAAATAATTATAACTAGAGCGTATTGAATAGTAAATATGATCTGTAAATGTAGATAACTAGATCAAACTAAACATGTACAAAACTGCGAATAAATTGACAAAGCGTGAGAAACTACTTGTATATCAAAAAGGATGCGATATTTATTTATAAATATAACAACTATTGTAAGCGTTTGCAAGAAATAATAACCCAAAAATAAAACAAGTAAATTGCGTGTCAAATTAGTCAATATACAGTGAAATGCAACTCACAATGAAACAGATACGTAAACTGGAGCACTATTAATAAATATATTGAACAATAATAAAGAAATATTGTAAACTAATTAACTATTGAAAAGTGAACAAATGTAAATGATTTTACATCTGTAAACTGTAATTTGGAATAAATAAAACGTACTTACTGCGTGTAGGATGTATCAAATTGTATAGCAAAAATACCTGGTGCGATTTCAGTGAACAGTATTGTATTGGAATCAAGATATACCTCCAAAAGCAGATTACCATAAACAAGTTGTTGTATCCAGTATTCAGTGTGCTGTAGATGCATATACAAACCAAAATAAAGCTGGAAAATAATGATAAAAGGATACACACAAGATATACTTGTATAGGTTAAAGTGATAACTAGATCACGTGCGAAGTTCACTATTAAATAAGTCAAAACAAAGCGTTAATTTACAATAATCACTGTAAAACACTGTAGCGATAATAATAATAATGAATTAAGCGAAAATACAACAATAACTAAAGAATTATTGTGTTAGCGTAAGCAAAATATAGCGGTAAAAAACGTGCGATCGTATACAAGATCCAAGCGAGAGCGAGTAAAACATGTGCTCGGTAGCCGGACACTTGACAGGCGAGTAACCGGACATGACGTCGCGTGGCACAGAGGCAGTGCAAAAATAAATTTGCTGCGAATACTAACGTCTGACGCTAGATGGAGCAAGTGGTCCCAACATGCCGCCCGGCCAAAAACGAAGTTTTTCAGGGAACGCAAACCACTCAGGTAAAGGACAGAGTTTAACGACAGGTATGGTGAAAATGCCAGTGAGAAGGGGAAATGTTTTGCTGAATTTCAGTAACCCTATTGCTTACAAAAGTCTTCCACTTGTACGGCGGAGCTCGGATCCAGAAAAGGGTGATAGTAGAGTCTGACCAGGCGAGGTTCTGAGAAAAGGGCAGTTTTAATGTCTCTAATAAGTGTGACATCAGACGAGATAATAGCAATGCTGCACAGAGCTCAAGTCGGGGTAAAGATATGCGTTTAAGTGGAGCAACTCTAGTTTTCGACGCGATAAGGTATGAAGTACTTGACTGTACGGTTCGGGATTCGACGTGTATATAAACAGCAGCAGCATAACCTAATTCAGATGCATCACAAAAGCCGATTAGACTTAGTATGCCTTCAGAAATGTTGATATGACGTGGTATCTTTAACGTGGTTAAAATAGATAACTGAGATTTAAAGCAGTTCCATTTTAATAGCAGATGATCAGGTACTGGAGTGTCCCAGTCAGTACCAGCTACCCAGAGATCTTGCATGAGGCATTTTGCGCTCATAACTATAGGCGACAACCACCCAATGGGATCAAAAATCTTGGCTATATCTGAGAGAATAGAGCGTTTAGTGACGGCGTGTATTGGCAAATTTATTTTGTATGAAAACTGATCGGAGATAGGACTCCACGAGAGACCAAGAATTTTAACCGATTCATTATGTTGAGCTTCGTTAAGAAATGAGAATTCTCTATGATCTTCGGGTATGTTGTGTAATAAATCCGGATGGTTACTTGTCCATTTCCGTAATTCAAGACCAGCGGTACCAAGTAGTTTGATCAGTTCTTGTTGTAAGTCAAGAGCTTCAGATAGAGAACTTGCTCCACTGATTATGTCGTCAACATAGGTATCAGACTTAAGAACTTCTGCTGCGCGTGGAAAATTTGACATTTCATCGACAGCTAATTGATGCAACGTTCTGATTGCTAGGAACGGAGCACACGTTGTGCCATAAGTCACAGTGTTAAGAGCATACGATTGCGGCGAAGTAGATGCAGAAAAGCTCCATAGTATTTTTTGGTACATGCGATGTTCTTCACAAATGAGTATTTGACGGTACATTTGCCTGATATCAGCGGTGAATATTGCTTTATGAAAGCGTGATCTGTGAATGATGGATGTAAGATCTGTCTGAAGAGCTGGACCAGTTAGTAGGTAGTCGTTCAGGGATTTGTTGAGCGGAGTTTTCTTTGAACCATTAAAAACAACTCTCAGTTTGGTTGTAGAGTTAGATTCACGTAAGACGCCGTGATGTGGTAAATAAAATCCTTCATTTGACAGATTAAGATGTGACGGTAGAAGAGACATATGATTTTGTTCTAAATAGTCAGACATGAATTTGTGATATTCCATATTTAATGTGTCATCAGACGACAAGCGGCGTTGGAGAACATTGTAGCATCTAAGAGCGGTATTATAAGAATTGCCTAATTCAAGAGGATATTGTTTGAATAATAGAGGGACAGTATAGCGTCCAGACTCCAATCGTTTATGTTGCGTGACAAAAATATCTTCAGCCAATCGATCTTCCTCAGATAAAACAGACTTTTTTGGGACATCTTCAAGTTCCCAAAATTTCGATAGAGATGTGGCGATTTGATTTTGAACTGCTGTTAGCGTAGTAACAGGCAGAGTAGGGAGTAAGGAGGTTGGTCCAGTGACAATCCAACCCAAAGTAGTTTCAACGGCGAATGGACCATTGGAAACTCGACTTTGATTACCAGTTATCAAATCAAAGTAGAGATCAGCGCCAATTAAGAGATCGATAGATGCGGGAGTGATAAACTCGGGATCAGCTAATTGAAGGTGCTGTACTTCCTGTAGTAAGTTCGAGGATAATTGTGATTTAGGTAAGTTCTGTATAATTTGAGAAACGATTATTGCGGATATAGTGTAGATAGGTGTCTCAGAATAAGAAGAACGCATGTAAAGAGTCGTGGTGCCTCTTACAATATTTTGAGCAGTAGTATTCCCAAAACCTGATATGAGAATATCAGCAGGTCGATTGGCTAACTTTAAACGACGTGAGCACTCTTCGGTGATGTATGAGGACTCACTTCCACTGTCTAAAAGAGCACGAACCGGTTGCCAAGCATTGGAGGAATCTTTGATGAGAACCATGGCGGTCCCTAAGATAACCATTGAAGAAGAAGCGATATGAGATAGAAGAGATGTGGATTTATTCTCAGTATTCGACGTGGAAGGCATGTTGGCTAAGTCAGCTGTGCTGTTTGGACGTTGCGTTTCACTGTGTGGTGTTTCTGGTGACTGGTAGTCATAATGTAAGAAAGTGTGATGTCGTTTATTGCATGTGCGACAATTAACCTTTGATTGACAGTTGAGTGTGGTATGGAAAGATGACAAACAATTCCGACAGCAGTTATTAGTACGTACGAGGTTCAATCGTTCAGAAGGTTTCATTTTTTGAAAAATAAAGCATTTAAATAACGCGTGGGGTTTTGAACAAGCGACACATGTAAGCGGATTCGTTGTAGAAACAAAAGTAGAGGTGTTAAACTGTTTTCGAGTAGATTGACCTGCGTGGTAGTTGTCTAATGATGCGCGAGATTTTTGCACACTTTGCCATTGCTGCGACTGTATAAATCGATTAAGAAAATCCATTAACTCAGTAAGGCTTGGTAAATTATCCTTAGATAGGGTGCGTTCAAATTTATTTCTAGTCTGAGTATCAAGTTTGGTTACTAAAATGAAAGCGATCAGAGAGCTCCAATTATCAACAGGTTCGTGGTTAGCTTTAAGAGCTTCAATGTGCTCAGTGATGGAGGAAACAAATTTGGTAGCGTTGTTGAAAGTCATAGGGATAGGTTTAGGTAAATCAATCAAAGTTTGAAGATGATGAGATGAAATCAATCTCCTCTGAGCATAGCGATCCTGCAATAGTTTAATAGCGATAGGATAATTATCGTCTGTAAGGCTTAAGTTTTTTATTAGTGATAAAGGTTCTCCCTTAATAATAGATTTGAGGTACTGGAATTTTTGGACTGGTTTTAAACTCTCATTTTCATCAACAGAACTACTGAAAAGATCAAAAAATGAATTCCAGTTTGCGATGTCACCAGAAAAATGCGGTAATTCCAATTTAGGAAGCCTAGCGAATGTGTGAGACTGATTTAGTTGCGAGGATGTTTGGGAAATAAATGCAGTATTTAATGGTGCATCGTTTGATGGTGACTCAAGGAATGGAGGCTTTGTAAACTCAGCTTTAATTTTCCGTACCCTAGTAACGAAGTCATCATATTCTACAAAGAGATCGTCTTGCGCTGCTGCGTTACTTGGGTGACTCATAAGAGAAATATGGTTTGTTTCAAAATCTCGAACGCGGTCAGATAACTCTTCGAATTGTATGCGAGCTTCGACTATTTTATCTGGATTCGTCTTGGATTGTTTTATGAGATTTTCCAGCGTTTCTAAAAATCGTATTGCGAAATCGCGACGAAGTTTGAGTGTTAGTAATTCGGTCATGATAGCGGTGAGAAAACGAAAAATTAGCAGAAGAAAATTGACAACAATTGTACCAATTAACGGCACGACAGGGAACAACTCCCCATCCGGCTCGAAGGACCAATGTTGAGGCGTCGGCTGGTAGTTCCGGTTTGTAAGACCGGAAATGAAGAACTAAAGTCAACGTAAACTGGAGCTTAATGATGTTTGACCCTCAGAAAAGACTCGAAGGACCAGCGTTGCGTGGAGGGTCCAAATCCCCAAAGATGGTAATGTTGACCTGTGATACGCCTGGCGTAGATGTAAAACCAGAAAATGGAGCAGTGGCAGATGCGCTGGTTGCAAGACGTGTCGGTTAATTTGGAACAATTGTGATGCGGCGGTGCGTGATGGATGCAGAATTCCAAAAGGAATGACAGGAAATCTGATAAAGCGTGATGTTGGCGCGATAGAGTATCCAAACAAGAAAAAATAAATGCAAATAGGAAAGGAATAAGGGTGGACACTTTTCACCTGCCCGAGCAATAAGCAGGACTTACACAATACAGTCGCTCTTTGGAAGGACAGGATAAACCACAAAGGCCCACAAATGTATGTTAGGAGAACAAAGCTAAATTAAACCAATCTTATTCCTAATAACAGCAAAGAAATAGAAGAGATAAATCAACAAGAAAATAAGCGTAGCGGAATCAAGATATATATGGATAAGTATACTCAAAATTAATACATACATAAAATATAATAATTAGACAAATAATATTCCAAAACTGGAAACTCAACAATGCAGTAATTTTGTGCGAATGTAAGTGAATATATACAAAATAAGTGTGTGATAATAACTAGATATTAACCAACAAACAAATAAATAAATTATAATTACTACGAGAAATAACCCATATGCGTAAGTAAATAATTATAACTAGAGCGTATTGAATAGTAAATATGATCTGTAAATGTAGATAACTAGATCAAACTAAACATGTACAAAACTGCGAATAAATTGACAAAGCGTGAGAAACTACTTGTATATCAAAAAGGATGCGATATTTATTTATAAATATAACAACTATTGTAAGCGTTTGCAAGAAATAATAACCCAAAAATAAAACAAGTAAATTGCGTGTCAAATTAGTCAATATACAGTGAAATGCAACTCACAATGAAACAGATACGTAAACTGGAGCACTATTAATAAATATATTGAACAATAATAAAGAAATATTGTAAACTAATTAACTATTGAAAAGTGAACAAATGTAAATGATTTTACATCTGTAAACTGTAATTTGGAATAAATAAAACGTACTTACTGCGTGTAGGATGTATCAAATTGTATAGCAAAAATACCTGGTGCGATTTCAGTGAACAGTATTGTATTGGAATCAAGATATACCTCCAAAAGCAGATTACCATAAACAAGTTGTTGTATCCAGTATTCAGTGTGCTGTAGATGCATATACAAACCAAAATAAAGCTGGAAAATAATGATAAAAGGATACACACAAGATATACTTGTATAGGTTAAAGTGATAACTAGATCACGTGCGAAGTTCACTATTAAATAAGTCAAAACAAAGCGTTAATTTACAATAATCACTGTAAAACACTGTAGCGATAATAATAATAATGAATTAAGCGAAAATACAACAATAACTAAAGAATTATTGTGTTAGCGTAAGCAAAATATAGCGGTAAAAAACGTGCGATCGTATACAAGATCCAAGCGAGAGCGAGTAAAACATGTGCTCGGTAGCCGGACACTTGACAGGCGAGTAACCGGACATGACGTCGCGTGGCACAGAGGCAGTGCAAAAATAAATTTGCTGCGAATACTAACGTCTGACGCTAGATGGAGCAAGTGGTCCCAACAAGTGTATTTCGCAAAAATATACCCGCTAGTTGGTAATATGTTCTTCCAGAACTAGAAATAATTGCATATGCTTATTTATAATAATTCAAAATGATTTCATTCTAAATTAAAAATTACTATTAATTTTAAGCCCCTTCTCCAGTCCTCGTTCCAGCCCTGTGTATGTGTGGAATAGCCGGTGCTCAAATATTTGCAGTGAGCTGGTCGCACGGCTCTCGGCATGTGAGTGCTGTCTGTCCATATGTCTGTTGCACTCTGTACTCCATGTTCAATATTCATCGTTCGTCCGTTGTTCTATTTCAAGCACGGAGCTCTTGATCCCCTGTGATGACAGACACACTTCGTGAGGTGAAAAGCTTAATCGAATTTCGGGAAAAAGGAAATAAAAATATGGATGAGTTTTATTTTTTTCTTGGGGTACCGTGTTTTGCTGGGTAGTGATATTTTTATGGCTTCATGTATTGAATAAATAAAATAATTTTTATTTCCTTATTGAATTTTACTCCATAAATGTTTTATATTTATTACAGTTTGTTGGCAGCAGATTATATTTAATTAACGTTGAACGGATAATCAAATGCATATGTGATAATTTCTGACCTATATGGCACGAGATGTACTAATTGATACTAAGTAATCATATATAATACCTACGTACTTGAGCTTTCGGGTAATATGTTATCCAGGATTAGTTATGTTATCCTAGATTAAGGTACAGAATGGTTAGGAGGTTGCTATTAAATTGGATTAGGTAGACCGCACAGAAATTTAAGATCGAATTTCTACTAAAAAAAGTACTGATACATACCTTCCCTGCCATGCATTGGGTTCCTCTGCGGATTAGTGTTTGTGTTAGAATATTACTCACGGTAAATTGCACGATTTTCTTATACATACAGATCTGTTTGTTTAATAAATAATAATTGAAGAATTTACCGAACTATTAGGTAAACTGAGGCTATAATATGTAATTTCTGAAAATTTACCAAAATATTTGATAAATACTTCTAATTGTTTAGTAAATAATTGTACTTAGTTTCTTAATTGTTATCAAATTTTCAGAAAATGCATCTTATATCTTCAACTTACCGAATAGTTCGGTAAATTCTACGGTACTTTTTTCCAAGCACATGTTTGACATATTGGATACATGTTACATGTTGTTTATTTGTTATCAATAGTAGAAAAGAATAGAATAGCATAGGTGACAGCTGATCATGTTGGTACTACTGAAATTGTCACAATAATTGACAGAAAACTTAACGTGTGTAAAACGAACTACAATATTTTTGTTTTTTCACTTTATTGTCAAGAAAACTTCACCAATTTATTGAACAAAAAACTCGCAAATTCGCCCAAGTTTTGTTGAACTTGAATATTTACGTTAAAATTTTTCAAGTTTCAATCTCATTAGATTTAGTAGCAATTCATCACAAAGCAACTATAATTATAGAAATGTCCTATTAAAAATTTAACTTAGTTTTTCTCAAAATTGAAAATAGATATCGGTAATGGTAAGTGATTATTAGCCATCAAGTCATGATCCCAAAAATATTAGTGGAGGAGAAACCACAGGGGTAATGTTAAAATGGCAACTGTTAGTTGTGGGATTCGAATTGAGGATCCCACGATCCCTAGTTCGATGCGTTACCATGCACAGAGCTATTTTCCCAATTTTAAAATTATTTATTGATATTTTCAACCTACTCGTATATTTCAGTTTTCAATTACAAAAAAATTGTAAATAACATTTTCTTATTCCAAATACTATTGTAAAACATCTATAATTTTTTTCTGTAATTTTATATATTCAAAATAGATTAAATTTATTGTTTTATATGTCCCACTTTCGGTTTTGCAACTATGAACAAAATGACCTCAAATCTGCGCACTTAAACTTTTCGTTCGTGAGTTATTAAACATACGAACAAGACACACAGACGTCAAGGAGAAAACGGATTAAAGGGACCTCAAAATATATTTCACGTATACAACGTATAAGAAAGTAAATATGATTTGATATGACCAACGGTATAAATTATAAAAACGTATTGTATTAGTTATAAATTTCTTGTAAATAGCGATCTGTGTAAATCTTCAAAATATAATTAAATAAAATATAATGATATTGTTCCTGGTTATAACATTATACATATATATCAAATTCGACCATGTATTTTAGCAGCTATACGCATAGTTCTGACATTCTGGCATAACTAATTTTAATCCCAACCACGAACAAAAAAACGCCAACAAACATATCTAAAAACATCAGAAACAGGAAATCGCAATGACTTTAAAACAGTGTTCTTGTTCTTGAAACAGTTGAAACCTTGCGTTGTCTTTCCGCATATCTCTGACATCTACACACACATGTACACCTCACACACGCACACGCACATGAACATGTGCTATAAATATAGAAAGTAGCATCAACATAGTATCGTAACCGTGAACTTGTGAATTAGTGAATGTGTTTTTTATACGCGGTTTATTTTTCTTGACCAAGAACCAGAACCGTTACCAGTGAATGTGTCGGCGAGGAATTTGCGGTTTTGTTTATTTTTAGGCCAATAAGCACATCATCAAGTCCAAGTCCTCATTTTTAAATAGTCAGTCTGTATTATTAAATCTAAATATAAATATAAATAATTCGTGGAAGCTGCAATTTTAAATTATATTTACTTGTTTTATATTTTATATAGATATGTTTTATTTTAATTTGATAATTATATTATTAATATTTATTCCGATCTGTTTAATTACATTTAAATTCCACACAATGATAAAGGTAAATGAAATTAGAAAATAATTAAATATTAGTATTAATAATTACATTAATATTTGTAATGAACATTATCACAAATATTTATTATATGAGATTAATATTGTACTGAAAAATAATTAAACTTATTTGTAACGTTCATTAATATATACGTAAATTCAATCAGTTTATTGATTTATTATACGTTGAAATAATTCAATAATAATAAATATTAAATCCTTTTTCTTCTCGTGTATAATCCCCATTATTTCAATTTTTTCGATGAATTATGATTCATAATTGTCTTTTCTTGACCAATCACAGATCCAGAAATTCATAATTTACGCTTATTTTAAAGACAACAACTCCTAGAAATGTTAGTAAAGAATTAAGGCATTTTCATTTGTTGGAATCAAACCACGGACTTCTTTGCTCCATTTATTTCATATAAAAAAAAAATAGCTAGAAAATACTTTTAGAATTCATATTTCTAAAATTTTAAAAGAATTTCGGATTGTATATTATTTTATTATATTACTGAATATATTCAACTATCATTTACTTGAAGTTAGATATTATAGCTTAGCAATAGTTTTGTATCTTTATGAAGTAATTTAATACTCTATGCATATAATTCAAAAATTCTTTTAGCTCCTAAAGATTTTGCTTCTTCAATTTAAAATAAATAATTAACCGTACTGTTATCTCAATAATAATACAGAAAAATATATTTAATCATATAATTTTATAATATTTTCAAATTGAATCTAGATTTATTGGCGCGAAGTCAATTTGGTAGAGCATAAATTGAAGTAGTTTATAGCGCTTTGAAAACGTTGGGTAATATAACCTATATTTTACTTAGCATACTTAGGATTGATATCATGCATATATTACGAATAAAACTATATTTCCCAGGAATAAACCATAGAAACGTAAACATTTGTATCTATTGCCTTCTCTTTAAATATGTCCATCTTTTTCTTACCAAAACTACGTCGTCATTTTATTGCTATTCTTTATTTTTAATAATTAATTTCTCGCAAAATATAAACAATTCGTTGTTTAAAAAAATAATGTTACTTTATATTCTTGTTCATCACTAATGTAATACTGTATAAAATTTTCCTGTCTTATTATTGTTAGATTTTGTCTTTAGGGCAAGATACCCTCAAATAAATAAATAAATAAAATAAATAATAATAAATATTTCCTAAAGATGAAATTCTTGTTTGTATATATAAACAGAGAAATATTTATCCAAAATCTCAACAACCTGCGAAACGTACAATAAAATTTGAGGCAGAATAACAACATAAAATATATTTGTATCTCCAGCGCCGCCACTGCACTCGGCCATCTCCATCGAGGCCGATGACCCCCCCAGGTACAGTTATCCTCACACGCACGCACACACTCACGCACTGAACGTGTTGTGATGCCTCGCACACTAACCGAACCCACTGCATTGCTGTTGCCGTAGAATCCACCTATCTTGTAAAGTTCTGCAGAGCGCCTAGAAATGTATTATGTTTGAGCCGAGTATGAGAGAGTAAATATAGACGCTCTGTGATGTTGAGGAAGGAAGCTAAGATAAGATCTTGGGCACTGAGGTTTATTGTCTTAATGTGAGTGTGGACACTGCTGAAGTCTTGCGAAAATATAAATGTGTAATAAATTATAGAAATGCTTTTCGGGAGGTGCAATAATTTTATTTTGTAGATCGGCGTGATGTAGTTCCTATAAAATCAGTCAACGATAAATGTCACCACATGAAAATTACCCCAGTAGCTCCTTTTCCATTAGTGTCTTTCTGACAGTTCATTTGCAACCAGATACTGAGATCTGCTATTAGCATACTGTCACTGAATAATGGGTGTATGAAGTTTGAAATAAACAAGTATCCGAAATACCGTTTGATCAAATCTGGCTACTGAAATATATTATATACATATTTTAAAAGTTAAATCAAATTTATTAAATATGAATTTTACTATTTTTAATGTTCTAAAATCTAGAACTAAATAATTATGGTTTTATAGATGAGGTCGTAAAGTCTAGTAAATATCTTGTTTGTGTTACATAATACATATAAAATATTATGTTACACTGCATTGCAGATTATATTTCTTTACTTACAATGACATTTATATTTCACATAACGTTGACATGAAATTTCGAAGTGCGTTTTTTTCTATTATTTGGTTGCCAAGTTGTATATTGTTTATTATTATTTGTTTTGAAAAAAAATAACAAACTGTTATTTCAAATCTCAATTATCTTACCTCTTATTGTGAAAGAAATTATAAACTATTCAAATAAAATCAGAATTATACTTCTAACTGTGTAATTATAAATAAATAAAATAAATATATCATCACGCCTTTTGCCCATTATGGGTTTGGCACTCTTCTTACGCAGATCTCGTTAAGTGATATATTTTTGCGTATGAAATGCGGTTACCAGCCGTCAAGTCACATCCCCCAAAGTTAGTTAGTGGAGGGAGAATCACAGGGGTAAATTTAATTTGGCAACTGTCGTTAGTGGGAATCGAACTGAGGATCTCACGATCTACAGTCCGATGCGTTACCACGGAGCTATATTTATCCCATATTGTGTAATTTATATTACTATTAATAAGAATGATGTTCCTACTAAATTAATGAAATGTATTTTGACAATATTCCTTTTTACTTTATTGCACTAGTCCATGAAGAGCCACTTTACGACCGCTAAACAATATCATAAATAAATGATTATGATACTGTCGAACATAATAATATATTATATATTAAGGGTGAAAAGCACGAGCCGTAGGCGAGGGCTACAATACGACAAGGGAAAAAAATACACTTCTTTCCCGCGGTGTATATACAATGTAAGTGTACATACAATTTTAGTTAATTATAAAATAAAATGTGAGCAACATACTACCTTCTGCCTAAATAACTGTTTTTAATTGTACAAATAAAATACAAAAGTTGAAATACAATCTTTACCTAGTCTAAGGCACGTCTTTATTAGATAATGCAATAAAAATTTTATAACTACCAGTTCCCGTTCATGGATTGTTCTATAATCAGCTCGTAAATTGTAAATTCTAAATGTGTAATAATTTGAAAATGATGTCGTCATTAGATTTTGAGTGGACGATAAAACAGCATACACAAAAATACATACACATATTCTAGGGGCCTTAATATACAAGTGTGGGTGGGAGTTAAAAATATATTGGCATATTGAAAAAGAAGGTTTTTAATTACTATAATACCTGTGTCAATTTCCTGTGCGTTAAAATTACTTCATCAAATAAATATTTAACAATGGAAATCGTTTTTATGCCGAATTCCATTTACATTCATTCAAATAACTCTACTAAAAATTCAGAAAGATTACTTCTTGCCTGTGGGAGTTTATTGTGATTAACACGCTTTTTTTAAACCCACTTATTTAGTGCCACTGACCTACGAGCATTTGTCCTTCTACAGTCAGTCAATGTCATTTAATTTTTTGCAGATTACTTAGTTATTCAAGTTTTAGGAACCATAAACTTTTACTATTGTTTTATTTCATACCACTCGTTAACTTGAAAGTGTTTAAGGTTTGAATTCATTTTTTCATTTTCATTTTGTAAGAAATGGGCAGTTTAAAACTCTAACATATCAAGTCTTAAGTCTATAATGCACGTGCCAATATATTTTTGAACTAATTATCTTTATTTCAAAATAATATTTATTCTAGAAAATACAGTACGAATATTTAAAAATGGAAATTCATCGAACTGTGGATCATGAAGTCCTCAGTTCCAATCCCACAATCGACAGTTGCCATTTTACTTCTATGTTTACCTCTACTAGCACCTTTCGGTGTTGCGTCTTGACAGCTGGTAACCGCACTTCAAAATGAGTATGGGGCGTCATGATATTATTATACAATGTGTTCAAAAAGTTCCGGGACAGTGAAATATCTCGAGAAATACACATCGAACTAAAAAACAAAAAAACACGTGTTTAATATTTTTCAAAAACCTATCTTATGTCACCAAGCACGATCCCCCACTGCCACCTCCTGGGGGTAGGGCGGGGGGCCACTTTGAAATCTTCGATGTAAGTATATATATTTTTACGTGTGAAGTGCGGTTACAAGTCTTCGAGTTAGCAAAGAGAGAACCAGAGAGATAGGTAAAACAGCAATAATTGTCGGCTGTACAAATCAAAATCATAATTCATGTTACATGGAACTATTTTCCTCATATTAATTAATTCTGTTTACAAGTTAATGAAAAGAATTATTAGCTTTGGCTAGTTTAGTTCTGGCGAAATGTTTCATTCATCGTATAGTAAATATGTATTGTTTTGAATTATTAAAACTATTGACGTTGCCTTTAAGTCGCATAGATAATAAAATTACAATGCAAAACAAGTCTATGACATTGAAGCATAATTAAAAATATACGCATCGACCTCAAAATAATTATCCATCAATTAACTACCGTGAATAATAAAATATTAAATTTCAATTTGCGATTTAAATTTAAAACCAACACGAAGTTCAAAAAATAACCGCAGTATTCGATAAGAATTGTCCAGTTTACAAAAGGAAAATTGAGGCTCTGAAAAACCGAGTAAGTTATGCAGCATAGCAATTAAAGGAAAAACAAGAGAAACAAGTACAAATATTGCATCTAAACATACAGAGTTATTTACCACATAAAGATGAAGTTGAAGACTTGATCACCAGATCAGAACCCGCAATTGTTTGTTTAACAGAAACAAGAATAACAACAGAAATTGAAAATAAAGAAATACTTATAGCAGGTTATAATATTATCAGATGCGATTCGGATAGCAGACATACAGGTGGTGTAGTTTTTATTGTTCGGAAAGATATTAAATTCAAGGTTTTGAAGAATATTTCCAATCCTAATAAGTGGTGGTTCCTGTCTTTCACAACGACACTAAATAGTGAGAAATATGTTATAGCAGGTGTTTATAGATCTCCAAATTCAAATAATCTTGAGTTTATTCAATTCTTTCAAGAATGGTGCAGTGAAATATTTATAGAAAAAAAATCAGTGTTAATAATGGGAGATTTTAATATAAATTGGATGAATAGTAACACATATACTGCAAGATTTAAAGAGATCGTGTCAAATCATGGACTTTTTCAGTTAATTAAGGACTTTACTAGGGTGACTAACCTCTCTAGAACTATAATAGACCTTGCTATATCAAACAATCCTTACATTAAAAGTGAAGTGTGGGATAATCCAAAAATAACGGATCATAACATTTGTGCAATATCCCTAGAAAAAAATAGCTTTCTTAAAAATAATCAGCCTAATGTTGTAGAAAAGTTGGACATGGATAAATTTATTGTGAAACTGATGGACTGTGACTGGGACTATAATTCATGTGATGTAGACATTGCATATAACAAACTGTGTTCTAACATCCTAAATAATAAAAAAGAGTGCACAACTATTTCCCAAGGTAAATCTAAAAAACATAATCACCCATGGCTTAATAACAAAGAAGTGTTAATTGCGAAAACAGATAGAGACCGTAGTTATAGGAAGTTTAAAATGACTTTAAATGAACAGGACTGGAACGACTACAAAAAATGTCGGAATAATTTCGTTAAAAGTAAAAGAAAAAGTGAACGTCAGTATTATGAACAAAAAATTGATAATGTTAAGGGAAATCAACAAAAAATGTGGAGAACTCTAAAAAAACTCTTAGGGCAAGATAAATCTTCACCTGTTAATATTGTTACTTCTAATGGTGAAGAGGTTAAGGGAAACAAAAATATTGCCGATAAGTTCAATAATTTCTATGTTGAAAGTATAGCAGATATAATTAGAACTATAGACACTAGTCATAATGATATAAAATGTACCAATGTAATCAATACTAGTGATATTTTCAGTATTTTCAAACAAATAACTATTTCTGATCTCAGAAAAATTATTTGGAAGCAAAAGGACAATAAGTCCAGCCCAGATGGAATAAGTTTTAAATTACTGAAGGAATTGTTTCATGTACTTGGATATCCTATATTAAATCTAATTAATTTGTCCTTAGAAAAAGGTATATTTCCTCATAATTTAAAGGAATCTACTATCACTCCTATTCCTAAAGTAGCAGGCACAACCAAAATCGAAGAACACAGGCCTATAAATGTATTACCAGCATTAGAAAAAATTTTGGAAATTGTAGTTTACAAGCAATTAATAAATTATGTTAACAATAATAACTTAGTATCACCACATCAGTCAGGATTTAGAGAAACATACTCATGTGAAACAGCTCTGCAATATACTTTAAAAAATTGGAAAGAGGCTAGTAATGAAAATAAAAAAATTTGTGCAGTATTCCTAGATTTAAAAAGAGCGTTCGAAACAATTGACAGAGACAGATTGCTCAATAAATTATTTGATTTGGGGATAAGAGATCAAGTTGCTAAATGGTTACATTCTTATTTGACAAATAGGCGACAAAGGGTAAAGTTTGTAGATACACTTTCAGAATTTTTAGAATGTAAACAAGGAGTCCCACAAGGAAGTGTATTGGGGCCTTTATTATTTATATTATATATAAATGATCTGCCTAATGTGTTGTCGCAATGTAATATTCATTTATTTGCAGATGATACTTTGTTATACTATTGTCATAACAATGAAGACCATTTAATTGAAACTATTAATACAGAACTGTCTTTAGTATATACCTGGTTAAATGTTAATAAGTTAAAATTAAACAGTAATAAAACAAAAGCCCTGTACATCTCAACAAAATCAAACATAAAACAATTTTTGTCTAGAAGCTTATATGTACATATTGATAATGTAAAAATTGACTTTGTTACTAGTATTAAATATTTAGGTATTATTATAGATGCAGAACTGAGATTTAAAGAACATATAGATTACATAACTAAAAAAATAGCCAAAAAATGTAATTTTATGAATAGAATATGTAAGTTTTTATCCATATATGCCAAATTGAATGTATATAATACGATTATCCTACCTCATTTTAATTACTGTGGTACTATATTGTACTTTTGTAATCAGAGTCAACTATATAATCTACAAAAACTGCAAAACAAATGTATGAGAGGTATCCTTAATTGTAATCGCTATACTAGCATAAGTGACATGTTACATAGACTAAACTGGTTAAATGTTGAAAAGCTTATTGATTTAAATGTGTTAACTTTTATATTTAAAATTGTAAATAATATTGGACCGAATTATTTCAAAAATACTGTAACAGCAAATGTGGATATACATAATTATAACACCAGAGGTAAGGAACAAATTCATGTTCAAAACTTAGGTAATACAAGAACTAAAGGCTATGTATTCTACGAGGGCTTCATAAAATATAATAGTCTACATGCAGACATAAAAAACTCTGTAAATGCAATAGAATTTAAGAAAAAACTAAAAAAACATTTGTTACTTTAACATGTCTTTTTTGTTATCTATAATCTTTTGTAACTACTAGCACTGTACCTTTTCGCTGTACTTGCTAATATTTAATAAATTTATTATTATTTATTATTATTATTATTCGCGAAGTTGACTGTAAAATGCCATCAATGAAATATGCGTCTAAAATACTAAAATAATGAGAAATAATAATCACAGTAATTCAATTGTTATATGAAGTAGGTGTCTTGATTTCATTTTCCTTTGTTCGTCAGCGAATAAATGTCAGATTTTATCCTTAAGTATAACGTTAATTATGTAGAACACCTCTGGAGAAAGACAGACTTGAAAAGGTCAGTTTTACGTTTGATTTGAATATTACTATCCTGTTTTCACATCTACCGTTAATCTGTAAAACACGTTTATAATGTCACTGTGAAAAGGGTTCCATTAGCGGCACATCACACATTTCCAGGGGGCATGAAATTTACGTGTATATGTAATTATTACAGGTAATATATTCTACAAAATTAATTACAGTTCTTACACAGTCTATAAATGGAAACTTTTCAATATGGAATTATTTTTAAACGATAGAAAGTTTTATAAAGTTTTTTTTTATCATATTAAATATTAATAATAAGAAAGTCATTCATAACTTTGACTGGAGGCCATTTTTAAACAGCAAACAGTGTAAATTACAGACAATACAAGTTTTGTTTCTCTATTTCAATATATTTAAATTTAAACCATTAAATTGCTTTGATTGTCTATAAATTTTTTCTGTCATCAACCATTATAGAAAGAATTTTTATAGTTCCAGCTTCTGCACCACGTGCATAATCTCAATTTCAAGTTTAAAATCTTAAAAATGTCTACTTCCAACTTTCCATTCTTTAAATCAACACTCATTCAAAATGTACAGTATGAAAAGAGGGCGAACTAGTCGAAAAATATGTTAAGCAAATTATTAGTGTAATTTCATTTATAAAATATGTAAAAGTCGCAAATATATTAGTAATATAGAAACATAGGTAAATTTTCATTAGAACTGTTAAAACGTGTTAATAATTTTGTTTCTTATATTCTGTAATTATCTCAAAGTAGTCTGTGTGGATGAATGGGCGGATGCGTGCTCATATTTTCAATAACACACAAAATAGAAAAGATGAGTACGAAACTTGATAGTTATAAGTTTCGTAGTAATTTAGAGAGAACTAAGATGATTTTGGGCGTAATTGTAAAATCGGCAGTGGACTGGACACTCAGAACAAATTCAATTTCTATCGTATATAAAACAGGTGGTATTAAATAAAGATATAAACAATAAATAAATAAATAAATATATCATCACGCCTTTTACCCATTACGGGTGTGGCACTCTGCTTACGCAGATCTCGGTAGGTGATATATTTTTTCGTATGAAGTGCGGTTACCAGCCGTCAAATCATAGCCCCCAAGGATGTTAGTGGAGGGGGAACCATTATTTAATTTTTTTCTATATATTGTAGTACCCCTAATTCACGACAGATGATTTGCATACTTCATCTGTGTGAATAATGACTATCATAATCCCTCATGTAATAATATACTATTTTTTTCAATATGGAAAACTTCAGAAATGTAAATGAAAGAAGTTATTAATAGTATTTGGAATTAAAAATGTTGCTTGCAGTTTTCCTGTATTTGCTTCTAATTTAGAAAAAAAAAAACTGAATATAACAAGAGAGTAACAATAATTTGAGAAAGAATCTGGAAAATTATTTTCTAATTTATTGAACTCCGGAATAATATTGAATTAAATTATAAGTCACTATCATGCTAACCAAACTAGCTGGCATTTGTCAAGTAAAACAAAATAATGACAGGATTGGTTAAAACGTAGACATGTCAGACATGTGTCAAGTGTAACTACTGAACAATCAAATTCAGATTTATTTATTTATTTATTTATGTGGTGTCTACATTAGATTTATTATTATACTTTTGGTTGGTTCTACTAGTTACATTTTATGCATGCACCCGTGTATTTCTGCTTGGTTTAGCTGTACCTACGATGACAATAATTCGTAGGGAGTATTGACCTTAATACCTTGTAGTAAACACTATTTTTAATGTTCATTAAATGCTGACCTTTTAATTATTGATACATGACGAGGTGTCAGCTAACACATGTATGGAATACCTTGCAATTCAATGTAGAAATTTAACGTAATATTAGTTACATGTTTCAAGTTACATTTTAAATTGATGACTTAATACATTATCAGATAATTTGACAAGGACGTATATGTGCAAGTTTCTTTGATATTAAAATTAATATTAAATTTACTGTTCGGCGCCTATGTAAATGAAACAAATTAAATTATTTAACTGAGAAAAAAATATGAAGATGTTTACGTGATGTATGCAATAATTTATTAGGAAAATTCTGCTAATTAATATTCATTACTTGGAATCGTTGATCAGAATAAATACATATTTAAATTTAGTTTTTTGCTCATATAATCATTCATTTTTTTAAATAATTACTAGCACAAGGATGTAAGAAGTTATATCGTTATGGGAACAGTAAATTAAAAACTTTAAACATATTTATAGAAATATGCTTGAAGATAAATTTCGTATGATTACCAGACAACTTTCTTATACATATTTATTTGAATTTTTAATGTTTAATAATGACATTTGACACATATTTGGCATATAGAATATATTTTATAGTTATTTATTTGTCCAAATCTAAATATGTTATTAAAGATATAATTTAATTTTTCTCTAAACTGCAAACAAACACAAAAAATTTCAAATAATATTCTTTTTGTTGTTTGATATTAAAGGGGACATTTTACGGACTGCTAACAATCTGTAAAGTATCACTTTTATACCTAGGCTGTAATTTTTTTTTACATAGCGACCGGTCTACAAACCCATAGTAACCGTCAACATATGTATAGCAACCGTTCAACAAACGCATGGCAACGTAATTTGTCAGCGATAAGCTTCAAAATATGATGGTATATAAAATAATCCCTAAATTAATATTAATTTTAAATCGGCAAAAAAATTATGTCTTCAACTCGGCACCAAACACAGATTTACCTACAGCTTCGGCAGCATTCATTGCATCGGCTTCGCGTCGTCAATAAAACGGCAGCCTCTGCTGAAAATTTTTGAATTAAGTTCTGTACAAATATTAAAATATAGTATTGTACAGAACTTTATCTAAAATTCAATTATAATTCTACTAGCTTTGAAAGTTTTTTCAATTTCTTAAATTTATTGTTTTGTATCCAGTAAACTTCCCTTTCTGGTTTTGGAATTATTACCAAAATTTATTCCGTTATTTTCACCGTTATGAAACTTATAAATCTTGACATTTTTCATTTGAAACTTCCATTTCCGGTTTTGCAATTATGACCAAAGTTAACTCAGTTCTTCGCACATTTATTAAGTTTCGTTGCTCTATCTTTTTTCGTTCGTGTTTTATTGAACATACGAATACACATCCATCCATTCACACAGACTTCATTGAGACCATGCTTAAAACGGATGCTAAAAAAGCTCATCATGCATTATAGAAAATATGTCATGAATAGAAACCTGCTGAATCTTTGTATTTTAATATTACCTACTAATTTTTTCTTCTTTTTTCGAATTCTACTAAACACATAAACGATCTAAATAACTGCATATTTCTGCTATTCATTCGTTATATGTTAATATCCCACTAACCTATAAAGAAATGTTCCATCCAAATATCACATCCGTTACAGTTTTCGTTATATCAAACAAACATTTCTCTGGTCTGATTCAGTGCTGTTCTGCAACAGCTTGTGGCTGACGCTGCCATGAATCTGTGCATGATTAATTTTGACAAAACTATTCGTGTCCAACTGAATACAAATACATCGCCTGCAGCTACATTCACAATGATCTGAGGAAACTATAATGCCATGAAACAGCAGAATTATAAATTTAAACCATTATTGTTTTAAAATATAAGTTTAAGAAATTTTTACTAAATTTTTTTATGAAAACTAGTTAGCGTTGGATGTGCCACTCAGCGCAGATTCACTCAGTTCAACATGTGTTCAAATATTTGAACTGGTCTTTAATGACAATGGGATATAGGATTTTCTAAAACTAAATTTGATTTTAAAATGCAATATTTACATTTTTGTCTCCGGGACTCTCGTATAAACCATCCGATTCAAAAACATACATAAGTTACGCCAATAATCATTTCGATTTTTGGGTAATAGTAGAAGATTCGCCACTGTGCAGGCAACAAAATAACGAAAAAAGACGTTCACAATTTATCAAAATAAACGGTTTAAAATAAACTTTTTGGAAAATATTATATAAAATTTCAATAATTAAAAGATGTATCTCACCACGTAATTGGTTGGAAATAATGTTTTTCATCTATGTTACGAATAATCAGTCATTGAATTGAGAGTATTTTTTACGTTTTTGTAAGCAAAATACATGATAAAAGGATGAAATATATTATAAATTAAATATCAACGTGAGTAGATTACACATTCTTCTAACTACTACTGAAAAGATTATATTAAAAAATTTTCATATATTTTATCGGCCAGGGATTCCTCTTAATGTATTACTATAAATAGCAGCTATATACATAATCTAACTGTTCCAGATAAAATGTAATATAGGTTGTCAATGCTAAATTAATGATTATGATAATAGTTAATATCGAAACGTCGGCGTAGTTTTTTTTTTTTTTAAATAAATATTTCACTGCTTGTCCGTTGGTTTTAATTCTACCCATATCCACATCAGTCGATCCCCCTTTTTCATCAAGTTCATTTAACATTGACAACGTATCTTGAATTTTATCTAGAACAGTACGCTGACAGAAAAGTAATTGTTGCATCTTAAGCCCATTTTATATGGCGCAATTCTTGCTGCAAGTTTTCTTAGACAGTGCAACTAAAATTGCATCGTGTAATACAAAAGTTGCTGCAAGTTTTATTGCGCCGCAATACTTGCACGCCAATAGTATGTGTTCTATTTTTCTTGCAGCAACTTGTAATTTTCTAGTAACTTCATAGTGACTTTAAGCTCGCTTGTTGTTGCCAACTGTTTTAATATAGAACTAATGTCGAATAGGAATCATATGTTCTAAAATTTATATGTATATATGCAATTCAATTTTCAGTATTCAATTCTGTTCGAGATTTTGAAGCTACTTTACAAATCTTGTCTATGCAATATCCAATTTTCATTGCTGTAAGTTTTGTTGCACTGTTGCGCAATAAAACTTGCAGCAAAAATTGCGTCGTCTAAAACGGGCTTTAGTGGAAACTCACGGTAGAATAGATACTTCAGTCATTTGTTTGTTCTCATACCAACTATTATTGTACAAATATAAATAGACAAACAGATGATATTGAAAAAATAAGGAAGCCAACATATAAGAAAGTAAAAATAAATTATTAAATCTAACAAACAAACAAAATCATTGAAATCTGACGAAATAGTCACAGTCGTGAATAGATATCACACAGTAATTCTTTTGGTAACTGTCAACCCTTGGCGTAGGTCCTCGAACAAAGTGAAGATGCATTCTTATTCTTATTGATCCTGAGTCTGCACACTTTGCTATTCGGATCATTTTAACTTGTCCAACTAAGTTTCGCAAAAGTGACCTGAAATGGAGATCTCTCGTTTGATTTAAATATTTCTGGAATAGAGATGCTTTTGTCGAGAACGCAAATAACAAATAACTTTTCTATTTTTATCCGATATTAATAGAGAATTTATATTGTAAAGTTATACGATCTTAACTAGCTATAAACTGATCAAAGTTGAAAAGAAATTGAAAATAAAAGAGAAACTACTGGAAATTTATACAGTTCTTAATATCTCCATAATTGGTTTTACTAACAAATACCAGGAATATTTTAAATATATATGAAAATTTCCAATGTTAAAAGTTTAAATTGCGCATTATATTTCATTTTTACTATTTTTGTCTTTTATTTGATTTATAATTCTTTACGTAAACAACTTTAAGACTTTGTACGTTAGACATTAAAAATCTGGTTTGTCACAACACAATTCGTGAGATACTACGTTATTATTGTATTTTTTGCGCAACTTTCACATGCGTGCTATAATCTTGCCTATATTCCATTAATTGTATAAATAACTGTTAAAATACTTTTATTTTTATTTTACGTCCACCTATATATAATAAAGTTATTTCAAGACATAAAAGAGTTCGTAAATAGCTCATTCGAGTGGTAAGACTGAAGTACAATTTATATTTTTAAGGCTGACGAAATGTCAAATAAATGTCCAATATTTACTTTACTTAAAGTAAGATACAATTTTAAATTCAAACAATTGAATTTTTAAATGTCATCTATATCATCAACTAATATAAAATTTCCTTAATTTGAACACTACCATTTTTAATTTAAAAAAATCATAATAGACGCAAAATAGTGTAGTATAAAGAACTCATTTTATAATAGACGATTTTTTTTGTTGGAAATAAATTGATAAATTATGAAACTTGTTCTTTAATACACTATTTTCCAACTGATTCCATAATCAAAACAAATTGCCAAGTAAATTTTAATTTTCGGTTTCACAATTATGACCTAAATTTACTCAGTTCTTTGCCCAGTTACAATTATGAAGTTTCGTTATTCTCTCTTGTTCGAAAGTTATTGAAATTTCTGGCACACATCCATCCATACATACGTCATTGCGAAAATGGTTAAAACGGATGCAAGGAACTTTAAAACATGTACTTCTGCATCGATTTTTTAATGTTATTATTACGTATAAGAAAGTAAAGCTACATTTGTAATATAGAGAAGAAGTGTAAATTCCAGCCAATACTTTTAAACATCAGTATACAAATATTACCTCCTGGGGGAGTTCTTACAAAAACTAGTCGTTTACGTAATACACAATTCTCCAGGTAAATTTGCATTTATTCAAATTAAATTTTCTGTGAACAGGACATTCGAGAATAGAACTAATTTGCGGTGTGCATATGATGAAAACCAATACATATTATTACATAAATTCTTCGTAAACGAACAATGCAATTCATATTTAATTAATAGTATTAAAACAAATAATACAGTAGATAAATAACTACGTGGTTATATAATGATTGTCACAAATCAACATAACTGGAAATTCATTTTACTTTTGTTCACGTTCCGTCGAATCAAAGAGCAGAACAGTTCGATTTAGCGCGCAGAACCACATCCAAAATAAATTGATACCATCGTAAATTTATTGAAGAAGGGAAAGGTTTTGATTCTGAAGAATAAAACATCGTGAAAGAGAAGATTTATGTATTGAACTCTGTGACATATAAGAATGTTATAGGCACGACGAGTTTTTTTCAATTTTCACCCCTACGCACCGGGAAATAAATGCTATAATAAGTTTACACAATTGAAAATATAACACTTAGGGCGTAAATCAAGGGAAGTCTTTACATTGCCTTCTTCCTTATTAGGAAGATATTTTAATAAAACTGTTTTACCACCGTAATGAAATATTACTTACATTAATTAAAACACATAGTGTGCTGTGCATACAAGACTGTAGCGGCGCCAAGCGGATGCGCTGTGAAACACCCTCTCCCCTTCATTAAAACCGCGCCTCTTGGGTCGCTGTAAAACGAAATATTCATTAATTTGCATTTTATGTTCTTTGTGGATGCTCATGTTTTAATCTAGAGTGTTGATTTTTATTGTTATACCGCGGTTTAGAAAATATAATTATATTAAATTTCTGTTGGGGTAGCTCTCTGTGAAAATTCATGGCTCTTTTTATTTCATTTTATGAAGTTAATTTTCATTTTGTTAAGTAATATGTGTAGTTTTCATATTCATTTTCTGACCTACGGCTTTTCTTTCTGAACACTTTTAATTAATAATTACATTTTTACAACTATTCTGCTTTTTATATAAGTTTCATAGTTTTCTCTCACTCAAGTAATCACTATCACTAGCTCTGGAGGATGCTAGGGTCGCCTGTATATTTATAATAAAGATTAGGAAATTTTTGGCCTGTAATAGTGATATTTAAAAGTAGTAATGAAGCAATACTCTTTCAAGAAATTAAAGAAATTGAATTCTAACAAAATATTTTAACAGATGCCAAAGACCTTTTTTTGGAGTCATGAATTTGTTTTTCACTACCACCGGATGAGGTTAATAATGGTTTATTATTTACCTGCAAAATGTCACATGTATTATAAAACATTTTGATGCTTTAAAAATGCAAGTAACATAAAAAATTTTGTAATGTAGTGTCTATATTCTCTTTGAAGAACAAGTCGAAAATGTGACCCATAGACTTGAATTCTTATTATATGCTTGCTCCTGAAAGTATACTAGAAGTACACTTTCAGATATTTTAGTTACTACCTGTTTTGTTAAACACCATTATTTGAAACTTTATACACTTTCATGTAATCGGTTTTTATTTTACAGCAGCAATGTATCAAACTTCTATAGTTTGTATAATTTTCAGAAAAATACAATTTTCACTTGCCTCAAACATTAGTCCAGTTACCAAAATAAATGTCAGATAATAAAAACAATGTTAAAAACAATAGTACTTATAATATTTTATGAGGGATTGACCATAATCCCGAATATAATACTAAACTTTTTCTACTCCTGCAAATTAGGAAATAATTTTTGAAAATGATTTAACTTGCTTGAAAATACGCAATAAACTCACTACACTGTTAAATAACAGATGGCCGTAGCTTAGTAAAATAAACAGGAATAATTGATTTCTGGTTCTGTGATTGACAGAGAAGAGTGAATTATGAATAATAATTCACTGTTGCGAATTATGGCTACTATAATTAATCGAAAAAATTTAAATAATGAGGCTATATTTACACAGGATTAGAAAAATAATTTTTTTACTGCCTTCTTCGTTTTTGGTTATTCGTTTCAAACTGCTTATATTATTTAAATATAATATTCGTTAAATAAAATTTAAAAGCCAGTAGTAAAAAAAAAATTTTTTTAACCTGGGTGTATAATGTAGTATTAAATAATCTCATCTTCAAGGAGATACAAGTTTATTGTTACTCTCACCTTGTTATATGCGTCACGGTATATAATCATAACAATGTGATATATTTGCTAGAATAATTGTTTGGTTTAGAAATCTTCAAAATATATTTCTGATAAAAAATTAAATGTTCCAATTGTCTAGTTCTGAAACAACTTAAATAATATGTCAACATAGCCCTGTCTGTTGATATAATTTGGCATCCTTACGGACCATCATCTAGACTTAATAGCTACATGTTACGAATTAGAATAGGTCTCCTGATGCATGTATAGTTTTGCATTAATTCAGATTGTGTTAAGGTACTTGTAATTATATAGCAGAATGTAAGGTTACGAACAGAATTTAATTATCTCTTTTAGTTTCGGAGTTTCTCCACAGTTTGTTTGTGTTGTACAGAGAATGTCACAATTAATTGAACATCGGTTTCGTAGGAATGCGCCGCGTAGAATTTTTGGCACTCTTCGATTCCATTAAAAGCAAAGACAAATCCCGTGTCTATGTCGCAATTAATTCAACTACTTTTTAATGAACTGTAAGCTGTAATTAAATTTCCAAACTTCGTTTAACTTTGGAGGAATCGATTTAGAAGTTATTTATTAAAATCAAAAGTGGGCGTGTCTGTTCACCACTGTCGCACTTCCACAAATTGAATGCGGAATTTAATATAACTTTATTTAAAACATTTAGCGCGAGCGAGACGTGACTGCATTAGTTATTCCGCCGAGTATTTCGACACTAACTTGATAACGCCCCAAACAAATTATCCTGGCGTGCTTGCAAGCGGCGCTCATTTTTTATCCATGAAAAATACTCCGGACGGAAATTTGCGATTTTTTGATGTTTTATTGATTTTTACCGCCGGAAATATTTTATCCGCGCGGTACACAAATTTCTGAAATTTAATTGTTGAATGCGTTTATTAGCAGCTTTTATTTGTAAACAATTTTGAAGTTTATTATTAACACCGGAAAAACATTCTGAAATATTCGCACCTTTTGGAAAAATGTCAAGTATGCCGTGTTCTGGAATTTGTTTGACAGATGATCTCCCTGTCTCAATTTTAATTATGTGTACCTATATTTAATTTCAAAAAGGAAATTAAACCCTACAGATAAGTGGTTTTCAACCTTTTCTGGATTAGTGACATATTTAAAAATCTAGACAAGTTGAAATACATGGTGAAACATACGCCAAAAAGTAAAAATATTATTTCGAATTACCAGGCTGGGAAACAAAAAGAATTTTCAACACAGTATTAGTAGTATATTATACATTAAAACCCTTTCCGGCTTAATGGTATAGGACCTGTACCACAGTTTCAAATTGCATTTCCGTTGCAGATTTGGGGTATTTCTAGAGATGGGTCAATTCCCGAAATTTAAAGATCCGGAAAAATTCCCCGGAATTTGTTTTGGGAAATTTTCCCAGGTATTTAAAATGTAAATAAAAATTGTAAATGTATATTTATTTAGTTTTATTTTTCAGTGATAATAGAATAAACAAATACATAAATATGTATATATAAGTTGAACTTATGTTACACCGACTACCATATTTTCATTAGTACATAATATTGCCAGCTATTGAGAAAAATTTGCTACGATTTTAAGGTTTACATTGGTAAAAACGAATTTAATATGATTTAAATCCAAGATTTCGCATGCTCATTCTGCCCGGAAAGGGTTAAAGGAAGAAAAGTGTATGATTTTTTCCCGCGAAGTAATACACTTCTCTCCTCCGGTGTATATACTATTTTTTTACGACCCCAATATTTATGATGGTTTTTATGTATTTCTAAATTATTTGAATTGTAATGTAATTTATGATATTTACCTTGGATTTAATTAATTTTGTTCATTTTTCATATTATTTGAATACTTTCTCCCACGGCGGGCGAGAAAGTGCACAAATATTTCGTAGAACTGAAATTGGCTGGTTTATGTCATGATTTTGATAAACCGAGTTTCTCTCCCGGGCGTGAAAAAATAATTATTTACACACAAAGTTACACATCTGGCTTGTACAATATTTTTTGTATGAAAAGTAAAAAACTAATTAAAGTAAAACAGAACACACAAAAAAACAAAGTTATTCAATGAGTGGTAAAGATCAAAGAAATTGATAGAAAAGTATATTTTTAATAAAATTTTATACAAGTATATATTTACATGAATTACCGTAACGACAAATGATTGAGAAGCACTGATATACTAAAATTTACAAATTAAATTATATCAAATATTTGTCTCATAGGCATTTAGGTAAATAATTTTCAATTTTATAATTAATAATTAAGTTTGATGTACGCACGAAAGTAAAATTTGTAATGATTATTGTTTGCGCTTCTGTTCCATTCTCTTGTTCTAGTTTCTCCTTAATTAGCTTTTATTTCATTTCGCGTTGTACTTCAAAAGTAGATAAAAGATTAATGATACATCTATGTATAATTGAATAGAATCCTTGCGTCTAATTGGATCTAAGTGTTAATTCAATGCATTATCTCTGCAAGCGGTGAACACTAAGTTTTAATTCAAGTACCTGCCATGAAATTAGATTTTAGGAATCACGTAACTTTTCTCATTATACGTCGACGGATACCTGTTTAATTATAACTGAAACATGTCTTCGTTTAGAACTTAGCAACTTCTAAAAGCAAAATCATGGACAATTGCAGCAAGCACAAGGCAATATGTTACATCACAACAATGCCGATAGTATTAAATTCTCTTTATCAACGAAACTTCGCAGAGACAAAAGAGGAGGAGACGTTCTTCGTATCTCATTCACACTACGGTTCCTTCCTTCTTCTTTGGTTGTTCGGTTCTTGCTCCCGGCTTATGTTTTGTTATTCACCTGAACAGAGGAAGATAACATGGATCGTTAAAATAAATCATTTTTACGCTGCTTTAATAAATAATATAGCAATATCAAGAGATGTAAGGCCACTATATCTTGTTACGGTCTTAATATGAAATATGGGCACCGACGGCGAATATGTGCAAAAGTGACATCGAAGCCAAAGCTCATAGTGACTCTATATTTTATATTTTTAATGAAATTCTTTTATTGAAAAAAAATTTTCCTTAGATACAAAATTATGAAATAAAGAATATAATTATGTTGATATTAAATCGACATTTTTTCTGTACTTACAAATAAGATTATTATTGATGTATGTTTTTATTTCTACTGAATTCTCTTTGTGGTTCTTCTTCCACAAACATCTTCGTGACTTGACTTGTGTAAATAATATATTGGTTACCTACTATTGGTTTATAAATATAAATATATTATCACGCCATTTACCACTCTGCACTCTGCTCAATGCAGATCTCGGTATTAGGATATATTTTTGAGCATAAAGTGCAAATCACGACTTCCAAGGATGGTAATGGTGTAGAAGCCACAGGGGTAATTTTATGTGGTGGTATTACTGTCCAAGTGTCAAATTATTATAATTTTCATTATATTTTTATATATTCTTAGAAGTGTTGTGCATGTGATCTGTAAATGTAAATAATAAATAAATTCACCAATAGTATTATAGAATAATTTGTTTATTATTTTAGGTTTGTAATTGAAGTTTGACATAAGAATCTGTGAAGTAAAATTTTGGCTAACTTCGCGTAGTAATATCGTGTACTTTAGTATCGATTTCGGAAAAATATTATTTTACGGCATACAATAATGTGTTAGTTGTTTCATATACCACTGGTGTCAATACCTATAAGGCAGCTCTGACGAGTGACAGTTGTATTATATATTTGCGACCGAAGCGTTAGCCGAGGCTATGCTATTTAAGTGAAATATAAATGAATATTCTGTTTCAACTTCTAGTAACATAACATACTATTATTTTTATTCGTGTAAGTCAATGGATAAATAATTCGTACAAACATTTTGACATTCGCTGATTAGGCAGGAACTGCACTGGAATAAATTTCTAAAGAAATAGATCTTTTCAAAAACAGCTAAAAATAAACTTAGTTTGAAATCTCTGAATATCGATGCAATACTTAATTCGTAAGAAACGCAAATGCTGAGGACTATATCTGACTATTGCTTCAGTTCGTCGGTATTTTTTTGGATCAACCAGTTGTTCTAAGGTAACGACAGATAATAATGGAACTGATGGCGCATTCTTCCATACACCATTTACTGATTTATTCCCATCGGAGTTCATACTTCATAAACTCAAAGATAAATCGAATTACTCATAAAAATTGGGTCATTTTTTCTCTGAACTTCGAAGTCCCACCGGCTAATCGCACTATATTCATTCGCATTCCCCGGTAACTAACTCTGTTAAACCAATCTTAAAACACATTTTTGTGAAACGTTTATTACAATCAGAATCAAATAAACGATGCTTTATTGCAGTTATAATTCGTCCTGGGGCGTTTGAATTTTTTCCCAAAGCGATCGTAAAACAAACGCACATCGCACACACCGACGCCAACACGAGACTCGCGAATGTGAAACGAATGCAATCTGCCCGAAAAGCCGAAAAATAAAACAGCAATGCCGACTGGCATTTATCATTGCGCGAATATTTGTAGATGCTTTTCGTTCTCAATATTTCCGCACCATAACGCGTGGCGCTGTCTTCGGGCCGGATTCACACTTTATGAATTTCTACACACGATGAATATTTGATGAGTGGAGGGCTTTGACTTTTTGTTGGTCAAATAACATTTTTATTGAAATAAAACCAAATGCCGTATTTATAGGGACTAACCATTTTTTAGCCCCACAAAAATTTCCCTGTCGTTTCCGCCCCTATAATACATATTAAATATCAAAACATGGGGTAAATAATTGGACTGTCGATCATGGTACTAAAGCTGTCAATTACCACCATTAACTTTTCTCTGGTAGTTTTTTTTTTTAATCGATGAATTATTTTCGGTTTATTAGAAATTATATATTAAAAATTAGAAGAAGGGATACGTGACGTAATTTTAACAGAAGAGAGATGTAAATATTTGGAGAGAAAGAGATATGAGTAGATACAAATATCATCTATTGTAATTTGTGTAGGTACAGGTAAAAAAATTTCTATGTTTTCCTATTATGTTTAGCATTGTATATTGATTTTTTATAACGTACCTTACTGTAATAGTGGGGTATTTATTGGCCACACTGCAAAATGTAGGTAAAAAATGGAAAATTAGGAGTAAACTTGATGTTGAATTTTTATTTACATCTATTTAAACAGAACATGCATAAAACTAAGGAAAAGAAAATTAGCATTCAGCAAATAAACAATATAGAAAAAATAACTGATCCGCTGTTGGAGCCTTTTGGTTAAAAACTGCCAAAAATAATTTTCAGGGGCCAAACAGGAAAAATTACAAATTAATATACCTTAATACATCATCTATTATATAAAGTTTATATTTTAGGACAACAGCAAAACAAAATAACAGGGGTGTTTTTTTACTTGCATTTGAATCTCTATTTGAATTTGCTTCATTTGAAATGTGTGTTTGCTTTCTGCATTAGAAATGTTAGAATTAATTTCTTGTATTTCGTCTTCCGATTGCTCGTCATTTTCATCTTCGCTCTCAGTAATTAAAATATCATACAACTCACTTTCAGTTAAAAAACACCGAGACATGTTAATTATAAAATCAACGTAACTGGTATAGTGGGGTCTACAGAGACCCCAATTGTTATTATCTCCTTAACTAAGAAATATATAGATTCATGTGACCGCCACTAAGATGAGTATGTCGATTAATGAAGCTACTAAAAAAATCAAACATTTAGTTTAAATTTGTAACACTAAACAACTAGAGTTAAAACACTATACCAGTTAAGGGTTTGTTTAAATAACTTTATCACCTGATAATAGATAAGTAACGAAAATGTGGAATGCCGCTGAAATGAAAACTAATTTTCAATTAAGCAGAAATTCTTCTTCATCATTGAGCGTTTCGCCATCAGTATCTTTTTGCTGCAAGTCATTTTCTTGGTTATTTTTTGAAAGTGTGGAGCAAGAAATAATTAATTTAATTATCTTATCCTGGAAACAGCATGGAACTCGATGGAAAACATCGTATTTCATTAATATTATGGAAATTTATCTTGCCACCAAGCGCTCAGAATAAATTAGAAGTGATGTTTATTAGCTATCCTTGTAACATAATATTTTGTTCGTGCCCTTAATACGTTAAGGAGGGTTTATTACTTTTTGTAACCCGAAATGGCGATAATGTATCATATAATTAATGTTATGTTTCTTTGTTTCAGGTAATTTTCTACTCAATCAATCAATCACGTACCACTTACATTTCACTTCCAAAATAATGGACCTGTAAGTTTTTTTTTTTTCTTAATAACAATTTATTTGTTTGTTGTCATAAATCAGTTATCGCCCGTATACTAATTGTTTATGATTCAATAAAATTAAATTTGACTTTTACTAATTATTAAACAAACTTTATTTTTGTTCATGTTTTATCATTTTGTAAATAATACTTTGTTAGTATTTTTATTCATGAAAAAAATCGGATTCATGTTATCGTAATTTAATGCGTTACAATCAATGCTTATAACACCAAATTTTACTTTATTCATTCAGCAATGAAATCAATTTCCTCCAAACATTTCCACCTTGGCACACCACTTTCGCCTCATCTACATTCATACATGACCGTATATTCAAAAAAAGTATAATGTAAAACAGGCCTAATAAAACAATCATAATATAGAGATACATTAAATTAGATTCACTATCTTCGCAGCACCATAGTTACATATAAATCGGGACTGACTTAATTTTTTTCTGTACTGTTGCATGCTTATTATATCAAAAAATACTTAATGCCCGTCGAAGTCGATATCATCTTTCTTCGAAGTAGTTTATTTTTGCAATTATTTTCTATTTCAATTATGGCAACAATGAAAGTGGCGTAGTTATTTTATCTATCGCGTTAGATATCCTTGCAGTTGAAATAAAAGTTAGCAGCAAGTTATCTTCAGTATATTACAGACGTACGGCTAAAATAACTTCTTAAGTGTAATTTAATTGTTTGTAATGTCTTACGTGGAGCTTCCGAAAAAATACAACAGGCAACAAACTTCCCGCGAGAGTGTGTGCGAAGGAAAAAAGTTTTCCTAATCGTTCTTTCCATCCAGAGGTGTATTGGAAATTAAATTAGACGGAAATATAATTGAAAATTGCATGTAATAAATATTGACGTATTTTTTGTGTTGATGCTACAAAGAAATGATAATTATAAATGCAATTACAGCGGGTCAGGACCGTATTCACAATGAAGTACTTTGCTAGAATGCTGGATTAATTTTTTTCTATGAAGATGGTAAACGGACTAACTTCTTAAGGTCATATGCTGCTTATTGAGTGGATGATTGTGAATTTATGTGAGCACTAACGACCATGCTCTTCAATGATTTCAATACTAGGTTAGTGACAGAGACTACGTCACCGATTGGCTCGATAACATTTAATAAATAATATATACATTAATTTGTAATTATGCATAATAATATATTAATTAGTAATGAAAATATTTGTTGTAAAATATTCGCGTGTAAACAATTAATTTTGTCTTGGGTTGGTTAATGCTGTTAATAAATCATTTTTTTTTTTTAATACGGACTAGGAATATATAATATCTTTTATGGTATAAATTATAAAATATTAAATATAGGTACAATACAAACTTATACAAAAAAGATCGGTTCTTCGCGATAAATGTAACTAAAATCATTTTTTGCCTATTGACATTAAAGAGGACACTATGCGGACTGCTAACAGTCTATAACTTTTATGTCTAGGCTGTAAAAATATTTTACATGGCAACCGCTCAACAAATAATCGCATAACCATCTACAAATGCGTAGCAACCGTTCAATAAAAGCATGGCAACGTAAATTGACCGCGACAACCTTCAAAATGTGTATATAAAATAATCACTAGATTAATATGAATTCAAAATCGCCAAAAAATTATTTGTTCAACACGGCACCAAACATACATTTATAGTTCTGCTTTTGATTTACGTAACAAAATTTAATTGTCTGCCTCTAATACTATTTTGTTTTTTCCTATAAAATAATTTGAAAAGAAATGATATATCGCATACTACATTTCTTGTTGGACTATTCGGTGGTCTTAATGTATGGCTGTAGTTTAATTTATCATAACAGGTCATCATTGTAAAATGAAGTGATAACACAGGTTTTAAGTACTAGAAAAATTACTGATTACGGTCCTGGCATTCCCGGCGCGCATTCGTTCATTCACTGGAAAGTATTCTCATTTGTGGAAGTTTCTTTTTTATCATTTTTCGCTGAAGAGAAATGTAATTTAAGAGTGTTTGATATACGATACAGCCACTGGATCTGCAGCGTCTTCTTGTTAATATAATATAAATTAATGTTCCCCTTTTTGTTCTGTTTCCTGGTCGCTCCTCTGCGTTGCCTGTTTCTTTTGCTCACTTCGTCTGTCCGTGGATTCGTGCACGCCTCAGACAGAAATGTGAGGAGATAACAGTGATAAATATTTACCAGGGGAAGGTGCTAGATGATATTTTCTTTTTGTATTCTTGAGTTTGAGATTGTAGTTAGCAATAGTTAATTATGAAGAGAAATTGCCACTGCTTTGTATAGTCTATTTTGTTGAGCATGGTAGGTACTTGCACTTTTAGTTACTGTTAATTGAGAGTTTAAGTCTCTTTAAATATAAACCAACATCTTACTTAAAATTAGACTGTTACTTACACAGTTTGATGTTCAAAACATTTTCCGCTATACATATATTATAAAAATTTTATATGATTGCATTTTACATGTTTCTTTCTACAAAGTTAAAAGATTTTATGAACATTCTTCTACTAATATATTTAGGCGCTATGGTTTTCTAGCCCATAAAATTATATTCCTATTTATTTACGTACCCTATAAATGAAAGAAATTTGTTTTGAAAATAGGTTTATTAACTTTATTGGACTAGTCTATAAAGAGCCACTTTATAGCCGCTAAAAACACAGTCGAACATAAAATAAAATTTGTTCTAAATTTTTATTGGAGTGAAATTTGTTATAGATTTATAATTATTACAGTTCCAGAATTTTTAACCAAATATTTTTATCAACACAAAAAAAACATGTTTTAACACATACCATTTATTAAATATATTATAAGCTATAAATCAGACGTCGGCAACCTTTTTTGACAGCGGGTCAAAAATAATCAAAATATGTCTAATAAGAATACTTTTCGGATTATAAAAAAAAACAATATTTTAGATAGTTTAATTTTATATATTACCCTTTCTTGTATATAAATCGAAAATAAGTATTGCTAAATTATGACAGATTACAGGTGATTTTTTTTATTTGGGAATTCGCATGGGTCACTCGAAATTTTGAAATTTATCACTTAACGACTCATAGATTGTCGACGCCTACTTTAAATGATGATTTAAAAATATACTTGTATATAATTTATAAATTAATAGTATTGTCTGTAGTAGAAAATATTTTACAATTCAGAAATATAGAGCTGTCAATTGTTAAATAAAAATATTAATACACACGCAAATCCATAAAATGCGGTACTCCAATAATTTTTTTTATTTATAAATATTTGTGTCATAAAATATAAGTGCAACTAAAACTGCAAACAAAATCCGTTTCATGTTTTATTTTAATAAATTGTGTGGGTGCATCCTCTCTATTGTAAGTTTCATAGAAAATTCAATATTATAAAAGCGATTAAAGCGAGCCAATTCTGTCAAAAACACACATGTTATCGAAAAATATTAAGAGCGGAATAAACTATTTTGCATTTGACATTTAATTAATGGCAAACGAAATATAAACGCAAAATATGAACAATAAAATTTTATGGATTCAGCTCTATTTTCAAACAAAACTTTAAATTCGAACTCAACAGATAATCCAAATTTTTTCAATGGATTTATGTGATGCTTGTTATTGTTAATTTTATTATTCATTTTGCAATGCTTTTCGAAACTGCGGGAAAGTTTCTTTAGAATAATAATGTTAAGCGCTGGATCTAATTAACGAAATGATGAAGAAACAGCAAAATAAGCAAATGAAATCATAAAATAATCTGTCGCTTAAAAGTTCATTGTAAGAAGTGTTCTTCTTTAACGAACCAAGTTAACCTCAAACGATATTCGGAAAGTTCAGCAGAAACAATCGATCTGCCCAAAGTTTTGAGAAGTCGCGGGTTTATTTTCCACGGCCGATCAACCACACCACCATTCAGGGACGTACTTTGAAAATTTGCATAAGGGAGTATGATCCACTTTAAGTTTTAGGTACGTTTGCTAGGAAGAACTTTTGGAAGTTTAAACTTGAAATTGTTTATTGGGAAAGACAACTTTTTACATCTTGTTAACTGTAATATTTAATCAGATAATTGGCACGTTGACAGCTCATTTTAATTAGTATAATTATGGAATTACTGCATATTATTCAATATACTATACTGTAATATATAATTTTAAACAATTTAACTATAACATATAGTTATTTAAATTGTAGGAAATAGTTCCACAAAACAACTCAAATTCTAATTTAACTTGTAAGTCCTTTTGTATGTCCATTTCAAACTAGTAAACAAGTTTATATAAATCCGGATTAAAATAGATTTAGTTAGTACTAAATCTATTCTAGCTCATGAACTTACTTAATTTAGAAATAGCAACATCGATGACAAATTCGTGTGCTGTTTAGTATATGAAGCAAATCTAAATACCTCAAGGGAATTTATTAATTATTGTATGCTGTCATCGAATATTATTATTATTATTTTTTTTTTCATGTATTCACTATGATTTTAATGAATATACTTTAGATATATGTTTAGACCAGAATCTTGCGTAATATGTTGAAATTTTTCATAAACTTTGATAGTAGATAGTTGATAGATCAGTAACTGTAAAAGTTATCTATGAAAAATGTACATGAATGTAATTAGTAAAGAATTTTCAATAAGATAAAAAAATACTTTCGGAACTCATAGTAAATTATAAAGACTTTTGGATTATGTTCTGTAAAATATTTTTGGTATTATTCTACATATTTCTTCATCAGAAAAACAAATGAATAACTTAATATTTATTTACATACCAAATGCGGGAACGCTTGGTTCCTGGATGACTGTTAGAACGAATCCGGGAACCGAGTTTACGCAAGAGGTTTGTACAATATTTTTTGTACAAAAAGTATAAAACTAATAACAGTCCATACAAAGAAATGAAGTTCTTCAAGGAGTTCTTTGATATTTGTCAAAGTTGCACTATTAATATAAACACAAATTAATTTGTCTAATATATTAGAAAACAATTAAAATATTTATAATATTTACCGTATTCACTTGTAAATTTATTATATTCATTATTTCCAATAGCCAAATTTAGAACGTAGTATTATTTTTAACTAAGGGTAACTAGCAAATGAATATTTAGAAATAGCCAAATTAACCAAGCCAAGTTAACTATTATTCAAGTATCAAATATTCCTAATAGTATTTTTTTAATTGAATGGTTAATTTCTCATATTCCGAAATGTATAACTTAGATTTTTATTAACCGGGGCGTAATCCTTTTGGTTTGTCTAGAACATTGTGTCCTTTGAGTTAATAAAAAAAAAAAATTGAGAATAATAGTACCTAAATTCGAATCCTTCAACCGACAATTGCCAATTTAACTTTACCCCTATGGTTCACAGCTTACCAAGATCTTCGGAAGTAGAGAAATACACCCAAATTAGGTAAAATGTGTGATATATTAATTTTATTATATTTGTGAAAAGAGATTTCGAGATTTCTGTAAACTGCTGATTAAAAATAAAAATCGTGATATTTTCGCTCCGTCCCTGTGTCACAGCCAGACCTACCAAAATAAAAGAGTATCGAAGCCGCTGATGATGAAGGGACTTTGAGTTCTGGTTAGCGAACTTAACTGAATGGAAGAAAGACAAGCAGGATCCGCGGCTGTTTCCCAGTCCGCGAATTGAATAATGCGTCTGACGGGAACTTCGACTTCGAGACTCAATTACAGATGGCACCACAGCGCCACTCAAATAATCTGTTTGCCAGATCATTGGATTGACGTGCTTTGTTTCTGATTCACTGTTCATGGCACACTTGCTGAAAACAACTCAAATATAAGATGGAGAGAAACAATGATGCATTGTTATTGTCTCTTCAGAGTTGTCGCGTTTCTATTTGTTTTATCAGTTCTTTTTACTTGTCGTCGGTTTAAATTATGAGAGAAATTTCATTTTTTCTTCCAGCGTCATAAAAGTACGATGTCATGTTTTTATATTCAACAAGCAGGAGTTCATCATTGACGCCGCCGGCGTAAAAGTGTCTCCTTGGCAATATTTCTACTCCGGCGGCGGACAAACTAAAATATTATGAAAAATAGTTAGGTTGTAATTCAATAATTTGAAAATGAAACAAATAAACAAAAATAACAAAACAGCATATTCTATGGCTATTAGAAATGCTGTATGTTTGAAAAAAAAGTGGCATCTGTTATTCGGAGTAAATGCGACTTAACATGTAACTTACATGCTCAGCACACAAAGTATCATATTTATTCCTAATAACACAATATACTTTTATTTTTCATATTTCCAAAGGGAACTAACAGTTATTGTCTGGGGATATTTAATACTCCCTCTGTTCCATAATAACAGTGGAAAGTAAATAGTAAAAGGAGAATTATTGGCGAATGCAACTTAAAGTTATGTTGTAGCGCAAAATTGTGAAGTCTTCAATCCAAATCAATGTTCCATGGCAACTTTCATTTGTTTTGATACATCTATCAAGTAGAAAATGCAGAAACGAAATTGTTGAAAAATCCAGAAACTATATGAACAGTCAAAATAATAATTAGGAGTAATATTTTTAATTCATTGTTTAATTATATCTACTATTTTGATAATAAATATTGTGTTCGATGTTTATTTTCTTTTGTTACTATTATTATGGGACAAATTAAATTCATCAACTGCAATTATTATTATGTGACTTAAGGAGTATTCCTTTTTAATATATATTGTGGGAATCCATCATTGATCAATGTTAACTGTTGATTCTCCTATTTAATAAATAAATAATAATAACAATAACAATCCAACAGATGACGCTAGGGTATTTGTAACAAAAAGATCAGAAACCATCAGCTGTGTATTTAAACTTTGTTTAAACTGTCATTGCTATTAATAAATTTAAAAATTATTTGAATATGTTTTTATATAGTTAATTCAATACAACTTTTAACAATCTCTGATGTTTTCAAATAGCCGTAGGAGGTGAAACTCCTATTTCCATCTAGTAAAGCCAGACTGAGAAAATTAATTTAGTTGTTAGAATTTCTTAGTTTGTTTTCCTACAATTATGAGAACTGTGAAAACAATACAATTTCTTAGATTATTACAGTGTTAAGGAAACCTCATAATTATTTTATGACTGCCAGCGAAACAGAATTCGAGATTTGAAACAAAAGATACAGTCGTTTATAGTTTACAGTTGTAGCTATAAACATAATAGTTACAAACTTTGAGCTATTTGACCGAAATATTCAAGTTAGTTTAGGAAACAATAATTGCTACAATTTGATAACTTTTCATTACTCATTAAGACAAACACCCTTGTTTCAATCAAAATAACTGCAATTTGAATTGCTGTTAAAAATACAAGAGTACAAGTGCATTAATCTAATTTGGCACCAGAACCGGTAGAATTCCAAACATTTGAATAGCTTTAACGTGTTTGCAGAATATTCCAAAACTTCATAATGTCATCCTCTTTTCCCACCGTTTAAAAAATGAGACAGCTGTCATATAGTGTCTCCTCTTTTGCGGAATCCGGAAATGTATGTTTATTTGCGGCAGGAATTGCATTACAGTTGTTGTAAATAGAAATAAAAATGGAAATGAAATTAACGTCCTGTTGAAGCACTGCATGCTGATGTTGTTTTGTTATAAACTCGTTTTAAATGTGAGGAGTTTTTATTTTTTTAAAGTTGACGATGAAAAAATATTTGACAACTGGAATGTTTGTTTTGGAAGTATAAATTTGCTTTGATATATTCAAATGCAGTTGTGTAATTTGATATTTGTTTCTATTTATGTATTGGACAATTTTGATTTTTTGCACAATACGTTTATTTAATGTTCGGTATAATCCAGCTTTTGGCGAGAATTCTGTGTTTGAATTGCAGCCACTGTTCATCAACGAAATTTGGACAATTATGTATTGAATAAATACGTTGCATTCTTTTAAATTTAATTATATGTAACTTCTGTTTGTAAAATTTATTGGTAACTGCAACTATTTAACATATTCGTACGTTGTTGTCATTTGTAATATTTGTATTAGTTTTTGTTATTCTGCCTAATTCATCGTTTTAACCTTTTTATTGAATATCATTTATTATCATCCTAAAGTGTTTGTATGTTGTTAACCCTTATTTTCAGCTTCTTAGCCCCTCGTGCTACAAAGAGGAATCATAAAAGACTTTAAATTTTATTAATATTCACAATTTTTAATTACTAAGGAATACTTAGTGTAACAAATAAACTAATAGTCATGTTTAAGTAACATCGGAACTAGTCAAGTGGAAGGTTAATTATTTAATTAACTATGTAGTTAGTAATAATAAATTTAGTAATTTGAAATAATTTTGATTTTTACTATAAATCAAAAGTCTTTTATATTTTAATAATAATTACATTTCATATTATAGAAATTTCTTTTATACTTATATTTCAAAACATACCATAGTGATATGATTGTTAATATGTCAAATGCAAATCGAAGTGGATTAATAATTAGCAGTATATCGGACTTCCCGATGCAAGCGTTTATCTCGGCCAGATTGCGTACTATGGACATTGAAGCGAATACAGTACGAGTACTAGTGAAGCCATCTCGTATATTATACATCGTAACAATTTATATATGTACATTTAAATGAAAGTAAACATAAAAAGAGCTTAAAAAATGTTTGCGTAGTTATCTTCGCCGTCATCTCAACTACATTCTTCGCTTTACAATTTAAATCTGCAGTCAACAAAAACTCTGAAATCAAATAATATTGTAGCTACTTTCATTCCACATTCCTTTTTTCAATTTGATCAAGTGTACATATTTCTACGACAGCTATTCCGAATGAGAAATTGTGTACAAGCATTTGAGGCGAATAAATTTACCGGGAAATCCTCTTTCACATTTCGCATATTTCCCCTTCGCGTCGCTGTAAAATGTGAAATACGTTTATGCGCGGAACATACGGCATGTGGCAGCGGCGGCTGCATCCGCCAACGAATTTTACGAACAACTAAATTCAATAATTTCGCTTTAGCTATATTTTATTTAGATGTCAGGTGACGGACTTTTCTAACGTAAATCAGCCTTGTATTACGACAGCATATGGATTTAATAAAAATATGCAGCCATATTTTTATGCCACGTGCCTATAAAACTTCATATGTTTATTATTTTTAACATGAAAATGCAATTTAAATTTCCTGTTGCCTATTAAATTATTTTATGTATTTCCGTACGTTTACTTATTAAATATTTTACCGTGCAGTTTTACGTTTTAATAATTATAATAATATATGTGAATATATACAGGATGCTCAACTTACGGGTACCACCATTACTATTTAGAGATCTATAAAAGTTATAAGGTAGGTAAAATTAGTAAACAATTTCTATTTTAGAAGACTATTACAATGTGCAAAATAGAAAATTATGTAATAAATACACAATTTAAGAAGTATAAGGGCCGAATAAGCAGAGCTTCAATAAAACCCAAAAAATTTATGATTTCGAAGAGTGATTTTTTCTGTTTGGTTACCAAGTTGTTTATTATTATTTGTTTTAAAAAAATCTGATGTGGCCAGCACATAATCTCCCGCCCAATACTATTAAACGGTAAAAATAGTATTTGATTATACAGAAACATACCTTCTTATTTGTTTATTTTCTATTTATATTTGAGAATTTTTATTTTCTTTCGTATATTTATTTAATTTTTTGACATATATTTCACTAAGAAAACAGCTTCACAATCACAATGACATGTGTCACATTTCGTAAAAAATTGAAAATTTTTCCATGGTGTACTAGGAATGCAAGATTTGTGAAATCTAATTTCTTTATATTTTATTATCTCTAAATCTAATGAAAATTAATAAAATTAGTATAATCAAAACACATGTAAAATTAAATATTCTTCAACTTTCAAAATAACATAAATTGTTGAGAAAGGAAATTTAACCGTGTTTTTCACGAAAAACTGTTAAGGGCTTCAAGTAAACTGCTACTTCCGGTTGACTAATGTTATCCAAAATCTAATCAGCTCTTCATTTAAATATAAGAAGCAATAATTCACAAAATTGTATTTTTTGGTATTATAGTATTTGAGTTATGCGAGACGAAAAAATTGCCACAGACTACACACACACACACATACATACATACATACATACATACATACATACATACATACATACATACATACATACATACAGACATCATCGCGAAAATAGTAAAATCGTATTGTAGGGACCCTAAAACGTGCTTATTCATTGAAAACTCACTACCCAATTTTTTGACCAAAAACAATACCTCCCTTACCTAGAGGTAGGCGGGAGGTAAAAATTGTGCAAGTTGGCATGTCACATCTCAATTATTCTGAATTGTGAAATTAATATTACCATTACTAAAAATAGTGTTCTCACTTAATAACTAACCTTGTAAATTAATTAAACTTATTTAGTATGGTAATGCACTGTAAAAAATTTATAGTCAAAATTTTAACAAAATTTTTAGTCCCAAACGATCCACCGTTCATTTTTGTTAATTTAATTAGTATTCAATTTGTTAGCTAGTAACAAATTATTTTTGTGTATTTCGGAACTAAATATACATATTTGTGAACATAGTAGTAATTAACATTTATTTTTTGTGTTAAATATTTTAGTAATTATATTGAAATAGAACAATAAATCATAGTTATTATAACAAATTAAGTTGTCACAGACGATATAAACTTTCATTAAGAAATTTCAAATTGACAAGTTAGCTAAATTAACTTGTTATTATTGACGAGTCTATTTGTCAAATTTTATTAATCCAGCAATTGAATAAAAACAACAGTTTTTCTTGTTAAAATTTCAGAATTGACTAAATTTTAATTTAACAAATTGTCAAAATTGTTCAAATTGTTAATAGAACAATATATTAACTAAAAATATAAAACCGCAAAATTAATAAATCGCAAATCTATATTTTTACTATGTAGACCTTATCTTTATGGACTAGTCCATAAAGAGCTACTTTAGGACCACTGAACTATATCATAAACAACTAATTTTAATACAGTAGTACATAAAATTATTTTCTACCAGTACCAGTTCTCAAAATACTTGATACAATTTCTTTTTAATGATAATATGTTTTTATTTATACGATTAAGTATTTTTTCCGAATACAACAATATGAACATATCATATTCTTACATCACAAATAACTGAGTTAAATTTATATGTATTTTATTTATATCTGTCTGAAATAAGAGTGCTTTGGATAGAGTTTTCCATGCCACTCTATCATCTAAGCTTCTCCCAGTTCATTCCATCTTTTTCTAGTTTTTATCTTATTTCTTTATGACGACCTTTCCTTCTTTCCTAGACCTAAGTTACTTGATTGTTATTAACAGTTTTTATTGTTTTATTTGAACACTGAATATTTGAACAAAAGAAGAACGATTTTCGATGATGGAACAAGGGAATATTCCCCTAGGTTAAGTGGAACATCCATGTTAAATGGCAATTCTGACATGTGTCATTTCTGAACCATACGCTTCTTTAGTTATGAATATTTTATTTTTACATAACTTTGAAACGTTTATTTTACAGGAGACTTATAGATTTAGCATTTCAATTTTAAGTAACTTGTGTTGGAACCAACATTGTCATATTTTGAATCATATATTGTTTGCTTTTTTGTTATGGATTAAATTTGGATTGTATGTAAAAAAATATGATGTTAAATTCATCACAATTACGCTTAAACGGGTACATCAAATTACAAATGAGCGTCAGAATTCATGAAGTAAGCCATGAAGAGAAAATAATAAAAGTAAATAAAATAAATTCGTCTGCTTTGTGTGAAATATCGCACGTTCATCGTTTTTACGGCGTTTCATTAGCACAGGGTAAGGTGAAAAACAAGTATCGTTATGTGGGGTACAGTGGCAAAGTGCTGGCAATGCAGGGCCGGTGTCAGGGGCGATCAGCGGGAAATAACATGGAAATCATGATGAGAGAACGCTTTATCAAAGTCACTGTCGTGTTCAGCGAAAAATCGAAATGGATTAAACGAAACACAGGAAATTTCCATTTCAATAGAATTCGTTTTGTGTTTCATTTACTAAAATAAAATTCGCATTTATTTAAATTGTTTTCGATTGCTTCCTGTAGCTAAGGAAACAATATCCATTTGTTTTTGTAAATTTAATGGAATGAATAATAGAACTGTATACCAGTATACGTATTTCAAATTCGAACAGTTAATACAGCTATCATTAAAAATAAATTTGTTAGTATATCGTTAAGACATTTATTCCATTCTACAGTTTTATTTATACACTGAACTATATTAATACTGGAACGCTAACTGAGGTTGAAAATGCGAGCCGATAGAGATAGCTAGTGGTTGGGCCATCTATCGTTGTACAGTCCGCTTAGATAGTTGATAAGAAAATATAAAGACGTTAAAATGATTTAGAAATAAGTGTTTAATTTAAAATTAAATAATATATTAATAGCAATGAGTTCAATTAACTATTATAGCTTGTACAAATTTGCGTGGCGATTGACTTGACTTGCTAATGGGATAAGCCAGCCCTAGCCAGCGGGGTGCAAGTTTGTCTGATGTTCAGGAGTGGATTATTATAATTTTGGGCTTAGATGCTTCAAATCTCCGAAATTTTTAATACGATTATCTTTTCAATAGTTTCCCCGAAAACTGTTAAGTAAGATAATTTTATACAAATATACTCTTCAGAAAACGACATTTAAAATTCATTAGTTCAGCAGCACTGTAACAGTGAACACAATGTCGCAAGTTGAATACGAAGATTTTGAAGAAATTACCACGGTCGCGAAGCCAACACAAAAATATTTATCAAATGACGCAAAAGAAATAGTTCTGAATGTGTTTAACTTTCTATATAAGTTTTTTTATCAATATATGTTTATATTTACTGAACGACAATGACAATACTGTATTCATATATAATTTTATTAAAATTTTTCTTATTTTGATATTACTTGTGTCTGTTTGTGTAAAACTCATTTGAAAATATTATCCAGTACAACCCTGTAAAGTAGTCCCTCATAAATTTCTTTAATCCTCTTATGGAATACCTGCTGAGAAACACTAATGGAATCAATCGCCACGCAAATTTGTACAAGCTATATGTATGTATGTGAATTTATAGAAATTTTCAAATAATTGAACAGTACACTTTTAATTATTGTTTTTTCAACGACCGGGAGAGAAACTCGGTTTCTATACCAAAATCATGATAGAAACAGCCAATTTCATATCTACGGGAGATTTGTGTACTTTCTCTCCCGTCGTGAGAGAGAATGCTCAAATAATTTGGAAAATGAACAAAATTAAAAAATCTAAAGTAACTATTATGTATTATATTGCAATTCAAATAGTTTTGAAATACATAAAAACCATAATAAATATTGGGGTCGTGAAAAAATAGTATATATACCGCAGGAGAGAAGTGTAATTTTTCCCTTGTCGTATTGTAGCCCTCGCCTACGGCTCTTCTTTCAGTTTACAAACAATTATTAGATAAAGAAGCTCGTTTTTCGCTTTCATGAAACACGTCACGTTAGCGTTCCAATATTACTATATTTCAGTATATTTATATAGTGTGCTAGCTGTTCTAAATAAAGCACAGAAACAAGACGACTGATATGAACTTTATTAAAATATGAAATATTTTCAAATTCGGTGACAATGTATAAATAAACTTTTTGAATAACAGTAGCAATAAAATGCTTTAAATTTGCTGCATTCTCTAACGTACAAATGACGTACGAAGACGTTTTGACTCAGCAAACTCTATTACAAACACTTTCTTTTAAGTTATCCAAACGCCCCCAACTATCCCATACGTGGATAAGTGCGAGTGTGAATATCTCTTTATGGCTATCTTAAAGATTACCAAAAAATCTTAAGCTTTATGACAAGGGCCTAGTACAGGTTAATCCGTAAGCATAAAGATGACATCACGTATGAGGCTTCAAAACAAAATTTCAAAATATTAGCCACATTGATTTGAAATGATCTGACTAAAATATAACTAAATAAATATGTGTGACAATAAATGAAACCCCTGACAAACCAATTTGGAAGATTTCGAGCATAAACACCAATCAAATTATTAAACACTTTTATAGACACATACAATCAATTATGGCGTAGTTGTCAAACACGTTTTTAGTTTTTTTAGATCTCGAGTTTAATTCGTGTTTTTCGGATTTTGCTCTTTGATATTTCAGAAGCTACAAATTTATAATGTTATAAAATTTTAATTTTAGGTATTTTAGAATATAAATATTTCAAATCGCACCCTTTGAGTACACGGCACTCAAGTTTGAAAGTAATAACATCTGTAATATCTGACTTATACCTTCATTTATTAAATATTAATAGACAAGAACTGGAATGAATTTCAAATGTGAAATATTCCGAGTGGGTCCCTGGTTGAAACAGAACGACAGACCAAAGAAAACGTCTAAATTAGGTGCATAAATTTAAAGAAGCCCGAATGAAATTAAAACTTCTTTCTTATTTCGCGCTCGTTCATGAATTATAGAGCGTTGGTACTTAGCAGCACGATGTAGTTCCTCTTCGTCCCTTCGATTTATCGCGGAATTTTCACTGAAACTCCGAAGAACTTTCCCGGAATTCATAAAATATTTAGTTGTGAATTACGCGACTACGTTAACTGAGTTTTAAATTGGCTCAAGTGTCATAAAATATCTAACAAACCGTAGCAAATTACGGAGCAATCAATAATTCCACGAGTTTCCTCATTTTTTGTACGATTTATTTGACTGATAATGATAATTGGTTTAAACTTCATAATTTGTACTCTAGTCCAAATTTTTGTGATGGGCTTCCAAATTATCAAGAGATGGCGTTGATCACAATTCCCAAAAGGTACATGTCAAATTCATTTTGTATATCTTATGATGGCGAATACTTGCATTAGAATTGGTAGTTTGCTTTTATTGGCAGCAGAACTGTTGCCATACACACTACAAATTTTCCTGTTTTTATAGGTTATTTTGGAGAAAATTCAATCTTAACCTATAATCTACAAATACAATTAACCTTTCATTTTTACATCTTATTTAAATAACACGGCTTAAACAAATGTTATACTTACATTGGAATATTCTTAAAATAATTACTATTGTTATTAATTTTTTAAAAATAACAATTAATTTCAATTTATGTACCTTATGGTTAGTTTAGCTTTCTACCACTATTTAGCGTATTTTAATTTTGGAAGTCCTATAGCCCAGGAAAGCACTACATTACTTTAATTTGTGAATGAGGCAAAAGCTTTGATCTCCTATCATCTGCAATTGCGGAACTCTCGAACAGAAGACTAGATGAGGTATATGTGGTGATATGCTTATACATGGTGTAACTTTAACATGTAATTTGAGCCCAAATTTAAAAGTAAAATTACTCCGGGTACCGTCATGTGCATTTTATTAAAATATCAGTTTTAATTAATATGCAAAATAGTAAAGTCATACATTTCCTGATGCACCTAGTTGCATGAAAATTAAATAAAAACATATTCAAAAATATAAAATTTATTTACATATTCAATGTGGATTGCTCAATTCAATTTATATCCGTTTGTCTATTACACATGCAAATTTGACTGGAATTTTAAAAATTAGCATTCGGTTCGTATTCACTCTCCTCACTAAAACACGTATTGTGTTGAGCAGTCCACGCGTAATATAATTTCGTACTGAATTATCGACATTGATTATTAAAGTGTGAGCAATGGTAGTATTGATTTATTGATTATTGGGATGTGGGATGTTACGGTAGCGCAGGATTTGGTCCATGTATTTTATGCTAATTTAATGTAAGAAGTTTGGTTATTTAGTCCTCAAAGTAAACAAGTTGTTTACGCAGTTCTTTGAAGGTAAATTTGTTAGTTTGTGTGTTCGATTAACGATAAGCTTTGTTATGATTTAATAATTTATTGTTGTTTCAAGAATAATTAATCGCTTTGTTTACTCAATGCCGTGCAATCATTAGAAGCATTCCAATGACATTTGAATTGATAACGAATTTAAATTTTCAATAATATTTTCTACTTATGAATTATACAGTTCATACGATCATTTTTACGCGTGGAATACGAGAATTGGCCGCTAAGTCAAAAAGTTAAAAGAATCTAATGGAAATGAAACCAGAAAAGCAAAGTTATGATTTACATTCCGAAACTTTGTCATGGAACTATTTATCCTTAAAAAAATATTATATACTGCTCAACAAAAAAACGGGACACATTTTTAGTAAATTTTGTATAAGCTTCATTGCTGACTTAAGTATTTATACTTATTAAAATTTTATTGATCCTTGATTTTTATGCTTTCATTTTATTGTCTTTAAATTTTCAATATACTTTTATCAACCGTTTATTTAAATTTAACGGTTAACGTGAAAATGTGCCTCATTTTTTGGTTCACCATTCTACAATATAAGTACGATTAATTTGAATTAGATTTATAATCTACAAATATATTAATACGAAGGAAATTTGGAAGAAATATTGGGGAACACATCGGACGGTAGATCTTGAAATTTTCAGTCCAATTCCCATAGCCGGCAAATATATTTTCACAATATAAAAATTTCTGCTATATTTTCTAATATCTTTGATACTATGATTTCACGACTGATATCCGCTCTTTCTACGCAAAATATATTTAATGGAAAATTGTACATGGCCTTAAGATATTGGTATTTATTGTAGTGCTATTAATTTTGTAAAATATAGAATAATTAGAATGAAATTCAATGATTAAGATAGATAGGTACTACATTTTTGAAATATGAATTTATAATCGATACATTAAGTTGATTGTTAATTCATTAAATTCCAATTCCAGGGATGTCTAATTTTTTCTCTAACTTTGATTGAAAAAATTAGTTCACAAATTAACTATATTTTTGCTACTATTTAAGGGTCCCGAGCTGTTGTACCCAATGGTAAAATAAAAGGTAATAATCAGTACCTTAACCGGGATTCGAATACGTCCACAAGTAGGAACCTTAAATTGTAATAATTTCGAAAAAAAAATGTCTAGTTTAAATTGCTTAAAAACAAGGTACCTAAATAAGAGCTAACAAGATAAATTTCAATTTCATCTCTGATTTAATATATACGAAATTATTTTTAAATTTATGGTTGCGGTTTGGCGCAAAATACGTCATACTTCCAGGTGCTGTGAGATAAAAATGGAAGATTATTTATATACGCCAGAAATAATATTTTTTGGTCTATTTTTCTCAAATGTAAATTTTTGTAATCTGGCTGTTGATTCATTCTGCTTTTAATTTTTATTTTTTCATTTATGCGTGGTGATTTATCACCTGTTCTCGCTGCTGTATAAAACTCCTGCAGATTTTCACATCTCTGCAAATAGTCCTGGTTCTCTCTAACACACGTATTTCTCCATTTGTGTCTTCTATGTTCAGATTCGCACTTGTATGTGCGCTGGGTGCTCTGTGGACAAAGGATTAAATTTTCTGCAGGACGATATGAAGGATTTAAATGGTAATCCTATTGGATTTTTCCTTGGATTTAACCTACGTTTTTCTCGTCGAAACGCTATTTTACTGTATTTATTGTATTCTTTGGTGTAAATTTAGTATTGCTGTTTAAATAAAACTGTTACTCGTGCTCCCACGGTCTTTTCACTGATCTCATACATTTTATCTCTGGTATTAATATTTTTTAAATAAAGGGTTTTATCTAAGTTTATATTAATAGTACAATACCGATTCAAATCATTGAGCAATTCACTAGTTTGGTATATAATTTTAAAATTGACCATACATGGCATATTAAGGAGATTCAATAATATAGTAGGCGCTACTATTATAGTAGGCATTGTAACAAACTTTTTTATTATTTGGGAAAATTCAGTTCTTTAAGTTCTTGGTTATTGGAGTTCCGGTACATTGACAAATATATTAATTGTATGTACTTATCTATAGGAAACAATGAAAGTAAATCTATAAGTTTTTAAATGTATTTGTACAGTTGTGTATCTTTTAAAAAGAGTATCGTATTTTTTGTTTGTTGTTCGAAGTAGGCTAGTGCTCTTTGGATGTTCGTATTTTTGTTTCTGATTTTGTTGTCCTCAATTTGTTGTTTGTGCCTGGCGATTATTTATTTTCCCAGTAAATGGACGCTTATGTTTATATGTGGGTTTTTAGTTCTTCGCCTGTGGTTAGTGTGATGGTAATATCCAGTAGTTCAGCTGGGTTGTTTCCTTTCTAGCTGAGCCTGTTTCCTCGTTTCCAGGAATATTTACATGGAATATGGGATGGATTCCATAGGAATGTAGTATTGTTGTTTAACACGAATGGTTCTTGATATTGAATGATTTGGGAAAGGGTTTATTTCGGAGGTCATTTTAGTACAAAAATGATATAGAAATTCTTTTTATGGACCAAAATACAAGAGGCCACAGTTTTATAAATAACTCGAAGTTTGTTTGTAATAAATATACTTTTCATAAACAAATCGTTTTTAGATAAATTAGTCCTGCTTTGTAAAATATATCAATGTTTTAATAATTGTAAAAATATGTAAAAAGGAAAATATGATTATTTACTAAGCAAATAGAAGTATTTATAAAATAAATTGGTTAGTTTTCAGAAAAAGCATATTCTATCCTCAGTTTATCAAATAGTTCGGTAAATTCTAAGAAACTTTATTTTCTGTGTACTATAGACTATAGATTAACTTAATGTGAAATAAGGATATTACGACATTTTTGGCTAAAAGTGACCTTTAAAATAAGCTGGTAAACCCAGTAACACTCGTCTTAGAGACGAACGTTCAGCCATTTGGCAATGACCGTCTAATAATTCGTGCGAAATATCAGGTTTAGCTCTACAAAATAACGTAGGTATAACGAAGTTACAAAAACTTTCATATCCAACCAAATTAAGTTGATAATGAATTCACGCCGCTTAAAGGTTATAAAAACTTGTCACTCATCCAGAGGTCACCACCATCCATTCAACAAAAGAATTCATTAACCAATCTCGTACAATAACAACATAAAACACGTCTACAGCTACAGCATCATCATAACCTTGCACATGATGGCTGTGCCTCGGCACGCCATTGACTGTGTAATTAGACGTCTACGCGGACGCGGACTCTACGATTGTGTGGCAGTACGCTGGAACGTGCGGTGGTACCGGCCTGTACCATGTTACCGCGGTGTTTGAGACGCCCTTTCGTCGCTGCTCCCCGGAGAAGTGATGTGTCGTGGACAGGTTGCCGTGGCTCTGCTGTGGGTGAGAGCAAAGGTTGGAGGAGATGGATTTCTGTTTGCAGTTGCAGATAAGCGGATACCAAACAGGGAATGCTTTAACAACAATATTTTTTTGTTATACTTGACTTTACGAGATATTTGACTGAAATTTTGGCACGATGCACTTACTAAAGTCGATCCTTTTTGAACTGGATTGATTGATTGAATCCAAATCAAACGCGATTCACTTGAGACCAACTTCAAGATAAATAAATACAAAATTGGTATTTTTGTTTGGTTCAACTAGTAAAATAAAATATTAATTGTTAATCATGGAAGCAGACAACGGCTATGGCAATAAGCGATGAAGCCGGTTTACTCGATAACGAAAGTTAAGCACTAATGGTCACGGTCAATAGTTGAATGGGTTACCGCTTTGCCAAACAATACGTGCAGTTGTCACACTACCGAAAAAACGAGGTACCTAGGTGTCATATGACATCTGCAGTTGAGACCGCTTAAATAAATAATAATAATAATGGATGCTACAAAATCTAGCAATATATTATAGAGAGGTATTGATAATTAACAGCTTCCAATAAAGTTCTGAATAAGACTATCTATCTCTGTATTTCGATGTATTATACCTAATTGTTCAATTGAAAAGGATTGGAAAAATGATTACCTGAAAAAGAACATGAACTTGAATAGAGGAATTTCAATCGTATTGATGTCCCTAGCAAACATAGTCAATGACTGTACATATAAAAAATCTGATGAGTACAGCATATAAATTTCCAAGTAAATAACTTTTAAACGATAAAAAATAGACAACAAATTTCAAATAGAAATTATTATTTTACATCTTTTTTATTACAACAAAATACTGAGATATATTAGGCCTTCAACAACCATTTCGATTGAAAAATTGTTGCCAAATTCAAATCAACTTGTAACTTAAATTTCCAAATTATAAATAAGTAATTTGAAAATTTCTTTTTTTGTTATTAGATTATAAATTATCGTGGACGAATAAATTGTCACACATAAACCTCATCGTGAAACAATGAAATCATATTCTAGAGACCTTTAAACATGCTTCCGGAAAGTAACAATTAAAGCAAAATTTGGAAATCCAAGTATTTAAACTTAGGGGTTCCACAGGCTTCATACGAGTAATAGGGTATATGTTTAGGATTAGGAAGAATCCAGGTTAAATATCGTTCTCGCAAAAGGTGAAAGGTATTTAACATAGTACATCATTCTTGATTACTTTGTAGAAAGAGCTCATATAAAACTGTAGATGATTGAATTTTGTACTCAAATCAAATTATAAATATAATTTAGTTACTTGTCTAACTGTAAACATGGCCATATTTAATTCGTTACATTTTTAATAGAGCTTTTTTAAAAAACTGTTTTCATATCCATTTGCAGTGGTTAGCTCTCTTCGCCAGTTTATAATGGGCCCCAGACTAAAATCTCGACTTCATGAAGCAAATTGCATTTGTAGTGGCGAGTTGTTTTTGTTCAATTGCAGAAATCGTAAA